>CM074728.1:57729531-60694531 GCA_037306005.1 Rhinophrynus dorsalis
TAAAGCTATTATGTCCTTACTTGTAGGCCAAAGGTATATTCTGTGCCAGGAAACAGTGGAGGAGGCTGGTGGCGTGGTCATTTGAGGAGCGGGGTGTGGCCATGGGCGGAGTTAAGGGTGCCCAGAGTGCCTTGCCTAGGGGATCCTGGAATGTAAATCCGGCACTGTGTGTGCTTTCTAATGTTTGTGCAGTCTAGTATAGGGGTGCAAATGAAAATTATCCCTCATTTGAAGTGGCAGGATATCTGTTTTAGAAATGGTGTGGTATGTGTACCTTATCTTCATTCATACAGTTCTTGTGACTATTTTAGTACAGGCATATAAAAAGAAGAATTGTGGTACACTGTGTTTGTACTCCTGGTGCCCTCTATGATACCACAACCCATGCAATTTTTTCCAGGACATTGATAGCTATTCAGTGTGGTGCTGTATTCTTTGTTTTTCAAAGATTTAAGTGACTTTGAAGTGTTGTAAACATAAAATAACCGTAAAATCTCTGGTATAGTACACACCAGTGTATATTGCGTAGGTATAAATTATAGCTACAATTTTATAGTAAAACAAAAGTGCCTATATATAATATACACCCTTGTCTATTCAGACAGCTCCAGAGGAATCTGGGACATCTGTTCAGTGGGCAGCATGCTTACATTTGCTGCCCACTTCCCGCATCCCTTTGTGAGGACCTGTGTTTATTCAAGATATTGGTCGTGCCCTACTATAGATCCAATGCATAGACCTCGGCATACTAAAACTACAGTAGCGCCCTCTGAGGACCTTCAGGTCCTCAAAGGGCACTACGATTACCTTGAAATTAACACAGGTCCTCACAGAGGTATGTGGGAAGCGGACGGAAAATGCAGCCTACCTCCGGGGGGGGGTGAGTAGAGGGAGGGGAAGGTGGGAGCATATTGAGGTGGATGGAGGCAGATTTGAAATATAGATTTTCACTGTCGTCCAATACAGGTCACTGGTACTCTGGGAGGCGATCCGCCCCTTTAATAGGCAGGAACAATTATGCAAATGACTGCAGTGGGTGGAGCCTCCCCTCCTACTTAAGCTGCCTTCAGGCCAGAGCCACTAGATTGATTTGTTCCTGTGTGCTGTGCACACCAGGTGGAGAACATCTTTGCATTCATCTTAGTGTTTTGTTATTTTTATTCAAATATGGAATACCACCATTAGGAGGGTGACCATGGCTGTGAATTGCCCTCCTTAAAGTGGCTGGTGCAGCTTCCAGGGATTTTCTGTGGACCTTATTCCCTGAAGAGGGAACAGCTTGAGTCAAGCAGCTTCCCTGCTGAGGAATTTACCTCTGGTCTATTCCCACTTTATCATGGTCACCTGAAGACAGAAGTCCTGCAGAAAGGTGAGCCACCCCTTGAGTGCTGAAGGTCCACTTGTCCCCACAGTGTCCCTTGATGGGCTTGTATTTGGGAGTTGCATTGCACTCCAGCACTCATAGGGTGTTTTTATTTGCATTTATTATGTTTATGCAATTTCTGTGGTATTCTCTGGGTTCTGGAGCTTTGGGTGTAATTTTATTTATGTTTCTCATGTTTTGGGTTACTGTTTAGCACTTTTTAAAGTTTAGTGGGACTTTATTAAAGTTTAGTGTTCCGCGCCTTTAAGCGCGCCTTTTCCCGCTTAGACGCCATTGCTCCTTTACTCTCTATGGGATTTCACAGTGTGGGACATATCTCTGCAACCGCTTGTCACAGCAACTTCAGAGATGGCTCATTTTACTTCTAAGCGCCTGCTCTATCATCCGGTGTATGTTTACAGGGTGTGGGGAGTTCAGGGGGGCTTCGGGCACTGTTTGGGGTACTTCTGAGAGAAAACTACATTTCCCATGAGCGCCCGGTTCGCGCTCGTTTCTGATTGGCTGACCTGACGGCCTCCATTTTGTGGTGTTCTTTCTCAGCGAGTATACTACGCAGGGACCGAGCCTTCTCTCCTCTCAGCAGATTAACCCTTCGCTGGCCAGATAAGTCCGTTTTTAGGCATTTTTGGGGTGAAACTTTAATCTTTCACACTTTTACTGGGTGATATTGTTTAGTGGTGTATATTGACGCTGTGAGCATGTCTACTCCACTGGAGCCAGGGGCGAGACCCAAGACTAAAGAGGCTGGGGTGTCTGTTCCCCCCATTGCGCTTTGCTCCTCTTGTCACTCTGGGCTCCCTAGAGATTGTTCTGGTGATTTATGCCCTAAATGCACTGATTGTCGTGATAGCAACCCTGGGCTTCCCAGCCATGCTATTGAGCCAACTTGGGTGAAAGAGTTTAAAGCTGCCACTAGGGATCTCAGATCCACACTCCAACTCTTTCCCTCTCAGGTACAGGGGACTCTCCAGGTTTGGCAGACCCCCTCTACTATCAGGACTTCCCTGCCTAAGCCACAGGGAGCTCCTGATGTGTCTGATTCTTCTGAAGAAGAACTATTACAGGATTCTTATGCTGAGGAAGGCACTGTTATTGAGTCTAACAGGTCCATTGGGGACCCTTATGAATGTGACCCTGAGGTTTCTGCTGAGGGTCTGATTAGAGCTGTGTTAACTACGCTCAACCTTCCTCTGACTCAGGAATCTACTCATGATCCAACTGACGTTTTCCAAAACCATCTAAGGCGGTTGTATGTTTTCCAACTAACCCTACCCTTGCTCGTCTAGTCTCTGAGGCGTGGAGGAATCCTGACAAATCCTCCTCAGTGTCTAAAAAGTTTGCTAAACTTTACCCTTTTCCTGAGACTGAACTGGCAAAATGGGTTCATCCTCCCAAGGTGGATGCTCCTGTTTCCAGGCTGTCCAAATCGACTGCTTTAGCTGTCTCTGATGCCTCTGCCCTGCAGGATTGGACGGACAAAAAGCTAGAACTTTCTCTTGTCTATTTTTGCCTCCATTGGCACTGCCATGCGTCCAACCTTTGCAGTGGCGTGGGTTAATAGAGCTATTGCGGCCTGGACTGAACGACTGACTGAGGCAGTCCGCCAGGATGCACCGGTATCTGAGCAGTTGCAGCTACTTGCTAACATTACTGAAGCACAAAATTATGTTTCTGATGCTGCCTTTGATGCTGTGCGCATGATAGCGAGGGCCTCCACTTCTTCTGTGGTGGCCAGACGTGCCCTTTGGCTGAAAATTTGGTCTGCTGATACAGCCTCTAAGAAAGCCTTGCTTTCCTTACCCTTTCAGGGGAACTTGCTATTTGGTTCTGAACTTAAGGAAATGATCAGCGAGGCTACTGGTGGTAAAAGTACTCTTCTACCCTCAGTCTTCAAGAAGAAGTTTCCAGCCAAACGCAATCGGTCCTTTCGTTCCTTTCAGACTGAGACACGCTCCACGTCCCAGACGGGTCCATCCTCTGCGCGCTCCTCCTCCAAGCCCAAGCAGTCCTGGAAGCCCAAAGTTGCCCCCAAGGCCAAAACCTCTAAGACTGCTTCGGCATGACTCACCGAACCCGGGTCCGCATCCGGCAGTGGGTGGACGTCTCCGCATCTTTTACCGGACTTGGGAGGAGTCAGTGGCGGACCCATGGGTCATTCAGGTGGTATCAGAGGGATACAGGATCCCTTTCTCTTCCCTTCCTCCTTTTCGGTTCCATTTTACTCGTCCTTCTCAGGAACCTACAAAAAGATGTCTGTTCGACGACGCTATTCAGGATCTCTTGGACAAGGAGGTCCTGGAGTTGGTTCCTCCAGAGGACACAGGTTCAGGATTTTATTCCAACCTGTTCGTGGTGGCCAAAAAGGACGGAGGTGCTCGTCCCATTTTGGATCTCAAAGATCTCAATTCCTATGTTGTGAGTTCCCACTTCCGCCAGGAGTCCCTGCGCTCTGTGATTGCAGCAATGTCTCCAGGGGAGTTCCTTGCCTCCCTGGACCTTCAGGATGCTTATCTTCACATCCCTATTCATCCAGAGAGCAGGCGGTATCTCAGGATTGCCTGCCACAGGGGACACTTTCAGTTTTCAGCTCTTCCCTTTGGGCTGACTTCGGCCCCTCAGGTCTTTCAGAGGGTGTTGGGTTCCTTGATAGCTGTACTTCATCAAGAAGGTGTCAGGGTGACCCCCTACATGGTCGATCTCCTCCTGAAAGCCTCCTCAGCGGAGCTTCTCCAACGACAACTGCAGCTGTGTATTCACACTCTGAACCGTCACGGCTGGATCCTGAATCTGGACAAGTCAGACTTGGTCCCATCTCAGAGGCTCGTTTTCCTGGGTCTCCTGTTCGACACTCGCCAATGCATGGTGTTTCTACCGGAGGAAGTGGCTCATCAGATAGCCATCCGAGTGGTTGGGATCCTGGAGCTGGACAGAGTCCCAGTGCCGAAGTTGACGTCTCTGGTGGGGAAGTTCATTTCCACGATCGAAGCGGTACCATTTGCCATGGCTCACTCCAGGGAACTTCAGAGGTTTGTGATCCAGACGTGCAAGAATCATCCAGATCATCAGCATCTGTCAGTCTCTCTACCTCCTCATGTGGAATCGAGTCTGCACTGGTGGTTGGATCTCTCTCATCTCCTGAAAGGGAGATCCTTTCAGGTTCCCTGTTGGACCACGCTCACAACGGATGCCAGCCTCCAGGGATGGGGTGCTGTGTTGGGTCGTTTCAGTGCTCAGGGGAAATGGGGACTGGAGGAATCTCTTCTCTCCATCAATGTTCTGGAACTGCATGCCATCCGGCTTGCCCTGAGACACTGGGAGTCTCAGCTGGATGGTTGTCCAGTCAGAGTGGAGTCCGACAACGCCACCGCAGTGGCCTACATCAACAGGCAAGGCGGCACAAGAAGTTGCACCGCCTGGTTGGAGGTCAAGGATATTTTATCTTGGGCAGAAGATCACGTGCCTGTCATTTCAGCAGTTCACATTCCAGGCGTAGACAACGTCATGGCAGACTTTCTCAGTCGTCACACAGTCGACAGCGGAGAATGGGCTCTTCATCCAGAGGTGTTTCACCTACTCACCCAGAGGTGGGGGGTGCCTGTAGTGGACCTGATGGCTACCAGACACAACAGGAAGGTGCCGGTGTTTTGCTCCCGGTGGAGGGACCCTCTTGCTCTAGCAGTGGATGCATTGTCAATTCCTTGGGATTTTCCTCTGGCTTACATCTTCCCTCCTCTTCCTCTATTGATCAGAGTCATCCAGAAGTTGAAGCAGGAGCGTTGTCCTGTCATCCTGATCGCTCCAAACTGGCCTCGCCAGTCCTGGTATCCGGAGTTGATGGCCATGTCAGTGGCGGAACCGTTTCCACTCCCTGCCCGTCCGGATTTACTTCTTCAAGGATATCTGTGGAAGGAGGATGTTCAGCATCTCCATTTGATGGCATGGCGGTTGAATCCTCGATTCTAGAGAAGAAAGGATTTTCTCCTTCAGTGGTGTCGACGATGCTCAGTGCTCGTAAGCCTGTGTCCTCCAAGATCTATCATCGTATCTGGGCCACCTTTGTGGCTTGGTGTACTGATCGGAAGATGTCCCTGGACTTTCATCTTCCCACTGTCCTGGCTTTTTTGCAGGACGGTGTTGAAAAAGGGCTCAGTCTGAGTTCCCTCAAAGTC
This sequence comes from Rhinophrynus dorsalis, assembly GCA_037306005.1. Taxonomy (NCBI): domain Eukaryota; kingdom Metazoa; phylum Chordata; class Amphibia; order Anura; family Rhinophrynidae; genus Rhinophrynus; species Rhinophrynus dorsalis. The sequence goes on from CM074728.1 coordinate 57,735,085, forward strand.
CAGACTTCTGCTTTGTCTGTGTTTTTCCAGGAAAGGATTGCTATCCTTCCTGATGTGAAAGTTTTCTTCCAAGGTGTGACTCATGTTCGGCCTGCCTTTAAGAGTCCTGCTCCCCAGTGGGACCTCAATTTGGTGCTGGGAGTTCTCCAGCGACCCCCGTTTGAATCCTTGGCTTCCATTCCATTACGTCTCTTGACTTGGAAGATGGCCTTCCTTTTGGCTATTGTTTCAGTTCGCCGGGTAGCAGAGTTACAAGCTCTGTCTTGTAAACCTCCTTACCTGGTGTTCCACAAGGATAAGGCTGTGCTTCGCACTACCAAGGAATTCTTACCCAAGGTTGTGTCCGAGTTTCACATCAATCAGGAGATTGTGGTTCCCTATTTCTGCCCTAACCCTTCATCTGACAAGGAACGAGATCTCCATTTGTTGGATGTGGTGCGTTGCCTCAAGTTTTATGTTCATCGCACCGAGTCTATCAGGAAGTCTGACGCTCTATTCGTCATTCCTGAGGGGCCTAGGGCAGGGAGACCGGCTTACAAAGTTACCATTGCCTCTTGGATTAAGGCTACTATTCGTGAAGCCTACAAGTTGCGGAATAAGCATGTTCCCTTCCGGGTGACTGTCCATTCCACCAGATCTATTGGGGCCTCTTGGGCCTACAAGAATCAGGCATCTGCTGATCAACTGTGCAGAGCGGCCACTTGGTCCTCTGTGCACACATTTTCAAAGCACTACCGAGTTGATGTGCTGGCCTCGGCTGATGCCAGTTTTGGAAGGAAGGTCCTGGAGGCAGTTTTGCCTGTCTAGGCCTTCTACTCTGTGGTCCTTAGTGCTTCTTTACTGTTGAGCCCGGTTGGCTCTGGTTCTGTGTGCTGTGTTAGTTCAGGGGTTGTTTTCCCCTGGTTGGTGTCCGTTGACACTTACATTCTGGGCTATGTAATTAACTGGTTCATAGCAGTTCTAGTGACTTGGGCCTTGCGCCTGGCCCTTGCCTTACTTCCCGCCTCTGGGTCAGCTCAATGTTTGTACATCCCAGAGTACCAGTGACCTGTATTGGACGACAGTGAAAATAGGATTTTAGTCTTACCTGTTAAATCCTTTTCACTTAGTCCATACAGGTCACTGGTCTCCCACCCTGTCAAGGGACCATGCTTGGCTCTCCTGTGGCATTCAGTGGGAGACCTTTGGGGCATGCTCACAGGAGTCTTCCTTCTTGCTTACCTGTGGTCAGTTTTAGTGTCTCAAATCAATCTAGTGGCTCTGGCCTGAAGGCAGCTTAAGTAGGAGGGGAGGCTCCGCCCACTGCAGTCATTTGCATAATTGTTCCTGCCTATTAAAGGGGCGGATCGCCTCCCAGAGTACCAGTGACCTGTATGGACTAAGTGAAAAGGATTTAACAGGTAAGACTAAAATCCTATTTTTTTCTCTTTTGTATAATACGCACCATCCACTTTACATAAGGGGCAACACTGTGAGTATTATATTTGAGATTTTACAGTACTTGCTTTTTTTTAAAATCAATAGAACCAAATTCTGGGGTTGTTTGTGTAGTCCAGTCCGGGGGTACAAATGAAAGTAACCCCTCATCTTAAGAGGCAGGATATTTCTGGAATTGTGTAACACGTCTACCCTGTTTTGTGTGGGGAATTGTTGTGACTACTGCTCTTGGCGCCCCCTAGAGTACAGATTTTCATAGAAGGTGGATACTGTGTTTTTCAGCAGGCCTGTAGTTCAAAAGTAAAATACTAAACTCTATATTGGGTCAAGATCTCAGTTAGGAGGTAAATGTACTTGCACGTTTATTTTCCTGTTATTGTTATACATGAAAAACCAAAAAATAAACTGCAGGATGAGATGCCCTCAATCCAATATAAAAAATACTAATTTATTTAAACATTTAAAATCAAGTACAGATCTCTTATTCACTCACGACCTCCTAGATGCAAGGACAAAACGAATACATAATTATCGCACACCAGATCGCACACCAACCAATGACATGCCAGGACTGTCATGGGTCCTTAAAGGGACAGTAATGTCCCAAAACAAATATTTCACTGTCGTCCAATACAGGTTACTGGTACATTGGGAGGCGATCCGCCCCTTTAAGTAGGCAGGAACATTTCTCTAAATGTATGCAGGGGGTGGAGCCTCCCCTCCCTCTTAAGCTGCCCTCAGCCAGAACAAGCCAGAATGATTTCTTCCTGCGTGCTGTGCACATCAGGTGGAGAACATCTCTCAATCAACTTTAGTTTTTTTATTGTTTTATTCAAATATGGAATACCACCATTAGGCGGGTGACCATGGCTGACAATTGCCCTCTCCAAAGTGGCTAGTGCAGCTTCCAGGGATTTTCTGGTGGACCTTATGCCCTGAAGAGGGAACAACTTGAGTCAAGTAGCTTCCCTGCTGGGGATTTTCCTTTGGTTAATTCCCTTTTCTCATGGTTACCTGAAGACAGAAGTCCTGCAGAAAGGTGAGCCACCCTTTGAGTGCTGAAGGTCCACTTGTCCCACAGTGTCCCTTCATTGGGCTTGTATTTGGGAGTTCTCATTATGCACTCCAGCACTCATTGGGTGTTTTTCTTTATATTGCACTGTATTTATGCAATGCCTGTGTGTATTCCCTGGGTTTTGGAGCAGTTTATGGGGGTTTTAACCTTTTCCCTGCTGTTTTCCTCATTGGGGTATTGTTTTGTCATGTTTTTACATGTGTTTTATATGTGTTTGGTAACTTTTTCCTGTCAGGGTAACTTTATTAAAAGTTTATGTTCCGCGCCTTTAAGCGCGCTTTTCCCGCATAGACGCCATTGCTCCTTTACTCTCTATGGGTTTACACAGTGTGGGACGTATCTCTGGAACCGCTTGTCACAGCGACTTCAGAGTGGGCTCATTTTGTTGGTCTTCACTTGCTCTATCATCTGGTTGCATGATTCGGTGTGTTGGGGGTCTTGGGGGGCTTTGGGCACTGTTTTGGGGTACTTCTGAGAAAAACTACGTTTCCCATGAGCGCTTGTTTCGCACCCGTTTTCTGATTGGCTCCCGTCGCGGCAGCCATTTTGTGAGTTCTTCTCAGGGAGTATACTACGCAGGGACCGAGCCCTCTCTCTCTCCTCCGCAGATTAACCCTTCGCTTGCCAGATAAGTTTAATTTTAAGCATTTCTGGGGTGAATATTTAATCTTTCACACTTCAATTGGGTGATTCTTGTCAGTGGAGTATATCTGACGCTGTGAGCATGTCTACTCCACTGGAGTCAGGGGCTAGACCCAAGACTAAGGAGGCTGGGGTGTCAGTTTCCCCCATTGCGTTTTGCTCCTCTTGTCTCCCTGGGCTGCCTAGAGAATTTTCTGGTCATTTATGCCCAAAATGTGAGGAAGGCCATGACAGCAACCCTGGGCTTTCCAGTCACGCCATTCAGTCAACATGGGTGAAAGAGTTCAAAGCTGCCACTAGGGATCTCAGATCCACTCTTCAGCTCTTTCCCTCTCAGGTTCAGGGGGCTCTTCAGGTTTGGCATACCCCCTCCACTGTCAGGACCACCCTGCCCAAGCCATAGGGTGCTCCTGATGTGTCTGATTCTTCTGAGGAAGAATTATTGCAGGATTCTGATGTTGAGGAGGGCACTGTTATTGATTCTACCAGGTCCATTGGTGACCCTTTTGAATGTGACCCTGAACTCTCTGCTGAGGGTTTGATCAGGGCTGTGCTAACCACCCTCAACCTTCCCTTGAGTCAGGAATCTACTCATGACACAACGGATGTGTTTCAGAAACCTTCTAAGGCTGTTATATGTTTTCCTACTAATCCTACTCTAGCACGTTTAGTCTCTGATGCGTGGAGAAATCCTGATAAATCCTCTTCTGTATCAAAAAAGTTTGCTAAACTTTATCTCTTTCCTGAGACTGAACTGGCTAAATGGGTTCATCCTCCTAAGGTGGATGCTACAGTTTCTAGATTGTCTAAATCTACTGCCTTGGCTGTCTCTGATGCTTCTGCCCTACTAGATTGGACGGATAAAAAGTTAGAAACTTGTCTTAAGTCTATTTTTGCCTCTATTGGCACTGCCATGCGTCCAACCTTTGCAGTGGCGTGGGTTAACCGGGCCATTGCGGTCTGGACTGAACAGCTTACCGAGGTGGTTCTCCAGGATGCGCCAGTGTCTGAGCAGTTACAACTTCTTGCTAATACATCCGAAGCTCAGAATAATGTTTCTGACACTGCTTTTGATGCTGTGCGCATGATGGCGAGGGCCTCCACTTCCTCTGTGGTGGCTAGACGCGCTTTTTGGCTAAAAATTTGGTCTGCTGACACCGCTTCTAAGAAAGCCTTGCTTTCTTTGCCCTTCCAAGGGACTTCACTGTTTGGATCTGAACTTAAGGAGATGATTAGTGAGGCTACTGGCGGTAAAAGTACTCTTCTACCATCAGTCCTCAAAAAGAAGTTTCCAGCCAAACGCAATCGGTCCTTTCGTTCCTTCCAAACTGAGACATGCTCTGCGTCCCAGGCGGGTCCGTCCTCTGCGCGCTCCTCCTCCAAGCCCACACAGTCCTGGAAGCCCAAAGTTGCCCCTAAGGCCAAGACCTCCAAGACTGCTTCGGCATGACTCACCGAACCCGGGTCCGCATCCGGCTGTAGGTGGAGTTAGTGGCGGACCCTTGGGTTATTCAGGTGGTATCAGAGGGATACAGGATCCCTTTCTCTTCCCTTTCTCCCTTTCGGTTCCATTTTACTCGTCCTTCTCAGGAGCCTACAAAAAGACGTCTGTTCGACGACGCTATTCAGGGTCTTTTGGACAAAGAAGTCCTGGAATTGGTTCCTTCAGAGGACACAGGTTCAGGATTTTATTCCAACCTGTTCGTTGTGGCCAAAAAGGACGGGGGCGCCCGTCCTATTCTGGACCTCAAGGATCTTAATTCCTTTGTTGTGAGTTCCCACTATCGTCAGGAATCATTGCGTACTGTGATAGCCGCAATGTCTCCAGGGGAGTTCCTTTCTTCCCTGGACCTCCAGGATGCATATCTACACATTCCTATTCATCCGGAAAGCAGGCGGTATCTAAGGTTTGCCTGCCACAGGGGCCACTTTCAATTTTCGGATTTTAGTCTTACCTGTTAAATCCTTTTCACTTAGTCCATACAGGTTACTGGTCTCCCACCCTGTCAAGGGACCATGCTTGACTCTCCTGTGGCATTCAGTGGGCGACCCTTGGGGCATGCTCACAGGAGTCTTCCTTTTCCTTCTTATCTCTGGTCAGTATCTGTGTCTCAAATCATTCTGGCTTGTTCTGGCTGAGGGTAGCTTAAGAGGGAGGGGAGGCTCCACCCCTGCATACATTTAGAGAAATGTTCCTGCCTACTTAAAGGGGCGGATCGCCTCCCAATGTACCAGTAACCTGTATGGACTAAGTGAAAAGGATTTAACAGATAAGACTAAAATCCTATTATCAAGTTTTGTAGCCTTTAAAAAAAGAATTAATATGCTCCAAACCCGATCTCTCAAACCGCTATGGTTTGAGAGATATAGGGATTCAAAATTCCCCCCTCCGTCCCCTTCTCCTGATGTCAGTTGTAAACCTGACAGCAGAAGAATCGAGTCGTATGACTCGAGGAGGCTCTGCAGCAGAGCCGAGATCACGTTATTTATAAAGAATTAATTGGAAAGATCTACAAAGTGTGCCTGGTTTACAAGCACACTTTGTAGACCTTTCCAATGAATGAATTCTTTTTAAGTATTGAGATTTCGGCTCTGCTGCAGAGCAGCCTGCTGGACCCCAGACCGGTATCTCCTGCTGTTAGCTAGACGCTGATGTCAGGAGAAGGAGTAGCGGTTTGAGAGATCAGGTTTGGAGAATATTGATTATTTTTTTAAAGGCTACAAAACTGGTTTTTTTTGGGGGGGGGACACATTACTGTCCCTTTAATGGTTTAAAGGAAGTGACTTGTTTGCTTCATTTTGAAAAAAAAAATCATATGAACAGTCATTATAAAAGTAGACCTTTAAAATTCCAATATTAAGTACTACCAACACATATTTGATATAATAGTTCTTAAAGGATACAAGACAACTTGATACTATATCCGTGTTAAAAGAATAATGAATTATAAAAAAAATTAGGGCAATTTAATTTTAAAATATTATTATTTTCTTAATTCAGGGCGATAGATTCCCTTTTAGCTTGTGACCTTATAGAAATTCTGCACTGATATTGTGTAAGCTGTACAAATACCACACACTTCGTGTTATTTTTCTGATGTAACTATTTTGACTTTATGGTTACTGATTATTACAGTCACGAGTTTGGTTCCCCTTTCTGGTAAAAAAATGCAATGTCATATTTTGCAAGTTATAAAACAATTTACAGTATAATAAACGTACATGAAACTGGAAAACAAGAACACAAGCGCATACAATCTGAGAGCAATCTATATATAAAGGCGGTACAAGAAATTATATCAATGAATTCTTGTAAGTCAAGCCCATAGAGAAGTCTATAACAGAGTTGTCGTCAGTCCAAGGATATAGAGATATACCGATGTAACCACAGGCTCCTTTGCAGGAGCTATATGTGTTAATCTGATTGATGGTGGTCCTTGATCTAAACATATAAATATACCATCTGAGAGAATATCTGTGTGAACAATGTGTCCCACAAAAACAACCCCCCCTCCGGTAGAACAGACTCAACAGATATACACTTATACTGTGCACGCATCTGAAGCCTGACCTGTGTATATGTGTATGGGAATCCACAAGGGCATCGTCATGCTTGAACGCATTTATTTCTACAATTGTTATATATGTTTTTCCACAAGGGTTATGTTGATTATGCGTATTACATATTTTATCCTTTTTTTAGTTTAGTTTTAGAATGATCCATTGTTTCTATGCTATGTTTATAGACTCATATACCGTCCTCTCGCGGATCTTCCGGTAAACATGGCAATATCCGGAATGAGGCGATGATCCAGAGCGAGGAGTGGGTCTGAGCTCCGATCTATTCATCGTCTCAACCTCATTGTGGATAGAGCTTTGGAGGGACAGAGGTTCTGATGGGAGGTCAGGTACATGGGTGTTTACGTTCATGATGATCTAAATAGCAAGCTTTATGTTTATATTGTTCATATCCCCTGATGAAGTGAGCGAAGCTCCCACGAAACACATAGGGTTGTTATCAATAAAGTATTAATACTTTTAATATATTCATCCTCCTTGGCTGATTTCTACTCCACAAGCTGGGTCGGGCTTCAGAAGCATGCACAGTATAAGTGTATATCTGGTGAGTCTGTTCTACCGGAAGGGGGGTTGTTTTTGTGGGACATATTGTTCACACAGATACTCTCCCAGATGCTATATTTACACGTTTAGATCAAGGACCACCATCGATCAGATTAACAAATATAGCGTCTGCAAAGGAGCCTGTGGTTACATTGGTATATCGCTATATCCTCGAACTGACGACAACTCTGTTATAAACTTCTCTATGGGCTTCACTTACAAGAATATTTCTTGTAAGTGGATTCATGATACATTCATGATTCATTCTTGTACCACCTTTATATGTAAATTGCTCTCAGATGGTATGCGCTTGTGTTCTTGTTTTCCAGTTTTTGCTATAAGTGTGAGGTGCTGCTAAGGACACCACACACAACAACTGCAACCTAGAGACCTTCTAATATGTGGATTTCATGTATTGGACTTGATCTCTTTGAATCAGACAATTTTTCTTATTATTATATCCTAGATCAGTATTGGTGCGCTATCTGTACACAACCATTTGTTTAAACATGTACATGAAAATGGATTGAATCGTTTTTAATGTATGGTGAAATCAGTATTTCTCTGTCGTCCAATACAGGTTACTGGTAACTTTCTGTAGGTGCTCCGCCCCTTTAAGTAGGCAGGAACAATTCTGAGAAGTGAGTGCAGGGGTGGAGCCTACCCTCTAACCTTAGCTGCAGCTACCTGTTTTAACTTCAGTAAGTTTTGTCCCTCGTTGTAAGCAACAAGGCAAGAGAACAGTTCTGTTTAGTTTTAGATTTTTATTATTTTTTGCTAGATATGGAGTACCACCATTAGGCAGATTACCATCACTGACAATTGCCATCACCCAAATGTGGATAGCTCAGTTTACCAGGTGCTTATTTGTGGGCCTAAGCCCTGGGGGGAAAATCTTGGCTGCAAATTCTTTCCTCTGGAGTTGCCCACCGAAGCTTCTTCTTGATATATGGTAATCTGAAGAAAGAAGTCCTGCACACCTTACCTTGGCTATTCTCCAGGGGGCTTCTACTTCTGAACTGCTGAGATCTTGTCGCCAGCATTGCTGAAGCGCAACATTATGTCTCTGATGCTCTGTTTGACACAGTCCGTATGATTGCTAGGGCTTCTTCTATGTCTGTGGATGCCAGATTGGCTCTTTGGCTCAAGATCTGGTCTGCTGATATCACATCAAAAAAGGCTCTATTATCATTGCCTTTTCAAGGTTCTTCCCTGTTTGGGCCTGAGCTTAAAGATCTAATCAGCGTAGCCACTGGAGGTAAGGTACTCTGCTTCCAGTGGTCCACAAGTCCTCCTACAAGCCCAAGGCTTCCAACCTTCTTTGGCATGACTTGCCAATTCCGGGTCCCCGCCCTCAGGTGGGAGGGCGCTTGAGGCACTAACTTTTCATCTGAGAAAAATCTGTGGTGGAACTGTGGGTTTTGCAGGTGGTGGCGGAAGGGTATAAGATTCCTTTTACCTCTCTTCCTCCTCCCCGCGCATTTCCCCTCACTCTTCTCTGGGTGCAGGAAAGCGTCGCCTGTTCGAGGGTGTTATCCAAGCCCTTCTGGACAATGGGGTCTTGGGTCTGGTCCCTTTTCCGGAAACAGGGTTTCCAACCTCTTTGTGGTCTCCAAGAAGGCGGAGGTTGTCATCCTATTCTGAATGTGAAGGATATTAACCAATTTTTTGGTCAGATCTCACTAGCATCAGGAGTCCTTGCATCCAGTGATTGCAGCCATGTCTCCTGGGGAGTTCCTAGCATCTCTGGATCTTCAAGATGTGTATTTGCACATCTCCATTTATCCAGAGAGCCGACAGTGTCTCCGTTTTGCCTGCAACACGGGTCACTTTCAGTTTTCTGCCCTGCCATTCGGCCTGACCAACGCTCCTCAAGTCTTCAATCAAGTTCTGGGAGCTTAGTCTCTGCTCTTCATCAAGATGGCATCAGGGTCACTCCATATATGGACGACCTTTTTCTGAAGGCCTCATCTCCAGATCTTCTTCACCAGCAGGTTCACACCTGCATTCAGATACTATCCGCTCACGGGTGGATCATCAACCTGGACAAGTCGGGCCTTGTTCCGTCCCAGTTTTCCTGGGCCTTCTCTTCGACACTCAGAAAGGGATGGTCTTTCTCACAGACAAGGTGGCTCATCAGCTGGCTCAGAAGGTCTCTACAGTTCTGAGCCTGGATCTGATTCCTAACAAGAAATTGTCCTCTCTAGTGGGGAAGTTCATTGCCACAATAGAAGCAGTCCCATTTACCATGGCTCATCCCAGGAAGCTTTGGAGTTTTCTGATCTTGGCATGCAAGGTCAACCGGATCATCTGGAGGAGTCTCTGTCTCTCCCGCTTCATGTAGAGTTCAGTCTTTCATGGTGACTCAACCTGGACCATCTCCTGAAGGGGAAGCCCTTCCTGATACTGTTCTGGATGATGGTGACTACGGACGCCGGCCTCTCAGGATGGGGCGGCTCTTTTGAGGCACCAGAATGCTCAGGGCTTGTGGTCTCAGGAAGAATCTCTCCTTCCCATCAATGTCTTGGAACTTCGGGCATTATTTCATGACCTGTGCCATTGGACACTTCAGTTGGAGGACTGTCCAGTCGGAGTCCAGTCAGACAACGCCAAGGTGGTGGCTTACATTAACAAGCAAGGCGGCAAAAGAAGTCTCGCAGCTTGGTTAGAGGTCAAGGCTATTTTGTCCTGGGCAGAGGACCATGTCCCTGCCATCTTCGCAGTTCATATTCCAGGCATCGTCAACATCTTGGTAGACTTCCTCAGTCGACGTACAGTGGCCAGCGGAGATTGGGAACTTCACCCAGATGTGTTCAGTCTGGTAGTTCAGAAGATGGGTATCCCATGCATCGATCAACAAGACACATCAGGAAGGTTCCAGTGTTGTACTCTTGCTGGGCGGACCCACTAGCTCTAGCTGTGGATGCTCTATTGATACCTTGGATCTTTCTCTGGCGTACATCTTCCCTCCTGTTCCAGTGCTGCTCAGGGTTACATCTGGAGCGCTGTCCAGTCATTCTGATTGCTCTATTTTGGCCTTGCCAATCTTGGTTCCCAGAGCTTCTGGATCTGTCAATGTCAGACCCCTTCAGGCTTCGTCCTCATCCAGATCTTCTCTTACAGGGATAGCTGTGGAAGGAGGACATTCATTGTCTGGTTTTTGACGACATGGAGGTTGAATCCTCAACTTTGAGGAAGAAATGTTTTTTCATCTGGTGTAGTGGCTACTATGCTTAGTGCCCGTACACCTGTACCTCCAAGGCCTACCATAGAGTCTGGTCTACATTTTTCTCTTGGTGTGCTGATAGGATCTTTCTCAGGAGTTTCATCTCCCTATGGTCCTTTGCTTCCTTCAGGATAGTGTGGTTAAGGGTCTCAGTTTGAGGTTCCCTTAAGGTTCAGACTTCTGCTCTCTCTGTTTTCTTCCAGAGGCGCATTGCCATTCTTCCTGATGTCAAAGTGTTCTTCCAGGGTGTTGCTCATACCCGTCCGGTGTTTAAGTCCCCTGCTCCTCAGTGAGATCTTAACTTGGTTTTGGGCATTGTTCAGCTCCCTTCCTTTGAGTCTTTGGCTACTATTCCTCTTAGCCTGTTGATGTGGAAAATGACTTTTCTTCTGGCGATAGTGTATGTTCGCTGTGTGGTGGAGCTGCAGACCTTGTCTTGCAAACCACCTTTTTTGGTGTTTCACAAGATAAAGCCGTGCTTCGCGTTTCTTCCGTAGGTTGTTTTGGAGTTCCATATCAATCAGGAGATTGTGGTTCCTTCCCTCTTCCCTGACCCTTCTTCTGACAAGGAAAGGGATCTTCACTTGTTGGATGTTGTGCGCTGCCTCAGGTTCTGTGTGCACCGTACTGAGTCTTTGCGTCAATCTGACGCTCTTTTCATCATTCCAGAGGGCCCCAGGGCAGGGAAGCCTGCGTCTAAGGTGATCATGGCTTCTTGGATTAAGTCCACTATCCGTAAGGTTTACAAACTGGGGAAGAATCCTGTGCCCTTCAGGGTCACAGCTCATTCCACTCGCTGCATTGGGGCATCTTGGGCCTACAAGAACCAGGCCTCTGCTGATTAACTGTGCAAGGTGGCCACTTTGTCATCTGTGCACACCTTTTCCAAACACCACTGTGTTGATGTGCTGGTATCGGCCGATGCCAGTTTTGGGAGGAAGGTCCTGGAGGCAGCCTTACCTGTCTAGGATCTCCTTTATTCCTTCTATACTCTTTCACTTTTGAGCCTAGTTGGCTGTAGTTCAGTGTACTGTGTATCAGTTCCTTGGGTCTGTTTTACCCCTGTTCAGTGTCTGTTGACACTCAGTTGTTTGTGCTGCGCTGTTTATGACCTGTAGGTTCATTGGTGCTCTGGTGACTTTGAGGGCCTGTGCCTGGTCCTTGCCTTTCTTCCCACCCTGGGGAACTTAATGGTTGGACATCCCAAAGTTACCAATAACCAGTATTGGACGACAGAGAAAATAGGATTTTAGTCTTACCTGTTAAATCCTTTTCTCTTAGTCCATACCGGTTACTGGTCTCCCATCCTGTCAAGGGACCATGCTTGGAGCTCCTGTGACAGAATGTGGGGGACCACTTTTGGGTTCATGCTCGCAGGAGCCTTCTGTTTCCTCGCTGACTACTTGTAGTAGTTGGTTCCAAAACTTAATTAAGTTAAATCAGGAAGCTGCAGCTAAGGTTAGAGGGTAGGCTCCACCCCTGCACTCACATCAAAGAATTGTTCCTGCCTACTTAAAAGGGCGCCTACCCAAAGTTACCAGTAACCTGTATGGACTAAGAGAAAAGGATTTAACAGGTAAGACTAAAATCCTATTTTTTGTGATGTCCTAAAGCTCCTGTAAACATTCCTCTGTCCTAAAACCAATACACCAAGATATTTGCAAAGGAAGATCTCCTCTTTACTCCTCTTCTGTCAAAGTGAGGGAATTTGTGTGTGTGTGTAATTTAGAATTATACCAGGGGCTGTTAGAAATACCTACTGTTCAGGATTGCAGGATTTACAAGAAATGTACCTTCAAAAATAAGCACATAATGTTTACAGTTGCACTTTATGAGGTATGGGCTAGATTATTTATTGCTGCCATCTAGTGGTTGTTTTGAGGATAATCTATACATTTCTGCTGTGTCTAGTTATTGATACATTGCTTATTTTGCCCTCTCTGATATGTTTAACACTTTCAGGACTAGAGAGCTATGCAGAGCATTGATGTACTAGCATTTGTGTGAGCCGCAGCCGATAAATGCATTGTTTGGATTTGTGTTTAACCCATTGAGGGCCAGAGGCACTCAGAAGGATAAAGATTAAAGTGGAGCAATCCTAGATAAAATACCTGTGAACATTTATAAAATTAATCCCTCAGATGAGCTCTCCGGTGCTTTCCTTTTTGAGGTGTTGAAGACTTCTGTAGGATGAAAAGGGATTAAAAAAATCCCATCTGAATAAATTGGATTTTTAATTTTCCGTTCCTTTGGGACATTTGTTTTACCCAGAATTCCTTTGCTTTTGTCTTTTACTTCTGGAGCAAACCAACTGTACATGGGACAAACATGAACTCCCAAAACCCCCACTTAGTTGAACTGGTCTTTTAACACGTTGAATGCTAGAGAGGTCTTCAAGGAGTTAAAAATACCATTTAAATAAATGGGTGTTTCGCTGTCCCCTATGGAGCACTTGGTTTGCCCCAGAATTACTTTTCTCCTGTGTATAGGTCCTTATGTATTTATGGTTTTCTTTAGACCAAAAATTCTCGTTGTTAACCATCAGGACTCACCAACAGGTGACGTTTTAAGACAACTGTCAGCAGCAGTCATGTCTGCCTCAATGGAGGTGGCATCCAGGACTGATTGAAGACATTATCTCTTGATCTCAGGCACTAGGGCAAAATTCATAGGGGCCATTAGGATTTTCTGTCCATAATAAATTAAGTGGGTGATTATTATTAAGAGCAGTCAATTCTCCTTTAATTCATAACTTTTTACTCAGTGGTAAATTAAGCTGAAACTGAGTAGTTTAGGAATTGGTGTCTGTCTGCATAATTCCTGCAAATTTGGATCAAGTCTATTTTGTAGAAATAAAATTCAAGGTTAGGAAAATGTGTACTTTCCCAATATAAATTTTCATGCTGTTACAAAAGTTTGCCAGGGCAAAAACCAAATCAATTAAATGGATACACATTCAGTTTTGCTCAGAGGTAACATTTAAAGGGATAGTAATCCTTCGTTTTAACTTTGTTTTATTTTGTAGGCATTAAAAAACATGAAGAATGATATAAGTCTTATCTCTCAAACCTTTATGGTTTAAGAGATATTCAAAGCAAAGTTTCCCCTCCCGTCCCTTTTACCTAGTGTAAGCCATCTCTTCTCAGATGTGGAATGCAGTCTATATACCAGACAGATAACAGAAGGGGACAATCTTCTTCCTATGAGAACAATAAAAGCCCTGCCCCCCTTGACAAGCTTTTCAGGTTTTTCCCTTATCTTAACTGAAGATTGTCCCTCTCTGCAGTCTACCTGGGCACCTCCCTTCTGATCTGGCTGAGCAGTGTTACATCAGTAGAAGGGGTGGGAGGGGGATACTTTGTCATTGAATTACTCTTGAACTACAACTCTGACAGAATTGAAATAACAGTCTCCAAAGTCCAAATACTATGATGATTAATTAGAGCTGCTTATATTATGAAACATTACTATCCCTTTAAGGGCTATTCAGTTTTGCTTCCCTCGTAAAAGGCAATTATCACATTTTACTAAGTCTTCTTCTATGGGATCTCCTATTTGAGCAGACTTCATAAAAAGCCTGGGCTTGCACTATGCAGCCCCTACACAGCTCCTAGCAGCCATTTACAGGTCAAATACTGAACACTTGGCTGGACTGCAACCCGGAAGTATATGACTTTGTACAATTACTTTGTGGGTTGTGTTCCCATTCTCCACAGAACAGAAATGTCAACATGAGGCCTTCCAGCTGCTGCCAAACTAGATCTGTTATCATTCGTTGGCTGACGGGGAATATAAGGGAGTGTCAGGGGTTACTTTTTAATCCCTGCATTCTTCTTTCCTCCTGATCCACTGCGGCACACATGGCAGCCCCACCTTCACTGCCACATCTGCCAGTTGGGAACTATCCAAGTGACAGTTGCCCTTTAATAATTGGTGACCTTGCTCCCATTGAAAGTTACTGCTTTGTTCATGCATAGTGTCTTTTTTTTTAATTTCTCACTCAGCTATTGGGCTTTATGTACCAAACATAAGAGGAGCAATTCTTTAGCAAACTGACTGCAGCACAGGGAACAAATAAAATGAGCAAACCTCAGTGTACATTATCAAGTGTGCACAGGGTAAAATGTCTTGTTTAAATAAAGGAATTTTTTTTATTACTTCCTTATTGCAAAGCCGTATTTTTCCACCATTTCTACACTCTTTGTGAATATGACCTTGTATCTGACCTTTACTTTACTAGTTGAACAACCTTCATTTTTTAGTCATCTGCATCGTTGTGCAAAAGAATAGAACGCAAATCAATAACAGGAAACTGATTGCTGTGTTTCATGTATTTAATATCAAAAGAATGTCTAGAGTTATCAGCAGAAGCTGGAAAAAAAGTGTTCACAGTTTAAAGTGACAGTCAACGTTGTTTTTGACTTTACATAATATGTAAACCCAAATTGCCTTTACTTTCATTTATTTTTGTCTTTAACATTGTTGTCCCTGAAAGTGAGCTTTTTATTTCTATTTCCATACAGCTTTCTGTCAGGGACTGTGAGAGCAGCAAGTGTAACAGTAGGTGAATGTATGCAATTCCAAGGAAGAACAGGCTCTGGAATAAAATGTTCAGTCCCTACATCTGCCTTAGATTAGTTTGCTAAGCTATGTGAGCCAGAATTCCTACACGGAAAGCTGCTTGTGCCAAAGGGAGGACAATGAGTCAACCTGTGGGTGTTTCAGGACTTTGCTTTAGTACTCTTTGTTTTAGTTACTGTACTCAATGAGGCATGGAGGAATGGCAAAAATTGTACAACTTTTCGTTTCTCATGCTGTGGGGCCAGAGGATGGCGCTTATTGACACTGTCTAATGATGGCGTAGATTGAATACCTGTATGCACTACAGAGGCGTTAGATGCTATCGCCAGGGGGCTGCAACAGTGAATTAGTATATTCTTCCCACTATCCCTGCAGGACTGGGTATTTTGCATTTAATAGACTGGAGGCAGGCTTTTCTGTTCAAGGATAACGCAACATTGTATCACTATTCTGCTTTCACAGTGCCACACAGAAAACTCTATGGGAGCAGTGATCCAGTGAGGTACCTGTCTTAGACATAAAAGTGCTAAAAAAATAGATGATGATAAAAAAGTAATAAAGCTTATAAGCGGTACGACTTTACATATCATATACTTGCAGAACATGTACATTCACAAAAGAGATCGACTGTCACCTTAATTCTCACTGCTGCCACCTTAATTCTCACTGCTGCCTTACATGATCCAGGACTTCTTAATAAAAAAAGAATTCACAATCAAAAATTCAGAGAGTACCAGACTCTCATTAAGAGGTCTAAAACAACATGTAAAACTTGAATATTACACAAAAATCTACTACATTGAGCTTTTCCCTTCTACGGTTTTATTTAACCCCGTGGATGTTTGTTGATGTCTCCAAAATCCATGGGATTAAATGGACTAAATTAGCATTGTGAAGATCTAAATGGAGGCAACCAACCTTTGATTCTCCATCTGTTGGGTACTATAATTCCCATTATCCTCAATCAGCTGTTTGCTGTTTATGGATGATGAGCATTTATGTCCCCAACAGCTAGAGAGCCATCTGTTGGCTGTCCCAGATCTAAGCAAACAAACAAAACTATTTTACAAAAACTAATCCAGGGTCACTAGTCTTTGTCAGATTGTAAACTGAAACAACTAGCAGTACACCCCTTGCTCTCAGTGCCTAGGGAAGCCAGCTGCACCTCACTGACGAGGCACAAATCAGGCCAAAACGTATGTCTGGGGTTAGCTGTTTTTTCCGTGCAGAGGGGACTTGCCCATCATTTTGGTACTGGACTGCCCTTATGGGTGGGATTAGTCTAATATGTATGTGGAAATTTCTCCTCTGTAATGGCACTAGAGAGCTAAAATGTGATGCTCTTGAGCGGTGACTATCCGGAGAACAGGCCATTGTGCTTTTGTTCCTGCTCAGAGCCTCTCACATCATTTTTTGGCTTGTTTTAGTAGTAAACTGCAACAGAGATCATTTGCACAAAAATACCTCTCTGGCACTGAAAGTGTTAAGAGCAATAATGCTCCATGGTTGCCGTAAATCTGCTTCTCTTTTCATATCCCTTTGTTCAGCTATAACTATTTTCAGTGCCCACGGGTTGAGCAGTGCATTGGACTGAAAATAGATAAAAATGCATAGCACCTTCCTGGCCCTGAAGGTGGGCAAAGGTGCTGAGAATATGTAGTGGTATTTAGCTTTTAGATTTTTTTTTTTTGTCTGAGAGGACTGCTAGAAGTAATATGTGTCTATATAAAAATATACCTGAGTGGTGACCACCTTCCGATAAAATCAAATCTCTAAGGGGCAAAAATATTCATTTTGCAATTTTTCGCGTTTCTATTAGACCAGTTAATGTAAAAGAACGTGAGCAAAGAAAAGAGTATAAAAACCACAACAGGAAATATGTCAGTGTGAGTGGACCGTGATAAGGAATGCATGTTACAGTCTCTTCTTCTTCATAGGATAATACATTCCATTGGCTCAGCCCATCAGCAGGTCACATTAGAGGGTAACTGGCCAGGTTTGCAATGCCACAGGTGTTATTCTTGTCTCTGGCCATTAGGATGTAGCCTTTATTGCCCCAGTCTTTTCCCCAGCTGTAAAGACAAAGCCATGGATAAACATTTCTGTATTTCAGCAGAAGAACATATAATTTAATAATAACTTATCACTATGAAACATGGCTTTTTCTTTTTAATGATTGATCCCATAAACATGATACTCTAATTGGTATATCCTAAGAAGGATATAAACATGTCACTACCGTTAGTACACTTTGATTTTGGAGGTACTGAACCGTAAACACCTTACCACCATTAGTACACTTTGCCTCTATTAAAAACTGACCCATAAACATATCAAAGCCATTAGGACACTTTGGTCTTAGAGGAACAGACCCATAAACATGAAGGAGCGACCCATAAACATGTCACTATCATGAATACATTTTGATTGTAGGAATTACTGAGGTATAAAAAATGTCACTGACATTAGTTCACTTTGATCCTAGGAAGGACTGACCTGTAAATACATCATTGTACACTTTAGGTGGAGTGACTCATAAACATATTGTTGCCATTAGTACACTTTGGTCCGAGATGCAACTCACCCACAAACATGTGTCTGTGGCAAAGGTTGAACTTGATGTATTTTTGTCTTTTTTCATCCTATTTTACTCTGTATGTAACCATATAAGGGTTGAGCCATAACCATGTCACTTTCTTTAATACGGTTTGATCTTGGGAAGGACTGACCCATAAATATGTATCTGGCATTAGTACACTTCGTCCTAGGAAGGACTGACTCATAAACATGTCACCGCCATTAGTGCACTTTGGTCCTTGGAAGGACTGACCCATAAACCTCACACTACCATTAGTATACTTTAGTCCTTTGTTCATGGAAACCTGTTATTATAAAATTCTACAGAGACCTGCTGTCAGTGACTCTTCTCTCTCCCATAGAATGCAATGGAATAATTCTCTCAAGGGTCACTAGAGGGCATTGTTATAGAAAAAAAAAAAAAAGCAACAGTTTAAACTGTAATAAGTCTGGAAAGACTCATCTGCCAGCATTTGGAGTAATTTTGTTTTCAGTCAGAAGAAAATATAAGTTTTTGATAGCTTTAGTGCATGTGCTGTATGCACTAAAGCAGTCATACATTCTAGCACATGGACAACCAACATGCGGCCCATGGGTCAAATGCTGTCCACCTGAACCAAGGGTGCTGCCCGCCTGAGATTTTTTTTTTACAGAGAACTAATTAATTAGCACACATGAGCTGGTAGGCCATAAAGGCCAAATTGCCAGTACTGTAAATATTAGTATGGTCATTGACTTGTTCTATACATAAATCCATATTTTTGAATAGCCAATATGCTATATTCACCATTGTTATCAATTAAAAAAAAATGTGTCCCTCACATGTATGGCTATCTGATCATGTAACTAAGCTGTTATTGTTTTTTTATCTTTATTTTGAAAACATTTTTTTACCAGGAAAAATACAATGAGATTTTTCTTGTTTTCAAGTACGTCCTGGAGAGTTTACAGCAAAGAGTTGCGTATTTACACAAGAAGAGAAACATTTATATATATATATATATATATATATATATATATATATATATATATATATACACTAGCAATGTGGGCCGGCTCTGCCCGTCATGTTATGAGTGTTGGGTATGTGTGTCTGAAATGTACACACAGTGATTCAGTCGTATGCAACACACATGCAGACACATAAACACACTGAGAGACATGAGTACAGACACACTTATGCAACACACACACACTCTCTCTCTCTCTCTCTCTCTCTCTCTCTCTCGCTCTCATAGACAGGCATGCAACACAGTTAATGCCAGGCACAATATATATATATATATATATATATATATATATATATATATATATATATACACACACACACATGCATATATATATATATATATATACTAAAAATGTATATACTTGGACGCCTCTGCTATAGTGCATACCCCAAAGTGCAGCTGGAAGTGAAAGCCATCACCAAAAGGGCATTGCTGGTGGATTTGTACATTCCCCTCACAGAGAGGTCATTACCTGTTCTTAACAATCCAGTAATTGTTTTTCTTTTGGGCTCCATAACCCACAGCAAGAACTGCATGGTTTATATCCACAGCATTGCAGTTTGGGTCGTAGTATACACCTATAACATTGATAAGGGATAAAATACAGGGTAAAGAAACAATGACATAGTTGATAATCTTAAAAAAGACTCATTTGCTGATTCTGTGGAATCCAAACAAAATCTAATTGAAGACATTTACAATTAAGCCTCAAATGGATATAAAAAATACTTCCTAGCTCCCTGGTACAACATCCTAACTGCGCTGTAACCAATTATCTATATTGTTCTTAAAGGGATAGTAATACTTAATTTTAAGTCTGTTTCATATTATAGGCATAAAAAACCATGAAAAATGATGTAAGGCTTATCTCTCAAACCTTTATGGTATGAGAGGTATGCCTCGCTAAAGTTACCTCTCCTTGCCTGTTTGAAGGAAGTCAGCGCTGTAGCTGACACCTGCAGAATCTGGTCATTTGACCAGATAGAGGCTCTTCAGCAGAGCCGAAAACACACGATCTGAACATTAATACTTCATTGGAATGGTCTACAAAGTATGCTTGCAAACCAGGCACACTTTGTAGACCATCCCAATGAATTATTAAGGTTCAGACAGGCAAGAAAAAGTAACTTTAGCAAGGAATATCTCTCAAACCATAAAGGTTAGAGAGATAAGCCTTACATCGGTTTTCATGTTTTTTTTTATGCCTATAAAATGAAACAGACTTAAAATTAAATATTACTATCCCTTTAAAATGTAAAAATGAAAACAGTATTTTTTTTAACCCTTGGTGACCAGGGTATTTTTTTTTATTTATTTTTTTTACAAAAACAAAGAATGTGACAAATGTACACCGAGAAAGAACAAAATGAAGTAATTTGCTCAAGGCATGTGTGGTCTCTCAGGTGCTGTTCAAGTCACGTTTTTCGCTCCCATGTGCCAATGCAGAGAGGAAATTTCCATATTCATATCAGTCTGGTCCCACCCACGGGCAGTCCAGCCCCAAAATGTCAGGCAAATCCTCTCTGCACAAGAGAAACAGCACAACACCTGACATACGTTTTGGGTTTTTTTACACTTGAGGACCAGAGCAATTTTGGCCTTTTTAGTATGTCATAGTTCAACCATATTTTTCCTCTAATTTATTTAGTACACCTTCACAATTTATATACCTTTTTTAAAGGATAAGTAGGGCTTTCTTTTGGTGCCCTATTTATATGTATAACCCATTTAGTTTGCTTAAAGGGATAGTAATCTTTGGAAAAAAAAAGATCACCCAGTCTTTTTAATAATAAAAGTAACACATTGCGCTGTTTTAAACAAGTTACATTTCTGTAGTTCATAAGATTTTAACTGTAGAAAGATACCCCTCCTGCACCTTCTGGGGACGTCACTGCTGCAGCTGTCCGGACAGATGTGGCGAGGGACAAATTTTGTCAGGGGGGCAGGATTTTCCTTAAATACTTACTGAAATGTGTCCCTCGCTGCATCTGTTCGGTCCCACGACTGGATTAGAGATTCAATGGGAGGCGGCCAAAAGGGGTGGGAGGGGATCCTTGTACATTTAATATGTTATGAACTACAGAAATGTAAGTTATTTAAAACAGAGCAATGTGTTACTTTTATCATAAAGAAAAGTTTGCGATCTGTTTTTTTTTCAAGATTACTATCCCTTTAAAATATAAAAAAATTTAAAAAAGTAAAAAAAATGTTTTTAAAGGTTTTTCTGTGATGATTTATGCTCAATTAGTGCTTCTATTCAACAGGGACTAGTTAAAAAGTATGAACATTCATTCATACCTTCAGATTGTCCCTTGTTTGGGGGGTACAGTCCCTCTGAGGTGAAAATCCCTATAGCCATCTTTCTCACCCTCTTTTAGGAGATCAGACTGTGTGGTGCGTATCATATTGCTCCATAGCGATACAGCTTACATTCATATTTGTTTAAACTTCAGTATGTGTGTGTTTAGAAATTAGTCTGTGTAATTAAAGTGCTTTGGTCTTGCTTTAAATCATGTATTCAGCTACAAAAAGAGGTTGTCAGTAGGATATCAAGGAACCAAACCCACCAATCCTGCCCCCAGCACATAAGTTAAAAGTGCCTACTTTTTGGCCACTTTACATGCTGGGATGTGTGTTCCCTGCTTCTCTCTTCTTCCTGAGTACAGTGAGGAGGAGAGAGGCAGAGAACACTGACAAAGGCAATGTTTGTTTACATTGCTTTTGCCATGTGGCTCCACTGGCATGTGTGCTGAGACACCAGGGAAACACCGAAAATGACTGCTGTGGCCCTGAGGAGTCCATTGCAGCCACTACGTAATGATCACAATGCCCTCTGTGGTGAGCTGCAATCATTAACCCAAAACATACCATGACCGTCATTGGTTCTCCAAGGTCTGAACTCTGTGATGTCATACATGGAAAGTTTTGGTTGTGGACTCCCCGGAAAAGGGAGTCCTCTGGTGCCACCAAGGGAGGTAAAAGATGCAAATTTTGTCAAAAGGGGATGGGGCTTAAGCATAGTGGAGGCGGGACTTCCAAAACAAAAAAAATTTTAGTAAAAGGCTGGGGAAGGAGGAGAAGTGGGCAGGGAGTGGCAGGAACACACTCTGAACACAAGATGTGGGGAGCTTCATTAATGAAACTCCCCAAATCCGGAGAATCAGCCTCTGCCCCAGAGACCCCGGTAATGCTGCCAAAACCAGAGTCTCCGGGGCAAATCCAGAGAGTTCCCAGCTATGGTGATGGTCCTGGCAGGTCATTAGTCTTTAAGAGGTTAAAGCATCTACATTATCTGCCAGGCAAAGAATTCCACATCCTTACCGCTCTTGTTGTTAAAAAACAAATCTTTGCCTTTTAGTAGAAAGGCATTAATGGATGCCCCGTTTTTTTTTTTTTTTGCTCAGTTCTTTGATTAAGGTGTTCCCCTTAGAGGTTTTTATATTGACCCTGAATATATTTTTATATATATAGTAATCATATCACCCTATAGATGTATCCTCCCTAATGTAAACAAAGTCATTTTGGATAGTCTCTCTATATAATTAAAATCTTTCTATTTCCTGATCAGGTTTGTTTCACGTCTTTTTACAGTTCAATAATATCTCTATAGTACATTGGTAGACAATCGCTGGCTTTCTAGCTGTTGGAGTCTTCATCTCCCGTAACCCCCCAAGCAGCCAAAGGCTTCTTCAGGATGATGGGAGTTTCTGTCCCTACTGGCATAACAATAGGGGTCGCACCAGTCACCAGTCTGGTCACTGCAGGGGCCTGGACGCCCCCTGCAACCCCCTCGCACGGTGCCCGCAGCAAGTAGGTCTGTGCCTTCTTCAGCACAGACCTCTAACATCTGATCTCCCTCTCTGGCGCTCTAGTAATGCAGAGCGCTGGGAGATGATGTCATCTCCCAGCGCTCTGTATTTCTGAGAACCAAACAGGCACAGACCTCTCATGCCACTCCACTAGACCACCAGGGAGGTAGGAGATGGACATGGGGTGGGGTCAGTATGGGCAAGATGGAGATTGTGGTCTGGGGGGGCCCGGTGGCTTCTGGTTACGCCTCTGTCAGTCCCCAAAAGCTGGAGAGGCAATAAATTGCCTAACTCTGCTGTAGGTGATGCAGTTTTTAGTTTACAACTTAAAAAAAAAGCCAAACATACCTTTACTGTAAAACTGGAAAGATGATAGGCTGGCATCGATGCCCACTGAGACAGGCCCTACTGTGCCTACTGCCTTCTTCAATGCCTTCTCACTGCCTTCCTTCACTACCTTGAAGGATTTGCACGTGGCTGCTTTGCCGCTCACATTGTACATACACTGTTGATCCTGCAGGGTCAAAGTACATAATATAGTCATTTCCTGCTTGCTGTTTGAATATGAGGTCTTAATGGGGCCGAAAACATTTATTATGAATAAATATATATATATATATATATATATATATATATATATATATATATATATATGTTGTAGGGCTTTTCCTATTGAGCAAAAACAAGGGTACTCCTTGTACGTTTGAGGTGCTTCTTTCAAATGTCATTACATAGTCAACTTGGCATTTTCTAGTAGCCAAAGTTTTGAGATGTTTTGTCAGCTTTTCACAGGTAGCAGTAGCAAGAGCTCCACCTGGGTGCAGAACATCTTGAACTCAGACTCTCCAAAAAATGCATGTTTGCTCTCTAATACATTTTGATGGAAGCATGTCCTAGCAGGAAGAAAAAAAAATATCTCTCTCTGCCTATCTGTCTGTCTGTCTATCTATCTGTCTGTCTATATATAAAAATCTAAGTGATTCTGGCTCACTGTCGGGTGTCGTGGCAGGAAAAGGCTAATTGGCTGAGGATCCTCCTGCCTCATCAACCAACCACTGCTGACATTCTGTTAAAAAAAAAAAGTTAGCCACTGGCTTCGGATGAGGCATGGGCTCCCCAACCAATCGCTTATAGAAAGAAGTCAGACCTCATGGTAGGGCATCAGGGCCCCTCCTGATGACCCCCAGCTAATTATGTCCCAGCTGATTCAGTTGGGAGATCAACAGAGGCTTCTATCAAGTACTTTGAGTAGGATGGAAGCAGGGAGCTCTCTTGCTTCCCTGCATCACCTCTACTGGTCTCCCAGCCAAATCAGCTGGAACATAGTTGGCTGGGGTTCATCAGGAGGGGCCCTGATGCCCCACCATGAGATCTGACTTTTTTCTATTAGCGATTGGTTGGGGAGCCCCCTGCCTCATCCTAAGCCAGAGGTTAACTTTTTTTTTTTTTTTTTTTAACAGAATGTCAGCAGTGGTTGGTTGATGAGTCAGGAGGATCCTCAGCCAATCAGCCGTTTCATGCCACAACCCCTGACAGTGAGCCATGATCACTTAGATTTTTATATATAGACAGACCACGAAGTCTGACTTTTAATACAGCTTAACCATTTCAGTGCCACAAAGGTATACAATGCATTGCAATACAATATTTGGATACCTTTCTGGCACTGGTACCTGCTAGTACATATATATATATATATATATATATATATATATATATATATATATATATATTATATTATATGCAAAATGAATGAGTAACTCCCATAGAGAGCAAATGAAAAACAACTGTGTCTGTGTTGTAGATGCTAGGTGGCTAACAATTTAGAAAATCAAGATGGTTTGAGCTGTAATAACTTTTACACTAAACATCTCCCAGCAGAGAGAATAACTTTTTCTTTTAACATTTGTCACTTCTTAAAGCATTAGCACTAGAAAATAACCATAGAAAGCCAGACTAATAGTAGATCACATTCAAAGTCTGTGACATAGGTATGAGCACGAGTTATCATAGAAAATCAAATGCTAGAATAAGCTGGGTGGTGGTCGGCTTAGATATCCCAAAAAAAAAAGAGATTCTGCACTGGACATGGAGAGACTAAAATCAGCTTTTATTATATGAAATCAAGACTAACACCACATAGAACTAGACATCTCACTTGTTTCGCACATATGTGTTTAATCATGTCTATGATGTCTATGCCTCTGATTAAGCACATATGTGAGTAACGAATGAGACGTCTAGTTCTATTTAGTGTTAGTCTTGATTCCATATAATAAAAGCTGGTTTTAGTCTCTCCACATCCAATGCGGTATCACTTTTTTTTTTTAATATCTTCGCTATCTGCACCATGGATTGAGGTTAAGGTGGCGATTGCTTTTCTGGCATATGAGCTTAAGTTGAACATTTTTACTTTCCCAGCGTGATGCCGTTGATACTTTGATAAAGTGGTGGTCAGCATAGAACATTTGTGTGAAAGTAGTATACTGCAGATGTCTCCAACGAACTGAGAAGCAATCCATTCAGGACCTTTTTAGCATCCAGTTTATTAAGGAAAGCATTTTGGATACATAAAACAGACTCCCAGCAGAGATGCTGGAATTGATTGGCATAGAGCACAAATAAACAACTTCTGGCTCTCCAGCTCTTGGGGGCTACATCTTCTAACATCCCAGGTGGCTAATAGGAGATGATTTGAGTTGTAGTCTCCAGCAACTAGAGAGCATAAGGTTGCCTACACTTGGGATAGACATAAATCAATCCTGAAAGTCTAATAAGGACAGCATCAGATTGGATTTGAGGTTTTACATCAGATAGGAAAATGCTGAAACTGGATGTTTCAGCTTAATCTGGTCTCCAAGAAAATTGTATTTCTAACACACAACTAATGTTTATTCCTAAATAATCCTATAAGCATATTTTATTTCAATTCCCACAACATTTTAAATGCATAAATCCAGGTTCTGGTGTCTCACCTCCCCAATGTATGGATATGCTTCCTCTGAATCAATCCCTTTATTATCTCGGACATACTCAAAAGCATTGGTCATGTAGCCTCCTCCACAGCCATCGTTCTTTTTGACACAATCAACCAGATTTTGAGGACTGAGGACCAGCAGTTTACCCATTTTTCTCTTTAGCTGTCCTTCCAAAGCCCCCACTGAGCTGAAAGCCCAACACGAACCACATGAACCCTGAGCAAGGAAAGCAGAACACACAATGTTAGGATCTATGTTTTTTGGAAAGAGAGGTTATTTTTTGGACCATGAGTGAAATAGACAGTGGTGGAACTGTGTAGATCTGCTGAGAACTCATCATTATAATCAGTTCTGGACAAAAGTTCTCCAGATGGACACATAAAAAGAGAGCGTTCAAAACTTCTTCTATTTTCCAGTGGTCTTTACAGTTGGAAAAGACAAAAAGATCAAACATTTTCAAGATTTTGAAGAAGGGGCAACATTAAAAGAGCGATAACGCCCCTTAATAATAACCAACCACTTATTTTTCTATGGACAGAAAATTGTTATGATCCGTATAAATGTTGCCCTTTTTTCTTTAACATATTCAGTCTGTCCTTGATGTCATATCCATGGAGACGGACATGACAGTTGCTGGCAGATTTTACAACACAACACGAGCCTTCTTAATCCACAGCAATGCGTTGGACGCCCCTCTGGTCCTTAAAGGCTTATGATTACCATGTATAGTGAGCGGAGTTTGAAGCCCGGTGCTCATGCTAGCAACAGCCATATCCGCCTCTATGGACATGAAATCCAAGACTCACTGAAGATGTTATCTTTTGAACCAAGGAACAAGAGAAGATTCTTCCATTAGGATTTTCTGGCCATAGTAAGTTAAATAGAGGGTTATTATTAGGAGGTCAACATTCTCCTCTAAAGTATATGTTTGACTGCAAAAAGAAGAGCCACATTTTTATTAATTTGAATAAGAAACATAATTTTAGCTGTTGGGGAATATTTGTAATAACTCAAGGTGTCTGCCTCCCCTTTGGAGGTTTGTATTAAGAAATGATTTATCTTTTTATTAAAATGTTAATGGTTGAAAAAATACCTTAAGGGATTTTACATATAATTTGCAATGTTATAAGAATAGTGTCTGTGATGTTCACCTGGTTCCTGACTGGGGTGACATAACCTTTTTTTCGGTAGTCGATAGAGTCGGGGAGAACCCCCAGAATCTCTTCATCGTCAAATGTTGTGTTGGTGGATATGTTCCGTCTGTGGACCTTCAATCCCGTCATTGTCCTCACAACCTCCTCATTGGTCTGCAAGAGATAGGGACAGATATTTTAAACTCTGCATTATCATACAAACATGTGCCTAAGGCATAGGAGAACCCACAAAAATATAGTACTTGTGTGACCAACCAAGCCAACCAACATTCTTTCGTGTGACACTTAGAGAAGGAACCTGTGGGATGTCCTGTATGTATAACAGCAAAGTGGAACAATTCTAAGACAAGCCAAATTCTTCATAGGGGACATATGAAACTACTCATTCATTCAAATGGAGCTTGTAACTCCTTGCATGATATAGAGATGTCCAGCTCATTGCAAATGTGGATGTTGGGAAGTTCTACTTGCCCTGAATTCCTCCACTATATATATATATATATATATATATATATATCTCCTTGGGTTATATACACTTAAAGTAGACCTGTCACCTTAAGGCAATTTTAGTTTGTTTTACACAGTTATGTTCCATTGGTCATTTTTTATGTAAAATAAATAGTTTTTAATAAATTAATCTGATGGTGCGTTTTTATGTTAGTTTGACTATTCACCATATGCACTAAGGTCTGATAGCTGGCAATAATGTCAAAGATGACAGGAACAAATTTATCTTTCTGAGGCCGGAGGATTGTGGATTTTGCCATTGCTTTCTAGGTTCTTCACATAGAAGTGTATTTCGTATATCTCCATACGTGTCTAATATGAAACCTCGCAAAAGACTGATAGAATGACATTTAACATTAGATAGCTATGGAGAAGTTTGAAGTGCACTAGTACTGAGTAGTTTGGCACTAGCTTGGTTATTAACCTGACTGAAGACTTACAATTACAATGCATAAGCACGATGTACCCCTGAAGCCTAGGCTAATGACCAACATCCCTCTCCTTGAATACATAGAAGGAGACTGGTAGAGAAAGGTGATATCTTTATTGGCTAACTAAGTGGAACTAGGATGCAAGCTTTCAGGACACTTTAAGTCTCTTCTTCAGGCATATTTTAAATATGCCTGAAGAAGAGACCTTAAGTCTCTTGATAGCTTGCATCCTAGATCCACTTAGTTAGTCAATAAAAGTATCACTTTTACCCTACTAATCTCCTGCTTTTTCTACACCTTTTTCTACACCTTACACAGTACCACCTTTTGCCTTGAATACTTGGGCATCTGCAGAGGATGGCCCCCCACACTTGCCCCAGTCCAGCTAAATATAGGGTCTGAGTGGGTTTTTTGGGAAGCATATATGGTTGTGCAAACAGCCCCGCCCCCCCAAAAAAAAAATAAAAAAAAAATAATTCTGCAGATGCCCATATTTCTTAGTGGATATGAAAAAGTCTGTCTTATTCACTACAAAAAAAAAGAAGAATCTCTAACATATCGAACCCATTTCTTCTTAGTGGATCAACCTCAGTAAGTGCTGGACTTGTCTGGGGTCTGTTAATGTTCTTAGTCTGAGTAGGTTGAAGGCTGCATTTCCTGATACCAGAGAGGACATGTTGTCACAATGTTATGACACATGATGACTTGGTGATCCTTACTGAATACTCATCTCATAGATTGCCACATAAACTCACCATGTCTCCCAGATGGTTCATAGCCAGTTCATACGTGTGCAGCCCCTGAGAGTACTCTTTGTTATGGGTAGTGATCAGCTGGAGATTTTTCTCCCAAACCATACGCCTCAATAGTTCATCCATCTGAGCAAAAGGAAAGGAAGATATCAGTAGGTCAAGTGTTCTAAATGGATCCCTAATTCATTTTGATAATAAGTAATACCCCCATGTATGTGAACCTGGAAAGCAAAATCTCAATATACACCAGGGATCAATTCTGTGTGTGCATTGGGTCACCATAATAAATTTGTAATTCGTACTGGCTGTCAGGTCCCTGGAAGCAGATATGATTTTTTCTGCAAAACCTATGGACAAAAACTATTCTCATTGAAGACTTCTTAGGAAGCCTCTAGTGTATCCTTTCACTAGATCATGACTGGCCAACCTGAGGCACTCCAGCTGTTCAGGACTATAATTCCCATCATCCGCAGCCAGCCTCTGGCTGGGGATGATGGTAATTATAATGCTAAACATCCGAAGGACCACAGATTGGCCAGTCATGATCTAGTGAAAGGATATTGGGGTCCTGAAGTCCTGCAACAAAGAATAATGTCTGCCTTCATTGTCACAATATTCAGTATAAAATAAAGATTCATTTTGGAGGACCAATTCACACAGAATTCATAGCAGTCATTAGGGTTGTCTCCCAGACTAACGTAAATGGTTATTAGGGGTTATTATTGTTGCTTTAAACCGTCCTCTGCCAGAGGAGTTTTCAGCACATTGTAGACTTCAAAGTGTCACTTAGCCTTGAAGGGATAGTAATGTTTCACAAAAAGCAGCTTTGAATAATCTTCATAGTATTTTGGCCATGGAGTGTGTTATTTCAATACTGTCAGAGATGTAGATGTGGAATCTGGTCCCTTGACTGGATAGGTCACAGCAAGGGACAATCTTCTTACTGTGAGCATAAGGAAAACCTTGTCCCCACTGACAGGTTTTTCCTTATGATCACTGAAGATTATCCCTCTCTGTGATACATCCAGTCTTGCTGCTCTTAGGTGTGCAGTGTTACACTAGGTAAAAGGGGCAGGAGGGGGATACTTTATCCTTCAATTACTCTTGAATGACAACTTAGATGGCAAAAGGTTAAATAAAAAGAAAATATGCAGAGAGCTGATCGATGGCTATCTGCAACTGCAGAAGACCCAGTCTGTTATCAGACAGTTGAGATCAGTTTCCAGTATAAAGTCTGGGGGGATCAGAAAGGTAGTGCTTTAACTGCATAAGGGATAATAATGGTTAAAGTGGAACAAACCTATAGTTTTGTATTGAAACAATACTTTTAGATATATATTTAGCATTATTTATCAGATTATGTAGTTTAGGTAGTACTGACTGGGAGGGAGAGGCAGGCGGGAAGGAGAGTAGTGTGGATTGTTTGTGTCAGACTAGGAGGGAGAGCAGTGTGGAATGTTTGTATCAGACTGGGAGGGAGATCAGTGTGGAATGTTTGTATCAGAATGGGAGAGAGGTTAGTGTGGAATGTTTGTATCAGACTGGTAGAGATATCAGTGTGGAATATTTGTATCAGACTGGGAGGGAGATCAGTGTGGAATGTTTGTATCAGACTGGGAGGGAGATCAGTTTGGAATGTTTGTATCAGAATGGGAGAGAGATTAGTGTGGAATGTTTGTATCAGACTGGTAGAGATATCAGTGTGGAATATTTGTATCAGACTGGGAGGGAGATCAGTGTGGAATGTTTGTATCAGACTGGGAGGGAGATCAGTGTGGAATGGTTGTATCAGACTGGGTTGGAGATCAGTGTGGAATGTTTGTATCAGACTGGGAGGGAGATCAGTGTGGAATGTTAACATCTGGTTGGCAGGGAATGGCAGGTGGGAGGTAGAGCAATGTAGAATGATAGTATGTGGCTGGTATGACAACCAGTGCTGTCTATTATGCATAAACTGACAAATAAAACTAAATATCTCATGAAATCATAACACATAGATGATTTTGAAAAATATTTCAAAAGATTATATAATGTGTTCCACTGAAAAGTGGAAGTATACCTTTGTGACAAAGAGATAATTTGAAAGAGTTTTCAAAAGCAACTATATTTATGTTAGACATTGTTTTGTCTTAAAGGGACAGTAATGTTTCAAAATAATCTCCAATTAATCTTCATAGTATTTGGGCCATGGAGAGTGTTATTTCAATACTGTCAGAGCTGTAGTACAAGAGTAATTGATTGATAAAGTATCCCCCTCCCACCCCTTTTACCCAGTGTAAGCCACCTCCCCTCAGATGTGGAATCCGGTCTTAAGACCAGACAGCTCACAGCATGGAACAATCTTCTTACTGTGAAAACCCTACCTCCCTTGACAGGTTTTTCCCTTATTCTAATTGAAGATTGTCCCTCTCTGCAAGCCATCTGGACACCACCTTTTTGTTCTGAGGAGAGCAGTGTTATATCAGTAAAAGGGGAGGGAGGGGTATACTTTATCATTCAATTACTCTTGAACTACAACTCTGACAGAATTGAAATAACACTCTCCATGGCCCAAATACTATGAAGATTAATTGTAATTGCTTTTATTTTGAAACATTATTACCTCTTTAAAATGAAAACTGGAGTCTCCTGGGAGATCTGGAGAGTTCCCAGGTATGCCAATTCAATTTGAGCTGCTGTTATTTTGAAAAATTACTATCCCTTTAAAATTTACAAGGTAATTTGCTTTATTTGTCAGTCAGTGCAGGCATTCTTGGAGGACTCAAACATTCCACATAGCTCCAAGTTCAACTGCCAACCAGGAAGTACTAGCTCAGCTACATAAAATGAGACATAAATAAAGATAAATATCTCAGAAACTATTGTTTGAAAATAAAAATGACCAACCTAAACATGTGTTGTTTTGGACATTCTTATCTAATAACCTAAACATGGGTTATTTTGGACATTCTTATCTAAATCACCTATTTGATACAAAGCGACAGTTCCACTTTACGGTGTCAGTTCTCTTCACTGTGCTAGTTCCTCTTTATGAAAACACTTTCTTTGTGTAAAAAACAATTTCCCACCTTTGTATCGTGACCTGCACTATTGCAGTTACTGTAACCACAAAGCCACCTGTGACGGGGGGTACAGGGGTTACTTATTGGTAGGCCGAGGGTTAAGAGATTTATCCAGCCAGACAAAAAGATAATAAATTGCATTTATTAGAGAGTTCACGGCACAAAACATAGGACAACAATTACAGGCAAACAAACAGGGGTAAAACATAAAAACTAAGCACTTCTGCTGTTCTCTTCTTAGTTGCATAACTTGCCAGGGGTTACAAATAATACTCACAGTCCATTTTAGCTTAATGCTGGAGCTTATTCATAGTCCCACTAGAGGCAAGAGTAGGCATCCTGCCCACTACACATGCTGCTGGAGCACATGAAGGTTCCTTGTATCTTTTAGTCCTGGCAGAGGAGTTGGGGAAGACATCCTAAGATCCTTGTGGTAGGAACATCAGGGTACTCTCTCTCTGTGCCTGAAGCTTCCTTGACTTACAGCCCACAACTGAAAAGGGGACCTGGTCCTACAGTGCCCGCTCACTCTAACTCTTCTGGTGAGGGCACTCACCAGTCCCAGTTTCTGCAGTGCTGCTTTAGGATGCCCAGGGACCCTAGGCCTCCCACCATTATGGAGAGGCCCTTTCTCCTGCTCCTACATTCTGCAACTCCCTCTCTGTCTCCCCTCTCTCTCCCAGGTTTTTCTCTACCCACCCCCTACAGGATGTGTTGTCACAGGTACCATCTACCAGGTCTGTTCTGCTTGGCCTGATGTGAGGGGGGAGATGCACACATTCCTCTACCCCCCCTCTCTATCTGACAAACACTGGCTATCTCATAACACAATCTCTGGGTTTAGCTAGACTGAATGGCACCATTCCTCTGTCCATCCTACACACTAACTAACCCATTCACTGCTGGTAACTGGACAACCCTCTCTAATGCATGCACACACAGGGGACATTAAGGTTTCAAGAATGGGAACATGTTAAGACAATGGCAATCACTGAAAACAGACACATTTCATTCTCTGGGTGACACCCATTCCGTCACACCACCCGATTACTAAATGTAATTCATTAGTTGCCAAGAGATACGCATACAATGAACTGACAGTGTTGTGAATGCATTTTATTACCTGACCATTGTACTGCTTGTTATAAGTCTTCTTCCATAGCTCCCAGTCAGAGTCCAGTGCCATGTTATAATACAGACCTGACTGTACCAAGGGAAGGGCAAAAACCACCAGGTAGAAATTCATCATTGTGCTGGAATGGGAGACAATAATTGCACAGAAGCTTGACTGTCAGCCTTGTGGCAAATCCACATGTACAGTATACAAAGTTGAACATTATTGCTTAAACAATCTATAACATGCCTAAAGACAACATTAGTCCCATAGGAAGCTATGTAGTTGTGTTCTGTTGACCTTAAAGGGGATCTGTCACCTCAAATAAAGTCCAACACCCCCAATTAGGCATCTACCGATAAGCTTACCAATGAAACTGTTATGCAGAATAAAGACCGCATTAGTCAAAAATACTACCTCAGCCAACATTGATAGCCAGGCACAACGCTCTAGAAGCACCTGGGCGCCTGCACCATTAGTTCCTACTTGTACCTAAAGGTACCATGCAGCGCTTCCTAGAGGAAACCGGGACTGACAGCACAGGCGCGGAGATGTCTGTAAGCAAAGATGTCAGTGCTGTTACCTGGCCGTCAGTTTCGGCTGAGATAGGATTTTTGACTAACGCGGTCTTTATTCTACATAACAGTTTCATTGGTTAGCTTGTCGCTAGGTGCCTAATTAGGGGGTTGAACTTTATTTGGGGTGATTGATCCCCTTTAAAGCAGGGCTAGTCAATATTTGGGCCTACAGCTGTTGAAGACTACAGCTCCCATAATCCCCAACCATCCTGTGAGGGTACCCCAAGCCTGAGGCCCTTGGCATATATCAGGTACGCCCAGGAATTAAAACGGCACTGGACCTGACAACTATTTTGAATTCCATGATCTTTAAACCATGCTAATGCTCATGTACTCATTTCTCTTACATGAAAGAGAAGATTATTTGTTATTCACCAGTACATCTGTAATGATCTCAAATTATAGTTTTGAATAAAGAATAGCTCACTTAACAAATAGGTGGTTTTACACACACCAACACACGCACACATGTGTGCCTCATCCTAACTCCCCACTTTAGGTCAGGACAGAGGGGAAGGCACGTGAGGCACCAGTTGCTGTGGATCATTAGAAATTCTCAGATTTGCTCTCCCCCTCTCTCAATGACAGATCTAGCCAAGAACTTTAAATACATCCAGCTGTTTGTGAGCCGCAAGTATGTGCCTCGTGACGTCCTGATTCATACAAAGAGGAGACAAAGCAGAATTCCTGGTTATGTCCTCTGTACTCTTCTTTACCAGTGAGTAGAGCTGTGCTTTGATCTCAGAACCATAGAGGACACTTATTCTATGAGGCTGATTTAAAAAGAAGAATCAGGGAAATTCTAGAGTAAACCAACTGCACAGTAAATGGCAAAATTCAATTCCCATTGATTAAAATGGGACCTTTAACACTATGAATGGAGTGGTCTTCAGCACATTGCTTTGAATGCAGTAGAAACCTGTATAGCATTGCTTGCGTTAAAAGCCCTATGTAAATCAAAGATAATGTGGGGATTATTTATTTGTCCCCATTGGTGCGGCTGGTTTGCTCCAGAATTTCTCCAATTCTTAAATCGCACTCTGGGTATTCATCAGTGATATATATGGAGTATAAAATGATAAAGTGGTACAATGCAAGCGCACATACACATGCAGCATATCTGTATGCCTGTGCTCATCCTCAGTGATTACAATGGGATCAGCAAGCTTGAAGCTGGCAGATGGAACTTGACAATCTCTCTGGCACTGAATCATTGAATGATCAATGATGAATAATCTATTGCCAGATTAGGGTGGCCACATGTCATGGATTGCCAAGGACAGTTCTGGATTTCATGTGTCCCCCTTCCCCCTGGCAGCCCCCTTCTGGGTCAATACAGTGTCCCGGAATGAAGACTCCAGAGCACAGAATTCTGAACACTAGAAGAGACCTGCCCATTGTCTACTGTGACAGAAAGTGATGCACTTCTGCTGGACTACAAGAACATGGCCTCCAGACAGAGCTCTGTAAACACTAGAGAGAGTACAGAGCCTTAATGCTGATATCAAACAGGAGCTGCAATGCCGTTCTGCTGTAGAGTAATACAAGTCTTTTTGGTGTGATAGTCTTGTAGC
Source organism: Rhinophrynus dorsalis (assembly GCA_037306005.1). Taxonomy (NCBI): domain Eukaryota; kingdom Metazoa; phylum Chordata; class Amphibia; order Anura; family Rhinophrynidae; genus Rhinophrynus; species Rhinophrynus dorsalis. The sequence continues at coordinate 57,769,714 of CM074728.1, forward strand.
TCACGACAGGCATCACTTTCTGTCACATCAGTCAATAGGCAATTCTCCCTCTAGTGTTTAGAACTCTGTGGTGCGCCAGATAAAGTGCAGGTTATGAAATGATGTCCAGTATTGTATAATGACCCCTCCCGCATAGCTGCCCTAGAAACAACGACAAGTACGCTACTGCTCTTGTGTCTGCAATGTCCCTGAATGATAGGATGGAAATTTGGTCACCCTATGCCAGGCACAACTGAAGAATGGGTGAATGGCTACTGCACAGGGAAATCTTCTGATACCCTTGTGTTATGTCTTTGTCCACTTGGTGAACCCCCCTCCTTAAGGACATATTTACAAAGAAACAGTGGAGTAATTCTGGACCCAGCCACCTACACCGTAAATAATCCCAAAACCCCCCTTGTTTTACATGGTGTTATTAACCCACCTCTAGAGAGGTCTCCAATGCATTGAGAAGCAATTCGGTGGAGACCTTTCATAGCATTCAACAGGTTAATAGCCCTATTTAAATTAATAAGAATTTGGGGGAATTTTTATTTTTCCCCTACGGTGCAGTTGGTTTCTTCCAATTCTTATTAAATCGGTCTCTAGGACATTGTTTCATAGCTCTGGATTTCGTGGCACCCCAACAGTTTGGGATTTAACCCTCTGATTGTCAGAAGGGTACGCAATGAGTTTCTTACCCCTCTGGCACTCGAAGGGTTAAAGGAGATAGTATTGCTTACTTTTAACAAAGTTTAATAGTGTAGCTATTAAAAGTATAAATGCAATGAACTACCTCCCATCTGTCAAACATGTATAGTTTGAGAGATATAAGCTGCTAAAGTTCCCCCTCCCTCCCCTTTCTCATACTTGAGTTGTATAGCTGACAGCAGGATATCCTGGTCCCGGGACAGGCCGGTGGCTCTTCATTGGAGCCGAAATAGCGCTATCTAGAAAGTAATACTTCATCGGAACGGTCTACAAAGTGTGCTTTCAAACCAGGCACACTATGTAGACCATTCCAATGAAGTATTTCTTTTTACATAGAGCTATTTTGGCTCTGCTGAAGTGCCGCCGGCCGATGTCAGGATATCCTGCTGTCAGCTAGAGCTGTGACATCAGTGAAAGGGGAGGGAGGACTTTAGCAGCTTATATCTCTCAAACTATTCATGTTTGACAGATGGGAGGTAGGTCATTGCATTTATATTTTTAATAGCTACACTATTAAAAAAGTAAGCAATACTATCCCTTTAAGGATACCCCCCGAGTAAGCACAGGTGGTTTAGTCACAATGACTAAGCTACCAACCTGTTAACAAGCAGCGGTATCTTGAAAACCTGATCTGTTAGTGTGTCCTGGGGACTAAGGTTGAGAAACACTGATCTAGCACTTGCACATCACAAAAACCATTAGTGTAGGGAAGCGTGTTCTGACTTTAAAGCCTCAAACGCACTTTTTAATGTTCAGGTTGTTATATGGTGACCTTGCAATAATAATGCACTGCCACTGGATTAGGAGGCACCACCAAAAAGAAATATAAACCCATAATTGGTTCCTTTAAAGGGACCCTGTCACCTAAAAACAACTTTAGTGGTCTTGAATTGGAGTTATAGATTATGCTTTTTAACCCCTTATGGCCCCATGATGTGCCAGGACCGACACAGTGGTTCTGCACTTAAAAGGATAACAATACTTCATTATTACTATCCCTCATGTTGTAGCCCTTAAAATTCTGAATTCAACCATACCAGCGGCATCTCTCAAACCTTTAGGGTTTGAGAGATATCCACTTTCAAAGTTCCCTCTCCCCTGATGTTAGCATTCTAGCTGACAGCAGGGGAATCCGGTCCCAGGACTGGCGGCGGCTCTGCAGCAGTGCTGAGATCTCGTTATAGAAACAGAAATCCTTCACTAAAATGGTCTTCTACGTGTGCTTGCAAGCCAGTCACACGTAGAAGACCATTTTAGTGAAGGATTTGTGTTTCTATAACTCGATCTCAGGACTCCTGCAGAGCCGCTCCTTGCTCACTGACTAGATTCCCCTTCTCTCAGCTAGAATGCTGACGTCAGGGGAAAAGCCAAAAAGAGGGAGCTTTGAAAGTGGATATCTCTCAAATCATAAAGGTTTGAGAGATGCCGCTGGTATATTTAAATTCAAAATTTTAAGGGCGACAACATGGGTATAGTAATAATGAAGTATTACTATCCCTTTAAGGACTAGTGACGGTCCTGGCACGTCATGGAATTCATGACGGTCCTGGCACATAACATATGGACCCCTGAATCCAAATAGCTAAAAAAGAAAATGTTCCATGGTTCTTAAAGGGACAGTAATGTCCCTGAAAAAATATGTTACATTTTGTAGTGCTTCAAAAGTGGAACTGAGTGCAAAAAAACATATCTCTCAAACCGCTATGCTTTAAGAGATATCTGCATTCAAACTTTGATGCGTCCTGCTGTCAGCTGTAAAGCTGTCAGCAGGAGATCCATGTCGGTCGACACTGAGGCTCTGTAGCAGAGCCGCAATCGCATTATTTAAAATGAATGACTTCATTGGAATGGTGTACAAAGTGTGCCTGGTTTGCAAGCACACTTTGTAGACAATTCCAATGAAGTAATTCATTTTAATTAACGCTGTTGCGGCTCTGCTACAGAGCCTCCGTGTCGACCGACAGCTGACAGCAGGAAACATCAAACTTTGAATGCAGATATCTCTCAAACAATAGTGGTTTGATAGATATTTTTTTGCATTCAGTTCCACTTTTGAAGCACTACAAAATGCAATATATTTTTTCAGGGACATTACAATCCCTTTAACTGACTGCCTCGTGCCAACTGGCTGGTCATTAAGGGGTTAAGGCATGCTGCACATGAACTACCTGTCTTAGCCCTACATTACCTCCCCCAGCTTCTTATTGATTAACTTGGGCATTTACCCCTTTAAATGCTTAAAAGAGGTCTTGCAATGCAATGGTTTATATACTATATATGTCTATACAAGGTCAACACACTTTTCATTCCAAGGCCTGAACAAATAATTATAGGTGCAACACCATAAGATTACAGGTTAAGAGGTTTCAACTTCTGCAGAGTCAGGGGTTATTTGCATTAAGGTCTGTTATATTGTGGAATTCTTTTCCCAGGGATTTTGAAATGGCAGATAAAATGGATACATTTAAGTGAATATTATATAAATTGGTAGCAGAAGGGAACACACTGGGTTATCCTATGTATTAGTAGGATTAACAGGAAGTCTGGTAAACTGACTAATTCCCATATTGCAGTAGGGAAGGATTGTGTAGTTTTCATTTTGTGGGTTATACTGCGGCAAAGGTTGGACTCGACTGACTTGTGTCTTCTCTCAACCTATTTGCTGTGTGACTATTTTCTGAAAAGTTACAGAACCAAGCACACACGCTGCCACACATAATACGCCATTGACTCTATTTGAGTTAATGCTTTATAGATTTAGTAGACAGAAGAAGTAAATCAAACCAGATGTGGGGCCATATGTCCAAAGCAAATAGGAGCAGTTCTAGGGGAAACCAACTGCCCCATGGGGTTTTGATGCCCTTGGAAGCTAGAAAGTTCTCCGATGCATTGACCTCTGTTTCAAGGGATTGCCCCCCCCCCATATAATTCAAAGGGGATTAGTCCTCGTTCTTGCACATATGGCCCTTATTGTGGAGAAGAAAACAAAATGAGAGTTGGAAAGTGAAACAGAAGAGAATTAAAGAAAATGTTAGCACACAGGGGGTTAATATGAACAAAGACAAAAGCGGAGCAGATTACGAGGCAACCCGGCGACAACATAAGGAACACAAATCCCCCCAAATGGGCCTTTTAACCTGTACACTGCTAGATAGGTCTCCAGCTCTTTGGTGCTCACATGCAAAGGAAAACCGAGTTAATTCTGGGACAAACCAACTGCACCACAGGGGAGACAAATGCACATCCCCCAAATTTGCATTGTTTTAACCATTTGAGTTCCAGAGAGGTACGCAACGATTGTCTCTGGCACTCAAAGGGTTAAATTGTGGATTCTAATCTCTTGAATGCTTTAACATTCAAGGGGTTAAAAGCCCAGTTCAGATCAATAGAAAGTGTCAATTGCCCCTAAGGGTTCAGCTGGTTTGCCCTAGTTTTCTTTTGCACATTAGATGTAATGAGTTGGAGACCTCTCTAGCATTCAAGCACTTAAAAGGTATATTTTGGAAATGTTATTTGTTCCATATGGAGCAGTTGGTTTGCCTTAGAATTATTCCACTTTTGTCTTTGTGCATATGTCCTGGAAGTGTTTCCCGCGCAGCCCCGTTACCTGGGAGGTGATCAGAGGTTTTCCAGGCAGCAGAAGATGTTCCCGTCTCCAGCCCAGACTGCAGCAGTTGTTATTATACTGATACTTATGGGCTGATCCCTTCCAGTAAACCTCGCTAGGAGGAACTGGGAAAGTCTGGGCGGCAGAAAGCAGATGGGGATGGTTCTAATTCATGTAGTAAAATAAAAACAGGAGAATCACATGACCCGCAGCCTCTGGACTCCTTTTACCTTACACATGACAGTATGAACTTCAGAAATCCCCTTTTGTTGTATTAATATGTTGCTGAATTTCCAGCAGGAAAATGATGAATGATTTCACTTCAAATGCTTGGTGGTAGTGTTGATTGATTTTTTTGAGACTGAAAATAGTTTACATAGTTTTCCCCGTATTTTGGCGAGGATGTTTTACTAAGAACAGGGGTATTTATGGGGCAAACCAACTGCAGCACAGAGGAGAAATAAACATCCCCATTTATTTAATTGGCACTTTTAACCCCTGGAACGCTGGAGAGATCTCTAGCATTCATGGGGTTAAAAACCCAAGTTAAATCAAAGGAATTTGGGGGGAAATTTATGACACCCCCCCTTACGGTACAGTTGGTTTGCTCCAGAATCTCACCAATTCCTAGTCCACCTACTTCCGTGGGCCCTTATGTCTAAAATCAAAGTAGAGCAAAGCAACTGCACCATATGGGAAAAAATAAAAGATTTTCCAAAATAATCATTGATTTAAACCGGTCTTTTAACCCTTTGAGTGCAAGTGAGGTATCGACCACATTGGGGGTTATGCGCTAAGGTATGATAGTGAGGTGCTAATGCTGAGATAACTTCCCCAATGATATCACTTCTCCATCTCCTATGTGGAAGAAATCTTAACACACAGGCTCTATAGAATAACATAGGAACTTGCGAAGTGATATCACTGAAGTCATCTGCACTGATCACCTCTTTATCTCTCCTTAGTACATAACACCCCTTCCGTTGCAATGCATTCTATACCTCTCTGGCTCTCAAAGCATTAAAGCGGAACTATCATGTGAATAACATTGCCCCCAATAATTTACTAACCTAGCAATATGCAAAGTCATATTGTCCTTAAAGGGTTAGTAATGCCCAAAATAAAGTTGATTTTATCTGTTAGATTTTACAAAAATAAAGTATTTGGAAAAAATCCTCTCTCTCAAACCTTTATGGTGTGAGAGATATTCTCCGCCAAAGTCACCCTCTCCCTCCCCTTCTCTTGACGTCAGTGTAAGCTGACAGCAGGAGTTCCTGGTCCAGGGACCAACAAGTGGCTCTTCAGCAGAGCCGCAATAGCGCAATTTTAAAAGAAATACTTCTTTGAAACGTTCTACAAACTTTATTGCAGTACAAAAATCATCTTATCATGACTAAGCTTATAATACGCTAAACGCATTGATCGGTGAGATGCTACATTAGTACATCTACTTTGCAGCTCCATGACTGTAAGTCTCTCCATATATTATATTGATATGTTAAAGGGATAGTAATACCTGCAAATTACTAATCCCCATATTGTAGCTTTGTTAAACAGAAACTTATTGCCCCCAGTGTCATATTTCAAACCCTTATGGTGTGACAGATGATAGCGCTCAAAGTTCCCCCCTCCCTCCCCTTTCCCTGACTGAACACTGACTGCAGGGGAAGCTGTCATACGACAGTCTTATGTGCATCAGGCGGCTCTGCAGCTGAGCCGAGATCGCGTTTATAAAAAAGAATTCTTTCACTGAAATGGTCTTCTACATGTGCTTGGTTTGCAAGCAGACGTAGAAGACCGTTTTAGTGAAAGATTTCTTTTTTATAAGTGCGATCTCGGCAATGCTGCAGAGCCACGTGATGCAAGTAATACCAGATATCCCTGCAGTCAGTGTTCAGTCAGGGAAAGGGGAGGGAGGGGGGAACTTTGAGCGCTATCATCTCTCACACCATAAGGGTTTGAAATATGACACTGGGGGCAATAAGTTTCTTTTTAACAAAGCTACAATATGGGGATTAGTAATTTGCAAGTATTGCTATCCCTTTAAAGAAATAATTTGCTTTGAAGGCATTATGTAAGTTCTAATTTTTGTACTGCAATAAAGTTGTTTTTATGAATACGAATTTGGCATGGAAGTGTGGTTTCTCCAGTTTTATGCAAGATTGTGATTTTGAGTTAACACATGTTATAGTGATTCCATACGAAGATTGCTGGCTTGAAGTGAGACCTTGCCTTAGTTAATACATTCCATAAATTGGAAGTAAGAGCTGATGAATGCTGTGTGGTGTATGTTGGGGGAACCTGGGGACCAGGATAGGAATGGACAGGGTGAAACGATTACGAGGAAAGTAGAGAGCAGAGTGCCAGACAGGTACCCAGCTTGGTGACTTATGAGCTGTGAGAGGAGATCTTCTGATTGGCGAAGCAGCAGATACTTCGCTAATCAGGCAGGCACCCAACTTGTCACTATATGGACGTAATAAAAGGAAGAGAATGAAGATTAGTACCTGTAGAAGAGGCGGAAGAAAGGGGAGAGGAGTGCGAAAGGGCAGGAAGACGGGAAAGGAAGAAACGCATTGAACACACATTTTTCTGCATTAGGTATTTTTTACATGTTTGTACTTGTTATGTATAAGGAGCTGAGTGCTATTTACCAATCCATCTTTTTCTTGTTTTTGATAACAGTGCAGCTTTTAACCCTTTCAGTGCCACAGGACTATGCAATGCACATCCCTATGACAGTGAAAGGGTTTAGTGAGGGCAACTGCTGTCTCTGCTGTTTAGCAGAGACAGCAAACTGCTGTCTCCATATAGAGCTACAGGGAGATCCTAATATCAACAGCCTCAGGTAGGTGATGTTGGGACTGTGAACTCTGACAACAGAGGCTCTTATCAGAGTTTTGTGCATCTGGAGAGCAGCCTCATTGACATATAAACACTCCCACACAAATACGACAGTGGCTCATTAGCCTAAATTTCCATATGGAAATAAGCCATCGATGTGCTCAGTACAAAATCATAAACCTAGCGAAGGCACAGCGCATTGGTGTGGGATTGAAGGGGATATTAGTACGTACTGGCCTTTGACACTGATCTGACACAACCTCTCCATCCTGAGCCCCTTATCGACCTTTACTGCATCTAGGCCAAAGAGCTTAACCTTTTCTTTAACGGGAGCTACTTTTTAAAGGGATAGTAATACTTAAAATGTAAAAAAAAATATGTTGTAGGGTTTATTCCCCTGAGTAAAACAAGAGTACTCCCACTGCTGAAAGGTGTTTCATTCAAAAGATATTAATTGTCAAATTTGAATTTTTTAGGTGCAATATCACAGTGGCCTGAAATTGTACAGTGGCGCTGTTGCTACACCATCCTATGGAGATTTATGGTCCTGGGACCAGAGCTCTTCAGAGATGGCTCAATGTTATTGTCTGCCCTTGCTCTATCATCCGGTTCATGTTTCTAGTGTGTTGGGGGGCTCAGGGGGCTTCGGGCACTGTTTGGGGTACTTTTCTGGGAAAACTACATTTCCCATGAGCGCATGCTTTGCACGCTCGTTTCTGATTGGCTCCCGCCGCGGCAACCATTTTGTGCCATTTCCAGAACGAGTATCCTACGCAGGGCTTGGACTCTCCTTCTCTCCTCTGCTGATTAACCCTTCGTCTGTCAGATAAGTCTATTTTAGTGATTTCTGGGGTGAAACTTTAATCCTACACACTGTACTTGGGTGATTTCTTATACTGTAAGCTTATTTGACACTATGAGAATGTCTATACCATTGGAGCTTGGGGCCAGACCTAAGACTAAGGAGGCTGGGGTCTCTGTATCCCCTATTGCGCATTGCTCTTCCTGTCACTCAGGGCTACCTAGAGAATTCTCAGGTCATTTATGACCAGCACGTTCTGGAGTCCCTGACAGCATTCTAGGGACCTCCAGCCATGCATTAGAGCCAGCTTGGGTGCAAGAGTTCAAGGCTGCTACTAGGGACCTTAGGTCCACATTGCAATTCTTTCCATCCCAGTTACAGGGGGTCTTTCATTCTTGGCAGGCCCCCTCCTCAGTCAAGTCCTCCCTGCCCAAACCTCAGGGAGTACCTGACGTGTCAGATTCCTCTGAAAAGGAACTGCTGGTGGATTCAGATTTTGAGGAATGTTCTGTTTTGGGCTCCTCTCAGTTTTTTGGGGATCCTTTTGAGGCTGATCCTGAACCCTCCTCTGAGGGCCTGATCAGGGCTGTCTTAACTACTCTTAACATTCCCTTAGTTCAGGAGGTTCCTTCTGACCCATCTGATGTGTTCCAGGAGCCTAAAAAGCCCCTTACTTACTTTCTTCCTAACCCTACTCTTAACCTCCTTGTGTCTGAGGAGTGTAAATTCCCGGACAAGAAACCCAAGAAATTTACCAGGCTTTATCCCTTTTCTGAAGCTGAGCTTACTCAGTGGGTTCATCCTCCCAAAGTGGATGCTCCTGTTTCCAGGCTATCTAAGTCTACTGCCTTTCCAGTCTCTGATGCCTCTGCTCTGAAGGACTGGACTGACAAGAGACTTGAGGTCTCCCTCAAGTCCATTTTTGGCACTGCTGGTTCTGCCATGCATCCAGCATTTGCTGCTGCATGGGTGAACAGGGCCATTGCGGTCTGGACTGATCAGCTCACCCGGGCTGTCTATCAGGATGTGCCTAACTCTGATAAGTTGCACCTTTTCGCCAACATTTCTGAGGCATAGCACTATGTTTCTGCTGCCTTATTTGATGCCATCCGTTTGGTGGCTAGGGTTTCCATCATGTCTGTGGTGGCCAGACGAGATCTTTGGCTGACACTGCTTCTAAGAAATCATTGCTCTCCCTAACCTTTCAATGTACCTCCTTGTTTGGGCCAAATCTTAAGGATCTGATCAGTGAGGCCACAGGAGGTAAGAGTACTCTTCTACCCTTGGTTCCCAGGAAGAAATTGCCGCTTAAACGTAATCTTTATTTTCGTTCCTTTCAGAATGAGACACTTCCGGCGAACCAGACGGTTCCCTCAGGTCCGCGTACCTCCTCCAAGCCCAAACAACATTGGAAGCCCAAGGTGTCCTCCAAGCCCAAGACTTCCAAGTCTTCTTCGGCATGACTCACTGAACCCGGGTCTGCACTCTACTGTGGGTGCTCATCTGCAACACTATCACAGCATTTGGGAGGGTTCAGTAGCAGACCCATGGGTTTTACAGTTGGTGACGGAAGGGTACAGGATCCCTTTCATCTCTCTTCCTCTCTTTCATTTTCGTCCTTCTCACAGTAACCAATAACCTGTATGGACTAAGAGAAAAGGATTTAACAGGTAAGACTAAAATCCTCTTATTGCACTGATATGGTCTTCTACATGTGCTTGGTTTGTGCTTGGTTTGCAAGCACACGTAGAAGACCATTTCAGTGAAATAATAATTTTTTTTTTTTTTTACTAACGTGATCTCGGCTCTGCTGCAGAGCCGCCTGATGAAAAGCAGACCGGATATCCCTGCAGTCAGTACAACACTGACTTCAGGGAAGGGGGTGGGAGGGGGGAACTTTGCGTTCGGTTATCTCTCAAACCATAAAGGTTTGAGAGATGACACTGGAGACAATTCAATTCTTTTTAACATAACTACAATATGGGGGTTAGTAATATTTAAGTATTACTATCCCTTTAATGTTATTAGAGAGGTTTATTAAAGCATTTAACCCCTTAAGGACAGCCGACAGTCAAGGACCACAGACCTTTATTTTTTTGTAACCGATTCAGGGAACCCTGATTCGTGTACAGCTGCGCTGGGACCCCTGAGTTCCAGGACATACATGTACATCATGGATCCTTTAGGCATGGTCTACCCATGACGTACATTTACGTCCTTAGTCCTTAAGGTGTTACTGAATATAATAAAGCGGAAACTTTTGTTACAATGTGTGAGTGAATAAGTTGTCACACTGCGGCTCTTACCCAATCTGACACAACATATTTCCCACAACATTTACTATATAAGTTGTCTTTGCAAAGCATATTGAATAATCTGTAAGCAGTTATTATGACAGTGGGGCAGGAAAACCAGGGAGATACTGTGAGTCCTCTGTCTACATTTCAGTTAGCTCTCTGGCTTACCACTGCTGGCTACCACAGATGAAGGTGTGCCCAGATTGACTGCAGCCAATTGGGGAGCACATGTGAACCACTGGACCTGTCTCTGGCAGGCCAGATAGCTTGATACCTGATTGGGCTGGAGAGAGCTACTCACCTTTAGCAGAAGAGACTACCAGTAGCTCACTAGCTACTTGATGGAGACCCCGGAACTAGTGCAATAAACTACTGTGTATTACAAAAATAATTGTCAGTTAAAATCACTGGGTTGTTTCTCTTTACCCGGTAAATCCCTTTAATTTGAAATTGCCTTCAAGAAGGGTTTCCACATCATCCCTTCAAAACTGGCACGTCATGTATTTTTTACTCACATCGCTACTGCGGGAGTGCAGTGAGTAGTAGAGTGGTCTGAAATTGACTGCTTCAAGACTGGAGCAGCCATTATCAGGCCCCCTCTCTGCGTGCCTGTACACGTGATCATAGTAACATAGTAGATAAGGCTGAAAAAAAGAAGTTTCCATCAAGTCCAACCCATGCCAAAAACACCCCTCTTGATCCAGAGGAAGGCAAAAAAAAGTCCTCTGGAGCCATTTCCAATCTAGTCCCAAGTGTGTGTGTGTGGGGGAATTATTCCTTCCTGACTCCAATTGGTAGTCAAATAGTTCCCCGGATCAATATCTTATCTGCTATGAAGCCATCTGTCATAATTGTCAATATTGTTCTATGCTAGATAGGCATCCATTGCTTTTTTGAATGCAGTTGGATTATCTGCAATCACAACATCCCGAGGCAAAGAATTCCATAGCATTACCGTCCTAACTGTAAAGAATCCCTGCCTTTGTTTTAGTCGAAAGCACCTTTCCTCTAGTCTTAATGGATGACCTCTTGTTCTTAGCTCAGCTCTTTGCATAAATAATTCATTGGACAGTTCTTTGTATTGACCTTGAATGTATTTGTAAATGGTAATCATATCACCCCTTAGACGTCTCTTCTCTAATGTAAACAAACCCAGTTTGGATAGTCTCTCTTTGTAACTCAGATCCTCCAATCCCTTTACCAGTTTTGTTGCATGTCTCTACACCTTCTCCAGTTCAGTAATGTCTTTTCTAAGAACACCCAAAATTGTACCCCATATTTTAGATGAAGCCTAACCAAGGATTTATACAGAGGTAGGATAATATTAGTATCTCTTGCTTCTACACCTCTTTTTATGCAGGCTAGTACTCTATTTGCTCTTGCAGCAGCTGAGTGATTCTGCACACTGCTGTGAAGTCTATTGTCTATCAGTACTCCTAAATCTTTCTCTAATGAGGATTTCCCAAGTTGTTTCCCATTTAGAGTATATGTAGCAAGTTTATTTCTAAAGATCAGTCATGTTGGTGGCGTGCCGAACTTCCAGATCTGGTCCTTAAAGAGAAACCAACCCCAGGACCGCTGGTTCTTAAGGTTTCTATGCACTTTCTGTCTGATTTCTGTTCATATTGCTTGTTGGATTTAAAAAGTTAAATCCATTTTGTTTGAAAACCACTTCTTTGTAATTCTTCAGTGGAAGGGATCCTGGGGTCTAGCAACTTATCTGCCTCCATTAAGGTTACCAGATGTCTGTATTTTCCAGATGTTCTTTTCTTTCGGACTTCAGTCTTTCATCCAGGAGTTTTAAAGTATGCTGTAAATGTCCTGGATTTCCATTTAGGATGGAGTAAGGGAACTTTATTTCACCTCTATGTTGTATGCTCTGTGGCAGTGGTGTAACAATAGTGGTCACAGGGGTCGCAACTGCGACCGGGCCCTTCACTCTCTGCTACCATCACCACTACCAGCATTAAAAAAAGCTTTGCCGGTGGGAAGATCACACTGATCTCCCCACCGGTAAGCTGTGAGCAGCTTCCTCGTCATCCCTAGCTGTCTACTAATGCAGAGCGCTGGGAGATGGCATCATCTCCCAGCGCTCTGCATTACTGGAGAACTGAGTGGGAGCTGTAATACAGAGAGGTCTGTGCAGAAGGCGGCACAGACCTCCCTGTCACACCTCCGGACCACCAGGGATGATGAAGCCCCCTCCTCCTGTGCCAGGTAGGAGGTGGGCAGTGGGGTACATATGTAGAGGTGGACAGTGGAGTCAACGTGGTGGGAGGAGCCCATGGCAGATTTTGCACCAGGGCCCAGTTCCTTCTAGTTACGCCTCTGCTCTGTGGTGAGTGCAGGAAGCTTCTCCATGCTCATCACAACTTGCGACTATGTTTATACTGCTTCAGGAGCATGTGAGTCCTGAGACTGTGTGAGGGTGACTTATAAGCCACATACTTATACAGTGAACACTCAAACATATTTGCGCACTCGCACACATGTAAACACCAACAAACACGTACATACTCACATTTGCCCTCTTACTGTCACACACTTGTCTCACATCCACACTCACACACAGTAGCAGTCACACACACTCAGACACTCATGTTTGGGTACACACTTGTGCATATAAACTTGCACGTGCATGCTTGCACATGGACACTTTCACACTCACGCTCTCACACGTAGACATTAACCCTTTGAGGAACAGAGGCACACTGCATTGTGAGGCAACAGTTGATCACCCCCTCTGGTCCCCAAAAGCTGAAAATAAATATCTGGAGATTTCCCCTTAAGCCGACAGTGTTTCTGCAAACCCACTCTAGCTTTTCTGACCATTGCTTAGCTCTCTTCAATCCAGATTAACAGTTCTATAGCGTGCTGTGCAGTATGAACACTGCAGATCCCTAGATTTTAAGACAGATCTAATACATCTGGGAAATGGGCAGAGTAGCCAAAACAGGTTTGCAGGGACAACACTGGCTAAAAGGAACACCTGAGCAAGATTTCTTATAACTTAGTGATATTGTTTTTCTATGTTGTAGCCTGTTAAAAGAAACCGATTGGCTCACCTTTTGGATTAGAACAAGTCGGGGCATAAAATGTACATTATGAAGAACTTTAAGAATTAATATTTCAAATATCTTAGAGTCAGATCATTTTGAAAGTTCCCAGGTATGCAAATAATGTGTATGTACTTTGCCACAGTCCATTTCTAACATACAAAGCTCACTTTATAGGCTGTGGTTTTTTGGAGCCAATATAATAAAATACTTTACTGTACTCAGTGAATTGCAACTATTTGTTTTATATTACTGCTCTATATTTCCTGTTGAATACCAATTATATGTCATTTAAAGGTCATGTTGAAAAATGGAGGAACATTTTTTTTTTATATTATTTATTTTGAATGATAGAAGCCTTTAATTGCTCTCAATATGAGTATGCCAGGACTAAAACAAGAACTGTACAGTTTTCCCCAGACAAGAGGGTTGGAAACATTGGACAAAGACAAAGCGAGCTTCATGTCTTAACTCTCTGCGTTCCAGAGGGGTGTGCAGTGTGTTGAAAAGTAATGCATTGTGCACACCTCTGGCACTCAGTTGGTTATGAAGAATTGGCATAATTCGCGGGAAAACCAGCTGCACCTAGGATGACAAATGCTCTTAACCCCTTGAATGGTGGAATCGTCTCCAGCACATTGCTTCCCCATTTAATTATATGGAAACTTGGAGAATTTGTATTGGTCCTGAAAAAAGACATGTGTCCATCAAGTTAAGCCCATGCCATATCACCTCTGTTGATCCAGAGGAATCCAAAAAATACAAACAAACATTGAAGCCATTTCCATTTATGCCCAAAGTGGGTAAAAAGTATTTCCTGATTCCAAATGCTTTGAAACCAACAGTCATAATTCTCTATATTGTTCTGAGCTAGAAAGTTACCCATTACACCAGAATTGCCCTATTTCTTCTTAGTACATCAGAACCATTGCCATGCTTGAGAATTGCCCCCCCACCCCATGCACCCTTGGAGACTTTCTGGGGAGATGTGTTCTAAGAGGGATAACAATCTCCAGTGAAAGAAATCTATCCTCCTACTACGTTATACCACAGAGACGCAACCACTCCTAGAATCTGATGAGTAAAAGTCAATGAGTACAACTACAGGTTTCTTAATTTTCTTTGGGATTCCATCTGTTGGAGACCTGGGACAGATTTTGATCCTAGGTGCCTCTAGTGTCCTGTCCCTACACAACTCGAGCCATCTCTTGTTTACAAGCTTTTTCACTGGCTGCCCCTTGACTTTGGAATGCCCTCCCTATCACCATTCGCCAATCATCCACAATCAACACCTTCAAGCATCTCTTCAAAACCCACCTGCTCAAAGAGGCATCTGAATAGCAATACCCTCATCCCTGCACAACGATAGTGACATCAGAATCTTTCTGCACTTCCTTCACCACACCTACCACACATACTGTCTCTGTATATAATCAAGAACTCTAATTAGATTGTAAGCTCCTTGGGTCAGGGTCCCTTTCCCAATGTATGTTTTCCTTGCTGCACTTTACCCAAAAACTAATGCAGTGATCGCACTTTAGCTTAATGCTTTTAACCCTGCTCTGCATTTTTGTATTGTATTATTTCAAACTCTGTTAAGCGCTGTGTACATGTATGGTGCTATATAAATAAAGATACATACATACATACATACATAGGGAAAGCACTCTACCTGTCCTTTGTTCTATCCATGGCCACACCCCACTCCTTACATGGCTCCTTCCCCAGTTCCTTCCACTGTTGTTTCCTGGCAAAGAAAATACCCTTGGCCTATAAAAAGGAAGAACGAAAAAGCTTGAACCCTTTGTTTCTCTGTAATGTGCTGGAGATCGGTCTAGTATCCATGGGATTAAATAATAGCCTATAAATGGGTATAAAGCTGTTGCAGGGGTATTGAAATTGCTGTGGTATCACCCACAATTCAGAATGTGGGTGTGGCCAGGACAACTGAGGTACCCCTCAAAATTTGGAGCTCTAGGCAGTTGTCTATACTGCCTATTGGGAAATCCGGCCCTGTTGGAGACTATGGCCTAAATTTAAATGTTCCTAATGCAAAAAAAAAAAAACTCGCCAGCATTTTTTGCAAGCATTTTAAGCAATGCAATTATCTATGCTATGAAGAAATGCCAGCAGAAAAATTATGACCTTGGGCACTCATTTGACATAGAAACATACTCCAAAATGGATGATTTTGCTATTCTATGGACTGCATTAGCAGTAAGATACAATAAGGGACCCACTTTATTAATCTGCACCCAGTTTTTTTCGGCACAGCATCCCTTAACACATCTTTAAACAGCTGACACATCAGTTGAATGTGCAAAAAAGTAAAAAAAAAAACAAAAAACCTAAGTCCCCAGTGAATGTATTGATATGGGGCCCTAAGCATGAGTGAAAAAATAGTAGAAGACACCAAATGATCTGAAAATATTTGCCCATGTTCCCGCTTATGATTCAGATATGTGTTGCATTTGAAAAATAACATTTAGTGTGAGAAATTAATCCTTATTAAAATGCCCCCTTTTTTGTTCTCCACCGCTGTTGGCAGCGGTTGTGGAAGGAACTGCAGATGGGCCGATGCCCGTTCCAGTGTGAGGGAATTTTGAACAGATTGCCTGTTTATATGGACAGGCGCTATTCAAAATGACTCACAGCCATTGGCTGGGAGATGTGCTTACTCAACCTCCCAGCCAATAAGCTTCCTTCAATACCCCGTTCGAGGCTGATTGGCTGGGAGGTGCGTAAACACATACTCCAGCCAATGGTTGTGAGTCATTTTGAACAGTGACTGCATATATAAATAGGCAGTCTCTGTTCAAAATTCCCTCACACTGGAACAGGCATCAGACCGTTATGTACTAAGATGGGAGCAATGTCTGCAGTTCCTTCCGCCTCTGCCAACTGCGACGGAGAACAAAAAAAGGGGGCATTTTAATAATCACTAATTTTTTTCAATAAATCTTATTTTTCAAATGAAACATATAGCTGAATCATAAGCAGAAACACGGGCAAATATTTTTGGATCATTTGGTATCTTCTACTATTTTCACTCGTATGTATGTGCAATGCTTAACCTTTTGAGTGCCAGAGAGGTACGCAACATATTGCTCTACAATGTGTTTTGTACACCTTAATATACACATTAATATTTATCTTTATTTTACAGAACTGTGAATGGAAGACGGAAGACAGAACAGAAGAAGAAAGAAGATGGAGAGAAAGGAGAGAGAAGAAAGAAGAGAGAAACAAGAAGAAGGACAGTAGCTGACTTGGGTGCTGGAGACCCCGCTGGACATCAGGATTACTGGTAAGTGTTTCTTTTCAGGGGCTGTTGCTCTGTAACTTAGTCAGATTAAACCCTGTGAGTGCCAGTGGGCCCTCAAGGGGTTAAACCATACAAATATGTGCAAGTTATTTTTGTGGTACATCATTAATATTTCTCTTTCTTTATTTTACAGGAATGTGAATGTCAGATGGAAGAAAGAAGGCGGAACAGAAGAAGAAAGAAAACGGAGAGAAAGAAGAGAGAAGAAGAAGACGGACAGTGGATGACAGGTAAGTGTTACACAGATCTGGGTTTTAGGATAGTGTTAGGGGTAGTATTGGAGGCAAACAAATTAGTAAAGTTCATACCGTTATTGGCTAACTAAACAGATTTAGGATGCAAGTTTTCAAGACTTCTTAGGTCTCTTCTCAGGCATATTATACAGATAAATATGAAAACATCTCTCTTAAATACAGGTACACATTGCATTGTTTATAATGGAAATCAGATAAGGATTCTTTGATCAGTCAGTGGCAGTGGATGTGATTTAAATTGCAGTCTTCCTCTGAGGAGTCCAGGTATTTATGATCCCAGAGGGACTGTTGTAGAGGTTAATCCACATGGTGATAATGTGACAGAAATTCTCTGTCTCTATTCAGCCCATAAGTCAAAATATTGGTGTTCTTTACTGTCAGGGGTGGTGTAGGGTTAGTGTTTGGGAGGGTGACTGTATTTGAGCCATCGGTCAGTGCTTGACAGTGTGTGTCTGGCACCGATTGTATGCTTTTTTTTTTTCCATTGGTGTTCCTATTATTGCTGTTTTTTATTGGCGTTTTGGGAACTTAACACACAAAACAGATGTTTGGTCACAAGTCCTTTTCTGTGGCCCAATGGCGATTGTGCTTTCAGCTGGTAGGAGAATTGAATGGCTCCACTAGCACTTTTTTGCTAATGGGACGTTATCCAATTTTGCCCTACTGGGTGTTTTAGCGGGGACATTTAAATCTAGGCTTATGACTCTCATTATCCCTAGCCAGTGGTTTGCTGATTGGGGATGATGGGAGTTGTACTACCCAACAGCTTTATTGCAATTGGTTGTTACCCCTGCTCTAGTTGGAGCTGGAAAAAAAGAGTCTCAGATTTGTAGATAACACTGCAGCATTTTGACTGGTTCTTGGGGAAGGATGAGCATAGCTGGGAACTTCTAAATTGAGCTAACCCTGAGATTATTGAAATATTAACCTTAAATCTCTCAGGTACATACATTCTAGTTGATATCTCCCTGCTTGCTCTAACTGAGAGATGCACCAATCAGTCCTCAAGGAACCTCCAACAGGCTGCAGAGGTATCACTGCTTGATCACACACAAGACATGCAAGATTCCTCCTTTTGTTAAAGGGATAGTAATACTTGAAAATAATTTTATTTTGTATTGTAGCCCTTAAAAAAACATTAAAAATGATATAAGTCTTATCTCCCAAACCTTTAAAGTTTGGGAGATATTAGCAAGTAAAATAAAGTAAAGTTCCCTTTTCCTGGCTGTTTTAGCCAAGTCTGCCATCTAGTGGACAGATTTGGAATCCGGTCCACAGATCAGCCGGCAGCTCTTTAGCAGTTCCGAGATCACGATCTTTAAAAAGAACTAATTCATTGGAACTGTCTACAAATTGTGCCTGGCTTGCAAGCACACTTTGTAGACCATTCCGATGAAGAAATTCTTTTTAAAGATGGTGATCTCAGCACTTCTGGAGAGCCGCAGCCGGTCCCAGGACCGGATTCCAAATCTGAGACCTAGAACGGTGACGTCACTCAAGGGGAAACTTTGCTTGTGAATATCTCCCAAACCATAAAGGTTTGGGAGATAAGACTTATATCATTTTTAATGTTTTTTTAAGGGCTACAGTATAAAATAAAATTATTTTCAAGTATTACTATCTCTTTAAATGGTGCAGCTCATGTAGTGGATAACACTGAGATCTCTCACCCTGAGAATATGTCCTTTCACCCTGAGATTTGGGTCAAGCCCTGAGAATTCCGTGGTTATGAGGATGACAGCTGGTATGTGAACGAAGGCACCAGAGTACACCGGTGTTT
Source organism: Rhinophrynus dorsalis (assembly GCA_037306005.1). Taxonomy (NCBI): domain Eukaryota; kingdom Metazoa; phylum Chordata; class Amphibia; order Anura; family Rhinophrynidae; genus Rhinophrynus; species Rhinophrynus dorsalis. The sequence goes on from CM074728.1 coordinate 57,788,369, forward strand.
CCTGAGTGTCTGAGACACTCTGCCAGCCATCTGACACCAGATATGGAGAGTTTTTCTTACTAGTCCGATGAATTAAGGAATCAGAATTATGAAAATGAAGAAAGCTTTACACGCGACTGATATTGCTAAAGTGCGCTCTTTACTAGAAGCGCAATGTGATCTTAGAAGTGTTATTGGCCTCAGAATCGGTCAGTGGAGTTTTAATCGAACACCGTGACTGATGTTCTTAGAAAACCCTGAGAAATTTTGGGGTGAACCAACTGCATCATTGGAGACAAAATTCCCCATTCATTTAAAATTGAGTTTTTAACCCCTTGAACGTTATGAGATCTATAATGCATTGCTAAGCCCATGGTTGGCAGTCTGGGCACACTTTCTGCACCATGTGTTTGGTACGTGTTTAGCATTATAAGGGTTAGGAACTGAAAAGTAAACTATGGAGAAAGAGAAAAGATAGAAGAGGAAAGAAAGGGAAGGGAGAAAGTGGCCCTCTGACTGGTAGTTCATGTGTCAGGAGGTACTTACACCCCATAGCACTTACAGTACTCCTTCTGTGTCCAACCTACCTTCCTCTAGACTGTAAGCTCTCATGATCAGGGCCCCCGATCCTTTTGTTGTCCATGTTCCATTTGTACTATTTAATATCTCTGTAAGTCTACTCCCTATTGTACAGCGCTGCTGAATTAGTTGGCGCTATATAAATAAAGAATAATAATAATAATAATAAAGTGGTACATCCCCCAAAACAAAAGCAGTGATAAGAGTCGAGAGCAATCTAATCTTTTAAGATACTTCACAGATGTTATAACATTCAGTATACAAAATGAAATACTGAAAATTACGTGGTGACATATACAGTTATACATCGGAAGATGCGCTGGTAAATACAAACTCCAGATGTCATCCTATATAATAATTCGCTAGGATGTTTGTCAGAAGCAGTCATGTGCAGTAGAGACTGCCCACTATGCAGTCATGTGCAGTACTGACTGCCCGAACGCGCCTCGGCTGATACGTAGCGTGTGTTCCGAATTCAGACCAGAATCCTCTCTGCGCACCTTCCTGGGAGAGGACTACGGCCTGAATTCGGACTGCCCTGCTCCATATCAACCACAGCACGTTCAGCCAATCAGTACTGCACATGACTGCAGCGCGGCCAATGAGAAGAGAGTATCCAGCCACCAGCTGAGGTTGCCGGGTGGCACTGTGGCCAGTGTCCACAGGCTTTTCAACTAGTTTTATATAATGGAAGAGCTGCATTGATAATATACAAGGTAACCTTGAGTTTGCCAGTGAGTCAGACTTCCAGTTTCAAGCAAATATTTTCCTTGCATAAAGTAGTAGACATAGAAAGTTTTACGGTTGTAACAGGTTATACCCTTCTTCCCATATAAAGACTCATAGGGCGGTTATTCCCTACTCTTGGTTCAAGTTCACCTTTCCCCTGATATTACGTATATATGTAGAATGGTCTCTCAATTCTTTAGGATATAGCGAGTACAATAAAGAAAGGGGTGAGAGTTTCAAATATGCTTAAAAAGGTAAAAATTTATTATGTATATACCACAAATTATTTGTAAATATTATTAGTAAATACAGTATGACTAGCAGAGTATAGTTAGATAAAAGTGTTACATATGATTTGCCCTGCAGTCTCTCTGTCTCTCTCTCCATTAAAAATATTCCACTTGTGTATTCTGTACATAAGCCAAGTTATCAGTCTGCTTTACCACACCTTCTCTCTTGGTGTAGCACATTGCATTAGGTTATAGATATCTTATGGGCATCTATGCTCATATAGAACACCACCTGTATAATCTAGCATATTTATGTGCTATGTTTATAGGCTTAAACAGGGTTAAAATCACTTTTAGAAGTACGCGTGTAGTAGCATAAAAAGAGACATTCTTAGCACTTTGCTGATTAGGCAAGAAGTGTTCTATAAACAAAAAAAATGATAAGGTTTCTAGGCAATCTGCAAATGACCTCATACACACTGCTATAATGAAATCAGTATTTTAAATGACATAATATATTTAACTACTATGTACCCAGAACTTAATTTTATTGATTACCTATTATAAACAGTATTGATTGCCCATGACACAGTGTTACCTGTAACTTGAGCGAAGGAGAACTCCAAGAATGCCGTATTGTTTTTGTTAAAGAACACATTCTAATTAACGCCACTTACCTTACTATATCAGGAAAATCCTAATGACTCCTCTAAATGTTGCTCTTTCTTCAAATAAAACATCAGTAATTCCTGGATGTGGACTGATTGACGATTTTATCTCTTGAGCAAAGGCAAAATTCAGAGGAGCCATTTCATTTTCTGGCTATAGTAAGATAATTGGGGATTGTTATTAGGAGATATTAGTTTTCCTTTTATTAAAAAAAAATATTCCATTTTAAAAAAACATTTTTTATGTGTTTATGTAAATAGTTTCAATGACAAAGATGTCCTCTTAATTAGGGTTTTGCTCCTAAGAGATGTGTGTAGATGAGTAGACAACCATGTAGTATAGAGGTGTTGCAAGTGGAAGGACATATTTATTTTCAGAACAAAATGAGATTAAACCATCTATTTCACTGTCCATCTTTTGGGATCTTTGGTTCTTTTTTCCCCTTTCTGCGACGGTGGGGACGCTGGTGAGCTTTGTGGTGGCCACAAGGGTCTTCATTGGGTCCCTAGCCAAAATAACATATAGGAAAAGAAATCAAAAAAGAGAGTCTGCACATTAAATCCTGACCTTTACCAATAAATAACCTGTGACTTATAAATAATAAACAGTGAGGTTTAGTTACATGGTAGTGGACAAAAGAACATAACATCTTACTAATTAATAACAGCTAAAATAGTAATAATAACAACAATATGGATTGTTTCCCCAACATTAACCATTAATGTATACTTGATGTCATGTCCATGAAAGTAGACTTGATTACTTTGCTTCATATGAAGACTTCAGTGGGAGGAGTTTGGGGACCTTGAGACTTTTAAAAGGAATCATGTCTGCCATGATATCCATTACTAATAAAGAATACATTATAGAACCAATTTCTAGCCAGCCAAATACTCTTCTAGGCAGACAAATACTAATATTCCACACTGCACTCCATCCCATCTGTCACTCCCTGCCAGCCAGAAGCTAACATTCCACATTGTCCTCCATTCCACCTGCCAGCCAGATAATAAAATCTCATACTGCTCTTTCCCACCTGCCACTCCCTTGGGGGCAATCTTTATAGTAGTGATGAATTGCACCTTAGCGGAAGGGGGGCCACGGTGCTGGGCGATAGGATAGTTAGAGGGCTGGAGGAGACTTTAAACTAGAATGGGCGGGGGGAGCTGCAACACAGGCTGGGGAAGATAGTATAATTGAGGAAATGGGATTAGAAAAGGGGCATGGGGTGGAGAGGGAGAGTTGCCATTGTTACAGCCTGATAAAAGACAAATACATTTGACAAAGAATGAAATCTTTAGTAATGGCAAAATGATAAAATGTATGCATGCAAATGCTCGCAGTCAGGCTGGTAAGATGGGGAAACTAGAAATGATTGCAACACATGAACAGTATGATCTGCTTGGAGTGTCTGAAACCTGGTTAGATGATACATATGACTTAGCAGTCAATCTAGAGAGTTATTCACTTTTTAGGAGGGACAGGGTTAATAAAAGGGGAGGAGGGGCATGCCTATATGTAAAGCGGGCCTTAAAACCTAGTTTAAGGGAAGATATAAATGAAGGATTCAATGAAAAGGTACAGGCCTTGTGGGTTGAGACACACACTGGGGCCACACATAATAAAAATATATTAGCGGGGATTTGCTCAAGCCACCTGATATTGGGGAGTTGGAGGAAGGCCAACTTTTACTGCAAATGGAAAAGGCTTCTAGGTCAGCAAAGGTAATTATAATGGGAGATTTTAACTATCCTGAAATTGACTGGAGCAACATGACTTCCGGCACAACAAAGGGAAATATTTTTCTAAGTATGATAAATGATAATTTTATGTCCCAACTAGTAGAGGAGCCAACTAAAAAAGAGGCCTTGCTTGACCTAGTGCTCTCAAACAATTCTGACATGATAAACAATGTACAAGTAAGGGAACATTTGGGCAGCAGTGACCAAAATATTGTATCCTTTGAAGTTTGTTATGAGAAACCCAATAGCAAGGGTTTAACCAAAACATTCAATTTGAAAAAGGCTAATTTTACAACGTTAAAAGTAGTATTAAAGGATATCCAGTGGAATGTCATTTTCAAAGATAAAAATGCACAAGAATCATGGAATGTATTTAAAATGCTGTTAGGCAAATATACACATCAATATAAACCATTGGGGAATAAGCACAAGAGGAGTAAAGCAAAACCAGTGTGGCTTAATAATGTGGTTAGCAGGGAAATGGGAAATAAAATACAGGCTTTTAAAGTGTTTAAGTAAAACGGTCAGATGCATCATTTAAAAAATATCAAGAATGTAATAAAATCTGCAAACAAGCAATTAAGCTAGCTAAAATAAAAAAATGAGAGAAATGTTGCAAATGAGAGCAAGAAAAACTCTAAACAATTCTATAAGTATATTAATAACAAAAACGTTTAGGTTGATATTGGTACTCTTAGGACTGAAACAGGTGAATTGATTAGTGAGGATAAAGCTATGGCTGACACCCTAAATACATTCTTTGCTCCAGTTCATACAAAGGAGGCAGCAGTGACAGGCTATGACCAATCGGACAGAACCACGGAATTTCCTCCCTTATCTACATGACTTACTGAGGACAAGGTCCAAAATTTTTTTTTTTTAAATTGGTCTAAGGTTATAAGTGGGGTGCCTCAGGGTTCAGTCCTGGGACCAATGCTTTTTAATTTGTTTATTAATGATCTAGAAGTGGGAATTGAAAGTAGCATCTCAATCTTTGCTGATGACATTAAGCTATGTATGTATAAAATACATACAGAGCTGGATGTTTTTTCTCTGTAAAAGGATTTAGATAAACTAAGTGAATGGGCAGAAAAGTGGCAGATGTCATTCAATGTAGATAAATGTAAGGTTATGCATTTTGGCTGTAGAAACAAACTTGCAACTTACATTCTAAATGGGAAACAACTTGGGGAATCCTCATTAGAGAAAGATTAGGAGTATTGACAGACTATAGACTTTACAGCAGTGTGCAGTCACTCAGCTGCTGCAAGAGCAAATTACTAGCCTGCATAAAAAGAGGTGTAGAAGCAAAGGATGCTAATATTATCCTACCTCTGTATAAATCCTTGTTTAGGCCTTATCTAGAATATGGGGTACAATTTTGGGTGCCTGTTCTTAAAAAAGACATTACTGAACTGGAAAAGGTGCAGAGACTTGCAACAAATCTGGTAAAGGAATTGGAGGAACTGAGTTATAAAGAGAGACTAGCCAAACTGGGTTTGTTTACATTAGAAAAGAGACGTCTAAGGGGTGATATGATTACTATTTACAAATACATTCAAGGTCAATACAAAGAACTATCCAATGAATTATTTATGCAAAGAATTGAGCTAACTAGAGGAAAGGCGGTTTCGACTAAAACAAAGGCAGGGATTCTTTACAGTTAGGGTGGTAAGGCTATGGAATTCTTTGCCTCGGGACGTTGTGCTTGCAGATAATGCAACTGCATTCAAAAAAGCAATGGATGCCTATCTAGCGCAGAACAATATTGACAATTATGACAGATGGCTTCAAAGCAGATAGGATATTGATCCAGGGAACTATTTGACTACCAATTGGAGTCAGGAAGGAATACATCCCCCCCCCCCCCACACACACACACACACACTTGGGGCTAGACTGGAAATGGCTCCAGAGGGCTTTTTTGCCTTCCTCTGGATCAACAGGGGTGTTTTTGGCACTGGCTGGACTTGATGGACGCATGTCTTTTTTCAGCCTCATCTACTATGTTACAACCGTATATTATCATTCCATACTGCTCTCCCCTCCACCTGTCACTCCTATAAAGACTGATATTAACATTTCACACTGTTCTGTCTCCCACTTGCAACTCCCTTAGAGTCAGATATTAACAAAACACACTGCACTCCCTCCTACCTACCACTCCCTGCTGGAGAGATACTAATATTCCATACTGCTCTTCCCCCATGTCACTTCCTGCCAGGCAGACACTTCTTTCCCTCCCACCTGCTTCTCATAGCCAGCCAGATACTAATATTCTATACTGCCCCCCCACCGCGTGTTACTCCCGGTCAACCAGATATTATACCCTGCACACCCTCCCACCTGCCACTCCCTGCTGGGCAGATACTATAATTCCACACTTCTTTCCCTCCCACCTGTTTCTCATAGTCAGCCAGATACTAAAATTCCCCACTGCCCCTCACACACATTACTCCCTGTCAGCCAGATATTAACATTGCACCCTGCACACCCTCCCACCTACCACTCCCTGCTTTACAGATACTAACATTCCACACTGCTCTTCCCCCACATGCCACTCCTTGCCAGTCCGATGCTATTATTCCACACTTCTTTCCCTCCCACCTACAACTAATAGCCAGCCAGATACAATAATCCACACTGCTCTTCTCCCTACCTACCACTCCTGGCCAGGCAGATGCTAATATTCCACACTACTCTTCTTCCCATCAGACATTCTGCACTAGACTGTACTAGCTCAATGACATAATCTGACCTTGTAACAGTCATGTAGATCATGACTAGATGGTATGCTTCCACTGAGCTGAAATGTGGAGATTTGAATATACACCCGAAAGGTGCACCAAATAAGGAATATTGTTCTTTGTAAGTATACTTTCTGAGGCTGATATACAAGAAAGCATTGGAGCAATTCTGGGGCAAACCAACCGAACCATAGGAAATTCCCATTGACTTGAATAGGACTTTCTAACCCATTGCATGCTAGAGAGGTCTCTAATGTATTGCTTCACAGTGCACTGGAGACCTTTCTAGTCTTCAAGAGGTTTGACGCAACCCTACAGAATAGGTTCTCATCCTGTAGTATTTGTCCTCTAGGGGATATGGGAGACACACTTTTCAATTACATTGAATCTTAGTGTATGGTCTCCCCAGTTCTAAGTACATCAGTCTCACAAAGTTTTTGGACCTGTCTAGGGCATGCCAATAGGGTTTCCAGATCATCCCTTTAGAACCAAGTAAATGAAAAATGAATTGTGTAGACCTATAGTCCCTATTACTGCTCTGCAAGGGTTATCATGTATCCAGATAACAGGCATTTATCATATGTGTCTAATTTTAAACAGGTGGCCTGGCCACCCTCGATGTGTTTATTATCAGCTTGAGCGAGCTTTAGATTACAGATCCCTTAGGGTTATGCATTATGGTGTGATAAAGAGGAGATAACTTCTGTTAGATAAACTCTCCCTTTATTCGTTGGAGCCTATTGTCACAGGAACCACCGGGCCCCTGGCTCCTGGAGGGGCCTGAGGGCCAGCCTCCTGTCCACAGACTATGGACCTAGTCCTGGAACAGGGTATGGCCTCCCCATCAGACTAATCTCTGCCCTGATTGCCCCTTGCCATGGAGGATCTTTTAGCAGCCCCCCAGTCCCCTCTTGGGGCTAAGTCACCCTGTACTTATTGGGGGTACAGGGTGACCAAGAAACCCAGTGAACATTCTGCCCAGCCTGGTCAAAGGATATCAGACTTCCCAAAAGAATAATATGTTAATGATGTTTCAGAACCTCATCCTGTTTTGTGTATTCTGGTCCCTCTGTTACACTTGTACCCAGCCCTATTCCTTTGTCCCATTGTATAGTGAACTCACTCAGGTCTGGCCTATTGTATCTTGTTGTCACCTACCCAATGTCTCATCACACCGTGTGTTGACACTCCCCTTGTGTTCAGTGTACTGCATGTTTATACTGAAACCACCCTCCACCCATTGACCCTTTTGTAAAGATGCATATTACCACTTTACCATTGTGTGTTTTGTTCAGCCCACCATTGTAAAGCCCCTCCACCCCTCTTGGCCTTTTGTGTTAACCTGTATAAATATGTGTGTCTTGGTTCCAATAAAGGAGTTCTTGTTTTAACCTACACAAGTGTTGTCTGGTGAGGTTAAGCTGCTGGTATGCTGGGACAGTTCTTGTTATCCTGACACTAGTCCTGCCTGGCGATTGGGATACCTTGGGAGAAGCTGGTGGAGTTTTCCTGTTCCAGAGCGAAGGAAGCGGCGACAAACGGAGTCACCCAAGGCTGGGTGGCAGCGGTATCCGTTACATTGGTTGGCAGCGGTGGGATGCTTCCCAGTTGGTGTTTGGAACATACAAACCACCACCAGGATCGTTTCACCTGAAACAGATAAAGCCAAGGAACCTAACTGAGACCAGCATCCAGGGGGAGATATAGCCACCTGGCTTGACCCTGGTCTTAGCAACACTGAAACCAGCATCCAGGGGGAGATATAGCCGCAGGGCTTGACCCCAGGTTTCAGCAACAGTTCATGGGAGACCGATGAAGCAGCTCTCCACCAGCAGGCGCCAAGCGGTCAGACACGGAGATGGAGGCTATGCTTTGCCAAGCCCTATCCGGCTATGAACAACAGCGGGCCACACTGGAGGCAGAGGGACACTCCTTCTCCTCCGAGGGCTTCATCCCTTATGCAGAGAGGCATGAGAGCGAGACACAGCAGTGGAGCCCCTGCATCCTTGGGCCGAGTGCGGACCCCCAGACAAGCGAGGTACTGGCATCCTGGATCGGAGATATCATTTGCCTGGATCTCCAGTATGGGGCTTTCTGCGACAGGACCGGATTTGAGTGGTTCGGGTTCCCCAAAACTCCTCTCCCGTGCAGCGGCTTCCCCTACAGGGGTCCCAGCTCATTGTGGCATGCCAGGGCTGAGGAGCCGGACTTTGGCAGTCGCAGGGAAAGCCGGTTCTGGGAGATCCGCGACAGGCGAGCCATGCAGCTGGGGGTGTCAGAAATACCCGAGGTATGGAGAGAGCTGGAGGATCTTGTAACCCAGGAGTGGGGACTGGAGATGGAGTGTAGGGATCTCCAGGAAGAGGTGGCGCACACCTATCCCCCACAGCAGCGTTGTATGGACGTGGAAGGTGCAGTGGATGAGAATGCGGTCGCCACAAGCACCTTGTCCGTGGAAGAGGGGGCTCTTCCTGAGGCTGACTTCAGCGACCTGTTATGGTCTAGTCAGCGGGTAGCAGGCGAAGCTGCGGCCACCGCTAACCCGTTTGGTATGGATGTCCCCACAGCAGAGAGGTGCTGTATTTCGGGAGTGGATGTGATTGGTGTCACTCCCCAGCGGCTGTTTGTATTACAGGGAGAGGAGGTAGCTGACCCCTCTCCCCAGCGGCAGATGTCTGATGGAACTGGGGGTGTCGTGGCTGAGATTGCGGTCATCACCAGCGCCCCTACACTTGCCCTGGAGAGTGGGACAACTGTCCTCTCCAGCGACTTTGCTACCCCAGCCTTGGAGAGTGGGACAACTGTCCTCTCCAAGGCCCTTCTTGCCCCTACCCTTGCCCTGGAGAGTGGAACCACTGTCCTCTCCAGAGGCCTTGTTGCCCCTACCCCTGCCCTGGAGAGTGGGACCACTGTCCTCTCCATCGACTTTACTACCCCAGCCGTGGAGAGTGGGACAACTGCCCTCTCCAGCGACTTTGCTACCCCAGCCCTGGAGAGTGGGACGAACGTCCTCTCCAAGGGCCTTGTTGCCCCTGCCCTGGGGAGTGGGATCGAGGTCCTCCCCAGTGGCTCTGCCACCTTTACCCTGGAGAGTGAGACCACTGTCCTCTCCAGAGGCCTTGTTGCCCTTTCCCTGGAGTGTGGGATCACTGTCCTCTCCAAGAGCCTTGTTGTCCCTGCCCTGGTGGGTGGGGTTGAGATCCGTCCCAGTGGAGCCGTTACCCCTCCCGTGGTGAGTAGGGCTAGAGTCCTTCCCAGCTACGTTGTTACCCCTACCTTGGGGTATGGGACTGCGGGTCTCAACAGCCCCCAATCAGCCGACTTAAAGTTCCCCCCGCAGAACAGAATACAGTACCGGCGGAGTGAGAGACAGACCCAGAGGATTGTATGGGATATGAGAATGACTGAGGACTCAACTAACCTGTTGGCAGACCCGGTAAGGGTCTGGCCCCAGGTTAGTCTTATTTGGAAGGGGGGGAAATGTCACAGGAACCACCGGGCCCCTGGCTCCTGGAGGGGCCTGAGGGCCAGCCTCCTGTCCACAGACTATGGACCTAGTCCTGGAACAGGGTATGGCCTCCCCATCAGACTAATCTCTGCCCTGATTGCCCCTTGCCATGGAGGATCTTTTAGCAGCCCCCCAGTCCCCTCTTGGGGCTAAGTCACCCTGTACTTATTGGGGGTACAGGGTGACCAAGAAACCCAGTGAACATTCTGCCCAGCCTGGTCAAAGGATATCAGACTTCCCAAAAGAATAATATGTTAATGATGTTTCAGAACCTCATCCTGTTTTGTGTATTCTGGTCCCTCTGTTACACTTGTACCCAGCCCTATTCCTTTGTCCCATTGTATAGTGAACTCACTCAGGTCTGGCCTATTGTATCTTGTTGTCACCTACCCAATGTCTCATCACACCGTGTGTTGACACTCCCCTTGTGTTCAGTGTACTGCATGTTTATACTGAAACCACCCTCCACCCATTGACCCTTTTGTAAAGATGCATATTACCACTTTACCATTGTGTGTTTTGTTCAGCCCACCATTGTAAAGCCCCTCCACCCCTCTTGGCCTTTTGTGTTAACCTGTATAAATATGTGTGTCTTGGTTCCAATAAAGGAGTTCTTGTTTTAACCTACACAAGTGTTGTCTGGTGAGGTTAAGCTGCTGGTATGCTGGGACAGTTCTTGTTATCCTGACACTAGTCCTGCCTGGCGATTGGGATACCTTGGGAGAAGCTGGTGGAGTTTTCCTGTTCCAGAGCGAAGGAAGCGGCGACAAACGGAGTCACCCAAGGCTGGGTGGCAGCGGTATCCGTTACACCTATGCATTGAGATGTCTCCAGCTGGAGAGATGTTAGTGTATAATCTCCACAAAATATATAGGAAATGGAGAATTTATCCCATGGGACACTTCATCTCCTCTTCATCACATCTGAGTGCATCCGCCTCAAGGTACCAGAGAGAAGACATCTTGCCTTAATGTCTTGACAAATTGTGGCTGGGTGCTCATATCACCCTTCCCCCATGGAGTATAATTCAAACTTTCAAATATATTAAAGCGGAGCTATCATGCTAATAACATTACCCCCCAATATATTTACAACCTAGGGATACGCAAAGTCTTACTGTGCTTAAAGGGATAGTAATACTTCATTTTAACTTTATTTTATTTTGTAGGCATTAAAAAAACATGAAGAATGATATGTCTTATCACTCAAACCTTTATGGTTAATGAGATATCCGCAAGCAAAGTTTCCCCCTCCCGCTCCTTTTACCTAGTGTAAGCCATCTCTTCTCAGATGTGATATCCGGTCCATAGACCAGACAGATAACAGCAGGGGACAATCTTCTTCCTATGAAAACAATGAAATCCCTGCCCCCCTTGACAAGCTTTTCAGGTTTTTCCCTTATCTTAATTGAAGATTGTCCCTCACTGCAGTCTACCTGGGCACCTCCCTTCTGATCTGGCTGAACAGTGTGACATCAGTAAAAGGGGCAGGAGGGGGACACTTTGTCATTGAATTACTCCTGAACTACAATTCTGACAGAATTGAAATAACACTCTCCAAAGTCCAAATACTATGATGATTAATTAGAGCTGCTTTTATTATGAAACATTACTATCCCTTTAAGCTCAAAAAGTCAGCGTTTTTGCTGAAAAAACAATTCGTTTGCAGGCATCGGGCTGCACAGAGCTTACAGGAGAAGCTCTGTGCGACTGCGCATTCAGGAGCTTCCGTTACCTTAAGGTAACCAGCTAACATCACCACCAATGCTGGCAGTGAACGGGACAGACAGTACAGACTCAGAGGTACATTTCCTTCACAATGTCTGCACTGTCTGTCCTCTGGTTCCTGCCAAAGAAGTGTTTTTTCTGCAGTAACACTGACCTATTGCACTTAAGCACAGCAAGACTTTGCATATCGCTACGTTAGAAATATACTGAGGGGCAATGTTATTAGCATGATAGTTCTGCTTTAAGAGAATTATGGTAATACAATTCAGAAGGAATCAATTGTTCTGAATGAAAGGAATACTAGAACAAGAGGACACGTCCTAAAACTGGAGGTGGTAATATAAGAGGGAATGTAAGGAAAAAAAAAAAAAAAAACATTAAAAAAAAAGAGTGATAGATACATGGAATAGCCTCTCAGTGGAAGTGGATGGGGTGAAAACTGTAAGTGCATTGAAGACCTCTGGGTACTCTAAATATAAAATAATCCTGAGCCAACTAGATGGGAAGTGGACAGACTAGTTGAGCCCGTTGGTTCTTATCTGCTGCCAAATTCTGTATTCTATGAAAACTCATCTTGTTAACTGTCACATAAACTTACCAAGTCTCCAAACTGGTTCATACCCATTGTATAGGTTTGCCGGCCCTGAGCGTACTCTTCATTATGTTTAGCGATAATCTGGAGATTTCTCTCCCAGTTCAGACGTCTTATTCCTTCTTCCTTCTGAACAAATGGGAAAAGAAGACATCAGCAGGTCAAACGCTAGTGACACCCAGATCATAAAATGTCCCCTGCCAGAGGAGTGTTCAGCACACTGAGGCTGATGTACTAAGACAAATTTAGCAATTTAGGCCAAACCAGCATACCACAGGGGGCAAATTAAATTAAAAGTCCCTTTTATTATAAATTGGGCTTTTAACTCCTTGAATGCCAGAAAGGTCTCCAATGCATTGCTGTCTTTTTCCTTTTAGTCTGTATGCCCTGAGCAATGCCCCCCCCCCCACCAAGAGCACCCAACAAAATGTCTGGATGAACTGATACATTATTGTGTAGGTGCTGTACCTACTGGTAATTTTCTTAATACATCAGCCTTTGCTTTGCTCCCGCCACACCTGAGGGAGATGCACTTAGTTGTGATAAAGAGAAGGTGACTTCTCCAGCGATATGACGTCTTCAGTTCCTGTTATTCTATGGATCCCATGCACTAAGATTTCTCAAGTGGGAATATCTTAGTATATAGGTTCCATACAGGGGTCAAGTCCTGGGGAAAAAAGTGTGGGAACTCACCCAAGATCCACCCCCTCCCAAAATAAATATGTACGGCTCACGTCAAGTGTGTCTCTCTCTGTACGTGTGTGTGTGTGTGTGTATATCACTGCACGTATGAGTGTCTATCTCACTCTATGTATCTCAGTGCATGTGTGTGGAGTTTCTGTGTCTATATGTGTGTATGTCTGTTGCATGTGTCTTTGTCTCTATCACTGTTGCATGCATGCACACACATTGCCCCCATCATCTCCACATTGCCCTCACTTTGCCCCATCATCTTCACATTGCCCCCATCATCTCCACATTGTCCTCATATTGCTCCCATCATCTCCACATTGCCCATCATTTCTCCCCACCAGCTCCATATTGCCTCCATCATCTCCACATTGCTCCCCTTCATCTCCACATTGTCCTCACATTTCCGCCCATCAGCTCCAGCTTGCCCCCCATCAGCTCCATTTTGCCCCCATCAGCTCCAACTTGCCCCCACCAGCTCCAACTTGCCTCCACCAGCTCCAACATGCCCCCCATCAGCTCCAACTTGCCCCCACCAGCTCCACTTTGACCCATCAGCTCCAACTTGCTCCCATCAGCTCCACTTTGCCCCCACCAGCTCCAACTTGCCCCCACCAGCTTCAGTTTGCCCCTCATCAGCTCAAACTTGCCCCCCATAACAGACCTGTAGCTGCTGGAGCTCCCGCACGGTCTTCTCTTCAGTAATGCAGAGTGCTGGGAGATGATGTCATCTCCCAGCGCACTCTGCATTACGAAAGAGCCGACGGAGACGAAGGAGCGCAGTAACTACACAGACCTGACTGTGTTGCTGTGCCGGGCAGGGGAGTCCTGCTAGCGGGAACAGCATTCCTGCTTTGGAAAATGTACAGGAACGCCATTCCCACGCGTTCCTGCAGGACTCGAGCCCTGGTTCCATAGAATAACATAGGGATTGGAGAAGAAATATCACTGGAGAAGAATAGTGCATTGCCCCTTGATGTATCAAATTACTGCCTTTTTATAATTCAGCAACAAGGAAGGAGGGTATGCACGAAAGTGAGATAAACTCTCTGCTTCCTATATTATTCTATGGAGCTTATGCAATAAGACAGTCATTGACAACTCCAGTCCCTGGGACACACAGGCAGGTCAGGTTTTTAGGCTATCCCTACTTAAACACAGGTGGATTAATAGCAATCACCTGTTACCTGTTAATAGCAATCACCTGTGGTCAGACAAGAATATCACGCATTGTTAGTGAGAATCGCTGCACTAAGGTGAATCCTAGTTGCAATATTTTAGTACATATTCTCCATAGAATAACATAGGAATTGGAGAGCTTTTCACATGATTGAATGAATATGTTTATTTATATAGCGCCACAAGTGTACACAGCGCTTTACAATTTCAGGGTTTAAACAATACAGGGTTACAGGTGCTTTGTAGAGTGAAACATTGGGTGCGAGGTCCCTGCCCGAAAGCTTACAATCTAAAGATAGGAGATATTACAAAAATCTAATTAGCATGCTGAGATTTAGCATTCATCTTACTTATAAACTGTGATATTGATCTTAAAGGGTTAGTAATGCCCTCTTATAAGTATATGCTATAACTCCATGACATGCCAGGACCGTCAATGGTCCTTAAGTGCCGGACAGCCATGACGGTCCTGGCACGTCAGTGGTCGCGAAGGGGTTAATTGGAACGATTTACAAAGTGTGCTTGCAAACCAGGCACACTTTGTAGACCATTCCAATGAAGTAATTCTTTTTGAAAATCGCTATTTCAGCTCTGGTGAAGAGCCGCCGGCTGGTCCCAGGACCGGGATCTCCTGCTGTCAGTAGAACGCTGACGTCAGGAGAAGGGGAGGGAGGGGGAACTTTTGCGGCGAATATCTCTCAAACCGCAAAGGTTTGAGAGATGGGATTTGCTGCACTTAATTTTTTTTCTTTTTTAAATCTACAATATAGCAGCAATTTATAAGAAGGCATTACTAACCCTTTAAAATATATTTAGTGGAGAACTATCCATTTAGCAATATATGACTCTTAAGTTGTTTAACCCTTTAAGGACCAGAGGGGTGTACACATCATTGTTTCTCAATATGTTGCACACTCTTCTGGTACGTAAAATAACACTAACACCTCCTGCAAATACAGTTCTATTAATCATAATCTGGGCAGAAAATCAGCATAGTATCATGTTCCCCCGTCTGTGTTTTGCATTGTCCTGCCCCCTTCCTTTTCATTGGTTATTGGCCCTTTATAAGGGCAGGGAACAGACCTTGCCATGCCAGATTATTTTTCGTGCTTCCAGTGTTTTTTTGATTTGTATTTGTATTTACTGACCTTTGGCTATTTGACTTGGTCTGATATTCGGACTCCTCTCTCCACAGCTATTTCTTTCTACCGCTGCCACTGGCTGGCCTCCCTTCTTCAGTGTTACTACCAGAGCGCTCTAGCCATTAGTGTCCTTCTCCCACCCACTGACCGACAGTTCATGTGGCAGGAGGCACTTAAACGCAATAGAACTTACTCCCTCTGTGTCATACCTACCTTTCTCTAGACTGTAAGCTCTCACCAGCAGGGCCCTCTGATCCTTCTGTTCTCCACATCTGATTGTACTATTTAATTACTCTGTATGTTCATTCCCTATTGTACAGTGTGCGGAATTAGTTGGCGCTAAATAAATAAAGAATAATAATTCTCTCCGTTAGTGGTCTTACCCTGCATGGTACTTCAGCCTCTAGCTGCCACTAGCAGTCCTAGCTGCATTTCTATTCTTCATGGTGCTGCTTCATGTGGTCGTATATCGCTTAGCATCTCTGCCTTGGACTGGCCCTGTAGACACCTTCTACATCCTTCTTCTACAGGATCAGCACTGTATCACAGTGCCTGTGATTGCTGCATTTTCTTGTCTGTCACCAGTAGGTGGCTTCTATGGGCTGTCTGCATTTAGCCCGCCTCATATTGCCTATTTAAACCTGGATTGGGCACCCTTTGAGTGCCCTTTCGTGTTGTTTCTGACATTTTTCACTATCACTATGTCCAGTGATAGTTGGGCCTCTGTTCCTGTGTTCCTGAGTTCCTGATTGCAGCTGTTCCAGTGCCTCCTGAATGCTGAGTTGTTCCAGTCCTGGTTCCGGCCTAGTCCTCTGGGGTTGCAGTTCCTGCTGACCTTCTTCTCTGCTGTTTCCTGACCTGACTGATCGCTCTGCTGGTTCCTGTCATCTCCTCGCCTGTCTCCTGTGATCCTGGCGACCTTCTGCTTGGTCGCGTCGGCGACATTGTTTGTTAGTCCCAGCGTGCGGACGCTGGTTTGCTCCAAAGCCTATCGCCTATACTATTCAGTGGTTGGTCCCAGCGTGCAGACGCTGGTTTGCTCCAAAGCCTTGCGGCTACACGATTCCCTGTTGGTCCAGTGCGCGGACACTGGTTTGCTCCAAAGCCTATCGGCTACACTACTCAGTGGTTGGTCCCAGCGTGCGGACGCTGGTTTGCTCCAAAGCCTTGCGGCTATGTGATTCACTTGTTAGTCCAGTGTGCGGACACTGGTTTGCTTCAAAGCCTATCGGCTACACTACTCAGTGGTTGGTCCCAGCATGCGGACGCTGGTTTGCTCCAAAGCCTTGCGGCTATACGATTCACTTGTTAATCCAGTGTGCGGACACTGGTTTGCTCCAAAGCCTATCGGCTATACGATTCAGTAGCTGGTCCCAGCGTGCGGACGCTGGTTTGCTCCAAAGCCTTGTGGCTATCCGATTCAATTGTTAGTCCAGTGTGAGGACGCTGGTTTGCTCCTAAGCCTTGCGGCTATCTGATTCAATTGTTAGTCCAGTGTGAGGATGCTGGTTTGCTCCTAAGCCTTGCAGCTATACGATTCCTCTGTTGGTCTCAGTGTGCGGACACTGGGTTGCTTCCTGTCACTCTGTCATTATCATCCGACAGCTATTGATACCTCTGGGCTGCCTTGCCCGGTATTGGTAAGGCCGGTAGAACCTTGCTTTGCATTCCCCTTGAGGTTGCCTTACCCGGTATTGGCAAGGCCGGTAGAGCCTATATCGAGGGTTGTTGGGCTGCCTTGCCCGGTATTGGTAAGGCCGGTAGAACTTTTTGCCACATTCCATCTGAGGTTGCCTTACCCGGTATTGGCAAGGCCGGTAGAGCCTACACCGTGTACTTATTGGGGCTGCCTTGCCCGGTATTTAGGTAAGGCCGGTAGAACCTTGACGCTATTCCATCTGCAGGTTGCCTTACCCGGTTTTGGCAAGGCCGGTAGAGCCTATTATTCCATCATCTCAGACTGTCCTGTCTGGTATATTGACAGGACCAGTAGAGTCTGCATACTGTCTTTGCTATTTACTCTTGATATATATGTATGTGATTGCCATTCGAAGTGATCATTTTATTATTTCAATAAAATTGAGTTTTTTACCTAAAACTTGTGTCTGAGAGTCATAACAAACCGTGACACACTGTAGCAGTCTTACTCTGCTTCACATACGACCTCTGGCAGTCTCAGGCGGCTTGGGCTATTCAGCTTACATTTTTGGCTTCGCTCAGTTTCACTCCTCTTAGCACCATTGCCTAAGGCTGTTATTCAGCGTATCTTGCCGTAAGTTTGTCTTGCTTGCTGCTTCCTTTTTGTGGTCATACTCCATTTGGCACCATCGCTTACAGCATTTGTTTGCGGTTTTTGCCACATATTTGTTATAATTTCTGCTCTGTTGCAGTCACAGCGCACCTGGCACTTCTGTCTTGCTGCATACCTAGTGGGTGCTGCCCGTAGTGGTCATGGTCCACCTGGCACTTCTGACCTCTGCAGCCCCCAGAGGCTTGTACCTCATTATTTGACTTCTCTGCTTTTTAGCGGTTGTAGACCGCCTGGCATTTCAGCCTTGCCGCATACCTAATGGGTGCTGCCCATAGCGGTTGTGTCCCACTTGGCACTTCTGACCTTCACAGGCCCCAACGGCTCATGCCTCATTCATTTATTCCACTGTCTTTAGTATTCCTAGCCTGCTGTCTTTAGCATTCCTAGCACGCTGTCCTTAGAATTCCTAGCCCACTGTCCTTTAATGGTATCAGTCCACTGTTCTTAGCGTTACTTGCCACTGTCATTTGCGGTCCTAACCACATCTCACTATTTTCCTTTCTGGTGCAGCAGTCTTCACACTACCTCTCTCCCTGCGTAGATTTCCTGTTGGTGGGTCTATCCGATCATGCTGTTACCAGTTCCTCTTCCTTGGACTTACAGGATTTAGGATTTACTATTTCTTGCATTAGGGTTTATGTTATGGTTCTGGAGATCTCGACCAGCTCACAAGGATTCCTATCAGGGTATGGACCCTGGCTCAACTGGGGTCGAAGATCTGGTTTTGCAGCCAGCATCTTGTCACATATGTGCCGGTCTGCCGCCGAGTCCCTTGTTCTCTTCCCTGGCGGCTGGTGTGTACACTTGCTGTAGGCCTGCCTTTCTTCCCTGTTATCATCTCTTAGACTACACAATGCACTACATGGTAGCTAAGCGGTGTATGCCAAACCTCATTTTCAGTCCTGTATCCTTCAATGTGATTTCCTGCTTAGTATCCTGACTATCCCTGTTGCCTGCTGATTTGGATTTCCTGAGTACGGTTGCTGACCCTGGCCTTGTCCCATGACCACCTCTTTCTGCCTGCTGGTTTTGCATTGCCTGAATATCTGTTGCTGACTCTAGCTAGTCCCTTGACCACCTCTCTCTGCCTGCTGCTTCGGTCATAGATTGCCAGCCTGGTAAGTTATTCCCTTTCATTATTTGCTGTCCTGTTTGGAGGTTTCCTGTTCTTCCTGGAGTTATTAGGGTATAGTACATCTGTGGTTGTCTTTCCTGAGTTGCCTTCTGCTTCACAAAAGGGTCTATCTTGCTTCACGGCTAGCACCTTTATCTGTCCTTGGCTGCAGCACACTCAACTACAGTTGGCCTACGCCTTCTAGCTACGATCACTAGCCTCACCCTCTAGCCCTAATAACCCTACTGTTTCCTGGGTCGGTGCTGTTAGACTGTGACACATCTTTAATCTGGCTTCAAACCTCACTCTCTTGTTTCACTCCCGAGCTTCATATTCCAGACTTTAATTCATGATTCACATGACACATGGGTTCTAAGATTCAGCTCTGTGTGGATTCATTCTCCAAAATTCTTTTTAGTTAGCCTTGGGCATCATGTCTGTGGTGGCAGACATGATGCTTTGCTGCAGGACTCAAAGACTCAGTCTCCTCCCACTGTAGGTTTTTTTGCAAAAAGCCTACAGTGGGTGGAGTTTGGAATCTTTGAGTCCTGCGGAAAGAATCAGGTACACCTCCAGGGACATGATGTCCAGCAGTAATTAACAGTTCATTCTGGAGAACCAATCCAAGCAACTGATTTGTAATGCCCATGATGATTTTAGATTAAGTTGGAGGTGGGTATTTCTTTTATTTCTGTAAGTTCTATAGTCTGCATTTCATAGGATAAATTTAGTTAATTTAGCTTCGCAATCTCCCACAGACACGGAGGGCTGTAGGAACAAAGAAAAGAGGAACAATTCTGTGGCAAACCAACCACGGCATATAGGAGAAATAAATTCCCATTGATTTTAAGCCTGGAATACTGCATATGTCTACAGCATTGATCTGCTTTTTATTAGAGACCTTTCTAGCATTCAAAAGATTAAATCCCATACTTATATCAACAGTAATTTGGGACATGTGTCTTTATTCCCTATGGTATAGCTGGTTTGCCCCAGAACTGATCCTCTTTCACTTTGTACATATGGCCCAGGCTCTCTGGTTAATCAATCTATAGTACAGCTCAATCCCCAGCATCAACCACACATTCTCTCCACTGACATTCTATACAGGAAGAGGATCCAATTGTAAAATCAGATGTCTGCACCTATTGACTACTTAAGACCTCACTAATTCTGTACTTTTCTTTAGTTCTTTGCAGGCTGGAGTTTTCTTTAGCGTGTTACTCTCCAATGCATTGGAGACATGTCTAGCAGTTAACCCTTTGAGTGCCAGAGGGGTACACAATGCATTGCGTACCCCTCTGGCACTCAAAGGTTTAAGGCAGATGAAGCAAACTGCTGAGTCCCAAAGGACTGACTGGTATACCCTGCAGTCTTCCATAAAAAGTCTGTGTATGGTTCATGCATACATGTGTTTGTATAGACTTTTTGCTATGGAACAATTCTTGTTCATCCAGTCTAGTTTATGTGTCAGGTCAGGTGACCTGTCCTTCTTCAAGAGACACTAGAAATAGTGTGATAATGCAAGTTCAGAATGCAAAATTATTTGCTTAACACCTTAACGACATTTGGTGGTCCTGGCACGTCATAGGTAGATTTCCGTTAAGGACCCATGACGTGCCAGGACCGTCATGGAATTCAGGGCTCCCCACGCGGTTGCACGCTGTTCGGGAGAGCCCTGAACCGGATGCAAAATAAAAAAAAACTTGGAAAATTGGTCCGTGGTCCTTTAGCACTGGCCAGATGTGCGCTCGCGGCCGGTCCTTAAGGGGTTAAAGTAGAACTAACACATTATAACAATTGTAACTACCTTTTAGAAAAATAGTTTATGAAATATTTAGCTTTATTTATTTGTCAGTTTATGCTAGAATTAGCTAGGAGGAAGAGGTAGGTTGGGAGGAGAGCAGATAGGAATGTCATTATTTGGTTGGTAGAAAGTGGTAGTTGCGTGAGAGAGCAGTGTGGAGTGCTAGTATCTGACTGGCAGGGAGTGTCAGTTGAGTGGCAGAGCAGTGTGGAATGTTAGAATCTAACTGGCAGGGAGTGGCAGTTGAGAGGAAAAGCAGTGTGGAATGTTAGTATTTGATTGGCAAGGAGCTGCATTTGAGAGGAAGAGCTGTGTGGAATGTTAGCATCTGACTGGCAGGGAGTGACAGTTGAGAGGAAGAGCGTTGTGGAATGTTAGTATTTGATTGGCATGGAGCTGCACTTGAGAGGAAGAGCAGTGTGGAAAGTTAGCATTTGACTGGCAGGGAGTGACAGTTGAGAGGAACAACAGTGTGGAATGTTAGTATTTTATTGCCAGGGAGTGGCATTTGAGAGGAAGAGCAGTGTGTAATGTTAGCCTCTGGATGGTGTGGATTGTTAGTGTTTGATTGGCAGGGAGCAGCATTTGAGAGGAAAAGCAGTGTGGAATGTTAGCATCTGGATGGTAGGGAGTGCCTGGTGGTTGGTAGAAAGTGGCAGGTGGGTGAGAGAGCAGTGTGGAGTGCTAGTATCTGACTGACAGGGAGTGGCAGTTGAGAGGAAAAGCAGTGTGGAATGTATTTGATTGGCAAGGAGCTGCATTTGAGAGGAAGAGCAATGTGGAATGTTAGCATCTGGCTGGCAGGGAATGAGTGGCATTTGAGAGGAAGAGCACTGTGTAATGTTAGCCTCTGGATGGTAGGGAGTGCCAGGTGAAAGGAAGAGCAGTGTGGAATGTTAGAATCTGCCCAGCATGCCAACCAGTGCTGTATATTATGCATAACCTGGCAAATAAATAAAGATAAATGTCTCAAAGTATTGTTTTAATTAATAAGTAGCAAACATAGCATAAAGGTATTTTACTAGGAAGGATACATTGAGAATATATCTCTTTTTTTCAAGTATCTCCTAGGGTATAGATTTTATTATTTGACAATTTAATGGTGCTCATCTACCTCAGAAGGACAAAAGGCTGAGTTGACCCTACTGGGACTAGAACCTGCAGCCCTGAAGTCTGAACAGATTCTAAAGTTGGTGCTTTAACCAACTGAGCTACCTAAGCTGATATAAGGTGTTAGCTCCACTTTATGAAAACCCTTGCTTTGTGTAGAAACTGTTGTCCCATATCGGTATCTTTACACTTTCACAGCCACCATATCACCGCCGTACTAAAATGGGATTAACCCATTGCCACTATTGATATCCATGAAAAATGTTGTGAATGCATTTCTTACCTCACTTTTATACTGCTTGTTAAACTTTGTCTTCCACAGCTCCCACTCAGAATCCAGTTCCGTGTTAGGAGACAAAGCTGACTGTACCAAGGGGAAGACAAGGACCAAGAGACAGAAACGCAGCATTATACTGGAATGGAAGACAAAAATTACTCAAGCCATCGACTGTCAGGTTTGTGGCAAACTCACATGTCTAGTATACAAATTAGCTATTATACAATACATGATATGCTTTCAGACAACAATAATCAGTAGGAAGCTGTGTAGCCACTGGCGGGCTGGGGATGATGGATGTAGTCTCCAATAGCTGGAGGTTTGAAAATTGACTAACCCTTGCCTTACAATTTGTACTGGCTTGTGCAGTGTTGTAAATCTTTTTCTTCCTTTTCCTAAAGGTACCTGAAGAAATATCTACCAAGATTGTCCTCAACCAGACTGATTCAGAACCCAAAAAAATAGTGAGTTCAAGAAACATCTTTATTGAGAGTAATTCCTTTATTATTTACCAAGGTAAGTAGGCTCTTTTTCAAACAGCCCGAGAGACACAGGAGCTGTACTTCCTGGCTGTTAGTAAGATGTGTCTAATGTCTGGCTAAATTCATGGAGCTTCTAAACTTTTTCTGGCAAGTAACCAAGTCCGTGCACCTCACCTGGTTTTCTTTTCCCATGATTATCATCATCATCTTGTAATGTATGGGGCAAAATGGAATTTCTCTGCTCATCCTGAAACCAGGATACCAAGCTAAGCACAATCTTTAACAGTGGGCTTCTAATAGTCTGTACGAAAAACGTGTTGATTTTCTGAAACTAAGCTTGTGGTATTCTTCTGGATGCCTCAGAACATCATGCTACTCACTTCTTATGTACTGTCTAATATAGAGAATACATAAGCTACTTAGTGCATAGAATATGCTGTATGTATTTATGCATATTAATGTAATGTGTCCCACTTATATGTTTATTAGATAAGTAGTTATGTATTTACAGTACCCTTACACACAGAAGTTTCTCGTTACAGACCATTTGATATTAAGGAAGAGAACATCTATCCTGTATTATAATTCGCTAAGGATGTTTGTCAGAAGCTGTCATGTGCAGTAGAGAAGGCTGCGCGCACTGCAGTCATGCTCGGTACAGATTGCCCGCGCCGCAGCTGATACGGAGCAGGGAACTCCGAATTTAGACCGGAGTCCTCTCTGCACACCTTCCTGGGACCTCTGGATAATTGGATCTCATATTAACTGACTAGTTTTAAAGCCCGTGTACACGGGCCAATACTGGAGGAGCTGCAGTCATGCGCAGTACAGACTCCCCGCGCTGCGGCTGATACTGAGCAGGGAGTTCCGAATTCACACCAGAGTCCTCTCTGTGCATGGAGCAGAGAGGACTACAGTCTGAATTCAGAGCATCCCGCTCCGTATCAGCCGCGGCACGTTCAGGCACTCAGTACTGTGCATGACTGCAGTGCCACCATTGTTGGCCTGTGTACACAGGTTTAAAAAACTAGTCAGTTAATATTAGATCCAAATATCAGGATCTCAAAAACAAGTAGAACAAATAAAAGTGCATGTCAACATTTCTAGACAGTAATTGGTCATTTACAATGCTGATACGACCACACAGCGTGCTCAGTTAATTAGAGACGCACTGTTAGGTACTGTTATTAGGAGCAATGCTCTTCTGAACGTGGCTGGCAACAAAAGGTATTTGAGTCTTCTTAGGAAAAAAAAGTGGCAAGCTTGGTGTGTATCCACATCACTCATGGACACACACACATACACACTCACTCATATGGACATACACAAACACATGCTCCCACACTGACAAATACACGCACAGACATACCTTTAAACCCTCAGGGTTTAACCTTAAAACTCTGAGTTTTGTCCCAAATCGCAGGGTCCGTGGGGGAACGCAGGAGTAGGGAGACATGTCTGGAGAGGCTAATAATATTATTGTATACAAGACATCTGCCATCAGTAAAGTCTCTCTAAGTCTTCATTACTCTCCTCCTCTGGGGAAGGGCCACATTCTCCGGGTGAGTAGAATGCAGTGTTACTTACCACATGATCGGCACCAACTTATTTAGTCTGTAGGTTGGTGCCATTTAAACAAGAAAGGCAATGGAAGAAGTCCTGTTTTGTCTTGTGTATGTTCAAGCAGTTAGGTATCTAAGTTCTTGCATGTTTACGGTTTCTTGAGGTCTGTGTGTGAGTAAGCAATGGCATATTGCCTGTAATCTATATTGTGGGGAACTTTAAGGGTTAATGTTACAAATATTTCAGGATCAGCTTATTTTGAAACTTCCCAGGTAAGATTACAGGAAGCAAACATACAGACACAAGCTCACATGCAGAAACAAACACAGGCACAAAGACACATGCTCACATGCAAACACACTCAAATACCCAGTTACAGAAACAGTCACATTCAGACAAACACAGAGACACAAACACAGACACAAACACACACACATACATACAGGAACAGACACCCACAGAAACACATACAGATGGAAAAACACACAGACATATACGTACACTGAAACTCTCACAGACAGACAGAAAAACACACATACAGAGACATACTCACACACAGAAACACGCACAAATATTCACAGTACAGAAAACCACACACAAACACACACATAGTCAAACACGTGTACACCCACACACAGTTATACATACAAACACAAATGCAGACACATACATATACACATGCAGACATACACAAACACATACATGCTAACAAAGACAACACACAAACATACACAGACACACACACACACACCCAGTCATACATACACACAAACACACACATTCTTATACTACAGATACACATATATACAAACACACATACACAGAAGGGGAGGCACATCCAACTGTTTGTGTGATGCATGCATGTGCTTAGCGATGGCCTGATTTATACAAAGAGGAGAGAAAACAGAACTGATGGTGGGAGTTGCACTAAGATTAGATAATGGTTCAGCCTGGTGATACTGTGGAGTATTTGTACAGGTTCCATCTTGCACTAAGATGTCTGTGTCATCGTACCCCTGTGAATATGCCTCAGATTTGTCAGTATTGCCAATCTTTTTCCATGTTTATGACATTGAAGCATCTACTTCATCAATGGCCCATTTGCATATTGAAATGCATCCTAATGAGCCATTGTCATATTCCTGTGGGTGTGATTATATGTTAATGTGGTTATTCATCACATGCACTAAGTTGGGATTTTCCCATAGCTTTCTATGGGGCCACAGAGAACAATTTGCTGTCTCTACTGGAGAGCAGAGACAGCATCTGCCCCCCAATAACCCTTGAGTACCATAGGGATATGCAATGCATTGCACACCCTGTTGCACTCAGAGAGTTATAATAAATACAGTCCCCTGCCCTGCTGAACAGATTATTCAGTTGCACACAGAACCAGCAGAGTACATGTAACAGCGGCTCTGCAGGTTTTGTGTTTGCTTGAACGGGGCTGATTAGCTGTTTCAAGTTCACAGGGGACTATCCGCCAGTCAGCTGATTCATGTAAACAGAAGATTCTGCTACACTTCATAAGGCAACTCTCCGTCTGAATCGTTTTGTATCTAAGAAAAATTAGATGGTGAAAGTGAAACAGAACAGAATTAAAGAAAGCTTTTAGAGGAAATTGGCACAGTAAGGGTTAATATGAACAAAGACAAAAGTGCAGCAATTCTGGAGGCAGCCCGGCTACAACATAGGAAACACAAAATCCCCAAATGGGATTGTTTGCCTCCAATTCTTTAGTCTTATGTGCAAAAGAAAACTGCCCCTTATGTCTATATCAGCGTTTCTCAATGTCTTTTTTTTTTTTGTCTACATCAGTGATTTTCAACGTTAGTCTCTGAGGCATACTAACAGGTCAGGTTTTCAATATATCCCTAATTACGCACAGGAATCTCAATCGCAATGACTGAAGCACTGATTACTCACCTCGGATTAAGCAGGGATATCTTCAGACCTTGCCAGTTGGTGTGCAATAAGAACTAAAGGTTGTAAACTGTCCTACACTGTCCTAAAGGGTTACCTGGTAGATGATCAGAGGGTGTCCTGGCAGAGGAATACGTTCCTCTTTCCAGCTCTCCCTGCAGCTGTTATTATACTGAATCTGCTGGGCTGATCCCTTCCAGGAAACCTCATGGTGGGTGGGTGGGGGAGACTGGTAAAATGTGGGCGGCAGAAAACAGAAACAGAGAGGTCTAAGTAATGTAATAATAACAGGCATCACATGACCCACGGCTTCAGAATGTATTCTGTTTGCAAGTAAAGGGACTTTCTTCAGAAATCCTCCTTGTTGTGCAATGCATTGCTGACTACGGAGAAAAATGGTTAACCCTTTGAGTGCCAGAGGGGGTACACAATGCATTGCTTTGCAATGTACTGTGCACCCCTCTGGCACTTCTCCTCACGGTACAGTTTTAATTTTTTTTTTATAAACATTGAGATTTATGTATTCTAAGCGGAACAGGAATAATTCTGCAACAAATCAGTTGTACCACGGGGCATAAATAAAATGTATAGATTAAACTTCGTTTTTTGAAAGTATTCACTATGGGGAGAAAGTCAGAAGGCAGAAATGGAGGGAAAGCAGGCATCACAGTTGCTGATAGCTTAAAGGAGACATTACACCTCCTAATAATAATCCCCCATGTACACAAAGTCAGGGGAACGGTGCTCAAGTAGTAACTAAGATAAGTGGAAGGCTGAGCCTGAATTTGTGTGAGGGGTTGCAGGCCATAAATACCTTCTGCAGCCTCTCCCACAGCAAGTACTCCCCTTTATTACAAGTTATTATTTTTCTCCTTTCCATCCACCCACTCCCTCCCCCATACATGTATTCCCCAGCATCGGTTTAGATAGCAATCGCATCTAAACCAGCGGGCTATATAGCCCTCAGATGTGTCTCCATCCGACTTCCTCTTCAACCACTCATTGAAGCTGTAACTGTATGTGCAATACAGTGTAATTAGACCTCCTCATTTAATCCACCCCCCTTTTTTTTCAACCTCTTCATAGCTTCCTCAGCCATCTATTCCCTCACAAAGTGCCACACTATTTTTCCATCCAGCCATCATAAGTATTCAGCCCCTATAAATCCCCCATCATCATCTGTTTAAATTCTCCCCTCACACCTTACCTTTTTCCAGGATTCTTCCCTCTAGCTCACCACCCACACAGCCAGCAGTAGGTGCATCATTTCTCCAGCTTAGCCTAGACCTTGTTCTTTATCGCCCTCTAGCTGCTCTCAACCCTCAGTGCAGCTACAGCCTCAACATATTCACTCTACTATATTACTCATTTTCCCTCTTAAAGCCACAGCCATCCTCCTACTACTAAATCATTCACCAATATCTGTCAATGCATGCATTGCTGCTTCTCTATTACCATATCCTATATTTAACACATATAATTGCTATTTCGGCGTAAGTACATAACCATTATAGTTGTAGTTATCCTTACCCCAACACTGGGATAAACTACTCCACTTCTCTAATGCATATTTAAACAATCATGAAGCCACTTTCCTGATACATTCCAAGCATGACGTGCTGGTCACTTACCATTCTCACTTCATCTCTATTGTTACCACGTCCAGTTACACCATTCTGTATGCATCAACCCAACATACCTATCATAACCAACGTCCAGTCACACCATATTGTATGTTTCAACACTTCATTCCTACTGCCAATGTCCAGTTTAAAAAAAAAAAAAAAAACACCCTCTTTCTATCATACATTCATTCATGGTAACATTTGTTTCAGTGGCCTGATTCCATTCATTCATACATGGTCACATTGTTAGTGTCCTGATTCCACGTTCTAACATATGAACATAATTTCATTTTTAAGTGTTCTGATTCCACGTTCTAACATATGTACATGATTTCATTGTTAAGTGTCCTGTTTCCACGTTCTAACATATGTACATGATTTCATTGTTAAGTGTCCTGTTTCCACGTTCTAACATATGTACATGATTTCATTGTTAAGTGTCCTGTTTCCACGTTCTAACATATGTACATGATTTCATTGTTAAGTGTCCTGTTTCCACGTTCTAACATATGTACATGGTTACATTGTTTCAGTGTTCTGATTCCACGTTCTAACATATGTACATGGTTACATTGTTTCAGTGTTCTGATTCCACGTTCTAACATGTACATGGTTACATTGTTTCATTGTCCCGATGTCACGTTTTAACATATGTACATTGTTATGTTGTTTCAGTGTCCTGATTCACATTCTAACATGTATACATGGTTACATTAACATATGTACACGGTTACAAATGTTCAGTATCCTGCTTCCTCGTTCTAACATATGTACTTGGTTTCATTGTTTCAGTATCCTGATTTCACTTTCTAACTTATGTATATCGTTACATTGTTTCGGTATACTGATTCCACGTTCTAACATGTGTACATGGTTTCATGGTATCAGTATTCTGATTCCACATTCTAACATATGTACATGGTTACATTGTTTCAGTGTTCTGATTCCACGTTCTAACATATGTACATGGTTACATTGTTTCAGTGTCCTGACGCAACGTTCTATCTAACATTCAGTCATGGTTGCATTGTTTCAGTATCCTGATTCCATGTTCCATCTACATGCATACATAGTTACATTGTTCCAGGTTAATGATTCCACGTTCTACCTAACATCGTTACATCATTTCAGAGTCCTGATTCCTCGTCCTATCTACATGCATACATATTTACATTGTTTCAGTTTCCTGTTTACAAGTTCTATCTAATATACATACACATATAGTTACATTATTTCAGTGTCCTGATTCCACATTCTATCTTACATCTTACATTTATAGTTACATCATTTTCAGGGTCCTGCTTCCACTTCCTATCTTTCATACATACATAGTTCATTGTGTCAGTGTCCTGATTCCACGTTCTATCTAATATTTATACTTAGTTACATTGTTCCAGTGTCCTGTTTTCCGTTCTATTTAGATGCGTACATAGTTATATTGTTCAGTATCCTGTTTCCACATTCTGTTTTACATATATATTTAGTTGCATTATTTCAGTGTCACGATTCTACGGTTTATCTAACTTAGGTACAGTGTCTCAGTCCCGATTCCATGTTCTATCTAAAATAGTTGCATCATTCCATAGTCCTGATTCCAAGCGCAATCTACACGCATACTTAGTTACATTATTTTAGTGTCCTGATTCTAAGTTCTTTCTAACATGCATACATACATATTACATTGTTTTAGTGTTCTGATTCCAAGTTCTATCTAACATATATACACTATTTCAGTGTCCTGCTTCCACTTCTTATCTAATATATGTACATAGTTGCATTGTTCAGTGCCCTGATTCCACGTTCTATCTAACATTCATACACTGTTACATTGCTTTAGTGTCCTGTTCCCACGTTCTGTCTATACGTATACATAGTTACATTGTTCAGTATCTTGATTCCTCGTTCTGTCTAGCATTTTTATGTAATTATGTGTATGTATATATTATACGTATGTACATCGCTTCAGTATCCTGTTTCCATGTCCTATCTACATGCATACATAATTACATTGTTCTGTGTCATGTTTCCACGTTCTTTCAAACTTAGTTACTTTGTCTTAGTCCTGATTCCACGTTCTAGCTAACTTACATTCATAGTTACATTGTTTTAGTGTCCTGATCCTTACCTCTTCGCTGAGGCCGAAGGATCATACTTTCAGTCCTTACCTCTTCACAGAGGCCGAAGGATCACACTTTCAGTCCTTACCTCTTCACAGAGGCCGAAGGATCACACTTCCAGTCCTTACCTCTTCGCAGAGGCCAAAGGATCACACTTCCAGTCCTTACCTCTTTGCAGAGGCCAAAGGATCACACTTTCAGTCCTTACCTCTTCGCACAGGCCTAAGGATCACACTTTTAGTCCTTACCTCTTCGCAGAGGCCGGAGGATCACCCTTTTAGTCCTTACCTCTTCACAGCGGCCGAAGGTTCACACTTTCAGCCCTCACCTCTTCACAGAGGCTGAAGGATCACCTTTTCAGTTCTTACCTCTTCGCAGAGGCCGAAGGATCACACTTCCAGTCCTTACCTCTTCGCAGAGGCCAAAGGATCACACTTCCAGTCCTTACCTCTTTGCAGAGGCCAAAGGATCACACTTTCAGTCCTTACCTCTTCGCACAGGCCTAAGGATCACACTTTTAGTCCTTACCTCTTCGCAGAGGCCGGAGGATCACCCTTTTAGTCCTTACCTCTTCACAGCGGCCGAAGGTTCACACTTTCAGCCCTCACCTCTTCACAGAGGCTGAAGGATCACCTTTTCAGTTCTTACCTCTTCGCAGAGGCCGAAGGATCACCCTTTCAGTCCTTACCTCTTCACAGAGGCCGAAGGTTCCCCCTGGTATCATATCCTACCTCTTCGCAGAGGACTAAGGTTCCCCCTGGTATCATACCTTACCTCTTTGCAGAGAACGAAGGTTCACTGTCTATTACCTTACCTCTTCGCTGAGGCCGAAGGTATTAACCATTTCCTTTCAACCTTAAACTATCTTCATCTTGGCCCCCGGCAGCCTTGCCTTTTTGGGTTTCCCTGCCCAGGCAAGGCTACTGGCATCAGGGACCAGTACCATCGCTAACAGTGGACACACGCGTTGGATGTCCAGCTACTTCACCCTTTTATTTCTGATTTATATGGTACAAGTTCATGTAGGCATTACATTCCTTTCTCTGCTCCCTTGGTTCCTGGTTTCCTTTTAAATGCCAGTTATCTAGCCACCATTCACCTGCATTAGTCGGCCGTCAGCCTAGTCTCCCTTTATAATCAGGTCTCCTCTCAACTACTTATTGAATTTATTAAATCCTAACCAGCCTCACGTCTAGGTCGGTATCTTATCCAATACTCCAGTCACGCTTTTACTATAGGTGCAGCATTTCCCTCTTCTAAGTAGATTACCAGTATATCTTATTTAACTTGGCAGGTGGAAACCTTAAGATTTCTCACGTTACTTCCTGAAACCTTCAGCTACATTTCAGCAAGCTTTACAAACTTATCTAAGTTATGTCATCTTTTGCGCAGGTTCATTAAAATTTAATTATTTGCTCTTTTTGCCCTTAAATCAGGCCTACCACGTTGACATTCACCCAAGCTTCCGGCAAGCTCCGTGTATGGCAAACCTCTCAGCATTTCCAGTCGCTGGAAGCCCCGACCACAAAGGAACACACACATAATTTCCTCCTCGCATCCACTGGAATCAGGGCCCTGAAAGTACCAGTAGTCTGTACCGTGTCCAAACAGTGCAATTAGCACATCATGTTGGTGGGGCTTAACCCTCTAACGAGCAGCTGCAAGGCAGGCAGTTAAGGTCCATGGGGAATTTTTGTTGTTGTGAGAATGGAATCAGGAGTCCCCAAACGGCATGCATCCGCACAGGGACCCCTGAATTCCATGAAGTGCCAGGACCATCGTGGGTCCTTATCACACGTTTTCCAGTGACGTCCTGGCACGTCACGGGTCCTTAAGGGGTTAATCACAGGTGCCTGGGGTTAGTGGGTTTTCGAGGTGGGTTTAACCTGAAATAAGCTGGAAAGTGGGCGGAACAATGTGAAAGGAGGTGGATCTGGCAGGAAAGTGAACAGGGTTACCACAACTGAAAACACAAGAGAGAGGGGAGAGATTCACAGTGCAGACATCTTGGCCATTCAAGGAATACAAGAAGTAGAAGTATACTCACAATCCAATTGTGTCATGGATAAGCTCCCAATGACAGTAAAAGCTTGTGGAGGTTATTGCCACTGCCTCCACACAGATACTTGAATCCAAATGCTCGATCCCTTCAGGACCACCACCTCACGGTAGGGCTTAGAAAGACAATACAAAGAAAAGCAAGGAGACCTGTGCTGTTGTCAAATAACTGCATGTAGATCAGGATGCCAGTGGATTCATCACATCCTGGTCTATGTGCAGTTATTTGATAACAGGTAGCGGTCCTGGCACATCACATAATTTACATTGTCACAGTGTGCCTACACAGTGAGCTATGATCACCCGGCCTGCCGGTGGGGGAAAAAAAGTGTCCAGGACCTCCAGCACACCCCCCAGACCTCCCCAGAATGTGTGTGCACTCCTTTTTCGTAGGTCCCAAGCGTCCCATTGTAAGCATAATTTCCTTGATTGTGTGGCCATTTCCCACTTCCACAGACAACCTTAGCTGCCTCCCAGTATTTACACTTGGTCCCTGTTTTACCCACGTTAACACATTGCGTGCCAGAGGGGTATGCAACGCATTGCAGTAGGCTGACCAGATCTCACCTTTAACCCGGGGACACATAGGAAATAGCCATTTTGCAGTACGTCACTGAAATCAATGCAGTTCTGCAGGATGCATTTTTCCTAAAGGTGAGGTCTGGTCAGCCTACATTGCAGTGCAATACATTGCCCACCCTTCTGGCACTCAAAGGGTTAAAGGAGAAGTAACACCTCCTAATAATAACCCCCTAACCAACCTTACTAATGCCCCCTACAAATGTTGCCCTTTAGTCTTTCTTCAAGAGTTAACGTCTTCAAACCAGTCCTGTATGTCGCCTCCATGGAGGTGGCCATGACAGTTACTAGCAGGATCACAGGACACAAACTCCGCCCACTGCACATTGTATCCTTAACCATTTAAGGACCAAAAGGGTGTGTAATGCATTGCTTCACAATGTGTTGCACACCCCTCTTGTCCTTAAAGGGGATGTATCACCTTACTAAAAGTTTGCCTTAATCTCTTCCTTTTAGCTACTCTAACAAAGCTGTGTTTTTTTTTTAAACGCTATAGAAATGAGGTTGACAGCTTAGTTTTTCCCCGTGACGTCTTCTCCTCGTTCTGATCGGCAATACTCTTGCTTACGAAAATACAGGAGAGATCCTTTTCCATACTGGTCTGTCTGTAAACTGCAACACTCTCACTGGCAGAGATCGATATCTAGCCAATGAAAGTGCTCCAGCTTACAGACAGACCAGCGGGGAGAAGGGTCTCTCCTGTATGCTTGCTGGTATGCGCGGTGCCAATCAGAATGAGGAGAAGGCGTCACTGGGTAAAACTAAGCTGTCAAACTGCATTTCTATAGCGTTTAAAAAAAACCCAATAACAACAGAGCATTGTTAGAGTAGGTAAAAAGAGATTAAGGCAAACTTATAGTAAGATGATACATCCCCTTTAAAGAGTTAAGTAGGTTTGTGCACTGAGCCTGCTTAAGTTTAAAAATAATACCAGCAGCTGTCATTCCTGCTGATATAAATTGGGTTTAACCCCTTAAATGCTAGAGAGGTCTCCCCTGGGTATTTCCTCTTTCCCTGGTAATTCTCTATAAGCTGATATTACCTTTAACCCTTTCAGCGTCAGAGGGGTGCACACTTTGCTCTTCAATGCGTTGCGTACTCTTCTGACATTCAAAGGGTTAAGGGACTCCTTTTCCCATCATAGTGGGGTGGTCATACAGGGACTGATACTTAGAGAGGGGGGTCCTTGTAGCAGCTCTACAACCTGAGAGGGAGCTGGTTCTCCAGGGTGAAGTGTGGTGCTCTCTAACACTGGCCCACCAGTGAGGCAGATGCCTAAAGAGGCTTCTTTGGAGTGCCTGGTACAGAGAGGCTGATATGTTTTTGCCAGAAGTGGGGGGGAAAGGTAGAAGGTATCTCAAGCTGCAGGTTCCAGGGACCAAGATAGGGCTCTCCAAAGGGGGTATCCTATTGAAATGGAGATTACTGTTACATGATGCTCACAATGTTGCGAGTGTCAAAATGGAGCTTAAGATATTTTGCCAGGGAAGTACAGTTTAGGTTAACTTAGTCTCTGTTAAATTTGGCGGCTGTTACTACTATCTGTAGTAGCTGAAAAATATACCTGTAGTAGCTGAAACATATACCATATGGCAAATTCCACTGTCTGCGCAGAAATTGCAGCAAGTGGGATGATTTTGGAGAATGCCCTTAAAAAATATTTTTAGAGAGGTTATAAAAGAAAAGAGGGTAGGGTTTTTGAAAGAGCTTAACACTGAGGTAGGGAACAATTGCTTATCCCAAAGATGAAAGTTAGGGGGTGATGTAGG
Source organism: Rhinophrynus dorsalis (assembly GCA_037306005.1). Lineage (NCBI taxonomy): Eukaryota > Metazoa > Chordata > Amphibia > Anura > Rhinophrynidae > Rhinophrynus > Rhinophrynus dorsalis. Next base: position 57,822,617 of record CM074728.1, read on the forward strand.
GAAGGTGTCTCCTTTATTACCCAGTACAATGCTTTTTCGAGTAATATAGAAGATATTTTAAACGAGTACCAGGGTATACTGAGACAGGGTCCCCTACTTGAAGAGGAGTTGACAGAACATCCGTTAAAAGTTTACAGTAAATGTAGGAATATTAGGAGTTACATAGCCCCAAGTAGACCAAAGAAATCTAAACCAACACCCATGAACTCTACTTTCCTTCGGCCAGTTCTGGGAAATTTCCTGTGTAATGCTAGGAAATGTTTACATTGTAAATATACGGAACAACGGGCTGCCACAGTTCAAGTTAAGCAGGGAGAGAAAAACTACTATATCAGACACTACATAAACTGTGGTACAAAGTATGTAATATTTATTCTGTTTTGTGGTTGTAGTAAACAATATGTGGTCTGTACTGTTTGCATTGAGAGAATGGATAGGGCAGCATTGAAGGAAGATTTGTAAATAATAGGGATCATGGTATAGGCCTGCATTTCTATGACTGCACACAAGATAAAATGGCCAGTTTTAAAGCGGAACTACCACCCAACACAATCTTTAACTTCACTAAGTCCCGATCTGGCGACTAGCTGCTTAGTAGCGCTAGTCGTCCGAATAATTACCTTATTTAATAGATTTCTGCTCTCTTCCATGGGTAACAGGCAGGACGAAGTGCAGACATCTTACCATTGTGACATCTGCGTGCCTGCGCTGTCAGTCCCAGCCGGAGCCAAATGGATCCTAGCAACGCCTGCTAGACCTGGTTGGGACTGGCAGCACAGCTGCGCGGACGTCACAATGGCAAGATGTCCACACTCCGTCCTGCTTGTCACCCATGAAAGAGAGCAGAAATCTATTAAATAAGGTAATTATTCTGGCGACTAGCGCTACTAAGCAGCTAGTCGCCAGATGGAGACTTAGTGAAGCTAAAGACTGTGTTGGGTGGTAGTTCCGCTTTAAGGTGAAGGATCTAGAGTGCATTCCAAGAAGGTATGGCACCCTTTGTAGAAGAGAAGCCTATTGCATACTTAAATTGGGTGTCATGGCACCTTCAGATTTGAATGAAGGAGTGGAAATAAGTTGTTTTTTTTAATACAAATAACAGTGACGTGTAATTCCCCCGTCTATGTTGAGATGAGAGTATTTAGTCATTATGGCATTATGAGTATCATAATAATAACATTAACAGTGTGCTAACATCAATAGGAGGGGGGGTAGGGAGACTAGGTGCCGCAGTGAGGTACATTTTACAGAATTGTCTCTGTCTTACTAGGACACACAGGCACCACGCCTACTCAATTATTCTGCCTTTCGTGATTCAAAAGAAGATTTATTATACTCAGTGCATGATATAGGGGTGGAACGCATATGTGTTCCAAATAGGTGCCATCATTATGTTGACCTATATGAGGATGGGTGGAGAGTGGATGCGCTCAGGCGCTTGACATTTCTTTGTTTCTTTGTTTGTTGGAACACACACCCCGGATATGTTGAGTGTTGGAGCACGTCCGCTGGGAAAAATGATGTACATACCATATGTGTGGAGAGTTTGTGAGTCCCACTGGGATTCTGGAAGTACAGTGAGCCGTACTGAGAACACCTTAAAGGGATAGTAATGTTTAATAATAAAAGCAGCTCTAATTAATCATCATAGTATTTGGACTTTGGAGAGTGTTGTTTCAATTCTGTGAGAGTTGTAGTTCAAGAGTAATTCAATGACAAAGTATCCCCCTGCCATCCCTTTTACTGATGTAACACTGTTCAGCCAGATCAGAAGGGAGGTGCCCAGGTAGACTGCAGAGAGGGACAATCTTCAATTAAGATAAGGGAAAAACCTGAAAAACTTGTCAAGGGGGGCAGGGCTTTCATTGTCCTCATAGGAAGAAGATTGCCCCCCACTGTTATCAGTCTGGTCTTACAACCAGATTCCACATCTGAGAAGAGATGGCTTACACTAGGTAAAATGGGCGGGAAGGGAAACTTTGCTTGTGAATATCTCTCAAACCATAAAGGTTTGAGAGATAAGACTTATATCGTTCTTCATGTTTCTTAATGCCTACAAAATAAAATAAAGATAAAACAAAGTATTACTATCCCTTTAAGAGGTCAGTATAGGAGGAAGTGTAGGTAAATCTTTTGGCTGAAAATTGTTATTATTCCAGCTCCAAGTTATTATTCAGAGGTGTTTCTTATCCTCCAAAGGGCACTTCTTATTTACCATACGGTCAAGCTGCTCTCATAACAGAAACAAGGAGATTTCTAAATGACCCCAAACTTTTGAATGGTAGTGTATCTGCTGATGGACCTGGAGCTGCATTATGCACCAGCTGACCAAATGAGGAGCACAATGGAAAAGAGACCCCACCACCATGACCTTCATTGAGCCAGTAGGAAGTGACTGAACTGTGTTGAGCTTGGAAGTCAGACACAAAAGATCTATGGAGGCTGTGCACTCAGCACTTTAGTTTGCAGATGAGAGCCACAGATGCCCCAGGTTGCATTCCATTCGAGCGGTTCAGTTTTCTGATCCATGGCTGATAGGAGCCACTTTGGAGCTGCACAGTGCAACCCTGAGCTTCTTACTAAACCTGCCCTAACAGGAGATACCAAAGGAACAGGAGTGTTAAAATGTGATAATTATCCTTTAATTAAAAACTGTTACAATAACATTTAAAATAACATTTAATGTTTATGCAGGTAGCTAGATGTGTCCACCCTAATAGGGTTTTGCTCTTACAAAAGAAGTGTAGTGGTGTAGACAGCAGTGTAGTAAGGAGACATGGCAAGTTGGAAGGACACATTTATTTTCAGGACAAAAAAACTGGGCCATTTAACAGTCGGTGTCACTGTCCATCTGCATTCTGGATCATTTTTTTCCATCCCTGTGAGGCTTGAGACCACGGCAGCAACAGGGACTTTCACCTGGTCCCTAGCAAAAAACAGCATAAAATAATAATCATGATACTCAGGTCACTTTCTTTTTGCACATGTATATTAGGGCGTCTAACAATGAGAGTTTTTTTTCTTCATCTCCTCTATGAATAGCCACTAGGAATCAGGTTGGAGCGGACTGGTTCCCAAAAATTGAATTTTAACTTGTACTGGATATCATGTCTATGGAGCCAGTCATGATTACGCTGCAGGAATCCAAACTCCACCTACTAAAATTTCCTAAGCGGACTTCAGTGGGAGGAGGTTATAATGCTTGTGTCCTGGAACAAAGATTATGGACATGATTTCCAGTGCTAATTAAATTCTAATCTTGAAGGACCAATTAAAGAAGAATGGATTCATAGTGGCCGTTTGGATCATTTCCCAGATTAAGTAAAGAGAAGGGTTATTATTATTAGCCACTTTGATGCAAAGCCTTTTCACCCCCCTCTAAGCATGTTCTCATACTTTTACAGTCAAAAGACAATTTTATGTCCTTTTCCATGGACAACCCACGAGTCGTACACTTTTTTTTTCAGCAGAATTAGTGATCTCAAAATATACCACTGGTATAAGGCAGAACTACCACTTCACAAAATGTTTAACTTAACTAAGTCCCGTTCTGGCAACTAGCTGCGTGGTAGCGCTAGTCGCCAGAATTATTACCTGATTTAATAGATATATGCTTTATTCCCCAGCTGTCAGTAGCACGGAGAGCGGACATCTTGACAGAATGACATCCACGCCCCTGCGCTGTCAGTCCCAGCCGGGTCTAGGAGGCGTTGCTAAGAGCCGGCTGGGACTGACAGTGCAGGTGCGCGGATGTCATTCTGTCAAGATGTCCGCGCTCCATGCTACTGACAACTGGGGAATAAAGCATATATCTATTAAATCAGGTAATAATTCTGGTGACTAGCGCTACTAAGTAGCTAGTTGCCAGAAGGGGACTTAGTTAAGCTAAACATTTTGTGACATGGTAGTTCTGCTTTAAGGGTATTCCCTAACATGAACAAAGCATTTTACACAGAATGTAAAAAATGTGTATATTTTTAATGAAATTCCAGTAAAGTGAATATCTTGAGGATTATTTATGAGTGTATATTTAGTATTTACTCTCCTTTCTAAATCACCAAAAATCAACAAAATTATTTTTTATGAGTAGGAATTCTTATATACATTAGCAATTGGAACAAAATGTAAAATGTTCTTTTTTTTTTTTTTCTTTCATTTTGCATCATTCTGCATTTCAGGCACAAATAAAGAGAAATAAACAATGTATCCGTACATACTCTATCTTTTTCTTAATTACATATCCAAAATTTAAATTTCAGAGATTTGTCATTTGCATGTATTCCCCAAGGCTGGCTTGTTATGAAATCACCAGTAGATGGGGCCATAGCCATTTACACTCTTTCAGAAATAATGAAATCTCTGAAAACCATGGAGTACCATATTATGTTAGGTAGCTAGAGGCCTCATGTGTAAAATGATACCCTGTTTATATGAGTTGACATATCATGTTAGGTAGCTAGAGGCCTCATGTGTAAAATGATACCCTGTTTATATGAGTTAACATATCATTGGGGTGCCATTACCACAAAACTGCAAAGACCACAATCTGTCACCTTTCTTGCTTTTATATATATGACATGCCTGCACTTAAATGTTTGTAACAACTCCAGACAAGAAGAAAAGGTAGATAAGGCATGCCATTTTGCAAAGAAGGTAAGGGTATACGTTATGTTAGCCATTTATAGTTAAATCAATAGTTTGAGATATTTGATTTTCAGTTTATGCAAATGGAACAGTACTGGCTGTCATGCTAAGCAAATACTAACATTCCACACTGTTCTCCCTTACCATTAGACTCTCCTGCCAGCCAGATACTTATACTTCACATTGTCCTCCATACCACCTGCCACTCCCTGCTAGCCAGATACTTATACTTCACATTGTCCTCCATACCACCTGCCACTCCCTGCTAACCAGATACTTATACTTCACACTGTCCTCCATCCCATCTGCCACTCCCTGCCAGCCAAATAACAACATTCCAGTCAGTTCTCCATCCTCCCTGCCAGCCAGATACTAACATACCATACTGCTCTCCATCCTACTTGCCACTCCCTGCCAGCCAAATAACAACATTCCACTCTGTTCTCCATCCCACCTGCCACTCCCAGCCAGCCAGATATTAACATTCCACTCAGTTCTCCATCCTCCCTGCCAGTCAAATACTAATATTCCACACTGTTCTCCATCCCACCTGCCACTCCCTGCCAGACAGATATTAACACTCCATGCGGTTCTTCATCCTCCCTGACAGCCAGATACTAACATTCCGTACAGAGGCATAACTAGAATCCATCGGACCCTGGTGCAGAAATTGCCATGAGCTCCTGCCCCCCCCCCATTGCCCCCAGTCTGCACATTTCCCCCATTGCCCCCCATCTCCACATTGCAACCGCATTGCCCCCCCAATCTCCACAATGCCTCCACATTGCCCCTATTGACCCCCCCCCCGTGTCCATCTCCTGCCTCCCTGGTGGTCTAGCGGCATGGCATGAGAGGTCTGTGTCTCCTTTGGCACAGACCTCTATACAGCTGGAGCTCCCGCGTGGTTCTCAGTAATGCAGAGCACTGGGAGATGATGTCATCTCCCAGCGCTCCGCATTACTAGAGTGCCGGAGAGGGAGATCAGGTGTTAGAGCTCTGTGCTGAAGAAGGCACAGTTCTACTTGCTGCGGCCGCCTGACGAGGGGGTCGCAGGGGGAGGCCGGGCCCTGAAGTGGTGGGCCCAGTCTCAGGTGCGACCCTTATTGTTAGTGATTGGAGAAGTGATATCACTGAAGAAGTCATTGTCTCTTTATCATACCTTAGTGCATAACACCTCCCCCCAGTTATTCTTTGTACATCAGCCTCAGAACATTTTGGACTTGTCTGGGTCAAGTCTTTACAATCAAACACATAAAAGACATTCATTAAGTGATTACTACTCGGCTGCAGTGGTTCCCATGTATCCCTGCAGCATGTATTCCCCATAAGTGTTTGATTTTAAAGGGAGAGTAATCCATTATTTGGACTTTATACCAATGTAACAGTCACCATGAAGCACTGAGTGCTTTGTATGCGATCATTTTTACATTGTATAATTTTTGCACTGAATCACTAGACCTGCTTTCATAGTCCCTGACAAAAAGCTCTCTGCAAACAGATCCATGAAGCTCAAAGGGACAAAAAGGTTTAACCTTTTGAGTGCTAGAAAGTTATCCAGTGCATTGCAATGAGTTGGATGCCTCTCTGGCAGTCAAAGGGTAATATAAAGTGAAAATGAAAAATGAATAATGAAAAGTATAAAGTATAGGCAACCTGACGTTACATATTATGCACTTGCAGACTATATAAAATCCAAATAAAAGGTTACTATCCCTTTAATCGGCTGACCAGGCAAACCTACATGGCAGTGTGCTCAGTCTAAGCCAGTAGAAGACTGCAGATTCCTGATATCGGAAAGACACGATCTTGCCACAATGACTTGGTAACATGGCTTGGTGATCCTGGAGAAACACTCATCTCGTGGACTGTCAAATTAACTTACCAAGTCTCCAAACTGGTTCATACCCATTGTAAAGGAGTGCTTGCCCTGAGCGTACTCTTCATTATGTTGAGCGATAGTCTGGCGAGTTTTCTCCCAATTCTTACGTCTCATACGTTCTTCCGCCTGAGCAAAAGGGAAAGGAAGATATTGGCAAGTCAAATGCTAGTGACTCCCAGTTCATAAAGTGTCCTCTGCCAGAGTAATATTCATCAGTACATTGAGGCTGATGTATTAACCCCTTAAGGACCCATGATGTGCCAAGACGATCATGGGTAAATTGGCGTTAAAGCGAACTACCACCTCTAAGAAACTTGAGCTTCAATAATTCCCCATCTGGCGACTAGCTGCTCAGTAGCGCTAGTCACCAGAATTATTACCTTGTTAATAAGGATTATCCATTGTTCCTGGGCTGACAGGCAGGACAGAGTGCAGACATCTTCCCATAGTGACGTCTACCCTCCTGCGCTGTTAGTCCCATCCGGCTGTAGGAGGCATTGCTAGGAGCCGTTCCGCTCCAAAACGGACATGCAGACGTCACTATGGAAAGATGTCTGCTCTCCGTCCTTCCTGTCAGCCCGGGAACAGTGTATAATTCTCATTCACCAGGTAATAATTCTGGTGACTAGCGCTACTGAGCAGCTAGTCGCCAGATGGGGAATTATTGGAGCTCATGTTTTTTAGCGGTGGTAGTTCCTCTTAAAGGACCCATGGCCCATGGTACTGGCACATCATGGAATTCAGGGGTCTTCAACATTTGCGTGCCAGACGGGTATGAAATGCATTGCTTTGCAGTGCGTTGCGTACCACTCTGGCGCTCAAAGGGTTAATCCATTTGACCACAAAAAAATGCCCCGTGGTCCTTAACTGCCGGCCGCATGGCCAGTCGTTAAGAGGTTAAGAAAATGGAGCAATACCTGGCCAAAACCAACAGCACGAGAGGGGACAACGAATGTTCCCCTTGATTATAAATGGGACTTTTAACCCCTTGTGCACTAGAGAGGTCGCCAATGCATTGCAAAGCAACTCCATTTAAATCAGGGGGAATACTGAAGACTTTCTATTCGTCTCCCATTTTTTGTTTGTTGGTGTCAGCATTGCTCTGATTCTTCTTGGAACATTAACGCTTTGGACGTTTGACATATCGCAAACTCAAAAGGGTTAAAGGGACCCTGTCACCTAAAAATTGTGAAGACTGAGGGGCATTGTAGAGGGGGTCAGTGTGGTTGAGGGAGGCCACTTCTTGCACCAGGGCCTGGAGGCTTCTAGTTACGCCTCTGTTTTTAGATAATAGCATCCTTTTAAAGAGGATCGATCACCGCTTTACAACTTATGCTCATTATTTAGAGCATTTAGAGAATACTTTTAAAACTGTATTATTGTTTTAAAACAAAACGTTATTTGCGCGGAAATGTTTATAGAGTCCCCTGCAGCCTACTTCAGGCCTCACTGCTCTTGCCGCATATTACCGCACTGCTTCTGCTTCTGTAAAGGGGTGATAGATCCTCTTTAAGGTCCACTGGATGCCCAATGCATTGCTTTACAATGTGTTACACCAGGGCCACCGTCAAAGCGGGAAAGTGTCCTGGGACGGTGTGAATGGGTGGAGAGGTAAGGAAGGAGCAAGCACGCTGACTTCTTATTCATTTTATAAAAGCTTCAGCTCTGGGTTCAGTGTACTGGATGCATCAATCAACAGGCAAGACCTATAGTGGAGACGACTGAGTGGGCCTGAAGGCTTGCTGCCTGTTGATTGGCAGTAGCAGCCTCTGCCAACAGCCGGATTTAACTATATTTTTTTCTTTGTCCTTCTCCTGTGCCATCCATACTCCGTGCTGCCCCTTCTTATCCCACAGCCCCCCGCGTTTCCCTGTACAATGTCAGGCCTCTGTAATACTGCACCTAAAAAAAATTTAATTTTGAGCTGTAATAACTTTTGAATAAAACACATTTCAGCAGTGGGAGTACCCTTGTTTTACTCAGGGGGATAAACCCTACAATATATATATTTTTAAATGTTAAGTATTACTATCCCCTTAATATAGAACTGAAAGACAGCAATCACATTTTTGTTAAAATCTTTATATGAAAGAAGGGGCATGTCCACGGCACACCAAAGTGTTGCAGCATCCTTGTTGAGAACCACTCCTCTATAGTGAATGATAGGAACTACACCATCTGGTGACCATATTAGAAAATGACAATTCAATGTAAAATAAAAGAAAAATTAGTTGCAATAACTTTTGTATGAAACATCTCCCTTGGAAAAGTTCTTTGACGTCGATTACTTTCATAAAAAGTTACTGCTGCTTTAAAAACACACTTCCTTGGTATACAAACCACGCTAAATATTTACTAAAATATAATGAATCAGTTCCTTATTGAGCTGGATTTAAATCCAAGGCGCCCCTAAGGCAAGACACTCTAGGTGCCCTGATCTCCAACCATGACCACACCCCCACTCTTCACATGACCCCTCCCCCAGTCCCATCCACTGTTCCCTGGCACAGAAAATACCCTTAACCTATAACATACAAGCACAAAAAATGCTTGTAACCCCTTTTTTTGGTAGATAGATCACCAACATGTTGCAAAGCAAAGGGTTGGATAACCTCTCTAGCATCCAAAGAGTTAAGTCTATTCCTTAGTTTTACTGAATCTGGACATGGGCCCTTTGAGGCCAGGTGACCGCGCATTGGCCATTTTGGATTCTTACACAGAGCACATTGCTCCAGTCCTCACTGATTTCTGAGAGTGTTAAAGGTATAGTAATGTTTCAAAATAAAAGCAGCGCCAATTAATCTTCATAGTATTTGGGCCATGGAGAGTGTTATTTCAATTCTGTCAGAGTTGTAGTTCAAGAGTAATTGAATGATGAAGTATCCCCCTTCCTGGGGGTGTCCAGGTGGCTTGCAGAGAGGGACAATCTTCCTTGAGCATAAGAGAAGAACCTTAAAGGGATAGTAATACTTTAATATTACTAATCCCCATAGTGTAGCTCTTTAAAAAATAATTAAATTGCCCCAGGTTCATCTCTCAAACCTTTATGGTTTGAGAGATAACCAAACGCAAAGTCCCCCCCTCCCTCTCCTTTCCTTGAAGTCAGCGTTGTACTGACTGCATGGATATCCGGTTTTATTTTCATCAGGTGGCTCTGCAGCTGATCCGAGATCACGTTAGTGAAAAAGAAATATTTCACTGAAACGGTCATCTAAATAATTATTTTTTACTAACACGATCTCGGATCAGCTGCAGAGCCGCCTGATGAAAAATAAAACCGGATATCCCTGCAGTCAGTACAACGCTGACTTCATAGAAGGGGGAGGGAGAGGGGAAATTTGCTTACAGGTTTCTCTCAAACCATAAAGGTTTGAGAGATGAACCTGGGAGCAACTGAATTATTTTTTAAAGAGTTACACTACGGGGATTAGTAATATTTAAGTATTACTATCCCTTTAAAAACCTGTCAAGGGTTTTCCTTATGGTCACAGTAAGATTGTCCCTTGCTGTGGGCTGTCCGGTCCCAGCACCAGACTCCACATCTGAGGGGAGGTGACTTACACTAGGTAAAAGGGGTGGGAGGGGGACACTTTATCATTCAATTACTCTTGAACTACAACTCTGACAGTACTGAAATAACACTCTCTATGGCTCAAATACTATTAAGATTAATTGGAGCTGATTTTCTTATGTAGCATTTCTATCCCTTTAAATAATATCCAGTAAAAGGCTATATAAACTGGGATAGGGACAGTGAGATTTTGCTGGCCACACCCACAACTCGATATGAGTGTGGCCAGCCCAGATGAGGCTCCTACACTCAAAGTCTGGCTCTCTAGGAAGTTGCCTATTGGGAAATCTGTCCCTGTGTACCAGTATCACACAGACAGTGTTGGGAATGTGTTTCATTACCTGGCTTTTATACTGCTTGTTGTGAGTTTTCTTCCACTCTTCCCACTCAGAATCCAGTGCCGTGTTTATATCGCAGGGGGTTTGGGAATCTTGCCCTTCTTCCATATCGTGCAGTTGGTTCTCTTTGGATTTACACTTCTTTATTAGTACCGCAGCCTTAACTCCTTATAAACCTTTTGACAACAGCGGAGAAGATATATAAAAGTTATTCTCACGTCCACCAATCAAAATCTCAGAAACTCAGATCAAAACAGTAGTTGTAATGCATAATCATTTTAATAGATTTAAAGGACAACTGACACATCCTACAAATAACTTCCCCACTTACATTACTAGGAACAGAAAATCTTAATGACCCTTATGAATTTGTGGCCTTGTGTGTTTTTTCTATCTTTAACACCTTCAGTCAGTTATGTATGTCATAGCCATGGAGGCAGACATGACAGTTGCTGTAATTTATTTTTGAATTGAAGTAGGTAGAGTGCAGTGCTTTGTACGTAAGGTGACCACATTTGCATTCAGCCATTCAGGGACACTGTGGTGACGAGTACTTCTCCCCAGCTCTAGGGCAGCTATGCAGGAGGGGTCAGCATACATCACTGGTAGGGTTGCCACCCAGCTGGTACTTTACCGGCAGGCTGGTAAAAAATTGGCTTCTGTCCAATGTTAAGTCTATGGATGGAATGCCATGGCCGGTATTTTTTTTAAGAAAAGGTGGCAACCCTAGTCACTGGACATTATAAAAAACACAGAGGCGGGGGGTAAGCACTGTACGATATGGACACTACTGTCTCTGTCAAGCTTTAAAAAAAAAAAAAAAAAGTTTGACCATTTTTAACCCCCTGAAACCTAAAGGGTTAAAATATATTTTTATTGTGTAACCCCCCCCCCCCCCTCCAAATTTGTGGTAAGGTCCACAGACACAGTCTATAACTGGCGAAGCCAGCACAGTCGTTGATTGGCTGTGATGCTCTTGCAGTAAGTGGCAAGGGTCAAGATCAATGAGAGAGCCTCCTCTGAGTAGCAGGAGCAGGGGTATTGCCTCTCCTCATAGAAGAGCTAAGTGTGACCATACTGGCTATAACCATACCTGGGAACTATCAGGGTTTGACCCTGAGATTCAGGGTTTTGGCCCAAATCTCAGGGTCTCAGGGTGAAGAGCCAAAATCTCAGGGTGAGAGAGTTCAGTGCCACTTGTTACATAGTCTGTTCCAGTGAAATGCTTCTTTGGCCTCTAAATAGGTGCCACTTGTACTAGGAAGGCAGAGGGAGAAGTCCTGCTTGATTTGTGTGTGTTCATGCAGTGATATCTGTAAGTTGTTGTGTATTAATGGCTCATTGAATGCTGATTGGAGTGACTCTCGATTACAGTGATCGGGATATATCATGTATAATCTATATTATGGGAAATATAAGGGTTAATATTTACACGGTCTCAGGGTCAGCTCATTTTGAAAGTTCCCAGCTATAGCTATAACCTTTTTAGGAGAGGGCAATTGCAAAGCAATATGTGTGTACATATTTATGCCTCTGGCTTGGTTGCAGATTGAGCCAATTAACCCTTTGTTTGTCAGAGATGTCAACCTGCTCACTCATTTGGCACTCAAATGGTTAAGCCAGAGCAATGTATGAGACCGCTAATCTCGGAAGGATCCATAAGTAATAATAATTACAGACGTACACAAAAATCAAATTGTGGAATGCCTCAAAAAATAAAGTATGTAATGTGCCTATTGTGACAAGGCTGGGAAAAGACTAGGTTGTGGAGAGCAGGCGATTAGGTGACCCTTGTCACCTGTGCCTAATTAACAGCAGGGTCTCCGTCCCAGGCTGCAGGGGTATTTAGTAATGGTGTTTGGATTGCCGGGAGGTGTAAGCAAGGTCGGTGTTTACCTATATTTTTATTAGTTTAGACTGTTACACAGTAAGGAATTGTATGGAAAGTCTAGTTAGAGCTCAGATTGAGGATTCTGAGGAAGGCTTTGTGTGTAAAACAACTTGTTAAACTGCTGTGTTGCTGATTTGTAGCTAACCTGTACATTACAAAATATAGCTGCGTGGGGAGGCAACGTGCAGCCCTCCAGCTACTGCCAGACTACAACTCTCTTCATCACTGCCATCCACAGGCTTTCTGCGTATGTAATATATCACTATATTTTATGTTGCATGGTATTTCTGCTAGCTTAAAATCACTAAAATTAAACTTATTAGTATTTAAAGACCTGTAACTGTATTTAAAACGTTATGTTTATTTTATTGTAAACTCCAACACACATACAAGTCGCCGTCAGTCTGTGCTGCCAAGCACCATTAAAAATGAAATGTATTAACCTTTTCAGTGCCACTGAAGAGGTATAAAGAGAAAACCCAAAACTGATAGCCTGTGTCTTGCTGTGGCTCATACAATAAATACATTTTTAAAAATGAATATGGTAGTCCAAGGACACTCCAGTACCAGTGAGTGATTGCTCCACTCTTTGTTTCTGCCCGATGGGCAGGGGGTTTAACCGTTTGAGTGCCAGTGGGATATGCTTAAAGCAGTGCATTTTGTACCGCTCCTGCACTCAAAGGGTTAATAAACTAAGTGCGGGAATGCCAATATTTCATTCTCTACCACCTAGGATTTGGTTTATGAAATAATAATACAACAGGGTTGAGGATGCATACCTCCCAAGTGTCCTTCATTAGGACAGACAGTTCCTATTTGAGACCCAAATACCCCTTTCCTATCTTGCTGTCCCTCTTTTCAAGAGATTAGACTTTGTGGTGTGTATAAATGTATCACATTGCTCCACAGAAATAAAACTCACAATGTTTGTTTAAATTTCAGTATATGTGTTTATAAATGACTGTGTAAATAAAATACTTTGATCTTGTTTTAACCCCTTAATGACAGTTTTTTTTTTTTTTTCCCATTATAGCGAATGACTTCTTGGACTTACCAGGTAAGTCGTCTGTCACTAAGGGGTTAAATAATTTATTCACTTACGAAAAGAGGTGTCAGTAGATCATGAAACAATCAAAAAATTCTTGGTAATGCCCAGCTTACCAGCCACGCACCCCAGCAGCGCTCCCTATAGCACAAATGTCCCCTTTGGCCTTTTGAAATGTTGGGAGTTATGGGATGCACAGTCCACAGCCACTTTAATACTATCCATACCCCCAACTTCTCTATAAAAGTGAGAGGCTGAGGCTTCTGAGTCTGTGGCCCCAAAAATGCCCCCATCTCCAAGGGCAGGGATGAAACACAGTGTTGTATTGTTTCTGACTTATTTACCAGTTGGCGTAACCTTTTACTGGTTATTACTTACCCCATGGATACTAGAGGCAGAGCTCAAAATTTACGCTCGCCACTAGCCAATGGCGAGTGAAAATTTAGCCCTGCCGATTAGAAATTCAGCCCTGGTGGATATGTTTTGGCTTGCAGTGGCGAGTAACTTTTCAGGTCTGGCTAGAAGCAAAGGACTTAAAATTATAAGCCCTGCTAGAGGCATACCTGGGAGCTCTCCGATTTTGTCCTGGAGACTCTGGATTTCACAGTGAAATACCGGGTCTCCAGGGCAGTCTCTCAATCTCCGGCTAGGCAGAGTTTCAGTAGAAACTTTGCCCACTTGTTCTCCATCCCGCCCCGGTTCCTCCCACACCCTGCCCTCTTACCCTCGTTCAACATATTTTCATCCATTTTTTTTTTCCCGTCCTCCCCATAACGACTAAGTCCCGCCCATTTTATCACTCAAATTGCGTCATTTCCCTCCTCGATTGGCGCTGGCAGGGCTACCCTCTGGGTAGCCTTGCCTGTCAAGTTCTCAGGTATGGCTAGAGGGATCCCCAAAGCACTGTAAAGCGATGAGCTGGAGACCTCTATAGCAGCCAAGGGTTTAAAAAAAAAAACAAAAACAACTTTCCTTGTGCTCCTATGTGTTAAACTGAGTGAGTATTCTGTGCAAGGCTACAATGGATGGGTAAACGTGGTGTGTCATGTAAAGAGAGGGGGTGGAGCCATGGGCGGGGTTAAGACCTGCTAGGATGTCATGCTGAATGCCATGTGATATTTAAAGGGAAAGTAATACTTCAATTAAAGTGCAGATCTGAGTCTTTTTATTTTTTCTTAACACGTAGCGCTATATTTAAAGAGGACATTTCATTAAAATTAAAGGGCCCCCAAATCATTATTAACATAGCGATACACATAAATACTTTTATTATCATGTATAAGTCCTGCATTATTGTGAAATACAACTCATTCGGCAGGCATCAGCAGGCAACAGTCTCCTCCAGGTTTGGTGAGGCGGAGTTCCATTGTGCCTTAACCCTTTGAGTGCCAGAGGGGTACGCCACGCATTGCAAAGTAATGCGCTGTGTACACCTCTGGCATTCAAAGGGTTAAGGTACCGGAAGGGACTGACGGCGCAGGCGCAGAGAGCTCCTACAGCAAGATCCCTGCGCTGATGCCTGCCTCAGGAAAATAAAAGTATTTATATGTGAATCATTATATCAAGCTGAAAGGATCCCCTTTCCCCATGTCCCTCAGCCTCCCAGTCTGGTCCGGATGTAGAGCGGTGAGGGACAATTTTCAGTAATCAAAAGTAAAATCCTGCCTTCCTTTGTCAAGAGGGGGCTGCATCTGTCCGGTCCCACGACCAGATTCCAGGTGTGATGGGAGGAGGCCAGAAGGGGTGGGAAGAGGATCCTTTCTGCTTCAATAACGCTTGAACTACAACACTGTAAGTAATTAAATATAGCTCTACTTGTTAAAAAATATGAAGAAAACTCAGAGCTGCACTTTAATAGAAGTATTTCTATCCCTTTAAATCCTCCCTGCTCCACAGTCTCTTCAACGCGCCCTAACAGGCTATGGGTTTAGAATTTACCTGCTTGTGTACAGGAGAGTTAACTAAAGTGAGCCTCTGATTAACTCGCCTGTACTCAACCACGGCAATCCTAAAGACATTAGGTGCAACTGAATAAGCTAAAATGGTGCGGTTCTGGAGCAAACCAAATGCACCATTGGGTACAAATAAAAATGCCCATGCGTTGGAGACCTCTCTAGGATTCATGGGGTTAACAACCCATTTAAATCAATTATAATTTTAATTTCTACCCTATGTTGTGGGTGGACTGATCCAAAAATGCACAACTTTAACTTACTGTAGTTCAGGTATGGCCTGTTAGGGGTTCCTAAGGATGGGTCTGAAAACCACTGCTTTGTGTTAAAGTGTGGGAACACATGCACACTCATAAATGTGTGTGCCTCAACTTGCCTGTTCATTTCAGGAAAGGATAGAGGGAGAGGCAAAAGGACCATAGCCAGCTGGTTGTGAGCCTCAGACATGTGCAGTGTAACAACCTGATTCATACAAAGCGGAAAGGAAATGGAATTCCTGGATATGTCCTCTGTGTTCTGCACATCTAATCAACAAAGCTCTGTTCTGATCTCAGAAGAATTATAATAGGAAACACTCAAACTAAAGCTTACATAGTAAATTAGGTTGAAAAATGACTCAAATCCATCAAGTTCAACCTTTGCCTCATAACCATACCCAGGAACTCTCAGGATTTGCCCCAGGGACTCCGTTTTGACAGAGCTGTCCTGGATCTCTGGGGCAGAGGCTGATTCCTCCGGATGTGGGGAGTTTTTATTGAAACTCTGCTACATCTGCTTTTTTCCCGCTGTTCCTCCTTCCCCAGCCTTCTGTGTGACACCTTTAAGCCCTGCCCCCCCACTCGCGTCAAGCCCTGCCCCTTTTTGATGCGATTAGCGTCATTATTGTCACCCAGTGCCGAACAGAGGACTCCCCTCCGGGTAGCCCTCAATTGGAAGTTCCCAGGTATGCTTATAACCCAGAAATGAGAATTATATAAGCCTTCCTTCTACCGAATGAGAATGTCTATTTCCCAGAACTTAATGTTTTACCTACTAGTACATAGTATAACTCAGTATTTCCCTATTGAAATAAATGCATCTAATCTTTTCTTAAATATTTCAACTGTATCTGCCATTACCCCCAAAGAATTCCACAATTTAACAGACATCACTGAAAAAAAAACCAAAAAAAAAAACCTCTCTCTGCTAAAGCTGAAACCGCCTTTCCTCTAATTGTAAGGGATGGCCCCTATTTACTTGATCAGGCCTTGGAATGAAAAGCTAACTAGAGAGATCCTTCTATTGACCTGTCATATACTTGTACATTATAGCAAGATCTCTTAGGTTTCAACATCACAAGACAATTCGGACCAGTTTGCTGTGACTCATAATTGACAGTTAACCTCCTTTTTTTACTTTATGTATTCTGCAAGTGCATGACTGTCAGATGTGCCATCGGCCGCAGCACTCTTCTCCCCAGCCCCTCCAGTCATCCTGGACAGGAAGCTCTCTGGAAATTGACAGCGGACAGTGGCAAATCTAGTGAATGAAGGCCTGGTGCCAAATAACTTTTGGGCCCCCAATTCACTGCAAAATATCCTACATTTTTTTTTTATTTTCACCATACAATAATGGGCCTCAGACATTTATCTTGGTGCCTGTGCTTGGCATCTGCTGCATCAGTGGTTGTTCAGGGACGTCCAGGTAAGGGACATTAAAAGTGTAAAAACGTAAAATAAAAAATATAGGCAATTGAACTTTACACAGTAAACACTTGCAGAATGCCAAGTCAAAAAAAGGTTGACTTTTACTTTAATTTAAAATTGTAATGGGTTAATCTTATATTAATAATGCACCATCATTTGCATGGTACATACCACCAAGAAAATGTTACTGAGAAACGTAAAATAAACCCATGAATTATTAAATCTTTTTTTTACTCCGCTATGGGCATCTGCGGATTTTTTTCCAGAATGGGGCAAAGATAATATGTCCCCATGCCAGCCCGCCCAGCTCCTATATTTATCCAGAGTAGGGGCAAGTGTGTGGGGTGGAATACCCCCTCTTGCTCCCTCACCTGAGGACACCCATGATCTCCTCTATGCTGCAGCTGGCTTCCCTCACTTAACCTTCTGAATGCCATGGGAGTACCCCACACATTGAAAGCAATGAGTGAGACATCTATCCATCTGGCACTCGGAGGGTTAATCTGAGTCTATTATATCTTACGTGTGTCCTGGGTACCTGGGAGTTGATGAGAGGATGTCCAGGCAGCAGAAGATGTTCCCGTGTCCAGCCCAGACTGCAGCAGTTGTTATACAGCTCTGTGATACTAAATATTATGGGCTGATCCCTTGCAGGAAGCCTCACAAAGAGAACTGGGAAATGTGGGCGGTAGAAAAACAGGTTGGGAGAGTTCCAAGTAATGAGGAAAAAATAAAAAGACAATCACATGTTCCACAGAACTTCTTTATTTTGCACATGACACTCCCTTCGTAGTGCAATGCGCTGCTGGTCGTTGGCAGTGAAATGATGAATGATTTGATTTCCTCCCCATAGGAATGCCTATTAACAGCACTTTGTGTAAGTGAATAAATGATTTAACAAGACCAAATGAATTGTATTTACGCAAACTCATTTAATTACACGTCTTGAAGTTTAAAGGGATAGTAATACTTAATATGTAAAAAATGTTGTGGGGGTTTATCCCCCAGAGTAAAAACAAGGGTACTTCCCACTGCTGAAAGGTGTTTTATTCAAATGTTATTACAGCTCAAACTTGAATTTTTTAAGCTCAGTATCACAGTAGCCTGAAATTGTACAGTGGTGCCTTTCAGCAGTGGGAGTACCCTTGTTTTACTGAGGGGGACAAAGCTTAAAATATATATTTTTTATATTTTTAAGTATTACTATCTCTTTAAAGAAACATTGACATAGATTTAGTTGCTGTGGAGCAACATGCCTACCAACATTTCAAATGGCCAAGGAGAGACGCTTTTTCTGTTAGGGGGCATTGCTGAAGGAGTGGGCGGTGAGTGGGGGCATTACTGAGAATTATTAGTTTACTTCATGATGTACTGACACCTCTTTATGCGACTGAATAAATGATTTAGAACAAGACCAAAGTATTTTATTTACAAAGACTAATTTATAAACACATCTTCTGAAATTTAAACAGACATTAATGTGAGTTTTATTGCTGTGGATCAATGTGATACATTTATATACACACCACACAGTCTGATCTCCTACACACAGGGACACCAGGGTGATACACTTATATACACACCACACAGTCTGATCTCCTACACACAGGGACACCAAGGTGATATACTTATATACACACCACACAGTCTGATCTCCTAAACACAGGGACACCAGGGTGATACAATTATATACACACCACACAGTCTGATCTCCTACACACAGGGACACCAGGGTGATACACTTCTATACACACCACACAGTCTGATCTCCTAAACACAGGGACACCAGGGTGATACAGTTCTATACACACCACACAGTCTGGTTTCCTAAACACAGGGACACCAGGGTGATACACTTATATACACACCACACAGTCTGATCTCCTACACACAGGGACACCAAGGTGATATACTTATATACACACCACACAGTCTGATCTCCTAAACACAGGGACACCAGGGTGATACAATTATATACACACCACACAGTCTGATCTCCTACACACAGGGACACCAGGGTGATACACTTCTATACACACCACACAGTCTGGTCTCCTAAACACAGGGACACCAGGGTGGTACACTTCTATACATACCACACAGTCTGGTCTCCTAAACACAGGGACACCAGGGTGATGCACTTATATATACACCACACAGTCTGCTCTCCTAAACACAGGGACACCAGGGTGATACACTTCTATACACATCACACAGTCTGATCTCCTAAACACAGGGACACCAGGGTGATACACTTCTATACACAGCACACAGTCTGGTCTCCTAAACACAGGTACACCATGGTGATACACTTATATACACACCACACAGTCTGATCTCCTAAACACAGGGACACCGGGGTGAGACACTTATATACACACACCACACAGTCTGATCTCCTAAACACAGGGACACCAGGGTGATACACTTATATACACACCACACAGTCTGATCTCCTAAACACAGGGACACCAGGGTGATACATTTACATATGCACCACACAGTGTGATCTCCTAAACACAGGGACACCAGGGTGATACACTTCTATACACACCACACAGTCTGATCTCCTAAACACAGGGACACCAGGGTGATACACTTCTATACACATCACACAGTCTGATCTCCTAAACACAGGGACACCAGGGTGATACACTTCTATACACATCACACAATCTGATCTCCTAAACACAGGGACACCAGGGTGATACATTTACATATGCACCACACAGTGTGATCTCCTAAACACAGGGAAACCAGGGTGATACACTTCTATACACACCACAGTCTGATCTCCTAAACACAGGGACACCAGGGTGATACACTTGTATATACATCACACAGTCTGATCTCCTAAACACAGGGAAACCAGGGTGATACACTTCTATACACACCACAGTCTGATCTCCTAAACACAGGGAAACCAGGGTGATACACTGCTATACACACCACACAGTCTGATCTCCTAAACACAGGGAAACCAGGGTGATACACTTCTATACACACCACAGTCTGATCTCCTAAACACAGGGACACCAGTGTGATACACTTATACACACCACAGTCTGATCTCCTAAACACAGGTACACCAGGGTGGGAAAGAGGGACAGAGGGATTTGGGTCTAAAAGAGGGACTGTCCCTCCTAAAGAGGGACACTTGGGAGGTATGTATTAAGAATAAACATTACCCTGACTCCACTTCCGGACAGACTGCAGTTACGTGCTCTGTGCCGCAGTGTGTCTCTCTGCCTCTGCTCCCCTCCCTCTATCCAGCCTCCTCCAATGATGGAGGCTGTCTGTCTGTAAGCTGCATTGGTCTTACTGGCAGAGATTGATATTTAGCCAATGAGACCGCTCCAGTTTACAGGCAGACAGCCTCTGTCATTGGAGGAGGCTGGATAGAGGGAGGGGAGCAGAGGCTGGACTTATTCTGGATAATACTAGTATTTCTATGCTTATCACTATATGAATAATTATTTGGGAGGCACTGTATTTGGTGTGATAGTTCCACTTTAACTTTAACCTTTATACCCTGGAAGTAAATGAATCTTGATCTGAAATCATTATAAATCTCATATACACAGTACAAGATAATAATTCATATCCTACACATTCCATCAGTGAATCTGGAGGTCGAATCCAATAGTAATACCATATGAGTGCGCATCTTGTAACCAGAAGCATACCGCACACCACAAGAAAAAAACATGGTGCTGCGTACCAAACAGCCGGAATTCAAGAGATGCATTCCATTATATTCAACAGGTCCTCCCAGTAAATTATGAGAATCACACAGGACTAGCATGAAGACAAGGAGGAATCTATAATCCTATAACATAAAGTGGTAGAATGCGTCGCTCCCTGTGAGCATAACCGCACATGCTCAATATGTGAGCCGCGCATGTGTGGTTTCGCACACAGTGAGCTTCGCTGTGAGCCGTCTGGAGCTCCCCTCTAAGGATCAGCGTATTCGCAGAGTCTCTACTGTGCATGACTGCAGTAATGTGCAGTAGAGACTCGCCGAATGCTCTGCCCCGCTCCGAACAGTTCATGTTCTGTCTCTGCTCCCGGCTCTGGGGCAGCAGCCGGGGCCGCTGGGTGCACTTTAACCCGTGTATATGGGCTTTTATACTAGTATACTAATATTGCAAAAGAATCTGCAAAATATTTTTTTTTCTCAAAACCAGAATTTCAATTTTATTGATCTCTTAAACCAGAAATGGTCATAATGATGACTTTACCCATTATACCCCGGAAATAAATGAATCGCGATCCAAAATTATTATAAATCTCACATAGGGTACCAAAATTGTATTTCATATCTTACACATGCCACCAACAGGAAAGGGCTGGCCTGGGGGGCAGGGGGGCAATTGCCCCCTGGGCCTATCAAATGTCTGGGCCAGCAGGCCACTGCCTCACTCAAACTCCAGCATGCTGCTGTAAATGGGGCTATACTAGTGACACCAAAGAGCTTACCACTGAAATGGAGCTACACTAGCAGCATAACCCATTTCCATTGTAAGCTCTATGGTCTCACTTGTGTAGGTTTACTTACATTGTAAGCTCTGTAGTATCAGTAGCGTAGTCCCACTTCAACTGTAAGCTCAGTGGCATCACTTGCCTTACTTCACAACATTAATGCCAATTTTAAAATTAACTAAAGGGGGTGGACTGGGACAGAGGGCTTGAACGATAGTAGAAACAGGCCACTGGACTGTATTTGTCCCCCAGGCCACATGTTGCCAGCCCTCCCCTGGCCATCAATATATCCGACGTCAAATCCAATATTAATGGCATATGAGCATATATCCTGTACGTGCTCATATGTACTTACCATTGGATTCGACCTCCAGGTTTACTGATGGAGTGTGTAAAATGTGGATATGAATTATTATCTTGTACTGTATACGTGAGATTTATAACTTAAGATCGAGATTCATTTACTTTTGGGATAAAACAGTCAAACTTAACGTTATCACTACTTCCGTGGTTTGAGATCAAGAAAATTGAACTTCCAGTCTTGAGTGTCTTGCAGATTTCTTTGCATTGTTGGTCTTTATTTAACTCTTTGAGTGCCAGAGGGGTGATCAACGCATTGCAGAGCAGTGCATTGCTTACCCCTCTGGCACTCAAAAGGTTAAAGTATGAACAAGATTAAAGTTATATTTGGTCTAATATTTAATGGGGAAGAAATAAGTACTGTTTGGACCAACTTCTGGGTCAGTTTATATTTGACCAAAAAGGGAGTAGGGAGGGGGATTTAAAGTGATAATAATACTTAACATTCAATATATTTAGTTCTGTAGATATTTAAAAAATAACTTAATTGTGCCATTTCCGATCTCCCAAACCTTTATGGTTTGAAAGAGATCAGTCTGCAAAGTTCCCCCTTCCCTCCCCTTGTGCTGATGTCAGCCTTCTAACTTAGAGACGGAGATCCCAGTCCATAGACTGTCCTGCGGCTCTTCAGCAGAGCCTTGATCGCGGTAGTTACAAAGAAATACTTCATTTGAACGGTCTACAACGTGGGCTTGCAAACCAGGCACACGTTGTAGACCGTTCAATTTTTTTTTCTAAATATCTACAAAACTAAATCTATTGAATTTTAAGTATTACTGTCACTTTAAATTGTGCTTTGATGTTACTGCTTTGTCTCTTTTGTATTTGGTCAGCTGATTTTGAAGAACAAGTCAGGAGACTGAGAAACGTTAGTCAAGCTAGTCTTCTTTTTATTCCATTTTCTACTTATTATCTGGATTTTATCTTGTCATATCAAGTAGAAAAAAATGTTTATTAAAATTATAATTGGAGACTTAAGCAGCACTTCGGTGGGTCTTCATTTGATCTCTCCCTCAGCCAAACCCCCTCAGCAGAGACAGGTTTAAAGGGTTAGTAATGCCCAAAATAAAGTTTATTCTATATGATAGATTTTACAAAAATAAAGTATTTGGAGAAAGTCCTATCTCTCAAACCTTTATGGTTTGAGAGATATCCTCCGCTAAATTTCCCTCCTCCCTCCCCTTCTCCTGACGTCAGCGCTCTGATGACAGCAGGAGATCCCGGTCCAGGGACCAGCTGGTGGCTCTGCAGCAGAGCCGTAATAGTGTTATTGTAAAAGAATTACTTAATTGGAAAGGTCTACAAAGTGTGCCTGGTTTGCAAGCACACTTTGTAGACCGTTCCAATGAAGTAATTCTTTCCCAGTATCGCTATTGTGGCTCTGCTGAAGAGGCGCCTCGTGTTGGCCGGAGCTGACATCAGGAGAAGGGGAACTTTAGCGAAGGATGTCACTCAAACCATAAAGGTCTGAGAGACAGGACTTTCTCCAAATACTTTATTTTTGTAACATCAAATACCATATATAAAATAAACTTTATTTTGGATGTTAATAACCCTTTAATATCTCTGCATGCTCTTAAAGGGACAGTAATGTCCCAAAAAAAAGTTTTGTAGACTTTAGAAAAAAAAAATATGCTCCAAACCCGATCTCTCAAACCACTATGGTTTGAGAGATATAGGGATTCAAAGTTCGCCCCTCTCTCCCTTTCTCCTGAGGTCAGCGTCTAGCTGACAGTAGGAGATGCCGGTCCAGGGACTAGAAGGCGGCTCTGCAGCAAAGCAGAGATCGCATTATCTATGAAGAATTAATTAATTGTAAATGTTTACAAAGTGTGCTTGCAAACCAGGTACGCTTTGTAGATCTTTCCAATTAATTAATTCTTTATAGATAACGCGATCTCAGCTCTGCTGCAGAGCCTCCTGGAGTCGTACGACTCGATTCTCCTGCTGTCAGCTTTACAGCTGACATCAGGAGAAGGGGAGGGAGGGGGGGACTTTGAATCCCTATATCTTTCAAACCATAGCGGTTTGAGAGATCAGTTTGGAGCATATTGATTTATTTTTTTAAAGTCTACAAAACTGGATTTTTATTTTTTGGGACATTACTGTCCCTTTAATGTTGTGAGTGTACATATGTCCTCTTTCAACCACCAGCTTTGTGAGTATACGCTATACTATTAAAGTGGATCTATCACCCTTTTAAAAGTTATGCTCATTAGTTAGAGCATTTAGTGAATAAGGTTAAATAAGGTTATTTTCTTTTTAAAAAAACTTTATATGTCTGAAAATTTAGATTTAAAGTGTGTCCTGTACCCTACTTCTGGGCAAACTGCTCTTGCCGCAGTTTGCCGCACTGCCTCTGCTCCCTTCCCTCTGCCCAGCATCCTCCAATGATGGAGGCTTTCTCTCTCTAAGCTGGAGCGATCTCATTGGCAGAGATCGATATCTAGCCAATGAGATCACTGGGTAGAGGGTCGGGAGTAGAGGCAGAGCGGCAAACTGTGGCAAGAGCAGTTTGCTGGGAAGTAGGGTACAGGACACACTTTAAATCTTAATTTTCGGGCATGTAACTTTTTTTAAAAGAAAATAATAGCATTTTAAGCTAAATCACTAAATGTTCTAACTAATGAGCATAACTATTAAAAGGGTGATAGATCCACTTTAATTTATAGTGGCTATTACTATAATAGGAACTATTGGGCACCCTCTTGCTTTCTATTTTCCATAAGGCCTCCTATGTCTGTCTTTCAGAAATTTGTTATGAAATGTGTTGCTGACTCTGTGGCAATGAAGTTGTAAACTCTTTGAGTGCCAGAGGGGTATACATAGTGGCGTAACTATAGGGGTCGCTCTTGCGACTGGGCCCGTACACTCCAGGGGCCCGGCCACCCCTGCAACCCCTCCACCTGGCGCCCGCAATCTCCCACTGGCGCTCTAGTAATGCAGAGTGCTAGGAGATGACATAATCTCCCAGCGCTCTGCATTACTTAGAGGACCGCCCAGGAGCTCCAGGTAGGAGGCAGGAGATGGGGACATTGTGGAGATTGAGGGGCATTGTAGGGGGGGGGTCAATGTGGTTGAGGGGGGCCAATGGGGGGAGTTCCTGTGGCTCTTCTTGCACCAGGGCCCGGAGGCTTCTAGTTACGTCTCTGGGTATGCCATGCATTGCATACCCCTCTGGCACTCAAAAGGTTAAAGACTAGTCGGGGAGCAGCATGAACCTAACATCAGTTTAAACAGAAAACTCAACATTATCACTACTGTCCAAAGTATATACATAAATCTGCTTAGGAGGCATTGTAACCTCTAACCAATCACATAGTTCACCTTGAGGACACTTGTATCCCTTTCTGCCAGTGGAGTGGGCAATACGTTGCAGAGCAAAGTGATTCCCACCCTGTGGTACTCAAAGGGTTAAATATAATAAACTATTCTTTAAAGGGAATCTGTCACTTTGAATTTGTCTAATGTGGAAAAGTCATTAAATAATGTCCCATAAAAAATGTTTAGAGTTTTGTAGAGATTAAAAAAAGAATCTAAATGCCACAAATCCTATTTCACTGTCGTCCAATACAGGTCACTGGTACTCTGGGAGGCGTAAGTCCCCTTTAATAGGCAGGAACAACTATGCAAATGATTTGCAAGGGGCGGAGCCTCCCCTCTTACTTAAGCCACCTTCTGGCCAGAGCCACTTAGATTGATTTGTTCCTGGTGTGCTTGCACACCAGGTAGAGAACATCTATGCATCTTAGTGTTTCATTATTTTTTATTCAAATATGGAATACCACCATTAGGAGGGTGACCATGGCTGTGAATTGCCCTCTTTAAAGTGGCTGGTGCAGCTTCCAGGGATTTTCTGTGGACCTTATGCCCTGAAGAGGGGACAGCTTGTGTTAAGCAGCTCCCCTACTGGGGAATTTACCTCTGGTTCTTTCCCTCCTTATCATGGTCACCTGAAGACAGAAGTCCTGCAAGAAAGGTGAGTCACCCATTGAGTGCTGAAGGTCCACTTGTCCCCACAGTGTCCCTTTGATGGGCTTGTATTTGGGAGTTTTAATACACTCCAGCACTCACAGGGTGTTTCTATTGCATTATTACTGTTTTATGCAATTTCTGTGGTATTCTCTGGGTTTTGGAGCTTTGGGTATTAATTTATTTATGTTTCTCATGTGTTTCATGCTTGTTTGGGCACTTTTTAATGTTTTCCTAAACTTTATTAAAAATGGTGTTCCGTGCCTTTAAGATCGGCTTTTTCCCGCTCAGACGCAAGGGCTCCTTTACTCTCTATGAGAATTCACAGTGTGGGACATATCTCTGGAACCGCTTGTCACAGCAACTTCAGAGAGGGCTCATTTTAATGCTAGGCTCCTGCTCTATCATCCGGAATGTGTTTTATTTATGGGGGGTGTTCAGGGGGGCTTCGGGCACTGTTTGGGGTACTTGTAAGGGAAAACTACATTTCCCATGAGCGCTTGGTTCGCGCTCGTTTCTGATTGGCTGTCATGACGGCCGCCATTTTGTGGTACTTTTCCTAAGCGAGTACACTACGCAGGGACCGAGCCTTCTCTCTCCTCAACAGATTAACCCTTCGCTGGCCAGATAAGTCCGATTTTAGACATTTCTGGGGTGAAACTTTAATCATTTACACTTTTTCTGGGTGATAGTGTTATTAGTGGGGTATATTGACGCTGTGAGCATGTCTACTTCACTGGAGCTAGGGGCTAGACCCAAGTCTAAGGAGGATGGGGGGTCTGCTACCCCCATGGCGTTTTGCTCCTCTTGCCACATTGGGCTGGCTAGCAATAATGTGGGGGATCTATGCCCTAATTGTACTGGTCAAGATAGCAACCCTGGGCTTCCCAGCCACGCTATTGAGCCATCTTGGGTGAGGGAGTTTAAAGCTGCCACTAGGGATCTCAGATCCACGCTTCAACTCTTTCCCTCTCAGATTCAGGGGGCTCTCCAGGTCTGGCAGACCCCCTCTACCATCAGGACCTCCCTGCCTAAGCCACAGGGAGCCCCTGATGTCACTGATTCTTCTGAAGAAGAACTCTTACAGGATTCTGATGCTGAGGAACGTACTGTTATTGAATCTAACAGGTCCATTGGGGACCCCTATGAGTGTGACCCTGAAGTTTCGGCTGAGGGTCTGATCAGAGCGGTTCTGAATACGCTCAACCTTCCTCTGACTCAGGAATCCACTTATGATCCTACTGATGTTTTTCAGAAAAAGCCATCTAAGCCAGTTGTTTGTTTTCCAACTAACCCTACTCTTGCCCATCTAGTCTCTGAGGCATGGAAGAATCCTGACAGATCCTCCTCTGTCTCCAAAAAGTTTGCTAAACTTTACCCTTTTCCTGAGGCTGAGTTGGCAAAATGGGTTCATCCTCCCAAGGTGGATGCTCCTGTTTCTAGACTATCCAAATCTACCGCTTTGGCTGTCTCAGATGCCTCTGCCCTGCAGGATTGGACGGATAAAAAGCTAGAGCTTTCTCTTAAATCTATTTTTGCCTCCATTGGCACTGCCATGCGCCCAACCTTTGCTGTGGCATGGGTTAATAGAGCCATTGCGGCCTGGACTGAACGACTGACTGAAGCAGTTCGCCAGGATGCGCCAGTATCTGAACAGTTGCAGCTCCTTGCTAATATCACTGAAGCTCAGAACTATGTTGCTGACGCTGCTTTTGATGCTGTGCGCATGATGGCGAGGGCCTCCACTTCTTCTGTGGTGGCTAGACGCGCTCTTTGGCTGAAAATTTGGTCTGCTGACACAGCCTCTAAGAAAGCCTTGCTTTCCTTGCCCTTTCAGGGGAATTTGCTTTTTGGGTCTGAACTCAAAGAAATGATCAGTGAGGCTACTGGCGGTAAAAGTACTCTTCTACCCTCAGTCTTTAAGAAAAAGTTTCCAGCCAAACGCAATCGGTCCTTTCGTTCCTTTCAGACTGAGACACGCTCCTCGGCCCAAACGGGTCCTCTCACTACGCGCTCCTCCTCCAAGCCCAAACAGTCCTGGAAGCCCAAAGTTGCCCCCAAGGCCAAGACCTCCAAGACTGCTTCGGCATGACTCGCCGAACCCGGGTCCGCATCCGGCTGTAGGCGGTCGTCTCCGCATCTTTCGCCGGACTTGGGAGGAGTCAGTGGCGGACCCATGGGTTCTTCAGGTGGTGTCAGAGGGATACAGGATCCCTTTCTCTTCCCTTCCTCCTTTTCGGTTCCATTTTACTCGTCCTTCTCAGGAACCCACAAAAAGGCGTCTGTTCGACGACGCTATTCAGGATCTCTTGGACAAAGAGGTCCTGGAGGCGGTTCCTCAAGGGGACACAGGTTCAGGATTTTATTCCAACCTGTTTGTGGTAGCCAAAAAGGACGGAGGAGCTCGTCCCATTTTGGATCTCAAAGATCTCAATGCCTATGTGGTGACTTCCCACTTCCGCCAGGAGTCCCTGCGCTCTGTGATTGCAGCAATGTCTCCAGGGGAGTTTCTTGCCTCCCTGGACCTTCAGGATGCTTATCTTCACATCCCTATTCATCCAGAGAGCAGGCGGTATCTCAGGATTGCCTGCCACAGGGGACACTTTCAGTTTGCAGCGCTCCCCTTTGGGCTGACTTCAGCCCCTCAGGTCTTCCAGAGGGTGTTAGGCTCCTTGATAGCGGTGCTCCATCAGGATGGGATCAGAGTGACCCCCTACATGGACGATCTCCTACTGAAGGCCTCCTCAGCGGAGCTTCTCCGTCAGCAATTACAGATGTGCATGCACACCCTGAACCGTCATGGCTGGATCCTGAATCTGGACAAGTCGGACTTGATTCCATCTCAGAGGCTTCTGTTCCTGGGTCTTCTGTTCGACACTCGCCAATGCATGGTGTTTCTTCCAGAGGATGTGGCTCACCAGATAGCCGTCAGAGTGGCTGGGATTCTGGACATGGACGAAATTCCAGTACCGAAGTTGTCGTCCTTAGTGGGGAAGTTCATTTCCACGATCGAAGCAGTACCATTTGCCATGGCCCACTCCAGGGATCTTCAGAGATTTGTGATCCAGACGTGCAAGAATCATCCAGATCATCAACATCTGTCTGTTTCTCTTCCTCCTCATGTCGAGTCGAGTCTGCACTGGTGGTTAGATCTCTCTCATCTCCTGAAAGGGAGATCCTTTCTAGTTCCTCATTGGACCACAGTCACAACGGATGCCAGTCTTCGGGGCTGGGGTGCAGTCTGGGGTCGCTTCAGTGCTCAGGGGAAATGGGGTCTGGAGGAATCCATGCTCTCCATCAATGTTCTGGAACTTCGAGCTGTCCGGCTTGCCCTGAGGCACTGGGAGTCTCAATTGACCGGTCTTCCGATCAGAGTGGAGTCCGACAACGCCACGGCGGTGGCTTACATCAACAGGCAAGGCGGCACATGAAGCGGTTCCGCCTGGTGGGAGGTCAAGGATATTTTGTCTTGGGCAGAAGATCACGTGCCTGTCATCTCTGCAGTTCATATTCCAGGCGTGGACAACGTCATGGCAGACTTCCTCAGTCGTCACACCGTCGACAGCGGAGAATGGGCCCTTCATCCAGAGGTGTTTCACATGCTCACTCAACGGTGGGGGATGCCTGTGGTGGATCTGATGGCTACCAGACACAACAGGAAGGTTCAGGTGTTTTGCTCCCGTTTGAGGGACTCCCTTGCTCTAGCAGTGGATGCATTGTCGATCCCTTGGGACTTCCCCCTGGCTTACATCTTCCCTCCTCTTCCTCTATTGATCAGAGTTATCCAGAAGTTGAAGAGAGAGCGTTGTCCTGTCATCCTGATCGCTCCAAACTGGCCTCGCCAGTCCTGGTATCCGGAGTTGATGGCCATGTCAGTGACGGATCCGATCCCGCTTCCTGCCCGCCCGGACCTACTTCTTCAGGGGTATCTGTGGAAGGAGGATGTTCACTCTCTCCATTTGATGGCATGGCGGTTGAATCCTCGATTCTAGCTAAGAAAGGATTTTCTCCTTCTGTGGTGTCGACTATGCTCAGTGCTCGTAAGCCTGTGTCTTCCAAGATCTATCATCGCATATGGTCAACTTTTGTGACATGGTGTTCTGATAAGAAGTTATCCCTTGAATTCCATCTTCCCACTGTCCTGGCCTTCTTGCAGGACGGTGTGGATAAGGGGCTCAGTCTGAGTTCCCTCAAAGTTCAGACTTCTGCCTTGTCTGTGTTTTTCCAGGAAAGGATTGCTATCCTTCCTGATGTGAAAGTTTTCTTCCAAGGTGTGACTCATGTTCGACCTGCCTTCAAGAGTCCTGCTCCCCAGTGGGATCTCAATTTGGTGCTGGGAGTTCTCCAGCGACCACCGTTTGAATCCTTGGCTTCCATTCCATTACGTCTTGTGACTTGGAAGATGGCCTTCCTTTTGGCTGTTGTGTCAGTGCGCCGGGTAGCAGAGTTACAGGCCTTGTCTTGTAAACCTCCTTACCTGGTGTTCCACAAGGATAAGGCTGTGCTTCGCACTACCAAGGAATTCTTACCCAAGGTTGTGTCCGAGTTTCACATCAATCAGGAGATTGTGGTTCCCTCTTTCTGCCCTAATCCTTCATCTGACAAGGAAAGAGATCTCCATCTGTTGGATGTGGTGCGTTGCCTCAAGTTTTATGTTCATCGCACCGAGTCTATCAGGAAGTCTGACGCTCTATTCATCATTCCTGAGGGGCCTAGGGCAGGGAGACCGGCTTCCAAAGTTACCATTGCCTCTTGGATTAAGGCTACCATCCGTGAAGCCTATAAGTTGAGGAATAAGCATGTTCCCTTCCGGGTGATTGCCCATTCCACCAGATCTATTGGGGCCTCTTGGGCCTACAAGAATCAAGCTTCTGCTGATCAACTGTGCAGAGCGGCCACTTGGTCCTCTGTGCACACTTTTTCTAAGCACTATCGAGTTGATGTACTGGCTTCGGCTGATGCCAGTTTTGGAAGGAAGGTCCTGGAGGCAGTCTTGCCTGTGTAGGTCTTCCGCTCTGTGATCCTTAGTGCTTCCTTACTGTTGAGCCCGGTTGGCTCTGGTTCCGTGTGCTGTGTTAGTTCAGGGATTGTTCCCTTGGTTGGTGTCCGTTGACACTTACAGTTGGGCTATGTTATTAACTGGGTCATAGCAGTTCTAGTGACTTGGGCCTTGCGCCTGGTCCTTGCCTTTCTTCCCGCCTCTGGATCAGCTCAATGTTTGTACATCCCAGAGTACCAGTGACCTGTATTGGACGACAGTGAAAATAGGATTTTAGTCTTACCTGTTAAATCCTTTTCACTTAGTCCATACAGGTCACTGGTCTCCCACCCTGTCAAGGGACCAGTCTTGGCTCTCCTGTGGCATCCAGTGGGAGACCGTTCGGGCATGCTCACAGGAGTCTTTCTTTTTGCTTACCTGAGGTCAGTTTTTAGGGTCTCAAATCAATCTAAGTGGCTGTGGTCAGAAGGTGGCTTAAGTAAGAGGGGAGGCTCCGCCCCTTGCAAATCATTTGCATAGTTGTTCCTGCCTATTAAAGGGGACTTACGCCTCCCAGAGTACCAGTGACCTGTATGGACTAAGTGAAAAGGATTTAACAGGTAAGACTAAAATCCTATTTTCTCAAACCGCTATGGTTTGAGAGATATCCTCCGTTAAAGTTCCCCATCTCCCTCCTCCTCTCCTGACGTCAGCTGTAAGCTGACAGCAGGAGTTCCTGGTCCGTGGACCGACAAGCGGCTCTTCAGCAGAGCCGCAATAGTGTGATTTAAAAAGAAATACTTCTTTGGAAAGGTCTACAAAGTGTGCCTGGTTTACAAGTACACTTTTTAGACCGTTCCAAAGAAGTAATTCTTTTTAAATCTCACTATTGCGGCTCTGCTGAAGAGCCTCCTCACGTCGGCCAACACGGATCTCCTTCTGTCAGCTTTACAGCTGAAATCAGGAGAAAAGGAACTCTAGTGGAGGATATCTCTCAAACCATAGCGGTTTGAGAGATAGGATTTGTGGTATTTAGCTTATTTTTTTAATCTCTACAAAACTCTAAAAACATTATTATGGGACATTACTGTCCCTTTAAAAGAAAACAACCTTGTATCATGTTAAAGAAAAGACTGGCAGATAGTTTATTTGATATTCATTCATACTATTATTTCTGTATGGTGAGGTCTCTTACTGTCATAACAAAAGAAATGGCGTGCCCCAGTATATATAGAGATGGGGTACTATAAACCCAGTGGTTGGGTGCACTACGAGAAAGAACATAAGCAACTAAAACACATAGGGGAAAGAAGTCGTCAAAAAAGCAGATCTCTCCAAATGAGGCACACCACCCCAAAAAAATCACTCCAAATAATTTAATTTTATTAGTACAAGACATATATAAATCCAGCAACAGAGATTAAAAACAATTAAAAAACATGATGAGGGAGTCACTTCTGGCCATATGAGTCATGAGTTCAGCAGAAAAATACAAGACAGAATATAACAGCTGACTCAGAAATACAGTATCACTCCTGCTGCAGGCAAAAAATACAAAGTATATCATGTGAATCATACAATATCAAAGTATTAAAGTGCTAGTGCATAAGGAAACAAACATAGTGACATACTACAGACAAAAATTACAGAATCAAACAAATACTTATCAAGAAATATTTGTTAGCAAGAGGCGTAGGCCCTTTAAGCATCAACCCTCATACAACCGTCCAGCCCAATGCATGTCGCCACAAATGGCTTCCTCATGGGATGTCGGACAATGGATATTGTTTGGCATTTAACCCCTTCAGTGCAAGAGGCGTGGGCCATTTCCTGTACCCTGCAGGCCAGACACTTTTTCAGAATATTTGCTATCCTTCTGTTTAGGCTTGATGATGTTGAACTATTTATGATGAAGGTATCCAAAGGGTTAAAACAAGAGAACCAATCAGGTTGGATATCTTCACTTAAATAGATAAATGACAATATTAAATAATTTTGAGAACTTTACACTTTATTAGGTATTGACACGCTACTTCACAGTAAAGAATTGATAGAAATAATCAATCCCCCATATTTGTGCAAAAATACATATAATATATATAATTTATACAATATACTATATATATATATATATATATATATATATATATATATATATATATAAATAAAAAGTGTAAACAACAATGACATAAATGAGTGATCAGCAATTACAATAGATATTTAGTAAACCAACCCACAATTATCACCATGAGGATTACCAGCAATTAAAGGGTTAACCACACATAGGTAATATTCAAAGGTATTAGATAACAATAATTGCACTCAGCAGCATAGACAAGGATAATTGATCCTTACAATTAATAAAATACAGTTAGCAGCAGTGTATATGAATACCTTCTGCCCCAGAAACTGTATAAACTATGCTAATTATGGTTTAAGGCATATTGTCATGTGAATTGACCTTAATATGAAGCCAGGTCCTCTGACAATTCTCCTTGTACCATATATATATTCACATTTATAGACTAACTGAAATAGAATCCCAGATTTAAATCACTATAATGTAATTATCTACTGATTACAAATATTGTATACCTTCTGAATAAAACATATAAATTGCAATTAATATAGTCAGTCATAGATTATACAAAGAAGATACTTAGAATCAATCCAATAATATATATCTAGACAGTATATAAAACTTCATGCAACATATATCACAAATATGACTATAGCAATGTTATATAAAACCTATAGGCCAGTGGTTCTCAACTCCGGTCCTCAGGACCCACTAACAGGCCAGGATTTGATGACTTCCTTGTTAGAGCACAGGTGAGTAAATCAATGTGAATGAGCCTCTGATCACATGATTTCCTTGTTAGCGCACAGGTGTGTTAATCAATGTGAATGAGCCTCTGATCACATGATTTCCTTGTTAGAGCACAGGTGAGTTAATCAATGTGACTGAGCCTCTGATCACATGATTTCCTTGTTAGAGCACAGGTGAGTTAATCAATGTGAATGAGCCTCTGATCACATGATTTCCTTGTTAGAGCACAGGTGAGTTAATCAATGTGAATGAGCCTCTAATCACCACACCTGTGCTCTAGCAGAGAAATCCCTAAGTCCTGGTCTACTAGTGGGTCCCGAGGACCGGAGTTGAGAACCACTGCTATAGGCACTTCAAGGGTTAATCCACATATAAGGATAGGATGCCACACCCAGGATGGCAGCTTCTTTTGTCTAGTGAAAGTTAAAAATAAACCTTCAATTTACAAAAGTTAGGCCTAGCACATGCACAAAGAATTCTATAAGGAACACCACAAATAAACAGACAAATAGCAGTTAAAGAGTTTATAAATTATTTCAAAGAATTCCCCTGATCAAATATTAGTTATTATAATCTTTCCAGAAACACAATATTCTAGAAATAACAGAAATTATATTAACCAATATATACAAGGATAAATATATCTCACTGCTATCACTATTTTACTGTCTCTCTGGCAAAATATAACAATTAATTAATTAATTCTGCGTAATTTCAGAATTACTATAACTAAATATAGCTTATCATAATATTTGCTACATACAACTGACCAGGCTTATACTTAGCAAATAATAAATATATTTCCTCAAATATCAAGGAAATATATGATTCTGAAATTTAGCAGAATTAAAATAAAGAAAAATATAGTTACCAGGTCCATCAGTGTGGGTACTTAGATTATTTTTGGCAGCTCAGCAAACAGGTTAGCAGGAATTGAACCAGGAAGCCAAGAGGAACTGGAGAGCCAGGAACCACCCCAGGAACCAAGAGACCTAATTACCTTATGCCATAGCATTTTATAAGTCAAATTTTACTCTATCAGTAATCTCCGCCCATCCCCAATGATTGGACAGAGATCCATCTCATTATACAGTGACATCATTAGTATTACCTGACTGGATAATCCACCATCCCTAATTATACTAGGAATGCGAGTAAACCCAGTAATTACGCTATAAAAACTATAGATGGCACTCTTACTCCGCATTAAAATTCACACCTAAAATGATATCTGGTATGGGATTTCTCAAAATTTAGGATTGTAAACTTTGATCCTACGTCACATAAAGATGTCATTCTTCCAGACGTTCTCATAGGGGAGTATCTCTCTGTTTAAGACTTTAAGATTTTCTCATACGATACTAATACTGTTTGAGACTGTGGTCGTCTGCAATTCTATATCCATCGCCATTAATGTCTATCAAATATTTACTCCCAAATTGAAGCAATGAGTATTCCTTTGTTTTAAGGATGAGGTAATTTGAACACATTTTAAACACAGGTTTTCAGATAATTCTGCTTTTAAAATTAACCCTCTATGCTCCACCAGGGCAAATTTCCTCAGGGGATTTTTAGTTACATATGGAACACTATATATTGTTTTTTTTTTTCCACAACAAATTGAGCTTTCTCGTGATACCTTGCATGAAGAGAATTTTGCATGATGAGGGAGTCACTTCTGGCCATATGAGTCATGAGTTCAGCAGAAAAATACAAGACAGAATATAACAGCTGACTCAGAAATACAGTATCACTCCTGCTGCAGGCAAAAAATACAAAGTATATCATGTGAATCATACAATATCAAAGTATTAAAGTGCTAGTGCATAAGGAAACAAACATAGTGACATACTACAGACAAAAATTACAGAATCAAACAAATACTTATCAAGAAATATTTGTTAGCAAGAGGCGTAGGCCCTTTAAGCATCAACCCTCATACAACCGTCCAGCCCAATGCATGTCGCCACAAATGGCTTCCTCATGGGATGTCGGACAATGGATATTGTTTGGCATTTAACCCCTTCAGTGCAAGAGGCGTGGGCCATTTCCTGTACCCTGCAGGCCAGACACTTTTTCAGAATATTTGCTATCCTTCTGTTTAGGCTTGATGATGTTGAACTATTTATGATGAAGGTATCCAAAGGGTTAAAACAAGAGAACCAATCAGGTTGGATATCTTCACTTAAATAGATAAATGACAATATTAAATAATTTTGAGAACTTTACACTTTATTAGGTATTGACACGCTACTTCACAGTAAAGAATTGATAGAAATAATCAATCCCCCATATTTGTGCAAAAATACATATAATATATATAATTTATACAATATACTATATATATATATATATATATATATATATATATATATATATATATATAAATAAAAAGTGTAAACAACAATGACATAAATGAGTGATCAGCAATTACAATAGATATTTAGTAAACCAACCCACAATTATCACCATGAGGATTACCAGCAATTAAAGGGTTAACCACACATAGGTAATATTCAAAGGTATTAGATAACAATAATTGCACTCAGCAGCATAGACAAGGATAATTGATCCTTACAATTAATAAAATACAGTTAGCAGCAGTGTATATGAATACCTTCTGCCCCAGAAACTGTATAAACTATGCTAATTATGGTTTAAGGCATATTGTCATGTGAATTGACCTTAATATGAAGCCAGGTCCTCTGACAATTCTCCTTGTACCATATATATATTCACATTTATAGACTAACTGAAATAGAATCCCAGATTTAAATCACTATAATGTAATTATCTACTGATTACAAATATTGTATACCTTCTGAATAAAACATATAAATTGCAATTAATATAGTCAGTCATAGATTATACAAAGAAGATACTTAGAATCAATCCAATAATATATATCTAGACAGTATATAAAACTTCATGCAACATATATCACAAATATGACTATAGCAATGTTATATAAAACCTATAGGCCAGTGGTTCTCAACTCCGGTCCTCAGGACCCACTAACAGGCCAGGATTTGATGACTTCCTTGTTAGAGCACAGGTGAGTAAATCAATGTGAATGAGCCTCTGATCACATGATTTCCTTGTTAGCGCACAGGTGTGTTAATCAATGTGAATGAGCCTCTGATCACATGATTTCCTTGTTAGAGCACAGGTGAGTTAATCAATGTGACTGAGCCTCTGATCACATGATTTCCTTGTTAGAGCACAGGTGAGTTAATCAATGTGAATGAGCCTCTGATCACATGATTTCCTTGTTAGAGCACAGGTGAGTTAATCAATGTGAATGAGCCTCTAATCACCACACCTGTGCTCTAGCAGAGAAATCCCTAAGTCCTGGTCTACTAGTGGGTCCCGAGGACCGGAGTTGAGAACCACTGCTATAGGCACTTCAAGGGTTAATCCACATATAAGGATAGGATGCCACACCCAGGATGGCAGCTTCTTTTGTCTAGTGAAAGTTAAAAATAAACCTTCAATTTACAAAAGTTAGGCCTAGCACATGCACAAAGAATTCTATAAGGAACACCACAAATAAACAGACAAATAGCAGTTAAAGAGTTTATAAATTATTTCAAAGAATTCCCCTGATCAAATATTAGTTATTATAATCTTTCCAGAAACACAATATTCTAGAAATAACAGAAATTATATTAACCAATATATACAAGGATAAATATATCTCACTGCTATCACTATTTTACTGTCTCTCTGGCAAAATATAACAATTAATTAATTAATTCTGCGTAATTTCAGAATTACTATAACTAAATATAGCTTATCATAATATTTGCTACATACAACTGACCAGGCTTATACTTAGCAAATAATAAATATATTTCCTCAAATATCAAGGAAATATATGATTCTGAAATTTAGCAGAATTAAAATAAAGAAAAATATAGTTACCAGGTCCATCAGTGTGGGTACTTAGATTATTTTTGGCAGCTCAGCAAACAGGTTAGCAGGAATTGAACCAGGAAGCCAAGAGGAACTGGAGAGCCAGGAACCACCCCAGGAACCAAGAGACCTAATTACCTTATGCCATAGCATTTTATAAGTCAAATTTTACTCTATCAGTAATCTCCGCCCATCCCCAATGATTGGACAGAGATCCATCTCATTATACAGTGACATCATTAGTATTACCTGACTGGATAATCCACCATCCCTAATTATACTAGGAATGCGAGTAAACCCAGTAATTACGCTATAAAAACTATAGATGGCACTCTTACTCCGCATTAAAATTCACACCTAAAATGATATCTGGTATGGGATTTCTCAAAATTTAGGATTGTAAACTTTGATCCTACGTCACATAAAGATGTCATTCTTCCAGACGTTCTCATAGGGGAGTATCTCTCTGTTTAAGACTTTAAGATTTTCTCATACGATACTAATACTGTTTGAGACTGTGGTCGTCTGCAATTCTATATCCATCGCCATTAATGTCTATCAAATATTTACTCCCAAATTGAAGCAATGAGTATTCCTTTGTTTTAAGGATGAGGTAATTTGAACACATTTTAAACACAGGTTTTCAGATAATTCTGCTTTTAAAATTAACCCTCTATGCTCCACCAGGGCAAATTTCCTCAGGGGATTTTTAGTTACATATGGAACACTATATATTGTTTTTTTTTTTCCACAACAAATTGAGCTTTCTCGTGATACCTTGCATGAAGAGAATTTTGCATGATGAGGGAGTCACTTCTGGCCATATGAGTCATGAGTTCAGCAGAAAAATACAAGACAGACTATAACAGCTGACTCAGAAATACAGTATAAGTCCTGCTGCAGGCAAAAAATACAAAGTATATCATGTGACCCACACAATATCAAAGTATTAAAGTGCTAGTGCATAAGGAAACAAACATAGTGACATACTACAGACAAACATTTACAGAATCAGACAAATACTGATCAAGAAATATTTCTTAGCAAGAGGCGTAGGCCCCTTAAGCATCAACCCTCATACAACCGTCCAGCCCGATGCATGTTGCCACAAATGGCTTCCTCAGGGGATGTTGGACAATGGATATTGTTTGTCATTTAACCCCTTCAGTGCCAGAGGCGCGGGCCATTTCCTGTACCCTGCAGGCCAGACACTTTTTCAGCATTTTTGCTATCCTTCTGTTTAGGCTTGATTTCCTCTGTGGATTTTTTGTTACGTATGGAAAACTATATATTGTTGTTGTTTTTTTCAGAACAAATTGAGCTTTCTCGTGGTACCTTGCATGAAGAGCATTTTGCATTTTGCAAAAAGCTATGATGTCATAATGACAAAAAAAGTGAAAATGTACTTATTTTGCTAAAATCGCATACTATGTATCAGAAAAATTTACTTTGATTGTGAAAGATTCAATTATTTGAAAAAGCCCTGAGTCCTCCAAGTAAAAAAATACCAAATTTGTATAGTTTTACCTACGTCCATGGCTAGCACAGAGCGCTAATCACCAGGAGCGGAAAATGGCATTTTCAGCTTTATGAACTAATATG
This sequence comes from Rhinophrynus dorsalis, assembly GCA_037306005.1. NCBI lineage: Eukaryota > Metazoa > Chordata > Amphibia > Anura > Rhinophrynidae > Rhinophrynus > Rhinophrynus dorsalis. The sequence continues at coordinate 57,861,761 of CM074728.1, forward strand.
CGCATTTGAGGGTTTTTGTGGTAAAGCTACCCTAAATCTGTGGAATAACTATATAAAACTATATATTTCTGAAAAGTAGACAACCTGCCGCATGTAATGAGGAGTGAGTTGCCTTCTTACCCCAAGCCTGTTGTGCCCAAATGCTTCCAGAAGGTGGCACTATAGGAAAAAATTGCATTTTCTTAAATTTCTGCCCCTTCAACTGTATTGAAATCAGTGAAAACCATGGAATTTCCAACTCTATTCATTAGCTAGTGCTCTTTGGAGAAAAATGACACCTCATTGGTATGAGTTCACCTACCTTAGGGGGCGCTACAAGTACAAAACTGCACCTACCACAACCTCTAATTTTTCTAACATTTTCTCAAACATTACTTGTCTATACAAAAATGGTAATAACAACTACAGAAGTGAAGAAAGGGTACACAAATCATACCATTTTGGAAAGAAGACAACCTGACGCATCTAATGAGGGGTGAATTGCCTTCTTATGCCAAGCGTGTTGTGCCCCAGTGCTTCCAGAAAGTGGCAATATAGGAAAAAAATGGCATTTTCTTACATTTCTGCCCCTTCAACTGTACTGTGAAAACCATGGAATTTCCAACTGTATTCATTAGCTAGTGCTCTTAGGAGACAAATGACACCCCATTGGAAAGAGTTGACCTACCTTAGGGGTGCCAGAAGCACATAAATACACTTGCCTGTTTGCTTCCTCGAAAATGGCTGCGTTGGACCCCCCTGAGGCACGTCCATTTTTGAGGGGCTTTTAAAAGATAAAAGGGGGGGAAAAATCCTTTGTGTGCCACAGGGGTGTCCAGTGGATTGCAAAGCAATGCATTGGGCCCCTGTGGCACACAAAGGGTTAATTTTTTTTTATCGTTACTTTGTATTCAGATGGCCATCAAACAAGCTCTGATTACAAAGTAATTATAAAACGTCCTGTGTGTGCCACAGGAAGGGGGTCTGCATTGAACCCCCCTCCCAGTGGCACACATAGGGTTAAAACATTTTTTCTTTATTTATTTTATTATAGACCTCATTGAGGGGCATCAGGACCCCCCTGATCCCCCCCAATGAGGTCTTAGTAAAAAAAAAAAATATATATATATATATATATATATATATATATATATATATATATATATATATGTCCACAAAAGAAGTGACCCTGTGAGTGCCACAGGGGTCTCCAGAGCATTGCAAAGCAATGTATTGGATCCATGTGGCACTCAGAGGGTTAATTTTTTTATCATTACTTTGTAATCAGAGCTTGTTGGAGGGCCATAAGTACCAATCCTGATGGTCCCCCAACAATCTCTGATAACAAAGTAATGATAAAAGTCCTGTGTGTGCCATTGGGGGGGGCTGCATTGGACCCCCCGTGGCACACACAGGGTTAATTTTTTAATTTGTTTACATTTTTTTTATTATAGATCTCATTGGGGGGTATCAGGACCCCCCTGATCCCCCCCCAATGAGGTCTTACAAAAAAAAATAGTCATCAAACTAAGTGTCCCTGTGAGTGCCATAGAGGTCTCCAGCGCATTGCAAAGCAATGCATTGGACCCTTGTGGCACTCAGAGGGTTAATTTTTTTTAATCATTAATTTGTAATCAGAGCTTGTTGGGGGGCCATCAGGACCAATCCTGATGGCCCCCCAACAATCTCTGATAACAAAGTAATGATAGAAGCCATGTGTGTGCCACAGGAGGGGGGTACTGTATTGGACCTCCCCTGTGGCACACACAGGGTTAAATTGTTATTATTTTTTTAATTATAGACCTCATTGAGGGGCATCAGGACCCCCCTGATCCCCCAATGATGTTTAAAAAAAAAAAAAAAAAAAAAGTCCCCAAAAGAAGTGAACCTGTGAGTGCCGCAAGGGTCTCCAGCACATTGCAAAGCAATGTGCTGGGGACCCCTGTGGCACTCACAGGGTTACTTTTGATGTCCTTTTTTTAATTTTTTTTGGCTTTATCAGACCTCGTGGGGGACATCAGGACCCCTACTGGTGTTCCCACAGTTATTGATCTCACAGCAGATCGGCTGGGAGATCAATCTGGCGACCGCAGGAGAGCAAAAGCTCTCCTGGCCTTCTCTCCTACCACCGGTAGGAGTAAATGGGACTGGGGAAACTTCCCTAACGTCATCGGTGATCATGTCACCCCCGGCTTCCCCCAGTCCCGCCCACTCCTACCCGGAAGTTCGGATAGGAGAGAGGGGGGAGGAGAAGCTCTGCTTCTCCTACTTACATATTGATCTCCCAGCATGATCGGCTGGGAGATCAATAACTGGGGAGGCATGAGGAGTGATCCTCATGCCCCCCCAAGAGTGCCAGGCTGCATTTCAGCTGACATGCGGCCACTGCCAGCCGGTTATACCGGCTTCTGCAGTGACCGAATTTTAGCTGTACAACGTACGAGCGTGGCACAGCAGGTACAGCTGTCCAAACTCGTACAATGTACCCACCTGGCACTCTAGTAGTTAAAGGGATAGTAATAATTCTTTTTATGAGACAATAATATTGTATGTATTAAATAAAGAGATGCTTGCCATAACTTTGCTAATGTAAGTGTAAACGCAATCTAAATTTTACCCCTCCTGCCCCTTTAAGCTACGTCACCGCTCTAACCGACAGAATTGAGTTCTGGTAGGCGGACCGGACTGCTGGTCTGGAGAGCCGAAATAGCAGTGGCTACAAAGGAAATCTTCATGACGATGATCTACTGCCTCAGACCAGCCACACTTTGTAGATTGTTGTCACTGCACTGCAATGACATATCAATCAGTTAAGAGAACGGCGCATATCACAAGTAGCAGTTACTGTATAAGTCTCCCCACAACAGTAAACAGAAGTAACGCACCCAAATACCAGGTCACATGAGTGACACTCAGATATCATCAAAGTCTCATAGTATCCCATATAAATGATAAGTGTTTCAGCGTTGTTATACATGAGAAACTTGAAGCATAGCCCAAAGCATGTATAGATACATCAAATGACACATGTACACAAGAGTATTTCAAATGTAATATAGAAGTGTGTGCATAATAACCTATATCACACCGCTTTATAAAGAACCTTCTTTATAAGCAGATGTGTTTACTGGCATATGGTCTCTTTAAATGTCAAACAATATCCATTGTCCGACATCCCCTGAGGAAGACATTTGTGGCGACACTCATTGGGCTGGACGGTTGCATGAGGGTTGATGCTTAAGGGGCCTACTAATCTTGCTAACAAATATTTCTTGATAAGCATTTGTCTGATTCTGTAATTTTTGTCTGCAGTATGTTATTATGTTTGTTTCCTTATGCACTAGCAGTTTAATATTTTGATATACTTTGTATTTTTTGCCTGCAGCAGAGTTACTGTATTTCTGAGTCAGCTATTACATTCTGTCTTGTATTGTTCTGCTTAACTCACAATTCATATGGCTAGAAATGTCTTCCTCATCAATTTTTTCTTTGTTTTTAATCTCTATTGCTGGATATGCCTTGTACTAATAAAAATTAATTTATTTGTATTGATATTTTTTGGGGTGGTGTGCCTCATTTGGAGAGATTTGGGGACTTCTTTCCCCTCTGTGTTTTTGGTCTCTTACTGTGGCACCATATGCTATTTTACACTAATGAAACTGTTCATACTCTAGTTAGGCTCTGTGCTGAACTAAGGCCTACTTCACACTGATGACTATAACCGGAGTTACGTACCTCCCAAGTGTCCCTCTTTAGGAGAGACAGTCCATCTTTTAGACCTAAATCCCTCTGTCCCTCTTTCCCACCCTGATGTCCCCCTTTTTAGGAGATCAGACAGTATTGTGTGTATATAAGTGTATTACATTGCTCCACAGCAATAAAACTAACATTAATGTTTGTTAAATATTCATTACATGGGTTTATAGTCTGTGTAAATAAAATACTTTGGTCTTGTTATAAGTTATTTATTAGGTTACACAAGGAGGTGTCAATAGGTCATGAAATAGCCTAAAAATTTTTGGTAATGCCCCGTGCCCCAGCCAGGCCCACAGCAACACCCCTTATAACACAAGTGTCCCTCTTTGGCAATTTCAAATGTTGGGAAGTATGGAGTTACCTTATGTACATGCAATCTGTATTGATTTCTATGATATTGCACTAAATAGGAGATTGCTGTGCCATTTTGAAGGTGCCATGTTGAATCTGAAGAAAAATCGTTATGGTGGAAAAGAAGATTTGATGTCATACAAATCGCATTGAAAAATGCATGATAATCACCTGCACATCGATCAGTTTTTTTTTTTAACCTTATGAGTGCCAGAGAGGTATCATACCTTTCTGGCACTAAAAGGGTTAATGCTATTTCATATGCGATTTCTGCGCATCATAAAAGTATCAGTATCACCTAATGTATGCATCTGCTGGACGCCTGGCTAATAGATCACAGATTTGAATGAAGTTTTCAATATGCAAGACTTAAATTCAATGTGAAGGGTCCACTTTCACCTTTTAAAAACCAGAGGGTTGTGTATTGCATTAGCCTCTGGTCCTTAAAGGGATACTAACGCTAGTTTATAACCGATTTTAATATTGTAGACATTAAAAAATATTAGTACAATAAGGTATGTCCCATCTCTCAGACATGTATAGTTTGAGAGATCGAAGCATCTAAGGTCCCCCCCCCCCGGCCTTTTAACGCAAATCTGCCCTCTAGCTGAGAGAAGCAGATTCTGGTCCTAGGACCGCCTTGCAGCTCTTCAACAGAGCCGAAATAGCATGATACAGAAATAAATACTTCATTGGAATGGTCTACAAAGTGTGTCTGGTTTGCAAGCATAATTTGTAGACCATTCCAATGACTTATTTATTTCTATATCACAGTATTTCTGCTCTGGTGAAGAGCCGCAGGACGGTCCCGGGACCAGAATCTGCTTCTCTCAGCTAGAGCCCTAACATCTATGAAAGGGGCAGGAGGGGGGAAGTTTAGATGCTTCGATCTGTCAAACTATACATGTTTGAGGGATGGGACAATGCTCATGGTACTAATATTTTTAATGCCTACAATATTAAAATTGGTTATAAACAAGCATTACTATCCCTTTAAAAGGCTACGCGCATTCTGCACACAATGCTCTTGATGAGCTTAATGACTGTCTGCTTAACAGTATATATATATATATATATATATATATATATATATATATATATATATATGATACAGTTTATCTAATATGCACTCCCTAGACAAGGCAATCATTATAACCCTTCCATTACCAGTGGTTGGCCCTCTTGCAATCTCTTACTGTTAGATCTCTTCTCCTCCTTGCTTCTTCCTGCTCTGGACAGTGAGACCCACCTCCTGGCAATGTTGCAGACTCCCTTCTGATTGGCATAGGTTACTGGATGTGTGTGTGTGGGTGGGGGTGGGGTTAGAAGCCCATGCCAGGACTCTGAGTCACTTTCCTGTAATACACTGAATGAGCCCTGTTTTAGTTTGGTGTTAAAGGGATAGTAATGTTTCACAAAAACAACAGCTCCAATTAATCTGCATAGTATTTGAGCCATGGAGAGTGTTATTTCAATACTGTCAGAGTTGTGGTTCAAGAGTAATTGAATGGTAAAGTTTCCCCTCCCGTCCCTTTTACCTAGTGTAAGACATCTCTTCTCAGATGTGGAATCCAGTCCATAGACCAGACAGATAATGGCAAGGGACAATCTTCTTCCTATGAGAACAATGAAAACCCTGCCCCCCTCGACAGGTTTCTCCCTTATCTTAATTGAAGATTGTCCCTCTCTGCAGTCTACCTGGCCACCTCCCTTCTGATCTGGCTGAGCAGTGTTACATCAGTAAAAGGGGCGGGAGGGGGATATTTTTTCATTGAATTACTCTTGTACTACAACTCTGACAGAATAGAAATAACACTCTCCAAGGTCCAAATACTATGATGATTAACCCTTTCAGTGCCAGAAGGGTATGCAACTCATTGCTTTGCAACGCATTGCGTACCCCTCTGGCACGGAAAGGGTTAATTAGAGCTGCTTTTATTATGAAACATTACTATCCCTTTAAAGGAGAAGTAGTGGCGCCTAATAATATCCCCCATTTATCTTACTATAGTCAGAAAATCCTAATGGACCTTATGAATTAGTGTTTCTCTACCAGGTATCCACTTAGGGTGTCCCAGTTGATCTATGGAGACTTTAAGAAAAATGTGACTGTGGAGTTGCAACTGTATATTTAAGGAAATTGTTATTCATTCTACGTTTATTCTAGTAATTCTTATTGTGATAGCCCAGAATAAATATATTTGTAACTTTCTCTACACCCTTGGCAAATTATATAAAATGTTAGGTGTGCCCCAAAAATTCCAAACTATTTGTTAGGTGCCTTCAGCAAAAAAACAATTGAGAACCACTGTGATGACTTTTGCCATTGTGCCTTGGTTGATGCAATAATCCCTTCTACAGTTTTTTTAACCCCTTAACATCCATCTCTCCTGGGGTTGGATACATCTAAAAGTGATAGTAATGTTTCCTGCAGGAGCACTGCCAACACAAAACCCATGACGTACCAAGACCTTAAAGCGGAGCTTTCATCCGATGTAAAGTTGCCCTGATATAATTAAGCAGGTAGGGACTAGCTTCTGAATGTATATTTTACCTTTCACAAGTAGCCCGATGTAAAGAAATCCATCATTGTAGGAGACCGGAACCCATGCTACAGCACACACATCTTATCTGCACGCCTGCGCTGTCAGTTACGGTCTCCATTGTGTAGACTGCAGTGCACCATATGGTTACCGGAAGGGACTGACGGCACAGGCGTGCAGACTGCGCTAACCTGGCCGTCAGTCTCCTTCAATGATGGATTTCTTCAGATCGGGCTACTTGTGAAAATATATATTGAGAAGCTAGTTGCTACCTGCTTAAAGGGGAACTAGCACCCTGCAATAACTTTACATGTATGTGGAACCAGGTAATATTTCTGGCGACTAGCACTACTAAGCAGCTAGTCGCCAGATGAAGACTGCATACATGTAAAGTTATTACGAGGTGGTAGTTCCCCTTTAATTATAGCAGGGCAACTTTATAGTGGATGAAAGTTCCGCTTTAACTCCTGGACTGTCAACGTCATTGGTCATTCAGAGGCTAAGTACAATCAGGCAGTGTGCATAAGCCTACTAACCCCTTAAAGACTCAGAGGCGTATACAATGTGCAGTGAGTGGTGTTTGTGTCTTGCGGTGCTGCCAGCAACTGTCATGTCCGCCTACATGGAGGGACTGATAGTAAGGTAAATAGTAAGGTAATGGGGGGGGAGAGTTATTATTAGGTGGTGTCACTACTCCTTTAATTAAAACCCTTTGCATGCCAGAGAGGTATCCATCACATTGCAAGGTTTTTGATCCCTATCTGGCACTCATAGGGTTAATGTGGTTAAAACAGTATTCCATGTAAATAATGGCAGGCAGCTAAGACTGTCCATGTGATCTGACTACATGATCATGGCAATAACGCTTAACCCTTTGAGTGCCAGAGGAGTGTGATGCATTGGCACTCAAAGGGTTAAAATGAGGCACTTGGAGTCTATGCAGAGGGACTATAAATTTTGGGCAGGGTTATAAGGCTACCCTTAGGAAAGGAAGCCATATGTGTGATGTAAACTAGTGCAATTCTGAGACAAACAAACTGTATCACAGGGGACAAAGAAAGCGTCCCATTGATTTAACTGGGGATTTTAACTCCTTGAATGCTCCTGAAGTCTCAGGGCATTGCAAAGCAATGCATGGGGATATCTCTAGCATTCAAGGGATTAAAAGGATTCATTTAAACCAGTGGGACTTGTGAGATGTTTATATGTCCCCAATGGTGCAGTTGGTTTGCCCCAGAATTGCTCTTATACATAAGGTATGGGGTCCCCTGAAGAGTGCAGTTTGGAAGAGCTCTGACCTTTGGACTAATCTGTGGGTTAGGATTTTATAACAGCAGCGCCGCTGTCACATTACCGCTACCCACAAAAATGCTAGTTTGAGCTTCAATAACTTTTGAATAAGTTCATATACAGTAATTTATAGGCAGCACTCAAAGCTAAATCCAAGGGATATAATCTCACTCTATTTCATGCAGAGTGAACGTACACATTCTTTCGAAAGGACATGACCATACCTGGAAACTTTTCTATATAGACTCCCGGAGGGGGGGGGGGAGTCATATGCGGCCGCTGGGGAAGATAAATGACTCAAGCCGTGTCTAAAGGGGGCAGGGCTTAAAACATAAAAATCTTGGAGGAATAGGCTGGGGAAGGAGGTGAAGTGGGCAGGGAGAGGGAGGAACACAATAGGAAGTAGGAGAAGCGTTTAGTAAAAACTCCCCACACCTGGATAGTCAGCCACTGCCCCTAAGACCCCGTAATTAACAGCTAAATTTGAAGTCTCCGGGGCAGAACCGGAGAGCCCCCAGCTATGGGCATGACCATTTTTTCATCCAGTGATTGAAAAAAAACAGGTATTTGTATACAATGTGAAAACAATACGTCACTTCACATTAATTTCTCCTGAACAGTACTGTCTAGCTATGGGGTGAAAGAACTTTCCAGAAATACATATTGCCCTCTAGTGGACACAATTTAAACAGTGAATTAAGAGCACACTACAAAGATGTTGGAGGGTGGCAAGTTCATCAGAGGACACATAAGGTGGAGAGTCCTCCTGTCGTTCTCCCCCCAGTTGTGAAGGACAGACCCTGGAACAAAGGAAGGGGTTAGCTTTCACATTTGCAAATTTAGGATGAAGGGGGCTGTCCCTCACACAAGACTGAAACATTTAATAGCACTTTTATGTTTACTAAACCTTAAAGGGGATAGTAATACTTAATATGTAAAATAATATGTAATTGTAGGCTCTATCATCCTGTTATTGCAGCTCAAAGTCATTCTGTCTCTTTAACCACAACATCTCTTGCTCTTCTACATGAGACCAAAGGAGGATGTGCAATTAATTACCCATGTTTGGGGTAATGTAAAACATCCCAATATTTAGTGACAATTCTCTGTGCTACATGTGAATTATGTACAAACATGGTTACAAACTGAATCCTGTCTGTACTTTTCTCTTTACAATCCTGTGTTTTTCCAGAGTTATCTTTATGGATTTCTGCAACTTTCTCTTTACACTTCAATAATGCTCCTTCTTCAAAACCTTTCTCCTAACCCATTCAGTGCCTGTGGGGGCCCTCTGGCACTCAAAGGGTTAAAATTTTCTACAATTTCAGTGGCCCTTAATTCATACACCTTCTCACTAGCTGTCATTCCTTTCCCTTTCCTCTTATAAATTGACTCTTTTGGACACCTCTTTTAAATCTTGGTGGATGGTTACTAGTACTGAGTAAAGAATTATTCTGGTCTGTTGTGTGTAGTTTTTTTTTTTTTTTTTTTTTTTTTTTAAACAAATCTGTTTAAAATGTTACCATCCCTTATAGAGACAGTGGCATCCAAAAACATTTTTTCAGCACTTAATCCTCTGAAACATTAAATCTAAACTTTTGTGGTTACCATTCCAGATAAGAAATATGTCATCCATAAATCTCTTCCACAAAATAATTATACCTGAAGATACAAGGTTTATCTAGTACATGAATAGTTTCAGAATGCTGCATACAAATATTGTCGATCAATGATGTCGTACTAGCACCCATTCTTACACACTGAAGTTGTAGGAAAAATCTACCCCAACGAGAAAATAATTCTTTTTCAATGCATACTCTAATATTGTACCCAATCTCAGTCTCCAGATAATAGAACCTACCTTTTTTCAATACTCCTGTATATTTGAGATTCCCTCTTCTTGTGGCAAGGATGTGTTGAGATCTCTTACATCAGGGCTGTCCAAATTCAGTCCTCTAAGGCCACCAACAGTCCAGGATTTAAGGATTTCCCTACATAAGTACATGTGGATCAGTCAAAATGAATGACCCACTGATTAACTCACCTTACATCCTGGCCTGTTGGTATCCCTTGAAGACTGAACTTGAACAGCCCTGCCTTACATTAATATTACAATATATAGGCCTAACTCAATATGTTTGAAAAATGGGTGGCATCCTTTAGAAAAGTTTCTATTTCTGCCATAACCGGCTGTAATACCATATCCATACCTGGGAACTTTCAAGATGAGCTGACCCTGAGATCTTTGAAATATTAACCCTTAAAGCTTCCCATAATGTAGATTTTATGTGATATGTGCCTGCTTGCTCTAACAGAGGTGCTCCGGTCCGTGTGCGAGGGACCTTTAACGTGCTACAGTTTGGATAACTCACTGCCTGAACACAAACAAGACAAGCAGGACATCTCCCACTGTCTTTCTGGTAATAATGGCACCAGTTTAGAGGCTAAGGAAACATTTAATTGGGGAAATTCATATAGTAGGTGACATAGATCTCTCTCATCCTGAGAATTTGGCCCTTCACCCTGAGACCCTGAGATTTGGGTCAAAAGCCTGAGTCTCAGGGTCAAACCCTGAGAGTTCCCACGTATGACCATATCCACCACCAATGCTTGTAATAGGAATCCATCCCTGATACTATGGCCTACCAGGGAAACAGTAAAAATGTTCTGATTTTTTTGGAATGTGAGGATGAATTCATGTGTATACTCTGTAAGGCAGGACTAATGATACCGTTCTATGTAACTTCCTCAAGATATAAATCTGTTTCTCTTTTAAGCATGTGTGGGATCACATCCCACATGTCTGTAATGTTTCTTATCATTCAACTGTCTGTTTGCTTCTCATAGATTATGCTTCTTTGTCTCAAACCACAAATCCTCCTCCCTTGTCTGCTTTTTGTGATAACTACATTATTATAATTCTGAAACATTTTCACTGCAATATCCTCCAAGTGCATGTAATTATTTTCTTGTTAGAAAAATGTAAATCCCATACTTTTTGAGATCTGTATACCTTATTTGATTTGCATAGAAACAAACGTTAAAAAATAAGGGTAGTCTCTGTATTCCATTGTTACCTGCACAGTGTTCTGAATTATACATAATGTATTTGACCACTCATTTTCACAACAGACATGATTCACATAATGATCTCATTCACATTATGTTACAATCATATTTATATATACACTAGCAAAAGTGTCACGGCATTGCCTGTGTTGTTTAACCGTTTGCTTGGCAGAGAGGTATGTAATTCAATGAGTTGGGTAACGTTCTGGTACTCAAAAGTGGCAATCACATATGTAATGCATTGCAAGGTATGTGTTGGGTCATTCAAAGATTCCACCCTTAAAGTGGCAAAGATGTATGCAATGCATTGATGTTGGCTACACGTCTTGCACTCAAAGGTGTAAGCATTTTACTGCCAAAGAGGTATGTAAATATATTGCAATGTGTTACACCTCTGTGACATTAAACAATCACCCATATGTTGAGGATGCATGAGCTAATGAAAGGGTTAATGGGTTAGTAATGTCCAAAAAAGTTTTTTGCATTCAGAAGGGCTTAAAAAGCTGAGCTAAATGCAAAAAAAACGGATCTCTCAAACTGCTCTGGTTTGAGTGATACAGGCAGTTAAAGTTCGATGTCTCCTACTGGCAGCTGTAAAGCTGTCAGCAGGAGATCCATGTCGGTCGACAAGGAGGATCTGCAGCAGAGCCACAATCTCTTTATTGACAGTGAATCCCTTCATTTTCAAACCAGGCACATGTTTTAGACCATTCCAATGAACAGTTTTGTTGTCAATAACAAGATTGCTGTTCTGCTGCAGATCCTCCATGTCGACCGACACGGATCTCCTGCTGACGGCTTTACAGCTGTCAGGAGACATCAAACTTTAACTGCCTGTATCTCTCAAACCATGGCGGTTTGAGAGATACGTTTTTTTGCATTCAGCTCAGCTTTTTAAGCTCTTCTGGATGCCAAAACTTTTTTTTGGACATTACTAACCCTTTAACCTTTTGAGTGCCAAAGAAGCAACCAACGCATTGGATAGCTCTGGGGTACTGAACAGGTTAATAGTTTGGCCTTTCCATGGTAAAAGAGATATGTAATGCATTTGACAGGCCTCTGGCAGACAAAAGGTTAACCCTTTGAGTGACAGAGAGGAATCGACTGGATTGCATAGGTCTGTGGCACTGAAATGGTTAGGTATTTGACTGCCCTATCAGTGGCAAAGAGGTATCCAATGCATTGAATATGGGTTTGGCAGTGAAAGGGTTAATCCTGTCAGAGGCACAGAGCTATCCAATGCAATTTATTCCTCTTTGACATTTAAAGGGTTAACCCTCTCACTGCCAAAGAGTTGTGTAATGCAGTAGACAGCTGCCTGGCATTGAAAGGGTTAAAACATATGCAGCCACACAGAGTACTGCTTAGTTCGCTAGTTGGGATGATGTCATAGGCAACCGCCTGACCTCTCCACCTCACCCCTAACACCCCCTGCTGTCCAGTGCCCGGAAGTGTTTCCATGACTGTGAGGCTGTGCAGATATAGGACACTTCCCTGTGTTTTTATTGGCATAATATAAAGCTGTTGCCCATGTGAACGATGTGGGACCATCCAACAGCACGACCAAAAAAAGTAAAAATACCCATTGTTTTAACCCTTTGCATTCCAGGGAGGTATCCAGTGCATTGCGGATACCTGTCTGACAGGCAAGGGATCAAATGGAAGATGATGGCCTTGAGTTCTTCTACACTGGAACAGCAATTCTGTAATACTGAAGCATACCTCCTAAGTGTCCCTCTTTAGGAGGGACAGACCCTCTTTTAGACCCAAATCCCTCTGTCCCTGTTTCCCACCCTGATGTCCCTCTTTTTAGGAAATCAGATTGTGTGGTGTGTGTATATACTTATCTAGAGAGCTAAAACCCACATTATTGTTTGTGTAACTATATGTGTATATAAGGTAGTCTGTGCAAATAAAATATGTTAGACTTGTTATAACTCATTTATTAGATTACACAAGGAGGTGTCAGTATAGGTCATGAAATAATCTAAAAATTATTGGTAATGCCCCACCCGCCAGCAACACCCCCTAAAACACAAGTGTCCCTCTTTGGCAATTTGAAATGTTGGGAGGTATGCTGAAGAGGGGTCAAGTCATGAAACAAATCAGTATTTCACATGCTGGTTGTAATTTGTTTATAGCAACATTTCTTCACGCCTTTCACCCTGAAGCTGAAATGAGGGTGGGACGTGCTACAGTGCAGACGACACGAATGGGATACAGATATCACCCTCCACCCACATCTCACTTTCCATTAACCCTTTTATTGTCAAAGGGGTGTGGATTCCTGACACTATAAAGGTTAACCCCAACCATTGTCTCCCAGCTGTCACCCTTTCCAGTCCCAAAGTAAGCCACGATCACCCCCAGTGGCCCGGCTGTGTTCTTCCCCACCTCCATACTGTAGCTCGTGGAGGAGCAGAGAGAGACCAAGAGAGAAGTAATGTGACTGGTCAGAGATTGCCATTAACCCCTTGGATGCCAGAGAGGTGTTGTTGGAGAGCTGTCTAGCATCCTCGGGGGTTATATTTAACAACACATACTCTGTGGTAAAGGGCACAGCAGGGAACAGGCTGTGTTAGTGGCGTTATTAAGTCTGCTATGTCCTCTCACTATGTGCTGCCTACACCGGCTGTGTGGCACTTACTGCACCTGACGGCATAGTGGGGATAAGGCTGTGGTAGTGGCATGCAGCGATTGAGAGGTGTCAGCTCATCCACAGCCCCCTGTATATCCATTTTGGAACATGTGCCCCTGTGGTAACAGTACTTGGTGCCTTTTAGGTGGAAATAGAGCACCTGCAAGGTAGGGGAAGAGAATTGATTTAGCAAGAGAAGGGAGAAACAGCAGCGGCATAAGACACACAACTAGCTGAAAAGTAAACAGGACTCACCAATCCAAGAGGATTGCCTTTTTGGATATTGAGCTTATATCTTCATCTGGGGATGGACATGTGATTACAGATGTGTATCGTAAGCCCACTGCCACTAATTCCTGAACATACAGTTAGAGGGGTGCCAGTGGGACAGTTCCTCAGGATGAATAGGAACTGTTCCAGTGACAAACTCTTTCTTGAGGCCTCTAAAGATCTACGCCCCCGATTGGTGGCAAGGGGCCATCCTCCCTGGATGATAGATAGGGCAGAAGATAAATGTAAGGGTAGATCAAGAGAAGAACTGATAAAGAGATAAAACTAAAAAACTTAATTCAGTTAAAAAGTTAGTTTGTAGCATTCCTTATAGTCTTGAATTCAGTTCTATTAAGCGTATAATACAGAATCGCTTACCAGTACTGATGGCAGAAAAAGATTTACACTCTGTGTTAAATGATGGTTGCTTGTTTGTATCAAAAAAGGCCCCTACTTTAGCGACATGGTTGTCCCAGAGAGAGAGGAATACATGTACTCGGTTGCATACAATTGGTATGTACAAGTGTGGGAGCAAGTGTGGTACATGCCAATATGTTCAACAAGACAAAAGATTCAAATCTACAGTTAACAACAAGAGCTTTGTTATGAGACAATACATCAATTGTGCAAGCAGAAATATAATTTATTTGATTACTTGCAAAACTTGCAGTCTGCAAAATGTAAGGAAAATAAGTCGTATTTTAAAAGAAAAGACTAGGGAACATTTAAAGGGATAATAATTTTTCACAATAAAAGCAGCTCCAATTAATCTTCATAGTATTTGGGCCATGGAGAGTGTAATGTCAATACTGTCAGAGTTGTAGTAAAAGAGTAATTGAATGATAAAGTATCCCCCTACCGCCCCTTTTACTGATCTTACACTGCTCACCTCAGAGCAGCAAGACTGTCCGGATGGATCACAGAGAGAGACAGTCTTCAGTGACCATAAAGAAAAACCTGAAAAACCTGTCAAGGGGGGCAGGGTTTTCCTTATGGTCACAGTAAGAAGATTGTCCCTTGCTGTGATCTGTTTGCTCAAGGGACCAAATTCCATATCTGAAAAGAGGTGACTTACAGTAGGTAAAAGGGGCAGGAGGGGGATACTTTATCATTCAATTACTGTTGAATTACTAGTCTTACAATATTGAAATAAGGAGAAAGAAAGAGTGCTTCTACGTTTAACAACATATATCATGCAACAGCAACATTGTAACAAAATCTTCAGGGACTCACCGCTGTCTTGTCAAGTTTGGGTGCACACTCTCAGCAGAGTCTCCACTCCTGACACTTCATATAGACACAAAAAAGATGAATAGCACTTCCGAAAATAATAAAATTCACATATAGCTTTATTTTGCTCATTAAAACACAATGAGAAATTAAGCAGGACAGAGATGAGACAAAAAGGATCCCATGACCAACAGGACCTCCAGACAAAGTCTAACGCGTTTCGCGCTTACTTCAGCTCTTAGTCATAGACACAAACAACCCTAATCGCCATTGCTACATATAAACTTTTAAAATCAAAATAATTAGGAGGACCTGTTCCAAAATCAATTTGAAAAACCACCTGCCAATCAAAACAGACAGGGGCGATGTTCACCTTATTAACCCTTTGGCTACTTCAAGGCACACTCTGTCGGACTATCCTTATCAACCAGAAACTGGAGACCCCACTAACACTAGCATTAGATCACCTCAAAATCTATTTAAGTGAAACAAATTCACATAGATTTAAAATTTATTAACATGAGGTCATATAAATTGTTGTATAGGACCCAATTTCTAAGGAAAAGTAAAATCCGACAGGGTTAACACCATGGAATCGACAGAGCCATCACATAGGACTACATAATATGACTAATATCCCATTCAAGATTTAATCCTAAGGGTACTCTGGTTTTTAATTGAAAAAATGCAGAATGCTTCTCTCTCATTTAAGAGCCGCAACCGGTCCCCCCCACGAAATGGTAAAGTGACTCTCTCTATACCCTGGAAACTGCATAAACTTATGTCTGCTCCGTGTTCCTGGCATATATGCCTGGCTATAGCTGAGTCTCTCTCACATTTCTGGATCTGATATAGATGCTCTCTAATCCGCATCTTCAAGGGACATATCGTGTGGCCCACATATTGTAAGGAGCAAGCAAGGCATGTAAAAAGATGCACTACATTCCGTGTGTTACAATTCACATAACTTTTGATCTTATATTCTGCTCCATCAACATTACATTTAAATGATTTAGAAACATTAGCTAACTGACAAGTTTTGCAAATGTTCGCACCACACGTATAAAATCCTGTGGATGCCAAACACGTGGGCTTTACAGTCTGTGGCATAGGAGATAATCGATGACCTGCAGCAAAAAACCTAGACGTATCTGTGAATAATTAGAAAAATTCTCAAACTGAAACTTCACAGCCTTCAAGGCCAAAGAGTGAGGAATTGAGGAATAAAGAGCCACTACATCCAGTTACCCATGACATGCCAGTCTGCCACTCCACATCTGACAGTTGCCGTAACACTTGTTTTGTATCCCCCAAAAGACCAGGATGTTTACCCACAAGGGGTTTCAGGTACAGGTCCACCCACACAGATAGTGGCGCATTAAGTGACCCTATGCCCGATACAATAGGCCTACCCGGTGGGTTGACCAGACTCTTATGAACCTTCGGATGGTAATGGAAAATAGGGGTTATAGGATTCTCAGGTAACAAAAAAGTGGCTTCATCTGAATTAACAACCCCTAAACTCGCACCCATGTGAACTAATCTTAAAAGCTTAGGTCTAAATAATGGAGTAGGATTACACCGTAGTACTTCTTAAGTAGATTTATCTGACAGCTGTCTGAGGGCTTCACTACGGTAGTCCTCCGAATTGAGGATCACCACCGCACCCCCTTTATCCGACATCTTTATAACCAGATTTTTATTTGATTTCAGTTGACTTAGTGCCTCCTTTTCACCCAAACTCAGGTTGTCACGAATCACACTGGATGATTTTTGATAGAGCAAGGTCAAATCTTTCTCTAAAGTCTTCTGAAAAATTTCCAACTGACTACCTCGCATATGAACAGGAAAGAAAGTTGACCTTGCTCTAAAACCAGTGCTAATAGTGGTGACCTCCTGAGTGTCGGTGTCCGAAGGTCTAGACTCTAGCCGTAAGGACATCAAGTCATTAAAGGTACACAGATCTCTAAACATGAACTTCTCTAGTACAATGATCAGGTGAACCATCAGAAGCCTCTATATTTAAGATATCACTTTGTGACTTATCGTTCCAAAAAAACTTTTTAATTGTAAGTGCCCGAACACTTGTCTCATCTCTGTCCTGCTTAATTTGCCACTGTGTTTTAATGAGCAAAATAAAGCTATATGTGAATTTTATTATCTTCGGAAGTGCTATTCATCTTTCACTGTCGTCCAATACAGGTCACTGGTACCATGGGATGTGTAGTCCCCTTTAATAGGCAGGAACAATTATGCAAATAATCTGCAAGGGGCGGAGCCTCCCCTCTTACTTAAGCCACCTTCTGGCCAGAGCCACCCATATTGATTTGTTCCTGGTGTGCTTGCACACCAGGCAGAGAACAGCTATGCTTCTTAGAGTTTTATTATTTTTTCTTCAAATATGGAATACCACCATTAGGAGGGTGACCATGGCTGTGAATGCCCTCACCCGAAGTGGCTAGTGCAGCTTCCAGGGATTTCTGTGGACCTATACCTGAAGAGGGGACAGCTTGTGTTAAGCAGCTCCCCTGTTGGGGAATTTACCTCTGGTTCTTTCCCTACCTATCATGGTCACCTGAAGACAGAAGTCAGCGAGAAAGGTGAGTCACCCATTGAGTGCTGAAGGTCCACTTGTCCCCACAGTGTCCCTTTGCTGGGCTTGTATTTGGGAGTTTGTAATTCACTCCAGCACTCATAGGGTGTTTTTATTGCATTATCTCTAAAAAGTTTATGCAATTTCTGTGTTATTCTCTGAGTTTTGGAGCATTGGGTATTCATTTATTTATGATTCTCATGTGTTTCATGCTTGTTTGGGCACTTTTTAATGTTTTACTGAACTTTATTAAAAATTGTGTACTGCGCCTTTAAGCGCAGCGTTCCCGCTCAGACGCATGGCTCCTTTACTCTCTATGGGAAATCACAGTGTGGGACATATCTCTGGAACCGCTTGTCACAGCAACTTCAGAGAGGGCTCATTTTAATGCTAGGCTCCTGCTCTATCATCCGGTTGGTGTTTTATTAATATTGGGGGTTCAGGGGGGCTTCGGGCACTGTTTAGGTACTTGTATTGGGAAAGACTACATTTCCCATGAGCGCTTGCTTCGCGCCCGTTTTTGATTGGCAGCCATGACGGCAGCCATTTTATTGCACTTTTCCTATGCGAGTACACTACGCAGGGACCGAGCCTTCTCTCTCCTCAACAGATTAACCCTTCGCTGGCCAGATAAGTCCGTTTTTAGACATTTTTCTGGGGTGAAACTTTAATCTTTAACACCTTTCTGGGTGATAGTGTTCTTGGTGGGGTATATTGACGCTGTGAGCATGTCTACTTCACTGGAGCTGGGGGCTAGACCCAAGACTAAGGAGGATGGGGGGTCCGCTACCCCCATGGCGTTTTGCTCCTCTTGCCACATTGGGCTGGATAGCGATAATGTGGGGGATCTATGCCCTGTTTGTACTTGTCAAAATAGCAACCCTGGGCCTTCCAGCCATGCTATTGAGCCATCTTGGGTGAGGGAGTTCAAAGCTGCCACTAGGGATCTCAGATCCACGCTTCAACTCTTTCCCTCTCAGGTACAGGGGGCTCTCCAGGTTTGGCAGACCCCCTCTACTATCAGGACCTCCCTGCCTAAGCCACAGGGAGCTCCTGATATCACTGATTCTTCTGAAGAAGAACTTTTACAGGATTCTGATGCTGAGGAACGTACTGTTATTGAATCTAACAGGTCCATTGGGGACCCCTATGAGTGTGACCCTGAAGTTTCGGCTGAGGGTCTGATCAGAGCGGTTCTAAATACGCTCAACCTTCCTCTGACTCAGGAATCCACTTATGATCCTACTGATGTTTTTCAGAAAAAGCCATCTAAACCAGTTGTTTGTTTTCCAACTAACCCTACTCTTGCCCGTCTGGTCTCTGAGGCATGGAGGAATCCAGATAGATCTTCCTCTGTCTCCAAAAAGTTTGCCAAGCTTTACCCTTTTCCTGAGGCGGAGTTGGCAAAATGGGTTCATCCTCCCAAAGTGGATGCTCCCGTGTCTAGACTATCCAAATCTACTGCTTTGGCTGTCTCAGATGCCTCTGCCTTGCAGGACTGGACGGATAAGAAATTAGAGCTCTCTCTTAAGTCTATTTTTGCTTCTATTGGCACTGCCATGCGCCCCACCTTTGCTGTGGCATGGGTTAATAGAGCTATTGCAGCCTGGACTGAACGACTGACTGAAGCGGTTCGCCAGGATGCGCCTGTGTCTGAACAGTTGCAGCTTCTTGCTAATATCACTGAAGCTCAGAACTATATTGCTGACGCTGCCTTTGATGCTGTGCGCATGTTGGCGAGGGCCTCCACTTCTTCTGTGGTGGCCAGACGCGCTCTTTGGCTGAAAATTTGGTTTGCTGATACAGCCTCTAAGAAAGCTTTGCTTTCTTTGCCCTTTCAGGGAAATTTGCTTTTTGGGTCTGAACTCAAAGAAATGATCAGTGAGGCTACTGGAGGTAAAAGTACTCTTCTACCCTCAGTCTTTAAGAAAAAGTTTCCAGCCAAACGCAATCGGTCCTTTCGTTCCTTTCAGACTGAGACACGTTCCTCGGCCCAAACGGGTCCTCCCACTACGCGCTCCTCCTCCAAGCCCAAACAGTCCTGGAAGCCCAAAGTTGCCCCCAAGGCCAAGACCTCCAAGACTGCTTCGGCATGACTCGCCGAACCCGGGTCCGCATCCGGCTGTAGGCGGTCGTCTCCGCATCTTTCGCCGGATTTGGGAGGAGTCAGTGGCGGACCCATGGGTTCTTCAGGTGGTGTCAGAGGGATTCAGGATCCCTTTCTCTTCCCTTCCTCCTTTTCGGTTCCATTTTACTCGTCCTTCTCAGGAACCCACAAAACGGCGTCTGTTAGACGACGCTATTCAGGATCTCTTGGACAAAGAGGTTCTGGAGGCGGTTCCTCAGGGGGACACAGGTTCAGGATTTTTCTCCAACCTGTTTGTGGTAGCCAAAAGGGACGGAGGAGCCCGTCCTATCTTGGATCTCAAAGATCTCAATGCTTATGTGGTGACTTCCCACTTCCGCCAGGAATCCCTGCGTTCTGTGATTGCAGCAATGTCTCCAGGGGAGTTTCTTGCCTCCCTGGACCTTCAGGATGCTTATCTTCACATCCCTATTCATCCAGAGAGCAGGCGGTATCTCAGGATTGCCTGTCACAGGGGACACTTTCAGTTTGCAGCGCTCCCCTTTGGGCTGACTTCAGCCCCTCAGGTCTTCCAGAGGGTGTTGGGCTCATTGATAGCGGTGCTCCATCAGGATGGGATCAGAGTGACCCCCTACATGGACGATCTCCTTCTGAAGGCCTCCTCAGCGGAGCTTCTCCTTCAGCAATTACAGATGTGCATGCACACCCTGAACCGTCACGGCTGAATCCTGAATCTGGACAAGTCGGACTTGTTTCCATCTCAGAGGCTTCTGTTCCTGGGTCTCCTGTTCGACACTCGCCAATGCATGGTGTTTCTTCCAGAGGACGTGGCTCACCAGATAGCTGTCTGAGTGGCTGGACTTCTGGACCTGGACGTGTTTCCAGTTCCGAAGTTGTCGTCCTTAGTGGGGAAGTTCTTTTCCACAATCGAAGCAGTACCATTTGCCATGGCCCACTCCAGGGATCTTCAGAGATTCGCGATCCAGACGTGCAAGAATCATCCAGATCATCAACATCTGTCTGTTTCTCTTCCTCCTCATGTCGAGTCGAGTCTGCACTGGTGGTTAGATCTCTCTCATCTCCTGACAGGGAAATCCTTTCTAGTTCCTCCTTGGACCACAGTCACTACGGATGCCAGCCTTCGGGGCTGGGGTGCAGTCTGGGGTCGCTTCAGTGCTCAGGGGAAATGGGGTCTGAAGGAATCCATGTTCTCCATCAATGTTCTGGAACTTCGAGCTGTCCGGCTGGCCCTGAGGCACTGGAAGTCTCAATTGACCGGTCTTCCAGTCAGAGTGGAGTCAGACTACGCCACGGCAGTGGCTTACATCAACAGGCAAGGCGGCACAAGAAGCGGTTCCGCCTGGTGGGAGGTCAAGGATATTTTGTCTTGGGCAGAAGATCACGTGCCTGTCATCTCTGCGGTTCATTTTCCAGGCGTGGACAACGTCATGGCAGACTTCCTCAGTCGTCATACCGTCGACAGCGGAGAATGGGCTCTGCACCCAGAGGTGTTTCACATGCTCACTCAACGGTGGGGAATGCCTGTGGTGGATCTGACGGCTGCCAGACACAACAGGAAGGTTCCGGTGTTTTGCTCCCGGCTGAGGGACTCCCTTGCTCGAGCAGTGGATGCCTTGTCGATCCCTTGGGACTTCTCCCTGGCTTACATCTTCCCTCCTCTTCCTCTATTGATCAGAGTCATTCAGAAGTTGAAGAGAGAACGTTGTCCTGTCTTCCTGATTGCTCCAAACTGGCCTCGCCAGTCCTGGTTTCCGGAATTGATGGCCATGTCTGTGAAGGATCCAATCCCACTTCCTGCCCGTCCGGACCTGCTTCTCCAGGAGTATCTGTGGAAAGAGGATGTTCACTCTCTCCGTTTGATGGCATGGCGGTTGAATCCTCGATTCTAGCTAAGAAAGGCTTTTCTCCTTCTGTGGTATCGACGATGCTCAGTGCTCGTAAGCCTGTGTCTTCCAAGATCTATCATCGCATATGGTCAACTTTCGTGACATGGTGCTCTGACAAGAAGTTGACTCTTGACTTCCATCTTCCCACTGTCCTGGCATTCTTGCAGGACGGTGTGGATAAGGGGCTCAGTCTGAGTTCCCTCAAAGTTCAGACTTCTGCCTTGTCTGTGTTTTTCCAGGAAAGGATTGCTATCCTTCCTGATGTGAAAGTTTTCTTCCAAGGTGTGACTCATGTTCGACCTGCCTTCAAGAGTCCTGCTCCCCAGTGGGACCTCAACTTGGTGCTGGGAGTTCTCCAGCGACCACCGTTTGAATCCTTGGCTTCCATTCCATTACGTCTCTTGACTTGGAAGATGGCCTTCCTTTTGGCTATTGTTTCAGTTCGCCGGGTAGCAGAGTTACAAGCTCTGTCTTGTAAACCTCCTTACCTGGTGTTCCACAAGGATAAGGCTGTGCTTCGCACTACCAAGGAATTCTTACCAAAGGTTGTGTCCGAATTTCACATCAATCAAGAGATTGTGGTTCCCTCTTTCTGCCCTAATCCTTCATCTGACAAGGAACGGGATCTCCATTTGTTGGATGTGGTGCGTTGCCTCAAGTTTTATGTTCATCGCACCGAGTCTCTCAGGAAGTCTGACGCTCTATTCGTCATTCCTGAGGGGCCTAGGGCAGGGAGACCGGCCTCCAAAGTTACCATTGCTTCTTGGATTAAGGCTACCATCCGTGAAGCCTATAAGTTGAGGAATAAGCATGTTCCCTTCCGGGTAACTGCCCATTCCACCAGATCTATTGGGGCCTCTTGGGCCTACAAGAATCAAGCTTCTGCTGATCAACTGTGCAGAGCGGCCACTTGGTCCTCTGTGCACACATTTTCTAAGCACTATCGAGTTGATGTACTGGCTTCGGCTGATGCCAGTTTTGGAAGGAAGGTCCTGGAGGCAGTCTTGCCTGTGTAGGTCTTCCGCTCTGTGATCCTTAGTGCTTCTTTACTGTTGAGCCCTGTTGGCTCTAGTTCCGTGTGCTGTGCTAGTTCAAGGTTTGTTTCCTTGGTTGGTGTCCGTTGACACTTACAGTTTGGGCTGGGTTTCAACTGGTTATCAGTTCTAGTGACTTGGGCCTCGCGCCTGGTCCTTGCCTTACTTCCCGCCTCTGGATCAGCTCAATGTTTGTACATCCCATGGTACCAGTGACCTGTATTGGACGACAGTGAAAATAGGATTTTAGTCTTACCTGTTAAATCCTTTTCACTTAGTCCATACAGGTCACTGGTCTCCCACCCTGTCAAGGGACCAGTCTTGGCTCTCCTGTGGCATTCAGTGGGAGACCGTTCGGGCATGCTCACAGGAGTCTTTCTTTTTGCTTACCTGAGGTCAGTTCTTGGGGTCTCAAATCAATATGAGTGGCTCTGGCCAGAAGGTGGCTTAAGTAAGAGGGGAGGCTCCGCCCCTTGCAGATTATTTGCATAATTGTTCCTGCCTATTAAAGGGGACTACACATCCCATGGTACCAGTGACCTGTATGGACTAAGTGAAAAGGATTTAACAGGTAAGACTAAAATCCTATTTTTTGTGTCTATATGAAGTATTGAAATAACACTCTCCGTGGCTCAAATAATCTGAAGATTAATTGGAGCTGCTGATTTTGTGAAACATTACTGTCCCTTTAAGTAACATTGCATGTAAGCAACACAAAACAAGTGTAGCACAACATTTCTGTGTAGAGCACAATTCTGATGTATTGTCTTTTAGGATACAAGGCACTGAGCGAGTTCTAAAAGCTTTGAGAGGAGGGGGATACTTCACTGAGATTGTTCCAGAGGGAGGTATTTTGGATATTTACTCTTGATATCAGGATACCAAACTGACTCAGTCAGGTGTATGATGTCCTGTTATATACTTAAAGGAGCAGTAAACCTTTTTTTAATAAAAACCTATATATAATAGAGCTTATCCTGCTGAGTAAAAGAAGGCAACTCCCACCGCTGTCAGTTGTTTTATTCAAATCTAGGTTTAAAGGCTGTGTACACGGGCCAACACTGGCGATGCTGCAGTCATGCACATCAGGGCGCTCCAAATTCAGACCATAGTCCTCTCTGCACACCTTCCTGGGACCAAGCGGTCCCAGGAAGGTGCGCATAGAGGACTCCGGTCTGAATTCGGAGCGCCCCACTCCGTATCAGCCGCGGCGCAGGTAGTCTGTACTGCGCATGACTGCAGTGCATGCAGCCGTCTGTATTGAGCATGACGGCTTCTGACAAACATCATTCAAAATGTGTAACACTTAAAATAATCAGGAAGTGAATTTACTAAGCTACACCATCCTATTAGTCAGCTCTGGTCAGCTGACCATAAATCTCCATACGATAATGTAGCAACAGCGCCACTGTATCATTTCAGGCCACTAAAAAAAAAAATTAAGTTTGAGCTGTAATAACTTTTGACTAAAACACCTTTCAGCGGTGGGAGTACCCTTGTTTTACTCAGGGGGATAAATCCTACCAGATATTTTTTTTGCATTTTAAGTATTAATTTGCCTTTAAATAAAACATCTCTCAGCATCAGGAGTACCTTTACTCAGCAGGATAATTCATACATAATATATATATTTTTTTATTATGCAATATTATTAAATGTACACCACTGGTCTGTTTCCCAACTCCTTTGCAGTACTAATATTCTAGTCATTATTTTGTGGCTCTAGATATACATAAATATCTTGTATTGATATATAATATATAAGCTTTTACTTAAAAATGTTTTTATTTTATTTAGAATATAACCATATAACATAACGCAGTTATGTAATAAGTAAACGTTGTGTGTATAGCGTTTTCTGAGACATATTACTAGAATTAAAATCATATCTTAATAAAATGTGGGGACAAGAGTAATAGGGCAGTGTGAGGGGAAGAAGAGAAGGGAAAGAAATAGGGGCGGAAAAAAGTGTGGGTGGATATGAACGGAAGGTCTCATGAACAGAAGGTACTCCATGGAGTATTAAAGGGACAGTAATGTTTCATAATAAAAGCAGCTCTAATTAATCATCATAGTATTTGGACCTTGGAGAGTGTTATTTCGAGTTGTAGTTCAAAAGTAATTCAATGACAAAATATCCCCCTCCCGCCCCTTTTACTGATGTAACACTGTTCAGCCAGATCAGAAAGGAGGTGCCCAGGTAGACTGCAGAGAGGGACAATCTTCAATTAAGATAAGGGAAAAACCTGAAAAACTTGTCAAGGGGGGCAAGGCTTTCATTGTTTTCATAGGAATAAGAGTGTCCCCTGCTGTTATCTGTCTGGTCTATGGACTGTATTCCACATCTGAGAAGAGATGGCTTACACTAGGTAAAAGGGGCGGGAGGGGAAACTTTGCTTGTGAATATCTCTCAAACCATAAAGGTTTGAGAGGTAAGACTTATATCGTTCTTCATGTTTTTTTAATGCCTACAAAATAAAATAAAGATAAAATGAAGTATTACTATCCGTTTAAGGAGGCTATATCATAGTTGAAGTGGATTCTAGTGTGAAACCAGAGAGACCAGAGTTTAATAAATGTATTCTCTTATCAGTAGCGATGGCAGTGAATCTTTCCTTTACTATTACATTGCACAGTTGGTTATTTAGTTAATTTGATAGAGAGAGGACGTGACTTTCAGTATTTTGATAACGACAGTCAGCTGCTCAGCAAATATGAGTCACAAGTGTAACCCAATGAGTGCCAGGGATGTGATACTTCTGGTACTCAAAGGGTTAAAGCTGGACTTAGAGTCTCAGTTTTGTTTATTGACTAATGCAAGCCAGGGATCTGGCAGTATTGGGGATGGAATAATTTGTTAGATAAGGAGGAGGTTCTTGACCACAGCTGGTTTAATAAAGCACATTCTCACAAGCAATGTAGGTTATTGCTCACAGTACAATATCCCCCAAAGCATAGCTCTGACATAGTTCATTCCTATTATGAAGATGAAAATGAGTGTAATATCACCTCATAAGAGTCTTGTAAGCATTTTCTTAAAAATGTTAATGTTCTTGGATGAGGGGGATATATTTACAAGGATCTGCTAGACTTCCCAGTCAAGGTTTTGTCTGAGCTGTAGTTCCCATTTGATTACGTACCGCGTCTTGTGTGTAGGATGTGCAGAGCAAGCAAATCAAACTATGTGTCCTACCACAAAGTTATAAAATGTATTCAGATGTGGATTATGGGGAAAATGACACATACATTTTTGCACAAAGAGAACCTAACTAGTAATAAATCTGTATGTGAGAGAGAATCATTGGAAATATTTGACCTTAGTAAGGTCTGATTGCAGCCACCACTTCTATGAGGTTTGGGAGGTCCTCAGTGGGAAATCGAGGTTGAAGAAGAAATGGACCTGCCTAGAGCCAGGATAAATCAAATTGTATTTCAGTTTTAGAGAGATCCATAGAAGCAGTATGTGTTTTTTTGCAGAGAGGGGTGTACATATGCCCTGCTTTGGTAAAGAGTTTAGCCGCAAGACCTCAAATATCTTATTGAAGCCAAAATATCTCCCTTTATTTCAACCAATCTTCTATTCCCATGGGGAGAGCTTCAGAGTGAGAGTGGGGGTAAGTGAACTGTATGGAAGTACTGCAGAACGCTGGAAACTCTCAAGGCCCCGGTATTATGGGATATGACATGTTGCTTTATTGTAAGGCGTTAGTGCTCCCAGATAAAATCAAGCACCTGTTTTTGTAATCTTTTCTAGCTGAAGTGTGGGGGTGTTAAAATGGAGAGAGCAAAACAAATATAGAATTTTAGGAAGTGTTTTCATTTTATTGAATAAAGACTGTCCATCCAAGAGATTTTAATTTTTTTGACATTGTTCAAAGGTCTTGTTTTAGAGAAGGTAGATGAACCTGTAGAGTGACGAAGAGAGTCTGGCAACATAGACGTCCAGGTATTTAACCCTTTGATTGCCAGGGAGGTGTCCAAAGCATTGCAAAAGCAATGAATTATGTACCTCCCTGGCACTCAAATGGTTAAGGGGTTGTTTAGCCAGGAGAAGTCCAAGTGGAGTGAAAGGACTTTTTCTACATTATATGTGTGATTCAGATTTGGATCTCTGTTTATATTTTTTTGTATCATAGAGGATGCACCTATATTTGAGCTGACTTTTCAAGACAGTCTGTCCACTTGTTAAATTTTAGGTGTGGCAAATGTGTTTTCTGTCTAATACAGCCATTTCCTGGCAGGGAATCATGTGAATTGTAGTCTGGCAGCAGCTGGAGGGCCTCATGTTGCGTATCCCTAGTCTATTCTATGTGAAATACTTGTGCAATATTTGAATGTTCAAAATAGAAGACATTATAGTGTATCAACCAGATTTAACCTGCGAGATGGGTGAGAAATGCAATGCAAAAAATTTTTTGGCTCTAATTTAAGATGCTGGAAGTTTCTGCATGTTTATTCCTGTACTGATCTTACACCGCCTTTAGGATGGATTATAGGGCAGCAGCCATAATAAGAGTCTTAGGGCGAGGTGCACTAAGGAGTGATAAAGAAATGGTAACTTGGAGATGACTTGTCCAGTGATATCACTTCTCCAATTCCTTTGTTATGTTATGGTGGAGCCTGTGCACTAAGATTTATCCCACTTTGGAGACCTTAGTGCATTGGCTCTATAGAATAACATAGGAACTGGAGAATTTATATCACTGGAGATGTTGGGCTGGATTCAAATGCAGGTGCTAATTTTATCTCTACTTTTATCTCCAGGTATCCCCATAGACTTCATCAGGAACATTTTTGATAAAACGGGAGGTAACATTTATCTCCTGTATTTGAATCCAGCCCCCTATCTTCACTTTTTCACCTCTTTATCACACCTTAGTGCATAACCCCATTAGTATTATTAGTAGTTAGTGGCTCACCACTAGCTGTCCAATAGTGGCACAGGCACAGCAATTCAGCAAGGCAAAATGCATAATATGCACTAAGTCCAGGAAGGCAGCTCTCGGATCTGAAGTGATTGCTTTGTGACAGTGTGTCTGACAAGTCACCCTCACACAGGAGTCACAAGCTCCTGCAGCAGTAGAAACATAGTTACACATTGTAGCGAGCATGAGAATGCTTCCTGCACTCAACTCATATAGCAGGGTTGGCCAACCCTGGTCCTCAAGAATTACCAACAGTACATGTTTTCAGTATATCTTTGCTTGAGAACAGGTGGATTAATCAGTGGTTCAGTCTTGTTAATTGATTCCCCTATGCTCAAGCAGGAATCCGCAGCATATGCACTATTGGGAGCCCTGGAAGAGCAGGGTTTACTATCCCTGTAATAGAGAGAGAGATGTGAAATAATGTTCTCCTCTCTCCTACAGGGAAATCCAGGGCATTTACAACATACTTAAAGATTTCAAGAGGCCAAACTCTTAAGCCCCTCAAAAAGGACACGTTTTGGAATACAGTATTTGAGAATAAAGATTGATACATACACAATGTTATGTTTAATCCCTTGGACACTAGAGACAGGGTAGTTGTAATAATAAAGCAAACTTTATACCTTCCCACAATACTTGTTTAAGAAGTACAGCACCTCATCCTCTATGGAGCTGTAGTGTTGAACATGGAAGGCCTTCACAAGCATCTATGGAAGCTGCAGCCCAGTGAGACTGAACTGTGAGACCAGTCTCACAGGTCAGTCTCTCCCAGCAGAGCAAAATAAGGAAACTCAGGAATCTTTTTTTTTTTTTTTAACCCCTGTTCTACAGCCACTGTTGATCCACCAGGTCTCACAATATAAATCAAGCTTAACTGGCAAGTTTTCTCCCCCAGGTTTCGGATCTGCAGATAGGGCACCATCCTTTGTTACTGAAGTCAGTCTTTTGTGCTGAGATTCAGTTCTCCATAGACCCTCTGTATCGGACTCTAGTGCTTGACACAGAGGGTCTATAGGGACTGTGCAATCAACTAATAAAGACTGTGGCTGAAAGCCATATATTTTCAGGATAGTAACATAGTAAATTAGGTCCAAAAAAGACACAAGTCCCACCAAGTTCAACCTTTGCCTCATAACCCAGTGACATGAGAATTATATAGCTTTTCTGCTACCAATTAAGTTAGTCTTTATCAGCGATTCCTGTTTTGCCTACTAATACAGAGTATAACCCTATGTGTTCCCTTTTCCCCTTAGTGACAGACGACTTACCTGGTAAGTCCAGGAAGTCATTCACTATAATGAAAAAAAAAAAAACTGTCATAAAGGGGTTAAAATAGATGTATCTAATCTTGTTTTAAATGTATCAATTGGAAACAAATTCCATAATTTAACAGACCTTACTGTAAAAAAACCCTTTCCTCTGCTGGAGTTGAAACCTCCTTTCCTCTAATCTCAAGGGGTGTCCCCTGTTTTTATGATCATGCCTTGGAATGAAAAGCTCACCAGAGAGATCCTTGTACTGACCTCTCATATACTTGTTCACTGTGATAAGATCTCCTCTTAGTCGTCTTTTCTCTAGAGTAAATAAACCAAGTTTGTCTAGTCGCTCTTCATACTTCAAGTCCTCCATTCCCTTAATTATTTTTGTTGCTCTTTCCTGAACCCTCACCAGTTCTAGAATATGAGGGATTAGTTTTCTATAACAAGCCCCCCTACCAAGTTGAATGATTGCTATGAGTTGTGTTGGGGCTGCACTGCCTTCCTCCATAAGAGATCCTATAGGACTAGACATAGTGAAGTGTTAAACTTGCCCTTTAAGTAAAAACTAGGGGTGCACCGAAATTTCGGTAGCTGAAATGTTTTGGCTGAAAATAGCATTTTCAGCATAAAGCCGAAATAAAAAAAATGGCTGAAATGGAGGAAACTCTCTCATTTCTATCACATTGGGTTCACTGCTTTCCCTCCCTGCATAGAACAGGAAAAGTTTACAAAGTAAAGGAAGGGGTGCCAAGTATTTCTAAGGACAGTTTGAATCACAGTTCTAATACTGATTACACTAAAACTCTTCTTGATTAACCCCTTAAGGACGGACCGCGCACGCACGCGGCAGTCACTTAAGGACCACGGGTCATTCTTTTTTTTTTTTTTTTTTTTTTTTTTGAGTCTGATTCTGGACTCCCCAAACGGCGTGCAGCCGCACGGGGACCCGGAATTCCATGACGTGCATGTATGTCCTTGGTCCTTTAGGAGCCGCAACCTCGTGACATACATATATGCCATGGGTCGTTAAGGAGTTAAATACCCTCAATGTTGCCACTCGAGAGATCTTGTTTCACCTCCGGTCTGTTTACGCCCAGTGCCGGTTCTCGCTGTGCAGCAAGGGTCAGCTCTCCAGCTGCTCACATATATTGGCACCAGTATCTGAAATAAATCAACCCTCTAAGAGCAACACCAAGTAATATGCCCCTTTTAAGAGACGCTCATCAAATGTATGGAAGCAAACAAATATTAATGCAAATATAATGCTTTATTTCCAATGAATTTTGCGGGTCCACAAGCCCGCTTCTTCATGGGATAAAAGTGTTTGTTTTTTTTGCTAAAACACTTTTATCCAGTGAAGAAGCGGGCTTGTGGACCCGCAAAATTCATTGGAAATAAAGCATTATATTTGCATTAATATTTGTTTGCTTCCATACATTTGATGAGCGTCTCTTAAAAGGGGCATATTATTTGGTGTTGCTCTTAGAGGGTTGTTTGATTTATTTCAGATACTGGTGCTGATATTTGGGAGCAGCTGGAGAGCCGACCCTTGCTGCACAGTGAGAACCGGCATTGAGTTTAAACAACAGATGGAGGTGACACAAGATCTCCCTAGTGGCAACACTGAGGGCATTTAATCAAGAAGAGTTTTAGTGCGATCAGTATTCGAACTGTGATTCAAACTGTCCCTAGAAAGACTTTGCACTTCTTCCTTTATTTTAAAGACGCATTGAGCTGTTGCACACAGTGAAGAAGAGAAGCTGTGCAGCGCATAAGGCGGGCCCTTTCACGCTTGATGCGGCTGTCATCCGCTAACATGCTGGAGAGAAGATCAGGCTGGAGCCAGACATACGCTGCTGTGCATAACTGCTCAGGGGACACCTTAGTGCGGCTGTTGGGTCAAAGTATTGAAGGTTATTGGCACATATTAGCGATGTTCTGCCCATGCACATTCAGGGTTTGGTGGTGGGTGGGAGTGAACTTTGAAGGTTCATGGCGGGCACTGCATGGAGTGAAAGGGGGAGATGCTGGGGTCTGATTTTGAGAAGAAGCTTGGGAGGGTGGTGGAGAGTTTTGGTGGCGCATAGTCATGAATAGGAGCAGTGCAGCGCGTGAGACGAGCCCCAACATGGAGGCATGATTCCCAAAGCCCAGCTCAACAAGTGAGTTATTATTCCTTCAGGAATCTCCCATTGATTAGATTGGGCTTTTTAGTATCCTTAAAGGGATAGTAATACTTCGTTTTATCTTTATTTTATTTTGTAGGCATTAAAAAAACATTAAAAATGATATGTCTTATCTCTCAAGCCTTTATGATTTGAGAGATATTCACAAGCAAAGTTTCCCCTCACTGACCAAAATGGTCAAGTCTGCCATCTAGCTGTCAGATTTGGAATCTGGTCCGCGGACCGGCCCTGGCTCTACAGCAGAGCCGAGATCGCGAGATATAAGAACTCCTTCATTCGAATGGTCTACAAAGTGTGCCTGGTTTGCAAGCACACTTTTTAGACCCTTCCAATGAAACAGTTATTTTTATATCTTGTGATCTCAGCTCTGCTGAAGAGCCACCAGTTGATCTGCGAACCGGATTCTAAATCTGACAGCTTTTGGTCAGTGAGGGGAAACGTTGCTTGTTAATATCTCTCAAACCATAAAGGTTTGAGAGATAAAACTTATATCGTTCTTCATGTTTTTTTAATGCCTACAAAATAAAATAAAGATAAAACAAAGTATTACTATCCCTTTAAATGAAAGTATTTATTTGTAGTGGTAATTGATTAGTATGTCTTTCATTTTATATAACACAATCAGGAGAAACATTCGTACAGATTCTATTATTACATAGTTTATTATCTGTGCAGGGGTTGTTCATCTATCCCTGGGTATGTATGTCTGTCTGTGCATGCATGCGTCTGTGTGTCTGTCTATGCATGTGTTTCTGTATGTCTGTATATGTGTGTGTGTGACTCATGATCAATGTGTTTGGCACATCAGTAAAATGGGACTTGTGGATAATGTAACCGCAATGGAAAAGTCACTTTTTTCCAGGCAAGTTGGTAACCTTCAGCTCATGGGACTTTAACTCTGACTGCGCCATGTGCACTTGCTCTACTATATTTTTTTGTTTCTTTCGTTAGGCATTGCCCTATAAATTAAAAAACGTCATTTTCGGCTTCGGTTCAGAATTTTCATTTCGGTGCACCCCTAGTAAAAACAGTTACTCCTTTAAAAAACAAACACATTTATTGTGTGAGTAGTTGCAGTGACAGAAGCGACAAACCTTAGGTAGCTGCTCCTAGAAGAGGAATGGAAAGCTGTAGATAACAATGTAGTAAGGAGACGTTGCGAGTTGGGAGGACACATTTATTTTCAAGACAGTGAAATTAGATATTTAACAGTCAGTGTCTTTGTCCATCTGCCTGTATTCTGGGTCTGTTTTTCACATCACTGGGAAGCTGGCGAGATTTGCAATCCCACAGGCATTCTTCTTGTCTCTCGCTAGTAGAACATAGCCTTTCTTACCCCACTGATCACCCCAGCTAGAAAATAAATAAATAAATAATGATAATGATATGGACTTTCCTTAAAGAGGTAGTAATGTCTTATTATGTAATATTGTAGATATCACAAAAATAAACTAATTGATGCAAGTCCCGTCTCTCAAACCTTTATTGTTTGAGAGATATACAATGATAAAGTTCCTCCCTCCCTCCTCTTTCACTGACGTTATCTGTAAAGCTGACAGAAGGAGAATCGAGTTGTGCGACTCGGCGGAGGCTCTTCAGCAGAGCCGAAATAGCGTTATCTAAAAATAAATACTTCATTGGAACGGTCTACAAAGTGTGCCTGGTTTGCAAGCACAATTTGTAGACCGTTCCAATTAAGTATTTGTTTTTTAGCTGGCGGGTCATGCAATTTGACGGCTGCAGTGAGGGACAAACTTCAGTAAGTAAGTATAAGGAAAACTCTGTCCCCCTTACTGAAGATTGTCCCTCGCTGCAACTGTCCTCACCAGCCTACATCTTCTTTTTGACGTACCAGAACGGGGCAGGCGGGGATCTTTAGTTCTTTAACTTTCAAACTGCAAACTAGTAAGGTATTAGACATAGCGCAATCAGATACTTTTAACATACAGAAGACTCGGGGAGCAACTTTAAAAAGAGACAATACTATCACTTTAAATGACTGAACCTCTGATTAACCCACCTTTGTACATGCAGTGAAATCCTAAACACATGGCCTGCTGGTGATCCCTGAGGACCAGAACAACTGCTCTAAATTGTCTTTGAAATATCACATCACAAGGACAATAAGTTTACAATTATTATAATACTAGTGTAAAAGCCCGTGTACACGGGCCAAAGTCTGGGAGGTGTTAACCCTTTGAGTGCCAGAGGGGTACGCGACGTATTGCTTTGCAATGCATTGCGTACCTCTCTGGTACTCAAAGAGTTAAAAGGCCGGTCCTGCTCTGTGTCTGCCATCACTCACGTGATGCGCTGTAATGATTGCCTGAATGCACAGAATGCACCCACCACAGAACTCCCAGCATTCCGCACAGAATGCTCCCAACACAGAGCTCCCAGCATTCCACACAGAATGCTCCTAGCATTCCGCACAGAATGCTCCCAGCACAGAACTCCCAGCATTCTGAGCGTTCAAGCAGTCTCTACCTCGCATGACAGCTTCTGACAAATATCCTAGCGGATTATTATATACGGATACTTGTATAAAATATGTAAAACCCTGCTGTGTTGGGTTCCTTATTTAGAGGGAATATGATTTATACATATGGGTATACCTAGAAACTTTCTTTTTTTTAAGCCCCTGGCGAAGGCTCGTGTGCTGGAAATGGGCATGTCTAAATCTCACAAATTGTGTCATTAGTCTCTGTGCTAGGCCAGTGTTACCACACACTGTTATGAGCAAGGTCCACACACACTAGGAATGTGTCTAAAAGCACAGCGAGAGGTACGATTGCCCTTGAACATAAGTATTTCGAATACTGTGCAAATAATGATCATAAAGTGCCACATTTTGCCACCAAAACATAAGCTTTCTCAAAAACATGTTTATTTACAGAAGAATGACTAGTATGACAAATAGGAAGATCTTATTGTCTGTAAAACAAGTTAATCTAGATGAATTTTAGCACAGAGGTAAGATAGATCCTCTCATTACCTGTTCTTGATAATCCAGTGCTTGATCCCTTTTTCGTTTCCATACCCGACAGCCAGTACCGCATGATTGATGCCTTCTGGGTTACAGCTTGGGTCATAATAGACACCTAGAGAGTGCAACACACAATGGGATGGCTTTATCATTCAATTACTCTTGAACTACAACTCTGACAGTATTGAAATAACACTCTCCATGGCCCAAATACTATGAAGATTAATCTGTGTTGCTTTTATTGTGAAACATTAATATCCCTTTAACCCCTTAAGGACCGGCAGAGCTTTTTTTTTTTTCTTTCCTTTCTTGTGTTCGATTCCGGACTCCCCTTACAGTGTGCAGCCATGCGGAGCCCGGAATTCCATGATGGTTCTGGCACGTCATGGGTCCTTAACTCAAATCCACCCATGACGTGCCAGGACCGTCAAGGGTCCTTAAGGGGTTAAAGGAAAAGTATCACCTCAGTATAATATCGCCACACACACTTATTATGGGCAAACAGTTATTCTGGTCCCTATGAATTTTTCCCATACTCTTTGGTTCAAGAGTCAGTCCTGGATATCATGTCCATGGATGCGGACATGACAGCTGTAGACAGAGTACATGAGCCTACATAACCCCAGGGCCGGATTTACATCCCTGGTGCCCCTAGGCAAGGCGCCACTCTGGATGCCATTAGCTCCATCCATTGCCACAGTCCCTCACATAGCCTCGCTCCCAGTCCCAAGCACAGTGTCCTAACACAGAAAATAGCGTTTACCTATAACAAGCAAGAACAAAAAAAAATGTGTTGCTCCACAATGTGCTGGAGATCTCTGTAGCATCCAGGGGATTGAATAATAACCTTTATAGGGGTATAAAACTGGAGCAGGGACATGGAGATTGCTCTGGCCACACCCACAATTCAGAATGTGGGTGTGGCCCGCACCACTGAGGCACCTCCCCTCAGAATTTGGAACTCTCGGTAGATGCCTACTCTGCCTACTTAAACCTTTATGGACCATAGGGGTGTGCTGTGCATTGCACATTCCTCTGGTCCTTATAGGGTTAAGACTACCATGTGCAGTGTGCAGAATTTGTGTCCTGTGGTCCTTCTAGAAACTGTTATGGCCGCTTCATGTCATTTGCCATTTCTGGATTTTCCGGCCATAGAGGCGGCCGTGACAGTTGCTGGCAGGACCACAGGGCACAAACTCAGTACACTGTACATGGTAATCTTTTAAGGACCAGAGGGGTGTTCAAAGCATTGCTTCTCAATTTGTTGTGTACTCCTCTGTTACTTAAAGAGTTAAGTTGGCTCATTCACTCTGCCTGCTTCAGTTTGAAAAAACTGTGAGGAACTGTCATGTCTGCCTCCATGGACCTGACATCCACGTTCCTCTCCAGTGTCCAGTGAAGAATGTTATGCCTTAAAGCGGAACTACCATCATAGTTAAAGTCACCCTGCAATAACTAGGCAGGTGGCGATTAGCTTAATAATAGTAATATTACCTCTCACATCGACATGATTCTACAGAAATCCTTTATCATCAGAGACCGGAAGCCAGGCATCAGTGCAGACATCTTGTCTGCACGTCTGCACTGTCAGTCCTGGTCTCCCTTCAGAAGTATTACAGTGTGCCGAAAGGCACCGGAAGGCACAGGCGCACAGACTGCACTAACCTCATTCTCGGAAGATTAAGGATTTCTATAGAATCTTGTCTTTGTGAGAGGTAAGATAACTATTATTACACTAGTCGCCACCTGTCTAATTATTGCAGGGCAACTTTACCTATGGTGAAAGTTCCGCTTTAAACAAAGGCACAAGAGAAAAATCCATAGGGATTTTCTGGCAAAAATAAGTTATGTGGTGGGAGGTAATATTATTATTATTAGGAGGTATTACCTCTCCTATAAAAAAATTTCATTGACACAAAAAGGCCTTAGAGCCGAACACATAACTTCCCCAGAATAGATATAATAGATATATAAGACTAGATTGTAATATCCTGAATTCAAGGTAATCTCTCTTTTTTTTTTTTGCAGATGCTGGCTGGGAGTGCAAGGTATTTAAAGGTAATTTCCATTTAAGGATCCGAGGGACGGGCAATGCATTGCAAAACCCCTGTGGGGAGCTCTAGAGGAGCACTTTTTTTTTTTTTGTTATTGCACTGCATTCTGGGATCTCTGAGCTGCATGCAGCTGAGCCGTGATCCCAGAATTCAATGATGTGCCAGGGCTGTCAACAGTCCTTAATGTCAGGACACACCTAACGGTCCTGGCACATCACGCATCGTTAACCCTTCAAGTGCCAGAGTGGCACTCAAAGGGTTAAGGGGTTAAAAGAATAAATTTATGACTGCTAAGAAATCTCTGTGCAGAGAAGGCTTGTCCTTTTCTACACCTCTGTATTTAACCATTTGAGTGCCAGAGAGGTATGCGTTGGATACCTCTCTGGCACTCAAAGGGTTAATCCCTTTGGTTCCTAGCGATGTCTATAATGCGTTGTAGAATCGGTGCGCCAGAGACATCGTTGGCATTCAAGGGGATAATCTCAAGTGAACTGTAGAAAAGTCACTATTTTTTCCCACTGTTGTAAATGTCATTTCCAACTCTATTATCTACACTTGGCGGTTAGGAAAATGTTTTTGCATCTAATGGGTTAAACCAGTAAGTGTCAATTTATGAAGTATTTTTATATGTTTTAATATATGACCTAAAAAAGAAAATCCTAAAAAGTAGCTCTTCCCTGTAGTAAAAGTCTTTTTCTTTTCAATGCATTGGTCCTTAACCCTTCGAGTGCCAGGAACTTACCCTTACTTGATTTCGACAGGTTTCATTTTATAATCATTTATATGCATAAATTGAACCCAGAAGCAGAACCAGATTTAGGGCTGGATTCAAATGTAGGTGCTAATTTTATCTCTGCTTTTATCTCCAGGTTTCCCCATAGACTTCAATAGGAACATTTTTTATAAAACAGGAGGTAACTTTTATCTCCTGCATGTGAATCCAGCCCTTAGGCTCGAAGCTGTTGCACCAGCCCCACCCATGGCCACACTCCCAATCTTCCCAGGAATCTTCTCCCAGCCCAAATCTCTGTTACCTAACATAAAATACACTTAAAGGAGCAGTTCGTTTTTTAATGAAAAAACATATATTGTAGTGCTTTTCCTGTTGAGTTAAACTGTCCTGGTCTTATTACATTTAATCTGTTGTGTGTGTGTTTTTGTTTTTTACTTTAAGATTTATCTTTAGTGGCCAGATTTCAGATAACTACTCTGCTGTATTCTGTTGGAGAGATGAGCATACCTGGGAACTCTCCGGATTTGGCCCGGAGACTCTGGTTCTGACAGAACTTTACCGGGTCTCCAGGGCAGAGGCAGATTCCTCCGGATGTGGGGAGTTTCTGTTGAAACTCTGCCCACATCTGCTGTTTCTCCCGGTGTTCCTCCTTCCCCAGCCTTCTGTGTGTCACCTTTAAGCCCTGCCCCCCCCTCCAACTCCCGTCAAGCACTGCCCCTTTTTGATGCGATTCACGTCATTATTGTCACCCCCTGCTGCACCAGAGGACTCCTCTCCGGGCAGACCTCAATTGGAAGTTCCCAGGTATGGAGATGAGTCACTGACAGCAGTTGTCCATATAATGTGATAGTGTCTGCTGAGTCTCTTCCTGTCCGTTTGAACTTTCAAGAAGTAAGTTCCCTGGATCTCAGTTTCTTGAAGATACAGCAGATTTAAACGGTTTTGAATAAAACAACTGTAGTTTGAGTACCCCGCACAACTCCCACACAAGCAGTGAAATATGTACAATGTCAGACAGCTGTAAAGTGAGGCTGCATTAGAAAACTATATAATGTTCAGATTCAGTGAGACCTAAACTATAAAATGGAAGGCATAGACTTAAGGCATAACTTTTAGTTTTTGCTAGAGCATACTTAATTTGCAGTTATTTAATACAATATTATGCACCAGCTGGGTTATCCTGAAAACATGCACTGTTGGTAGCTGTTGAGGACCACGGTTTGCAACTTCTGTGTTAAATTATAATAAAGAAGAAGCATCTCACCTTTACTGTAAAAATGAAAGGATGGCAGGCTGGCATCAATGCTTACAGATACAGGACCAACATGGGCAACAGCTCTTTTCAATGCTTTCTCACTCCCTACTGGGATCTCTTTGTAGCCTCTACAGCTGGCAGCCTTCTCAGTTGGGTTGTAGAGGCAGCCTTCGTCCTGACAAAGAAATATCACGGGGAACGTCAACATCATTAGCACTAACGCAAATGATTCAAATGTAAATTGTCTGAGTATCCCTTCTTTGACTTATCTCTTTGTATACATCCGTTCTGAAATTAAGACCATCCAGGAGCTGAAGGCCTCCGTTATCTATAATGTGGTACCTCTGTCTGATTCAGGGGTGGGCAACATCAGGTCCTTCAATTTCCACTTGCTGGGGGATGGTGTTGGGAGTTGTAGACCACCAACTGTTGGGGGTCCTCATGTTGTCCACCCAAATATATGTTAACTTCTTTTAGCAGTTACCTGTACATTGTGGTTTTCTTTTTTTTTTTAATGTAACTTTTAAAAATTGAGCTTTGGATGATGTCTTTGCTGTCTGTGCTCAGAAATCTGACTTGAGGTTTCAGTGTGTTGGTTGAACACTTTCACTGCAGGTACTATTTAATTTGCCCTTTATTATATAATAGTATGCACAGTAAGAGGGCATGATCAAAGGTGTGATAAACTCTCCAATGTGATAAACTCTCCAATTCTTATTTCATTTTACGGAGCCTATTGACTATAATGTCTTACATTGGAAATATGTTAGTGCATAGGCTCTATTGTATAACGTAGGGATTAGTTTATCGCACCTTTTCCACAACTCAATGTGTACCCCCCCTCCCCCCGGTGTTCAACCCATCGTCTGACATGTCGGTCCCTTAAGCACAGACAGTAAAGAGGTCAACTTGTAAAAGTTAGAATGAAAGAAAATAATCAACAGACTTGATAAAACCTGATAACTGCCCCTTTAAATGGGGCATTTAACCTGTTCAATGCTATGGAGTTTTCCAGCGAAATAATTTGCAATCCATTGGAGACCTTTATAGCATGCAAGAGGT
Source organism: Rhinophrynus dorsalis (assembly GCA_037306005.1). Classification (NCBI taxonomy): domain Eukaryota; kingdom Metazoa; phylum Chordata; class Amphibia; order Anura; family Rhinophrynidae; genus Rhinophrynus; species Rhinophrynus dorsalis. Next base: position 57,900,970 of record CM074728.1, read on the forward strand.
TAATGTCACATGAGATAACGTCTCTCGGGTCCCTCTCACCAGCAGCGTTTGACTCTATCTCTGGGAAGTCTCCGGTTTTTGTACTTAAACCCTTAAGGTCCAAAGATGTACATGTAAGTCATGTGGTCAATGTACGATAAGGACCTATGCCGTATATGTACTTTATGGATCTCAGGGCTCCCCTCTCGGCTTCACATCATTCGGGGAGCTGTGAAACGGATCAAAAAAAAAAAAAAATGCTCCGTGGTCCTTAAGTGCCGGCAGCGTGCATGCGGCTGGCCCTTACGCTGTTAATGACTGGGCTTCTGGGTACTGAGGCTGATTCTTCAGGTTCAGTGCGTTCCATTGTAAGTCTACCCACTTCACTTCTAATTCCGTTACTCTCTGCCCTGTTCTTGGCACTCTGTCCATTTCGGAAGCATACCCCACCTTTACTCCAACCAATCCCGCCCACCCCAATCAAGCCCAGCCTACTTTATGACACAAATCACTTCATTCGGACGCTCCCAACCCCAGACCTTGGTGGACCTCCAGAGGCTTGGAACAAGAAGGCTCCTAGTTGTGATGAGGCTCTGTCCTAAAACTCACCTGCCCAATGTAGGGATAAGCTGCATCTGAATCTATTCCTCCATTGTCCCTCACATAACCAAATGCATTGGTCATGTAACCTCCTCCACATCCGTAGTTATCTGTGTCGCAATCTACCAGGTTCTGAGGGCTGAGAGCGATCAGATTCCCAGTTTTCTTCATGAGCTGCCCTTCCAGTGCACCAACCGAACTGAATGCCCAGCAGGAACCACAGTAGCCCTGTATGAAGAGAGAGATATTTAATGAACATGGGTAATGCATAACTACTGCATGGTTACCTTATTCATATCACATCAGCAGCAGCTTTGAAGTCACTGGGCCACATGCACAAAACTAAAGTGCAGTTGTGAAGGAAGCCAGTGAGGGCGCTAAAACCATTCAAACTGTAGACGAATATAAAAAGAGCTGAACTGACAAAAAAGGGAGAATATTCAATTTGTATTGTGCACGGTCAGGTTATTCTTGTCCTGGGTAAATTTATTTCTTCATTAAAGTAATTAACCTCGGGGGGGTGCGCAACGCATTGATCTTCCCCTCTGGTCACCAAGGGGTTAAAAGGCATTTATTTGTGGACTTTGTATTGTTTGATTGAATACCAGTCCTTATCAATGGTTCTCCACGTGCAGGGCCATTTATTCCCCTGAAAGCCCTTATACCAGCTAGCATTCTGTGTTCCTTGGTATTCATCTATTGTATTCATGCCTGGGAAGTGGGTTTTGCCTAAATATAAGGGTGAAGGGCTAAATTCTCATGTAAGAATCTCTTGTTTTCGGCTTGAGTCCTACTACCTGATCTGTTCCAATTAACTCTTCTTTAGAGGGGAACTATCACCCCTATACAAGTTCGGCTCATAATTAATTTCATATAGCGATAAGCTTGAATAGTTGTTTTAATTTTTTTATAAAATTCTTGCTATGGCTAAATTTCAAGTTTTAAAAATTATCTGGGCCCTTCCGGAAAGACTACGGGTACAACTCTGCATCACAGTCTGTCAATCTTCCTCCGCTCCCCTCCCCACGTAGCATCTCGATCCAACCTCCTCCGATGATGGAGGATTTCTCCATGTAAGCTGGAGAGCTCTGTAGCCAATGAGACCCCTCCAGCTTACATGTAGAAATCCTCTGTCATCGGAGGAGTTTGGATCGAGATATACCCATAGTCTGTCCGGAAGTAAGGACCCAGATCATTTTTAAAACTTGAAATTTATCCATAGCAAGAATTTTATAAAAAATTAAAGCAACTATTCAAGCTTATCACTATAAGAAGATAATTATGAGCCAAACTTGTATAGGGGTGATAGTTCCCATTTAAGTCTCTAGGTTGTTGCATGTGTACCAGAAAGGCAGAGGGAGAAGTCCTGCTTGAGTCTGTGTGTGTACGAGCAGTGAGCTCTCTAAGTTGTACAGAAAGGCAGAGGGAGAAGTCCTGCTTATGTGTGTATAAAAGCAAAGATAAATCTAAGTTGTAGAGGAAGAAATCCTGCTTGTTTGGGTGTCTATAAGTAGGGCTACCTCTAAATTGTTCCGAAAGGCATAGGGAGAAGTCCTGCTTGTTGTTTGTATGCTTGTTGTGTGTATGAACAGTGATGTCTTTGTTGTACTGAAAGGCAGAGGGAGAAGTCCAACTTTCCTATGTGTTCAAGTAGTGAGATCCCTGGTGAACAGAAATGCAGATATGTGTGTGCAAGCAGTGGTATCTCTAAGTTGTATATTTCCCCTCTCTTTAGTTCACTTGGTTTGCTCTAGAATTGCACTTTTCTTATCTTATTGAAAAGTGTCCCCCCTATCTCCAACTCATATTTGATAGGAACAACGTGGAGAACGGGCAGAGAACAGTTTGTATTTGTTTTAACTTGCCAAAATACTCTTTGTAATCTCCTTATTATAGCAATATACTGGTTTTCTGAAAATAACGAAAAAGGTGTTTAAAATAAAATACCTGGTTCTGAACTGGGGTCACATAACCTTTTTTCCTGTAGTCAATGTATTCTGGAATTCGTTTTGTCCACTCAGGAATATAGGTGTTATTGTGCTGGTGGTGAGGTGGGACCTTTAATCCAGTCATCTTTTGTACAACTTCTTCACTGGTCTGTGAGCAGAAGGAAAAAACATTCTTTTATCATGAGCAGGTCAGGCTTTACCTGTCACCAGTATACAGCTCTACAGAATAAATTGGTGCTTTACTGATAAAGTTAATAATAACAGAATTTGTCAGACATCCAATGCCATCAATATACAGTCCTGCAGACTAACTTGCTGCTTTATAAATCAAGATAACAATAGGCCAGACTTAAAAGGATAGTAAAGCTTAATACAGAAAATTATGTATCACAGGGTTTAGTCTCTTGAGCAAAACAACAGGTGTTTGATTCAAAAGTTATTGCAGCTAAAACTTGCATTTTTGGATTCAGTACCGCTATGGTCTGAAAAGTTATGGTGCTACTGTTGCTACAGCAGCCTATGGACATTTCTGGTCAGTTGACCATAAACCTTCATAGCAGAGGCGTAACAATAGGGGTCACAGGGGTCGCACCTGTGGCCGGGCCCGTCACTCTTAGGGGCCCAGCCGCCTCCTGCGACCCGCTTGCCACGCGCCCGCAGCAACCTGTAAAACAGGGCAGCACTGTGCACAGCTGATCTCCCGGCGGCCAGCGCTCTAGTCATGCAGAGCGCTGGGAGATGACATAATCTCCCAGCGCTCTGCATTACTAACAACCACGCAGGAGTTCCAGACCAGTCAGAGGTCTCTGCCGAATGCCCGAATCTGTCATGTCACACACCGCTAGACCACCAGGGACTAGAGGTAGGAGGACAGGGGGTCAGTAGGGGGCATTGTGGAAGGGGCAATGTGGAGATGGGGGCATTGTGGAGAATGAGGGGCATTGTGATGGGGGCAGTGTGGAGAATAAGGGGCATTGTGGAGATTGAGGGGCAGTGTGGAAGGGGCATTGTGATGGGGGCATTGTTGAAGGGGCAGTGTGGAGAATGAGGGGCATTGTGGAAGGGGCAATGTGGAGATGAAGGGGCATTGTTGAAGGGGCAATATGGAGAATGAGGGGCATTGTGGAAGGGGCAAAGTGGAGATGAAGGGGCATTGTAGAGAATGAGGGGCATTGTGGAAGGGGCAATGTAGATATGAAGGGGCATTGTGGAGAATGAGGGGCAATGTGGAGAATGAGGGGCATTGTGAAAGGGGCAATGTGGATATGAAGGGGCATTGTGGAGAATGAGGGGCAATGTGGAGAATGAGGGGCATTGTGAAAGGGGCAATGTGGAGATGAATGGGCATTGTTGAGAATGAGGGGCATTGTGGAAGGGGCAATGTGGAGATGAAGGGGCATTGTGGAGAATGAGGGGCATTGTGGACAGGGCAATGTGGAGAATGAGGGGCATTGTAGAAGGGGCAATATGGTGGTGGCCAATGTGGTTGAGGGGAGCCAATGTGGTCGGGGGGGGCCCTTGGCAATTCTTGCACCAGGGCCCGGTGGCGTCTAGTTACGCCTCTGCTCCATATAATGGTGCAGGAACAGCGCCACTGTAACATTTCAGGTTTTGGAGGTAGTGCATCCAAAAATTCAAGTTTGAGCTGCAATAACTTTTGAATAAATTATCTCTCAGCAGCTGAAACGCTGCTGTTTTAATCAGTAGAATACACCCTGCAAAATATTTATAATATATACATTGTCTTAAGTGTTACTCTCCCTTTAATTTCAAAATACAGCTCTGTGTAGTAAGTTGGTGCTTCATAACTAAAGGATGATAATGATAATGTTATTGATATACAGAGATGTGGGATAAGTGGCTGCCTGATAAATAATGGATTATGACAGGGCTGGCTTTAAGTGTCACCAGTATACAACACTAAGGAATTAGTTTTTTCTTTATACATAATAGCTAATAATGGTAATATTTATAAAAATAATAGGTCAGGGTTATCAGTGTTGTCAGTATACCTTGTCTACAAGTTTGGGTTTGGCTACGTTTATGTAGGGGAGAGAAATACAGGGAGAGGGGAGATTGGAAAAACCAAGAGCAAGAGAGATTAACCCCTTAAGGACCATTGACGTGCCAGGACCGTCAAGGCGGTCCGGCACTTAAGGACCAGTGATGGTCCTGGCATGGCATGGAGTTCAGGGCTCCGGAGCCCTGAACCGGAATTAACCCCCCCCCCAAAAAAAAAAGTGGTCCTCAAGTGCCGGCTGCGCGTACGTGCGCCAGTCCTTAAGGGGTTAAAGCGGAACTTTCACATATTAATAAGCCGCCATTCACTCATTAAGCATATGGCGACTAGCTTGAAAATACGTCTTAACTATCGTAAGTGGCAGATTCTAAAGAAATCTTTACCTTTTGGAGACTGATGGCCAGGTTAGTGCAGCCTGTGCGCCTGCGCCATCAGTCCCTGCTGGTTACCTTATGGCACAGTGCAATGCTTTACAGGAGACCGGGACTGATGGCACAGGCGTGCAGACAAGATGTCTACACTGTTACTTGGCTTCCTGTCTCCAAAGGGTAAAGATTTCTTTCTGCTCACGATATAAGAAGGTTTAAAGCGGAACTTTCACATTTTAATACGGCGCCATTCAATCATTAAGCATATGGCGACTAGCTTGAAAATACATGTCTTGCCTATCACTAGAAAAAGACCTGGGTATCCTTGTCAACTACAAACTTGGAAACAGTGACCAGTGTCAAACAGCAGTAGCAAAGGCAAACAAAGTCCTGTCTTGCATAAAAAGAGGTATTGAAGCAAGAGTGGATAACATTATTTTGCCATTATACAAATCATTGGTAAGACCTCACCTTGAGTATGCAGTGCAATTTTGGGCACCGGTTCTGAAAAAGGATATACTAGAACTAGAGAGGGTACAGCGGAGAGCAACAAAATTAGTTAAGGGAATGGAGGACTTGACATATGAGGAACGACTAAACAAACTTGGTTTATTTACTCTAGAGAAAAGACGACTAAGAGGAGACCTTATCACACTGTACAAGTATATGAGAGGTCAATACAAGGATCTCTGCGGTGAGCTATTTATTCCAAGGCCTGCTCAGGTGACCAGGGGACACCTCTTGAGATTAGAGGAAAGGAGGTTTAAACTTCAGCAGAGGAAGGGTTTTTTTACGGTAAGGTCTGTCAAATTGTGGAATTCATTGCCCAGGGAGGTAGTTATGGCAGATACAATGGACACATTTAAGAGAAGATTAGATACATTTCTTTCAAAAGGGAACATACAGAGTTATACTGTTTATCAGTAGGCAGATCAGGAAGGTCTGATAAAGACTAATTTAATTGGTAGCAGGAAGGCTATAAAGTTCTTAGTTACTGAGGTATGAAGCGAAGGTTGAACTTGATGGACTTGTGTCTTTTTTCAACCTAATTTACTATGTTACTATGTTACAAGTGGAAGATTCTAAATAAATATTTACCCTTTGGAGACCGGAAGCCAAGTAACAGTGCAGACATCTTGTCCGCGCGCCTGCTCCATCAGTCCTGGTCTCCTGTAAAGCACTGCAGCGTGTCACATGGTAACCGGAAAGGACTAACAGTGCGGGCGCACAGACTGCACTAACCTGCCCATCAGTCTCCGAAGGTTAAGGATTACTTTAGAATCTGCCACTTGGAATAGGTAAGACATGTATTTTCAAGCTAGTCGCCATATGCTTAATGAGTGAAGGGCGACATTAATATGTGAAAGTTCCGCTTTAAACCTTCTTATGTCGTGAGCAGGTCAGGCTTTCATCATCACCAGAATACAGCTCTGTGTAATAAGTTGGTGCTTTATAGCTAAAGTTAACCCTTTGAGTGCCAGAGAGGTGTTTGCATTGGATACCTCTCTGGCACTCAAAATTTGAAAATGCAATAGAGACCCAGCCAGTCCCGGGTTAAAATCCTTATTTAACCTATTGAGTGCAGAGAGGTATCGCACGCATTGCATTGCAATGGATGGGATACGTTTTTGGCATTCAAAAAGTTAAATCAATGGCATTGTTTTTTTAAATATCTTATGGTGCTGCTGGCATTTTCCATAATGAATGACATTTTCTTTTTGTGCCTTAGGCTCTATATAGAGTAGAATAATGTTGGTAACTTACCATATCTCCCAGATGGTTCATGGCCAAGTCATAAGAATGTATCCCTTGTGCAAACTCCTGGTTATGGGAGGCGATCAGCTTTAGGTTCTTCTCCCATATTTGTCGTCTCCCAAGCTCGTCCAGCTGATGATTGGGGAGGAGAACACACAACACAGTTACACCCAGGCAGAGCACTAAACGCATTACTTTGCAGAATGGTAACTCAAATCTTCAAGTCCTGCTAAGACTATGTTCACAGGAGACCTGGCTGCATCTTTTCTAGAGCATGCTAAGCTTCCTGGGCCTACTGATGTAATTAGTTCCTCTAGTGATTCTTTTGCATGGGCGGCATGGCAGAGGTGTGTCGCAAGGCCAGTCCACATGGGCTATGGCCATATATCGTTGGCCGCTGTCAGGGTGGGTCACAGAGTAATTGGACAATACAAGAAGCATCATGTTCTCCAGACTTACACATGTGAACGATCTGTGCATCAGCCCTCAGGCCACCATGGAAATAAGAGTGCATCCAGTTTGCAGTGTGCTGCATTCTGGTGCATCTTAAAAGGTGGAAAATGCCTGTGTGAACATCGCCATTGGGAGTAAGCTGTTTCACAGTGGTGCTTTTACAGCAGTGTTAATGCTATATGAACATAGCCATATTGTCATTGTTTTCAGGATGTCTCTGCTTGGTTACAGGTGGATCAACCAGTGGCTTGGTCACTTGATTCACTTGTGCTTAAGCAGTGAGTTCCTGAAAACATGCACAGTAGTTGCACTAGAGGCTTAGCATTTCCTACCTTGACATACTTATTGAAAAGGTCATTTCTGCCTTCTCTTTTTGACACGTGTTAATTCATTTATCCCAAAATGAAGGCCACACAAAATATATCAGGATTAGGTAATTTCTGACACTCCGAATATTGGAGATTGCAACTCCAGTTATCCCCAGCTAGCTAGTATCTGGAAACCCTCAGTAAGAGGACCATGAGGTCCTCGATTTGTTCAACAAAGAATCATTTCTGCTTGCATGGACATTATGTCCAGTACCAATTAAAATAAATTTGGTGAACTAGTCCACACAGAATTGATTCGTTGCGGCCATCATTTTGTCCTCGTTTAAGGTGAGTGAGGGTATTATTAGGAGGTGTAAATATCCACTTTAAACATAGCAATAACCTGGTCTTGACAATATGTGTAATACTATATGGAAAGACAGGTGAAAGAAGGTTTACCATGCCGTTGTACTGCTTGCGATGAGTTTTCTTCCACTGCTCCCACTCGGAATCCAGAGTGTCATCTTTATACAGATCAGTCCACACCAAGGGAAGAGCAATGGATAAAAAGCAGAACCACAACATAATGCTGAAAGGAGAATTCATAGCCTAAGAAATTGATAGACAGGAATTTCTTAGTTAATTTGGCTTTCTGGATTCCTATCTCCTGTGAAACCCCAGACCAAAGTTTGTCCATTTTGTGACCTCCAGCTGCTATAGACTACAGCCTCCATGACCCCCAACCATCCTCTGGATGATGTACTAAAATGAACTGGAGTAAATCAAGGGGAATACAAACTGTTCCATAAACGACAAATAAACAGGGCCCCAAATTCCATTGATTTTAATGTGGTTTGTAACCAATTAGGAGTAGAGGTCTCAAATCCATTGTAAAGAAGACCAAGGGGTTAAGAGGCCCTTTTTACGAAAAACGAAACATGTTATAGGGGTTTCCTGTTGAGTTAAGGGCATTTCCACTGAAAACCAACAGATTGTTCCTCTAGATGGCACAATGCCCAAGGATGTGGTAATGGCAGATACAGTGGATACAAGAGAGAATTACTTGCATTTCTAGCACAAGGGAACAGACTTACACTATTAGTAGGTAAAACAGGAAGTTCCAGTAAACAGACTAATACCTATTTAGGAATTTGGAAGGCTTATATAATTCTTATTTTCTTGATTACAGTGTGGCAGAGGTGGAACTTGATGGACTTGTGCCCAACCTAATTTGCTATGTAACCATGTAATGTCCCATTTACATATAGTTTAGGAGATCAACTAACTCCCACCTCAAGTGCTGCCCCAGCAAGAGTCTTATATACAGATTCTGTCTGGTGGTAGCAGTGAAGAAAGGAAATTCCCAATCCTTCCACAAGCTCATACACTATCAGACCAAAGCTGCTACACTTAGGAATTGCCATACACATCAAACTTGTGATATTGGCGAAACTCACAGAGACTATGGTTAAGCACAATGTTGAGTGAAATCTACGGGGCTTTTTCTCATTGGAGGATGGTTACTTTGTTTGTATGTATCAAATTCCAGCTTTTAATACAAAAATTACATTTCTGTGAGTTTCAGCCATGTGCCAAGTTTGAAGTGGAAAATGGATCCGAAGTTCAGCAGGTATGGTTTATTCTTGTATATGGACACTGTTTGGAGATGTTTAATTCAAAAGTTATTACAACTCAAACTTTTTAATCTTTTTTAACATTAAAGCGGAGCTTTCACTTTGTATAAAGTCACCCTGCAATAATTAAGCATATGGTAATTAGCTTAATAATATGTCTGTTACCTCTCAGAAGTGGTAGATTCTAAAGAAATCCTTAATCTTCAGAGAAAGGAAGCCAGGCATCAGTGCAGACATCTTGTCTGTGAGCCTGCAATGTCAGTCCCAGTCTCCTCTAAGAAGCATTGCATTGTGCCACAAGGTAACTGGAAGGAACTGACGGCGCAGGCACACAGACTGCACTAACCTGGCCGTCAGTCTCTGAAGATTAAGGATTTCTTTAGAATCTGCCACTTCTGAGAGGTTATAGATGTATTATGAAGCTAGTCGCCATATGTTTAATTATTACAGGGCGACTTTATAGTATGTGAAACTTCCGCTTTAAACTCTAATTCTCTGTTGTGCTGCTGTTCCTATCACTTAACATAGAGAGTAGTAGTCTTTGACTCAAGCTCTTCCATAGAGTTCTGTGCAAAAAATGTCTTTAGGAACCAGCTGATCAACAGTTTGATTAAAAAGTAAGTCTGAGCTGTAACAACTGAAATAACTTTTATGAAACAGCTCTCAGTAGTGGGTTTACGCGGTAGGAAAAGCACTATAATGTATATTTTTATATGAAAAAGTTTGCTGCTCCTTAAAATAAGTAGGAATTTTTATTTGTTCCCTATGGTAGATGGTTTACTCTAGAATGACTCCAGGGAGGTTATGAAAGGGGGATAACTTAACCGGTGTTAACACATCTCCAATCCCTGTGTTATTCTATGGTGTCTATGCACTAAGATCTCTCCCACTTGCGAAATCTTAGCTCACAGACTCTATAGAATAACTTAGAAATTGAAGAACTGCGGGGTTATGAACTAAGGCATGATAAAGAGGTGATATCACGTCTTTAGTTCCTATATTATTGTATGGAGCCAATGCACTAGGATTTCTACACCTTTGGATATCTTAGTGCATAGGCTGTATAGAATAACATAGGAACTGTAGAAGTGATATTCCTGGAGAGGTCATCTCCACTTTATCAACTCTTTATCATGCTTTAGTGCAGTGTTTCTCAACTCCTGTCCTCAGGACCCACTAACAGGCCAGGATTTGATGATTTCATTGTTAGAGCACAGGTGAGTTAATCAATGTGAATGAACCTCTGATCACCACACCTGTGCTCTAGCAGAGAAATCCCCAAGTTCTGGCCTGTTAGCGGGTCCTGAGGGCAGGAGTTGAGTGCATCTCCCCTCATATCTCACTGGAGGAGTTATCTCCTCTGTATATCCTCTTTATCACACCTTAGTGCACCCATAAGCACCCCTCTGGCAACAAATGGCTATAAGTGCCACTGGTGGATTTCTGTATCCTCTACCTCCTTTGTGTAGCACTGAAAAGTCAAAGTTGTCTTACCCTTTGGTGTTGTGCTACGTCTTTAGCAGTCTGCCACAAAGGTCTCTCCTGGTGCCTGGTTTGTGTCTTTGGCCCAACATCTTATACAGTCCTGTATGAGGAAGTTGCCATGGAAAAAAATGTGATGCATTAGACCTTGTGTTTGTTGAATCACACATGTCCGGACAACCTTTCCAGGACAGCTACTGGGGGTGAAGCTCTCACAAATATTTTATAGAGGTCTCATTGTAATTAAACACATGTAACACCTTCTAATAATAGCCTCCCATTTATCTTACCATGGTCCTAAAATCCTAGTGGCCCCTAGGATTTTCTGGCCATAGTAAGATAAGTAGGGGGCTCTTGTTAGGAGGGGTTACCTATGCATTGTGTCCCTGTGCCCCTACAAATTTTGCCCTTTGCTCAAGAGATAACAATTAATTTTGGTAGTCATATCCACGGAGGCTGACGTGACGGTTGCTAGAAGGCCCACAGGACACAAACTCTATCACACCGCACCTGGTAATCTTAACCCTTTACGGACCAGGGGGATGTACAGTATAATGCCTTGCACACCCATATGGTTCTAAAAAGGATTAAGTAGGTTCGTGCGCTCTGCTTGCTTCAGTTTGAAAAGCAACTGTCATGTCTGCCTCCATGGACAGGACTTCCATGACTAATTATAGATATTATCTCTTGAGCAAAGGCACAAGGGCGAAATATGTAGGGGCCATTAAGATTTTCTGGGCATAGTACAGTAAGTGGAGGGTTATTATTAGGTTTTACTTCTCTTTTAATGTCTGGATGTCAAGTTACCTGCTGATAAGATTCCCGTCTAGAAATGGGATTGTAACCTTTTGCGTTTTAGAACATTATGCAATGCATTGCTTTTCCCATGCATTGCACCCCCCTCTGGCACTTAAAGGGTTAAAGGGCAGCTGACATGGGAAATTCTACACACATAAAAATTCTCATTGAAAGTGGAGTTTTTAACCCTCCGTGCCTGAGAGGTGTCAGACACATTGCTGTGCAATGCGTTGGACACACGTTTGGCACTCAAAGGGTTATGCACTTGAACAATAGCGAGAGGTCTCACTTCGTAATGACAGGCCTCTCTAGCAATCGAATGGTTAAACACTTCATTTAAATCATTAAGTATGTTGGGGATTGTTGTTTATTATGATGTGGGTTTGCTTCAGAATTTTTACTCTCTTGCATTCTGAATATGGCCAGACGTTTATTAGTTAACCCTTTGAGTGCCCTCTGGGTTAATCACTACTAGTCCCACCTGTGGCAGCATTAGCATAATAACCTTACAGAGATCAGTGTCTAATGGTCCTCCCTGGGCTTCATCTTCCCAGAACTGGCTCTGTGCGCTCCAGAGAGGCAGCTGATGATTCTGACTGGCTGTTTTCACATCACTCCCCCTGCGCAGCAATGGAAACGAGACTGACTTTACTAGACCCACCACTGGCAGTTCCAGCATTATAAACAAACAGCCATCAGTGTATAGGTTATATCTGGGCCCCAGAGTTCATGTTGTGAGTCGCACAGAGGCAGCTGAGGATTCCTGTTGGCTGCTGTGACAATACCCACCTGTACACTGCATAGTCAATATGAATGAAGTTGGCACTAGCAACTTCAGCTGTTGCAGGAGTTGGGACACGACGCTTGGTGCAGAACTGTGCATTGAACAATGTACTTTTATAATGCTGCTACTGACAGATGTTGGAATAGTAGTGTAGAAAATACTGAGCTTTAACATGTATTTTTCATGGTAGTTGCACCATTAAAAAGATAGTTATGCATGAATATAAACGTATCTCTGATCACTCATGTGTTTTTGCACATGTACCGTTACATTTCAATATCCTCCAATGTGTAGTTCAACAGAAATGCAATTATAAAGAATCACTCTTCCACCCCTTTTAACTATGTAACGCTCTCTGCAAGACTGTCCGGACAGTGCGCAGTGAGGGACAATCTTCTGTGAGCAAAAGGAAAACCCTGCCCTTCTTCGTCAAGGAGGGCAGGGTTTTCCTTAGGGTGACCACATTTCCATTCTGCCATTCCGGGACATTTGGTCACCCTATTTCCGCGGCTGACCATCTTTCTGAGGGTGACATAGAACTCTGTGTCAGCCTCAGAAAGATGGTCAGCGCCGGCGGGAGCCTCAGCTGCGGGTCTCACTTGCAGCACCAGCATACCTGCTCCATCCCAGCTGTCTTGCACGTACCAGCCAGCCAATGAGGACCATATAGCAAATACATTTCATTGGCTGGCTGGACTGGTGCGTGTTGCTCAAATCCGGGACTCTTTGTTGTCCAGGTGGGGGGTGACCCGGGAAACGGGACACAGACCCCCAATAAGGGACAGTCCCGGTCATTCCGGGATGTGTGGTCACCCTAGTTTTCCTTATGTTCACACCGATAAGACTGTCCCTCACTGTGAGCTGTCCGGATTCCACATCCAGTAAAAGGGGTGGGAGGGGGATTCTTTATAATTGCATGTCTGTTGAACTACACGTCGGAGGATATTAAAATATAGCGGTACATGTTCAAAAACGTATGAGGAGTCATCGGAGTTGGGTTTATATTCATACATTACTATCCGCTTAACCATCTCAGAATATGATTAATTTTTATATTTAATCTTAGCTAGTTGTATTTGGTGTTTAGTAAGATACTATAATAATTTGTTATATATGATGGCCACTGTCTGAAACCTGAAAGTTTCTAATACAGATAATTAGCTCTTATGTATACTTTAGGTATGATTACTTTGCTATCACTTGAAGATAAGTTCATTTTAAGTAGATATAAATACTAGCTATTTGTTTATAATATAAATAGTTTTGACACATTAACGTTTGACCTGGAACATAACTAATTAGAATACTATGCAGGGAATTAGCGCAAGATTCTCATGTTGTGCAGTGAAAGGTCACGTAGCTTTAATCAGTCCTCCCCTCCTGAATCATTATAGAGCCGTAGCCGGTTTGTGCCAGAACTCGTTGTCCCTACTATCCACACATGGCCTGGTTATCCTACATTCAAGCAATAACAGTAAGGATTTTATAAAAAAAAAACGTTCTGACTCTCTACATGCTCCGGATTTCCACTCCATCATTAACGCGGCTGTGGCTGCATCTGTTGAGAAGGCCCTGGCTAGGGTCCTTTCTCAACGATCTCCTGACCCTATATCGGACCTTCACCTTTCAGAGCGGGTTGTCAGGGAGGATGAGGATCTCCGGTTGGTAGGATCTTCTGGTGCAGATGTCTCTGTGGCCAAACGTCACTGGAAAGGGGCTTCAGCCGGATCTCACGGGGCTTCTGGGAAGGCACCCTTAAAAGACCCAGATACACGGAGTGTCCTGACACCTTTCCTCCACCGGTTCATTCATCTGACAAGGAAGATCTTTCTCCACCTGATACGGCCGTGGTTGATGGCGGAGGGCGTATTCACCAACATTTATGTCCCGATCTGGTCGTGACCCATGTAAAGGGATTGAAAGGAGCCTGAAGATGGTGCAGGATAAGCTGCTGGACACTTTGGGGCCCTTGGCTAGAATTTTGTATTTTGCAGACCTCTCCTTGTCGGAAGGTTCGGCTTTGGATGCGAATGCCGTTAGGGAATGGGCACAAAGGTCCATTTTACTTTTAGGGAACTCCATGCTGCTTTATCTACTGAACAGAGAAAGGCGGCTTTATTATGCATCAACTCTAAATTAGAAGGTTTTGGGTCTAAGGAATTGGGCCCAGCAGCCAACGGTCTTCTCTTTGGAGAACCGTTCATTGCAGAGTTGAGAAAACATGTGAATCTGTTCACCACTCTTAACAAGGCGCAGACCTCCCTGAAACATGTGTTTCGTCCTCCTTCTGCTAGAGATGTTTTTGGATGGGCTGGTCGGCAGAGAGAGGCCGTGCCACCAGCAGATTCTGGTCATCAGGCCGCAGGGCAAATCCACCTTCTGCTTTATTCTTCCCATCTACCAACTACCTTGCTACCTCCTTCCAGCGGGGATCGGATAGGAGCAGAGGTGCTCGAGGACGCGGAAGAGGCAAGTTTAATTCCGGTGAGTGTTTCCATCCCAATTCTTTGTTCTACTGTAACGGCTGGCAGACTGTCTCTTTTCTTTCAGAATTGGGAAAGGATCTCGACGGATGCCTGGGTGCTTCAGATTATCAGAGGGTTCGTCATCGATTTTCATTCTGTACCAGTACAGCCGTTCCCTCCATCTGCTGCAGTAGTGTCGACGGAGGGCAGGTCTTTGATAGATGCCGAAATTCAAGCACTGTTTTCAAAAGGTGCAGTGCAGTTCATGCCGGACGATGGAGGTTTCGTCAACAACATTTTCTTGGTGCGGAAGAAAATGGGAGATTATCGTCCCATCATCAAGTTATGGCAACTCAACGCCTTCGATGTGTACCGTCACTTCAAGATGGAAGGTATTCATCTTTTGCACAATCTTTTGGCCAAAGACACTGGTTCACAAGATATGAAGGATGCCTGTTTGTCGGTTCCCGTGGATTTGGGTTGTCTGCACTTCCTGCATTTTTGTTGGCTAGGCCAGCTGTGTCAATTCACTTGTCTCCCGTTCTGTCTCAGCTCGGCTCTGTGGTGCTTCACGAAGTTCCTGAAACTGGTGGTTGCTCACTTCCAGTCCAGGGGGATTAGTTGCCTGATTTATCTGGATGACTTGTTGATTTTCTGAAATGATGCATCCAGATTGCAATGTCAAACGAGATTTCTTGTTCGCTTTCTCGAATCTTTGGGTTTCATTGTGAACGGGAGAAGTCGGCATTGGTTCCCTCTCAGGTCATTCACTTCTTAGGGTTCGATATAGACTCAGTCAATTGTCTTCTGCTTCTTCCTCATTCCAAGATTCATCAGGTTCTTCAGTTGGATCGTGTGTCCTTGTGTCGTCTGGCTCGATTTGTGGGTCTTCTATCATCCTCTATCCAGGCAGTTTACCTGGGTCCTCCTCATTACAGGGCAATGCAGTGTTTGAAGGCTCACCATCTTCGTTCTGGTCATTCTTACAATCAACTGATGGATCTTTCTGCGGAGTTTTGTTTGGAACTTCGGTGGTGGCTGCTACACATGCATGCGTGGAATGGCAAGGTGATTTTTGGGCCTTCACCAGATTTTGTGCTGGAGTCGGATGCCAGTCTTTGGGGCTGGGGAGCTCTTTGTGTGGAGTTTTCCACAGGGGTTACTTGGTCTCAAGAAGAAGGCTTTCATATCATTTGCCTCAAATTGATTGCAGGTTCATTTGCTGTTTGCAGTCTGGCCAGGGATATGTCCGATTGTTGCATCCTCTTGCGGATGGACAATTTTTCAGCCATCCAATATATCAACAAGTTGGGAAGAGACAGGTCTCGGGATCCCATGGAGGCCACAAGGACGTTTATCGGTTTTGTCTAGATCGCAACATTACCCTCAAGGCGGAATATCTTCCGGGTGTCTCCAGCCTGACGGCAGACTGGTTCTCCTGCAATTGGAGGGACAGCAGCGATTGGAAGCTGGATGTAGTGATGTTTCATCTTCTGAGTGTACTCAGGGGGCTGCTGGCGATAAATCTCTTTGCGTCACGCACCAATTACCAACTGAGGACTTATTTCAGCTGGCTGTCGGATCCAGGATGTGCAGCGTTTGGCCTGCTCTAGTGGCATACAGTTTTCCTTTGTTTGCCATGTTGACAAGAGTAGTGCATAACATCAGAACTCAGAGGGTGGTCCTTCTCTTAGTGGCTCCATTGCGGCCGAGTCAGCCTTGGTTCCAGGATCTTCTGGAGTTGTCCTGCGATGACCCTCTCTTTCTTCCATGCCTCCCTCATCTTCTTGCCGACCCTCGAGGGGGCCTTATCCTCTTGTGGTGCAGGGCTGTCTCTCACTAGTGGCCTGGATGCTTTCAGGGTATCCTGGGCGGTCAACGGCTTATCATAATCAGCTAAAAATCTTTTGTGGGACTCAGTGGCTCCTGGTACGAGATGAAGTTACATTTCTGTGTGGAATTCGTGGTCTAGCTGGTATGTGGAGAGGGATTGCGATCCCTGTACTGCAGCTGTGCCTATGATTTTAATTTTTTAGTTGCACTTATTTGAGTTAGGATGCTCTTATCGGTCCATTAACGTTATGAGGTCAGACATTTCGGCGGCTCACGTTCCGGTGTCAGGTGTATTGGTGGGCCGGGATCCATTGATTTGTCATTTATTGAGGGGGATTAAATTGGCTGGTCCCCCAGCGCCTAAGTATTCTAGGTTTTGGGACGATGAGGTTGTTAATTTTTTTGCGTAACTGGCCGTGTAAAGATTCCTTGTCTTTAAGACAGCTTTTGGCTAAGCTTACGCTGCTCCTTTGTCTGGTTTCTTTTCAACGAGTGTCGGATGTGAGGGCGTTTGATGTGGATGGGTTTTCCGTATCCCCTGAGGGGGTATCTTTTTCCATCTCCAGACGTACCAAGATGGATTCTGATTCTGTATTCTACCCATTTTTTAAGGAGGTTCCTCAGCTGGGAGTGGTTGGGGTTTTGCTTCAAAATGTGGAGGTTACAGCAGTTTGTCAGGTCTGTTATTGGTTTTCTATGTCAGGCCTCATAAACCTGTTTCATCCACGATGTTAACTTGATGGATTAGTTGGGTTTTTACCTTGGCTGGGGTTGATCTCACTTTCGGTGCTCATTAGGTTAGGGGAGCTGCGTCATCGCAGGCTTTGTCTGCAGGAGCTTCTATTGCAGACATTTTGCTTTCGGCTGACTGGTCGCGGGAGGACATGTTTCACATCTTTTATTTCCGTCCTTCTTCTCATGCTTCTTTTTCTTTGGTTTCTCAGCATTAAAAAAAGCAAAATATGAAGCCTCCTGTCATGTAGTAAAATTGTAGATTATGTTAACGTAGTGTACTAATAATCTTGATTTTATTAATGACAGGAGGCGAATATTTTCCTTCCCTTTCCCTCCCTTTTGGGTCCTGGTTTAGGATTATTAGGTGGGGTCTGGGTTGTGATTGGTTGAGGTCTGCTTTAGATATACATATGTTATTCGTTTACTGCATATATGTATTAATTATTTGTTATGATTTTGTACTTGCTGTGTGCTTTCATACATTTCTTTTGTTTCAGTGTAACTCCTGCCTCGATGTCAGTTTCGTGGGAAGGCTTCGGCATCGGTTGTCGCTGGTTTGGGGATGATGCTGGGTGTAGAAGGATTCTTGTGTTTCTTATTGTATTGCATATGTTGTTTGCTGGTGTTAGGCAAAGAAAGAGGAGGAGTTTGTGCAGCTGGGGTCTTATATGGAGTTGCTGTTTTTTGATTGGTTATGTAAAGTGATCTGTGCTGCTATGGGTTTCAGTAAAGAAAGTTAAAGCAAAATATTCACCTACTGTCATTACTAAAAATCAAGATTATTAGTACACTACGTTAACATAATCTACAATTGTTACTGTGATACTTGATGGAGATATTGTATTATGGTAGCTGTCTCTTTAAGTGGCATGTTATACTTGTATGTTAATATATGTTTCTCATATTTGTCATCTGTACTCCATTTGTCAATCTGAGCTATTAACTTTGTTTTTGGATGATGCTTGTTTACTTTTCCTTGCTTGATGGTGATGACAAGGGATTTGGGATTAGATATTATGCATAATGTCTGTGGAGTGTCTGTATTGTCATTGTCTTTAATTATTGAACATCCGAGACTGTGCAGTGGGTGACCGTTTCCACTTCAAGTTGCAGTGTATATATACATCTTAATGGTACATATTGATTTTATTGACTTTATTGCATAAGGTGGCATTGGACGCTCACTGTACAGTTGCGGATTATTTTTAAATAAGGGGTAATTTTTCAATGTTGCAAGGTTATGGTATATATTGTTTGTCTTGTTCTCTAGCTTTTTCGGAACTGCCTTTATAACCTCTACTTTTCTATAATTAAAATCTATATTTCTGTTTTTTGTTTTATATTTTAACACTGTTGATTTATTAAAATTATATTAACCAAATAGATAATATGAAAATAGAGTCTGTATTCCTGTTTTGACTTTGGGTTGGTTTCAGCGGTTGTATCCATATTATGCAGTCTGTGGAGTTATTCCCTATAATAAGTCATATAAGAGCGATCATTACCTCATTGCTACATCTTTGTTGCTTGAATTACATTCTTCAGTGATTTTGATTTTATATCTTAATTATATTGAGATATGGATGAAGGTTTTTACTGTTTGTGCTTATGAGTATCATTGTGGAAGTCATTGGAAGGGTTAAGGTTTTTTTTAAATTGAGCAATGGAGGTTTTGGATCGCATATGAACCAATAAGGGATACTGCATTAATGGATAGATTCAGTGATTGGCTGAGACCCATTCAGAAGTTCAAACGGATACCGCCAGAACCGCAGGTCATGAGTAAGCGTGTTAAGTGTGAAACTGTAACGGTTTTATAGACACTCAGACACAGTAGGTTTAGATAAAACACAGTTTTATTGAAAAAACACAGAAAAAGAATAACCCTCGCGGGTCCAGTAATATATGTACACAATATAGTACTGACACAGGTCAGGTTACAGTAATCAATACCCACACGGGTCCAGTATATATATGTGTAACAGCAACAATATAATACTGACACAGGTCAGGTACAGTTCGTGTGATTCCCAAACGAGACAGCAGTGAAATGGTTACTATTAGGCCAGGAAGACTGACAGGCCCTAATAGCGCGAGGCCCACAAGACACTCACTACGCAGAGAGTGACACAATAGCGAGTAATGCCACAGGAGTAAACGGAGGCCCAGGACAAGCAGAAGACTGCCGTAGCAGTAATGGAGGACTGCAACTGTAGGTACAGAGGAATGCCCAACTGAGACTGCAATGACTGTGACCCGATGTAATATGGCACCAACCCTGAAGGGGTTAACAAACGCTCAGACCTAGAGTCGACTGGCAGATAGTGAGAGCAGCCTGAGGCGCCCAGGAATAGACCAACCTCAGCTTGCAGAAGTAAGAGGTCATGCGTACCGTGGTGCAACCAGATATATCTGCCACACAGGGGTGTCGGTCTACGCCACACAATAGGTGACCGGGTCATAGTAACGAGGCTGCCTGAGCAGCAAAGAGGTAACAGAGGATCTGTACATAGACAGAGAGGACACCGGATGACAGCCCCTAGCCGGATACGGGATGGGGCAGCAGGCCGGTCCTGAGATACACGGAACAGGAATGTTTGCCAAAACCGGGTCGGTACACAGAGCAGGAATGTCAGCCAGGCTGGGTCGGTACACAGAGCAGGAACTTCAGCCAATCCGAGTTGGTACACAGAGCAGGAACTTCAGCCAGTCCGGGTCGGTACACAGAGCAGGAACGTCAGCCAATACGGGTCGGTACACAGAGCAGGAACGTCAGCCAGGCCGGGTCAGTACACAGAGCAGGAACGTCAGCCAATCCGGGTCGGTACACAGAACAGGAACGATACAGCAGAGTAGTCAGGCAGTCCGGGTCATACACAGGAATCACACGAATAACTGGATCAAGAGCTAGCAATGGAAACACCACGAAAGGGCACAGGAGAAGTGACAGGGCTCAGTATTTAAGGACAAATACTGGGCGGAGCAAAGCCACACCAACCAATAAGAGGCATCAGGAAGTGGAACTGACAGAATGTCGCCAGTAATAGCACGGGCACCTTGATAGAAACGTGTTGATCTGTGAGGGAACGATTTTACATACCTGCTGGTTTATACTATGAATGCCTCATAAGTCTCTCT
This sequence comes from Rhinophrynus dorsalis, assembly GCA_037306005.1. Taxonomy (NCBI): domain Eukaryota; kingdom Metazoa; phylum Chordata; class Amphibia; order Anura; family Rhinophrynidae; genus Rhinophrynus; species Rhinophrynus dorsalis. The sequence goes on from CM074728.1 coordinate 57,921,271, forward strand.
TTCATCTCTGTGAAGCTTCAAGATCTTGTTAAGGTATCTACATTTTTCTTATGTTATTCTAATAAAATTCATTGCTTTTACTTTAACTTGCAGTTAGTCTTTATGAACGATTTGTTTCTATTGTTCGTGTTCAATTGGGGCGCAGTGGAGAAGCTCCTATATCGCTGTGTTTCATCTGCAGGTAACAGCACGTCTATAGAGACGAAATCCCATTGAAAGTCTTGTGGTATTAGAAGTAAGAGCTGCTGAAGCGCTGTTTATTTTTTGCACATATAGTGGCTCTAACATCCCTTCGGTAATGGTACAATTGGGTTGCCTGTTGATTGAATAATGCATTAGGTTGGTACAAACCCCAGGTCGTTTGGGAACGTTCCCTGTGTAGCACCTTGTTAGGGTGACCACATTTCAATTCTGCCATTCAGGGACACTGCAGAGAGAAAAGCACACCATGGAGTTCTCTGCGCTACAGGGAGAACTGCCCACTGAGTGTTGATACTGAAAGCCATGCCTGTGGTGGACTACAAGATAATGTACATTGCGCCTAAACCCTTAGACTATCTTTACTTTTCAACAAAATTCCACTGCAGCTCTTGTTTGATGTCAAGTTCAATATTCTAGTGTTTAAAGCCCTGTCTGGAGGACATTTTCTTGTAGCCCAGAGGAGGCATCACTTTCTCTCACAGTGGGCAATGGGCATTTCAACTAGTGTTTTGATCTCTGTGCTCTGGGGTCGTCATTCTGGGACATTGTATTGTCCCAGAAGGGGTCTGCCCAGGACAAGGGACACACATAAAATCAGGGACTGTCCCAGGCAATCATATATTTTTCTTCTGTTGTTCAGACAGATGTAAGTCCTCTCATCTCCTTGGCGATTAGCAGTGGGGGCACCTATACGGCTAAGGCACTCTGAAACACCTAGGTGATTGGCCCCATCAATGTACATGCATCATGGAGCATGCAACCAAATCCAAGCTTGTACATTGTTATTGGTCAATTAGTATCAGTGACTTAAAGAGAAGATAATGCTTATAAATATTTGCTTTAAATTACATTAAACTATTTTAGAGAATGACTGATGTCAATCACCTCTGTAAGCCCCCTCCCCTTTTGGTGACATCAGCTCCTTCATTCAGAAGGAGCTGACCACAGAGCTTCAGTAGTTATAGTATTGCTATTTGGCATTCAGACTGAGGTAGATACTTCCCTCGTTTGAATGCTTTCACAGAGTCCCGAACACTAACTTGTGCTGTAGTTGGTGTTAAGGACTCAGTGAAAGCACTCAGAGAAGGGGAGTATCTCCTTCTGTTTGAACGGCAAGTAAGGTTACTATAGCTACCACAGCTATTTGGGCAAGCAACCAGAGTCAGCTCCTCCTGAATTGAATGAGTTGAAATTGAAATTGAAAGGAGTGGGGGTGAAATAATAATTACTAATAAAGGTTGACTCTTTTATCCATTTATATATATTTTGTATTATAACCGCAGTTTCCGGTATGTAGTGATCCTTGTGGAAATCTGCCTCTAGATCACACCTCCTTACTACAAACAGTGTGCTTCAACACACCTAAAGTACTCACAAGTGACACAAGTTATCAGATTTTATACTGAAACACCTAGATATAGATGCAAACAGACAGTGGATGTTTTTATAATCTTCTTAGTCCCCTGGTGTAAAGGTAAAAATAGGCTCCCTATATATACATTTGTTGTTTCCCATCCCTTTAGCATATACTTTGAACTCATCCTTCACATTACCATATCATAACAAAAATAGCATTGTTCCTCTGTCCGCACAGAAGCACCTATACACTGTCTGACACCCCGTCCTTGTTCCATTGTTCAGTGGTAGTAGGCTGACCATATTTCCTGGAGCAAAAAACTGGATGGGGTTATGTAACATCCCATATTTTATTTATCATGAAAATTACCATCGGGTTTTGGACCATTATGACTCATAAGACTCTATGGTAATCAATGTGTACAGTAAAACCACTAGTGTGACGAAGTTCTGATTATATTGAATACCTCTTGCTCCCATACTGCCTCCACCTCCACACTGTGTGTCCACCTCCACACCCTTTGTCCACACCCTGTGTCCACCTCCACACATTGTGTGGACACAACCTGTGTCCACCTCCACACATTGTGTGGACACAACCTGTGTCCACCTCCACACATTGTGTGGACACAACCTGTGTCCACCTCCACACATTGTGTGGACACAACCTGTGTCCACCTCCACACATTGTGTGGACACAACCTGTGTCCACCTCCACACATTGTGTGGATATAACCTGTGTCCACCTCCACACATTGTGTAGACACAACATGTGTCCACCTCCACACCCTGTGTCCACTTCCACATTGTGTTTTGGATCATTTTGACTCATAGTGCAGGTGCGCAGACGTCTCTAAGCCAAGATATCTGCCTGCAAGCTTGTGGGAGATAATAGCACTATTAAGAAGCTAGTCGCCATATGGCTAATTATGGAGGGTCGATTTTATATAGGGTGGTAGTTCCGCTTTAAAGCCTAAGATACAGAGGTTTTACAGATGCTAGCATGGCATACAGGTTATTTACATGTATATAACGCCAGTTCATTTTTAAGTATTAATGTTCTGGATACCTCACTAACATTCAAGAATGAGACAATTCGATCTGACTGGAATTCAGAATGTAATAAGACATTTTACTATATCTGATTCTATTAACCCCTTTACGACCAGCGGTCACGGGGTGAGTGGTCCTTTAAGGACCAGATAGAGAATTTCGGTGTGCCTCCCCATGTGACTGATCACGTGGGGCGGCACGCCGAACTGAGGGACTGAAAGAGATCGCTCCGGTCTTGGAGCGATCAAATTCAGACCCCGGTATTACTCACCGCGCTCCTGCAGGAGAGCGGTGAGTAATAGTACGTGACGTACCAGGACAGTCACTGGTCCTTAAGTGCCGGACCAGCGTGACGGTCCGGGTACGTCACCGGACTCTAAGGGGTTAAGGTGTTTTATAACATCTGTTTACCATTATGGAAAAACAATCACATGATTTACCGTTATTTTCCTGAGCTGGGAAGTTATCTACGCTGTTAATTTTTTCTTCACAAAAGCAGAACTAAGTAATGAAACTTTAGGGGAAAAAAAAATCAAAATTAGTAACACATTTCATGAGTTATAGAAAGATGAACTTCTGTTAGCTTTGCTGTGTTTAACCATTTCCTTCCGTCCCCAAACCTTGCAATATCTGGGAGCAGAAGATTTACATTATCCAGTAAGGATGAGTGAAAACGTTATTTATTATAATTATTCCACAAAACAGGAGATATTATTCCTGTGGAAGGAAAAAGTAATAAAAATCTGTGTCTGAAGCAGTAATTCGATTTTTAACGATAAAAAAGTTACAGGACTTTTTCTCTGAGTAGAAGAAAAGACTCCCCCACTGCAATGTTATTATAGCTGGAAAATATATTTTAAAATCAAACTGTTTGAAGTTGTACTAAGTTGAGTTCAAAAACATTTTTTATATTGCACTCACAGACCATTGCTCTCCATTGTAAGTGATAAGAGAAGCACCATCTGGTACAGACAAAAGAAAATTGCAGTATAACGTTAAAAAACAAAAGTATGACTTGCAGGGCTGGATTTACATCTCAGGAGCCTGTAGGCACAGAAATGTAAAGCACCCCCCCTCCATTGGCCATCTCCACTGGACACCTCCACAATGCTCCTAATGTCCACATTGCCCCCATCATCTCTTTATTGCCCTTACATTGCCCCATCAGCTCCAACTTGCCCCCATCAGCTCCACATTTCCCCCACCATCTCCATATTGTCCTCACATTGCCCCCCATCAGCTTCAACTTGCCCCCCATCAGCTCCATTCTACCCTCACATTGCCCTCCATCAGCTCCACGTTGCCCCCACCATCTCCAAATTGCCCCCCCATCAGCTCCAACTTGCCCCCCATCAGCTCCATGCTACCCTCACATTGCCCTCCATTAGCTCCACATTGCCCCCACCATCTCCAAATTGCCCCCATCAGCTCCAAATTGCCCCACCATCTCCATGTTGCTTCCCCATCAGCTCCAACTTGCCCCCCATCAGCTCCAAATTGCCCTCACAATGCCCCCCTTCGGGTCCAAATTGTCCCCACCATCTCCATGTTGCCCTCACATTGCCTGCCTCCCTCCCATTGTCCGTTTCCTACCTCCCTGGCACAGGAGATCTGTTGTCTGTGCCTCCTCTGGTACATTCAGTCCTGTGGTTGCTGAAGCTCCCGCGCGATCTCCTATTCAGTAATGCAGAGCGCTGGGAGATTATGTCATCTCCCAGCGCTCTGCATTCCTACAGAGCCAACGAGGGAGCTTCAGCAACCACAGGGCTGACTGTACCAGAGGAGGCACAGACAACAGATCTCCTGCCAGGGAGGTAAGAAACGGACAGACCTCCTGCCAGGGAGGTGCAATGTGAGGGCGACATGGAGTGGGCGCTGGTGCAGCCAGCGCGGCGGCCATTTTTTTTTTTTTTTTATTCTTTGAAAAGTATCCCTCTGGCAGGCGCCCCTCAGTGGCGTGTGCCTGTAGGCAGGTGCCTACTTTGCTTTATGGCAAATCTGGCCCTGATGGCTTGTAATAATTTTAGAATGGAAGCTGTTCCAAAGCTTAATATACCTTTGTTTTGCTTCTTCCCATGGAGATTTCTGGTGAACGGACCATAGATGTTCACAGACTGCTGTAGCAACAGCCCACCATATAATTTCAGCCCACAAAAGTGTCGCACCCAAGAAAAGGAAGTTTGAGGTTCAATAACTTTGGATAAAACATCTCTCATCACTAGGAGTACTCATGTATTACAGGACAAACCCTGCAATAATTTATATTATTATTTATTCGGAAAATACTAGGAAGAATACATTGATATATGCAATGCGTTGCATACCTCTGTGGGGCTCAAAAGGGTTAAAACATTTATTACTGTCCGGTTCTAAATATGAATATGCCTCCATTTATTCAAATATGTCCAACTTGTTCCAAATAATGTATCCAGAAATGCCACAGAATAATTTGCTTTATATCATAATAATCAAATACTTAACTCAATGATTTCTGCCTCTGTGTGCGGCCCCAGAGGCGGCGGCAGTGGAGACAGTACTATGTGGCACAGCCCCTCCCATCCTGTCCCTCACAGACCAATGCCCATTCCACACTGAGGGAATGTGAGCAGAGACTGCCTTTATATGTGGGCAGTCTCTGTTCAAATTCTCTCACAGCCATTTGCTGGGAAATCAGATTCGAGCAGCTGTTCTTTAAACTGATTGGCTGGGATGTGTGCTGTGAGGGAATTTGAGCAGAGACTGCACATATATAAAGGTAGTCTGTGCTCAGATTCCCTCAGTGTGAAACAGGCATCGGCCTGTGGGGGACAGGAAGAGGGTGCTGTGCCACATGGTACTGTCTCTGCTGCCACTGTCTCCGAGGCCGCACACAGCAGCGCAGCCAAAATCATCGAACTAAGTATTTTATTATGGCATAAAGCTAATTATGTTATGGTGTTTCTGGATATATTATTTGGAACAAGATGGACATATTTGAATAACTGGAAGATTATTCATATTTAGAACCAGACAGTAATACATGTTTTAACCCTTCTGAGCCCCAGAGAGGCATGCAACGTATTGTTTTACAGTGTTTTGCGTACCCCTCTGGCACTCAAGGGGTTAAAGAATAGGTAGAGAAGCGACAGTAGAAAGGTGCTAGCTGCATAGACTAGACAGTCCCCTTCATGCCTGCCAAAAAGTGATCAGTTCACAATCCCAAATATCAGTCAGTCAGTCAGGCATTAAAGGGATAGTAATACTTAAAATGTAAAAAAATATATGTTGTAGGGTTTATCCCCCTGAGTAAAACAAGAGTACTCCCACTGCTGAAAGGTGTTTCATTCAAAAGTTATTAATTTTCAAAGTTGAATTTTTTAGGTGCAATATCACAGTGGCCAGAAATTGTACATTGGCGCTGTTGTTACACGATCCTATGGACAGCTCTGGTCCCGGGACCATAAATCTCCATAGGATGGTGTAGCAACAGCGCCACTGTACAATTTCAGGCCACTGTGATATTGCACCTAAAAAAATTCAACTTTGAAAATTAATAACTTTTGAATGAAACACCTTTCAGCAGTGGGAGTACTCTTGTTTTACTCAGGGGGATAAACCCTACAACATATTTTTTTTACATTTTAAGTATTACTATCCCTTTAAGGGGACTGGCTAGTCTATGCAGCTAGCACCGTTCTACTGTCGCTTCTCTACCTATCCTTTATGTTTATCTTACCTGCAAAGTCCCGCACAATAACTATTAAATGTCCTCTCTCTCACTCACATAGCTTGACTCAAGGGGTTAAACTATGTATTAGTGTGCCAGATATTTCAGCATTGCATTCATACTTTTATTTTTATTTACAGCAAGAAGACTGAAGAGAAGAAAGGAGATAGGCAGTAGATGACCAGGATGCTGAGGTCTCCACTGGACATCAGGATTAATGGTAAGTGTGACTTTTAATAGGATGTTGCTTTTGTTACTTAGTCTGGTTAACCCTGTGAATGCCGGCTGGGTAATTTTACCCCACTGGTTATTGAGTTAGCTTCCTACACTGTAGAACTAAAAGGGGTAGGACAATCAGAGATCGTAGGCTGTAAGTAATACCAATGTCATTCATCAAGTTACATTTAAAGCAAGATAGGGTGTGAATAATAACTGGTATTCTCTTTAATAAGGTTAGCCGCAGTAATAATAAACACGGCACCTTAAGTGATACATTCACTAAGACGGACTTAGTATTCGGCGTATGGTAAGACCTGCACCTCATACTGTTACTCACTAGCCACTTTGTATCAAATACTGAATAGAACGACTCTGTTGAAAAATAGATATACGTATGGACTATCCAACGTCTGACATTGTATATAACTGATGAATGGAGTCAAAAACACTACACAGCCTCTCTCTGATTATGAGAGTTCACAACTAGCTCCATAACTCAATTGTATCTGTTGTTGCAAAAAATACAAGTATTTTGAATTGACAACTAAGTTCTATCGGCTATAAACACTCCTATCCCTGTACTAATCCAATTTCAAGTGGGCCTATAAAACCCACTTTTTAAAAACGTCCCAGCAGTACTATTGCATCATTTAAAGGGACACACACACATACATCGATTTTTAGCCATTTACCAATAAAGTTTATTTGTTTTAAACGGTTGATAACCCAAGTGGGCAATTTAAGAACCGAACTAATCTCTTTTCAGTTACACAGACACCCCAGATACTATCAGGGTACCCTGATGTAGCTGAATTCTTGTGCTTCTTGTTTGTTTCTCATTTCTCTTAAGATCTGCGGTTCACAAACATATTATTCACCTAATTTTTGTAATTATCTTTAAAGGGATAGTAATACTTAAGTTTTACAAAGCTGCATCTTGTAGCCCTTAAAAAAGAAATTAAATGCCCCCAGTGCCATTTCTCAAACATTTATGGATTGATAGATAATTGTATTTAAAGTTCCCCCCGCCCTGACCTCAGTACTCTAGCTGACTGCAGGGAAATCCGGTCCTGGGACCAGCCAGCAGCTCTGCAGCAGAGCCGAGACTGAGATATTGAAAAACAAAGCCTTCACTGGAACGGTCTTCTAAGTGTGATTGCAAACCAGGCACACTTTGTAGACCGTACCAGTGAAGGATTTTTCCAATAACGCGATCTCAGCTCTGCTGAAGAGCCTCCGCCAGTCCCGGGACTGGATTCCTCTGCAGTCAGCTAGGGTGCTGACGTCAGGGTGGGGGGAACTTTACATATGATTATCTCTCTTGTGGTACAGAAGTATACACTACATCTCTATACCCTATGACTGGCATTAGCATCTGCTGAACAATACATTTTAATACCAGGAAGCTTAGAAAGGATTTGCCCCTATTTTAGGATAAAGTCTGGATGTTAATTTATCAATGTTTTCCAATGGGTTTTTTTATCTAGTATTCAATGGGTTACAAGCCCCATTGCAATTATTAGGAATTGATATGTAGGTGGTTTGCTTAGAATTGCTTGTAATATAAGACCCATATATCAAGTTTTCGAATCTAGAACTTCCATTGAACTGAGCAGTGGTTCTCAATTCATGATCACAGGGACCAGTAACAGTCCAACATCTGAGAATTTCACTGCTTAAAGGGATAGTAATAATTAAAATGTAAAAAAAAAATATGTTGTAGGGTTTATCCCCCTGAGTAAAAAAAGGGTACTCCCACTGCTGAAAGTTATTTTATTCAAAAGTTATCACATCTCAGACTTGAATTTGTAAGGTGCAATATCACAGTAGTCTGAAATTGTACAGTGGCGCTGCTGCTACACCATCCTATGGACAGATCTGGTCAATTGACCATAAATGTCCATAGGATGGTGTAGCAACAGCGCCACTTTACAATTTCAGGCCACTGTGATAGTGCACCTAAAAAAATCAAGTTTTCGCTGTAATAACTTTTGAATAAATGACCTTTCAGCAGTGGAAGTGCCGTTGTTTTTTCACTCAGGGGGACAAACCCTACAACATTGTTTTTGTAGATTGTAAGTATTACTATTCCTTCAAACGCAGCTGGGTGAAATGAAATCACTGAGCAAAAAAAAAAAAAAATGCTAAAGATGTGGCCTGTTAATTGGCCCTGGTCCCCGATGAGATGGTTTGGAACCACTGAACTAAAGCATAGCTCCTGGAGTTCGATTTATTAGGGCCATTAACCCCTTAAGGACTGGCACGCATGGCCGGCACTTGAGGACCACGGGGCTTTTTTTTTTTTTTTTCTTTTAGCGATTCTGGTTCAGGGCTTCCGGTGCAGCGTGCAGCCGCGCAGGGAGCTCTGAACTCCATGACGTACCAGGACCGTCAGTGCTCCTTAAGTGCCGGACCGCCGTGACGGTCCTGGTACGGCAATGGTCCTTAAGGGGTTAAGAAATTGGCAATGGTGGTAGTGGTTTTCTTAAGTCACAGTTTGTTATTCTATTACTTGTGCTGTAATAAAATGTTGCCAGTTAAAAATGCACGAGTTTCATCAGATTAACTTTGAAATCCATGGAACAGCCCATCCATTTGCAATTCTATTGTATGCAGGGGCTGTAAAGACACATTAAGGGGATGCATTGTCTGCTGTTAATTGTGCTCCTACCAGACACAGGCTTTGAGTCCCTAATGTTTATTAAAAACCGCCGCCGAACAACAGAACATCATGTGCAGCTGGATTATACTAGCAACCCACAGATGAATAGATATGGGGGCCAAAAAAATTCCCCTAACACCCCACTACCAGCACTAAAAATAAATAACCGTTTGAATGCCAGTGTATGCAAGGCATTGCAAAGCAATGTGTTGCCTACCTCTCTGGCACCCAAAGGGTTAACCCCACCTAGACCTAACACTAGCCTATGTCCCATGCCCCCTCCCCGCATGTTGAACAAGTACATCACGTATCTTGAAGTCGGAGAGCCTGCTGTGTCCTTGACACCTTCTTCCTCCTGCTTCTTCATCAACACCAGCATTTTAAATAAATAAAACTCCTAATACCCTGCCGCAACCATTACCCCCTCTCCCCTTGTCCTGTTCATGATGTTGCCTGAGCCAGTGTGAGCAAAAAAGAACAGGGAGTGGACATATAATATATTATTTTATTATTTTATAAATATATAATGTTATTCCTCACAATCCCATTGGCTGAGAGGTAGGGGTTACGCAGGTGAAGAACATGCCCTGGACCTCATCTCACCTCCCAGCCAATCATCTTCTAGCTGGAAGTGTCACGCATGAGCGTTATGTCACCCCTCCATCTTTTCAATGATTGGCTAGATGGCTGGGTGACATTACATGCATGTGTCCACTCCGACTAGATGCTGATTGGTTGGGAGGTGAGGTTACTCCAGGACATGTTTCTTGCCCTATTAACCTCACCTCCCAGCCAGTGGGAGAGTGGGAATTAATTTGAACAAGGAAAAAAGCTGGCTCAGGCGATGGTGGAGGAGTATTAGAGTTTTTTAATTTATGATGTTCACTTTCAAGAAGAAGCAGGTGGACCAGAGCATCAAGGATACTGTTCAAAGTAAGTGATGTACTTGCTAAACATGTGTGCAGTCGGAATGGGGCATAGGTTAGTGCTAGGTCTGGCGGAGGGTTATATTGGTATTGTTAAGTGGGGTGGGGGACTATTAGAGTTGGTTTTTGTGACAAGCATTAGGCAGCTATGTGAGTTCATAATACAAACACATGTTATGCAAGGTGTTGGCCAGATAATAGAATTCCTGCATTACAATGATGTGTGTAGCGGGTACAAACTCATTTTAGCACTAATGCTTGCTTTACTGGGCCCAGTTGAATTGAGCTCTTGATCGGTCTGCTGCCAGCAGTTCTTCCTGAGAACCTGAGTCTGCTGCCATAAGACAAACTGATTTAAACCAACTGCACCGTGGGGGACAAACATTCCCACTGAGTTAACCATTCAAATGCCAGATGGGGGGTGTGGCCTGCCGCTGTGGAAGATGGCTGCCTAAGTCTTGAGCTCCGTCGCCTTCCCTATCTAGCGCTCTAATTTGCTTCTATCAGCCACGATGGTGCGTGGAAAAAGGGACACGCTTGGCTCTTCTACACCTGGAGGTAGAGGGAAGACCTCTGCTGGGTCTCTTAAGGGCTTCTTTCAATCCCAGTCCGCGGTGGACGCCTTGCTGGCTGAGGATCGTGGGGCGGCCTCGCCATCTTGTTCCCACTCCTCAGGGGAAGATCTACCCGATTCGGTCCCTGTGGACCCCTCGGCCTCGTGCCCCTCGGACTCTAATCAACACATTTTCTCCTCACTACCCTGGAGAACGGACTTTTCAAACCTGGTCCGCGAAATTAAACTTACCGTTCAGGATGACATGTCTAAACTGCGTGATGACCTGAGGGGCCTGGAGCAACGCATTGCTGTACAAGAGAAATCCTCTGCTGCTCATTCCCGTAAATTTGAGACGCTGGCTAAAATCTCCTCTCAGCATTCTCTATACCTTGCTGACTACAGGCGACGTATAGAAGACCTGGACAATCGCGGACGACGACACAACATTCGTGTCAGTGGAGTTCCCGAGGCTGCCCCCCGTGTTGAAGAAAACGTACCGATGCTCCTTTCACGGATCTTCAATGCTATGCTGGGTCAACCGGCAGATCATTCTATTGTTTTTGACCGTGCTCATCGGGCTTTGCGCCCTAGGGGCCCTGCTGGGAGTCCCCCACACGACATTATTTGCTGCCTACCGGATTTTGCACTCAAGGAGACCATTATGAAAAAGGCACGAGATCTGGGTGCCTGGTCCTATGAGGGACATGAGATTACTTTCTACCAGGACCTGTCTGACCTCACGCTACAGGCCCGGCGGGCCCTTCGTCTTCTAACTACTCTACTTCAACAAAGAAACATCAGATATTTTTGGGGCTTCCCCTTCAGTCTGACGGTGATCCTGGGGGATATGGCTCATACCCTACACCATTATCATGAACTATCATCCTTCCTGGAGGAATTGGGACTCCCGGATGTACAGATACATGACTGGAGTCTTCCAGATCTTCGGGGCCTGAGGAGATCACGTACCAGTCGCCCTTTCCGTGGTCAGGGTCGCCTGGAGGCTCCCCCTGATCCTGCCACCATTCGTCTTACCAGAGACGTTGAGATAGAGGAATGATTTGTTCCAGACTTCTGGGATCCCAACATTCTCGATTCTGCATCTGAACGGCGGGCCTGTGGCCCTGAGATACTTTCTGGATACGAGCTACAGCTCCCGGCTCCTTACCACCCGCCTCTGGACTTACCTTTGAGCCCTTCAGCCTGCTCATTTTTGGAGCTCCTATTGGCGGACATTTGTAGTTTGTCGGCCCCCGGCCCCTATGGGGGCTGATTTGCCCCACTCATTTGCATTCCCTTGCGCTCCTTCCCCCACTCTTCTTTAGTATACCTAGGCTGCCTGCTCCCGCTGCCCTTGAATCTTTCCTTCCACTTTTGGGCCCTGTCTGGCCTTTGCCCTGGAGGCGGATGTCCCTACTCCCCCTCTGGTATTTTACAGTTTGCCCCGTTGTTTGCTGCTGTATTTACGCAAGCTGCGCTTTTGTTGCGCGGGGCCTCTAGCGCTTTTTCATATTGCACACTTAGCTTATGGCAATACCCCAGACCTCAGCGCTTTATCCAGCCAGGTTATTTGCCTTTGCTTTGTATTTGCTATGAATGTTTTACTGTTTATTATTGGGGTGTCGGGCGGGGGGTGGCCCGTCTCTGGGGCGGGGCGTGTCTGGGCCTTGGGGCTCCCTTGGAGCCCTTGGGGTCCGGGGTCGCCCTGGCACAGATAGCGGGCTCTGTGGGTTGGGAGGGGGTGTTTTGTGTTTTATGTTTTGCTATTTACTGTTCTTGTGATTATGGGGGTGGGATGATGTATGCCGGGTGGGGGGTGGGGGTTTGGGGGATTCTCCGGTTTCGGGGTCCCCCTGCCCTCTGTCTCCCATCGCCTCTATGGAGTTGGTTGGGTCCACGCGCCCCCTCCGCCCTATTTGCCTATGGCTCCTTGCTTAGTTCCTTCAGTCCCCCACTATTGCCTTTTTCTCACCCAGTGGATATGCTTCTTGAAGCCCCCCCTCCTCACACCATCTTTCCCCTCTTCTTTTTCCTCCTGTTCCCTCTTCCATCCCTCCTTCCTCCCCCCCCCCTCTTTGCCCCTCATTCTTCCCCCTTCCTCCCTTTTATTCCTCCTCCCCCCCTTCCTTTTTCCTTTCTCCCCCTTCTCTCCTTCTTCCTTTTCTCCTCCTTCTCCCCCCTACCTCCCTTCCCTTCTCTCTGGGTGGTGATTAAGGTTATTTGTTTACTTTCTATCTGGGGGTGTGGGGTCCCGGCTGTACGGCATTCCATGTGGAAGTGGGGTTGGGTATTTTATATCAGTCATACACTTCTCCTTTTATTTGTTTCATATTTTTACTGTTGAACCTTTGTAATCCTTGTATGCTCTGACGATTGTTCCTGATTTCTGTACACTGTCCTTGTTGTTGCGCTGGGTGGGGAGGTGGCGGACCTCTTCGCTCTTCTTTCTTGTATTTTGTTAGTTTTTGTTGGACTCCTCTTTGAGGTGTTCTTCTCCTCTTCCCTAGGTGGACACTCCTCCTTATACCGAAGCCCCTTGTTGCCTTGGGGCGGACACGGCCCTCTTCTTTTTAGTTGAGGGCTTTCTCTGCTACCCAACCGGTGCTTCAGCGTATATTTGTTGAGATTTCTTCCCCCTTTTCCCTTCCCTCCCCCCCCCCTTTTTTTTTTTTTTTTTTTTTCTCTCTCCTCCCTTCCATTACCATGTCAGCGGGTCCTTCTTTTGCTCCGGCCGACCTGAAAGCTCAATGTAAAGGGCCTTAATATTCCTGAGAAGCGGTCTCACTTGCTGCGCGATCTTAAATCGCAACATATCTCTATTGCTTTTTTGCAGGAGACTCATTTCCGTGGTTCTTCTGCCCCTAGTTTGACCTCTCGTGACTACCCACAGGGTTTCTATAGCAATGACTTGCACCTAAAGAAAAAGGGCACGGCGATTCTGGTCTCTAAGCAGATTCCCTTTGTGGAAATTGCCCGTTTAGTTGATCCGGAGGGTAGATATGTATTTGTGAAGGGAACTATTGTGGACCAGATATATACGCTAGCTTCTATATACCTACCAAATTCTAAGCAGCATCTTTGCCTTGCTACTGTGCTCACGGCCTTACGTCAGTTTCAGGAGGGTTTCACGATTGTTGGTGGTGATTTTAACGTTGCCCTGGACCCTACTCTCGACACTTCAACTGGCTCATCTAGCACGCCGTTCTATGTTTTACGTAGAATTAAGAAACTACTTCTCGATAATGAGCTTGTTGACTGTTGGAGGGCATTACACCCGGATGATCGTGATTACAGTTTTTTCTCTGCTCCACATGCTAGATATTCTCGTATTGATTATCTTTTTGTGTCCCAGTATCACCTTTCTTCACTTAGATCGGCCTCTTATGGCCTCACGACCTGGTCGGATCACGCTCCCTTGACCGTGTCCTTTCTTTCCCATCTCACGAGACCTACACAGACTTCCTGGAGACTCAATGAGTCCCTTTTGCAGGATCCGGCTACGTTAGCCTCCACTAAAGAGCTTCTGAAGGAGTATTTTGATGTCAACCTAACTCCTGATGTACCTGTTCTCACTGTGTGGGAAGCACATAAATGTGCGGTTCGTGGACATTTTATTAAACTTGCCTCGGCGGTAAAACGAGCACACTCTGCTAGACTATCTTCCCTATATTCCCGAATCTCGGTCCTAGAGCGTTCCCATAAAAATTCCCAAAACGGTAATGATTTTCAACAACTGTTGCTACTACGACGGGAGTTAGCGTCTATTTTGTCTCAACAGGCTCAACGACAATTCTCGAAATTACGTGCCCTCTTTTATGAACATGGCGACAAACCGGGTAAATACCTAGCTAGGGCTCTCCGGAAACGTCGCCGCCTTACCCATATATTGAAGATTCGGTCGCCTAGAGGTTCTCTTAAACAGCTTCCCTCTGACATTGCTAAGGAGTTTGTTGCGTATTATTCGAAACTTTATAATTTGAATCCGACTTCTGCTGACCCTTCTCGTATCGATAGACTGAAATCGCGTATTTCCGCCTACTTATCTACTCACCTGAGAAGTAAACTTTCTCTGGCTGATTCTGATTTGCTTGAACGGCCGATCTCCTTGGAAGAGCTGGGTGTCGCCTTGCGCAATTCGAAAACGGGCAAGTCCCCTGGTCCGGATGGTCTTCCAGTACAATACTACAGACACTTCTTGGAGGTCTTGGGTTCTCATTTTGTTTTTGCCCTTAACTCTATTTTGGATGGGCATCATATCCATCCTCATTCCCTCTCAGCTACGATTGCTCTCATACCGAAAGAGGGTCGTGACGTAGAACAATGTAGTAATTTCAGACCTATCTCCTTGCTTAATGTGGATCTGAAGCTATTCTCGAAAATTCTGGCGCTGCGCCTTATGCCACTCCTACCATCTCTAATCCACTCTGACCAGGCGGGGTTTGTTCCGGGCCGTGAAACCAGGGATTGTACAATTCGTGCTCTCCACCTAATCCATCATGCTCGGGCTTCTTCTTCGTGATCTATTCTTTTGTCCACGGATGCCGAAAAGGCTTTTGATCGCCTGGACTGGACATTTTTGATGGAAGTTCTGAGAGGTTTGGGTCTGGGCCCGCATATGCTTACCTGGATCTCTTCTCTTTATTCTTGTCCTTCAGCACGGATTCGGATAAATGGCTCCCTTTCTGAATCCTTTATGATTTCCAATGGCACGCGGCAGGGTTGCCCTTTGTCCCCACTCCTCTTTATCCTTTCCCTTGAACCCTTTTTGGAGGCGATTCGGCAGAATCCTGATATTATGGGATTGACAGTTACTGGCGTCCAACATAAGGTACTTGGTTTCGCTGATGATCTGCTTTTTGTGATCTCCAATCCCAGAATTTCTCTCCCGAGTCTTCTTCGGGAATTTGAGACATATGGTGCCTTGTCCAACTTGAAGATTAATTCCACTAAATCTGAAATCTTAAACATCAACTTACCTGCCGAGGAAGTCTCGCATCTTTCTGTATCTTTCCCTTTTAAATGGTGCAGAGATGGACTCAAATATTTAGGGGTGTGGCTGACTGGTGATTTAGCAAGACTTTACCAACGTAATTTCCCCCCATTCTTGTCAGCTTTGAAACGAGACTTTGAGACTTGGTCTCCCTTACATGTCTCATGGATGGGTAGAATAAATGCTTTGAAGATGAACGTGCTCCCACGCTTGTTATATCTTTTTCAAACTTTACCGATTAAAATTCCAGTGGCCTTCTTTGCTTCTCTTCGGTCTCTGATTTTGAAATTCGTTTGGGCTGGCAAGAAACCGAGAATTCGGTTTGAGCTTCTGACACGTTCCAAATTGCGGGGAGGTCTTGCCCTTCCGTGCCCCCAAACATACTATCGGGCATCTCATCTCCTTCGTATGCTTGAGTGGATCTATAAACCCCCTCATAAGTCATGGATAGATGTTGAAGCTGCCGGGTCTTCTGTGCCACTACATTTACTTCCCTGGATTTCACCACACCATGCTCGACGACTCTCTGCGGCTCAGCCACTTACATCTGCTACGATTTGGGTTTTTCATGCTGCCTCTAGGAGTTACCGTCTCACCACATACCCTTGCCCACTTACCCCCTTTCGACACAACCCTGACTTTCCCCCGGGCCAGAGTCCCGGTGCGTTTCTTAACACATCTTTGAATGGCCAGAGCGCGTTAGTTGACTTTCTTTCCCCCGATGCCGTGCTACGATCCCTGTCTGATCTCTTACCAAATCGTGTCCCAACAGCTCTAGATCGCTTCCACTACACCCAGTTGGGGTATTTTCTTCGTTCTTTGACTCAGAAGCACAACCTGTTTCGGTCTCTCTCTCCTTTTGAGACCCTTTGTCGTGGTACGTCTCTTCCCTCACATGGCATTTCACTTTTGTACCGTGTACTTCTCGATCAGCGAGATTCTTCCACTCCGGCTTATGTCAGGAAATGGGAAACGGCTCTTCGGGTGTCGCTGAGTGAACAGCAGTGGGAGAAGATTTTTCTACTGACACATAAGTGTTCTTTGAACACTAAACTCCAGGAGTTGTCCTACAAGTTGCTTGCCCACTGGTACCGTACCCCGGCCTTGCTTCACACCTTTTCTCATACTACATCTGACACTTGTTGGCGCTGTGGCTCTGCTCCTGGCACCATGCTTCACATTTGGTGGGATTGCCCCCTTATCTCCCCCTTTTGGTCCCGTATTCGCTCTATTCTACCTACTTTCACAGATACCCCTCCTCCCTTTCTTCCTGCGGCCTATTTACTTCATCATACATCTGTTTCAGTCTCCACGTATAAACGATCGGTTATCAAACACTTACTGACCGCAGCTAAATCGTTGATCCCATTACACTGGGGCAAGACATCCCCTCCGTCTATTTGTGAGTGGGTCTCGCGGGTGGAGAACATTCGCTCCTTGGAGGAGCTGGTCATGAGATCGGATGGTCAGTGGGACCGTTATCTCGGTACTTGGTCGGCCTGGATGCTGTTTTTGGAAGACCCGCAGACACAAGTGCTCCTAGATGGATCTTCTTCCTGAAGATTTATCCTTGCCCCTGGATCTAACCCCGCTGTACCACCCTTCCTTCCTCCATTCCCCCTCTAGTGCCCCCCCCGCTATGTGTTTTTTTTTTTTTGTTTTTTTTTTTCTCTGTATCCCTATTCCTCTCCCTCCTACTATTTACAATTCATGTTTTTGATTTACCAAATTTTGTGTGAAAAGACTGCGTACATATCCGCTATTGTGTAGCACAATGACGCATTATTATGCCTCACTGCAGCAGGCCTGTGTGTCCTTCTCAGCAGTGTCTTACTGGAGTGATGCTGCCTATATACTCTCCATCAAAAATGCAACGTGTTTTCTCCTATTTCTTTTGTTGCCTTGTTCTTTTTATTATTATGTTACGCTCGATTTCTCCAATTTTTATTTGTATCCTATGTACCACAATGTTTTTGCTGTTTTCCGCTGAACACCAATGTGTTTGTTACTCCTGTCTCCCATTCCCTCCCCCCCTTTCCCCTTTTTTGTTTTCTGTTCCCTTCCCCCCTTTATATTCCTTTAAAAACTAATAAACTTTTATTTACAAATGCCAGATGGATGCAGGCTGACCAAATCTAATTTTTGTCTGGTGACAGTAGAGTGGAGGGGAGCCCTGAATTCTACATATTTCCTGTGTGTCCCTGGTTGAAGGTGTGATCTGGTCAGCTAGCTCTCTCTGAAATACTTTGTGCAGTATTCAGAGAGTTAAATAGGGCTTTAAACCACATGAATACTAGAAAAGTATTTAGCGCACTAAAGCCCATATAAATCAGTTATAATTGTGTGTCATTTTTATTTCCTCTTCTGTGGTGCACTTGTTTTGTCCAGAATTCCTCCACTTGTGTTTTGTGTAGGTTCCAAGCCAAGGGCCGTACGCAGGAAGCTAATGGTGAGCAGTTCTGGGGCCAACCAATTACCCTATGGGGGACGAACATTCCATTTCAGTTAAATATATTCCTAATCCCTTGAATGTAAACAGAACTTCAGCATATTACATTTTAATATGTTGGAGGCCTCTACCATTCAAGGGGTTAAACGCCCCATTATTGGTTTGTACCATAATTGCTCTACTTTTCTTTATGCATAAGGCATATTTTTCAAATGAGCAAATCAGTTGTAGTGATTAGTTTCTCTCTAAGCAACCAAGGGGTTAAAGTTGTATCTGTGTCAATTTTAAGTAAATGCTATTTTGTATTGGTAACAAGACTAAATATGGTTACCAGGTAATTGTATCTGATAAATAAAAGGATTATTATTAGTGTTCCTAGATGGAGCTAGTTTGTAGTGCATTTTCAGCTCTGGCCTCCGGAGAAAAGCTCATGGACTGGGAATGGGCATATCTAAATGACGCAAATTGTGTCATAAATTGGGTGGGGCTTAATCTGGAGGGCAGGGCTTGAGCAGGATTGATGACAGGAAAAGTGGAGTTTAATATTACAATAGGAGAGAAGGGGGAGTAAGAGGGTGGGAAGTAGGCAGAATGGATAGGGTTGCCACCCAGCCTGTATTTTACCGGCAGGCCGGTAAAAAATTGGCTTCTGTCAAATGTTGTCTATGGAGAGAATGCCATGGCCGGTATTTTTTTGAAGAAAAGGTGGCAACCCTAAGAATGGATAAGTGAGCAGAGATACTCAGGAAACTCACCAAAGCTGGAGAATTGGTCTTTGTCACTGGAGACCAGGTAAGTATCTCTAAAATCTAGAGTCTCTGGGACAGATTTGGAGAGTTCCCAGGTATTATGTCCATGGAAGCACCAAAAATTAAAAGGGTGACGAACGCATACAGAGAGAGAACAAAATTAAGAGTTTTGTTCAAGGCATTGTAGACTGTCAGGTGCTGCTCAAGTCAAGTTTTTCACACCTAAGTGCCATTGCAGAGAGGAAATGTCCATATTCATATCAGACTGGTCCCACCCTCAGACAGTCCAGCTCCCAAATGTCAGTCAAATCCTCTCTGCACAAGATAAGCAGCTCAACCCCAGATGTACATTTTGGCCTATGTGGGGCTTGTCATTAGGGTGCCCCTGATTTCCTCTAGGCCCATGCCTGGGATACCCATTCACTCATGGGGACTACAAAAACATATAGTGTGACCTACACACACACTGAGAAGGAACAAAATTAAGTGTTTTGCAGAGAGGATTTGCCTGACATTTCAGAGCTGGACTGTCTGAGGGTGGGATGAGACTGATACAAATATGGAAATTTCCTCTCTACAGTGGCAAATGGAAGTGAAAAACATGACTTGGACAGCACCTGAGAGGCTACAATGCCTTGAATAAAACACTTCATTTTGTTCTTTCTCTGTGTACGTTCAACACACTGTTAGTTTTTATAGTGAAAAGGTGACCCAGGCATGGGCCTTTGCCTTCATGTGTTTAGAGGGAATCAGATGTACTCCACTAACGAGACCCACGTAGGCCAAAATGTACATCTGGGATTGAGCTGTTTCTCTTGTGCAGAGAGGATTTGCCTGACATTTCGGAGCTGGACTGTGTGCAGGACCGGTCTGATATGAATATGGACATTTCCTCTCTGCAGTGGCACATCAGAGTGAAAAAAGTGACTTGAGCAGCACCTGAGAGGCCACCATTTTGTTCTTTCTCTGTGTGCGTTTGTCACACTTTTTGTTTTTTTATGTCCATGGAGGCAGACATGACAGTTGCTAGCAGGAGCACAGAGCACTAATCTGATTAGTATTAAGATTATTTTAATATTCTTAGATGGAGCCAGGATATAGTGGTTTTCATTGGTGCAACTTGCCATTGGAGGTTCCCAGTGCAACCAGTTTTTGGGCCCCCAAACACAAAGATATACTACCAGGGTCATTACTAGAACTTATTGGGCCATGGGGCCAATGTACCTCCTTGGATGCTGACCCCCATTATAACTGTCCCCTCTGCACACTCTATAGTTACTCCCCTGGGGCTTTTTACTAGAAGAAATGGTACCATATTTATACCTTCCACATGTCAGCTGGAAGCCATAGGGCCTAATGGCTAAAGGTAAGGTGCACCAGTTCTGCAGCAAATTAAAGGGAGACCAATACAAATTCCCCATTTTCCCACTGAATGTGAAACTGTGCACTGGAAACGTCTAAAACCTTGTTTTAAATAAATGGTAATATTCATTTGGGGCTTTTTATTTGACAATATAACCATACCCTGGAACCTTATTACACTGGGTCCCCGGAGAGACATAAGTCTGGGGATGGGTGTGTCCAAATGATGCAATTTGCATTCAATGGGTGTGGACCCAATCAGGGTAAGTGGGTGGGTTTGAAAGATCGAGGGGCGGGATTTTACATGATATGCAGAAGAAAGTAGGTGGAATTGGTAGGAAAGTGGGTGGAACTTGCCCTCTGTTCTCGGAGGCCCAGTAATTCAGTTGGAAGATCCGGGGTATGAAGATCAGATGTGAATATTAGACTTCAACTTGATGGACTAGTCTTTTTTCAACCTAATTTACTGTGTAGCTATGTAATATAAAGCTGATATTTCCCCACAGAATTGCTCTTTCATTCACTCTGATAAATATGCCACATAGAACACTGGCTTTGTTTTATGGAACCAACTTCAGGAAACCCTGGGTTTCATAGGATCACTGCTTGGCTAGTCTTCTGGGTACATATCAAATGGTGTAATACACTAATATTTCCACCAGAGGGAGCCAGGCATTTGCTTTATTTTTCCATTCTACTTTGTAAAATGATTGCTCAGAATCTTTTGTTTATGAAGCAGCAGTGAGGATGATGTACGGCAAATGGTATAATAACCTCATATTTCCACTAGAGGAGCTAGGAGTTGGCTTTATTTATCCATTGTTCTCTGTCAAATTACTGCTTAGACTTCTTTGTTTATGAAGCAGCAGTGAGAATGATGTAGAGAAAAGTGGAGATTTTTCTAGGGCAAGTTAACTGCACCGAAGACTGCTCTAGCATTCAGTGGGTTAATTATTTCTTATTGAACATCTAATAAGAATGTATTCTTTAAAAAAAAAAAATAAATAAAAAAAAATGTCCATTTAAATAATTTCCGAGTGTATGCAACTCATTAAAGGGTTAATGGTGCAGCTGGGTTGCTCCAGAATTGTACCTCTGCAGTAGTGTCTTAGGGATCCAGGAGTGAAAAGGGGGTAGATCTTCCTGTCCGTCCGCTAGGCCGAATAGTAGGCGGACACCACTGTCTGTCTTGGAATTTGGGCTATTAGTTTTAGGGTTAGATTTAGGGATTTGGGGGTTAGGGTTAGTTTTAACCCATTAACCAACTTCTGACCTGCTGGAGGGATGGCCATTAAAGAGAGAGTAATACTTGCAAATTGCTGATCTCCATATTGTAGCTTTGTTAAAAAGAAACTTATTGCCCCCAGTGTCATCTCTCAAACCCTTATGGCTTGAGAGATGATAGCACTCAAAGTTCCCTCCCCCTTCCCTGACTGAACGCTGACTGCAGGGGAAGCTGTCGTACGACAGTCTTATGTGCATCAGGCGGCTCTGCAGCATTGCCGAGATCGCGTTTATAAAAAATAATTCTTTCACTGAAACGGTCTTCTATGTGTGCTTGGTTTGCACTTTGTTTGCAAGTAGACGTAGAAGACTGTTTCAGTGAAATAATTATTTTTTATAAACGCGATCTCGGCAATGCTGCAGAGCCGCCTGATGCACATAAGACTGTCGTACGACAGCTTCCCCTACAGTCAGCGTTCAGTCAGGGAAGGGGGAGGGAACTTTGAGCGCTATCATCTCTCAAGCCATAAGGGTTTGAGAGATGACACTGGGGGCAATAAGTTTCTTTTTAACAAAGCTACAATATGGAGATCAGCAATTTGCAAGTATTACTATCCCTTTAAGGACCACGGCGCATTTTATTTTTTCCAGGAACGGATTCTGGGGTTGCCGATCAGCATGTAGCCGTGCAGCGAACCCAGAAATCCATGACGTACCAGGACTGTCACCAATCCTTACGTGCCGGACCGTCATGACAGTCCTGGCATGTCTTAAGTCATTTAGGTTAGGATTAGTCTAGTAGTTTGGCTTTGTTTTTACATCACATGTCAAGTGTCACTTTGTTGAGGAACTGCAATGGTGAATCAAATGTCTGTTGTTCGATTTTGTGAGCTTTCACTTTCAAAAACATTAACCCTTTAAAGCGGAACTACCGCCTAATATAAAGTCGCCCCCCACTAAATACAAGACAAAATGAGGCACTCCATCCGGAATTATCAAAATATAAATTTTTATTATTTGGTACAAAAACAAAATAAATCACAAAATCAGTTTAAAAACAATTAAAAACAAATCCACAGGGAGAA
Source organism: Rhinophrynus dorsalis (assembly GCA_037306005.1). Lineage (NCBI taxonomy): Eukaryota > Metazoa > Chordata > Amphibia > Anura > Rhinophrynidae > Rhinophrynus > Rhinophrynus dorsalis. Next base: position 57,943,809 of record CM074728.1, read on the forward strand.
TTAGTGGTGCCAATAGATGTATAATGACCATGTCATGCAAATGCATAAGTCAAGATATCAAATAATTGTTCCACCACTTGAATCCAGTAGACAATACTAATACACAAATGGAGACAAACAATAAATCCTAAACTTAAAGTGCTGACGAAGCCACTTGTGGCGATACGCGTTGGGTCGCACATCCAATGGGATTGGATTGTGTTGGTGCTTTTGTTCCACTTCTTTGTTTACTTTGGGTATTGATAAGATATTTTGGGTGATTACTTTTTCACCTTTTACTTTGTAGCGTATTGCACTTTAAGTTTAGGGTTTATTGTTTGACTCCATTTGTGAATATTAACACTTTAGAATCTGAGTTTGGCGCTTGTGGACTCTCCGTAGCTATGAATAGCCGATATTGCAAGGAGTAGTCCAAAGCTATACACCCGGCCGGGAAATAGTACAACTCGTAACACAAGTAACCTTTGCAACGCGTTTCACACCTATAGCGGTGCTTTATCAAGCAAATGTGAAGTATAGTTGACTCCATTTGTGTATTAGTATTGTCCACTTGATTCAAGTGGTGGAACAATTATTTGATATCTTGACTTTTGCATTTGCATGACATTGTCATTATACATCTATTGGCACCACTAATTCTCCCTGTGGATTTGTTTTTAATTGTTTTTAAGCTGATGTTGTGATTTATTTTGTTTTGTACCAAATAATAAAAATGTATATTTTGATAATTCCGGATGGAGTGCCTCATTTTAAGAGATTTCTTTGGGACAGTCTTGCCCCTTGTGCTCTTGTATTCATGTTTAAATCTCTGAGTGCACCCTGCAATATTCGCATTGTATTTTCCAGAATTAATTATCTTGACTGGCGTTGGACATATCTTGTTGCCCCTCACTAATTGTGCATATACATTCTTAATAGTGTTATTATCTGCCACAAGTACAAGCATCCAAAGTAATCCTTTTTATTGTGAGACCTGCGGCCAGGCTTGCGCACAGACATCTTGGCTTAGAGATGTCTGCACGCCTGTGCTGTTCATCCCGGTCTCCTGTAGGAGGCATTGCATGGGGCAGAAAGGCACCGGAACAGACTGATGGCTCAGGCGTGCAGACGGCTCTAATGCAAGAAGCCTGGTCGTCAGTCTCACAAGTAAAATGATTACTTTGTATGCTGGTACTTGTGGCAGATAATAGAACTATTAAGAAGCTACTCGCCATATGTATAATTAGTGGGGGGGCGACTTTACATTAGGTGGTAGTTCCGCTTTAAGGACCAGAGAAGCGTGCAATGCATTGAGAAGCAATGAGGTCCACACCCCGCTGGTCCTTAAAACGGGCATGTCAAACATACACCCAGTGGGCCAAAAAGGCTTGTGGGCCAGCAATGTGTTACCCTCTGTAGGAAGAAACTTTTTAAAGCGGACCTTTCACATATTAATAAGTCGCCATTCATTCATTAAGCATATGGCGACTAGCATGAAAATACATGTCTTACTTATTCCAAGTGGCAGATTCTAAAGAAATCTTTACCTTTTGGAGACCGGAAGCCAAGTAACAGTGCAGACATCCTGGTCTCCTGTAAAGCATTGCAGCGTACCACATGGTAACCGGAAAGGACTGGCAGCACGGGCTGCACTGACAAGGCCTTCAGTCTCCAAAGGATAAAGATTTCTTCAGAATCTTCCACTTTTTATAGGTAAGACATGTATTTTCAAGCTAGTCGCCATATGCTTAATGAGTGAATGGTGACTTATTATTAGTTGAAAGTTCTGCTTTAAGTTCCCAGCAACCTGACATTAAGGGGTTAAAAATCCCATTTAGATTAGTGGAATTCTTTGTTTGTTCCTAAGTTGCTTACACATGTGTGTACAAGAGTGAGAAAGAGAGAGAGAGTGAGAAAGAGAGAGTGATAGAGAGAGAGAATACAAGAGAATGATAGAGAGAGAGAATAAGAGAGAGAGAGAGAGAGAGTGCAGACAGCCTACAGGTGTTTCTGTGGATACCAGTGGACCAAGGATGGGGTACCACACAGTGTATCACAGATTACATGTACATACATACCCAGAGATCATTGAAATTTCAGGTGATATATTCCTGCTTGCTGTAGCCGTGAGATATTCTTACTGGTTTTCAGGAAACCCATAACATGCTGTAACTTGGACTTTCACTGTCTGGACATACATACCTTCTGGTAGAAATGGTAGCAGTTTAGGGGCTAAATAAACAGTTAGTTGGTGCAGATGAGATAGTAATTAACAATGGACTCTCTTATCCTGAGAATGTCACCCTTCACTTTGAGATTTGGGTCAAAACCCTGAGTCTCCAGGTCAAACCCTGAGAGTTCCCATGCATTTAGATTATCTATACTTACAGTCGATTTCAGAGATGGCTCATTTTACTTGTCTGCCCTTGCTCTATCATCCGGTTCATGTTTCTAGTGTGTTGGGGGGCTCAAGGGGCTTCGGGCACTGTTTGGGGTACTTTTCTGGGAAAACTACATTTCCCATAAGCGCTTGCTTTGTGCGCTCGCTTCTGATTGGCCCTGCCGCAGTAGCCATTTTGTGATATTTCCAGAACGAGTATCCTACGCAGGGCTTGGACTCTCCTTCTCGCCTCTGCTGATTAACCCTTCGCCTGCCAGATAAGTCTATTTTAGCGATTTCTGGGGTGAAACTTTAATCCTACACTCTGTAATTGGGTGATTTCTTATACAGTAAGGTTATTTGACACTGTGCAAATGTCTATACCGTTGGAGCTTGGGGCCAGACCTAAGACTAAGGAGGCTGGGGTCTCTATACCCACTTTTGCACATTGCTCGTTCTTTGATTCAGGGTTACCTAGAGAATTCTTAGGTCCTTTATGCCCAGCATGTTCTGATGTCCCTGAGAGTCTCCCAGGGACCTCCAGCCGTGTGTTAGAGCCAGTTTGGGTACAAGAGTTCAAGGCTGCTACTAGGGACCTTAGGTCCACTTTGCAACTCTTTCCATCCCAGTTACAGGGGGTCTTTCATTCTTGGCAGACCCTCTCCTTTGTCAAGTCTTCCCTGCCAAAGCCTCAGGGTGTACCTGACATGTCAGATTCCTCTGAGGAGGAACTGCTGGTGGATTCGGATGTTGAGGAGTGTTCTGTATTTGGGTCCTCTCAGTTTTTTGGGGACCCTTTTGAGGCTGATCCTGAGCCCTTGGCTGAGGGCCTGATCAGGGTTGTTTTAAATACCCTAAACAATCCCTTAGTGCAGGAGGTTCCTTCTGATGTATTTGAGGAGCGTAAAAAGCCATTTACTTGCTTTCCACCTAACCACACTCTTGACCACCTTGTGTCCGAACAGTGGAAGTCTCCGGACAGGAAACCTTCTGTCGCCAAGAAATTTGCCAAGCTTTATCCCTTTTCTGAGGCAGCGCTTGCTCAGTGGGTTCATCCTTCCAAAGTGGATGCTCCTATCTCCAGGCTTTCCAAGTCTACTGCCTTGCCAATGTCTGATGCGTCTGCTCTAAAGGACTGTACTGACAAGAAACTTGGTCTCCCTCAAGTCCATCTTTGCCACTGTTGGTTCTGCCATGCGTCCAGCATTCGCTGCAGCATGGGTGAACCGGGCCTTTGCGGTCTGGACTGAATATCTCACTCTTGCTGTCCGTCAGGGTGCTCCTACTTCGGATATGTTGCGCCTCCTTGCCAACATTTCTGAGGCACAGCACTATGCTTCTGATGCCTTATTTGATGCCATCCGTTTGGTGGCTAGGGTTTCCACCATTTCTGTGGTTGCTAGACGGGCTCCTTGGCTCAAGATCTGGTCTACTGACACTGCTAAGAAAGCACTGCTCTCCTTGCCTTTTCAAGGCACTTTTTTGTTTGGACCAGATCTTAAGGATCTGATCAGTGAGGCCACAGGGGTAAGAGTACACTTCTACCCTTGGTTCCTAGGAAGAAAACACTTCTTATGCGTAACCGGTATTTTTGTTCCTTTCAGAATGAGACATGTCCAGCGAACCAGACGGTTCCCTCAGCTCCGAATGCCTCCTCCAAGCCCAAACAGCAATGGAAGCCCAAGGTCTCCTCCAATCCCGAGGCTTCCAAGCCTTCTTCGGCATGACTCACCAAACCCGGGTCCCCATTCAGCTGTGGGTGGTCATCTGCATCACTATCACAGCATTTGGGAGGATTCAGTGTCGGACCCATGGGTTTTACAGGTGGTGACGGAAGGGTACAGGATCCCTTTCGCCTCTCTTCCTCCCTTTTGCTTCCTTCCTTCTCATACTCCTCAGGGCGCAGAGAAACACCATCTGTTCGACTGCGCTGTTGAGGCTCTTCTGGACAAGGATGTTCTAGAGCCGGTTCCAGTCCAGGAAAGAGGTATGGGTTTTTACTCAAACCTCTTTGTGGTCTCCAAGAAGGACGGCGGTTGTCATCCCATTTTGGATTTAAAGGATCTCAATTCCTTTGTGATCCGGACTCATTATCACGAACAGTGATTGCTGCTATGTCCCCGGGGAAATTCCTTGCATCTCTGGATCTTCAGGACGCGTACTTACACATTGCCATTCATCCGGAGAGCCTGCAGTACCTCCGATGTGCCTGCAAACGGGGACATTTTAAGTTTTCGGCTCTTCCATTTGGTCTGACGACAGCTCCTCAAGTCTTCATCTGTGTCCTGGGAGCTTTAGTGTCCGTCCTCCACCAAGACAGCAGCAGAGGTACTCCATACATGGATAACCTGCTTCTGAAAGCCCCTTCTGCGGAACTTCTTCATCAGCAGGTTCAGCAATGCATCCATGCTCTGATCCATCACGGGTGGATCATCTATTTGGACAAATCAGATCTTGTCCCATCCCAGCATCTGGTCTTCTTGGGCCTCCTCTTCGATACCCAGAAGAACATGGTGCTTCTCACGGACGAGGTAGCTAACCAGATCGCCCACAGGGTTTCTGTGATCCTGGCTCAAGATCCTGTTCAAGCCAAGAAGCTGTCATCTCTAGTGGGGAAATTCATTTCCACCATAGAAGCGGTACCGTTTGTCATGGCACACACCAGGGAACTCCAGCGGTTCGTGATCCAGGTGTGCAGGGGTCAGCCGGACCTTCTGAAGATGTCAGTGTCCCTCCCTTTACATGTGGAACTGAGTTTGCCATGGTGGCTTGACCTCTCCCATCTGCTGAAGGGCAGGTCCTTCCATGTACCCTTCTGGACCAAGGTGACGACGGATGCCAGCCTCTCCGGCTGGGGAGCAGTCCTGGGTCTCCTGAGTGCTCAGGGTCGGTGGTCTCAGGAGGAATCTCTCCTTCCCATAAACATATTGAACCTTCTGGCGATATTTCATGCCCTTCATCATTGGACATCTCAGCTGGAAGACTGTCCAATCCGGGTAGAGTCCAGCAACTCCACCGCCGTGGCTTACATCAAGAAGCAGGGCAGAACAAGAAGTCTAGCTGCTTGGTTAGAGGTCAAGGCTATTTTGTCCTGGGCAGATGAACATGTTCCTGCCATATCCTCTGTGCACATTCCTGGCGTAGACAACGTCATGGCGGACTTCCTCAGTCGACACACAGTGGATAGTGGATAGTGGGAGCTGCACCCAGAGGTGTTCACCCTCATTGTTCAGAAATGGGGTCTTCCTTACATCGACCTTATGGCAACAAGACACAACAGGAAGATTCCGAGGTTCAGCTCTCGATGGAGGGACCCTCTAGCTCTGGCGGTGGATGCAATGTCCATTCCTTAGTTATTGTTAAGGTTCAGTACACTCAGAGACGGTAGATGTTGGTAAAAAACACAATTTTATTTAAAGCACACAAGGAATAACGTAACCCTCACGGGTCCAGCATATAGCAGTAAATAACTGACACAGGACAGGTTACATTAGCAAATTTAACCCACATGGGTCCAGTATGTACAGCACAATACAATACTGACACAGGTCAGGTAAATTATGACTGATACAGTGTAAGAAAGTCCAGAGATACCAGTGGAGCCACTGACTCAGTTTGCCCAGATAAGAGGAGGCCCAATGTCGCCTAGGCAGAGATAGCGACAGTGACAGGATGTCAGCAGAGAGCAGGCAAGGATCACCTGAGCGGGAGGTTGCAACGGTGGACGCCCACCGGAGACTACAACAGAGTGAGTCAGTACTCGTGCCAGGAACGTATGCCCAGCTGAGACTATCCACCACCGTGTGCCCTTGCCAGCCCCGGAGGGGTTAATGAAAGCTATGGTCTGAGTGTGGAAGGCAACCGGAAGCGCCCAACTGAACCTAGGAGCGGAAGACCAAGAGATCAAGTATATCAGTAATGAGGATGACAGTGGTGGAACAAGTAGCGGCACAAGGCACCAACCCAGTAGGGGTTAATGAACGCTATGGTCTGAATACGGAAGGCAACCGGATGCGCCCAACTGAACCCAAGAGCGAAAGACCAAGCGATCAGGTGAACGGTGTGGAGGATAACTGGCACAATGAGACTCAAACCCACGGACTGAACTACAGGCAGTAACGGAGTACCGTAGCTCTGTGGTGCACGATAACGTGAGCGACAATGCACAGAGCAAGGACAGCAACCGGAACAACAGGATCTTCACCCAGCCGGGCATGGAAGGAGCAGGAACTTCAGCCAAACCGATTCGGTACACGGAGCAGGAACGTCAGCCAAGCCGGGTCAGTACACGGAGCAGGGTCGTCGGTCTCGCCAGGTCGGTTCACGGAGCAGGAACGTCAGCCAGGCCGGGTCAGAACAGGAAGCAGGAACGTCAGTCAGTCGGTACACAGAAGCAGGACCAGTAACGAATAGCATAGTCAGGCAGTCCGGGTCATACACTGGTATCAAAATAAAGGAACAAGCTCTAGGCATCAGGTACACCACGAAAGGGCTGTTACTGGGAGGAGCTGTACAGCGCAGCCAATGAAAAAGCACCAGGAAATAAGCCTGTCAAAATTTCGCTGGAATCACGGGCGCCGTGATAGTTATTCCCTCTGGCATACATCTTTCCGCCCCTCCCAGTGTTGCACAGGGTGTTACGAAAATTACGACTGGAGCGTTGTCCAGTCATTCTGATTTCTTCGTACTGGCCTCGACAGGCTTGGTTTCCAGAGCTTCTGTATCTGTCAGTGGAGGAGCCATTACTGCTCCCTTGCCGTCTGGATCTTCTTCTACAGGGTTACCTTGGAAGGAGGATGTTCATCGTCTAGCCTTCACGGCTTGGAAATTGAATCCTCAGTATTGAAGAAGAAAGGGTTTTCTTCTGGTGTGGTGGCTACTATGCTCCGTACCCACAAACTTGTTTCTTCCAAGATCTACCATCATGTCTGGTCGAACTTTTTATCTTGGTGTGCCGATAAGGGCCTGTCTCAGGAATTTGATCTGCCCACGGTCCTGGCCTGTTTGCAGGACGGTGTGGATATGGGCCTCAGTTTGAGTTCCATTAAAGTTCAGACGTATGCTATCTCTGTTTTCTTTCAGAGCCGCATTGCCATCCTTCCTGATGTCAAGGTTGTCTTCCAGGGTGTTGCTCATACTCATCCTGCCTTCAAGATTCCTGCTCCTCCGTGGGATCTTAACTTGGTTTTGGGCGTTCTACATCGCCCTCCATTTGAGTATTTGGCTACTATTCCTCTACGTCTGTTGACGTGGAAAATGGCTTTTCTCCTGACGATTGTGTCTGTCCTCCATGTCACAGAGTTACATACTCTGTCCTGTAAACCGCCCTATTTGGTGTTTCACAAGGACAAGGCGGTGAAGCCTAGGCAGGTTGTGGTGGTAGGGGACTCCATTATTAGGAGAACAGATAGGGTAATCTGTGGCTCTGATTGCAGCAACCGAATGGTTTGCTGTCTCCCGGGTGCCCGGGTTCGGCATGTTGCAGACAGGGTGGACAGATTATTGGGAGGGGCTGGAGAGGATCCAGCTGTCTTGGTGCATATTGGTACCAATGACAAAGTAAGAGGAAGGTGGAGAGTCCTAAAAGGTAATTTTAGGGATTTAGGCAGTAAGATTAGGAACTGGACCTCCAAGGTAGTATTCTCAGAGATACTACCTGTGCCATGCGCTACGCCAGAGAGACAGCGGGAGATTAGGGAGCTCAATGCATGGCTGAAGTCTTGGTGTAAGAAGGAGGGCTTTGGGTTTTTAGAGCACTGGGCTGATTTTGCTTTGGGGTACAATCTCTATAATAGGGAAGGATTGCACCTGAATGCAAGAGGGTCTCAAGTGCTTGGGGAGAAGATGACTAGACGGTTGGAGGAGATTTTAAGCTATGAAGGGGGGAGGGGCCAATAAATACTAGGATAGATAGTATAGAAAGGGAAGGCGATGTAGTTAATAACCAGGTGGGAGGATCTGGGGGCGGGGTTAGTACAGATGATAGGCAGAAGCCTATAAACTACGTCAAAACTAAATCACAAATGGAACACAGCAGTGGCATAAATTGTATGCTTGCAAATGCCAGAAGTTTAACTGGTAAAATAGGGGAACTGGAGCTGGTAGCTGAAACTGAAAACTATGACTTGATAGGCATAACAGAAACATGGTGGGATGACACACATGATTGGTCAATTAATTTGGAGGGCTACATGTTATTTAGAAAAGATAGGTCAAACAAAAGAGGTGGTGGGGTCTGTCTGTATGTCAAACCAGCATTATTGCCTCAATTGCGGGAAGATATATGTGATGACAGTAGTGAACATGTGGAATCCCTGTGGGTTGAAATAGTCACTGGTGGTAAAACTGCCCAGAAAATATTAGTGGGTATTTGTTATAAACCAGCAAACATTGGTGACCTTGAAGAATCAAAGCTATTAATGCAAATAGAAAAGGCTTCTCAAATAGGGAGAACTATAATCATGCGGGATTTTAATTATCCAGAAATAGACTGGAAAAATGGAACAGCTAATTCTGCTAAAAGCAGCAATTTTCTGAACTTGTTGAATGATAATTTTTTGTCACAACTAGTGCAGACCTCAACCAGAGGGAATGCATGTCTGGATTTGGTAATAACTAACAATGAAGAACTTATCTCTAACATCCAAGTTAGGGAGCACTTGGGGAATAGTGACCATAACATGGTATCATTTGAGATTAATTCAAAAAAGCAATTTGGTATGGGTTCCACCAAAACACTGAATTTTAAAAAGGCCAACTTTAGCAGGTTTAATTCATCCCTTGGTCTCGTTGACTGGGATAAAATATTTTCAGGAAAAAACACAGAAGGTAAGTGGAATGCCTTCAAAATAATAAAAAATAAATTGCAAAAATACACACATAAATTTATCCCTGTTGGAAACAAATACAAAAGAAGCAAATTAAAACCAATGTGGCTAACCAGTAAAGTAATTCATGAATTAAATAACAAGAAAGCGGTATTTAAACATTACAAAGCTGAGGGATCAGCAGAGGCATTTGCAGAATACAAAAATGTCAACAAAACCTGTAAAAAGGCTATTAAATTAGCTAGACTGGAGAATGAAAAAAATATTGCTAAGGAGAGCAAAAGCAACCCAAAAAAATTCTTTAAATACATTAATGGCAAAAAATTAAAGTCTGATAATGTTGGGTCCTTGTTATCTGAAACGGGTGAGTTGGTCAAAGTGGACAGAGAGAAGGCAGATATTTTAAATAATTTCTTTTCTTCTGTTTTTACCAAGGAAGACCCAATGGACAAGAATCTGCAAACTACTTTTACAGAACAGTCACAGCAAACATGGGACTGGCTAACACAAGAAAAAGTGTTAAAACAATTGAATGGTGTTAAGGTAGACAAAGCTCTGGGGCCAGATGGTATACACCCACGGGTACTTAAAGAGCTAAGCCAGACCCTGGCCAGACCGTTATATTTGATTTTCAGGGATTCTTTTATTTCAGGTATGGTGCCCATGGATTGGCGTAAAGCAGATGTGGTGCCCATATTTAAAAAGGGATCAAAGTCACAGCCAGGAAATTACAGACCTGTAAGCTTGACATCTGTGGTAGGGAAGCTGTTTGAAAGGTTGCAAAGGGAATATATTCAAGAATTCTGCTGGAACAGGAATATCATTAGCAATATCCAACATGGCTTTGTGAAAGACAGGTCTTGTCAAACGAACTTGATCACATTTTATGAAAAAGTGAGTAATAATATAGATGAGGGAGCGGCAGTTGATGTGATCTATTTAGACTTTGCCAAGGCATTTGATACAGTTCCGCACAAGAGGTTACTGTACAGATTGAATGAAATAGGCCTAGGGGAAAATGTTTGTGTGTGGATCGGAAATTGGCTGAAAGATAGAATGCAAAGAGTGGTAGTAAATGGCAAGTTCTCCAGTTGGATAAAAGTGATAAGTGGAGTACCTCAGGGATCTGTCCTGGGTCCTATTCTTTTTAATTTGTTTATTAATGACCTCCCAGAGGGCATAGGGAGCCATGTATCAGTGTTTGCAGATGACACAAAATTAAGTAAGGTAATAAAGTCTGAACTGGATGTGTCTTCATTACAAGAGGATTTGGACAAATTGAGTAACTGGGCAGGCAAATGGCAAATGAGATTCAATATAGACAAGTGTAAAGTTATGCATTTTGGGTATAAAAATAAAAATGCAACGTATAGTTAAGATGGTGTTTCTCTGGGGAAATCTACTAATGAAAAGGATTTGGGAGGAATGGTAGACAATAGACTTAGCAGTAGCACGCAGTGCCAGCTGGCAGCTGCAAAGGCCAATAAGATATTGGCATGTATTAAAAGGGGTGTTGACTCAAGGGAGGAAGATATAATTATGCCTCTTTATAGGTCCATGGTAAGACCCCACCTAGAATATGCTGTTCAATTCTGGGCGCCCTTTCTGAAAAAGGACATAATGGAACTAGAGAAAGTGCAGAGGAGGGCTACAAAACTAGTTAGGGGAATGGAAAGTTTTAGTTATGAAGAAAGGCTAGAAAAGTTAAACTTGTACACACTAGAGAAACGGCGTCTTAGAGGGGATATGATAACACTATATAAATATGTTCAAGGCCCATATAAAGGGCTCTCCAAAGACCTGTTCATTAACAGAACAGTACACAGGACAAGGGGCCACCCTCTTAGACTTGAGGAAAGGAGATTTAATCTACAACAGCGGAAGGGTTTCTTTACAGTAAGGGCAATAAAGGTATGGAATTCACTTCCTGAGGAGGTGGTGCTATCAAATACATTAGATGCCTTTAAAAGGGGCCTGGATACTTATTTAAAAGAGCATAACATAGAGAGCTATGTACGTTAGTATTGGGATTAATATTTAGTTTGTGCTAAAGGAGAAATCCAGGGAGAAATCTGATTGCCATTTGGAATCAAGAAGGAATTCCCCCCCCCCATTCAAGGCTGAATTTTAAATTGCTATATTGAGGGCGTTTTTTTGCCTTCTTTTGGATCAACGATGGTAAACAGGAATAGGAAAAGGGTTGAACTAGATGGACGCAAGTCTTTTTTCAACCTAAATTACTATGTTACTATGTTACCTCTCAGGAGTTTCTCCTGAAGGTGGTTTCGGAGTTCCACATCAATCAGGAGATTGTGGTGCCCTCTTTCTGCCCTGACCCCCACCTCTGACAAGGAGAGGGATCTCCACTTTGCTTTGTCTCAAGTTTTATGTACATCACACTGAGTCTTTCAGGCAATCTGATGCGTTGTTCATCATTCCTGAAGGCCCTAGGGCAGGAAGATTTGCATCCAAGGTGACTATTGCTTCTTAGATCAAGTCCACTATTCATAAGGCTTATGAGCTGAGGAAGAAGCCTGTTCCTTTCAGGGTCACGGCTCATTCTACTTGATCTATTGGGGCCTCTTAGGCTTACAAGAATCAGGCCTCTGCTGATCAGTTGTGCAAGGCTGCCACCTGGTTGTTTGTGCACACCTTTTCGAAGCACTACCGTGTTGATGTGTTGGCATCGGCTGACGCCATCTTTGGGAGGAAAATCCTGGAGGCAGTCTTGCCTGTTTAGGATTTTCTTCGGTTTTTGGTGCTTCCTTCACTTTTGAGCCCCGAGGCTCTAGTTCGGTGTGATGTGTAAGAGTTCCAGGGGTGCTGTTACCCCTGTTCAGTGTCCGTTGACACTTCATTGTTTGTTGGACTATCTCTGATCTGATGGTTCATATCTGCTCTGGTGACTTTGGGGGCCTTGCGTCTGGTCCTTGCCTTACTTCCCGCCTCTGGGAAACTCAATGGTTGGACATCCCAGAGTTACCAGTAACCTGTATTGGATGACAGAGAAAAGAGGACTTTAGTCTTACCTGTTAAATCCTTTCTCTTAGTCCATACAGGTTACTGGTCTCCCACCCTGTCAAGGAACCATGCTTGGCTCTCCTGTGGCAGACTGTGGGGGTCCTTCAGGTCATGCTCACAGGAGTCTTCTTTCCCTTCACTATCTAGTCAATAGTTAGTGTCTCAAATCTTTCTGAAGCTGGTTGGCTTGCTGCAGCCAAGAAGGGAAGGTAGGCTCCACCCCCTGCATACAATTCTAGAATTTTTCCTGCCTACAATTAAAGGGGTGGATCACCTACCCAGAGTTACCAGTAAACTGTATGGACTAAGAGAAAAGGATTTAACAGGTAAGACTAAAATCCTCTTATTCTTCGTTAATGCAGCAAATATACTTGAAAATAAAACTGTTTACATATCGCTAATGTAATTATCATGTGCCGCAGTATGTCATGCTGGTGAAAGTTCTGCTTTAATAACAATTCAGACCTTGTTTGGGGGACATTAGGACCCTCCTGATGGTCCCTCTGGTACTGATCTCCTCTCCGGTCACTAACAACATTTATAATTAGAATATGGGGTATGGTTATTTTTGGGGTCTCACTGGGTTAAGGTTGAATAACTGTTTGGAAAAGGCTTCATTTGGGGTTTTGAGTTAAAGAAACAGCAATAACTCCTAATAACCCAAAATAAAAACAATAGAAGCGCACAAAAATCTGAGGGTAATATCTGTGATTGTGCTTTAATCGGCGTAATAGAAATCTATTTACAGGAGAAACTCTTTAAAGGAATAGTAATACTTAAAATGTAAAAAATATATGTTGTAGGGTTTATCCCCCTGAGTAAAACAAGAGTAATCCCACTGCTGAGAGGTGTTTCATTCAAAAGTTATTAATTTTCAAAGTTGATTTTTTTAGGTGCAATATCACAGTGGCCTGAAATTGTACAGTGGCGCTGTTGCTACACGATCCTATGGACAGCTCTGGTCCTGGGACCATAAATCTCCATAGGATGGTGTAGCATCAGCGCCACTTTACAATTTAGTAATGCTTGGGATGTCCAAGCATTACTTTCAATTCCCAATTCTAGATCAATACTAAACCAATGAAAAAGAATTGGACCCAGGACTGAACCCTGTGGCACCCCACTTACAACTTTAGGCCAACTACAAATGGTTCTATTTACAACTGTCTGTCATCTATCATTTTAACAGTTCTCTGTCCATTCATAGATATCGCCTCCCAAACCAAAGCCTTTTAATTTATGCAGTAACCTGTTGTGAGGCACTGTATCAAAGGCTTCAGTAAAATCCAAGTATACTACATCAACAGCAATTCCCCTGTTCAGATTAATACTTACTTACTCTTAAAGGAGTAGTAAACTTTTTTTATGAAAACACATATTTTACAGAACATTTCCTGCTGAATAAAACAAGGGTACTTCCATCACTGTCAGATGTCTTATTCAAAAATTATAGCAGTTTAAATAATCAGGAAGTGAATTTACTGTGTTTACTTCCTGACAGGAAGTGACAGGCAGTTTCTATCACATTCTATGGAGAACTGTATGTCTCTGACTTTTCTGACTTTCCTCTCCATTAGAATCTAACAGGAAAACTAATTAGAATTTGACCACTAGAGGGCACTGCTAATGTAAAAAAACATGGGTTTAAACTGTAATAAATCTGGAAATATAAATCTCTCAGCAATGGGAGTACCCTTATTTTACTCAATAGGAAAATCCCTATAATATATATTTTTTCATAAAAAAAAGTTTACTGCTCCTTTAAATAAAATGCAAGTAAATTAGTCTGCCATGATCCATTCTTCATAAAACCATACTGATTCCTACTAATAATATTGTTTGTCTTCCCATAGTTCTGAATCATATGCTATGGTAGGCTTTACAACAGTAGGAGTGCATTGTTTTTTCTTTTAACTACTTCTAATAAACCACCCAGTTATCTTAATTTGAGGAGAAACCCTAATGACCACTGTGAATCAGTTCTTGGTTGATTAGTCCCTCAAAATTAATCTTTAATTATTCCTGGATATCATGTCCGCGAAGGCAGGCATGGTTCGTTGTTGCAGGACTCCAAATTCCTTCTATTAAAGGAAGGAATTCCTTTCTAAGATTGGGAGGAGTTTGGGGTCTTAGAGTCCTACAGCAATGAATCATGTCTGCTTCTGAGAACATGATATCCACTACTAATTAAACAACAATTTTGGGGAACAATCAGTGCAGAATTGATTGATTCAACGTGATCATTAGGATTTTCTGCCAGGTTAAGGTAAGTGGAGTTTGGTCCAGAATTGCTCCTCTGTACCTCATTGAGATGCACTTCTGAAGTAGTGTCTTATGGATTCAGGGCTGAAACGGGGAAGGAGCAGATTTCCATGTCACTCCCCTGGGGTCTATACCGGGCAAATGCCACCAATTGGTTTGGAATTTGGGTTAAAGGTAGTTTTAGGGCTTTGGGTTAAGGTTAGTTTAAAAATGTAGGTTTAGATTAGACTAATAGTTTGGGTTAATTTTTACCATATGTCAAGTATCACAGTGTTGAAGACCTTGAATGTTGAAACAAATGTCTGTTTTACTGTTTAAAGGGACAGTAACACTTAATATGCAAAAAACTTTATATTGTAGGGTTTATCCTCCTGAGTAAAACAAGGGATCTTCCATTTGTGAGAGGTGCTTTATTCAGTAGTTATTGCAGCTCAGACTTGAATTTGTTAGGTTCAGTATCTCAAGGGCCTGAAATGCTACAATGGCCCTGTTATTACACCATCACATGAACAGCTCTGGTCAGTTGACCTTAAACCTCTATAGGATGGTGCAGCAACAGCGCCACTGTAACATTTTAGGCCATTGAGATAGTGCACCTAAAATAACTTTTGAATAAAACACTTATTGACAGTGGATGTGCCCTTGTTTTACTCGGGGGATAAACACTACAATATAAATAACTGGACATACCAAGTGTTACTATCCCTTTAGGGAATAGTTGGTTGAGTAAATTGTTATTTGTCACCTATGGTGCAGTTGAATTTCTCCATAATTGCTCAAGTTTTTCTTAATACATGAACATTCTTCTTTATTAAAAAGACTAGACACAGAGTGATTGCAATTAATATAACCGTTTAATAGTAAAAAGCTTTTTGTTTGCTGCTGTGCTAAATACAGATATGTGCAGTATATCGGTATAGTCCAAGCCTTTGGCATTTTAACATTCCTGTTTATGACCTTCTGATGCACTGAGGTATATGTATCAAAGTAAAACAGAACCTAATTGGTTATTAAGAAGAAATCCAGTCACTACTGGGGAGAAGAGAGCAGTAGACATAAGGGCAAGTTGAGGGAGATGGTTTGAGAGAAACAAACCAGAGGAGACATTTGGTAGGATGGGGAGTTTGGGAAAGAGAGAATCGTGCAAGAGGAGGAAGCATGCATTGCTTTGTGTGCATCAGAAAGGAGAGACAGACACATATAAAGCTAAAAGGACTGATTTCCACTGCAGCTGATACATTTATCAAACGTTCTATTTATCATTATCTTCCTTGACGTTTATGGCAATGTAATCCAGGCTGTATTTTGGAGTATGCATTCCCAAGTGTGAAACAACAATAATCCTTTTACTAGACAACTGGATATATGGCTCTGGTTGCAATTCCACATTGGTTTTGTCTGTTTCTTGCCATTTTAATATATCCGTTGTCACCGTAATCTGTTCCCCAGCTGAAAAAAAACAGAGATCATTTTTAATACTATATGTCCCACATTCATTACAGAACAAGCTATAGTAATTATTAACTCTTTTAAGGGATAGTAATACTTAAAATGTAAAAAAAATATATATATTGTAGGGTTTATCCCCCTGAGTAAAACAAGGGTACTCCCACTGCTGAAAGGTGTTTTATTAAAAAATTATAATAGCTCAAACTTGAATTTTTTGGTGCAATATCACAGTGGCCTGAAAATTTACAGTGGCGCTGTTGCTACACCATCCTATGGAAATTTATGGTCTACACACCAGAGCTGTCCATAGGAGCTATTATAATTTTTTAATAAAATATCTTTCAGCAGTGGGAGTACCCTTGTTTTACTCGGGGATAAACCCTACAATATATATTTTTTACATTTTAAGTATTACTATACCTTTAAGTACCAGAGGTGTGTAACTCATTACATACCAGAGGCATGTGTAACTCATTACAAACCAATGTATTGCACACCCCTTTGGTTTTTGCAGGGTTAAATTATCTCACTCCTAAGGATCCCATTTATAGTTGTCACCTCCACACATTAACCCCATGAGGACCATTTACATAATGGCAAAAAAATTAAATGTACCGTTTTTGAGGCCACTTAGGAGTTTTCATGAAGAAATAAAAAAAGAGAGCAAGACAAAATACAATGTATTCCCATTATATAATTAAACAAAATGCCTCTCAGGAAAGCCTAGGCTTGCCCCTGACATTGCAAGCAACTCCTGAAGTGATAAAGTGCATATCACTTTTTCTCCCATACCCCCCTCTCCCCAGGTCTCTTTCCCACAGCCTACCACTCTCTATAACACACAGTCACCCCTGTCTAATCCCCCCTCTATCACACACACACACACACACACACACACACACACACACACTCTGTCTCCTTCTCTCTTTCTATCTCTGTATCTCAAAGGCCCTTTTCCTATCTCTCTGCACCCTCACCACAGCTCCTCTCTCACAGCCCCCTCTCTCTCAGGCACTGTTTTTTTTTTTTGTTTCAGACCCTCTCTGTCTCCATTAGGTCCTCTCTTTGTTCATCTGTCTCACAGGTCCTCCTGGTCTCACAAACCCTCTCTCTGTCTCTGTCTTAATCACAAACCCTCCCACTCTCTGTCATACTCAGTCATACTCACAGACCTTCTCTCTGTCTTTCTCACAAACCCTCTCTCTCTCTGTCATACTCATAGAACCTCTCTCTCGCTGTCTTTCTTGAAGACCCTCTCTCTCTCTGTCCCCCTCTCACACACACTCTGCCTCTCTCTCTTTCTCTCTCTCTCTCATACAAACACACACACACTCACACGTAGGCACACACACATACATATACTATACACACACACTCTCTGTCTCCCTCTCTCTCTCTCTTTCACACTCACACACACACACTCACACTCACACATAGGTACACACACACACACATACATGCATATACTGTACACACACACTCTCTGTCTCCCTCAGCTCCTGTCCCTTAGGAGGAGTGAATGCACTGTGAGTTGCTGGTGGTAGGAGGGGGAACCCAACGCCTGGCAGAGAAAAGAGTCTAGTGCACAGTGCCATGCTTGTGGTGATAGAGGGGAACCTGGGGCATGGATTAGAGTGATGGGACTGGTGGTAGGACAGAGAGTGGACTAGGTACATTTCAGTGGTGGGACAGGGAGGAAGACTAGCACTTGATGGTTGGACAGCGGGAGGGAGCAGAGATAATATAAAATTGCTGGGCGGTGGGAAGGAGAGGAGGCCTTTGGCTTTCCCGTCTGTGGGTGAATAATGGTTCCCCTGAAGGTCTACCCCCAGGTGCCTTGCACCAAATGCAGCAGCAGAAGTTCCAACCCTGGGAGTACCCTTGTTTTACTCAGTAGGAAAATCCCCATAACATATGTGTAACAGAATAACATGTTACTACTTCTTTATGAATATATATGAATAAACCTCTACTCTTTTTACTTGCCATATAATTTACCTGTTCTTAACCAGCCAGTATGCAGTACCACATCTCCCACCATATCCAATCACGGTCACAGCATGGTTGGATAAATTCTTTTTGCAAAACTTGTCCGTATATACACCTGTCACCAGACAAAAAATATACGTGTTTTATTAATTCAGAACAGCTCACAAATATGCAGGTAAGTGTTAGGCCAGTATTAATGCAGAGCTAACATCTCCTAATAGTAAACCCCTACATATGTTACTATGAACAGAAAATCCTAATGTCCACTACGTATCTTGTCCTTGTGTCTTTGGTCATGACATAACTTCAATCAGTCCTGAATATCATGTCCATGGAGGTGGACATGACAGTTGCTGGCAATGTTTTCAAAGTGAAGCAGGCAGGCTGCATGAGCCTACTTAACCTTTTAAGCAACAGAGGGTTGCCATCCAGGACTGACTGAGGACGTTATCTGGCGAACAATGGCACAAAACTAAAATTCATACGGGCCATTAGGATTTTCTGGGCATAATATGGAAAGTGAGGGGGTTATTATTAGGAGAGATTAAGTCTCCATTAAATTAAACATGAATCTGCCATGTTCCTCTGTAGATGTGATGAGAACCATCCAGGGAGAACTTAGGTTGAGAAGAAACTTAGGACCTTAAAGGGATAGTAATGTTTCATAATAAAATCAGCTCTAATTAATCATCATAGTATTTGGACTTTGGAGAGTGTTATTTCAATTCTGTCAGAGTTGTAGTTCCAGAGTAATTCAATGACAAAGTATCCCCCTCCCACCCCTTTTACTGATGTAACACTGCTCAGCCAGATCAGAAGGGAGGTGCCCAGGTAGACTGCAGAGAGGGACAATCTTCAATTAAGATAAGGGAAAAACCTGAAAAGCTTGTCAAGGGGTGCAGGGCTTTCATTGTTTTCATAGGAAGAAGACTGTCCCCTGCTGTTATCTGTCTGGTCTATGGACTGCATTCCACATCTGAGAAGAGATGGCTTACACTAGGTAAAAGGGACGGGAGGGGGAACTTTGCTTGTGAATATCTCATAAACCATAAAGGTTTGAGAGATAAGACTTATATCGTTCTTCATGTTTTTTTAATGCCTACAAAATAACATAAAGTTAAAACGAAGTATTACTATCCCTTTAAGTAGAAAGCAAAAGCAATTATCAGCCGAACCAACTGCATCAGAGAGAGGAAATAAATATTCCCCAAATTCTCAGTGTTGTAACTAGCATTTTTTTGAATGCCAGAAAAATCTCTCTACCACTGAAGTCGTTAAAAGCCCCATTAAGTATGGTGAAGCAATCTATACAAGGTGTCATGGAAGTATGCAGAAGAATTAAATTTCAGTCTGTTAAGGAAAGCATTGCATAGGTCAGCTAAGTCCAAGTCAGGAAAAACCATTTTCCATTTCAGCAGTCCACCTGGTTGCATGGGGGTAAGTCGTTCAGATTCCCTAGACAGAATGTAATAAAAGGAAGCTGTGCAAGGTTTGCCCCCGCCAATAGTCACAATATATCTATTCAGGGCAGAGGAGAATGGCCTGTCTGGCAAAGGGTTTAAGGTAGTGGTAGCATAATGCCGTGCTTGAAGAAAAAGAAAAAGATGATTATTGGGTAATCCAGCAGCCGTTTTAAGATCCTGAAAATTGCGGAGAACTTGAGTATCAGGATGAATCAAATCTGCCACTGTCTCTAGATGAACAATAGCCAAACTCTAAACCGAGGATCAGGAGAACCATGTTGGAAATGTGCGTTGCCCAAAAAAGGTAAGTGTATAGATGCATGTTTAGAGGCAAGTGTCTGATGCACAACTTGCCAGGCCTTAGCCGTCCCCGTGAGTAACAGATTATCCCTTGGACAAAGAGGAAGAACAGAAAGAGGGGCGTGTAGCAAATACCAAAGATCAAAAGGCTTCGCCAGTTCGCAATCTAATGTGAAATCTGTATAAGTACTAGTAGCATGAATCCAGTCAATAGCAAACCTGAGTAAACTTGCCATATTATACAAATGTATATTAGGGAAATTCAAACCTCCTTCAGATTGAAAACATCTCAGTTTAGCCAAACCAATACGTGATATCCCACCTCGCCAAATAAACTGACCATAATGGTTTGAGAGATGGCACTGGGGGCATTTAATTTCTTTTTTTAAGGGCTACAAGATGCAGCGTTGTAAAATTCAAGTATTACTATCCATTTAAGGATTTTGACAGCATACTCCTAAGTTCCTTCAGTAACTTTTGGTGTATCCCATCTGGTCCCATTGATTTATCTGTTTTTATCTTAGAGCAGGGTGTCCAAGTCCCGTCCTCAAGGGCCGCCAACATGCCAGGATTTAAGGATTGCTTTGATTAGTATATGTGAGTTAATCCATGGCTCATTAATTTTCATTGGCCCACCTGTGCTTACACAGGGAAATCCTTAAAGGGATAGTAATGTTTCACAAAAACAGCAGCTGCAATTAATCTTCATAGTATTTGTACCTTGGAGAGTGTTATTTCAATAATGTCAAAGTTGTAGTTCAAGAGTAATTGAATGACAAAGTATCCCGTCTTCCTCACATGTGAAATCTGGTCCTGGGACCAGACAGCTCGCAACAAGGGACAATCTTCTTACTGTGAGCATAAGGAAAACCCTGAATACATCTTCTGGCGTGCTCTACCGGATTTAAAATGTTCCAGCTTCTCCATTGTCTATATACACAAAGTCTCTTAGATGGTGCAGCTTCTCTTTAAATGGGGGAAATACTATCCCCCCACAATACAAATCTAAATTGCAAACAAACATTACAGAAGGTTTGCACTTCTTACCTTTATGTCAGTGTTTACAGTTGTATTTACCTGTGAAATTGTTGTTGGTGACCCAACAGCTCTGCCTTAGGATTTGTCCTGATACTAAGGGTGTGTTCTGTGGGTTCATTGGATATGTCTCCTTATAGTGCAGTTGTTGCTCCAGAACTGTTCCTCTTATGCCTTTGTACATATGTGTTATTGTGTACAACATTCTATTACATTCCTCCCCTTCTACCTGACACTGTGATTGCAGACAGTGTCTATAATCCCAGTGGGACAGTGTACAGTGTAACAATACAGTTCCATTCTATGAGAGGCACCAGTACTGATGTTCTAGGCCTACGCCTGCATAATGCCAGTTTACTAAGGTAGGCATAAGTACCATGGCCTGCGCCAAGGGAAGGACTATTGGAGTTATGAGGCATCTGTATTCCACTGCTCTTTGTTGTAGTGAAACACTAACAAGGCACAGAAGAAACTGTGTGACTTTTACACACTTACCTGGGCATACTATGAGGAAGGCATTAAAGTCTTGGCAATGGGGGAGTGCATTGGTGGACAACCTGAGGCCCTCCCCCTACTCAGGAATACAATACCCATCATATTCAGCCAGCCTACAGCTGGAGAGCCTCAGGTTGTCCAGTCCTGCCTTTGGGTGCAGCTGCTTGTGCCAATAGAGCTGCTCTGAATGTTTAGTACATTACCCCAGTGCCACATAGACATACCTGACTTATACATACGGAATCCTTCTCTGGAGGCATCAATGTAAACAGATATTGGTCCTATTGATCCCACCGCTTGCTTAAGTTTCCTTTCATTACCCTCTGGAAGTACTGTGTAACCGGAACAGCGGGCATATATGTTGTTTGCGTTATAGCGGCACTGTCCTTCCTGGGGAATATATAGGAAAGAGGTTTAGATGAAACGTTCTAATCTGTCACTTCCACTGCACTAGAGCGCGTCTCCTGATGCACTGATGTAAAGGAACTGCTCCATAAGGGACAAACTTTCCAACTGATTTAACCCTATGATTGCCAGATGGGTGCATAGGCTGACCAGACATCACTTTTCAGTGGGGACCCACACACAAAAAATTCTTACTGCAGGGCTGCTTTGATTTCATTGCAGCCCTGAAATCTGTATATGTCCTGTGAGTCTTCCCAGTTAAAGGTGCGGTCTGGTGAGCTAAATCGTTCTGAAATACCTTGCTCCATACTCAGAGGGTTAAATGGGGCTTTAAACCACTTGAAAGCTAGAGAAATATTTAACCCCTTAAGGAACGGCCGCTCACGCACGGTGCGGTCACTTAAGGACCAGGGACCTTTATTTTTTTCTGGATTTCGATTCTGAACTCCCCGAATGGCGTGCAGCCGCTCGGGGAGCCCAGAACTCCATGACGGTCCAGGACCATCATGGGTCCTTAAGGGTATAACAACCCATGACAGTCCAGGACCATCACGTGTCCTTAAGGGGTTAAGGTACTGAAGTCCCATATAAATCAATGAGAATTTTTTTGGAATTTTTATTTCCTCTTCTATATTGTACTTAGTTTGCTCCAGAATTGCTCCTTTTCTCCATTGTGCAAGTTCCTTTCCAAGCCAAGTGCCATATACAGGAAGCTAATGATGACCAATTCTGGGACAAACCAACTGCCCCATGAGGGGGGTGTAAAAATTCTCTGTGATTTAAATGAGGTCTTAACACCTTGAATGCTAAAGAGGACTCCAACACATTACGTCACAGTAAATTGGAGACCCGCCTAGCATTTATGGAGTTAAAATCTCCATCTAAATAATTAGGCATTTGGAACATTTGTATTTGTGCATTGTGGTGTAGTTCATTTACCACAAAATGACCCCATTTCCTCCTAGTAAATCAGCCTCAGTGTCTGCATCTTTTGTTTCAATAAAATCCATCATAGAAGAATATTTCAGAAAGAGAAGCAGGTAACATTCTATATGTATTTACATGACGAAGAGATCAGGGCAAATACTGGGCCCCTTAAAGTTGAGAGATGTAAGTTTACTAGGACAAGGAGATAGCAAACACCTTAAATTATTTTCCTCAGTGCATATGAAGAAAGGAACTGTCCGATATTAAGCAGAAGACAGAATCAGAATGATACCTTTGTTTGCTAACTGAGTGGCTCTAGGAACCAAGCTTTCAGGAGAACTAATGTCTCGATTCAATTACGTTGCAGCCCCAGAATGTTTTAAAGACATGCAGTTGCATTTAGCAATCGCGTGTCTTTAACCGCTTCATTGTTGTAGGCAGGGTTGCCTCCCAGCCGTAGGACATTCCATTCACTGAGATCTGGGCAAGTTACAGCAGCATTGTGACAGTAAGCGGTGAAAGCTCTCAGAGTCAGGAGGCAGTCTGGTCAGATCATGATGTGGAGTTTGTGGACACAGTCACACACGGAGCTTAGCCTTAGAAAATAAAAGGACCAGAGGTATGTGCTTCACAGTGTGTTGCAGACCTTTCTGGTCTATCAAAGCTGAAACAGCAGATAAACACTGTATACACTGTTCTATAACGTAACAGAAGTATAATACGATTTGTGGTCGGGGCTTCCAGAGAAGAAATGAATGAAGGATTGCTAGGTCCCTGAGCTTCACAGCTTCAGTGGCCGAGCGACGAAGGTAACCTGAAAAGAGGCCACGCAAGAAACCCTTGAGAAAAAGGGGTGATGGAGTGGGGACACATTGACGATGCGCTGAGGCCCGCTACTTAAGGGCTTGCAGCCCCTCCCACAAATGCAGGCCCAACCTTTTACTTGTGGTCGGGGCTTCCAGAGAAGAAATGAATGAAGGATTGCTAGGTCCCTGAGCTTCGCAGCTTCAGTGGACGAGCCTCGAAGGTAACTTGAAAAGAGGCAAAGAGACAGAACTGGCATGCAAGAACCTGTTTATTGTTAGCAAGAGATAACTATTTGGTTAGATTAGTCAGGGCTCTTCAGATTTCGGTAGATGGATTTGGGATATATGTGTTGAAACATGAGGACTGCCAACTACCTAGTTTCTGAATAATATGAGCGGGAACCTGATTCTTGGAGGCCGATGAGGCTGCTCCTATTCTGAAAGAGTGACCAGAATACTGTGTAGCGTTGTAACCTAGACATGACAGGATGGTGCGCAAGTAGTAAGTGAAAGTGGTAGTGGTGAGAGGACCTGACAGTAGTGGAAGAAGTGGACTGTCAGCTGGGAATGATTGAATAAGATTAGTGAGACGAAGTAGTGATTTGTAGGGGCACCATTGGTCATGGGTAACAAAGTAAGGGATATGGTGACCGGTGTGAGACTGATCAGTCTTAGTGTGCGTGATTAGTAAAGTGAAGTGATCAGAGTGACAGACGAGTTGTTCCTTTCGAATGAAATACTTGGATCCTGCTCAACAGGAAAACTCACCCGGGTGAAGGAAGCCAAAAAAGGCCAAGCAGGCGGCCGCCTGGAGAACGGTATTAGTTTGGTGGTGAAAAGGGTTAGTATCAAGGTAATTATAAATGCGTCTAAACAAATGACCGGTGATAGGAAGGCGGGTGCAGAGGGATGAATGTGCGCGATGCCTCTAAGGAATAATTTGATACTGTACATAGAGAGTAAAGATGGTTGGAAAGGGTGGTGCAATGCGTAATGGTGTTGAATGCCCATTAGGTAAACTTTACTGGTGGAGGCTGATAACTTGAGACCGAAGTGGCAGTGGGAGGTAAAAGCTAAGATACTGGATTGACTGTATGGGTTGACGGGTTTGGGTGACTGCAAAGAAGTTCTTGAATGACTCCCATGCGTGATCGTAGGTCTTCCTGGTGTTTGGTGCTAAAGCTTGGTTTATGATAGGATAAGCTTCTGAGAGTAGAGAATTAATGGCATAGTCAGTTCCGTGAGTGCTGGCGGTGTTACTGGATGTTTGTCCGCAGCTGGGTATATGTCGAAGAAGTGCTGTAAAAGAAATTGTGAAAGGGCGTTAGCTGGCTGATTGTCTTTGCTAGTGATGAGGTTACTGTTGATGGAGAATTTGTGAAGTAGGGATAACCATGTGAGTTTCCTGAGTAATGGTGTGATTTGGGCTGCTGAGGATCTGCCTTTGATAAGAGTTCTATGTGTGACCAAACTAGTAGTGTGGAAAGTAACGCATTGACCAGACCATAAATTACCCTAGATGAAGGCTGCTGCTACCATTAGGGTAGATGTCTAGCAGGGTGTAGTCGGGTAATTTGGATGAACTAGTAGAAATCTCTAATGGCCATGGATTAGAGAACCAGTGTGTGCCGCATATTCCTGAGAAACCTTGGCTTATGGTTGCGCTGGAAAACACCTCGGGGCTGGATGGGGAGGGTGATGGGGGAAACATTGTCCTGCCATTCCAATGCTTGAGGAAGTTTACCCACACGCGGAGGTCAGATAGTGCTGGTTGGTCTAGCGAGATAGCTGAGTTTGTTAGATTACAGACAGAAAGTAGTGAGAGAAGGTGAGAAATGAAGGAGCGTCCTTGGGGTATAACTCTCATAATAAAGCTGAGATAGCCTATTAGTGATTGAAGGTCGAGCTTAGACAGAGGGTTTGGCCATTAAATCTGCTATGATTGATTGTACTCTATTGATTTTCTCTATGGGTATATGAATTTCCAGAGATTCTGTGTCTAGCGTGATGCCCAGAAATTGGATGATTTTGTAGGGGCTGCTAGTCTTTTGCCGAGATAGGGGAATATTTAGAGGCTTGAATAGCCCTAAAAGTTTCTCAAGACTATTAGGATGGGATGGAGAATTGTCTATCACTAAGAAGTCATCTAAATAGTGGACCCACTGCTGGGCATCTACAGTGATTGAGCAGTCGCCAGCATAGGATATCTGCAAAATCATAAAAGATTTTGGGACTGCTGCGGCAGCCAAAGGTGAGTGTGATTGCAAAGTAATATTGGCCCATCCATTTAATGCCTTATAGATGCCAGAGAGAGGGATGGATGGGAAGGAGTTTGAGAGCGTCCTTAATATCTGTGTTGGCGAGCCAACAGTCGCGAAGGGCTTGTTTGATAAGGCTAATAGCATGATCTATAGTAGCATACTGCAGGGTGAAAGCATCAGGTGGAATAAGTGAGTTTATGCTAGGGACTAGTGTTGAGCGAGCACCCCGATGCTCGGGTGTTCGGGTGCTCTGACCGAGCACCCCCTGAGGCTCGAGTGCTCGGCTGAGCACCCGAACCCCATTGCATTAAATGGGAGGACTCGAGCATTACACCAGGCACCCCCTGCTCTGATGAGGGGAGGGTGCCTGGTCAATGCCCCCCTTCATCTCCACAATGCCCCTCTTCCACAATGTCCCCCTTCCACAATGTCCCCCTTCCACAATGTCCCCCTTCATCTCCGCAATGCCCCCTTCATCTCCGCAATGCCCCCCTTCCACAATGTCCCCCTTCATCTCCGCAATGTCCCCCTTCATCTCCGCAATGTCCCCCTTCATCTCCGCAATGCCCCCTTCATCTCCGCAATGCCCCCCTTCCACAATGTCCCCCTTCCACAATGTCCCCCTTCATCTCCACAATGTCCCCCTTCATCTCCGCAATGCCCCCTACCTCCAGTCCCTGGTGGTCCAGCGGAGCGTCTGCAAGATCTGTGCCTCCTCCGGCACAGATCCCTGCCACCCGAACATGGCGGGCGAGCACATGGCGGTACTCGTACGAGTACCGCCATGTGCCGAGCAGAGCGATGCTCGAGCCGATCCGAGCATCGGCCGAGCATGCTCGCTCAACACTACTAGGGACCAAAGCAGAGTGGGGGGCAGAAAAGTCTATTATTAGGCGTTTTTTGTAGAAAATTTCTTTTTGGCTAGACCTATAGGATTAATGCACCAAAGGGGAAAAGGTGGGGATGGGAAAGGGCCTAATAGAAATTCCTGTTCTGCTTCTATTGCTAAGAGGGCAGAGACTTCAGTTAGATCATTTAAGGCGGACATTAAGTTGGGGCACTCCACCGAGCTGGTTGGCCGGGTTAAGATGCCTGTATGGAATCCTTCCCTGAGTCCTGTGGTAATGTAGTCTGTCAGACCTTTGTCAGGGTGAGAAATAAGGAGAGACTGCAGCAGAGGGATGTAAATTCCACCCAGACTTTTATTTATTGAATTAAATCTTGGACAGATGGTCCTAGAATGGGACTTCTTACAGTTAGAACACACATGGGAAAGACGGCAACCACTGAAGAAACACCCCTTAGAATTAAAATTATTACAGATTGGGATGTTTCCTATATAATAAATAGGTTGTCCTAACTTGTCATGAGTAGGTGCAGAAGAGCTACTAGTATATTAGCTGGCTGATGATAAGATGGGTTATTGAACTGGTTGGGCTGATTATAGAAAGGCGGAGCTGAGGGGCAGAGGGAAGTGGAGTGATAAGAGGACTGACAGTGGAGGAATACCGGGGCTTTGAGCCCGGCGAATTGCCTGCAAAATAGCTCCGTATCCAGGTTGCTCCATTCGGTCACGATGTTAAATTGAGCTAAAGCCGCAGCCGCCTTGGCAGCGAAAGACCGGTGGTAGTCGTAAAAGGTGCTACCACCGTACTTGTGCGCCAAGTCGACCACGATGTGAAGGTAATGGTCCAGCTCCTGGCGTCTGTGAGGGAAAGCTGAACAGAGTATATCCAAGTAGACGCCAAAAGCTAAGCCAAACTCCTGACCGACAGCTTTTTGGACAACCTGGGATCCTTAGATTTAAGTGTGACGGAGTCGTCACCGCAATTAATCGGTTTGTTATCGGATAGATCTTGGGAGGCAATCAGTAAAGAGACTAGATTGATCTCCTTTCCCTCAATAATGTCTCGCCTAAGACTGGGTGACATCATGTGTGCCGGGGAAACTTTGGGACAAGTAGCTTGAGAAGTACCTGGCATATTAAATTCAGCTGCTCGGATTTCTGGGAACTGTTGGTGAGAGGGGTATTTGAGTGATGCCACTCTGTTTTGAAGATCGGAAAATGCTGACCCCATGTCTGTTAGGAGGTGAGTTATACGGGCTAACTGCTCGTTGACAGAGGGGTGAGTGGGGCTTGATGAGGTGGGTGGAGGGTGGACGTTGTGCTGTACTGGGTGAAGAACATAGCAGCCGATATAGTTCGGCCTTTCTGCCGGAGGCAGGGAAGGGGATATGAAGTCTGGTGAGTTCAGCCATTAGTTTCCCCACTGTCCATCCGTGGAGAGAGGGGCTCTTGGGGTTAGGTATCGGGACTTCCACTTGGGGTGCTTCAGTGTCGGATGATGTTTGGTTTTCTGGGTTCTCCATGACAACTAGAAAACAAGAGAGAAGAGGGGAATGCTTGGTATACTAACTTAGGTATAAGTAACTGGAGCCAGTCGTTCCTGAAGCCTATGACATAGGTATACTTCTGCCTCTTACTGAGAGGTAAATATATCTAGGGGACCTTCGAGCTCTGTGATGAGGTAAGGTTGATATATCTGGGAATCTACTGCCTCTGAGGAGAGGCAACGTATTGATAGGGGAACCTTCGGCCTCTACGAAAAGGTAAGGTTTTGGTTGGGCACCTTCGGCCTCTATTGAAGAGGTAAGGTTTAGTTGGGGGAAGCCTACGACCTCTACGAAGAGGTAAGGATTGGATGGGGAAACCTTCGGCCTCTACAAAGAGGTAAGGTTTGGTTGAGGGAACCTTTGGCCTCTACGAAGAGGTAAGGTTTGGTTGGGGGAAACCTTCGGCCCCTCCGAAGAGGTAAGGTTTGATTGGGGGAAACCTTCGTCCTCTTCGAAGAGGTAAGGTTAGGTTAGGGGAAGCCTTCGGCTTCTATGAAGAGGTAAGGTTGGTTGGGGAAAACCTTCGGCCTCTACACAGAGGTAAGGTTTGGCTGGGGGAACCTTCGGCCTTTACGAGGAGGTAAGGTTTGGTAGGGAAGAACCTGCACCTTCTGAGAAGAGGTAGGGTAAGGAAGGGTGGCCTACTGCCTCTGGAATAGGTAAGGATATACCGTGCGTGATGTGGGGGCTGGGTTAAGGGCTAGTGAGTGATAGATCGTTTCCCACCCGACTCTGGACAGGATTGGTGGTTACCGGCCTGTAGCCATGGGCAATAGCTGGACCATCCATCTGTTAGAGTGGATAGTGTAAACTGATCAGACAAGTGTGAGTTAAGGTAGAAATTCAGGGAGACGGAGCCCAGAACAGCCCGTAGCTCCCTCCTGGGTGGGTACCATGGACTGATTGGGTGAATTCGTCCTCTGACTCAGCCTAGTGAAAAGGATTGTGATTTTTTTTTTTTTTTTAATTTTATTTTAACGTGATGTGCTTGTGGCAAGGTGAATAGTTAAACGTCTTACCTTGTCTTAGGTGGTTGAAGGTCTAAAAGAAAAAGAGTGTTGAAACGAGTAGTACTGAGCGAGTAATAAGCGCCTATAGTGGACTAAATGGTATGAATTGAATATACCTTAAACTATGAATGATGAGAGTCCTTTGGCACAATAGGTTGATAGTAGAAAATGTAAGCTGTGTAACAGACCAGGAGGGTAAACATGAACACAATATTGCAAAAGGTGATAGTGTGTGGGAAGTGAGGATACCAGATAGGGAGTAAAATCAATGAAACTTACTTATGACAATTATTAGGATTCAGATTTTGTAGGACCAGATAAGGATCTGGGGATCTGTAATGAGTAATCAGAGAAGGCTGAGCAATAAATTAGCATGGAATAATGAACTACATAGCATACCAATAAACAAATTGACATGTATAGGACTATAAACATTAGTAGTATTAGTTGATACCAATGGTCTGTTAATAGTATGCTGCCTGAGAATAGTAAGATTACAGCAACCAATGGCCTAACGTGCTGAGACTGCAGAGCAGAGTGTGATTGAGGCAGATGTATGTTTGCTGATAATATTGTTCACAGGAATGGAATAGGACTACAAAACCCATAGTACTTAGTACAAGTACATGAGACCCCTTAACAGACTAGCTGTGCTGATAAAGGGCTTCAGAAAATCCAGAAGACCAGAGAACATAACGATATGCTGGATAACCATACTTGGCATAGGCATGTATATGAACATATGCTGAGGGTACTGAAAGAAATGAATAACGGAATGACATAATATATGAACCAGGAAGTAATGCCTGTGGCATGATATAGTGGACCGTGACAGGCTTGCCAGCTTAAGTGGTGAAAGCTAGCTATAAATGAAAACAGAATGTCAGTGTATGAGTATAATTACGGTTTGGAGGACCCAGGGATGTGGAAGCTGAGTTTGCCGCTGCGAGCGGCAGTGAAGCTAGGATCGTGGACCGGATGTGACGAGCCCGAACTTCCTGTCAGCTGATCGTGCCAGGAAACGGAGAGGAATGCTCTGAAGATGCGGCAACGACGAACACTAAGGAACGCACATTGACAATGCGCTCCGTGGGAGAGGCTGCGGCCCGCTACTTAAGGGCTTGCAGCCCCTCCCACAAATGCAGACCCAGCCTTTTACTAATCTACATATAGCAAACATACCCCCTATAGCAAAACATATTGCATATAAACTATGTCCAATACCTACCATTTCAGTCAGCTTCCGATACTTAAAATGCCCACATCTCACCTAAGTGCCATAAACATATGTTAAAAACAGAGATCCACACCGATCCAGACTAGCCCTTGGCCCCTTTACAAACAAACCGCTCTGGCATAAGCCGCTGGCAGGGAATGATGGAAAAAGTAGTTTTCTTAACATCACTGACTCACCCGAGAATACTGAAAACTAGGACCTCAGTTACTTACTACATGTCCCAGCAACCTCCGCAGCAGGGGGTATATGGCCAGTCCAGTCAAGCTGCTGTACTTAGCTCAGTCTCCCGCCTGCCGCAGGTTCAGATTGTAGTGACAGAAAGTTCCCTGCTCTGTACCGGAGGATTTACTACCATGGCGGCAGATCCCGGTCTCGAAATGGCTTCAATGATCCCAGCCTTACAAGGACTTGTAAGGTAAATAGGACGCGTTTGTTCTCAGACTATCCTCTAATCACTAAGTGATGCACATGCACTTAGGACCACATGCTCAGAATAACAGTGGAGCAAATCTGGTACAGACAAACTGAACCAGTTAATGTGTTCAATTGTCCCATCCTGCGCAGGGTGCCTTCATGTCCCCTTTCTCACTTGCCACTAACTGTGCAGAGGCTACATGTCGTGGTGCTTTCATGTCCCCCATTCTAGCAGTGACACTTGAACGCCTGCTCAACCCCTTAGTGACCGGCCGTGCTTGCACGTGGCTGGCATTTAACGAAGTTGTTTTTTTTTTTTCTGCATTATAGCGAATTACTTCCTGGACTCACCAGGTATGTCCTCTGTCACTAAGTGACATTTTTGCATGACGTACCTGGTACGTTCATTATCGCGACGGGGTTAAATGACAGAAGAATGAATGGCATTTTCAGTTTCAGAGCGGCAGAGGGGTACCTAACGCATTGCACTGTTCTGGAAGTTAGTTGGTTAAAAAGAGCAGTTCTAATAGAAATAAACATAAATAGGAAATTAATACATTTGGGATTTTCTATTCCATTCTTTGTCAACGATCAGTAGCCGTACCTGGGAACTTTTGAGACTAGTTTACCGTATGTGTGTGTCTGTATGTATGTATGTATGTATGTATGTATGTGTGCGTCTGTATTTGTCTTTGTGACTGTGTGTATGTGTGTGCCTATATCTGTGTGTATGTGTGTGTCTACATGAGTGTTTGTGTCTTTCTGAGAGCGTGTGTGTGTGTGTATATATATATGTGCGTATGTGTATTTGTGTGTGTTGTGTGTACATGCATGTACATGTTTGTACATGCGTTTATGTCTGTGTGTGTGTGTGTGTTTGTCAGGGTCATGCAACATTGAGTGGTTCTGCCCCTTTTGTGGCTCCTCCCTTTTGTGGCTCCGCCTTCCTAAACCCACAACTGTGGCTGGTATTTTTTTGAGGAAAAGGTAGCAACCCTAGATCTGGCCCGTTTATGGAACTTCAGGTTTAAGATCTCAGAGGCAGATCATTCTGAATGTTCCCACTTTCAGGTATGTTGAGCACAATGAGAAGCAGGATCTCCCCTTGGTATAGTACCTTTCTGGTTAAAAAAAAAAATCTATGGGATTTTTGGAAAATCGCAGTTGTTCTTTATGGGTCCGTTGGTTTGCTCCAGAACTGCACAACTATCTTTGTCCATCAATCTCAGAGCCTTGTTGTGTTATGCAGTAAATTCCAAACAGGCAATGTAATAACAGCCCTACACTGTCAGATAGCAACCTGAAGGCCCCGCCCTTCCTTCAGTGTCAGCCTCGGGTTCCAGGGTCCAGATTGCAGGGATGCCGCTGTACGAGGGGCTGGAGAGTGGCGGGGAGAAGACCGCAGTTATCGATTTGGGGGAGGCATTTACCAAGTGAGTGGGGGGGATGCCTGGAGTAGCAACACAGGGGTGACGTCTATGGCTTGGAGAACCCACAGCAGTCCTGACATGTCCACTATATTCATAGCAGAGATGGGACCAACATGCAGCTCCCCAGCCGCTAATGGATTGTAACTCGCACCCGGCTGAGGATGATGATGTTTAGAGTTAGTCAAAAACTGAAGAGCCACCGTCTGCTAAACCTTTAATTATTATCCATTTAATGCTTTGAATGCAAGAGGGATGCGCAACGTACCAATCTGCCATTCCGAGTGTTAAGGAGCAGAGGGGCATAGCTCTGGTCCTTAAACGGTTAAAATGTTTTGGTATTTCTACCAGTAATATTGGAGGGGACAGAAGACCACCACTTTAATGCAGGATATTTATGTGAAATGCTAAAGGGAGGCTTGTTTGGGTCCCAGAGAATCCTTGCTGAATGTTTTGTTATTATGTTATTGTTGTTATTTCTTCTACAAGAGTCAAAACAGGGACTGAGAGCTCTGGCACATAGTGGGTTTGCAGCAGTTACAGATTTCATGTACTACCTTATGTTGGTTTAATACCTTGAGTGTCGGAAGGGACTATCTATGGTTGGCATCCCAGTGGAATACCTCCTATCCTTTCAAAGCCTGACCCTGGAAATACAATTCAATTACAAACTTTACATGTCTCATTATTTTCCTGTATTTCTATCACTCTGAAGCAGTTGGTGAAATCCTAGCATGCACCAGGCTCTTACTAATTGATAGTACATAGCAGCATTCAGTAATAGCCAATGAATGACTGCACAGAGATTCTGCACAGTGATCAGAAGCTCTGTGCAGTCACTTACTGGTTATTACTGAATGCTGCTATGTACTATCAATTAGTAAGGACCCGGTGCACGCTGGGATTTCACTAATCCCAGCATGCAGCTGCTGCCTCAGTGATAGGAATGTGATTGCAGCAATCACACTCCTGTCACGCTCAGGCAATCTGTTTATGCTGAGATCTCGGCATGTACAGGCTGCCTGAGTGTGATAGCAGTGTAACTGCTGCAATCACACTCCTATCACTCTGAGGCAGCCGCTGCATGCTGGGATTAGTGAAATTATTAGCAAATGACAACGTTTCTGTAAATAAATAAGTGAATATATTCTTAACACTTATTTTGTGGATTTTATTTTAAATATAAGGGGAAAAAATGGTATTTCATTTTTTTCTATTTTTATATCCGATTAATCGAAAAATTAGTCGGCCAACTAATCGATTATGAAAATAATCGTTAGTTGCAGCCCTATTTGATTGCTGTAACTCCATGTACTTTGACAACCGGCGAAGCTCTGACAGAGATTCTTTGTAAAAACTTGCAAGATATTGGAATAACCATTGAAAATATAGTTGGCAATGCAACAGATAGTCCTGCAAGTATGCAAGGTGTGTACAATGGTGTTACTGCTCATTTGTCTTCGGTGGCACCTGGTCAAATTCATATTTGGTGTTATGCCCATGTTCTGAACTTAGTCATGATTAATGCAACAGATGCAGCTGATGTTGGAAGTCTTTTCACTATACTGAACTCAAGTGCAGTTTTCATCAGGGAATCTCATAACCGAATGGATGTCTGGACAGAACTCACAGCAGGAATGCGAGATGTTCATTGGTTGAACGCTATAGGAAAGACTCGATGGTGGTCAAAAGATTCTATACTGACAAAGATTTTTGGGAGATTAAAGGATCCATCAGACTATTTGTTTGTTGTCTTGATAAAGACTCTGGCACGAATTGCATTGAAGAACAAATTGAACAGCAAAGCTCGTTTGAAAGCAACAACACTTAAGGACTGGCGCGCACATGAGCGGCCGGCACTTGAGGACCACGGGGCATTTTTTTTTTTATCCCATCTGGTTCAGGGCTTCTGGAGCGGCATGTAGCCATGCCGGATGCCCAGAACTCCATGCCGTGCCAGGACCGTCAATGGTCCTTAAGTGCTGGACCACCGTGACGGTCCTGGCACGGCAATGGTCCTTAAGGGGTTAATGACATTTAAAATTATTTTAACAGCACAACTCTTCTTACGAATCTTCCAGTATACTACACCTCTTTCAAAATATCTTCAGAGGAAGGGTTTTGAAGTAGTTAAAATTGCTGCTCAAGAGTTTGTGAAATAGGCCAATGAGAAACTAGAAGATGAAGGTGAAATTTCAATGGAACTGCCAACTATGCGTCCAATAAAAAAAAAAAAAAATACTACCTGGAGAAAGATCAAAAGATGAACCCATCATGGATGCAACTCAAAAATATAAAGTAGAAGTTCACAATTGTGTATTTGATATTATTATGAGTAGTTTGGTTCAACGTTTCTCTCAGAATGTCAGAATATTTGCTGATACGGCATGTCTTGATCCTAGAAATTTCCATGAAGTTCCTAACTTGCCATCAAGACGTTTTAAAGTTTTGAGTAGTAGTATTTTGCAGTTTAATTCTAATGCACCGCCAAGCCAAATATGTGAAGAACTGATCGACTTTGCATCAAAGTTTAACAGTCTGAAGAACAACATCCCAGAAAGCTATGAAGTAGTTGTATCTGATCATTTTGAAGACGAAAATGGTGATGATGACACCACTGACCCTAGTGATGAATTATTTACAACAGAGACAAAAATAGAGCACATCAAGACATGTAAGCAGTGTCCACTTTGCTGCTACTTGATATTAGTTTGAAATTTAAGTTGAAAAAATTTAGGTTGAAAAAAGACTTGCGTCCATCTAGTTCAACCCTTTTCCTATTCCTGTTTACCATCGATGATCCAAATGAAGGCAACCCCCCTCAATACAGCAATTTCAAATTCTGCATTGAATGGGCGAGGGGATTCCTTCTTGCTTCCAAATAGCAATCAAATTTCTCCTTGGATCAACAAGCACTAAATATTAATCCCAATACTAATGTACATATCCCTCTATGTTCTGCTCTTTTAAATAAGTATCCAGCCCTTTTTAAAAGCATCTAATGTATTCAATAGCACCACCTCCTCAGGTAGTGAATTCCATACCTTTATTGTCCTAAGTGTAAAGAAACCCTTCCTCTGTCGTAGATGAAATCTCCTTTCCTCAAGTCTAAGCGGGTGGCCCCTTGTCCTGTGTACTGTTCTGTTAATGAACAAGTCTTTGGAGAGCCCTTTGTATGGGCCCTGAACATATTTATATAGTGTTATCATATCCCCTCTAAGACGCCGTTTCTCTAGTGTGTACAAGTTTAACTTTTCTAGCCTTTCTTCATAACTAAAACTTTCCATTCCCCTTACTAGTTTTCTAGCCCTCCTCTGCACTCTCTCTAGCTCCATAATGTCCCTTTTCAGAAAGGGCGCCCAGAATTGAACAGCATATTCTAGGTGGGGTCTTACCATGGACCTGTAAAGAGGCATAATAATATCTTCCTCCCTTGAGTCAATACCCCTTTTAATACATGCCAATATCTTATTGGCCTTTGCAGCTGCCAGCTGGCACTGCATGCTACTGCTAAGACTATTGTCTACCATTACTCCCAAATCCTTTTCATTAGTAGATTTCCCCAGAGAAACACCATTTAAACTAAATGTTGCATTTTTATTATTAGACCCAAAATGCATAACTTTACACTTGTCTATATTGAATCTCATTTGCCATTTGCCTGCCCAGTTACTCAATTTGTCCAAATCCTCTCCTTATTAGAAAAATGCAATTTATTTTCTGGAGCTTACACAGTCCTCTTTACTTGTTACAAATATCTCTTGACACTACCAGCTACACAAATGTTTTGTGAGTTTTTCAAAATTAAAGTGTGTTAAAACCAGATTACAAAGTTCTTTAACAGCTACAAATCTAGCGGTACTCATGCTTATGTCATGTGAGAATGACATACTTCAACAAATTTCAGAAGAAGAAGTTATTAATAATCTAGCGAATAAACCTGCATATATGGGTTTCTTAAAGTATAAGTAATTAGATAATTTGCCTTGACTTTAAAATTAGTAATATGACTGTAAGAGAAGGGTGGAGAAATCCCAGGATTAAACATTTTACCTCTGCCTCCTAAAGGTTGGAGGTATCTATATATATATATATATATATATATATATATATATATATATATATATATAAAAGAAGACTTCTGTGTGCCTGGCAAACACACCCAGGGGCGGCAGTACGGAGGGGTTACTGCTCCCATTGGGTGATTCAATGGGGGTGTGATTTTGCACACCCCCACTATCCAGCCCGCCCACCAGTATCAAAGAGAGAAAAAAAACAAAATGGCTGTGACTCACTCCTACACCTCACCTCCTACACCTACACACACACATCACTCACACACAAGCCACACATCTCCACCATTCACAAGTCTCCAAAATACAGAGGGACATGGTATCACACTGGTTACGGTAAGCTGTATACACATAAACATGGAGCTTTGCATTGGGACATGCTCATCCCTTCAGCCCTGTACTCGGTCCGTGGATTATCCTGACGCAAGTCCGTGTCACGCTGCGACTGATCCCTCACCAACTTTTATTTACTTTTTACTTCCCCTACATCCTACAGAGGCGGTAAGGAGTTGGAGAGGGCTCTCTCTGTAGGCCGGGGATCGGGCAGACCCTGGGGGGAGGGTAGGCCACAGACTTTCCTGCCTTGGGGATTGGAGGGAGGTGCCACTTTGCCGGGAGGCAGGGGGACAGATGTCTCGCCACTTAGCTCCTTTCTCCCTGCCCCGTTCTGTGCTCTTTCTCCTCTCAGCACAAGAGGCTGAGAGGCGGACCCGAGAGGACACTGGGATCTGTGTTCCACATCCCACTCTCCTCTCTGGTCCGCCTCTGAGATGAGTAAGAGTGCAGCATGGGCCAGGGAGAAAGGAGTTAAGCGATGCAGGTCTAGCTGGAATCCGTGAGTTTCCAAAGAGGTTATGAAGCAGCTGATGTCTTACAGTTCAAAAACATTGCATTCCTGATTCATTCAAGTTATCCAATGCAGGTTCAGACTACAGCTCCCATCATCCTCAGCTGGTCATTGGCTGTATCTGTTTGTACAACACTCAGACACAGTAGGTTAGAGTAAAACACAGTTTTATTAAAAGACACACTGTGAATACCCACTACGGGTTAGAGTGAATCACAGGAAAATATCAATCATATACATATGCCCACACAGGCCCAGTATACAAAGGTATAGAGTAGATACTGTCACAGGTCAGGCATAACCAGGCAACTTCAGCACATCATGGGTTAAAGTTCATAGATCGTAATCAGTCTCTGATGTGGTGTGTTTGACAATGCCTAGTATGATGGTAATGGAGCAAGAGACTGTGGTGTGAGATGTGGAAGCACCTAGTCTAACAGCAGGACTGAGACTATAGCTTACAATGAACTTGAGCCACGAGCACCCGACCGGTGCAGTAATGGAAACACTGTACACTGCAAGAGCTGATGGACTAGAGCCCATAGCACCTGACCGGTGCGGTAACGGAGACACTATACACTGCAAGAGCTGATGGAATAGCGCCATTAGCACCCAGCCGGTGCGGTAACGGAGACACTGTACACTGCAAGAGCTGATGGAATAGAGCCAATAGCACCCGACCGGTGCGGTAACGGAGATACTGTACACTGCAAGAGCTGGTGGACTGGAGCCAATAGCAGTGCTCTGCAAGGGTTAACGGAAGGCTCAGTGTTAACGGAGGCAACACTGCTCTGCAAGTGTTAACGGAAGGCTCAGTGTAAACGGAGGCAACAGTGCTCTGCAAATGTTAACGGAAGGCTCAGTGTAACGGAGGCAACAGTGCTCTGCAAGCGTAAACGGAAGGCTCAGTGTAACAGAGGCAACAGTGCTCTGCAAGAGTTAACGGAAGGCTCAGAGGGATGGAGGCCACAATACTCAGTCTGCTAGGCCAGTAATGCGGAAGTAAGAATGTCGCCCAAGCGACACGGAGAACAGGATCAGAGTCACTGGCCGGATCTCAGCACAGGAACGTAGACAAGCCGGGTCAGGTCATGGAGCAGAAACGTCAGCCAGGCCGGGTCGAATCACGGAGCAGGAATGTCAGACAAGCCGGGTCAGGTCACGGAGCAGGAACGTCAGCCAGGCCGGGTCGAATCACGGAGCAGGAACCAGAAGGAGTAGTCAAATGGGCCAAGTCGGTACACAGGATCACAGCAACACAGTAGCACTGGTACAGGAACGCCACGAAAGGGCAACTGACAGGTGCCAGAGGCCCGGTATAAGAAGGCCATACTGGGCGGGCCAAACTAAGCTCAGCCAATGGGAGCGCACCATACAGAGAGTGACAGAAAAGAACGGGCACCATGATATTGGCCAGTTGAATATGTTGCTATCTATAGCCCAACAGTTCTACAGCCATGTTGGTAGTTGGGCCACCAAGTTTAATCCCTCCCCTGTATAAAAAATAAAAATATGCCAGACCTTCTGTTTGTCACAAGAGGCCCTTAAAGGAACCTGCACCCTAAACTACAAGTTGTTGTACTACAAAAGGACAAAGTTCTAACATTCACATATAAGCATATGGTTCCATAGATTAACCACTTAAAGGAACACTAACTCTTTACTTTAAGTGCTTTATGGATCTGTTGTCATAACGTTTTCTGGTGACTATTAAAGAAGGATCTCTCTCTCCCCCCATCTCCATCATGTCTCTCTCCCCCATCTCCATCATGTCTCTCTCTCTCCCCCCCATCTCCAACATGTCTCTCTCTCTCCCCCATCTCCAACATGTCTCTCTCTCTCCCCCATCTCCAACATGTCTCTCTCTCTCCCCCATCTCCATCAAGTCTCTCACTCTCCCCCCCATCTCCATCAAGTCTCTCACTCTCCCCCCCATCTTCATCAAGTCTCTCTCTCTCCCCCATCTCCATCATGTCCCCCTCCCATGTCCATCATGTGTCTCCTTTCTATGTCTCTTTCCCTCACTCTATCCCTCTTATTCAGCATGTGTCTCTCTACCCCTTCTCCAAAACATGTCTACACTTAACCCCTGCTGCAAACATACCCAAACCCCGAAGCACTCAAACCAATTAATCCCCACGTGCAACGACGTGCCCCTTTGCTAGTTTTATATACATCCCTTCATTTCCTCCTAAAACTTCTTGATTGATAAGATTATTACATTTTTGCCCAACCCTGCTGTAACATTTCTCATATCTTCCAATAACAGCAATTGTTCACTTATAATTAAGATTGTATAGAACGTTTTCTTATGCAAAATATAATAATAAATAAAGTGTAGTGAAATATTTGAATTGTGGGGGTTTTTTATCATAGAATACCA
This sequence comes from Rhinophrynus dorsalis, assembly GCA_037306005.1. Classification (NCBI taxonomy): domain Eukaryota; kingdom Metazoa; phylum Chordata; class Amphibia; order Anura; family Rhinophrynidae; genus Rhinophrynus; species Rhinophrynus dorsalis. The sequence goes on from CM074728.1 coordinate 57,983,193, forward strand.
ACTAATGGGCCAGTTTTTTAAAAAATGCCCTTGGCCAGTATCTGACCACATTCCTCCACTGGGTGGACAGTTATATATAATTTTACTTACCGGGAGTCTGGAGGGTGCTGTCATTTCCTGTGTCACAGCTGTCCCAGGCACTGAAGGTGATGATTGCTGGTGGACAACCTCCAGTGCCTTTCACGTTCCGGGACAGTTCTCTCATCTTATTCTTGACTTTTCTTTTGCTGTCTGCCCAGCGTTTCTTATTGGAGTTTGAGTTGTGCTTGCACTTGGACTCTGCGTTGACTGCATCCTCCACCGGACACCAGAATAGCTTCTTCCAATCCCCTGATCTCTTCCATGAAGAGTATGTGCTCCCTGTCCAAGATGCTTCACAACAGGACCACATTCTCTTTGTGGGAGTACATGAGGTTCAGCAGTCTATCCTCCTCCACTCCAATCTGGGATGTATGTGCAATCTGTGTGTCCATTTGTTTGTCAGGCCCTGCTTATGCTGTCCAAGGATATGTGTGCTCCTCTCTCGCTTCCCCTCCACAACCCACTGCAGTGTCGGTCCCACTACTGTGTTCCTAACTGTTGTTGGGTACACCTCCTTCTATTCCGACACTGCCTTTCAATGCCAATGTAGGGCACACTCCTTTGGCACTCAAAAGTATTAATATGAATATATGCTTTCTATAATACCGTAAATATTTAAAAGGAAAAACAAAATCTCCACATATCCAGTAACTACGGCACTTGGGGGGCAATTAAACATTTTGCTTTGGGGCCCAACACATTCTAGTTACCCTCCTGACTGAAGTCTCTGAAATCCATGGAATTTCATATTAGGTTAGGTCATATCTCCCAAGGGTCCCCCTATCACGGTGCCCGTGCTCTCTGTATTGCTTTTTGTCAGTTTTTGCTATACTATGCTCCCATTGGTTGATCTACGTTTGAGCTCGCCCAGTATGGCCTTTATATACTGGGCTCTGGCACCTATCCGGTGCCCTATCGTGGTGTTCCTTTACCAGTGACTTCCTGAGCTTCGTGGATTCCAGTGTACCGACTTGGCCTGTTTGACTACTCTGCTTCTTGTCTCCTGCTCCCGTGATTCGACCCGGCCTGGCTGATGTTCCTGCTCCGTGATTCGACCCGGCTTGTCTGACATTCCTGCTCTGTGATCTGACCCGGCTTTCCTGTTCCAGTGTTCGTTGTCGCTTGGGCGACATTCTGACTTCCACTGTGCCTGGGGCCTGTATCCATTACTGCTTCAGCAGTGAGACAGTTGCTGTGTCGTTCGTTAACTCTTGCAGAGCCTCCGTGTTGCCTTCGTTACTGCTATGGCAGTGTGCCATTGGCTGAGTCCTCTGTTAACTCTTGCAGAGCCTCCTTGTTGGCTCCGTTTCTACTACGGCAGTGTGCCATTGGCTGAGCCCTCCGTTAAGCTCTTGCAGAGTCTCAGTGCTGCCTCCGTTACTGCTACGGCAGTGTGCCATTGGCTGAGTCCTCCGTTAACTCTTGCAGAGCCTCCGTATTGCCTCCGATACTGCTACGGCAGTGTGCCATTGGCTGAGTCCTCCGTTAACTCTTGCAGAGCCTCCTTGTTGCCTCCGTTTCTACTACGGCAGTGTGCCATTGGCTAAGCCCTCCGTTAAGCTCTTGCAGAGTCTCAGTGCTGCCTCCGTTACTGCTACGGCAGTGTGCCATTGGCTGTACTTTCCGTTAAGCTCTTGCAGAGTCTCAGTTTTGCCTCCGTTACTGCTACGGCAGTGTGCCATTGGCTGAGCCCTCCGTTAAGCTCTTGCAGAGTCTCAGTGTTGCCTCCGTTACTGTTACGGCAGTGTGCCATTGGCTGAACTTTCCGTTAAGTTCTTGCAGAGTAACAGTGTTGCCTCCGTTACTGCTAGGGCAGTTTGCCACTTGCTGAGTCCTCCGTTAAGCTCTTGCTGAGCATCTGTGTTGCCTCCGTGATTGCTACAGCAGTGTGTCTTAGTCTCACTTTCTCTTCTGGTCTCCATTATTGCACTGCTGCCTCCTACGTGCGCTATTCTACATACTGGGCGTTACAGAGAGAACTCTCCACAGGCTTCTCGGCACAGAGACTGATTACACCTATTGGAGAACTTTAACCCATGCTGAACTGTCGCTCTGGGTATTCACCCTTTTCCTGCTTGACCTGTGTCAGTATAAAACCACGCTGTACTTTCTAGTTATACTGGACCTGCGTAGGCAAACGCACAAATAACCTGTCTTGTGTCTGTGTTATTCTGCTGTAGTACTACAGGGCCTGTGAAGGTTATCTTATTATTTGTGATTTCAATAAAACTGTGTTTTATCCTAAATCCACTGTGTCTGAGTGTTGAACAAACCGTTACACCCCCTTTCTGACCCAAATCCCTCCATCCCTCTTTCCCACCCTCTCTTTAGGAAATCAGTCTATGTGGTGTGTATATAAATGTATCACATTACTCCACATCAATAAAACTCGCATTTGTGTTGTTTAGAACTCAGAATATGTGTTTCTATGTTAGTCTGTGTAAATAAAATACTTTGGTCTTATTCTACAACATTTATTCAGTTGCACAAAGAGGTGTCAGAAGGTCATGAAATAACCTAAAAATTCTCAGCAAGTGTTTTTTATTTTTTTGGTTTGTTTTTTTGCATTGTACATTTTGCAAATACATATGTACTTTTTCTGGGTGATCAGTTGGTCATCAAAAGTATTTTTTAACTTGAATTTTTCATGTGCAGTATCAAGGTGGCGCTGTACATACAGATCTTATTTTCCATTCTCTTTCTATGTATTATAGCCTAGAATCAACATTACCTTTGCTTTATACGGATAAGTTGATGTCTTCTCAATACCACGGTCTCTTATGTATTTGAAAGATGCATCCGTGTATCCTCCATTGCAGCCATTATTTCCATAACTGGCTGAACAATCCACCAGGTTCTGTTCGCTGAGCGATACCAGTTTGCCTGTCTTCTTTTTCAACTGACACTCCAGGGAGCCAATAGTGCCGAACGCCCAGCAAGATCCACATTGACCCTGCAATTAATTCAATCCAATTAATGAAGGTTTTCTGGGAACTAGTATAATATACAAAAAAAAATTATTCAATTGCTACTGTAAAATCAAGAACACCCATTCAAGAATTGTAACAGTATGAGCAGTTGATTCATGTTTTATTGATTTGAAGGAAATATGTGTATATAGGAGTGACCTGACAATTCTCCTTTACTAAATTAGCCGGTTTGGCTGGGAGATCAATAGAGGCGATGCAGGGGAGCAAGAGGACTCCACTGCTTCCATACTACCTGAACTACTTAGTAGGAGTGGACTGAATCGGGAAACCCTTTCACATCAATGATTGAGGCTTTCCCTGACCAAAATGAGAGGGTTTCTCAGTTCCACCCACTCCCACCAGGGTACTTTGGGTAGGATCGAAGCAGGGGAGCTCTGTTGACTCCATTGCGTCACCTCTATTGATCTCCCACCCGAATTAGCTGGGACATCAGTAGCTAGGGGGCATCAGGAGGGGGGGCCTGATGCCCCACCACAAGGTCTGACTATTTTTTGTAAGCTGATGGCTGACGGTAAGTGGCAGCATTGGTTGGTTGAAGAGGCAGGGGGCTTCACCTCCTCCTCAACCAATCATTGTGAGAGAGATGGATAAACGTAAAAAAACAAAATAAATAGGAAATATTATAAACATTTTTGGTAGTGTTCAAGAATCCTAAGACCTAAGTATGCTTTAGACTTGATAAAGGGAGCATCGCTCTCGAAAGCTTGTCTCCATGTAACTAAATGTTAGCCCAATAAAAAAGGTATTATTACATACTGCAACCTCAACCATACTGCAACCTCAAGATGTCTCCTCAACCAACCACCACTGCCACTGTGCTTTAAGAAAAAAAAAAAAGGGACTCTACTGCTTCCTTAGCCAACTGATTAAAGAGATAGTAATATGTCATTATTACTATCCCCATGTTGTAGCCCTTAAAATTCTGAATTCAACAATACCAGCGGCATCTCTCAAACCTTTATGGTTTGAGAGATATCGGCTTTCAAAGTTCCCTCTCCTTCTTTCTCCCCTGACATCAGCACTCTATCTGACAGCAGGGTAATCCGGTCAGTGAGCAAGCGGAGGCTCTACAGCAGTGCTGAGATATTGTTATAGAAACAGAAATCTTTCACTGAAATGGTCTTCTATGTGTGCTTACAAACCAAGCACACGTAGAAGACCATTTTAGTGAAGGATTTCTGTATAACGAGATCTCAGCACTGCTTCAGAGCCGCCACTTGCTCACTGACCAGATTCCCCTGCTGTCAGATAGAACGCTGTCAGATAGAACGCTGACGTTAGGGGAAAGAGAAGGAGAGGGAACTTTGAAAGCAGATATCTCTCAAACCATAAAGGTTTGAGAGATGCCACTGGTATTGTTGAATTCAGAATTTTAAGGGCTACAACATGGGGTGTGGTAATAATGAAGTATTACTATCCCTTTAAGAAACAAAAATTTAGACCTCATGGAAGGGCTGACGAAGGGTGCCATGTAGACATCCGAAATGTTGACACAAAATTCTTTATTTTTGTATGAACTATTCAAGACCTGTGAGTGCTTTCTGCCCGTAGGACATTACATGATTTGCTGCTGCATTAAGTACCCAGGCACATTAGCAAAACCTAAACGTGAGTGCTTCCCTACCGGCATGTATATCTTCTTGATAAAGGTCCCAGATGCAGACTGAAACTTTGCCCATGTAAACTATTTGCTGAAGATCCTAATAAAAAGCGAGCTGATGGTTCTTGGAGACTTTAATATTAATTGGCTAGACTCCAAGAATGAAACATGTTTTAATTGTTTAAAACATTGAACTTATCACAACTAATATCCTCCCCTACTCGCATAAATCTTAAAACATCCAACCATACTCTGCTAGACTGGATCCTTTCATCCTGCACAAGCAGAATCCAAAATTCAAAGACGTGTTTAGCGATCACTCCATAGTTTTGTGTCCGCAAAATAAAACCAGTCAGGTCATGTTCCAAAGTCATACTCACGAGATCATTTACAAATTTTAATCTTCAGTCCTTCCTAAATGATTTAAGAAATTGCTCATGGCATAGAATACAGCTAATACAAGACCTAGACTCAGCGATTGAATTTGTTAACTCTGAATTCTTACAGATCTGTAATACACATGCCCCACTAAGGAAGGTCAGGGTTAGGGGGGCACATCTACCCTGGGTCTCAGCTGACTTGATTCAATTATACAGTCTCAGAGATGCCTTATGGACAAAATTTAAACAAACCGGCTCCGCATATGATCACACTGCATACAGACAATTAAGGAATACATGTACAAAACAAACAAAATTAGCAAAAGCACAATATTTTACTGACAACTTAAACAGTAACATTTCAAAGCCAGCCAACTTTTGGAAGGTTATTAAAAACCTCTATAGCCCTCTTAATCATACTCACCCATCAACTATAATCGTAGACAATGAAACAATACAGTGCCCCATAGCCATAGCCAATGCATTTAACAGCTACTTTGTTGGATGTGCCACCACCCTGATTACACAAAACAAAGATAACTCTGAGGTTCAGCCATCTACAGAACACTCACTGGCACCTGTTGCCCGGTCCAATTATAAAAATGAATTCAATTTCATGCCAGTAAATGAAAGCGAAATATATGATCACCTCCTCAACCCAAAAATTAAATCCCAATCTAGCCCTGACAAACTACCAGCAATGCTATTAAAGCTCAGTGCCATGGTAACGGCCAAACGGATTGCATCTTTAATTAATGCCTCTTTGGCAACAGGGTATAAGCCCAAATCCTGGAAGGTGGCTACAGTTGTGCCTATCCACAAATGTGGGGATAAAAATGTTGTATCAAACTGCAGACCAATATCCCTACTCCCAACTTTATCCAAAATCCTAGAGAAATGTGTACACGTGCAACTAAGTAAATATTACCAACAGACCAGTTTTTTCACCCCAGTTCAGTCAGGCTTTCGACCAAATCACTCAACAGTCACGGCCCTCCTAAAAGTAACCAACATTATCCAGATGAGCATGGAAAATGGTGACCTCACAGGAGCCATTTTCCTAGATTTTGCCAAGGCCTTTTACACAGTAGACCATAATATTCTTATAAATAAACTCCAAAGATCAGGAGTGGGTAATAATTCTCTAAACTGGTTCCGATCCTATTTATCAGACAGAATGCAGTATGTGTCAGTTGCTGGCAATGACTTCCTTTCACTCAAAGTAACAAGTGGAGTTCCTCAAGGCTCCATTCTTGGCCCTCTTCTATTTTCTCTTTTTATAAATGATCTGCCGAAGGTTTGCAAATCATCTTCAGTACACATGTATGCAGACAACACCGTTCTCTTTAGTAAAAAGTCAAACATATCATACCTTGAGGCCATATTACAACATGATTTCTACGAGGTTGAAAGATGGATTGCAAGGAAAAAATTGTTCTTAAACACAGACAAAACTGTCACAATGATATTTGGCACAAAGCACAAACTGCATAATCTTGGCAATACCCACCTATCCATTGTAACGGAGTCTAATCGTAAATTGGCCCCAGTGGACTCCTACAAATATCTTGGTATGTGGCTAGACCCCAACGTCACTTTTAGACATCATATTGACAAATTAACCTCCAAGCTTTATCCTAAAATCAGTACTCTTTTTAGACACAAATCATGTTTAAGTCTCCTGGTTAGAAAACGTATTGTGCAACAGATGTTGCTGCCTGTCATAGACTATGGTGATGTAGTTTATGCTCCAGCGCCAGAAATCCATCTTAGTAATCTTGACACCCTGTATAATTCAATATTCCGCTTTAGCCTCCAATGTAATTACACTACTCATCCCTGTGATATGTTAAAAGAACTAAATTGGTTAACACTCAAATCTAGATGTGCCCTTTACCCTTCTTGCTTAGTACACAACCACTTCTCTGGAAAACTACCACACGACCTGAGCAGTTTGCTCATCCCTGCTCTCCATACTAAGTATAACCTACGCTCCACCGCAAACAACTCGCTACGTATACCACAATACAAGAAAGAATAAGGAAAATCTGCCTTCTCCTTCAGAGCTCCAAAGGCCTGGAACAATCTGCCTAAAATAATCAAATATGCTCCCAGTCTAAAATCCTTAAAAGTAAATGCTTCTTTATATCTAAAAACAGAGTGTAACTGTTTATAATTTTAAAATTTCCATATGTATGTATATTCATATGTACATGTATATTTAATAACATGTAATACATAATGTTTCTCAATTTGTGTAAATATGCAACCCTCTAATGAAAACTGTCCCTGACATACTTGAAAACGAGAGAAATCTCAATGTATTCTTCCTGGTAAAACATTTTCTAAATAAATAAATAAAATAAATACATTTAATAAGTCCCTTGGGTGCTGCACGCTATTTCACATTTCATTTTGTAGGGATAGCAGATATGGGTCTCAGTACAAATAGCGATTTATGACATACCACAGGGTTTTAGCAATTATTTTGGGTTAGAATTCTGAAAGGCAGGAGATTTATCATGTGTGAATTAAATAATGTATAATAATGAACTCTTGGAAGATTAATCATCATTATATTATGTGATTATTTTATTATTTGTTTAGTAGTTTATACATTAGAATTAATGATAGATTGAGGCTCATATAATAATTTCATATTTACTAAATCAATAAATATTGGCAGTATTTCTCACCCTTTGCTTCTTGGATGTTAAGTTGGTTTTTTCATAAAGTGTCTTGTATGCTATGGAACACAATACAGGGGAATTAATATTTGTTTTTATTCTCATTTATTATGAAATATATTTTTATGAGCCTTTTTGTCTATATTTTATTTTCATTTCTTGGGGGAAATACAGACACAGAGAAACTCCTGAGTGGAGACAGGCATAATAACCTCCACAGGTCTGGCTGATGATGATTGGCGTATGCCTACTGTATGCATCAGTACATGAAAGTAGAAGGCCTGTTGACTCACTTGCCACTGGTGTGTTCAAGTCATGTGACAGGAATGGCACCCACCTATGAGCTTTTTCTTTCTTACCTTAAATGGTGTTTGCACCTCCTTGAACGCTAGAAGGATCACCAGCACATGCCATTTTGATCTATAGAAATTTTGGCAATGTGTATTTGTCCCCTATTTTGCAATTGGTTGCTCCAAAATTAGCCCTGTGCTTCTTAGTGACTATTAATTACCTGATCCTTTACTTTGGTCACACAGTCTTTGGTTCTCCAATCTATTGAGTAAGGCACTTCGGTATTAAACAGTTCCGTTGGTGCCTCTGTAAAGTTGAACATGGAATCATCCGGTTCTATGTCTCTAGTCATCGTGGTAGTCATCTCCTCACCTGTCTTAAATGCAAAATAGTTTTTAAAGTCCATGATGACAGCTAATCCTTTACATATAATACTTTGCACTGTTTCCTTATTAGCAGTTTCAGAATATGAGTTCTTTATAATATCTGCGCTTCAGTGAAGCAATGGGTCAGTTAATGTGAGTGTGTGTAAAATATTAGCCAATATTTTATTTATAAAACTAATTTTGGATTTCACTAGACTTATATTGTTATATTTATATATGATAATTGAGATGTTGCTCTCAGGCACTTACTGTCTACATTACCTAAATGTAAATACCTCCCCCCATTGCCTTACATTACCTCTCCCATTCACTGACACTGCTCAGCAATGCATTGTTCACCTCCTCTAGCACTGACTTCCTGGTTTATACCTACATTACCTCCCCACTCACTGACACTGCTCAGCACTGAAAGAGTAAAGTGTCAGTGAGCGAGGGAGGTAATGTAGAGCTAAGACAGGAAGTGTCTACACGGTGTGCCATGCATAATCTATGAATCTAAGTAACTAGAAAACCTAGTTTTCTGATTAAAAATGGCTAATACAACATATCAGTGATTTTTAAAAATCATAATCACCTAAGCTGTTTTTAGGGAATGGTGTCCCTTTTTAAACGTTATGTATCGCTATAAATATAATTTCAAAAATGACTTGATAGTCTCCTTTTAAAGGGCTAGCAATGTTTCATAATAAAAGCTGCTCTAATTAATCTTCATCGTATTTGGGCCATGGAGAGTGTTATTTCAATACTGTCAGAGTTGTAGTTCAAGAGTAATTGAATTATAAAGTATCCCCCCTCCTGTGCCTTTTACTGATGTAAGAATGCTCAGCTTATAGCAGCAGGGTGGTGTCCAAGTGGATTGCAGAGTGGGACAATCTTCAATTAACATAAGGGAAAAACCTGAAAAAAACTGTCAAGAGTGCAGAGTTTTCATTGTTCTCACAGTAAGAAGATTGTCCATTGCTGTGAGCTGTCCGGTCTGTGGACCTGATTCCACATCTGAGAAGAGATGGCTTACACTAGGTAAAAGGGGCAGGAGGGGGATACTTTATCACTCAATTTCTCTTGAACTACAACTCTGACAGTATTGAAATAACACTCTCTATGGCTCAAATACTATGAAGATTAATTGGTGCTTCTGTTTTTGTGAAACATTACTATCCCTTTAATAAACCCCTTTGATGCTAGAGATCTGTACAGTGCATTGCTTTGCAATTATTGGCAACATCTTTAGCATGCAAGGGATTCAATATAATGTATAAACTAATTCTCACTTTACAGCAGTGGGTTCTCAATCCTATCCTGTGGGACACCTAACAGGGCATGTCTAGGATTCACACCTTGATCACAGATGAGTTAATCAGAGGCTCAGCCATAGGGTGACCACATGTCCCGGATTGCCAGGGACAGTCCCAGATTTTAAATGTTTGTCCCTTGTCCCGGGCAGCCCTCTTCTGGAACAATACAATGTCCCGAAATGAAGGTTCCTGAACTCAGTGGTCTAAATGCTGGAAGAAGGACGGTCCATAGACTACCATCACAAAGTGATGTGTCTGCTGGGCTACAGAAAAATGGCTTCTGGACAGAGCTCTAAACACTAGAGAGAGAACTGAGACTTGATACTGACATCAACCAGGACCTGCAGTGCAATATTGTTATAGTGTAATGCTAATCTAAGGCTTTGGGCTTGATGTACATTATCTTGTAGCCCATCACTAGCACCACTTTTTGCCACAGCAGTCAACAGTCAGTTCTCCCTCCAGTTTAGAACTCAGTAGTCAGAGCTGGATTACAGGCAAGACGCACAAGGCGCCTGCCTAGGGCCCGGTCCAATGAGGGGGCCTGGAGGAAGCCTCATTCCTGCAAGCAACCATCTCAACGAGTCCTCCAGGAACAGGGGAGGGCTGGCCTGGGGGGCAAGGGGGCAATTGCCCCCCAGGCTGGTCATGAATATGGGCCAGTGGGCCACTGCCTCACTCAATTTCCCATTTGCTGCTGTAAAGAGAATTTAAGGTGCTACACGAGTATTGTAGCTCCATTTCAGTTTGTAAGCTCTGTGGTATCACTAGTGTAGATCCATTTCAATTGTAAGCTTTGTGGTATCACTAGTGTAGATCCATTTCAATTGTAAGCTCTGTGGTATCAATTGTGTACTACCATTTCAGTTATAAGCTCTGAGGTATCACTTGACTTAATCCATAACATTAATGCCAGCTATAACATTAACAAAAAGGGGTGGGCTGGGACATTGGGCTGGAGCGGTAATAGAAATAGGTCACTTAATTGTACTTGCCCCCTAGGCCAAAAGTTGCCAGCCCTCCCCTGTCCAGGAAAGCGTGGGAACGCCGTTCCTGCTAGCAGGACTCCTCCGCCGGGCACCGCAACACAGTCAGGTCTGTGTACCTACAGTGCTCCCTCGTCGTCTCTTTAGTAATGTAGAGCACGCTGGGAGTCAACATCTCCCAGCGCGCTCTGCATTACTGAAGAGAAGACCACGCGGGAGCTCCAGCAGCTACAGGTTTGTAATGGGGGGCAAGTTGGAGCTGGTGGGGGGCATCTTTTACTGGAATCTCCATAGCAGGGGCAGACTGGCCCAGGGGGCAGAGAGACGACAAAAATTAAGTAATGTATCATGGGTTTCCTCTCTAACCCTGACTACTTTCTCAGTATTTAGTTTATACTACAGTTTTGCGGGCACAGGCACTCAAAGGGTTATCCAGTCATTGGATAATCCTTTGAGTGATAGTGCCCACAAAACTGTAGTATATCCCTTTGAGTGCCTGTGCCCACAAAATTGTAGTGTAAGCTAAACAATGTGTAGGTAGCCAAAGTTAGAGAGGTATGGGGGGGCCCAAATTCATACCTTGCGTAGGTCCCCATGGAGTATTAATCCGGCTCTGTCTGTAGTGTGCTCTCTGCAGTGTCCCTGAATTGCTGAACTGAAATGTGGTCACCTTACTCAGCCACTTAATTCACTCACTTGTACACAAACAGGGAAATCTTACGGACGTGGCCTGTTATGAGTTCCTGACAAGAGGGTTGGAAATCACTGATCTAGAGCAAGAGTTTAATTTTTGTCAATGGTTAAGCATAACTATTGTAGTAGCACTACAGAAACCAAACTAATAAATAATCTTCAAGGCCTTGTAAAAGGATGAATTCTCACCATATCTCCCAGGTGGTTCATTCCAACCTCGTAGGTCTGAAGTCCCAATGAATACTCCAGGTTATGGACCGTGATAAAATTCAGGGTCTCCTCCCAGATAGCACGTCTTGTTATTTCTTCTTCCTGGGAAGTTAAAGGGACAGTATGGTACCAACGTAACACCAACAAATTATGAAAATACCCAGTTTTATTATAAAGCTGATTTCACCAGTAAACCAAGAGGCTCCTGTAATAAGGACTAGAACAGTGCAGGAGCGTACCAACTGCACTATAAGAGACCAGAAGAAATTCCCAGAACCCACACAGAGTTAAATGGGGCTTTTAATCTCTTGAATGCAAGAGAGGCCACCAACAAATTGTGAAGCAATGCTTTAGAGACTTCTCTAGCAATCAAGGGGTAAAAAGTATCATTTCAGTTAATGGGAAATTGGAGATCATTTCTGCTGTCCCCTATGATACAGATGGTTCTCTCCAGTTCTTATTAGTACACCGGCATCCTTTTATGTATGTATTAGTAGGTCTGTTGGTACACGTGGTCATTTTTCCATTGGCTTTATTTATTTATTATGTTGCTTTAATACAGAATTGTCAGTCCCTTATTTATATACATCTTGTCTTATGTATTTGTTTTCTGTCTGTATGAAATATTTTATACTAGTTGAACAGCCCGTTACACGGGCCACAGTGCCACTGCCACCCGGTCGCTGGGCAGTCACGCGCAGTAGAGACTGCCCCACGCCGCGGCTGATACAGAGCTGGACGCTCCAGTCTCTACTGCACATGACTGCAGCACACGCAGCAGTGTCTACTGCGCATGACACGGCATTATACACGTTTTAGCCAATTATTATATAGGAGGATTTGCTTCATATTCCCATTCATCTAGAACAGTGCTTCCCTATGGGTGGTGTTATGGTACCGTGTTTATGTGTTGCAAACTATTTAATGTGTCACAAGATATATTCAGTAAATAATTTTGTTTGTTCCACAATCTGGCACTTTATGCTAATTAGTTTATATGCTGGCCCAATATTACCATACACACTGTATTATGAATAATTCTAGGCACATCCCACACACTGGGGTCATTTCTAATAGCACAGAGAGTGGAACATAATTAATTATCATAATGTGAATTACAACAAAGTGCCACACTGTACCACCAAAATGTATAGGTTAATTTATCAAAAATGATTTATTTTTCATAGTAATAGCTAGTATAACATATACTCAGATTTTAATTTTCTGTAAACAAATTGCATTTTTCTTAGGTTTATGGTTCCACGTTTGATCTACAATATGGAGTACACTTTCAGTCACCGTTTTTTAAAGACATTATTGTACCAGGAAAAGTATAGCGGAGTGCAGTAAAACAGATAGAGGCCAATACAATGAACTCTCTGGGGAACACCCTCAAAGATCTGAGCAAAAACAAACAAAACAAAACTCAAGGCATCTATTAAAGGGATAGTAATGTTTTACAAAAAAGCCGCTCTGATTAATTTCATAGTATTTGGGCCATGGAGAGTGTTATTTCAAAAATGTCAGAGTTGTAGTGCAAGAGTAACTGAATGATAAAGTAACCCCTCCTGCCCCTTTTACCTAGTGTAAGCCACCTCCTCTCAGATGTGGAATCTAGTCTTTTGCCCAGGCAGCTCACATCAAGGACCAATCTTCTTACTGTGAGCATAAGGAAAAACCTGCCCCCTTGACAGGTTTTTCCTTATGATCACTGAAGATTGTTCCTCTCTGCGATCCATCCGGACAGCCTTGCTGCTCTGTGGTGAGCAGTGTTACATCAGTAAAAGGGGAGGGAAGGGGAATATCATTCATTTAATCTTGTACTACAACTCTGACAGTACTGAAATAACACTCTCCGTGGCCCAAATAGTACTTCAGGTGGTAATCCCGCCTCAACGGATAGGATTTTTCCTTGCTTCCCCAAGCACTATGGTGTTCTGCTTTCTTCCCCGTCTCACCTGTTTCCATCTTCCTGGCCTTTTTTTCCCCCCGCTAGGGTCTTAGGGGTTATTACTTCCCACCCTGTCTCACTGTCTGCCATGTCCCACTATTACATGCCCTGGATTGGGACACAGACGAAAGGGTGACGTTTGCTTTTCTGCTGTGTCCATCCACAGCACACCCTACACATAATATTTATTGTGTTCTCTTACAGATTGGCCAAGTGGATAACTGAGAAGGTGCAGGAGGAGAGCCCTTTAGTAGTTTTCCAATTGGTCCTACCACCTGGAGGGGAGGAGTCAAGACCCACTATTACATGCCACTATTGCTTGCCACTATTACATGCCATGAAGAAAAGGAAATATCGGTAAGCCAAGTTCACCCTTTTGCATTTATTTATTTATGTATTTTGCCCACTTTGGGTATAATTGGAAATGGATTCAATAGGGGTTTGCTTGCTTTTCTCCGGATCAACAGAAGAGACACACTCAGGGTTGAACTCGATGGACTCATCTTCATTCAACCTCATCAAATGTAACCCTGAAGTCCTTACCGGATTTGTATAGCTTTTCTGATGTTTGTTCACCCAGAGCTTCCAGTGGTTGTCCAGTTTGGGATCAGGTGTGCAGAGGGCCGACATCAGCAAAGCAAGAAGTACCACAAGGCACGTACAAGGAGAGTCCATTGTCCTTCTAAATCCTAAACACAAAAATGAATGAAAATCTGAATGGGACCACTGATACCTTCCATATACACACTTATACCTACTCAATCAGATGCACCTTGTTTGTATTAGAAGAGCAGTGAACTTATGAAAACAACATTTTAAATGGCTTTTCCTGCTGGCTAAAACAAGACTACTCCCATTACTCGGAGATGTTTCATTTGAAGGTTACTGCACTTCCCTATAAATATTTTTAATCAAACTGTTAGCAACAGCACCATATAGTGTCTAAAAGACAGATTTGTAGTAATGGTCTGTTTTTTTAGGAAAAGAGGAAGACTAGAATAAGAAGACACGATCAAAAGTTAGATTTTGGAGAACACAGAAGTAATGTGTACAAGTACTACTTTACAGAAAGGGTTATGGACTTATGGAACAGCCTCCCTGTGGAAGTGGTAAGGACTAATACTGTAAGGGGGATTAAAATTGCCTGGGTTATTTCTAATCTGAGAACTATGTAAGACTGCATTTTACGTACAAAAAAAAAAAATGCTTGGGCTGGATATACCAATTGCTTTGTATTTGTCCTCAGAATCTGGATGTCTACAAAGAAATTCTTCATTAGAACGGTCCTCAAAGTGTGCCTGCCAACCAGGCACACTTTGTAGACCGTTCTAATGAAGGATTTCTTTGTATACAAAGCTATCTTGGCTCTGTTGAAGAGCCGTCCAGTCCCGGAACCAGGATCTCAGTCTGTCAGCTAGAGCGCTGACATGTGAAAAGGGGTGGTTGGGATGAACTTTAAAAGCTTATAACGATAAAAATACCAAAGTTTCAGCAACGGCTTACACGATTTAACCCTTTGAGTGCCAGAGGGGTACGCAACGCATTGCTTTGCAATGCGTTGCGTACTCCTCTGGCACTCAAAGGGTTAATTTATTTTTTTAATATCTACAATATGAAACCTTGTTAAATTCAAGTATCACTGTCCCTTTAATTTAGAATTTTCAAATTCTCCCCTGTGATGCATTTGGTTTGTTTCAGAATCAATTGCTCTTTTTTACCGTGTTGAATACAACCCTTTCAGTCTTATATATAAGGGTGAAAAAATTCTGGAACAAACCATCTGCACCATAGGAGAAGCAATGTGTTGGAGACTCTCTAACATTAAAGAGATAGTAATGTTTCACAATAAAAGCAGTTCCAATGAATCTTCGTAGTATTTGGACCATGGAGAGTGTTATTTCAATACGGTCAAAGTTGTCGTTCAAGAGTAATTGAATGATAAAGTATCCCCCTCCCACCCCTTTTACCTAGTGTAACACTGCTCACCTCAGAGCAGCAAGACTGTCCGGATGGATCGCAGGGGCACTCTTCAATTAACATAAGTGAAAACCCTGTCAATGGGGGCAGGGCTTTCATTGTTCTCACAGTAAGAAGATTGTCCCTTGCTGCAACCTGTCCGGTCAAGAGACTATATTCCCCATGTGAGGGGTGGCGGTTTACACTAGGTAAAAGGGGTGGGAGGGGGATACTTTATCATTCAATTATTCTTGAACTGCATCCCTGTCTGTATTGAAATAACACTCTCCATGGCTGAAATATTATGAAGATTAATTGGAGATTCTTTTTTTTGTGAAACATTACTATCCCTTTAAGGTGTTTAAATGGTATTTATCACCTCTGTATAACTTAGACTAAATAGATAGGTTATATATCGAATATGAGTAAAAGTGTCTTCATTTTGTTAAGCTTTATTTGGTCTAAATTGATGTTATAATCTCTGCCCTGCAGCTACTTCAGCATATAGACTGCAGTTACCTGCTCTGTAACCGCAGTCTGTCACTCTGCCTCTGCTCCCCTCCCACTATACAGCCTCCTCCGATGAAGTAGGCTTCTGCCTGTAAGCTAGAGCAGTCTCATTGGCTAGATATCGATCTCTACCAATGTGATCGCTCCAGCTTACAGACAGAAAGCCTCCATCATCTGAGGAGGCTGGATGGGGGGGGGGTGGAGCAGAGGCAGAGTGACAGACTGCGGTTACAGAGCAGGTAACCACAGTCTTTATGCAGAAGTAGCTGCAGGGAAGAGTTCATAACTTCAATTTAGACCAAATAAAGCTTAAAAAAATGGAGACACTTTTATTTATATTCGATATATAACCTATTTAGGCTAAGTTATATAGAGGTGATACATCCCATTTAAAGCCCACACCTGGATGTATTTATTTCTCCTCTGTGCAGTGGTGTAACTGTTCATTGGAGGGCCCTGGTGCAAACATCTATTTTGACCCCCTAACACACATATAATCTGCCGGGGACAGAACTAGAACCTATTGCCCATACAACGTGTAAGTCCTTTACAGTGATCTCCCTGGCTCTCTGTTTCCAGAGCGTTTTCTGGTTAATTGATCATCAAAGCAGGTTAGTGATGAAATGTAACAGTCTATATAGAAAACTGAATGTTCTCTGTTCTGGTTTATTTACTTTGTGAATCTATAGCCCTGCTTTTTTGATCCTTGTCAGAAAACTATCTGCAAACAGATCACAGACATAAAAAAGTTTTTAAAAAATTAGAACATTTAAAAAAAAATAAGATGGGAAAAAAGTATAGTAAATATAGTAATTTACATATTATTATTTTTCATAATATGTGATGTAAGAATAAAGGGAAACCTTCTAGGACTGTGAAAGCAGAGATATATATGCAATCTTTATGCATCACAGATTGATCCATATGCTGTAGGAGAGGTTTTTCTACATTGTTTCACGCTCTTTGTTTTAGTTGTATCTTGATTACTTTACTGCACTTTCTTTTCTTTCACATTTCCAGACAGAAAACTCACTGAAAACAAATTCAGATCTCCCTTTCAGAGACATAAAAGTATAAGAAAATAAGTGCAGATAAATAATAATAATATTAATCATAAAATTATAGATAGTTTGACTCCACATATTCTGCAAGTAGATAACAAGTGAAGTAAAAAGAAAGTGGTCTGTCACTTTAAGAAGCATACCTGTAGGGTGAAAGCTGTTATCTCAGTCAGTAGATGAAGGTCTTCTTAACCCAGTCTGTTACAGTCCTCACAGTTTTATAGTGGATAAGCGGATTTGTGTCAAGTAGAGATAAATGCTAGGCAGAGATAGTGGCTGCAATTAATGGCGAAATCTGTATTTACTTAAATACTGGAGTTGCCCAATTCTGATTTCACAAAGTTAAGTTATTCTACTTAAAGGGGAACATTCACACATGAAAATCTTTTGTCTATGGGCTTAAATAAGTACAAGTATATTGGCACTGGTATTTTTTTTATATTGTACCTACCTACTATATAAGTTATTGAGAGTTAAAATTTTGTACTTCTGCATTGTGTGGCACACTGTATGTGTGGCACAACAGTGCAGGGCTTCCCACCTCTCTCCCAGCTGCCCCAGGGAGCGCATTCATACTTCCCTTTGTAGTGGTAGTTATGTAGGCTATGGTTACAGCAATCTCCGTTTACCATTCTACTGAGCTTGCCACACTGCCACCCAGCCTTGTTCCACTGTCCCAGTAGTAGATGCAAAATCACAACCACTGTACAACATTCCACCCTTATATTACTTTCCCACTTGTAGACACAAAACTACACATAAGTTGTATGACACCCGACTTTCATTCCACTGTTTACTGGTAGTTTACCATACTACCCACTGGTAGTCACTAGGTTTGCTATTTTTGCTCAAGCCAAAACTGAACGACAGTGGTGTACCTGGTGTTCCTCAGGAGGCAGATATAATCAAGTTGATACCTTTATTGGCCAACTAAGCAGTTTTAGAATGCAAACTTTGAAGACATCTCGGGTATCTTCCTCAGACATGTTATACCGATAAATATGAAAACATCTCTCTTAAATGCAAGTACACATTATATTTTTTAGAATGGAAAGCAGATAAGATCAGCTCAGTCCAGGCCCATTTTCTTCAATCAGTCAATGGTAAAGGAGTGTGATGTAATTTGCAGTCATTCTCTGGAGGTGTCAGAGATATTCTGTTGTAGAAGAAAGACTCTGTTGTAAAGGCTAATTCACAGTTTAAAAATGTAACAGAAATCCCCAATCCCTGTCCAGGCCATTATTTAAAGTATTAAGTATTTAGCAATTGCCATTTATATTTTCCCCCTCCCTCCCCTTTTTACTTGTCACTTCTCAAGCTCTAAGAACAGAAATCTGGTCCCGGGACCACAGGGAGGTCTAGGGGGAAGAGATATAGCAAAACAGCTGAAGTAAGACATGCCCACTCAGTCTTGTCATTACCGTGAAGTTTTCTAATGTACTCCCCTTTTCTTGGAGCTTGATGAGGTAACGTGTCACCTTTCCCTACCCATAGTGCTTTTCATCGTCTTGCGCGTCAGGCGAACATAGAGTTTCTGAGCAAAACCATTCCAATCTATTGCTATGTTGTAGGTTATTTGTAAGGGGCTAAAGTGCAACACCCTACAAGGACAAATGTTCCTACCGGAGGACAAGCTCCAGATCCCGTTCCAGGACGTGTCATGGGCTGGCATGGCCCTTAGAGGAAATAAGGGATTAAATGAAGATCCTGGGATGACTAGTGTGTTATGGACCAGGAACCAGACAAGACACAAAAAAGATAAAATGCAAAACACCTTTATTAAAGAAACAAAAAATAAACAAACAGAATCGTGATCCAGGAGCATAAACCAAATGACAAGCCAGGGTCAGTAACCAGGACAGGTAATCAGCCAAGCCGGAGTCCGCAATGTCAGGAACAAGCAAGTGGGTCAGGAGCAAAGATGTCAGTGAAGTCTGGAACAAGCCAAGGGTCTGGAATACAGCACACAGGAAGGCAGGAAAATTCACAGCAGCCAGCAGTAACAGGTCGGCAAACAAACACAAGGACAATGGGGAAATGAGCCAGGCTGCTTTAAATACCCTGTGAGCAATCAGAGAGGTCAGCTGATCAGCCTGTGCCAGAAACTCAGAAGACAGCAGCACTGGAAAGCAGAGCACTAGATTAGCTCAGACATCAGAATCAATAGGCAGAATAGAGCTGCTCTGCAAAACCTTGACAGTACCCCCCCACACACAGGACAGGGCCAGGTTTATGGGGAAAGCGTGCATGGAAAGCACAGAGGAGGGCGGGGGCATGCACGTCTGAGGCTGGAACCCATGAGCGGTCTTCTGGCAGTAACCCTTTATCACGGTGCCCGTGATTGATGCATTCCCTTGCCTGTCACCATTAGGGGGCTCCTATTGGCTGTCTGCCTTTAACCCGCCTCATACTGCCTATTTAAACCTGGTTTGGGCACCCCTTGGCTGCCCTTTCGTGGTGTCTCTGACCACGTTCGCTTTCACCTTGTTCCAGTAGTCATTTGGGCCTGTTGCTGTGTTCCTGAGTTCCAGATTGCACCTTGTTCCTGATTCTCCTGTCTGCAGTGCTGTTCCCGTGTTGGTTCCGGCCTAGTCCTTGGAGGTTGTTGTTTCCTGATCGTTTTCGCTGCCGCTTCCTGACCGGTTGATTGCCCTGCTGGTTCCTGTCATCTCCTGTCCTGCCTGCTGTGTTCCTGACAACCTGTTAGCTTGGTGGCCTTGGCGACATTTTGTAGTCCCAGCGTGCGGACGCTGGTTTGCTCCAAGCCTTACGGCTATACAAATAAGTTGTTGGTCCCAGCGTGCGGACGCTGGTTTGCTCCAGAAGCCTTGCGGCTATACAATCAGTTGTTGGTCCCAGCGTGCGGATGCTAGTTTGCTCCAGAAGCCTTGTGGCTATACAGTCAGTTATTGGTCCCAGCGTGCGGACGCTGGTTTGCTCCAGAAGCCTTACGGCTATACAAATCAGTTTTTAGTCCCAGCGTGCGGACGTTGGGTTATCCTCCAAGCCCTTGCGGCTATACAAGTCAGTTGTTGGTCCCAGCGTGCGGACGCTGGTTTGCTCCAGAGGCCTTGCGGCTATACAAATCAATTGTTAGTCCCAGCGTGCGGACGTTGGGATATCCTCCAAGCCTTGTGGCTATACAAATCAGTTGTTGGTCCCAGCGTGCGGACGCTGGTTTGCTCCAGAAGCCTTGCGGCTATACAAATCAGTTGTTAGTCCCAGCGTGCGGACGTTGGGTCATCCTCCAAGCCTTGCGGTTATACAAATCAGTTGTTGGTCCCAGCGTGCGGACGCTGGTTTGTTCCAGAAGCCTTGTGGCTATACAATCAGTTGTTGGTCCCAGCGTGCGGACGCTGGTTTGCTCCAGAAGCCTTGCGGCTATACAATCAGTTGTTGGTCCCAGCGTGCGGACGTTGGGTTATCCTCCAAGCCTTGCGGCTATACACATCAGTTGTTGGTCCCAGCGTGTGGACGCTGGTTTGCTCCAAAAGTACTTTAGGTCATACTCTCTGTTGGTATGCCTACATGTATAGTTCCTTGGGCTGCCTTGCCTTGTATATTGGTAAGGCCGGTAGAACCTGGTACATTATTCCATCAGAAGGTTGCCTTACCTGGTATTGGCAAGGCCGGTAGAGCCTATGTATAGTTCCTTGGGCTGCCTTGCCCGGTATATTGGTAAGGCCGGTAGAACCTGGTACATTATTCCATCTGAAGGTTGCTTTACCCGGTATTGGCAAGGCCGGTAGAGCCTACTGTCCCTGTATCCTCAGGCTGTCTTGCCCGGTATATTGGCAAGACCGGTAAAGCCTATATTATCTGTGCTTTTCTATTATTAAATGTTGTATGTATGTGTTGGAATCCTAAGGGATCATTTTAATTATTTTTTCAATAAAGTTGTGCTTTTACCTAACTTTGTGTCTGAGAGTCATAACAAACCGTGACACCCTTCCAGTGAGCCAAATAATGAAGGCTCCCTCGGAACCTATGAGAGTCAATTATGGATCGGACCTCATACTCCTCATGGCCGTCAGCGGGCACCGAATGAGATTGAGGAGTGACAGTAGTGAAACGATTACATACCAGAGGTTTCAGCAGAGAGACATGGAACACATTGTGTATCCGCATATTGGGAGTAAGGTCTAGGGCATAGGCCACAGGGTTCACACGTCAGAGGATGCGGAAAGGACCCTTAAAACAGGGAGCTAGTTTCTGAAAGGGCACTCGGAGATTTCTGGAGAACATGCAAGACCCTCTCCCCGACCTGATAGGAGGGTGCGGGTAGGTGTTTACGGTTGGCCTGGAGCTCCTGGGATTGTTGTGAACATCGCAATTACTATTGGACCTGCACCCATGTGGAACGGATTCGCTGGAGATGATCCTCCAATGCCAGGATCCCCTGAGGAGCGAACAAATCTGGAATAATGGAGGGTAGATACCCATAATTCACCATGAAAGGGGAGAGCCAGGTAGAGGCTGAGACAGCACTGTTATGAGCAAACTCCACCCAAGGTAGCAGGTCTGACCAATTGTTCTGATTAGCCCTTTCCGCTGCCCCATTCGACTGCGGGTGATAGGCCGAGGAGAAGGAAAGTTGGATACCTAGTTGCGCACAGAAGACCCTCCAGAATCTCGAGACAAACTGGCTACCCCGATTGGAAACTATGACTTTAGGAGCACCGTGTAGCCCATAGACCTCTTTGACAAAGACCGTAGCCAACTCTTTAGCGGATGGGAGTTTTTTGAATGGTATGCAATGAATCATCTTAGAGAATCGGTCAACAATCATAAGGATGACTGTTACCATTAGACAAAGGAAGGTCGACAATGAAGTCCATGGCAAGGTGTGACTATGGCTTCTCCCCATTGTGTAGAGGTTGGAGAAGGCCCGTTGGAAGTTGATGGGGTGATTTAGTGTGCGCACAGACTGGAAGGCAGCAACAAAGGCAGCAATATGTTTGCTAGGTTCTGGCCACCAGAAGAGACGGGAAACCGACCAAAGAAGCTGTTTTTTTCCGGGATGCCCTGCTGACTTTGTTTTATAATATGTGGGAAGTACCTTGGTACGGAGGTTCCTAGGTACAAAACAGCGCCCAGAAGGAGTCTCAGCAGGTGCATCTACTTGGGTGGCCCGTATTCGTTACCCGAGGGGAGATGTTAATGCTTGTATGTATGGTGGCAAGTACTTTGTCCTGAGGAATAATAGGACTAGGAGGACTCTCCTCTTTAGCGTCCGAAAACTGTCTGGATAGGGCATCAGCCCGGACATTTTTGGTACCTGGCAGATACGAGACCACATAATTAAAACAAGACAAGAATAAGGCCCATTTGGCCTGCCTTGGAGACAAGCGCTTAGCTTTAGACAAGTAGGTAAGGTTTTTATGATCGGTGAGGATTAGTACTGGCATGGAAGTTCCCTCGAGCAAATGCCTCCATTCTTTGAGAGTCAGTATTATTGGCAGAAGCTCACAGTCGCTAATTTCATAATTGCACTCAGCAGGACTTAGCTTCTTTGAGAAATATCCACACGGGCACAACTGGCTGTCAGGAGTAGGACATTGAGACAGCAGGACGCCTACTTCTGTCTCAGACGCATCGATCTCGTGTACAAATGGAAGCTCAGGTTTTTGGGTGTGCCAAAATGGGTGCTGCTGCAAAAGCTGCTTTCAATGACTCAAATGCTCTGATGGCCTCCTGGGACCAGTAAGTGGAATCACCACCTTTTTTGTTCATGTTGGTAAGGGGTTCACCATAGAGGAAAAATTGCAGATAAATTTAATGTAGTAGTTAGTGAACCCAAGGAAACATTGGAGGGAGTGGAGACCTACGTGTGTTGGCCATTCGAGAACTGACAAGAATTTCTCAGGGTCCATAGCGAAACCAGCCTCTAAGATTACATATCCCAAGAAGGTGACCTGTTTGCGGTGGAACTCACTCTTCTCCAATTTGCAAAACAGATTATTCTCTCTTAACCTTTGTATAACTCGGCCTGCATCGGCGTGGTGGCTTTCCATGGAGGCAGAATGGATCAGAATGTCATTTAGGTACACCAACATGTATTGTTGGAGCATGTCATGGAGGACAACATTTAAGAATTCCTGGAAAACTGCAGGAGCATTGCAGAGACCGAAGGGCATTACGAGGTATTCGTAATGTTCTCTCCTGGTGTTAAACACGGTTTTCCATTCATGGCCCTCCTTTATCCTTACCAAATTGTTTGTCCCACGCAAGTCGAGCTTAGTAAACACCTTGGACCCTTTTTTGCTCGATCGAACAACTCAGTTCACCACTCTTTTTTTTCACGAAGAAGAATCCAGCCGCAGCAGGAGAGGAGGACTTGCGGATGAACCCCGAGGACAGTGCATCTGCCCACTTTTACTAGGCATGTATTGGAACAGTTGGGTGATCATGCCATGACTTCAGCCCTTGCTTAGTCGACCATGGGATTGTGTTTGCGCAACCATGGATAACCCAGGATCACAGGATAGTGAGGAGAGTGGATCACCTGGGTTCAATTGCCTTGAGGGCAAGTGGAGTGGTACGGAGCTGCAAAGGAATGGATTGCTTCTGGGCAAAGTCACTGTCAACAAAGACTATAAGTCTATAAGTGCCTCTGAAGTTTTGAACTTTTGCCCCAAGAAAGCCCAGCGGAGACTAGTGGTTTATCAGTATGAATATCCAGGGATGCTGAGACACCACCTAAAGTCTGTCCCCTATAATACCTTAGGTGCAGTCGTCCCGGACGTGTGGGACAATTTCGCAGCAGATGCCCTGCCTTACCTCAGTAAAGGCACAGGCCCTCCCTCCTCCTCAAGGCGCTTTCTGCAAATGAAAGACAAGTGAACCAAATCTGCATGGGCTCCATATCGCCTGAGGTTTCGAGACTAGGAGGTATGGGAGGAGAGGGAGATACGGGTGGGGATGAAAGGCTCAGAGTTAAACGGATCGGATGCCTCCGCAGGAGCTCCCTAAAGGAAGGTCTCTCATGGATTAGGGAGTCAGAATACAATATGAGATCAGTTCCTCTAAATCACTGGGAAGGTCCCGGGCTGCAATCTCATCTTTAACCATATCCGAAAGCCCATTAGAGAAAGCAGCCACGAGAGCCTCATTATTCCAACCAACCTCGGCTGCCAGGGTACGAAACCCTATGGCATAATCGGAAACCACCCTAGTACCTTGCTGGATGAACATTAGGTGCTTGGCAGCCGAGGTGGAGCGACCCGGTATATCAAATACCCTTTTAAAGGATGCCACAAACTCAGGGTAATTGTATACAATAGGTTTATGCGTCTCCCAAAGGGGAGTAGCCCAAGCCGAGGCCCACCTTACTCCTATCAGATGGGAAGGACTGTGGTACCATCTTCAGATAGATGCCAACCTGGTTTAGAAAACCTCTGCATTGGTTAGGGTCACTCCCATAACGCTGGGGAAGTGAAGCAGACCCTGTCATACCTCTCGCAACATTGGAATCACCATTGGCAGCCAGAGCGGGAGCGGCAGCAGCTATAGGGTCAGCCTGCGCCAAGGACCGATGAGGCTGTGGAACCAGATGCTCAGTACAGAGCAACAAAGCCTGGAGGGCTGCAGCAAACTGGTCCATGTGCTGGTCTACCTGTTCCAGCCTGAAAAAAATATTCGGTGGATTGCCTGCGCCTCCTGAGTTCATGGTCCTTGTGTACTGTTATGGACCAGGAACCAAACAGGACACAAAAAGGTAAAATGCAAAACACCTTTATGAACCCCTTAAGGCCCAGTGGTCCCGGGGTGTGTGGTCCTTTAAGGACTAGATAGGGAAGTTTGACGTGCCGCCCCACGTGACTGATCACGTGCGCCGGCATGCCGAACGAGGGACTGAAAGATCACTTCGGTCTTGGAGCGATCAACTTCAGTCCCTGGTATTACTCACTGCGCTCCTGCAGGAGCGTGGTGAGTAAAAGCACGTGACGTACCAGGACCATCACTGGTCCTTAAGTGCTGGACCAGCATGACAGTCCAGATACGTCAATGGTCCTTAAGGGGTTAAAGAAACAAAAAATAAACAAACAGAATTGTGATCCAGGAACATAAACTAAATGACAAGCCAGGGTCAGGAACCAGGACAGGTAATCAGCCAAGCCGTAGTCAGGAGCACAGAAGTCCGCAATGTCAGGAACAAGCCAGTGGGTCAGGAGCACAGAAGTCAGCAAAGTCTGGAACAAGCCAAGGGTCTGGAGCACAGCAAACAGGAGTGCAGGAAAATCCACAGCAGCCAGCAGCAACAGGTCAGCAAACAAACACAAGGACAATGGGGAAGTGAGCCAAGCTGCTTTAAATACCCTGGGAGGGTTGGCTGATAACAGTCATGTGAGCAATCAGAGAGGTCAGCTGATCAACCTGAGCAAGAAACTCAGAAGAGAGCAGCAGCTGATAGCAGAGCACTAGATTAGCTCAGACATCAGAATCAATAGGCAGAATAGAGCTGCTCAGCAAAACCTTGACATAGTATCTGACATGGAAGCAGTCGCTTAAGCTCAGTTCCACACGAGGGAACTATAGCTGAATATTCTCAGAAACTGGTCCTGACAGCTTTCGCTCCTGTCACATTCCATGACCCTTTCTGTTCAAGCGAGGGAGGACCTATATTGGTGGCTATATTATCCTTACCTGACTCAGGTATGTCCCTTTGTCATGCTGGAATAGAATCTGGTCACAACAGACAGCAGCCTGAGAGGTTAGGGTGCAACCATGGATCTCCTGACAACTCAGGGATGGTGGACCAGAGAGTAGAGGTTCCTGTCTATCAACATCCTGCAGATCCATGCATCCATCTGGCAATTCAATACTGGTCTCAGGTTCTGACTGGAACTCAGTGCCGATTCAGTCACACAGCTCAACAGCAGGGGTTTAAATCAATCATCAGGGAGGAACTCAAAGTTAGTCAGCCTGGAAGGAAGTAGAAGAGTTTCTCCATAGGGCAGAATCTCATGTTCCTACCATCTCAGCAGTCCACATACCAGGAGTAGAAAACATGATCACGGACTTTCTCAACAGTCAAGACATGGATCCAAGCCACTGGGAGCTGAACCAGAAGGTGTTTGAATAGATAGTCCAACGCTGGGGTGTTCAAGTGGTGGATCTGATGGCCTCTTGCTTGAACAGGAAGATCCCTCTGTTCTGCACAAAGTTCAGGAATCCCTTGGCATTTGAGAGGGATGCAGTGTCCATTCTATGGAAATTTCATCTGTCCGATATGTTTTTTCCAATTCCTCTAATTCCCAGGGAAATTAAAAAGATCTGGATGAAGAAGACCCTAGTCATCCTAATAGCTCCATTCTAGCCCCTTTGGGCCTGGTTTGCAGACTGTCTCAATCTATCCATCCAGGAACTGTTCTGTCTTCCTCCAAGGCCGGATCTTCAAATTTAGGGTCCCATCTGGTACCAGGATGTGGAAAGTCTAGTTTTGACAGCATGACTTTTGAAGCCAACATCGTAAGGTGATAAGGTTTCTCAGACTATGTTATTTCTACCATAGACAGGGCTAGGAAACCTTTAACTTCTGAAATGTACAATAGAATTTGGTCCATCTTCCATCAGTAGTATGCTGACAAAGATGTGTCTGTCCAGACTTTTGATCTTCTTTGTTTCTTGCCTTTTTGCAAGATCTTGTGAACAAGAGTCTTAGCCTGAGCTCTGTTAAAGTACAGATCTCAGCCCTTCCTGCCTTTTTTTGAAGTGCCCTGCCCTCTAGCGCAGGGAGCTCAACACCTATGGTTTCTGTGTTCCATAACTAAAGGGAAAAGTTCAAGGAGTTAATGGTAAGTTCACTAAAATTCTGTTTGTCTTATGTCCAATATGGAACACAGGAACCATGGTGTTAAGTCCTTCCTCCAGGAGATCTGGACAAATCACAAAATACAGGGTCTTCAGGGCAGTGACTCTCTCTTCCAGCTCAACCTGCAGCCTACTCCAATATTCATATGTCCTGTGAAGCAGTTGGAGGTGCAGGGGCCATCATTTTAATTTTATTTGGTATTTTAATTGTTTTATCTTTAGTTATGGGGCTGTATAGTACCCCATTAGGCAGGCTCCCATCACTGGCTTCCCTGGAGTTGAATTGTCCAGCTTACAGGTGCCTTGTGGACCTTTTGCCCCATGGAGGTTGACAAGTCTGTTCCTCATGGCTAAGTCTCTTTTAAAGCGGAATTTTCATCCCCTATAAAGTTGCCCTGCTATAATTAAGCAGGTAGTGACTAGCTTGTGAATATATAGTTTACTGTTCACAAGTAGCCTGATCTGAAGAAATCCATCATTGAAGGAGACTGATGGCTGGGTTAACGCAGTCTGCACACCCGCGCCGTCAGTCCCTTCCAGTAACCATATGGTGCACTGCAGTCTACACAATGGAGACCGGGACTGACGGTGCATGCGTGCAGAGAAGATGTGTGCACTGTAGCCTGAGTTCCAGTCTCCTTCAATGATGGATTTCTTCAGATCGGGCTGCTTGTGAAAGGTAAACTATATATTCAGAAGCTAGTCCCTACCTGCTTAATTATAGCAGGGTGACTTTACAGCAGATGAAAGTTCCACTTCAAGATTCTGCCCTTTGTCTAAGATGGGAGACCGAAGACAGAAGATTGGTGAGTAACCCTTTGAGTGCCTTGGTCCACTGTATGTCCCATGCTGAGCTATGCCTCTCACTCTGTGTGTCCTTCTTATACTGTTCACTCACTCATAACTTGTCTTGGTTGGATCTGGGTGTAACACTGACAGCAGTACATTTTGGTAGTTTAACCCTTTCCTTAGTGTTCTGCAATGCAGGTTCATTGTGGTATTGAGTAATACTGACTTATAGTGCTCCCCCATTACTGTAGAATGTCTTTTTTCACCCACTTAGGTGTCCCCAGAGGGTTTTGGGACTTTTGTATTTTAGTCCGATTGTAATGAGGTGGCTCCTTTAACAACCGGAGCCCACCCATGGCCATCTTTGCTCTGTTAACTTCAATGTAAGAAACTTCTTTGAAACATATCTCTGCAACTGTGTGGGCTACAAAGGTCAGAAGAAGCTTTTTCTTCTGTCTCTTCTTGATCTATTGCATATTCAACTCATGCACACTCCATGGAGAAAGCAGCAGCCCGGTTGGCCTGATTGGCTTGCACACTTACAGGTAGACATCTTAATTCTACCTTATTTATCCTGCACAGAGGCTGACTCTCCTTCTCTCTCATCCATTTTAACCCTTTGTATACTAAATAAATACTATTTAGGCCTTTCTGGGGGCTTTGCTTTGAACTAGGGATGTTATATCTAGTTTTAGACACTTTCTCCTGGATATGTCTGACCCTAAGGGGCATATGGGGAAATCCAAAGCTATTGATTCAGGGGCTTCCCTTACTCTCCTTACCCGCTGTTCCTCATGCCATACTGGGCCTACAAAGGGAATAGAGTGTTTTGTATTGTTGTCATTAAACAATATTTGTAATATGCTTGAAGACTTTTTGCGCTGTCCTACCCCTTCCTTCCAAGGGAATTTACTGGGTCCCTATGTCGTTCATGTACTAGGGACCCTCCTACTCCACCAGGGCCCTCCAGCGCTGAACAAGAATCAGATTGGGTTAAAACTCTGCTACCTTCAGTGACAGCTATCCTTTTTTCAGTTCAGGGTATTCTTAATTAGTGGAAACCTATACTCACTTTTAAACAGGTTGAACCTGTGTTTCAAGGGTCACATTTAGGCTCTGTGGATGATGAATATATGGACTCTTCCTTCTCCTATGGAGATTGCTATGAGGCTGTCCCTACTGTTGAGAGGCTCATGAAAGCAGTGTTGGTGACCCTTAAGGTCTATGAGGCTGGGAATGTATAGTCTACTTCTCTGGACATTTTCTATAACATTTTTGATCAGATCCTTAGTGACAAATGGAAAATGCTAGACAAGACTTGATAAACTTTTCTCTAAGCTATACACAACTTAGGCGATGGTACAGTGTGCTTCTCCACCTACTGTTGACCCCCCCCTCATCTTACATTTGGAGAAGAACACTGCCCTTGCCTTTGTGGATGACATGGGGCTCAAGGATCAGGCTGATAAGTGTTTTGATTTCCTACTCAAGTCCAAATTTGTGGCCACTGGGGCAGCACTGAGGCTTATTTTCAGCTCTGCCAGGGTCAGGGCCATTGCCATTTAGGAAGAACAGCTATCTGAACCTATGGGTTCTGATGTTCCTAGGGAGTACTTGCTGATTCTGGTAGCTAACCCTATGAAAGCCACTGCTTATATTACTGAAGCTCTTTTTGCTGGGGCCAGGTTTTCTGGTAAACCCACAGCCTTTTCTGTTTCCACACACAACACCTTGTGGCTCAAGCTTTGATCTGTGGACCAATCTTCTAAGAAGTCATTGGTGTTCTTGTCCTTTTAGGTCAAGGCTCTGTTTGAGCCTGGTCTGAAGCAAATAATTAGTGACACTACAGGTGGAAAGAGCACCTTGTTGTCCCAGATCTCCACCAAGTGGTCCTTTCTGGCATGGAAGATGCGTGGGTTCCATCCACCCTGCCAGTCTGGGGAGCAGAGGGTACAAATACCTCAAAGCTGCAAAGCCCAGGCAGATTTGGTAGAAGAACTCATCATCTGCAAAGTCTACATCTGACAAGCCACCCTTCGCATGACTCATGGAATCCTGGTCTAATGTTGCATTTTTCAAGACGCCAGGACATCCTCCATGATGGACCAGTGGAATGTCTAGATGTTATCAGATGAAACCCGCATAGATTTCAAATCCCTTCCTCCATATAACATCTTTCTGTTAAAAGTTCCTCAAAATCCAGAAAAGGTGTGGTTCTTCTACGAAGCAGTCTTCACTCTTCGAGAAAAGCAGGTTTAGTACCTGTGTCAGTCCAAGAGTGTTTTTCTGATTTCTATTCCAACCTTTTTGTCGTTCTGAAGAAGGGCTGTTCCTGAAGTCCCATTGTGGACCTGGAACATCTCAACAAGTAAGCTGTTGCTTCAAGATGGAATCTTTGCATTCTGTCATTGCACAGATGTGCTTGGGGGAGTGTGTCCCAGTGTCTTCCCATCACCTCTGCTAACCTCAATAACCTGCCTGCTCCCCGTTCTGTATCCTGCCTTCCAGGTGATATGATCTAATTGTTTGAAATGGTGGAGATTTGGGGAGCAGGGAGCATGGTGGCTAGAGGAGAAAGAAACAGAGAGTGTGTCTATGGGGAGCAGAGATCATGAGGCCAGAGGGGAGTGGGAGTGAAGAAAGGAATATGTCATGCAATAGATTCTACCAGGTCATCAGTATCACTAAGGGATTCACCCCCAGTGGAATTGATCTGTCCAAATCACGAAGGCAGTTAATATGGATATTATCCAAATGTGCTTGGCTTTTGTGATTATAATGGAGTTTCTTGCCTCAGGTCTCTCAGTTCAGAGTCCATTGTGAGATCAATAAGAGAACATCAGGGTCGCTATTCAGACTCCTGTTAACTGTTCTACCGAGGCCATTCATTACTCAGACTTCTACTGCACTGCAAACTAATGTAAGTGTGCACATGTGAATGATGACATGTCATGCGTGAGTTGTCACATCATCCCAGGAATGTCAGTTGTCAGCGGGGGAACCAATACTGAACATTAGTTTTACAGCAGTTTCCTCCTCACTGGAATTTCCCTGGAAAGTAGGAATATAGCCGCCCCTCCTGCAGAAAGTACCACAGGAGGAGGAAAAGGGATCTTCTGCACTTTCCTAGTGATGGATCCACTTTAGGAAAGAGAGACCTACAGAAACATGACAGGGTCCATGGGCGGATTGTCCTATAGGGGGATAGGGCATCCCCCGGTGGGCCGCTAGATCATGGGCCTGTGGGGGAGACCAGAGGAGAGGTCTGTGTTGCCACAGGCACTCTCTGTGACAGCCTTCGCGTTCCTTGTTAACCCTTTGAGTGCCAGAGGGGTACGCAACGCATTGCAAAGCAATGCGTTGCGTACCCCTCTGGCACTCAAAGGCTTAATGCACAGTGCCAGGATATGACATAATATCCTGGCACCTGCTCTCCCATGCCGCACAGGGACCACAAGGGGGTGTCGATAGGGATGTTGGTGCAGCTAGTGGGCCGCTTTAAAAAAAAATGCCCGGGCTGATATTCCCCTACAATCCGCCCCTGACAGGGTCCTATGTGTAAAAGCAGAGAAAAGCAATTCTGGGGAAAACCAACTGCACCACAGGGGACAAATTACAATTCTCATTGACATAAATTGTGCTTTTAGCTTTTCTAGTATTTAAGGGATTAACTGTCCCATTTATATCACTGGGAATCTGGGGAAAGTTTATTTTTTACCTATGGTGCAGTTGCTTTGAGCCAGAAGTTCTTCTTAGTACATCACCTGGTAGGAGTTTTCATGTATCTGATGTGCAAAAGGCATTTCTACATAAGAAGTTTTTCTCAAGAGATTTATCTTTCATACCATCTATATATTCCATGTTGTTTATCTCTGTGGTTAATGTTAATCTTCTCTTTAGAAATCTTAAATCGAAGAAGTCAGCTCCGGGTGCCCATTTAGATTAACACTTTAAGGATCAGAGGGGTGGCCAACACATTGTGAGTAAGTGCCATAAATACTTCTGTCCTTAAAGGGATAGCAATGTTTCACAAAAACAGCAGCTCCAATTAACCCCTTAACGACCCATGACGATCCAGGACCATCATGGCTTGTTTTGCCTTAAGGACCTATGAAGGTCCTGGACCGTCATGGTTTAAATGATAGCAGCGTCCATTTTTGACCTGCTAAAATTAACTTTTGGGGGGTTTTTTTGTTGGTTTTTTTTTTTAAAGACACAACACTTTTTTTTTTTTTTAACATGTTGTGGAGCCATGAAATACATTTATACACCCCGCCAGTGGTCATCAATAAAAAAGTGGGAAAATAAGTTGGAACAAAGAGACATGGGGTTTTTCACCCAGGAGGGACAGTGACCACTTAAAGCGGGACTAACACCGCTAACAAACCTTGTCTTTAATAATTCCCTATCTGGCGACTAGCTGCTTAGTAGCGCTAGTCGACAGAATTATTACCTCTTCAAGAAGAAATTTGAAGTTATCCTCGGCTGACAGGCAGGACGGAGCGCGGACATCTTGCCCTAGTGACGTCCACGCGCCTGCTCTGTTAGTCCCAGACAGCTGTAGGAGGCGTTGCTAGGAGCCATTCAGCTCCGTAACGGACTGACAGCGCAGGCGCGCGGATATCACTAGGGCAAGATGTCCGCGCTCTGCCCTGCCTGTCAGCCGAGGATAACTTCAAATTTCTTCTTGAAGAGGTAATAATTCTGTCGACTAGCGCTACTAAGCAGCTAGTCGCCAGATAGGGAATTATTAAAGACAAGGTTTGTTAGCGGTGTTAGTTCCGATTTAAAACTGCCCATTTTGTAGGTATGACTGACCGGACATACCTTTCATGCAGTGT
This sequence comes from Rhinophrynus dorsalis, assembly GCA_037306005.1. NCBI lineage: Eukaryota > Metazoa > Chordata > Amphibia > Anura > Rhinophrynidae > Rhinophrynus > Rhinophrynus dorsalis. The sequence continues at coordinate 58,015,713 of CM074728.1, forward strand.
CCATAAAAATTTAACCCATTGTGCCCAAATGATCCCAAGAGAAAAAAATGGTGTTTTTTTACATTTTTTTTAGTTCTTTAAAGTGTTAGTAATGTGTCACAAAAACAGCAGATCCAATTAATCTTCATAGTATTTGAGCCATAGAGAGTATTATTTCAATACTGTGAGAGCTGTAGTTCAAGAGTAATTGAATGATAAAGTTTCCCTCTCCCGCCCCTTTTTCCTAGTGTAAGCCCCCACTCCTCAGATGTGGAATCCAGTCTATAGACCAGACAGCTCACATCAAGGGTCAATCTTATTACTGTGAGAACAATGAAAAATCCTGTTTAAGTCCCAGTGTAACCTGCTATTTTTTTCTTGATCAATTACACTCACAGCACACAATCAATGCCCTCCATCATATTTGAGACAAATAACTGTTATGTTTACCATAATGACATACCTGGAGCAACAGAGAGGTCAGCATCTAACCCCTTGAGTGCCCAAGGAATGACCAACACATTGATCGACAATGCATTGGCTACCCCTCTGGCACTCAAAGGGTTGACAGAGGACGAACATAATACAACAGGGTTACATTGCACAGACCCACAATGGTCAGCTCAAACATCACACTTAACTGATACAAACTAATTGCATGTACAACACATAGGCCTCAACAGAAAACACACTATGGCCTCAGAACACATCAATGCACCAATGAAAAAACAATGACAAACATGTACGAACAATGTCAGCAATATCGACAAGCAAAGCAAGCAAACAAACAAACATAGACTAAAGGATACAGCAACACAAGCAGCTGTAGGACACATCTAACGCACACCAGAAGAGCCACAACAAACACACATCCAACATGGCATGGTTGAACCTTGGGTATCATATGTATCCTGAAGAGTGGGGATAGCAAGGAGGGGAATGTGTTGTACATGCATTCAGTGAGTCTCAGTAGAACAGTGATGGTTCAGCTTTGTTAATTATATGTATCATGAAGAGTGTGGATAGCAAGAAGGCATTCTGAATTGTCCATCTCAAAGGTGCCTTGTGGACCTTTTGCCTCATGGAGGATTCTGCCCTTTGTCTAAAATGGGAGCCTGAAGACAGAAGATTGGGGAGTAACCCTTTGAGTGCCATGGTCCACTGTATGTCCTATGCTGAGCTATGCCCCACACTTTGTGTGTCCTTCTTCTACTGTGCATTCACTCATAACTCCTCTTGGCTGGGTCTGGGAGTGCAGCTGACAGCAGTACATTTTGGTGGTTTAACCCTTTCCTTAGTGTTCTGCAATGTAGGTTCATTGTGGCATTGAGTAATACTGACTTAGGGTACTCCTCCAGTACTATAGAATGTAATTTTTTTTGACTCGTCCAGGTGTCCCCAGGAGATTTGGAGACTTTTCCTTGAATTTGTATTTTAGTCTGATTTTAATGCCGTGGCTCCTTTAACAACTGGAGCACACCCACGACCATCTTTGCTCCATTGACTTCAATGGAAGAAACTTCTTTGGGACATATCTCTTCAACCTCTACAACAGTCAGAGAGAGCCCTTTCTTCATGTCTCTTCATGATGTATGAGTGTCCATGGGGCAAGAAGCAGCCCATTACTGTAGACACACGTTGCTAGGGAAGAAGCAAGGGAGAAGTCTACAATTCCCATAATCTAGTGTGTCTCAACTCCTGTCCTCAGGACCCACTAGCAGGCTAGGATTTGATGATTTCCTTGTTAGAGCACAGGTGAGTTAACCAATGTGAATGAGCCTCTGATCACCACACCTGTGCTCTAGCAGAGAAATTCCTAAGTCCTCACCTGTTAGTGGGTCCTGAGGACAGGAGTTAAGAAACACTGCCATAATCCCCTTTTTCCTCCGTGTCTCCTTCCCCGGCGCTTTAAACAAATGGGTCGCGTCCCCGCTAGCTGGCGTTTGGATGTTTGACCCGGAAATTATTTAGGTCACTTCCCCCTCCTCTCTTCAGTCTTTTTTTACGCCAGCTGGCGGAATGGAGAGCGGGACACAGCGTCCCGCATAAAAATAAAATATAATTAAAGATTTGGGAAAAAAGAAACGTACCGGATGGAGGACCGAAGTGAATGCCGGTCCAACTGCACTGCAGGAGAGACGCTCCGGGAGCGAGACACGGAGCGGAGGTGCAGGAGCAGCTGAATTAGCAGCCCAGGCTTCCCCCCTGTCATGGCGGGCACGGGCAAGGCGGCAAGCGGATACGGAGGAAGTAGGAGCAGGTAAGTCCTCCTATTTATGCATTCGCCTATTGTGGAAGGGGCAGGCCTCTGCGTTCCACTACTGAAACGCAAGCCAATTGCAGCATGTATATATATACAGGCCCTGACGCCATAATGGTAGTCTAGAAGTAGCCTTTTCAGATGTTGCTAGTGATTTTAGACAAATTTGAATAAATAACTACATTTTAATTTAATCTATTATGGCTACTCCTAAGCCCTCCTCCTCCAATACTAAGGAGAAGGCGGACACCAAAGAAGATAAAACTCCCCAGAAGCTTAAAAATTGCTCTACCTGTGATACTAAGATTCCAGCCTCAGAGTCTGGCAAACTATGTCAGGAATGTTCAAAGAAAACTACAGAACAAGAAGTTCCAGCTCAATTCCAACAGTTCCTTGCATGGATGAAAACATCCATGCAAGAAACCTTTAATTCCATGCAGAAATCTCCAGCTTGCAAGAGAGCGAGAATAGAAGATCCAGAAGAAGGTACATCTCGCAGGACAGAGGAGGAATTAGATAGCATGCAGGATTTGCTATCAATTTATTCCTCAGAAGAAGAGGGAGAGATCATAGAGAACGAGGGCTCTTTTAACTTAGATAAAGTAGAGCCGTTCCTGAAGCATCTCCGCAAGACGCTGGGACTGACGGAAGAACAAAAGGAACAAGATGTGTTAGATACAGCCTTTTTGGGAAAAAGAAAAGATAGTCCAGTATTTCCAGTACATCATTCAATATCTGATACTGTCAAGGCTGAATGGAACAAAGGAGACAAAAGGGTAGCGGTTCCCAGAAGATTTCAGAGGATGTACCCTTTTAAAGAAGAAGACTCTGCCGCATGGGTAGGCCCCCCTAAGATAGATACCGCTATATCCCATATTTCTAGGAGAACTCTCATTCCAATGGAAGATGGTTCATCTCTCCGTGATCCAATGGATAGAAGAATGGAAAGTTCGTTGAAAAAACAGTTTTCATTCCTGGGACAAAATATTAAGGTAGCAACAGCTCTTACTTGCGTATCCAGAACTATAAGAATATGGCTGACGGAGTTGGAAGAGAAAATAGAAACATCAGTTTCAAGATCAAAACTCTCCAAAGACGTTGCCATGATTAAAGAGGCAATAGGTTACTCATGTGACGCATCAATGGACTCTATCAAGTTATCTGCTAGAGCATCAGCATTGTCGGTAACAGCTCGCAGAGCGCTATGGTTAAGAACATGGAATGCAGATGCATCTTCAAAAAATAGATTGATTTCATTACCATTTGAAGGATCCAGGTTATTCGGTGAAACACTGGAAGAAATAACTAAGAAGCTATCAGGAGGGAAGAGTGCCATGTTACCGCAAGATCGCAGAAACAGGGCATCTCCTACAAAGACAACTTACAGAACAAAAAAACTACCTTTTCGTGACTCAAGGAAATTTCAACAGAACAGGTCATTTGACAACAGAAGGCAGAACTCTGCTCAAGGATACAGGGCAGGATTCAGGAAAGAAGTCCCAAGAAGGAATCAAGGAAAAAAAGATTCATTATGAGGATCAGCGGGCCCTCTCTCAGATACCAGTGGGGGGTCGTCTGGCATATTTCCTATCCAGTTGGAAGAAAGAATTAATATCGGACAATTGGACAAGCCAGATTTTGAAGAGGGGGCACCCGCTGGAATTCTTAAAGATCCCAAACATAAGAAAGTTCAAAAGTTCAAAGATTCCCCAGAGGGCATCAAAAGAAGTCATTCTGGACAATGCAATAAAGGATCTATTAAAAAGAAGAATTATAGAAAAGGTTCCGAATCAACAAAGAAGAAAAGGCATTTATTCCATCATATTTCTGGCACCAAAGAACACAGGAGGATTCAGGACTATACTGGATTTAAAATTCTTAAACAAATATTTGAAATACAGACCATTCAAGATGGAATCGGTAACATCAATACTCAGCATGGTGAGACCGGGACTTTTCTGGCATCCATAGATCTACAGGATGCATACTTCCACATACCCATACTCAAGACACATCGGAAGTTTCTGAGATTCCATTACAAGAAACAACACTGGCAGTTCAGGGCCCTTCCTTTCGGCTTAATGTCAGCCCCAAGGGTATTTACAAAGATACTAGCAGTGGCTCTGCAGAAGCTAAGAAGAAGGGGCATCACAATAATCCCATATTTGGACGATCTGCTGTTGATAGCAGACTCAAGATCTCAGGCAAAGAAACAGCTGAAAGAATCAATAGAGCACCTGGAAAGATTGGGGTGGAAGATAAATCGTCAAAAGAGTCAGCTGTTTCCCAAACAACAGCTAAAGTTTCTAGGAATCAAGATAGATACCCTAAAAAGCAGAGCGTACCTCTCAACACAGAGAAAAAACAGCATCATTCAAAGAGTAAAGAGGATCACAAAAAAGACATACATGTCGTCGAAAGAATTCATGAGTTTATTGGGAACCCTCACATCAGCCATTCAAATAGTCCCATGGGCAAGGAATCACATGAGACCAATTCAGAGATGGTTTCTAGCAGAATGGAACGGGAATTCAAAGGACATGTCTCAAAGAATCAGAGTACCAAGTCGCCTGAAGACAGAATTAAAATGGTGGATGAAGCCAAAGAATCTCAGGAAGGGATTACAGCTTCAGGATCCGGCATGGCAGGTGATTACTACGGATGCCAGTCTGACAGGATGGGGAGGCCATTACAAGAACAAATATGTCCAAGGCCTGTGGTCAGCAAAGGAAAAATGCATGCATATAAACCAACTAGAAATGAGAGCATTAAAATACTGCCTTCAAAGGTTCAAGAAACCACTAAAAGGAAAATATGTAAAGATCCAGTCGGACAATTACGCAGTGGTCATGTACATAAAAAAACAAGGGGGAACCCACAGTCCGATATTGAGCAGAGAAGCAGAAAAAATTCTGAGATGGGCAGAAAAGAACATAGCAGGAATCTCAGCGGTACATCTACCAGGAAAGAACAATGTCAGGGCCGATTACTTGAGCAGGAATCTAATAGATCCAGGGGAATGGTCCTTGGACAGGGCCCTGTTTCATCAAATAGTGAAGAAATGGGGAAAAATATCAATAGATCTGATGGCATCATATTCAAACAAGAAATGCCCAAGATTCTTTTCTCGATGGTACCACCCAAAAGCTCTGGGTACGGATGCCATGAGATACAAGTGGAACTACAAGCTGGTTTACATTTATCCTCCAATACCCATGATCACTCAGGTATTAAAGAAAATAAGGAAGGACAGGACCAATGCAATATTAATAGCTCCAAACTGGCCGAGGAGAACCTGGTACTCGGAACTGGTGAGGTTATCCATAGACACTCCTTGGGAACTTCCATGTTACAACAACATTCTGAACCAGGGACCAGTACTACATCAGAATCCTCAATTCTTCAAACTAACGGCGTGGAGGCTGAAAGGGCGTCCTTAAGGATGAAAGGCCTATCCAATTCAGTAATCAATACAATCTTCCTGGGTAGAAAGAAATCTACATCTACAGTGTACTGTAGGGTTTGGTCAGTTTTTACGGAATGGTGCAGCAAAAATAATATATCAAGGAAAGACATTTCTACAGCAGTTCTGTTGGAATTTCTTCAAAAAGGTTATGAAAGAGGATTAAGACCAGCATCTATCAAGGTTCAGGTCTCAGCAATTTCTGCAATTATGGCAGAACAGTATGCGGAAGATCATCTGATAAAAAGGTACATAAGAGCTATAGAGACAACAAGACCAAGAATAAGGGAGACCATGCCTACTTGGGATTTGAATCTAGTCCTTAATCAATTGATAAAATCACCAAAATTCGAACCTATGGAAGAAGCATCTATAAAATATATCACTTTGAAGGTGGTATTTTTGACGGCAATTACCTCTGCCAGACGGGTGGGGGAACTTCAAGCTCTATCTACAAAGCCACCCTACCTGGCTATTCACCCAGATAAGGTAGTGCTAAGAACCAAATCAGGCTTCAAAACCAAAGTGGTTTCAGATTTTCATATGAATCAGGAAATAGTGTTACCATCCTTCTTCCCTGATCCAAAAGGACCAGAAGAAGTGGAGTTGCACAAACTGGACATGGTAAGAGTCATTAATTTATACTTGCAAAGAACGAAGTTAATAAGAAAATCAGATTCCTTGTTTGTCCACCACCAAGGGAAATTTAAGGGCACAGCAGCATCGAAACCATCCATTTCTAGATGGATTGTAGAATGTATCAAAACAGCATATCTTGAAGCAGGGGTTGAACCCCCAAGATTGGTCAAAGCCCATTCTACCAGGGCTATGGCAACATCATGGGCTTTGAGAGCGCTAGCATCACCTGAAGAAATATGCAAGGCGGCTACATGGTCGTCAATTTCTACATTCATGCGTCATTATAAGTTGGACATTCAAGCAACTGAAGACACAAGATTTGGCACAAAGGTATTGCAGGCAGCAGTAAACTCCTGACTGGTAAGACCAAGTCTACTTTACTATGTATGTATCCTTATGGTATTGGAATCAGGTTCAATGGCACATAGAAATGTGTAATAATTTTTATTATGTGTATGAACGTATATACTATATTAATGTATAAGTAATCAGAGTATATAAGTTATACTCTTTAATTATATGATATGATTAGCATATTCTGTTTAATGGTACCCACCCGTAGATACAGCTATGGGAGTACCCATTTGTTTAAAGCGCCGGGGAAGGAGACACGGAGGAAAAGATGAAATTTCTTACCGTTATTTCCTTTTCCTCCGTGTCTCCCCACGGAGCACCCCCCCAATTTAACCTCTGAAGATTCTATATGTTACAGCTATGGCAAAGGCAGACTGAAGAGAGGAGGGGGAAGTGACCTAAATAATTTCCGGGTCAAACATCCAAATGCCAGCTAGCGGGGACGCGACCCATTTGTTTAAAGCGCCGTGGGGAGACACGGAGGAAAAGGAAATAACGGTAAGAAATTTCATCTTTTCCCAGGCTTTGTTCTGACTGGTTGGCACACTTACTGGTAGATATCTTACTTCTACCTTGCTTATCCTGCACAGAGGCTGACTCTCTTGCACTCTTTTCCAGTTTAACCCTTTGCATTCCAGATAAGTACTCTTTTAAACAGTGTCTGAGACCCTTCAGTTTTCTAATGCTGCAAATGGAGGGTCTTGATCAGATTCTTAGTGACAAATGGAAAACTCTAGACAAGAGACTTAATAAACTCTTCTCTAGCTGTACACTTTTACAACTGAGGCGGTGATGCAGTGGGCTTCTCCACCCACTGTTGACTCTCCCCCACATCTTGCATTTGGAGGAGAACACTGCCCTTGCGGATGCCACAGGGCTCAAGGATCAGACTGAAAAGTTGCTTAATTTTCTACTCAAGTCCAAATTTGTGGCCACCGGGACAGCACTGAGGCACATTTTCACCTCTGCCAGAGTCAACTCAATAGGGCTGTTGCCATGTGGGAAGAACAGCTATCTGAAGCTATAGGTTCTGATGTTCCTAGGGAGTACATGCTGATTCTGGTCGCTAACATTATGAAAGCAATTTCTTATATTATTGAAGCTCTTTTTGATGGGGCCAGGTTTTCTGGGAAATCCTCAGTCTTTTCTGTTTCCGTGCACCACACCTTATGGCTCAAGATTTGATTTTAGGACCAACTTTCTAAGGAGTCACTGGTGTCCTTGCCTTTTCAGGGCAAGGCCCTATTTGGGCCTGACATGAAGCAGATTATTAGCGACGCTACACGTGGAAAGAGTACCTTGTTGCCTCAGATCTCCACCAGGTGGTCCTTTCTGGCAGAGAAGATGCATGGGTTTCATCCCCCCTGTCAATCTGGGTAGCAGAGTGTGCAAATCCCTCAAGTCTCCCAAACATGCCTGCCCCAAAGCCAAGACAGATTTGACAGCACAATCCATCGCCTGCAAAGTCTAAGTCTGACAAGCCAACCACTGCATGACTTACGGAGTCCTGGTCCATCGTTGCCTGTAGGGGTCTGTTTCCACATTTTTTTCAAGATGCCTGGACATCCTCCATGATGGACCAGTGGATTTTCAGATGATATCAGATGGGAACAGCATAGATTTCAAATCCCTTCCCCCTGTCAAAATTTCCTCAAAAACCAGAAAAGGTGTGGGTCTTCCACAAAGCAGTCTCCAGTCTTCTGGAAAAACAGACTCTGGTCCAAGAGTACTTTTCTTATTTCTGTTCCAACCTTTCTGTGGTTCTGAAGAACTCCTCCGCCTGAAGTCCCATTTTGGACCTGGAATGTCTCAACCATTAAGTTGTTGCTTCAAGATGGAATCTTTGCATTCTGTCATTACACAGATGTTCCCGGTGGGAGTGGGTCCCAGTGTCTTCCCATCACTTCTGCTAACCTCAATAACCTGCCTTCTCCCCACTTTGTATCCTGCCTTCCAAGTGATGTGATCTAATTGTTTGAGATGGTGGAGAGTTGGGAAGCATTGAGCTGGAGAGGAGAAAGAACAGGGAGTGTGACAAAGGTGAGCAGAGAGCATGAAGCCAGAGGGGAGTGGGAGTGGAGAAAGGAATATGTCATGTAATAGATTCTAACAGGTCTTCAGTACCACTAAAGGATTCACCCCCAGTGGAATTGATCTGTCCAAATCACGCAGGAAGTTAATATGGATATTATCCAAATGTGCCTGGCTATAGTGAGTATAATGGAGTTTCTTGCCTCAGGTGTCTCAGTACATTGCGGGATCAGTAAGAGACCATCAGGATCACTATTACTCAGACTTCTACCACACTGCAGGCTAGTGTGAGAGTGCATGTGTGAATGATGACATGTCTTGCGTGAGTTGTCACATCGTCACAGGAATGTCAGCTGTCAGCGCAGGAACACCTACTGGACATTAGGTTTAAAGGAGTTTCCTCTTTGCTGGAATTTTCCTGGAAAGAAGGAATATAGTACCCCCACCTGCAGAAAGTACTACAGGAGGAGGAAAATGGATCTTTTACACTTCCCTAGTGATGGATCCACTTTAGGAAGAGAGACCAACACAAACTATGTGTAAAAGCAGAGAGAAGCAATTCTAGGGAGAACCGACTGCACCACAGCAGACAAATTACACTTCTCATTGACATAAATTGTGCTTTTAACTTTTCTATTATTAAATGGATTAACTGTCACATTTATATCACTGGGAATTTGGGGAAAGTTTATTTGATCCCTATGGTGCAGTTGCTTTGAGCCATCAGTACAGTACATCAGCTGGTAGGAGTTTTAATGTATCCGATGTGCAAAAAGAAGTTTATCTCTAGAGGTTTCACTTTCATAGAATCTATATATTTCATGGTTGATGTTAATCATCTTTTTAGAAATCTTATTTTGAAGAAGTCAGCTCCGGGTGCTCACTTAGATTAACACTTTGAGGATCAGAGGGGTGAGCAATACATTGTTTGTAAATGCCATACTTAAAGGGATAGTAATACTTCGTTTTATCTTTATTTTATTTTGTAGGCATTAAAAAAACATGAAGAACGATGTAAGTCTTATCTCTCAAACCTTTATGGTTTGAGACATATTCACAAGCAAATTTTCCCCTCCCGCCCTTTTTACCTAGTGTAAGCCATCTCTTCTCAGATGTGGAATCCAGTCCATAGACCAGACAGATAACAGAAGGGGACAATCTTCTTCCTATGAGAACAATGAAAGCCCTGCCCCCCTTGACAAGCTTTTCAGGTTTTTCCCTTATCTTAATTGAAGATTGTCCCTCTCTGCAGTCTACCTGGGCACCTCCCTTCTGATCTGGCTGAGCAGTGTTACATCAGTAAAAGGGGCGGGAGGGGGATACTTTGTCATTGAATTACTCTTGAACTATAACTCTGACAGAATTGAAATAACACTCTCCAAAGTCCAAATACTATGATGATTCATTAGAGTTGCTTTTATTATGAAACATTTCTATCACTTTAATTCTGTCCTTAATGGGTTACAGGTATAATAACTGTAATTATTCCATTAAAATAATACTGACAGGACAAAGTTTATGTTTAAAGTTGACCTATCACCTTAAGACACTTTATGCTGATTCCCCACCTGCAATATCTTTGTTTCATTGAAATGCTACAGTGTTTGAGTACAGTGCATAGTGCTGAAATCTCTGGCCTGGTCCAGAGGAGATAGGCAGGGTGGCTTCCTAATGCCTGCGACTGGTATCCTGTGGGGCAGAAGAATAGAAATCATGGTGGTTGGGGTGCACACACACTGAGAAGGCCCTGATGGCAGCGAGTGGACTGCCTGGTTTTATCCTTCATTAAAACGGCCATCCCCCCTCCCCTTCATACCTAAGGTGCAATTCTGGGACAATCCATCCGGTCCATAGGGGAGAAATGAAAATTCCTCTTGATTTAAATGGGTCTTTTAAACACTTAATTACTATAGAGGGCAACCAATTCATTGAAAAAAAATGCTTTGGAGACCGCTCTATCATTCAAGGAATTAAAAAGAAACGTTAAAGCTCAACTATCAACCTAAATAAAGTCTCCCCCAATAATTAGGTGTATAGCGATAACCTTAGAAATAGTACATCGAGCATAAGTACCGCATTATTAAGAAATCCTTCTTCTGAGACTGACAGGCAGGCTTCTTGTTTTAGAGGCATCTGCGCGCCTGCGCTGTCAGTCACTTCCTGTTACCATAAGTTACAATGAAGGAGACTGGGAAGGAAGTTCAGGCGCACAGATGTCTCTATGCCAAGATGTCTGCGCGCATGCCTGGCCGCCAGTCTCAGAGGAAGAAGGATTTCTTAATAACGCTGTACTTATGTTGATAATAGCACTATTTCTAAGGTTATCGCTAAATGCTTAATTATTGGGGGGTCTTTATTTAGGGTGAGTTCCACTTAAATTTAGGGAACCTTTTTTGTCTTCTATGGTGCAGTGGGTTTGCTCCAGAATTGCTCAAGTTTGTCTTAATATATTAACATAATGTTGTCTATTGAAATTATTGAAATTGTTTATTAAAAAGACTAGACACAGAGTGATTGCAATTAATATAACTGTTTAATAGCAAAGAGCCTTTGGTTTGCTGCTGTGATAAATACAGATACGTGCAGTATATCGGTATAGTCCAAGCCTTTGGCATGGTGACATTCCTGTTTACGACCTTCTGTTGCACTGAGGCATATGTATCAAAGTAAAACAGAAACTTATTAGTTATTAAGAAGAAATCCAGTTACTACTGGGGGGAAAGGAGCGGTAGACATAAGGGCAAGTTGAGGGAGATGGGTTGAGAGAAACAAACCAGATGAGACATTTGGTAGGATGGGGAGTTTGGGAAAGAGAATCGTGCAAGAGGAGGAAGCATGCATTGCTTTGTGTACATCAGACAGGAGAGAGACAGGAGAAATAGACACATATAAAGCTAAAAGGACTGATTTCCACTGCAGCTGATACATTTATCAAGCGTTCTTTTTATCATTATCTTCCTTGACGTTTATGGCAATGTAATCCAGGCTGTATTTTGGAGTATGCATTCCCAAGTGTGAAACAACAATAATCCTTTTACTAGACAACTGGATATATGGCTCTGGTTGCAATTCCACATTGGTTTTGTCTGTTTCTTGCCATTTTAATATATCCGTTGTCACCGTAATCTGTTCCCCAGCTGAAAAAAAACAGAGATCATTTTTAATACTATATGTCCCACATTCATTACAGAGCAAGCTATAGTAATTATTATTTCTTTAAAGGGATAGTAATACTTAAAATGTAAAAAAATATATATTGTTGGGTTTATCCCCCTGAGTAAAACAAGGGTACTCCCACTGCTGAAAGATATTCTATTAAAAAATTATAACAGCTCAAACTTGAATTTTTTGGTGCAATATCACAGTGGCCTGAAAATTTACAGTGGCGCTGTTGCTACACCATCCTATGGAAATTTATGGTCTACTAAATGTTATTAATATTGGTACATTTTCTATTTTCCAAATAAAGATGATCTTTTGTTATCTCTTGTGTTTTACTACAGAGTGCCTCATTTAAAGAGATCCTGCCTGTAGTTACCATTGAGGGATTTTCTTCTTTTTTCCCTCTTTGGGAGACTATAATTAATACATTATACTTTTTTCTCTTGAGTGCACCCCACTATTTATGTGGTTACTTATGTGATGTAGTGATGTTGTGATTATTTGCTAGTGCCTTTCCAATTTATATATCTACAGACCAGAGCTGTCCATAGGATGGTGTAGCAACAGCGCCACTGTAAATTTTCAGGCCACTGTGATATTGCACCTAAAAAATTCAAGTTTGACCTATTATAATTTTTTAATAAAATATCTTTCAGCAGTGGGAGTACCCTTGTTTTACTCAGGGGGATAAACCCTACAATATATATTTTTTACATTTTAAGTATTACTATACCTTTAAGTACCAGAGGTGTGTTACTCATTACATACCAGAGGCATGTGTAACTCATTACAAACCAATGTATTGCACACCCCTTTGGTTCTTGCAGGGTTAAATGATCTCACTCCTATGGATCCCATTTATAGTTGTCACCTCCACACATTAACCCCATGAGGACCATTTACATAATGGCAAAAAAATTAAATGTACAGTTTTTGAGGCCACTTAGGAGTTTTCATGAAGAAATGAAAAGAGAGAGCAAGACAAAATACAATGTATTCCCATTATATAATTAAACAAAATGCCTCTCAGGAAAGCCTAGGCTTGCCCCTGACATTGCAAGCAACTCCTGAAGTGATAAAGTGCATATAACAGCACTTTATGAATGAATATAATTTACGGATCTTAAAGGGATAGTAATGTTTCACAAAAACAGCAGCTCCAATTAATCTTCATAATATGTGGGCCATGGAGAGTGTTATTTCAATACTGTCAGAGTTGTAGAACAAGAGTAATTGAATGATAAAGTAATCCCCTCCCACCCCTTTTACCTAGTGTAAGCCACCTCCCTCAGATGTGGAATCTGGTCTTGGGACGGGACAGATCACAGCAAGGGTCAAACTTCTTACTGTGAGCATAAGGAAAACCCTGCCCCCCCCCCCCCAACAGATTTTTCCTTATGTTCACTGAAGATTGTCCGTCTCTGCGATCCATCTGGACAGTCTTGCTGCTCTGAGGTGAGCAGTGTTACATCAGTAAAAGGGGCGGGAGGGGGACATTTTATCATTCAATTACTCTTGTACTGCAACTCTGACAGTATTGAAATAAAACTCTCCATGGCCCACATACTATAAAAATTAATTGGAGCTGCTTTTATTGTGAAACATTACTATCCCTTTAAATGTGTTCCGTGTCCCAGACAGCCCCATTCCTGTACAATACCAAATGTCTGAATAAAGCACCTGGGGGGCAGAGCTGTAAACACTAGAAAGACAATTGTCCATTGACTGATGTGACAGAAAGCAACCCCTATGTTGGGCTACAAGAAAATGGCATCCATACAGGGCAATACATGCTAGAGAGAGAACTGAGCCCTGTTTCCCAACAGCAAATGTGAGCTGTATCTCCATTTTTCGGGGATGCTGATAATGGGAGTGCCAAAGATTGCCTAACACTGCATGAAGCCTTATGTGTAAAAGCAAAATAGAGCAAACTAATGGTGCCATTTGATGTTCAAGATGGCTGTAGATTTTTGGTGTCCCTAAGCAAAATACTCACATGGGGCCCACCTTTACTCCCAGCTCAGTATTTCTAATAAGATATTGCCATCTGAATTAGTTTACATGCGGTGGTGGTACTGTATAAGTGCTGCAGGGCCATCTGTCCAAGTGGGGGCCCTAAGCAGCAGCTTATTTTGCTTATATGGTAGCGCTACCAATGATTGAGGTGCTGGCTTTTAAAAAATAAAGTGTGAGCTGTAATAATTTTTAAATAACACATCTCACAGCAGCTGGAGTACCCAGTAGTGTAACAATGATTTAGGGGCCCAGAGAGGGGGAGATGAGGATTTTGAGAGAGTGGTGTGTTGTTAAGAATCTTGGGTAGGAGGCTGTGAGAGAGAGGGACTGTGGGAAAGAACCTCCCTATGTCTTCCTTTCTATCACTTTTTCTCCCATACCCCCCTCTCCCCAGGTCTCTTTCCCACAGCCTACCACTCTCTTTAACACACAGTCACCCCTGTCTAATCCTCCCCCTCTATCACACACACACACACACACACACACTCTGTCTCCTTCTCTCTTTCTATCTCTGTATCTCAAAGGCCCTTTTCCTATCTCTCTGCACCCTCACCACAGCTCCTCTCTCACAGCCCCCTCTCTCTCAGGCACTGTTTTTTTTTTGTTTCAGACCCTCTCTGTCTCCATTAGGTCCTCTCTTTGTTCATCTGTCTCACAGGTCCTCCTGGTCTCACAAACCCTCTCTCTGTCTCTGTCTTAATCACAAACCCTCCCACTCTCTGTCATACTCAGTCATACTCACAGACCTTCTCTCTGTCTTTCTCACAAACCCTCTCTCTCTCTGTCATACTCATAGAACCTCTCTCTCGCTGTCTTTCTTGAAGACCCTCTCTCTTTCTGTCCCCCTCTCACACACACTCTGCCTCTCTCTCTTTCTCTCTCTCTCTCATACAAACACACACACACTCACACGTAGGCACACACACATACATATACTATACACACACACACTCTCTGTCTCCCTCTCTCTCTCTCTTTCACACTCACACACACACACACTCACACATAGGTACACACACACACATACATGCATATACTGTACACACACACTCTCTGTCTCCCTCAGCTCCTGTCCCTTAGGAGGAGTGAATGCACTGTGAGTTGCTGGTGGTAGGAGGGGGAACCCAACACCTGGCAATGAAAAGAGTCTAGTGCACAGTGCCATGCTTGTGGTGATAGAGGGGGACCTGGGGCATGGATTAGAGTGATGGGACTGGTGGTAGGACAGAGAGTGGACTAGGTACATTTCAGTGGTGGGACAGGGAGGAAGACTAGCACTTGATGGTTGGACAGCGGGAGGGAGCAGAGATAATATAAAATTGCTGGGCAGTGGGAAGGAGAGGAGGCCTTTGGCTTTCCCGTCTGTGGGTGAATAATGGTTCCCCTGAAGGTCTACCCCCAGGTGCCTTGCACTAAATGCACCAGCAGAAGTTCCAACCCTGGGAGTACCCTTGTTTTACTCAGTAGGAAAATCCCCATAACATATGTGTAACAGAATAACATTTTACTACTTCTTTATGAATATATATGAATAAATCTCTACTCTTTTTACTTGCCATATAATTTACCTGTTCTTAACCAGCCAGTATGCAGTACCACATCTCCCACCATATCCAATCACGGTCACAGCATGGTTGGATAAATTCTTTTTGCAAAACTTGTCCGTATATACACCTGTCACCAGACAAAAAATATACGTGTTTTATTAATTCAGAACAGCTCACAAATATGCAGGTAAGTATTAGGCCAGTATTAATGCAGAGCTAACATCTCCTCATAGCAAACTCCTACATATCTTACTATGGACAGAAAATCCTAATGTCCACTGCGTATCTTGTCCTTGTGTCTTTGGTCATGACATAACTTCAATCAGTCCTGAATATCATGTCCATGGAGGTGGACATGACACTTACTGGCAATGTTTTCAAAGCGAAGCAGGCAGGCTGCATAAGCCTACTTAACCTTTTAAACAACAGAGGGTTGCCATCCAGGACTGACTGAGGACGTTATCTCGCGAACAGTGGCACAAAACTAAAATTCATACGGGCCATTAGGATTTTCTGGGCATAATATGGAAAGTGAGGGGGTTATTATTAGGAGAGATTAAGTCTCCATTAAATTAAACATGAATCTGCCATGTTGCTCTGTAGATGTGATGAGAACCATCCAGGGAGAACTTAGGTTGAGAAGAAACTTAGGACCTTAAAAGGATAGTAATGTTTCATAATAAAAGCAGCTCTAATTAATCATCATAGTATTTGGACTTTGGGGAGTGTTATTTCAATTCTGTCAGAGTTGTAGTTCCAGAGTAATTCAATGACAAAGTATCCCCCTCACGCCCCTTTTACTGATGTAACACTGTTCAGCTAGAGCAGAAGGGAGGTGCCCAGGTAGACTGCAGAGAGGGACAATCTTAAATTAAGATAAGGGAAAAACCTGAAAAACTTGTCAAGGGGGGCAGGGCTTTCATTGTTCTCATAGGAAGAAGATTGTCCCCTGCTGTTATCTGTCTGGTCTATGGACTGGATTCCACATCTGAGAAGACATGGCTTACACTAGGTAAAAGGGGCGGGAAGGGAAACTTTGCTTGTGGATATCTCTCAAACCATAAAGGTTTGAGAGATAAGACTTATATCATTCTTCATGTTTTTTTAATGCCTACAAAATAAAATAAAGTTAAAACGAAGTATTACTATCCCTTTAAGTAGAAAGCAAAAGCAATTATCAGCTGAACCAACTGCATCACAGAGAGGAAATAAATATTCCCCAAATTCTCAATGTTGTAACTAGCATTTTTTGAATGCCAGAAAAATCTCTCTACCACTGAAGTCGATAAAAGCCCCATTAAAATCATTGGGGATCTTCACCCCCTCCTTATGTTTTTTTCCAGAATGTCTTATCTTTACCTTCCTGTGTACAACTCTGAGCTTGAAGAGGAATTTGGGGCCTCACATAGAAACAAATAGCTGAGCAATTCTGGAACAAACCCACTGCACCATGGGGTGAGGGGATTCAACCTCCCCATACTGCCATTGATGTAAATGGGACTTTTTAGAGACAAACTTTTTTATTATTTTCAAGAATAAAATCAGTACAGAAAAAGATAAAGCAGTAAGACATTAAAATAAGACAGTCATCAATAGATAAAGAACATCATCAATAGAAGTATATAGCTGGTAAGGTAAGGGGGAAGCAAAAACAAAAATACATTGGGTAGATCGAGCCAGCCATATAGAGTAATATAGAGGTATAGCGCAAATGGTGGCTCAGAGAGGAGATCTCCACATCAAGAGAAACTCGTGGAGCTTCCCACTTCCATATCCGAGTCTCAAAAGCTCCAATTCAATATTAACTTCATTGATGATGACTAACAGTTAGACTAGAAAAGACAGAGGAAACACAAAAAATAGAAACAGGAAAGAAGACAAACCAAAAGAGAAAGAAAGTAAAGATCCCCTGCAGTGAACCCCATCCCCGGCTTTCCCCCATGGAATCCACCAGTCCCCGGGTGGCGTAATAACAAAATAAAGAAATAAATAAAGATGATAAAATACAGAGAGGATGAGATATCTGGAGCTAAAAATAATATAAATTGCATTAAATATGTGGAGTTATGCAGTCATTCGAATATCATGAAGAAGGTACCATGTTGTATGTTGAAAACTGAGTGTGTAGGTGAAGCGAGTGGTGTCAGGCATCATAGGTATATAAGGCTCCCAAATTTGCCAAAATGTAAATCCTAAAGATTCTTTCTTGGCCAAAGAAGCCAACCATTCAGCACAAAGAACAAAAGTAATTTTATCACGCCATTGTTGGATCGTTGGAAATTCTGGTTTAATCCAGTGGGTAAGTATAGTCTTGATGGCAGTAAGTATTAAAACTTGAAATAACTTCACTTGTGCCTTAGTGAGCTGATTAAGAGATTGATCTACCCCTAACAAAAACTCTAACGGGGAACTGTTCATTCATTTACCAAAGATATTAGATAGTTCCTCTATAACCTGTCCCCAAAATAGCTGGATGACTCTGCATTCCCAAAAATTATGGAACCAAGTGGCTCCAGATGAGTTGCATTTAAAACAATGGTCAGAGGTTGTGATATTCATCTTTTTAGCCTGAGAAGGCGATATGTAAGTATGGTGAAGCAATCTATATAAAGTGTCATGGAAGTAAGCAGAATAATTAAATTTTTAAGGAAAGCATTGCATAGGTCAGCTAAGTCCAAGTCAGGAAAAACTGTTTTCCATTTCAGCAGTCCACCTGGTTGCATGGGGGTAAGTCGTTCAGATTCCCTAGACAGAATGTAATAAAGGGAAGCTGTGCAAGGTTTCCCCCCGACAATAGTCAACATACATCTGTTCAGGGCAGAGGAGAGTGGCCTGTCTGGCAAAAGGTGTAAGGTAGTGGTAGCATAATGCTGTGCTTGAAGAAAAAGAAAAAGATTATTGGGTAATCCAACAGCCGTTTTAAGATCCTGAAAATCGCTGAGAACTTGAGTATCAGGATGAATCAAATCTGCCACTCTCTCTAGATGAACAATAGCCAAACTTTAAACCGAGGATCAGGAGAACCATGTTGGAAATGTGCATTGCCCAAAAAAGGTAAATGTACAGATGCGTGTTTAGAGGCATAAAGTGTCTGATGCACAACTTGCCAGGCCTTAGCCGTCCCTGTGAGTAACAGATTATCCCTTGGACAAAGAGGAAGAACAGAAAGAGGGGCGTGTAGCAAATACCAAAGATCAAAAGGCTTCGCCAGTTCGCAATCTAATGTGAAATATGTATAAGTACTAGTAGCATGAATCCAGTCAATAGCAAACCTGAGTAAACTTGCCATATTATACAAATGTATATTAGGGAAATTCAAACCTCCTTCAGATTGAAAACGTCTCAATTTAGCCAAACCAATACGTTTGATTTCCCACCTCGCCAAATAAACTGACCATAAAGGTCTGAGAGATGGCACTGGGGGCATTTAATTTCTTTTTTTAAGGGCTACAAGATGCAGCGTTGTAAAATTCAAGTATTACTATCCATTTAAGGATTTTGACAGCATACTCCTAAGTTCCTTCAGTAACTTTTGGTGTATCCCATCTGGTCCCATTGATTTATCTATTTTTATCTTAGAGCAGGGTGTCCAAGTCCCATCCTCAAGGGCCGCCAACATGCCAGGATTTAAGGATTGCTTTGATTAGCATATGTGAGTTAAAGAGGAACTACCATGTCTGACTAACTTTATCTGTGCTGCTAAAGATAGCTCTAGTCGCCTTGAAAATATGCATTAAACTTCCCAGAAGTGTTTGTATAAATTCTAATCTGACCCGTTGTCCAGGTACCCAGAGTGTGTACACCGCAGCCATCTTGCCGATTTCATTCCATTGCGCATGCGTGACTTGTATCTTGCCCTGTCCGTCAACCTCTAAGCACTTGCCCACAGCCTGTGTTTTTTTTTCTTACTGGTGCACTCCTGTATGACGCAGGACTGATCGCTCAGACAGTGGGAGGAATTAGAGAGCCGATCGGCTCTGTAACGGACATGCCCACAAAGCCTTCCATTGGGAGAGACACTATCAGGTACAAATTTAGTTTATTGTTTATTCTTGTTTATTGTTTTTTAAAAAAGATTTACACAGGGCTTCTAAACAGGGGAATATTTATCAGTACAGACATAATCAATTTTTGGTGGTAGTTCCGCTTTAATCCATGGCTCATTCATTTTCATTGGCCCGCCTGTGCTTACACAGGGAAGTCCTTAAAGGGACAGTAATGTTTCACAAAAACAGCAGCTGCCTTTAATCTTCATAGTATTTGTACCTTGGAGAGTGTTATTTCAATATGTCAGAGTTGTAGTTCAAGAGTAATTGAATGATAAAGTATCCCGTCCTCCTCCTTTTACCTAGTGTAAGCCATCTCCCCTCACATGTGAAATCTGGTCCTGGGACCAGACAGCTCCCAACAAGGGACAATCTTCTTCCTGTGAGCATAAGGAAAACCCTGAATACATCTTCTGGCGAGCTCTACCGGATTTAAAATGTTCCAACTTCTCCATTGTCTATATACACAAAGTCTCTTAGATGGTGCAGCTTCTCTTTAAATGGGGGAAATACTATCCCCACAACACAAATCTAAATTGCAAACAAACCTTACAGAAGGTTTGTACTTCTTACCTTTATGTCAGTGTTTACAGTTGTATTTACCTGTAAAATTGTTGTTGGTGACCCAGCAGCTCTGCCTTAGGAGTTGTCCTGATACTAAGGCTGTGTTCTGTGGTTTCATTGGATATGTCTCCTTATAGTGCAGTTGTTGCTCCAGAACTGTTCCTCTTATGCCTTTGTACATATGTGTTATTGTGTACAACATTCTATTACATTCCTCCCCTTCTACCTGACACTGTGATTGCAGACAGTGTCTATAATCCCAGTGGGACAGTGTACAGTGTAACAATACAGTTCCATTCTATGAGAGGCACCAGTACTGATGTTCTAGGCCTACGCCTGCATAATGCCAGTTTACTAAGGTAGGCATAAGTACCACGGCCTGCGCCAAGGGAAGAACTATTGGAGTTATGAGGCATCTGTATTCCAATGTTCTTTGCTGTAGTGAAGCACTAACAAGGCACAGAAGAAATTGTGTGACTTTTACACACTTACCTGGGCATACTATGAGGAAGGCATTAAAGTCTTGGCAATGGGGGAGTGCACTGGTGGACAAACTGAGGCCCTCCCCCT
Organism: Rhinophrynus dorsalis; assembly: GCA_037306005.1. NCBI lineage: Eukaryota > Metazoa > Chordata > Amphibia > Anura > Rhinophrynidae > Rhinophrynus > Rhinophrynus dorsalis. The sequence continues at coordinate 58,036,344 of CM074728.1, forward strand.
ACTCAGGAATACAATACCCATCATATTCAGCCAGCCAACAGCTGGAGAGCCTCAGGTTGTCCAGTCCTGCGCTAGTAATACCTTTGGGTGCAGCTGCTGGTGCCAGTAGAGCTGCCCTGAATGTTTAGTACATTAACCCCAGTGACACGTAGACATACCTGACTTATACATACGGAATCCTTCTCTGGAGGCATCAATGTAAACAGATATTGGTCCTATTGATCCCACAGCTTGCTTAAGTTTCCTTTCATTACCCTTTGGAAGTACTCTGTAACCAGCACAGCAGGCATATATGTTGTTTGCGTTATAGCGGCACCGTCCTTCCTGGGGAATAAGTAGAAAAGAGGTTTAGATGAAACGTTCTAATCTGTCACTTTCACTGCACTAGAGCGCGTTTCCTGATGCACTGATGTAAAGGAACTGCTCCATAAGGGACAAACTTTCCTACTGATTTAACCCTGTGATTACCAGATGGGTGCATAGGCTGACCAGACCTCAATTTTCAGTGGGGACCCACGCACAAAAAATTCTTACTGCAGGGCCGCTTTGATTTCATTGCAGCCCTGAAATCTGTATATGTCCTGTGAGTCTTCCCAGTTAAAGGTGCGGTCTGGTGAGCTAAATCGTTCTGAAATACCTTGCTCTGTACTCAGAGGGTTAAATGGGGCTTTAAATCACTTGAAAGCTAGAGAAATATTTAACCCCTTAAGGACCGGCCGCTCACGCACGGTGTGGTCACCTAAGGACCAGGGACCTTTTTTTTTTTTTTTTTTGGATTTCGATTCCGAACTCCCCGAATGGTGTGCAGCCTCGCGGGGAGCCCAGAATTCCATGACGGTCCTGGACCGTCATGGATCCTTAAGGGTATAACAACCCATGACAGTCCAGGACCATCATGTGTCCTGAAGGGTTAAGGTACTGAAGTCCCATATAAATCAATGAGAATTGTTTTGGAATTTTTATTTCCTCTTCTATATTGTACTTAGTTTGCTCCAGAATTGCTCCTTTTCTCCATTGGTCAAGTTCCTTTCCAAGCCAAGTGCTATATACAGGAAGCTAATGATGACCAATTCTGGGACAAACCAACTGCCCGATGAGGGGGGTGTAAAAATTCTCAGTGATTTAAATGAGGTTCTCCAACACATTACGTCACAATAAATTGGAGACCCGCCTAGCATTTATGGGGTTAAAATCTCCATCTAAATAATTAGGCATTTGGAACATTTGTATTTGTGGATTGTGGTGTAGTTCATTTACCACAAAATGACCCCATTTCCTCCTAGTAAATCAGCCTCAGTGTCTGCTTCTATTGTTTCAATAAAATCCATAACAGAAGAATATTTCAGAAAGAAAAAGTACTAGGAGAAACAGGTAACATTCTATACGAATTTACATGGCGAAGAGATCAGGGCAAATACTGGGCCCCTTAAAGTTGAGAGATGTAAGTTTACTAGGACAAGGAGATAGCAAACACCTTAAATTATTTTCCTCAGTGCATATGAAGAAAGGAACTGTGTCCGATATTAAGCAGAAGACAGAATCAGAATGATACCTTTGTTTGCTAACTGAGTGGCTCTAGGAACCAAGCTTTCAGGAGAACTAATGTCTCGATTCAATTACGTTGCAGCCCCAGAATGTTTTAAAGACATGCAGTTGCATTTAGCAATCGCGTGTCTTTAACCACTAAAGTGTTGTATGTAGGGTTGCCTCCCAGCCATAGGACGTTCCATTCACTGAGATCTGGGCAAGTTACGGCGGCAGTACGCGGGCGTTGTGACAATAAGCGGCGAAAGCTCTCAGAATCAGGAGGCAGTCTGGTCGGATCATGATGTGGAGTATGTGGACACAGTGACACACGGAGCTTAGCCTTAGAAAATAAAAGGACCAGAGGTATGTGCTTCACAGTGTGTTGCAGACCCTTCTGGTCTATCAAAGCTGAAACAGCAGATAAACACTGTATATACTGTTCTATAATGTAACAGAAGTATAATACGATTTGTGACCGGGGCTTCCAGAGAAGAAATGAATGAAGGATTGCTAGGTTCCTGAGCTTTGCAGCTTCAGTGGACGAGCGACAAAGGTAACCTGAAAAGAGGCCACGCAAGAATCCCTTCAGAAAAAGGGGTAATGGAGGGGGGGCACATTGACGATGCACTCCGTGGGAGAGGCTGCGGCCCACTACTTAAGGGCTTGCAGCCCCTCCCACAAATGCAGGCCCAACCTTTTACTTGTGGTCGGGGCTTCCAGAGAAGAAATGAATGAAGGATGGTGCAATGCGTAATGGTGTTGAATGCCCGCTAGGTAAACTTTAATGGTGGAGGCTGATATCTTGAGACCGAAGTGGCAGTGGGAGGTAAAAGCTAAGATGCTGGATTGACTGTATGGGTTGACGGATTTGGTGGCTGCAAAGAAGTTCTTGAATGACTCCCATGCGTGATCGTAGGTCTTCCTGGTGTTTGGTGCTAAAGCTTGGTTTATGATAGGATAAGCTTCTGAGAGTAGGGAATTAATGGCATAGTCAGTTCCGTGAATGCTGGCGGTGTTACTGGATGTTTGTCCGCAGCTGGGTATATGTCGAAGAAGTGCTGTAAAAGAAATTGTGAAAGGGCGTTAGCTGACTGATTGTCTTTGCTAGTGATGAGGTTACTGTTGATGGAGAATTTATGAAGTAGTGATAACCATGTGAGTTTCCTGAGTAATGGTGTGATTTGGGCTGCTGAGGATCTGCCTTTGATAAGAATTCTATATGTGACCAAACTAGTAGTGTGGAAAGTAACGGATTGACCAGACCATAAATGACCCCAGATGAAGGCTGCTGCTACCATAGGGTAGATGTCTAGCAGGGTGTAGTCGGGTAAGGTGGATGAACTAGTAGAAATCTCTAATGGCCATGGATTAGAGAACCAGTGTGTGCCGCATATTCCTAAGAAACCTTGACTTATGATTGCGCTGGAAAACACCTCGGGGCTGGATGGGGAGGGTGATGGGGGAAACATTGTCCTGCCATTCCAATGCTTGAGGAAGTTTACCCACATGCGGAGGTCAGATAGTGCTGGTTGGTCTAGCGAGATAGCTGAGTTTGTTAGATTACAGGCAGAAAGCAGTGAGAGAAGGTGAGAAATGAAGGAGCATCCTTGGGGTATTACTCTCATAATAAAGCAGAGATAGCCTATTATTGATTGAAAGTCGAGCTTAGGCAGAGAGGCCATTAAATCTGCTATGATTGATTGTACTCTATTGATTTTCTCTATGGGTATATGAATTTCCAGAGATTCTGTGTCTAGCGTGATGCCCAGAAATTCAATGATTTTGGAGGGGCCGCTAGTCTGTTTCTGAGATAGGGGAATATTTAGAGCTTTGAATAGCCCTAAAAGTTTCTCAAGACTATTAGGATGGGATGGAGAATTGTCTATCACTAAGAAGTCATCTAAATAGTGGACCCACTGCTGGGCATCTACAGTGATTGAGCAGTAGCCAACATAGGATATCTGCAAAATCATCAAAGATTTTGGGACTGCTGCGGCAGCCAAAGGTGAGTGTGGTTGCAAAGTAATATTGGCCCATCCATTTAATGCCTTACAGATGCCAGAGAGAGGGATGGACGGGAAGGAGTTTGAAAGCGTCCTTAATATCTGTCTTGGCGAGCCAACAGTCGCGAAGGGCTTGTTTGATAAGGCTAATAGCATGATCTATAGTAGCATACTGCAGGGTGAAAGCATCAGGTGGAATAAGTGAGTTTATGCTAGGGACCAAAGCAGAGTGGGGGGCAGAAAAGTCTATTATTAGGCGTTTTTTGTAGAAAATTTCTTTTTGGCTAGGCCTATAAGATTAATGCGCCAAAGGGGAAAAGGTGGGGATGAGAAAGGGCCTAACAGAAATTCCTGTTCTGCTTCTATTGCTAAGAGGGCAGAGACTTCAGATGGATCATTTAAGGCGGACATTAAGTTGGGGCACTCCACCAAGCTGGTTGGCCGGGTTAAGATGCCTGTTTGGAATCTTTCCCTGAGTCCTGTGGTAATGTAGTCTGTCAGACCTTTGTCAGGGTGAGAAATAAGGAGAGACTGCAGCAGAGGGATGTAAATTCCACCCAGACTTTTATTTATTGAATTAAATCTTGGACAGATGGTCCTAAAATGGGACTTCTTACAGTTAGAACACACATGGGAAAGACGGCAACCACTGAAGAAACACCCCTTAGAATTAAAATTATTATAGATTGGGGTGTTTCCTATATAATGAATAGGTCGTCCTAACTTGTCATGAGTAGGTGCAGAAGAGCTACTAGTATTAGCTGGCTGATGATAAGATGGGTTATCGAACTGGTTGGGCTGATTATAGAAAGGCGGAGCTGAGGGGCAGAGGGAAGTGGAGTGATAAGAGGACTGACAGTGGAGGCATACCGGGGCTTTGAGCCCGGCGAAATGCCTGCAAAATAGCTCCGTATCCAGGTTGCTCCAATCGGTCACGATGTTAAATTGAGCTAAAGCCGCAGCCACGTTGGCAGCGAAAGACCGGTGGTAGTCATAAAAGGTGCTACCACCGTACTTGTGCGCCAAGTCGGCCATGATGTGAAGGTAATGGTCCAGCTCCTGGAGTCTCTGAGGGAAAGCTGAACAGAGTATATCCCTGTAAACGCCAAAAGCTAAGACAAACTCCGTGACCGACAGCTTTTTGGACAACCTGGGAACCTTAGATTTAAGTGTGACGGAGATGTCACCGCAATTGATCGTTTTGTTATCGGATAGATCTTGGGAGGCAATCAGTAAAGAGACTAGATTGATCTCCTTTCCCTCAATAATGTCTCACCTAAGACTGGGTGGGATCATGTGTGCCGGGGAAACTTTGGGACAAGTAGCTTGAGAAGTACCTGGCATATTAAATTCAGCTGCTCGGATTTCTGGGAACTGTTGTTGAGAGGGGTGTTCGAGTGATGCCACTCTGTTTTGAAGATCGGAAAATGCTGACCACATGTCTGTTAGGAGGTGAGTTATACGGGCTTACTGCTCGTTGACAGAGGGGTGAGTGGGGCTTGGTGAGGTGGACGTTGCGCTATACTGGGTGAAGAACATAGCAGCCGATATAGTTCGGCCTTCCTGCCAGAATACATGCTCAGAATAACAGTGGAGCAAATCTGGTACAGACAAACTGAACCAGTTAATGTGTTCAATTGTCCCATCCTGCGCAGGGTGCCTTCATGTCCCCTTTCTCACTTGGCACTAACTGTGCAGAGGCTACATGTCGTGGTGCTTTCATGTCCCCCATTCTAGCAGTGACACTTGAACGCCTGCTTAACCCCTTAGTGACCGGCCGTGCGCACACACGGCTGGCACTTAACGGGGGTTTTTTTTCCGCATTGTAGCAAATTTCTTCCTGGACTCACCAGGTATGTCCTCTGTCACTAAGTGACATTTTTGCATGACGTACCTTGTAAGTCCATTCTCGCGATGGGGTTAAATGACAGAAGAATGAATGGCATTTTCAGTTTCAGAGCGGCAGAGGGGTACCTAACGCATTGCACTGTTCTGGAAGTTGGTTAAAAAAAGCAGTTCTAATAGAAATAGACATAAATAGGAAATTAATACATTTGGGATTTTCTATTCCATTCTTTGTCAGCGATCAGTAGCCGTACCTGGGAACTTTTGAGACTAGTTTACCATATGTGTGTGTCTGTATGTATGGATGTGTGTATGTGTCTGGATGTGTGCGTCTGTATGTGTCTTTGTGACTGTGTGTATGTGTGTGCCTATATGTGTGTGTGTATGTGTGTGTCTATGTGCGTGTGTGTGTTTCTTAGAGCGTGTGTGTGTGTGTATATATATATATGTGCGTATGTGTATTTGTGTGTGTTGTGTGTACATGCATGTACGTGTGTTTGTACATGCGTTTATGTCTGTGTGTGTGTGTGTGTTTGTCAGGGTCATGCAACATTGAGTGGTTCTGCCCCTTTTGTGGCTCCTCCCTTTTGTGGCTCCGCCGTCACCGACCCACAACCGTGGCCGGTATTTTTTTGAGGAAAAGGTAGCAACCCTAGATCTGGCCTGTTTATGGAACTTCAGGTTTAAGATCTCAGAGGCAGATCATTCTGAATGTTCCCACTTTCAGGTATGTTGAGCACAATGAGAAGCAGGATCTCCCCTTGGTATAGTACCTTTCTGGTAAAAAAAAAAAAAAAAAAAAAAAATCTATTTGATTTTTGGAAAATCGCAGTTGTTCTTTATGGGTCCGTTGGTTTGCTCCAGAACTGCACAACTATCTTCGTCCATCAATCTCAGAGCCTTGTTGTGTTATGCAGTAAATTCCAAACACGCAATGTAATAACAGCCCTACACTGTCAGATAGCAGCCTGAAGGCCCCACCCTTCCTTCAGTGTCAGCCTCGGGTTCCAGGGTCCAGATTGCAGGGATGCCGCTGTACGAGGGGCTGGAGAGTGGCGGGGAGAAGACCGCAGTTATCGATTTGGGGGAGGCATTTACCAAGTGAGTGGGGGGATGCCTGGAGTAGCAACACAGGGGTGACGTCTATGGCTTGGAGAACCCACAGCAGTCCTGACATGTCCACTATATTCATAGCAGAGATGGGACCAACATGCAGCTCCCCAGCCGCTAATGGATTGTAACTCGCACCCGGCTGAGGATGATGATGTTTAGATTTAGTCAAAAACTGAAGAGCCACCGTCTGCTAAACTTTTAATTATTATCCATTTAATGCTTTGAATGCAAGAGGGATGCGCAACGTACCAATCTGCCATTCCGAGTGTTAAGGAGCAGAGGGGCATAGCTCTGGTCCTTAAAGGGTTACAATGTTTTGGTATTTCTACCAGTAATATTGGAGGGGACAGAAGACCACCACTTTAATGCAGGATATTTATGTGAAATGCTAAAGGGAGGGTTGTTTGAGTCCCAGGGAATCCTTGCTGAATGTTTTGTTATTATGTTATTGTTGTTATTTCTTCTACAAGAGTCAAAACAGGGACTGAGAGCTCTGGCACATAGTGGGTTTGCAGCAGTTACAGATTTCATGCACTACCTTATGTTGGTTTAATACCTTGAGTGTCGGAAGGGACTATCTATGGTTGGCATCCCAGTGGAATACCTCCTATCCTTTCAAAGCCTGACCCTGGAAATACAATTCAATTTCAAACTTTACATGTCTCATTATTTTCCTGTATTTCTATCACTCTGAAGCAGTTGGTGAAATCCTAGCATGCACCAGGCTCTTATTAATTGATAGTACATAGCGGCATTCAGTAATAGCCAATGAATGACTGCACAGAGATTCTGCACAGTGATCAGAAGCTCTGTGCAGTCACTTACTGGTTATTACTGAATGCTGCTATGTACTATCAATTAGTAAGGACCCGGTGCACGCTGGGATTTCACTAATCCCAGCATGCAGCTGCTGCCTCAGTGATAGGAATGTGATTGCAGCAATCACACTCCTGTCACTCTCAGGCAATCTATTTATGCTGAGATCTCGGCATGTACAGGCTGCCTGAGTGTGATGGCAGTGTAACTGCTGCAATCACACTCCTATCACTCTGAGGCAGCCGCTGCATGCTGGGATTAGTGAAATTATTAGCAAATGACAACGTTTCTGTAAATAAATAAGTGACTATATTCTTAACACTTAGTTTGTGGATTTTATTTTAAATATAAGGGTAAAAAATGGTATTTCATTTTTTCTATTTTTATCCGATTAATCGAAAAATTAGTCGGCCAACTAATAGATTATGAAAATAATCGTTAGTTGCAGCCCTACTTGATTGCTGTAACTCCATGTACTTTGACACCCGGCGAAGCTCTGACAGAGGTTCTTTGTAAAAACTTTCAAGATATTGGAATAACCATTGAAAATATAGTTGGCAATGCAACAGATAGTGCTGCAAGTATGCAAGGTATGTACAATGGTGTTACTGCTCATTTGTCTTCAGTGGCACCTGGTCAAATTCATATTTGGTGTTATGCCCATGTTCTGAATTTAGTCATGATTGATGCAACAGATGCAGCTGATGTTGGAAGTCTTTTCACTATACTGAACTCAAGTGCAGTTTTCATCAGGGAATCTCATAACCGAATGGATGTCTGGACAGAACTCACAGCAGGAATGCGAGATGTTCATTGGTTGAACGCTATAGGAAAGACTCGATGGTGGTCAAAAGATTCTATACTGACAAAGATTTTTGGGAGATTTAAGGATCCATCAGACTATTTGTTTGTTGTCTTGATAAAGACGCTGGCAAGAATTGCATTGAAAAACAAATTGAACAGCGAAGCTCGTTTGAAAGCAACAACACTTAAAAACTCTTTAACCCCTTAAGGACTGGCGCGCACATGAGCGGCCGGCACTTGAGGACCATGGGGCATTTTTTTTTTTTTTTTAATCGCATCCGGTTCAGGGCTTCCGGAGCGTAGTGCAGCCACGCTGGGAGCCCTGAACTCCATACCGTGCCAGGACCGTCAATGGTCCTTAAGTGCTGGACCACCGTGACGGTCCTAGCATGGCAATGGTCCTTAAGGGGTTAATGACATTTAAAATTATTTTAACAGCACAACTCTTCTTACGAATCTTCCAGTATACTACACCTCTTTTAAAATATCTTCAGAGGAAGGGTGTAGATTTGTTGCAAGCACATAAAATGGTGAATGAAACAATCAAAAGTTTAAATGCTGTTTTACGTGATTTTTAAGTAGTTAAAACTTCTGCTCAAGAGTTTGTGAAATGGGCCAATGAGAAACTAGAAGAGGAAGATGAAGGTGAAATTGCAATGCAACTGCCAACTATGCGTCCAATAAAAAAAAAAAATACTACCTGGAGAAAGATCAGAAGATGAACCCATCATGGATGCAACTCAAAAATATAAATTAGAAGTTCACAATTGTGTATTTGATATTATTATGAGTAGTTTGCTTCAAAGTTTCTCTCAGAATGTCAGAATATTTGCTGATACGGCAAGTCTTGATCCTAGAAATTTCCATGAAGTTCCTAACTTGCCATCAAGAAGTTTTAAAGTTTTGAGTAGTAGTATTTTGCAATTTAATTCTAATGCACCACCAAGCCAAATACGTGAAGAACTGATCGACTTTGCATCTAAGTTTAACAGTCTGAAGAACAGCATCCCAGAAAGCTATGAAGTAGTTGTAGCTGATCAATTTGAAGACGAAAATGGTGATGATGACACCACTGACACTAGTGATGAATTATTTACAACAGAGACGACAATAGAGCACATCAAGACATGTAAGCAGTGTCCACTTTGCTGCTACTTGATATTAGGTTGAAATTTAGGTTGAAAAAATTTAGGTTGAAAAAAGACTTGCCTCCATCTAGTTCAACCCTTTTCCTATTCCTGTTTACCATCACTGATCCAAATGAAGGCAAAACTCCCCCTCAATACAGCAATTTCAAATTCTGCATTGAATGGGGGGGGGGAATTCCTTGCTTCCAAATAGCAATCAGATTTCTCCTTGATTCAACAAGCACTAACTAAATATTAATCCCAATACTAACGTACATATCCCTCTATGTTCTGCTCTTTTAACTCCTTAGTGACGGCCGTCATTTAACGCCCGTCTAACTTTTTTTTTTTTTTCCCATTAGAATCCGGAGTCCCCGAACGGCGTGCAGCCGCGCGGGGATCCGGATTTCCTGGACGTACATGTACATCCTCTGTCACTAAGTGACAGCCACAGAGGACGTACATGTACGTCCATTGTCGCTAAGGGGTTAAATAAGTATCCAGGCTCTAATGTATTTAATAGCACCACCTCCTCCGGTAGTGAATTCCATACCTTTATTGTCCTTACTGTAAAGAAACCCTTCCTCTGTCGTAGATGAAATCTCCTTTCCTCAAGTCTAAGCGGGTGGCCCCTTGTCCTTTGTACTGTTCTGTTAATGAACAGGTCTTTGGAGAGCCCTTTGTATAGGCCCTGAACATTTATATAGTGTTATCATATCCCCTCTAAGACACCGTTTTTCTAGTGTGTACAAGTTTAACTTTTCTAGCCTTTCTTCATAACTAAAACTTTCCATTCACCTTACTATTTTATAGCCCTCCTCTGTACTCTCTCTAGCTCCATAATGTCCTTTTTCAGAAAGGGTGCCCAGAATTGAACAGCATATTCTAGGTGGGGTCTTACCATGGACCTGTAAAGAGGCATAATAATATCTTCCTCCCTTGAGTCAATACCCCTTTTAATACATGCCAATATCTTATTAGCCTTTGCAGCTGCCAGCTGGCACTGCGTGCTACTACTAAGTCTATTGTCTACCATTACTCCCAAATCCTTTTCATTAGTAGATTTCCCCAGAGAAACACCATTTAAACTAAATGTTGCATTTTTATTATTGGACCCAAAATGCATAACTTTACACTTGTCTATATTGAATCTCATTTGCCTGCCCAGTTACTCAATTTGTCCAAATCCTCTCCTTATTAGAAAAATACAATTTATTTTCTGGAGCTTACACAGTACTCTTTATTTGTTACAAACAAATATCTCTTGACACTACCAGCTACACAAGTGTCTTGTGAGAGTAGTTTTTCAAAATTAAAGTGTTTTAAAACCAGATTACGAAGTTCTTTAACAGCTACAAATCTAGAGGCATTCATGCTTATGTCATGTGAGAATGACATACTTCAACAAATTTCAGAAGAAGAAGTTATTAATACTCTAGCAAATAAACCTGCATATATGAGTTTCTTAAAGTATACGTAATTAGATAATTCGCCCTGACTTTAACATTAGTAATATGAATGTAAGAGAAGGGTGGAGAAATCCCAGGATTAAACATTTTACCTATGCCTCCTAAAGGTTAGAGGTATCTATATATATATATATATATATATATATAAAAGAAGACTTCTGTGTGCCTGGCAAACACACCCAGGGGCGGCAGTAAGGAGGGGTTACTGCTCCTTTTGGGTGATTCAATGGGGGTGTGATTTTGCCCTCCCCCACTATCCAGCCCGCCCACCAGTATCAAAGAGAGAAAAAAACCCAGAATGGCTGCCACTCACTCCTACACCTCAGACACACACACACATCACTCACACACAAGCCACACATCTCCACCATTCACAAGTCTCCAAAATACAGAGGGGCATGGTATCACACTGGTTACGGTAAGCTGTATACACATAAACATGGAGCTTCGCATTGGGACATGCTCTTCCTTTCAGCCCTGTACTCACTCCGTGGGTTATCCTGACGCAAGTCCGTGTCATGCTTCGACTGATCCCTCACCAACTTTTATTTACTTTTTACTTCCCCTACATCCTAAGGAGGTGGTAAGGAGTTGGAGAGGGCTCTCTCTCTAGGCCGGGGTTCGGGCAAGCCCTGGGGGGATGGTAGGCCGCAGACTTTCCTGCCTTGGGGATTGGAGGGAGGTGCCACTTTGCCAGGAGGCAGGGGGACGGATGTCTCGCCACTTAGCTCCTTTCTCCCTGCCCCGTGCTGCGCTCTTACTCCTCTCATCACAAGAGGCTGAGAGGCGGACCAGAGAGGACACTGGGATCTGTGTTCCACATCCCACTCTCCTCTCTGTTCCGCCTCTGAGAGGAGAAGAGCACAGCATGGGCCAGGGAGAAAGGAGTTAGGCGATGCAGGTCTAGCTGGAATCAGTGAGTTTCCAAAGAGGTTATGAAACAGCTGATGTCTTACAGTTCAAAAACATTGCATTCCTGATTCATTCAAGTTATCCAGTGCAGGTTCAGACTACAGCTCCCATCATCCTCAGCTGGTCATTGGCCAGTTGAATATGTTGCCATCTATAGCCCAACAGTTCTACAGCCATGTTGGTACTTGGGCCACCAATTTTAATCCCTCCCGTGTATAAAAAATAAAAATATGCCAGACCTTCTGTTTGTCCCAAGAGGCCCTTAAAGGAACCTGCACCCTAAAATACAAGTTGTTGTACTACAAAAGGACAAAGTTCTAACATTCACATATAAGCATATGGTTCCATAGATTAACCACTTAAAGGGATACTAACTCTTTACTTTAAGTGCTTTATGGATCTGTTGTCATAATGTTTTCTGGTGACTATTAAAGAAGGATCTCTCTCCCCCCCATCTGCATCATGTCTCTCTCCCCCATCTCCATCATGTCTCTCTCTTCCCCCCCATCTCCAACATGTCTCTCTCTCTCTCCCCCCATCTCCATCATGTTTCTCTCCCCCCATCTCCATCATGTCTCCCCCCCCATCTCCATCATGTGTCTCCTTTCTTCGTCTCTGTCCCTCACTCTATCCCCCTTATTCAGCTTGTGTCTCTTTCCCCTTCTCCAAAACATGTTTACACTTAACCCCTGCAGCAAACATACCCAAACCCTGAAGCACTCAAACCACTTAATCCCCACGGGCAACGACGTGTCCTTTTGCTAGTTTTATATACATCCCTTCACTGCCTCCTAAAACTTCTTGATTGATAAGATTATTACATTTTTGCCCAACCCTGCTGTAATATTTCTCATATCTTCCAATAACAGCAATTGTTCACTTATAATTCAGCTTGTTTGTATAGAACGTTTTGTTATGCAAAATGTAATAATAAATAAAGTGTAGTGAAATATTTGAACTGTGGTTTTTTTTTTTGTTTGTTTGTTTGTTTTTTATCATGGAATACCAACTAATGGGCCAGTTTTTTAAAAAATGCCCCTGGCCAGTATCTGACCACAATCTGCCCCTGGGTGGACAGTTATATATGATTTTACTTACCGGGAGTCTGCAGGGTGCTGTCATTTCCTGTGACACAGCTGCCTTGGATCCCCTCAACTGCCGTTGTGGACAGGTTTTGCCATAGCATCTCCTCCAAGGCACTGAAGGTGATGATTGCTGGTGGACCACCTCCGGTGCCTTTCACATTCAGCGACAGTTCTCTCATCTTATTCTTCACTTTTCTTTTGCTGTCTGCCCAGCGTTCCTTGTTGGAGTCTGAGTTGTGCTTGCACTTGGACTCTGCGTTGACTGCATCCTCCACCTGACACCAGGCTAGCTTATTCCAATCCCCTGCTCTCTTCCATGAAGAGTATGTGCTCCCTGTCCAAGATGCTTCACAGCAGGACCACATTCTCTTTGTGGGAGTACATGAGGTTCAGTAGTCTGTCCTCCTCCACTTCAGTCTGGGATGTATGTGCACTCTGTGTGGGCGTTTGTTTGTCAGACCCTGCTTATGCTGTCCATGGATATGTGTGCTCCTCTCTCGCACCCCTCCACATCCCACTGCAGTGTCGGTCCCACTGCTGTGTTCCTAACTGTTGTTGGGTACCCCTCCTTCTATTCCAACACTGCCTTTCAATGCTAATGTAGGGCACACTCCTTTGGCACTCAAAACTATTAATATGAATATATACTTTCTATAATACTGTAAATATTTAAAAGGAAAAACAAAATCTCCACATATCCAGTAACTACGTATCAGGGTGCCCGTGATTGCTGCCTTTCCCTGTCAGTTATCTGTGAGGGCTCTCCATTGGCTGCCTGTCTTTAGTCCGCCCAGTACTGCCTATATAGACTGGGTTCTGGCACCCTTTGATTGCCCTTTCGTGGTGTCTCTATGTCTATAGCCACCTGCATTGTATTCCTGAGTTCCCTGGGCCTTGGATGCTTTCTCTACTCTCCAGAGACCGCCTGATTACCTGCCTGACAGCGCCCCCTGTTGTATTGGTTCCTGCCTCCGTTCCTGCTCCGGTTTGGGCTGTCGTTCCTGCTTCCGTTCCTGATCCGGTTGACTGCCGTTACTGTTCCTGCTTCCTGTGTCAGCCTGGCTGTTGTTCCTGCTCCTGGATCGTGTGCAGAGTTTCTCCGTCTTCATGTCGCTTGGGCGACATTCTCATCATTGAGTTCTATGTGTAGTCCAGTACGCAGGTACTGGTTCGCTCCATATATCACCGGTCGCTTGCTGCGTCCCATACAGCACCAGTAGTGTCTATGTGTAGTCCAGTACTCGGGTACTGGTTCGCTCCAATAATCACCAGTTGCTTGCTGCGTCCTCTACAGCACCGGTAGTGTCTATGTGTAGTCCAGTACGCGGGTACTGGTTCGCTCCTATATTAACCGGTTGTGTGCTGCCACCTACATTGCACTGGTAGTGTCTATGTGTAGTCCAGTGCGCGGGTACTGGTTCGCTCCAATATTAACAGGTTGCTCGCGGACACCTATACAGCACCGGTAGTGTCTATGGGTAGTCCAGTACGCGGGTACTGGTTCGCTCCAATTATCACCAGTTGCTTGCTGACACACACACAGCACCGGTAAGGCCTCTGTGTTGTCCAGAACGTGCGACTGGTTTGCTCCACCACTGTCCAGGTCGCTGAGGCCCCTACGCTACTGCACCAGTACTTGCCTCCTCTGGTTCCTGCTAGGCTGCCTTGCCCGGTATATTGGCAGGGCCGGTAGAGCCTCCTCTCTCATTGTGGCAGTCTCTACACTGCCTTGCCCGGTATATTGGCAGGGCCGGTAGAGCCTCCTCTCTTGTTGTGCCAGTCTCCAGGCTGCCTTGCCCGGTATATTGGTAAGGCCGGTAGAGCCTAGTTCCATATTGTGCCAGTCTTTAGGCTGCCTTACCCGGTATTGGCAAGGCCGGTAGAGCCTTTCTATTTATCCCTGTGCCATTGTTCACCATTGCATATTACAAATCATGTGTCGATATATATATGTGTAATGTTAAACCCGCGAGGGTTCTCTTTAAATTTTCAATAAAGTTGTGTTTTTATCTTAACTCTGTGTCTGAGAGTCAAAACAAACCGTGACACTACGGCACTTGGGGGGCAATTAAACATTTTGCTTTGGGGCCCAACACATTCTAGTTACCCTTCTGACTGAAGTCTCTGAAATCCATGGAATTCCATATTAGGTTAAGTCATACCACCCAAGTCAGCTCCCCCTTTTAGACCTAAATCCCTCCATCCCTCTTTCACACCCTGGTGTCCCTCTTTTTAGGAAATCAGACTGTGTGGTGTGTATATAAATGTATCACATTGCTCCACATCAATAAAACTCGCATTTGTGTTGTTTAGAACTCAGAATATGTGTTTCTATGTTAGTCTGTGTAAATAAAATACTTTGGTCTTGTTCTACAACATTTATTCAGTTACACAAAGAGGTGTCAGAAGGTCATGAAATAACCTAAAAATTCTCAGTAAGTGTTTTTTATTTTTTTGGTTTGTGTTTTTTGCATTGTTCATTTTACAAATACATATGTACTTTTTCTGGGTGATCAGTTGGTCATCAAAAGTATTTTTTAACTTGAATTTTTCATGTGCAGTATCAAGGTGGCGCTGTACATACAGATCTTATTTTCCATTCTCTTTCCATGTATTATAGCCTAGAATCAACATTACCTTTGCTTTATACGGATAAGTTGATGTCGTCTCAATACCATGGTCTCTTATGTATCTGAAAGATGCATCCGTGTGTCCTCCTTTGCAGCCATTATTTCCATAATTGGCTGAACAATCCACCAGGTTCTGTTCGCTGAGCGATACCAGTTTGCCTGTCTTCTTTTTCAACTGACACTCCAGGGAGCCAATAGTGCCGAACGCCCAGCAAGATCCACATTGACCCTGCAATGAATTCAATCCAATTAATGAAGGTTTTCTGGAAACTAGTATAATATACAAAAAAAATGATTAAATTGCTACTGTAAAATCAAGGACATCCATTCAAGAATTGTAACAGTATGAGCAGTTGATTCAGGTTTTATTGATTTGAAGGAAATATGTGTATATAGGAGTGGCCTGATAATTCTCCTTTACTAAATTCGCCGTTTTGGCTGGGAGATCAATAGAGGCGATGCTTCCATACTACCTGAACTACTTAGTAGGAGTGGACTGAATCGGGAAACCCTTTCACATCAATGATTGAGGCTTTCCCCGACCTAAATGAGAGGGTTTCTCAGTTCCACCCACTCCTACCAGGGTACTTTGGGTAGGATCGAAGCAGGGGAGCTCTGTTGACTCCATTGCGTCACCTCTATTGATCTCCCACCCAAATTAGCTGGAACATCAGTAGCTAGGGGGCATCAGGAGGGAGGTCCTGATGCCCCACCACAAGGTCTGACTATTTTTGTAAGCTGATGGCTGACGGTAAGTGGCAGCATTGGTTGGTTGAAGAGGCAGGGGGCTTCACCCCCTCCTCAACCAATCATTGTGAGAGAGATGGATAAACATGTAAAAAAACAAAATACATAGGAAATATTATAAACATTTTTGGTAGTGTGCAAGAATCCCAAGACCTAAGTATGGTTTAGACTTGATAAAGGGAGCATCTCTCTGGAAAGCTTGTCTCCATGTAATTGAATGTTAGCCCAATAAAAATGTATTATTACATACTGCATCCTCAACCATACTGCAACCTCAACATGTCTCCTCAACCACCACTGCCACTGTACTTTAAAAAAAAAAAAAAGGGACTCTGCTGCTTCCTTAGCCAACTGATTAAAGGGATAGTAATACTTCATTATTACTATCTCCCATGTTGTAACCCTTAAAATTCTGAATTCAACAATACCAGCGGCATCTCTCAAACCTTTATGGTTTGAGAGATATCGGCTTTCAACGTCAGCGTTCTATCTGACAGCAGGGGAATCCGGTCAGTGAGCAAGTGGCGGCTCTGCAGCAGTGCTGAGATCTTGTTATAGAAAAAGAAATCCTTCACTGAAATGGTCTTCTAAGGACTACAACATGGGGGGTAGTAATAATGAAGTATTACTATCCCTTTAAAAAACAAAAAGTTAGACCTCATGGAAGGGCTGACAAAGGGTGCCATGTAGACATCCGAAACGTTGACACAATAAAATTCTTTATCTTTGTATGAACTATTCAAGACCTGTGAGTGCTTTCTGCCCGTAGAACATTACGTGATTTGCTGCTGCATTAAGCACCCAGGCACATTAGCAAAACCTAAACGTGAGTGCTTCCCTACCGGCATGTATATCTTCTTGATAAAGGTCCCAGATGCAGCCCAAAACTTTGCCCATGTAAACTATTTGCTGAAGATTCTAATAAAGGCATATTTAGTAAGTCCCATGGGTGCTGCTCCATTTTTTCAAATATATATATATATATATATATATATATATATATATATATATATATATTTTTTTTTTTTTTTTTTTTTCTGTTGGGTTTGTCGCTATTATTCCTAGAGATCACTTAAACTATGAAAAAGACATTTTCCTTACTATTAGGATGAATTTGAGCACCCTTTTATAATATAGTTGAGGACAACCGGAGGGAAGCGCACTCAGGTCCACCTATCACGGTCCCCGTGATTCCCTGTCAATCTATGACTGTGTTACCTTTGCATTGGAGGAGTCTGATTGGCCCACCCAGGATGTGCCTTTATATGCTGGAGTTTGGGCACTTGTCAGTTGCCCTTTCGTGGTGTTCCTGTTGCTGCGCCTTGTTGCTGAATTCCAGTGTCTCCTGTGTACCGACCCGGCTAGTCTGACTCTTCTCCTGTTCCTGCTCCGTGATTTGACCTGTTTCTGGCTGATGACCCTGCTCCGTGATCTGACCCGGCTCTGGCTGAAGACCCTGCTCCGTGATCTGACCCGGCTCTGGCTGACGACCCTGCTCCGTGATTCGACCCGGTTCTGACTGACGATCCTGCTCCGTGATTCGACCCGGTTCTGGCTGACTACCCTGCTCCGTGATTCGACCCAGTTCTGGCTGTTGATCCTGCTCCGTGATTGATCCGTTCTCCGGTGGTGTTCCTGTGGCTGTTTCCATCCGGTTCCGGTTATCGCTCCTGTCCGGTTGCTGCTCCAGTGTCCTCCGGTCGCGCTGGCGACATTCTGAACTGTTTTCGCTGTTCCTCTCTCGCTCATTCAGCTGTAGCCTGAGGTTGCCTGCCATCTACTTGCTGAGCATTGCTCTTCTGTATGTACCAGATTAACCAGTGCAGTGCCTGTAGTCTACGGTTACGTGCCACTTGTTTAGCTTGCCAAGCCTCTGTTGGTTCATTGAGCCGTTACACTCTGAGTCGCCTTTTGACGCCATACCAGTCCTTGCAGAGCTCCGCTTGTCCGGTGTTCAGGGTGCACCGTGACCACGCCGGTTGGCGCCGGTAGTCTGTTCGCTCTTGCTATAGGATTCTGTGCGACACCGAAAGGGTGTCCTGGCTCCATTTCTCATTCTCACAAAGTGTACAGTTCCACCTGCACTGCCCTGTGCATCGGCTCTTCGTAGCTTGTGCAACTATCATCTATTGTGGCATCCCAAGGGCTTCGTAACACTATCCATTTGGCACACGCAGGGTTACTTACTACTAATATTCTGGGCGATTCCTATTCTGGTTACTTCAGGTTTGGCAGTAGCATTCCTCTTAGCCCACGGTGATGGTACTGGCTCAGCTCAGAGCAACAGGGGCGCATCCCGTTTCTGCTTAGAGAGTGATACAGTGCTGATCCTGTGTTCCTTGCTCTACATCTAGAGACTGTTCTCCAGAGACTGATATCTATCCTGGGCGTTGGCCAATCTAGCCTGAGCTTCTCCAGTTGCTCCTGTTAACCCTTTGGGGTTACTACAGCCTTTAGCTGTACTTATTCCTCTGTTTATATTACCCATACCTTGTCTGTAATTGTCAGTACTGTTCTTACCTGTGCTGGCCCCTAGGGGCACTGTTTATCATTCTGATTCAATAAAACTGTGTTTTTACTTTATAACCTGGTCTGAGTGTCTGAAAACCGTAACACCACCAAAGCATCACCAGCCCAATCGTCATGTTACAAAATATTCTTTATTTGCACAAGTAAAAACATCCACTTGTAAGACAAAATATATTTTTTACTTGTGCAAATAAAGAATATTTTTTAACATGACGATTGGGCTGGTGATGCTTTGGTGGACCTGAGTGCGCTTCCCTCCGGTTGTCCTCAAGTTTGTGGAATCGTGGCTGCGATTGTGGGGAGCGGCACCGGGTCCGCCGACACGGAATTAAAGGGGTGAGTGACATTAACATATCGAATGTTTTTCTATAGATTGAGCGACTATTCATATTGTGTATATCTGACTTTTATAATATAGGTATTTAATAACTTTGGATGACTATAGGATGTTTTAATGGGCCACAAGTTCCCTGGATAGAGTTTAGAATCCAAAGACACATTGTAGGATTTGGTGGATACTGGGGAAGTGTCCAGTGGCGTCACCAGGGGGGAGCCAGAGGGGGCCAGTGCCCCCCCTACATTCTACTGTGCCCCCCATGTGCCCCCCCAATTTTCTACACCTCCCAGTGCTTTCGTTTTTTGTTTTGTTTTTTCTTTTATATATCTGCTGGATTGCCGCCCTGACTGTCAGAGTCTGTGGACGGTGTGTCATATCATGGACGCCACGAGGGAGCGATTGGTAGCGTAAATCAGCGCTCCCTCTTGGCGTCCATGATGTGACACACCGTCCACAGACTCTGGCAGTCAGGGCGGCAATCCAGCTGATCTCCCGGCGGCAGGCGCTCTAGTAATACAGAGCGCTGGGAGATGACATCATCTCCCAGCGCTCTGCATTACTGAGCACCGCGCTCGGGAGCTTCATCTCTGTCTGTGCCGGAGGAGGCACAGATCACTTGCCACACCGTTAGACCACCAGGGACTCAAGGTAGGGCTTTAAGGGGCAATGTATCACGGTCCCCGTGATCCCTTCTGTCACTCTCAACTGTGCTGCTCCCGGATTGGTTGAGCTGTGTTGGCCCGCCCTTGGTTATCCGTTATAATCCGGTCACTGGCATCTGTCAGGTGCCCTTTCGTGGTGTTTCCTGCTAGCGATTGCTGTTCCTGTATCCTGATCCACTGTGTACCGACTAGGCTTGACCGACTACGTTCCTGTGTTCCTGTTCCGTGATTGACCCGGCCTGGCTGACTACTCGCTTGTTTCCTGATCCGGCTTGTCTGCGAATCTCCTACGGCATCTGACCTGGCCTGGCTGACGACCATTCTCCGTTACAGAACTGGCTTGTGTGCGAATCTCCTGTGTATCCTGATCCGGCCTGGCTGACTACCGAGTACTCTGGGTTCGCT
The DNA here is from genome assembly GCA_037306005.1 of Rhinophrynus dorsalis. Lineage (NCBI taxonomy): Eukaryota > Metazoa > Chordata > Amphibia > Anura > Rhinophrynidae > Rhinophrynus > Rhinophrynus dorsalis. The sequence goes on from CM074728.1 coordinate 58,056,355, forward strand.
CCTGCATTGCTGACGGAACACTCCGCTGTCGCCTCGGCAACATTCTGATACTGCATAGTGTGATCGAGCCTCCGCTTGTCAGTTGCTGAGCCATTGCTGAGTCTTCCTATATTTGCCTTTCGTGTGCTGAGTCCAGATCTTACTGTGCTGAGTTGATTCCTGCTCTCGAGACTCTGGCTTGTCCAACCGAGACTACTGCTTCTCCACCTTTCGCCTAAGCCTGTCCGCTGTCTCTGCGAGCTGGCCGCTTGCGGGCCATGGTAGTCAACGGCTCTCCGTGACTGGGCAGCGGTTCCGTTACGCCCGTGGCTTTTGGCAAGCAGTACCCAGTGGTCTCCGGTTACGCCCGCGCTAGGGCCGTCAGCACAAGTAATCAGTATACTGTAGTCTCCGGTTACACCCGAGGGGGCTATTGACTCGAGCAAACACGATATTGCAGGCACCGGTTACGTCCGTGGGGGCTATTGGCTTAAGCAACTGTGATAGTAGAAGTCTCTGGTTACGCCGTGGGGGCTATTGGCTCACACTACCATTATACTGTAGTCTCCGGTTACGCCCGTGGGGGCTATTTCCTTATCACTTGCAGTTCCCGTTCAGCCAGGACTTTATGCTACAGTTCTACACAGTGTATGGACTTGGGTGTTACCTCACAGCACCCAGAGCTATAAGCAGCACCAAGGGCGTGCCTAACACCACAGTTGAGACTGATAACCAGTACTATTAACCTCTTGAGTTCTGTTTTGTGGTTCCATTACTTGCTCATATTACCTGCTGCGCCAGGTATCTCTGTTGTATTCTGTTCTACCAGTACCGCCCCAGTGGCGACCGTGTTCTTCACTTACTTAATAAAGCTCCATTTATTTTATCTACCACTGTCTGAGTGTCTGAAAACCGTAACACAATGTAGAGATGAAGGGGGTATTGTGGAGGAGGCAATGTGGAGATGAAGTGGCATTGTGGAACGGGCAATGTGGAGATGAAGGGGCATTATGGAAGGGGCATTGTGGAAATGAAGGTGACATTGTGGAAGGGAGCAATGTGGAGATGAAGGGGGCATTGTGGAAGGGAGCAATGTGGAGATGAAGGGAACATTGTGGAAGGGGCAATGTGGAGATGAAGGGAGCATTGTTGAAGGGGCAATGTGCAGTGGCGTCACCGGGGGGGGGGGGGCTACATTCTACTGTGCCCCCCCATGTGCTCCCCCAATTTTCTACACCTCCCAGTGCTTTAGTTTTTTTTTTTGTTTTTTTTTTATATATCTGCTGGATTGCCGCCCTGACTGTCAGAGTCTGTGGACGGTGTGTCACATCATGGACGCCACAAGGGAGCGTTTGGTAGCGTAAATCAGCACTCCCTCTCGGCGTCCATGATGTGACACACCGTCCACAGACTCTGACAGTCAGGTCAGCAATCCAGCTGATCTCCCGGCGGCAGGCGCTCTAGTAATACAGAGCGCTGGGAGATGACATCATCTCCCAGCGCCCTGCATTACTGAGCACCGCGCGCGGGAGCTTCATCTCTGTGTGTGCCGGAGGAGGCACAGATCACTTGCCACACCGCTAGACCACCAGGGACTCAAGGTAGGGCTTTAAGGGGCAATGTAGAGATGAAGGGGGTATTGTGGAGGAGGCAATGTGGAGATGAAGTGGCATTGTGAAACGGGCAATGTGGAGATGAAGGGGCATTATGGAAGGGGCATTGTGGAAATGAAGGGGGCATTGTGGAAGGGAGCAATGTGGAGATAAAGGGAACATTGTGAAAGGGGCAATGTGGAAATGAAGGGGGCATTGTGGAGATGAAGGGAGCATTGTTGAAGGGGCAATGTGGAGATGAAGGGAGCTTTGTGGAGATGAAGGGGGTGTTGTGGAGGAGGCAATGTGGAGATGAAGTGGCATTGTGGAACGGGCAATGTGGAGATGAAGGGGCATTATGGAAGGGAGCATTGTGGAAGGGGTATTGTGGAGATGAAGGGATCATTGTGGAAGGGGCATTGTGGAGATGAAGGGGGCATTGTGGAAGGGAGCAATGTGGAGATGAAGGGAGCATTGTGGAAGGGGCATTGTGGAGACGAAGGGGGTATAGTGGAAGGGGCATTGTGGAGATGAAGTGGCATTGTGGAACAGGCAATGTGGAGATGAAGGGAGCATTGTGGAGATGCATTGTGGAGATGAAGGGGGCATTGTGGAGATGAAGGGGGCAATGAAGGGGGCATTGTGGAGATGAAGGGGGCATTGTGGAGATGATTGTGGCAATGAAGGGAGCATTGTGGAAGGAGCATTGTGGAAATGAAGGGAGCATTGTGGAAGGAGCATTGTGGAGGTGAAGGGATCATTGTGGAAGGTGCAATGTGGAGATGAAGGGAGCATTGTGGAAGGAGCAATGTGGAGATGAAGGGAGCATTGTGGGACAGGCAATGTGGAGATGAAGGGAGCATTGTGGAGATGAAGGGAGCAATGTGGAGATGAAGGGAACAATGTGGAGATGAAGGGGGCAATGTGGAGATGAAGGGAGCATTGTGGAAGGGGCAATGTGGAGATGAAGGGAGCATTGCGGAACAGGCAATGTGGAGATGAAGGGAGCATTGTGGAGATGAAGGGGGCATTGTGGAGATGATTGTGGAGATGAAGGGAGCATTGTGGAAGGAGCAATTGGAGATGAAGGGAGCATTGTGGAAGGAGCATTGTGGAGATGAAGGGAGCATTGTGGAGCTGAAGGGAGCATTGTGGAAGGGGCAATGTGGAGATGAAGGGAGCATTGTTGAAGGGGCAGTGTGGAGATGAAGGGAGCTTTGTGGAAATGAAGGGGGTGTTGTGTAGGAGGCAATGTGGAGATGAAGTGGCATTGTGGAGATGAAGGGGCATTGTGGAGATGAAGGGATCATTGTGGAAGGGGCATTGTGGAGATGAAGGGGGCATTGTGGAAGGGAGCAATGTGGAGATGAAGAGAGCATTGTGGAAGGGGCATTGTGGAGATGAAGGGGGTATTGTGGAAGGGGCATTGTGGAGATGGAGTGGCATTGTGGAACAGGCAATGTGGAGATGAAGGGAGCATTGTGAAGATGCATTGTGGAGATGAAGGGGGCATTGTGGAGATGAAGGGGGCATTGTGGAGATGATTGTGGCGATGAAGGGAGCATTGTGGAAGGAGCATTGTGGAGATGAAGGGAGCATTGTGGAAGGAGCATTGTGGAGGTGAAGGGATCATTGTGGAAGGTGCAATGTGGAGATGAAGGGAGCATTGTGGAAGGAGCAGTGTGGAGATGAAGGGGGCATTGTGGAGATGAAGGGAGCATTGTGGAAGGGGCATTGTGGAGATGAAGGGGGCATTGTGAAAATGGAGGGGGCATTGTGGAGATGGAGGGGGCATTGTGGAAGGGGCATTGTGGAGATGGAGGGGGCATTGTGGAGATGAGGGGGGGAATTGTTGAAGGGAGCAATGTGAAGATGAAGGGAGCAATGTGGAGATGAAGGGAGCAATGTGGAGATGAAGGGATCATTGTGGAAGGGGCAATGTGGAGATGAAGGGAGCATTGTGGAACAGGCAATGTGGAGATGAAGGGATCATTGTGGAAGGGGCATTGTGGAGATGAAGGGGACATTGTGGAAGGGAGCAATGTGGAGATGAAGGGAGCATTGTGGAAGGGGCATTGTAGAGATGAAGGGGGTATTGTGGAAGGGGCATTGTGGAGATGAAGTGGCATTGTGGAACAGGCAATGTGGATATGAAGGGAGGATTGTGGAGATGCATTGTGGAGATGAAGGGGGCATTGTGGAGATGAAGGGGCATTGTGGAGATGATTGTGGAGATGAAGGGAGAATTGTGGAAGGAGCAATGTGGAGATGAAGGGAGCATTGTGGTAGGAGCATTGTGGAGATGAAGGGAGCATTGTGGAGATGAAGGGAGCATTGTGGAAGGAGCATTGTGGAGATGAAGGGAGCATTGTGGAAGGAGCATTGTGGAGGTGAAGGGAGCATTGTGGAAGGAGCAATGTGGAGATGAAGGGGGCATTGTGGAGATGAAGGGAGCATTGTGGAAGGGGCATTGTGGAGATGAAGGGGGCATTGTGAAGATGGAGGGGACATTGTGGACATGGAGGGGGCATTGTGGACATGAGGGGGAATTGTTGAAGGGAGCAATGTGATAATGAAGGGAGCAATGTGGACATGAAGGGAACAATGTGGAGATGAAGGGAGCATTGTGGAAGGGGCAATGTGGAGATGAAGGGAGCATTGTGGAACAGGCAATGTGGAGATGAAGGGAGCATTGTGGAGATGAAGGGAGCATTGTGGAGATGATTGTGGAGATGAAGGGAGCATTGTGGAAGGAGCAATTGGAGATGAAGGGAGCATTGTGGAAGGAGCATTGTGGAGATGAAGGGAGCATTGTGGAGCTGAAGGGAGCATTGTGGAAGGGGCAATGTGGAGATGAAGGGGGCATTGTGGAGATGAAGGGAGCATTGTTGAAGGGGCAATGTGGAGATGAAGGGAGCATTGCTGAAGGGGCAGTGTGGAGATGAAGGGAGCTTTGTGGAAATGAAGTGGGTGTTGTGAGGAGGCAATGTGGAGATGAAGTGGCATTGTGGAGATGAAGGGCATTGTGGAGATGAAGGGATCATTGTGGAAGGGGCATTGTGGAGATGAAAGGGGCATTGTGGAGATGAAGGGGGCATTGTGGAAGGGAGCAGTGTGGAGATGAAGGGAGCATTGTGGAGGGGGCATTGTGGAGATGAAGGGGGTATTGTGGAAGGGGCATTGTGGAGATGGTGTGGCATTGTGGAACAGGCAATGTGGATATGAAGGGAGGATTGTGGAGATGCATTGTGGAGATGAAGGGGGCATTGTGGAGATGAAGGGGCATTGTGGAGATGAAGGGAACATTGTGGAAGGAGCATTGTGGAGATGAAGGGAGCATTGTGGAAATGAAGGGAGCATTGTGGAAGGAGCATTGTGGAGATGAAGGGAGCATTGTGGAAGGAGCATTGTGGAGGTGAAGGGAGCATTGTGGAAGGAGCAATGTGGAGATGAAGGGGGCATTGTGGAGATGAAGGGAGCATTGTGGAAGGGGCGTTGTGAAGATGGAGGGGGCATTGTGGAGATGGAGGGGGCATTGTGGAAGGGGCATTGTGGAGATGGAGGGGCATTGTGGACATGAGGGGGCATTGTGGACATGAGGGGGGAATTGTTGAAGGGAGCAATGTGGACATGAAGGGAACAATGTGGAGATGAAGGGAGCATTGTGGAAGGGGCAATGTGGAGATGAAGGGAGCATTGTGGAACAGGCAATGTGGAGATGAAAGGAGCATTGTGGAGATGAAGGGGGCATTGTGGAGATGATTGTGGAGATGAAGGGAGCATTGTGGAAGGAGCAATTCGAAATGAAGGGAGCATTGTGGAAGGAGCATTGTGGAGATGAAGGGAGCATTGTGGAAGGGGCAATGTGGAGATGAAGGGGGCATTGTGGAGATGAAGGGAGCATTGTTGAAGGGGCAATGTGGAGATGAAGGGAGCATTGCTGAAGGGGCAGTGTTGAGATGAAGGGAGCTTTGTGGAAATGAAGGGGGTGTTGTGGAGGAGGCATTGTGGAGATGAAGTGGCATTGTGGAGATGAAGGGATCATTGTGGAAGGGGCATTGTGGAGATGAAATGGGCATTGTGGAGATGAAGGGGGCATTGTGGAAGGGAGCAATGTGGAGATGAAGGGAGCATTGTGGAGGGGGCATAGTGGAGATGAAGGGGGTATTGTGGAAGGGGCATAGTGGAGATGAAGGGGGTATTGTGGAAGGGGCATTGTGGAGATGAAGTGGCATTGTGGAACAGGCAATGTGGAGATGAAGGGAGCATTGTGGAGATGCATTGTGGAGATGAAGGGAGCATTGTGGAAGGTGCAATGTGGAGATGAAGGGAGCATTGTGGAAGGAGCAATGTGGAGATGAAGGGAGCATTGTGGAAGGAGCAGTGTGGAGATGAAGGGAGCATTGTGGAAGGAGCATTGTGGAGGTGAAGGGATCATTGTGGAAGGTGCAATGTGGAGATGAAGGGAGCATTGTGGAAGGAGCAGTGTGGAGATGAAGGGGGCATTGTGGAGATGAAGGGAGCATTGTGGAAGGGGCATTGTGGAGATGAAGGGGGCATTGTGAAAATGGAGGGGGCATTGTGGAGATGGAGGGGGCATTGTGGAAGGGGCATTGTGGAGATGGAGGGGGCATTGTGGAGATGAGGGGGGAATTGTTGAAGGGAGCAATGTGAAGATGAAGGGAGCAATGTGGAGATGAAGGGAGCAATGTGGAGATGAAGGGATCATTGTGGAAGGAGCAATGTGGAGATGAAGGGGGCATTGTGGAGATGAAGGGAGCATTGTGGAAGGGGCATTGTGGAGATGAAGGGGGCGTTGTGAAGATGGAGGGGGCATTGTGGAGATGGAGGGGGCATTGTGGAAGGGGCATTGTGGAGATGGAGGGGCATTGTGGACATGAGGGGGCATTGTGGACATGAGGGGGGAATTGTTGAAGGGAGCAATGTGGACATGAAGGGAACAATGTGGAGATGAAGGGAGCATTGTGGAAGGGGCAATGTGGAGATGAAGGGAGCATTGTGGAACAGGCAATGTGGAGATGAAAGGAGCATTGTGGAGATGAAGGGGGCATTGTGGAGATGATTGTGGAGATGAAGGGAGCATTGTGGAAGGAGCAATTCGAAATGAAGGGAGCATTGTGGAAGGAGCATTGTGGAGATGAAGGGAGCATTGTGGAAGGGGCAATGTGGAGATGAAGGGGGCATTGTGGAGATGAAGGGAGCATTGTTGAAGGGGCAATGTGGAGATGAAGGGAGCATTGCTGAAGGGGCAGTGTGGAGATGAAGGGAGCTTTGTGGAAATGAAGGGGGTGTTGTGGAGGAGGCATTGTGGAGATGAAGTGGCATTGTGGAGATGAAGGGATCATTGTGGAAGGGGCATTGTGGAGATGAAATGGGCATTGTGGAGATGAAGGGGGCATTGTGGAAGGGAGCAATGTGGAGATGTAGGGAGCATTGTGGAGGGGGCATAGTGGAGATGAAGGGGGTATTGTGGAAGGGGCATTGTGGAGATGAAGTGGCATTGTGGAACAGGCAATGTGGAGATGAAGGGAGCATTGTGGAAGGAGCAGTGTGGAGATGAAGGGGGCATTGTGGAGATGAAGGGAGCATTGTGGAAGGGGCATTGTGGAGATGAAGGGGGCATTGTGAAAATGGAGGGGGCATTGTGGAGATGGAGGGGGCATTGTGGAAGGGGCATTGTGGAGATGGAGGGGGCATTGTGGAGATGAGGGGGGGAATTGTTGAAGGGAGCAATGTGAAGATGAAGGGAGCAATGTGGAGATGAAGGGAGCAATGTGGAGATGAAGGGATCATTGTGGAAGGGGCAATGTGGAGATGAAGGGAGCATTGTGGAACAGGCAATGTGGAGATGAAGGGATCATTGTGGAAGGGGCATTGTGGAGATGAAGGGGACATTGTGGAAGGGAGCAATGTGGAGATGAAGGGAGCATTGTGGAAGGGGCATTGTAGAGATGAAGGGGGTATTGTGGAAGGGGCATTGTGGAGATGAAGTGGCATTGTGGAACAGGCAATGTGGATATGAAGGGAGGATTGTGGAGATGCATTGTGGAGATGAAGGGGGCATTGTGGAGATGAAGGGGCATTGTGGAGATGATTGTGGAGATGAAGGGAGAATTGTGGAAGGAGCAATGTGGAGATGAAGGGAGCATTGTGGTAGGAGCATTGTGGAGATGAAGGGAGCATTGTGGAGATGAAGGGAGCATTGTGGAAGGAGCATTGTGGAGATGAAGGGAGCATTGTGGAAGGAGCATTGTGGAGGTGAAGGGAGCATTGTGGAAGGAGCAATGTGGAGATGAAGGGGGCATTGTGGAGATGAAGGGAGCATTGTGGAAGGGGCATTGTGGAGATGAAGGGGGCATTGTGAAGATGGAGGGGACATTGTGGACATGGAGGGGGCATTGTGGACATGAGGGGGAATTGTTGAAGGGAGCAATGTGATAATGAAGGGAGCAATGTGGACATGAAGGGAACAATGTGGAGATGAAGGGAGCATTGTGGAAGGGGCAATGTGGAGATGAAGGGAGCATTGTGGAACAGGCAATGTGGAGATGAAGGGAGCATTGTGGAGATGAAGGGAGCATTGTGGAGATGATTGTGGAGATGAAGGGAGCATTGTGGAAGGAGCAATTGGAGATGAAGGGAGCATTGTGGAAGGAGCATTGTGGAGATGAAGGGAGCATTGTGGAGCTGAAGGGAGCATTGTGGAAGGGGCAATGTGGAGATGAAGGGGGCATTGTGGAGATGAAGGGAGCATTGTTGAAGGGGCAATGTGGAGATGAAGGGAGCATTGCTGAAGGGGCAGTGTGGAGATGAAGGGAGCTTTGTGGAAATGAAGTGGGTGTTGTGAGGAGGCAATGTGGAGATGAAGTGGCATTGTGGAGATGAAGGGCATTGTGGAGATGAAGGGATCATTGTGGAAGGGGCATTGTGGAGATGAAAGGGGCATTGTGGAGATGAAGGGGGCATTGTGGAAGGGAGCAGTGTGGAGATGAAGGGAGCATTGTGGAGGGGGCATTGCGGAGATGAAGGGGGTATTGTGGAAGGGGCATTGTGGAGATGGTGTGGCATTGTGGAACAGGCAATGTGGATATGAAGGGAGGATTGTGGAGATGCATTGTGGAGATGAAGGGGGCATTGTGGAGATGAAGGGGCATTGTGGAGATGAAGGGAACATTGTGGAAGGAGCATTGTGGAGATGAAGGGAGCATTGTGGAAATGAAGGGAGCATTGTGGAAGGAGCATTGTGGAGATGAAGGGAGCATTGTGGAAGGAGCATTGTGGAGGTGAAGGGAGCATTGTGGAAGGAGCAATGTGGAGATGAAGGGGGCATTGTGGAGATGAAGGGAGCATTGTGGAAGGGGCATTGTGGAGATGAAGGGGGCGTTGTGAAGATGGAGGGGGCATTGTGGAGATGGAGGGGGCATTGTGGAAGGGGCATTGTGGAGATGGAGGGGCATTGTGGACATGAGGGGGCATTGTGGACATGAGGGGGGAATTGTTGAAGGGAGCAATGTGGACATGAAGGGAACAATGTGGAGATGAAGGGAGCATTGTGGAAGGGGCAATGTGGAGATGAAGGGAGCATTGTGGAACAGGCAATGTGGAGATGAAAGGAGCATTGTGGAGATGAAGGGGGCATTGTGGAGATGATTGTGGAGATGAAGGGAGCATTGTGGAAGGAGCAATTCGAAATGAAGGGAGCATTGTGGAAGGAGCATTGTGGAGATGAAGGGAGCATTGTGGAAGGGGCAATGTGGAGATGAAGGGGGCATTGTGGAGATGAAGGGAGCATTGTTGAAGGGGCAATGTGGAGATGAAGGGAGCATTGCTGAAGGGGCAGTGTGGAGATGAAGGGAGCTTTGTGGAAATGAAGGGGGTGTTGTGGAGGAGGCATTGTGGAGATGAAGTGGCATTGTGGAGATGAAGGGATCATTGTGGAAGGGGCATTGTGGAGATGAAATGGGCATTGTGGAGATGAAGGGGGCATTGTGGAAGGGAGCAATGTGGAGATGTAGGGAGCATTGTGGAGGGGGCATAGTGGAGATGAAGGGGGTATTGTGGAAGGGGCATTGTGGAGATGAAGTGGCATTGTGGAACAGGCAATGTGGAGATGAAGGGAGCATTGTGGAGATGCATTGTGGAGATGAAGGGAGCATTGTGGAAGGTGCAATGTGGAGATGAAGGGAGCATTGTGGAAGGAGCAATGTGGAGATGAAGGGGGTATTGTGGAGGTGAAGGGGGCATTGTGGAGATGAAGGGGGCGTTGTGAAAATGGAGGGGGCATTGTGGAGATGGAGGGAGCATTGTGGAGATGAGGGGGGAATTGTTGAAGGGAGCAATGTGAAGATGAAGGGAGCAATGTGGAGATGAAGGGAACAATGTGGAGATGAAGGGAACAATGTGGAGCTGAAAGGGGCAATGTGGAGATGAAGGGATCATTGTGGAAGGGGCAATGTGGAGATGAAGGGAGCATTGTGGAACAGGCAATGTGGAGATGAAGGGAGCATTGTGGAGATGAAGGGGGCATTGTGGAGATGATTGTGGAGATGAAGGGAGCACTGTGGAAGGAGCAATGTGGAGATGAAGGGAGCATTGTGGAAGGAGCATTGTGGAGATGAAGGGAACATTGTAGAAGGTGCAATGTGGAGATGAAGGGAGCATTGTGGAAGGAGCAATGTGGAGATGAAGGGGGCATTGTGAAGATGAAGGGGGAATTGTTGAAGGGAGCAATGTGGAGATGAATGGGTCAATGTGGAGATGAAGGGAGCATTGTGGAAGGGGCAATGTGGAGATGAAGGGAGCATTGTGGAAGGGGCAATGTAGAGATGGAGGGGGCATTGTGGAGATGGAGGGGGCATTGTGGAGATGAAGGGAGCATTGTGGAAGGGGCATTGTGGAGATGAAGGGGGCATTGTGGAGATGAGGGGGGAATTGTTGAAGGGAGCAATGTGGAGATGAAGGGGGCAATGTGGAGATGAAGGGAGCATTGTGGAAGGGGCAATGTGGAGATGAAGGGAGAATTGTGGAAGGGGCAATGTGGAGATGAAGGGAGCATTGTGGAAGGGGCAATGTGGAGATGAAGGGGGCATTGTGGAGATGAAGGGAGCATTTTGGAAGGAGCAATGTGGAGATGAAGGGGGCATTGTGGAGATATGGGGGGCAATGTGTGTATCCTGTTAAGCTTATTTTTGTATTGGTTAAAAGGGAAAAAACTGTGGTTAGGCTTGGGATTCATAAAAATATGATCTCTGCACTAACATTATGTTAGTGCAGAAATGAGTTTATGATTGCTCAACCCTGACCAAGATGTTTTTTTCCCCTTTTTACGTTTTTTAATGGGTGTTTTTTGGGGTGAGGGCAGCATTTCATCCATGGACCCAGGTAGCATAATTTCTTGGGCCGGCCCTGGCTAGAGTTCTGGGGTCTCTGACAGATCTGGCAGAATGGGGCAGTGAAAACAGTACGTCTTTTGATTTTAACCTTAGAGGCATTTAGGATGATGTGTAAAGTGATGTCTATGGACCAGACCCCACCTACAGTCAGGAGAAAGGGGAAAGCATGTAGTTCTCTTGGTGTGATAGATGGTAATCCTACGTACTTTCAGACAGGGAAAATTCTTTCCGATTGGCTGGCTGAATATTATGGGATGTGTAGGCCGGCGTACAATACAAAAAGGGGATGCAAGAAGGGAGATAGAAGCAAAAGGAGGGATTAAGAGACAAAAGGGGGAGATGGAGTCAAAAGTGGGAGAATGAGGCAAGACTGGAAGAAAGATGGAAGAGTGGGGATCAAGAGTGGAGAAAGACTTTTTCCCCCTTGCCTGTTTCTCTTTATTCCATATTTAACTCTTTCTCCCTCTTACCCCTTTATCTTTCTCCCCATTTTGCTTCTCTTTTGCCTCTTTCTATCCCCTTTCTTTTTTCTCTTTATCTCCCTCTTTATCCCTTTTGCCTCTTTCTCCCCCTTCTTTCCTCTCTTCCTCCCCTTCTCATTTCAACAAAATGGGTTGGGCTGGGACAGTGGGCCAGAGTAATTGTAGAAATGGGCCACTTGAAGAAATGTGGGACTGGTATCCAGGGCTGGTTGTTATTCCAAGTCCGGCCCTGCTCCCATGTGTATGAGTGAATTTTAGGCCTCAGAAAGGAAACTGAGTTTAGCATGGAGCTCTTTAACCTACTGAGTTCCACAGGAGTGTCCAGCAGTGTGTTGGGCAAGTACTCTGGCACTCAAAAGGGTTCAGGTTTGAGTGGCAGAGGATTGAGCAACACAATGCTTCTCAGTGCATTGCATACCCCTCTGACACTCAAGGGGTTAAGTGACTTCAGAGGTTGAGGGCTATTGTGGAGGGAAAGTGGCTGATGGCCCCTCTGAAATGAGGGTGATGATTATGGTTATTGCATACTCAGTGGGGAGGTTTGATAAGGGATGGGGCTGAATACCATAACAGGGTCTATAACCAGAAGAGAGACAATGTGGTGACTGATGGTTATATGATGGCTGAGGGCTGTGCTATGGGATTTTTGGGGTTAAGGCCCCATATGGATGTGGTCTGAGGACATGGATAGGGTGAGGATTGAAAGGGACTTAAAGCAGGTTAAAGTGGTGCAATTCTGGGGCAAACCATCTGCACCATAGGGGTAAATGAAAACCCCCCAAATCTCCACTGATTTAAATGGAGCTTTTTAACCTCTTGAATGCTAGAGCTGTTTCTAATGAATTGCATTCAAGGGGTTAAAATCTCCATTTGATCCAAGGGACTGTTTATTGGCCTCTTTTGTGTAGTTGGTTTGCTCCAGAATTGCACCACTTCAGCTTGCTGAATTAGTCTTTAGGGTCACCTTATATTCAGGCCTTTTCTTTTTTCCTTCATGAAAATCTCATGTATGTGTGGGTGGGGGTTGCCTTATATTCAAGCAAATGCAGGACACACCTCTGGCACTTAAAGAGTTCAGTTGCTTTAGTTTTTGTGACAAGTATGGACAATACCACATCAAAATACACCCCTCAACATCAAATATAACACATGCCATAACAAAACTCCCTAATCATCAATCATCCCCCCTGCAACATCAAAAGCCCCCATCAACATAACACATCTTCCTGCAAATAAAGAGCACCCACCACATCAAATCACCCAAGTAGTAGCAATAGAAATCCTTACAACAAACGCCTCATCAAATAAAATGCCCAGTGGGATGGGGATCATTTTATTCCAGCTATTTTCTTGCAAATATTTAAACCAGTAAGCAGCACTGGTCAAAAGGTGATCTCTCTGTTTCACCCTTCCCCTTTCCTTTCTTCTCCCCTTTGCCCTTTATTTCCCTTCTTTGCCCTTTCTCTCTCCACCTTTGCTCTCTCTATTCACCCAGCTGAAATATAGCTCTGTATTGCTCTGGTGGTGGCATAAAAATCTGTATTGCTCTGGTGGAGGCATCTAACTGTAGTGCTCTGGGGGTGGTGTATTGCTTTGGTGGTGGCATCTAACTGTAGTGCTCTGGTTGTGGTGTTTTGCTATGGTGGTGACATAGCTCTGTATTGCTTTGGTGGTGGCATGTAACTTTGCATTGCTGGGCTGGTGACATGACTTTATTGCTCTGGTGGTGGTATCTAACTGTAGTACTCTGGTTGTGGTGTATTGCTTTGGTGGTGACATATAAATCTGTATTGCTCTGATGGTGGCATATAACACTTTATTGCTCTAGTAGTGGCATTTTACTGTGCTGGCGACATAACTTATGGTGGTGGCATATAACCTTATTGCTGTGCTGGTGACATAACTTTATTGCTCTGGTGGTAGTGTATTGCTTTGGTGACATATAACTGTATTGCTCTAGTGGTGACATAACTCTGTAATACTTTAGTGGTGGCATTTAACTGCAGTGCTCTAGTGGTGGCATGTAAATCTGTATTGCACTGGTGATGGCATATAACTCTGTATTGCTCTGGTGGTGACATATCTGAAGCTGATTAAGACAGGAATACAAATGGACCAGTGATGAGATTCATCATGCTAGAGCTTTAACAATTGCTAGGAAAATAAATCAGTGTTTTACCAGTCTACCAATGTTTTCCATTGCTATGGTGTGCGTACACATACTCAGTGGCCTGAATGTCATTATTTTAGGTGTAAAGACTTTGTTACTGCTCATTAAATTGGCCCCCCATTTTTTCTTCTGGCCCCATGTGTGCCCCCCCTAAGTAGAAATCCTAGAGTCACCACTGGAAGTGTCTACACGCTATTTCACATTTCATTTTGTAAGGATGACAGATGTGGGTTTTAGCAGTTATTTTGGGTTAGAATTCTGAAAGGCAGGAGATTTATCATGTGTGAATTAAATAATGTATAATAATGAACTCTTGGAAGATGAATCATCATTATATTATGTGATTATTTTATTATTTGTTTAGTAGTTTATACATTAGAATTAATGACAGATTGAGGCTCATATAATAATTTCCTATTTATTAAATCAATAAATATTGGCATTATTTCTCTCCCTTTGCTCCTTTGATGTTAAGTTGCTTTTTTATGAAGTGTCTTGTATGCTATGGAACACAATACGGGGGAATTAATATTTGTTTTTATTCTCATTTATTATGAAATATATTTTTATGAGCCTTTTGGTCTATATTTTATTTTCATTACTGGGGGGAAATGCAGACACAGAGAAGCTCCTGAGGGGAGACAGGCATAATAACCTCCACAGGTCTGGCTGATGATGATTGGCATATGCCTTCTCTATGCATCAGTACATGAAAGTAGAAGGCCTGTTGACTCACTTGTCACTGGTGTGTTCAAGTCATGTGACACGATTGGCACCCACCTATGAGCTTTTTCTTTCTTACCTTAAATGGTGTTTGCACCCCCTTGAATGCTAGAAGGATCACCAGCACATGCCATTTATATCTATAGAAATGTTGGCAATGTGTATTTGTCCCCTATCGTGCAATTGGTTGCTCCAAAATTAGCCCTGTGCTTCTTAGTGACTATTAATTACCTGATCCTTTACTTTGGTCACACAGTTTTTGGTTCTCCAATCGACTGAATTCGGCATTCGGCTATTAAACAGTTCTGTTGGTGCCTCTGTAAAGTTGAACATCGAATCATCCGGTTCTATGTCTCCAGTCATCGTGGTAGTCACCTCCTCACCTGTCTTAAATGCAAAATAGTTTTTAAAGTCCATGATGATAGCTAATCCTTTACATATAATGCTTTGCACTGTTTCCTTATTAGCGGTTTCAGAATATGAGTTCTTTATAATATCTGCGCTTCAGTGAAGCAATGGGTCAGTTAATGTGAGTGTGTGTAAAATATTAGCCAATATTTTATTTATAAAACTAATTTTGGATTTCATTAAACTTATATTGTTATATTTATATATGATAATTGAGATGTTCCTCTCAGGCACTTACTGTCTACATTACCTAAATGTAAGTACCTCCCCCCATTGCTTTACATTACCTCTCCCATTCACTGACACTGCTCAGCAATGCATTGCCCACCTCCTGTATCACTGACTTCCTGGTTTATACCTACATTACCTCCCCACTCACTGACACTGCTCAGCACTGAAAGAGTAAAGTGTCAGTGAGCAAGGGAGGTAATGTAGAGCTAAGACAGGAAGTGTCTGCACGGTGTGCCATGCATAATCTATGAATCTAAGTAACTAGAAAACCTAGTTTTCTGATTAAAATGGCTAATACAACATATCAGTGATTTTTAAAACTTATAATCACCTAAGCCGATTATAGGGAATGGCGTTCCTTTTTAAAAGTTATGTATCGCTATAAATATAATTTCAAAAATGACTTGATAGTCTCCTTTTAAAGGGATAGTAATGTTTCATAATAAAAGCCTCTCTAATTAATCTTCATCGTATTTGGGCCTTGGAGAGTGTTATTTCAATACTGTCAGAGTTGTAGTTCAAGAATAATTGAATTATAAAGTATCCCCCCTCCTGCGCCTTTTACTGATGTAAGAATGCTCAGCTTATAGCAGCAGGGTGGTGTCCAAGTGGATTGCAGAGTGGGACAATCTTCAATTAACATAAGGGAAAAACCTGAAAAAAACTGTCAAGAGGGCAGAGTTTTCATTGTTCTCACAGTAAGGAGATTGTCCATTGCTGTGAGCTGTCCGGTCTGTGGACCTGATTCCACATCTGAGAAGAGATGGCTTACACTAGGTAAAAGGGACGGGAGGGGGATACTTTATCACTCAATTACTCTTGAACTACAACTCTGACAGTATTGAAATAACACTCTCTATTGCTCAAATACTATGAAGATTAATTGGTGCTTCTGTTTTTGTGAAACATTACTATCCCTTTAATAAACCCCTTTGATGCTAGAGATCTGTACAGTGCATTGCTTTGCAATTATTGGCAACATCTTTAGCATGCAAGGGATTCAATACAATGTATAAACTAATTCTCACTTTACAGCAGTGGGTTCTCAATCCTATCCTGTGGGACACCTAACAGGGCATGTCTAGGATTCACTGACTGATCACAGATGAGTTAATCAGAGGCTCAGCCATAGGGTGACCACATGTCCCGGATTGCCAGGGACAGTCCCAGATTTTAAATGTTTGTCCCTTGTCCCGGGCAGCCCTCTTCTGGAACAATACAATGTCCCGAAATGAAGGTTCCTGAACTCAGAGGTCTAAATGCTGGAAGAAGGACGGCCCATAGACTACCGTCACAAAGTGATGTGTCTGCTGGGCTACAGAAAAATGGCTTCTGGACAGAGCTCTAAACACTAGAGAGAGAACTGAGACTTGATACTGACATCAACCAGGACCTGCAGTGCAATATTGTTATAGTGTAATGCTAATCTAAGGCTTTGGGCTTGATGTACATTATCTTGTAGCCCATCACTAGCACCACTTTTTGCCACAGCAGTCAACAGTCAGTTCTCCCTCCAGTTTAGAACTCAGTAGTCAGAGCTGGATTACAGGCAAGACGCACAAGGCGGCTGCCTAGGGCCCGGTCCAATGAGGGGGCCTGGAGGAAGCCTCATTCCTGCATGCAACCGTCTCAACGAGTCCTCCAGGAACGCGTGGGAACACCGTTCCTGCTAGCAGGACTCCTCCGCCGGGCACCACAACACAGTCTGGTCTGTGTAGCTACAGTGCTCCCTCGTCGCCTCTTTAGTAATGCAGAGCGCGCTGGGAGTCAACATCTCCCAGCGCGCTCTGCATTACTGAAGAGAAGACCACGCGGGTCCTCAGCAGCTACAGGTTTGTAATGGGGGGCAAGTTGGAGCTGATGGGGGGCAAAGTGGAGCTGGTGGGGGCAAAGTGGAGCTGGTGGGGGGCATCTTTTACTGGAATCTCCATACCAGGGGCAGACTGGCCCAGGGGGCAGAGAGAGGACAAAAATTAAGTAATGTATCATGGGTTTCCTCCATAACCCTGACCACCTACACAGTATTTAGTTTACACTACAGTTTTGTGGACACAGGCACTCAAAGGGTTATCCAGTCATTGGATAATCCTTTGAGTGATAGTGCCCACAAAACTGTAGTATATCCCTTTGAGTGCCTGTACCCACAAAATTGTAGTGTAAACTAAACAATGTGTCAGTAGCCAAAGTTAGAGAGGTATGGGGGGGGGGGCAAATTGATACCTTGCCTGGGGCCCCGTGGAGTGTTATTCCGGCTCTGTCTGTACCGTGCTCTCTGCAGTGTCCCTGAATTGCTGAACTGAAATCTGATCACCTTACTCAGCCACTTAATTCACTCACTTGTACACAAGCAGGGAAATCCTACAGATGTGGCCTGTTATGAGTTCCTGAGAAGAGGGTTGGAAATCACTGATCTAGAGCAAGGGTTTCATTTTTGTCAATGGTTAAGCATAACTATTGTAGTAGCACTACAGAAACCAAACTAATAAATAATCTTCAAGGCCTTGTAAAAGGATGAATTCTCACCATATCTCCCAGGTGGTTCATTCCAACCTCGTAGGTCTGAAGTCCCAATGAATACTCCAGGTTATGGACCGTGATAAAATTCAGGGTCTCCTCCCAGATAGCACGTCTTGTTATTTCTTCTTCCTGGGAAGTTAAAGGGACAGTATGGTACCAACGTAACACCAACAAATTATGAAAATACCCAGTTTTATTATAAAGCTGATTTCACCAGTAAACCAAGAGGCTCCTGTAATAAGGACTAGAACAGTGCAGGAGCGTACCAACT
Source organism: Rhinophrynus dorsalis (assembly GCA_037306005.1). Classification (NCBI taxonomy): domain Eukaryota; kingdom Metazoa; phylum Chordata; class Amphibia; order Anura; family Rhinophrynidae; genus Rhinophrynus; species Rhinophrynus dorsalis. The sequence continues at coordinate 58,074,141 of CM074728.1, forward strand.
GCACTATAAGAGACCAGAAGAAATTCCCAGAACCCACACAGAGTTAAATGGGGCTTTTAATCTCTTGAATGCAAGAGAGGCCACCAACAAATTGTGAAGCAATGCTTTAGAGACTTCTCTAGCAATCAAGGGGTAAAAAGTATCATTTCAGTTAATGGGAAATTGGGGATCATTTCTGCTGTCCCCTATGATACAGATGGTTCTCTCCAGTTCTTATTAGTACACCGGCATCCTTTTATGTATGTATTAGTAGGTCTGTTGGTACACGTGATCATTTTTCCATTGGCTTTATTTATTTATTATGTTGCTTTAATACAGAATTGTCAGTCCCTTATTTATATACATCTTGTCTTATGTATTTGTTTTCTGTCTGTATGAAATATTTTATACTAGTTGAACAGCCCGTTACACGGGCCACAGTGCCACTGCCACCCGGTCGCGGGGCAGTCCCGCGCAGTAGAGACTGCCCCACGCCGCGGCTGATACGGAGCTGCACGCTCCAGTCTCTACTGCGCATGACTGCAGCACACGCAGCAGTGTCTACTGCGCATGACACGGCATTATACACGTTTTAGCCAATTATTATATAGGAGGATTTGCTTCATATTCCCATTCATCTAGAACAGTACTTCCCTATGGGCGGTGTTGTGGTACCGTGTTTATGTGTTGCAAACTATTTAATGTGTCACAAGATATATTCAGCCATTTGTTAAGTAAATAATTTTGTTTGTGCCACAATCTGGCACTTTATGCTAATTGGTTTATATGCTGGCCCAATATTACCATACACACTGTATTATGAATAATTCTAGGCACATCCCACACACTGGGGTCATTTCTAATAGCACAGAGAGTGGAACATAATTAATTATCATAATGTGAATTACAACAAAGTGCCACACTGTACCACCAAAATGTATAGGTTAATTTATCAAAAATGATTTATTTTTCATAGTAATAGCTAGTATAACATATACTTAGATTTTCATTTTCTGTAAACAAATTGCATTTTTCTTAGGTTTATGGTTCCACGTTAGATCTACAATATGGAGTACAGTTTCAGTCACCATTTTTTAAAGACACATTATTGTACCAGGAAAAGTATAGCGGAGTGCAGTAAAACTGATAGAGGCCAATACAATAAACTCTCTGGTAAACGCCCCTCAAATATCTGAGCAAAAACAAACAAAACAAAACACAAGTCATCTATTAACCCCTTAACGACCCTTGACGGTCATAGTACGTCAAGGGTCGATTTGACTTAACGACCGATGACGTACTATGACCGTCATCGAGTTCCGGGCTCCCCCCGCAGCTGCACGCCGTTCGGGGAGTCCCGAACGCAACTGAGCAATAAAAAAAAATTGCTCCGTGGTCGTTAAGTCACTTCCGCTTCCGGATTCTCCGGTCGTTAAGGGGTTAAAGGGATAGTAATGTTTTACAAAAAAGCCGCTCTGATTAATTTTCATAGTATTTGGGCCATGGAGAGTGTTATTTCAAAAATGTCAGAGTTGTAGTGCAAGAGTAACTGAATGATAAAGTAATCCCCTCCCACCCCTTTTACCTAGTGTAAGACACCTCCCCTCCGATGTGGAATCTAGTCTTTTGCCCAGGCAGCTCACATCAAGGACCAATCTTCTTACTGTGAGCATAAGGAAAAACCTGCCCCCTTGACAGGTTTTTCCTTATGATCACTGAAGACTGTCCCTCTCTGCGATCCATCCGGACAGCCTTGCTGCTCTGTGGTGAGCAGTGTTACATCAGTAAAAGGGGAGGGAAGGGGAATATAATTCATTTAATCTTGTACTACAACTCTGACAGTACTGAAATAACACTCTCCGTGGCCCAAATAGTACTTCAGGTGGTAATCCCGCCTCAACGGATAGGATTTTTCCTTGCTTCCCCAAGCACAATGGTGTTCTGCTTTCTTCCCCATCTCACCTGTTTCCATCTTCCTGGCCTTTTTTTCCCCCCGCTGGGGTCTTAGGGGTTATTACTTCCCACCCTGTCTCACTGTCTGGCATGTCCCACTATTACATGCCGTGGATTGGGACACAGAAGAAAGGTTAACATTTGCTTTTCTTCTGTGTCCATCCACAGCACACCCTACCTATAATATTCATTGTGTTCTCTTACAGATTGGCCAAGTGGATAACAGAGAAGGTGCAGGAGGAGAGCCCTTTAGTAGTTTTCCAATTGGTCCTACCACCTGGAGGGGAGGAGTCAAGACCCACTATTACATGCCACTATTGCTTGCCACTATTACATGCCATGAAGAAAAGGAAATATCGGTAAGCCAGTTTCACCCTTTTGCATTTATTTATTTATGTATTTTGCCCACTTTGGGTATAATTGGAAATGGCTTCAATAGGGGTTTGCTTGCTTTTCTCCGGATCAACAGAAGAGACACAGTCAGGGTTGAACTCGATGGACTCATCTTCATTCAACCTCATCAAATGTAACCCTGAAGTCCTTACCGGATTTTTATAGCTTTTCTGATGTTTGTTCACCCAGAGCTTCCAGTGGTTGTCCAGTTTGGGATCAGGTGCGCAGTGGGCCGACATCAGCAAAGCAAGAAGTACCACAAGACACGTACCAGGGGAGTCCATTGTCCTTCTAAATTCTAAACACAAAAATGAATGAAAATCTGAATGGGACCGCTGATACCTTCCATATACACACTTATACCTAGATAGATACAGACTCAAACAGATGCACATTGTTTGTATTAGAAGAGCAGTGAACTTATGAAAACAACATTTTAAATGGCTTTTCCTGCTGCCTAAAACAAGACTACTCCCACTACTCGGAGATGTTTCATTTGAAGGTTACTGCACTTCCCTATATATATATTTTTAATCAAACTGTTAGCAACAGCACCATATAGTGTCTAAAAGACAGATTTGTAATAATGCTCTGTTTTTTTAGGAAAAGAGGAAGACTAGAATAAGAAGACATGATCACAAGTTAGATTTTGGAGAACACAGAAGTAATGTGTACAAGTACTACTTTACATAAAGGGTTATGGACTTATGGAACTGCCTTCCTGTGGAAGTGGTAAGGACTAATACTGTAAGGGGGATTAAAATTGCCTGGGTTATTTATAATGTGAGAACTATGTAAGACTGCATTTTACGTACAAAAAAAAATGCTTGGACTGGATATACCAATTGCTTTGTATTTGTCCTCAGAATCTGGATGTATACAAAGAAATTCTTCATTAGAACGGTCCTCAAAGTGTGCCTGCCAACCAGGCACACTTTGTAGACAGTTCTAATGAAGGATTTCTTTGTATACAAAGCTATCTTGGCTCTGTTGAAGAGCCGTCCAGTCCCGGAACCAGGATCTCAGTCTGTCAGCTAGAGCGCTGACATGTGAAAAGGGTTGGTTGGGGTGAACTTTAAAGGCTTATAACTATAAAAATACCAAAGTTTCAGCAACGGCTTACATAATTTAACCCTTTGAGTGCCAGAGGGGTACACAACGCATTGCTTTGCAATGCGTTGCTGTGACGGGGGGTACAGGGGTTACATATTGGTAGACCGAGGGTTAAGCGATATATCCAGCCAGACAAAAAGATAATAAATTGCATTTATTATAGAGGTCAGGGCACACAAACATAGGACAACAATTACAGGCAAACAAACAGGGGTAAAACATAAAAACTAAACACTTCTTCTGTTCTCTTCTTAGTTGCATAACTTGCCAGGGGTTACAAATAATACTCACAGTCCATTTTAGCTTAATGCTGGAGCTTATTCATAGTCCCACTAGAGGCAAGAGTAGGCATCCTGCCCACTCCACATGCTGCTGGATCACACGAAGGTTCCTTGTATCTTTTAGTCCTGGCAGAGGAGTTGGGGAAGACATCCTAAGATCCTTGTGGTAGGAACATCAGGGTACTCTCTCTGTGTCTGAAGCCACCTTGACTTACAGCCCACAACTGAAAAGGGGACCTGGCCCTACAGTGCCCGCTCACTCTAACTTTTCCGGTAAGGGCACTCGCCAGTCCCGGTTTCTCCAGTACGCCTTTAGAAAGCACCTGGACCAGTCCAACTCCAGACTGGCCCCAGGCTACCCCCCTCCATGCTGGAGAGAGGCTCTCTCCTGCTCCTACATTCTGCAACTCTCCCTCTGTCTCTCTCTCAGGTTTCTCTACCCACCCCCTACAGGATGTGATGTCACAGGTACCATGTACCAGGTCTGTTCAGCTTGGCCTGATGTAGAGGGGGAAGGTACAAACTCTACCAGGTCTGTTCCGCTTGGCCTGATGTGAGGGGGGGGGAGATGCACACATTCCTCTGTACATCCTACACACTAACCAACCCATTCACTGCTGGTAACTGGACAACCCTCTCTAATGCATGCACACACAGGGGACATTAAGGTTTCAAGAATGGGAACACGTTAAGACAATGGCAATCACTGAAAACAGACACATTTCATTCTCTGGGTGACACCCATTCCGTCACAGTTGCGTACTCCTCTGGCACTCAAAGGGTTCATTTATTTTTTTAATATCTACAATATGAAACCTTGTTAAATTAAAGTATCACTGTCCCTTTAATTTAAAATTTTCAAATTCTCCCCTGTGATGCATTTGGTTTGTTTCAGAATCAATTGCTCCTTTTTACCGTGTTGAATACGGCCCTTTCAGTCTTATATATAAGGGTGAAAAAATTCTGGAACAAACCATCGGCACCATAGGGGAAGCAATGTGTTGGAGACTCTAACATTAAAGGGATAGTAATGTTTCACAATAAAAGCAGTTCCAATGAATCTTCATAGTATTTGGACCATGGAGAGTGTTATTTCAGTACTGTCAAAGTTGTAGTTCAAGAGTAATTGAATGACAAAGTATCCCCCTCCCACCCCTTTTACTGATGTAACACTGCTCACCTCAGAGCAGCAAGACTGTCTGGATGGATCGCAGAGATGGGCAGTCTTCAGTGACCATAAGGAAAAACCTGTCGGGGGCAGGATTTTCATTGTTCTCACAGTAAGAAGATTGTCCCTTGTTGCAACCTGCCCGGTCAAGAGACTAGATTCCCCATCTGAGGGGAGGCGGCTTACACTAGGTAAAAGGGATGGGAGGGGGGAAACTTTATAATTGAATTACTCTTAAGCTGCATCCCTGTCTGTATTGAAATAACACTGTCCATGGCCGAAATATTATGAAGATTAATTGGAGATGCTTTTTTTTGTGAAACATTACTATCCCTTTAAGGTGTTTAAGGGGATGTATTACCTCTGTATAACTTAGCCTAAATAGATAGGTTATATATCGAATATGAGTAAAAGTGTCTTCATTTTTTTAAGCTTTATTTGGTCCAAATTGAAGTTATAAACTCTGCCCTGCAGCTACTTCCGGGTATAGACTGCAGTTACCTGCTCTGTAACCGCAGTCTGTCACTCTGCCTCTGCTCCCCTCCCTCTATCCAGTCTCCTCAGATGAAGGAGGCTTCTGTTTGTAAGCTAGAGCAGTCTCATTGGCTAGATATCGATCTCTACCAATGTGATCGCTCCAGTTTACAGACAGAAAGCCTCCATCATCTGAGGAGGCTGGATGGTGGGGGGTGGAGCAGAGGCAGAGTGACACACTGCAGTTACAGAGCAGGTAACCACCAGGGGAGGGCTGGACTGGGGGGCAGGGGGGCAATTGCCCCCTGGGCTGGTCATATGTCTGGGCTGGTAGGCCTCTGCACCTCACTAAATCTCCCAATTGTTTCTGTTAATGGAGCTACATTAGTGGTACCACAGAGCTTACAATTGAAATGAAGATAAACTAGTAACATAAACCATTTCCCTTGTAAGCTCTATAGTATCACTAGGTAAGCTTTGTAGTAGTGCACTAATGTAGCCCCATTTCAACTGTAAGCTCTGTGTTATCACTTGACTTACATCACAATATTAATGCCAATTTTAAAATTAACAAAAGGGGGTGGGCTGGGACAGTGGGCTCGAACGATAATAGAAATGGGCCACTTGAATGTATTTGTCCCCTGGGCCACAAGTTGCCAGCCCTCCCCTGATAACCGCAGTCTTTATCCAGAAGTAGCTGCAGGGAAGAGTTCATAACTTCAATTTAGACCAAATAAAGCTTAAAAAAATGGAGACACTTTTAGTCATATTCGATATATAACCTATTTAGGCTAAGTTATATAAAGGTGATACATCCCCTTTAAAGCCCACACCTGGATGTATTTATTTCTCCTCTGTGCAGTGGTGTAACTGTTCATTGGAGGGCCCTGGTGCAAACATCTATTTTGACACCCTAACACACATATAATCTGCCGGGGACATAACTAGAACCTATTGCCCATACAACGTGTAAGTCCTTTACAGTGATCTCCCTGGCTCTCTGTTTCCAGAGCGTTTTCTGGTTAATTGATCATCAAAGCAGGTTAGTGATAAAATATAACAGTCTAGATAGAAAACTGAATGTTCTGTGTTCTGGTTTGTTTATCTATAGCCCTGCTTTTTTGTTCCTTGTCAGAAAACTATCTGCAAACAGATCACAGACATAAAAAAGTTTTTAAAAAATTAGAACATTTAAAAAAAAAATAAGATGAGGAAAAAAGTATAGTAAATATAGTAATTTACATGTTATGATTTTTCATAATATGTGATGTCAGAATAAAGGGAAACCTTCTAGGACTGTGAAAGCAGAGATATATATGCAGTCTTTATGCATCACAGATTGATCCATATGCTGTAGAGAGAGGTTTTTCTACATTGTTTCACTGTCTTTGTTTTTGTTGTATGTTGATTGCTTTACTGCACTTTTTTTTCTTTCACATTTCCAGACAGAAAACTCTCTGAAAACAAATTCAGATCTCCCTTTCAGAGACATAAAAGTATAAGAAAATAAGTGAAGATAAATAATAATAATAATATTAATCTTAAAATTATCGCTAGTTTGACTCCACATATTCTGCAAGTAGATAACAAGTGAAGTAAAAAGAAAGTGGACTGTCACTTTAAGAAGCATACCTGTATGGTGAAAGCTGTTATCTCAGTCAGTAGATGAAGGTCTTCTTAGCCCAGTCTATTACAGTCCTCACAGTTTTATAGTGGATAAGCGGATTTGCATCAAGCAGAGATAGATGCCAGGCAGAGATATTGGCTGCAATTAATGTCGAAATCTGTATTAACTTAAATATTGGAGTTGCCCAATTCTGATTTCACAAGGTTAAGTTATTCTACTTAAAGGGGAACATTCACACATGAAAATCTTTTGTCCATGGGCTTAAATAAGTACAAGTATATTGGCACTGGTATTTTTTTTATATTGTACCTACCTACTATTTTAAGTTATTGAGAGTTAAAATTTGGTACTTCTGCGTTGTGTGGTTACTGTATGTGTGGCACAACAGTGCAGGGCTTCCCACCTCTCTCCCAGCTGCCCCAGGGAGTGCACACACGCTTCCCTTTGTAGTGGTAGTAATGTGGGCTATGGTTACAGCAAGCTCCGTTTACCATTCTACTGAGCTTGCCACACTGCCACCCAACCTTGTTCCACTGTCCCAGTAGTAGATGCAAAATCACAACCACTGTGCGACATTCCACCCTTATATTACTTTCTCACTTGTAGACACAGAACTACACATAAGTTGTATGACACCCCACTTTCGTTCCACAGTTTACTGGTAGTTTACCATACTACCCACTGGTAGTCACTAGGTTTGCTATTTTTGCTCAAGCCAAAACTGAACGACAGTGGTGTACCTGGTGATCCTCAGGAGACAGATATAATCAAGTTGATACCTTTATTGGCCAACTAAGCAGTTTTAGAATGCAAACTTTCAAGACATCTCAGGTATCTTCCTCAGACATGTTATACCGATAAATATGAAAACATCTCTCTTAAATGCAAGTATACATTATATTTTTTAGAATGGAAAGCAGATAAGATCAGCTCAGTCCAGGCCCATTTTCTTCAGTCAATGGTAAAGGAGTGTGATGTAATTTGCAGTCATTCTCTGGAGGTGTCAAAGATATTCTGTTGTAGAAGAAAGACTCTGTTGTAAAGGCTAATTTGCAGTTTAATAATGTAACAGAAATCTCCAATCCCTGTCCAGGCCATCATTTAAAGTATTAAGTATTTAGCAATTGCCATTTATATTTTCCCCCTGCCTCCCCTTTTTACTTGTCACTTCTCAAGCTCTAAGAACAGAAATCTGGTCCCCGGACCACAGGGAGGTCTAGGGGGAAGAGATATAGCAAAACAGCTGAAGTAAGACATGCCCACTCAGTCTTGTCATTACCGTGAAGTTTTCTAATGTACTCCCCTTTTCTTGGAGCTTGATGAGGTCACGTGTCACCTTTCCCTCCCCATAGTGCTTTTCATCGTCTTGCTCGTCAGGCGAACATAGAGTTTCTGAGCAAAACCATTCCAATCTATTGCTATGTCGTAGGTTATTTGTAAGGGGCTAAAGTGCAACACCCTACAAGGACAAATGTTCCTACCGGAGGACAAGATCCAGATCCCGTTCCAGGACGTGTCATGGGCTGGCATGGCCCTTAGAGGAAATAAGGGATTATATGAAGATCCTGGGATGACTAGTGTGTTATGGACCAGGAACCAGACAAGGCACAAAAAAGGTAAAATGCCTTTTATTCTTTATTAAAGAAACAAAAAATAAACAAACAGAATTGTGATCCAGGAGCATAAAACAAATGACAAGCCAGGGTCAGGAACCAGGACAGGTAATCAGCCAAGCCGGAGTCCGCGATGTCAGGAACAAGCCAGTGGGTCAGGAGCAAAGATGTCAGTGAAGTCTGGAACAAGCCAAGGGTCTGGAATACAGCACACAGGAAGGCAGGAAAATCCACAGCAGCCAGCAGTAACAGGTCGGCAAGCAAACACAAGGACAATGGGGAAATGAGCCAGGCTGCTTTAAATACCCTGGGAGCAATCAGAGAGGTCAGCTGATCAGCCTGTGCCAGAAACTCAGAAGACAGCAGCAGTGGATAGCAGAGCACTAGATTAGCTCAGACATCAGGATCAATAGGCAGAATACAGCTGCTCAGCAAAACCTTGACAGTACCCCCCCCCACACACACACAGGACAGGACCAGGTTTATGGGGAAAGCGTGCATGGAAAGCTAAAGCACAGAGGAGGGCGGGGGCATGCACGTCTGCAGCTGGAACCCATGAGCGATCTTCTGGCAGTAACCCTTCCAGTGAACCAAAAATTGAAGGCTCCCTCGGAACCTATGAGAGTCAACTATGGATCGGACCTCGTACTCCTCATGGCCGTCAGTGGTCACCAAATGAGACTTAGGAGTGACTGTAGTGAAACGATTACATAGCAGAGATTTCAGCAGCGAGACATGGAACACACTGTATATCCGCATATTGGAAGTCTAGGGCATAGGCCACAGGGTTCACACGTCGGAGCATACAGAAAGGACCCTTAAAACAGGGAGCTAGTTTCTGAGAGGGCACTCGGAGGTGGAGATTTCTGGAGAACAAGCAAGACCCTCTCCCCGACCTGATAGGTGGGTGCTGGTAGGATTTTACATTTGGCCTGGAGCTCCAGGGATTGTTGTGAATGTCGCAGTGACCATTGGACCTGCACCCATGTGGAACGGATTCACTGGAGATGATCCTCCAATGCCGGGATCCCCTGAGGAGCGAACAAATCTGGAATAATGGAGGGTAGATACCCATAATTCAACATGAAAGGGGAGAGCCAAGTAGAGACTGAGACAGCACTGTTATGAGCAAACTCTACCCAAGTTAGCAGGTCTGACCAATTGTTCTGATTAGCCATTTCCGCTGCCCCATTCGACTTCAGGTGATAGGCTGAGGAGAAGGAAAGTTGGATACCTAGTTGCGCACAAAAGACCCTCCAGAATCTCGAGACAAACTGGCTACCCCGATCGGAAACTATGACTTCAGGAACACTGTGTAGCCCATAGACCTCTTTGACAAAGACTGTAGCCAACTCTTTAGCGGATGGAAGTTTTTTGAATGGTATGCAATGAATCATCTTAGAGAATCGGTCAACAATCGTAAGGATGACTGTGTTACCATTAGACAAAGGAAGGTCGACAATGAAGTCCATGGCAAGGTGTGACCATGGCTTCTCCCCATTGGGTAGAGGTTGGAGAAGGCCAGCTGGAAGTTGACGGGGTGATTTATGTGTGCACAGACTGGAAGGTAGCAACAAAGGCAGCAATATGTTTGCTAAGTTCTGGCCACCAGAAGAGACGGGACACCGACCAAAGAAGCTGGTTCTTTTCGGGATGCCCTGCTGACTTCGTATTATAATATGTGGAAAGTACCTTGGTATGGAGGTTACTATGTACAAAACAGCGCCCAGAAGGAGTCTCAGCAGGTGCATCTACTTGGGCGGTCCGTATTAGTTACCCGAGGGGAGATGTTAATGCTTGTATGTATGGTGGCAAGTACTTTGCCCTGAGGAATAATAGGACTAGGAGGACTCTCCTCTTTAGCGCCCGAAAACTGTCTGGATAGGGCATCAGCCCAGACATTTTTGGTACCTGGCAGGTACGAGACCACATAATTAAAACGAGACAAGAATAAGGCCCATCTGGCCTGCCTTGGAGACAAGCGCTTAGCTTCAGACAAGTAGGTAAGGTTTTTATGATCCGTGAGGTATGGAAGTTCCCTCGAGCAAATGCCTCCATTCTTTGAGAGTCAGTATTATTGCCAGAAGCTCACGGTCACCAGTTTCATAATTGCACTCAGCAGGACTTAGATTCTTTGAAAAATATCCACACGGGTGCAACTGGCTGTCAGGAGTAGGACATTGAGACAGCAGGGCACCTACTTCTGTCTCAGACGCATCGATCTCGTGTACAAATGGAACCTCGGGTTTTTGGGTGTGCCAAAATGGGTGCTGCTGTTGCTAAGCGGCTTTCAATGACTCAAATGCTCTGATGGCCTCCTGGGACCAGTTAGTGGAGTCACCACCTTTTTGTTTATGTTGGTAAGGGGTTTCACCATAGAGGAAAAATTGCAGATAAATTTCCTGTAGTAGTTAGTGAACCCAAGGAAACGTTGGAGGGAACGGAGACCTACGTGTGGTGGCCATTTGAGAACTGCTGAGAATTTCTCAGGGTCCATAGCAAAACCAGCCTCTGAGATTACATATCCCAAGAAGGTGACCTGTTTGCAGTGGAACTCACTCTTCAATTTGCAAAACAGATTATTCTCTCTTAACCTTTGCATAACTCGGCCTACATCTGCGTGGTGGCTTTCCATGGAGGCAGAATGGATCAGAATGTCATTTAGGTACACCAACACATATTGTTGGAGCATGTCATGGAGGACATCATTTAAAAATTCCAGGAAAACTGCGGGAGCATTGCAGAGACCGAAGGGCATTACGAGGTATTCGTAATGTTCGTTCCTGGTGTTAAACACGGTTTTTCATTCATGGCTCTCCTTTATCCTTACCAAATTGTTTGCCCCACGCAAGTCGAGCTTAGTAAACACCTTGGACCCTTTTTTGCTCGATCGAACAACTCAGTAATAAGTGGAATAGGGTAGGCGTTTTTAATCGTGATACAGTTGAGCCCCCTATAATCAATACAGGGTCCCAGTTCACCACTCTTTTTCTTCACAAAGAAGAATCCGGCCTTGGCAGGAGAGGAGGACTTGCGGATGAACCCCAAGGACAGTGCATCTGCAACTTACTCCTCCATGGCCTTATTCACCGTGACAGAAAGGGCAGACTCGACCTCAAAGAGGTATGGCACCCGGTTGTAGTTCAATGGTACAATCGTATGGCCAGTGAGGTGGAAGCTCACCAGCCCTTATCGAATACATCACGGAACTCTTGGTACTCGTCAGGCAGTAAACAGACCGAGGATGTGGTTAGCACCCTCCCCACTTTTACTAGGCATGTCTTGGAACAGTTGGGTGACCATGCCATGACTTCAGCCCTTGCTTAGTCGACCATGGGATTGTGTTTGCGCAACCATGGATAACCCAGGATCACAGTATAGTGAGGAGAGTGGATCACCTGGAATTGTAAGATTTTGTGATGGAGAGCCCCTATAGCCATAAACAAAGGAGCTGTTGGTGAATGACCTATGGTGGCTGTAGGGTTCTACCATCAATTGCCTCAAGGGCAAGTGGAGTGGTACGGAGCTGCAAAGGAATGGAGTGCTTCTGGGCGAAGTCACTGTCATCAAAGACTATAAGTTCCTCTGAAGTTTTGAACTTTTGCCCCAAGAAAGCCCAACGGAGACTAGTGGTTTATCAGTATGAATATCCAGGGATGCTGAGACACCACCTAAGGTCTGTCCCCTATAAGACCTTAGGTGCGGTCTTCCCGGACGTGTGGGACAATTTTGCAGCAGATGCCCTGCCTTACCGCAGTAAAGGCACAGGCCTTCCTCCTCCTCAAGGCCCTTTCCACTACTAAAAGACGAGTGAACCAAATCTGCTTGGGCTCCATATCGCCTGAGGTTTCGAGACTAGGAGGTACGGGAGGAAAGGGAGGTACGGATGAGGACGAAAGCCTCAGAGTTAAACAGATGGGATGCCTCCGCAGGCACTCCCTAAAGGAAGGTCTCTCATGGATTAGGGAGTCAGAATACAATATGAGACCAGTTCCTCTAAATCACTGGGAAGGTCCCGGGCTGCAATCTCATCTTTAACCATATCCGAAAGCCCATTAGAGAAAGCAGCCATGAGAGCCTCATTATTCCAACCAACCTCGGCTGCCAGGGTACGAAACTCTATGACATAATAGTACCTTGCTGGATGAACATTAGGTGCTTGGCAGCCGAGGTGCAGCGACCCGGTATATCAAATACCCTTTTAAAGGATGCCATAAACTCAGGGTAATTGTATACAATAGGTTTATGCATCTCCCAAAGGGGCGTAGCCCAAGCCAAGGCCCTTTCAGAGAGTAAGGAAATCATGAGCCCCACCTTACTCCTATCAGACGGGAAGGACTGTGGTACCATCTTCAGATAGATGCCAACCTGGTTTAGAAAACCTCTGCTTTGGTTAGGGTCACTCCCATAACGCTGGGGAAGCGGAGCATACCTCTCACAACATTGGAATCACCATTGGCAGCCAGAGTGGGAGCAGCAGCAGCTATAGGGTCAGCCTGCGCCAAGGACCGCTGAGGCTGTGGAACCAGATGCTCAGTACAGAGCAACAAAGCCTGGAGGGCTGCAGCAAACTGGTCCATGCGCTGGTCTACCTGGTCCAGCCTGAAAAAAATATTCGGTGGATTGCCTGCGCCTCCTGAGTTCATGGTCCTTGTGTACTGTTATGGACAAGGAACCAAACAGGACACAAAAAAGTAAAATGCAAAACACCTTTATGAACCCCTTAAGGACCAGCGGTCCCGGGGTGTGTGGTCCTTTAAGGACCAGATAGGGAAGTTCGACGTGCCGCCCGACGTGACTGATCACGTGTGCCGGCACGCCGAACAAGGGACTGACAGATCACTCCGGTCTTGGAGTGATCAACTTCAGTCCCCGGTATTACTGCGCTCCTGCAGGAGTAGGTGAGTAAAAGTATGTGACGTACCAGGACCATCACTGGTCCTTAAGTGCCAGACCAGCGTGACAGTCCGGGTACATCAATGGTCCTTAAGGGGTTAAAGAAACAAAAAATAAACAAACAGAATTGTGATCCAGGAGCATAAAGCAAATGACAAGCCAGGGTCAGGAACCAGGACAGGTAATCAGCCAAGCCGTAGTCAGGAGCACAGAAGTCTGCAATGTCAGGAACAAGCCAGTGGGTCAGGAGCACAGAAGTCAGCAAAGTCTGGAACAAGCCAAGGGTCTGGAACACAGCAAACAGGAGTGCAGGAAAATCCACAGCAGCCAGCAGCAAAAGGTCAGCAAACAAACACAAGGACAATGGGGAAGTGAGCCAAGCTGCTTTAAATACCCTGGGAGGCTTGGCTGATAACAGTCATGTCAGCAGTCAGAGAGGTCAGCTGATCAGCCTGAGCCAGAAACTCAGAAGAGAGCAGCAGCTGACAGCAGAGCACTAGATTAGCTCAGACATCAGAATCAATAGGCAGAATAGAGCTGCTCAGCAAAACCTTGACATAGTATCTGACATGGAAGCGGTCGTCTAAGCTCAGTTCCACACGAGGGAACTATAGCTGAATATTCTCAGAAACTGGTCCTGACAGCTTTCGCCCCTGTCACATTCCATGACCCTTTCTGTTCAAGCGAGGGAGGACCTATATTGGTGGCTATACTATCCTCACCTGACTCAGGTATGTCCCTTTGTCATGCTGGAATGGAATCTGGTCACTACAGACAGCAGCCTGAGAGGTTAGGGTGCAACCATGGATCTCCTGACAGCTCAGGGATGGTGGACCAGAGAGTAGAGCCTCCTGTCTATCAACATCCTACAGATCCATGCAGCCGTCTGGCAATTCGATACTGGTCTCAGGTTCTGACTGGAACTCAGTACGGATTCAGTCAGACAGCTCAACAGCAGGGGCTTAAATCAATCATCAGGGAGGAACTCAAAGTTAGTCAGCCTGGAAGGAAGTAGAAGAGTTTCTCTATAGGGCAGAATCTCATGTTCCTACCACCTCAGCAGTCCACATACCAGGAATAGAAAACATGATCACGGACTTTCTCAACAGTCAAGACGTGGATCCAGGCCACTGGGAGCTGAACCAGTAGGTGTTTGAATAGATAGTCCAACGCTGGGGTGTTCAAGTGGTGGATCTGATGGCCTCATGCTTGAACAGGAAGATCCCTCTGTTCTGCACAAAGTTCAGGAATCCCTTGGCATTTGAGAGGGACGCAGGGTCCATTCTATGGAAATTTCATCTGTCCTATATGTTTCTTCCAGTTCCTCTAATTCCCAGGGAAATTAAAAAGATCTGGATGAAGAAGACCCTAGTCATCCTAATAGCTCCATTCTAGCCCCTTTGGGCCTGGTTTGCAGACTGTCTCAATCTATCCATCCAGGAACCGTTCTGTCTTCCTCCAAGGCCGGATCTTCAACTTTAGGGTCCCATCTGGTACCAGGATGTGGAAAGTCTAGTTTTGACAGCATGACTTTTGAAGCCAACATCCTAATGTGATAAGGTTTCTCAGACTATGTTATTTCTACCATAGACAGGGCTAGGAAACCTTTAACTTCTAAAATGTACCATAGAATTTGGTCCATCTTCCATCAGTAGTATGCTGACAAAGATGTGTCTGTTCAGACTTTTGATCTTCTTTGTTTCTGGCCTTTTTGCAAGATGTTGTGAACAAGGGTCTTAGCCTGAGCTCTGTTAAAGTACAGATCTCAGCCCTTCCTGCCTTTTTTTGAAGTGACCTGCCCTCTAGTGGAGGGAGCTCAACACCTATGGTTTCTGTGTTCCATAACTAAAGGGAAAAGGTCAAGGAGTTAATGGTAAGTTCACAAAAATTCTGTTTGTCTTATGTCCAATATGGAACACAGGAACCATGGTGTTAAGTCCTTCCTCCAGGAGATCTGGACAAATCACAAAATACAGGGTCTTCAGGGCAGTGACTCTCTCTTCCAGCTCAACCTGCAGCCTACTCCAATATTCATATGTCCTGTGAAGCAGTTGGAGGTGCAGGGGCCATCATTTTAATTTTATTTGGTATTTTAATTGTTTTATCTTTAGTTATGGGGCTGTATAGTACCCCATTAGGCAGGCTCCCATCACTGGCTTCCCTGGAGTTGAATTGTCCAGCTTACAGGTGCCTTGTGGACCTTTTGCCCCATGGAGGTTGACAAGTCTGTTCCTCATGGCTAAGTCTCTCTTAAAGCGGAACTTTCATCCCCTATAAAGTTGCCCTGCTATAATTAAGCAGGTAGTGACTAGCTTGTGAATATATAGTTTACTGTTCACAAGTAGCCTGATCTGAAGAAATCCATCATTGAAGGAGACTGATGGCTGGGTTAACGCAGTCTGCACACCCGCGCCGTCAGTCCCTTCCAGTAACCATATGGTGCACTGCAGTCTACACAATGGAGACCGGGACTGACGGTGCATGCGTGCAGAGAAGATGTGTGCACTGTAGCCTGAGTTCCAGTCTCCTTCAATGATGGATTTCTTCAGATCGGGCTGCTTGTGAAAGGTAAACTATATATTCAGAAGCTAGTCCCTACCTGCTTAATTATAGCAGGGTGACTTTACAGCAGATGAAAGTTCCACTTCAAGATTCTGCCCTTTGTCTAAGATGGGAGACCGAAGACAGAAGATTGGTGAGTAACCCTTTGAGTGTCTTGGTCCACTGTATGTCCCATGCTGAGCTATGCCTCTCACTTTGTGTCCTTCTTATACTGTGCGCTCACTCATAACTCGTCTTGGCTGGATGTGGGTGTAACACTGATAGCAATACATTTTGGTAGTTTAACCCTTTCCTTAGTGTTCTGCAATGCAGGTTCATTGTGGTATTGAGTAATACTGACTTATGGTGCTCCCCCATTACTGTAGAATGTCTTTTTTCACCCACTTAGGTGTCCCCAGAGGGTTTTGGGACTTTTCACTGAATTTGTATTGTAGTCCGATTTTAAAGAGGTGGCTCCTTTAACAACCAGAGCCCACCCACAGCCATCTTTGCTCTGTTGAGTTCAATGTAAGAAGCTTCTTTGGAACATATCTCTTCAACTATGTGGGCTACAAAGGTCAGATGGAGCTTTTTCTTCTTGTCTCTTCGTGATCTATTGCATATTCCACTCATGGACACTCCATGGAGAAAGCAGCAGCCCGATTGGCCTGATTGGCTTGCACACTTACAGGTAGCCATCTTAATTCTACCTTATTTATCCTGCACTGAGGCTGACTCTCCTTCTCTCTCCTCCATTTTAACCCTTTGTATACTAAATAAATACTATTTTAGGCCTTTCTGGGGGCTTTGCTTTGAACTAGGGATGTTATATCTAGTTTTAGACACTTTCTCCTGGATATGTCTGACCCTAAGGGGCATATGGGGAAATCCAAAGCTAAGGATTCAGGGGCTTCCATTACTCTCCTTACCCGCTGTCCCTCATGCCATACTGGGCTTACAAAGGGAATAGAGTGTTTTGTATTGTTGTCATTAAACAATATTTGTAATATGCTTGAAGACTTTTTGCGCTGTCCTACCCCTTCCTTCCAAGGGAATTTACTGGGTCCCTATGTCGTTCATGTACTAGGGACCCTCCTACTCCACCAGGGCCCTCCAGCGCTGAACAAGAATCAGGTTGGGTTAAAACTCTGCTACCTTCAGTGACAGCTATCCTTTTTTTAGTTCAGTTTATTCTTAATTAGTGGAAACCTATACTCACTTTTAAACAGGTTGAACATGTGTTCAAGGGTCACATTTAGGTTATTGAGGTATCCTCCAAGGAGGAATTAGACTCTGTGGATGATGAATATATGGACTCTTTCTTCTCCTATGGAGATTGCTATGAGACTGTCCCTACTGTTGAGAGGCTCATGAAAGCAGTGTTGGTGACCCTTCAGGTCTATGAGGCTGGGAATGTATAGTCTACTTCTCTGGACTTTTTCTATAACATTTTTGATCAGATCCTTAGGGACAAATGGAAAATGCTAGACAAGAGACTTGCTAAACTTTTCTCTAAGCTATACACAACTGAGGCGATGGTACAGTGCGCTTCTCCACCTACTGTTGACCCCCCCCCTCATCTTACATTTGGAGAAGAACACTGCCCTTGCCTTTGCGGATGCCATGGGGCTCAAGGATCAGGCTGATAAGTGTTTTGATTTCCTACTCAAGTCCAAATTTGTGGCCACTGGGTCAGCACTGAGGCTTATTTTCAGCTCTGCCAGGGTCAGGGCCATTGCCATTTAGGAAGAACAGCTATCTGAACCTGTGGGTTCTGATGTTCCTAGGGAGTACATGCTGATTCTGGTAGCTAATCCTATGAAAGTCACTGCTTATATTACTGAAGCTCTTTTTGCTGGGGCCAGGTTTTCTGGGATACCCTTAGCCTTTTCTGTTTCCACGCACAACACCTTGTGGCTCAAGGTTTGATCTGTGGACCAATCTTCTAAGAAGTCATTGGTGTTCATGCCCTTTTAGGTCAAGGCTCTGTTTGAGCCTGGTCTGAATCAAATAATTAGTGACACTACAGGTGGAAAGAGCACCTTGTTGCCCCAGATCTCCACCAAGTGGTCCTTTCTGGAATGGAAGATGCGTGGGTTCCATCCACCCTGCTAGTCTGGGGAGCAGAGGGTACAAATACCTAAAAGCTGCAAAGCCCAGGCAGATTTGGTAGAAGAACTCATCATCTGCAAAGTCTACATCTGACAAGCCACCCTTCGCATGACTCATGGAATCCTTGTCTAACGTTGCCTGTAGGGGGCCATTTGCACATTTTTCAAGACGCCAGGACATCCTCCATGATGGACCAGTGGATTTTCTAGATGTTATCAGATGAAACTCGCATAGATTTCAAATCCCTTCCTCCATATAGCATCTCTCTGTTAAAAGTTCCTCAAAATCCAGAAAAGGTGTGGTTCTTCTACGAAGCAGTCTTCACTCTTCGGGAAAAGCAGGTTATAGTACCTGTGTCAGTCTAAGAGTGTTTTTCTGATTTCTATTCCAACCTTTTTGTGGTTCTGAATAAGTACTGTTCCTGAATATCATTGTGGACCTGGAACATCTCAATAAGTAAGCTGTTGCTTCAAGATGGAATCTTTGCATTCTGTCATTGCACAGATGTGCCCGGGGGAGTGTGTCCCAGTGTCTTCCCATCACCTCTGCTAACCTCAATAACCTGCCTGCTCCCCGTTCTGTGTCCTGCCTTCCAGGTGATATGATCTAATTGTTTGAAATGGTGGAGATTTGGGGAGCAGGGAGCATGGAAGCTAGAGGAGAAAGAAACAGGGAGTGTGTCTATGGGGAGCAGAGAGCATGAGGCCAGAGGGGAGTGGGAGTGAAGAAAGGAATATGTCATGCAATAGATTCTACCAGGTCATCAGTACCACTAAGGGATTCACCCCCAGTGGAATTGATCTGTCCAAATCACGCAGGCAGTTAATATGGATATTATCCAAATGTGCCTGGCTTTTGTGATTATAATGGAGTTTCTTGCCTCAGGTCTCTCAGTTCAGAGTCCATTGCGGGATCAGTAAGAGAACATCAGGATCGCTATTCAGACTCCTCTTAACTGTTCTACTGAGTCCATTCATTACTCAGACTTCTACCGCACTGCAAACTAGTGTGAGTGTGCACATGTGAATGATGACATGTCATGCGTGAGTTGTCACATCATCCCAGGAATGTCAGTTGTCAGTGGGGGAACACATACTGGACATTAGTTTTACAGCAGTTTCCTCCTCACTGGAATTTCCCTGGAAAGTAGGAATATAGCCGCCCTCCTGCAGAACGTACCACAGGAGGAGGAAAAGGGGTCTTCTGCACTTTCCTAGTGATGGATCCACTTTTGGAAAGAGAGACCTACAGAAACATGACAGGGTCCTATGTGTAAAAGCAGAGAAAAGCAATTCTAGGAAAAACAATCTGCACCACAGGGACAGATTACACTTCTCATTGATATAAATTGTGCTTTTAGCTTTTCTGGTTTTAAAGGGATTAACTGTCCCATTTATATCACTGGGAACTTGGGGAAAGTTTATGTTTTACCTATGGTGCAGTTGCTTTGAGCCAGAAGTTCTTCTTAGTACATCAGTTGGTAGGAGTTTTTATGTATCTGATGTGCAAAAGGCATTTCTACATAAGAAGTTTTTCTCAAGAGATTTATCTTTCATACCATCTATATATTTCATGTTGTTTTTCTCTGTGGTTAATGTTAATCTTCTCTTTAGAAATCTTTTTTTGAAGAAGTGCGCTCCGGTCGCCCACTTAGATTAACACTTAAAGGATCAGAGGGATGACCAACATATTGTGAGTGAATGCCATAAATTCTTCTGTCCTGAACTGATTACAGGTATAATAACTAATTATTTCCGATAAAATAATACTGACACAACAACGTTTATGTTTTTGACCTATAACCTTAAAACAGTTTTGGTTAGTTTTAAAGAGAAGGAAAAGCTGTCTACACATTTTATTAACCGTTTGTTTGTAATATAAATACTTTGTGTGAGGCTGTGGGATCCCAAATACGTTGGAGGAGAACAGGGTCCTTGTACAGAATATACTGGAGAGAGAGAATATTCTGTACCCCTAGGAGCGAGTCAGAGGATTGGGAGCAAATAAGAAGGCCACATGGAGACAAGTCCTAACAGCTCTGAGAGGGTTCAGACAAGGACAGAATAACGGACAAACCCTGCACATATGGGAAGGGTCAAGCAGGATAAATTCTGTTCAAGTCCCCGTTTAACTCCCTCACTGCTGTCTTGATTAACTACACTCAAAGTATACCATCAATGCCCACCATCATATTTGAGACAAATAACTGTTATGTTTACCACAATGTCATACCTAGAGCCACAGAGAGGTCAGCACCTAAGCCCTTGAGTGCCCAAAGGATGACCAATGTATTAGCTACCCCTCTGGCACTCAAAGGGTTGACAGAACATAATACAACAGAGTTACATTGCACAGGACCACAGTGGTCAGCTCACACACCACACTTCAACTGATACAAACCAATTGTATGTACAACACATAGGCCTCAACAGCAAACACACTAGGGCCTCAGAAGACAACAATGCACCGATGAAAAACAATGATAAGTACAAACAATGTCAGCAACACCAACAAGCAAACAAACAAACATAGACCAAAGAACACAGCAACACAAGCAGCTGTAGGACACATCTAACACTCACCAGAAGAGCCACAACAAACACACATCCAACATGGCATGGTTGATCCTTGGGTATCATGTATCCTGAAGAGTGAGGATAGCAGCGAGGGGAATCAGTGTGTTTTCAGGTCCTAGGTTTCTTGCATTCCAGGCCTATGTGTTGTACATGCATTTAGTGAGTCTCAGTGATGATTCAGCTTTGTTCATTATATATATCATGAAGAGGGTGGATAGCAATGTCACCAGATGGGTTATTGCTTGTGTAATATATCCATTTCATGTAAATAGATGTTGTTGTTATAGCAATACAGTATATAGATAGATGCAGATCTATTTGTAACTATTTTCTGTCAGTCTCAGAATATCAGTGATCAGCTTATTTGTGGACAGGTGGGCCACACTTCTACTGATGTCTTGGTCAAGGACTCTGTGTCCTTGCAGAATGGGCAGAAATGTGTAATCTCAAACTATCTATGACTGGCCAATGAATAAATATGTATCAGTGATAATGGGATGTACATGTATGGTCTATAGTACACATATACTGATACATAATATTTATTCTGCAAGTACAGTTGGTATATATACACAAATCAGGTGTATTTGCCATTATTTTTGCCTTTGTCCATCTCAGAGATGCAAGTAGCAACTGCCAAGACAAATGGTCTTGGAACAAGTAGGGATGTACATATATGACAGCCTCCTGTCAGATATGTACATCCCTACTGGTTCCCATGCCATTTGCTGACCTTGGACTGACATTCCCTTATCCTTCAAAGAAGTAGCTGGTTTTGCCAGCAAAGCTAAGCACCCATACCTGTTAGACAGGCACGTGCACACATAGACACCAGAGGGGGCTTGGGCACCTGCCCTTTTTGCCCAAAGTGCCCTCATGCCCTTTTAACAACAACAAAAAAATAATAATAATTATGAGAAGTGGCCTTTTTTTTCATTTGAGCCCCTGCCCCCCCAAATGTCTGTGCACATCCCTGCTGTTAGATGTGTATCACATAGTGCATAGTCATGTGTTTTTGGCTTACTTACATTGAAAACAATGGCTAGTAAAGTATATAAAACAGGGGATTAGATTCCATTTAGTCAGTGAAGGAGGAGGGAAGGAGAGTGAAGGGGTAAAATGAAAAAGGAGCAGTGGAGGAGAGCAGTAACAGGAACATGTGCAGGAGGAGAATCTGACCTAGGTAATTATGCCAAAACACACAGTGCATATATAGAAATTAGTATTCTTCTTAAATGTATCTTTGTAGATTAGGATGTTAGTTACTGTTTAGTCTGTTGTGCGTGCTATTTAATTCCTTATAAGGAAGTATAGATTAACCTGCCGTGTGCTCTAAGACTCTTACTGGTGTTCTAATACATTCTGTTTTTGATTGAACCAACTGTTTTGCACCCAAATCCTCATAATCAGAAATATTTATGTATATGTACATGTAAAATTATTGTATTTATATATACATACATATTTCTATAGGTTACGTTATTGCTGACCCAGTTAAAACTGGTAACATAATTGGTGACCACTAGTGGACGTAAAATTGATGGTCTCTTTGTTTCATTTTATACAGGTAAGGTTATTAGGTGAGTTCAGGCTGAGTACAGCCACTCAGCACTACCAGAGTTACGGTAATTTAATCTGTATGATATAAACAATAGCTAGTTACTATTGTTTGCCCCAAGTACCCTGTTTGTGTCTCAAGGTAGGGTGAGTCACCTGCCCAGCATAACTGGGTCGTGGCAGTAAAGAGTAAATCCTAATCAATGTTAACGTGGGTGTTAGAGGAACCCTTAGGAGCTAGCGAACATAAGGGAGAGGATACACGACCATCCTATATAATAATTCGTAAGGATGTTTGTCACGATGCAGGCATGCGCCGTGTCCACGTTCGGGCAGTCTCTACAGCGCATGATTACATTGCGTGAGTGAGGAAACGCAAGACTGCACTGCGTGGAGCGGTGATGTAGCAGCCTCATAACATTACCCTGACCTTGGTCCGTGTACACGGGCTTTTAGACTAGTTACATATAAATTCCCCAAGTTTATTGTTGTAAGAGCATATTAGAGCAACCTGTAAGAGCCAACCAATTTACTGGGTAGGATATACCTGTCACGGTTTTTTAAGACACTCAGACCATTGGGTGAATAAGAACACAGTTTTATTAAAATAAGATAAGGCAATAACACGCCCTCTAGTGTTGGTAGATATACACAGATAATATATAGATATAATGGTAAATGCACAAATGACTTATAAGTACAATTACACAGTAATAGAATAGCGTATACCCCTCAGGGGTTAAGTCCTTGATAACAGTCAGTCTCAGATGTGGATGTTTGGAACGCCCAGGGTGTTTATAAGGCTGATGCTGGAGACCAAGACTATTACCGGCTGGATACTGGACTGCCCCACCACGGTGTTCAGTAAGAAGCACAGGAGTCCCCGTAGCCCCCTCGGGCGTACCTACTGGAACTGCTTCTACTAGTGCAAGTGCATAAGGCCCCCACGGGCGTGATTGGAACCGGCCTTCAATGCAATAACTGCCAAGCCTCCTCAGACTTAACCGGATAACGGGATAGCACACGCTAGAGCCGACAGCCCCCACGGGTGTGATTACCGGAATATGAATGCTGATGCCTGTGCCTGCTACCACTCGGTAAAGCGGAATCGCACACTGATCAAGAGAGAGAGTCTCCGGCGCCCAACCAGCCCAAACGGATGTAAACACTCTGCAAGGATGTGTGGAGCTGCTGACGAAGAGCGGCCAGCTCAGCAGTAGTATTCACTGAGAAAGAGACTCTTACAGGCTTAGCGATAGAGTGGAACCCAGCGGCACTGCTAGGGTTAATTAGCACATTTACTCAAGGCTTTTCAGCGGTATTGCAAGGCTCTGCAGTCTGAGGGAGGCGCGTGTACGCACAACTCTGCAAAGGAAAATGCACTGCACTGATCGGAGTACACCAGGCAAGGCAGTCACACCAAAAGCTGGAACAGCAGATAGAACTGTCGCGGCGGCGACAACTGTAACACAGGTCACTGTAGAAAGCAGGAGTCGTTCTTCTGAGCGGGAAGTCAGCCAGGCCGGGTCGGAGCACGTAGAAGGTAGTCAGACGAGCCGGGTCATACACGAGCAGGAACACAGGAGAATAGTCAAGACAAGCCAAGTCGGTACACAGGAATCCGGAACACAGCAACAGTAACTGGCACAGAAACACCACGAAAGGGCACCTGACAGTTGTGCTAGTCAGGTATAAAAAGGTCACCAGGGGGCGGGCCAAACCAACACAGCAAATCAGTATCTGACATAGCTGAGACTGACAGGAATCACAGGCACTGTGATAGTACCCCCCTCTCAAAGACCCCCTCTCCCTGCTCGAGGTCTGGGTTTAGAAGGGTATTTAGAGTGAAAGCTGCATAGTAATCTGGGTGCGTGGAGGTCCCCTTGATCAACCCAAGAACGTTCCTCAGGACCATAGCCCTTCCAATGAACCAAGTATTGCAGCTTTCCTCTAAATCTCC
The DNA here is from genome assembly GCA_037306005.1 of Rhinophrynus dorsalis. NCBI lineage: Eukaryota > Metazoa > Chordata > Amphibia > Anura > Rhinophrynidae > Rhinophrynus > Rhinophrynus dorsalis. The sequence continues at coordinate 58,098,384 of CM074728.1, forward strand.
TAGAATCAATAATGCTCTGCACCTCATATTCTTCTTGGCCCTGGACATCCACCGGCCCAGGAATCACTGGCGTAGTAGTATAGCGATTACACACCAAGGGTTTCAGGAGCGACACATGGAACACATTGTGAATGTGCATTGAGGGTGGAAGCTCCAAAGCATAAGAAACTGGATTAATCTTGCGGATAATCTTAAATGGACCGATTAACCGGGGAGCCAGTTTGTTAGATGGTACTTGTAAATTAAGGTTTCTGGATGACAGCCATACCCTGTCCCCAACTTGAAAGGAGACCGCTGGCAGACGTCTGCGATTCGCGTGCCTCTGCTGACGCCAAAATGACTGACTGAGGGACCTCTGGACCTGTGACCAAGTGGAACGAAGCTGTGCCAAATGCTCATCCAGAGCAGGGATCTGTTGCGCCTGAAAGGAGTCCGGGAGCAGACAAGGCTGAAACCCATAATTAACGAGAAACGGAGAGCTCCCGGACGATGAATTGACCGCACAGTTTCTGGCAAACTCAGCCCATGGCAACAGGTCAGCCCAATTGTCATGATGATCAGTGACAAAGCAACACAGGAACTGCTCCAGTCCCTGATTGGCATGTTCAGCGGCCTCATTCGTTTGGGGATGGTAAGCGGAGGAAAATGACAATTGAATGCCCATCTGGCCACAAAATGCCCTCCAAAACCTAGAAACGAACTGGCTTCCTCGGTCGGATACAATCACTCTGGGTACTCCGTGCAGGCGGAATACCTCCCTAGAAAAGACTACAGCCAATTCCTGAGCCGATGGAAGGCCAGTCAGAGGCACAAAATGTGCCATTTTAGAGAATCTATCGACCACCATAAGAATGAACGTAAATCCCCTAGACGCTGGTAATTCTCCCAAAAAGTCGATAGAAATATGAGACCAAGGACGGTCTCCGTTGGGCACAGGTTGCAATAAGCCCACAGGGAGATGCCTAGGGGTCTTAGCACGGGCACAGGTGGTACAGGCTGCGGTAAAAGCGGCACAATCTGCTCTCAAGGTAGGCCACCAAAATAATTGCGACAGAGACCAGACTAGTTGGTCCCTACCAATATGCCCAGTCACTTTAGAAGCGTGGTAAGTTTCCAACAAACGGACACGGAATGGCACATCTACAAAACATTTCCCCACAGGGGTCTCAGGGGGTGCCCTCGATTGTGATGCCAATATCTCCTCCCCCAGAGGCGAGGTAATGGTGGTACGGATAGTGGCCAGAATGCGATCTGGCTGAATGATGGGAACAGGTTCCTCCTCCCTCTCAGTGTCAGAAGCGAACTGACGAGACAACACATCGGCTTTAATATTTTTTGAGCCAGGAAGATAAGACACTAGGAAATTAAATCGTGACAAAAAAAGTGCCCATCTAGCTTGTCGAGAAGACAGTCTTTTGGCTTCGGAGAGATAAGTTAAATTCTTATGATCCGTAAGAATAAGTACTGGATTCCGAGTACCCTCCAAAAGGTGACGCCACTCCTTCAGAGCTAGAATTATGGCCAACAGCTCCCTGTCCCCAATTTCATAATGGCTCTGCGCACTGGACAATTTTTTAGAGAAGAAGCCGCAAGGCCTCAAGGCGCCACCTCCCACAGGACGTTGGGAGAGTACTGCTCCAACCCCAACGTCAGAAGCGTCAACCTCCAACGTGAAGGGCAGAGAGGGATTAGGGTGGGACAGCACCTGAGCAGATGCAAAGGCAGATTCAGGGTAACAAATGCGGTCTCCGCCGACTCGGACCACTGAGAGGGAGAAGCGCCCTTATGAGTCAAATCTGATAATGGTTTGACAATCGTAGAAAAGTTCTGGATGAACTTCCTATAATAGTTCGCAAAACCTAAGAATCTTTGAATGGCCTTTAACCCTTTAGGTCGAGGCCAATGCAGAACTGCTGCCAACTTCTCCTGATCCATGGCAATGCCATTATTAGAGATAACGAAACCCAGGACCGGCACTTGAGATGTATGGAATTCGCATTTCTCTATCTTACAAAATAGCCTGTGCTTGCGAAGTCGGAGCAGAACTTCAGAAACATCTTTGATATGTTGTGAGAGGTTGGCAGAGTGAATTAATATATCATCTAGATATACGACTACACAGGACTGTAGTAGGTCTCGTAGGATGTCATTAATAAACTCCTGAAATACTGCAGGCGCATTGCATAAGCCAAATGGCATCACCAGATATTCGTAATGCCCTGTTCTGGTGTTAAATGCCGTTTTCCACTCGTCACCTTCTTTAATTCTGACCAGATTATAGGCGGCTCGCAAGTCAAGTTTAGTAAAGATCGACGAGCCCTTCAATCTGTCAAACAATTCGGTAACAAGTGGAATCGGATAGGCATTCTTAGGCATAAGCTTGTTCAGCCCACGATAGTCAATGCATGGCCTAAGTTCACCACTTTTCTTTTTCACAAAGAAAACTCTGGCACCTGCCGGAGAAGTAGATTTCCGAATGATGCCCCTCTCCAGGGCATCAGCAATATAGTCCTCCATAGCTTTATTCTCCTCACAGGACAGTGGGTAAGTGCGCCCCCTGGGAGGCACCGCACCAGGAGGCAAATCAATGGCGCAATCGTACGCCCTATGCTCGGGCAATGCGCTGGCCTCTCCCTTACTGAACACGTCACTGAATTGTTCGTATTCAGCTGGCACAGTCGGAGAGGTACACATAATCTTGACGGGTAAGGAGAGACAGTTCTTATCACAGTATTCTGACCAGGAGTTAACCTCACATCTCTGCCAGTCAAATTGGGGATTATGTACCTGTAGCCATGAGAACCCCAAAATAACTGAATGGTGCGGGGAACGAATGATTTGAAAACGTATCTGCTCCTTGTGGCAAGCCCCCACTGTCATTGTCACAGGAATAGTTTCAAGCGTAATAAATGCCGGCTCCAGGGGTCTGCCATCGATGGCCTCAATAGCAACCGGAGAGTCCTTTTTACATAAAGGAATGCCATGCAGGTTGGCAAAAGACCGGTCCATGAAATAGCCTGCTGCCCCGGAGTCCACCAATGCGAGGACCTCGATAACCTTGTCCGCCCAAGCGAACACCACCTGAATAGTGGGTTTAATTGTGCTAGAATCTAGGGACTGTTCTACACCACCTAGGGCCTGTCCCCCAAGGTACCCTAGGTGCGTTCGTTTCCCGGACGAACTGGGCAATTGCGCAACAGATGCCCTGCTTTGCCACAATAAAGGCATAGACCTTGCCTCCTACGATATAATCTTTCCTCTTTAGAGAGCATAGTGAACCCCAATTGCATAGGTTCAGGATTATCGGTTGGTCGCTCAGGAAGAACGGGTGGTGTGGGTGGGTTAAGGAAGCTGGTCTGGCCATAGTTTTTTACTTTAGCCCTTTTAGCCAACCGTATCTCTCGGATGCGAGAGTCTATAAGTAAGACAAAATCGATATATTCATCCAGATCACTGGGTACATCACGGGCTGCTATCTCGTCCTTAATTTGCTCGGAGAGACCCTGAGTAAAGGCAGCTAGTAAGGCCTCCTCGTTCCAGCCCACCTCTGCTGCCAAGGTCCTGAATTCAATAGCATAATCGCCCAGTGTGCGTTCGCCCTGCTGAATTTCCATCAGCCTTTTGGCAGCAGAGGCAGCCCTGCCAGGAACCTCAAACACTCGTCTGAACTTTCTGACGAATTCTCTAAAGTTCAGAGTGCAGGGTCTGGCATTCTCCCACAACGGATTCGCCCATGCCAATGCCTTGCCAGTCAATAGAGATATCATAAGACCGACCCTGCTACGGTCATTAGGAAATGCCTGGGGTGCCAACTCCAAAAATATCTCTAATTGATTAATAAATCCCCTGCAAAGGGAAGGCTCGCCATCATACCTTAACGGTAACAGTGCAGATGCCGTTAGCCCTTTCGAACTGGCTGATGTGACTATGGATTGATTATACGGTGTCAGGACTGGGGTGACCACCGGATTAGGACTAGGCTTGTCCAAATGTACTGTACATTCGAGCAACATCTGCAAAGCCAGTGCCAATTGGTCCATGCGCTGCTCATGAACATCCATTCTCCAATGGATGTTCTGTGTTTGACTTTCACCCTTACCGTCTGAGGTCATGGCCCTTTCGTACTGTCACGGTTTTTTAAGACACTCAGACCATTGGGTGAATTAGAACACAGTTTTATTAAAATAAGATAAGGCAATAACACGCCCTCTAGTGTTGGTAAATATACACAGATAATATATAGATATAATGGTAAATGCACAAATGACTTATAAGTACAATTACACAGTAATAGAATAGCGTATACCCCTCAGGGGTTAAGTCCTTGATAACAGTCAGTCTCAGATGTGGATGTTTGGAACGCCCAGGGTGTTTATAAGGCTGATGCTGGAGACCAAGACTATCACCGGCTGGATACTGGACTGCCCCACCACGGTGTTCAGTAAGAAGCACAGGAGTCCCCGTAGCCCCCTCGGGCGTACCTACTGGAACTGCTTCTACTAGTGCAAGTGCATAAGACCCCCACGGGCGTGATTGGAACCGGCCTTCAATGCGATAACTGTCAAGCCTCCTCAGACTTAACCGGATAACGGGATAGCACACGCTAGAGCCGACAGCCCCCACGGGCGTGATTACCGGAATACGAATGCTGATGCCTGTGCCTGCTACCACTCGGTAAAGCGGAATCGCACACTGATCAAGAGAGAGTCTCCAGCGCCCAACCGGCCCAAACAGATGTAAACACTCTGCAAGGATGTGTGGAGCTGCCGACGAAGAGCGGCCAGCTCAGCAGTAGTATTCACTGAGAAAGAGACTCTTACAGGCTTAGCGATAGAGTGGAACCCAGCTGCACTGCTAGGGTTAATTAGCACATTTACTCGAGGCTTTTCAGCGGTATTGCAAGGCTCTGCAGTCTGAGGGAGGCGCGTGTACGCACAACTCTGCAAAGGAAAATGCACTGCACTGATCGGAGTACACCAGGCAAGGCAGTCACACCAAAAGCTGGAACAGCAGATAGAACTGTCGCGGCGGCGACAACTGGAACACAGGTCACTGTAGAAAGCAGGAGTCGTTCTTCTGAGCGGGAAGTCAGCCAGGCCGGGTCGGAGCACGTAGAAGGTAGTCAGACGAGCCGGGTCATACACGAGCAGGAACACAGGAGAATAGTCAAGACAAGCCAAGTCGGTACACAGGAATCCGGAACACAGGAACACAGCAACAGTAACTGGCACAGAAACACCACGAAAGGGCGCCTGACAGTTGTGCTAGCCAGGTATAAAAAGGTCACCAGGGGGCGGGCCAAACCAACACAGCAAATCAGTATCTGACATAGCTGAGACTGACAGGAATCACAGGCACTGTGATAATACCATTAAGGGGGAAGAATTTTTATTGTCTTTTCTTTTGTTTTCTTTACATAGTTTTGTGCTGTATATTCTGTTGCTAGATGGCTAAGGTATTTAGCTTAGAAAGTTTTGTAGCAGCATATATTACAAAATAAAACCACAGAGTTTGCTTCTAATGCTAAATTAAAAGAAAATCCTTGGACTTATGCCTAGGAATTATTTAACACAGAGGCAATGTCCTCAAATGAATGTAAAAGTAAAAAACTTAAAGGGTTAGTAATACTTCGTTTTATCTTTATTTTGTAGGCGTTAAAAAAAACATGACGAACAATATGTCTTATCTCTCAAACCTTTATGGTTTGAGAGATATTCACAAGCAAAGTTTCCCCTCCCACCCCTTTTACCTAGTGTAAGCTATCTCTTCTCAGATGTGGAATCCAGTCCATAAACCAGACAGATAACAGCAGGGGACAATCTACTTCCTACGAGAACAATAAAAGCCCTTCCCCCCTTGACAAGTTTTTTTTCAGGTTTTTCCCTTATCTTAATTGAAGATTGTCCCTCTCTGCAGTCTACCTGGGCACCTCCCTTCTGATCTGGCTGAACAATGTTACATCAGTAAAAGGGGCAGGAAGGGGATACTTTGTAATTGAATTACTTTTGAACTACAACTCTGACAGAACTGAAATAACAATCTCCAAAGTCCAAATAATATGATGATTAATTAGAGCTGCTTTTATTATGAAACATTACTATCCCTTTAAGGAAATGGCTGTTGCAAGTATGTATGTAGCATGCCTGGCAATGAATGCCAAAATAGGAAATTTACATGCAGCCCTTCATGACTGTAAAAGTAAATTAAATGAAACTGAAACAGAGATAGATGAATTGCAAAACCAAGTAACCTCATTAACTAATATAAACCAAATTGTGATAACTCCAACAGAGGCACTTGTACAGGAAAATAAAATGACACAAAAAGAGATAGCAGAATGTAAGAAAACTCTGGTGTCAATACAGAATGAGCATGATCACATAATAAGTGCATATAAAGTAATTGAATATCAGCTCACAGAAATTAAAGAGGGCAAAACTGTAGACCATGCCTCGTGTAAAAGAAAGGAAGTCCATCTGCTACAAAACATTTCTCTTCTGAAAGGACTCATAGTAGTAGCTGATAGGCTAGAAATCAAGCCATCTGCCACTGTCCCTGTTTATGCATCTGACCTAGGTATGTCTGATTCAGATGGGAATGTTTGGGAAGAAGAGGATCCTACTGGATTCACTCATGATTTTCCCATAGACTTTGCAGCCCCTGTTCCTATATCTGAGTTAGATTTTGAAACAAAAGAGGAGGTTGCATTATCCAGAACAGAGCAAATGTTTACACCTTTCCAATAAAAATTTGAGATACTGTGAACACTTTAACCAGCTCTTCTGCCTACAGGAGTATTTTGCAGTATCTCTAGGAAACGATGGAGGCAAATATAGTTTTTGATACCTTTTATTGGCTAACTAAGCAGATTTAAATGCAAGCTTTCAAGACCTTAGGTCTCTTACTCAGGCATGTTATACAGATAAATATGAAAACATCTCTCTTAAATACAAGTACACATCACATTGTTTAGCATGGAAATCAGATAACAGAATGCAGTCCAGATCCAGATATCTTTGATCAGTCAATGGTAAATTGCACTCTTCCTCTGAGGCTTTACAGGTATTTACGATGTTCTTGGGTCTGTTGGAAAGGTCAAGTCAACTAAATTGTATTTTGATAAGAATTCTTTATCCCTATTTAAACCACTACAAATTGCATTAAATGTTAACATTAATTTTACCTCCCATACCTTTCTGTCCCTCTGAGTGTGGAACAGTCCCATCAATACAGTTAACTTAATATCCTTGACACTGTGCCCATTTTGGCAAAAATGTCCTCCCACTGGTGTCTCTGTCTTTTTGTTATTAACACTAGATCTGTGGGAATTATATCTCCTATGTAGTGCTTGTCCAGTTTCTCCCACATACAGAGCTGTTGGGCATTTTGCACACATGATAAGGTATATTACATTGGATGATTTACAGGTGAAGGTACCATTGATCTTATGGTGTAACTGGGTGTTTGGAATTGGTATGTTGTCCGTGGTGTAAATGTGTGCAGAAGTTTCACATCTCTTTTGTAGGCAGGGAAATGTGACATTTTTTGTATTTTTACTCAGGGCACTCCTCACCATCAGTTGTTTCAAATTGGGAGGCTGTCTGATGGAGAGTAAGGGAGGCTGTGGGAATATGTTCTTAAGTCTTTCATCCGTATGTAATTTCTTTTGAAGTTCTAGGAAACTAACAATGAGAACCATTACCCCCAACAGGAACAACAATGCTCAGTGGGTAATCCTTCAGAAAAGGTAAGAGAACTAATTTTCTTGTTACCTGCTAACCTTCAGGGGAGCTCTATTCTCAGTCTGGGGAAAAATTAAACATGCTGCTCCCCAAAACCTGTATTAGCATCAGTTGCTATTTCCCCCTCTGCAGTATGCGCCCTCATTTATGTAACAATGTCCATTACATTTCAATACCCCACATTGTGTCCAGAGATGGGGAGAGTTCCTCTGTAATGGTAAACCTGTCTGGCATAATTCCTATGTAAGGGCTGAATTTGCCCAAAGATGGGCCCTGTTAGGTATTGGGTAAATACTGAGAGCCCTAAAATCTGTCCCTAATAGACAATAACTGGACAGATTAAAATTAAATGTACATATTGGGCTAGAGTAGTTATGTTTGTTTTTCTTTCCTTTAGGATATCTTCATTATTGGTCTCTGTGAAAACCTGTCCTGTCATCAGAAAGCTGTCACTTTACAGAGTCTGATGTACAGAGGAGATCATGAGATGATTTTAAACTAAAATGCCACAAAACCAAACAAGACTCTGATTAATAGAACTGTAATACTTGCGGAATTACACGTCACTCATATGAACTCTGATACACTCCTGTTTTAACTTATATACTATTTCACTTAATACACATTTATCCCTTATACCTACTTAAGGATTTTGTGAACTACACTGAATACTTCCTTATAAGGCGTAGAGATTAAATAGAGCTCAGTATCTATAAGCAGGATGGCACACCCCATATTTCAGTGGTAGCTTTATCACTTTCTAGACTTCCTTGGAAAGTGGATGATGTCATAGTTATTTTCTATACATGCATTCAGTTGCATCTTTAATATCGCCACTTGGTGGCTTATTTTTATGTAATATTAATTAGGAACATTATTTGAACGCCATCTGTGTGAGATACTGAGACTTAAAGCGGAACTACCACCAGACACAATCTTTAGCTTCACTAAGTCCCCATCTGGCGACTAGCTGCTTAGTAGCGCTAGTCACCAGAATAATTACCTTATTTAATAGATTTCTGCTCTCTTCCATGGGTGACAGGCAGGACGGAGCGCGGACATCTTGCCATTGTGACATCCGCACGCCTGAGCTGTCAGTCCCAGCCGGAGCAAAATGGCTCCTAGCAACGCCTCCTAGACCCAGCTGGAACTGACAGCGTGTGGACATCACAGTGGCATACCATACCATTACCTTTAATTTTCTTGCCAAAATATCCCAGATGTTAGGATTAATAACATAGAAATATCTATATATAGTCATGTATTCAAAATAGGTATACAGAGATACAGGTACATACATTTAGGGGAGATGTACACACTTTAAATACTGGTACAAACAAGCGACAGAGAATTGACCACATGGAAGTGTGCTCAATCCTTTAAAATTAGTGCGTTGAATGTAAAGAAATCATACAAGGAGATAAATATTGGTATATTCCTACCTCCACAATTGAAACATAGAATTATGACATCACAACCAAATAGAAATGTAATGCTGTAAGGAAATGTGAAAAGAAAAGACAGAGAAAGAAACTAGACATTCACAACAAATGCGCAGTTTTTCTGTTCAAGAATCTTCACCTTTGTTAAAATAGCAGCTGCTCACACCTTGCTATCTGAAAGTAAAACACAAGCACACCATCCTGCCAGTGCTAATGGAATGGGTGAGAGAAAGACTGCTGGGAGTGCCATGGAAATATGTCTGCTCAGGGGTCACTGTCAATGAAGATAACAGACACTTGTTCAAACAGTTCTAACGTCAGGAACATGTTTCAATCTTTCAGACTCTATTTACAACTGAAAAGAGACCAAGGCCTTCAGAAGTTGGGAAAGAACCAGATCCCATGGATAACTGACTAAAGACAAAGGTTTCAAGTGTTGGTCCTCTTTTTTCAAGTCCTGTGTGATTGGACATGAGATTGCACTCCTCCAGTTCTTCAGTATCAGTGTGCTGGAAACAGATAGTGGACCCAAAGGATGATGGATATGTAGCAAAGCTGAAGCACAAATGGAACAAAGGCCACAACTGCAATACATCAATCTATGGGGTTTGTGACGTCTAGATTCTATGCCAAAATGTTGCTTCACCTTACATGAACACATTCCTATTGGTCATTTCAGCAGAATGTTAGCTAGAGACAAACACCAGTAGGTTTTCATTATGATCAGCAGTGTAACATATACCTATTGCCTAAATGAGCATTATAATGGAGATAAGTTACAAGCAATTACTATTCTAAGTGTTGCCAATCGCATTACTTCTCATGGCAACAAGGGGACACTGTTATCAGATGGGTTATTGCTTGTGTAATATATCCATTTCATGTAAATAGATGTTGTTGTTATACCAATACATTATGTAGATAGCTAGATATTATACAATTATCAATGGTCATCTTGTTTCTAGGACTGATGGGCCACAGTCAGATCTATTTTCTCTCAGTCCCAGAATATCAGTGGTCAGCTTGTTTGTGGACAGGTGGGCCACAGTTCTGCTGATGTCTTGGCCAAGGACTCTGTGTCCTTGTGTAATCTCATGCTATATATGAATGGCCAATGAATAAATATGTATCAGTGATAATGGAATGTACAAGTATGGTTTTCAGTGCACACAATACTGATACATAATATTTATTCTGCAAATACAGATGGTATATATCCCTGAGGTAGCAGCTATATTTTATGCAAAAATGGTGTTGCACCATTGGCATATCAGATTAACCCTTTGAGTGCCAGAGGGGTGCAAAGCAATGCTTTGTACACCCCTCTGGCACTCAAAGAGTTAAAGCACAACATGCTCTCATTATAAGGGGCATGGGGTAACAATCACACTAACATTCTCTGGGCCCTCACATAAAAGTAATGAAGGGAGTTCACTCGCCCCTAGGGATGGGAGGTGGAGAATTTCAACAAGGGGACCCACTGCAGATCTGTGCTGGACACCTTGTACTGCAGGGACAGGAACTGGAAACATCACTAGGCAATGTTTAAAAGGCTATATCTAATGAAGTATTACGATTTGGAAGAAATAATTATACAACCTATAAGCAATTTCAATAGGGACATCCAATGACGTTAAGTGTCTGGAGGGTGAAATTTCCACTTTAATGTGCCACAGTGTGTTAATTTCACAAAAACAGTTTATTTTGCAAAAGAATGGCCAGTACACTTTTCAGGCAGATTATAATTCTATATAAAATGAATTAATCTTTTCTTAGAGCTCAGGTCCACTGTAGCACTAGAATATAGATGGGGCGTCCACAGAAATTTTTGCAGTGGGGTGGGTGCAAAGCCATAATATGCCCCCTACCCCGAAGGCCAGCACGCCCATCTTCTATGTCTATATTGAGGACATCCATGAACATAGAGTACAGTTTTGGTCACCATTTCATAAAGACATTATTGTACTGAGATAAGCATAGAGGTATGCAATAAAACTGATAGAGGCCAATACAAATAACTCCCTGAGGAAGTCTACGCAATGAGCTGAGTAAAGCATAAGGGCATCCATTAACCCCTTAACGACCGGCCGCGCACACACACGCGGAATTCCATGACGGTCATAGTACGTCATGGTTCGTTAACTCAGATTTACCAATGACGTACTATGACTGCCAAGGTTCATTAAGGGGTTAAGACTGGTGGAAAGTGCTTTCAATGGCAACAGAGGCAGGAATATTTGGCAGTAAGGAAGTTGAATTCTTTGCCTCGGGAGACTAATGTTGGCAGATACTGGAGGTAGTTTAAAAAGTATTGGATACCTTTCTAGCTTGGAATAATATAAAGAATTATAAGAGCTGTTGCACTGCAGATGGGAGGTTGACCCAGGGAAACATCTGATTGCCTTTTGGAGTTGGAAATATATTTTTTTGCCCACCTGGTGTATAATTGGAAATGGCTTCAACAGGGTTTTGTTTGCCTTTCTCTGGATCAATAGAGGAGACACAGTCAGGGTTGAACTTGATGGACTCGTCTTTTTTATCAGCCTCATCGAATGTAATCATGAAGTCTTTACCAGATTTTTATAGCTTTTCTGATGTTTGTTCACCCAGAGCTTCCAGTGGTTGTCCAGTTTGGGATCAGGTGCTCAGTGGGCCGACATCAGCAAAGCAAGAAGTACCACAAGGCACATACCAGGAGAGTCCATTGTCCTTCTAAATCCTAAACACAGAAATAAAATGAAAATCTGAAAGCGGCTGATGATACCTTCCATATACACACTTATACCTAGATAGATACAGACTCAAACAGATGCACGTTGTTTGTATTACAAGAGCAGTGAACTTTTCTTATGGAAACAACATGCAAAAGGGCTTTTCCTGCTGGATAAAGCATGACTACTCCCTCTGCTGGGAGATATTTCAATTGAAGGTTATTACACGTTCATATTTTTTTAAATCAAACTTGTTAGCAACAGCACCATCTATTGTCTGAAACGCAATTTTGTGATAATGCTCTCTCTTTTTTAGGAAAAGAAGAATAGCAGAAGAAGAGGGCATGTTCAAAAGTAAGAATTTGGAGAGCTCAGAAGTAATGTGTACAAGTACTACTTTACAGAAAGGGTGGTTGACTCATGGAACTCATGGCAGTGGTAAGGGCTAATTCTGTAAGGGGGATTAAAACTGCTTTTGACAAATATAAATGTAGTCTGAGTACTATATAAGAGGTTGTATTTTACCTAGATATGAAAGTGTTTGGACTGGATGGGCTAATTGTTTTTTATCTGTCCTCGGAATCTGTTTCTGTTGTCTTTATGTACAAAAAGCAACGTGGATCAGTTATGGGACAAACCAGCTTTACTGCTGGGGACAAATAAGTATTCCTGTTTATTAAAATGTGCCTCTTAAACCCACTGAATGCTAGAGTGCTCTCCAAAGTATTACTTAATGATATTGCCCAAGTAGATGGGAATTTGTAAGGTATTTTTGTCTACTGCAGTGCAGCTGTTTTTTCCCAGAATTGCTTCTATGCATAGAGCTGCATGTTTCTCTGGGATAGCTTGAGTCTTTGCCTACAGCTCTATATAGTAAGTGATAGGAACAGCACCCCCTAGTGACCACAGTAGAAGTAATTTTACTCTTGAACAAACAAACTGCACCATAGAGGAAGCAATGTGTTTGAGACTCTCTGTCTTTTAGAGGTTTTAGAGTACACAGTCGGATTTATTTATTTGTCCTCTATGCAGTGGTCTAGCTAGTCATTGGGGGGTCCAGGAGATGTTAGTGGGGATTTGCTATAAGCCGCCTAATATTGGGGAGTTGGAGGAAGCCCAACTTTTACTCCAAATGGAAAAGGCTTCTAGGTCAGGAAAGGTAATTATAATGGGAGATTTCAACTATCCTGAAAATTACTGGAGCAATATGACTTCCGGCACAACAAAGGGAAATCATTTTTTAAGTATGATTAATGATAATTTTATATTCAAAAAGTAGAGGAGCCAACTAGAAAAGAGGCCTTGCTTGACCTAGTGCTCTCAAATAATTATGATATAATAAACAAAATACAAGTAAGGGAACATTTGGGCAGCAGTGACAACAATATGGTATCCTTTGAAATTTGTTATGAGAAACCCAATAGCAAGGGTTTAACCAAAACATTAAATTTTAAAAAGGCTAGTTTTACAAATCTAAAAGAAGTATTAAAGGATGTAATTTTCAAAGATAAAAATGCACAAGAATCATGGAATTTGTTTAAAATGCTCTTAGACAAATATACACATCAAAATATACCATTGGGGAATAAGCACAAAAGGAGTAAAGTGAAACCATTGTGGCTAAATAATTAGGTTTGCAGGGAAATTATAAATAAGAAACAGGCTTTTAAAGAGTTTGTCAAACAGGTCAGATGCATCATTTAAGAAATACAAAGAATGTAATAAAATCTGAAAACAAGCAATTAAGCTAGCTAAAACTGAAAATGAGAGAAAATTCCTGAACAATTCTACAAGTATATTAATAACAAAAAAGTTAAGGTTGATATTGGTCCGCTTGAGACTGAGACAGGTGAATTGATTAGTGAGGATTAGGCTATGGCTGACACCCTAAATACATTATTCGCTACAGTATATACAAAGGAAGCAGCAATGACAGGCTATGGGCAAACATACATGTACATCATGTACATGTTTTACTGAGGACAAGGTCCAAAAGAGACTGGAAAGAGTTATGGTGAATAAAGCACCTGGTCCTAATGTTATACACCCAAGTGTACTTAAAGGGATAGTAATGTTTCATAATAAAAGCAGCTCTAATTAATCATCATTCTGTTAGAGTTGTAGTTCAAGAGTTATTCAATGACAAAGTGTCCCCCTCCCGCCCCTTCTACTGATGTAACACTGCTTAGCCAGATCAGAAGGGAGGTGCCCAGGTAGACTGCAGAGAGGGACAATCTTCAATTAAGATAAGGGAAAAACCTGAAAAACTTGTCAAGGGGGGCAGGGATTTCATTGTTTTCATAGAAAGACGATTGTCCCCTGCTGTTATCTGTCTGGTCTATGGACTGGATTCCACATCTGAGAAGAGAGGGCTTACACCAGGTAAAAGGGGTGGGAGGGGAAACTTTGCTTGTGAATATCCCTCAAACCATAAAGGTTTGATAAATAAGACTTATATCGTTCTTCGTGTTTTTTAATGCATACAAAATAAAATAAAGATAAAATGAAGTATTACTATCCCTTTAAGGAACTTAGTTCAGTCATAGCAAGACCATTATACTTAATATGTATCAATTAACTTTCATCAGGCATAGTTCCCTGTGATTGGAGGAAGGCTGATGTAGTTCCATTGTTTAAAAAGGGGGTAAGATTCAAACCAGGAAATTATAGACCTATGAGCTTGACGTCCATAGTGGGTAAGATACTAGAAGGTTAACTAACTGACAGTATTCAGAACTATGTGAAGACAAACAATATTATTAGTAGGACTCAGCATGGTTTTATGAAGAATAGATCATATCAGACTAATTTACTTGCGTTTTATGAAAGAGTAAGTAGAAATGTGGACAAGGGAATTGCTGTTGTAATTGCTGTAGTATACTTGGATTTTGCAAAAGCATTTGATGCAGTGCCTCACAACAGATTACTGCATAAATTAAAAGGCTTTGGTTTGGGCGGTGTTATCTGTACATGGATTGAGAACTGGTTAAATGATAGATGGCAGAGAGTTGTTGTAAATGGAACCTTTTCAAATTGGTCTAAAGTTATAAGTGGGGTGCCACAGGGTTCAGTCCTGAGCCCAATGCTTTTTAGTTTGTTAATGATCTAGAAATGGGAATGGAAAGTAGTGTCTCAATATTTGCTGATGACATTAAGCTATGTAAGGAAATACTTACAGAGTGGGATGTTTTCCTCTGCAGAAGGATTTATATAAACTGAGTGAATGGGCAGAAAAGTGGCAGATGACATTTAATGTAGATAATGTAAGGTTATGCATTTGGGCTCTAGAAAGAAACATGCTACATATACTCTAAATGGGAAACAACTTGGGAAATCCTCATTAGAGAAAGATCTAGGAGTACTGATAGATGATAGACTTCACAGCAGTGTGCAGAGTCACTCAGCTGCTGCAAGAGCAAATAGGGTACTAGTCTGTATAAAAAGAAGCGTAGATCCAAGGGATGCTAATATTATCCTACCTCTGTATAAATCCTTGGTTAGGCCTCATCTAGAACATTGAGTACAATTTTGAGTGCCCGTTCTTAAAAAAGACATTGTTGAACTGGAAAAGGTGCAGACACGTGCAACAAAACAGATAAAGTGATTGGAGGATCTATTATAAAGGGAGACTAGTCAAACTGTTATTTTTACATTAGAGAAGAGACATCTAAGGGGTGATATGATTACCATTTACAAATATATTCAAGGTCAATGCAAAGAACTATCCAATAAATTATTTAGGCAAAGAGCTGAGCTAAGAACGAGAGGTCATCCATTAAGACTACAGGAAAGGCAATTTCGACTAAAAGAAAAGCAGGGATGTTTTTTACAGTAAGGGCAGTAAAGCTATGGAATTCTTTGCCTCAGGATATTGTGCTTGCAAATAGTGCAACTGCTTTCAAAAAAGCAATGGATGCCTATCTAGCACAGAACAATATTGAAAAGTATGAGAGTTGGCTTCAGTGCAGATAGGATGTTGATCCAGGGAACTATCTGACTGCCATTTGGAGTCAGCAGGGAATTTTTACCCACATGGGGTTAAATGGACATTGCTTCAGAGGGTTTTTTTTTCCTTTCGCTGGATCAACAGGGCTGATTTGGCATGGGCTGGACTTGATAGACTCATATCATCAACTATGTTGCTATAAAGCTTTTTATGAGAAAAGTTGTCCACTGCTTTGCAATGCATTGGTTACCCCTTTGGCATTCACAGTGTTAAACATGGAAGAAGTGAGAATTGCTGAGGAGATACATAGGATATGATAATTATAGAAGTACACACTCACTGGACATTGTTTTCATTCATGTGTAACACAGCTGCAGATACTGTGACATCCAGTAGCATTCTGAGTGCCTTAGAGATGTCCAAGACATTTGCAATGTATTTTATACTCATCTGGCACTGATAGGGTCAATGGTCTTATTTCCATTAGGTTTGTGAAAGGCAACAATCTGAACTTTGACTTTGAATGCTAGTGACATTTTAAGTTGATTGCTTTGCAAAAGCTTTGGACACATCTCCAACACCCAGGGGGTTAATATACCTTGCTGTAACTTTTACCTACGTGTGCTGTGGTTACATACAAGTTGTTTATCAGGTACCTGCATCTTAGGGTGACCACATTTCAGTTCTGTCTTTCAGGGTCACTGTAGAGAGAAGAGCAAACCACAGAGGTCTAACCACTGTAGGTAGAACAGCCCATTGTCTGCTGCAACAGAAAACAATGAATGTGGCGGGCTACAATAAAATGTACATCAAGCTCAAAGCCTTAATCTAGCAGTACACTACAAGCCCAAAGCCTTAACTAGCATTACACTACAAGCCCAAAGCCTTAACTAGCATTACACAAAATTGTACTTCAGCTCCCTATTGATGTCAGATCAAGGTCCAGTTTTCTCTCTAGTGTTAGAGCTCTGTCTGGAGGCCATTATTTGAAACCCAGTAGAGTCATCACTTTCTGTAACCATAGGCAATGGGCAGTTCTCCATTTAGTATTCAGAACTCTGTGCTCTGGAGTCTTCATCATTACAGGACTTTGTATTGTCCCAGAAGGGGGCTGCCCAGGACAAGAGACACACATTTAAAATCACGGACTGCCCCAGGCAATCTGGGACACGTGGTCAACCTACTGCATCTGTACTTATGTATAGGGTTGCCACCCAGCCGGTATTTTACCGGCAGGCCGGTAAAAAATTGGCTTCTGTCCAATGTTAAGTCTATGGAGGGAATGCCATGGCCGGTATTTTTTTGAAGAAAAGGTGGCAACCCTACTTATGTATAGACGTCTTTAGCACACAATGGAGCAGACAAACTCTGCCAAATACCAGCAATAATGTGAACATTCCCTTAAAGGAGCAGTAAACTTTTTTTATGAAACGATACATATTATAGGGTTTTTCCTACAGTGTAAAATAGGGGTACTCCCACTGCCGAGAGATTTATATTTGCATAGTTATTACAGTTTAAACCCGTGTTCTTTTACATTAGCAGTGCCCTCTAGTGGTCAAATTCTAATTAGATTTCCTGTTAGATTCTAATGGAGAGGAAAGTCAGAAAAGTCAGAGACATACAGTTCTCCATAGAATGTGATAGAAACTGCTGAGTCACTTCCTGTCAGAACTATCAGGAAGTAAACACAGTAAATTCACTTCCTGGTTATTTGAACTGCTATAAATTTTGAATAAAACATCTGACAGCGATGGGAGTGACTTTGTTTTATTCAGCAGGAAATTCTCTATAAAATATTTGTTTTCATAAAAAAAAGTTTGCTGCTTCTTTAACATAACCCTTGTAGCAGGTGTAAGGAAAAGGAAGAATACTGTTTTTCTCTGCTTCCTACTAATACATGCATTAGACAGGGCTCAGACAAATAGCACTCACTGATATTCCCATATACTCCAATAATGGCAACTTTCAAAACTGGCTGACCCTGAAATCTTGTAAAATATTAACCGTTAACCCTCTGAGTGCCAAAGAGGTATCTAACACATTGCGTTGGATACATCCGTAGCACTTAAAAGATTAAAGTTTCCCAGAATGTAGATCAGCAGTGGGCAACCTGCAGACCTCCAGCTGTTCAGGACTGCAATTCCATCATCCTCAGCCAGCCGTTTCCTGACTGGGGATGATGGGAATTGAAGTCCTGAGCAGCTGGAGGGTTTCAGGCTGTCCACAAATTATATAGATTCTCAGCAATAGGTCCCTGCTTGCGCTAATCTTGAAATGATCCAGATCAGTCCCCAAGGAACCACTGACATGCAGCAGCTTTGACATATCACTAGCACACACTCAAGACATTCCTGGTATTCCTGGTTTGCAAGCACACTTTGTAGACCATTCCAGTGAAGGATTTCTTTCTCAATTACGCAATCTCAGCTCTGCTGAAGCGCCTCCAGCGGTCCCGGGACCGGATTCCCCTGCAGTCATCTAGAGCGCTGACGTCAGGGAAAGGGGAGGGGGAACTTTAACTACGATTATCTCTCAAACCATAAAGTTTTGAGAGATGGGACTGGGAGCATTTAGCTTAAGTTTTTAATGGATGCAAGATTATTTTTTTTTTATATAAAAATGACAATACTATTCCTTTAAATGACACCAATTTAGGGACTAACTAAGAAGTTAATCTGTGCAGATCATATCACATCAGGGTGAGACAGTCCAATGCTACCTACTCATTGGACTGTCTCACCCTGAGAATTTGGCCATTCACCTGGAGACCTTGAGATCTGGTTCATAACCCAGAGTCTCGGTGTCAAATACACTTATGCATAATGGCCACGTCTTAGGGCATGATTCACAGTGGCCAACTTTTCTCATAAAAAGCTTTATACCTAAGCGTTAGGCACATACTGTGCACACTAGGTATCCCTGCCTGCCCGATGTCAAATCACTGTGTGCTCCCAATAAGAATCCCAAAAGATTAGTGACTCTAGTGAGTGTTTATTTTCCCAATGAGTGTCAGATCTCATTTCTATCTACTTTGCTAAACAAGGTGGATTCGTTTTGTGAGGGATTGCTCCTTGTGGACGGAGACACCAACTTTGCACTGGACCCTCTGGTAGACTGTAATCCTACTCGCTCGTTGTATTCGGCATCTGTGCGGAATCATTTCTCAACTCTACTGGATTCTCACCATTTGCTAGATATGTGGAGATTGAAGAACCCATCTGGTCGAGATTATACCTTTTACTTACAGGTCCACTCCAAGTACTCCGCATAGACATGTTTTTTTGTGACCAACACTCCCTGCAGTACCTACACTCCCCTTTCATTGGTTATATTACGTTGTCGGACCACAGCCCTATGTCACGTTTCGGTTCCACAGTGGTGGACGGGGCGTCCTGTTTGGAGGCTCAATGAACTACTGCTGGAGGATGCCTCGGTGGCACAGGAGGTGTTGTCAAGTCTTTCTAAGTACATTTCTCTCAATTGCATTTGTGGTGTGTCCCTCCCGACTGTTTGGGAAGCGCATAAGGCCACTATGAGGGGGGAATTCATCAAACATGGCGCACGGAGGAAAAAAAGCTCGGGAGGAGCAGCTCACAGGCCTACTTTGTCGCCTTCGGACTTTGGAGCGCATTCATAAAGTCCGCTTGACTGTGGAGGGGCGTGAGCTGGAGCAGGTTCGCCGAGATATTGCGCTGCTTCTCAGGTCAGCTTCGGATCGATCTTATCAGTGGTTCAAGTACAAGGCATATGTTTATGGTAGCAAATCGAGTAAGCTATTGGCAGGTCTTGTGAGACGTAGACAGCGACTATCCCATGTACGTCACATTTCAAATCCTTCGGGGACCACTAATGTTAGGTTGGACTTGATTGCGGAGGAATTTAGATCCTTGTACTCGTCTCTCTATAATTTGCCTAGTCTTCATGGTCTCACGGAGGAGGGTTATGGGGATATATTAATCAGATTCTTAGAGCGTTATTTTCCTAACCCCCTTTTGGATGGTGGTGCTGCAGCCTTGGAGAGAGATTTTACTCTGGCGGAGCTTCATGCCGCGTTGAAATCCATGACCTTAGGTAAGAGCCCAGAACCTGATGGCTACACAGTAGCTTATTGCAAAAAATTTCAGGAGGTCCTCTTGCCTGAGATGCTTCTCTGCTTTAATTCTATTTCGGTAGCCTCTCCCTTCCTAAACCAGGCTTTAGAGGCTCACATTACAGTCATCCATAAAGAGGGCAAGGATCCGACTGCCTGTGCGAACTACAGACCGAATATAGATGCGGGAGCGGCGGTTGATGTTTATTTAGACTTTGCCAAGGCATTTGATACGGTTCCACACAAGAGGTTACTGTACAAATTGAATGAAATAGGCATAGGGGAAAACATTTGTGTGTGGATTGGAAATTGGCTGAAAGATAGAATGCAAAGAGTGGTAGTAAATGGCAAGTTCTCCAATTGAATAAATGTGATAAGTGGAGTACCTCAGGGATCTGTCCTGGGTCCTCTTCTTTTTAATTTGTTTATTAATGACCTCCCAGAGGGCATAGGGAGCCATGTATCAGTGTTTGCTGATGACACAAAATTAAGTAAGGTAATAAAGTCTGAACTGGATGTGTCTTCATTACAAGAGGATTTGGACAAATTGAGTAACTGGGCAGGCAAATGGCAAATGAGATTCAATATAGACAAGTGTAAAGTTATTCATTTTGGGTATAATAATGACATATATTTTAAATGGTGTTTCTCTGGGGAAATCTACTAATGAAAAGGATTTGGGAGGAATGGTAGACAATAGACTTAGCAGTAGCATGCAGTGCCAGCTGGCAGCTGCAAAGGCCAATAAGATATTGGCATGTATTAAAAGGGGTATTGACTCAAGGAGGAAGATATTATTATGCCTCTTTACAGGCAATTCTGGGCGCCCTTTCTGAAAAAGGACATTATGGAACTAGAGAGAGTGCTGAGGAGGGCTACAAAACTAGCAAGGGGAATGGAAAGTTTTAGTTATGAAGAAAGAGTAGAAAAGTTAAACTTGTACACACTAGAAAAACGGCGTCTTAGAGGGGATATGATAACACTATATAAATATGTTAAGGGCCCATACAAAGGGCTCTCCAATAACCTATTCATTAACAGAACAGTACAAAGGACAAGGGGCCACCCGCTTAGACATGAGGAAAGGAGATTTCATCTACAACAGTGGAATGGTTTCTTTACAGTAAGGACAATAAAGGTATGGAATTCACTGCCTGAGGAGGTGGTGCTATCGAATACATTAGATGCCTTTAAAAAGGGCCTGGATACTTATTTAAAAGAGCAGAACATAAAGGGCTATGTACGTTAGTATTGGGATTAATATTTAGTTAGTGCTTGTTGATCCAAGGAGAAATCTGATTGCCATTTGGAATCAAGAAGGATTTTTTCTCCCATTCAAGGCAGAATTTGAAATTGCTGTATTGAGGGGGTTTTTTTGCTTTCTTTTGGATCAACGATGGTAAACAGGAATAGGAAAAGGGTTGAACTAGATGGATGCAAGTCTTTTTTCAAACTAAATTACTATGTTACTCTGTATGTTATGTCTTTGTGTGATGGAGGAAATAGGAAAAGTAAGTAATTTGCAACCAAGGAGCTGATGCATCATGATGTGTGAACCACATGCTGAATTAACCCTTTTACTGCCAAATGTGTGTCCTTTGCATTGCTTTGCAATACGTTTGTACCTCTGGTTCTCAAAAAAAAAATATTAAGAAAAAAAGGGAAAGGGTTCAGCGTTGCTATTTTTTTTCTTACTGGCTGGTCTGTTGCTTTCAGGATATCCCGGCTGGAAAACAATTGGACTGATAAGTGTATTAGTCACTTTCATTGGTCTACCTGTGCTCATTCAGGGTTATCATGAAAACACTGTTGATGGCTTTTGAGGACCGTGGTTGGGTACACATGTCTTAGGGAGATATGAGAATTAATACCTCCTGATAATAACCATCCAATTACCTTACTATGGCAAGAACATCCAAATTCCCTGTGAATTTTCCCTTGCTCATTGGTTAAAAAGAGATTATCAGTCAGTCCTGGTTGTCATGTCCATGGAGACGGGACCACAGGATCACACTGCACCTGATAATCTTTACTATTTAAGGAGCAGAGGAGTATGCAATTCATTGTATTGCAATAAGTTGCACTCGCATGTGTTTGTGTGTGTGTGTGTGTGTGTGTGTGTGTGTGTTGAGGTAGGGGTAATAATGACGGGAGGTGTTCATTTTTCGTCTCTGAAACTGTTAAGATGAATTGCGGTCAATACACATTTTAGCCCACTTCCTGTGCTAATATATGTGAAAATATTACACATCAAAGCCATGAGATATTAAAACTTCAACACTTTATTAACAGGAAGGTCTAGTGAGCATCAGACCTGAATATCACAAGGGCACATTCACATGACAGAGAAATCTAATTTGAAATGTACAAAAATCGGTCATAGATTAAAGTAATACAAATCTCAAGTAGAATTTGTCAGTTGTTGGAGCACCGGCTGTTGGGGGATTACAAATCCAACACCTTGTTGAGAATTATGGGAGTTGTAGTCCCCAGGAAGCTGAAACTCCAACAATTGACAATTCCTTATCTAAAGTATTAACCCGTTACGTTGCATATACCTCTGGCACTCAAAGGGTTAAGGAATGTAACAATAATGATATGGAGCTGATAGAATACACCAATGGGCTGCACCCAAAAAGGGGCCGCTCAGTATCTACCTCTGTAGCAATATTTAATTAGACCTGTAAGTCTAAGATACGCTTCAACATATCAAAGTTAATTTCGCAAAGCCAAAACTTTAAATAAATAAAAAAAGCAAATTACCTTAATGGAGATGTAAACATTTTTGTCGTAAAAAAAAAAAAATAAAAAATAATTTTATTTGTGCAATTTTTCCATTGTACTCTTTAACACTCCTGCTCAAACCCCTATTTTATGACATAGCAGTGAGGATGAAGTAACTAGAGTAATTCTACATACCTCCCAAGTGCTCTCTGTAGGACAGACAGTCCCTCTTTGAGACTCGGATCTCTCTGTCCCTCTTTCCCACCTTGGTGTCCCTCTTCAAATTACCAGAATGTTGAATATTTATCATATTGCTCCACAGCCATAAAATGTAAATGTTTGTTTAAACTTCATTATGTGTTGATAAATTAACATGTGTGCATAAAATAATTTCGTCTTGTTCTAAATTATTTATTCATTTACACAAACAGCTGTCAAATTGTCATGAAATAACCCAAAATTTCCAGCAATGCCTTTCACATCAGCCACACCTCCAGCAACAACACTTAAAGCAAAAGTTTTTCTTTTTAGCTATTCAAAATGTTGGCAAAGTATGATTTGGGGGTTAAATAAACATTCCCATTGATTTAAATTTGACTTTTTTTTTTTAATCAATGGAAACTTGGGGAGTTGCATTTGTACAGTTAGTTTGCTCCACAATTGTTCCAGTCCCTCGGTATGACTGCCACCTCTAATGTTTAATGTCTGGAATACCTGCTAACTGTCTCGGATTTCTCTGGACAGACATGATTTTGGCTTCCTGTCCCTAGATCCTGCTTTACCTGTTTTTGACCCTGATTTTTAAATAATTGTAACCCCATATTCTATGTGCATTAACAGATTGAGTGCCAGAGGGTGTCCAACTCATTGCAAATCAATGCAAAGGTCACCCTTCTGGCACTGAAAGCATTAAAAGGTTAAGAGAATCCCATGTCAATATTGGCTGCTTATACAGTTTCTATTAGTATTTGGGGGGGGGGGGGGCAATGCATTTTTTCTATTACAGACATTCATAGTTAAATATCCTGAACATGGGGTTTTGCTGGCATAATGCTGCATTGTACTGTGCACCACTAGTGCCACTCTGCAATACAACTGTTTTATTTAACCCCCAGTGTACCAGGCCTGTATCCTATATGGTCTGGCCATATGCACCTGCTCAGCCAAGCCCATATCACATACAGGGTTGGTAATCTTCTTGTTCCTTTTCATTTTTTTTTCTAATAACAATTCAGACCATAATTTTCGTTGTGTAGGTTTACATTTATAATTATAATATGGGGTATGGTTAGTTTTGGGGTCTCACTGGGTTAAGGTCGGATACCTGTTTGGCATAGGCTTCATTTGGGGTTTTGACATAACCCCTTAACGACCCTTGACGGTCCTGGTACGTCATGGGTAAAAGTGGCTGAACGATCCATGACGTACCAGAACCGTCATGGATTTCAGGGCTCCCTGCGTGACTGCACGCCGTTCGGGAAGCCCTGAGTCAGATCGACAAATAAAAAAAAATGCTCCGTGGTCCTTTAGTAACCGCCACGTGCCTGCGCGGCCGGTTGTTAAGGAGTTAAAGAAACACTAATAACTCCTACTAACCCAAAATAAAAACAATAGAAGTGCACAAAAATCTCAGGGTAATATTTGTGATTGTGCTATACTCTGCGTAACAGAAATGTATTTACAGGAGCAACTCTTTAAATCGGGCCCAATTGTATAATAACTCTGATAGCAGCACTAATGAACAGAAATCCCCTCCTCATATACATGCTGAACACTGCTACAATATTTACATCAGTGGATGCAGCTTCCGTCCTTATTTATATATTCATCTGAGTTTTCATATTTCAAGCTCTTATAAATAATGGAAAGACCTAAGGCAACCAAGACCCTTTAAGGGTAAAACTGTAAGATGTAATTGTCCCACCATTCCCCAAAATGGACCCTACTTACCAGATGGCAAAATTAAAAAGAGCCTAGAGGGAGAATTATAGTATCATGAAGCTTTAAAGGAGATCCATACAGTGAAAAGATATTTTCATTTATAAGAAAAATATCCCAACGACTTTCCCTGTTGATCCAGAGGAAGGCAAAAAACAAAACAAAACCCGGAAGACATTTCCAATTTAGCCCCAAGCAGGTAAAAAAAATCCTAGTTCACTGGATCAACAGCCTATCTGTCATAAGTTTGAATATTGTTATGTGCCAGATAGGCATCCATTGCTTTTTCGAAAGCAGTTACAGCATCGGCAAAGTAAAAAGAATTCCATAGCTTTACCACTCTTACTGTAAAAAATCCCTGCATTTGTTTTAGTCAAAAGCACCTTTCCTGTTGTCTTAAAGGGATAGTAATACTTAAATGTAACTATAGTCCATCTTGTAGCCCTTAAAAAAACTAATTAAATGTTCCCAGTGTCATCTTTCAAACCTTTATGGTTTGAGAGATATTCACTTTCAATGTTCCACCCTCCCTGACGTCAGGGCTCTAGCTGACTGCATGGGAATCCGGTCTTTGGACAAGAGGAGGCTCTTCAGCAGAGCCGAGTTCACGTTATTGCAAAATAAATCCTTCATTGGAACGGTTATCTATGTGTGCTTGGTCTCTGCACTTTCTTCAGTTTAACAGTGTATTTTTTAAGAACTGGTGCCCAAAAAGGTGCTCCATATTCCAGATGAGGCCTAACCAAGGATTTTTATAGAGGTAGAATTATATTCCCATCCTGTGCATCTATACCTCTTTTCATGCAGGATAGTACACTATTTGCTCTTGCAGCAGCTAACTGACTCTGCACACTGCTGTGAAGTCTATTGTCTATCAGTACTCCTCTAATGAGGATTCCCCAAGTTGTTTTCTATTTAGTGTATATGTAGCATGTTTGTTGCTACAGCCCAAATGCATAACCTTACATTTATCTATGTTAAATGTCATCTACCACTTTTCTGCCCATTCACTCAGTTTATCTAGATCCTTCTGCAGAGAATACACATCCAGCCCTATATGAATTTCCTTACACAGCTTAGTGTCATCAGCACAGACTGAGACTGAAAAGGGGAAGGGGCAGATCTCCCTGTCCCTCCCCTGGGGTCTATACAGGGCAGATGCCACCGATTGGTTTGGAATTTGGGTTAAAGGTAGTTTTAGGTCTTTGGGTAAAGGCTAATTTAAAAATTTAGGTTTAGATTAGACTAATAGTTTGGGTTAGTTTTTACCATATGTCAAGTCTCACAGTGTTCATGGTGTTGAAACAAATGTCTGTTGTTAGATCTTTCTCTTTCAAAAGCTTTTACCGTTTAACCCCTTCCCGTCCACTGACATGCCAGGACCGTCACTGCTGTCTGGCACTTAAGGACCAGTGACGGTCCTGACACGTCACATACTTGTTACTCACAGCACTCCTGCAGCAGCGCTGTGAGTAATAGTAGGGACTGAAATTGATCGCTCCAAGATCGGATCGATCTCTTTCAGTCCCACGTTCGGCGTGCTGGCACATGTGATCAGTCACGTGGGCCGGTACGTCAAAATTTTCAGTCTGGTCCTTAAAGGACCACACACCCCAGGACCACTGGTCCTTAAGGGGTTAAAGGGACAGTAACACTTAATATGCAAAAAACTATATATTGTAAGGTTTATTCTCCTGAGTAAAACAATGGATCTTCCATTGCTGAGAGGTGTTTTATTCAGTAGTTATCGCAGCACAGACCTGAATTTGTTAGGTTCAGTATCTCAAAGGCCTGAAATGTTACAGTGGCTCTGTTGCTACAACATCACATGAACAGCTCTGGTCAGTTGACCTCAAACCTCCATAGGATGGTGCAATAACTTTTGAATAAAACACTTATTGACAGTGGGAGTGCCCTTGTTTTACTCAGGGGGATAAACACTACAATATAAATAACTGGACATAACCAACAGTTACTATCCCTTTAGGGAATACCGTAAAATCTCGGGTATAATACGCACATTTTTACCCCATTTCACCTTATGTGAAGTGGGGGGGTGCGTATTATACACGAGTTATAAAAAAATTAAAGTAAAATAGTAAGTCCAGCAACCTCTCTGGAGGCAGCGGGCGGCATCCCTGGCTCACCGCCCGCTTCCTCTGTGCAGAAATACTGTATACATTGAATGTATGGTAGGTCCTGACAGGGCTGCTCAGAGGAGTTCGGGGAGAGGAAGAAGCGGGCGGCTAGTGCAAGAATGCCGCCCGCTGTCTCTGCTCGACGGCTGCTTATGAGTACAGAGGGGGAATCCTGGTTATCAAGGTGGGCATTTAATTTTTTTTATACAGTATTTCTGCACAGAGGAAGCGGGCGGTGAGCCAGGGATGCCGCCCGCTGCCTCCAGATGGGGGTGCGTATTATACATAGGAACTACACATTTAACCAAAATCTTGGGTATAATTTGCACCTGCGTATTATACACAGGTGCGTATTATACCTGAGATTTTACGGTAGTTGGTTGAGTGAATTATTTGTCACCTATGGTGCAGTTGAATTTCTCCATGATTGGCGCTCGTCTTAATACATGAATATTCTTGTTTATTACAAAGACTAGACACAGAGTGATTGTAATTAATATAACTGTTTAATAGCAAAGAGCCATTGGTTTGCTGCTGTGATAAATACAAATGTGTGCAGTATATCGGTATAGTCCAAGCCTTTGGCATGTTGACATTCCTGTTTATACACTTCTGATGCACTGAGGCAAATGTGTCAAAGTAAAACAGAACCTAATTGAAGAAATCTAGTCACTACTGGGGAGAAGGGATCAGTAGACATAAGGGTAAGTTGAGGAAGAGGAGGGAGATGGGTTGACAGAACCCAGAGGAGACATTTGGTAGGATGGGGAGTTTGGGAAAGAGAGAATCGTGCAAGAGGAGAAAGCATACGGAATAGGAGCAGGTTAAAAGTTTAACCCTTTGCAATGTGTCGCACACCACTTTAGTCCTTTAAAGGGTTAATTTCCTTCCTACTGGAAATTCAAAAGAACAAGAGGAATATTTTCCTTTTGTTTGGTTGTTCCTGTGGCGGGGAGGTCTGGAACCTGGGCCTTGGGGGGCAAGTACAATCAAGTGGCACATTTCTACTATTTTATAATTGCCTTTATAGGGACACTAATGTCCACTAAACATTTTTTCTTGTTTTGTAGATTTTAAAAAATTATATTATGTTGCACAAATCCCATCTCTCAAATCTTTATGGTTTGAGAGATAATCGCAGTGAAAGTTCCCCTTCTCCTGACGCCAGCACTCTGCTGACAGCAGAAAATCCCGGTCCTGGGACCAGCCGGCGGCTCTGCAGCAGACCCGAACTAGCGATATGGAAAAATAATTACTTCACTGGAATGGTCTACAAAGTGTGCCTAGTTTGCAAGCATACTTTGTAAACTGTTCCAATGGAGTAGTTCTTTTCCAGTATTGCTATTGCGGCTCTACTGAAGAGCCTCTTCTTGTCGGCTGACAAGGATCTCCTTGTGTCAGCTTTACAGGAAAGGGGGAACTTTGGATGTGAATATCTCTCAAACCATTAAGGTTTGAGATATGGGATTTGTGCAACATAATATTTTTTTATTAATCTACAAAACAAGAAAAAATGTTTAGTGGACATTACTGTTCCTTTAATATTGTAAAATAAGGCAAGTATCAGTCAGTAACTGATTGATGTTTAACAATTTACACGGGTGTACATTTTGAGTAATGTTGCCTTGCACAGTGATTTTTCTCAGAAAAATAATTACCAATTAGTCTTGATTCTCAGTATATATATCTCTCTCTCTGTTCAATACTAATTCATTAGATCTATTCTGTTTCTTATATTCCTTTCTGTTACGTCCAGTATGGAACACAGCGCCCTCTTCCGAGAGGCTTTTGGGTGGAGACTCCTCCTTCTCTAGCTCAACCCCCTGCCCATCCAGATTCATGTGCTTTGCAGAGATGATGAAGGTGCACTGGCAATCCCTTTAGTTTTTAGGTTATTTTATTGTTTTTTCTTTAGATATGTGGCTGTACAATTCCCCTGTAAGTGAGCTTCCATCACTGACTTCCCTGCAGTTGGACTGCCCAGTTCACAGGAGTTTCTGTGGACCATTTCCCTGTGGAGGTTCACTTTATGATAAGTCTGTTCCTCATAGCTGAATCTCTCTGAGATGGGAGCCTGAAAACAGAAGATTGGTGAGTAACCCTTTGAGTTCCATGGTCCTATTCTATGTCCCACTTTGCTCACTTCCACACTTTCTTTTCATGTCTGAGTAGCAGAAATGGCTGAATTAGTTTTTTCTTCCCATATTAACCCTTTCAGTACTCTTCTGTGCATTACGCTCTGATGTTTGTTACAGTACCCTGCTGCCTATGACTGATGTAGTCACAAAACGAGTAAGGCGGGTCATGCCATTCTAGTCCATGCATTACTCTGACTCCATTACTGTTTGTAGCAGTTTTTAAGGTTTATAATAAAAACACTGAATTTTTATACTATTTGATTAAAGTGGGTGGATCTGTTGAGCGCTCCCTTCCTGTGTATTCTTAAAATTCTGTTTAGGCCAGATACAAAACAAATAATTAGTGATGCCACTGGTGACAGAAGTACCCTCCTAACTACAGGTATCTTCTAAACGTTCCCTTATGGCAAGAATGGTGTATGGATTTTGTCTCCCTGACAGTCCGGGGTGCAGACGGTCTAAGCCCCTAGATCTCTCAAACACTCCTACCACAAAGCCTAGACATACTTGGCAGAACAAGAAATCTGCATAAAATCTAAGTCTGACAGGCCAATCTATGAGTGACGTACAGAGTCCTGGTATATCATTGCATGTAGTGGGTCATCTCCGCCTTTTTCAAGAAGCCTGGGCATCTTCCATGATGGATCAGTGGGTTTGGTGGGTTGTTTCGGAAGAAGACTGGAATACATTTAAAGTCCCTTCCTCCTCATTACTTCTTTTTGTCAAAGGTTCCTTGGGACAAAGAGCAAGCACGTCTTGCTACAGACGCCGTCTCCTATCTGCTGGACAAGCAGGTTCTAGAACCATTTCCAGCCTGAGTGCTTTTCAGGTTTTTATTCCATCATTTTTGTAGTTCCCAGGAAGGATGGAGGATGCAGACAAATTCAGGACTTGAAATATCTCAACCATCATGTGTCTAGGTGCTTCAAGATTGTGTCTTTGCACTCTGTCTTGTCATGGAATGTGTCCAGGTGAATTCCTGGCCTTTTTGGATCTTCAGGATACCTACCTGCACGTCCTGATCTATCCAGGCCATCATTTCTTACTTTTTGCTTTTGCATGTAGTCTCTACCAGGTCACTACATTGCCCTTCTACTTGGCCTCTGCTCCACTGATCTTCATGAAGATTTAACCCCATCGTGGTTGCTATAAAATCACATGGTACCTGTAACAGTAGGGTCTGGTGACTGGAATGTGAATCAGCTGCCAGTCTCACTCTCTTTCTCTCAGGCTGTATTGTGCCATTCCTGTGCAGACCACACTCCTCCCGACTGTCCTCGCTGGCTTCCTTTCTCTGGGGCACCACGTGGTATGCATCAGTCAGGAGAAGCACGTCTCCTCCTCCTTACTTACTTACTTACTTATGTGTGCTCTCACCTCACCATGGTAATTCCATTGTAACAGAATGTACATTGTTTCCCCCTGCACTGGACTCCAAATGATTGTGCTGTTTAGGGGGATGTGATTGCGGCCACAGGCTCATTTGATGAGAGTTGTGAGCCAGAGCCAAGCTAGATATTTGATTGAAGCCTTCACTGTCTTGCCCACCAACTCAGATTAATGACTATACCAAGGGACAATTGTCCTCCTACCCCTGGGGCCAGTTGTTGCCTGTGACGTGAGAGAATGGAAAATGCTGTAAAGAAAGTGAATGTATTTTGATAGAAGATTAATTTCTCTGGCGGTCAATATGAATTTTGCTTTTAGAGAACATCTTTAGTCAGTTGTGGATGACATGTCCATGGAGGCAGACATGACAGTTACTAGCAGGATCGCAGGACACAGACTCCACCCACTTCATATGGTAATGTTGTGAATATTAACCCTTTAAGGACCACAGGGTTGTGGATCACACTGCCTTGTGTACATCAGACAGGAGAGAGACAGGAGAAAGAGACACGTATAGAGCTAAAAAGACTGATTTCTGCTGCAGCTGATACATTTATCAAGCATTCTATTTATCGTTATCTTCCTTGACTTTTATGGCAATGTAATCCAGGCTGTATTTTGGAGTATGCATTCCCAAGTGTGAAACGACAATAATCCTTTTACTTGACAATTGGATATACGGCTCTGGTTGCAATTCCACATTGGTTTTGTCTGTTTCTTGCCATTTTAATATATCCTTTTTCACCATAACCCATTCCCCAGCTGAAAGAAACAGAGACATTTTTTAATACTGTATGTCCCACATTCATTACAGAGCAATCAACGGTAGATATTAATTCTTTAAGGAGGATTTATAACACATAACAAAGCAATGCAATGCTCCCCCCTGGTCCTGCTCTAACCCTATTTCTATTTCTGCTTAAACTACAATCCTTGTCATTCTCTGTCAGCCAATAACAGCAAGCTATCAATTTCAATTGAATGCACAGTCAATTACTTTTATTTGCAGAATGTATAAAAAATGTATAAAAAAACAGAGAGAGAGAGAAAATACATTGTATTCCCATATATAATTATTTTTTTAAAACCCCCTATCTGGAGTGTCTGGGCTTGCCACTGACATTGCAAGCAACTGATAAAGTGCAGATATCAGCAGCTCATGAACTAACATAGAGCTGGATTCCATTGCAGCTGATATTCGAGTGACCATGTGTTCTTCATTTCCTATAACAGTACTGGATCTTAAGTGTGTTCTGTGCCCCAGGCTGCCCCATTTCTGGATAATACAAAGTCTCTGAATGAAGCACCTGGAGCACAGTTATACACACTAAAAGGACAATTGCGTATTGATTGATGTGATAGAAAATGAAACCTGTGTTGGCTACAAGAAAATGGCATCCACACAGAGCATACTAGAGAGCGAACTGAGTCCTATTTCTTATCCGTAAATGGCATCTGCGTCTCCATTTTCTTGTAACATAAGGAAACATTTGCTTGGGGCTAGACTTGTAGATTTCATTTTCAGCAGTCAGTGGGCAGTTCTCTCTCTCCATAGTAACATATTTGATGAAGCTAAAAAAAGACATGCATCCATCAAGTCCAGCCCATGCTAAATCACCCTTGTTGATCCAGAGGAAGGCAAAAACAAAACAAAAAAAAAACACATTTAAACCATTTCCAGTGAAGCCCCACTAGCCCCGCCACAGATAGACTTGTGATAAGCCTACTAAGTAGGAGAGCACAAAGGTAAAGAGAAAAATTCCTGTCAGCAATGAACCCAAGAGGACCCCCACGTCCAGGAACATGAGAACCAGCATGGTCCATTTCACTGGGTGGGAGACCTCTGAGTTATATGGACTAAAAGAGAAGTATTATAACAGGTAAGACTAAAATCCTCCTTCCCTGTCGTCCAATATAACTCACAGGTACTATGGGGATGTACCAACATTGAGCTCCCAGGGTGGGAAGAAAAAGGAAAGGACCAAGCGCCAGTCCCCATGATACCAGAGTTCCCATGGACTATCCAGGTCACGGAACAGCCCAAACTAACAAAGTGTCAACGGACACTGAAAACTGATAACACAGCACACCAAGAACAAAAGTCAACAGGGCTCAAACAGTTAAAGAGCTATAAGGCACAGGAAAAATAAAGGCCTAGACAGGCACAACTGTCTATAGGACTTTTCTGCCAAAGCTGACTTCAGCCGAAGCCAGGACATGAACACGGTAATGTTTGGCAAAGGTGGCCACCTTGAACAGCTGTTCAGCAGACGCCTGATTCTTGTAGGCCCAGGAGGCCCCAACAGACCTGGTAGAGTGTGCTGCATTGTGGAAGCGAACAGGTTTCCCTCTTAGCTCATAAGCCTTGCGGATGGTAGACTTAATCCAGGATGCAGTAGTCACCTTGGACGCAGCCAAACCAGCCCTGTGACCTTCAGGGATCACAAACAATGCATCAGTCTTAGGGAAAGATGGCGCACATAGAACTAAAGCCAGCATACCACATCTAGCAAGTGGTGATCCCTCTCCTTGTCAGATTTAGGGACAAAAGGAAGGCACAACAGTCTCCTGATTGATGTGGAACTCAGAGACTGCCTTAGGAAGAAATTCCTGGGAAGTACAGAGAACAGCCTTATCCTTCTGAAACACTAGGATAAAGCGGTTTGCAGGACAAGGTCTGCAGTTCAGCAACACTGCAGTCAGAGACCACGGCCAAAAGAAAGGCCATCTTCCAGATCAAAAGACGTAGAGGAATGGTAGCTAAAGACTCAAAAGGAGGCCGCTGCAAGTCTCCTAAAACCAAATTAAGGTCCCACTGGGGAGTGGGAGCCTAAAAGGCAGGGAAAGCATGACCAAAGCCCTGAAAGAAGACTTTGACATCTGGCAAGAAGGCAATGCATCTGTGGTAGAAGACAAAGAGAGCTGAGGTCTGCTCCTTCAGGGAACTAAGGCTGAGACCCTTGTTCACTCCATCCTGTAAAAAAGACAGGATTTCTGGTATATCAAATTCCTGTGAAGACAGATCCTTGTCCACACACCATAAATGGAAAATGGACCAAACCCTGTTGTAGGCCTTAGACTAGACCGACTTCCTAGCCTGGATCATGATGGAGATCACCTCAGGAGAAAAGCCCTTCCTTCTTAGGATGGAGACTTCAACAGCCATGCCGTCAAAGCCATGGCTCCACGTCCTCTCTCTAGGGGTAACCCTGTACGAGGAGATACAGTCTGAGTGGATACGGATCTTGAACAGACAAGGCCACTAGTTCTGGGAACCAAGACTTCCTGGTCCAGTAAGGGGCAATCATGATGACTGTCACACCTTCCATCCTGATCTTCTTCAGCACCCTGAGGATGAGAAGGAAAGGTGTAGGCTAGATGAAACCGACATGGAATTGACAGAGCATCCACTGTGAACGCCAGAGGGTCCCTCCAGCTCAAGCAGAATATCTGAACCTTCCTGTTGCCCCTGGTGGCCATCAGTTCTATCCAAGGCAGACCCCACTTCTGTAGCAACAGGTTGAAAACCTCTGGGTGGAGTTTTCTACCCCTGGGATGTGCACAGCAGAAATGGCCAGAATGTGTTCTTCCGCCCAGGCCAAAATAGCCATGACGAAGCAGAAGCACTTCTTGTGCCTCCTTGCTTGTTGATGTAAGCCACGGCCATGTCATTGTCTGACTGGACGCAGACTGGATAACCCCTCAGAGGAGCGGATCAGTATACCAGAGCATAGATGGGCTGGAGGGTCTCCTCCGCAGTCCATTTGCCCTGAACTCTCAGGTGACCCAGGACAGCTCCCCAGTTGCTGAAGCTGGCATCTGTCATCACCAGGGTCCAGTCCAGGATGACAAAGGGCTTCCCCTTCTCCAGGTGGGACCTGTCCAACCACCAAAGCAGGTCCTGTCACACCTCCTGAGGGAGTGAAACAAGGTGGTCCAGCAGATCCGGATTCCCCCTCCAAGCTCGGATGGTGAACCTCTGAAGCTCCCGGGTTTCAGCCATGGAGTACGGAACCGCCTCCATGGTAGACACCAGGCAGCCCGTCAGAGATGAGAACTTAGGTACAGGGGCTGAGGTCCACTCCAGGGCCCGGGAGACCTGACTCATGATCTGTTGGATAGAATACTCCATCAGGAAAACCATGCCTTGGCAGGTGTCGAACCTGAGACCAAGGAAAACTAGTGCCTGAGAAGGGACTGGAGCAGATTTGTCCATATTCAGAATTCATCCATGACAGAGAAGAATCTGAGCATGATCCTGAACCTGGACGACACCTTCAGCAGAAGGTTGTCCATGTAAGGAGTCACCTGAATTCCCCAGGTGTGCAGGTAGGCAATCAATGCCCCTAAGACCCTTGCGAACACCTGAGCCCAAAAGGCAGAGTGATGAACTGGAAGTGCCCCAATATGCAGGCAAACCTGAGGTACTTCTGACTGTCTGGATGAATTGGAACATGCAGGTAGGCATCCTGCAGGTCTAGGGAGGCCATAAATTCTCCTGGACACATTGCTGCGATGACAGAGAGCAAGCACATCATCTTGTAGCGGTTATGGATCACAAAAGAGTTGAAATCCTTGAGGTCCAAGATAGGGGGACCGCAACCGTACTTCTTGGGATCCACAGAGAGGTTTGAATAAAAACCTAAACCTCTCTTTTGAGGAGAAACAGGAGCCAGGACTTCCTTATCCAAGACAGCTTGCACTGCCCCATTGAAAAGGCACAGCTTTTCTTGGCGTAGAGGGGATCTCGAATGGAAGAACCTGAAGGGAGGCAGGGATAAGAAGGGAATCCTGTAGTATCTTGAAGCCACCTGCAACACTCACTGATCTACTACAGAGCCTGCCCAAATGCTTGAAAAATGTTGCAGGCGTCCACCCACGGGGAGATGCAGACCAGGGTTCTGCGAGTCATGCAGAAGCAGGTTTGGTGGAGGTGTGTTTTGACCTCCACTGCTGCCTGGGCTTGGTGGTGGAGCGTGGGGTGCTGGTCTGAGACACACTCGGATTTGGTCTTTGTGCTTTGATTTGAGCCAGTGTGGGTGCAAGAGTTCAAGGCTGCTACTAGGGACATAAGGTCCACTTTGCAACTCTTTCCATCCCAGTTACAGGGGGTCTTTCATTTTTGGCAGACCCCCTCCTTCATCAAGTCTTCCCAGCCAAAGCCTCAGGGTGTACCTGACGTGTCAGATTCCTCTGAGTAGGAACTGTTTGTGGATTCAGATGTTGAAGAATGTTCTGCGGTGGGCTCCTCTCAGTTTTTTGGGGACCCTTTTGAGGCTGATCCTGAGCCCTTGGCTGAGGGCCTGATCAGGGCTGTTTTAAATACCCTAAACATTCCCTTAGTGCAGGAGGTTCCTTCTGACCCTTCTGATGTCTTTCAGGAGCCTAAAAAGCCCCTTACTTGCTTTCCACCTAACCCCACTCTTGAACGCCTTGTGTCTGAAAAGTGGAAGTCTCCGGACAGGAAACCTTCTGTCTACAAGAAATTTGCCAAGCTTTCTCCCTTCGCTGAGGCTGTGCTTGCTGAATGAGTTCATCCTCCCAAAGTGGATGCTCCTGTCTCCAGGCTATCCAAGTCTACTGCCCTGCCAGTATCTGATGCGTCTGCCCTAAAGGACTGGACTTACAAGAAACTTGAGGTCTCCCTCAAGTCCATCTTTGCCACTACTGGCTCTGCCATGCATCCAGCATTCGCAGCAGCATGGGTGAACTGGGCCATTGCTGTCTGGACTGAACAGCTCACTCTTGATGTCCATCAGGATGCTCCTACTTCGGATATGTTGCGCCACCTTGCCAACATTTCTGAGGCACAGAACTATGTTTCTGCTGCCCTATTTGATGCCATCCGTTTGGTGGCTAGGGTTTCCACCATGTCTATGGTTGCCAGACGGGCTCTTTGGCTCAAGATCTGGTCTGCTGACACTGCTAAGAAAGTATTGCTCTCCTTTCCTTTTCAAGGCACTTCTTTGTTTGGGGGTAAGAGTACACTTCTACCCTTGGTTCCTAGGAAGAAAAAACCGCTTAAGCATAACCAGTATTTTTGTTCCTTTCAGAATGAGACATGTCCGGCTAACCAGACGTTCCCTCAGCTCCACGTACCTCCTTCAAGCCCAAACAGCAATGGAAGCCCAAGGTCTCCTCCAAGCCCAAGGCTTCCAAGCCTTCTTCAGCATGACTCACTGAACTCGGGTCCACACTCTGCTGTGGGTGGTCGTCTGCATCACTATCACAGCATTTGGGAAGATTCAGTGTCAGACCCATGGGTTTTGCAGGTAGTGATGGAAGGGTACAGGATCCCTTTCGTCTCTCTTCCTCCCTTTCACTTTCTTCCTTCTCATATGCCTCAGGCTCTGGACAAGGATGTTCTGGAGCCTTTTCCAGTTCAGGACAGAGGTATGGGTTTTTATTAAAACCTCTTTGTGGTCTCCAAGAAGGACGGTGGATGTCGTCCCATTTTGGACGTTGCCGTTCATCCAGAGAGCCAGCAGTTCCTCTGATGT
Organism: Rhinophrynus dorsalis; assembly: GCA_037306005.1. Classification (NCBI taxonomy): domain Eukaryota; kingdom Metazoa; phylum Chordata; class Amphibia; order Anura; family Rhinophrynidae; genus Rhinophrynus; species Rhinophrynus dorsalis. Next base: position 58,135,145 of record CM074728.1, read on the forward strand.
GCCTGCGATTAGGGACATTTTCAGTTCTCAGCTCTTCCATATGGTCTGACGACAGCTCTTCAGGTCTTCAACGGTGTCCTGGGAGCCTTAGTGTGCGTCCTCCACCAAGACGGCATCAGAGTTACTCTATACATGGACGACCTGCTTCTGAAAGCCTCTACTGCAGAACTTCTTCATCAGCAGGTTCAGCAATGTATTCATGCTCTCTCACCCATCACGGGTGGATCATCAGCTTGGACAAATCAGACCTTGTCCCATCCCAGCGTCTGGTCTTCCTGGGCCTCCTCTTCGATACCCAGAAGAACATGGTGTTTCTCATGGATGAGGTGGCTCACCAGACCTCCCAGAGGGTTTCTTCGATACTGGCTCGAGATCCAGTTCCAGCCAAGAAACTGTCATCTCTCGTGGGGAAATTCATTTCCAACATAGAGGCGGTACTGTTTGCCATGGCACACACCAGGGAACTCCAGCAGTTTGTGATCCAGGTGTGCAGGGGTTGGCCGGACATTCTGAAGATGTCGGTGTCACTTCCTCTTCATGTGGAACTGAGTTTGTCCTGGTGGCTCGACCTCTCCAATCTGCTGAAGGGCAAGTCCTTCCTAGTTTCCTTCTGGACCACGATGACAACGGATGCCAGCCTCTCCAGATGGGGAGCGGTCCTGGGTCGACTGAGTGCACAGGGTCGATGGTCTCCGGAAGAATCTCTCCTTCCCATCAACGTTTTGGAGCTTCGGGGCGATATTTCTTACCCTTCGTCATTGGACATCTCAGCTGGAAGACTGCCCAGTCCGGGTGGAGTCCGACAACACCATGGCAGTGGCTTACATCAACAAGCAGGGCGGAACAAGAAGTCTTGCCGCTTGGTTAGAGGTCAAGGCTGTTTTGTCCTGGGCAGAAGAACACGTTCCTGCCATATCCACAGTGCACATTCCTGGCATAGACAACGTCATGGCGGACTTCCTCAGTCAACACACAGTGGACAGCGGAGAGTGGGAGCTGCACCCAGAGGTGTTTACCCTCATTGTTCAGAAATGGGGTCTTCCTTACATCGACCTGATGGGGACAAGACACAACAGGAAGGTTCAGAGGTTCTGCTCTTGTTGGAGGGACCCTCTAGCTCTGGCGGTGGATGCAATGTCCATTCCTTGGTTATTCCCTCTGGCCTATGTCTTTCCTCCCCTCCCCATGTTGCACAGGGTGTTACGGAAATTACGACTGGAGCATTGTCCAGTCATTCTGATTGCTCCGTACTGGCCTCGCCAGGCTTGGTTTCCGGAGCTTCTGGATCTGTCATTGGCAAAGCCATTCCAGCTCCCTTGCCGTCCGGATCTTCTTCTACAGGGTTACCTGTGGAAGGAGGATGTTCAATGTCTAGCCTTGACGGCTTGGAAATTGAATCCTCAATATTGAGAAAGAAAGGGTTTTCTTCTGGTGTGGTGGCTACTGTGCTCAGTGCCAGCAAACCTGTTTCTTCGAAGATCTACCATCGTGTCTGGTCGACCTTCCTATATTGGTGTGCCGATAAGGACCTGTCTCAGGAATCTGATCTGCCTACGGTCCTGGTCTTTTTTTTAGGACGGTGTGGTTTACGGCCTCAGTTTGAGTTCCCTTAAGGTTCAGACTTCTGCTCTCTCTGTTTTCTTTCAGAGGAGCATTGCCATCCTTCCTGATGTCAAGGTTTTCTTCCAGAGCGTTGCTCATACTCGTACAGCCTTCAAGAATCCCGCTCCTCTGTGGGATCTTAACTTGGTTTTGGGCGTTCTTCAGCGCCCTCCATTTGAGTCTTTGGCTACTATTCCTCTACGCCTGTTGACATGGAAAATGGCCTTTCTCCTGGCGATTGTGTCTGTCTGTCATGCCGCGGAGTTACATGCTTTGTCCTGTAAACCACCCTATTTGGTGTTTCCCAAGGAGAAGGCTGTGCTTCACACCTCTCACGAGTTTCTCCAGAAAGTGGTTTTGAAGTTCCACATCAATCAGGAGATTGTGTTTCCCTCTTTCTGCCCTGACCCCACCTCTGACAAGGAGAGGGATCTCCACTTGTTAGACGTGGTACATTGTCTCAAGTTTTATGTACATCGCACTGAGTCTATCAGGCAATCTGACGCGTTGTTCATCATTCCTAAGGGTCCTAGAGCAGGAAGACCTGCATCCAAGGTGACTATTGCTTCTTGGATCAAGTCCACTATTCGTAAGGCTTATGAGCTGAGGAAGAAGCCTGTCCCTTTCGGGGTCACGGTTCATTCTACTCGATCTATTGGGACCTCTTGTGCTTACAAGAATCAGTCCTCTGCTGATCAGTTGTGTAAGGCTGCCACTTGGTCGTGGTGCACACCTTTTCGAAGCACTACCGTGTTGATGTGCTGGCATCGGCTGACGCCAGCTTTGGGAGGAAGATCCTGGAGGCAGTCTTGCCTGTCTAGGATCTTCTTCGGTTCTTGGTGCTTCCTTCACTTTTGAGCCCCGTTGGCTCTAGTTCAATGTTCTGTGTAACAGTTGGGATGTTGTACCCCTGTTCAGTGTCCCTTGACACGTCATTTGTTTTGTTGGGCTATCTCAGATCTGATGGTTCATATCTGCTCTGGTGACTTTGGGGGCTTTGCGCCTGGTCCTTGCCTTACTTCCCGCCTCTGAGAAACTCAATGGTTGGACATCCCAGAGTTACCAGTAACCTGTATTGGACGACAGAGAAAAGAGGATTTTAGTCTTACCTGTTAAATCCTTTTCTCTTAGTCCATACAGGTTATTGGTCCCCCACCCTGTCAAGGGACCATGCTTGGCTCTCCTGTGGCAGACTGTAGGGGTCCTTTGGGGTCATGCTCACAAGAGTCTTCTTTCCCTTCTACTATCTAGTCAATAGTTAGTATCTCACATCTTTCAGGAGCAGGTTGGCTAGCTGCAGCCAAGGAGGGAAGGTAGGCTCCACCCCCTGCTTACAATTCTAGAATTGTTCCTGTCTACTTAAATGGGTGGATTGCCTACCCAGAGTTACCAGTAACCTGTATGGACTAAGAGAAAAGGATTTAACAGGTAAGACTAAAATCCTCTTTTTTAAAGAACTGGTGCTCAAAACTGTACTCCATATTCTAGATAAGACATTACCAAAGATTTATATAGAAGTAGAATTATATAGCATCCTGTACATCTATATCTCTTTTTATGGAGGATAGTACCCTATTTGCTCTTGCGGCAGCTGAATGACTCTGCAAACTGCTGTGAAGTCTATCGTCTATCGGTGCTCCTAAATCTTTCTCTAATTAGTACTTAGAACTCTGCGGTACTCTGGAGAAGGAGTAGGTTGAGCACTGACATCTAGTGATGTCGAATGACTGCTCCTGAACATCAGCCTTAGAGTGAGGAGGAGTGCTCTGCTGCTTTTGCCTCTGTGTCCCTGAATGGCAAACAAAATGTGGTCACTCTAGATCATACCTCCTAGCTGTCCGTCTTTGAAGCCCAAATTCCTCTGTCCATCTTTCTCACTCCATTGTCCCTCTTTTTAGGTGATCAGACTGTGTGTTGTGTATATAATTGTATAACATAGCTGCACAGCAATAAAACTCACATTAATGTTTGTTTAAATGTCATTATATGTGTTTATAAATTTGTATGTGTAAATGAAATACTTTGGTCTTGCTCTAAATTTGTATTCATTTACACAAAAAGGTGTCAGTGGGTCATGAAATAACCTGAAAATTCTCAGTAATGCCTCGCCCACCAGCCAAGTTAACACCCCCCTAAAACAACATACCCCTGTTTGGCCATTTGAAATGCTGAGCGATGATAACTTGGTTGCTATTATTACCTACAAATTTCCCCTGATGCCTCTTTCACACAGGCAACAGAACTGTTGAAAAATCTCCCAGCAACGGGAGTACCCAGAGCTGTAACTGAGTGAGGGGCCCAGAGAGGGAGATTTGGAGGTTTTCAGAGAGAGTGGGGGCAATGGGTATGAATGAGAGAAAGGGTGGGAATCTCTCTCTCTCTCTCTCTCTCTCTCTCACACACACACACACACACACACATACTCTCTCTGTTGGCAGTGGGAGGGGGGACCCAACAATACATGGTATCCAATGGGAGGGAAAAGAGTCTAGTGCACAGTACCTTGCTTTTGGTGATAGAGGGGGACCCGGGGCATGGATTAGAGAGATGGGAGACAGAAGGTGTATTGGTACAGTGCATTGCTGGTGGTAGGACAGAGGGTGGACTAGGTACATTTCAGTGGTGGGACAGGGAGGAAGACTAACTAGAATATGATGGCTGGGCAGTGGGAGGGAGCAGAGATAATATAAAAGATGGGTGAGGGTGAATAATGGTTCCTCTGAAGGTCTGCCCCCAGGTGCCTTGCACCAAATACACCAGCAGATGTTCCAATCCTAGGAGTACCCTTGTTTTACTCAGTATAAAAATCCCCATAACGTGTGTAACAGAATAAAATGTTACTACTCTTTTAAGATGTATGAATAAACTCCTCCTGTTTTTTACTGCCCTTATAACTTACCTATTCTTAACCAGCCAGTATGCAATATCACTTTGCACACCATATCCAATCACAAGGACAGCATGGCCTAATTTAGTACTACTGCAAAACTTGTCCGTATATACACCTATCACCAGACAAAAAAAATAAACATATTAATTCAGAACATATCACAAATATGTAGGTAAACATTAGGTCAGTATTAATACAGAATTCATGCATCCTAATTATAACCCCCTAATTACCTTACTATGGACAGAAAATCCTGATGGCTCCTATGTACCTTGTATCTTTGTTCATAACATAACATCTTAAATCAGTCCTGAATATCATGTCCGTGGAGGTGGGCATGACAGTTGCTGGAAAGTACTGGAGGGGGCACATCGCATAGAGAAGTGATGTGTTGTACAGATCTCTAGTCCTTTAAAGGGTTAGGATTACCATGTAAAGTGAGCAGAGATCGTGGATCTGCAAGTAACTGTCATGTCCACCTCTGTGGACATGACATCCAGCACTGACTGAAGATGTTATCTCTTGATTAAAGGCACAAGGCTAAAATGTTTTAGGGTTTTAATGGCTTAATATGATAAGGCGGTTATTAGCGTTAAAGGGGAACTATCACCCCAAATAAAGCCCCTCCCAATAATTAACCATATAGCAATAATCTTACCAATAGTGCTATTATCCAGCATAATTACTGCATTAATCAGAAATCCTACTTCTGCCAAGACTGATGGGCAGGCTTCTTGCTGTAGAGGCATCTGTGCACCTGCACCGTCAGTCACTTCCTGTTACCTTAAGGTACCATGCATCGCCTTCTAGAGGAGACCGAGACAGACAGCGCAGGCACATATATATCTGCCCTGTTGTCTGGCCGTAAGTCTCAGTAAATGTAAGATTTCTGATTAACGTGGTAATTACGCTGGATAATAGTACTATTGGTAAGCTTATCACTAGATGGCTAATTATTGGGGGGGGTGGGGCATTCAAATATCTCACTATTTCTTTCTTTCTTTTTCTTTTATTATTATTTTTTTTTTACAGAAAGCCCTGCCCTTTACCCACTTCTGTAAAAAAACAAACAGAAATATTCATTTTATAAATGATGACAACCCTTGCTCCTTTTCCTACCTTTTCTGTATTTTGTATATAGAGAGTACCCTGGTATTACTACACCTCAGCAATTTTTTTTCATTGTACCCACTAAATCCACATTCTCACTTGTTCATATTTTAGTGAGTTCATGGATTTCATTCCATAAACTGTGAGCATTTGTACACATGGCTTGAATCATACTGTTTATGGCCTATGCATCACAGTCATAACTTGCCCCAATTAATCTGCTAATACTGTGGTGAGCAAGTAGGTTTAACCTGTATCATTCCATTGCCCACCTCTCCTAATTTAAGTCCCTATTAATAAAACTTCCGTATTGCATGCTAAGAACCTCTGTTTCCTTTTCAGAAAAATACACGCTATCTTTTTTGTACAGTTCCTTGTTTCACCAAATAGGGCTGGTATGAGGAACAAAACCAAATACGTGTTGTAGGCCATATTTTCCTAGCCAAGAATTAAAGTCTCTAGAGCCCAGCATCCTACCATCATCTTCTTTATACACTGGCAGAACCTCTTAAAAAGATACAGTGAATACAACTTGATGTAAATCCTTACACATAGTTGCACCGTCAGAATTCTGTTGCTTGGCCAGCATCCACCACAACGAACACTGGTCACAAAAACCCATGTTTTTTGTTCCCAGCTTCTTGTTCCCACAACTCACGTTAAATAGCGTGAATAGTGGGAACATCAAAGGAAACTAGCTAACACTCAATATTTGACATAGTATCAAGTATTGAGTGTGAGTTAATAACACAGACACCCTCCTAAACACTAGCTCTAAAAGTACCCCCTGGCCCTACACTACACCTAACATTAACAATAAAGTTAAAAATACTATCCCATGTTCCATTCCCCACAGTTACCTTGAAATCGGAGGTCCAGCAGGGTCTTCTGCACCCTGGTCTTCCTCTGTCTTCTTCCTTAAGTCTTCTGTTTCTGTCTTCTTCTGTATCTGTCTATGTTCTATGAAAAACAAAAATAATAAATAAAATTAAAATCCCCCCTTTCACTATGTCCCATCATCACCAGTGCCTTTCGGACCGTTGCCCAAGCCAAACTGAGGGAAATTTGTAAAGAGGCTGGCTTTTATATGGCCACTCTGTGTTCAAAATTGTTTCCATGGTTCTATTGGCTGGGATGTGGGGTTTCACAGGGTTTGTAATGTGCCATCAGTAACCACACCTCCCAGCCTATCAGCTTCTAGCTTGAGAGTTCACAAATGCATATTTCGTCATCCCTCCAGCTATTCAATTTCAATGATTGGTTAGCTGGAGGGATGATGAAACGTGCTTTTGTGACCCCTCCAGCTAGAAGTTGATTTGTTGTGATTTTTGGTTACTGCAGGGCAGGTTAAGTGCCCTGCGAAACGCCACATCACAGCCTATAGAAGCGTGGGAACAATTTTGGCTTTTATATGGCCAGTCTTTGTTCAAATTTCTCTCATTTTGGGTCATGCAATGGCCTGAAAGGTACAACAACTGGGTGTTTTTTATCTTTTTTCTTTAATAGCGGCGGCAGTGATGATGGACATAGTGAAAGGAGGATTTTAATTTTATTTAATTTTTTTTTTTTCATACAACACAGAGACAAAAAAAGACAGAAGAATAAAGAAGATTTAAGGAAGAAGGAAAGAGGAAGACAGAGGAAGATCAGGGTGCAGAAAACCCCGCTGGGCCTGCAACTTCAAGGTAAGTATTTATTGTGAGTTTATTGTGTTATATGGTGTGGGGAATTGGACATGGGATGTAAGCTTTAGGAGAGATTAATCCTTTGAGTGCCAGAGGGGTATGCAACAGTCTGTAATGAGTTGCATACCCCTCTGACATTCAAAGGGTTCATCATTGTTTGGTTTCCCTTATGTTTTTGGTAACTTGGATGTATTGGTACAGGGCTTAGGGCCCCATATCAATACATCCATTGGTCACTAGTGTAGGGATGTCTAGTTGCACATGCATGTTTTTTTTTTAATTTCACTTTCCAATTAAATGTCTGTGGTTATTAACAAGCGTTAAGGACTCAATGACTAGGGTTGTTAAGCGCTAATATAATGCAAAAAAAGAGAGTACCTGAATGCGTGTTACTAGCCACCGCATGTAATTGAATAACATATTCATATGCTGCTTCATGGTTTTTAATGGGTGCTAATTTTGCCCCCATTGTGGATTTTTAACAGTCGGTAGTTTGTCACAGCACTGGTAATAGAATACAGAAATGTGACTTAAAACTACCAACGTTCGTTTTGTTTTACTACCGGTCCTAATAGAACCGAGCAGCTAATGTTATCGGGGAAGAGGAAACGTCACAATACCTCCAGTTTTGCAATTGTTTCTGTTTTGTACTTAATCACTACCAGATCACTTCCACGCTATCTCCAGAATATCTCCAAATACACTTAGAAATGCTTCACTTGGCAAATTCTTCCCAGACCATGAAGGAAAACCATTTTTTTTTCTACCTCTCAATGTTTTCTTCAGGTCTTCCCAAGCCAGCAAAAAGGTTTCCTTCAGCTTATGTGAAGTAATAACATTGAGAAGGAAAATTCTGTCCTACCCCCCCCACCACCACCACCACCACATGGTGCTGTTGGTTTCCTCCAGAATTGTTCATCATTTGCTTTCTGATTTAGGCCTCAGGTCATCCTGAGGGGGTAATGGATGCTGTAAATGTGTTATTTTAGGAGTGTGGGGTGGGAATGTTGGACACTAGTCCCTGCATAGCGGAAGATGATAAAAATCATCAATATTCTCTCCATTGCATTATTTGTGTTTGTGCATCATATACATTTAGATACATGAACAGATAAGCATACTTACTTTTAAATAATATGAAACCAAGTGAATATCATTGCCTGTTTTTCTTTATGCCTGGTCTTCCTGAACTGCAGGTCCAAAATGGACTGTAATGTCCTATAGAAATTGACTCAGTGGGATATATGTTTGAAGAACAAATTGAATCAATTCTGACTTAGACTTTCACATTCGAAATAAATGTGCATTTCCTTTACACTACTGGGCCTTATTCATCAAGAGAAAGAGGTGTAGTCTGGAGTGAAACAACTGCTTTGTGCTGGGATGGGTAAACATTGCCTTTAATTTTAATGGAATTTTCAATCCCTTGAGTGTTGGAGAGATGTGTTGGAGACCTCCCTAGAATTCTGTGGGTTCATTGGATTGTTTTATGTGTCCTTATAGTGCAGTTGTTGCTCCAGAATTGCTCCTCTTATGCCTTTGGACATAAGTGTTATTGTGTACAACATTCTATTACATTCCTCCCCTTCTACCTGTCACTGTGAGTGCAGACAGTGTCTATAATCCCAGTGGGACAGTGTACAGTGTAACAATACAGTTCCATTCTATGAGAGGCACCAGTACTGATGTTCTAGGCCTACGCCTGCATAATGCCAGTTTACTAAGGTAGGCATAAGTACCATGGCCTGCTCCACGGGAAGGACTATTAGATTTATGAGGCGACTGCATTCCACTGCTCTTTGCTGTAGTGAAGCACTAACAAGGCACAGAAGAAATTGTGTGACTTTTACACACTTACTTGGGCATACTATGAGGAAGGCATTAAAGTCTTGACAATGGTGGAGTGCATTGGTGGGCAACCTGAGGCCCTTCCCCTATTCAGGACTACAATACCCATCATACCCAGCCAGCCAACAGCTGGAGAGCCTCAGGTTGCCCAGCCCTGCTCTAGTGAATACCTTTGGGCGCATCTGCTGGTGCCAGTAGAACTGCACTGACTGATTAGTACGTTACCCACATGCTGCATTTCTCATACCTCTCTTATACATACGGAACCCTTCTCTGGAGGCATCAATGGAAACTGTTATTGGTCCTACTGATCCCACAGCTTGCTTAAGTTTACTTTCATCACCCTTTGGAAGTACTGTGTAACCGGAACAGCAGGCATATATATTGTTTGATTTAGCATGGCACTGTCCTTCCTGGGGAATAAGCAGAAAAGAGGTTTAGATGAAACGTTCTAATCTGTCACTTCCACTGTACTAGAGCGCCTCTCCTGATTGGTTTACTGCCAGCAGAGAAACTGATGCACTAAGACAAACTGATGTAACCCGGCTGCACCACAGGGGGCAAAACTAATTTAACCCTATGAATGCCAGATAGGTGCATAACATAGGCTGACCAGACCTCACTTTTCAGTAGGGACCCACAAAAAATTCTTACTACAGGGCTGCTATGATTTCATTGCAGCCCTGAAAACTGTATATGTCCATACCTCCCAACATTTCAAATGCCCAAAGAGGGACACTTGTGTTTTAGATGATGTTGCTGGGGGCGTGGCTGGTGGGCGGGGTATTGCCCAGAATTTTGAGGTTATTTCATGACAAATCTATGTGTAACTGAATAAATGATTTAGAACAAGCCCAAAGGATTTTATTTACACAATTTAATTTATAATCACATATACTGAGTTTTATTGCTGTGGAGCAATGTAATACACTTGAAAACACCCCAAACAGTCTGATCTCCTAAACACAGGGACACCAGGGTGATACACTTATATACACACCGCACAGTCTGATCTCCTAAACACAGGACACCAGGGTGATACACTTCTATACACACACCATAGGGTGACCACATTTCCCTTCTGCCATTCCGGGACGTGGTCACCCTAGTTGCCCCGTCATACCTTAAGTCCCTGGTGGTCTAGCGGCGTGGAAAGTGCTCTGTGCCTCCTCCGGCACAGAGCTGAAGCTCCCGCGCGCTGTGCTCAGTAATGCAGAGCGCTGGGAGATGATGTCATCTCCCAGCGCTCTGTATTACTAGAGCGCTTGCCTCCAGGTAAGCTGCATTGCCGCCCTGGATGTCAGCCTGCAAGCGGTGTGTCATATCATGGACGCCGCGAGCGGCGTCCATGATGTGACACACCGCTTGCAGGCTGACATCCAGGGCGGCTTGGCTTCATTCCGGGACACTTCATTGTCCCGGTTGAAGGGGACCCGGGACGCGGGACATAGCCTTGAAATAAGGGACAGTCCCGGACGTTCCGGGACCCGTGGTCACCCTAACACACCACACAGTCTGCTCTCCTAAACACAGGGACACCAGGGTGATACAGTTATATACACACCACACAGTCTGATCTCCTAAACACAGGGACACCGGGGTGATACACTTATATACACACCACACAGTCTGATCTCCTTAACACAGGGACACCAGGGTGATACACTTATATACACACCAAACAGTCTGATCTCCTAAACACAGGAACACCAGGGTGATACACTTCTATACACACCACACAGTCTGATCTCCTAAACACAGGGACACCAGGGTGATACACTTATATACACACAACACAGTCTGACCTCCTAAACACAGGGACACCTGGGTGATACACTTCTATACACACCACACAGTCTGATCTCCTAAACACCGGGACACCAGGGTGATACACTTCTATACACACCACACAGTCTGATCTCCTAAACACAGGGACACCAGGGTGATACACTTATATACACACCACACAGTCTGATCTCCTAAACACAGGGACACCAGGGTGATACACTTATATACACACACCACACAGTCTGATCTCCTAAACACAAGGACACCAGGCTGATACACTTATACATACCACACAGTCTGATCTCCTAAACACAGGGACACCAGGGTGATCCACTTATATACACACGGCACAGTCTGATCTCCTAAACACAGGGACACCAGGGTAATACACTTATATATACACCACACAGTCTAATCTCCTAAACATAGGGACACCAGGGTGACACATTTATATACACACCACACAGTCTGATCTCCTAAACACAGGGACATCAGGGTGATACATTTCTATACACACCACACAGTCTGATCTCCTAAACATAGGGACACCAGGGTGATACACTTATATACACACCACACAGTCTGATCTCCTAAACACAGGGACACCAGGGTGATAGACTTCTATACACACCACACAGTCTGATCTCCTAAACACAGGGGCACCAGGGTGATACACTTATATACACACCACACAGTCTGATCTCCTAAACATAGGGACACCAGGGTGATACACTTATATACACACCACATAGTCTGATCTCCTAAACACAGGACACCAGGGTGATACACTTCTATACACACACCATACAGTCTGATCTAAACACACAGGGACACCAGGGTGCGAAAGAGGGATCTGGGTCTCAAAAAGGGGCTTTTGGGATATATATATATCTCCTTTTGACCTACACCAAAACCCTTCTACTCTGTCATTGATATGGTAGCTCTGCCTGTCCTTTAACCCTGTGAGTGACAGAGAGGAATCCATTGCATTGCAAAGCAAAGCATTGGAGTCCTTTCTGGCACCCAAAAGGGTTAAGTGTCAGAGATAAGCAATGTATGGTTATGTATCCTCACATTTTGCTAATTGATAAAGGTAGTTGCACAATAATTATTCTAAGTTAAGTATGTTGCATTGGAATATATCCCCCTTTAACCCCTTGGATGGTAGAAATGAATGCAATGCACATTAAAGGGGGATTGATTCCAGTGCAACATACTTAACTTAGAATAATTATTGTGCAACTACATTTATTAATGAGCAAAATGTGAAGATACTTAACCATACATTGCTTATCTCTGACACTTAACCCTTTGGGGTGCCAGAAAGGACTCCAATGCACTCAAAGGGTTAAAAGATAGGCAGGTTAAAGGAGATTACTCTTATTCCACCCTCCCCCTTACGTAGTGACTCCGGACCTTGTACAGGACTTCTTCCAGCTGTGCCCACAACTTCATTCACACTGAGCGCTACTGCCCAGCAGCTTTGACTGCTGCAGGTATGTCTGGTCAGCTGTAGTGCACTGCAGTAAATAACTTAATCAATTCTCACGGCCGCTTCCTCCTTCTGACCTGCCGCCTCCGGCGGGTGTCACTTAGCCAGGCAGCTGGCATTGAGGCAGCAGTGGCAGTGCTCACTTTTCCGTCCATGATGAAGCACATCGCCAGGGAGGCTGGCACGATGATAGATACCCATTCCCCCCCCCCCCCCGCAATGAATTTCAAGTTAGTCTGCCAGGCTCGGCGGCGATATGTAACTAGTTAGTATTGTACCTGAGCCTGTCACAGGCAGTGGAGAATGACAGTAGAAACGAGGAGACGATCTGAGCACAGAGTTTTCCCATTTTCTCAGGTGCGTCAGTTGCTGTTCAACTGCAGTCACTATATTTCGACGAGTCTGTGGCAAGCATTGACGGTGACTTAACCCTTTCAGTGCCAGAGGGGTACGCAATGCATTGCAAAGCAATGTGTTGAGTACCCCACTGGCACTCAGAGGGTTAAGCATGATGCAGCATGGCTCACTTGGTGAGCGTGTTTCTGTAGGCCACTGGAGAGGTATCGGTACAAAACTAGGCTGAAGGAGGCCAAATGCATTATTAGAGGTGCCAAAGCACACACAGAGGAAAAAATTGCCCAGTCAATAAAAAGGGGGATAAAACATTTTTTAGATATATAAGGGAAAGGAGGAAAATGAAACAAGGAATAGTTAGACTAGGCTGCAGCAGAGAGAGACACTAGGGGTAGTGCCTGGAAAACTGCTTTCCAGGCTGGAACAGCAACAAGGGTACAGGCACCAAATCAGCAGGCTAGAGAATAGTCGAACAACAGAGCCAGGAGGCAGAAAAGAGGTTGGTAAACAAGGCCAAGGTCAGTAACTAGGAATCAAACAATACAGGACATATGGACGTTGGAACCAGTAGAAGACAAACTGAAAAGCTAAGATCAGCAGACAGGAAGTGATGCTAGATAAACGGTAAGGAGCAAGAGTGAAAACCAGAACAGGAAGCACAGAATCTAGAGAGACAGGGCAAGGAATAAGATCAGGAATGGACAAGACAGAAAAAAAGGAAGGAGCGTGACAATCTGGTTCCTGGTTCTTCCTGTTCCAGTGTTTCAACAGAGACAACTGTACTGCTGGTAGGTTTTTTATACTGTTTCCTGTCTCAGTGAGTAGTAGCTGTATCTAGGGTTGTCAACCTGTTATCTGGCTTCGTGGCCTAGGCCTAGATAATACCCCCGCCAGCTAGCCACACTCCCCCCACCAGAGCACCCTACCATCTGCCTCACTGAGGTCTACTCAGCTGTATTACCAGTTTTGTTTATCTGTTGGTATTTGTTATTCATATCAATAGCAGTCTGTTTCCTGTTTGTTTAGATTGCACTCTGCAAAGTTATACAGTTATACCAGGCAGCTAACATTGGGCGCTCGTAGTCTGATCATCACAATATCGCTATATATGAAATGGATACATACTATCCTACTATATACTACAACTCAATGGCCCGATTCATGATCTGCGCTCCACATAAAACATGTAGAGCTACGTGCCCCGCATCAGTTATGAGGTTGTACTGATTGCAAACAACTGTATTAGTGAGCCCCAAAATTATACATATTAGTCGATCTTAAAGGGATAGTAACACTTCGTTTTAACTTTATTTTATTTTGTAGGCATTAAAAAAACATGAAGAATGATATAAGTCTTATCTCTCAAACCTTTATGGTTTATGAGATATTCACAAGCAAAGTTCCCCTCCCCGCCCCTTTTACCTAGTGTAAGCCATCTCTTCTCAAATGTGAGTCTGGTTGTATGACAGTACAGATAACAGAAGGGGACAATTTTCTTTGTATGAAAACAATGAAAGCCCTTCCCCCCCTTGACAAGTTTTTCAGCTTTTTCCGTTATCTTAATTGAAGATTGTCCCTCTCTGCAGTCTACCTGGGCATCTCCCTTCTGATCTGGTTGAACATGAGGGGGGATACTTTGTTTGTGAATATCTCTTAAACCATAAAGGTTTCAGAGATAAGACTTATATCATTCTTCATGTTTTTTTAATGCCTACAAAATAAAATAAAGTTAAAATGAAGTATTACTATCCCTTTAACAAATGCCCACTTGTATGGTAAAAAATACCTACAAAAAAAAATATATAAAAAGTGTGAAGCTCCAAAAAAACTCCAAAAAAATATATAATATGGTAAAATCTAATATTTGATATCTATATCAAAACAATATACCTGAATGCAACAGATAACATATATATGTATAGCAAAATTTTAATTAAAATGTTAAAAACAATACAAGGTCACAAGAACCAGATAGCCCAAAATCGTGCCCACTGACACCACTCCGTTCTCACATGTGCCGGCAGTAGACACCACCATTGACAATCAATGCCCCAAATGTCTGTAGTATAGAACCTAGATTTCAAATATTAGTTAAGTGACCGGCAACACTATAAACACCTGTGCGTCCTGCCTGGGCAGATGTCCACTCTCGCCACCATGAATGAACATCCAGCCCCACAGGAGACACATAAGTGAATAGTACTAACAACTAATCCCATATATCTCTATATTTGAAATAGATACATACTATCCTACTGTATACTACTCCTCGATGGCCCGATGCATGACCTGCGCTCCTCATAAAACATGCAACAGGACCAGCTCACAGACTCTGGACAGGGTCGGTCAACCCACCGGACTTGCTACCAGTTAGGTGAAGCAAACCGCTAACCCGGAGACACCAATTCCCTCCCAGCATAAAGGCCAGACTCTGCTAGCAAAGGTAAAATCTACCACCGGACGAGGTGCCAGACACACAGGCCTGACAGACCAACAATGAAAGCGGGTCCAGGCTGAAGAGGGTGGGGATATAGGAAAGTTCCAATGGAGTAGAACACTAGTGCAGGAGCTTCTCGACAAGGCCAAAGCCAGAGCAGCACAGTCCGGGGCGTCTGTATCCAAATCGGAAGGCAGGACAAAATAAGGGACAAGCCGAAGTAACAACGGAGGAAGCCAAACTCGTCAAACAAAGCCAGGGAAATCGTCACCAGGAGAATTATCCAAAAAAGTAGAGCTAAAGTCAGGAAAACACAAAAACAATAAACAGCAACAATGTTTGAATAATCGGGCAACAATGAGGGCAGTGCCAATAGGAAGTGTGAGGCAGAGAGAGATAGTGAAGGAAAGTGAAGAAGGTAAAAAAACAGTACCAATCAGTAGAGTGATTCCTGACAGTCCCAAAGTAGCAATAGAACCACGCACACTGATCCACAGCCTTGTTACACTGCACCAGTAGCCATAGAACCACATACATACTGACTCCCAGCGTTGTCCCACTGGTTGCTATAAAAGCATGCACATTGACCCCCAGCCTTGTTCTACTGCAGTAGTAGCCACATAATAACTCCCAACCTTATCCCACAGTAGCCATGGAGCCACACATACTGTCCTCCTGCCTTATCCCACAGTTGCCACAGAACTACACTTAAACTAACCCTCAGACTTTTCTCTATGTTGTGGTAGGCATAAAACCACACATAATGACCCCAAGCCTTGTCCCACTGCACTGGACGCCATACTAAACCACACATACTTCCTCCACCCACTGCTGAGAGTCACTGAGAATCATCAAATTTCAGTGCTATCACAACAACTTCCATGGTCACCTGAGGGAAGAGAGATACAAATTTTGGAGATTTTGATGAGCGAGTCTTCCTCCACCCATATCACTGTATTAACTGTAGCCCTGGACACCCCTGTGACACTGAAAGTGTTAATCTGAAATAAAGAGAATGTCATTGATTGCTCCAGTGGTCCCCAGACCAGCTGACATCACTGTGCTGGCAGCACATTTCAGTGAATCCTGAAGCACTGGACTAGGTGTCTGTATAAGCACAGACCTGAATTCTAGTGCATCTCAGCTGGCCCGCGAACAACTGGAGAGAGCATTGTCACTCACTGAATTTCACATACAGCAAGATCTGACATGGCACACTCCTTTGGCACACAAAACCATTAATATGAATCCTTCTGGCACTCATAAGCATTCATATGAATATATACTCTCTGTAATACCGTAAATATTTTAAATAAAATAAAATCTCCACATTTCCAGTAAATATGGCACATGAGGGGCAATTAAACATTTTGCTCTGGGGCCCAGCACGTTCTAGTTACGGTCCTGACTGAAGTCTCTAGAATCCATGGAATTCCATATTAAGTTAGGTCATACTTTTCAAGTGTCTCCCTTTCAGACCCAAATCCCTCCGTCCCTCTTTCCCACCCTGGTGTCCCTCTTTTTTTTAGGAAATCAGACTGTGTGGTGTGTATATAAATGTATCACATTACTTCACAGCAATAAACCTCACATTCATGTTGCTTAAAACTCAGTATATGTGATTATACGTTAGTCTGTGTAAATAAAATACTTTGGTCCTGCTCTACAACATTTATTCAATTACAAAGAAAGGTGTCATGAAATAACCTAAAAATTCTCAGTAACTGTTGTTTTTGGCTTGTTTTTTTGCGTTGTACGTTTTACAAATACAAATACATATGTTCTTTTTCAGTTTGTCATCAAAAGTACTTTTTAAAGGTGAACTATCTCCCGCATTAGTCCAACATCCTACTTGTGCCGAGACTGACGGCCAGGCAACAGTGCTTTAGAGGCATCTGTGCACCTGCGCCGTCAGTCCATTCTGGTACCTTAAGGTACCATGCAACGCCTCCTTAAGGAGAAAAGGACCTACAGAGCAGGTGAGCAGATGTCTGTAAGCAAAGATGTCTGCGCTGTTGCCTGGCTGTCGGTCTTGGCACAAGTAGGATTTTGGACTAAAGCAGTAATTATTCAGTATAACAGTAACTAATGGTAAGCTTATCTCTAAATGGCTAATTATGGAAGGGGGACTTTATTTGGGGTGACAGTTGCTTCCCTCTTTAAGATGTGGGTACACATGTCCCCCTAGTGTGTGTGTGTGTGTGTCTGCATGTGTATAAATATAGGGACTCCAGCTAGTATATATTAAGGCCCAGTTTGGGGTGGCATTTGCCTGGGGTGGCATTTTCCAGGGGTAATAGCTGGCACCTTTATCAAAGTACACCTTTCTCTAAGTACTAGAGTTAGACAAGAGAGTTAGACAGGAGAGAGACAGCTGCTGCAATACAACTATTTCAAGACAACAGGCAAGTAAACACGCTGGATTCAGACCAAAGAAACAATAATTTCCACCAAGCACTGACATTTGCATCTTCTATCAAAACTGCTAACCACCTGGTGCAGGAAGCCAGGATTACCAGGACTGAATTCACAAACTGCTAAGTTAACCACTAAACCGCTGATGGGGAAAAACAAAACACAATTTGACTCTGATTTCTTCTCCAACCAACATTAACCATTACAACATCTACCTCTACTGATCATCAATGGACTAATTCATTTAATCCTACAGTGACTCCTACCCTCACCAAATACTTCACAGTTCTGCAACTGACTCTCCTCACCCTCCCTGTCACCTATACACCCTCTGCACCATGGATTGACCCTTGGAACACAGACTGTTGCACAAACTGTATTCACCCACGCATTAACCCCACTATGGCCATTTTGGCTCCTTGCTTTGTCATCGCCATTCTCACCTGCATAAGACTCTCCTCCTCCTGTGTCCACATTAAGTGTCACTCCACTCACACTGAACCCTCAGTTCTTCCCTCACCACTTCTCTGCTCCCATTAACTGTTCTCATTCCTTCACTCCCTATCACCACCATTTCCTTCTACCCCGAAAACCCCCCCCACTGCTTCAAATCTCACTCCCACCTTATGTCCATGTCCCTCCTCCTCCTGCTCACTGCAGGTGACATCTCACCTAACACAGGCCCCCCTTCCATTCTCTCTTCTACCGCAGAACCCCCTCACACACGCAACATTTACAACCTAATAACCGTTCCACATCATCTAACCCCACCCCTTTTTGTTTCGATCTCTGGAACGCCCGTTCTGTGTGTAACAAACTGACAGCTATTAACGATCTGTTCATTTCTCACTCCCTAAACCTCCTGGCCATCACTGAAACTTGGCTCACATCATCAGACACTGCCTCCACTTATGCACTCTCACATGGCGGCCTTCAATTCACCCCACACACCCAGGCCTGGCAACAGACGGGGGTGGAGTAGGCATCCTGCTGTCCCCTAACCATACATTTCAGGTACTCCCCACTGTTCCCTCTCTCTCCTTCCCTACCTTTGAAGCCCACACACTCCATCTCTTCTCTCCCTTCCCCTTGCGTGTTGCTGTCATATACAGACCACCTGGTCCCACTGCACAATTCCTGGATCACTTCACCTCCTGGCTCCCTCACTTCATGTCCTCTGATCTACCTACTTTCATCCTGGGTGACTTCAACATCCCTGTAGATCAGTGATTCTCAACCAGGGTGCCGTGGCACTTTGGTGTGCCACAGACATCAACTTAGGGTGCCCCATGTTTTCTATGAAGACTAACAAAAATGTACTTTTCAATAAAGATTTATAGAAATTTTTATGCACATTATGATTAATTGTGTTATTATGATTGTAAGACCTAATAACAACTGTATATTTATGCATGGAACCTACATTATGCATCTTGATAAAGTACATTAAATATGTTAGGGGTTCCCCGAATATTCTAGATTACGTGTTAGGGGTGCCCCGAACAAAAAAAGATTGAGAACCACTGCTGTTGATAATCATAACCCCCCAGCCCTCAAAAAAGTGCTTGACAACCTCCTTTCTGCTCTTCACAGTTCTTATTACATCCTCCCACTCCTACCTACAGGACTTCTCCAGTGCTGCACCCGAGCTCTGGAATTCCCTCCCCCGCCCCATCAGACTCTCCCCTAGCCTTCAGATCTTCAGACCATCCCTGAAAACTCACCTCTTCAGGGAAGCCTATCAACTACCTCCATAAACATTATCACCAAGAACCACCCCTTCCCTGGACCACTGCACTCAACAGCGCTTCTCACTCCCACCCACTGACCGACAGTTCATGTGGCAGGAGGCACTTAAACCCAATAGCACTTACTCTTCTGTGTCAGACCTACCTTCCTCTAGACTATAAGCTCTCACCAGCAGGGCCCTCTGATCCTTCTGTTCTCCACATCTGATTGTACTATTTAATACCTCTGTATGTCTATTCCCTATTGTACAGCACTGCGGAATTATTTAGCGCTATATAAATAAAGAATAATAACATATTATGTGCATGAATGTGTGTGTGTGTGTGTGTAAAACCCCGTGTACATGGGCCAAGGTCTGGGTAATGTTAACCCTATGAGTGCCAGAGGGGTACTCAACACAGGCAGACTCTACTGCGCATGACTGCATCGTGACAAACATCCTAACAAATTATATAGGATATATACATATATATATATATATATATATATATATATATATATATATATATATATATATATATGTATATATCCTATATAATTTGTTAGGATGTTTGTCACGATGCAGTCATGCGCAGTAGAGTCTGCCTGTGTTGAGTACCCCTCTGGCACTCATAGGGTTAACATTACCCAGACCTTGGCCCATGTACACGGGGTTTTACACAAATATATATATATTCATGTATATTACTACAGCATCTAACATTATAACATACATCTGTAAACCCCACCCCCTTCCAGTTTGAAACAGGAGACTGAAGACTTAAGGTAAGAATCAGTCCCTGTTAACAACCACTTCTGTGTTGAACTGCAGTGGTTGTCCATGTGCATAGCAGTTTTAAAGTAGCTGCTGAGGAAAAGGATGGCCACATTCTTTTGAAGCTAAGTGGTTACGGACCAAAGGGGTGAATAATGCATTATGAAACATGCTTTGCACAGCTCTCTGATCCTTTAAAGAGGTATGATTACCATATACAGTGGGTGGAGTTAATGTCCTGTGGACAATTAAATGGCATGTTCACCTGCATAGATAGACAGGACATCCAGGACTGATTGAAGATCGTATTTCTTCAATAAAGGCAAAAGTACAAAATTCATAGGGACCCTCAGGATTATATGGCCATAGTAAGGTAAGTGGGGGGTTGATATTAGGAGATGTTGCTTTCCTTTAATTAATCCAATATAGGCCTAGATTACAGTGCATTTTATACATAGTTATCTCTTGTTATGAACTGCAATTCTTAGCTGGATCATGAGCAAGGAATCCTAGGTGCCTGCCTAGGGTCCAGGCAAATTGGGCCTGCAAAGCTGAACCGGCCCACAACAAAACAGCTGGCTGGTGGGAAGATCAGATGGATCTACCTACTGGCAAGCTGAGCTCTGTGCCTCCTTCACACAGTCCTCTACAGCCATTTTCCTTGCTGTCCCCTTCACTCTGATGAAGGGGGTGAAACTGGGAGACATGAAAAAAACCTGAGGGGAGAGAGAGAGAAAGAAAGAGGCCAGAGAAACAGGTAAAACAGACTGAGGGGAAAGAGGGGACACAAAGTAAAGGGGAAGAGAAATAGGGGGAACAGACTAGGGGGAGATGAAATAGGAGGAATAGATTGGGGGCTTCCCCTATTTTGCCATTTTTCCATTGTTTTTTCCTTTTGATATTTATTTTCCCCTTTTGCCTTCTCTCCTCCCCAGTAGATGAGCAAACAAAAAGGGTTGTAACAAGGGTGGGGTGGGGTCAGACTGGTGGGGAGGGGGAATTTGAGATCCTGCATAGGGCCTTATGGAGTTCTAATCTATCTCTGCAAATCATGCAGATTAAAGGTACAGTAATACTTAAAATGTAAAAAATATGTTATAGGGTTTATCCTACTGAATAGAACAAGGGTACTCCCAATACTGAAAGGTGGTTTATTCAAGTTATTACAGTTCAAACTTGAATTTTTGATGTGCAATATCACGATGGCTTAAAATTGTACAATGGCGCTGTTGCTACACTATCCTATGGATATCTCTTGTTGACCATGAATCTCCATAGGATGATGTAGCAACAGCGCCACTGTGATACTGCACCTAAAATTTTATGTTTTAGCTATAATAACTATTGATTAAAACACCTTTCAGCAATGGGCGTACCCTTGATTTACTCAGGAGTATAAACCCTACAGCACATATATTTTTTTTACATTTTAAGTATTACTATACCTTTAAGTAGATCAAACAGATCTTATTTTCCATTCTAGTTTCATGTCCTATAGCTTAGAATCAACATTACCTTTGCTTTATATGGATAAGTGGATGTCTTCTCAATACCATGGTCTCTTATGTATTTGAAAGCTCTATACGTGTATCCTCCATTGCAGCCATTATTTCCATAACTGGCTGAACAATCCACCAGGTTCTGTTCGCTGAGCGATACCAGTTTGCCTGTCTTCTTTTTCACCTGACACTCCAGGGAGCCAATAGAACCGAACGCCCAGCAAGATCCACATTGACCCTGCAATGAATTCAATCCATTTAATGGAGGTTTTCTGGGAATTAGTATAATATACAAAAAAAATGATTCAAATGCTACTGTAGAATGAAGGACACCCAGACAAGAATTGTAACAGTATGAGCAGTTGATTCATGTTTTATTCATTTGAAGGAAACATGTGTATATAGGAGTGGCCTGATAATTCTCCTTCACAAAATTAGCTGTTTTGGCTGGGAGATCAATAGAGGCAACGCAGGGGAGTAAGAGGACTCCCCTGTTTCCATACTACCTGAATTACTGGGTAAGAGTGGATTGAATCGGTTAACCCTTTCATGTCAATTAGGGAGGCTTTCCCTGACCAAAATGAGAGGGTTTCTCAATTCCACGCACTTCTACCTGAGTACTTTGGGTAGGATGGAAGCTGGGAAGCTCTGTTGACTCCCCCTACATCACCTCTATTGATCACCCTGCAGAACTAGCTGGGACATCAGTAGCTAGGGGGCATCAGGAGGGGTCCTGATGATCCACCACAAGGTCTCACTGTAAGCTCCTGGTTGAGGGTAAGTGGCAGCATTGGTTGAGGAGGCAGGGGGCTTGACCTCCTCCTCTGTTTTTCAGCAACACTCCTGACAACAAACCAGATACACATACAACACACACACACATACAAAACATTCAATTACATGGAGTCAAGCTTTTGAGAGTCTTTATCAAGTCTAAAGTATACTGGTTATAAGGAAAGAAAAAAAAAATACAACATGTATATAAAAGCCATGTAGAGGAAAGCTTAAAACTGATAAATGAATCCCCTAACAAGAATGCGAGGGGAGGGGAAGGGGGGAGTATTAGAGACAGGGAGAGACAGATAGAACCATGATACATAGATTTAAGAGACATGTTATGAGAGAGATGGGTAAACATGTGCCAGAACAAAATAAATAGAAAATATTGTAAACATTTTTTGATAATGTGCAAGGAATCCCAAGTCCTAAGTATGCTTTAGACTTGATAAAGGGAGCATTGGTCTCAAAAGCTTGTCTCCATGTAATTGAATGATAGTCCAATAAAAAAGATATTATTGCATACTGCAACCTCAACCATACTGCAACCTCAACATGTCTCCTTGTCATGTTTCTCCAGGTTTACCCTCTCTCCTATCCGGATCTTCCGTCTCTCTAGCTAGGTTCCGTCCACCCCGCCCTGTTCTTGGCCTATTTTAGGCATGGGCTCCTTCCTGTCGGTGTGCAATCTAAGCGCTCTGTAACCTGAGTTCTGATCCAGTACCTGTGATTCCTGTTTTCGACCCGGCTGTCCTTGACTTTCCTACAGTCTACTGCTCCTGTATTATCCGACTCAGGCCTGTATTTGACTCTCCTCTTGCCTTCTGATTTGTTACCATGTTCCCCGCTGGCTTTCGACCCTGGATGGTCTGACTCCTCACTTTGTCTACTCCTTAGGTTGTGTTGCTGCCCGCTTGTTGCCGACTCGGATCTGTCGACTATTCTTGTTCGTACTTCCCTGCGCTCAGTGTCGAGTCCTCGGTGTCGTCGACCTCGTGTTGAGTATCCTCGGTGTATAGACTTCCGGTCGGTTGTTTGTTTGTATCCACAGTGTCATCCCGGTGCTCCATGTCGAGTCCTCGGTCTCGTTGACCTCGTGTCGAATATCCACGGTCGGTTGTTTGTTTGAACACCAGTCACATTATCATCATACGACCTCTTCTCTGCTTTCCAGGTCTTCGAAAACAATACTATACCATTAGTAGGTCCTTCTAGTTGTTTCCAGTCCTGGTGAGTAATTGTCTGTCTCCTGTGGGGTTATCCAGCCATCAGGCTTCGCGGCCTGTTTCCGCACCTGGCCTCTGCCGCAGCAAGATCCCCTAGGATCAGCCTCCGACAGCTAGCACTGCTCACGACTCTCCGATCCCAAGTATCTGGCTCCCAGGGTCCTATCTAGTGAGTATCCTCCTTTTATTGTTGTTGTACTGTTTTGCCTTGTTTTTATCACTGAGTATAGTAGCAGCCTGCTACTCCTCCTGGGGTATCCTCCCCTCTTTGGGTTCTCTGGTGACTCACATTGGGAGCTAGGTCGAGAAGCTAACACTCCTCAACTAACCACTGCTGCTTCCTCTCTGCTGCTTCCTTAGCCAACTGCTTAAGAAACAAAAAGTCCGACCTCATGGAAGTGCATCAGTGCCCCTCCTGATTTCCCCCAGCTACTGTTCTTCTAGCCAATTCCACTGGGAGATCAATAGAGGTGACTCAGGGGAGCAAGAGCGCTCCCTTGCTTCCATACTCCCTGGAGCATCTGGGCAGGAGTGTGTGGAATCAGGACACCCTCTCATGTCAATGAGGGAAAGCTGTGCAGGACACTTACTAGTATGTGTATGTGTGTATATATATATCTTCTTGATAAAGGTCCCAGATGCAGACCGAAAAGTTGACCATGTAAATTATTTGCTGAAAATCCTAATAAAAGCATATTTAACAAGTCCCACGGGAGCTGTCCCATTTTTTCAATTATATATTTAGTTGGGTTTGTCACTATTTTTCCTAGAGATCCCTTCATTTATGAAAAATACATTTCCCTTACTATTAGGATGAATTTGAGCACCATTTTATAATATAGGTATTTAATAACTTTGGATGACTATAGAAAGTTTTAGTGCATCACAGGTTCACCAGACAGATGTTTAGAATCCACAGACACACTGTAGGATGTGGTGGATAGTGGGGAGGTGTTTCCATGCTATGTCACTTACGACATATCAGACACATTTCATTTTGTAGGGATAGCAGATATGGGTCAGTACAAATAGTGATTTATGACATACCACAGGATTTTAGCGGTTATTTTTGGTTAGAATTCTGAAAGGCAGGAGATTTATCATGTGTGAATTAAATAATGAATAATAATGAACTCTTGGATGATTAATCATCATTATATTATGTGATTATTTTATTATTTGTTTACTAGCATATACATTAGAATTAATGATAGATTGAGGCTCATATAATAATTTCATATTTACTAAATCAATAAATATTGGCAGTATTTCTCTCCCTTTGCTCTTGTGATGTTAAGTTGCTTTTTTATAAAGTGTCTTGTATGCTATGGAACACAATACGGGGGAATTAATATTTGTTTTTATTCTCATCTATTATGAAATATATTTTTATGAGCCTTTTGGTCTATATTTTATTTTCATTACTGGGGGGAAATGCAGACACAGAGAAACTCCTGAGTGGAGACAGGCATAATAACCTCCACAGGTCTGGCTGATGATGATTGGCGTATGCCTACTGTATGCATCAGTACATGAAAGTAGAAGGCCTGTTGACTCACTTGTCACTGGTGTGTTCAAGTCATGTGAGAAGATTGGCACCCTCCTATGAGCTTTTTCTTTCTTACCTTAAATGGTGTTTGCTAGAAGGATCACCAGTACATTCCATTTATATCTATAGAAATTTTGGCAATGTGTATTGTCCCTTATAGTGCAATTGGTTGCTGCAATATTAGCCCTGTGCTTCTTAGTGACTATTAATTACCTGATCCTTTACTTTGGTCACACAGTTTTTGGTTCTCCAATCGATTGAGTAAGGCACTTCGGTATTAAACAGTTCCGTTGGTGCCTCTGTAAAGTTGAACATGGAATCATTGGGTTCTATGTCTCCAGCCATCATGGTAGACACCTCCTCCCCTGTCTAAAATGCAAAATAGTATTTTAAAGTCCATGATGATAGCTAATCCTTTACATATAATGCTTTGCACTATTTCCTTATTAGCAGTTTCAGAATGTGTGTGTGTGTGTGTGTGTGTGTGTGTGTGTGTGTGTGTGTGTGTGTGTGTGTGTGTGTGTATGGTAATTGAGATGTTCCTCTCAGGCACTTACTGTCTACATTACCTAAATGTAGGTACATCCCCCATTACCTTACATTACCTCCCCCATTCACTGACAGCAATGCATTGCCCACTTCCTATATCACTGACTTCCTGTTTTATACCTACATTACCTCCCCACTCACTGACACTGCTCAGCACTGAAAGAGTTAAGTGTCAATGAGTAAGGGAGGTAATGTAGAGCTAAGACAGGAAGTGTCTGCACGGTGTGCCATGCATAATCTATGAATCTAAGTACCTAGTTTTCTGATTAAAAATGGCTAATACACATCAGTGATTTTTTTTAAAAAATCATGATCACCTAATCTGATTTTATGGAATGGTGTCCCTTTTTAAAAGTTATTTATCGCTATAAATATAATTTAAAAAATTACTTGATAGTCTCCTTTTAATAAACCACTTTGATGCTATAGATCTGTACAGTGAATTGCTTTGCAATTATTGGAGAAATGTTTAGCATGCAAGGGATTCAATACAATGTATAAACTAATTCTCACTTTACAGCAGTGGGTTCTCAATCCTGTCCTTTGGGACACCTAACAGGGTATGTCTAGGATTCACACCTTGATCACAGATACAGTTGAAACGAGAAGTTTACATATACTATATAAAAAGACACATATGCATGTTTTTCTCACTGACATGAAATCAGAATAAACCTTACCCATTTTGGGTCAATTAGGATTACCAAAATTATTTATATTTGCCAAAAGCCAGAATAATGAGAGAGAGAGAATTTT
Source organism: Rhinophrynus dorsalis (assembly GCA_037306005.1). Classification (NCBI taxonomy): domain Eukaryota; kingdom Metazoa; phylum Chordata; class Amphibia; order Anura; family Rhinophrynidae; genus Rhinophrynus; species Rhinophrynus dorsalis. The sequence goes on from CM074728.1 coordinate 58,161,625, forward strand.
TAAGGCATATTTATTACTTTCTGCAAAGTCAAAAGTTTACATACACTAGGATTACTATGCCTTTAAACAATTTGGGACATCCCATATGATGATGTCATGTCTTTGGAAGCTTCTGATAGGTTTATTGCCAACATCTGAGTTAATTAGAGACACACCTGTGGATGTATTTTAATGCACACCAGAAACACACTGTTTCTGTGTGTAACATAATGGGAAAATCTAAAGAAATCAGCCAAAATATCAGGAAGAGAATTGTGGACTTGTACAAGTCTGGATCATCCTTGGGTGCAATTTACAGATACCTGCAGGTGCCTCGTTCATCTGTACAAACAATTATACGCAAGTACAAACAACATGGTAATGTCCAGCCATCATATCGTTCAGGAAGGAGACGGGTTCTTTGTCTCAGAGATGAACGTGCTTTGGTCCGACATGTGCATATCAACCCAAGAACAAAAGCAAAAGACCTTGTGAAGATGCTGGCGGAAGCTGGTAAGATTGTGTCATTATCCACAGTGAAACGAGTACTGTATCAACATGGGCTGAAAGGCCACTCTGCCAGGAAGAAGCCATTACTCCAAAAGAAACATATAAAAGCCAGATTAATGCTTGCAAATGCACACAGGAACAAAGACCTACATTTTTGGAGACGTCCTGTGGTCTGACGAAACTAAAATTGAACTGTTTGGCCATAATGACCATCGTTACGTTTGGAGGAAAAAGGGAGAAGCTTGGAAGCCTAAGAACACCATTCCAACTGTGAAACACGGGGGTGGCAGCATCATGTTGTGGGGTTGTTTTGCTGCAGGAGGGACTGGTGCACTTCACAAAATAGATGGCATCATGAGAAAAGAAGATTATGTGGCAAAACTGAAGCAACATCTCAAGACATCAGCCAGGAAGTTAAAGCTTGGGCGGAAATGGGTCTTCCAAATGGACAATGACCCAAAGCATACTACCAAACTGGTTACAAAGTGGCTTAAGGATAACAAAGTCAATGTTTTGGAGTGGCCATCACAAAGCCCTGATCTCAATCCTATTGAAAATTTATGGGCAAAGCTGAAAAGGCAGGTGCGAGCAAGGCGACCTACAAACATGGCTCAGTTACACCAGTTCTGTCAGGAGGAATGGGACAAAATTCCTACCAACTATTGTGAGAAGCTTGTGGAAGGATATCCAAAACGTTTGACCCAAGTCATACAGTTTAAAGGCAATGCTACCAAATACTAATGAAATGTATGTAAACTTTTGACTTTGCAGAAAGTAATAAAAATGCCTTAAAAAATTCTCTCTCTCTCAGTATTCTGGCATTTGGCAAATATAAATAATTTTGGTAATCCTAATTGATCTAAAACGGGTAAGGTTTATTCTGATTTCATGTCAGATAGTGAGAAAAACATGCATATGTGTCTTTTTATATAGTGTATGTAAACTTCTGGTTTCAACTGTAAGTTAATCAGAGGTTCAGCCACTTAATTCACTCACTTGTACACAAGCAGTGAAATCCTACAGATGTGGCCTGTTATGGGTCCCTGAGAAGATGGGTGGAAATCGCTTATCTAGAGCAAGGGTTTCATGCTTGTAGCCAATGGTTATGCACAGCTATCATAGTAGTACTACAGAAACCAAACCAAAGGCCTTGTAAAAGGATGAATTCTCACCATATCTCCCAGGTGGTTCATTCCAACCTCATAGGACTGAAGTCCCAATGAATACTCCAGGTTATGAACCGTGATAAAATTCAGGGTCTCCTCCCAGATAGCACGTCTTGTTATTTCTTCTTCCTGGGAAGATAAAGGGACAGAATGGTACCAACTTAACACCAACAAATGACCATAGTACCTAGTTTTATTATAAAGCTGATTTCACCAGTAAACCAAGAGGCTCCTGTAATAAGGACTAGAACAGTGCAGGAGCGTACCAACTGCATTGTAAGAGACCAATAAAAATTCCCAGAATCCACACAGAGTTAAATGGGGATTTTAATCTCTTGATTGCAAGAGAGGTCACCAACGAATTGTGAAGCAATGCTTTAGAGACTTCTCTAGCAATCAAGGGGTAAAAAGTATAATTTCAGTTAATGGGAACTTGGGGATCATTTCTGTTGTCCCCTATGATACAGATGGTTTTCTCCAGCTCTTACTCGTACACCAGCGTCCTTGTGTAATACAGAATTGGCAGTCCCTTATTTATATATGTCTTCTCTTACGTATTTGTTTTCTGTCTGTATGAAATATTTTGTATTTGCTTCATATTCCCATTCATCTAGAACAGTGCTTCCCTATGGGCGGTGTTATGGTACCGTGTTTGTGTTGCAAACTATTTAATGTGTCACAAATATATTCAGCCATTTGTAAAGTAAATAATTTTGTTTGTGCCACAATCTGGCACTTTATGCTAATTAGTTTATATGCTGGCCCAATATCACCACACACACTGTATTATGAATAATTCTAGGCACATCCCACACACTGGGGTCATTTCTAATAGCACAGAGAGTGGTATGAATGGCCCAGAACATAACTAATTAGCATAATGTTAATTACAATACATTGCCACACTGTACCACCAAAACATATAGGTTAATTTATCAAAAATGATTTATTTTTCAGAGTAATAGCTATTATAACATATATTCAGATTTTAATATTCTGTAAACAAACTGTTCTTAGGTTTATGGGTCCACTTTAGATCTAGAATATGGAGTACAGTTTCAGTCACCATTTTTTAAAGACATTCTACTGGGAAAAGTATAGCAAGGTGAAGCAAACTTTTAGAGGCCAATACAATGAACTCTCTGGGGAACGCTACTCAAAGATCTGAGCAAAAAAACACAAGGGCAAGTTTTACAAAAAAGCAGCTCTGATTAATCTTCATAGTATTTGGGCCATGGAGTGTTATTTCAATACTGTCAGAGTTGTAATTCAAGAGTAACAGAATGATAAAGTATCCCCCTCCTGCCCTTTTTACTGATGTAACACTGCTCACCTCAGATGTGGAATCTTGTCTTTTGACCGGGTAGCTCACAGCAAGGGACAATCTTCTTACTGTGAACATAAGGAAAACCTTGCCCCCCTTGACAGGTTTTTCAGGTTTTCCCTTCTGCTCACTGAAGATTGTCCCTTGCTTCAATCCATCCAGACAGTCTTGCTGCTCTGAGATGAGCAGTCTTAGATCAGTAAAAGGGGAAGGAGGGGGATACTTTATTATTCAATTACTCTTGAACTACAACTCTGACAGTACTGAAATAACACTCTCCATGGCCCAAATAGAACTTCAGGTGATAATCCCGCCTCAACTGATAGGATTTTTCCTTGCTTCCCCAAGCACTCTGATGTTCTGCTTTTTTACCCTTCGCACCTGTTCCCATCTTCCTGGCCTTTTGTCCCCCACTAGGATCTTATGGGTTATTACTTCCCACCCTGTCTAACTGTCATATCCCACTATTACATGCCCTGGATTGGGACACAGACGAAAGGGTGACATTTGCTTTTCTTCTGTGTTCATCCACAGCACACCCTACCCATAATATTCTTTGTGTTCTCTTACAGATTGGCCTAGTGGATAACAGAGAAGGTGCAGGAGGAGAGCCCTTCAGTAGTTTTCCAATTGGTCCTACCACCTGGAGGGGAGGAGTCAAGACCCACTATCACATGCCATAATTACATGCCACTATTGCATTCCACTATTACATGCCATGAAGAAAAGGAAATATCGGTAAGCGAAGTTCACCCTTTTGTATTTATTTATTTATCTTGCCCACTGGGGGTATAATTTAAAATGGATTCAGTAGGGTTTGCTTGCCTTTCTCTGGATCAACAGAAGAGACACAGTCAGGGTTGAACTCGATGGACTCATCTTTATTCAACCTTATCAAATGTAACTCTGAAGTCCTTACCGGATTTTTATAGCTTTTCTGATGTTTGTTCACCCAGAGCTTCCAGTGGTTGTCCAGTTTAGGATCAGGTGCGCAGTGGGCAGACATCAGCAAAGCAAGAAGTACCACAAGGCACGTACAAGGAGAGTCCATTGTCCTTCTAAATCCTAAACACAGAAATAAAATGAAAATCTGAAAGGGGCTGCTGATACCTTCCATATTCACACTTATACCTAGATAGATACAGACTCACACAGATGCACATTGTTTGTATCACAAGAGCAGTGAACTTTTCTTATGGAAACAACATGCGAAAAGGCTTTTCCTGCTGCCTAAAACAAGACTACTCCCACTACTGGGAGATGTTTCATTCAAAGGTTATTACACTTTCATATTTATATATATTTTTTGTAAATCAAACTGTTAGCAACAGTATCATATAGTGTCCAAAAGACAGATTTGTAGTAATGCTCTGTATTTTTTTTAGGAAAAGAGGAAGACTAAAATAAGAAGACATGATCAAAAGTTAGATTTTGGAGAACACAGAAGTAATGTGTGCAAGTTCTACTTTACAGAAAGGGTTATGGACTTATGGAACAGCCTCCCTGTGGAAGTGGTAAGGACTAATACTGTAAGGGGGATTAAAACTGCCTGGGTTATGTCTGTTCTGAGAACTATGTAAGACTGCATTTTATGTACAAAATAAACATTTGGACTGGATGTAACAATTGCTTCTGCTCTGACCTCAGAATCTGGATGGAACGATTGGTTCTTAGCTGTAGTCAGAATCTGTATTTCTATGGTTCCTTTGTATAAAAGCAAAGTGGAACAATTCTGGGGTAAACCAGCTTTACTCTATGCTATGGGACCAATAAACATTCCCGTGGATTGAAATTTCAATTTAAACTCCTAAAATTCTAGAGAGGTCTCTAGAATTCAATGGGCTAAAAATGCCCATTTTGACCAGTGGGAATTTAGAACTTATTTATGTCTACTATGGTGCAGCTGATTTGCCCCAGAATTACTACACTTTGTTTCTATACATAGTGCGCTATGTTTCTCTTGGAAAGCTTGAGTCTTTGCCTAAAGTTCTATATAGTAAGTGATATGAAGAGCACCCCCTGGTGAATTACAGTTCAATGTGAAAAAAAAAAAAATTATGAATTGATCTGCAATAAATCTTGAATGAAACATTTCACAGCACTGCAAGTACCATGGTTTTAGTCAGTTGGAAAGTATTTTATAGACATATATAAACACATGCACTCATACATATATACATTAATATATACATACATACAGAGACACATATATATATATATATATATATATATCCCTTTGGGTGCCAGAGGGTTACACAAAACATTGCAAAGCAATGTGTTGTCTACCCCTCTGGCACTCAAAGGGTTATATACACTAGAACTATTGGCCCCAAAAAAACAAAAGTCCCATGCAGTTGTATGCATGACTAAATAAACACAGAATGTGATACCTGTGTGGTAGTAATAAGGAAAAATAAAGTGACTTTATGTGAAAGATTATTTTCCCCTGACATACAGGTAAATCCAGAAAGGAGACAATTTTCTTAACCTCTTAACGACCCTTGACGGTCATAGCACGTCATGGGTTGTTTTGAGTTAATGACCGTCATGGTATTCTAGCCCCCCCCCCCCCGGCTGCACGCCGTTCGGGGAGTCCGGAACCGGGAAAAAAAAATGCTCTATGGTCCTTAAGTGACCGCCGCATGCGTGCGCGGCCTGTCCTTAAGGGGTTAATGACTGGATTGTTGAATTTACATTTGTATGTGTATTGTATGTGTGTTTATGTATTGTGTGTTGTGTATGTTTTACATGTGTGTGTTGTGTACATGTATATTGTGTGTCTGTGTTGCATACATGTGTGTTGTACATGTGCATTATTCATGTGTGTGTGTTGTGTGTTGTGGTGTATTGTACATATGTTGTGTGTGTATTGTTTGTGTGTTGTGCATGTGTGTCGTGTGTGTATTACATATGTGTCTGTTTTGCGAACATGTCTTGTGGTGTATTGTGTGTGTTGTGGTGTGGTGTGTGTATTTGTGTTTTTTGTGCATGTGTATATTGAGCGTGTGTATTGTGGGCAATGTGTGTTGTGCATTTGTTTTGTATATTGTCTGTGTGTGTGTTGTGTGCTTTGTTGTGTGTGTGTTTTTTGTGTGTGGTGTGGATGTTATGGATGTGTGTATTGTGTGTGTATTTATTGTCTGTGTTATGCATGTGTATTGCATGTGTGAATTGTTTGTGAATATATTGTCTGTGTGTGTTGTCTGTGTTGTGCATATGTATTGTGTGTGTATTGTGTGTATTTTGTGTGTGTGTGTGTGTGTGTATTGTGCGTGTGTATGTATTGTGCATGTGTATTGCATATGCGTATTGTCAGCGTGTTGTGTGTGTTGTACGTGTGTATTGTGTGTGTGTTGTGGTGTATTGTGTGCTGTGTATTGTTTGTCTGTGTGTATTGCTTGTATGTGTGTGTGTTTTGCATGTGTCTGTTGTGCATGTTTTTTGTGCATGTGTGTATATTGTGTGTGCGTGTGTGTATGTTGGACATATGTTTTGTACGTGGGTGTGTATTGTGTGTTGTGTGAGTTGTGATATGTGTATTTTTTGTGTGTTGAGTGTGTGGGAATTTATTGTGTATGTGTTTTATGTGTGTGTGCATGTATTGTCAGATTGTGTTTTGCATGTGCATTGCATGTATGTATTGTGTGTGTGTAGTGCATGTGTGTTGTGTGTGTTTTGCGAATGTGTGATGTACATGTGTGTATTGTATTGTGTGTGTGTATTGCGTGTGTCTTTAGTGTGTGTGTGTTGTGCATGTGTGTTGTGTGTGTATTGTGTATGTGTTGTGTGTGTGTACATTGCATTGCATCCAGTGTGTTGAAATTCCCATTCAATGGGAATTTTCTAATTGTCATCTATGATGCATTTGGTTTGTTTGGAATTAATTGCTCCTTTTTACCTTGTTGAATATGGCCCTTTCGGTCTTATATATAAGGGTGAGACAATTCTGGAACAAACCATTTGCACCATAGGGGCAGCAATGTGTTGGAGACTCTTTAACATTAAGTGGTTTAAAGCCCATAGTTGGATGTATTTATTTGTCCTCTATGTAGTGGTATAACTAGTCATTGGAGGGCCCTGGTGCAAACATCTATTTTGGCCCCCTAACACACATATTATCTCCTGGGGACAGAACTAGAGCCTATTGGCCCATTCAACGTTTATGTCCTTTACAATGATCTCCCTGGATCTCTGTTTCCAGAGAGTTTTCTGGTTAATTGATCATCAAAGCAGGTTAGTGATAAAATGTAAAAGCGAAAACTGAATGTTCTGTCTTGTTTACTATGTATATCTTGTATCTATAGCCCTGCTTTTATGTTCCTTGGCAGAAAACACTGTGGAAACAGATCATAGACATAAAAAGTAGAAAAATGAAAACATAAAAATAAAAGTATAGTAAATATAGTAATTTACATATGATTTTGCCTGATATGTGATGTCAGAATAAAGGGAAACTTGCTAGGACTGAGAAAGCAGAGATATTTATAAAATGTTGCAGTCTTTATGCATCACAAATTGATCTATATGCTGCAGAGAGAGATTTTTCTGCATTGGTTCAATGTCTTTGTTTTAATTATATGTTTACTAGTTGAAGAGCCCATTACACGGGCCACAGTGCAACTGCCAGCTGGTGGCGGGGCAGTCATACGCAGTAGAGTCTGCCCGCTCCTTCGGAGCGTCCAGCTCTGTATCAGCCGCAGTGCGGGCAGTCTCTACTGCTCATGACTGCAGCACACTCCGCAGTCTCTACTGCGCATGACTGCGTCGTTACACACGTTTTAGCGAATTATTATATAGGATAGCTTTACTGTACTTTCTTTTCTTTCATGGTTCCAGACAGGAAGACTTTCTGAAAACAAATTCAGACGTCTCCCTTTCAGGGACATCCTATATAATAATTTGCTAAATCGAGTGTAATGCCGCGACATGCGCAGTAGACACTGCTGCGCGTGCTGCAGTCATGCGCAGTAGAGACTGCCCGCGCCGCGGCTGATAGAGACTGGGTGGCAGTGGCACTGTGGCCCGTGTAACGGGCTGTTCAACTAGTAAAAATATAAGAAAATAGGTGAAGATAAATAATAATAATCATAAAATTATAGATAGTTTAACTTTACATATTCTGCAATTGGATAACAAGTGAAGTAAAAAGAAAGTGGACTGTCACTTTAAGAAGCGTACCTGTAGGGTGAAAGCTGTTATCTCATTCAGTAGGTGAAGGTCTTCTTAGTCCAGTCTGTTACAGTCCTCACAGTTTTATAGTGGATAAGAGGATTTGCGTCAAGAAGAGATAAATGCCAGGTGCCAGGCAGAGATAGTGGCTGCAGTTAATGGCACAACCTATATCAGATTAAATACTGGAGTTGCCCAATTCTAATTTCACAAAGTTATTCTACTTAAATGTAACTATAAGAAAGCCTTCTGTAACATGTAGCACAATAAACAATGAGTGAAATATGACACTTTAGGCTGTGCTTTATTCCACTGGTAGTCACAGACCCACACATACACTTCTGACTCCTAAAGCATGTTCCACTGGTGAATTTTGTTTCTGGGAAGACTAATAATAATAATGTTTATATTCAGAAGGACTGCTTGCACCTTCATCTTTTTATGTGGTTGTTTATTTTGAGGAGGCTAAGCTTCCCCTGGTCGTCTTTGTTCACCTCCTATGCACCCCAGCCTTGTTCCACTAGTAGTCACAGAAGCACACATGCACTGTTTGACGTCCCAGCCTTGTCTGCCACTACAGGAAATAGTGGGCTCAGGTGGTGATGGGTCTTAGACCTCATATTTGTTGCATTGTCTGCTGGTCCTCAACGAACCACACAAACACTTCCTACCTCCCAGCCAGTGGTCGCTTAAGCTTAGTTCAAGGGAACTACAACTGGACATTCTCAGAAACTGGTCCTGACAGCATTCTCCCTTGTCTCATTCCATAACCTTTTTTGGTGACTTCATCATCCTCACCTGACTCAGGTATGTCCCTTTGTCATGCTGGAATGGAATCTGGTCACGACAGACACCAGCCTGAGAGGCTAGGGTGCAACCATGGATCTCCTGACAGCTCAGAGATGGTGGACTAGAGAGAAGAGATTCCTGTCTATCAACATCCTGCAGCTCCATACATCAATCTGGCAGTTCTATACTGGTCTCAGGTTCTGATGGGGAGTCCAGTACGGATTCAGTCAGACAGCTCAACAGCAGGGGCTTAAATCAATCATCAGGGAGGAGCTCAAAGTGAGTCAGCCTGGAAGGAAGTACGAGAGTTTCTCCATTGGGCAGAATCTAATGTTCCTGCCATACCAGCAGTCCACATACCAGGAGTAGAAAATCTGATCATGGACTTTCACAACCATCAAGTTGTGGATCCAGGCCACTGGGAACACACCCAGAAGGTGTTCAAATAGAAAGTCCAACTTTGGGGTGTTCAAATGGTGGATCTGATGGCCTCTTGCTTGAGCAGGATGGTCACTCTGTTCTGCACAAAGTTCAGGAATCCCTTGGCATTTGCAAGGTACACAGTTGTCCTATATGTTTCCTCCAATTCCTCTAATCCCCAGGAAAATTAAAATGATCAGGATGGAGAAGGCACTAGTCATCCATATAGCTCCATTCTGGCCCCTTTGGGCCATTCTGTCTTCCTCCAAGGCTGGATCTCCTACTCCATGGTCCTGTCTGTTACCAGAATGTGGAAAGGTTAGTTTTAACAACATGGCTCTTGAAGCCAACATCCTAAGGTGATAAGGTTTATCAGACTATGTCATTTCTACCATAGACAGGACTAGGAAACCTTTCTCTTCTGAAATGTACCACAGGTTTTGGTCCGTCTTGCATCAGTAGTACGCTGACAAAGATGTGTCTGTAAAAAAAAGACAAAGCGGAACCTCTAAGCATATACTGTATATTATAATACTTTTTCTTCCCCCACTCCTCAATGCACTCACCAAAAGGTTTCTTGTAGGAATGCCACAATTCTATGCTTTCATGATAGATCTGATATAGCAGAGTTCAGCGTGTCTCAGTGGGAATCCCCGTGCATGTTATCCTCTGAATGCATCCATCCCTGCGATTGCTTCCGATTAGTTCAATCCGCGGGAGTTCCCAATGCAGCGCTAGACCGGTTTAGCAATACAGGTCAAATCAGGTCACCATCAGTCTGCGTCTGATGAAGCGAGAGATATTCTCGCAAAACACTTTGGAGTGATCTATTATTCTTCCTTATAAAGGATTTAGTCCTATTAACATTGAGCCCTTGTGTATATCTCCCATATCGGAATCTAGTCCATATCCTAAGTATCTGTGAAGCTGCTCTCAGTATCATTATCATCTGGTGAGTGCAAAATATTGGGGTCGGATTGCTGGGGAGAAGTGTCTAAGGTGCTGCACTTAGAGGATCTTTCCTTTCAGGTTGCAGCACAATACAGACGCAGACTGATGGTGACCTGGTTTGACCTGTATTGCTAAACCGGTCTAGCGCTACATTGGGAACTCTGGCGGATTGAACCAATCAGAAGCAATCACAGTGATGGATGTGTTCAGAGGATAATGAGCTCTGGGATTCCATGTCCTTCGTACCTCCCAGGAATTTCTTCCTAAGGTGGTCTCTGAGGCATCTCCACTTATTGGATGTGGTGTGCTGCCTTAAGTTCTATGTGCACCATACTGAGTCTTTCTGTAAGACTGATGCTGTATTTGTCATCCCTCAGGGTCCTAGGGTATAGTATGACTGCATCCAAGGTCACTATTGCATCCTGGATTAAGTCTACCATTCGTAAGGCATACGAGCCCAGGAAGAAACCTGTTCCCTTTTGCATCACAGCACACTCCACCAGGTCTATTGGGGCCTGCCGGGCCTACAAGAATCAGGCCTCTGCTGAACAGCTGTGCAAGGTGGCCACTTGACCGTCTGTGCACAACTTTGCCAAATACTACCGTGTTAATGTTCTGGCTTTGACTGAAGCCAGCTTTGGCAGGAAAGTCCCGGAGGCAGCTTTAAGTAAAAGGGGAGAATGGTTACACTCAGGAAGGCTGCCAGTTCTCGGGTCACCACATCAAATATAAAAAAAAAAGAAAAGAAACACCTCTAAGTTTAATATGTTTAATAAGACTTTAATACTCAAGGAAACAACAGTGCACTTACTACAACCCAAAAAGGGTAAGAGCATCTCGGGGTCCCTATCCCCCCTATCAGTCTCGTTACCATGTTCTCCTGAAATATGGATCCCTGATGTCCTTATCTGCCGTTGTTGTTGGCTCAATGAGTTAAACTCCTTGGTCCCATATAGGATATATACCAAGGTCAAAGTTTATAGTCCGCAATGTTGTGAGGAAAAAAACACGGACTAACACGAAAATGGTGCAAGGGTATCCTAATAATAATTCAGAGAGAAAACCCACGGGGGACGTGGGGCTGGGACCAGTATCAAAAATGCACTGAAACATAAACTCTATGGGCCGAACGCGTTTTCGCCGACACACTGCCGGCTTTGTCAAAAGGCCAAACTAACGGAGGTGGACAGCAAACCAGATACATTTATAGCTGCCGCCACCTATGCTTGTGACCCTAATTCCTAAAACATTGATTAAATATACATAATAAATTCCCCCAAAAAATGTAATAATAATAAAATGCACACCACTATCCAACATAAGTACAGTAATATGAATAAATGATATTCAATAGAAACCATGGAATTTATTATATATATGTAATTATGGTACCCTATCTTCACATTTTGAATTTATTGAAGATCTGCAAGTATATTCTTCATGCCTCCCACACATTAAGTACTGTGTATTCTCTACACTGGAATTGCTTAACTATTCCACTTATTTCATTTCCATTCAGGACTACTAACTGTATAATATCATTAGTTTGATGTAGATTTTATATTTTTTACACATTTAATTTTTATATACTTATTTTATTTTAATTCCACAACATTTTTACAGTGAAAGGTATAGTGTGTACTGGTTTTTGCGCTTATCATTTCTGTGATCTGGAGGCAGTTGTGCCTGTCTATGCCTTTATTTTTCCTGTGCCTTATAGCTCTTTAACTGTTTGAGCCACGTTTGCTCTTGTTCTTGTGTGATGTGTTCTTTGTTATTCAGTGTCCATTGACACTTAGTTTGGGCTGTTCCTTGTCTTGGAAAGTCCATGGGAACTCTGGTATCATGGGGCCCGACACTTGGTCCTTTCCTTTTCTTCTTACCCTGGGAGCTCAGTGTTGATATATCCCCATGGTACCTGTGAGTTATATTGGACGACAGAGAAAAGAGGATTTTAATTTTGCCTGTTAAATCCTTTTCTCTTAGTCCATATAACTTACAGGTCTCCCACCCAGTGAAAGGGACCATGCTAGGTGTCCTGTAGCTGGACGTGGGGGTCCTCTTGGGTTTATTGCTCACATGAGTTTTCCTTTCTTCCTTCTTGCTGTCCTACTTAGTAGACTTTTCACAAGTCTATCTGAGGTGGGGCTAATGGGGTAGCCTGGCAGGGAGGAGGGGGAGGCTCTGCCCCTGCACTTCTTCTAGAATTGTTCAAGCACGCTGGAAGGAGTTGTCATCTCCTCATGGTACCTGTGAGTTATATGGACTAAGAGAAAAGGATTTCACAGGTAAGACTAAAATCCTCTTTTCTTATATTCCTGAAGCTCTTTTTCATACGGCCAGGTTTTCTGGGAAATCCCACACCTTGTGGCTAAAGATTTGATCTGAGGACCAATCTTCTAAGGAGTCACTGGTGTCCTTGCCTTTTCAGGGCAAGGCCCTGTTTGGGCCTGACCTGAAGCAGATTATTAGCGACTCTACAGATGGAAAAAAGATCTCCAGCAAGCTGTCCTTTGTGGCAGGAAAGATGCATGAGTTTCATCCCCCCTGTCAATCTGGGTAGCAGAGGGTGCAAATCCCTCAAGTCTCCCAAACATGCCTGCCACAAAGCCAAAACAGATTTGGCAGCACAATCAATTGTCTCCAAAGTCTAAGTCTGACAAGCCAACCTCTGCATGACTCATGGAATCCTGGTCCAACGTTGCCTGTAAGGGCCCTTTTCCACATTTTTCGAGACTCTTGGGCACCCTCTATGATGGACCAGTGGATTTTGCGGATGGTATCAGATGGGAACTGCAGAGATTTCAAATCCCTTCCTCCATATAACTCATTTCTTTCAAAAGTTCTTCAAAATCCAGAAAAAGGTGTGACTCTTCCCCAAAGAATTCTCTACTCTTCTGGAAAAGACGTTTCTGGTACCCGTGTCAGCCCAAGCGTACTTTTCATATTTCTATTGAAACCTTTTTTATGTTTCAGAAGAAGGTCCTCGCCAGACGTCCCATTTTAGACCTGAAATGTCTCAACAGGTAAATTGTTGCTTTAAGATGGAATCTTTGCATTCTGTCATTGCACAGGTGTGTTCGGGGGAGTGTGTCCCAGTGTCTTCCCTTCGCCTCTGCTATCCTAAGTAACCTGCCTGCTCCCTGCTCTGTGTCCTGCCTCCCAGGTGATGTGATCTTATTGTTTTGGGTGATGGATAGTGTGGAGCAGGGAGCACGGAGGTGTAGAGGAGAAACAAACAGGGAGTGCGACAAAGGGGAGCAGAGAACATGAGGCCAGAGGGGAGTGGGAGTGGAAAAAGGAATATGTTATGCAATAGATTTTACTAGGTCATCAATACCACTAAGGGATTCACCTCCATTGCGAGATCAGTAAGAGAGCATCGGGATTCAGACCCCCGTTAACCTTCTCAGCAGTATTCCTTTTCTAAACTTATTTAAGCTTGACAAAATCAGTGAGAAAACAGGGCCATCCATTTCTCTGACGTCTACTGCACTGCAGGCTAGTGTGAGTGTGCACATGCGAATGATGACATGTCATGCGTGAGTTGTAACATCATAGGAATGTCAGTTGTCAGTGCAGGAACACCTACTGGACATTAGTTTTACAGCAGTTTCCTCCTCACTGGAATTTCCCTGTAAAAGAGCAATATAGTCCCCCCACCTGCAGAAAGTACCACAAGAGGAGGAAAAGGGATCTTCTGCGCTTTCCTAGTGATGGATCCACTTTAGGAAAGAGGGACCAACACAAACTATGTGTAAAAGCAGAGATAAGCAATTCTAGGGAGAACCAATTGCACCACAGCAGACAAATTACACTTCTCATTGACATAAATTGTGCTTTTAGCTTTTCTAGTATTAAAGCGGAACTACCATATCACAAAACGTTTAGCTTAACTAAGTCACCTTCTGGAGGCAGAATTATTACCTGATTTAATAGATATATGCTTTATTCCCCAGCTGTCAGTAGCAGGGAGCGCGGATATCTTGCCAGAATGACGTCCACGAGTGTAATGTCCCGCTCGCCCATCGCCCTTACCCTGGGCGTTCTGTCGGCTCCAGGTTGCTTTTTCTGTCTCGGGGTGACTTCTCCGAGCATGCTCCCGCTTCCGGTGGCGGCGCGCATGTCAGCGGACCATAGAGAGGAGTAAGAAGAGGTGTGCCGATATCCTAGCCTCTCTCTCAGGGCTCCTTCCGGCTGGGGGCCTTTATCTTCCTGCTTCCAGCCCTGCTTAGACACGTTAGTATAGCATCTTATCCGTGCTTCCAGTGCTTTTGTGTTTCTTGAGTTCGTGTATGACCCGGACCAGCCTTAGACCAAGCCTCTGTCTGACCCCCTAGCCAAGTGTATTTGTGTATGATCCGGACCAGCCTAGACCAAGCCTCTGTCTGACCTCCTAACCAAGTGTATTTGTGTATGATCCGGACCTGCCTAGACCAAGCCTCTGTCTGACCCCCTAGCCAAGTGTATTTGTGTATGATCCGGACCTGCCTAGACCAAGCCTTTGTCTGACGTCCTAACCAAGTGTATTTGTGTATGACCTGGACCTGCCTAGACCAAGCCTCTGTCTGACCTCCTAACCAAGTGTATTTGTGTATGACCCGGACCAGCCTTAGACCAAGCCTCTGCCTGACCCTGTGCCAAGTCTTTCTGTGTATGACCCGGACCTGCCTTAGACCTTGCCTCAGCCTGTACCCTATGTCTACTTATCCCAGTGTATGATCCGGACCAGTACTTGACCCAGCCTCTTCTTGTTCCAGCTTCCTGTGGATCTTCCAGGACTGTGCCTACTTCTTCTCCGCCAGCCTTGGTGTGTCCCATCAGCAGTACCTGCCTCACGGGATCCCTCTTCCTAGGAGACCTGAGTGAGTACCGCTTCTTTCTTGGAGATTACCATCCTCCCTGGGGACCTCTGAGTATAGTTTTCTGGGTTGGGGTTATCCGTGGTTACCCAGCGTCTCCTCTGCTAGGGGCCACAACATCTGGCTTTGCGGCCAGCACCTATAGGCGGCTCAGCCGCAGCACAACCCTGGCCTAGGCAACCTACAATCTCTAGCTCCGTTCTCTAACTTCGCTCCCTAGCATCTAGCTCAGTGGCCCCTTGTTGGAGGAGTTTCCTGTTCCTGCTCCAAGGTACTCCCAGTCCCTTAGCTGTCCTCGCTCCTGGTTGTGACAACGAGCCTGTGCTGTCAGTCCCAGCCGGAGCCAAATGGCTCCTAGCAACGCCTCCTAGACCCGGCTGGGACTGACAGCGCAGGCGCGTGGACGTCATTCTGGCAAGATGTCTGCACTCTGTGCTACTGACAGCTGAGGAATAAAGCATATATCTATTAAATCAGGTAATAATTCTGGCGACTAGCGCTACTAAGCAGCTAGTCGCCAGAAGGGGACTTAGTTAAGCTAAACATTTTGTGACATGGTAGATACGCTTTAAAGGGATTAACTGTCCCATTTATGTCACTGGGAATTTGGGGAAAGTTTATTTGATCCCTATGATGCAGTTGCTTTGAGCCAGAAGTTATTCTTAGTACATCAGCTTGGCAGGAGTTTTCATGTATCTGATGTGCAAAAGACATTTCTACATAAGAAGTTTATCTCTAGAGATTTCACTTTCACAGAATCTATATATTTCATGTTGTTTATCTCTGTGGTTCATGTTAATCTGATCTTTAGAAATCTTATTTAGAAGAAGTCAGCTCCGGGCAACCACATAGATTAACACTTTAAGGATCAGAGTGGTGAGCAACACATTGTGTGTAAATACCATACATAATCATTTCCTTAAAGGGTTACAGGTATAATAACTGTAATTGTTTCCAATAAAATAATACTGATACAACAGTTTCTATTTTTGTCCTATAACCTTAAAACAGCTTTAGTTTTAAAGAGAAGTAAAAACTGCCTGTGCATTTTATTAGCCATTTGTTTGTAATATAAATTCTTTTTTGAGAATTTAACCTTTATTTGAGGCTGCGTGACCCCAAATACGTTGGAGGAGTACAGGGTCCTCATACAGTGAGTATACTGGAGAGATAGAATATTCTGTACCCCAAGGAGCGAGTCAGTGGATTTGGGGCAAGAAGAAGGCAACATGGAGACAGGTCCTAAGCACGGTCAACTCCTTCTCCAGCTGCAACTGGTCCATGGAGTCCATCAAAAAGCGTTGGGTGATTGCAAGTGCTTCTTCAAGCACAAGATTTGTGAAGTGGACATGCATGCCAGAGGCATCGGAGGTGGGCCTCCTCTCGACATCACATTCAATCCCTGGGAGGAGATGCTCTGACAGACTCTGCCAGCGACGGCTGTTGAGGGGATCCCAGGTGGGAGTGACACTGGAGACAACAGGACCCTTCAGACTGCCAGTAAGTGCATCAATCCATAACTACATATTCCTTAACACAAGTTCAAGAACACAGCTCTGAGAGGGTTCAAAGAAGGACAGAATTCCGGACAAACCCTGCACATATGGGAAAGGTCAATCAGGATAAATCCTGTTCAGTCCCCATTTAACTCCCTCTTGATCAACTACACTCACAGTATACAATCAAAACCCACCAACATATTTGAGACAAATAGCTGTTATGTTTACCACAATGTCATAAATGGAGCAACAGAGAGGCCAGCAGCTGACTTCTTGAGTGCCCGAGGGATGACCAACGCAATGATCCGCATTGCATTGGCTACCCCCTCTGGCACTCAGAGGGTTGACAGAGGACGAACATAATACAACAGGGTTACATTGCACAGGCCCACAATGGTCCGCTCACACATTACACTTCAACTGATACAAACTGATTGCATGTACAACACATAGGCCTCAACAGCAAACACACTAGGGCCTCAGAACACAACAATGCACCATTGGAAAACAATGATAAACGAGTACAAACAATGTCAGCAACACCAACAAGCGATGCAAGCAAACAAACATAGATTGAAGAACACAGCAACTCAAGCAGCTGTAGGACACCTCTCACACTCACCAGGAGAGCAACAACAAACACACATCCAACATTGCATTCCAGGCGTATGTGTTGTACATGCATTCACTGTTTCTCAGAAGAACAGTGATTTTTCATCTTTTTTCATTATATATATCTTGAAGAGTGTGGATATCAAAGAGGCATTCTTCTCCATCCCCACACCTCAGGATACATGTGATTCCCATTGCTCAACCATGCCATGTTGGATGTGTGTTTGTTGTGACATTTTGGTAGTTTAACACTTTCCTTAGTGTTCTGCAATTAAAGGGATAGTAATGTTTCATGATAAAAGCAGCTCTAATTAATCATCATAGTATTTGGATTTTGGAGAGTGTTATTTCAATTCTGTCAGAGTTGTAGTTCAGGAGTAATTCAATGACGAAGTATCCCCCTCCCACCCATTTTACTGATGTAACACTGCTCAGCCAGATCAGAAGGGAGGCGCCCAGGTAGACTGCAGAGAGGGACAATCTTCAATTAAGATAAGGGAAAAACCTGAAAAGCCTGTCAAGGGGGGCAGGGCTTTCATTGTTCTCATAGGAAGAAGATTGTCCCCTGCTGTTATCTCTCTGGTCTATGGACTGCATTCCACATCTGAGAAGAGATGGCTTACACTAGGTAAAAGGGGCGGGAGGGGAAACTTTGCTTGTGAATATCTCTTAAACTATAAAGGTTTGAGAGATAAGACTTATATAATTCTTCATGTATTTTTAATGTCTACAAAATAAAATAAAGTTAAAACGAAGTATTACTATCCCTTTAAGTTCATTGTGGTATTGAGTAATACTGGCTTAGTGTCCTCCTCCACTTCAATAGAATGTATTTTTTTCACCCGTTCAGGTGTCCCCAGGAGTTTTTGGGACTTTTCCTTGAATTTGTATTTTAGTCTGACTTTAATGCGGTGGCTCCTTTAACAACTGGAGCCCACCCACGGCCATCATTGCTCCATTTACTTCAATGGAAGAAACTTCTTTGGAACATATCTTTGCAACTGTTTGGGCTACAAAAATCAGAGTTTCTTCATGTCTCTTCATGACCTATGAGTGCCCGTGGAGCAAGAAGCAGCACATTACTGGAGTGACACCTTGCTACAGATGGAAAAAAAGTACCTTGTTGCCCCATATCTCCACCAAGCTGTCCTTTGTGGCAGGGAAGATGGATGTGTTTCATCCCCCCTGTCAGTCTGGGTAGCAGAGGGTGCAAATCCCTCAAGTCTCCCAACATACCTGACCCAATGCTAAGACAGATTTGACAGCACAATCGATCGTCTGCAAAGCCTAAGTCTGACAAGCCATCCTCTGCATGACTCACAGAGTCATGGCCCATTGTTGCCTGTAGGGGCTGTGTCCACATTATTTTGAGACTCCTGGGCATCCTCCATGATGGACCAGTGGATTTTGCGGATGGTATCAGATGAGAACAGTATAGATTTCAAATCCTTTCCCCCATAAGCATCTTTCAATCAAAAGTTCCTCAAAAGCCACAAAAGGTGTGGCTTTTCCCCAAAGTAGTCTCCATTCTTCTGGAAAAGCAGATTCTGGTACCCGTTTCAGTCCAAGTGTAGTTTTCATATTTCTATTGCAACCTTTTCTATGTTTCAGAAGAAGGGCCTCGCCAGTTGTCCCATTTCGGACCTGGAACGTCTCAAACAGTAAGTTGTTGCTTCAGAATGGAATCTTTGCATTCTGTCATTGCACAGATGTGCCCGGGGGAGTGTGTCCCAGTGTCTTCCCATCACCTCTGCTATCCACAATAACCTGCCGGCTCTCTGCACTGTGTCCTGCCTTCCAGGTGATGTGATCTAATTGTTTGAGATGGTGGAGAGTTGGGGAACAGGGAGCATGGAGGTGTAGAGGAGAAAAAAAACAGGGAGCTTGACAAAGGGGAGCAGAGAGCATGAGGCCAGAGGGGAGTAAGAGTGGAGAAAAGAATATATCATGCAATAGATTCTACCAGGTCATCAGTAATATGGATATTATCCAATTGTGCCTGGCTGTAGTGAGTATAATGGTGTTTCTTGCTTCAGGTCTCTCATTTCAGAGTCCATTACAGGATCATCAAGAGCGTGTCAGGATCACTATTCAGATCCCCGTTCTACCGAGGCCATTCATTTCTCTGACTTCTACCACACTGCAGGATTGTGTGAGTGTGCACGTGTGAATGATGACATGTCTTGCGTGAGTTGTAACATCATCACAGGAATGTTGGTTGTCAGCGCGGGAACACCTACTGGACATTAGTTTTACAGCAGTTACCTACTCACTGGAATTTCATCCCCCCTGTCAATCTGGGTAGCAGAGGGTGCAAATCCCTCAAGTCTCCCAAACATGCCTGCCACAAAGCCAAAACAGATTTGGCAGCACAATCAATTGTCTCCAAAGTCTAAGTCTGACAAGCCAACCTCTGCATGACTCATGGAATCCTGGTCCAACGTTGCCTGTAAGGGCCCTTTTCCACATTTTTCGAGACTCTTGGGCACCCTCTATGATGGACCAGTGGATTTTGCGGATGGTATCAGATGGGAACTGCAGAGATTTCAGATCCCTTCCTCCATATAACTCATTTCTTTCAAAAGTTCTTCAAAATCCAGAAAAAGGTGTGACTCTTCCCCAAAGAATTCTCTACTCTTCTGGAAAAGACGTTTCTGGTACCCGTGTCAGCCCAAGCGTACTTTTCATATTTCTATTGAAACCTTTTTTATGTTTCAGAAGAAGGTCCTCGCCAGACGTCCCATTTTAGACCTGAAATGTCTCAACAGGTAAATTGTTGCTTTAAGATGGAATCTTTGCATTCTGTCATTGCACAGGTGTGTTCGGGGGAGTGTGTCCCAGTGTCTTCCCTTCGCCTCTGCTATCCTAAGTAACCTGCCTGCTCCCTGCTCTGTGTCCTGCCTCCCAGGTGATGGGATCTTATTGTTTTGGGTGATGGATAGTGTGGAGCAGGGAGCACGGAGGTGTAGAGGAGAAACAAACAGGGAGTGCGACAAAGGGGAGCAGAGAACATGAGGCCAGAGGGGAGTGGGAGTGGAAAAAGGAATTTGTTATGCAATAGATTTTACTAGGTCATCAATACCACTAAGGGATTCACCTCCATTGCGAGATCAGTAAGAGAGCATCGGGATTCAGACCCCCGTTAACCTTCTCAGCAGTATTCCTTTTCTAAACTTATTTAAGCTTGACAAAATCAGTGAGAAAACAGGGCCATCCATTTCTCTGACGTCTACTGCACTGCAGGCTAGTGTGAGTGTGCACATGCGAATGATGACATGTCATGCGTGAGTTGTAACATCATAGGAATGTCAGTTGTCAGTGCAGGAACACCTACTGGACATTAGTTTTACAGCAGTTTCCTCCTCACTGGAATTTCCCTGTAAAAGAGGAATATAGTCCCCCCACCTGCAGAAAGTACCACAAGAGGAGGAAAAGGGATCTTCTGCACTTTCCTAGTGATGGATCCACTTTAGGAAAGAGGGACCAACACAAACTATGTGTAAAAGCAGAGATGAGCAATTCTAGGGAGAACCAATTGCACCACAGCAGACAAATTACACTTCTCATTGACATAAATTGTGCTTTTAGCTTTTCTAGTATTAAAGCGGAACTACCATATCACAAAACGTTTAGCTTAACTAAGTCCCCTTCTGGAGGCAGAATTATTACCTGATTTAATAGATATATGCTTTATTCCCCAGCTGTCAGTAGCAGGGAGCGTGGATATCTTGCCAGAATGACGTCCACGAGTGTAATGTCCCGCTCGCCCATCGCCCTTACCCTGGGCATTCTGTCGGCTGCAGGTTGCTTTTTCTGTCTCGGGGTGACTTCTCCGAGCATGCTCCCGCTTCCGGTGGCGGCGCGCATGTCAGCGGACCATAGAGAGGAGTAAGAAGAGGTGTGCCGATATCCTAGCCTCTCTCTCAGGGCTCCTTCCGGCTGGGGGCCTTTATCTTCCTGCTTCCAGCCCTGCTTAGACACGTTAGTATAGCATCTTATCCGTGCTTCCAGTGCTTTTGTGTTTCTTGAGTTCGTGTATGACCCGGACCAGCCTTAGACCAAGCCTCTGTCTGACCCCCTAGCCAAGTGTATTTGTGTATGATCCGGACCAGCCTAGACCAAGCCTCTGTCTGACCTCCTAACCAAGTGTATTTGTGTATGATCCGGACCAGCCTAGACCAAGACTTGAGTGAGTACCGCTTCTTTCTTGGAGATTACCATCCTCCCTGGGGACCTCTGAGTATAGTTTTCTGGGTTGGGGTTATCCGTGGTTACCCAGCGTCTCCTCTGCTAGGGGCCACAACATCTGGCTTTGCGGCCAGCACCTATAGGCGGCTCAGCCGCAGCACAACCCTGGCCTAGGCAACCTACAATCTCTAGCTCCGTTCTCTAACTTCGCTCCCTAGCATCTAGCTCAGTGGCCCCTTGTTGGAGGAGTTTCCTGTTCCTGCTCCAAGGTACTCCCAGTCCCTTAGCTGTCCTCGCTCCTGGTTGTGACAACGAGCCTATGCTGTCAGTCCCAGCCAGAGCCAAATGGCTCCTAGCAACACCTCCTAGACCTGGCTGGGACTGACAGCGCAGGCGCGTGGACGTCATTCTGGCAAGATGTCTGCGCTCCGTGCTACTGACAGCTGGGGACTAAAGCATATATCTATTAAATCAGGTAATAATTCTGGCGACTAGCGCTACTAAGCAGCTAGTCGCCAGAAGGGGACTTATTTAAGCTAAACATTTTGTGACATGGTAGATACGCTTTAAAGGGATTAACTGTCCCATTTATATCACTGGGAATTTGGGGAAAGTTTATTTGATCCCTATGATGCAGTTGCTTTGAACCAGAAGTTATTCTTAGTACATCAGCTGTTAGGAGTTTTCATGTATCTGATGTACAAAAGACATTTCTACATAAGAAGTTTATCTCTAGAGATTTCACTTTCACAGAATCTATATATTTCATGTTGTTTATCTCTGTGGTTCATGTTAATCTGATCTTTAGAAATCTTATTTAGAAGAAGTCAGCTCCGGGCAACCACATAGATTAACACTTTAAGGATCAGAGTGGTGAGCAACACATTGTGTGTAAATACCATACATAATCATTTCCTTAAAGGGTTACAGGTATAATAACTGTAATTGTTTCCAATAAAATAATACTGATACAACAGTTTCTATTTTTGTCCTATAACCTTAAAACAGCTTTAGTTTTAAAGAGAAGTAAAAACTGCCTGTGCATTTTATTAGCCATTTGTTTGTAATATAAATTCTTTTTTGAGAATTTAACCTTTATTTGAGGCTGCGTGACCCCAAATACGTTGGAGGAGTACAGGGTCCTCATACAGTGAGTATACTGGAGAGATAGAATATTCTGTACCCCAAGGAGCGAGTCAGTGGATTTGGGGCAAGAAGAAGGCCACATGGAGACAGGTCCTAAGCACGGTCAACTCCTTCTCCAGCTGCAACTGGTCCATGGAGTCCATCAAAAAGCGGTGGGTGACTGCAAGTGCTTCTTTAAGAAGAAGATTGGTGAAGTGGCCATGCATGCCAGAGGCATCGGAGGTGGACCTCCTCTCGACATTACATTCAACCCCTGGGAGGAGATGCTCCGACAGAATCTGTCAGTGACGGCTGTTGAGGGGACCCCAGGTGGGAGTGACACTGGAGATGACAGGACCCTTCAGACTGCCAGTAAGTGCATCAATCCATAACTACGCATTCCTTAACACAAGTTCAAGAACACAGCTCTGAGAGGGTTGACAGAGGACGAACAAAATACAACAGGGTTACATTGCACAGGCCCACAATGGTCAGCTCACACATTACACTTCAACTGATACAAACTGATTGCATGTACAACACATAGGCCTCAACACACTAGGGCCTCAGAACACAACAATGCACCATTGGAAAACAATGATAAACAAGTACAAACAATGTCAGCAACACCAACAAGCGAAGCAAGCAAACAAACAAACATAGATCGAAGAACACAGCAACTCAAGCATCTGTAGGACACATCTAACACTCACCA
Source organism: Rhinophrynus dorsalis (assembly GCA_037306005.1). Taxonomy (NCBI): domain Eukaryota; kingdom Metazoa; phylum Chordata; class Amphibia; order Anura; family Rhinophrynidae; genus Rhinophrynus; species Rhinophrynus dorsalis. The sequence goes on from CM074728.1 coordinate 58,184,934, forward strand.
GGAGAGCAACAACAAACACACATCCAACATTGCATTCCAGGCATATGTGTTGTACATGCATTCACTGTTTCTCAGTAGAACAGTGATTTTTCAGCTTTTTTCATTATATATATCATGAAGAGTGTGGATATCAAAGAGGCATTCTTCTCCATCCCCACACCTCAGGATACATGTGATTCACAATGCTCAACCATGCCATGTTGGATGTGTGTTTGTTATGACATTTTGGTAGTTTAACACTTTCTTTAGTGTTCTGCAATTAAGTTCATTGTGGTATTGAGTAATACTGGCTTAGTGTCCTCCTCCACTTCAATAGAATGCATTTTTTTCACTTGTTCAGGTGTCCCCAGGAGTTTTTGGGACTTTTCCTTGAATTTGTATTTCAGTCTGATTTTAATGCGGTGGCTCCTTTAACAACTGGAGCCCACCCACGGCCATCATTGCTCCATTTACTTCAATGGAAGAAACTTCTTTGGAACATATCTTTGCAACTGTTTGGGCTACAAAAATCAGAGTTTCTTCGTGTCTCTTCATGACCTATGAGTGTCCGTGGAGCAAGAAGCAGCACATTACTGGAGTGACACCTTGCTACAGATGGAAAAAAGTACCTTGTTGCCCCAGATCTCCACCAAGCTGTCCTTTGTGGCAGGGAAGATGCATGTATTTCATCCCCCCTGTCAGTCTGGGTAGCAGAGGGTGCAAATCCCTCAAGTCTCCCAACATACCTGACCCAATGCTAAGACAGATTTGACAGCACAATCGATCGTCTGCAAAGCCTAAGTCTGACAAGCCATCCTCTGCCTGACTCACGGAGTCATGGCCCATTGTTGCCTGTAGGGGCTGTGTCCACATTTTTTGAGACTCCTGGGCATCCTCCATGATGGACCAGTGGATTTTGCGGATGGTATCAGATGAGAACAGTATAGATTTTAAATAATTTCCCCCATATAGCATCTTTCAATCAAAAGTTCCTCAAAATCCACAAAAGGTGTGGCTTTTCCCCAAAACAGTCTCCACTCTTCTGGAAAAGCAGATTCTGGTACCCGTTTCAGTCCAAGTGTACTTTTCATATTTCTATTGCAACCTTTTCTATGTTTCAGAAGAAGGGCCTCGCCAGATGTCCCATTTTGGACCTGGAATGTCTCAAACAGTAAGTTGTTGCTTCAGAATGGAATCTTTGCATTCTGTCATTGCACAGATGTGCCCAGGGGGGTGTGTCCCAGTGTCTACCCATCACCTCCACAATAACCTGCCGGCTCTCTGCACTGTGTCCTGCCTTCCAGGTGATGTGATCTAATTGTTTGAGATGGTGGAGAGTTGGGGAGCAGGGAGCATGGAGGTGTAGAGGAGAAAAAAACAGGGAGTTTGACAAAGGGGAGCAGAGACCATGAGGCCAGAGGGGAGTAAGAGTGGAGAAAAGAATATGTCATGCAATAGATTCTACCAGGTCATCAGTAATATGGATATTATCCAAATGTGCCTGGCTGTAGTGAGTATAATGGAGTTTCTTGCTTCAGGTCTCTCAGTTCAGAGTCCATTGCGGGATCAGTAAGAGAACATCAGGATCGCTATTCAGACTCCTCTTAACTGTTCTACTGAGACCATTCATTACTCAGACTTCTACAGCACTGCAAACTAGTGTGAGTGTGCACATGTGAATGATGACATGTCATGCGTGAGTTGTCACATCATCCCAGGAATGTCAGTTGTCAGCGGGGGAACACATACTGGACATTAGTTTTATAGCAGTTACCTCCTCAATGGAAATTTCCCTGGAAAGTAGGAATATAGCCGCCCCTCCTGCAAAACCTACCACAGGAGGAGGAAAAGGGATCTTCTGCACTTTCCTAGTGATGGATCCACTTTAGGAAAGAGAAACCTGCAGAAACATGACAGGGTCCTATGTGTAAAAGCAGAGAAAAGCAATTCTGGGGAAAACCAACTGCACCACAGGGGACAAATTAACTTGTCATTGATATAAATTGTGCTTTTAGCTTTTCTAGTATTAAAGGGATTAACTGTCCCATTTATATAACTGGGAATTTTGGGAAAGTTTATTTGTTCCCTATGGTTGCTTTGAGCCAGAAGTTCTTCGTAGTACCTCAGCTGGTAGGAGTTTTCATGTATCTGATGTGCAAAAGGCATTTCTACATAAGAAGTTTATCTCTAGAGATTTCACTTTCAAACCATCTATATATTTCATGTTGTTTATCTCTGTGGTTGATGTTAATCATCTCTTTAGAAATCTTAAATTGAAGAAGTGAGCTCCGTGTGCCCACTTAGATTAACACATTAAGGATCAGAGGGGTGAGCAACACATTGTGTGTAAATGCCATACATAATCGTTTCCTTAAAGGGTTACAGGTATAATAACTAATTATTCCATTTAGACAGGAAGTAAGTTCTAGGGGAGGTGATAAAGTAATGTAGGCATAAGACAGGAAGTGCTATGGGAGGTCAATGCTAGGGAAGGTGGGAAGTGCATTGCTGAGCAGTATCAGTGAGTGGGGAGGTAATGTAGGGATAAGACAAGTCAGTACTAGGAAAGATTTGCAATGCATTGATGAGCAGTGCCAGTGAGTGGGGGTGTTAATGTAGAGATAAGACAGGAAGTAATTTCTTGGGGAGGTGGACAACACATTGCTGAACAGTGTCAATGAGTGTGTGTGTGGTGGGGGGGGATATAGGGATAAGACAAGAATTCAGTGCTGGAGTGGTCAGTGCTAGGTGAGATGGTTGATGCATTGCTGAGCAGTGTCAGTGAGTTCTATAGGTAATGCAAGCAAAAGACAGGAAGTCAGTGCTAGGGGAGATCAGTTCTAAGAGAGATGTACAGTACAGTGCTGATCAGTAACAGTGAGTGGGTGGGAGGGTAAATGCAATGATAAGACAGAAAGTCAATGCTAGGGGAGGTCAGTTCTATGGTAGGTGGGCAATGCATTGCTCAGCAGTGTCAGTGAGTGGTGTATGTAATGCAGGGAAAAGACAAGAAGTCAGAGCTAGGGGAGATCAGTTCTAGAAAAGGTGGACAGTGCATTGCTGAGCAGTGTCAGTGAGAGGAGGGAGATAATGTCGGGATAAGTCTATTCAATGCTAGGGACAATTTGTACTGCATTGCAGAGCGTAAGTGAGTGTGGGAGGTAATGTAGAGATAAGACAGGAATAGGGTGACCACATTTCAATTCTGCCATTCAGGGACACTGCAGAGAGAAGAGCACACCACAAAGTTCGAAACACTAGAGGGAGAACATCCCAGTGACTTCTGTGACAAAAAGCCGTGCCTATGGTGATCTACAAGAAAATGCACCTCAATCCCAAATCCTTAGATTAGCATTACACTACAACAAAATTGCACTGAAAGTCCCGATTGATGTCAATATAAAGACTCATTTCTCTCTCTAGTGTTTAAAGCTATGTTTGGCAGCCATTTTTCTGTAGCCCAGCAGAGACATCACTTTGTGTCTATGGGCCATTCTTCTTATAGTGTTTACACCTCTGAGTTCAGGAGTCTTCATTCCAGGACATTGTACTGTCCCAGAAGGGGGCTGTCTAGTACAAGGGACATACATTTAAAATCCGGGACTGTCTAGGGCAATCCAGGACATGTGGTCACCCTAGACAGGAAGTGTATACTGTGGAGGTGGGCAAGTTATTGCTGTGTAGTGTCAGTGAGTGTTGTATCTATTATAGGGAAAAGACAAGAAGTCAGTGCTAGGGGAGGTGGACAGTGCATTGCTGAGCAGTGTCAGTGAGTATGGTTGGTAATGTAGGATAAGACAAGAAGTCAGTGATAAGGGAGGTGGGCAGGGTTTTGCTGAGCAGTGTCAGTGAGTGGAGGAGGTAATGCAGGGATAAGGCAGGAAGTCAGTGCTAGGGGAGGTGGGCAATGCATTGCTGAGCAGCGTCAGTGAGTATGGGTGGTAATGTAGGGATAAGACAGGAAGTCAATGATAGGGGAGGTGGACAATGCATTGCTGAGCAGTGTCAGTGAGTGTGGGTGGTAATGTAGGGATAAGACAGGAAGTCAGTGCTAGGGGAGGTGGGTAATGCATTGCTGAGCAGTGTCAGTGAGTGGAGGAGGTAATGTAGGCATAAGACAGGAAGTCAATGATAGGGGAGGTGGCAATGCATTGCTGAGCAGTGTTAGTGAGTGTGGTTGGATAAGACAGGAAGACATCTCTGCAGGTAGAGATCACATCCCTGCACATAGAAATGACACATCCCTGCACATAGAAATGACACATCCCTGCAGGCAGAAGCACCATCCATGCAGGTCCAAGCACAATCCCTGCAGGTGAAGGTAACATCTCTGCAGATAGTGTTTACATCCCTGCAGGTAGAGAGCACTTCCCTGTCGGTAGAAAGCAAATCCCTGGAGGTAGAATTTTTGTCCCTTTAGGTAGAGACCACATCCCTTTAGGTAGAAATGCCACAGCTCTGCAGGTAGAAGACATATCCCTGTTGGTTGTGGCACCATCTCTGCAGGTAGAGGTAGGTAGATGTCCTATCTCTGCAGGATGAAGTTCCATCCCTGCATATAGAGGGCACATCCCTGTTGGCAGTGGCACAATCTCTGCAGGTAGAAGTTCCATATTCCTACAAGTAGAAGCACCATCCTTTCAAATCAGAGTTCCATCCTTGTAGGTACAGCACACACCCTGAAGGCTGAAGTGCCATATATCTGCAGATACAACCACCACCCCTGCAGGTGCTGGTCATATCCCTGCAGGTACATTTGACATCTCTGCAGACATAGGTCACATCCAGGTAGGTCACATCCTTGCAGGTAGAAATCACATCTCTGCAGGTTGAAGTGTCATTACTGAAGATAGAGGTCACTTCCCTGCAAATAGCGGTCACATCCATGTAAGGTACATCCCTGCAGGTAGAAGCACCATTCCTGCTAGGAGAGGTTGCATCCCTGCAAGAAAAAGTGCTGTATCTCTACAGGTAGAAGTGCCCTATCCCTGCAGGTAGACAGGCTATCCAGCAGGAAGATGCACCATCTCTTCAGGCAAATGTGTTACAGCCCTACAGAAGCCACCATTTGCAGATGGAGGTCACATCGTAGCAGGTTGCAGTGCCTTCCCTGCAGGTGAAATGCCACATCCCTGCAGGTAGAGGTCACATCCCTGCAGGTAGAAATGCTATATCCATGCAGGGAGATATCACATTCCTGTGGGTAGAACTGCACCATTCCTTCAGGTAAAGGACACATCCTGCAGGTAGAAGCGCCCTGTGCCTGCAGGTAGAATCACCATCCTGCAAGTATGGGCATCTGGAGTGGTGGGCACTTGCCCTCTCCCTACAATTGCCCCCCCTCATTATAAAAATAGGGGCCGGGCTTGCTGGCCTGGGGGTAATATTAGGGCATTGCAGGGAGAGGTCACATCCAGGGAGAGGGCAAATCCCTAAAGATAGAAATCCCACATCAATGCAGTTAAAGGTCACATCAAGGTAGGTCACACCTTCCAGTTTTATACATCTCCTCCAATATATATATCTAAAAATTATAATAACAAACTTATTTTCTTGCTTTGACAACAAAGGCTTTTTTTCCCTGTTCAGTCCTTCATTCTCTGGTGAGTGACAGTTTCTGAAGCCCCACCCACTCCTCTCAGCTGCTCAGTCACATGACCTGCAGTGGGCTGGACTTTGACCATAAGTGGGAGGTTTATAGGAAGAAAACAGGAGGAGGAATCCAGCTGAATTTACCAGACCCGGAGATTTTCAGAATAAGGTTAAAATATCAAAACTAACTGTACATGTTTAACCCTCTAAGGACCCATGACGTGCCAGGACTGTCATGGGTAAACTTGCGTTAATGACCTTATGATGGTCCTGGCACATAATGAAATTCAGGGATCCCCGTGCTCCTGCATGCCGCTCGGGAACCCCTGAATTCATTCAGAAAAAAAGCTCCTTAGGTGTTAATGTTTGTGGGGGCACTTAAAGGGATAGTAATACTTAAAATGTAAAAAAAAATATGTTGTAGGGTTTATCCCCCTGAGTAAAACAAGGGCACTCCCACTGCTGAAAGGTGTTTCATTCAAAAGTTATTAATATTCAAAGTTTAATTTTTAGGTGCAATATCACAGTGGCCTGAAATTGTACAGTGGTGCTGTTGCTACACCACCCTATGGAGATTAATGGTCCCGGGACCAGAGCTGTCCATAGGATCGTGTAGCAACAGCGCCACTGTACAATTTCAGGCCATTGTGATATTGCACCTAAAAAATTCAACTTTTAAAATTAATAACTTTTGAATGAAATACCTTTCAGCAGTGGGAGTACCCTTGTTTTACTCAGGGGGATAAACCCTACAACATATTTTTTTTACATTTTAAGTATTACTATCCCTTTAAGAGCGTTAGGGGTAAGCTCCCCAATGCTGTAGTTATTAAGTCTATTTTTCCCTTAAAGGGGAACTATCACCCCGCAATAACTTAAGGTTGACTTATTGCTCACCTGACGACTAGCTGCTTAGTAGCGCTAGTCGCCAGAAATCTTAGCCGGTTCTGCAGATATCTGCATTTTACAAGAGCAGGAAGCACTGACGTCTCTTCACAGTGACGTCCGTGCGCCTGCGCTGTCAGTCCCTTTTGCACCGCACGGTGCAAAAGGGACTGACAGCGCAGGCGCACGGACGTCACTGTGAAGAGACGCCCGTGCTTCCTGCTCTTGTAAAACGCAGATATCTGCAGAACCGGCTAAGATTTCTGGCGACTAGCGCTACTAAGCAGCTAGTCGCCAGGTGAGCAATAAGTCAACCTTAAGTTATTGCGGGGTGATAGTTCCCCTTTAAGAAGGCACTGCCTTTATAAGTTTTTGCATGCCAGAGGGGTGAGCAACTCAAATATACAGAATGGTATACAAAACATTGCCAGTCAATGCACTTCTCAACCCTCTGGTTCCTAAATGTTTAAATATGTCTTTGCTTCTCTTCTTCATAGAAGACTATACATAAAGAAAACATGTTTCTTGTTACTGTGTTAATAGAGATTATTTTGTTTCAGTCCCTCCTTCCCTTATGAGTGACAGTTCCTGAAGCTCTGCCCACTCCTCACCGGCTCATTCACATCTCCTGGAGTTGTCTGGTCCTTGAACGTCTGAGGGAGGTTTAGGGAAAGACAGGAAGGAGAAGGGGGAGTCCAGCTGAATTTATAAGATTATCAAAATAAGGTAAAAAATACTGAAAAACTAACTCAATTTTTGAGGTTTGTGGAGCCACTTAAGAAAGTTAGGGATCACTCCAAAATGCTGCATTTATTAAGAAAAGTGTGTATTTATTTTAGTCGGAGACACTGCCTCTTCTTCCTTTAATGGGTGCCAGAGGAATGAGCACTGTTTTACGTGACCAATGCTGCAATTACTGAAATGGGTAAGCAATGCATGTTTCTACCTATAACCTAATGCAATGTAGTGATCTATAAATATGTTTATAATTTATATTGCCTTCCCCTGAGCCAGAGCAACTTGGCTGTCAAGTCCCAATCACCTAAAACCAAATACTGTATGGATGGTTTATTTTTTTATTCAGAAAACAATTTTTTTGAGTTAATTAAATGTATAGATTATGGTAATTACGTCATGCTGCGCAAGCACTTCCTGTCATAACCCTACATTACCTCCCCCCATGCACTGACACTTAACTCTGTTAGTGTTGGGGAAGTAGGTAATGCATTGTTGAGCAGTGTGAGTGAGGAGGTAATGTTGGGATAAGACAAGTCAGTGCTAGGGAAGATGGGCAATGCATTGCTGAGCAGCGCCAGTGAGCGGAAGAGGTAATGTATAGATAAGACAGGAATTCAATGCTAGGGAAGATGGGCAATGTGGGGAAAGTGTTGTAAGGATAAGACACGTCAGGACCAGAGAAGATGAACAGTGGCAGTGAGTGGGAGAGGTAATATAAGCATAAGACAGGAAGTCATTGCTAGAGGAGGTGGACAGTGCATTGCTGAGTATTATCAGTGAGTGGGTGAGGTAATGTAGGGATAAGACCAGTCAGTGCTAGGGAAGATGGGCAATTCATTGCTGAGTGGTGTCCATGTATGGGGGAGGTAATGTAAGGATAAGACAGGTCAACACTAGGGAAGATGGGCAATTCACTTCTGAGCAGTGTCAGTGAGTGGGGGAGGTATTGTAGAGGTAAGACAGGAAGTCAGTGCTAGGGAAGATGAGCAGTGTCAGTGAGTGGGAGAGGTAATGTAGGCGTAAGACAGGAAGTCAGTGCTAGAGGAGGTGTACAGTGCATTGCCGAGCAGTATCAGTGAATGGGGGAGGTAATGTAGGAATAAGACAAGTCAGCGCTAGGGAAGATGGCCAATGCATTGCTGATTAGTGTCCGTGTATGGGGGAGGTAATGTATGGATAAGTCAGGATCTCCTTGCTAGGGGAGGTGGGCAATGCATTGCTGAGCAGTGTCAGTGACTGGGGTAATGTAGAGATAGACAGGAAATCAGTGAAAGGGTAGGTCAATGCTAGGTGGGAAGTGTATTGCTGAGCAGTGTCAGTGAGTGGGGCAAGTAGTGTAAGAATAAAACTGGTCAGTGCCAGGGAAGATGAGCACTGTCAGCGAGTGGGAGAGGTAATGTAGGCTGCGGCATAAGATAGGAAGTCAGTGCTAGGGGAGGTGGGCACTGCATTGGTGATCAATGTCAGTGAATGGTGTAGGCAATGCAGGGAAAAAGACAAAGTCAGTGCTAGGGGAGGTGGAGAGTGCATTGCTGAGAAGTCTCAGTGAGTGTGGGATGTAATGTAGAATGCGGCATAAGACAGGAAGTCAATGCTAGGGGAGGTGGGCACTGCATTGCATTGAATGGTGTATGCAATGCAGGGAAAAGACAGGAAGTCGGTGTTAGGGGAGGTCAGTTCTGAAAGAGGTAGACAGTGCATTGCTGAGCAGTGTCAGTGAGTGTGTGTGTGTGTGTGTGTGTGTGTGTGTGTGTGTGTGTGTGTGTGTGTGTGTCTGGGAAATGCAGGGATAAGAAAGGAATTCAATGCTAGGGGAGGTGGGCAATGCATTGTTGTCAGTGTCGGTGAGTGATGTATGTAATGCAGGGAAAAGACAGGAAGACAGTGCTAGGGGAGGTCAGTTCTAGGACAGATGGACAGTGCATTGTTGAGCTGTGTCAGTGAGTGTGGCAGGAAATGTAGGGATAAGACAGGAAGTAAGTTCTAAGGAGGTGGGCAGTGCATTGCTGAATAGTGTCAGTGAGTGGGGGAGCTAATATAGGGCTAAGAGAGGAAGTGCCTGCACTGCATAGCTTAATTATTGTAATCTTTAGATCTAAATACCTGAAAACTACATGAAGAAGATTTATATTAATTAGTCCCTCTTTTTCTGGTGATATCCGTTGCTGAATTCCAACTCTCTCCTATCCGCATGGGCCGCTCCTTTACATTTCCTCCAATAGACTTTGCCTTCACCATCATTGGGAAGTTTAAAGGAAGTAAGGGCAGGAGGAGGAGACCAACTAATTGTACCACACCCAGAGAAATTTAGAGTAGGGTGAAAATATAATATTTAAGGGTTGTTGGGCCATTGAGGTGAATTAGTCATAAGCTAGTACTTGCTCTGTTTATTAAATACATTATTTAATTTTAATTTGTGTCCTCCGTTATGGTGAAACTGACATCCTACAGCTAGAGGTCCCATCCCTGCAGGAAGAGATCACATTCCTGTAGGTAGAAATCCTGATATATATAAGTCACATCCTTGTAGGTAGAAATGCTGTCTCTGTAGATTGCTCCATATATGCAGGTAAAGGTCCCAACTCTGCATGTAGAGGTCTCATACCAGTAGCTAGGGAGCACGTCCTTGTAGGTATTATTGCAATACCTTCAGGCAGAGACCACATCCCTGCAGGTAGAAAATACATCTCTGCAGGCAGAACTAGGAGAGGTCACCTCTCTGCAGGTAGGAATGCTACATCCCTGCAGGTAGAGGCCAAATTCCTGAAGGAAGAAGCGCCATCACTACAGGTAGAGGTCATATGCCTGTAGGTAGTGGACACATCCCTGTAGAGAGTGGAACCATTCCTGCAGGTAGAGGGCACATTCTTGCAGGAAAAGCCACCATCTCTGTAGGCAACAGGTCACACGTCTGCAGCTAGGGGTTACATCTCTGCAAGCAGAGGTCATGTTTCTGCAGGTAGAGAGCACAACCCTGTAGATAGTGGAAAAATCCCTGCATATAGAGGGCAGATACCTGAAGGTAGAACTGCCATCCAAGCAGATAGAAGTGCCATGCCTGCAGGTAGAGGACACATCCCTGCAGATAGTAGGCACATCCCTGCAGGTAGACGTTCCATCTCTGTAGGTAGAGGTCAAATATCTGCATATAGAAGTCATATCCTTGCAGGTAGAAGTTCCATCCCTGATGGTAGGAGGCGACAGGCAGAGGACACATACCTTTTGGTAGTGGAACCATGCCTGCAGGTAGAATGCATATCCTTGTAGGTAGAACTGGCATCCAAGCAGGTAGAAGTGCCATGCCTGCAGGTAGAGGTCACATCCCTACAGTTATAATTGTCACATCCCTGCAGTTGGAAATGCCACATCCCTGCAGGTAGAAGTGCCAACTCGGCAGGTTAAGGTAACATCTTGGTGACAGTCACATTGCTGCAGGTAGAAGAGTCATCTCTTCAGGTAGAAATGAGATATCCTGCAGGTGGAGGGCACATCTCTGTAGGCAGAAGTACCATCTCTGTAGGTAGAGGTCAGATCCCTGCAGGCTTAAGTGCCACACATGCAGCTGGAGGTAGCATCCTATAGACAAAAGTTAGAACTCTGCAGGTAGTAGAGCTATCCCCGCATGTAGAAATGCTTTATCTCTGCAGGCATAAGTGCCATCCCTGCAGACAAGAGGGCACATCCCTGCAGGTAGAAGTGCCATCCCTCTTGATACACTCACCATCCCTGCAGTAAGAAGGGTCATCTTTGCAGGTGTAGGTCACATCTCTGCAAGTAGAGATCACATCCCTCCACAGATAGGGCACATCCCTGCAGGTAGAATTACCATCCCTGCAGGAAAAAGTGGCATTCCTGCAGGTACGAGTTTATGACTCTGCAGACAGAGGTCACATCTCTGCAGGTAGAGGTCACATCCCTGCACATAGAAATGACACATCCCTACAGGTAGAAGCACCAACCATGCAGGTACAAGCAAAATCCCTGCAGCTGAAGGTAAATTCTCCGCAGATTGCATTTACAGCCCTGCAGGTAGCGGTCACATCCCTGCAGGTAGAAAGCACTTCCCTGCAGGTAGAGATACCACATTCCTGGAGATAGAATTGCAATCATTTTAGGTAAAGATCACATCCCTTTAGGAAGAAATGCTACATCTCTGCAGGTAGAGGGTGCATCCCTGCAGGAAGCTCCATCCCAAGAGGTAGAAGGCAAATCCCTGCAGGTAGAAGACATAACCCTGTTGGTTTGTGGCACCAGGTAGAGGTCACATTCCTGTAAGGAGAGATCCTATCTCTGCCGGATGGAGCTCCATCCCTGCAGATAGAGGGCACATCCCTGTTGGCCGTGGCATGATTCATGCAGGTAGACGTGCCATATTCCTACAGGTAGAAGCACCATCCATTTAAGTCGGAGCTCCATTCCTGCAGGTACAGCACACACCCTGTAGGTTGAAGTGCTATATCACTGCAGATAGAACTACCGTCCCTGCAGCTGCTGGTCATATCCCTGCATACAGAGGTCACATCCAGGTAAGTCACATCCCTGCATGTAGAAATCACATATCGGCAGGTTGAAATGCCATTACTGATAGCAGAGGTCACTTCCCTGCAATTAGCGGTCACATCTATGTAAGTTACATCTCTGCAAGTAGAAGCACTATCCCTGCAGATTGAGATCACATCCCTGCAGGGAGAGGTTGCATCATTGCAGAAAGAAGTGCTGTATTCCTATAGGCAGAAGTGCCTTATCCCTACAGGTAGACAGGCCATCCTACTTGAAGAAGCACCATTCTTCATGCAAAGAATATAACTCTACAGCAGAATTGCCAACATTTGCAGGTTGCAGTGCCTTCCCTACAGGTGAAATGCCATATCCCTGCAGGTAGAAGCCACATCTCTACAGGCAGAAATGCTACATCCATGCACGGAGATATCACATTCCTGTGGGTAGAACTGCACCATCCCTGCAGGTAGAAATGCAATATCCAAGCAGGGAGATATCACATTCCTGTGGGTAGAACTGCACTATCCCTGCAGATAAAGGACACATCCTGCAGGCAGAAGCGTCCTATGCCTGCAGGTAGAATGCAAGCATGGGCGTCCGGAGGGGTGGGCACTTGCCTCCCCCCCCAATATAAAAATAGGGGCTGGGCTTGCTGCCCTAGGGGTAATATTAGGGCATTGTCCCCCTTCCTGGAAAAATAACTGTGGACGCCCTGAAAGAGGTGCCGACTCTTCAGGGAGAGGTCACATCCAGGTAGAGGGCAAATCCCTGAAGGTAGCAATCTCTATTCCTGCAGGTAAAGGATAACATCAATGCAGGTAGAGGTCACATCCCTTCAGGTAGAACTCACATCCCTGCACAATGTAGAAGTCACTTCCTTGCAGTTGGAATTCTCGTCTACGTAAGTTACATCCCTGCAGGTAAAAGCACTATTCTTGCAGATAGGGGTGACATCCCTGCTGGAAGAAGTGCTGTATCCCTGCAGGTAGACATGCCATCCTTACAGGAAGATGCAGCATCCCTTCAGGTAGAGATCTCATCTAGATAGGTCACCTCCCTTCAGGTAGAAGTCACTTACAGGCAGTTAGAGGTCATATCCATGTAAGTTACATCCCTACAGGTTGAATTGATTTTCCTGCAGATAGTGGTAACATCCCTGCAGGGAGAGGTCACATCCCCACTGGAAGACATGAAAGTAGAACCATCATCCCTGCAGGTGCAGGTCATATCTATTCAGGTAAAGGTCACAGCTCTACTGGGAGATGTCACATCCAGGTAGAGGTCAAATTCCTGCAGGTAGAAATGCCACATCCCTGCAGGTAGAAATATCACATCCCTCTATGTAGCGGAACAGTCTCTGCAGGGAGAAATCACATACCTGCAGGTAGAACTACAACCACTGCAAGTAGATATGCCATTCCTGCAGGTAGAAATGACACATCTCTGCAGGTAAACTTGCCACATCACACTATGTAGAAAGACCACCTCTGCCATCTTTGAGGTAGAGATCACATTGTGGCAGGTAAAAGCACCATCCCTGAACGTGGTGGTCATATATCTGCAGGTAAGAGTTCTCATCCCTGCAGGTAAAGGTCATCTATGTGCAAGTAGATGGAACATTGCTTTAGGTAGAGGGTACATCCCTGCTGATAGAACTGCCATCCAAGAGGGTAGAAATGCCACCTCTACAGGCAGAAGTGCCATATCCCTGCAGGCAGACACTTCATAACCCTGCATGTATAGGTCACATTCCTACAAGTAGAAACACCATGTCTTTGCACATAGAGGGCACATCCCTGTAGGCAGAAGCACAATCTCTGCCAAAATGTTGCATCCCTGCATGTAGAAGTTCCATCCTTTCTGGTAGAATTTCCATCCCTGCAGCAGAGAGCACATCCCTGCAGATAGAAGACACATCCCTCTCTGTAGTGGAAAAATCTCTGCAGGCAGAAGTCACATCCATGCAGGTAGAGCTGCCACCCCTGCAGGTAGAAATGCCACATCCCTTCAGGTGGAGGTCACATCCTGCAGGTAGTGGTCACGTCAAGCCAGACAGAAATGTCACATCACTGCAGGTATAGGCAATCTTTACTAGTATTATAAACTGTAGGAGATATATATGGTTTAAAATGTTTAACAAGGTAGCACTCACAACCCTGCATGTAGGGGACACATTGTTGCAGGTAGAAGTCATATTCACATACATACAGTTAGAGGTGATATCCAGGTAGGTCACATCCATGTAGGATGAAGTCACATCCCTGCAGGTTGAAGTGCCATCCCTGCAGGCAGAGACCACTTCTCTGAAATTAGAGGTTACATCCATGTAAGTTATATCCCTGCAGGTTGAATTGCTATTCCAGCAGACTGAGGTCACATGCCTGCTGGAAGAAGTGCTATATCCCTTGCAGGTTGAAGGGTTGTATCCCTGCAGATAGATGTGCCATCCCACAGGAAGAAGCACCATCCTTTGAGGTAGAAGTCCCATTCATACAGGTAGAATTGTCACTCTTGCAGATGTAGGTCACATCCCTGAGGTTTGAAGTGCCATCCTTGCAGGTAGAAATGACACATCCCTGCAGGTAGTGTTCACATTCCTGTGGGTAGAACTGAACTATCCCTACAGGTAGAAGTGCCATTCGTGCAGTTACAGGATGCGTCCTGCAGGTAGAAGTGCCATGCCCCCTGCAGGTAGAACTACTGTCACTGCAGGTGCATGTTATATCTCTGAAGGTAGATGTCACAACTCTGCAGGAAGAGGTCACATCCAGTCTGAGGGCAAATCCCTGAAGGTAGACATGTCACATCCCTAGATGTAGAAGGTCACATCCATGCAGTTAGAGGTCACATCCAGGTAGGTCACATCCCTGCAGGTAGAAGACACATCCATGTAATTCACATCCCTGCAGGATGAAGTGCTATTCCTGCAGTTAGAGGCCACATTCCTGCTGGAAGACGTTTCATATCCCTGTGGGTAGATGTGCCATTCCTACAGGAAGAAGCACCATACCTTCAGGTAGTGTTCACAACCCTGAGGGTAGATTTGCTACCCTTGCAGATGGAGCTTGCAACTGCAGGTAGAGGTCACAGTCATGCAGGTCAAGGTCACATCCCTGGATGTAGAAGGGCCATATCCCTGCAGGTAGACATACCATTGATACAAGAATGAGCACTATTCCTGTAGGTACAAGTCACGTACATGGAAATGACATTCCTGAAGGTAGAAAACCTCTCACGGTAGGTAGACATTAAAATCCTGCAGGTAGAGGTCATATCCCTGCAGGGAGAAGGAATATTCCTACAGTTAGACAAGCAATATCCAGGTAGAAACGCCACCCTGCAGATACAGGTAATTTTCCTGCAGATCGAGGTCACAGTTATGCAGGTTGATGTCACATCCCTGCAGGTTAAGGTCATCACCCTTCAGATAGACGTTACATCCTTGAAGATGGATGTTCCATCCCTGCCACATCCCTCTAGGCAGAAGCACCAACTCTGCAGAAAGATGTCACATCTCTGCAGGAAGAACTGCCATCCTTTCAGGTACAACTACCATCCCTGCAGCAGAGAGCACACCCCTACATATAGAAGGCACATCCCTCTAGGTGGAGGAAAGCTCTCTGTAGGCAGATGTTATATCCCTGCAGGTAGAACTGCCATCCTTGCTGGTAGAAGTCTCATAATTACAGGTAAAAATGCCACATACTTGTAGGTATAAGTCATTCTTTCTAGTATAATATACTCTAGCACATAATAGATATCATATACCTGCAGTTAGAAGTCATATTCCTGCAGGGAAGTATTTCATTCCTGCAGGTAGAAGTGACCTATCCTATCCCTGCAGGTAAACAAGGCATCCCTGCTGGTAGAAGTGCCCTATCCCTGCAAAAATAAACACCAGCCCAGCAGGTAAAGGACACATCCCTGCAGGTAGAAATGCCACATCATTGCAGATAGAAATGTCACATCCCTGCGGGTAGAGGGCACATCATTGCAGGTAGAAATGTCACATCCCTGCAGGTAGAGGGTACATCATTGCAGATAGAAATGTCACATCCCTGCAGGTAGAGGGCACATAATTGCAGGTAGAAATGCCACATTCCTGCAGGTAGAGGGTACATCATTGCAGATAGAAATGTCACATCCCTGCAGGCAGAGGGCACATCATTGCAGATAGAAATGTCAAATCCCTGCAGGCAGAGGGCACATCATTGCAGATAGAAATGTCACATCCCTACAGGTAGAGGGCACATCATTGCAGATAGAAGTGTCACATCCCTGCAGGTAGAGGGCACATCATTGCAGATAGAAATGTCACATCCTTGCAGGTAGAAACCTGTAGCTATAGAAATTCCTGCAGGTGGAGATCACATGCCTGCAGGGAGAGAGTACATCCCTGCAGTAAGAAGTTCCATATTCCTGCAAGTAGATGTGCTATATTCCTACAGGTAGAAGTGTGATTCTTCTAGGAAGAAGCACCATCCGTTCAGGTAGAGGTCACATCCTTGCACGTAGAAGTGCCACCCTTGAAGATGGGTCACATCACTGCAGGTTGAGGTCTCTTCACTGCAGGTCAAGGTAACCTCCTTCAGATTGAAGTTACATCCTTGAAGGTTGATGTGCCACCCTTGCAGGAATAAGTGCCACATCCCTGCAAAGTACCAACGCCCTGCAGGTAGACGGTCACATCCTTACGGTTAGAGGTTAGGTCCAGCTAGGTAACATCCCTGCAGGTTAAAGTACTCTCCCTTCAGGCAAATGTTACTTCCCTGCAATTAGAGGCCACATCCATGTATGTTATATCCCTGCAGGAAGAAGCAATATTACTGCAAATTGAGTTCACATCATTTCAAGGAATGGTCACATTCCTGCCGGAAGAAGTGCTCTATCCCTGCACATAGTAGTGCCATTTCCCTACAGGTTGACATGCAATCCCACAGGAAGCAGCACCATCCTTTGAAGTAGAGGTCACATACCTGCAGGGAGATATCACATCCCTTTGTGTGAAACTGCCCTATCCCTTTAGGTAGAAGTGCGATCCCTTCAGGTAAAAGACACATCCTGCAGTTAGACGTGCCATATTCCTGCAGAGGGAACCACCATCACTGCAGGCACAGGTCATATCCCTGAAAATGGAGGTCATGACTGCTGGCAGAGGTCAAATCCCGGTAGAAGGCAAACCTCTGAAGGAAGACGTGCTACATCCCTGCATGTAGACAGATTATATCCCCATAGATGGCAATATCCCTGCAGGTAGAAGCATCATCCCAGCAGGTAGAAGCTCCATCCCTGCAGGTAGAAGTTCAATCCTTTCAGGTTGAAGTGCCATCCCCACAGCAGACAACACATCCCTCCAGATAGTGGGACAATCCCTGTAGGTATTACTTCCATTCTGCAGATAGATGTTCTCTTCCTGTAGGTAGAGGTCACATCCCTGCAGGTAGAAATGCCACATCACTGCAGGTAGAGGGCACATCCATGCAGGAAGAGCTTCCATTCTGCAGGTAGGTGTTCCCTTTCTGTTGGTAGAGGTCACATCCCTGAAATAACACATCCCTGCAGGTAGAGGACACATCCCTGAAAATAGAGGTCACATCCCTGCAGGTATGAATGCCAGATTCTTCCAGGGAGAAATGCCACTTTCCTGCAGGTAGAGGGTTACATCCATGCAGTTAGAGGGCACATCCAGGTAGGTCTCATCCCTCCAGGTTTAAGTGCCATTACTGCAGACAGAGGTCACTTTCTTGAAATTAGAGTTTGCACCCATGTCATTTACATCCCTGCAGGCAGAAGCTCTGTTCCTGCAGATTGAGGTAACATCCCTGTTGGAAGAAGTGCTGTATCCCATGCAGGTGGAAGGTCTGTATCTCTGCAGATAGACGAGTCACTACACCAGAAGCAGCACCATACATTCTGGTAGAGGTCACATCCTTACAGGTAGAATTGCTACCCTTACAGATGTAGGTCACATCCCTGCAGATAGAGGTTGCATCCTGGTGTCTAGAAATACAATATCCCTGCAAGTAGAATTCACATCCCCTGAAAGGAGATATCACATCCTTGTGGGCAGAACTCTGCCCTATCCCTGCAGCAGGTAGAAGTGCCATACCTGCGTATAAAGGACAGATCCCGCAGATAGAACCACCATCACTGCAGGTGCAGGTCTCATCCCTGAAGGCAGAGGTCATGACTCTACAGGCAGAGGTCTCGTCCAGGGAGAGGGTAAATCCTTAAAGGTAGAAATGCCATATCCATACAGTTAGAGGCCATATCCAGGTAGGTCACATTCCAGCAGGTAGAAGTCACATCCATGTAATTTACATAGCAACAGGTAGAAGTAATATTTCTGCAGATAGAGGTTATGCTCCTGCTGGAAGAAGTGCCATATCCCTGCAGGTAGACGTGCCATCTTATCACGTAGAGGTCACATCCCTGCAGGTAGAATTGCCACCCTCGCAGATGGAGCTCACATCCCTGCCAGTGAAGGTCACATCCCTTCAGGTTGAAGTGCCATCCCTGGAAGTAAAAATTATACATCCATGCAGGTAGAGGGCACAATCCCTGCAGGTAAAACTACCACAACCCTGCAGGTACAGATCATTGCAGGTAGAAGTGAAAAAATCCCTGCAGGTAGATGTGCCATCACTACAAGAAGAAGCGACATTCCTGCAGATAGAGGTCATATCCATTAAGTCACATCCCTGCAAGTGGAAAAGCTCTCCCTGCAGGTAGACCAAAAATCAGATAGAAGGCACCGCGCACTATTACCAGGTGAAACACTATGTGGGATAGAGAGAGGCACAGATCGAAAATAAATAATATATAATTGATATATAATTATTAATATACTAGTTTTAAAGCCCGTGTACACGGTCCAACACTGGCTATGCTGCAGTCATGCACAGTACTGACGGCCAGAACGTGCCACAGCTGATACAGAGTGGGGCTCTCCGATTTTGGCAAGTAAAGTTAGCCACTTACTAGAGATCTTATTTGATCTTTGCCCATCAAAGTCTCTGCTCTGCTGTCTTGTGTGTCTCCGAATCCTGTCTCTTGAATGCTGGTATCACTTTAGATTTCAAGTCCCAGACTGGAAGGCGCAGTGTGTGCGCTGAAACGCGTTGAGCCGAGACCTTCCAGGTGTGAGACAGAGGACGCCATCCGAAATCAGGTGGTGACAAGGGAGCGAATTGCATCGCACAGCCTGGAACGTGAAATCTAAAGTGATACCAGCACTCGAGAGACAAGATTCGGAGACACACAAGACAGCAGCACAGAGACTTTGATGGGCAAAGATCAAAGAAGATCTCTAGTAAGCGGATAATTTTACTTGCTTTGATAAATTATTGTGACTCCGATTGAGACTGCGTATACATACAATAGATTTGTCCATAATAATGAGACTCTCTTATAAGCGGCCACTTTTAATATATTCACTCTCCATTCATCACCATTATAGTACAGGCATTTTTTCTGGATATCTCACACAATATATTGTTCCATCAGATGTATATCACATTTGTACGTAATTGACTATACTTCTATACCTATAGAGCTACACGTTAATGAAAATTGATCTCTACTTTGATTTATTTGTATGTGTGTTGTATTGTATCTATATATTTTGGACATTTGATATATATATATATATATATATATATATATATATATATATATATATATATATATATATATCTTTTATTTCTTATGTGTGATATATTTGAGATTAAAACAGATAACTTTCATTTTACTTCATTTTGTCAAAAAAGTCTGTGATCTGCATGTATTCTGATTATAACCTACTACACTTAGCGGAAATTTGCGCTGTGTACCCCCTTCATTTTGTCTCCCTGCAGGTAGCCATTAATTTCCCTGTAGGAAGGAGTGCCATATTTCTGCATTTAGAAGTGTCATTCTTCCGGGAAGAAACAATATCCATGCAGGGTGATGTGCCACCTTGCAGATGGAGGTCACATCCCTGCAGATTAAGGTCTCAGCTCTGCAGATAGAGGCCACATCTCTGCAAGCAGAAGTCAAATTCATACAGATCATTGTCACATCCCTGCAGTTAAGTTCATCATTCTGCAGATAGAAGTTACATCCCTGAATGTGGATGTGCAATCTCTGCAGGAATAAATGCCACATCACTGCAGGTACAGGTAACATATAGCAGCAGGTAAAAGCATCATCCCTGCAGGTGTTAGTCATATCTCTGCAAACAAGAGTTCACACCCCTGCAGGTAAATGTCACGTCTCTGCAACTAGAGGGAACATTGCTGCAGGTAGAGGTCACATCCCTGTAAGCAGAGGCACCATCCCTGCAGGTAGAAGTCCTATCGGGTGTCAGTGCCTTCCCTGCAACAAAAAGCACATCCCTCTATGTAGTGGAACAATCTCTTTAGGTAGAGGTCACATCCCTGCAGGTAGAACTACCATCCCTGTAGGTAGAGGTCACATTCCTACAGGTTCAAATGCCACATCCCTGCAGGTAGGGGACAAATCCCTGAGGGTAGAGGTCACATCCCTACAGATATGAGCAATTCCTGCAGGTAGCTGCAAGGAGATTTCATGTATATGCAAGTAGACATCACTTCTCTGTAGGTAGAGGTCACATCTCAACAGGCAGAGGTCTCACCCCTGCAGGAAGAAGTGCAATCCCTGCCAACAGAAATCATATCCCTGAAGGTAGAAATGCCATACTCCTATAGTAGGGGTCACGTGGGGGATCTGTGGTCACATCTCTTCAAGAAGAAGTCATATTCTTGGGGGGGGGGGGGGTTTGAGAATGTATGTGGGGGATACCAGTGAACTGTGGAACAAGTGTATGGGGGTCAGATGGTGTATCTGTGACTATCAGTGGACAGTGTAAACTAGACTGGAGTTCAGACAGTGTATGTATGTGGGGATACTGGTGGAAGGTGGAATGAGGCAGGGGGTAAGATAGTGTATATGGGGGATACTGGTTGAACCAGGCTAGGAGGTCAGGCAATGTATGTGGGGATACCAATGGAACCATACTCAGAGGTCAGGCAGTGTATGTGTGCATACCAGTGGATAGTGAAAGCTGTCTGAGGTCTGTGGTCAGACAGTGTATGTGGAGTATCTGTGACTGCTAGTGGAGGTGGGACCAGGTTATGATATCACACAGTGTAATACCAAGGGATAGTGGACCCAAGCTGGGTGGGGGGGCCAGCAGTGTGTTTGGGGATCTGAGACTACCAATGGAAAGTGAAACAAGGCTCGGGGGAGGGGGTCAGACAATGTATGCACATTCCTACAGGTTCAAATGCCACATCCATGCAGGTAGGGGACAAATCCCTGAGGGTAGAGGTCACATCCCTACAGATATGAGCAATTCCTGCAGGTAGCTGCAAGGAGATTTCATGTATATGCAAGTAGACATCACTTCTCTGTAGGTAGAGGTCACATCTCAACAGGCAGAGGTCTCACCCCTGCAGGAAGAAGTGCAATCCCTGCCAACAGAAATCATATCCCTGAAGGTAGAAATGCCATACTCCTATAGTAGGGGTCACGTGGGGGATCTGTGGTCACATCTCTTCAAGAAGAAGTCATATTCTTCTGGGGGGGGGGGGGGGGGTCTGAGAATGTATATGGGGGATACCAGTGAACTGTGGAACAAGTGTATGGGGGTCAGATGGTGTATCTGTGACTATCAGTGGACAGTGTAAACTAGACTGGAGTTCAGACAGTGTATGTATGTGGGGATACTGGTGGAAGGTGGAATGAGGCAGGGGGTAAGATAGTGTATATGGGGGATACTGGTTGAACCAGGCTAGGAGGTCAGGCAATGTATGTGGGGATACCAATGGAACCATACTCAGAGGTCAGGCAGTGTATGTGTGCATACCAGTGGATAGTGGAAGCTGTCTGAGGTCTGTGGTCAGACAGTGTATGTGGAGTATCTGTGACTGCTAGTGGAGGTGGGACCAGGTTATGATATCACACAGTGTAATACCAAGGGATAGTGGACCCAAGCTGGGTGGGGGGGCCAGCAGTGTGTTTGGGGATCTGAGACTACCAATGGAAAGTGAAACAAGGCTCGGGGGAGGGGGTCAGACAATGTATGCAAGGATATGTGACTACCAGTGGGCAGTGGAACCAGGCTGGGGGCTGACAGTGTGGGGTATCTGTGACTACCGTTGGAGGTGGAGTCACATTATGATGTCAGACAGTGTATGTGTGGGTACCAGTGGATAGTGAACCCAGGCTGGTTGGAGAGGAGGGGTAGACCATGTGTTCGGGGGTCTGTGACTACCAGTGGAAAGTGGGACAAGGCTAGAGGTGTCAGACACTGTATGCAAGGGACTGTGACTACCGATGAAGGTGGGCCCAGGTTATGATGTCAGACAGTGTATGTGTGGGTACCAGTGGATGGTGGACCCAGGCTGTATTGGTGGGGGTGGAGGCAGACAGAGTGTTTGACTACAAGTGGAAAGTGGAATAAGGCTGGGGGGTGGTCAGACAGTGTATGCAAGGTTACGTGACTACTAACCAGGCAATAATGGCATTCCTAGACCTGAGTCTGCACTATTATCCGCCAGTGTATTGATATCTTACAACAAAATTCCTATAATTGAAACCATGCATCATGGGGGAATGGCCGAACACGTTTCGCCACCAGATATGGCTTCCTCCGGGGCTATAAGGACCGGGGGTGGGGAGGTTCAGACAAAATGTGTGGGGGATCTGAGACTACCAATGGACTGGCTGGGGTGTCCAGCATTGTATGTGGGGATCTGTGACTGCCATGATTTCTCTTCCTTTTTATGTGTTATTTGCTCTGGTAAAATCAGTGTACTGAGAGTTTTTAACTTGCAGCCAAAAATGGCCAAGTATATTGAATTTGTGGGTTACAATATGCTGATTGTGTAGAATAATTTAACACAAATTCCTTGTCATGGTTCAGGCCACAGTTCAGAATGTTAAACTTGGTCATCAGATTATACTCCCAGATCTTTCAGTCTCTGTCTGAATGTTTGATTTAAAGGGGATCTGTCACATAGATATAAGTAATGCTCATTAGTAAGAGCATTTAAGGAAAACATTTAAAACGTTGTTAATTTAAAAAGAAGAAAAAACTTTATCTGCACAAAAATTAATGTTTAAAAAGTGCTCGGCAGCCTACTTCCGGCTTGCCGAACTGCCTCTGCTCCCCTCCCTCCTCCGATGACGGAGGCTGTCTGTCTCTAAGCTGGAGCGATCTCATTGGCTAGATATCGATCTCTGCCAATGAGATCGCTCCAGCTTAGAGAAAGAAAGCATCCGTCATCGGAGGATGCTGGGTAGTGGGACAGGAGCAGAGGCAGTGCTGTAAGACAGAAGTAGACTGCCGGGCACTTTTTAAACGTTTTAAACGTTTTCACTAAATGCTCTGACTAATGAGCATTACATATATCTATGTGAGAGATCCCCTTTAATGTGTTGCTATATATATGCATAAGTGAAAAGCAGGGATCTGCCAGACACTCATTACACATTAGTTGCTTTTTTGATTTTAATCAATTTGCCATATTTTTTTAATATAATCAGTAAAGGTTGTGTATTATTTATTTGATTTCTATTGCTAGGATCCAAGTCCCATCTCTATCCCTGTGAACAGCAGTGTATGCCCAGTAACTAAATGAGTGTGGGTTTGGTGCTGATGTGGGTTCTCTTTCCTGTTTGATCTGTATGAATGTTTCCCATCAGTACAGTGACCCTGAGATCTTTGATGCTGTGTCCAGTTTGGCAAAATTGTTCCCTCACAATGAACCTATGACAATTCATCTGTTTCATAGGGTTTGTTCTGTTTTGCTGACATATAATCCTGTTTTGGGACATTTCACACACATAAGGTTCGATTCAATTGAGCCTGGTAAAACAGCTGGTAAGGCAAAATTGGATACCGGCCCATTAGCAAAAAGTGGTAACAAGGTATTTGCTTACCAGCTAAAAGCACAAGGGATTTTGGGTCACAGAAATGGTCTTGTGGCCAAAGGTCCGTTTTGTGCAATATTGGGAAATTCAATGGAAAAAAGCTTTCGCTGCCTGATATACTGTCAAGCACCGATGGTTAGTTTATCTGTGTTACACTTACCTGTCATCCACTGTCCTTCTCCATCTCCATTCTGTATTCTCTTCTTTCTTCTTGTCTGTTCCAATTCCCTCACAGCCATTGACTGGGATGTGTACTTACTTCCCAGTCAATCAGCTTCAAGCACTGCCGCTTCAAGCTGATTGGCTGGAATGTGTATAAGCACACATCCTAGTCAATGGCTATGAGGGAATTGGAACAGAGACTGCCCATATATAAAAGCAGTCTCTGTTCAAATTCTCTCATTGTGGAACAGGCATCAGTCCGTGAGGAAAGGACGTGGGGTCTGCGATACACATCGATTTCTCCATGGCCGCAGACAGAGGTGGAGAAATAGGGAAGTGTATCTTTATTTGGCACATATATTGGAGCATTATATTAACTGAGGCATCTTTTTGGATCATCACCCGCACACTCACACGTTGTTTACCCATTGAACCCCAGAGCGTGCAGGATATTTGAGGAAAACATTTATTTAGACTTCTTTTTTTCATTACAGCTACAAGAAGACAGAAGAAAGACAAGAAGACAGAAGAAAGAAGACAGAAGAGAAGAAAGAAGATACAAGACAGAAGAAAGACGAGAAGAAAGATGATGGACACTAGATGACCAGGATGTTGAGGACTCCGCTGGACATCAGGATTAATAGCAAGTGTTACTTTTTTTGGGATGTTGCTTTGTTACTTAGTCTGGTTCACCCTATGAGTGCCGGCGGGGTAATTATACCCCACTGGCACTCACAGGGTTAATTCTACTAACACTGAACAGTTTTTTTGTTTTTTTTTGCTTTCAATTGCTGCGTCAGCTGACTAAAGATCCAATAAGGGACTTTAGTCAGAAAAAAAATTGGTCTTAAATTTCCTGCGCTAAAGTGAGTCCCTTACCGGATGTTTTGGGCTAACGCAGTCTGTTGAATTGCAACTTTTGTCATTTGCTTAATTTATCAACGGGCCAAAACGCCTATAACTTTATTGCCTGGCAACGGGTTTTTTGCCGGCATTTTTTTCATAGCACTGTCAATTGAATGGCTTACAGTGCTTGAAAAAATGCCGTTGTTTTTTTTTTTTGCCTAATGGGGACAGCTGAATCGAGCCCATAATGAGATAGACAACTTTAGATCTGCAAGATGATGTAGCTTTGGTCGGCATGTGGTCTGGACACCTGATTTGTGATACATATATGAGCACACAGGTTCCACATTTTATGCAAACAGGGAGATGTACCATTTTCTGTTGCATTCTTAACCCCTTCTCGTCTGATGACGTACCCGGACGGTCACTTAAGGACCAGTCACTTACTTTTACTCACCGAGTTCATACCAGGGACTGAAGTTGATCACTCCAAGACCGGAGCGATCTCTTTCAGTCCCTCGTTCGGAGTGCTGGCACACGCGATCAGTCACGTGGGGAAGCACTTCGAACTTCCCTATCTGGCCCTTAAAGGACCACACACCCGGGACTGCTGGTCCTTAAGGGAGCTCTTTACCAACAGCTGTTTAAGATTGGGGGTCTGTTTATAGGAGAGGAACAGTAAAAGGTATAATCGCTTATGATCTGAGATTTCTTACATGGCTAAACATTTTAAAAATCTCAGGAGAGATTTTATCAGTCACAAATATAATGCCACGATCAAGGAAACCCAAATTCAGAGGAATCCAGAAGAAATCTCCTTGAATATAAACAACCACAGAAAGAGAACAGGGTACCTTAGAATCCCAGCTGGAAGTTTTGAGCGAGATATCAAGAGAGCTCCAAACAATACTGCATGTGGATGACAGATAAAAAAAAAAAAATTCACAAAACCTCCGCTCTTCTCTAAACGGTCTCCTTTTGAAAGGTCTCAAGCGAAAGAGCGTGCAATCTTTTAACCCCTTAGTGACAGGCCGCACGCGCACGCGGGCGGCACTTAACGACGGGGTTTTTTTTTCCCGCATTCTAGCGAATGACTTCCTGGACTTACCAGGTACGTCATCTGTCACTAAGTGACACTTTCGCGTGACGTAGCTGGTAAGTCCATTGTCGGGAAGGGGTTAAGTCATTCACCACGTAGTTAATTCACCATGTAGGTAAAAGTGCCACATCCCTGCAGGTAAACATTCCAGCCCTACAGGATGAAGCACCATCCATGCAAGCAGAAGGCGCATCCACGCAGGTAAAATGGCAAATTAGGGGTGCACCGAAATGAAAATTCTGAACTGAAACTTCAGGATACACTTGGCAGAAAACCGAAACCGAAAATGACTTTTTTTTCCCACCCACCTTTTTTAAAATAGCATGTATTTGTTAGAGGCAAAACAGGAACCGGAAGTGAGATAGTAACCGGAACATGACCTCTGATGGGGACAATATCATTGTGCCCGTGATTCTAGCAGCAGGGCGACATTGTTACTTCCAGGTTTTTCCCTTGCATGGTTCTTATTGGTTATTGGGCTCTGGCTTAGCCTTTTTAAATTCTCTCCTGTCATCTTTTCAGCGCCCTTTCGTGGTGTACCTGTACCTTGCGTTTGAGTTGCTGCTTGTTCCTGCTCCGTGTATGACCCAGCTCACCTGACTTCGCTCCTGTGTTCCGATTCCGTTGCTGTCTAGGACTGGCTGACTACCTCCATGTGAACCGATCTGGCTTTGATTGAGAACCCACTCCATTGCTGACTACGACTGGCTGACTACCTCCGTGTGTACCGACCTGACTTTGGCTGAGTATCCAATTCCGTTTCTGACTAGGACAGGCTGACTACCTCCTTGTGTACCGACCTGGCTTTGGCTGAGTATCGATTCCGTTGCTGACTAGGACTGGCTGACTACCTCCGTTTGTATCGACCTGGCGTTGGCTGAATATCTGATTCCGTTACTGAGTAGGACTGGCTACTACCTCTGTGTGTACCGATTTGGCAGTTCTGGCTTCAGACCCATCAGGGTGCGTACTCTGTGCTCCATTCCGCCTACTCTAGCTTGCAGTAATATCGCTACAGCGCCTGCTTGGCCTGTCACTCCCGAGGTCATCTGGGAGACTGTGTTGCGAGTAGCTCCGGTCGCTTGCCAGTATCCGTTGTGCTGCCTTCGCTATCCCTAGCTTCTAGGGACTCGGTCACTTACCAGTGTCCTATCTCTGTTGCCTCCACTATCCCTAGCATTCTAGGGACTTGGTCACTTGCCAGTGTCATATCTCTGTTGCCTCCACTATCCCTAGCGTTCTAGGGACTTGGTCACTTGCCAGTGTCCTATCTGGGTTGCCTCCACTATCCCTAGCGTGCTAGGGACTCTGTCAATTTCCAGTGATCATTCTGTGTTGCCTCCGCTAGCCCTAGTCTTCTAGGGATTTGCCCTGTAGTTACCCACCGCTATAGGGCCTCTGCACGGTGTGGTACTGTTGTGGTTGACCTTGTTCCAGTGACCTATCGACTGATCAAGCCAGCTTAGTCCTACTGTATATTATTGCCTGCTGATATTTACTGTCCACCCTGACCTGCGTCAGATTTGGGAAGTACCACGGTACTGACCCTATCTGGACCTGAGTAGGGTGATTGCTCTTATTGTTTTATTATTTTCAATAAAGCTGATCTTATCCTTACCTAATTACCTGAGTGTTCTTACAAACCGTGACAGTACGAAAGGGCCATGACCTCAGACAATACAGGTGAAGGTAGCCCTCAAAATATCTGTTGGAGAATGGATTTGCATGAGCAACGCTAGGATCGGTTGTCGCTGGCTGTGCAGACTATTCTGGAGCGTACTGCTCACCTTGACAAACCTGTGCAGGCATCAGTGGCCACCGCAGTCTTGGCACAGATGACACAAGCTATGGCTCCAAGTAATCCATGTAGAGGGTTGTCCACAACCGCTTCTCTCCCATTGAGATATGATGGGGAACCTACTTTATGCCGTGGTTTCCTGAACCAGCTAGAAATTTTTTTGGAACGTACCCCAGGCTTTTCTGAGCGAGAGAAGCAAGGTGGGATTCATGATATCCCTGTTGACAGGCAGAGCACTGGCCTGGGCTAATCCGATGTGGGAGACGGCCAAACCGATTACTACAAACTTTGCCAAGTTCGTAAGGGCCATCCATAGTGTATTTGAGGTTCCTGGGTGTGCCACCTCTGCTGCAAAATGACTAATGATGTAACGGTTTTGTTTGACTCACAGACACAGAGTTAGGATAAAAAAACACAGTTTTATTAAATACAATAATACACAAAGAACCCTCACAGGTCCTGTACTATACAACTTATAGTACAGACACACGACAGGTAAATAGGCCCACACAGGTCCAGCACAAATATAGGAGACAAACAGTTTATGCTGACACGGGTGTAGCCAATGGCAATGTACCGGTGCTATCAAGGAGGCAACACTTGCAACCGGTTATGACAGAGTGGAGCGTAGCCAATAGCAAAGTACCGGTGCTATCACGGAGGCAACTCTTGCAACTGGTATTGACAGAGTGGAGCATAGCCAATGGCAATGTACCGGTGCTATCACAGAGGCAACACTTGCAACCAGTTTTCACAGAGTGGAGCGTAGCCAATGGCAATGTACCGTTGCTATAACGGAGGAACACTTGCAACCGGTTTTGACAGAATGGAGGACTAGGTCAGAGGCGCTCCGTAGACCCAAAATGGGACAAACTAGGCAAGCCTGCGGGTGTAGAGGTGCCAAACAGGGCAAGGCACCAGAAGTCAGAATGTCGCCGAGGCGACCAGGACCAAAGCGGAGATCTGTCGAGTCGGAGTTCAGGAGCAGGAATGTCAGCCAGGCCGGATCAGGACACAGTAGCAGGAACGTCAGCCAGTCTGGGTCGGTACACGATAGCAGGAACGTCAGCCTGGCCGGGTCGATACACAGGAACGAACACTGAAGAATAGTCAGGCAATCCGGGTCGGTACACAGGCGAGGAACTGGAGAGTAGTCAGGCAAGCCAAGTCGGTACACTGGAAATTTCATAAGCAAACGTAGCACTGGCACAGGAACACCACGAAAGGGCAATGTGTGGGTGCAGGAGCCCAGTATATAAAGGCTATTCTGGGCAGGCTTAACACAGGGCAACCAATGAGGACCTCACATTGGATAACTGACAGAAAAAATAAAAACAAGGAATCACGGGCACCGTGATAAATGAGAATCCAACAGGGCACACGTACGGTTGCAGACTATGTGATTGAATTTCGCACGCTTGCCGCAGAGGTTGGTTGGAACTATGAGGCTCTTGTGGCAGCCTTTGCACAAGGCCTTGACGATAAAATAAAAGATGAGATTGCAGCTCGTGAGTTGCCGGAAGAGCTGGACAAATTCATTGAATTTGCTACCATGATTGACACTCGCATAAGGGAAAGGAACCTTTATAAAGACCGTAAGCAGAGGTCTCCAACTGGGTCGTTGCCCAGTCCTGGTTTCCCACCCGTGCCTCCCGCACCTCCTGGTGCCACATGCAGTAGTATTGAGCCAATGCAGCTGGGTTTTACACGATTGTCTAAGGAAGAGAGGCTCTTCCGCCACAGACAAGGCTTGTGTTTATACTGTGGGAAAGCCGGACACTTGTTGCGGACATGTCCTGTGCAGCCAGGAAATGAAAGCACCTAGGGTCCGGTGGGGGACAGGTCTTAGGTGGCGTATATCAGTCCCCAGAAGGCACACAACGTAAACCCGTGGTGGAAGTCGTTGCATCCTGGGCAGGTTCCCCCTTTACTGCTCCTGCTTTGATTGACTCCAGCGCGGCCGACTATTTTATGGATAAGGAGTTTGCTGTCCTGCATAATATTCCATTGGTTGAGATGGTATCCCCACTGGAGATTGAGGCCATTGACGGAAGACCTTTGGTGCCTTCCCAGGTTACTCAGGAGACATGTCCATTGTTGGTCCGTATTGGAGCGTTTCACACAGAGATTTGAGTTTCCAGATTATTCAGTCTCCTCACTATGCGGTCATTCTGGGATTTCCATGGCTGCACACACATAATCCCAGAGTGGACTGGAGGTCCTGCGAAATCATGGCTTGGTCTGACTTTTCTTTGGAACATTGCTTACGGCAACCTACCAAGATCATGTGTACCTCTCCCTCAATACCACTTGAATACCAGTCATTCAGCGATGTGTTCAGTAAGGGAGAGGCTAGAATTTTGCCACAACATCGGCCATATGATTGTGCTATTAATATTGTGCATGGCTCCATGCCTCCTAAGGGCAGAACCTATCCCTTGTCTTGTGAGGAGAATCAGGCAATGGAGGAGTACATCTCTGATGCTCTGGCTTGTGGCATCATTCGTAAGTCTTCCTCGCCCGCGGGGGCTGGATTCTTTTTTGTCAAAAAGAAAAATGGGGAACTCAGACCCTGCATCGACTATAGGGGTCTGAATAAGATAATGATCAAGAACGCTTACCCCATCCCACTCATTACCGAGTTGTTTGATATAACTGAAGGGCGCTTCTATTTTCACCAAATTGGATTTAAGGGCAGTATATAACCTAATAAAGATCAAAGAGGGTGGTGAGTGGAAATCCACTTTCAATACTCGGACTGGTCACAACGAGTATTTAGTGATGCCCTTTGGGTTATGCAATGCTCCGGCAGTATTTCAGGAGTTTATTAACAATGTTCTTAGGGACATGTTACAGTCCTGTGTAGTGGTCTACTTGGACGACATTTTGATTTATTCTCCTGATTTGGAGATGCACCGTAAGCATGTCACGGTGGTGTTGCAGAGGCTGAGAGAGAATAAATTATTCTGCAAACTGGATAAGTGCAAATTTCATAAGCCCAGGGTGCCGTTCCTGGGCTATGTCATTTCCAATGAAGGCACTGCTATGGACAAGGACAAACTCTCTGCTGTGTTGCAGTGGCCGCATCCCTTTGGTCTTAGATCCTTACAGCGGTTCTTGGGCTTTGCAAATTATTATAGGACATTTATTCCTGACTATTCCATGATTGTGAAACCATTAACAGACATGACACATAAGGGGGCTAATGCCTCTGTATGGTCTCCAGATGCAGAGAGGGTGTTTGAATCCTTAAAATCCGCATTTTCCTCGGCACCAGTACTGTACCATCCTATACCTGGGTTGCCGATTACCTTGGAGGTTGACATTTCGGAAACAGGGCCCGGGAAGACTCTAATGCCATGCGGATTTTTCTCAAAAAAGATGACCAAGACCCAAAATGTCTATGACACTGGAGATTGCGAATTACTGGCGATCATTTTGGCCCTATGTGAGTGGCACCATTTGCTGGAGGGTACCAGTGTGCTGATTCTGACTGACCATAAGAATCTTACCTACCTCTCTGAGGCAAAAAGGTTATCTCACAGACAAGCCAGATGGGCTTTATGCCTTTCACGCTTCAGTTTTATTGTTTCCTACTTACCTGGCACCAAGAATGTGAGGGCTGATGCCCTATCCAGACAATTTGGTCCAGATCCGGAGTCCGAAGCTGCAACTGTACCTATTCTGCCTCCGGATCGTATCCTAGCCACACTACATACTAGTATCACATCCCCATTGGGTGAGGAGATCTTGGCATCCCAGGCTAACGCGCCTCCGGAGAAACCCATGGGCACGTGTTTCGTGGCTGAACCATTCCGGGTCAGGTTAATGGAGACTTATCATACCTCTCGTGCGGCCTGGTCACGTGGGCAAAAATCTATTGTGCTGGTCCTTGTCCCGAATGTTCTGGTTGCCTACGTTGAGGGCTGACTGTGCTGCATTTACTGCAGCCTGTGCCACCTGTGCTCGCTCCAAGTCCCCAAGGCACCTTCCTGTTGGCCTTTTGCAAGCTGTTCCTAGTGGTGACCGTCCATGGTCACATATATCTATAGATTTCATGGGAGAACTGCTTGTATCTAATGGCTACACAGTTATACTTATGGTGGTTGATAGATTTTCTAAAATGGCACACTTTGTGCCGCTTCCTGGCTTGCCATCAGCTAAGGCATTGGTCACGGTGTTCGCGAAGGAGGTATTGCGACTCCATGGAGTCCCCAAGGTCCTGGTCTTAGATCGTGGGAGCCAATTTGTGTCCAGGTTCTGGAGGGCGTTCTGTGATCAAATGGGTATTCAATTGTCGGTCTCATCTGCATACTATCCCCAGACCAGCGGGGCCTCTGAACGCTCCAACCAGGGTTTGGAGCAATTTCTGCGTTGTTTCATTTCCAATCATTACGACAACTGGGCTGACTTGTTGCCATGGGCAGAGTTCGCCAGGAACTGCGCTGTTAACACTTCATCCGGGAGCTCACCCTTTCTTATCAACTTTGGGTTCCAACCATGCTTGCTCCCGGATACCTTCCAAGCACAGCAGATTCCGGTTCTGGATGAGCACATTAGGCAACTTCGCTCCACTTGGGCACAAGTTCAGAATTCCCTACATGACTCCTTTAAGCAATATCAGCGGCATGCCAATAATAGAAGGCTGCCTGCCCCTGTATTCCAGGTGGGGGACAGGGTATGGTTATCCTCCAGGAACCTTAAGTTGCAAGTTCCATGCAATAAGTTGGCTCCCCGATTCGTGGGTCCGTTCCGGGTACTCCGCAGGGTCAATCCTGTTTCCTATGCCTTAGAGTTGCCTGCATCTATGCGTATACACAACGTGTTCCACGTATCTCTACTCAAACCTTTGGTATGTAATCGATACACATCTACTCCTGCAGTCCCTGGTCCGGTTCGTATTCAGGACCACGATGAATACGAGGTGCAGAGTATACTGGATTCACGTAGATTCCGTGGGCAGATCTAATACTTGGTGCACTGGAAGGGATATGGTCCAGAAGAACGCTCATGGGTGAACCACTCTGACATCCATGCTCCACTACTGTTGCGCAGATTCCAAGCTAAGTTCCCATTAAAGCCTGGACCTCCTCCACGGTGAGGGGGTCGTTGCGAGGGGGGTACTATCACGGTGCTCGTGATTCTAGCGACAGAGCGACATTGTTACTTCCGGGTTTTTCCCTTGCACATTTCTTATTGGTTATTGGGCTCTGGCTTGGGCCCAGGGTTAGCCTTTTTAAACTCTCTGTTACAGCTTACCTTGACTTCAGCATCATTACAGGCGCGAGGCTTCAAGCATGCTGCAGGCCTCTGTTTTATCTGTTTGCTTACAGTAGTCTCCTCCTACCTACTTCCTCCCTCTGAGCTGCTCCTCCTACTTCCTGTGGAGGGGTTTAAAAGGCAGACTGAGGCCTGACTCAGATGCCCTTGCGTTGTTGTTCATAGCAGGTCTGTACCTTGGGCTCCGTGTATGACCTGGCTAGTCTTCCATCCAATCTAGTGCTGACCTGTGGCTGTGTCTGACTATTCTTTTGCCACAACCCTAATAGTGGACATCCAATCTGGTGCAGATTTGTGGCTCTGGTTGACTACCTGAACTGTGTATGACCCGGCTTGTCTGACTACCCCCTCTGGTGCTGACTAGTGGCTCTGTCTGACTATTCTTTTGTCTTTTCCCCTGGTGATCAGACACCCAATATAGTGCGGGCCTGGGGCTCTGGTAGACTTGCATACTGACTGCAGGCGTGAGTCAGTTCGCTCCCTACTGACTGCAGGCGTGAGTCAGTTCACTCCCTACTGACTGCAGGCGTGAGTCAGTTCGCTCCCTACTGACTGCAGGCGAGAGTCAGTTCGCTCCTTACGTCAGATCAAGATCCTGAGTTCCAGTTCCTGCTACTGCTCCTGGTTCCTGTTGAGACTACCAGTGGCTAAGGCCTAGTCTCCAGCAGTGTGGTCTAGCGTTGCAGCCTTTTATTCCTGATAATAGTGCTTGCTGGCTGGTAAACCTCTGCTTGTTCCTGTCTATGTTTTGTTCTTTCTCTCTGTTAATAAATTGCATTTACTATACTGTACAGACTTCTGAACTTTTCTGGGTAACCGTGACACTCTCTCCTGTCATCTTTTCAGTGCCCTTTTGTGGTGTACCTGTACCTAACGTTTGAGTTGCTGCTTGTTCCTGCTCCATGTATGACCCGGCTTGCCTGACTTCGCTCCTGTCGCTCCTGTGTTCCGATTCCGTTGCTGACTAGGACTGGCTGACTACCTCTGTGTGTACCGATCTGGCTTTGGTTGAGAACCCGCTCTGTTGCTGACTACCTCCGTGTGTACCGACCTGGCTTTGGCTGAGTATCCGATTCCGTTACTGAGTACGACTGGCTACTACCTCTGTGTGTACCGATTTGGCAGTTCTGGCTTCAGACCCATCAGGGTGCGTACCCTGTGCTCCGTTCTGCCTACTATAGCTTGCAGTAATATCGCTACAGTACCTGCTTGGCCTGTCACTCCCGAGGTCATCTGGGAGACTGTGTTGCGAGTAGCTCCGGTCGCTTGCCAGTATCCGTTGTGCTGCCTCCACTATCCCTAGCGTTCTAGGGCCTCGGTTACTTGCCGGCGTCCTATTTGCTTTGCCTCCGCTATCCCTAGCATTCTAGGGACTCTGTCACTTGCCAATGTCCTATCTCTGTTGCCTCCGCTATCCCTAGCGTTCTAGGGACTTGGTCACTTGCCAGTGTCCTATCTGGGTTGCCTCCGCTATCCCTTGCGTTCTAGGAATTCGGTTACTTGCCAGTGTCCTATTTGCTTTGCCTCCTCTATCCCTAGCGTTCTCGGGACTCGGTCACTTGCCAGTGTCCTATCTGGGTTGCCTCCGCTATCCCAGGTGTTCTAGGGACTTGGTCACTTGCCAGTGTCCTATCGCTGTTGCCTCAGCTATCCCTAGCGTTCTAGGGACTTGGTCACTTGCCAGTGTCCTATCTGGGTTGTCTCCACTATCCCTATCATGCTAGGGACTCTGTCACTTTCCAGTGATCATTCTGTGTTGCCTCCGCTAGCCCTAGTCTTCTAGGGATTTGCCCTGCAGTTACCCACCGCTATAGGGCCTCTGCGCGGTGTGGTACTGTTGTGGTTGACCTTGTTCCAGTGACCTATCGACGTATCCAGCCAACTTTTAGAATGTTTGTATTTTTAAAGCACGGCGCCTTTAAGGTGCGCTTCCCGCGCGGCCACACTTAGACTTATATAGGACAAACTGCTTTGGGACATATCTCTGCAACCGTTTGTCATACAGAGTTTAGAGAGGCTCATTCTTCTTGTATCCTCATATCCTACAATCCAGTTCACATCCCCAGTGTCTCAGGGGCCCCTGGTGCTCTGCGAGTGCAAGATAAGGCATTGCTAGGATACAGTAACTGGGAAAGACTACAACTCACAGAATGCTAGTTTCCCTGGCTCCCTTCCGATTGGCTGCTGGTTTTTACAGACGCCATTTTTGCCTACTTGCTTATCCTACGCAGAGGTGGTCTTCTCCTTGCTCTCGCTCTCAGATTAAACCTTTGCTGCCAGATAAGTACCTTTTCGGGGCTTTCTAGGGTGAATTCTTACTCTGGGACACATTGATTTTATATACTGTTTAGACACTTCTTCTGTTAGAATGTCGGATACAAAGAGACATGGGGATAGACCAAAGGCAAAGGACTCAGGGGGGGCATCTCTGATCCCCTTGCTTACTGTTCCCCATGCCAAACGGGGCTCACTAGAGAATATTCAGGGCCCCTATGCCTCTCATGTGCTGTGGCCCCCGTTACACCTCCGGGCCCTCCTTTTCTGAGGCAGCTTTGGCGCAGTGGGCTTCTCCTCCCATGGTTGATCCCCCAGTATCCAGGCTCTCTAAGTCTACAGCTCTGCCCTTGTCAGATTCTACGGCTCTTAAGGACATGACAGATAGGAAGTTTGAAGCTATTCTCAAATCTAACTTCACTGCCATTGGAGCTGCTTTGCAGCCTATTTTGGCCTCTGCCTTGGTCAGCAGAGCTGTTGCTATCTGGGGCAAACAACTTACTGAGGCTATCAGGGATGGCGACCCTAAGGAGGATCTTTTAACCCTCTTAGCCAACATGTCTGAGGCTCAGACATATGTTACCGACTCTCTTTTTGATGCAGTCAAACCTTCAGCTAAGGCCTCTGCCTTTTCTGTCACAGAAAGACGCACTTTGTGGCTTAAGATTTGGTCTGCTGACCTCTCATCTAAGAAGTCACTGATTTCTCTCCCTTTCCAGAGCAAATCTCTTTTTGGACCTGAACTGAAACAGATCATCAGTGAGACTACTTGGGGCAAAAGCACCCTGTTACCTCAGGTCTCCAAATGCCATAACATGGTGAGGAAACAGCATCTTTTTTGTCCCCGCCAAACAGAGGCGCAAAGGCCAAATCCAAATGTGTCTCTGGCCGGCGCCCCATTCCCCTATACCAAGCCCAGATAGCAGTGGCACTCAAACCAAGTCTGGCAAGTCTGCCGTTGCCTGTGGGTGGGCAACAGCGTTATTTTTCAAATGCATGGACAGAGTCCACTGCGGAACAGTGGGGTTTGCATGTGGTTTTGGAAGGATTCAGGATTGCATTCATGTCCCTTCCTCCCTACGTATTCTTCCAGTGGGCCAGAAAAAGTTGCGATTTTTCATTGATGCTGTTCAAGCTGTCCTGGACAAGGGAGTTCTTGTTCCAGTTCCTCCCCAGGAGAGAGGCTCAGGTTTTTATTCAAACCTGTTCTTGGTGACCAAGAGGGATAGCAGCAGCCGTTTTATCTTGGACCTTAATTCTTTTGTGGAGACTGCTCGCTTCTAGATGGAGTCCTTGCCCTCTGTCATCACAGCTATGTATCCGGTGTAATTTCTCGCATCTCTGTATCTGCAGGATGCCTACTTACATGTCTAGATCAATCAGGGCAGTTAGAAGTACCTCTGCTTTCCTTGAGAATAGGGGCACTTCCAGTTCACTGCTCTTTCCTTTATGCTTACCTCAGCTCCTCGGGTGTTTGCCAGAGTTCTGGGGGCCCTGATTGATTGCCTTTATTCACAACTGGGTGATTCAGGTGACTCCCTACATGGACAACCTTCTGTTGAAGGCTCCGTCCAGTGAAATCCTGGACCAGCATGTCCAGGATTGTGCTCAGATTCTCCTGCACCATGGGTGGATTCTCAACATGGAGAAGTTGGCTCTGGTTCCCTCTCAGGTATAGGTTTTCCTCGGACTCAGGTTAGATACCTGTCAAGGAAAGATTCAGCAGATCATGCATCTGGTGTCTCAAGTTCTGGAGTGGACCTCAGCTCCGGTTCGCAGGTTCATGACTCTTGCGGGTCGCATGGTATCTACCATGGAGGCAGTTCCATAGTCTATGGCCCACACAAGGGAGCTCCAGAGGTTAATTGGCATGGGAACCCTGATCTCTTTGATCTAAGGGTCTCTCTTCCTCCAGCGGTCAGACAGGATCTGCTCTGGTGGGTGAACAGAACCAATCTAAAGCAGGGGAAACAGTTTGTGATCCAGGAATGGATCTATGTCACGATGGATGCCAGCCTGTGGGGCTGGGGTGCGGTCCTGGGTCACCTGGAGATCCAGGGCAGGTGGACCTTGGAAGAGACCCTTCAGTCCATCAATGTTCTGGAGCTCAGGGCAATTCAACACGCTCTTGAGTACTGGTCCCTTCAGCTGGGGGGTCATCCAGTATGCTTCCAGTCGGACAATTCCACGGCCGTTGCATACATCAACAAGCAAGGAGGCACAAGAAGCTCTCCCGCTTGGTCAAAGGTCAAGACTATTTTGGCTTGGGCAGAGGATCAAGTTACAGCTATTTTCCCCAGTGTACATTCCATGGGTGGACAGTATCCTGGTGGACTTTCTCAGTCGCTAAGCAGTGGAATCCGGAGAGTGTGAGCTCCATCAAGACATTTTCAACCTGTTGGTGCAGCGGTGGGGTCTTTTTCGGATAGAACTGATGGCCACCAGGAGCAACAGGAAAGTTCAGATGTTTTGTTCCTGTTGGTGGGGGGATCTTCGGGTGTTTACCCTGGATGTCCTGCCGATTCCATGGCACTTTCGTCTGGCTTACATCTTTCCTCCAATTCCTCTCATCCCCAGGGTGCTTCGGAAGATTCAAATGGATGGTCCAGTAATCATCATGATTGCCTCCTATTGGACCAGGAGGGCATGGTTCCCCGAGTTGGTTTCCCTTTCCATTCAGGATCCGTTTCCAGTGCCACTCAGACCGGATCTCCTTCTTCAGGGGTACCTCTGGAAGGAGGACATGGGGCATCTGGCTTTTGAGGCCTCCATCAAGAGGAAATGTTTCTTCCCTGAGGTTATCTCCACCATGATTCAGGCTAGGTAGCCTGTTTCCTCTAAGGCTTACCCCAGGGTTTGCTTCATTTTTCACTCTTGGTGTGTTGACAGGGACCTGTCGTCACAGAAGTTTGACCTTCCAGTGGTCCTGTCCATTTTGCAGGACAGCGTGAACAAAGGGCTCAGTCTTAGCCCCTTGACGATTCAGACTTCTTCTCTCTCTATATTTTTTCAGAGACGCATTGCCATCTTGTCGGATGTCAAGGTCTTCTTTTAGGGTGTTGCTCATCCTTTCCCTGCATAAAAGGCTCCCACATCCCACTTTAACCTGGTTTGGGGTGGTTAACAGTGTGCTCCCTTTGAGTCCCTTTCGACCATACCTCTACCTCTTCTGACGTGGAAGATGGCTTTTCTTCTGACTGTAGTCTCTCTATGCAGAGTTTCAGGCTTTGTCTTGCAAACCACCTTTCTGGTGTTTTAAAAGGACAAGGCTGTTCTTCGTACCTCACAGGAATTCCTTCCTAAGGTGGTCTTTGAGTTCCACATCAATCCGGAGATTGTTGTGCCTTCATTTTGTCCTGACCCCAAATCTGACAAGGAGAGGGATCGCCACTTGTTGGATGTGGCGTGCTGTCTCAAGTTCTATGTGCACCTTTATTGAGTCTTTACATAAGACTGATGCCTTGTTTGTCATCCCTGAGGGCCTAGAGCTGGTAAAGCTGCATCCAAGATCACTACTGTGGCCTGGATAAAGTCTAATATTCACAAGGCTTTTGAACTCAGGAAGAAACCTTTTCCCTTTTGTGTAACAGCACACTCCACCAGGTTTGTTGGGGCTTCCTACATGAATCAGACCTCTGCTGAACAGCTGTGCAAGGCTTCAACTTGGTCCTATGTGCACACCTTTGCCAAACACTATTGTTTTGATGTTCTGGCTTTGGTTGAAGCCATTTTTGGCAGAAATGTCCTGAAGGCAGTTCTGTCTAAGGGCCTAATCCTTCCTGTTCTTTATCTGCTTGAGGCCAGTTAGCTCTTGTCCTTGTGCGCTGTGCTATTGTTATTCAGTGTCCTTTGACAGTTATGTTTGGGCTGTTCCTAGTTCTGGATAGTCCAAGGGAACTCTTGTATCATGGGAACCAGAGTTTGGTCCTTTCCTTTTTTCCCCACCCTGGGAGCGTAATGTTGGTAAATCCCCATGGTACCTGTATGTCATTTTGCACGATAGAGAAAACAGGATTTTAGTCTTACCAGTTTAAATCCTTTTCTCTTAGTCCATGTGACATACAGGTCACCCTCCCAGTGAAAGGGACCTTGCTTGCTCTCAATTGGTTGAACGTGGGA
The DNA here is from genome assembly GCA_037306005.1 of Rhinophrynus dorsalis. Classification (NCBI taxonomy): domain Eukaryota; kingdom Metazoa; phylum Chordata; class Amphibia; order Anura; family Rhinophrynidae; genus Rhinophrynus; species Rhinophrynus dorsalis. The sequence continues at coordinate 58,224,143 of CM074728.1, forward strand.
GTCCTTCTTGCTCACAGGAGATTACCTTTTTCTTCTCTCGCTGTCCTATTTAGTGAGCTTGTCTATTGTCAGTCTGGATGGGCGGGGCTAGGGTAGCCTGATAAGGGGAAGGCTCCACCTCCAAGACCTTGTCTTTGAAATGTTCCAGCCTACTGGGAGGGGAGTTGTCTCCCCATGGTACCTGAATGTCTTATGTACTAAGAGAAAATGATTTAACAGCTAAGACTAAAATCCTCTTATTTTTACTGCTCTGACATTCTCAGGATGCATCCGTTTGAAGTTGTATTGATCCTACCAAGCTGGAGGCTAGAGACCCAACCCATTAATAATGCCATGGAGGGACACAGAAGAAAAAGGAACTTCGGTAAGCAAATTCCCCTTTTTAGTCATTATTTATACATTTTATATCCTCTAACGTTAAATCATGACCTTGTAGTAGTCCTCTTTTTCTGAAAAATGCTTCTTTCGTGAACTATATTATATTCCTCAATATATTTAAAGTTTTCTATCACATGACCCCTCTGCCAACTTTCTTCCAAGCTATACATATTAAGTATAGATCTTAACTAGGCGTATGCACTGTGCCACCAAATGTCGTTTGCATCTATAGGCCTGACATCCTGGACTGATTGATGGTGTTATCTCTTAACCCCTTAACGACCAGCGGGTGCACGCACGGCTGGCACTTGAGGACCACGGGGCATTTTTTTTTTTTTTAGATCCGATTCAGGGCTCCCCGAGTGGCATGCCCTGAATTCAATGACGTGCTAGGACCGTCACTGGTCCTTAAGCGACTGACCACTGTGATGGTCCTGGCACAGCACTGGATGTTAAGGGGTTAAACAAGGGAACAAGGGCAAAATCATTGGGTCATCTTGGATTTTTGGGCCATGATAAAGCAAGTGCGGGTTCTTATTAGGATGTGCTAATTCTCTTTTATTGCACTTTTCTTACGACCAAAGAGAAAGAACAGTGAAAGTGCTAAAGTATGTAATGCACATGTGGCTCTGCAGACAAGAGTAGCAGTCTTGTAAATGAAAGGTCACTGGTTCTAATCCCTGATGTTGCTAGTGTTGTGTTTGTTATTTTATTGACTAGACTAATTCACAAGTAGAAATGGAACAAAGCGAAACAAAGCATTTGAGTCATGTGTGGCTCTGCAGGCTTGGACATAGGCTTGTAAGATGAAGGTTCCCGGTTCAAATCCTCACTGTGCTTGATACACACAGACATTCCTTCGGTGCCTGTTTGTGTGGAGATGCGTATACTTGGCACTGAAACTGTGGGCGCTCGTGTGTCTGAGAGGGAGAGCAACCTTTCATTGTGGCTGGCAGCATTGAAAGGAAACTTGTAACTCTCAGGCAGTAGTCTCGGAAACGGTGGGCACTCGTGTGTCTGAGAGGGAGAGCAACCCTTCAATGTGGCTGGCAGCATTGAAAGGAAGCTTGTAACTCTCAGGCAGTAGTCTCGGAAACAGTGGGCACTCGTGTGTCTGAGAGGGAGAGCAACCCTTCAATGTGGCTGGCAGCATTGAAAGGAAGCTTGTAACTCTCAGGCAGTAGTCCTCGGTCTGTGTGAATGAAGGGTATCAGCATCTATGGCACTCAAACTCTCTCAGTGCCCATATAGTTCTGACCCTGAATGGATATATCTGCGTGTGAATGTGTCCCCACTGGAAGAGAAGAGGGGCACCTCATACTCCAGAGGGAAGCAATTTTTTAGGCACTTAACAAAAATTTCCAATTTTTGATATCTATATGGAACATGACACACAGTAACAAAACTGCCCTTTTCTCATTTGCCACACAGATATACCTGCCCCCTTACAGGGTCAAGGCAAGGGCCTCTCAGCCATTTCAGTGGTACACACTCATGGCACCAGAGACATACAAGCTCCCTTCCAGTGATGCTGGCAACACCACAAGGTTGTGTATTATCTCAGACACATGAACGCTCCCACATTGTTTCAGCGCCAAGGAGATGCAATTCCACACAAACAGGCACCGAAGATATGTCTGTGTGTATCCAGAACAGTGAGGATTTGAACCAGCAACCTTCTGTTTACGCAACCACTGTTCCAGACTGCAGAGCCACAAGTGACTCAAGAGTGATGTTTCCGTCCATTCTACTTGGCCCTACATTAGCTTAATCATAGAAGATGTTAAAACAGACACCAAAGAACATCCAGGATTCGAACCACAAACCTTTTACTTGTGATCTTAGCATCTCAGACTCCAGAGCCACTGCCAATACAGGTTTGTTTTTTCTCTCAGTTCTATTTCTACTTGGCCATGAGACTGAGGGAATAGACTAAAAACAGGCATCTACCATTAAGGGCACCAAATGTATAGGTGGAACAACAAGGTTTTAAACTAATGAACTTCTACTTATACATCTACAGTTCTAGACCACAGAACCACAGTGAGATTCAGATCTAGTTCTGATTGACCATGCAATAAGTACATTTGCATATTCAGAGAATAGATTAAAAATGATTATTATCTTCACAAATACAAAAATGTACGTCTGATATATAGAACGGCATGAATCTGAACCCAGAGACAGTGTGCTTAGAGAAATACTGTTCTGGACCAATCATACTTGCCTGTTAGCTACACTTTTCTCCTTGCAGTGTTGTACTTTTGTGTGCCATCATGATCCCTTTTTACATCAGTTTAGTTCTGGCTGGTGTTTTTTTTTTTTTCTTAGTACCCCCTTACTTATTTTTTTTGTCTCTGCTTTTATTCTATGTGTTTTAAGACTTTCCTTGACTTGTTATCTTATTCTCTATCAGTCCACTGCCCTGTTTGTCATCTCCAGTCTTGTCCCAGTTATATCCTATATAATATTTCACTTGGATGTTTTGTCAGAAGCCGTCATGTGCGTTCGGGCAGTCTCTACTGCATATGACTGCATTGCGTGGAGCAGTGAAGTAATGGTCGCTAAACCCTTTGACATTAGCCGGACCTTGGCCCGTGTACACGGGCTTTTACAATAGTAGTAACATAGTTGATGAGGCTGAAGAAAAAAAGAAAAAAAAAAAGATGTGTTCATCAAGTTCAGCACATGACATGTCTGCTGCAGTGTTATTGCTGTCCTTGATTATGTTCCCAGCTCCAGCTGTTGGCTTGCAGTGTATTGATTCAGAGAGACAAGTGGCAGAAATTACTCTTTATGTACTTGGACTTATAGGTTCTAGTGTAGCAGGTGACAGGAAATGGAGAAGTGCCTAGTAAATCAGAACAACAATTGCCACCAATTGGTGCTTACAGCAGGGGAGCAGGAACCCATCATATAATAAAACATTGGTGCTTTTTTACCCTTTGAATGCCTGATCTATCTGTAAAATGAACCTGGAACATGGTGTACAATAAACAAATGACTGTTTAACTCCTTGGATGCTAGGGATGTCTCCTGTGCATTGCATTACATTGCAAAATGTCTCTAGCATTCCTCTGGCCCTCAAAAAGGTTAACCCTTTGAGTGCCAGAGGGGTACGGAATGCATTGCGAAGAAATGTGTTGTGTACCTCTCTGGCACTCAAAAGGTTAAAGTGCCCCTATCATCTAGATACAAGTTTGGTGATTTGTACAGTGTTTTCAAAATCACTTGTAGGCGTATCAGCGGGGCTTCTTCTTATTGTATGAAACTGACACGGTTTTTTAGATGAACACTCAGACAGGATGGTAAAGTTAAAATTACTTTATTGAAAGAGAGCAAACAAGGAATAAGGCCCTGAGGCCCACAATGCAAATCACACAGTGATATACAAATACTCAATAGCAATGATACAGCTGTGCTAGAATAGGTGGACTGGAACAGCAGGTTAACAGCCAGTAGAGAGGCTCTTGACAGGATAGTGAGGACGAGGGCAACCCGCTGGTGAGCTGACCAAGAACGTACACCGGGGGTGCACGTGAAGTGGAACTGGCACTGCCCAGACGCCTGGGAACCCAACTCTGAGGAGCGAAACCACACTGGCCCAAACTGTAAGGAAATGGCAACGAGGCAACTCTGACCCAGACTGTATGGGATGCAACTAGGCAACTTCGACCCAGACTGTATGGCAACAAGGACCAGACTCAGTCCCCAACTACCAGGCAACCGTGGAGTGGCAATGCTACCCTCAGGAAGGGTAACTGAGACCAAGGTAGCTGCTAAAGACAGACCCTAGAACGCTAGGGGTGGAGCAAGGCGACAATAGGCAACGGTAACACAACCAGTGAGCAGCTTAAGCCCAAGCTTAGCTTTTGGTCGACAAGAAACAGTGCCACGTGGCGCACCACCACAGCTAATGCAAAGCCCAGTATCACAATGACCACCAGGGGTTGCCCAGGGCACGAGTGGACACAGTTAGTACCGGAGCCGGTAACCTAACCGGAGTAGTAACGGGAGGAATAGCGCCACCAGCGGTCAGCCCTGGAACGAGTCCAATGGCCAGATACAGTCGACAACGGAACGGGTCACAGTCTGAAGTGGTCAGACCAGGAGCAACACACAGCCAGATGTAGACCGCAACGGAACGGGTTGTCCAGCCAGCAGCGGTCAGCAACGGAGCGGGTACTCAGCAAAGGAGTGCGTTCTCCAGCCAGCAACGGAGCGGGTTCTCAGCAGGATACAGTCAGCAATGGAGCGGGTTCTTCAGCCAGATATGGTCAGCAACGGAGCAGGTTCTCAGCCAGATACGGTCAGCAACGGAGCGGGTTCTTCAGCCAGATACAGTCAGCAACAGAGTGGGATCTCAGCCAGAATGCAGTCAGCAACGGACCGGGTTCTCAGCCAGAATACAGTCAGCAACAGAGTGGGATCTCAGCCAGAATACAGTCAGCAACGGACCGGGTTCTCAGCCAGAATACAGTCAGCAACGGAGCGTAGCAAACAGGAACAAACTCGTAGTCAGGCAGGCCAGGTCATACACGAATCAGCAAAGAGCATTATAGATTCAGGAACTCGTACACCACGAAAGGGAGCCTAAGGGAGGACACCCCATGGTATATAAAAGGCAAGCCCAGTGTAAACAATTAAGACCAGCCAATCAGAAGGCAGCAGAGAATAACAATGTCGCCGCTCAGCAACAGAAGCACGGGCACCGTGATAGAAACACAGTGGCGTTTGAAAACAGTTACCAAAATATGTGTGCATAAATAAACGGCCACACAAATAAATAAATACACTAAACCCACTATTAGACCCAGGCCCATCAAGCCCTGCACCAGCCACAGCTTTCCTCCCCCCCTCCCCATATTTATATATTCTCCTTCTAAGCCTGGATTCAAAAAAGCAGATACGAGTGAACCAAGCAGAGGACTGCCAGCTTCTTCTCTTCTTGAATATCCAGGAATGGGGGACAAGACACCATGCAAGCTGCCTCTTTTCTATTCTGTTCCACTCACCTCCAGAATTCTCCCTAAGTCAATGGGCACACTCTCACACTATTGTTGTGCCCTGAAAATGTGAGAAGCCCTGACTTGTGACTTGAGTATTTGCACCATCATGCTCAACCAGCCCACTTACATACAATACAATACCTGATCTGTTAAAACAGGGATGTCCAACTTCAGTCCTCAAGGGCCACCAACAGTCCAGGATTTCCCTACTTAAGTACATACAGGTCAGTCACAATGAATGAGCCTTTTAAAATATGATTAAATTGACAGATTTATACAATCCAACTAATTTCTTTTCCTTTTAGCAAGGGTATGTGGGGCCACATCTTACTGGGATTGGAAAAGGAACACTCTACAGAAAGCTCTTGCATGGTTCACCTTTAGTGGTAGGGTCCTTTCGGGCCAGATTATGGTCCAGTTACAAATCTTCAACCCTTTGAGCATTATAGGTACACATCTGAACTCTTCTGCATTATAAAGTAGGTTAACAATCTGTTGACATAGGTGGATGGATCTGATAAACATGAACACTGAGTATGCCAATGGGTTCAGAACAGCACCATACAGGCTATTATACACACCCGCCACCAGAGAACGATAAAGCTGGCTACACGGGTAATCCTTTAGCGATTCATATTATCAACAAATACCAGCACACTCTTCACCGGATAGAACCAACATCCAGAAGGTTCAGTGGAACAGGCCCATATTAGCATAACAGCATAATTTGCACAAATAGAAAAAAGGAGCTAGCACTCACCCGTTATAAGGTCATGACTCCTTCATATACTTCACTGTCTCTTTTAGCAGCCTTGTTATGAAAGAGCGTCATGAATGGATACAAAAATAATGACTTACAAGTAAATTCGCAGTTTGGACACAAATTACTGAGAGAGAATCTCATTTTACCTTTTGGGTCATCTGAGGGATCCTTGCAGTATCAAATTCTTGTATCTTACACTGTCCTATTAAATCTCACTAAAACCTGACAAGGACCTAGAGTCCAATGCAGTTGGTGAGATCAATGTTTTTAACCATCATATTCCCATTTTAGTCCAAACAGCTAAAACTTACCTAGGTGGGAAGTTCTGTGGATAGGTGTTTGGTATAGTGCTTGGCACATAAAAGGCTAATTTACTAAGAAAAGACAGAATGATTCTGGAGCTAATCTACTACACCACAGAGGGCAATGCAATGAATACCTCTCTAGCCTTCAAGGGGGCTAAAAGTTCTCTTTGAGTGGCAGAGGGGTACGCAACGCATTTCAAAGACACCTAACCAAATTAAGAGTATCAAGCACTTCCTCCATTTGTTTGTGTGGACTAGGATGCAAGAAGATAAGAATTAAAGCGTAACTTCCACCCGCTATAAAGTCGCCCTGCAATAATTAAGCAGGTAGCGACTAGCTTTATAATAGATATGTTACCTATGAAATGTAGCGGGTTATAAAGAAATATTTTATTGTAGGAGACTGGCGGGCAGGTTAGTGCAGTCTGTGCGCCTGTGCCGTCAGTCCCTTCCAGTTACCATGTGGCACACTGCAGTGCTTCTCACTGGAGACAAGATGACTGCGCTGATGCCTGGCTTCCTGTCTCCTGCAATAAAGGATTTCTTTATAATCAGCTACATTTCAGAGGTAACATATATATTATAAAGCTAGTCGCTACCTGCTTAATTAATACAGGGCGACTTTATAGCTGGTGAAAGTTCCGATTTAACTCCTGATTAATGTGGACAGAAGACAACTTTTGGGTTGAAAATCAGGAACAGTTCTTAACACAACTTTGTACTGGTGACAGATTATAAGAGAGTATCTGCAGGATACAGCACAGTGTTCTGAAACCCTCCTTGAGGAGGATATAGCAGTAAGGAAAAGTCATAAATGTTCTACGTCTGAGAGAAATTGAAGACTGAGGCCAAGGGAGAAGACTACAGTACTTCAAAGTTTGAAGTGAGAAGGATCTAGTTCGTGCGGATCACAGAAGGCAAAGTAAATATTTCATATCCAATTATAGATTTTTTGCAGATGGCTGTCCTCACTAATCTCATACAATCCCTGACTGAAGGTCGGGTCTGATGTAGAAGCAGTTAAACCATGGTCTGCAATGATGTCCTCTTGTTGAAGAGTAGAATTGAAGAATAACCCCAGAAATGTCAATCACTGGGTAGGTATCAGATGAAACTTGAGAACACTGATGATCCAGCTGTGTTGTTGTTGTGATACCATTGTGAATTGTACTGTAGTGGTAATGGGGAAGGAGCCTTGAATGACAGATTGTGCCGATAAGAGTTAGATTCAATCCATTGGAGTGTACGGAGGCCACCAGTGCTGTAAGCACTTCTGTGAAGACTCTCGGGCTGTTGTCAGGCCAAAGGGTAATTATGATTCTGAAATTAAACCGGAGGAACCGGTTATCACAGTAATCAGGAAAATAAGGACAGACACAAAGATAAAATATAACCACTTTAATTTATTATAACAAAAATAATGGTAGAGCCCACACAGAACCCCAGACATATGCAAATAGGACCCAAGGTGCCTCTGGAGCTGTGCACTGCACTACTCAAGATCTCGAGACTAGGGAAGCGGCTCAAATGGAACAACAGAAGAATGGTAAAAGATGTGTAAGTCACCACTGCGAACGGAGGCAACAGAAAGAGAGAGCAGACCAGAGCCAGGAGGCACCGAGACTACAGGTCAGACAAGCAGGTAGTGTAGGGAGCGAGTAGGCAGCCAGAGTCACAGGTAAGACAGGCCGGGGACTACATGGAGCGAGAGTAGCCAGGCCACTGGTCAGGCAAACCGAGGACTACAAGGAGCAAACCAGGCCCTCAGGGATGGCAACCGGAGGCTACACAAGAGTGAGTAGTCAGCCAGAGCCACAGGTCAGAACCGATGTGGGTAGTCAGACAAGCCGGGATCATACACAGAGTGAGTAGTTAGCTACAGCCACAGTTCAGAACCAATGTGGGTACTGAGACAAGCCAGAGTCATACACAGAGTGAGATTCTCAGGCAAACACAGAGCACAACGGAGAGCAAAGACTAACGAGCAGGAACACCACGTAAGGGCAATGACTCTTAGCCCCAAGGAGATTATAAAGGAACAGAAGGAGGTGGGACCCAATTAGGCCACCCAGAATAGGCCCATAAACAGGCCTCCGAGCCAGTGCCTGTAACAGACATAGTAATGCAGTGGTGGCTGCAAGGATGCCAGCAGACACACCACAGAGGAAGGAAGCACAGGCTAACTAGGCCTCAAAGGGAGACTGTGATACCGGTAATGCTCTGGCCAGATGTGAAAATAAGGGTCCTTTATTATAAGAGAGCCAGCAACTCAGTGGTTCCATTGCAGCCATGAATGATTTGACTGACTCTATCTTGAACCTGGGTGCAAGTTGCTTGTTTAGAGCCTTTAAGTCTAGGATTAGTTTTCTTACCAGGTCTGCCCTTCCTAGGGCCATCAGGAATGAAAAACCTGGTGTCTGTTTGCCTAAGACTGGGTGGATTGGACTTAATGGTTAAGATATGTAACCATATGCAAGGTGTGAAGAACCTCATCCTTGGCATTGCAAGGGTCAGGACACAAGGATGGAAGAAACAACTCCTGATATGGGATGTAGAGACAACCTTAGGTTGAAACTCTGGAACAGTCCTTAAAACAACCTTGCCTTGGTAGGAAATAAGTTGAGGAGATTTTCAGGCTAAAGCACTGAGATTGGAGACTCTCCTTTCCAAGGTAATAGCAGTAAGAAACACTTGTATGTCAAATGCTTGAGTGAAGTCAAAGACAGGGGTTCAAAAGGAGAGGACTGAAGTGCCTCCAAAACCAGATTCAGGTCCCCAGGAGGGTTAGGACCCCTGTATGGATAGATTATATGGGTCACTTCTTGAAGAACAGTCTGAATCACAGGAATCCCTGCAAGTTTCCCTCTGGAAAAGAGCAAACAAAGTGGAAACTTGAACTTTAAGGGAAGAGACCTGTAGTCCTTTCTCAAGACCAGCTTTCAAAACACCCAAAACAGTCTGAAGATGGAATCGTCAGGGATTGAGATCACGTGAAAAGGAAAATTAAGCCCTCCAAACCCAATATATCTTGGCCGATCCAGGCTTGCGTACCCGCAGCATAGTCTGGATAATGGACTCAATCAACCCCTCCATTTCAAAATGCTGACCACTCTGTTAAGTGTGTAAACTGGGATGATGAATGGGTCCTTGAGACAGAAGGTCTGGTACTGGAGGAAGAAGTCACGGTTCAGCAATGGACATGTTGAGCAGCTGATGAAACCAAGTTCGTCTTTGCCATAATGGAGAAATGAGGAGAGTGTGAACCATTTCTCTTCTTATCTTGGTGATAATCTTGGAAATCCTGGAAAGGGGTGGGAATTAGAGCATACTGCCATGGAATCATCAGGGCATCCACTGCTACTGCCTATGGATTACTTGGTCTGGAGCAGAACACTGGAAGTTTTATAATGAGACAAGAAGCCATCATATCTATCCTATATCTATTTGGCCTTCACCAACAATCTAATAGATAATGGAAAATCTGCTTCAGTCCTCATTCTCCATGACTGCTGAGATAAACTGCCTCCCAATTTTCAACTCCTGGAATGAAGCTGGCTGACAAAGTGGGTATATGAGCTTCTGCCCACAGAATTCTTGCAATTTCCCCAAGCAGCCTTGCTTCTGGTGCTTCTTTGAGGATTGATATAGGCTACTGCTGTGTTATTGTCAGACTGAGTCCCTGTAGGAGAATCTAAGCCAAGAGAGCACTGAATATGTCTCAAAGCTCCAGAAGGTTGATCAGAAGCCATGCCATGGTGAGAGCTCAGGGACTCTGAAGGGAGTGACAGTTGTAAACTGCCCCCATCCGAACAGACTGGTATCTGCTGATATAAGCATCCAATCTGGTATTAAAAAGGACCAACCTTTGGGCAGAGTCTGACATGTCAGCCACCACTGGAGAGACTGCCTGGTGGGCCTGAACAGAGACATTTTGTGATGAAGGTGAGGCAGACTCCTGGTCCAGTGCTGACGCATATAACGCTGTAGAGGCCACAAGTGGAATTGTACAAAGGGATATGCTTCTATTGTGGAAACCATAGTGACTACCAGATACATGCAGTCCCTGATTGATAGTTGTGAGAACTCAGGAAAGTGATGAATCTTCACTTGTAACCCTACAGAGAGTTGTGTCAAAGAAAAAGGCAGGAACAGCCTTTTGAAGGTTGATGATCCAACTGTGTCTTTGAATAACTGTCATAGTGAGACTTACATGGTCTGGCAGACTAACTGCAATGGTGCCTTCAGAAGAAATTCGTCCAGATATGGGGTCACATTCAACCCAGAGTCCACAGGAAGGTCACAGAGGGGCAAAGACCTTTGTGAAAACTCTTGGGGCTGTGGCCAGCTCGAAAGGAAGTGAGACAAACTGATAGTGTTGGTTCTGGAGAGCAAACCGCAGGAACCAGCAATGTACTAGTCAAATAGGAACATCTAGGTAAGCATCCTTGATGTTTAGTGAAGCTATGAATTGTTCTGGTTCCGTGGTAGCTATCACAGACTTGACTGGCTCCATTTTGAACTTGGGACACAAAGAAACTTGTTCAGAGCTTTTAGGTCTAATAGCAGATGAAACCCTCCATATTTTTGTAGGAACAATTAAAAGATTGGAATAAAAGCCCTGGAATTGTTGGTCCCGTGGGACCGGAACCACTACCCCAGCTTCCAGAGGGGTGCGAGTTGGCTGATGGAAAGCTACTAGTAGAGGTCTGTCCATAGAAACCCTAGACATGAAGAAGCAGGCTTGAGGCATGGAGGTGACAGACATCTGGTATCCCTCGGAAATTAATTGAAGCATCCAGGCCTATGAAATGGAATTCCTCCACTGAAGAATATAGTGTTGGAATCTGGCCCGGAACATATCACTGTGCCCAAACAGCAAGAAATTGCCAAAGTCCATGAAGGACAAACTAATCAGGGAGTGCTAATGCACACACCAGTCAGTGCTCCCATGCTAGAGAACACATGTAACAGTACCATCTATGCCACAGTGCAGAGCTTACAACTGCCACAAGTCACTTTGTAGACATATAAGGAAGCACCAGCTACAAAGTCCATACAACACACAAGCACGACAGTGCATCAAGGACCTCATGTACTGAAGTGCGTCAAAGCATGTGCCACAATAGACATCTATGTGAAACAACACGCATGCTTCAAAGATAACGTATCAGAAATGACTTGCCTGTTCATAAGAGCACACTCTCCACATCTTATGTGCCAGAGTGTACATTGTCACGGAGAGAAGCTCACATGCACCAAAGTGTCAAAGCACCCAAATGTGTCACAGCGCATCAGAGACTACTGGATGCCACAGTGCTCCAAAACACAAACATACCACAACGTGCAGACATTTGCATCATCAGAGCTCATTCACTACAGTGTGTCAAAGTGCACACATGCAGCATTAGAGCACACACATTCCATAGTACTGCAAAGAGGCGTACACTGCATTAAATCTAATTTGCTACACATATACCTAAACATACTAAGCCATGCCTGGTGGTGCAAAAGGTGCACAGTATAAGCCCTGTAACTCACATTACTGGCAAGCCTGTGGAATAAAGAACAAGAAGAGGTTTTCCGACTGATAAACATGAAACCCAGCGCCCACAATGAAGCGACGTATGAGAATCTATCGCTTTTATGCAGGGAGCGATTCTCATGTCACCCTTTTAATCACGGCGACATGCTGAATGCGCTGTGTACTTGCACGACATTTTCTATGCAATATTTTAAAAGGATACCACTAGTAGACGTAACAAAGTGGCATCCCACCGATCAATTCGTTTCGCATTTACCACACTTATATTCATGATCAGAGCCTCACTCTGGCACAGAAAACAGGAGGTTTTGAGTTGAAACAAGAGAGCATCATAAATATTTGTCTGACATGCCCCAATGCTCCGCTAGTTAAAGGACAGGGCAGGCACATGTGCTTCAGCCCACAGCAGCATACTCTGCACTTCCGCCCAGGTGGCCTGGCTCCTGGTGCCACCCTGATAATTAATGTATGTTACAGCTGTTGCGCTGTCAGAGTAAGTCCAACGGTAAGGTCCTACAGGACGATACAGCATTGAAGATGTTCGAAAGCTCTAGAAGATTGATCTGAAGGCACATCTCAGTGGGGGACCAGCGTCCTTGAACTGAGTGACGGCCCCGCACCACACCCCACCTGAACAGACGTCTGTTGTCACCAACGTCTAGTCAGAGAGAAGGAAAAACCAACTTTGGGTCAGGTTCTGACAGGAGAGATTGGAGGCCCTGTTATTACAGCTCAAAGTTGAATTTTTTAGGTGCAATATCACAGTGGCCTGAAATTGTACAGTGGCACTGTTGTTACACCATCCTATGGACAGCTCTGGTCCGCAGACCATATATCTCAATAGGATGGTGCAGCAACAGCGCCGCTGTACAATTTCAGACCACTGTGATAATGCACCTAAAAAATTCAACTTTGAGCTGTAATAACTTTTGAATAATACACCTTTCTGCAGTGGGAGTACTCTTGTACAGGGGGATAAACCCTACAACATACTTTTTTAACATTTTAAGAATTACTCTCCCTTTAAAGATTGCAATAAAAGCTCGTGTTCCTGAGGAAACTGTTCCGACCACAGTGGATGGCAGTCCAAAGGAAACCTGGACATTAAAAAGCGGGGCAGAACCCAGGAGTTCATAATGGAAGCCCTTCATTGATGAACAAAGTGACTGAGTCTGACCCCAAAGGAAGAGTGTTGGGCGCTCCGGACCTCTGCCTTCATGCAAAGGAAGGTTCGGTATCAGGAGACCTGGGAAACTTTTTTGGGGAGCAAGGCGGACTTCAACTTGACCACATAATGAAAGGAAGAACCCGATGCAGCCAAAGTGGACGGATGTGGAGAAGCCCAAAAGTCTCTATTAAAGTGAGGATATGGAGATCCCTTAATTTTGCCAGCAAACGTGCACGACTTGTTTTGGGAAAGCAAAGTGTTCTTGCCTCCCGCCTCTGACTGACCATCTTATCAACTACAAGACCAAACAGAAGTGAACCAGTAAAAAGCAAAGCCACCAAGGTTTTTTTAAAAACAGAATCCATATTCCAAACCCTGCAAGGAGTGGAGTGAGCCACCACAAATGTTGCTAAGCATCTGGCTGCCATTGTGGCAATGTTCAAAACAGCCTCGCCACTGTAAGCTGAGGCATTGTGAAGGAGACCGACTAATGCCAGAAGATCTTCCTACGGAGCCCATTCCTGAACCGCATGAAAACCCAGGCAAAATCTCCCAGAATGATAGTGCCCTGTCCAGAAAACAGGATTTTAGAAAGGGAATCTAGTTTCTTATCTGGGAAATCCCTCAGAGCAGAAGAGCTTTGCACGGTCCAAGTGGTATGCTTAGAAAAGAGAGAAACCACTAAATCCACTGCAGGTAAGGCTGACCACAGGTCCACAGGAAAAGGATAAAGCTTAGAAAACTTTTTCAAGATGGCCAACAGCTTGCCTGGAAAACACCACTCATTCAGAACTATGTGATCCAATTCTGCATTATCTTGAAAAGAGATAGCTGAATTTTTCTGACATTTAAACAGCCACATCATTTAAGGTTCATTAGACAGCACCTCTGAAACCTGGAGAACTGCCAAAATTGTCCTAATTAAGGGTTCCACAGACTCTGAATCATAAAAGAGAAATCTGACATGGGAGGAGGGGTGTCAGGCCACTCATTCAAAATCTCACTCTCATCTTCAAAGGAAGGAGGCCAGACTGGACAGAAAAAGTAGTATCAAGGCCCATGGACATGGGTCTGGAAGTCTTTGGTGGATTAGAGAGGGCACAGTGAACCACTTTCCAAAATCTTATCCAACAAGAGACAAACGTGCCAAAAAGTACTTTAGCCCACACCAGCTACAAAACTGAGGGAAAGTTTGAGAAGACCCTGTGGAAGACCTCGCAAGGCCAGCAGAGCACAGAGCAGGTGATAAAGAACCATAGACCATTCTACTGCAAGTCACACAAGACTCATTCATAGGCTTGTAGCCCTGAAGGCCACTCTCCCCCCCCCCCCCCCTCTCTGACCTCAGCCATACTGCCAGGCCAACTCCTGAAGGAGAAACTGAGACTGCATGCCTAGAAGAGACAGGACCAGAATGACAATGGGCAAGCCAAAATGATGCCTACACTGTGTGCAGACTTGGTGTCATGGCATCAATTATCAGTGGAAGACTACCGCTTTTCCCCGGAAGTGGTCTAGGAAATATGTGAAAGGATCCAGCTCTGGCTGGCATTCTGAGTAATGTAAGCCAAGTTCTCAGAATGGGAAGAAACAGTGTACAGACCCACGAGGACCCACGAGAACCCACGTGAACCAGAATTACCAGATCGCGTGGCCAACGCCAAGATCAAGACATGAGCAGCTCCCCAAATTGCAAGGAGAAGGGGTGCAAAGAAAGTAAAAAGGTCACCCCCTCCACAATTCCAACAGGAAAGAGGAGCAAAGGAGACAGGACCTACAGGTCCCAGGAACTCTCTTCACTCCATGAGGGCTCTCTATAGCCATAATTAAAAAGTGAAATAAAATAAAACACAGATGAAGGATTCCCAGCAAGGAAACAAACTCCTTGAGGTCACTCAAAAAAAATGAGTATTCTCTGACTGGCTGATGGGTATAGAGAGCAGGGAGTGGGAGGAGCTTGGCTGAAGTGTGCCCTGCCTCCCAAAAGGAGGAGCTCTATACCTCATGGTCCCCACATGGACGAGGGGGAAATACCTGACTGCTGTATGATGGACTCCTACCTAGGTAAGTCCTTCTGTTACACACTGTAATTATATAGATACACCTGACTGCTGTATGACAGACTCCTACCTAGGTAAGTCCTTCTGTTACACGCAGTAATTATATAGATACACCTGACTGCTGTATGAAGGACTTCGACCTAGGTGAGTCCTTCTGTTACACACAGTAATTATATAGATACACCTGACTGCTGTATGATGGACTCCTATCTAGGTAAGTGCTTCTGTTACACATAGTAATTATATTGATATACCTGACTGCTGTATGATGGACTCCTACCTAGGTAATTGCTTCTGTTATATAGATACTAGATACTAGTAGTTATATAGAAACTAGTTACAAAGCCTGTATAGACGGGCTAATCTGGAGCAGGGAGCTGCGGATGGCTCACAGCCTGTTTGTGCTCCTGGCTCCGGGGCAGCGGCGGAGGCGCTGGGTGACAGTTTGTCACCCAGCCGCCTCCGCTTCTGCCCCCGAGCCGGGACCACAGACAGGCTGTCAGCCTTCCGGAGCTCTCCACTCTGGATCAGCCCGTTCTGCGAGTCCCCACTGCGCATGTGTGGTTACGCACACAGTGAGGGATGCATTCTAGGACTTTATGTTATAGGAGGATAACTGACCGCTGTACGATGAACTCACATTCTTTTAATTGAATTTAGGTCTGCTTAGTCCTAGCTCATAAGTCACATTTAAGGTCACACCTAGAAGATACAATATAAGTGACATTTCATCTTTAAGAAAATAAATGAATAAATCTTGCAGGACACAATGAAAATTCTCATAAAATTATATTATTTCATATTGTATACACATAAAACAATTTGCACAAAAAAGGGGTTTGAAGTGACCATAGAGAACAGGTAACAAGAAAATGTTTTTGCTTTTCTGCGAACAAGTGAGAGGAGAAAAAACGTAGGCACCTGCAGCAATATATATAAAAGTGAAAAACACATTAAACCTTTGAGTCGCAAAGGGCTGTTCACTGTACACCTGACACTCAAAGGGTTCATCCAATGAAAAGGACCCAACAATATATATATATATATATATATATATATATATATATATATATATATCAACAGGCAGGGCTGGATTTCTCAAAGTAAGTCTCGCAATGGTAGGCTGCCTAGGACAGTCATCTTCTCCTAACATGCCTCCCCTTTACATTTACACTGATCAAATCAACCCTTTAGTGGAGAGGTTTCGTAAACCACCATAATACTGGGATTAATGTACTTTTTTCAAATCACTGTTTAGAATTTGTAATTAAAATGACTGTACCTTTGGTGGACTTGGGGGTGGGTCTCGTTGCCTGTCCTTGGTCAAGAATTCCAAGTGCTGAGGGGAGACTCCAACTCCTGGTTTATGGTGTCCATTTTATAAAACTATTTACTAGCCAACACTTGAAATATGCAAAGCACTGTACTGTAATGTACTGGGTGCCTTTCTAGCAACCAAGGGGTTAAGGAGCAGTGTATTATTACATTATAGGACATTCTGTATTGAGTAAAACCAAGGGTCCTACCATTGGCAAGAGGGGATTCATTCAAAAGATATTACACCTCAGCCCCCACCCCCCTTTCTCTTTTACATTAGACTGCAAATTTCCGTTGTGGTTTCCAGGTTTCTGTGTTCCTATTGCTTCCTAAGGAGAGCAATAGTGAGTAATTCATGCTCTCCCTAGATTCCATTGTGAAAATAAAAATTGCTTTTCACACTAGTTGGCAATAGTTTTAGTCTGAGCTCTAATAACATTGGAATGAAATATCTCCCGGCAATTAGAGAACCTTTGTTTTACTCGGCCAGGCTCCAATAATACATTTCTATTGTGCTTGCAAATTATAGGCTAGGACCGTCAACATTTGGCTCTCCTGCTTTTGGGTATTACAACTGATGGGACTTGTAGTCTCCAACGGCTGGAGATCCCAAGGTTGCCTGGCCGTGGGCTATTTCCTGAGAGCTAGGCAACAGCAGATGGAGCTCTGGGGCACCATGAGATGTAAATCCAGCCCTACCTGCAGCTTAGGAATATTACAAAGTGGGAGTAATGTCTCACTGCTGGAACCTGAATAGATTTAGTCGCAATTTAAGGAATTACAAAAAAAAAAATTAACTCTCTGGCTGCTGGAGATGTCTGCTTTGCAGGACTCTTTGGCAGCAAATGCGTTAGGGGAAAACTAACCAACCCCTAGTAATACACACGCTTGCCTTAATCTGGACAGAAAATCTTGATGGCCACTATGAATCGATTCCACGTGGACTGGTTCTCCAAAATGAATCTTTCATTAGTACTGGATATCATGTCCATAAAGGTAAATGCACGTGATTCTTTACTGTAGGACTCCAGAACCCCAAACTCTTCCCACTGAAAGCTTGCCAAAAGATCTCAGTGAGTAGTTTTGGGGTCCTGCAACAAAAACCATCTTGTCTGCCTCCATTGACATGATATTCAGTAATAAGATTAATTTTGGAGAAACAATCCACACAGGATTTTCTGTCAAGATTAAGGTAATAGAGTGTGTTATTAGGAGATGTTAGCACTCCTTTAAGCCTTTGAGTCACAGAGGTGCAAGATATGCAGTTGCTCACCCACTGGCACTCAAAAGGTTAAAAGGGAAACTATCACCTTATACACTACTATTTTATTTTTCTAACTGAAATAATATGTACCGACTATCTCTAAATGAATTAAAATATAATTTAAAAAAACTTTAACGCCTTCACTTTTCACCGCCATTCCACGGCTTCTACTTCTGACTGTAATCTGAACTGTCTGCAGCCTCACTTTACTGCTGTGACGTTCTGATTGCTGGGAGCTATGCTAGCACGTGCCTCTCTAGCAGATGTCACCAAAGGGTGGTTCTGCAACTGCTGTAGCACTACTATTGTCTGAGCCAATGACAGAAACTGTAGCCCAAAAACGTCTGGCAAGTCAGAACCGACCATATACAGCAGCACAGAAAATGATAAATGTTCTGTGCAAGAAAGCATTATCTGAAAGTGTTAAATAATGGGGAGAGGGGGTGAAGTTTATATCTGCAAATGCTAATGCTCAAAATATAACAAGGGTATGTTAGCATACTTACTTTACAAAATGGATAATGCTTAAATATAACAAAACATTTTATGATTCTGTAGGGCATACAATAAAACATACAAAAATAAAATTATGAGGTGATAGTTTCCCTTTAAGTACACGTCTTAAATGGGTCAGCAGTAGCTGACTTTTTGGCTGTGAAGCTACACCCAGATCCTACCCTGTAATAAAAAACAGCTGACCTTTCTTAATGGTGGATGGATGAGTCTATACTGCACGTCAGCATGACTGCCCACACTCATTAAGAAAAAAGAGATGTTTTTGTCAAACTTTATTCCAATGTATAATCCTTGAGCACCAAAGGGGTGTCCCACACATTGCAGAACGATGCACCAGACACCCCTGTGGGTCTCAAAGTATTAATGCATAGTGCAAAAGTTTGATGGGTATCAACATTTACTTGGGTCATCAACTGGGGCAATAGGATGGGGTGATTCTCTCTCACAGTAAGTGCTTGAACTGTAGCTATAAGAAAATTCCTGGAAGCAAGGCCACCTCTTAACACATAAGATGGACCTGTAGTAAGTAACCAATTCATTATACTGTATCCAAAGTGAAAAAAGCAGTTACATTATTTTTCTAAAACACAAAAGGCCATATTTACTAAAGCACAAAACAGGCACAATTTTGCCTTTGAGAAAATGTAATTTTCCTTGTATTCCCACATTATTCTGCCTTTATCACTTGACTGAATCAGTTTTTATTGGTAAATTATCTCATTAAATACCTACTTGCTCAACAAACTAGAAAAAATAAAAATGTGCTTATTTTTATAAAGGCAAATTTAAAATGGTTTGGGACTGAATAAAATAAATGCAATTATTTGGCCAACTCAATAAAGACCAAGTCCTTATAAGGGCTGATCTTCTATTTAAATCAGTTTTGTGCTTATATCTTTGTTTTTGTGATACTTGTGGAAGCCATTTAGTAGGAAGGAACCTGATAGACCCTTTTTAAGTATCATAGGGGTGTCCGGTGCATTGCAGACCAATGTGTTGGACACCCCATTTGCACTCAAAAGGTTACAATTTCCATGTTTCAAATGTTGGAAAATAAAAGCTTTAGTAAATACAGCCAAAGTGTCTAAAAGACTCAGAAGATGCTCACTTTGTCCCGACATTTTTTATCTTGATTAACATGAATATTTTCTTGTTTTAATCCATTAACCCCTTAACGACCGGCCAATCGGCGCGGTCAGTTTAAGACCACGGAGCATTTTTTTTTTTTGGTTCTTCTGGTTCCGGACTCCCCGAACGAGGTGCAGCCACGGGGGGAGCCCGGAATTCCATGACGGTCATAGTACGTCATGGGTCGTTCAGTCTGATCGACCCATGGCATATTATGTCCGTCAAGGGTCGTTAAGGGGTGTTCTGTTAAGTCCTTGGGTGCATTACAGACCTTGCTGGCATCCAAACAGCTTAGTAAAACTATCT
This sequence comes from Rhinophrynus dorsalis, assembly GCA_037306005.1. Classification (NCBI taxonomy): domain Eukaryota; kingdom Metazoa; phylum Chordata; class Amphibia; order Anura; family Rhinophrynidae; genus Rhinophrynus; species Rhinophrynus dorsalis. The sequence goes on from CM074728.1 coordinate 58,243,899, forward strand.
GAATTAGCAGTCTGTAGACTAGTCACCAATGCTCTTGTACTACGAAAAAGTGGTGTGATTTTGATGAAAACCAAGTGCACCATAGGGAATGAAAAACATGTCCATTAATCCTTTGAGTGCCAGAGGGGTACTCAATGTATTGCGATAGACTTCAGCGTCTAAAACCCTAAATTTAAATGAAATGTAATAAGGTTGAAATGTACCAGGATAATATGCTATATCGTTTTATGCAACTCATCTGGAATAACATTAAAAAAAAAAACAACATAAAAAGGATAGTAACAATATGTTAAAAAATGTATACTGAAGTTTAACCTCCTGAGAAAAACAAGGGTACCCCCCTGCTTACACTTGTTTTACTCAAAAGATATTGCAGCTCAAACTTGATTTTATTTTCTTTAGATGCATTACTGTTCATGGCCCGAAGTTTTAAAATGTCGCTCTTACCACACAATCCTATGGAGGTTTATGATCAACAGACCAGAGCTGTCCATACAATAGTGTAGCAGCAGCGCCACTGTAAACGATCAGGCCTCTGAGATATTGCACCTGAAAAATTATATTCTCAGCGGCAATAACTTATGAATAAAACATCTCTCAGAAGTGGGAGTACCCTTGTTTTTCTCTGGGGGCTAAACTCTACTAATATATATATATATATATATATATATATATATATATATATATATATATATATATATACACACATTTTTTTTTTCTTTAAAACATTTTTACATATTGTGTTGCTATCCCTTTAAACCAAAACTAAACAAAATTTCCCAGAAGGGAAGAGCATTCTGTCTCACTGATGCACTTAAAGAAAAAACTGTCAGTGGGCAGAACCTATGGTACATTAACCCCTTAACGATCAGCTGATCGGCGCGTCGTGGTCACTTAAGGACCACGGAGCATTTTTTTTTTCTTTTTTCAAATTCTGGTTCCGGACTCCCCGAACGGCGTGCAGCCGCAGGGGGAGCCTGGAATTCCATGACGGTCATAGTACGTCATGGGTCGTTAACTCGGATCGAGCCATGACGTACTATGACCGTCAAGGGTCGTTAAGGCTAGGAGAGGAGCCAAGTATTATTTAGTCAGCTTTTTAAGTGCCTTCCCTTTGGTCGAGGACAGTTTACCCACAGTCCCCGTGTCCTCCATGGACACAAAAGAGATGTAGTTTTTTTTTTCTACATGATGCACTTCATTTACTCCAGAATTACACCATATTTCCTTAGTACATCAGCCTCACTGACCATTTTCTTGCTAACTGGATCAGAGAGGATTTAGAAACAGTTACTGATTGCTGCCACAAGGGGTTAAGTGTTGACTAAAAGCAGAGTATGTTCGACAGAAACAAACAAAAAAAAATAGCCTGAATTTTTACACTGTGTGCCCCCCAGTCAACACCAATAATATGACTGAGGCCTTGTGGTAATAGTACACAGATCATAGCGCCATAGAGTGAACAGATTATCCAGTTTAGCAATACATCTTTTTTTAAGAAGTTTCCGAATATTATAAAAGGCACCAGCTTTGTTTCTGATTATCCTACGCAAATGCTATCCCTGATAGACAGATCCTAAATAACATATTTTAGGGTCATGCTTATTGTTTTGCCAGAATAGAAAAAACAAATAGTGTTGGCATAACTTATGATCCCACGTGTGTGCTCTGTCTCTCCATCTCTGGAAATACATCCTATGAGGGATCAGGAAAGCCATATGTTATAGAAAAATAAGATGGGCATAACGTGGTTTAAAGCTGGTGTGATTTGGAGAGCGGCATCTATGGCCTCTCTACAGTTCTAGAAAAGGCAGTTCTGTGGTGTCCCTGTAATCATACAACCACCGTTGTGGGCATAAGTCCTCTGTATCTTCTCTGCTCATCTCACAAGATCAAGAGTAATAAAGCAGTCTTTGCGAGTGAGGAGAGGAAACCTGAACTGATGCACTTTTCTCTTGTGGGCGACGGGGTTCAGTTTGGATTGCCAGTGCTTAGTTATTCAGCAAAGGACTGAAACATGTTGAGTTCTGAAAACTCCTCGTTGTTGTAGCTGGAGGCCTGATCTCCCAGCATGGACAGCATATCCTGGATGGAAAGAAAGTGCATGAAACATATATTAGGGGAAGCGGCTCATTTTCTGCTCTAAAACAATGCCTTCCCCTGCAGTTTAAGGTTATGAACAAGAATAACGCAAGTAAATCAAGTCAAGTGCCCTTTTTACAGCAGGATTGTATTAGTACATTCCCCCTATTACATGTTTTACTCTAAAGTGACTGGTCCTCATGTATAAAGACAAAGTGCACCAATACTGGGGAAAACCAACAGCAACACAGTTAACAAAAATTCTCAAATCACTAACTGATTGAAATAGACCTTTTAAAGGGACAGTAATGTCCCATAAAAAAATGCTTATAGTTTTGTAGTGATTAAAAAAATTAAACTATAAAGATATTCACATTCAAAGTTCCCCCCTTCTCCTGTTGTCAATGTTGTGCTGACACAGCAGGATATCCCGGTCCTGGCACCAGCCGGAGGCTCTGCAGCAGAGAAAGACTTAAATGGAAAGGTCTACAAAGTGTGTCTGGTTTGCAAGCACACTTTGTAGACCGTTCCAATGAAGTAGTTTGTTTTAAATAACGGGATATCGGCTCTGCTGTCATCAGGAGAGGGGAAAGGGGGGGATTCTGAATGCGAATTTCTCTCAAGCCATAGCGGTTTGAGAGATAGGATTTGTGGTATATAGTTTAATTTTTTTAACCACTACAAAACTATAAGCATTTTTTATGGGACATTATTGTCCCTTTAACCATTTGATTACTAAAGAGGTCTGCTACGTATTGCTTTACAATGTGTTCAAGACACCTCTAATATTCAAGGGGAAAAAGTCCCATTTAACCCTATGAGTTAGGTCAAAGGGTTAAATCAATGGGGTGTTTTATTTGTCCTCTGTGGCACATCTGACTTGCCCAAGAAAGTATACATAAGGGGCACTCAGCCCACAAATAAGTACAAAAGCCAGTGCAGGCTCTCAGAGCCCTCTAAGCAAAATGAGGGTCACAGACACTGAGATGCTTGTGCAGACTTCCCGCGGTAAACCAACTACACCAAAGGGAAGAACTAGACATTCCTATTGAGTTAAATGTGACTCTCTCACTCCTTGAATCCTAGAGGTCTACAACATATTGCTCTGAAACCGTTAAGTCAATGGCAGTTTTCATTTCACCCCACAGTGCAACTGGCTTGCTCCAGAATTAAACCTTCTTATCCTGATGAATATTGCCCTTATGGCCTTTCATCTAAAGGCAACGGGGAGTATTCTGGGACCGATGAAAACTACCCTTGATTTTAGCCCATGGGGTAAAGTTCCCTTCTCCAGAGGGCAGGGCACTTCAAAAATGGCAGGGGCTTTGAGGCAGAGACTCCCCTCTTCCCTTACAGCTTTACCTCCCCCCGTCCCTCAGTTACAAAGTAGCAGAAAGAAACAAGATCAAGAGGAAAGAAGGAAATTGCCTGAATAACAAACCCATGAGGTCCCTTCTGCTTGAGGACGTAACCCCTTAACAACCGGCCAATCGGCGCGGTGACGCGACATAAGGACCGCAGAGCATTTTTTCTTTTTCCGGTTCCGGACTCCCTGAACGGCGTGCAGCCGCGGGGGAGCCTGGAACTACATGATGGTCATAGTACGTCATGGGTCATTCAGTCAGATAGACCCATGACGTACTATGACCGTCAAGGGTCGTTAAGGGGTTAAACTACATGGCATTTTCTCTGGATGGGAGTCCTGTATTCCACATGGGTTAAAAGAAAAGGATTTCATTGTAAATTCACTAAAATCATCTTTTCTCTTAATTCAATTTGGAAAACAGTAGGGGTGAACCGAAATTTCTCTTGACAGTGACCATGGCGCCGGTGTACAGCAAGTACCTGACTGCCGGCAACTCAACAGCGGCCGGAGCAGCGCTCATCCTGCTCTACATGCTGAAAAAGCAGAGGGGAGCGAGCATGTCAGATGCGGGGGTTGTGGGGTAAAACGAGGCAGGACGTGGGCACTGACACTAGCCGGATACTTACCCATCTTCCCTAGGGTACACTAATAGCCAAGGGAGGTGGGGGAAAGCTTTGCAGGTACAGGTGTGTAACATGTGGCTGTCTAGCTTCTGTCGCACTACAATTCCCGAAAATCTCAGTCAGTGACCTTGTGAAGATGTTGTCCAAGCTGGAGAATCACAGGTTTTTCGGGAGACTGGCATATTCATCAGGTTGATCTGCTCTCTTATTATAATGGTAACAGAATTACAGTCTAATTACAAGTTTGTATCCTGAACTTGCTCTTTCTGGTGCCTTAGAATTTAGCGAAACCTTTTCTGCGTCATGATCAATGTGTATGGCACATCAGTGAAAATAGGACTTGCGGATAATGTAACCACAATGGAAAAGTCACTTTTTTCCAGGCAAGTTAGTAACCTTCAGCTCATGGGACTTTCACTTTGACTGCGCCATGTGCACTTGCTCTACTATATTTTTTGTTTCTTTTGTTAGGCATCGCCCTATAAATTAAAAAGAGCCATTTTCATTTTTTCGGCCAAGGGCATCCTGAAGTTTCATTTTTGGGTACAGGATTTTCATTTTGGTATACCCCTAGAACACGGAAACCACGAGAATATACCAAAACATCCACCAAGAATCCTAGGAGGGGGGGGGGGGGAAGAGATAAAACCCTCCACTGTAAACCAGTATTCCATGGGACTAACCAGTCCTGTATAAACCTCAGGTGTCAGATACCAAACTTGCACACCAAACAACTAGACAAGAACCAACAGGGATCAGAGCTGTGCCTTACACAGACACAACAGCCTGAAGGGCCTTCCAGCCAAACCCAAGATATTCACACTGTAGTGTTCAGTGAAGGTGTGCAGAGACAACCATCTGCTGCTCAGCAATGGCCTGATTATTGTAGGTGATCTGGTGGAGCACACCATGACTCAGAAAGGAACGGGTTGCTTTCTGGTCACATACGCCTGTCGGATAATGGCCTTGATCCAAGAAGCAATGGTTACTTTGCACACATCCTGGCCTGTTCAGGGGCCCTCATGAATGGCAAAAAGAGAGTCTGATTTCCTGAAAGGCTGCGTGCAATGGACAGAGGATTTAGGACAACGCATCACGTCCAACATGAAAAACAAATTCCTGGTTGTTGTGTAAATCCGAGATGCCCTTGATCATAAAAAATCTCTGGGAGTACAAAGAACCAACTCCACTGTCAAGGTTCGGCCATTCTGCGAATAGAAACAACAGCCAAGAGGAAAGCCATCGTAAGCGTCATGGGAAGCAAAGAAACAAATGAAAGAGGCTGAAAAGAAGGTCTCTGGAAAACTCCTAACACAAGGTTCAGATCCCACACAGGAGTGGGATCCCTGAAGGTACAGCAGGCATAAGCCACCCCCTGAGCAATGGTCTTGACATCAAGAAGAAGAGAGATCCACTTCTGAAAAAGAACTGAGAGCCAAGATCTGAATGCTTAACAGAACTCCGACTGAGACCCTTCTTGACACCATCTTGGAGAAAGGCAAGAATTGTAGGAAGACAGACAGACTGGGGAAATATCTAGATCAGCACACCACTGGTAAAACAGAGACCAGATAATATGATAGGCCTTGGAAAAAACAGGCTTCCAAGCTTGAACCACAGCAGAAATGACAGCATATGAGAAATCTTTCTCCCTCAAGATGCTGACTTTAAGAGCCATGCTGTCAAAGCCAGTCATTCCATTTGATGATGACAAAGTGGACCCTGGTTTAGTAGATCAGGTCTCTGGGGAGGAGAAATGGCTCTGCCATGGGCAGATTGAGAACCAAGTCTGACAGGGCCAAAAAGGGGGGCAATCAGAATGACTTAAGCCCTCTCCATCTTGTTCATCCACGGTACCCTGGGAATCAGGGGAAATGGTGGAAACACACATGCCAGATGGAAGTTCCATGGAATAGATATTGCATCCATCGCAAGCTCTCTCTTTCTTCTTGATGCAGAATAGAGTAACCTTACGGTTCTCACAGGATGTCATGAGAGGCACTGATCGAAGACCAAAGCAGTGGACAATCAGGCCAAACAAATTTCTGGGATCCACATGTTGGCAACTTAAAAAAAATGTGCAACCAAGTTTTCCACACCTAGGCCGTATACTGCAGAGATGGCTAGGACATGAGCTTTTGTGCAATTAATTAGTTCCAGAATTTTTGCCCACGTGGATTCGCTTCTGGTTATTCTTTGGCAATTTATGTAGGTGACTGCTGTCGCATTGTCTGATTGGAACCTCAATGATGTGCCCAAAAGTACATGAGACCAGCAGCAAAGCTCTAGACAAATAGCCCATATCTCCAGAGCTTTGACTGGAAGAAGACTCTCCTCCCTGGTCCAGCAACACTGAATGGTTAGGTGACCCAGGGTTGCTCCCCAGACTGGCACTCTTGGTGACCCCCACCCATTCTGGTATGACAAATTGACATCCCAGAGTTAGGTGAGGTCGGTGAAGCCACCAGGGAAGTATTCCTTTATTCGTGGAGACAGGGACATGGCATGAGACAGGGGAGTGTTGTCTTTACCAGCTGCTTAGAATGTCTATTTGCAACTCCCTCATGTGGAATTGATAACTGGGAACAGCTTCCCAGGAGACCTAACACTCTCATGTAATCCGTTACTGTTGCCAAAAGCCAGGATATTGTTTAAGTCATGTGAAGAAAAAAAACCTGGATCTTGTCCTCCCGAAGAAACACCCTCCCTTGGCAGGTATTGAATCTAATGCCCAAAAAGTACAAAACCTGACAAAGTAAGAGAAAGTATTTCACTAGGTTGAGTGCCCATACATGTTGCTCAAAGAGCCTTGCGTAAAAGGTCCTCTAAATAAAGGGTCAAGGATATCCTTTGAGCATGGATGTGAGCTGCCAAAGCATTCTGGGGCTTGAACGGGAACCAACCACTGTTTTTCCAGCAGAGAGGATGATACATTAGGAATAGACATGCCCAAACTCGATCTTGAGGGACTCTGTACAAAAAGAAACTGTGAGGAAAAAGGGGCTTGAGATTTATGAGGTACCCAAAATAACCCAGTGGTCTATCACAGAAGACTGAACTGGCTGGGGTAATGAAAACCATGAGTCTTCTTAGGAAAAAAGGCATGTTTATGTGCTTTTTTCTCCAGTAGTGTTACTAATGAACTTGCCCAGATCCAAAAAGTTGTCAAAAACGGGAAAAACACCAAAGACTTTTGGAAAATTGGGAAGTCGACCAAATCTTGACACACAAAGTGTGACATGCGGCTATTTAAAAGGGCTGAGGCCTTTCAAGAAAATCTAGCTGCACCAAAGGCTGCCTCAGTAAGGTATGCACAATAGTGGGTCAGCATAACCAGTAGTTCCTCCTTAGGAACATCCTCTCAAATGGCATCTGACAGTTGTACACCCCAGATGATCATGGCACTAGAGATCCCAAGCTGTAGCGAAAATGGCTTGCAGGGTGCCCAGTGGTGCAAAATTGCTTTAAAAAAGGAATCTAAGTGCTTATCAGCTTGATTCTTAAGGGCTGCAGTATCTGCAAAGGCAGTAGGTTGTTTTAGCAAGGTGAGATATTGGGGATCAATGGAAGGTGGAAAAGCCAATTGCGACAAAGCCTCAGAAGAGAAAGGATAAAGGCTGGAAATGTGTTTATCAATGAAGAGTCTCTTATTCGGCGTCTTCCATGATAACATGGTAATGAGAATGATGGGGAGAAAAAATGGTGATTCACTGCTGTGCAACTGGAAGATGTCTGGTGAGGAAGACCCTTCGTTGGAAGGCTCAGACACATGCAAAGTCTCTAAATCAGCTCTGATAAGCCCCTCGGCAGAGGGACAAGAATATTCCTCAGAGGCATACCGAAAGGACAAGGAAGAATCCATGTCTCCCCATCAGTGTCAACCTCCTCTACAAAGGAGTCTCCAACCAACTGTGAGTGGACCCTAAAGACATGATCGGCATTTCTGACAGGGGGAACGGGGCACCAAGAATGGGAAAACCCCTTGAATACAAACAACTGAAGACATCAGAGTCGTAACGGAAACTGAATCTTGTTCTGCAGCAGAGGGTCTTGTGGAAGTAGTAGGGGGTCACATAGGGTGCCTCAGTATTCATGTGGAAGCCCAGTTTGGGATGAGGAACAGTGTGCTAAATGGGTTAAGGGGACCCCTAAATACTTAGGCTTGGATTTCCCCATGTCCCTTGGGATCTAACATGTTCAGAGAAAACCCCTCTAAAGTAGGACACATTACTACAGAAAATTAGGAGAGTATGAGAAACTGCACACAAATACACCAAAAGATACTTATCTGACTGAAGGGGTTAAACTGGAGAGACAGATCAGAGAGACCAGCCTCTGCGTAGCCTATGCAATGATAATGCAGAAGCCTGGGAAAAAGGGGATTCTTGAGGATGTACATTCTCATTGCTTATACCCAGCAAACAGGGGTTCTCCAGTCATTTAAAATTGCTAAAGTAAGTGGTCAGAATATTGTCCCCATGCTAACCATGTAATAGAGCAGGTCCAGGGATTCATTTGGGCCCACTGTGACCCAGCCTGCTTTTAGAAGAAGCATCTGCTCACCAAGATTTTACTCAAAGTGGTGGAAAGGGCTGAGGCTCTAGCAAGCAATTTAACTGTATTAACCCCTTAAGGACCCTTGACGTACCAGGACCGTTAAGGGTAAAAGTGATCCAACGACCCTTGATGGTCCTGGTACGTCAAGGGTTAAACTCTTCCATCGCGGCCGCACGGAGCGATGGAAGAGTTCAAGCCGCTTGTTACTAAGTGTCCCGGTATCGGGACACTTAGTAACAAGCGGCAGAAACATTGTTGCAACATGCGATTCGCTTCAAAAGCGAATCACATGTTGCAAAACCTGAATGACAGGGACAGTATTTGTAAATACTGTCCCTGTCAGATCTCTATGCCTCCCTCCACCTTGCATACTGCTGAGGTGGAGAGAGACATAGAGAGATGGTGTTCCAGTGTTCCTGGAAAAAAAAAAGTTAAAAAAAAGTTTAAATAAAAAAAATTAACCCTTTGATCACTGTTCTGCAGTGATCAATAAGTTCCCCCCATCTGATCACTCTTGGAGTGATCAATTTGCTGAAGATCAGTGTTTTCTGATCTGTGGGACACCCCCCATCCCCCTGGAATTTTTTTAGATTTTTTTAAAATTTTTAAATAGTAAATATAGTTTAGGTAGGTAGTTTGGTAGGTTTAGTGTAGACGTGTGTTAGGGAAAGTTTTAGGGATAGATTTAGGTTTAGGGGAAAAAAAAAAACCCAACCCCCCCCCCCCAAAAAAAAAAACCCAACCCCCCCCCCCCCCAAAAAAAAAAATAAATATATATATATATATATACATAATAATCGCAGTTTAGATAGGTAGTTCAATTGGGTTAGGTAAGTTCAGGATATACGTAGGTTAGGGTAAGTTTTAGGGTTAGATTTAGGTTTAGGGATAGCGTAAGAAAAAAAAAAACCCCAAACCCCCCCCCCAAAAAAAAATATATATAATAAGTGCAGTTTAGATAGGTAGTTCACTTGGGTTAGGTAGGTTCAGGATATACGTAGGTTAGGGTAAGTTTTAGGGTTAGATTTAGGTTTAGGGATAGCGTAAGAAAAAAAAAAAAAAAAACCCCAAACCCCCCCCCCCCCCAAAAAAAAAAAATATAATAAGTGCATTTTAGATAGGTAGTTCACTTGGGTTAGGTAGGTTCAGGATATACGTAGGCTAGGGTAAGTTTTAGGGTTAGATTTAGGGATAGCGTAAGAAAAAAAAAAAAAAGTTTTTTTAGTGGGCAAAATGCAGCGCAGGTACAGCGTTGAAGAGGCATATGCCTTTTTGGCATCTGACTCTGAGGCAACAGACACTGCGTCAGATTTTGACATAGCGCAGTTTTCAGAAAGTGAGAGCAGCTCTAGTGATGACGCTGGGCCTTCTGTTAAGAAAAGACGCACTGCCCCAAGAGCTGCTCTGGCAACTGCCCCAGCACCTGCCAAAAGAACTGCCCAAAGACCTACCAAAATACCTACCCAAAGAAATGCCCCAAGTGCTGCCCCAAGAGCTGCCCTGGCAACTGCCCTAGCACCTGCCAAAAGATCTGCCCAAAGACCTACCAAAGAAATGCCCCAAGTGCTGCCCCAAGAGCTGCCCTGGCAACTGCCCCAGCACCTGCCAAAAGAACTGCCCAAAGACCTACCAAAATACCTACCCAAAGAAATGCCCCAAGAGCTGCCCTGGCAACTGCCCCAGCACCTGCCAAAAGTTCTGCCCAAAGACCTACCAAAGAAATGCCCCAAGTGCTGCCCCAAGAGCTGCCCTGGCAACTGCCCCAGCACCTGCCAAAAGATCTGCCCAAAGACCTGCCAAAAGACCTGCCCAAAGAAATGCCCCAACACCTGCCACTCCGGATCCTAATGAATGGGTATCAATTTATGCCCACATATCTCAGAATTCACAGGCAACCCAGGGATTCAAATTGATGTAGAAGGATTTACCCATGATAATTTTTTTGATTTGTTTTTGGGGGAAGACATTTTAGGTGAAATTGTGTCCCAAACCAATTTGTATGCAGCCCAGTATACTGCCGCCAACCCTAAGTGTGAAAAACGCTGTTTTTTTTTTTTTTTAACTTACGTCATGGTTTACGAGGGATTGGTGGTAAAATGGCTGTGTATAAAATTTGAAAACACACCTAAAACGAGAGCCTGGGGTGTCTACTTTCCAAAAATATACACTTCTGGGGGGAAATCTTAAAAAAAGAGCACTGTTACACAGCCCCAAATGAGACATGGCACCAGTAACGCAAGCTGTGAAGATTCAAAGTGTGAACCTGGAAACGCGCATGTTCCAATTTGGCCCCCGTAGCTCCCCCAAACCATGAGAAAGCTATGCATATGGGGTATTGCCGTACTCAGAAGAAGGAGCTGAACACTAATCAATTCAGGTTATAAAATCTTCACCTATTCTGTGCTTGAAATTCACATCAACATTGAAGGCAAAGTGTGAAAAATGCTGAATTTTTTTTTACTTACGTCAAATTTTCACAGGATTGGTGGTAAAATGGCTGTGTATAAAATTGGAAAACACACCTAAAACGAGAGCCTGGGGTGTCTATTTCCAAAAATATACACTTTTGGGGGGAAATCTTAAAAAAGAGCACTGTTACACAGCCCCAAATGAGACATGGCACCAGTAACGCAAGCTGTGAAGATTCAAAGTGTGAACCTGGAAACGCGCATGTTCCAATTTGGCCCCCGTAGCTCCCCCAAACCATGAGAAAGCTATGCATATGGGGTATTGCCGTACTCAGAAGAAGGAGCTGAACACTAATCAATTCAGTTTATAAAATCTTCAACTATTCTGTGCTTGAAATTCACATCAACATTGAAGGCAAAGTGTGAAAAACGCTGTTTTTTTACTTACGTCAAGTTTATGAGAAAGTGGTGGCAAAATAGCTGTGTAAAAAACTTGAAAACACATCTAAAATGAAAGCTGGGGGTGTCTACATTCCAAAAATATACACTTTTGGGGGGAAATTCTAAAGTGCAGCACTGGAACATAGCCCAAAATGAGTAATGGCACCAGTTAACCAAGATGTGAAAATTCAATATTTGTTCAAAATTGGGCCCCGTAGCTCCCCCAAACCTTGAATAACCTATGCATATGGGGTATTGCCGTACTCAGAAGAAGGAGCTGAACACTAAACAATGCATTTTTAAAAATCTTCACCTATCCTGTGCTTGAAATTCACATCAACATTGAAGTGCAAGTGTGAAAAACAGTGTTTTTTTTAACTTACGTCAAGATTTACGAACGATTGGTGGTAAAATGGCTGCGTAAAAAAATTGAAAACATACATAAAATGAAAGCCTGGGGTGTCTACTTTCCAAAAATATATACTTTTGGGGGGAAATCTTAGAGTGGAGCACTGTTACACAGCCCCAAATGAGACATGGCATCAGTGATACAAGCTGTGAAAATTCAAAGTGTGAAACTGGAAACGCGCATGTTCCAATTTGGGCCCCATAGCTCCCGCAAACCTTGAATAACCTATGCATATGGGGTATTGCCGTACTCAGAAGAAGGAGCTGAACACTAAACAATGCATTTTTAAAAATCTTCACCTATCCTGTGCTTGAAATTCACATCAACATTGAAGTGCAAGTGTGAAAAACGGTGTTTTTTTTACTTACGTCAAGATTTACGAGCGATTGGTGGTAAAATGGCTGCGTAAAAAAAATTGAAAACATACATAAAATGAAAGCCTGGGGTGTCTACTTTCCAAAAATATATACTTTTGGGGGGAAATCTTAGAGTGGAGCACTGTTACACAGCCCCAAATGAGACATGGCACCAGTGATGCAAGCTGTGAAAATTCAAAGTGTGAAACTGGAAACGCGCATGTTCCAATTTGGGCCCCGTAGCTCTCCCAAACCTTGAGAAACCTATGCATATGGGGTATTGCCGTACTCAGAAGAAGGAGCTGAACACTAAACAATGCATTTTTAAAAATCTTCACCTATCATGTGCTTGATATCAACAGTAGTATTGAAATGTAAGTGTGAAAACTGCAAAAAAACAAAATATTACCACAATTTTGAAATTTTTTTCTGGAAAAATAGCTGCATGAAAAACTCCAAAATTCTCCTGATTATTTACTTTATGTTGTGTAGTTTTCAGAAACATATACCTTTGTGGGACATTTTTGGTTCTGGCACCGTCAGCTAAGCTATGATGCTCACATGCCAATTGTTGAAACATCACAAGTTGGAAATAACAGCAGCCATCTTGTAATATTTACCTTGTAAATGTGAGTAAAGGACTAAAATACTAGGCATATGGGGTACTCTTATATTCAGGAGAAGCAAATGAATATATTTAGGGGTATTTTTTTTCCATTAACTAATAGTATGCAAATCCTGACAGAAAAATGTAAGCAAAATGTTGTTTTTTTTCAATTTTTTTCCTCTTTTTTTCTATTTTAATCAAATTAAACAATGAGGTATTCATATAATTGTGGTATCAAAAGAAAGCCCTACTTGTGCTTAAAAAAAACAGTATATAATTTATGTGGGTGCACAAAAGGAATTAAAGAGAAAATATGGTTTAACAAAGACATAGTCAAAAAAGTCAAAATTGCTCCGGTCCTTAAGTCAAATCTAACTCAGATTTTCCCGGTCCTTAAGGGGTTAAGGGAAGCATCACAAGAAAATCCCACTGCCTCTTTCCTGGTAGCAACTTCTCTCATCAATAGAGAGCGTGAGACAGAGGGTTCGATCTTCTCTAGTTCAGTAAGCCAATTCATAAAAGTCATAGTGACAAAAGCCATAGCAGTACCTGCCTTCATATTGTGGCCAAGCAGAGAAAATTGTTTCTTTAGGACACTCTCTATATTTCTGTCCATTGTTTCTTTGAATGAAGAACCATCATCCTTAGGAAGAATGGTCTTTTAGATAAATTACCTTAGGAGGTGATGTCCAATCTTTGACTTCTTCGTTGAAGGGATACATTCTGAGAAATCTCTTCCTGATGCTGGTTCTCTAATCTACTTTATCCCAATGGTAAGTAATGAGATCTAAAACAGAATAGTGGATGGAAAACAAAGGAGATTCTTTTTCGTTCCCCAGGAAGGCTGTATCTAATACATTCAGCTCCCTAAGAACTTCAGTTCCTCATAAGCTTTACAAAAGGTTAAACATTTTGCAAACTGAATTGTACCTACTTCTTCCAAGACTTCTCCCTCTTCTTCAGAATAATATTCTGAAATAATATCCTGATTACAGACTTGATCTTCCATTTCCTCAAACCTAGTAGAGGTTCCCTCATCAGGGTCATCAATATGAGACCTCTTCTTAGGCCTGACTGCTCTTTCATAGCCAGGAAGGTGTCCTGCATTGAATGCTTCATCCAACCCAAAAATTCTTGAAGTTGGGAAAGAATGTCTTGCTCAGATGGAGCTAATTCTGCATCACATGTACCACATATTTAAGTTTTGGATGTGCCTTATACTCCTTAAATTCCCCACCAGATTGTCCTTGTTGGAAGAGGACTGCTAGGAAGTGGTAGGCATTGCAAAATAACAAAATAATAATAATAATAATAATAAAGCCTAAAATAGAAAACCAGCGTACATTCCACTGATGGAACGCAAGGAACTTCCACCTGAAACAGACAATGTAAATGTGATAAGAAAAGGCTGTTGTACCTCCATAACAGAAGAAGATGTGAAGACAGAGGTCGCTGTATTATTCTGGCCAATGTGGGTCTCAACACGCTGTAGAGGTGTTCCAGAATGCACGAGTTCCAGAGTGGAAAACAGGGCCAAAGCCATCCGTGTTCTTCTGTAGCCCGTGGATAGGCTTCTAAGGTATGCCTAACTCACATACTGGGAGTGGGGAGTAGGGAAGTGTGGAAGAGGCCAGAATCTCCAGGGTGACACTGACCACATGAGGCCTAGAGCTTCAGAAGTGTATTCTGGATAAGCAGCAATAGGGGTGACCAACAACATAAAAATATCAAAGTAAACAAAATAAAATAGCAAGAAAAAAAGACGATATAAAAGGCATAAGTGTGCCCAGCAGGAGAGCTAAAATAGCACATCCTAGAGCAGCTGAGTAGGACCAAAATATTGCTGCCTTCCTATAACATAGTTCTTTATATGCCGGTATTTCATTGGTCCTACCCAGCTGAGAGAGAGGAGGTCCTACCCAGCTGAGAGAGAGGAGGCATTACCTACTTGCATTGCCTATTATCCGTCTCACTCCAGGCTCCTCCTACACATTTTGTTATTGGTCACAGTTGGGTTTTTAAACTGGCTTTTTTTCCAGGGAACGTGACAATTTATCAGGCTCTCTTGTGCACTTCATCTCTCAGTTCTATTCCATTGTTTTGATTCCTGCTTGGTTTTGACCATTCTCCATTCTGTTTCCTGATATCTGGTGTTTGACTCAGCCTGGCCTTGACCTCGACTACAATCCACTCTGCCTGTGCATAGCTCCCAGCTTGACAACCTGGTATTGACCTTGGCTACGATCCACTCTGAACCAACTTAGCTCTCTGCTTGACAGCCTGGTAGTGATCTTGGCTACGATCCACTCTGCCTCTGTTTCACCCTTGCTGGCTTCTCCATTTGATTGCTAGTTAGCTTCAGTTCTGCCTCTGTGTCCGCTTACTCCATCAGCTATCTCTGCTCAGATTCTGCTACACAGTGGTCTACCCATATGGCTATATAGACTATTAGCTACGGTTCCTGTAAGTTTCAGTCCAGCCTCTGTATCACCGCTAATTCCTCCTGCTATTTACCTGCCTCATCATGGTCTACCCATTCCTGGTATTCAGACTGTATATTAAGGAAGTCCTCCATTCTGCCTTTCTGTCCACTGACTCCACCAATCTCTGCTGAGATTCTTCCTCACTGTGGTCTACCTTATACAGTCACACAAATTGTATATTACTGTTCCTGTTAGTTTCATTTCTGCCTCTGAATCTGAGATCCGGCCACCACATTGTCTACACAGTTTGAACTCCAGTTTCATTCACCAACTCCACTGCTGTTCTTTTGTACCAGCATTAAATCTGTGTAGCTGGTCCATTTATTTCTCTGAAATCTGTTTCACCGCATGCGTAACACTAGTGTATTCATCCTGCCATCTGGTTTTGTGGTCAGCACCTTAAACCATGGCTCTGGCCACAACAAGGATACACCAGTTACTGCCAACATTCCCAAGTTACATGGCCCACTCTTCGCTCTCAAGCCTTAGTTAGTTAACTGATTTTTCCAATCATTAAAAGTGCAATCTGAGGCAAAGGTGTATTTTTGCCTCCAACTGTATTGCTAATGAACTTACCTAGGTCTGGCAAAAAAGTTGTTTCCCTACAAAAGAAGGGACATCGAAGACTTTTTTGGAAGATTGATCAGTCAACCAAATTTTGAGTCATAAGGTACGATTCACAGCTACTAAGTGGGCTGAAGCTAGAAATAGTGATAACATTTAACACCTGCAATGTAATCAAGTATATAGTTACTACACAATGAGGTTAAATGATACAGCTTGCAAGTGACCCTGAATTGTTCTTTGAACCCTACGCCACTGAACCAAACACTCATACTTACTGGGAAGACTTCAGGTTGGTTTGACTGCTGCTGGAGGTGGGGCTCCGATGTGTTCTGTCCATGGTGTTGACCTTGCCACTGAGGCCACACTACTGCCTCTGCTGTTCGTGTCTGGAACTGGCTTCGCTGCTGTCCGACCTCTGCTGCTGTGGAGATCAAAGTTAGACTTAACTAAGGGCCTATGTTCAAAATACAAATGCATTAAGTCTGTGACAAACCAACAGAATCAATGGGGACACATGAAATTCCCCAAGATTAAGACTGGTTTAAACAGGGCTTTTAAAAACTTGAATGCTAAAGAGATATCCAGTGCACTGCTTTGAAATGGGCTGGAGACTTTTCTAGCATTCAAACAAAATGTCACCTATGGTGCAAGTGAACTGCAGTAGAATTACTCAGTTTTTCATTTGAACACAGGGCCCAAATTCTGACAAAGAATGCTTTTGCCCACCTACTTACCCCATGCTCATTCTATCTATGTAATGTTACAGCTGTTTACTGTTGGCCAATAGGAGTCTAACCTGTGCAGACCTAAATAACCATTTGCTGGCACTATCAGGGTGAAAAGTGACCTTTTCTAAGAAGTTCAACACTGTCTGATATCATTTATGTGAACTACACACTCTTAGGCTACACAATTACACATACAGACAGGTAAAAAGATTAGGTTAAAGTGTGTTTTACCAAAACCAGAAGTTCGGCTGGCTAGGTTGGGGTAGGCAGCTCCAGCAGGAGAGGAAGTTGAACTTTGTGATGACAATGGGCTGAAGTTGGTGGGAGTTGCTGGGAAGTTTCCCATTCCAAACTGAGGAGACTGAGTCTTGGTTGTCTGTGATGGGACCTGCTAAGAATGAACAAATGCATGAAACCTCGAACACAACTTTCACCATGAACATGCATACACTGCAAACAGGACATGCAGCAACCTGACCCTTTCATAAACCAAAAATAAGGTAGTCATAAAAATAGATGGAGACGTTTACTTATGTGGAATGCTTGGGTTTAGCTAAAGCATTTGTACATACAAAAGAGGAAAAATATTATACTCACGTTGCTTTTATAAAGAGAAGATATATTCACAAACTGTTCAAGCAATGTATCAACATTTCTCACTACATTTAGACTTTCATTAATATTTTAGTTTTTAAATAGAAAAGTGCAGTAGTTTCCATATATAATATATAGGATGACAGTCGCATTCCCATGGTGCCCTGAAAATAAACGATCCGTTTCCGTTTTGATCCTTGTGGTTGATGCAAGCTTACCTGTGCTGTGAAGGAAGGCCGTGTCCCTGAGCTCCAGTTGGTGCCTGTGACCTGTGTGGGGCTGGTGTGACGAGATATTTGAGCCAGGATCTGCCCTGCGGATCCAGGCTGCTGGATGATGTTTGTTGGAGGCACCATCCCACCACTCCTAGAAGAAGACAACACTGTGAGCTAGAGCATGCAAAGCACAACACTATCCCAATGCTCACACCACTCATACAAGGAAGGAAAAGTTATGCCCAAAGGGTAGAGAAAGGGAAATACTACAATATCAGAAAACACCATTTACAAAGTGTATTATCCAAGGGAATTGTACTTACTGCACACAGCGAGGCTGATGTCCTAAATAAAAGACAATTCTGGGGCAAACAGACTACATGATAGGGAAGAAATAACAATGGCACAAATTCCCTTCTAGCATTTAAAGGGTTAAAGACACCCTTTCAAATCAATGATCATTTGAATGTGCTGGTTTACTCCAGAATTGTTCCTTGTATCCTTAGCAGATCACACTTGGTGCTGGATTACACATCAGGTTCCACTAGGCAAAACAAACTAGGCTCCATCAGCCCCGCCTACAGTCACATCCTTAGATGGTTGCATTACCTGGCTACACAGCGCCATCCACAGTTACCTTGCAGAGAAAATACCCTTCGCTTTCCATGATTTAATAAAAAATAAAATAAATTATACATATTTATATACGTCTAAGCCTCTTAATCTGTTGGATGCCAGAGACGTCACTACTACATTGATCTCAGCGGAGTTTTTAATCTCTTGAACACTTGAAAGGTTTACAATGCACTGTAGCCCTTTCTATCATTCAAGGGTTTAAAAGCCCTGACAAGAGCAATAGGAAGCGTGTGAATTGTAGCCGGTGGTGCAATTTCAGGATATACTGTACAGCAGGTGTAGTGTGTTGTTCTCCCTTACCTGAAACTGTCCACTGGACGAGGTGCGGGTGTGAAAGTGCTGGCTTGTGGGAAGAGCTGCTGGCTGCCCGAGACAGCACTGGGATTGAGTGCTTTGTTCTGGTCTGTAACACAAGGGGTACACATTGAGAGGGATTTACAAAATGTGTGCACAACACAAACTATATTGAGGAACTACACAGAGTAATCTGTGCCAAATTTGGTTAACGTACTCCAGAATAAAGATGGATAAGTACAAGGTCAATACATGGATGTCTAAAATGAATTTTTTGTCTCAAAACCTGAGCAAATAACTAGTGAGCACCTATTAAATGAAAATGAAATCCAACTAATAATAATGACTTCCCACTTGCCTTCCTATGGCCAGAAAATCCTAATGGCCCAAATTAATTTTGCCCTTTGTCTTTGTTCAAAGGATAACACCTTAGATCATTCCTGCATGTGGTGTTTGTGGAGGCAGACATGACAGTTGCTGGCAGGACCACAGGTCACCAACTTCACCCACTGCAAATGGCAATCTTAACCCTTTAAGAATCAGAGGTGTGTGCAACACAATACTCTGCACACCTCTATGATCCTTAATGAACTAAATGCCTGCTTCAGCTTGAAACAAACTTCCCAGCAATGGTAATGTCCGCCTCCATGGACATGTCATCCAGGACTGATTGAAGATGTTATCTACTGAAAAAAGGCACAAAGGCAAAATTAGTAGGGGTCATAGGGATCTTCTGGCCATAGTAAGGTAAGTGTGGGATATTAGATGTTATTTTTCCTTTAAAAGAGCAGTAATCTTTGTTTTCCATTTAAATAGAATACTAAAAATAAACATTTATGTTGTAGGACTTTTCCTTCCCATCCCAGGAAGCACATACATGAGATACCCTTCCCCCGTAGGTGAGTAAAACCACGGGTCTAATTAAATTCCACCCTATAAAGGAGCCTCTCCTCCTCAACCTATCAGTGTTTTTCCTGTCCCGGAGGAGAAGCAGGTCTTTCTTTCTTGTTTTTTTAAAATTGTATTTGTCCCCAGGGAAGGACGAGGCTACCATGCGGATGTCTGCATTCAGCAACTCCTTCTCAGGAGAAGGAAAATGAGGGCAGTGGCATTCGGAGATGCATGTGCAGGGACCTGACATGGCTGAGCATGCGTACACTCTCTGGCATTCGTGAGCACTCTTCCTTCACTATGCCTTCCATCGTGCATTCCAAGCAGCACGGCGGATGTCTGGCAGTCCTCCTGCATCTTTAGGTTTGCCTTTTGTATTGCACCAGCCTGCCTGACTAGAGGGCCTTTAAAGGGCCATCAGGAGAGGTAAGTCCATTTCTGGTGTTTGCCTTGCTTCCTTGCCCAGCTACTGTCTTGTGTGTGTGGCTATGCAGCGGATCCTGCATCCTATGTCCTTTGTTTTAAGCCTAGGCTCGCTTACTTCCTACTCAGATGTGTACATTTATTCTGTGTGACATTTTTTATTTTATATGTGTTACGTGTGCCGGATAGTTATGGTTACGTGTGCCGGACTGTTACGTTGTTAAGGGGGGTTGGGGGTTGTTGCAAAAGTTACCCTTTTGCTCCGGGATATAGGGCTGGGAAACGTCCCATGTCCTGGACAGATACTTTTTCCCCACTAAGGAGTGAAATTCACGATGCCGGGGACGGCCGGCAGAACTATGACAAGCCGTCTGGATTTTAGCAGTCGGCCGCCCCCTGATTGGCCCATCAAAGTTAAAGGGCCGCCATTGACACAACATGGGAAAAGTAGGAGCCCCTCTGATTGGCCAGTCAGCTGCCCGCCCAAAGGTTCTGACTGGCCGAAACAGTCAGGATGAGCTTGGCCAGGATTGGTCAGCCAATTCTAGGCACCGGATTGGCCAGGGGTTGAAACGGAATATTCAAAGATGCTTCAACCCCCTGGCCATTGTTTAGAAATGTGTATTCGAGCCCCTCAGCCTTTTATCCCAATGTTTATCCATTGTTACATCCTTAGTCTAGATAACCTAATCCTGTCTGACCATTTGTACTGTGTATTTGCCATACGTCTCAGTCTTTTGTATGCTTTGTCTGATTCTTGGAGTGTAATGTCATTAACGGTGTATATAAGTCCGAAGAGTTGTTCAATAAAATAGTCCCTATTTTGCCCTCCCTACTGGTCCTGTCTGGTTCTTGGGGGAGATATGCTTGACGGTTGATGGAGATTGGGATGTTGGTGCAGCAGAAGCAAAGAAGTCACGGTGGTACTGACCTCTAGTACCAGGACTCACATCACAATATGTCATCCTTTTCTTTAAGTATGTCTGAACTGTAGACTCCTCTCTTGGATACTGCTCCTAAAAAGGCTGCCTGTAAGATCAACACATCTTAAGTGCCTCCTGTGAGCAGCCACTACATGATGCCTTCCAGGGAAAATTCTGTGCTCAATGTATTCAGCAATCCGTGGCTAAGTAGAACCCTAACCCCATGCAGGAGTTCATGTGCTAGGTCCGTTCTAAACCATAGCACACCTTCCTGGTCCCAGACCCAGTCAGAGAGATTCGGCACCACCAACACCCTTGGACTCTGTATCATCTAAACAGAAAGCAGAGGCTGCCCTTCCTGGTGAGGTGGAAGGGGAGTCTCAGATGATACCTACCTTTTCCCAGTGAAAGAGACAGATAAGCTGGTTATGGCTGTTCGAACGGTGACGGATGTTTAATTTATAAAAGATACCACTCGTAGGAAGGACCAGATGTTCTCCCGACCATCCAAGGTCTTTTCTGTATATGAGGTACACGCAGCCCTGATTTCATACGAATGGAAGGTCCCTAACAGTAAGCTGGCCCTCCCCAGAAGAGTCAGGAAGTTGTTTCCATTTGATTCCAAGGACACAGGAAGTGAGATTCCCCTAAGGCTGATACATCTGTATCCAGTCAGCCACTGCTCCACCATCCCTTTGGAAGATGATTCCTGTTCCCCATGGATTGGAAATCTGAGGCTGCTGCCAGAAAGGCTTTCAAGGCATCCACTTCAGGGTTGAACTTACTTCCAGAGTTTCTAGAGAATAACCTTTAAACAAGCCTCCCTGGAATCTGTGCACGTTTGCACGTACATCTGTTTTAAACGTAACAACCATTAGAACTCGTTAGCTGAAATCCTGGGTTTCTGATGCAGACTCCAAGAACCACTTGTGTGCCATGCCTTTTCAGGGTAATGCTTTATTTGGAGCCAAACTGGTGCAGCTTCTGAATAAGGCTTCTGACTCCAAGAAAAGGCTTCCTATCAAGTGCACATTCCCTCGCTTTTGGAGACAGTTCTCCAGGGACTTCAAGTCTCAACAAAGGGGTGCTTTCTTTCGTCAGCCATGGAACAGGCTAACTTCCAACCCTAAGACACCATTTAGACCCAACAGTAGAAAAGCATCCTCTAGCCAAGCTCAGGAAAAAGGTTCTGCTAATGCTTGCTTCACAGCCTGACAGTACACTGGACATCATAGCTCTCATGAGGCTCATGTCCTCCTCCATCCCAGCTGTTCCCTTGCTGCATCTTCTCCCCCTGCACGTGTTCCTCCTGAGAACTTGGGACAGGCAACCTCCGTCCCTGGATCGCCTGCTCCAGCTCCCTCTGTCCCAAGATCTCTCATGTGGTGGTTGAATTACAGTTTGTCCTCAGGCCTACCCTGGAAGCTCCCAGTGCAGCATGTTATCACTACAGGTGCCAGCAGTTCAGGCTGGGGAACTCACCATCACGACCTAATTCTCCAGGGGACATGGACAGAAGCAGAATCCAAACAATCTTCCAACCTCAGGGAGCTTCTAGCAGTTTGGAGACTACTTCGACATTGAAGCTCCATCCTCAGAGCCACGTCAGTCGGGCATCAGTCCGACAATCGTGCTGTGGTGGAGCATGTGAGCTGTCAGGGAGGAATCAGAAGTCCAGCCTTGCTGAAACTTACAAGGATCAAATGCTCCTGGGTGGAGAACCCCTACTTCTTTCTGCTACTCACCTCAGGGGCTGCCTCAATCTGCCTGTGGATTTTCTGAGCTGGCATCTACTGCTACATACAGAATGGTCCCAGGAGTTTTTCTTCAAATCTCACACTCCTGGGGCTGCCGGAAATAGATATGAACACTGTCAGAATCAACACAAATGGTGTCAAGATTCTTCTCTCTGGATCTGAGGGATCACCCAGAGGCAGTTGATGCTCTGTTCAAGCCTTGAGTCTTTCCTCTGCAGTACATCTTTTCCCCAATCCAATTCATACATCGGGTGCTGAAGAAACTAAAACAAAAGGCAGCTACTTTGATCCTCATTGCCCCATTTTGGCCCAAGCAAGCCTGGTTTTCAGATCTCCTCCAGCTCTCCCTGAGATTTCCTACCCAACTTCCTAAATGGCTGGATCTTCTCCACCAAGGTCCAGTCCTTCACCACAATCCTCAGTTCTTCTCCCTAACAGCCTGGATGTTGAAAGGCAGCTCCTGAGGCTCCAGGGAGTGTTGGATGCTGTAACTGGAACTTTGTTACACAGTAAGAGAATCCCCTCCCTCTAATACCCGAGAATATGGAAGATCTTCTCTACCTGGTGTTTTTCTCTGAACTTATTCCCCTTTCTGTGGACCTCCAGTGCAGCCTGGGTTTTCTACATCAGGGCTTTCAAGTGTCGCTGCAAATTTCTACTATCAAGGTCCAGATTGCTGCTATAGGCAATTTACACAATGCCCCTATTTTCAATCATCTTCTTCTTCTGTGTCCAAATCGCGATCTCTTCTGCAGGTGGTTCCCTGGGATCTGACTCTGGTGCTTAATAGTCTCTTGGCCCATCCTTTAAAACCTATTAACACTGTTCCTATCACATTCATGACCCTAAAAATAGCCTTCCTCATCTCCATTATTTATATCTGCATGCAGAATTGGAGAGATTCATGCCTTCTCCATTAAGGAACCCTTCTTAACCTTCCATCCTGACCAGGTTGTTCTACACTTGCTACCAGACTTCTGACCGTACATTTCATTGTTCTCAGGAAATTGTCCTGTCGACCTTCCTCCCTGATCAAAACGCAACAATGGGATCCTGCTCCACACCTTGGATGTGAAAAGATGCCTGCAATTTTACCTGGAAAGCTCGCAATCCTGGAGACACTTCTCTGCTTTGCGGTGCATCCAAACTATCCATACCACAATGGATTAAACAGAATGTCCTCCTCTTGTATTAAGCCGCAGAGCTTAAGCCTCCACTCTCCTTCAAGTCACATTTGTCAAAGGCCTTGGCGGCCTGCTGAGCAGAACGGCAGAGGTTTCTGTAGAGAAGATCTGCAGAGCAGTGACATGGACCAAGGTCCATGTGTTATGTAAACACTACTGTCTGGATCTCCTGATGGCAGAGGACTTGTCCTTTGGATAACATGTCCTTCAGGCTGTTGGGTCTTAACTGCCCAACATTTTCTATCTTTGATATATCTCTCATGCATGTACTGCCTGGGATGGGAAGGAAAGGGTGAATTCCTACTCACCTTGGAATTCCTTTTTCTTCTAAATTCCAGGGCAGAACAGAGGTTGCCCACCCAATTAAACTTTCTAGCAACTCTTGAACGCCTGTCTTTTTTATTGCCACCCTTACAGGGTGGAACCTTCTTTTATTAGACCTGTGCTTTTCCTGTCCTGGGGGGGGGTCTCATGCATGTGCTGCCCTTGGATTTACAAGGAAAATGATTTCCCGGGTAGGTAGGAATTCACCCTTGCCTGCTTCTGGTAGATTTTTGTATTAGTGCCATCCTAAAATGGCATGCCATGGTAATTCTGTACCCAAAATAGAGAAAAGGATTTTTAAACAAGTATAAAAAGCCCCCTAGTCCTTTAGGTACACTGGGACTGTGGGGTTAAGTATCCTGTTTCAGAAGGCAGGAAAGTTAATTCAAAAGTAAAACAGTAACTCATCCCTCTTCTCTGCCTACGTTAACCCTCACACTCCACCTAGTGGACAGTTCATATATAGTAAAGCAGAAGAAGATAAACATCTAAGACAGAGAAACCTAGAATTGCAGGGCACAATAGCCCTCAACTGTGAATTAATTTTTCTTGGAACAGGATACCCCGTGCCTGTTAATGGGCTAAGAAAAAAATATTTATTGGTGAGTAAAAAAGTCTGCTATTTTCTTGCTTCAATGGGGGTACAGAGACCATGATGATGTCCCCAAATGGTCCAAAAACACAGGGAGGGAGAGAAAACGTGCTAAATTTTGAGTCTAAACAGGCATCTGCTGAAGCAAGCACTTTGTAAGTGTATGTAAAGACGATTAGGTGTCTCCTTTGCAGACGTGATCTACTGAACCCTGATAATTGAGAGCTCAAGAACTGCTCATGGAACTCATGGAATGTGCTGTAAATGAATAGTGCTGGTTTAGATATCAGAATGTAAGTCTGACCTTATTGTCTGTTGGATCCATGAAGCTAAAATACCCTTAGCTGCAGGCCTGCCCTTTCTATGATGTTTTGGAGAGGCAGATACATTGGATTGTCTGAAAGAATGAGTGATGTGGATGTTGTATTTCCACATCCAAAGAGTGCAGCCATTTTTCTTTTCTGTTATACAGGCTACCACACAGAGAGGGTAGGATCAGTCTTGACATGGAAGGCAGACACAACCTTGGGTTGAAATTCAGGAACAGTGCACAATCCTGTTTTATCTTGATTAAACATTGGGTGAGGGGATCTGCAAGAACTGAACTCCCAAACTCTTCTAGCAGAAAAAAGAATCAAATCAAGTCATTAGTCTCCTTCAAGGTGAACTGAAAAACTGGCCACTAAGTGGCAGAGGAGGGGGAGGAGATACTTTTTTAATGCATTTTTTTTAGAGAACAGTAAAAAGTATAAAAGTGTAAAAGAACAGAGAATGCAATCAAGTATACAGGATGTGTACAAGAGTCCAGACAAACCGTAAGACGATACAATGTAAGTCCAAAGAAAACATGAGTCCGAAAGCAAGTCCAATGTCGAGCTCTGTCTTCTGTCTCCAGAATACAAATGGAGCAGAGGCAATGGGAAGAGAGAAAGAGGGAGAGGAGAGACAGGTGAGGTGGAATGTTCGGTGGGTTGGTGGGGAGGGAGCCCAGGGTGAGGCCTATGAAAAGAGCCATCGGTTGCAAGAGGGCTTTAATCCCCCCTGGGAAACAGGTCTCAAGAAACTGCAGCCACGGTCCCCATATTTCCTGAAAAGCATCTATAGAGGAGCATTTGAGATTAAGCCGTTTCTCTAAAAGTGTAAGTTCTGTGACTCTAGATATCCATTCATTTATAAATGGGGGTGATGAATTATGCTATACATTATGCCCCAGTGGTACAAAATGGCTGCAGAGCAAATCTTTTTTGGAATTTTGCAGTCTGCGAGTATGTGTGTACTGCTTTTGAAGTGAGCTCAGACTGCTGGAATGTTTCCAAAAAAGGAATTGGTCTTTCAAAGCTTTTGCATACTGCTCCTTAATGTCCACAGATATCCAGAATGTATAGAGGGGAGTGGCCATAATGCAATCCTTTGTCTACAAAGAGTATAAAGGATTCTCCCTCTGTCCTAATATTTGTATCCTGATGCAAGTCTACTGAAAAATGATGTTGCTATGATGTAGACAGAGAATGCTGTATCTGCTTGATCACAAATAATAAACCTCTAAAGGAAGAAGTGTCCTGTTGTACTTCCAATTGGAATTACTAGAAGAAAAGGATTTCTAACAGGGGGCACCATAGATTTCCACCATCTGGGGACACAGAACCTAGCCGCATTCAACAAGTGGTGGACAAGGCATAACCGTGTAGGGGTCCTACCCAGATCTGGATGTTGAGACAAAACAGATTTGGATTGAGCAAGACCGAGGTCCCCCAATACCCAAGAAATGAGCTGACCCACCTCAGCTAAATATGAGCGAATGCCGGGACACTGGTCGTAGCACCTCCAACAGAGGTCCGGTATGGGTGGGTAGAAGTTATGAAGCATATCATGGGTCTAGTACCACCCACTCAAAAGCTTATCGTTTATCTCCATGGTGAGAGAGTTCCTGGAGCTAAATAAGGTATCTTGAAGAATCTGTCTCCACAGAGCTTCGTCAACAGTAATATGTAGTGCTCTCTCCCATCTGGACCTGCTGGACTGTGCATGGGGAGCTCCATTTCGTATCAACAGCCCACATATGGTACAGATATTGATGTGCGTAGATATATGGGACAAGAAGAGTTTCTCGTAAGGGGAAAGATCACAAAGAACAGAGTTCAGAAGGAGTGAGAGGTGAGAAAATGATGTATTTGCCAATATTGCCAAAATTCAGAGGAAGAAAGACCTAGAGAGGCAAAAGGGAGAAGTATCGATTTCAGAGTTAGGTGTGGTGGGAGAAGATCACCTCCAAAGAGCCATGGCAGGAATTGATGAGTTTGAGTTCTTGGAGTAATGAAGTGAGGGGAGCTGGTCAGAATAAGAGTGATGGGTGGGTCTGCAGGGCAGAGTCCCAGGTTCATAAAAGGGATAAGAGAAAGGGAGACCGCCTGGCCATCCGGTGCCGGGTGTCCCCAGTGGCCCAAAGCAAGCTCCCCAAGGTAATAAGGGCCACTATGTCCATGAAGATTTTTACTTAGACCTTATCTGCGGAGGAGTGAAACCAGTGTGAAAGTAACGAGAGATGTGCTGCATGGTGGTACTTTGATATCACTCTAATTGCCAGCTTACCCTTCCAGAAGGCCAAGTCCCCCAGTTTACCTTTAACTGGTCTTCCGAGCCATATAAAAGAGTTGATAAGACGTTGGGGAGATTTAAGAAATTAATGGGAACATGAATGGAGAGTTTGAAACACTTAGAGTATCTTCAGGACTGTCATCATCTTAATTAGGTTGGCCCTGACCAAGGAATTACTGCTTTACGTTAAACTGATAAATGCCCTGCCTCTTGTAGACAATACTTTTTAAGGCATAGTATGTGTTCTTTTGTTTGGTTTGCTTAGCCTGTGTCCAATTGCAATCAAGGTAATATACAAGCCCCATGTGGCTTGTAATAGTGGGTGAGAAAGACCTAGAAAGGGGACTGATGGAGCGCCAGTCCTCTTGGGCCGCCACTCACTCACTGCAAGCTAACACTGAGTGACAGCAGGTTGGTCCTATTATAAATCAGATGCTTTTAACTCCTACGACCTTCATCACAAGAACTTGTCTAGGGCATTTTTTTTAACTTAGATAGGGATGGCAATTTTTATTAGATAGCACTTGCTTGAAATGGGGTACCTTGGTGAGGTAAGAAAGCTTAAACTATGTGACAAAATCCTAATTTTCTGAAATGTATTAGCACAGTGGTATAATATGTTTTATACAGGATTCAGATCTGGGTAACCTGTATGGAGAAGCGCAACTGTGTTTTTGTGTTCTAGATAATACTTCACTCCAGTTGTCACTCTGTTCTAGATAATACTGTTCTAGATAACACTTCACTCCAGTTGTCACTCTGTTTCCCCACTGGGAATTACTTTTGAATTAAGCATATTCCAAGCAGTAAATATGCCCTTGCGTTACTCAGAAAAATTCCCACAAACTGTAACTATTACATATTATGACATACTTTTATTTTAGCTTTATATATCCTGCAAGTGCATACTGTGTAAATTCAAATTACCTATCTTTTTATTTTCTTTAAGTTTATTTCCCCCCCAACTTCCTCAATTTTACATGCTTTTATGTCCCTGACATTGGGTATCCTGGATCAGCTTTATCTCAGGGATTGTGAAACCAGGGACAGATACACAATGTAAAAAAGAAGAGAGAATAAAGAGGATTCCATTTTGCCTGGATATAGTTACACTGTATCACTGTCCTGCTTTCAAAGTCAAATGACCAGTTATGTCACTGTTACGGACATAAAAGTGTGTAAACAAACCAAAGTCATGACAACATAAATAACTAAAATCAATAAACAGTATAGTATAGGCAATTTGAATTCACATATTATACACATAAAGAATATGTCAAGTCAGATGAAATGGTTACTAGTCCCGTTTAAGCACTAGCAAAAATAACCCTTTACACCTACCCGAGTTGATGCCACTGTAGATTTCTGCAAATCTGGTATCCCTTTCCTGCCCATAGATGGTCTCTGCTTTTTCCAGGGGTTTACTGTGCTCTGGGACGGCTGCAGATACAGGCTGAACTGGCACCTGTGTGGGAAAAGAAGCAGCAGGTTAAGGGTCATATGTATATAGAGAGACAAAAACAATTCCAGATTAAATCAAAAGAACTATAAAGGAACAAATACCAATTCCCAAATTCCTTTGAATGCTAGAGAGGTACGTTGGAGACCTGTTATCACGGTGCCCGTGATTCATGCTGTTCTGTGTCTGTCACTTGCTGAGTATTCCTACCAAATACTAATGAAATGTATGTAAACTTTTGACTTTGCAGAAAGTAATAAAAACGCCTTAAAAATTCTCTCTCTCATTATTCTGGCATTTGGCAAATATAAATAATTTTGGTAATCCTGATTGACCTAAAACGGGTAAGGTTTATTCTGATTTCATGTCAGATAGTGAGAAAAACATGCATATGTGTCTTTTTATATAGTGTATGTAAACTTCTGGTTTCAACTGTATGAACCAAGGGGTTGAGTTGCTAACACTCAGAAGCATGGCACTTGCACTGAGAACTGTGCAGGAGGAGACTTGCTCCCAAGTCCCACTTAGCCCCTCACCCTACTGCCCAGCATAGCAGCTTTATGTAAAGCAAAGCAAACAAAAAAACAAAATTAAGAGGACACAGAAAAAGGACAGGGAAGCAGTCACAGCACCAAAACTAGAGAGGACACCCCCCCCCCCCTTGGGAAGCAAACTCACACTTTTTTCTCCATGAGGGATGTTCCGTCTCCCACAAGGTCTAGGAGAAAAAGATTTATCTAAGTATACAAAAATCCCTTTTCTTTTTTTGTCCACTGTGGAAAAATGGAAACAAGGGTACATTCCAATGCTGTCTCAGCTGAGGATCGACTGAACCTTGGAAGACTATGTCATGCTTCTGGTTCCCCACAGTCACTTCAAATATGTTGCCAGACTGGACCCGAATCGCGTGTTATTTAAGCAACAAGGACCAGCGTTGAAGTGCTAAATGGACCAAGCAAAGTGCTAGCACATAGGTAGATAACCTTTTCTCAGTGCTGGGACATCCGTTGATATGCTGATATCTGTCATCACCACCAACCACTCCTTCATTGCAAAAGGCCTTCCTACTCACAGATCATTCTCCTGTAAGCACCACTGCAGATCCAGCCTTGTTTGGTGTGACAGACATTGCACATGACAGGTGACACTGATGCCAGGACCTCTTCCTTAGGATGCCCAACTGTAGGGTTTGCATGTGGAACTGAGCACAAGGTACCTTTTTCAGCACCGAGACCATCATCCCCAATACCTTCATGAAATCCTTCATTGTTGCCAACAAACTGTTGCAAACCAGGCACACTTTGTAGACCATTCAAATAAGTAATTATTTTTAAATGTTGCTATTTCGGCTCTGCTGAAGAGCCACAGGCTGGTCCCAGGACAGAGATCTCCTGCTGTCAGTAGAGTGGTGACGTCAAGTTAAGGGAAGGGTGTGGGGATCCTTAGTGTCGAATATCTCTCAAACTGTAAAGGTCTGAGAAATGAGACTTTCTCCAGATACTTTATTTTTTTTTAACATCTACAAAATTACATCAACTTAAATACGGGCATTACTAACCCTTTAATATGTACAGCTTGGGGGAGGGAAAGAAGGGTGATGTGACTGAAACCTTCAAAAATATTAAGGGATTTATATTATTTAAGAGGTAACCATTTCTTTCAGAATATAAAAAGAGTGCTAGAACAAGAAGATATACCAGGGAACTGGAAGGTGGAAAAATGAGGAGGAAACGTAAGAAAAAACAACTGGAGGGCAGGACAAATCGCAAAAGACAGTGTCTTATGGGTAGAGCCTCCCTCCTCCAACCACCCCCCACCCTGCAAGTACCCAGAATTCAAATGACCCGAAGCCACACAAACAAGACAAGCAGGAAAGAGAAGAAGAAAACCTCCTATGAGAAAAGAGTCTAATAGGACTCTGCAGCCGAGGAAGACAAGACCAAACCAAGGTCCTTTTCTCTAGGTGGATGACCTTTGTTCCATATGGACTAAAGAGAAAAGGATTTAGCAGGTAAGAGCACTATTTTCTCTTACGTCCAATACGGAACACAAGTACAATAGGGATATACCAACACTAAGCTCCCAGAAGTGGGAAAAAAGGAGAAAGGACCTCACACCCATTCCCATGATACCTAGTTCCCTAGGACCATCCAGTATCTGGATAACCCAAGCAGTAAGTGTCATTGGACGCTGAACTTACATAGCACACAAGAACAAAAGGCAACTGGGATCAAACAACTGAACAACAGTATGGTAACCAAGTGTGCAAGGGGGAAGACTTTAGAAGGTTCAAGATCCACCAGTGGTGGACCAGTACTCCAGAAAAGTCCTTCACTTGACGGACCTGTCATGGAAATGCTTTGGGTGTGGATGAAATCCACTAAGGCCCCCATGAAACTGGTGAACACACAAGGAGTAGAAGCCAGGCCAAATGGCAGAGCTGTGAACTGGTAATGGTCTGAGCCAAAAGCAAAACGCAGATAGTGTTGGCTGTTGGATGGACAGAAATGGTAGATACACATCCTGAAGGTCCAGTGACGCCAGATACTCATCTGGGCACATTGCTGCTATGACAGAATGCAAAGATTCCATCTTGAAAAGCATAATCACCACATACTTGTTGAGACATCTGAGGTCCAGAATAGGACGACAGCCACAGCCCTTCTTTGGAACCACAAACAGGTTGGAATACAAACCTGAACTGCGCTCTGGGAGAAGTACTGGAGTCAGAACCTTTTTGGCCAGCAGAGAATCCACTGCCTCCTGAAACAGCCATGCCTTGACTGGCACTTTTGACAACCTGGACAAACAGAAACAATATGGAGGAAGGGACCTGAAGTCTATGTGGTACCCTTCTAAGATTACCAGCAAAACCCACTTGTCTGTGATTGAGGACTTCCAGGCATCCTGAAAAAGTGGAGACGACCCCGCTACAGGGAATCACGGACAAGGATTCCGCAAATCATGCAGAAAAGTGCTTGACAGGCTTAGCCCTTCTAGCTGCACACTTGGGCTTCCAGGGCTGTCTGAGTTTGGAGGGAGAGCAAAAAAGATGCAGTTTCTTCACCATGGCTGGACTTTGATGGGCATTTGCAGCAACAAGGTGCTCATACCAACAGTAGCATCACTGATAATTTGCTTCAGTTCCAGCCCAAACAGGAACTTGCCCTGAAATGACAAAGAAACCAGTAACATCTTAGAAGATTGCTCTATAGACCAAATCTTAAGCCACAGTATGTGTTGCGCAGCTACAGAAAAGGCAGAGGCTTTAGCATTCAATCTGGCCACATTAAAAAGAGCCACATAAACATAGTGGTTGGCCTCTTTAATGTTGGCCATAAAAACAAACAAATCCTCTTTAGAGACATCAGCACGGACAGTCTCTACCAGCTGTTCACCCCACACGGCAACAGCACTGTTCACCCAGGTAGAGGCAAAAATAGGTCTAAGTGCATCTCCAGTGGCTACAAACGCAGCTTGTCAGCTTGTACCTTCAATCCTGCTGCGTCTGCCAGTGGCAGAGCAGTAGTTTTAGCCAACCTGAAAACAGGAGGCTCTGCACCAAAGCTGTCTCAGAAAAGAGATATTGTTTAAAGAACCTTTTCTTAATGAACAGCCTTTTATCTGGGGTTTTTCACTCTTCCAAAAGATCTGGTTAAAGGGGCAGTAATGTCCAAGAAAAAATATTTATAGTTTTGTAGGGCTTAAAAAGTTTAACTGTATGCAAAAAAAACCCTCTCTCTCAAACCGCTATGGTTTGGGAGATATTCACTGACCAAGTTCCCCTCTCCATCTCCTTTCCCTGACGTCAGCAATGTGCTGACTGCAGGGGAATCCTGTCCGGGGACAAACTGGCGGCTCTGCAGCAGAGCCGCAATCTCGTTATTTAAAATGAATTACCTCTTTTGAATGGTCTACAAAGTGTGCCTGGTTTGCAAGCACACATTATAGACCATTCCAAAGAAATCATTTGTTTTAAATAACGCGATTGCGGCTCTGCTGAAGAGCCTCCTCGTGTCGGCTGTCACAAATCTCCTGCTGTCATCTGTAAAGCTGACAGCAGGAAACATCAAACTTTCAATGGGAATATCTCTCAAACCATAGCGGTTTGAGAGAGAGGTTTTTTTGCATTCAGTTAAACTTTTTAAGGACTAAAAAATGATAAATATTTTTGTTGGGACATTACTAACACTTTAACTGTAGCATTAGGAGGGAAAAACAGTGAAAGACTTCTTATGCCTCTGGAAAACATCCATGGAGAAAGACCCCTCATCAGAGGTGTCAGAGACCTGGTTGGTCTCCAAGACTGCTCTGAGCCCCTCAGCTGAGGGTAGGGGGTCAGCCCGATACGAGTCCCCATATCTTCATATTCACCTTACTCATCTCTGCCTTCAGACAATTCCTCCTCTGAGGAGGCCATTAGAATCTGAGGCACACTCTTAGATATGGGGGCAACATAGTTAAATGTACTGGGGGGGCTTCCATGACTGAAGAACCCCCTGGGGAGAGAACGGGATTTGGGCCGTGATGACAGAAGTGATTTGACCCAAGCTGACTCTTGATCTGTGCTGGAAGGCCCTGGACGAGTAGTGGGACCCACAGTGCAAAAATCCGAGACTGAAATATCATCCTGAAAAGCCCAGAAATACTTATCTGGCAAGTAAAGGGTTAATTTGGAAAATGCTATCGGGAGGCTGCCTCTGTGTAGGATAAGCACGAGAAAAGAAAAATGGTGACTGCAAAACTAACAGCCAATCGGAAGAAAGCCTGCAAAACGAGCATTCTGGGAAACGTAGTCTTCTCTGTTGCCTAGCAATGCCTACAACTCTGTTTGTGGAAATGCGACAAATCCCCTGGACCTCAGGACGTGAACTGCACAAATGGGCATGAGGATACAAGAAGACAGAGCCCTCTCTGACTTTCATATCTAAAACAGTTGCAGAGATACAGTATGTCCCACACAAGTTTTCCCATAGAAGTCAATGTAGCAAAGATGGTGGAGGGTGGGCTCCCGTTCCTGAAGGGGCTGCTACAACCAATCGGTCAAAATAACTACTGTGACCCAGAGACCCAAATACATCAGGTAACATCCAAGGGAGATACAAAAGTAAGGTACAAGTAAAGGGAAGGTGAAAACAGACCCCACAATGCCACTGAAAAACTATAATAGCCAAAATGGCAGAGAAAGGATTAATCCTTATCCAAAACACAGCCATCCTTACTTTAAGCCCTATGGAATTAATATATTGTAAATGAAAATACCCAACATGAGGGCAAGAGCCTGACCAAGGCTCAGAACACAACCGCTCAGCAAAGGCCTGATTATTATAGATGCACTCACCAACTTGATGGAATGTGTTGTACCCCAAAAAGGTACTGCCTTCTTCCGCAGGACATAAACCGGGCAAATCGTAGCCTTGATCCAAGAAGCTACTGTTAGACGCAGCCAGGCACACACGAGGGCCCTCAGACATGGTGAATCAGATTTCCAAAAAGACTTTGTGTGATGATCACATGATTTCAAGCACCTAACACCACATCCAAGAGATGAAGCTCCGACTCCTGTCTATAAGGTGGAGCTGGACAGAGAGAAGGAAGAACATTTTCCCTGTAGATGTGAAACTTAGAAATGACTTTAGGGAGAAATCCTATAGGAGTTCTCAGAACCACCTTGTCAGATTGGACGACCAAAAAGGGAAGTTTACATGATAAAGCTTGCAGTTCAGCCAATCGAGACCATTGCCAAGAGAAAGGCAAAGAGACACAGGAAAATCAAAGACAAAGGCTCAAAAAGAGCTTCCTAAAGCACTCCCAGAACTAGGTCCAAATTGCGTGGAGGAGTGGGATCCCAGAAGACAGGGCAACCATGAGTCATCCTTTAGAAGTTTTCACATCAGGTAATAAGGTAATATGGATCTGGAAAAGGACAAAAAGAGCTGAAATCTGAAATTTAATAGAACTAAGCCCAAGCAGCAGAAGAAGATGCTGAAGAAAACCCAAGATGACTGGAAGTCAGAATGGTCGCAGCCACAACCCTGATCTGCACACCATTTTTAGAACAGGTACCATACCCTATGATAAGCCTTAGAAAAAAATGGCTTTTGAGCCTGATGCATGGTAACAATGACAGTCCGAAAACCCCTTCTTACTCAAGATATTGACCTCAAGAATCAAGCAATAAAAGTCAACTTATCCAATCAGGATGGCACAGCAGACCCTTAGACAACAGGTCTGGCCACAGAAGGAACTAAAGGGACTCCACCACAAATGGATTGAGAAGATCTGAAAACCAGGCCTGACAGGGTTAGAATGGGGCAATCGGAACAGAGCAATCAGAATGGCATGAGATCACTCCATTGTATTTTCTTCAACAACATCTCTTAAAAATATCCAGGGAAGAACTAGAGATTTTAACCTCTTGAGCTTCTGAGACCTCTAGCATTCAAGGAGTTAAAAAGCCCCCATTTAAATCAATGGGAATTTGAAGAATTTCTCATTTCAAAAGTATGATGCTGTTGGCTTGCTCCAGAATGGCACCTCTTTAGCTTCATGAATATGGACCTAGGCGTTGACACAGTTGATAGAACGCACACATCAGGCCTCTGTTGCAAATAGTCCAATTTTTTAAATCAAGAGACATAAAAATGGGCTTAGTTAAAATGTCGACCATGAGAGAATTAGCTACTGCACCTTATTAAGCAAAGTAATTAACACTCATTTTCACAAATCTGGTTAATTGTGGACTTTAGAACCATGTGCCATATCACGGAGTTTCTATGTTTTTTCATCAAAATGTGCAATAGCATACATTTATGAGTTTCAAAAATTAGCTTCTGTTACATTTTCTTACATGATGCCCTTTGTGCTTGGTGGATTTTGCAATCTGCTCACCTGTGTGTGGCTGTATGAACCCAAACTGTCTCTACTGGGAAGTGGCTCCAGTTCAGCTTGAGGCTGTGTCTGCTGCTGCCTGCAGAAACAAAAAGAGGATATGAAAGAATTAGCTCTACATAGAAACACAGTTGAAAAAAGACTTATGTCCATCAGGTTCATCCCATGCCATATCAGTCTTGTTGAACAAAGAAGGAGGAAAAAACCCTTTTGATGCCATTTTCAGTTAAGTTCCAAGTGGGTAGAAATTTCCTTCCTGACTCCAAAAGGAAGTCTGCTATCTCTCTGAATATGAAACCAGCTGTCATATTTTTCATATTGTTCTAAGCTAGAATGATGTCCATTACATTTTGAAAGCAACTAAAGTATATGTAAACATAGAATTCCAAGCAAATAAATGCAACAACTTTACTGTCCTTAATGTAAATAAAATCCCTGCTTTTGTTTTAGTTGAAAGTGCCTTTCTTCTAGTCTTAACGGGTGACCTCTTATTTTTTGCTCAGCTCTTTGAATAAATAGTTCCTTGGTTTTTGTATTGACCTTGAATATATGTGTAAATGGTCATCATATCACCCCTTAAACGACTCTCCTCTAACGTAAACAAACTCAGTATGGCCATATTTTCTATAAAAAATAAGAGCCATTCTGGGACAAACCTCATTGTACTAAAGGGGAGAACTAGAGATTCCAGTTGATTTAATGTGGCTTTTAAAACCTTGCATGCCAACATGAGGACAATGGGAAGGGAATAATAAAGCAAATGGAGCTCAGCAGGAACATCAAGTGCTGCAAGGTGGAGTCTTTGGCCTTGCACTATAGAAGGATAATTTCATTATGAAGTGGTACACACACACTGTCAAGTTTTAAAGGAGGGTGGTGGTAAGAAGGAAAATAGGCCTATGAGGATTAATTCTGGGGAAAACAAAAATTTTAAATGAGGCTTTTAACCCCTTGAATAATAGAGAGGGCCCGAATGCATTGTTTTGCAATTTTCCCCTTTTAGTACTGTTATTTTGCTCCAGAATTGCTCTACTTTTCTTTTGAAAATGCAGCGCATGGAACTAAAACGCAATGACTCATGTTTAGCTCTCAATCATTGCTGTTGCAAGGGTGCACCACTGATGTGTCCCTTGTTATTCCACTGCAAAATAGTATGACCTGTCTTCCTGCTGTGAAAAATTACTGAGTCTAGGACTCAGCATTTAACGTGCCTCCTACCTAATCCTTACGTGCAGCACCTCTGTTAACCTTTATGGGGGAGATTCACTAAACATTGGTAAGGAGGCGATGTGGTGGAGATGACTACTCCAATATTGTCACTTCTCCAGTTCTTATGTTATTCTATAGAGCCTATTCACTAAGATCTCCAAAGTTGAAAAATCTTAGTGCATAGGCTCCACAGAATAACACATGAATTGGAGAAGTGATATCACGGGAGAAGTCTTCTCCACTTTATCACCTCTTATTGAATCTCCCCCTTGTGTCCTTATGCCCCCTGTTGTGTGCCTGTGCCCCTCTGTTTTATTTATTTTTGCCCCCATAATCCCCCCTCCCCCCTTGTCAAGGCTTACTGTCCTATTGCCTTAATTTTCTAATACCTAAAGGTCTTGTGTAATTATATACTGCTCTGCTGGTCTCATGTAATACTTTGCTGGTTTAATGAAATGGCAAATTGCCCTGACAGTTTAGCGTGATGTGTATTGGCCTGCTTATCTCCTTGCAGCCCACATACATATGGAATTCTGACCATGTTCTACACAGATGAAAATATTTGGATGCTCCTGATCAAGAGGTAAAGCCACAAACTGATTTACCATTGGGGTGATGATTGCAGCACCTTAATGATGGGCGGGAAGTTTAACCTCAGAGGTGTCTTTAATACTTTGCTGCATGGGGAGCTTATCAGTCAGGCACAGCTGCTTTGGTAAATATCCCATAAGAAACAAATATACTCCCTTCATATTAATAAATGTGACTGAAAATTGTTTTGGGAGATAAAGAAAAATAAACAAATAGATTACATCATCTAACAAACAACTGAATTTGCTATGTGGTATAGTCACAGGGTGGTGAGAAGAAGGAGATAACAGGACAGGATTTGTCAACTTCAGGACTATGCAAACACCCGTTAAAATTGATCAATCACTTGGTATATGTTTAGTTAATGTTAAAAATAATTAAAAACTGCCTTTAAATTCTGCTAGACTGTCATTTTGAAATATAAATCATTTTTGATTAACCTTTACTGGTGGCACAGTAGGACACTGCATGCTAATGAGTTTATAGCCTGAGCCAGTACTACCGAACACTGTGCTATGAATGAATCTAGGCAGAGCTTAGTCACTGGGGATATGTCTAACAGCACATTTAGTGGTTTGTTTGGCCTCCAACCAAACAAATTAGCATATGGTGAAGGGAATATGCACTCTTCTGCCAAGTGAAGGGAACATGGGTAGGTTTTCCCTCAAGTGGGAGTCCTGTGTTCCACATGCACAAAAGAGTTAACGGTAAGTTCACTAAAATCCTATTTTCTCTTACATCAAATATTGAACTCAGAAACAATTGGGATATACCAAAGCACCCACTAAGGGAGGGAAAGAGAGAAAAAAAACTTACTCAAAAGATACCAGTATTCCACAGGACAAAACTGTATCTATGTAACCTCAGGTGTCAAATGACACTGAATCATCAGAGCAAACAAACCAAACAAGAGTCACCGTGGTTCAAACAACTGAACAAAATGTGTCAGACGTGAAATAAGAGGAGTCCTTAAAAAAGCAATAGTGCCTGAAGGACCTTCCGGTCAAAGCTGGCCTCAGCCGAGGCCAAAACTTTGACACTATAGTGTTTGGTAAAAAGTGTAAGAAGACCGTGTAGCAGCCTTGCACAGCTGTTCAGCAAAGGCCCGGTTTTTGTAGGCCCAGAAAGCAACAATACATTGGGTGGAGTGCACCATGACTTTGAAAGGAACAGGTCTCTTCTTGATCACGTAAGCCTGAAGTATGGTAGCCTAGAGACAAGAGGCACTGGTGATTTTGGATGCTGCCTGACCCGCCATAGGGTCCTCAGGAATGACAAAGAGGGAGTCAGTTTTGTGGAAAGGCTGAGTACAATACACATAATACTTAAGGTATCGAACCACATCCAACAGGTGAAGATCTGTCTCCTGTTTGGAGGTAGGGTCAGGAAAAAAGAAGGCAAGATAATATCCTAATTGAGAAGAAAGACCATAAGAGGACTCCTCAGCCCAGACAGGCAAGACCAAACAGAGGTCCCTTTCGCTGGGTGGGAGACGTGTTCAATATGGACTAAAGAGAAAAGTATTTAACAGGTAAGAACACTAAAATCCTATTTTCTATTAAGTCCACTATGAAACACAGGAACATGGGGATATACCAAAACTAAGTTCCCCAGGTGGGAAGGAGAAAGGACCTCACGCCTGTCCCCATGATACCAGAGTTCCATAGTAACATAGTAAATTAAGTCGAACAAAGTCCATCAAGTTAACCTTTGCCTCATACCTTAGTGACATGAGAATTGTATAGTTATCCTGCTACCAAATATGTTAGTCATTTATCAGACCTTCCTGATGTGCCTACTAATATTCAGTATAACTCTGTGTGTTCCCTTTTGCAAGAAATGTATCTAGTCTTCTCTTAAATGTCTCCATTGTATCTGCCATAACTACCTCCTTGGGAAAGGAATTCCACAATTTAACAGACCTTACTGTAAAAAAAAAAAACCCTTCCTCTGCTGAAGTCTAAATCTCCTTTCCTGTAATCTCAAGTGGTGTCCCCTGGACCTAATACTGAACCCTGAGGCACTCCACTCTCAACTTTAACTGTATTAGAGAATTGTCCATTTACAACCACACACTGTTCCCTATCCTTCAACCAGTTTTCTATCCAATTGCAAATGTTATCCCCTAACCCCAATTTCCTTATTTTATACCCCAACATTCTGTGTGGCACCATATCAAATGCCTTTGCAAAATCTAGATATACTACATGAACTACCTTACCATTATCCAGGTTGCTACTTACTTCATCATAGAAGCTGAAAAGAGTAGTTTGGCATGATCTATAAAACCATGCTGATTCCTGCTAATGATCATATTTTTTGTGTTGTAATCCTGAATATAATCCCTTATTATCCCTTCTAGCAGTTTTCTCACTACAGAGGTGAAACTCACAGGTCTATAACTCCCAGGTTCTCTGTTTTAGTTCCCTTCTTAAATAGAGGCACTACATTGGCTCTTCGCCAATCTTGTGGCACTGAGCCTGTGGTGAGAGAATCTTTAAAGAGTAAATATACGGGTTTTGCTAACACTGCACTGAGTTACTGAAGAACCCTTGGATGTATACCATCAGGACCCGGTGCTTTGTCAGTCATAATTTTGTTCAGTCTCCCCATGACCTTTTCTTGTGTTAACCCAATATTTGATAATTGCATTGTTTTATTTGTTACCTGATGATGAGGCTTTTCTACCATCCCATGTTCCCTTGTATACACTGATGCAAATTAAGTGTTTAGAACATCAGCCCTTTCCTTATCTTCTCTAATCAACTCACCCATCTAATTTCTGAAAGGTCTAATGCACTCCTTTTTAAGTGTTTTGACATTTGTATATTTGAAAAACTTTTTTGCATTAGTCTTACCCTCCCTTGCAATTTGAGTTTCATTATCTATTTTTGCTAACCTAATTGCCTTTTGCAGTCTTTGTTGCACTCCCTGTATTTTCAGAAAGAATGTTCGGTCCCTTCAGACTTAAATAGTTTAAATGTATTTTTTTCTTGTCATTTCCTTCTTTACATATGCAGTTAACCACATTGGCTGTGATTTACTTCTTTTGCATTTGTTCTCCAATGGTATATACTGTTCCCAAGCACTATCCAGAACAGGAACAGCCCAAACACTATACCAATATCACGGGCTGTTATCCATAGTGACTGCAGTAGCTGTTGAGAGATTTTCACAGGGGCTAAGTTGATGGACCATCATTAACGGAGTGCTAATCAACCCCACAGCAGCACAATGCGTTAAAAGGCCTCTGGATTGAGTTCCCAGTCTCTGGGATCCACGTTTTGGTGACTTAAGTCCACCAGCAAGTTTTATACTCCTGGAATGTGTATGGCAGAGATGGCCGGAATGTGGGCCTCTGCCCATCCTAGACTGTACCTTACCTCGAACCAGGTTGTGGCACTTTGAGTGCCGCCTTGACGGTTTATGTATGCTATGGCTGTGGCATTGTCTGACTGTACCCTCACTGGTCTTCCCCTCAAGTGTGAGGTCCAGTACACGAGGGCCAGACAAATTCTGGGAAGCCCGTGATGGGTGCTAGCCTAAAGGGGGACTATACAGCCCAATATTTAAGTTAAAACAATAAAAACTTAGAAAAAAAAAACTAAAAGAAATTCCTCTGATCGCTCCTATCATGCAGGACATATGAATGTGGAATAGGCGGGGGGTTGAGCTGGAAGAAGAGGAGAGAGTCTACACCTCAAAAACCCTGCCCTCTTGGAGGAGGGAGTTCAACCTCATGGTTCCTGTGTTCCATACTGGACATAAGAGAAAACGACATTTTTACTGCAGAAAATGTCTAGTACAACATAACGGGTAGATTTTAATTCTTTGTAAAACGAAATTGTCTCAAGGTGACAGGTCCGCTAAATACAATGTTGGCCAAGTCCTACAACACCCTACAAAATTAAAACTTAACTGTGTTAAGAATAAGCACTATCCCATACAGGTATACACAGCCCTCTCTGTGTACACATTAATACAAGCCAACCTTACATATACATATATATATATATATATAAAGTTACACATATTTTGGGACTCACCTCCCTGCCAGCTGGCTTGGGACCATATCCAAAGGGTGGGTGATGTTCTGGCCTAGTGCAGGCCGCTGCATGGAGCTGGACAGTGCTGGCCGGGACTCCTGATTGGAATTCCTAGAGGCATTTAAATTAAAGACTCACAAATCAGAATGTTACACGTATCTCTATGGAAGCTGTAATTTCTATCTATACATCTCATAGAAGAATGTATTTCCAAGTTAAACTCTTGAGCTCCAGAAGGGTGCCAAACGCACTGCTGCACACCCATCTGGCACTCAACGATTTAATGAGAAAGTATCACTGAGCCGTTGGCTGACTGGGGATGATGGAAACTGTAGTTCTCGACTTCTGGGGGGCTGATTTAGAGGGTAATTTAACACCAAAAAGTAATTCTATATAATAATTCGCTAGAAGTTTGTAATGACACAGTCATGCGCAGTAAAGACTGCTACGTGTGCTGCAGTCATGTGCAGTAGAGACTGCCCGCGCTTCAGCTGGTACGGAGCAGGGCGCTCCGAATACGGACCGATTTCCTCTCTGCGCACCAGGTGCGCAGAGAGGACCACAGTCTGAATTTGGAGCGTCCCGCTCCGTATCAACTGCGTCACGGGCAGTCTCTACTGCAAATGACTGCACCGCGACTGGCTGGCACTGTTGCCCGTGTACACAGGCTCTTCAACCAATTCTAAAAGAGAATTTTAATCTTACCTGTTAAATCCTTTTCTCTTAGTCCATACAGGTTACTGTTAACTTTGGGTAGGTGATCAGCCCCTTTAAGTAGGCAGGAACAATTCTGCAAAGTGACTGCTGGGTGGAGCCTACCACCTCTTCTTAGCTTGGAGCTAGCCAATCCCCATCCAGTAAGATTTGAAAAATAACTATTGACTAGGTAGTAAAAAGGTAAAGGAAGAGTCCTGTGAGCATGAACCCGAAAGGACCCCCACGTTCTGCCACAGGACAGCCAAGCACGGTCCCTTGACAGGGTGAGAGACCAGTAACCTGTATGGACTAAGAGAAAAGGATTTAACAGGTAAAACTAAAATCCTCTTTTCTCTGTCATCCAATACAGGTTACTGGTAACTTTGGGATGTCCAACCATTAAGTTTCCCAGGGCGAGAAGAAAGGCAAGGACCAGCCGCAGGCCCCCAAAGTCACCAGAGCACCGATGAACCTACAGATCATGAATAGCTCAACAATAACCGCAAAGTGTCAGCGGACACCGAACAGGGGTAAAAACAGACCCCAGGAACTGTTACACAGCACAGTGAACTAGAGCCAACAGGACTCAAAAGTGAAAAGTACTGAAGAGATGAAGGAGATCCTAGACAGTCAAGGCTGCCTCCAGGATCTTCCTCCCAAAACTGGCATCAACCGATTCTAGCACATCCACACCATAGTGTTTTGAAAAGGTATGCACAGACGCCTTGCACAACTGATCAGCCAAGGCCTGATTTTTGTAGGACCAAGATGCCTCAATAGACCTGGTAGAATGAGCCGTGACCCGAAAGGGAACAGGCTTCTTCCTAAGTTCGCAAGCCTTACAAATAGTGGACTTGATCCAAGAAGCAATGGTTACGTTTGAAGCAGGCTTCCCTGCCCTGGGACCCTCAGGAATTACAAAAAGAGTGTCAGACTGCCACAATGGCTCAGTGCGATGCACAGAGAACTTGAGATAACGCACAACATCCAACAGGTGAAGATCCTTCTCCATGTCAGAAGTAGGGTTAGGACAGAAGGAAGGAAGCACAATCTCTTGATTAATGTGGAACTCGCACACCACCTTCAGGAGAAACTCTTGCGAAGTGCAACGCACTGCCTTGTCCTTGTGAAACACCAAAAAGGGTGGCCTACAAGATAGGGCATGCAGCTCTGCAACACGGCGAACAGACACGAATGCCAGGAGAAAAGCCATCTTCCACGTCAGAAGACATAGAGGAATAGTGGCCAAGAACTCAAAGGGAGGGCACTGAAGGACACTCAAAACCAAATTAAGGTCCCATTGAGGAGCAGGAGTCCTAAACACAGGATGGGTATGACCAACACCTTGGAAGAAAACCTTGACATCAAGAAGAATAGCAAGGAGCTTCTGAAAGAAAACAGAGAGAGCAGAAGACTGCACCTTAAGAGAACTCAAACTGAGACCCTTATCCACACCATCCTGGAGGAAGGAAAGGACCGTAGGAAGATCAAAATCCTGAGACAGGTCCCTATCAGCACACCAAGAGAGAAAGGGAGACCAAACTCGATGGTAGGCCTTAGAGGAAACAGGCTTATGTGCACTAAGCATAGTAGCCACCACACCAGAAGAAAAACCCTTCCTCTCAAAATTGAGGATTCAACTTCCATGCCATCAAAGCCAGACGATGAACATCCTCCTTCCACAGGTAACCCTGTAGAAGAAGATCTGGACGGGAGGGGAGCCGAAGAGGTTCCACCACTGAGAGATCCAGAAGCTCCGGAAAACAAGCCTGTTGAGGCCAGTACAGAGCAATCAGAACGACTGGGCAGCGCTCCAGTCTCAGTTTCTGTAGCACCCTGTGCAACAGGGGAATGGGAGGAAAAAGGTATGCCAGAAGAAAAATCCACAGGAGCGACAAGGCATCCACTGCTAGAGCCAGGGGGTCCGCCCATCGAGAGCAGAACGTCGGGACCTTCCTGTTGTTTCTTGGCGCCATCAGGTCAATGCACGGAAGACCCCACTGCTGGATAATGAGGTTGAACACCTCTTGATACAGTTCCCACTCTCTGGTGTCCACTGTGTGT
Source organism: Rhinophrynus dorsalis (assembly GCA_037306005.1). Taxonomy (NCBI): domain Eukaryota; kingdom Metazoa; phylum Chordata; class Amphibia; order Anura; family Rhinophrynidae; genus Rhinophrynus; species Rhinophrynus dorsalis. The sequence continues at coordinate 58,287,910 of CM074728.1, forward strand.
TGACTGAGGAAGTCTGCCAGAATGTTGTCTACACCAGGAATATGAACTGCGGAAATGACAGGGACATACTCCTCTGCCCAGGACAAAATAGCCTTGATCGCTAACCAAGCTGCGAGACTTCTTGTGCCTCCTTGCTTGTTGATGTAGGCTACCGCTGTGGCATTGCCCGACTGGACCCTGACTGGGCAATCCTCCAGTTGGCACGTCTAGTGGTGCAGGGCATGAAATATCGCCTGAAGCTCCAATACATTGATGGGAAGGAGAGATTCCTCCTGGGACCACCAGCCCTGAGCATTCAAGTGCCCCAGGACCGCTCCCCATCCGGAGAGGCTGGCATCCGTTGTCACTGTTGTCCAGAATGGCATCAGGAAAGGCCAGCCTTTCAGCATATTGTCCAGGTTGAGCCAACACGTGAGGCTCAGCTCCATGTGAAGAGGGAGAGATAGGGACTTCTCCAGGAGATCCGGTCAACCCCTGCATGCCAGGATTAGAAACCTCTGGAGTTCTCTGGTATGAGCCATGGCAAACAGAACCGCTTCTATGGTGGAAATGAACTTCCCCACCAGGGATGACAACTTCTTGGCCAGAACCAGATCCTTATTCAGGACAACCTGAACCTTCAGTGCCATCTGATGAGCCACTTCGTCCGTAAAAAACACCATCACCCTCTGAGTGTCGAAAAGGATGCTCAGAAAAACCATACTCTGGGAAGGTCCGACTTGTCCAGATTGATGATCCACCCGTGACGGTACAGAGCATGAATGCAGTCCTGTACATGTTGATGAAGGAGGTCATCCATGTACGGGGTAACTTTGATGCTGTCCCGATGGAGGATGGAAATCAAGGCTCCCAGGACTCTGTTGAGGACTTGAGGAGCCGTGGTCAGGCCAAAGGGGAGGGAAGAAAACTGGAAATGCCCTCAGTAGCAGTCAAAGTTGAGATATTGGCGACTCTCTGAATGAACGGTAATGTGCAAATATGCATCCTGAAGATCCAGAGAAACCAGAAATTCCCCAGGGAACATGGCAGCGATCACCGTGCGTAGTGACTCCTGTCGATACTGGGACCTGACCGCAAAGGAGCTGAGATCCTTCAAATCCAAAATGGGATGACCACCGCCATCCTTCTTGGAAACTACAAAGAGGTTGGAGTAGAAACCCAACATCCTTTCTTGTGGAGGAACTGGTTCTAAGACCGCCTTGTCCAGAAGGGCCTGAATAGCTCCCTCGAAAAGGTGGCGCTTTTCTGTTCCCAGAGGAGAGTGAAAAGAGAAGGTCCGAGAGGGAAGGAAGTGAAGGGAATCCTGTACCCCACAGCCACCATCTGCAAAACCCACGGGTCTGCCATAGAGGCTTCCCAAGCCGATAAGTAGTGGCGCAAGCGGACTTAGGCCTCCACTGCTGCTTAGGCTTGGATGAGGTGCGCAGCCTGGGTCGCCGGACGTGATTCAGCCTGGAAGGGACAAAAAAAAAAAAAAAGATTACGCTTGACAGGCATCTTCTTCCTATGGACCACTGATAGGTGAGTACCTTTAACCCCAGTGACTTCACTGATCAGATCCTTGAGATCAGGCCCAAACAGTGAGGTGCCCTGAAAGGGCAAAGACAAGGGAGCCCTCTTGGAGGCAGTGTCAGTAGACCAGATCTTGGGCCAAAGAGCACATCTGGCTACCACAGACAAGGTGGATGCCCTGGCCACCATACGTATGGTGTCAAACAGGGCAGCAGAAACATAATGCTGGGCCTCAGAGATGTTGGCGAGAAGCCGCAACATGTCAGCAGTAGGAGCTCCCTGTCGTACAGCTGAAGTGAGCTGTTCAGTCCAAACAGCTACAGCCCTGTTCACCCATGCCGCAACAAAAGCAGGGCGCAGGGCAGAACCAACCATCGTAAAATGGCCTTGAGAAGTCTTAAGCTTTGTGTCAGTCCAGTCTTTCAGAGCAGATGCATCAGCCACAGGAAAAGCTGTGGACTTAGAAAGCCTAGAAACAAGGGCAGCCACCTTAGGATGATAAACCCACTAAGCTAGGGCCACTTCAGAGAATGGGTAAAGCTTAGCAAATTTCCTAGAGACAGACTGGTTTTTGTCTGGAAACTTCCACTCCTCAGACACCAAACGACCAAGGGTGGGGTTAGGTGGAAAACAAGTATGGGGCCTGACAGGCTCCTGAAACACTTCAGATGGGTCAGAGGACACCTCTTGTACCAAGGGAATGTTCAGGGTGTTCAACACAACCCTGATCAGGCCCTCAGCTGATGGAACAGGATCAGCCTCAAAAGGGTCCCCAAAAAACTGAGAGGAAGGGACAGCAGAACAGTTTTCATCATCAGAGTCCACCAATAATTCCTCCTCAGAGGAATCAGACACATCAGGTACACCTGGCAGTTTAGGCAGGGAAGATCTGACAGGTGTGGGGGCCTGTCATGAGTGGAAGACCCCCTGCAAAGTGGATGGAAGGAGTTGTAAGGTAGACTGGAGGTCCCTGGTAGTAGCCTTAAACTCTTGCATCCAAACTGGCTCTAGTGCATGGCTGGAGGTCCCTGCAGGGGGCTCAGGGGCAGCAACGCATGCTGGGTAAACATGATCTGAGTATTCTCTAGGTAACCCTGAGTGACATGAGGAGCAATAAGCAATAGGGGACACAGACGCCCCAGTGTCCTTAGTCTTAGGTTTAGCTCCAAGGTCTAATGGAATAGACATGCTAACAGAGTCAAACGGTCAAAGTATCAGAAACATCCAAAAAAAACAGCGTATAGGAAGGAGTTGTAAGGTAGACCGAAGGTCCCTGGTAGTAGCCTTAAACTCTTGCATCCAAACTGGCTCTAATGCATGGCTGGAGGCCCCTGCAGGGGACTCAGGGGCAGCAGCGCATGCTGGGCAAATATGACCTGAATATTCTCAAGGTAACCCTGAGTGACATGAGGAGCAATGAGCAATGGGGGACACAGACGCCCCAGCGTCTTTAGTCTTAGGCCTAGCCCCAAGGTCTAACAGAATAGACATTCTCACAGAGTCAAACGGTCAAAGTATCAGAAACACACAAAAACAGTGTATATGATAATTAAATTCACCTCAGAAATGCTAAAATAGATTATCTGGCAGACGAAGGGTTAAACTGCTGAGGAGAGAAGGAGAGTCCAAGCCTTGCGTAGGATATCCGTTCAGAGAAGGCACAAAATGGCTACTGCGGCAGGAGCCAATCAGAAAGAGCGCGCAAAGCAAGCACTCATGGGAATTGTAGTTTCTCGGCAAAAGTACCCCAACAGTGCCCAAAGCCACCTGAGCCCCCCAACATGCCCAGCACGTTGACTGGAAGACAGAGCAAGGGCAGACCAACAACATGAGCCATCTCTGACCTCAGTACATGAAGTGGTTGCAGAGATATGTCCCAAACTGTAAAGTCCCATAGGAGTGAATGGAGCAATGGCGTCTATGCGGTAAAAGCTCATCGAACATACATTTTGCAAGCTTATAACAAAATGTAAAAACACTCAAAAGCCCACTAGAATGAGTTAGCAGACCCAATAAACACTGATCCCAGTAGGGAAAGTGCTCACAACCCTGCAAAGTATGCCAACCAGCAGCCAAAGGGTTAACTTACCACAGAAACTTGCTCCAATCTTGTCTTGTGTCTTGACCAAGGAACAAATCTTATTGGATGGGTATTGGCTAGCTGCAAGCTAAGGAGAGGAGGTAGGCTTCACCCAGCAGTCACTTCTCAGAACGGTTCCTAATCGCCTACCCAAAGTTACCAGTAACCTGTATTGGATGACAGAGAAAATAATTTACCATTGTTTTTTTTTTCAGTGCCATTGCCATTGGTTTGGCTTTGAAAGTTACATTTCCTGCTGGAACATCCATTTATTTTTTAAACTGATTCATACCCAGACCTGGATTATAATGCAGATGATAAATTTATCAAAGTTTTTAATCTACAAAATGTCTCCATAGTCTTCAGCGGCAATCTGTCAGTGAATTTCTACAATAGAGACCAGGCCTAAATTGGTGAATGTCATCTCAGAAAAGCAAGCTGTGTCTTACTTACTTCACATTGGTGTTGGTGCAGATAATATATTCAATCTCGTCTGAGTATGGGTTCTGGAAAGTAAAGGAGCTGGTTCTGATCAGAAGCCACTCTCTGTTTTTGGATCGGAACCGGAACATGACAGACAAAACCTGTCCCTTTAACTTGACCACCTGGAAGGGAGAAGAGTTTTTCTGGTGCATTACAATGCAATATACACACAAATCCAGCCACTACAACCTACCAAAACACTGAAAATCTGGTCGAGCGAGTTACGGTTTACAACGTTCATCTAAAGGGTCATAAAGATATGCAGATTGTACAAGTAGAATATTAGAAATGTACACACTACTAAATTTGAAATTCAGACACCCCAAAGCTAAGAAAGAGGGTGGATTTGATTCAAATTAAAGCGGAACTACCACCTCCACTAAAGTCGCCCTGCAATACTTAGGCAGGTGGCGACTAGCTTACTAATCATTACTTTACCTCTCAAAAGTGCACACAAATAACGTTATCCTTAAGCTTCCAAGACTGACGGCCAGGTTACTGCAGCCTGTGCGCCTGTGCCATCAGTCTCTTCCAGAGCCATTGGGGCCAGTGCAATGCCTGTGAAGGGTGAAGAGGACTGACAGTGCAGGCGCACATTAAAGATGTCCGCCGTGCTGTCTGGCTTCCGGTCTCAGAAGCTTAAGGATAACTTTATTCGTGGGCACTTTTTAAAGGTAAAATAATGATTAGAAAGCTAGTCGCCACCTGCATAAGTATTGCAGGGTGACTTTACTGGAGGTGGTAGTTCCGCTTTAAGAATCTTACTTTTCACATAAAATGCATTCTTTTGTGTTATAAATGAAAATATACAAGTAGAGCCCACTAATATATTTCTAATATATTTTCAATTATATCATAATCTATAGCGTCAAACATATAAAAACAAAACGTGTTTACTGACAAGTCAAGTAACAACATAACAATCACGCTGGGCAGTATAAGAGAGCTGCTTATCTAGTACCTCTGTCTAGCAGTTGGATTCTCACATAAAGCATGTTACCTGCTGAAAGCTGTCTCTTAGAAGCTGCTGGTCTTCCGGGTGGGCAAACTCCACAATATCTTTTCCTAGGAGTTCCTATGCAGAAAGGGAAAGATTTTATTGTCTTAGATGGCAAACCATTTTATCCATCAGGTCACACTGACTTTTGTCTAGATCAGTAGTTCCCAACTCTAAAGTCAGGGGTGCCATGTCTTAAAGACTCCAAGACTGGAGCGGTCAATATAAGACCTCCATTCGGATTGCTGGCACACATGATCAGTCACATGTGTAGGCTCGCCAAATGGGAACAAAGCGGTCCTTAAGGGGAATCCATTCCCCAAGAATGTGGCCATTAATGGATTAAATACAGGCGAGTTAATCAGATGCTCAGTCATTTAATTAACTAAGAGTGAACAAGCAGGGAACTTATAAAGACATGGCCACTTAGTGGTCCTTGACAACTGACTGGGAACCATCGGACTAGATTACATTGCAGGTGATAAATGCTATCACTGTTTTTCTTTCTCACGTTCCTATTGAAATCTAAGGGGGAAAGTGGAGACAAAAACCAATGACAGAGTTATTAACTGCAGCAGAATCCTGGCCTTTGATAGCACTGTATAAGCCAGGGATGAGCAATCTGTAGTCCCCATTTTTTTTTTTTTTGTATTTAAAGGGACAGTAATACTTCTAATAAAGTGGACGTCCAAGTTTTCTTTATTTTTTTTTTTTTTTTTTAACAAGCAGAGCTATTTTTCAATACTTACAGTTTTGTAGTTGAAGCGCTACTGAATCCTAAAGGATCCCCCCTCCTGACCCTTCTGGTCACCTCCCATCAGTTCTGGAATCCGGTCGTGGGAACAGACAGGTCACAGCAGGGACAATCTTCATTCAGTAAGTGTAAGGAAAACCCTGACCCCCTTGAAGAAGGAGGGTAGGATTTTCCTTATGCTTATTGAAGACTGTCCCTTGCTGTGCTCTATCTGGACCATCCTGAGGTATGAGTGACGCAGGGGAAAGGGGCGGGAGGGGGTTCCTTTCAGATTCAATAGTGCTTGATCTATAAAACTGTAAGTATTGAAATATAGTGCTACGTGCTAAAAAAAGAATAAAGACTCGGACCTCCACTTTATTAGGGGTATTACTGTCCCTTTAAAACAATAGTTTGTAATAATAAGTGTATTTATTAATCAGTTTATGCAAATCAGAGCATACTGGCAGACTTGCAAGCTAAATAGTGACATTCCACACAGTTCTTCCTCCCACATACTATTTCCTTCCAGCCAAATACTAACATTCCACACAGCTCTTCCTCTCACATACCATTTCCTGCCAGCTAAATAGTGACATTCCACACAGTTCTTCCTCTCACATACTATTTCCTGCCAGCCAAATACTAACATTCCACACAGTTCTTCCTCTCACATACTATTTCCTGCCAGCCAAATACTAACATTCCACACAGTTCTTCCTCTCACATACTATTTCCTGCCAGCTAAATACTAACATTCCACACAGCTCTTCCTCTCACATACCATTTCCTGCCAGCCAAATACTAACATTCCACACAGTTCTTTCTCCCACATACTACTTCCTGCCAGCTAAATAGTGACATTCCACACAGCTCTTCCTCCAACATACCATTTTCTGCCAGCCAAATATTAACATTCCACACGGTTCTTCCTCCCACATACTATTTCCGGCCAGGCAGATACTAACATTCCACAATGCTTTCCCTCATGCCTGCCTCTTCCTGCCAGCCAGATACATTAAAACTCAACACTGTTCTCCCTGCCACTCCATGCAAGCCAAATACTAATACTCCACATTGCACTCCCTCCCACCCACATATTAACATTCCACTCTGCTTTCCTTCCCAGCCAGCAATATACTATCATTTCATGCCCCTCTCACTCTCACCTGCCAATCTCAGCCAGGCAAATACTAACATTCCTCACTGTTCTCCCTACCCCCCTGCCAGTAACATAATAATATTTCATGTTGCTTCCCCTCCCACTTGATGCCAGCCAAATACAAGCATTCCACTCTGCTCCCCCTTCTACTGCTTGTCAGCCAAATAATAACATTCCACACTGCTCTACCCTCCCTCATTCGCAGAAAATGTCAATCATGCAAATCTGGACAAGATGGATGATCCCACGGAGGGTAGAAAAGTGACAAATCCACTTTAAAGGAAAAGTGCAATCTGACAGAAAGAGGCTGATTAAACGTCATCATTTCTTGCAAAAGCAAAACGAAAACAAAAAAAATCTTCAAATATTAATGATTTGGCTCTCAAAAACATAGTACCTAGTTCATGACACCATACTGACAGCAAGTGTCAATTATCATTTGTGCTTATCTGCTGGTACCCATTTGAGGTACCCAATTAATACCCTCCATATGTACCTGTGGCTGGTACCCAATTGTAGCCGTACACCGGTGATCCACGAAGGTAAACATTCCATCCACACTGTGGCGGGAGATGAACTCAATGGGCTGGCAGATACTGTTCATGTCGGTGCAGTTTGGTGAGCTTGTGACCTTAACAGAAGAATATATAGTGTGAGAATCAAAAGAAAATGAAAAAGCACAGTTGTTATTATCACATACAGTGATGCATCTAGGTCTTGGCCAGCAGACTGACAGCGGTAGTTTGCCACTTGGTGCCTGTATCCATTATTTAAAGAAAAGTCACTATTTTAAAAATGTTTGGCTCCAATGCTTAAGGTTTATCATTACCTTTTTCCACGAAAGTAAACATACCCAAATGATCATTTTTCTTATATCAAATTTCACTACTTTATTTTAGTTCTTTGAATGCTAGTTGTTTTCATAGCAGAAAGCCTAAATACATCACTGATCGGACATGGGGCTGTATTCAGAAAGAAATTCTAGATCAAACAAACTGCACCACAGGGGTCAAATAACAATTGCCCTTTAACGACCCTTGACGGTCATAGTACGTCATGGGTCGATCTGACTGAATGACCCATGACGTACTATGACCATCATGGAATTCCGGGTTCCCCCCGCGGCTGAACGCCATTCGGGGAGTCCGGAACCAGAAGAAAAAAAAAAAATGCTCCATGGTCCGTAACTAACCGTGCTGTGTCGATAGGCCGGTCATTAAGGGGTTAACTCAATGCACATTTTTTGTTATGTTATCTATGATGCAGTTGGTTAGCCTTAGAATTATTCCACATTTGTTTCTGCATATACCTTTAGAGTTAGTTAACCCTTTGAGTCCCAGAGAGGTGTCCAATGACTCTGCTAAAAGGATTAAAGTGAAACGACTGCCTTATGTATCTGCATGCTCTGCTAGGAGTGCAATGCACCTATTAAATTAATATGTTTATATAGTGCCACAAGTGTACACAGTGCTTTAGAATTTAAGGGTTTAGACAATACAGGGTTACAAGTGCTTTGCCAAGTGAAAGCAAGGTCCCTGCTAAAAGCTTAACCTTTTGAATGTCAGAGATGTAACCAACGCATTCAAATGCAATGCATTGGATACCTTTCTGGCTCACATAGGGCTAAGCAATGCATTGCATACCCTTCTGGACCTTAACTCTTTGAGTGCCAGACAGATATTGAATGCATTTAATTGTGTCTGGCACTCAAAGGGTTGAGGAGCTGACTAGGTCATGTGAAATGTTTAACAAGGGTGCTTTGTCCTACAAAGTGGCACACTACCCAGCGGCACTAAAAAGGGCTAAATCCTTCTAAATGAAACGCACCTGTAGCCGGCCAATGGCCACCAGGCAGAACTTGCTGCTTTGCCCTGCGTCTGGATCGTCCTCTGGTAACGTGACACCTGAGCAAGCAAATAGGACACTGGGTTTAAATTCATTTATTCAGTGGGATGAGAAATAAAACAGCTGCAAGGAAAAAAAAACAGGACACAAATACTCTAAGATGCAGGAGGTGAAATGGAACTATACCCGAGTAGTAAGTGGCTTTTAATTTGTTTATCAAATTGATTTTATGTAGATCTATATATTTTTGTATTGTATCTGCAATTCCCACTATTTAATGATCTCTATTGATGTCTGCCTCTAGGTCACACCTCCTCACAACAAACAGATGGATTAAAGGGATAGTATTGCTTATATTTAAGTAGATTAAAAATATAAATAAAATGAGGTATGTCCCATCTCTCAAACTTGTATAGTTTGAGAGATCGAAGCATTTAAAGTTCTGGTTTCACAGAAGTCTGCCATCTAGCTGAGAGAAGCAGATTCTGGTCCCGGGGCCATCATGCTGCTCTTTAGAAGAGCCGAAATAGCGCAATAAAGAAATAAATACTTCATTGGAACAGTCTACAAAGTGTGCTTGCAAACCAGGCACACTTTGTAGCCTGTTCCAATGAAGTATTTAGTTTTATATCGCGCTATTTCGGCACCATGACTTGGACAAAGCAATAATAGGATTTTAGTGAAATTACCATTAAATCCTTTTCTCTTAGTCCATGTGGAACCCTGGAACCATGGGGTAAAATTCACTTCCTCCAGAGGACAGGGCACTTCAAAAAGGACAGAGCCTCTGAGACGGAGACTCCTCTCTTCCCTCCAGCTTTACCCCCACCTACTCAGTTTCAATATACAGCAAAGTGAAATGAAAGAAAAGTGAGGGGTAATGAAGGAAATCCCCTGAGCAGAGACACCTGGAACCCTGTCACAGGGAACTTAAACCACATAGTATTTTCTCCAGGTGAGAATCCTGTGTTACACACGGACTAAGAGAAAAATATTTAATGGTAAGTTCACTAAAATCCTCTTTTTTCATCCAGTATGAAACAGAGGAAACATGGGGATATGCCAAAGCATCCACCACAATTCTTGGAAGGGAAAAACACTGTAGACTAGTATTCCACAGGACTAACTGGGACAACATGAATCTTAGGTGTCAACGGACACCAAACTAGCACCCTGAACAAAAGAAAGAACCAACAAGTTGAGAAAGATCCCTAAACAGGCACCTGAAGGACCTTCCAGCAAAAAATTGCATCAGCTGATGCCAAGACGTTCACAAGGTATAATATATGCTTTATACAAGGTTCACATTTGGGTAACTTGTATGGAGAAGCACAGGTTTGTTCTAGCATTCACACTGTAGTGTTTGATGAAAGTATGCATAGACGACCATGTCGCCAACTTGAATAGCTTCTCAGCAGTGGATTGATTCTTATAAACCCAAGAGGCTCCCACTAATCTGGTGGAATGCACTAAAACAAAAAGGAGATATTAGCAAGTAAAGTTAATAATAATAAAAGTAAAGTTTCCTTTTCCTGGCTGTTTTAGCCAAGTCTGCCATCTAGAGGACAGATTTGGAATCCGGTCCACAGATCAGCCGGCGGCTCTTTAGCAGTGCAGAGATCACGATCTTTAAAAAGAACTACTTCATTGGAACTGTCTACAAAGTGTGCCTGGCTTGCAAGCACACTTTGTAGACCATTCCAATAAAGAAATTATTTTTAACGATCGTGATCTCGGCACTGCTGAAGAGCCGCGGCCAGTCTGCGGACCGGATTCCAAATCTGAAGGCTTGTGCAGTGACGTCACTCCAGGGGAAACTTTACTTGCTAATATCTCCCAAACCAGGAGATAAGACTTATATCATTTTTAATGTTTTTTTAAGGGTTACAATATAAATAAAATTATTTTCAAGCAATACTATCCCTTTCAGCTTTCAGACTCCCATTACATAAAATTAACCCCTTAGGGACCCTTGACGTACCAGGACCGTCACGGTCCTTGAACTACTCAAGGACCGATGACGGTCATGGTACGTCACGTACTTTTTACTTACAGCGCTCTACCGGGAGCGCTGTAAGTAAAAATAGGGCATGAAATAGACCGCTCCAAGATCGGAGCTATCTCTTTCAAGCCCCATAGTGACGCGCCGATACACGTGACAGGTCACGTGTACCGGCGCGTCAAAGTGCCCCTATGCGGTCGTTATGGGACAGAAATGTCCCATAACCTCCGGTCCTTAAGGGGTTAAGAACTTTAAGAGTAGTTCAACAGTGACGCATAGACTTACAGAAAAAGTCAACCTCCACAGGAAAAAGGTCTATAAATACAACTTTGTACTGGGCAATCCATATCCAAGCCAGCTAATGGGAAACTACCTAATGAGTGATTATAAATGCCCATATAACTAGGAATGAGAGCAGTGCCCAAACACCCTTTCCTGAGGCCAGCTCACTTGAAGGAGGAGTAGGAGGGGTAAAACTGGAGGGAAGAGAGGAGTCTCTTCCACCTGCCTTTATTTTAATGCCCTGGCCTCTGGAGAAGTGGAACTTTACAATATGGCTCCTGTGTTCCACAATGGGAGAAAGAAATAAGACAGATAAGAATTCTAGAATTCTTTCTATATGGGAGTGACTGAGAGAAGGTGATTGTCTGAAAAGAATTCCCCATTGCTCTACACCTGCCAGACTACCTTTACTGACAGGGGGACAGTCTGTCGGCTCTTCTATTTATCTCATGAGTTGGGAAGAAAGATTGCTTCCATCTTACAAGATTTTCTCCACCTAACAAGATTTATTCTCCACATGAGTATTTAAAGGAACAGTGACACAATAAAATAGGTTGATATAACTTTAAACATCACAAACACAGCATATGTAAAACTACATTATTAATATATTACATCCCTGAAATATAACTCTAAACTTGCATTCTAATGCATTTGTTAATCTTCCTGCTGAATGAAAATGTATATAATGTTGTTTGTGCTGTATGTATTGAAGATAATAGTTAGTTAAGTGGCAGCGATTAATGCCCACTGCTCTTTTATTCAGAAAGGCTGTTACCTTATCTCAGCCACAGATAGTCCAGGACAATCAACTGGAGCCCTGGAAAAGGCATGAACAGCTGCTCCACAAGTGCATATGTAATACTAGGTTTTTGGACTCAGAAAATAGGATTTTCTCTTAATCCATATTGAACACAGGTCTCCAGTCCCACCCAAAGAACGGGACCTCTCTTGGTCTCGCCTCTCTGGTTGTGGGAGTCTTTCTAGGCTCTTTTTTTCCCTCACAGGAGCTTTCATTCTTCTTTCACTGTCCCTCTTTGGTATGGTTGTTGCACATCATAACTGGAGGCAGGGGAAGCTTGGCCTGCAGAAGAAGAAGGGAGTCTCCACCCACAAGACCTTGTCTTTTTGATTGTGTTCTGCCTTCCAATGGAGAAGCTCAACCCACCCACCCCCATGGCACCTGTGTTCCATATGGACTAAGAGAAAAGGATTTAACGGGTAAGACTAAAACCCTATTTTCTCTATAGTCCAATATGAAACACAGGTACCATGGGGATGTAACAACAGTAGGCTCCCAGAAATGGGAAGAAGGAGAAAGGACCTCATGCCTGTCCCCATGTTACCGGAGTTCCCTAGTAGTATCCAGAACTGGAACAGCCAAAACCAAACACAAGAACAAACCAGGCTCAGACAGCTGAAAAACCAGTAAGGCACAGGAAAAAATAGGTCCTTAGACAGGCAGAGGCACCTAAAGGACCTTCCTGCTGAAGCCAGGACATCCACACAATAGTGCTTAGCAAAGGTGTTCAAGAGAACCAAGCTGCAGCCTAGCACAATTGTTCAGACGAGGCCTGATTCTTGTAGGCCCAGGGGGACCCAACAGACCTAGTGGAGTGTGCTGTAACGCTGAAGGGAGCAGGTCTCTTCCTGAGTTCTTATGCCCCACAAATGGTAGACTTGATCCAAGAGGCAATAGTGACCTTGGAAGCAGCCTGACCTGCCCTGGGACCCTCAGGGACGACAAACAAGGAATCTGTCTTGCGAAAAGACCCTATACTGTGTACATAAAACTGAAGGCATCGAACCACATCCAACAAGTGGAGATCCCTCTCCTTGTCAGACTTTGAGTCAGGACAAAAAGAAGGCACAACAATCTCCTGAATGAGGTGGAACTCAGAGACCACCTTAGGATGAAATTTGTGAGAGGTTCAAAGAACAGCCTTGTCCCTGTGAAAAAACAGTAAAGTATGCTTGCAAGACAAAGCCTGTAACTCAGCAACCCTGCGGACGAAGACCACAGTCAGAAGAAAAAGCCATTTTCCACGTCAAGAAACTCAAAGGAATGGTTGCAAGGGACTCGGAGGACGCTGCAAAACTCCGAAGACCAAATTAAGGTCCCACAGAGGAGTGGGAGCTTTGTAGGCAGGGAAAGTATGAGCGACTCCATTAATTAACACCTTGACATCTTGAAGAGTGTCATTATGCCTCTGGATAAACACAGAGAGGGCAAAATTCTGGACCCTCAAGGAACTCAAGTTAAGTTCATTGTTGACACCATCCTGAAGAAGGGACAAAACCACTGGAAGGTCAAATTCCTGTGAAGATTGCTCCTGGGTCCACATACCTGGAATGCAAAATGGATAAAACCCTATGGTAGGCCTTAAGGGGAATAGGATTCCTAGCCTGAATCATAGAAGAAATTACCTCAGTGGAGAAACCCTTTCTCCTCAAGATGTGGGCTTCAACAGTCAAGCCGTCAAAGCCAGCTTTTCCACACCCTCTTTCCAAAGGTAGCCCTGAAGGAGAAGGTCCGGTCCGGGTGGCAGTGGAAATGGATTTCGAATGGAAAGACTCACCAGTTCCGCAAACCATGCCCTCTTGGTCCAATAAGGAGTGGACAGAATCACAGCTGCACCATCCATCCTGGTCTTCCGGAATAACCTGGGAAGGAGGGGAATCGGAGGAAAGACATAAGTGAGGTGGAAGTGCCAAGGAATCAATATAGCGTCTGTGGCAAAGGCCGGAGGATCCCCCCAACGGGAGCAAAATACTGGAACCTTCCTGTTGTTCCTCATGGCCATTAGGTCTTTCTTTGGCAGTCCCCACTGTTGCATAATTAGGCTGAACACTTCCCACTCTTCCGGATCTACAACTTGGCCACTTAGAAAGTCTGCCATAAAGTTTTCTGAACGGAGGAAATGACAAAATGTGGGCTTTTGCCAAGGCCAGAATATACCGCAACTCGTACCAGGCAGTAGCACTTTGAGTGCCCCCCCTGACGGTTGATGTAAGCCACATCTGTGGCAAGTCTAACTGGACACGTACTAGATGGCCCTTTAACAAAAAGATAAAGTACAACAGAGAGAGATGGATCACCCTGAGCTCGAGAACATTGATGGACTTAAGAGATTCCCCCACAGTCCACCTATCCTGGATCTCCAGGTGTTTCAACCCCACCCCCCAGTCGCTCAGGCTGGCATCCATCGTGACCATAGTCCATTCCGGGATCACAAATGGCTTTTCCCAGGTCCAAGTGGTGCCGTTGCAAACACCACTGCAGATCCCATCTGGCTTCTGGAGAGAGAGATGACGATCCAGGAGATCTGGATTCCCTGTGCCACGTCTGGATGACAAGTCTCTAGAGTTCCCTGGTGTGCACCTGAGGGTAAGGCACTGCTTCTAGGGTAGATACTAGTCGGCACAGAACCCTCATGTACTCCCTGACCTAGGCCCACTCCAGAGTTTGGAACACATCCTGCATGATCTACAGGATCTTGTCCTCCCGCAAGAAAACCTTCCCCAGGTGGGTGTCGAACCTCATGCAGAGGAACACCAGCTCCTGGGATGGCACTGGAGAGGACTTCAGCATGTTCAGAATCAACCCATGATGGACTAGGAGTCAAGCACATTCTTGGACATGCTGAGCCAAGAGTTCCCCAAAGGAGCCTTGAGCAAAAGAAAGTCCAAGTAAGGACTCATACAAATGCCCCAAGTGTGAATGGAGGCTGACAAGGCCTCCACAACCTTGGTAAACACCAAAGGAGCTAAGGCCAGGCCAAAAGGCAGAGTGATGAACTGGTAGTGCTCTGAGCCAAAGCAAAATGCAGATAGTGTTGACTGTCCAGAGACACCAGATACTCTCCCAGGCACATCACTGCGATTACAGAGTGCAAAGACTCCATCTTGAAGTGAGCAGTCTCCACATACACGTTGAGACTCTTGAGGTCCAGGATGGGACTGCAGCTGCCGTCGTTCATAGGGACCACAAATCGGTTGGCATAAAAACCTGAACCTAGCCTTAGATCTGCCCCATGTCCCTTAGGATCTGACATCCTAACAGGAGTAGTGTCTAAACTAGAAAAAATCACTAGTAACAGTTCACCAGACTAATAGTTCACCCAAAAAAGCTCAGAATTTACTTAACTGGCAGGCAAAAAGTAAATCAGGGAGAGTCTGCCTTTCTCTCTATCTGCGTTGGATAAGCAAGAGAGAGAGAGAAGTAAAATGGGAACTGCAAAACAGGCAGCCAATCGGAAGAAGGCCCGTGAAACGGGCATTCTGGGTAATGTAGTCTTCTCTTTTGCTGTTGCCTAGCAATACCTACAATCTCTGTCCACACACCACCACAGACTGCCAAGACACTAAGGACACGGACCGGATGAAAAAGTATGAGGAAACAAGCAGAAATAGCCCACTCTGACTTCTGTATGTCAAACAGTTGCAGAGATTTGTCCCAATGGAGCAAAGATGGCTATGGCGTGGGAATACAATTTTGAAGGTACCCCAAAACACCCAGTGACCCATGGAAACTTGAGGGAGGTATTAAAGAGACAGGCCCCTGAAAGGAAAAGACTAGGAAGAGCCCCCAAACCTTGAGAAATTAGAGAAGGGGTTAACTAGTCCCAATGCAGCCATCCATTCTCCATAAATCAGGGAGGAACAGGTAAATAAAATACCCAGCATGAGTGCAAGAGCCTGAAGGCTCAGAGGAAAACCCCCTTAAGAAGAGGTACAAGTAGGGACAAAGTGCACCAAGGCACTCAAAGGGTTACTCACCAATATTACTACCTTCTGTCTCCGGGTTAAATTGTGAAGGAAGCAGAGCCCTGGATAGACAATGCTGCGAGTGAAAACTTGGGTTACAAAATCCTCTCCACAGGGCTGCAAGGGTCCACGCAGCACCTGCACACTTGTCAATCCACTCCAGGGAAAGCTCAGTAATGGTAACCCTCCTACTGGGGGAATTGTAACAGCCCCACATCTAAAGAAAAATAATAAAGAAACTAAGAGAAGTGTTCTAACACGTCCTTACACTCTGAAGAACGGATCATAACTGAAGGCATGGCAGGGTTGGCCTGCATAAGGAGAAGGGAGTCTCCACCCACAAGACCTTGTCTTTTTGATTCTGTTCTGCCTTCCAGTGGAGAAACTCAACCCCCCATTGTACCTGTGTTCCATATGAATGATAGATAAAACAAATTAATACAGATGCTGTATGAAGTACAGGTGATTTAAAGGAACATAACTGCAGTTCATTTTAGATGTTAGTGTTTCTATAAGCTGTTTATTTTTTGTCTTGGATACATTTATGAGGAGATGGTATGCATGCAGGTTGGCAGTCAATTTTTTTATGTACCAGCTGAAGCACTAGAACATGTGTATTTTTATTTTTACTAGTTTGCAGCTAATACCATCGATTTGTGTCATTAAAATGGAAATCAAAAGGACTTTGTATTTGTTACACGTGGTGATGTTTTTCCCCCATGGAATTGTCCAATTTTACTTTTAGTGCACATTGCCCATATATATCTGAAGAGTCTTACCTGCTGGTGGCCAGGCTTTGATGTATCCGGTGCAATGTACCACTACAAACTGTGGCTCCCCATCTTTTGATGGACCCAGACCATTCCTATCACACCAAAGAACAGAACATTATCATACAGGTCCTGTGTCTTAAGCACATTTCTCTAGATGACATCTAAGAGAGCAAACATACTTTATAGATGTGTCCAGATCCAACTCCATGTGGTGGATCCCAATAAGACATGTGGCCACATTCAGTAAGTTAAAAAGGTGCATTTCTGGGCTAAACAAATGAGTATTCGTAAAATTCTCATGGATTTTATCAGGGCTTTCTAATTCCCTGAATGATTCAGAGGTCTATAACGCACTGCTTTGCAATACGTTGAAAACCTCTATAGCATTCATGGGGTTAAAGCCCCATTAAAATGATGATGCACTTTGTTTGCTCCAAAACTGCACATGTCCAATGTGCCAAAAAGGGCCCTTTGGTCAGAATTAGTGAAGCTCCAGTCATAGGGAAACGTAACTTTGTAACAAACAGGAACTTTTGAAAGAGTTTTCTAAATATCCAGTATGTTATGTTAGCCACTGTTCATTGTAAGCATTAGTTTATGAGGTGTATAGGTTTATTAATTTGTCACTTTACGTACGTTAGCTAATATCTGGCTGGGTGTGACATTTGGAATAGGGAGAAACTTGGAATATTGGTATCGGGCTGGCTGGGCACGGCATTTAGGATGGGGTGTAGTTTGGAATAAGAGGATTTTAGTCTTACCTGTTAAATCCTTTTCTCTTAGTCCATACAGGTTACTGGTAACTCTGGGAGGCGATCCGCCCCCTTAAGTAGGCAGGAACATTTTTCCAAATGTATGCAGGGGGTGGAGCCTCCCCTCCCTCCTCAGCTTCATCCCAGTCAGCTAACTCCAGAATGATTTGAGACACTAATAAATGACCAAAAATAGGAGAGAAGAAGACTCCTGTAAGCATGCCCCGAAGGACTCCCACGTATTGCCACAGGACAGCCAAGCATGGTCTCTTGACAGGGTGGGAGACCAGTAACCTGTATGGACTAAGAGAAAAGGATTTAATAGGTAAGACTAAAATCCTCTTTTCTCTGTCGTCCAATACAGGTTACTGGTAACTCTGGGATGTCCAACCATTGAGTTTCCCAGAGGCGGGAAGAAGGCAATGACCAGGCGCAAGGCCCCCAAAGTCACCAAGATCTCTATGAACCTACCGGTCAGAGATCCCAACAAAACAGAAGTGTCAACGGACACCAACTAGGGGTAAAAACAGACCCCAGAAACTTTTACACAGCACATTGAACTAGAGTCAACAGGGCTCAACAGTAACGAAGCACTGAGAACCTCAGAAGAAGAAGATCCTAGACAGGCAAAACTGCCTCCAGGACCTTCCTCCCAAAGCTGGCATCAGCCGAGGCCAGCACATCCACACAGTAGTGCTTCGAAAAGGTGTGCACAGAGGACCAAGTGGCCGCCCTGCACAACTGATCAGCAGACGCTTGATTCTTATAGGCCCAAGAAGCTCCAATAGACCTGGTGGAATGAGCCGTGACCCGAAAGGTACCATGCTTATTCCTCAATTCATAAGCCTTGCAAATAGTGGACTTAATCCATGACGCAATAGTCACTTTGGATGCCTGTCTCCCTGCCCTAGGACCCTCAGGAATGACAAACAGAGCGTCAGACTTCCTGACAGATTCAGTGCGAAGAACATAAAACTTGAGACAACGCACCACATCCAACAAGTGGAGATCCCTTTCCTTGTCGGAGGAGGGGTTAGGGCAGAAAGAGGGCACCACAATCTCCTGACTGATGTGAAACTCGGAGACTACTTTAGGTAAGAACTCCTTAGAGGTGCGAAGCACAGCTTTATCCTTATGAAACACCAGATAAGGTGGTTTACAAGAAAGAGATTGCAACTCCGCTACTCGGCGAACTG
This sequence comes from Rhinophrynus dorsalis, assembly GCA_037306005.1. Taxonomy (NCBI): domain Eukaryota; kingdom Metazoa; phylum Chordata; class Amphibia; order Anura; family Rhinophrynidae; genus Rhinophrynus; species Rhinophrynus dorsalis. The sequence continues at coordinate 58,306,494 of CM074728.1, forward strand.
ACACAATCGCCACAAGGAAAGCCATCTTCCACGTCAAAAGACATAGAGGAATAGTAGCCAAGGACTCAAAGGGAGGACGCTGGAGAACTCCCAAAACCAAATTAAGGTCCCACTGAGGAGCCGAACTCCGAAACAGGACGCACATGAGCAACGCCTTGGAAGAAAACCTTGACATCATGAAGAACAGCAATACGCTCCTGGAAAAAGACAGAGAATGCCGAAGTCTGAACCTTAAGAGAACTCAGACTGAGCCCCTTATCCACACCATCCTGCAAAAAGTCCAGGACAGTGGGAAGACGAAAGTCATGAGACAGATCTCTGTCAGAACACCAAGACACGAATGCCAACCAGACACGGTGATAGATCTTGGAAGAAACAGGCTTACGAGCACTTAGCATAGTAGACACCACAGCAGAAGAAAACCCTTTCTTATTCAAAATCGAGGATTCAACCTCTAGACGATGAACATCCTCCTTCCACAGATAGCCTTGCAGAAGATCTGGACGAGAGGGGAGAGGAAAGGGCTCCGCCACAGACAGGGCCAGAAGTTCCGGATACCAGGAATGACGAGGCCAATTTGGAGCGATCAGGATGACCGGACAACATTCCACCTTCAACTTCTGAATCACCCTTATCAACATTGGAAGGGGAGGAAAGATGTAGGCCTGGGAGAACGCCCAGGGAATTGACATGGCGTCGACAGCCAGGGCTAGAGAGTCTCTCGACCAGGAGAAGAACATTGGAACCTTCCTGTTGTGCCTGGTTGCCATTAGATCCACTAAGGGTACTCCCCACTTCTGAGTTAGGAGCTTAAACACCTCCGGATGGAGTTTCCACTCTCCACTGTCGACTGTGTGACGACTGAGGAAGTCTGCCATGACGTTGTCTACGCCTGGAATGTGCACAGCGGAAATGACAGGAACGTGAACCTCCGCTCAGGACAGAATGGCCTTGACTTCTAACCAAGCAGCGAGACTTCTTGTCCCGCCCTGCCTGCTGATGTAAGCCACGGCGGTGGCGTTGTCGGATTCCACTCTGACTGGACAGCCCTCCAGCTGAGATTCCCAATTCCACAGAGCATGAAAAATTGCTTGAAGTTCCAGAATGTTGATGGGAAGTAGAGACTCCTCCAAGGACCACTTCCCCTGAGCGCTGATGCGACCCAGGACAACACCCCAACCCGAGAGGCTGGCGTCCATCGTGACCTTGGTCCAGTAGGGGATCCAGAAGGATCTCCCCTTCAGGAGATTGGAAAGGTCCAACCACCACTCCAAGCTCAACTCGACATGAGGAGGAAGAGAGATTGACAGCTTCAGATGATCCGGCCGGTCCCTGCATGTCTGAATCACAAATCTTTGAAGTTCCCTGGTGTGTGCCATGGCGAATGGAATCGCCTCCATTGTAGAAATGAACTTCCCCACGAGAGAAGACAACTTCGGAACCGGAATCCGATCATGGGCAAGGATCTTGGAGACCCGTTGAGCAATCTGATGAGCTACCTCCTCTGGTAGAAACACCATGCACCCCTGAGTGTCGAACAGAAGACCCAAGAAAATGAGTCGCTGGGACGGAACCAAGTACGACTTGTCCAAGTTCACAAACCAACTGTGACGTGTGAGAACTTGAATGCAGGTCTGAACCTGCTGATGAAGAAGGTCCGCAGATGCAGCCTTCAACAGCAAGTTGTCCATGTACGGAGTCACTCTGATGCCATCCCGATGGAGGACAGATGTCAATGCCCCCAGAACCCGTTGGAAAACCTGAGAAGCCATTGTCAGACCAAATGGAAGAGCTGAAAACTGAAAATGACCTCTGGCGCAGGCAAACCTCAGATACTGCCTGCTCTCTAGATGAATTGGGATGTGAAGATATGCATCCTGAAGATCCAGAGAAGCAAGAAACTCCCCCGGAGACATGGTAGCGATCACAGTGCGCAGAGACTCCTGTCAATAGTGAGTCTTCACTACAAAAGTGTTGAGGTCCAAAATAGGACGACCTCCGCCGTCCTTCTTGGTCACTAGAAAAAGGTTGGAATAAAATCCTGAACGTTTGTCCAAAGGAGGCACCGGCTCCAGGACGTCTTTGTCCAAAATAGCCTGAATAGCGTCATCGAACAGACTGCTTCTCTCGGCATCCTGAGGAGAACAAGTGAGATGAAAGCGAAAGGGAGGAACAGAAAAGAAAGGGATCTTGTATCCCTCCGACACCACCTGTAAAACCCATGGGTCTGCCACCGAATCCTCCCAAACCCCGCGAAAGAGGTGGAGACGCCCACCCACAGCGGGATGCGGACCCGGGTTCAGCGACTCGTGACAAAGCTGTCTTGGAAGTCTTGGGCTTGGATGCGGCCTTGGGCTTCCAGGACTGCTTGGGCTTGGAGGAGAAGCGTGGAGTAGATGGAACCGCCTGGTTCGTTATAAGTGTCTCTGTTTGAAAGGAACGAAAGGACCGGTTGTGCTTAGACGGTAACTTTTTCTCAAAGACCAAGGGCAGAAGAGTACTCTTACCCCCAGTAGCCTCGTTAATTAATTCCTTGTGCTCAGAACTGAACAAGGAAGTATCCTGAAAAGGAAAAGAAAGCAAAACTTTCTTGGAAGCAATGTCAGCAGACCAAATCTTAATCCAAATCGCACGCCTGGCCACCACAGAAGAAGTGGAGGCCCTCACCATCATGAGGACGGCATCAAAGGCAGCATCAGGAACATAGTTCTGAGCCTCAGAGATATTAGCAAGGAGACATAATTTCTCTGAAATAGGTGAGTCCTGACGGACCGCCGTGGTGAGTTGCTCAGTCCAGACCGCGATGGCCCGGTTAACCCAAGCCACAGCAAAGGCCGGACGCATAGCAGTGCCAATGGAGGCGAAAATAGACTTGAGGCAAACCTCTAACTTTTTGTCAGACCAATCCTGTAAAGCAGAAGCGTCAGACACAGGTAAAGCTGTAGATTTAGACAGTCTACATACAGGTGCATCCACCTTAGGGGGATGGACCCATTTAGCCAGTTCAGCCTCAGAAAAGGGATAAAGTTTGGCAAACTTTTTTGAGACTGAAGAGGACTTGTCAGGATTTTTCCAAGCATCAGAAACCAAACGGTCAAGAGTAGGGTTAGGAGGAAAATAAGTAACAGCTTTTGCCGGTTTCTGAAAAACATCAGTTGGGTCAGAGGGAACCTCTTGACTCAAAGGAAGGTTGAGAGTGGTCAGTACGGCTCTAATTAAACCCTCAGCAGAGAGTTCAGGATCACTTTCAAAAGGGTCCCCAACAGACCTGGAAGACTCAATAACTGTACCATCCTCAACATCAGAATCCTGCAACAATTCTTCCTCAGAAGAATCAGACATGTCAGGTGCTCCCTGTGGTTTAGGCAGGGAGGTCCTGATAGTAGAGGGGACCTGCCATAACTGCAGTGCTCCCTGTACCTGAGAGGGAAAGAGCTGAAGAGTGGACATCAGGTCCATAGTTGCAGCCTTAAATTCTTGTACCCAACCTGGGTCAATAGCATGGCTGGAAGGCCCTGGGTTGCTGTCAGGACCTTCTGAACATGCTGGGCATAAATGACCAGAGAATTCCCTAGGCAGCCCTGAGTGACAGGAAGAGCAATACGCAATGGGGGATACTGAGACCCCAGCCTCCTTAGTCTTAGGTCTAGCCCCAAGCTCCAGCGGTATAGACATACAGTGTCAAAATAACCCACTGACAAGAAATCACCCAGTTTAAATGTGAGAGATTAAAGATTCACCCCAGAAACGTAAAACTAAACTTATCTGGCAAGCGAAGGGTTAATCAATGGAGGAGGAGAGAGGGAGAGTCCGGTCCCTGCATAGGATACTCGCTGAGAAAAGCACACAAAATGGCTGCCGCGATGGGAGCCAATCAGAAAACAGGCACGAAACGAGCCCTCGTGGGAAATGTAGTTTTTCCCAAAAAGTACCCCAAAGCAGTGCCCGAAGCCCCCAAGTCCCCCAACACACCGGATCCTAAAACCGGATGAAAGAGCAAGGGTAGACAATCAAAATGAGCCCACTCTGAAGTCGCTATGAGAAGCGGTTCCAGAGATACGTCCCAAACAGTGTAAGCCCATAGAGAGTAAAGGAGCAATGGAGCCTATGTGGTAAAAGCGCGCCTGGTACATAAATTTTAAGAAAATTAACCCCAAAAGTGAAAAGGCTAAAAACCACATAGGAAACACATGTACATCATGAGAAAACACTAACCCCTAAAGTAAGTGTTACAAAACCCCCATTAAACTCATCAAACCAGCAGACAAAGGGTTAAACTGCTACACAGACTGCTCCAAAACCCACAGACATACACATATATATACAAATAGATATATATATATATATATATAAACACCCAATGAGTGTCGGAGTGCGCAATGAGAACTCCCAAATACAAGCCCAGTTAAGGGACACTGTGAGACAAGTGGACCTTCAGCACTCAAAGGGTGGCTCACCTTTCCTGCAAATCTTCTGTCTTCAGGTCACCATGTAAAAAGAGGATTATCTCAGTGGGTAATCCCTGGGGAAGCACTTGAAACCAAGATATTCCCCCTTCAGGGCTTAAGGTCCACCAAAAGGCCCTGGACACTGAGCTAGCTACTTTGGAGAGGGCATTTGTTAGTCATGGTAACCAGCCTAATGGTGGTATTCCATATCTGACAGAAAAATAAAAAAGAAACTAATGAGAGATGTTCTCCACCTGGTGTGTTCACACCCAGGAACAAATCATTCCGGAGTTAGCTGACTGGGATGCAGCTGAGGAGGGAGGGGAGGCTCTACCCCTGTATACATTTGGAGAAATGTTCCTGCCTACTTAAAGGGGTGGATCGCCTCCCAGAGTTACCAGTAACCTGTATTGGACGACAGAGAAATTAGTATCTGGCTGGATGGGCGTGGCATTCAGAATGGGGTGTACCTTGGAATATTAGTAACTGACTGGCTGGGAGTGGCATATAGGATGGGGTGTAGTATGGAATAATAGGATTTTAGTCTTACCTGTTAAATCCTTTTCACTTAGTCCATACAGGTCACTGGTACTCTGGGAGGCGTAAGTCCCCTTTAATAGGCAGGAACAATTATGCAAATAATTTGCAAGGGGCGGAGCCTCCCCTCTTACTTAAGCCACCTTCTGGCCAGAGCCACTCATATTGATTTGAGACCCCAAGAACTGACCTCAGGTAAGCAAAAAGAAAGACTCCTGTGAGCATGCCCGAACGGTCTCCCACTGAATGCCACAGGAGAGCCAAGACTGGTCCCTTGACAGGGTGGGAGACCAGTGACCTGTATGGACTAAGTGAAAAGGATTTAACAGGTAAGACTAAAATCCTATTTTCACTGTCGTCCAATACAGGTCACTGGTACTCTGGGATGTACAAACATTGAGCTGATCCAGAGGCGGGAAGTAAGGCAAGGACCAGGCGCAAGGCCCAAGTCACTAGAACTGTTATGACCAGTTGATAACATAGCCCAAACTGTAAGTGTCAACGGACACCAACCAAGGGAACAATCCCTGAACTAACACAGCACACGGAACTAGAGCCAACCGGGCTCAACAGTAAAGAAGCACTAAGGATCACAGAGCGGAAGACCTACACAGGCAAGACTGCCTCCAGGACCTTCCTTCCAAAACTGGCATCAGCCGAAGCCAGTACATCAACTCGATAGTGCTTAGAAAAGGTGTGCACAGAGGACCAAGTGGCCGCTCTGCACAGTTGATCAGCAGAAGCTTGATTCTTGTAGGCCCAAGAGGCCCCAATAGATCTGGTGGAATGGGCAGTCACCCGGAAGGGAACATGCTTATTCCTCAACTTATAGGCTTCACGGATGGTAGCCTTAATCCAAGAGGCAATGGTAACTTTGGAAGCCGGTCTTCCTGCCCTAGGCCCCTCAGGAATGACGAATAGAGCGTCAGACTTCCTGATAGACTCGATGCGATGAACATAAAATTTAAGGCAACGCACCACATCCAACAGATGGAGATCTCTTTCCTTGTCAGATGAAGGATTAGGGCAGAAAGAGGGAACCACAATCTCCTGATTGATGTGAAACTCAGACACAACCTTGGGTAAGAATTCCTTGGTAGTGCGAAGCACAGCCTTATCCTTGTGGAACACCAGGTAAGGAGGTTTACAAGACAAGGCCTGTAACTCTGCTACCCGGCGCACTGACACCACAGCCAAGAGGAAGGCCATCTTCCAAGTCACAAGACGTAATGGAATGGAAGCCAAGGATTCAAACGGTGGTCGCTGTAGAACTCCCAGCACCAAATTGAGATCCCACTGGGGAGCAGGACTTTTAAAGGCAGGTCGAACATGAGTCACACCCTGGAAAAAGACTTTCACATCAGGAAGGACAGCAATCCGTTCCTGGAAAAACACAGACAAGGCAGAGGTCTGAACTTTGAGGGAACTCAGACTGAGCCCCTTATCCACACCGTCCTGCAAGAAGGCCAGGACAGTGGGAAGATGGAAGTCAAGAGACAACTTCTTGTCAGAGCACCATGTCACGAAGGTTGACCATATGCGATGATAGATCTTGGAAGACACAGGCTTACGAGCACTGAGCATCGTCGATACCACAGAAGGAGAAAAGCCTTTCTTAGCTAGAATCGAGGATTCAACCGCCATGCCATCAAATGGAGAGAGTGAACATCCTCTTTCCACAGATACCCCTGAAGAAGCAGGTCCGGACGGGCTGGAAGTGGGATTGGATCCTTCACTGACATGGCCATCAATTCCGGAAACCAGGACTGGCGAGGCCAGTTTGGAGCAATCAGGATGACAGGACAACGTTCCCTCTTCAACTTCTGGATAACTCTGACCAATAGAGGAAGAGGAGGGAAGATGTAAGCCAGGGAGAAGTCCCAAGGGATCGACAAGGCATCCACTGCTAGAGCAAGGGAGTCCCTCAACCGGGAGCAAAACACCGGAACCTTCCTGTTGTGTCTGGTAGCCATCAGATCCACCACAGGCATCCCCCACCGTTGAGTGAGCATGTGAAACACCTCTGGGTGCAGAGCCCATTCTCCGCTGTCGACGGTATGACGACTGAGGAGTCTGCCATGACGTTGTCCACGCCTGGAATATGAACCGCAGAGATGACAGGCACGTGATCTTCTGCCCAAGACAAAATATCCTTGACCTCCCACCAGGCGGAACCGCTTCTTGTGCCGCCTTGCCTGTTGATGTAAGCCACCGCCGTGGCGTTGTCGGACTCCACTCTGACTGGAAGACCGGTCAATTGAGACTCCCAGTGCCTCAGGGCCAGCCGGACAGCTCGAAGTTCCAGAACATTGATGGAGAGCATGGATTCCGCCAGACCCCATTTCCCCTGAGCACTGAAGCGACCCCAGACTGCACCCCAGCCCCGAAGGCTGGCATCCGTAGTGACTGTGGTCCAAGGAGGAACAAGAAAGGATTTCCCTTTCAGGAGATGAGAGAGATCTAACCACCAGTGCAGACTCGACTCGACATGAGGAGGAAGAGAAACAGACAGATGTTGATGATCTGGATGATTCTTGCACGTCTGGATCACGAATCTCTGAAGATCCCTGGAGTGGGCCATGGCAAATGGTACTGCTTCGATTGTGGAAATGAACTTCCCCACTAAGGACGACAACTTCGGAACTGGAATCACGTCCAGGTCCAGAATTCCAGCCACTCTGACAGCTATCTGGTGAGCCACGTCCTCTGGAAGAAACACCATGCATTGGCGAGTGTCGAACAGGAGACCCAGGAACAGAAGCCTCTGAGATGGAATCAAGTCCGACTTGTCCAGATTCAGGATCCAGCCATGACGGTTCAGGGTGTGCATGCACATCTGTAATTGCTGGTGGAGAAGCTCCGCTGAGGAGGCCTTCAGTAGGAGATCGTCCATGTAGGGGGTCACTCTGATCCCATCCTGATGGAGCACCGCTATCAAGGAGCCCAACACCCTCTGGAAGACCTGAGGGGCTGAAGTCAGCCCAAAGGGGAGCGCTGCAAACTGAAAGTGTCCCCTGTGGCAGGCAATCCTGAGATACCGCCTGCTCTCTGGATGAATAGGGATGTGAAGATAAGCATCCTGAAGGTCCAGGGAGGCAAGAAACTCCCCTGGAGACATTGCTGCAATCACAGAGCGCAGGGACTCCTGGCGGAAGTGGGAAGTCACCACATAGGCATTGAGATCTTTGAGATCCAAGATGGGACGGGCTCCTCCGTCCTTTTTGGCTACCACAAACAGGTTGGAATAAAATCCTGAACCTGTGTCCCCCTGAGGAACCGCCTCCAGGACCTCTTTGTCCAAGAGATCCTGAATAGCGTCGTCGAACAGACGCCTTTTTGTGGGTTCCTGAGAAGGACGAGTAAAATGGAACCGAAAAGGAGGAAGGGAAGAGAAAGGGATCCTGTATCCCTCTGACACCACCTGAAGAACCCATGGGTCCGCCACTGACTCCTCCCAAGTCCGGCGAAAGATGCGGAGACGACCGCCTACAGCCGGATGCGGACCCGGGTTCGGCGAGTCATGCCGAAGCAGTCTTGGAGGTCTTGGCCTTGGAGGCAACTTTGGGCCTCCAGGACTGTTTGGGCTTGGAGGAGGAGCGCGTAGTGGGAGGACCCGTTTGGGCCGAGGAGCGTGTCTCAGTCTGAAAGGAACGAAAGGACCGATTGCGTTTGGCTGGAAACTTTTTCTTAAAGACTGAGGGTAGAAGAGTACTTTTACCGCCAGTAGCCTCACTGATCATTTCTTTGAGTTCAGACCCAAAAAGCAAATTCCCCTGAAAGGGCAAGGAAAGCAAAGCCTTCTTAGAGGCTGTATCAGCAGACCAAATTTTCAGCCAAAGAGCGCGTCTAGCCACCACAGAAGAAGTGGAGGCCCTCGCCATCATGCGCACAGCATCAAAAGCAGCATCAGCAACATAGTTCTGAGCTTCAGTGATATTAGCAAGAAGCTGCAACTGTTCAGATACAGGCGCATCCTGGCGAACCGCTTCAGTCAGTCGTTCAGTCCAGGCCGCAATAGCTCTATTAACCCATGCCACAGCAAAAGTGGGGCGCATGGCTGTGCCAATGGAGGCAAAAATAGACTTAAGAGAGAGCTCTAGTTTCTTATCCGTCCAGTCCTGCAAGGCAGAGGCATCTGAGACAGCCAAAGCAGTAGATTTGGATAGTCTAGACACAGGAGCATCCACTTTGGGAGGATGAACCCATTTTGCCAGCTCCGCCTCAGGAAAAGGGTAAAGTTTGGCAAACTTTTTGGAGACATAGGAAGATCTATCAGGATTCTTCCATGCCTCAGAGACCAGACGGGCAAGAGTAGGGTTAGTTGGAAAACAAACAACAGGCTTAGATGGCTTTTTCTGAAAAACATCAGTAGGATCATAAGTGGATTCCTGAGTCAGAGGAAGGTTGAGCGTATTCAGAACCGCTCTGATCAGACCCTCAGCCGAAACTTCAGGGTCACACTCATAGGGGTCCCCAATGGACCTGTTAGATTCAATAACAGTACGTTCCTCAGCATCAGAATCCTGTAAAAGTTCTTCTTCAGAAGAATCAGTGATATCAGGAGCTCCCTGTGGCTTAGGCAGGGAGGTCCTGATAGTAGAGGGGGTCTGCCAGACCTGGAGAGCCCCCTGTACCTGAGAGGGAAAAAGTTGAAGCGTGGATCTGAGATCCCTAGTGGCAGCTTTAAACTCCTTCACCCAAGATGGCTCAATAGCGTGGCTGGGAAGCCCAGGGTTGCTATCTTGACCAGTACAATTAGGGCATAGATCCCCCACATTATCGCCATCCAGCCCAATGTGGCAAGAGGAGCAAAACGCCATGGGGGTAGCGGACCCCCCATCCTCCTTAGACTTGGGTCTAGCCCCTAGCTCCAGTGAAGTAGACATGCTCACAGCGTCAATATACCCCACTAATAACACTATCACCCAGAAAAAGTGTTAAGATTAAAGTTTCACCCCAGAAATGTTCTAAAAACGGACTTATCTGGCCAGCGAAGGGTTAATCTGTTGAGGAGAGAGAAGGCTCGGTCCCTGCGTAGTGTACTCGCCTAGGAAAAGTACCACAAAATGGCGGCCGTCGTGACAGCCAATCAGAAACGAGCGCGAACCAAGCGCTCATGGGAAATGTAGTTTTTCCTTACAAGTACCCCAAACAGTGCCCGAAGCCCCCCTGAACACCCCACATAAATAAAACACATTCCGGATGATAGAGCAGGAGCCTAGAATTAAAATGAGCCCTCTCTGAAGTTGCTGTGACAAGCGGTTCCAGAGATATGTCCCATACTGTGAATTCCCATAGAGAGTAAAGGAGCCCTTGCGTCTGAGCGGGAAAAAGCCGCGCTTAAAGGCGCGGAACACCATTTTTAATAAAGTTTAAGAAAACATTAAAAAGTGCCCAAACAAGCATGAAACACATGAGAAACATAAATAAATGAATACCCAATGCTCCAAAACTCAGAGAATAACACAGAAATTGCATAAACAGTAATAATGCAATAAAAACACCCTATGAGTGCTGGAGTGTATTAAAACTCCCAAATACAAGCCCATCAAAGGGACACTGTGGGGACAAGTGGACCTTCAGCACTCAATGGGTGACTCACCTTCCTTGCTGACTTCTGTCTTCAGGTGACCATGATAGGGAGGGAAAGAACCAGAGGTAAATTCCCCAACAGGGGAGCTGCTTAACACAAGCTGTCCCCTCTTCAGGGTATAGGTCCACAGAAAATCCCTGGAAGCTGCACCAGCCACTTTAAAGAGGGCAATTCACAGCCATGGTCACCCTCCTAATGGTGGTATTCCATATTTGAATAAAAAATAATAAAATACTAAGATGCATAGATGTTCTCTGCCTGGTGTGGAAGCACACCAGGAACAAATCAATATGGGTGGCTCTGGCCAGAAGGTGGCTTAAGTAAGAGGGGAGGCTCCGCCCCTTGCAAATTATTTGCATAATTGTTCCTGCCTATTAAAGGGGACTTACGCCTCCCAGAGTACCAGTGACCTGTATTGGACGACAGTGAAATTAGTATCTTCCTGGCTGGGAGTGACATTTAGAATGGGGAGTAGCTTGGAATATTAGTATCTGGCTGTATTGGATTAGCATTTAGAATGAAGAGTACCTTGGAATATCAGTATCTTCCTGACTGGGAGGGGCATATAGAATGGGGAGTAGCTTGTAATATTATTATCTTGCTGGATGGGAGTGACATTTAGAATGGGGAGTAGCTTGTAATATTAGTATCTGGCTGTATGGGATTAGCCTTTAGAATGGAGAGAACCTTGGATTATCAGTATCTTCCTGCCTGGAAGTGGCATTTAGAATGCGGAGTAGGTGGAATATTAGCATATTGCTGGATGGGAGTAGCATTTAGGATGGGGAGTAGCTTGGAATATTAGTATCTTGCTGGATAAGTCCCGTTATTGAGAAATTCAACTTGTTCTGAGATGCACAGGCAGCATCAGTGCAGACATCTTGTCAAAGAGAAGTCTGTGTGTCTGCACTGTCTGTCCCGGTCTCCTCTAGTATTGCTGAGGGGGAGTTGCACTGTACCTTAAGGTACAGGAAAGGAGTGACGGCACAGATGCCTCTACAGCAAGATGGATTTCTCAATAATGCAGGACATATTCAGGATAATACAAGTACTGCTAAACGTATCACTACGTGAATACTGATTTGGGGGCACTTTAATTTAAGTGAAAGCATCGCGTACAGGAATTCTGGGTAAAATAAAATTCACCATATGGGAGAAATAAAAATAAAAAAAAATTGATTTAAATGGGTCTTTTAACTAATTGCATGTTAAGGATGTCACCATTTCTATTAATAAATGGGTTAAAAGCCCTAATTAATACATGGGAATTTTGCAGTTTTATCCCCTCCCCATGGTACAATTGGTTTAACACAGAATTCGTCTTCTTTTCTTTGTATCTTTCAGTTCAGTCAGGTCAAAGCTTTTAGCTTTGAAACACAGACTTTCTGGTTGTGTCCTGCCCCTTTTGCTAAACAGAAAGAGTCAGTTTTCTGACACCTAAAACAGCTGACAGACTCATTTCAGAGCTGCACAGTGCAGCCCCTGTTTTCTTTACCACGTATACATCCATAGGAGCAACTTAATAAAATGTGATGTTTGTCCATGAAGAAAAACTTCCAAACATTTTTCTAGTGACTCATTCTCAGAATTTGGCAGCATTACCTGCATCTGTTCCTCATGAAACTGAGTCGGTTCATGGAGGATGGGTCCACCGCTGTGTTTCCACATCTGTCAGAAGAAAAACTAAAGCTTAAACAGGACCTGTCAACTTGACCCTGGAAGGAACAGAGTGGTGTGCAAAGCATTGGTAAACAATGCCTTGCACACCCCTTGGTCCTTAAACAGTTAAGATAAGTTCAGTTTGATTTTTAAATAATTAAATTCTGCCTTTACATTATACTAGCCGTGTTTTGGGGGCAGTGTGGCATTTTATAGTCATTAATTCAATTTGAGGCCAAACTTACTGCTAGTTCTGCATTTAGAAATGCCACCAGTGTGTGGACTCTGTTCAGATTCATTCACAACAATGATTTTAATATTGGCCCAGAACAGAAACAAATCAGAATATAGTGCCAGATTGTTCCACAGACAAAGGGGATTTTAGTGAACTTACTGTTAAATTCTTTTCTCTTAGTCCACGTGGAACCCAGGAACCATGGGTTAAAGCCTCATAATCTGCGAGGTCAGGGCACTTCTTAAAAAAGGTCACTAATGCGGAGACTCCCTCCTTTCTGCACTTTACACTGCCTGCTAGTATCCACTTTTAACATATAGCAAAGCCAAGAAAAAACAGAACAGAATTAAAAGAAGGGAATTCCCTGAGCAGAGAACCCAAGAGGACTCCTCTGATCAGGAACTTGACCCAATGTGTTTTTTTCCAGGAGGAAGTCCTGTATTCTACATGGACTAAAAGTAAAGGATTTAACAGTAATAATCCTCTTTTCTCTTTCGTCCAATATGGAACACAGGAATCATGAGGATACACCAAAGCATCCACCAAGATTCTTGGGAGGGATAAAGAGAAAGAAACCCTTGCAAAAGATTAACTGGTACATAATGAACAACAGGTGTCAACAGACACTGAACTTGCACAACGAGTAACATCAAACAAACAGGAAACCCACAGGATTATGATTTCTGAGAAAAAGGTAAGGACGACACTTTAACAGGCACCACAGCATGAAGGACCTTCCAGACAAAAATTGGCCTCAGCTGAAGGCAAAACACTGACACAGTAATGTTTGGTAAAAGAGTGCAGAGATGACAATGTTGCCTTCTTCCACAAATGCTCAAAAGTGGCCTGATTTTTGTAGACACAAGGGCACACCCACTAAACTGGTGGAGTGCACAGTGGTCCAGAAGGTTACATGTTTCTTCTGCAGAACATACGCCTTGCCAATAGTTACCTTGATCAAGGAAGCTACAATAAACCTAGACGAAGCTTGGCCCACAAAAGGGTCCTCAGGAATGACAAAGAATGAATCAGATCTCCAAAAAAAGTTGTGTAAGATGAACATTGTATTTTCAAGCATCTTATTGTCCATTATGGCCCAGACAAAAAGAAAGAAGTACAATTTGCTGGTTGATGTAAAAATCTAAAACAATCTTGGGCAAAAGATCTCATTGGAGTTCACAAAACCACCTGAAAGAAGTAAAAAACCAGAAGGAAATACTTAGAGGACAAGATCTGAAGATCAGCTACTTGCTAAACAGATACTACAGTCACAAGAAAGATAGACTTGGGCATCAGCAGAAGCAAAGAAACTAACGATACAGGATCACAAGGAAGGTTTCTGGAAAGCTTCCAAAGAAAGTTCAAATCCCACTGAGGAATGGAATCCCAAAAGACATGTAGGAATGAGTCACCAAAATTTTGCACATTAGGAAGAACGGCAATGCGCTGCTGGAAAACAACAGGGGGAGAGAGAGAGAGATATGAAATATGGACCTTGATGGAACTAAGGCCAAGTCCTTTCTGAACACAAACCTAGATAAAAAACTGAAAAGGCCTGGGCACCAGCCTTGGTCGGCACACCACTTGTAGAAGAGGGAAGGATACCTATGATAGGCTTTGGAAGAAACCAGCTATTTTAGCATGGAGCATATAAGCAATAACCAAGCCTGAAAAAAGCCCTTTTTTCTCCAGTGTTCTGGCCTCGAGAGCCATCAATGCCAGCTTCTCCACTTGAGGGTGGCATAATGGGCCCTGAGTCAGAAAGCCAGGATGTAAGGGAAGGAGAAGGGTTCCGCCAAGGACAGACTTGAGAAGATCTGACAGTGCCACAAATGAGCAATCAGGCTATTGTGAGCCAATTTAATCCTGATTTTTCCTCAGCACCCCGGGAATCAAGGGAATTGGATGAAACATATGGCTGATGAAAATCCCACTGGATGGTCATCTCATCCACCATGAGGGCCAGAGGAACTCAATACATGGGACAGAAATGAGGGAACTTGCGGTTCAGGTGAAAAGCCATGAGATCAATGGTTGCAAGCCCCAATGATGGACGATCATGTTGAAGACACTCTGATTGAGCTCCCAATTAGTGGAATCCAGGTGTTGGCAACTGAGAAAGTATGCCACTATGTTTTCAACCCTTGGAATGTGAACCACTAAGGGGCCAGTATGTGGGCCTCGGCTCATAAGATGATATTCCAGACTTTGGTCCAAGCTGACACGCTTCTGGTTGAGCACCAAATTTTAGCAAGGGCAGCGGACCAAGAGGTACTGCTGAAGAGCAGTAGGTTAAAGGCATTAGGGGGGACCCCAGTAGCCTTGGACTTGACCATATCTCCCTTAGGTTCTGACATAATCAGGAGACCCCTGAAGTATAAAGTAAAAAACAGTAAAAGTAATATAAAAGTAGACTAAAAGTACTTATAAGTCCTTAAAAATACTTATCTGACTGTTAAAGTAGCAAGCATTATAGAGAGACCAGCCTCAGCGTAGAAAGAAGAATCCAAAAAGGAAGGCGGCCAGTCAAAGACCACCTCTTCCCATGTCAAAAAAGAACAGGCTATGGGGAAGTGTAGCTTCCCACATTTAGAAATGGGTTGGTGGGTCTCCAGCTCCCACTCGGGGGAACTCCAGTAATCAGTATAGAAGGTTAAATCACCCTTAGTTATCTTACTGCCTCTCAAACACAAGGAAAGAGAAGTTCCAGCACAGTGTTCTATGTTCCAAGCAATATGACTGCTGTGAATGCATGAAACTAATAAAAGTTAGCAAAAAAGCTGATAAAAATAATTAAGCAAGAATGTACGCACCACTGCCAACAAGAGACGGTTGCCAAATGAAGAGAAAAATTACACAGAGCAAGGAATGCCACAGACGTGGAGCACAAGGGGTTACAATCCCACTAGTGCTAGTGAATAGGAACATAGAATTGCAAAATTCTATATGGATGTGCTGTCAACAGAGTGCACTTCAGGCAATCAAACCACACGGAAACATGGCTGTCAGAAAAACAGGGACACAAACACAGGACCTGCTCACTCAGTAGAAATCCTTTCTGCAGTCTTTGGGCTCCTATATGAATAGAGAAATGTCAGAAAAGCTATGATGAAACTGGCTTACAAAACTGGCTTAGAAAACTGGCTGAGAAAACTGGCTGAGAAAACAAGCCACCCTCCTCAGATCCAGCCCTGAAAGTCTGTAGACTGATCAATCCTTCAAAGGAGGCCAGGAACAGGAGTCCACCTAACTGGGGATTATACAGTCCCATATCCTACAGCAGAAAATAAAAAAGAAGTCAAACTAAGAGACCTTTTCCCTTGCTTTTTCTCAGGAAGAGCACTGACAGTGAGAATGTCTGGGCTGGGTAAAGTGTTGCAGGATGGGAGTCACCTCCTCAGAGAGCTATTCTGTCAGTGACCTGCCATCCTGAAGGAGGGGACTTCACCTTATGGTTCCTGTGTTCCGCATGAAATGTAAGAGAAAACAGTTTATGTTAGAATCAAATGGATAGCACAACGTATAAGCAGTTATTAATTATCTACAGTAACAAGTCCACTTAAAAGTGAAAATATTGTAGGGAATCTTCTACAAAGCAAAATAATGGTGCCTATACTGCTAGGAGATGCTTCAGTTAAACATTATTACAAAACAAACTTGCATTTATTTATTAGAGTTTGAGCTTAAGATTTTTTATTGTTTTTATTTTTTTTTGCGGCCAGGCAGTGCCACTGTTACGATTACTGCTTGTGAAAATCTGAGTGTTGCAACCCCAAGCTTTCCACAGACAGATGTAGCAACATCACCCTTGCAGCAAAACATCGTGAACTTAAGCTATTAAAAAAAATGCCACATTAAGTCTGCAATACCTTTTGAAGGAATTGGGATTGCCCTTGTCTTACTCAATAGAAAAAGACCACTAAAACAAATTTTCAGAATTAGGGTTTACCGCCCCTTTAACAAATATATCCATCAGCACAAGTCCAATGCAAACAGATTAACAATAGTGTGCATGTGCCACACAGACTGAGTCTGCTGTACTTAGTGATTAAATTCTAAAGCAGACCGTCTGAACCATAGGGATTGCAAAGATTCCACAAGTGCCATTGATTTAAATGGGGTGTTTAAGCCTTTGAATGCTTAGAAGGTCTCAATGTGTTGTGATGCAAAGAGTTGGAGACTTGTCTTGCATTCAATTTATATCAATAGGAATGCTTATCTGTTTCCTATGGTACAGTTCCTTTATCCTAGAAGTGTTCCACTCTTCCTTAACCCTTTGAGTTCCAGATGGGTATGCAACTCATTGCAGAGCTATGCGTTGCATCCCCATCTGGCCCTCTAGGGGTTAATACATCAGACTCGTTTTGTTTGCTGGAAACTGAAACAGACTAAATCTACATACGTGGCCAAAAGTTTTGGGACACCTAATTTTTGCTACTTTTAGTTATTGCCATATAACTTGACATACACATTAGAAAAACATGTCAACATTGGGTATTTCTAAAATCAAGACAAATACTATAATCCATTTAGCAGGGTTTTTTTTTAGCGTCTGTAGATGTGTAAAAGATTTTTACTACCAAGTTAAAAAAAAAGTGAATGTTACATCTGTTTCATAATATTTTATAAATTATTTTACAGGAAATTTGATGAAAATAAAGGTATCTTTAGAAAGCCCATCTTATGGCAAGAAAACCAGTATATAATATATGTGGGTACATTAAATGAGTAAGAGGAAAATTACAGCTAAACACAAACACAGTAGAAGTGTTAAAACAGCCATTGTCCTTCTGTTTTAACACTTCTATTGTGTTTGTGTTTAGCTGTAATTTTCCTCTTACTCATTTAATGTACCCGCATATATTATATACTGCTTTTCTTGCCATAACATGGGCTTTCTAAAGATACCATTATTTTCATCAAATTTCCTGTAAAACAATTTATAAAATATGATGAAACAGATGTAACAAATGCACTTTTTTTTTTTTTTTTTTTTTTTTTTTTTTTTTTACTGTCAGAGAGAACAGAAGTCTGAACCTTAAGAGAACCTGGACTGAGACCCTTATTCACACCGTCCTGCAAGAAGGCCAGGACCACAGCAGATCAAATTCCTGAGACAGGTCCCTATCAGCACACCAAGATAGAAAGGTCGACCAGGCCTTAGAAGAAACAGATTTGCGGGCACTACGCATAGTAGCCACCACACCAGAAGAAAAACCTTTCTTCTTCAGTATTGAGGATTCAATTTCCAAGCCGTCAAAGCTAGATGATGAACATCCCCTTCCACAGGTAACCCTGTAGAAGAAAATCTGGACGGCAAGGGAGCCGGAATGGCTCCGCCACTGACAGATCCAGAAGCTCTGGAAACCAAGCCTGTCAAGGCTAGTACGGAGCAATCAGAATGAATGGACATCGTTCCAGTCTCAATTTCCGCAACACCCTGGGCAACATGGGGAGGGGAGAAAAGATGTAGGCCAAAGGAAATAACCAAGGAATGGACATGGCATCTACTGCTAGAGTTACAGGATCCCTCCAGCGAGAGCAGAATCTCGGAACCTTCTGGTTGTGTCTTCTTGCCATCAGGTCAATGCAAGGAAGATCCCACTTCTGAACAATGAGGTTGAACACCTCTGGGTGCAGCTCCCACTCGCTGCTGTCCACTGTGTGTCGACTGAGGAAGTCCGCAATGATGTTGTCTACGCCAGGAATGTGTACTGTGGATATGGCAGGAACGTGTTTGTAACGGGTAGGGACCCGTTACTGGAGTATACCCCAAGCATCTGCCCAGGAAACCAACCATGAAGGAGTGACATTCACGGGAACACGGGGCAGCCACGGGGCAATAGGATCCTATGCGGCCGGTCAGCGTCCCATTGAGAAAAAGGGAGTTAAAGGGACGCCATAGGATTAACATGGTGAATGGTCGGCCGCCCTCTGATTGGTGGACTGGGGTTTAAAGGGACGCCATAGACTTAACATGGCGAATGGTGGGCCCCGTTCTCATTGGCTCTCGAACATCGAGCCCAAAAGAGGATTTTCCCATTGACTTAGAACAGGGCCGTCGCTCGCTTCCTGATTGGCCGTCGACCCTCGAACAGAGTTAAAGGGACTCCATAGACTTAACATGGGAAAATGTCGGCGGCCCAGGGATTGGCTGCAGGGACTCCGCGGCACGGCCTCTGATTGGCTAACACCTAAAAGCGGAGGTCGAACACTGGCGTCCCCGAGTCTACGGCCCTTTGTCCCGGGTAATCACCCCAGCCCATTGTATGTGTCCCAAGCCCCATTGTGTCCCCAAAGTGTCCCAACCTTCTTTTGTGTGCATGTTAACAAGGTTACCTGTGTGAATTCAGTCTTTTGTTAAGAAATATGATTGATTTATCCTAACTTAGTTAACTGTGTATAAAAGTACTGTTTTTCACGAAAATAAACTGTTCCTCTGGTTGACTAAGAAGCGTGTCTTGTGTCTTCATTGAGTGGTGGTATCAAGGGTCTTCTTGCGACCCCCACCTCTGGCGGAGAAGCGATACGGGAACCGAGGTTTCGACCAGGCTCAGGCGGCTTCAGGGTCTCACTAGTCCGGTGTGAGAGCGCAGAGCATCCCAGGGAGGTTCGAACCCCGTTACACTGGTGGCAAGCGGCGGGATCTCCTGGAACCAGCCCAGCAGGGGGAAAAATAGCCATTGGCTTGACCCCAGGTTCCAGCAACACATCGGGACAGTGGGATCTCCTGGAACCAGCCCAGCAGTGGGAAAAACAGCCTTTGGCTTGACCCCAGGTTCCAGCAACGCGGCAGGACCGGAGGATCGCCTGGAGCCAGCCCAGCAGGGGGAAAATTAGCCATTGGCTTGACCCCAGGCTCCAGCAACATTCGTGAGGAAAGTACCAGTTTGCGGAGACATCAGGGTACCAGCCGGGATATGGCCGACTTATACAGACAAAAATCGGTGGCTGAGCTACAACAGATGGTAGAGGAGAGAGGACAGGAGGCAAGGGGCCTCAAAAAGACTGAACTGGTCAAGTTACTGCAGTCCTTGGATGAGGACATGGTGGAGCGGGCCAGGAACACTGATCTGCCACCGGAGGATGGATACTGCAGGGGCTCGCAGCAGTCCAAGTCGCCCCGAGGGTTGGTGAACCCTCCTACCCGAGGGGATGTGGTGGCAGAAAGGGTGGCAAGCCGCCTGGCTTTCCTGGGGCCAAACCCACCACAGGACTTTGTAACCAGAACTATTTTGGCTGTGGAACAAGAAAACTTGAGAGAACTGGAACAAGCACGGTCCAGTTTTCATAGCCCGGCCACGGAGAATCGCAGTACCACTGCAGAATATTCATATAAGTTGCCGCATCAGCTGTTTAAAACTTTTGATGACACTGTGGGGGATATTGACGGGTTTCTACGGGACTTTGAGAGGCAATGCCGCCAGGTCCGGGTGGACCCACAGGACTGGGTACCCATACTAGCGGGGAAACTGACCGGACGGGCGGCGGATGCTTACCGGGCAATCCCAGAGGAATGGAGCTCGGATTACCCAGAGATCAAGCGAAGACTGCTGCAGCGCTATGCTATTACTCCGGACACATACAGGAGACAATTCCGGGAGAGCAGGCGGCAGCAGAAGGACACCCACACAGAATGGGTATATACCCTAGAAAGAGCTTGCCGAAACTGGATGCAAGGCTGTGGGGTAAGGTCTGTGGAGGACTGCTATCAGCAAATCTTGTTGGAGCAATTCTTCCATCATGTCGCCCCTGAAGTGAGAGACTGGGTTCACGACCATAGCCCCCGCACGGTCACAGAGGCAGCTGAACTGGCCGATCGATTTGAGGAGTCACGGCGGATGGGGCAGCGGGCGGCTACGGTCCATGGGCCCGCAGGGACTAGGATGTTGGGAGGATCCACGGGTCCCTCCCGTCCCCCACAGGCCGGTCCATCTAGAGGGCCCCCAGGGCCCCCGGCTAGGAACAATCAGGGACCAGAATGCTACCTGTGCCATCAACGAGGGCATCTGCGCCCTAATTGCCCCTTGAACAGGGCTGGTAACCGGCCCCCAGCAGGACCAGCCCGGTGGGGGCCCCCACCACCTCAGCCTCGGGTGCCACCCCGGTCTGTCAATTGCGTTAGCACCCCGGAGGAGGAAGGGTATGACTGGCCCGCTCCCAGGGAAATAATACGGGGGCAGGAGGATTTTGCACCCTGGGGACATTACCATGAGGTGGCTCTGGCTCAAGCGGCAGGGCTGGACAACAGAAGCCATCACTTGCAGAAAATTCAGGTGGACGGCTACCCAGCAGAGGGGCTGCGGGACTCCGGAGCAACACTGACCCTGGTGCAACCCCGGTGCTTACAGTGCCAGCACCGGACCAACCAAGCTGTGGAAGTGCAAGTGGCAGGGGGGAAAGTCTATCAGCTCCCTACGGCCAGGGTACATTTTGACTGGGGCACCGGGCAAGGACATCGAATTGTCGGGGTCATGCCAGGACTCCCGACCGACGTGCTGCTGGGGAATGACCTGGGACGACTCGAGAGCCAGTTCATCTCAGGTCACGTCGAAGATTGCCAGGCTGTCACCCGGGCACAAGCCAGAACAGCAGCAGCGGTAAGTTCGAACGACCCAGCCCCGTCTTCCCCTTCCGATCCTGGGGTTACTCAGTGGGCGCCCCCGGCCGAGTTTAGGGATGCGCTACAGGTAGATCCCTCGCTATTAGAATACAGGCGCAGGGCCGACAGTGGGGAGGTTAGCCCAAGTGGGGAGAAGGTATACTGGGAGCAGGGGCTGCTGTATAGAGAAACCATTTCCACGAGTAGGGATGGGGTAGAAGTGGCCAAAAAACAGCTGGTAGTACCCTCCCGATATAGATCTGCCCTTCTGGCTCTGGCTCACGAGGTCCCTTTGGCTGGGCACCTTGGGGCCAGGCGCACCGAAGAGCGACTTACCAGGACCTTTTTCTGGCCACAAGTCTCCCGGAGTGTACACACGTTTTGCCGGACCTGTGACACCTGTCAGCGGGTGGGCAAACGGGGAGACCACCCTAAGGCTCCACTGCAGTCTTTACCTATTGTAGGGGTTCCCTTCCAGCGGGTGGCGGTGGACATCGTGGGTCCCTTGGCTAGGTGCAGCCGCTCAGGGAAGAAATTCATTCTCACGGTGGTGGATTTTGCCACCCGTTACCCTGAAGCTGTTGCCCTAGCCAATGTAACCGCAGAGTCCATAGCTGACGCTCTGGTGGGCATCTTCACGAGGGTAGGGTTCCCCCAGGAGATATTGTCAGACCGAGGGACACAGTTCACTTCTGAACTATTACAACAGGTGTGGAAGCTCTGTGGGGTGAAGGCGGCTCACACCACCGCTTATCACCCCCAGACGAATGGCTTATGTGAGAGGTTCAATGGGACCCTCAAGCAGATGCTGAGAGCCTTTACTGACTCCTGTAGGGACTGGGAAAAGTATTTGCCCCATCTCCTCTTCGCATACCGAGAGGTGCCTCAGGAGTCCACGGGATTCTCGCCCTTTGAGCTATTATATGGGCAGAGAGTCCGGGGACCCCTGAACATCCTCCGGGAATACTGGGAGGAGAAATGTGAAACGGAGGAAACCCCAGCAGTTACCTATGTGCTGGAGCTAAGGGACCGTCTGGAGACCCTGATGGGCATGGCCCGCCAGAATCTTCAGCGGGCTCAGGACTGCCAGAAAACCTACTATGACCAGCAGGCCAGGGTCAGAGAGTTTGTAGTAGGACAGCAGGTGCTAGCTCTGCGGCCGGTCCGCCAGAACAAACTGCAGACTGCCTGGGAAGGCCCCTATCAGGTGGTGGGTCAGCAGGGGGAGACCACATACCTTATAGCCAGGGGACCCCAGCTAAAGGATAGGCGGATCTGCCACATAAATGCCCTTAAGGCGTACGAGCAGAGACCTGAAGAGATTATGGCGATATGTACTCCCCCGGCTCAGAAGGCAGAGGAACGGGAGATTCCCGATTTTCTGTCCACTGTACAGGAGGAGGTGGAAGGGGGGTCCCTGCCTCTAGGTAGTCACCTTCCCGCAGATCGACAGGAGCAGCTGCGGGAAATAGTGGGCCGCTGGCCCGGGCTGTTCTCCCCTTTACCCGGTCGAACGTCCCTGACTGACCACCGGGTAGAGACGGGAGACACTGCCCCGCTTCGACAACCCGCCTACCGGGTACCTGAGGCTGTTAAGTCCCACATCCAGAAGGAACTTAGGGAGATGCAGGAGCTGGGGGTCACTGAGGAGTCAGATAGTCCCTGGGCTTCCCCGGTGGTGTTAGTGCCCAAGAAAGATGGCACTACCCGATTTTGTGTAGACTATAGGCGGCTCAATGAGAAAACGGTTACCGATGCCTATCCCATGCCTCGGGTGGATGATCTCCTAGATAGGCTGGCAGGGGCTCGCTATGTCACCACGTTAGACTTAAGCAAGGGCTATTGGCAGATTCCTCTGGCTCCAGAGGCCAGACGCAAGTCGGCATTCATCACCCCGTTTGGCCTGTATCAATTCACGGTCATGCCATTCGGGATGAAGAATGCCCCAGCTACCTTTCAAAGGTTGGTTGACCGCCTGCTCAATGGAGCCCAGGAGTTTGCCTGCGCTTACTTGGATGATATAGCGATTTACAGCGAGTCCTGGGAGGATCATCTGCTCCATGTAGCCGCAGTGTTAGGGAGAATACACAAGGCGGGTTTAACCATCCGCCCTGACAAGTGTCAGGTAGGGAAAGGAGAGGTGCAGTATTTGGGTCACAGGGTAGGTAGTGGGTGCCAGAGACCGGATCCAGCTAAGATAGAGGCCATAGTGGCCTGGCCCCAGCCCCAGACTAAAAAACAGGTTTTAGCCTTCCTGGGAACCGCTGGGTATTATCGCCGGTTTGTACCCCGCTACAGCGATCTGGCCAAGCCCCTGACAGACCTGACCAAGAAGGCTCTACCCAGAATGGTGTCCTGGACCCCAGCCTGTACCCAGGCTTTTGATGCCCTTAAGGCAGCATTAGGGAAATCTCCTGTGCTTGCTGCTCCGGACTTTAACCGCCCGTTTCTGCTCCACACAGATGCCTCCAACGTCGGCTTGGGAGCAGTATTAAGCCAGGTGGATGAGTCCGGAGAAGAACATCCCATTGCCTACCAGAGCCGTAAGCTGCTGGACCGAGAGAAGGGCTATGCAGCCATTGAGAAGGAATGTTTGGCTTTGGTATGGGCTATCAAGCGGCTGCAGCCTTATTTGTACGGACGGGAATTCACGGTGATTACGGATCATAACCCCCTGGTCTGGCTGAACAAGACTGCGGGGGATAACGGACGCTTATTACGGTGGAGCCTGGCCTTACAACCGTACACCTTCTCTGTTCAATACCGCTCTGGGAAGAACAACCGGAATGCGGATGGTCTATCCCGGCAAGAGGACGTGTAGGGGCAGCCGTGGGGGAGTGCACTACCTGGCTGGTTCCCAAGACCTCCTCCAGGGATTATGGAGGTCTTGGGCGCTGAAAGGGGGGGGTAGTGTAACGGGTAGGGACCCGTTACTGGAGTATACCCCAAGCATCTGCCCAGGAAACCAACCATGAAGGAGTGACATTCACGGGAACACGGGGCAATAGGATCCTATGCGGCCGGCCAGCGTCCCATTGAGAAAAAGGGAGTTAAAGGGACGCCATAGGATTAACATGGTGAATGGTCGGCCGCCCTCTGATTGGTGGACTGGGGTTTAAAGGGACGCCATAGACTTAACATGGTGAATGGTGGGCCCCGTTCTCATTGGCTCTCGAACATCGAGCCCAAAAGAGGATTTTCCCATTGACTTAGAACGGGGCCGTCGCTCGCTTCCTGATTGGCCGTCGACCCTCGAACAGAGTTAAAGGGACTCCATAGACTTAACATGGGAAAATGTCGGCGGCCCAGGGATTGGCTGCAGGGACTCCGCGGCACGGCCTCTGATTGGCTAACACCTAAAAGCGGAGGTCGAACACTGGCGTCCCCGAGTCTACGGCCCTCTGTCCCGGGTAATCACCCCAGCCCATTGTATGTGTCCCAAGCCCCATTGTGTCCCCAAAGTGTCCCAACCTTCTTTTGTGTGCATGTTAACAAGGTTACCTGTGTAAATTCAGTCTTTTGTTAAGAAATATGATTGATTTATCCTAACTTAGTTAACTGTGTATAAAAGTACTGTTTTTCACGAAAATAAACTGTTCCTCTGGTTGACTAAGAAGCGTGTCTTGTGTCTTCATTGAGTGGTGGTATCAAGGGTCTTCTTGCGACCCCCACCTCTGGCGGAGAAGCGATACGGGAACCGAGGTTTCGACCAGGCTCAGGCGGCTTCAGGGTCTCACTAGTCCGGTGTGAGAGCGCAGAGCATCCCGGGGAGGTTCGAACCCCGTTACAGTGTTCTTCTGCCCAGGACAAAATAGCCTTGACCTCTAACCAAGCGGTGAGACTTCTTGTTCCGCCCTGCTTGTTAATGTAAGCCATGGCCGTGGCATTGTCGGACTGTACCTGGACTGGGCAGTCTTCCAGCTGAGGTGTCCAATGACCAAGGGCATGAAATATCATCTGAAGAGCTAACACGTTGATGGGAATGAGAGATTCCTCCAGAGACTACCGACCCTGAGCACTCAGGCGACCCAGGACTGCTCCCGAGCCGGAGAGGCTGGCGTCCGTTATCACCGTGGTCCAGAAGGATACGAGGAAGGACTTGCCCTTCAGCAGATTGGAGAGTTCGAGCCACCATGACAAACTCAGTTCCACATGAAGAGGGAGGGACACTGACGTCTTCAGAAGGTCCGGCTGACCCTTGCACACCTGGATCACATACCTCTGAAGTTCCCTGGTGTGTGCCATGGCAAACGGGACCTCTTCTATGGTGGAGATGAATTTCCCCACTAGAGAGGACAGCTTCTTGAATGGAACTGGATCTTGAGCCAGAACCACAGAAACCCTGTGGGAGATCTGGTGAGCTACCTTGACTGTGAGAAACACCGTGCTCTTCTGAGTGTCGAAGAGAAGGCCCAGGAAGACCAGACGCTGGGATGGGACAAGATCTAATTGTCCATGTTGATGATCCACCCATGATGGGTGAGAGCGTGAATGCACAGCTGAACCTGCTGATGAAGAAGTTCCGCAGAGGGGGCTTTCAGAAGCAGGTCGTCATTGTATGAAGTAACTCTGATGCCATTACGATAGAGGCCAGACACCAAGGCTCCCAGGACACGATTGAAGACTTGAGGAGCTGTAGTCAGACCAAAGGGAAGAGCTGAAAACTGAAAGTGCCCTTGGTCACAGGCAAATCTGAGATACTGCCGGCTCTCTGGATGAATGGTGATGTGTAG
Organism: Rhinophrynus dorsalis; assembly: GCA_037306005.1. NCBI lineage: Eukaryota > Metazoa > Chordata > Amphibia > Anura > Rhinophrynidae > Rhinophrynus > Rhinophrynus dorsalis. Next base: position 58,332,301 of record CM074728.1, read on the forward strand.
ATACACATCCTGAAGATCCAGGGAGACAAGGAATTCCCCCGGGGACATAGCAGCAATCACCGTCCTGTTGATAATAAGTCCTGATCACGAAGGAATTGAGATCCTTCAAATCCAAAATGGGACAACAACCGCCGTCCTTCTTGGAGACCACAAAGAGGTTTGAGTAAAAACATATACCTCTGTCCTGAACTGGAACCGGCTCTAGAACATCCTTGTCCAAAAGGGCCTGGATAGCGCCATTGAACAGACGGAGTTTCTCTGCGCCCTGGGGCGTATGAGAAGGAAAAAAGCGAAAAGGAGGAAGAGAGACGAAAGGGATCCTGTATCCTTCCGCCACCACCTGTAAAACCCATGGGTCCGCCACTGAATCCTCCCAGACGCTGTGGTAGTGACGCAAACAGCCATCCACAGCAGAGTGGGGACCTGGATTCGGTGAGTCATGCCATTGCTGTTTGGGCTTGAAGGAAGTACGTGGAGTTGAGGGAACTGCCTGGTTCGTCGGACATGTCTCAGTCTGAAAGGAACGAAAAAAACGATTATGCTTGAGAGGTGTTTTCTTCTTGGGGACCAAAGGCAGAAGTGTACGTTTATCCCCTGTGGCCTCACTAATCAGATCCTTAAGATCTGGCTCAAACAATGACATGCCTTGAAAAGGCAAGGAGAGCAAGGCTTTCTTGGAAGCAGTGTCAGCAGACCAGATCTTGAGCCAACAAGTTCGTCTGGCAATCACAGACATGGTGGAAACCCTAGCCACCAAATGGATGGCATCAAATAAGGCAGCAGAAACATAGTGCTGGGCTTCAGAAATGTTGTCAAGAAGGCACAACATATCCGAAGTAGGAGCCCCCTGGCGGACAGCCAGGGTGAATTGTTCAGTCCAGACCAGACTGCAATGGCCCAGTTAACCCATGCCGCAGCAAACGCTGGACAAATGGTGGTACCAGCAGTGGCAAAAATGGACTTCAGGGAAACCTCAAGTTTCTTGTCAGTTCAGTCTTTCAGAGCTGAGGTGTCAGAAATTGGCAAGGCAGTAGACCTAGATAGCCTGGAAATAGGAACATCCACTTTGAGGGATGAACCCACTGAGCAAGCGCTGCCTCAGAAAAGGGGTAAAGCTTAGCAAATTTCTTGGAAACAGAAGGTTTCCTGTCCAGGGATTTCCACTCATCAGACACAAGGCGGTCAAGAGTGGGGTTAGGTGGAAAACAAGTAAGGGGCTTTTTAGGCTCCTGAAACACATCAGAGGGATCTGAAGAAACCTCCTGAACTAAGGGAATGTTTAGGGTAGTCAAGACAGCCCTGGTCAGGCCCTCAGCGTAGGGCTCAGGATCAGCCTCAAAGGTGTCCCCAAAGAACTGAGAGGAGCCCATAGCAGAAAATTCCACAATGTCTGAATCCACAAGCAGTTCCTCCTCAGAGGAATCTGATATGTCAGGTACTCCCTGCGGTTTAGGTAGGGAAGATTTGACTGAAGAGGGAGTCTGCCATGAATGGAAGACCCCCTCTAACTGGGATGGAAAGAGTTGCAATGTGGACCTAAGGTCCCTGGTAGCAGCTTTGAACTCTTGCACCCAAACTGGCTCTAATGCATGGCTGGAGGTCCCTGGAAGAGACTCAGGGACATCAGAACCTGCTGGGCATAAATGACCTGAGAATTCTCTAGGCAACCCTGAAAGACATGAGGAGCAATGAGCAATAGGGGACACAGAGACCCCAGTGTCCTTAGTCTTAGGTCTGGCCCCAAGCTCCAACGGATTAGACATTCTCACAGTGTCAAAAACGTTATAGTAGAAAGAATCACCCAATCACAGTGTGTAAGATTAAAGTTTCACCCCAGAAATCACTAAAATACACGTATCTGGCAGGCGAAGGGTTAATCTGCAGAGAAGAGAAGGAAAGTCCAAGCCCTGAGTAGCATACTCGTTCCAGAAAAAGCACAAAATGGCTGCCGCGGCGGGAACCAATCAGAAACGAGCGCGCAACACAAGCGCTCATGGGTAATGTAATTTCCCTAGATAAAGTACCTCAACAGTGCCCGAAGCCCCCAACACACTTGAAACATTAACCGGATGAAAGAGCAAGAGCAAGGGCAGACAATGAAAATGAGCCATCTCTGAAGTCGCTATGTTGAGCGGTTGCAGAGATATGTCCCAAACTGTACAGTCCCATAGAAGTGAATGGAGCAATGGCATCTCTGCGGTAAAGCACCCCTTAAAGGCGCAGAACTTAAATTTTGCAAAGTTGAAAAGTAATAAAATAAAAGCACATGAAACATCACTAGAACATGTTAGCAGACCCATAAAACACTGAACCCAGTTGGGAAAGTGTCAAACCCCCCCCCCCCAAAAGATGCAAAACCAGCAGCTAAAGGGTTAAATTACCACAAAAACCTGCTCCAAAACACCCAGCAGACATACAGATAAACCCAACGAGTGCCGGAGTGTGCAATAAGAACTCCAAGGGGAAAAAAAACAAAACAAAACCCTTGTGCAGACGGGCACTGTGGGACATGTGGACATGCAGCACTCAAAGGGTTGCTCACCTTTCCTGTAGATCCTCTGTCTTCAGATTACTATGTATTAAGAAGAAGCCTCGGTGGGCAACTCCTGAGGAAAGAACTTGTAGCCAAGATTCCCCCTCCCCCCAGGGCTTAAGGTCCACAAAAAGCATTTGGTCACTGAGCTAGCCACATCTAAGGGCATTGTCAGTTATGGTAATCCGCCTAATGGTGGTATTCCATTTCTAGCAGAAAAATAAAAAACCTCTAAAGCTATAGCAGAACTTTTCTCTTGCCTGTGTTATCTTCACCAAGGAACAAATCTTACTGGAGCTTGCTGGACAGCTGCAGCCAAGGAGGGAAGGTAGACTCCAACCCCTGCATACAATTCTAGAACTGTTCCTGCCTACTTAAAGGGGCAGATCCCCTACCCAGAGTTACCAGTAACCTGTATTGGACGACAGAGAAATCTACGTTATTGAAGTAATACAACTTCTTCTGCAGGCATCCAGGGCACAGAGCTTGCAAGAGAAGCTCCTTAAGATAACCAACGAACGTCACCACCAATCCAGGCAGTGCATGGGACACACAGAGCACACTCAGAAGCAACTTTCCTCTAACATGTCTGCGCTGTTGTCTGCTGGACACCTACCAAAGAAGTTGTATTACTTCAATAACACAGATTTATTCAGCATAATACAAGTATTCCTTTGACTATCACTATATTAGTAATGTATTGGGGGTAATATTATGAAGATGAAAGTTCCATTTTCAGTCAGACATAACCCCTTGAGACCAGAGGGGTGCACACTGCATTGTGAAGCTATATGTTTTACACACCCCTCGTCTTCAAGGGGTTAATACAGCTTAAACCAGAACACAAAATGCATTTTTGTATTTAGTGTATCGCTAACTTTACAGGAAGACAACGCTACGTAGCAGTGTCTTTTCACAGACATGCATTGCAATGCGTTCAACAGCCTTTGGTCCTTAAATGGTTAAAGCTGCACAGATAAAGTTTCAGCCCTAACCGTTCTGCACTACAAGTTTGAAGAGTGATAAATTGTATCATTGTTGTACTTTGTAATAATCTGGCTCGCTCTTCCTCTGTGGAAAAAGCCGTAAGTTATCATTCTCTATGGAGGAGCATTGCTGTACGTGTATGGCCAACCAGACATGAAGGAATGCTTAAAGGAGCAGTAAATAATTTTTATGAAAACATATATATTGTAGGGCATTTCCTGTTGAGTAAAATAAGGGTACTCCTAATGCTGAGAGATGCAGATTTCCAGAGTTATTACTTTTTAAAGTGCTCTCTAGTGGTCAAATTCCAATTAGATTTCTGTTACATTCTAATGCAGAGGAAAGTCAGTGACATACAGTTCACCTCGGAACGTGATAGAAACTGCTGAGTCACTTCCTGTCAGTTAAAACAGCAAGTAAACACAGTAAATTCACTTCCTGATTACATGTTATATCATTTGATAAAAACAACTGACAGCAGTGCGAACGAACTTGTTTTACTCAGCAGAAAAAGCTCTATAACATATATGTCTTCATAAAAAAAGTTTACTACTCCTTTCAAGGCTGTATTCTGCCCATCTCTGATCTAGCAGTTAAAGACTGGGGTGGGCAAAAACTAAAGTCTTTAGAGCCAAACAGAATTTTCTTTTAGATTTATGTAAAATCCCCCTAAAATTGTAAGAACCCAGACTCCCACACAATCCTGGGATTTTTTTTCCACTCTCGGCTAAAGCATTAACATAAGAATAGAGAATGAAGGTCAACATTACCTCATTCTACAGATGAAGGACCTGCGGGAGCCCATGCACATTCTCATGGATGACTGCTGACCCTCCTTCTTTACTGTCCCTGTTTTCAAGTCTAAGATGCGACCTGCAGAATGGGAGACATCTTAGGGGAGACGTGACATAAAAAAAAAAATTGTGACAGCATGTAAGAACCAGTCAGCCCATTTTCCTACCTATAGAATATATGCAGTGTCAGATAGTTCTCACAATAAACATTTCTATTACTGGCAGTTTTGAATTCCCTTAGTTTATTATCCACTACCACTTCCACTGGGTAGTTCTTCAATTAATCCCTTTCCCAAAAAGTACTAATTGAGCACATTACTTTGGAATCTTCCATCAGCTAATGTTATACATCTTTTACTGGAAAATGCTTTGCTCCAGAACTTTATTAAATCATTTAATATAGTATTTAGGTATTTGTGTTTATCAAGCTACGTTTTTGCCAAGAGACCCTAGACCATTATGTGTGTTTCTTTGCTTTATCTCCAATAAATGAATGTCCTTCTGGAGATGTGCTTTCTGGAACAGTACACAGCACTCCAGGTGAGGTCTTACCAGTGATATATAGAGTAGCATTAGTATTTATCTCTGTTCCCTGGAGCTGTGCTCTTTAGAACTGTACTGCAGATAAAGCCTTACCAGTGATCTATATAGTATTTCCTTCCGTATCCTGAAGATTTACTCTATAGAACTGTACACAGTACTCCAGGTGAGACCTTTCCTGTGAATTATTGTGGTATTACTACTACTCTCTGTACCCTGGATATATGATCTGGAGAACGGTCACAGTACTCCACATCAGGACCTACCAGTGCTATATATCGAGTGACATCAGTACCTCTCTGTATCCTGGAGATATGGTCTGTAGAACTGTACACTGTACTCTAGATGAAGCCTTACCAATGATCTACAATGTGGCATTATTCCCTCTCTTTTCCTTCTGCTAATGTAACTTCCTATACAGTTGAGTACCTTGTCAGCTTTTCCCACTGCTTAATTGCATTGTTTGCCTACATTCACTGGGGTCCAGACAATATGCCTGTGTTCGTGGGGGTATTATGTGGGAAAGGCAAAGGGAATGGGCAGAGGGGAGTGTTATCATTAATGAGAAAGAAAATATTACCTGTTATGGCATTTTCAGCTGTGGAAAGCTGCTCACGGAGTTTGTCCATGTCGTCTGGGTGCACGTGGTCATACAAGGTACTTCCAAACCATTCAGACTGGGGTTGGTTAAGCACAGGAGTCACGGAGTCCGATACATACACTATCCTGCCCGTCTCGCAGGACACTACAAACAGGAAGCCATCCGCTGCCTCCAAAATCAGGTGTTTAAGTTCCTGCAAAGAACACAAAGGTCAGAGATTCAATGCCTGTGAATTAATATAGTATCTGTTGAAAGGCGATAAGCACTAAAGCTGTGCGGGAGAAGACAGCGCTTCAGTTGTTGGTCTGCAAAGGCTATCCTTGCTGTAAAGTTTGTACAGCAGCACAGTTCGATTGGTTTATATGGTGGTTTCTGATTCAATGGGACTAATGTACTAGACTAATCATGGAGCAAACAACTGCATCCTAGGCAGACAAATCCTATATAATAATTTGCCAAGTTGTGTGTAACGCCCAACATGCGCAGTAGACACTGCTGCGCGTGCGGCAGTCATGCGCAGTAGAGACTGCCTGCGCCACGGCTGATACAGAGCTGGGCGCTCCGAAGGAGCGTCCAGCTCTGTATCAGCCGAGGTGCGGGCAGTATCCACTGCGTGTGACTGCCCCGCGGCCGGCTGCCAGAGGCTCTGTATCAGCCGAGGTGCGGCCAGTCTCCACTGCGTGTGACTGCCCCGCGACCGGCTGCCAGAGGCACTGTGGCCCGTGTAACGGGCTGTTCAACTAGTAAATATATAAATTTTATTTAAATTGGGCTTTTAACTTCTTGCATGCTAGAGAATTCTCCAAAGCATTCAACAAATTAAACGGCTCATTTTAATCAATGGACAGTGCTGGACAAGTATCAGTGATGTTCCACAGAAACAAGTTACTAGTCAGGAGGTGAAAAGTTACCAGACCACACAATGTTCAAACCAGAGAACAGTATTATATCCTATGGCTTTTTTTTTTTTAACTGTTCACAGACTAGTGGAAATCTGTGTTTGCTCAAGACACATGTGTATTTGCCATTAGCCACGGAGCTATTGTTCCAGCAAAGCAGGAATTCCTTGTCTGATATTCCTGACAAGAGCCTACACAGCAATATTTCTTGGACACATTTCATGAGTGACATCAATACAGCTACACTCTGTTGGCTACATCACACATGGTGAAAGTAAAAAAGCTGGACTATGGGTGAAGGAAGGAAGTATATGCCAGCAGATCTTTCATATCAGCAGTGTTGGTGATTGAGATACTCATCGCAACATCCAATGAAGGGCCGAACCATATAAGCATAGCATGTAATATTTGTTGGAGCTCACATAGACTGGTTGTAAGTCATGCCTCTGCTCCAGGATCACTGGTGGAACACAGGAAAGAGATAAGTGAAGTCACATGGGGGAATAAAGACACCAGAAAATAAAGAACCTTAACCCAAAAAGACATAAATGGAAAACCATGTACTGCTTCCAACATTAGGCCTGTCAAACCTAGCCATCAGCAAGGCCTAGAAAGTGTTGACAGTCGTAAAAAAGGGATGTAAGCCTAATAAAAACTCATTAAAGTACAATACATAGGATAGCCTGACAGTCCATAAACGAAAGTAGGAAAGGAAACCCTTGTAATTTGTCGGCCTGGGTTAGGATCTTCCCGAATAGAAACAAAGAAAAAATAGATGGTTGGAAAAAGCCAAGTACATGTAGAAAATATGTCAGGCATTGCGTGACATCTGATGTAGGCAGTCATCACAGAAGCATAACAAAGGTAAGGGCACAAAAAAAGCAAAAACAGTTACAGATCAAAAGTGAATGACGACAGTCCCCTCAAGTTGAAAAACTCAAAATAGTTACTGACACTGTTTAGTCCCACAGGGAAAACAGGCAAGACGAATGACAAGAAATTGCACCAAACTCTGAAATGTGCCTGGCAAGATAAACTGAGAAAACGCTACCAGCAAGACTGCTTCACAAGTCATATTAGTAGGAGATTCTGAAGAGACCTGCACAAAACATGCACCAACGTGCACTCTAACACCAAGTCCAAGGTCCGTGTAGGAAGGAATAGCCTAAAGCTCCAGTACACTGATCGGCAGAATGCTCTCCTCACTGGTCCGAAGACCCTGGGCAGTCTGTGGGCCGAGAGTAGCACCACAGTCAGTCTGGCTGACATTCGTCATGACTATGACCCAGTTAAGGATAACAAGCAGCCTTCCCAGAAACAGTTCGTACTACCTAATCCACCTCCAAAGCTACCAACAAAGAGCCTCCTTCTTCCAGCTAGGCAGAGACATAACACAGGAGAGGTGGTACTTTTCTCTGGACCAATTCCTGGCAATGGCCAGTTGCATCTCCTGCATATGGAATTGAGCAAATGGGACCACCTGCAGAGCAGAGACTAGGTAGCCTAGTGTCATCATGTACTACAGCACCATCACAGAAAGCCTCGATATCGCCTAAGATACCTTAAGAGACATAGACAGACTCTTGTTGTCTGGCAAAATACATTGCTCAAAACAATGCTGAATTTTGTACCTTGATAGTGAAGGACAAGGAACTGAATCAGATATAACGATTTGAAACTGGGAACCCAACCATGTTACTCCTGAATGAACAGTCAAGACTGAATCTGAATGAGCAAGGTTTCCTCTGAGGGAGCCTTGAGTTAAGTGGTCATCCACTCTGAAATGTCAGGATGATCCCTTGTGAGCAGATGTGGGCCTCCAAGTCAGGCATGACCTTTGTGAAGATCTGCGAAATGAACAGTAGCCCAAAAGGAGGTGCATTAAGCTGAGAATAACTGTACTGAAACACAAACCGCAGTAAATGCTGATGATCCTCATGGATAGGAATGTGCAGATAAACACCCTTTATGTCTAAGGAAGCCAAAAACTCTCCTGGACACACGGCAGCAATTATGGAGCATAAGGATTCCATCTTGAACAGTTGACAGAGCACAAAACAGTTCAGATGTTTTAGGTCCAGAATAGGATGACATCTGCTGTTTTTTTTAGGAACTATCAAAAAGTGGAATTCAGTGAAATGTTCCTGAGAAGGAACTGGAATCAACACCTGCATATCTAGCAGGGAGGAGACCGTGTCTAAAAACAGACAAATTTACTATGGATCACGGGGAAAGGTGGACAAATGAAACAGCATGGAGGAAGGGACTTGAAGTCTATGAGATACCATTCTGAGACTACCCACAAAACCCACTGGTCCACGACAGAAACGGCCCACCAACCATGAAAAAATGGAGATAACCTCCTATAGACAAGGGCAGACCAGACTCCGCTAGGCATGCAGAAGTGGGCTTGTCAGCCTTCTTGTCTGATCAGACTTACTTGAGTTTTGGGGTTGGATGCATCTGGGTAGCTGAGGGAATTAGCTTGCTGGGGGCATGCCAGTTCTTGCGGGGGTAATATACGTGTTTTTTGCAGAAAAAAGTAACGCTCAGGATTAACCTGAAGCAGCAAATTACTCATAGCTCCAGTGCCATAACTGACAACCTTCCCCAACTGCTTGCCCACCAAAGGAAAGGAAACCAAAGACTTCTAAGACGATTGGTCAAGAAGAAATCCAGCCACTTATCTGCCTGACCTTTAAGAGCTGCAGCATCCACCAGCAACAAAACTGTATTCTTGGAAAGGCAAGAGGTCGGGGGATCTAGGATTTACCATGGGGGGTTGCCTACTGTGCTAAGATCTCAGCAGAAAATGGATACAGAAGAGAGAGAGAGATGCCTGTTAAGGAATAATCTCCTGTCAGCCATCCTCCATGCCTCCAGGAGTAACTTGTCCAAGGAATGTTGAGGAGGAAAATGGCAACCTCTTTCTTGAGTCTCTTAAAAATATCAGGGGAAGAGGAACTAGAATCAGCGCCCTCTGAGACTTTAAGTGTCTCTAGACACCCGAATAAGACCCTAAGCAGAAGAACTGGGATCTTCTCATGAGAATCCTCAACATAGAAAGACAAATTTAAGCTGTTCACATCAGCTTCCCTTTCCACCACAGAAGATTCCCAGTAATGGGGGCATCCATGGTTCCTGTGTTCAATGTAGGATGTAAGAGAATTCAGATTGGGTTGACTAAATTGGTCCGTTTGGTCACTCCAGTCTAAAAGGAGATTAAGAGTCTGTATGTCCTCAACAGCCCAAACCATGCCTGTGTGTGTGTGTGTGTGTGTGTGTGTGTGTGTGTATAGGTTGGTCTGTGTGTCTGACATTTGTTTGTGTAGATGTTTATGTGTCTGTAAATGTGTGGGCACATGTGTTTAAACTACAACCGAACACTTTTGTAACACTGCATGTAGACATACATGACCAACAGAACATATAAACACACCTGATCTGTCAGGAATGATGGTTTGTAGGTGCCATCTGTAGGTGTGTTCCCTGTGCCCCGAAGAGACTTCATATGAGAGACTGCCATGCGTAAGATGGTGAGCTTGTCTGGCTTACGAGCCAGTGCACTGCAGGTGGGGACCATGTCTGACAACTCTGTGATGTAGGCAGTCATCTTGTTCCTCCGCCTGCGCTCAATCTCGCTGTGATTCTCCCTACAAAAGGACAGACACAGAGAAAACTGAAGCACTCAGTACTGCTGAAGAGAATTTGTAAGGCAGCCACTCTGAGTCTTCTGTGTTATGGACACAATACCGTGCCTTCATGCCAAGCATGCACAATTTAGTGAGGACGAAGATAACTTATGGCAGAAAAGGTTAACATGAAAGAGACATAATGTGAGCATTAAAACAGTTACAGACGGAAAACCATTATCCAGTTCAGATTGTACTTTATTTGTCCTACCCAGTATAAAATATCAGACGTTTTTTCAAACTTCAGTATTATAAGAGATAAATTCTAATTTAAAGGGACAGTAATGTCCCATAAAAAATATTTAGAGTTAGATAGTGATTACAAAACAAAACTAACTGCAACAAACCCTATCTCTCAAACCGCTATGGTTTAAGATATAGGGATTCAAAGTCCCCCCCTCCCCTTCTCCTGATGTCAGCTGTAAAGATGACCGCAGGAGAATCGAGTCGTACGACTTGAGGAGGTTCTGCAGCAGAGCCCGAATCACATTACTTAAAAATAATTAATTCATTGGAAAGGTCTGCAAAGTGTGCTGGGTTTGCAAGCACACTTTGTAGACCTTTCCGATGAATGAATTCCTTTTAAGTAGCCCAATATCAGCTCTGCTGCAGAGCCTCCTGCTGGTTCCCGGACCAGGATCTCCTGTTGTCAGCTAGACGCTGACATCAGGAGAAGGGAAAGAAGACTCCTGTGAGCAAGACCCCAAAGGACCCCCACGGTCTGCCACAGGAGAGACAAGCATGGTCCCTTGACAGGGCGGGAGATCAGTAACCTGTATGGACTAAGAGAAAAGGATTTAACAGGTAAGACTAAAATCCTCTTTTCTCTGTTGTCCAATACAGGTTACTGGTAACGCTGGGTAGGCAATCTGCCCCTTTAAGTAGGCAGGAACAATTCTAGAATTGTGTGCAGGGGGTAGAGCCTACCTTCCCTCCTTGGCTGCAGCTAGCAACCAGCTCCAGAAAAATGTGTTCCTTGGTGAAGATAACACAGGCAAGAGAAGAGCAGCCCTCAAAAGGTTGCTCACCTTTCCTGCAGAAATCTTACTGGAGCTGGTTGGCTAGCCAAGGAGAGAAGGTAGGCAACTCTCCCTGCATTCAATTCTAGAATTGTTCCTGCCTAATTAAAGGGACGGATCACCTACCCAAAGTTACCAGTAACCTGCAATGGACGACAGAGAAAATGGGATTAGAGAAGGGGCATAAGGATAGAGAGGTGGGATGTGCAAGTTCATCTAATAATAAGGTGCTTATGTTACAGTCTGAAAAAAAAAAAGAAAATTAATATCTCAAAAGAATGCAATTCTTCAGAATGCCAATAACATAAAATGTATGCATGTATATGATCGTAAACTGGTTAGTAAGATAGGAAACTGGAACCGACTGCAGTAGAAGAGCAGTATGATCTAATTGGTGTGATTTCAGTACCTGGTTAGATGATAACACATGAATGGGCAATCAAGAGGGTTATTAACTTTTTAGGAGGGATAGAGTTAATAAAAGAAGTGAGGGGGCGCATCTATATATAAAGCATGCCTTCAAACCTGGTATAAAGAAAGATATTAATGAAGAGTACAGTGAGAATGTAGAGGCCCTGTGGGTTAAAATACACATTGGGGGCATACATAACAAAAAAATGTTAATGGGAATTTGCTACAAGCCACCTAATGTTGGGGAGTTTGAAGAAACCCAACTGTTAACTGCAAATGGAAAAGGCTTCTCTGTCAGGAAATAAAGTCATAATTGAAGGTTTCAACTACCCTGAAATGGAAATGAAATTGTTGTTCTGTTCCAGCAGAACAACAGGAAATATTATTTTTTAAGTATGGTTAATGACATATTTCATGTTTCAACTAGTGGAGAAGCCAACTAGAAGAAAGGCCTTGTTTGCCCTAGTGCTCTGAAACATTTCTGAAATGGTAAACAATATAAAGGTAAGGGAACATTTAGGCAGCAGTGACCACAATATGGAATTCTATGAAATTTATGAGAAACAAATTAATAAGGGTTTAATCAAAACATCCAACTTTATAAAGCTAATTTTAGAATGCTAAAAGCAGTATTAAAAGACATTTAATAGGATATAATCATCATAGATAAAAAATGTATAACAAAGATGGAATTTGTTTAAAATGGTCTTTGATAAATATATGCATCAATATATGCCACTGGGGAATACATACAAGAGGAACAAATTAAGACCAAGGTTTGCAGAAAAATCAAAATTAAACAGGCTTTTAAACAGTTTAAGTCAGAAGGGACAGATCCATCATTTAAAAATATAAAGAATGTAATAAAATCTGCAAACGCGCAATTAGGCTTTGCAATGCTTTGCGTGCCCCTCTGGCACTCAAAGGGTTAATTCACAGACCCAGGAAAGGTCCAATCTTTCAAGACAGAAGGCATGATGAATAAAGGGAAGTTGGAGTAATCCTGGGACAAACCAGCTACACGATATGGACAAATATTACTTTCCACTTATATGAAGGGGGCTTGTAACTTTTTGAATGACACAGAGGTCTGAAACGCATTTTCGAAAACTCTCTAGCATTTGAGAAGTTAAAAGATCCATTTAATCAATGAAAATATTGGGATTGTATAAGCTGATTTGCCCCAGAATGTCTCTGTGTTGCCTGTATACAAACAACCTGTTTATCTAATGGATGTGAATCAAACCTGGGTAGCACAAAGAGACAAACTGGAAGCAACAAAGGGCAAGGGAGAGGCTAATTGAGTGAGCTTTCCAACACTGATGTTCACAAAGCCCACACCAACTTTGGAGCCAGTGACTCTGCAGCTGTTAATTCTAAATACCCAAGACCAACAATCAATTACCTCACAATACTTTATCATCCTGTTTCTGTATCACATGATTATGACAGTCATATGTAGTCAATTGAAATCAGAATGATACGAACAAGAATCAAGGAGACAAAGTTCTACTTGAAAATAATCGAAGAAACATAAATCTATTCATGAGGAAAGGATGAGGCAAACCAATTAGACCACGGGAAATAAATACAAATGTTGGATTGTTTAAATGTGCTTTATGACTTTTTTCATGTCAGGGAGATCTCCAATGCATAGTGAAGCAATGTAATGGAGCCTTCACTAGCATCCAAGGGGTTTATAAACCCATTTAAACAAATGGGAATGTTAACTTGGTCCCTATGCTGCAGTCGGTTTGCCCCAGAATTGTTGCTGCTCTGTACATACTGTCTATGGGATGTCTCCACCAGCACTACTGCACAGTGCATACAAACATTCTACATGAGAGGAACCAGAGGTCTCTGGGGAGATGAACACAACTACAGCTTCAGACTGAGAAAAAGGAAGATTCAGTGAGTTTTAGTAAAAACAACTGATACAAATAAAATGGTAGTGCAAATTACACTGCCTCATAATATATTACTAACCTAGCGATATGCAAAGTTATGCTATCCTTACGCTGAATAAGTCTGTGTTATTTCAGTAAAAACACATCTTCTGCAGGCATCGGGCTGCACAGAGCTTACAAGAGAAGCTCTGTGCACCTGCGCGGTCAGTCCATTCCGGTGCCTTAAGGCACCAAGGAACTCCACTCACCAGTGCTGGCAGAGAACTGGACAGACAAAGCAGACTCAGAGGTACATTTCCCCCAGTACGTCTGGGCTGTCTGTCCTCTGGTTCCTGCTGAAGACGAGATGTTACTGAAATACCACGGACTTATTCACCTTAAGGACAGCACAATTTTGCATATTGCTAGGTTAGTAATATATTCTGGGGAAAAGTAATTTACATGAAAGGACCGCTTGAATGGAGCAGTAAATGCTAATTTTACAAAATCATATATGATATATGGCTTTTCCTGATGAGTAAAACGAGGGTACTCCATTGCAGAGAAATGAGTCACTCTAGAGTTATTACATTTTAAACTGTTGGTGTTTTTTGTTACAGTAAGAGTGCCCTATGATGTCCAGAAAGTTCACTGATTCCAGGGGGTAGATTCAATAAGCGGTGATAAAGAGGTGATAAAGTGGAGATGACTTCTCCAGTGATATCAATTCTCCAGTTCCTATGTTATTCTATAGAACCTATTCACTAAGATCTCCAAAACTGAAGAAATCCTAGTGAACAGGCTCCATAGAATAACATAGGAATTGGAGAAGTGATATCACTGGAGAAGTCATCTCTACTTTATCACCTCATTGTCCCCACTTAGTGAATTCCCCCCCAGTTCTTTATTGAATGCATCAGTAACAGCTCCACCACTTTGTGACAGTTTGAACTCTCAGTAGTAGAACTACCCTTTTTTACTCAATAGGTTAACTCCTACGACTTACAGTTTTTCGTAAAAGAAAAGAAAAAAATGGCAGCTTCCTTAATTAGCAAATGTTCTGTCTCTCCACCCCATTACATTACAGCATATAAAATTGGAAGCACAATCTTACCAATGGTATCACAAATGTAAATACACAGTCCAAACCTCTGGCTTTGAAAAGTGTGAGACCAAGAAGGGCAGACTTACAGCCAAATGGTAATTTTCTACCAGGAAATGGAAAAGATCCTCTTATTTCTATCTAATATAGCAAGCACGTGTATCTTGTGAAAATGATCATAGCAGAACTGTGTATCTGCTTCAAAACCGAACATGTTTTTACTGGTAGAATCCCATAGATATCCAAGCCTAGCTCATGTGATCAACTCTGGTGCAACAAGCTTTCCACAGGGCAAATCATATGATTGACTTTTATAGCTTCAATCATGTTAACTGACAAGCATGTGTTGCTGCATCAATGTTGTCAGACTTCACAAACCAGCTGTAAGAGACTACAACTCCCCTCATCCCTAGACAACGACGGAATTTTAGTCTCCAACAGCTGGAATGCAGAAGGTTGCCTACCCCTGAAATATAAGCTCAGCTGGGCTTCGCATCTTACTAAACCACAAGGGGAAAGACAGTGTACGAGTTACTTAGTGTTGCTCTTTAACACGGTTTTACAGAAGATCATGACAGAGCTGTGAGAATGGGCAGGACAGGAGTTAAGTAGGAAGCAAGGGGTGGGGGTGAGACAGGGCGCATCAACCAGCTTTGCTTGCCATGCTCCTGCGCCTACCTTGCAAGTCTTTCCTTATCCGCTGAGCTCTGCTCATCGTCCGACCTAGAAATAAAACCAACCAGCTAAGCTAAGAAGAGTAATAAGAAGGGATTCCAAAAGCCTGTGACATCTATGGTCATATATGGCAATAGTGGGCAAGACCAAGTGCACTGACAGATCAGATTAATTTGTTCTGTTAGAGACCAGACATAGCCATTGGTGTGCTATTAGACATACCGCCAGTGTGAGGACTCTGCCTACATTCATTCATAGCACAGTGTGGGGTAATATCGGACCAGCACAAAAACTAATATTAAAGATGTAGTAATGAAAAAAAAATAACTCCATATATGATTATTCAATTATATTTTTTATAATGCATTGTATCTTTTGAAAATCCTTTACCTTCATATTCTTCTTGAAAATCAAGTGAAAAGTTTCTCCCTTCCATCACATCATTGCAGACTTCCTTGAGATTCAAAAGCCAGTCTGGACGGATCACAGTGAGGGACAATATTGTGTGTGTGTATAAAGAAATCTTGCCCTCCTTGATGAAGGGGATCGGGGTTTTCTTTATATTGACACAATATTGTCTCTCACTGTGATCTGTCCAGACCGTCTTTTGGATCTCAGGGAAGTCTGCATGACGTGATGGAAAGGGGCGGGAGGGTGAAACGTTTAACTCGATTTTCAAGAAGAATATGAAAGTAAAGGGTTTTCAAAAGATACTATACATTATAAAAAAGTTACACTGAACAATTGTATTTAGATTTGTTTTTTGAGATTAATATTCCTTTAAGTCATACTGTACCAACAAAAAATAAAGCTTAATTTCTCAGATACTATTTAAACCATTAAGGACCAGTAATGCTAGGGATGGACTCCCCTTAAGGGCCATAAAGACGACGTTCGGCGTGCCTGCACACGTGATCAGTCATGTGTGCCGGAAATTCAAACTGGTGTCTGATAGTGACCTCTCCGGTCTTGGAGCAGTCAATTTCAGACCCTGCTAATGCTTACAGTGCTCCCTCGGGAACGTTGTAAGCACAAAATAGGTGACGTGCCAGGAACGTCACGCGACCTAACGCGTTTCGAACACAAAGGTACTTAATCATAGGATTCCTATGATTAAGTACCTTTGTGTACGAAACGTGTTCGGTGATCAGTGTTCCATTTTTATAATGGTAGTCTGTGTCATTTGATGATAACTCTTTGTTATAGAGTATCATGATGTTTTTAGAATTTGTTGAATAAAGACCTTTTTTACTATCGAGCCAAAGACTACACTTGGCTGCTGTATGCTGAACGGGTCTGTGTATGCACTCCTCTCCTGTTGTCGCCTTGTTTGTCGGAGCCTTTGGCGGAGGGGTGCTCCGGACCTGCACTCTGAACATTCTTTGATGAGCTTTATTCATAAATTAATGTTTGGATATTATTGTTGAAGTATGGCTGTAGAGCTCTCATAGTTTTCATAATTAATTTATGTGTCACGTTAATCAAAAATCCAGCAGATGTCTAGTTTAGGAGATATTCATGCTTTTATTTCTGGGAAAAGAGAAAATCGCCTGGTGCAGCACAGGACTTAAGAATAGGGAACATCACTGAAAATCTGCATTAGAATATGAAATTTCACTGAAAAGGTTTCATTATAATATAAAAGGCTTAATTAGCATATGAAACTTCACTGGTACAGCATGGGTACCTCTTATAGCATATGGTACCAAGTATGAATATCTCTGTAACTGTATATTTGCTGGTCTTTTTGGCTAACATGACACATAGCCATATTTTAATGGAGTTTCCAAATAAGCAAATGTGAATTAAGGTGACAGGTCCACATCTTGTAATACTGCGTCAGGCTACGATACATTTGTAGTGCAGACTATGGTATCTTCTACACACAAATGCATAGAAAATGCTTTGCAAACCATACGCAGATCATTTATGAATGGGAAAATAGAAGACGGCCAAGAATGGAGGCTTGAGGAACCACGTGTTACTTTGAGTGGAAGGGAAACATTTCAGTAACTGACATGTTCTATACTATCTCATAAATAGGACTTAGACCAGTTTAGGCAATGATTACCCAAGCCTGAACCTTTGAGCTTATTTATCAGAACATTATGGTCTAGTTTATCAAAGGCCTTTACAAAATGTACGAAAATAGCTCTAGTAATGTCACCATATTCCATGTCACTATGCATATTACTGAATACATTTAGGAAGGTCGTTACTGTTGAGCGAATTGAAGAAATCCAGATTGAAGCAGAGCAAAAAAGTTGGACAGTTGGTGAATACTTACATAGTTGTGCATAAGCACATTTTCCAGGACTTTACATTAATGTGGGGAGTAAGGTCTGTATTCTGATACCATATTTTTATCACCAAATTTGTGGCTTTAGACAGAAACAAGGATGACAAGAAAAATTAGGGATGCAATGGGATGGGCAGTGAACAAAGCACTGAAAAGTAGCAACACTGCTGGAACTTGGTCAGGTCCAGGCTACAATTTCATTTTTCTGGTTGAGGGGAAGGTACTGGCATGAATTTGAATTCACCAGTACTTTTTTACCAGAGAAGTGTCAGAGACGGTTATATAATTACACAGTGAATTAGGTTAAAAACAGACATAAGTCCATCAAGGTAAACATCTGCCTCATTATAACAAAACATGAGAGTGGTATAAGCCTTCCCAACTTCCTGCTTTACCTTTAATTACACAGTATAATCCTGTATGTTCCCTTCTGCTAGAAAAGCATCTGCTCTCCTCCTAAATGTATCCATTGTATCTGCCATTAGTACAACCTTGGCCAATGAATTCCACAATTTAACAGACCTTACTGAATAACACTAATTCTCTGCAGTTGAAACCTCCTTTCCTCTAATCATAAGAGATGACCCCAGTTGTTTGATCAGGCCTTGAAATGAAAAGATCACTAGAGAGATCCTTGTATTGACCTGGTTTATACTTCTAAAATGTAACAAGGCCTTCTTTAAGCGTAATAAACCATACTTCATATCTTTCATTTCCTTAAATCATTTTGTTGCTGTTCTCCAAACACTCCCCAATTCTATAATGTCCTTTTTCAGAAGTGACCCATTTCCAGGTCTTATATAAACGTGTTAAGAAGCAGTGAACCAAGTTCTGAACCCTGAGCTAGTTCACTTTCTCAACCTTATCTATATTGGAAAATGTTCTATGTACAACAACACGTATCACTGGTAATAGGTCCACTTTAACTTTGCTACAATAAATGTGAGAGAATTCTAAAATGTGTGTGCCCTGGTTCTTAGTGGTTGGTGGTGACACTTCAATTTCTATTCCAGGGAAGGAGAACTTGAAGCCTTCCCACTGTTGTTGGACTATAACTATCATCATCAGATAAACAAAGATGATAGGACTTGTAGTGCAGAAACACAGATAACTTCAACTTATCTAACCCTGCTGCATTGGCCCATCCATTGTAACTATAAATGACAAAGAAGAGAGATGGGAGCAGCATCGCAGACCCCATCCACAGGTGATCCACTGATTTTTAAGGGGAATCATAAGTTCTATGTTATAACTGGTCAAGACTCTGAGGCTGAATATCCTATTAGACAGAAAAGGTAACTGCCTAGCGCTCAGCATTTTGAAGGGAGGAGACTCAGCTGTAATGGCAATGCCCACCTTGAGAGGTGGGTGTGGCCAGAGCAGTCCATTTCTTTGTAACAGACAAATACCTCTGGTTGATGATGGGTATTTAATTTAGCAGTTTACATACACCTTTACAGGCCATTATTTAACCCTTTGAGTGCCAGGTGGTTAACCCCACTCGTACTACAGTTGTCTCCAACACTATTCTTAGCAATGCATTGGCGATCACCCTGGTATCCAAAAGGTCAACAGTTTTTTTTGCTTATAATGTTATTTTTTTGTGCCAGGCAACAGTGAATTAATATGTGAGCAGGAACATGTAGGGAGTGGTTGACGGCATGGGCAGTGCTATGGTCTTCTAGAGTGCCTATGCCTAGGAGCTCCTCAAATGCAATGCTTACAGGACAATCATCACATTTTACTAAGTCTGCTCCACACTGCACAGCTCCAGAGCAGCTCTCTACAGCCAATCCTGATTTTCAGAAAATAAACCTACTAAGCTGGAACACAACCTGGACATCTATGGCTCTCAGCCACCTGGACATCTATGGCTCTCAGCCACAAACTTTGTGGGTTGAGCTTGAAGCCTCCATAGACCCACTGTTTTGGGCTCTCAAACCACAAACAGAGGGCATGTGGCAGGGATGGAAACACAGTCACACAGGACAGAGACTGAATTGTGAGACTTCTTAGTCTCTTCCCACGGGAGACACGGAGGTCTCACTTCAGTCCACTGTGCTGCTCACTTTTTGGTCCACTGGGGCTCACAATGAAAAGCCAGCTTCATGAGAAGGTCCTGGGAGAACGCATCTGCCGACAAAGAAGTACGCTGGTGACAGCTGTACTTCAAAGGGATAGCAACTCTTAATATTAATAAAAATATATATCGCGGCTTTAATCCATCTGAGTAAAACAAGGGTACTCTCACTTCTTGGAGCTGTTTTATTCAGTATTCACTAAAGCTCAAACTTGTATTTTGGGTGCAGCAAGTCCATGGCCTGAAATGTTATGGTGGTGCTGTTGCTATACCAGTCTATGGAAGCTATCTTCAGTTGAACATAAACTTCTATAGGATGCAATAGCAACAGAGCCACTGTAAAATCTCAGGACAAGGAGGTACCGCACCAAAATATACAAGTGTGAGTTGCAATAACCCTTCAATAAAACATCGCTTCGCAGTGGAAATATCCATATTTATCTCAGCAGGATAATCCGTGCAATGCATGTTTTATCAATATTAAGAGCTACTATCCCTTTAATCCAATCTTGTGAGCGTTGTAACCAGATTCTAATGTTTTCCTGTCAATTGACTATAGGTCAACAACACAGTGATGATCATGGCTGGCTAGGTTCCAGGCATTACTTTAAAAACACCCCTACCAGGCCAGAAACAAGAACATATTTAGTCATGTACAGATGTACTGCAGGACACAGACCCTTAGCATCTCCTTCAGGGCGTAACACAGGGCTGAGACAAAGAGTCTCTGATCAACAACACCCATTAAGCCGCTATTAAAGGAGCCTTTTTAAAAACATAAAAAAATATAAGTTGCAGGGCTTTTCATCCAGAGTAAATGCAAGGAGATTTTCATTCGAGTGTTATTCCAGGTAAAACATATTATTATAATGACCTGTTACCATCAGCTGCCACTGTTCTCAAGAAGGCAATTTTGGGAGCGCTTGAGTATTGCTCTGCATGGTGTGGGATAGGAATTGCACACCTAATGACGAGAACTTAAAATTGCAGTTTAATAAAAAATAATAATAATTCAACTGTAATAGCTTTTGAAAAAAACACCTTCCAGCCGTGGATGTACCCTTGTTTTACTCAGCATGAAATTCGCTATAAAAGGATATATATATTTTTTTTTTAATAAAATAATTTATCGAACATTTAAGTACTGAAACTGCAAGCGGAATGTATGTGCTTTGTACTCTAGATCTGTTTAAGCCACTTGTGCTTTAACTTGCTTTGTTCCCCTGACCACAGTTGCTTGGGGAGGTGGGAGGGTATGACTTTTGTATGTTAGGGTCAGTCATATTTGACTGGTTGATGCCCATGTGGGTCAAAGCCCACTGTGGCCTGTTGGTGACTAATACCCATGACACCGTGCTGATACAGCCCTGCATGAAGATGCAATCTGAAGTGCTGTAGAAGTCACCTATTTGTACATCCTGAGGGAAATGAGCCTTATACATAAAGAAAAAGTGGAGCAATTTTGGCGCAAACCAGCTGCATGCAAGGAGCCAAATAAGAATTCCTCCATTAATTTAAATGGATCTTGTCACTTCAATAAATGCTAAAAAGGTCTCCAGCACATTGCTCTGCATTCAAGGGAGTTTCAGGATCCATTCAGATCAATGGGAACCTTTATTGACCCCTATGAAGCAGCTGGTTTGACCCACAATGGAACCGATTTTGTTTAGAGCATAGGACTTAATTTATAATTTATGTTTAATTTATGTTTTTTATAGAGTAACACAAAGTAGCACTATTGATGACAGATATTTGAGTGGAGAAGAGATTATTTATTTACGAATCTTTTATTTGTACATTAAGATACCCCAAGACTGAGTGCAAAGCAGGACAACAGGAATTTCACTAATAACCATTATTTGGTAGACTTAGGTCACAGAGAGTTGCTGCAGCCCTAACACCAGTACATTTTTCTGTGGATTCTAAATTAATGCTACTTGAGCTCTGTTTGACATTGTTACTAGTGTGAACAAGCCCTCGGAATCAATATTTAAATGGATGAACCTGTTTCATCTTTTTTCTCTGATTTCTCCGAATCAGGATCTTTTAGAACAGAAGTAAACAGAGGGATTGTGGGAGAAAAGACACCAGTCAGACTGAGCTATTCCCTGCTTGCATTGCCCATACATGATATGTCCTAATGAGCATGCCACATAAACATGCTCCTGTTTCTACCCTGACAAAACCCAGATGTAGGAGGCTTTTTAGAGGAAGGATGTGTTGCTAATGAGGAGATACAAATTACTAGTAAAATTCAACAGATTTATTTAGAACGTCTTTTTATCAGGAAGAATACAGTGAGATTTCTATTGTTTTCAAGAATGTTTTTGAGAGCATTTACAATACAAATTTACACTTTTAGACAATGAAATAAAAACAAGTAAAAATAACATTAAGTTTTATATACAATTACATTTTAATAAAAAAAAAAAAATAATCACTTATTCTTGGAATCTTAAAACGGGAGAAATAAGATTTTTTTTCCGGGTAGGTTATTCCAGGTTTTTGGAGATCTGCAGTAGATGGCAGATCAACCCGATTCTTTCTTGTAGTTTGGAATAGTCAGCAAGTTGCTAGCAGTGGAGAGGAGGTTATAGGAAGTGTGGAGAGCTGGAGTGAGCACACTGCTCTAGTAGTGTGGCAGCTTTCCAGAGAAGTGTTCATAAACTAATAAAATGTGAATGCCCTCTGGCGAGATGCCACGAATAAAACATAAACTATGTCCTAACCATTTCCCTACAGGGTAAAAAATACAGAAATAATAAAAAATATAGAGTATTAATATATATTATTCATTGTTATAAACCATCCAAGAAAAGTGAAGGGACTCAAGAGTCAGCCAATTTAGTTCTTTAAGCATATCACAATGATGAATAATGTCATTACATTGGAGAATAAAAAGGTATAACGAATTATACAGAGTGTTGAGCTTACAGGGATGGATTTGTGGGACAATAGAATATACTACTTCCATGTAGTAGATTAATGACATTAACATCTGCTGTACAATATGTTTTCTTATCCAGGGGAAATAGACAAAGCCTATTTTAGGATAACATATGTATGATAATTAATCAATATGAAGACAAAAAGTGAGGTTAGGCTCTAGCCATCTACAAAGACTTTTGTAGGAGTTGACCATGGCCAAGTTACATCAGACTTTGTTACGATAGTTACATGCATATTGTGGAGTTAAAGTAATTTTCGTTTTTTACCAAATAGCACTGTGACAGTTTTGTCTGTGTTTAAAGGGATAGTAATGTTTCAAAATAAAACTAGCTCCAATTAATCTTCATAGTATTTGGGCCATGGAGAGTGTTATTTCAATACTGTCAGAGTTGTAGTTGAAGAGTAATTGAATGATAAAGTATCCACCTCCTGCCCTTTTTACCTAGTGTAAGCCTCAGTCTTAAGACCAGAGAGCTCACAGCAAGGGACAATCTACTTACTGTGAGAACAATGAAAAACCTGCCCCCTCGACAGGTTTTTCCCCTTATGCCAGTTGAAGATTGTCCCTCTCTGCAAGCCATCTGGACACCAAATTTCTGTTCTGAGGTGAGCAGTGTTACATCAGTAAAAGGGGCAGGAGGGAGATACTTTACCATTTAATTACTCTTGAACTACAACTCTGACAGTAATGAAATAACACCCTCCATGGCCCAAATACTATGAAGATTAATTGGAGCTGCTTTTATTTTGAAACATTACTATCCCTTTAAGAACAGAGTTTTTTTAGTGATCCATCTTTCAGCTTCAGAGAAATCGTCCTGCAATACTGCTTCAAGTTATGATAAGCGATTTTAGTGAAGATTATGATGTTGTCTGCATACATGTACATGGAATATATATTACAAACTGTGGGCAGATCATTTATAAACAAGGAAAACAGAAGAGGGCCAAGCATGGACCCCAGGGTAACCTCACATTACTTTAAGAAGAAGGGAAATACTGTAAGCAACAGACACATGTTGTGTTCTGTCTGATAAATATGTAAGTGTATGGTGTCACGACTCCTACTAAGACCCCCCAACCCGTGCTGCTACCGTCAGAGCTGCAGTGTGTACTCTGTCCACGATATGGAAGTGTATGGTGTCACAACTTCTACTAAGGCCCCCCCCCCCAACCGTGCAGCTGGCATCATGTCCTGTGTGCCACATTTAGTACAAAATTAAATGATTGCAAATTCCGCCATTTATTAACCCCTTGACTGACAGAGGGGTAAGCAACGCATTGATAAGCAATGTGTTGCTTTATCCTCTGACACCCAATGCCTTAATGTAGTCATGTCACCTTAAAAGGATAGTAATGTTTCAAAATAAAAGCATCTCCAATTAATCTTCATAGTATTTGGACCATGGAGAGAGTTATTTCAATACTGTCAGAGATGTAGTTCGAGAGTAATTGAATGATAAAGTATCCACTCCCGCCCCTTTTACTGATGTAATACTGTCTCCTCAGAACAGAAAGGTGGTGTCCACATGGCTTTTAGAGAGGGACAATCTTCAATTAACATAAGGGAAAAATCTGAAAAACCTCTCAAGGGGGGCAGGGGTTTCATTGTTCTCACAGTAAGAAGATTGTCCCTTGATGTGAGCTGTATGGTCTGTGGACCAGATTGCATGTCTGAGGGGACGTGGCTTACACTAGGTAAAAGGGACAGGAGGGGGATATGTTATCATTCAATTACCCTTGTACTACAACTCTGAAATAACACTCTCCATGGCCCAAACACTATGAAGATTAATTGGAGCTGCTGTTTTTGTGAAACATTACTATCCCTTTAAATATCTAAAGTTGGCTACACTGGATGATTTCCTCTCTCATTCATTATTTTTTTTAACCAATACTTAACCCTTTGAGTGGGAGAGGGGTACGCAATGCATTCCTAACCCTCTGTCTCTCAAAGAGTTAATGTGAGGCGCAGTCACACAGGACAAGAAAACAGACTGGTGATAGTGGGAAGCCCTTTTTTACTACACCCTCAGTGCCTGCTACAAGGCGAGCATGAAGGAAAGTGTTTTAATACCACATGATCAAACACTTTTGAGGAACCTGTGGATAAAGAGATCTCTGGGAGTTTGTGTATTGGTGGTAGAGTATCATTTTACAAATATGGATGATTTACCATCAAGTAAAAAAAGCACTGGGTTCCATTAAAAGAACAACCAAAGTCTCCTAGCAATATCCCTACCCCTATCTTGCTATGGCCAGAAAATGCAAACGGTTCCTATAATTTTCCTCTTGTGTTTTTTCGGAAGATAACATCCTCAATCAATCCTGCATCTCAGGTCCATAGAGACAGACATAACAGTTATGACAGTTTTTCCAAACTGAAGCAGGCAGAGAGCATGAACCTATGTAACTCTTTAAATACAATAGGGGACAACAATGAATTGTGAAACAATGTTCTGCATACCCCCTTGGTCTTTAAAGGGGTTAAGATTATAAAATGCAGCTAGCGGGGCTTGAGGTCCTGCATCCCAATACAAATGGTCATGTCTACCTCTACGGACATGACATCCAGGATGGAGTGAAGATGTCCTCTTTTGACCAAAGACACAAGAGAAGAATTCATAGTGCCTATTAGAATTTTATGGTCATAGTGAGGTACATGGGGAATTATTATTGGGAGGTGTTATTCCCCTTTAATTAAACACAGTTGCTAAACACCATATCAATGGCTGGATGGTATCTGTAGCGTGCTTACACATCAGTGGCTATTACCAGATAGATCCCCCAATCACATGCTGGCAGATCCCATAGAAATCTATGAAGCAGACTAGGACACACGCTGACAGGCTGATGTATTAACAAAATAGGAGCAATTCTGGGGCAAAACAACTGCACCATTGGGATCATATAAACTACCACTGATTTCCTTGAATACTAGAACATTCAACATTCAAGGTGTTAAAAATCCAATTTAAGTCAACAAGAATGTGGGGAATTTGTTGTTGTCCACTATGGTGAAGTTGGTTTGCTCCAGAATTGCTCTTCTTTTCTTAGTACACCAGCACTGTATGCATGTGTGTGTTTATATCACCTTTAAATAGAGGCAATTACATCATATTTGGGATGAGAAAACTATCACTGATTCTTACCAGTCAATGAATTAAGTTATCAGACCACCCCATGTTAAACAATGAGATCAGCAAAATCCATTACTTATAAACTGGATTTTTTTCTTATTAGTCACAGACTAGTGGAAATTTCCTGCCCTGGTCATACTTTTGCTGTATTTTCCTGTCAAGCATACATAAGGATGGGAACTACATCTTAACCTATATAATAATTCACTAAAACATGTGTAACAACATGTGCAGTAGAGACTGCCAGCTCCGCGGCTGATACAGAGCTGGACGCTCCGAAGCCACGGCCTGGGCAGTCTCTACTGCACGACTGCCCTGTGACCGGCTGGCAGTGGCACTGTGGCCCGTGTAACGGGCTCTTCAACTAGTTGTTTATAAATACAGACAAAGTAACAGTCAGCTATTGCTGAGAAAAGCAGTGCATCTGACACGCTGCTCTCAGTGCGGTTTGATGAATATACCCCGCTTTATGTCTTATATTAAGAAGCAGGTCTGAATTTCCCATTATGCGAAGTAGGCAACTGACAAGTGCGCTACATTTTGAGGTACACCTTAGCTGTGTTGATAACACCCACATTCTGAACTGCTGGTGTAGCCACAGTAATCATAATTGCCTGGGATCAAACACCAACCTGTTCTCTGGTGCAGTGGGAAGGAGAGATCATATCCCTCTGCCACAGAACATACACACCCTGTTTTGGCCCCAAATAAGCACTCACACTATTTTACTGCGGGTTATACCGTCTTTTAGAACGTGGAATTTGACGGCAGATAAGAACCATTGGGCCCATCTAGTCTGCCCATTTTCCTACAGTAAAAACCTCAAATCTTTTTTGGTCCTTGGTCTTTTCTTAAGTTAAGGACAGACTTATTCCTATCCCATGCATGCTTAAATTCTGTCACTGTATTAACTTCTACCACTTCTGCTGGTAGGCTATTCCACGTATCTACTACCCTCTCAGTGAAGTAAAACTTTCTTACATTACATCTAAACCTGTGTCCCTCTAGTTTTAGACTATGGCCTCTTGTCCTAACATTTTTACTCCTTTGAAATGTACTTCTCTCCTGCATTTGTTGAATCCCTTCGTGTTTTTGAATGTTTCTATCTTATCCCCTCTTTCTCAAGCTATACATGTTCAGATCCTTTAGTCTATCCTGATAATTCTTTTCCTGTAAACCAGTCACCATTTTAGAACATGGAAGGGTAACAGAGACCCTCCAGCTGTAGAGGAATACAATTTCCATCATCCCCAGCCATTGAGCAACTCATCAGGTATGACAGGAATTGTAGTACTCAAATGCTGGAGGAACTCCACTTGCCCAGCCCTGCTTTACGCTATTCCACCCCAAAGCCTTTAGATGCTAGAGGTTCTGAATGCGCTGCACGGCAATATGTTGGAGACCACTCTCTCCTGCATCAATCAGGTTAATCATTTTTCTTCAACACCTGTTTACAATTTTTAACCATAAATGTATGGCACTTTTGTGGACCTAAAGTGAATGTGGCTGAACTTAGGCTGTATTTA
Organism: Rhinophrynus dorsalis; assembly: GCA_037306005.1. Taxonomy (NCBI): domain Eukaryota; kingdom Metazoa; phylum Chordata; class Amphibia; order Anura; family Rhinophrynidae; genus Rhinophrynus; species Rhinophrynus dorsalis. Next base: position 58,359,434 of record CM074728.1, read on the forward strand.
TTCTGCAAATGTTAAAAAAAAAAAAAAAAAAAAAAAAAAAAAAAAAAAAAAAAATACTCTTACCAGTGTTATCATTTTCAGCTTCCCCAGACTTCAACAGGCAACTCTTTAGGAGTGATTGTGGGTATACCAATTGCACCACGGGGGATATTAATTTGAACAGCACTTTTCATCCATTAAATGCTAGAAAAGTCTCTAATGCATTGCATGATATTTAAAGATGTATCAGTCTATTCGATTTGTTTTTGTTCATGTTCCTTTTACACACTGACATCTCCAGCATTCAAGGGGTTAAAAGCCCCACTAAAAACACTGGGGATTTTGGATTTATTTTTTTGACCAAGGCTCTCAAAAAAAGTTAAGTAACAATCGGCCGGCCCCAGAATGAATCCAGTTCCTCTCAGGGCATCGTCTGCACAGAGTTAAAGGGATAGTAATACTTTGTTTTATCTTTATTTTGTATGCATTAAAAACACATGAAGAACAATATGTCTTATCTCTCAAACCTTTATGGTTTGAGAGATATTCACAAGCAAAGTTTTCCCTCCCGCCCCTTATACCTAGTGTAAGCCATCTCTTCTCAGATGTGGAATCCAGTCCATAGACCAGACAGATAACAGCAGGGGACAATCTTCTTCCTATGAGAACAATGAAAGCCCTGCCCCCCCCTTGACAAGTTTTTCAGGTTTTTCCCTCATCTTAATTGAAGATTGTCCCTCTCTGCAGTCTACCTGGGCACCTCCCTTCTGCTCTGGCTGAGCAGTGTTACATCAATAAAAGGGGCGGGAGGGGGATACTTTGTCACTGAATTACTCTTGAACTAAAACTCTGACAGAATTGAAATAACACTCCAAAGTCAAAATACTATGATCATTAATTAGAGCTGCTTTTATTAAGAAACAATACTATCCCTTTAAGAAGCCGCATGTGTTGCTCTGAAAGCAGAAGTCTAGGAGCCACAAACTCAGTGACTGAGTCATGTGCTGAGCCTTATTTCCAAATGATTACAGAAGCAATTCCAGAGAAATACAATGAATATAATGAACAAATGAAAAATCTAATTTTCATTCATACTCATATTGGCGAAGCAGGGGCTGCACTGTGACCCTTGGAGGATCAGAGTAGGAGCAGACCGGGTATCTGAAAAGAGACCCACAATGTTCCTGAGGGAAGATGCTGAACAGCACTGTGCAGTTTCCTGTTCTATGTGGTACTTGTGCTTCTAGACTCCAGGCCCTATAGCCTGCCACAGCTGTCAATGGGAATGCATGGCCGAAATCTGGAGTTTCTGTCTGAGAGCTGCAAACTTCGGGGTTACTGTGAAGATGACGGGATTAGTTTTCTGACACCATGATGAGCTGATAGAAGAGGATCTGGGGCTTTTTAACATGTATGCGTCCACTAAAGCAAATTTTGTAAAATATTATCATTAGCCTTTAACCCCTTACTGCCCGAGGACGTACATGTATGTCCCGAGCGAATGTTCCAGGTGGACAGAGGACGTACATGTACGTCCCGGAAGCCACTGAAGCAAATGGAAAAAAAATGTTCAGCGGGCGTTAAGTGCCGGCCGGTCACTAAGGGGTTAAAATGCCGCTTGCTTTGCTGTAAAAGTAGAACCCCAGGAAGAACAAAAACAGAACCTGTCACAGTTACGTAGGCTGGGACTTACGTCCAAAAAGAAATTGTAGCAATTCTGCACCATAGGGAACAAATTAAAACACTTCCAAAGATTTAAATGGGGCTTTGCATCTCTTGAATGCTACAGTGGTCTCCAATGAATTACAAAGTAAGCGTGAGTGACCACTCTAACATTCAAGGGATGATAAGACAGCCTCATTTAAATCAATGGGAATGCTGGGAATCTGTATTTTTGCCCTATGATTTAGTTTACTCAAGAATTGCTCCAGTTGTCTTTTAAAGGGATAGTAATACTTAAGTATTACCAATCTCTATAGCAAAGTACTACTTAAAAAAAACATATTGCCCCCAGTGTCATGTCTCAAACCTTTATGGTTTGAGAGATGATCGCTTCTAAAGTTGCCCTCTCCCTCCCCCTTCCCCGTAGTCAGCATTCTAGCTGACTCAGGGAAATCCGGTCAGAGATCATAAGGCGGCTCTGCAGCAGAGCCGTGATCGCGCTAACTTAAAAAAAAAACTTTCACTAAAATGGTCTTCTATGTGTGCTTGCAAGCCAAAAACACATAGAAGACCATTTCAGTGAAAGTTTTCTTTTTTAGGAAAGTGATCCGGCTGTGCTGGAGAGCCACCTAAAAGTCGTACGACTCTCTTCCTTTCAGTCAGCTAAAATGCTGACTACGGGGAAGGGGGAGGGAGAGGGCAATTTTGGAAGCGTTCATCTCTCAAACCATAAAGGTTTGAGAGATGACACTGGGGGCAATACGTTTTTTTAAGTAGTACTTTGCTATAGGGATTAGTAATACTTAAGTATTACTATCCCTTTAAACATAAAGCCCAAAGTGGATGTTCCCTCAAGCTGTGCTCCAACCTCAAACATAACTGAGAGATGTTCAAACTGCCCTACAGGGCAGCATATCTGTATGCAAAGTATAGGATTCAACATACTGTATATGTCAGGGACCTCATTTTCAAAGGAAACTGGAGTATTTCTGGATCAAACTGACTGCACAATAAGGTAGAAATAATACACTCACATTGATTAAAATAGAGCTTTTAACCCCTTGAATGCTAGAGAAGTCTTCACCTCTCCCCATGTGTTGGAGACCTCTTTTGAATACAAGAGGTTAAAACCCCTTCTCCGTGAATGAGAACTGCAGGAATTTATTTCATTCTCTCCTATGGTACAAATGGGTTGTTCCAGAATTAGCCCTATTTACTTTTGAATACAATGCCTTACAAATTTTAATGTAATTTAGACTGACATATAAAGCCCAGTTCCATGCACCCTCCCTCGTCTTGCAAAGCCCTAAAGTTGTAAATGATGGTTCTTAAGGTGTAGCAAAAAGAGAAGAAGAAAAAAAAGAGGGTGGCACTTCAAATATGCCAAGATCTCCCTGTTTTCACCAGGTTTAAAGGGATAGTAATGTTCCAAACAAAGGCAGCTCAAATGAATCTTCATAGTATTTGGGCCATGGAGAGTATTATTTCAATACTGTCAGGGTTGTAGTTCAAGAGTAATTGAATGATAAAGTATCCCCCTCCCGCCCCTTTTACTGATGAAACACTGCTCACCTCATAACAGAAAGGTGGTGTCCACATGGCTTGCAGAGAGGGACAATCTTCAATTAGCATAAGGGAAAAACCTGTCAAGGGGGCAGGGCTTCATTGTTCTCATAGGAAGAAGACTTTCCTTTGCTGTGAGCTGTCTGGTCTGTGGACCAGATTCCACATCTGAGGGGAGGTGGCTTACATTATGTAAAAGGGTGGGTAGCGGGATACTTTATCATTCAATTACTCTTGAACTACAACTCTGACAGTATTGAAATAACACTCTCCATGGCCCAAATACTATGAAGATTCATCTGAGCTGCCTTCATTTTGAAACATTACTATCCCTTTAAGATGTTGCAGTCTTCTTTGACAATTGCTCATTTGCATATTGAAATGCATATTAATTAGCCATTGTCATATTCATGTGGGTGTGTTTATATGTTAAAGGGATAGTAATGTTTCGTTATTAAAGTACAATCGAGTCTTCTTCCTATTTTTTTTAGAACGATGTGTAACAGTAAAATCTTATAAAAAACTTTGCTGTTTTACATTTAATTCTCTAATAAAGTTTCCACCTCCCACCCCTTTTACTTACCTCAAGCATCCTCCCCTCAGATCTTGAATCTGATCCCAAGTCCGGACAGATCGCAGTGAGGGACAATCTTACCGCTTTCAGTATAAGGAAAATCCTGCCCACTTGACAAAGGAGGGAGGTTTTTCCTTATGCTGGAAGAAGGTTGTCCCTTGTCGCGATCTGTCCGGACCAGCTTGCTGAAGCTGCTGACAAGTAAAAAAGGGGGGGAGGGACTTTATTCTACAATAAAAGCAAAATGGCAAAGTTTTATAAGGTTTTACTGCTACACATCGTTATAAAAATGTAGGAAGAAGATTTGATTGCACTTTAATAACGAAACATTACTATCCCTTTAATGTGGCTATTTGCCATATGCACTAAGCTCCGATAGTTGGAGTTCAAAGATCCAATTTTACCAAACTGAGATGGAGAAATTGGGATCTTCCCATAGTTTTCTGTGGGGTCAAAGAGTACAGTTTGCTGCCTCTACTGGAGAACAGCTGCCCTTCCTTAAACCCTTTGACTACCATGTCTACTGAACACCTCTGTGACACTAAAAGGTTTATAATACAGACAAGGGTCACCACACCACCAACATAAGGACTCTACTCACAAACCGAGACACCCCATACGTGTTGGACAGCAAACTGCATAGGGAAATCTTTAAACTGCTCCCCTGAAACAGTATCTTGATGGTTGATCTCACAAGTTTAATGACTAAGGCTGTTCCACTCCAAACATGTCCACCATGGGAAGCACAAATACACAGAAAAGGAGAGGAAAAAACGGGCGGTAAAGAGCACTAATAGTGCTTATCTAATCCTATATAATAATTCGCTAAAACGTGTAACGACGCAGTCATGAGCAGTAGAGACTGCTGCGCGTGCTGCACTCATGTGCAGTACAGACTGCCAGTGACAAGGCTGATACAGAGCGGGGAGCTCCAAAGAAGCGTCCAGCTCTGTATCAGCCTTGGAGTGGGCAGTCTCTACTGCACATGACTGCCCCGCGACCGACCGGCTGGCAGTGCCACTGTGGCCCGTGTAACGGGATCTTCAACTAGTAGTACTATAAAAGAGCTGTACTATTAGCTTTTTACTTTTATAGTAGCCATTGTTACATGATACAGTGGCCGAGATTGGCTGCAAAATGCGTATTACTTTCTGACTTTGATTACTTATGTGTACATGTAATTTTGGCTTTGATCAGCCATATGTGTATACACAGTGTGTTCAGCTTTACATTTTTATCAGTTGTTTCCAATAAAAATACATTTTTATCATCGGAGGAACAGTTTTTTTTTTTTTTTTTTTTTACGTAACCAAAGATTTTTTGGGAGCATTTATCTGAAGCATCATTTTGGGATAAAATATGACATCTCCTAACATGTCTTTTGGAGCTAACGTGTGACCCTAAGAATTTGGAACAGATGAAGGACCGGAGCAGAGACAAGTAAAGTATCTCTTCATGATTGCTAAGTTGATTAGAGGCATGTTATTTTAATATGAGTGCATATATTGTACAAGTACAGCTCTTCTATAGTACAGTTAGATATGACACTACTGGTGCTCTCTTCCCTCCCCTTTTTTCCCCCCTCACTTTTTCTATATAGTTCTCAAAGTGAATTTAAAAATGAGCTGAAAAAGAGCCCTTATTAAAGGAACACAAACAGCTCCCAGTGGTCACGCCCCACCATACTTGTCTTAATAAGGGGTAAGAAAATCCTAACGGCTACTATGAATCAAATCTGCGTGGATTGCTTCCCCAGAATTAGTATTGGAGATCATGACCATAGTGGTGAGCAGGATTCTTTAATACAGGATTCAAAACTCCTCCCACTAAGATTTAAGTGGAAGGTGTTTGAGATCCTAAAGTCCTGTATAAAAGAAACATGTCTGCCTCCATGAACATGACATTCAGCACTAATTAAAGGAGTATATGCCCAGATTCAGCTAAATTAGAGATTATTATTATTATGAAGTTGAAGTATTCATTTAACACAGTATGTGCAAAAGACTGGTATCGAATCACTGTGCCCTTGCCCCACTGAATTCATTTTTTGGTACAGGTATAGAAATCCCTACTCCGCAGTTTTAGCACAGAGAACTGTAGAATTAGCTTTGTGGCTGATACTGGGCTGAGATCATGTAGCTAAGGATGATCACATACCTTCCAACATTTAAAATTGCCAAAGAGGGACACCTTTGTTTTAGGGGTGTTGCTGGGGGAGTGGTTGGTGGGCGGGGCATTACCGATCATTTTTAGGCTATTTCATTACCTATTGACACCTACTTGTGTAACCTAATAAATGACTTATAACAAGACTATAGTATTTTATTTACACAGACTAATTTATAAACACATTTACTGAAGGTTACACACACGTTAATGTGAGTTTTATTGCTGTAGAGCAACATTATACACTTCTATACACACCACACAGTCTGATCTCATAAACACAGGGACATCAGGGTGGGAAAGAGGGACAGATGGATTTAAGTCTAAAAGAGGGACACTTGGGTGGTATGTGATCAAGTCTGGATTAAACCAACTTTAACTATAGGGGACAAATTAAACTTCCCATATGATTTAAATGGGGCATTTTAACCCCTCAAATATTAGCGGTCTCCCAAAGCATTGCTCTGCAATGCGCTGTAGATCTTTCTAGCTTTGAAGGAGGGTTTATTCACTAAGGAGTGATAAAACGAATATAAAGTCTTCAGGGAATATGGAAAGTACTGTTTGATTGCCCCAGAATTACTCATCTTTAGATACCGAAATAACAACCCATAGTTGCTTAGTAAATACCAACAACGAAGAAGGAACATGAAGTGGATGTTGTTATACAGGCGTTGGTACTGTACCTTGCAAATCTCTCCTTGTCATTTGGAAGCTGGTCATCATCACACCTATGGTTAAAAAAAAAAAAAAAAAAAAAACTAATTAAGAAGTTGAATGGCATTCTCAGATTACAAGACCTATGTCCATGTCTAGTTAATGTCAACACATTCCAGCTGCACCCTTTAACTGGCCGTCAATAAAGACCTGTCTACTACTGAATACCATCTAAGAAAAACACTGATCTATTCAAATACAATCCCAAGAAGAGTGGGTGAGAGGCGAGATCTCACTAAATAAATCTTATTATGAACTGGTTAAAGACAAATAGTTGTCCTTTGCTTTTTCACCTAGAAAGCACTGCCCCTTAAAGGAATGTTTTGTGATGGAAGTGTACATAGTTGTAAGAGTCAATGGGCCATGTATAAGATATTAGTGCAACTCTGAGACAAACCAACTGAGCTATAAGAAACAAAAAAGCCTCACCATGGATTTAACCCCTTAAAGACCGGGCGATCGGCGCGGGGCGGTCAGTTAAGGACCACGGAGCAAATTTTTTTCCTTCCTTCCGCTTCCGGACTCCCCAAAAGGCGTGCAGCCGCGAGGGGAGCCCGGAATTCCATGACGGTCATAGTACGTCATGGGTCGTTGAGTCAGATTGACACATAACGTACTATGACCGTCAATGGTCGTTAAGGGGTTAAAAGGTGCTATTAAACACTTGAACGCTACAAAGATCCCCCGTGCATAGCAAATCATTGCAATGGCAAAATGTCTACAGTTCAAGGCAATAGAAACCCCATTTAAATTAACTGGAATTTTTATTTGCCTATGATGAATTTTGTCTGGCCAAAAATTGCTCATCTCATCTTTTATACATAAGGCCCTCTGTAAGGGTGCAAGAATGTATGACTGCATGAGTGTGTGCATTTTTTTATATAGCAACACTGGGTACATGTCGATTTATGTAGCTCAGATGGTGTACAATACAGTGAGTAATACAAGAGCAATACTGAATAAAATAATACAAGTTCAGTACAAGGGAAAAAAAACAAACATTGCCCCGGATAGCTTACATTCTAATTTGGTACAATGAATAACAAACAGAAACAGTAGGCATGAATATAAGAACAAATAGACAAAATTATCCTCAGTGGGGGGAGGGAATGAAACTCTGAAAAAGTACAATTGAAGTTGGGTTTTGAAGTTCTGAAGGTGCCAGATGTATATTGAATGGGTAGGGTTTTCCATAACTAGGGGTGCAATGGGTAGAATGGCTGAAGTCATGATGAAGTCTAAAGACAGGCCTCAGCACAACTGGAGCTTGATACTATTCGTGCCACACATAGTTTTACCATCGGCATTCTACTGCTTGGCAAGCATCTACCCTAACAAGAGCTGGCCTCAACTAACGCTTGTCACAGTTTCTTGTTCCCACAACTCATGCTAAACAGCGTGAATAATGGGAACATCAAAGGAAACTACCGAACGATCAAAGTTACTTCTCTTTATAAAATAATAAGAATACATGACATCCAATGCCCCCATAAACTGTCACCATCGCCGCTGCCAGCAGAATAAAAAAACAAAAGACACATGTTGTACCTTTTGGGCCGTTGCCCAATGCAAACGAAGAGAAATTTGAACATAGACTGTTTTTTATATATACTGTTCCCACTCTCCTATTGGCTGAGATGTGGAGTTACACAGGGCATCTCCTAGCCAATCAGCTTCTAGCTGGAGGGGTCATGAATCCACTTTTCATCATCCCTCCAGCTGGCCAATCATAGAATTGCTGGAGGGATGACAAGGGTTTATTTTTTTTATTCTGACGGCGACAGTGACTGTTTATGGGGGCAATGGATGTAATGTATTCTTGCTTTATAGAGAGAAAAGTAACTTTAAAGAAGAAGAAAGAAAGGAGAAAAGAAGACTTAAAGATAAATTAAAGAGACTCTGACTTCGAGGTAAGTGTTAATTATAAATGTTGTGGGGAATGGGCCATGGGATGGTGTTCGCTTTAGAGGGATTAAATCTCTGAGCACCAGAGGGGTATGCAGTGCTCTTCAATGCAATGCATACCCCACTGGCACTCAAAGGGTAAATTTATTTATGTTTTTCATACTTTGGATTTATTTATATTAAGCTTAGGGCCCCATATCAATACATCCGTGGGTCACTACTGTAGGGAGCACATGCATCTATTTTTTTAACCATTGCTCAACTGCAGGTTCAACTACATGTCGGTTGTCTCAACCCTTAGGATTGTTAGGCACTAATTTAATGCAACAATACAGAGTACCTTAACACGTTTTATTAGCCATGCATGCAACTGAACAGAAAATTAATATGCTTTTTAACTATTTTCAATGGATGCATTTTTAACTGTCGCTACTTTGTCACAGCACAGGTAACAGAATACCAAACTGTGACTTAAAACTACCAAAAGGTAGTCTGAATTAACTAACGGAGGTAATAGAATCGAGCAGCTAGAGAGCAAGTAGGAATATCTGTGGAGGTAATTAAAGAGATAGTAATGTCCCCAAAAAATATTTTGCATTTTGTAAGTATTAAAAAGTTGACTTGAATGCAAAAAACCCTCTCTCTCAAACCGCTATGGTTAGAGAGATATCCGCATTCAAATTTTGATGTTTCATGCTGTCGGCTGTAAAGCTGTCAGCAGGAAATCCGTGTCAGCCAACATGGAGGCTCTGCAGCAGAGTCACAATCGTGTTTTTTAAAAAGAATTACTTAACTGGAATGGTCTACAACGTGTGCCTGGTTTGCAAGCACATATTGTAGACCATTCCTATTAAGTAATTCTTTTTTTAAAAAATGAGATTTTGGCTCTGCAGAGCCTCCATGTCAGCCAACACAGATCTCCTGCTGACAGCTTTACAGCCGACAGCAGGAAACATCAAACTTTGAAGGCAGAAATCTCTCTAACCATAGTGGTTTGAGAGATACTTTTTTGCATTCAAGTCAAGTTTTTAATACTTACAAAATGCAACATATTTTTTGGGGGACATTACTATCCCTTTAAGTGGCCTGTAGGGGATATCAGTTGATATAATGAAGCACTAGAGAGGGCTGAATACATATGAGGACATCTTTTTGATGATGGGGAGCTGGATGCAAAATAATATGGAGGTTTTTGGAAAAAGGGAGAGGCGTATGGGACTGGGGGGGGTAAAAATACAGGAGCCCAAGTCTGTATGCCTGGGATATGTGTAGCTACAGTGACATTTTCTGATAATGGTGGGAGAGAGCAGCAAAACATTAACAAAATTAGAGCAACTTTATTGTAATATATGTCATGGTTCTGTCCCAATCGGACCTGTCTGGTCTTTTAGACAACCTGTAAACAATGTCTGTGTGGCACTAACCTACCTGAGAAATTTATTGCTTGTGTCATCGTCATCATCAAAGTCCAACCTGAGGTAAAAAAAAAAAAAAAACATAAGGTATTAAAACAACACGAAACCCCAAACATGACAAATATAAACAGCCTGTGTTCAGAACAAAACTGGACAACCTCTGCTGAAAACTAACGACACCAATGTGTACCAATAACAATTCCAATTGATTTAAATGGGCTTTTTAACACAATGGATGCTGAAAAGGTCTTGAGTCTAATGCATTGATTCTCAATGTGTTGGAGACCTCTCTAGCATTCAAGTGGATAATAGCACAATGTAAATGAATGGGGAATTTTATTTCCCCCCGGAATTGCTTCAGTTCTTCACAGAATATCAGTGTCAGGTGCTTGTCCAGCCAATGGACGAGCAGGGGAAAGCTTTGGTCACACACTCATGCCTATCTATTTCACACAGTCGAACATATACACAAATATAGGAGGCAATTCTGCCAAAAAACAACTGAATCACAGGATACCAAAACAAATTCAATACAATTCCATTTGGAGATGTCTCTAGCATTCAAGGGGTAAAAAAAAGTACTTTAAAATCAATAAGAATTTGGGGGACTTTTATTTGTGCCCTGTAGCACAGTCAGTTTATTGCAGAATTTCTCCAGTTCTCCTTAGCACATCAGCCTCAATGTGTTTCCTTTTCAGCCAAGCCCTATAAATAAAACCTTACCCTGAGCGCCGTTTATTGGCTCTCTGTACCATGGATCCCCCAGCCTGCGTACTTGAACCAGGATTTCCTGAGGACACTGCAACACCCAGAGCTGGGACATCTGATGCCATCTCTGCAATAAAACCAGAGAAAAACAGAAAACTCACTAACGTATAGAGATAATATATTATTATTAATTCCCCAATCCCATCCTGATGTGTAGATGAAGAGGATTGCATTTTCCTGTCTCATAAAAGACACCCTCAAAAATGTGCTTTTAATTTGATGTGTTCCACACAATCTCTATGTTCCCTCTTTATATCCACCTCTACAACCCCACAGGAAACTTAAATACATGTAAATCAGCAAAAGGGTTAACATGGACACATTTCTTTATCCTAGAAGCTTAAACCCTATGATGTTAGAGTTGTCTCCAATAAATGATGAGGTCTCTAAAACCCAAGAGGTTGTGTCCCCCTCTGTCATTCAAAGGGTTAAAAGGTAAACACACTTTCAAATCAGGTGTTATTTTCTGCTAATATCTCTCTTCTTTTGTGTTTATCATTCAATCCTTTAAGGACTAGGCAACTATGCAATGCATTGCTTCGCAAAGTACTGAACATCTCTCTGGTATTTAACCCCTTAGAGACCAGCAGAATAGTTGGCAGTTAAGGACCACAGAGCTTCCCCCCCACACACATGGATTCAGGGTTCCCAAGCGGTGTGCAGCCAAGCGGGGACCCCTGAATTCCATGACGTGCCAGGACCATCGTGGGTTCTTAAAGGGGAACTACCACCCCGCAATAACTTTACATTAATTAATTCTTCATCTGGCGACTAGCTGCTTAGTAGCGCTAGTCGCCAGAAATATTACCTAGTTTCAAAGATTTTCCAGTTTTTCAGAGGCTCACAGTAGCAGGAAGCACGGACATCTTGCCATAGTGACGTCTGTGCGCCTGCGCTGTCAGTTCCTTCATAAATATTTTGTAAAATTTGAGCGCGCTTTACCGCATAGGCTCCATTCACTCCAATGGGACTGTACAGTTTGGGACATATCTCTGTAACCGCTCCAAGTAGCGACTTCAGAGATGGCTTATTGTCTGCCCTTGCTCTATCATCCGGTTCATCTTTCTAGTGTGTTGGGGGGCTCAGGGGGCTTCGGGCACTGTTGGGGTACTTTTACTGGGAAGACTACATCTCCCAAGAGCTCCTGCTTCGCACACTCGTTTATGATTGGCTCCTGCCACGGCAGCCATTTTGTGCCATTTCCAGAACGAGTATCCTACGCATGGCTTGGAATCTCCTTCTCTCCTCTGCTGATTAATCCTTCGCCTGCCAGATAAGTCTGTTTTAGCCATTTCTGGGGTGAAACTTTAATCCTACACACTGTAATTGGGTGATTATACTGTAACGTTTTGACACTGTGAGAATGTCTAATTCGTTGGAGCTTGGTGCCAGACATAAGACTAAGGATGCTGGGGTCTCTGTATCGCCCATTGCGCTTGCTCTTCCTGTCATTCAGGGTTACCTAAAGAATTCTCAGGTCATTTATGCCTAGCATGTTCTGATGTCCCTGAGAGTCTCCCAGGGACCTCCAGCCATGCATTAGAGCCAGATTGGGTGCAAGAGTTCAAGACTGCTACTAGGGACCTTAGGTCTACATTGCAACTCTTTCCATCCCAGTTACAGGGGGTCTTCGATTCTTGGCAGACCCCCTCCTCCGTCAAGTCTTCCCTGCCAAAACAACAGGGAGTACTTGACGTATCAGATTCCTCTGAGGAGGAACTGCTGGTGGATTCAGATGTTGAGGAATGTTCTGTGTTGGGCTCCTCTCAGCTTTCTGGGGACCCCTTTGAGGCTGATCCTGATCCGTCAGCTGAGGGCTTGATCAGAGCTGTCTTAACTACCCTAAACATTCCCTTAGTTCAGTTCCTTCTGATCCCTCTGATGTGTTTCAGGAGCCTAAAAAGCCCCTTACTTGCTTTCCACCCAACCCCACTCTTGACCGCCTTGTTCCTGAAGAGTGGAAATCTCCGGACAGGAAACCTTCTGTTTCCAAGAAATTTGCCAAGCTTTATTCCTTCTCTGAGGCAACGCTTGCTCAGTGGGTTCATCCTCCCAAAGTGGATGCTCCTATCACCAGGTTATCTTTGTCTACTGCCTTGCCAGTTTCTGATGCGTCTGCTCTGAAAGACTGGACTGACAAGAAACTTGAGGTTTCCCTCAAGTACATTTTTGCCACTGCTGGTACTGCCATGCGTCCAGCGTTCGCTGCGGCATGGGTTAACCGGGCCATTGCCCTCTAGACTGAACAACTCACCCTGGCTTTCCGTCGGGGTGCTCCTACTTAGGATATGTTGCGGCTTCTTGCCAACATTTGAGGCCCAGCATTATGTTTCTGCACCCTTTTTTGATGCCATCCGTTTGGTGGCTAGGGTATCCACCATGTCTGTGGTTGCCAGACGGCTCTTTGGCTCAAGATCTGATCTGCTGACACTGCTTCCAAAAAAAGCTTTGCTCTCCTTGCCTTTTCAAGGCACTTCATTGTTTGGGCCAGATCTTAAGGATCTGAATAGTGAGGCCACAAGAGGTAAAAGTACCCTTCTGCCTTTGGTCCCCAGGAAGAAAACGCCGCTTAAGAGTAAATTGGTATTTTCGTTCCTTTCAGACTGAGACACGTCCTGCAAACCAGATGGTTCCCTCAGCTTCGCGTACCTCCTCCAAGCCCAAACAGCAATGAAGCCCAAGGTCTCCTCCACGCCCAAGGCTTTCAAGCCTTCTTCACCATGACTCACCAAACCCGGGTCCCCACTCTGCTGTGGGTGGCCGTCTGTGTCACTACCACAGCATCTGGGAGGATTCAGTGGTGGACCCATGGGTTTTACAGGTGGCGGTGGAAGGATACAGGATCCCTTTCATCTCTCTTCCTCCCTTTCATTTCTTTCCTTCTCATACGCCTCAGGGCGAGGAGAAACGCCGGCTGTTCAACAACGCGATTCAGGGTATTCTGGACAAGGATGTTCTAGAGACGGTTCCAGTTCAGGAGAGAGGTATGGGTTTTTACTGCTGAAGACTGTGGGGGTCCTTCGGGGTCATGCTCACAAGAGTCTTCTTTCCCTTCCACTATCTAGTCAATAGTTAGTGTCTCAAATCTATCTGGAGCTGGTTGGCTAGCTGCAGCCAAGGAGGGAAGGTAGGCTCCACCTCCTGCATACAATTCTAGAATTGTTCCTGCCTACAATTAAAGGGGTGGATCGCCTACCCAAAGTTACCAGTAATCAAAATTACCAGTAACCTGTATGGACTAAGAGAAAAGGATAACAGGTAAGACTAAAATCCTCTTTTTCAGTTTTGTGGGTGTTAAATAAAAGAGCTGAAAACTTACGACATAGGGCTTGAACAAGATCATTCTTGCTCATATCCTGTATGGCTCTGTTTACAAATGCCATTACTTGTGCTATCACCCATCTGTGTTCACCACTCAGCAGGGCTGATCGCCAACAAGTATCTTGTGAGCTACAAGTAGCTCTTCAGCTAGCAGAGAGTAGCTCTCCCCAGTCTAAACAGGTATCAAGTTATCTGTCTAGTGGTTGAAATCTGATTCCCAATTGCTTGCAGCCAACCTGTACACAGCTTCCATCCACCTTACCTATCAGTGGTCAATCAAAAAACTGATAATAATGTAAATACAGGCCTCAAAGCATTTTCATGGTTTACCTGCCCCACTGCCTTAATGGCTGCTTATAGAGTATTCCACATTCTTGGTAAAAACGACATATATTAAGTGTTGTGTGAAATATGTGGTGTCAAAGTGGGTAAGAAACGCAAAATATGTGGCTCAGTGGAAAGCTCCATGTTTTATCTTCTTTAGTGAATATGAATCTCTTCTGCTAATAAATTCTACTGTATCTAACATAGCTTTATCACCTGAAGAGGTTAATAAGGTCGCATTCTTTGTATGGAACTTTGTTACTGGAAAGTGTGGGAAGGAATATAGAGTTGGTAAGAGCCTCTTTGTAGATGGTTTAACCCTTCCACTGCCAGAAGGGTTACTCAATGCACTGCACAGAAATGCACTGCATACCTCTCTGGCACTCAAAGGGTTAGCACACACAGTTTAAATATTGAAAAAATATTAATTTATGAGTTGCTGAGAACATTTTGTCGATTAAAAGTAGCTCCTAATAAAGAAAAGGTTTGTGACCCCTGCTGTATAGCATTCAAGGGGCTTAACCCTTTCAGTGCCAGAGGGGTATGCAACACATTGCTTTGCTATGCGTTGTGTACCCCACTGGCACGGAAAGGGTTAAAGCTAAATTTAATATAAACTGGCATTTTGTATTTATTTCTATGTTGTATTTCATTCCTCCCACATTCAGTATCGCCACAGGATCCCACTGCTGGCCCAGTTAGACTTGACAGTGCTGTGCTCACTGATCTGTATATGGTACACAGTCTTGTCGATACATATTTTGAAATAAAAATGTTCTCAGACAGACACAATATATATATATATATTTTTTTATAAATCCAAAATTTTTCATCTACTATGTATAAAGCAGAGAATAACCTTAAGGCTATTTTTGTTGTTTAGTAAATAGCAACCTGCATGATCCTTCATCCCTCGTTGCAATACTGTACCATCACAGAGCAATGCCCATACACAAACCCATTTTATCACTGGCTGAGATGTAGCCATTTTTGAATGAAGCCTCTCCATTTGTGGTAGTACCTCTATTTTACTGTGCAGCTGAGGCCCTATAACAGGGTTAGTCAATTATGGGACCACTTGCTGTTGGGTACTGCATGTCCCATCATCTCCATCAGGCAGAGAGACTTCCCACGAAAACAATTTTCTTATCAGGACACAGAACACACTAACAGCAGTTAAACAGGCCTTGTGGTTTGGTACTGCCAATGAAAATAATATCTGCTAATTTTTCCCATGTATTCCTCTCTCCCTTTTAAAACATTGAAGTCTTGACTTTCAAAGCAATTTGTTAATCCATTGAGAACCAAATATGTGCACAACATATTGTAAAGCAATTCACTCTACACCCCTCTGGTCCCCAAGGGTTTAACATTGTATATAATGGAATCTGAAGGGGCAAAGGGGTCGATTGTGCACTCAGTCGAAAAAACATTACACTGCTTAAAGAAACAGACGATCACACGATTAAAAAAAGGTCAATTGTGCAGGCAAATCACACTTGAATGAACAAAGGAGAGTATAAGAAAAGGTCAAGTTTGTGAATGAAACACAACCAATCAAAACATTAGGCAAAAAAAAAAAAAAAAAGAGAAAATTACCTAAAACATAGTGCTACTTATAAAGTAAAAAAAACAAACAAACAAACAAAAAAAAAACCTTGTCAAAGTTCTCACTCAAGTGATTATAGATAGTAATACCTAAAAAAAATATGCAGCTCTGACTGATCCTCCTATAACTTGGGCCATGTAACGTTGTATTTCAATATTTTCCATTTTGTAGTTCAACAGTAATTAAATTCTAAAGAATTCCCCTCCCTCCCCTTTCACTTACGTCATGCTGCCTCTCTCAGCTGAACGGATGGAAAGCAGCGAGGGACAATCTTCAGTGAGCATAGGGAAAATCCTTGAATGTACCAGGAGTGAATGCTCAAACGCCTATTATATACCACGCCGGTTGTTAACTTCATACTCACCCATGTGGTTGAAAACAACTGGGGTGCCTGGCCATCACGGTCCTTCCACGACCGACATCACTGTGACTCACTCTGTAGCTGCTGCAGCCGAACTCCCATATCAAAAACAAACATCCATAGAGGAGAACTTGTAAAATCACTCCCGTTTATTGTAATCCAAATAAAACCACATATGGACAATCAAAGGTGACACAATGTAGCAATGACATTCATAGAGGGATATAGAGACCCCCTCACTCCATCTGACGCGTTTGGCACTCAAGGAGCCTTGAGCGCAAAACGCGTCAGATGGAGTGAGGGGGTCTCTATATCCCTCTATGAATGTCATTGCTACATTGTGTCACCTTTGATTGTCCATATGTGGTTTTATTTGGATTACAATAAACGGGAGTGATTTTACAAGTTCTCCTCTATGGACGCTTGTTTTTGATATGGGAGTTCGGCTGCAGCAGCTACAGAGCGATTCATAAGGAAAATCCTGCCTTCCTTTTTCAAGGGGGGCAGAGTTTTCTTATACTTACTGTGTGAAGATTGTCCCTTGCTATGTGATGTTCGGTCCCAGGACCGTATACCACATCCAAGGGGAGGTGGCATACAGGAGGTAGAAGGGGCGGAAAGGGGATCCTTTAGCATTGAATTATTGTTGAACTACAAAACAGAAAATACTGAAATACAGCATTACAAGGCCCAGGTTATAGAAGGATCAATCGGTGCCGCATTGTTTTTCAGGTATTACTATCCCTTTAAATGGATGGAAATGACTAACTGTTTGGGGAAGATAAACTTTAAAGGGATAGTAATACTTTGTTTTATCTTCATTTAATTTTGTAGGCATTGAAAAAACATGAAGAACGATATAAGTCTTATCTCTCACACCTTTATGGTTTGAGAGATATTCACAAGCAAAGTTTCCCCTCCTGCCCCTTTTACCTAGTGTAAGCCATCTCTTCTCAGATGTGGAACCCAGTCCATAGACCAGACAGATAACAGCAGGGGACAGTCTTCTTCGTATGAGAACAATGAAAAAGCCCTGCCCCCCTTGACAAGTTTTTCAGGTTTTTCCCTTATCTTAATTGAAGATTGTCCCTCTCTGCAGTCTACCTGGGCACCTCCCTTCTGCTCTGGCTGAACACTGTTACATCAGTAAAAGGGGTGGGAGGGGGATATTTTATCATTGAATTACTCTTGAACTACAACTCTGACAGAATTTAAATAACACTCTCCAAAGTCCAAATACTATGATGATTAATTAGAGCTCTTTTTATTATGAAACATTACTATCCCTTTAAGGAGGACCTGTCACCATGAATTTGTTTTACATATCTGAATACTTCATACAAAACTGCCGGTGTCATGTTAATTAATAGTCCAGCAGATGTCTAGTTTAGGAAATATTCATACTTTTACTTCTAGGCAAAGTGAAAGTCCCCTGTTAGCATATGAAACATCACGGAAACCTTAATTATCATACGAAACATCGCAAGTACCAAAAGGGTAACACAATTAGCATACATTAGCATAGTGTACCAAATATAATTATCTCCTTATCTGCTGGCCTTTTGGCTACATGATATATTTGCAGTTTTAATGACGTTTTCAACACCCGTGTGTGTGAGTGTTTTTTATCTCTGTCTGCCACTACCAGTATGTGGAAGATTGTAACATTACATACAATGCAAATTTCACTTTGACTTCTCTAGTCTCCTTTAACCCTATGTCTGTACAGAGACCTGTGGGGCTGTATTACTGTGTTCCCTCTGGATCACATTTAAGTGACACTAATGTCTGTACAGAGACCTGTGGGGCTGTATTGCTGTATTTTGTCAGGATTGCATTTAAAGGGATAGTAATACTTCAAATGTAAAAAAAAATATGTTGTAGGGTTTATCCCCCTGAGTAAAACAAGAGTACTCCTACTGCTGAAAGGTGTTTCATTCAAAAGTTATTAATTTTCAAAGTTGAATTTTTTAGGTGCAATATCACAGTGGCCTGAAATTGTACAGTGGCGCTGTTGCTACACCATCCTATGGAGATTTATGGTCAATTGACCAGAGCTGTCCATAGGATCGTGTAGCAACAGCGCCACTGTACAATTTCAGGCCACTGTGATATTGCACCTAAAAAATTCAACTTTGAAAATTAATAACTTTTGAATGAAACACCTTTCAGCAGTGGGAGTACTCTTGTTTTACTCAGGAGGATGAACCCTACAACATATATTTTTTTACATTTTAAGTATTACTATCCCTTTAAAGGAGCAGTAAACTTTTTTATGAAAAACTACCTATTGTAGGGATTTTCCCATTGAGTAAAATAAGGGTACTCCCACTGCTGAGAGATTTATATTTCCAGAGTTATTACTGTTTAAACCCTTGTTTTTTTACATTGGCAGAACCCTCTAGTGGTCAAATTCTAATTAGAATTCCTGTTAGATTCTAATGGAGAGGAAAGTCAGAAAAGTCAGAGACATACAGTTCTCCATAGAATGTGATAGAAACTGCCTGTCACTTCCTGTCAGAACTATCAGGAAGTAAACACAGTAAATTCACCTCCAGATTATTTAAACTGCTATAATTTTTTAATAAAACATCTGACAGAGATGGGAGTTACCTTGTTTTATTCAGCAGGAAATTCTCTGTAAAATATGTGTTTTCATAAAAAAAAAGTTTACTGCTCCTTTAAGTTACAGTAAGGTCTGTACATAGACCTGTGGGACTGTATTATTACTATACTAGTTGACCAGCCCGTTACACGGGCCACAGTGCCACTGCCACCCGGTCGCGGGGCAGTCACACGCAGTAGAGACTGCCCGCGCCGCTGCTGATACAGAGCTGGACGCTCCTTTGGAGTGCCCAGCTCTGTATCAGCCGTGGCGCGGGCAGTCTCTACTGCGCATAACTGCAGCACATCCAGCAGTGTCTACTGCGCATGTCGTGGCGTTACACACAATTTAGCGAATTATTATATAGGATTCACTCAGGATCGATTTAAGTTACAGTAAGGTCTGTACAGGAGCCTGTGGGGCTGTATTATTACTGTATTCCCTCAGAATAGCAGTAAATGTAAGTAAGCAGTAAGGAAGATCTGCACATGGGCCTGTATTGTTATTGTATTCCAACAGGAAAGCAGTAAAACTGCAGTGTGTAAGGTCTGAACAGGGGTCTATGGGTCTGTATTATTACTAATTACTATCACTGTAAATCACTGTGTGGCTCAATACAAAGATATACACACTGTATCCCCACAGGAAAAAAGTAAAGTTACAGTAAGGAAGGTCTTTACAAAGGCCTATGTGGACACAAGCAGACGTCTGGAGGTACAGATGTGCCAATGAATGGTCAATACACATGGGCACAAACCAGTAATATCAGACTCCTGTGTAAAATAGGTCTAAAGGCTGCAGAAATAAAGTTCAGCAATGCAAACACACATGACAAATATTTAACCTTTTGCCTGCAAAGGATCAGTGAATCACTGAATCTGGGAAGTGACAAGCTTGCTGGGAATGTGACATTGCTTAATAGAGTTGCAGAATCACTGAATTTCCTCCAAGGAGGCATGAGAAAGATAAACACAGGTAGGGGATTCAGATTTGCTTGCAAAACATTTAAAAGATTCTGTGTTTGAATGTTGTTTGCACATCCACAAGATTTTTTTCTAGGCGATCAAGATTGCAGTGACAATCCTGTAAATCCATATGCGGAATAACTTAGTCACTTCTAGAATCCTGACTTTTCACCAATTCCCCTGATCTCTTGAAGTATGCCAGCAGCCAGTATCATGACACACAACGATCAACACACTTATTTTTTTTTTTTTTAATTTAAAAATATACCTATATGATTACAGAGACTTTTCTGTTGACTAAAACAATCAGGAGATTTTTCATTTAAAAATGATAACAGCTCAAGTTTTTTTTTTTTATTATTATTAAGTTGTTAGCAACAGCGCCAAATGGTTTCCAAAAGGCATTTTTAAAATATTGCATTGTAAGGGAGTTTGAGTCAGACTACAGAGCTCCATAATAAGTGATAGGAACAGCACCACCTGGTGACCAGAGCAGAAATATGCAGTTAAATGAAGGACAAATTTAGCTAAATCTCTCCTAGTAGTAGAAATAACCTTGTTTTACTCTGCAGGAATGTAATTAAAATGTAGTTTGTTTTTTTCTTCATCAAAAAAAGTTTACTGCTCCTTTAATTCCCTGAATCGTCTGCCTACCAGCCATCTGTCTCATGACAGAAGACTCTTAGAATCCTTGTCTTGCACATAAGTGTTACAGTTTCAAAATAAAAACAAGATGAGAAAAAACAAAACATGTACCTAGTTTTTTGTCTTACATAGAACAGTCCATATACCAATAAACATTCCCCGTCTATTTAATCTCTGCCGGTATCTATTAGTAGTCACTTGCAACATGCAATCTGTAAAGAGAACAGCCTCTACAGAACCACACTACTGAAGTCTATTGTAATGTGTTAACTAACGACAGAATACACTGCACAGGCAAATGCAAAGAGGAGCAACAGACTGGGGTTAAAAGCCCCATTTGGATCAATATTGTTTCTTTTGTGCCTCATTGTGCAGATAGTTTGCCCCAGAATTGCTCCAGATTGCTTTGATACATAAGGGCCCTGCACTCCATCGAAGGAGCAGGCAGTGCAACAACACAAACCAATTTTTTGAAGGAACATTTAAAGTGGAACTATCATCAAACTTTCATTTAGCTCCAAATCCTTAAAGGGATAGTAAAGTCTAGTAAAAATAAAAGCTAAAATCATAGCAATTAAAATAATAAACTAAACAATGTTAGTCTTATCTCTCAAACATAAATGAAGTTAAAATTCCCCCCTCCTTCCCCTTTCTGTGACATAACTTGTAAAGCTGTCAGATGGAGATTCTAAACAATATTAGTCCTCGCTCTCAAACCCTTATGGTTTGAGAGATATTTGAAGATCAAGTTCCCCCCCTCCCTTCCCCTTCTGTGAAATGTTGCAGGATATCCTGGTCCCAGGACCAGACGGAGGCTCTTCAGTAGAGCCAAAATAGCGACTGTGATACAAATATGTCATTGGAACGGTCTACCAAGTGTGCCTGCAAACCAGGCACACTTTGTAGACCGTACCAATGAAGTATTTGTGACATGATCACGCTATTTCGGCTCTGCTGAAGAGCCTCTGTCTGGTCCTGGGACCAGGATATCCTGCAACATTTCACAGAAGGGGAAAGGAGAGGGGGGAACTTGATCTTCAAATATCTCTCAAACCATAAGGTTTTGAAAGAGAGGACTAACATCGTTTAGTTTATTATTCTAATTGCTACAATATTAGCTTTTATTCTTACTAGACTTTACTATCCCTTTAACACCTTAGCGATATACATATAAATACTTGTATTTTGCAGCATAAATCCGGCATTAGTGAAAAATAGAACTCGTTTGGCAGGAAGCAGCAGGAAACAGCGCAGGCATCTTGCGGAGAAGGCAACTATGAGTCTGCGCTATCTGTCCTCTTCACCTCCACGACTGGGGAGTTGAATGCCTTGGTACCTTAAGCCGGAAGGGACTGACAGCGCAGGCACACAGAGTGTCTACAGCAAGATCCCTTTCCTGCCTATCTGCCTAAAAAGTTCCATTTCTCACTAATGCCTAACTTATGCAGCAAAATAGTATGTATACGTTTACCGCTAAGGTATTAAGGATTTGGGGCTCAATGTAAATTTGATGATAGTTCCACTTTAACCCCTAACAATAACCAAACATACTTTAATCTGGTCAGATAATCCTAATTGCCACTATGAATCAATTCTGAATGGACTGATTCCCCCAAATTAATCTTTAATTGTAATGAATATCATATCCACTAAGGGAAACTTTGTTGGTGGAATCCAAGACCTCAAAGTCCTTCATCTGAAGTTACCCTTCCTAGAAGGGTCCTGAAGTCCTGTAAAATGAATCATGTCTACCATTGTGAATACAGTATCCAGTACTAATTAAAAATAAATATTTCAAAACCACTCCAAATGGCATTGACTCATACTGATTAGATTTTCTGCCCATATACCATAAGTGGGGGAGGGGTGTTATTATTATGAAGTGCTAGTGTTTCTTCCAACCACCAGCTTCCCTGGTTTAGCCCATCCCTCCTGTCACATCAGTGGACAGTCTCCTAATGCCCCAGACAGTCCACAGAAGCGGTTCTGGAGCTGCATAAATTGTTCTAGGTCTTGCTCCCATATCCCAACAATATACAATGTATCAGAAGTACTTCCTAATCCTTTAACACATAGACACACACATAAAATCCAATCCATGCACGTTTATAACACTGCAAGTAGACTCGATTGTTTTGTAACCATTTAGGTACCAGAGGGATGTTGAATATATTACAAAGCAATGTGCTGCACACTCCTTATCACCAAATAATAATTAGGATGTAGTTCTAGCCGGCATTTATACAAATTATTAATTCTACGTGGATAAATCACAAAACATACAATAAACATGCTTTTGCAATTCATCTGGCAGCAGCTGTCCATGACCAATTGACCCCTCTTTGTTTATACACGTGATAAGGGCAATGTACGGCATGATTTAAGAAAATACATTTAACTTTCAGTAAACCAAACTGCGCTGGTTATAATTTCAATACAATTATAGCGGTCTATGGCTTATCAGCTTTTCTAATCCTATATAATTTGCTAAAACGTGTGTAACGCCACAACATGCGCAGTAGAGAATGCCCACGCCACAGCTGATACAGAGCTGGACATGCCAAAGGAGCGTCCGGCTCTGTATCAGCCGCGGTGCGGGCAGTCTCTACTGCGCGTGATTGCCCCGCGACCGGGTGGCGGTGGCACTATGGCCCGTGTAACGGGCTGTTCAACTAGTATGCCTTATAAAAGAGTGCTGAAAGATTTTCGAACTTCTCACCAAAGTAAAAAAATGTTACCCACTCTATCACTCAAAGGGTTAATGGATTTGAGTCATTTTCAGTTATAGCCTAAAAAGTCTAAAATGTATATCATAAAATACATTTGTAGAAGCAATTCCCTGTCCCAGCCTCTCTGTGTGTTTTTACCAACATTCTGTTTTAGAAGAGCTGCCTAGGAAGCAGGGGTTTGCACTGTGATAACCAGCAGATTAACTTGATAGAAAAACTTGATGCTTCGCTCAAAAGTTATTACAGCTCACATCATTTGTGCTTTAATACTCTTCCATTTTTGGTTGGAGCTTTTGCTATTGTGTCGTATGGATGACTTTTGCCACTGGCTATATCCGTGAATAAAATAGAAGGCCATGTAAGTACTGCACAAATAAAATGAAACTCTGCAACTATTTGTGTACCCTTGTTTTACTCAGCAGGAGCCATTATTTACTATATATATTCGTAGATTATATGATATTTTCTTTTTCTTATCAAAATAGAGATGCAAGCAGTCAATGCATTGTTTTGCTAATTTAATGAAGACATCTCTAGCATATAAGGAATTAATTAAATCTGTTTATCATAAGTACTTCCTCTTCTGTACATAAGTAATGTGATCAAAACTTCACTCTGATGCAGGATTGCATGGGAACAAACATAACCCTGCAGTGTGTGGTTTTCATACTGTCTTTTTCTTTAAATATACAAATGGGTACACATTATACTAATTACGGTACAGGTTTGAACTTATGTATGTATATATTTACTATATAATTCCATTAGAGCATACGGTGCTTCACAGAGGTGTGAATCAGAAAAACGTATAGATCGGACAACAGGCTCTTTAAAGGTAAATACACATTAAGAAAGAAGACCCTGCTCTGAAGAGCTTATAATCTGTATATGACAGCTGGCCAGTCGGACACACACCCACACATACTACTTACAGGGAATACAGATGCCCTCACGGGAAAGTCATAATCAGTTACAACATTTGTTTTTATTGCAGATCAACATTATGGTCAGAATTTAAACACTTTACTAGGTGGTATTGGACAGTAAAAAGGTGTTTGTACTGCGCAGCCTCAAAACATCTATTAAGTTGTTTGGGGTGGGGGAATAGAAAACTGCTTTCTGCAGCTAGAATGCAACCCAAAGTATGTGAACTTCAGCCATAAAGTCATAGGTAGATTGCAAAGTCTCCAAAGACCCACTTTACAGTGTTTTCAAGCCAGATGCAGGGGGTCTATGGGGACAAAATCATACAGGACAGGAAACTAAACAAATACTTCAGTCCTACGGTTCAGTTTCTTCTCACAGAACCAGTGAAGGAGCCCTTGGTTGTCTCTTTTCAGACTCCCATTCTGCTCCCCCATTGGTCTGTCTGAACTCATATTGCAGTCCCAGCTCCATCCGCAGGTCTGACTCCAGGGAGACAGACATGTTGACCCAGTACTGTTGGAGTGATAGCTGCCCTTTAAGCTATGATCAAGATGTAAAACTTGGGCAAAACAATACCCTTCAAGAAAAATAAATAAAACCCATTAGCCAGTTCCATGTCCTTTACGTATTTTATGCAATTTACCAAAAGAATGCATCTAGTCTGTAGCTCCTCTTTTCTTTGGGAGTTCCTTCTACCCACAGACTGCATATATAAACAAAAACTAATTAACAGTTGTGGAAAACATACACACTTCAGGGTTTATGTGGTTCATGCACAGACCCGTGGAATGACATTTAAAGAAGACATCTGCATTATGGGGAAGGTCTGGAAATTAACAAACTCAGTTTCACTAATGCAGTGATTCTCAACCATGGTGCCGTGGCACTTTGGTGTGCCACGGACATCAACTTAGGGTGCCCCATGTTTTCTATGAAGACTAGCAAAAATGGATTTTTAAATAATGATTTATAGTAATTATTATGCGCAATATGTTTGCCAAAGAGGGACAATTGTGTTTTAGGGGGTGTGGCCGGTGCATGGGGCATTACCGAGAATTTTTAGGCTGTTTCATGACCTATTGACACCTCCTTGTGTTATCTAATAAATGACTTATATCAAGACCAAAGTATTTTATTTAAGCACACTAATTTATATACACATATACTGACATTTAAAGAAACAATAATGTGAGTTTTATTGCTGTGGAGCAATGTGATACACACACCATGCAATCTGGTCTCCTAAAATTAGGGACATTAGGTTGGGAAAGAGGGACAGTGGGATTTGGGTCTAAAAGAGGGACACTTGAGAGGTATGTTACTGTAGTCAACATTTTGGTTATCCTAGGATCCTTATCAAGGTCTTGCTAAAGGTCCTAGCTGGACCAAAATATTGACCACAATAAAACAGTCTGACAATGTCTGTATGTCCCATGGGTGCTTTTGTATAGGTATTTTTAGTACACAATGTACATATTAATTTCAAAAAATAAAAATGCATTATTCTATAGAATGTTTCTCCACAAATACAAATATGTATTATATAGTGTAAGCAGATTTTTTTAACCAGAAAAAGAAGCATAATTCGTATAAAGCAAGAATATCTCTTTAAGGGCCTCAAAGGGTTAAACTGAGAAACATGAAACATGCACACTGCAAGACTAAGCAGCAATCACAGAAGCCCTGGTTTGTGCATTTTCGTACAAGTATGCCCCACATAAAAGTAAAGAGGGCCAGTGGAACATACAATGACACACTACACTATAGCCACTGCCACCAGCTAGTACACAGCACAGGCAAAAGCAAGGCCTCCCTTGGAGACACACAGCTCTCACCTGGGTGAGCCGCCGCTGCCATGCCAACTTCGGTATCACTTATGCGCAGTAAAGGTTAATTCCAAGCTCCTCCTCCTCCGCCCGGTGCCCGTTAACAAGATGGCGATGATGAAGTTTTGGTTTTGTTTTGCTTTTTTTTCCTTGAACGGGAGTAAGAACTGCGTTGTACAACCTACTCTGCCGGTGGGGGCGGGAGTTGTGACAGCAACACTACACTAGCCAATGGAATCGGGCGCCTGGGACAAGCCACCGCCCACTACCCACAGGGTGCGGCCAGCAGGGTAGGTTGTTTCATAAAGAAATCTACAGAAGAAACGAATTGTTGCGTAAAGACGTTTTACTCAGGTTCCTGATCTGTGCATTGTGATTGGATGAGGACTGGGAAATGTGCCCAAGCATTCTCATTGGTGATATAATGGAGCAGTCTAATTGGGTGGAGCGACAAGGATAACTACGTATACGTCATACTGTAATGAGACCAGGGAAACTAGATATTTATTGGGCACGTTATCTATTTTATGGGAAAAAAATATACATATAGTGCTTTTTTTTGCAAATAAACTAAGAGCGCTTTCACTGCTGATAAATGCGTTATATTAGCTTAATCATTTAATATACAGAACAGTGCCCTCTTGTGTCCAAACAGATGATCAGGCAAATAGACATTCTATTAGAGAGGAGAAGCAGTAAACCTTTGTAATTAAATTATATAGTACTAGTTGAAGAGCCCTGTACAAGGGCCACAGTGCCACCCAGCAACAGCCGCGGTGCAGTCATGCACAGTACAGACTGCCCGCGCCACGACTGATACGGAGTGCTGCCAATTCAGACCATAGTCCTCCCTGTGCACAGAAGAATTCGGGGCGTCCCGCTCCATTATAAGCCGAGGCGCTGGCAGTCTGTACTGTGCATGACTGCAGTGCACACAGCCAACTGCACTGCTCATGACAGCTTCTGACAAACATACATTTAGCGATTATATAGGATTTGTTTTCATTTTAAGTAAAATAAAAGTACTCTCACTGCTGAGAGATGCATATTTCCATAGTTAGTTTAAACCTTTTTTTTTTTTTTGCATTAGCAGTGCCCTCTAGTGGTCAGATACCAATTAGTTACTCTGTTACATTCTATTTGAGAGGAAAGTCAATGACAGTTCTATATAGAACATGATAGAAACTGCTGAGTCATGCTCTCAGTTAGTACTATCAGGAAGTAAACCCATAGTAAATGTATTTCCTGATTATTTAAACTGTTATGACTTCAATAAAAATATATTGGTGGGAGTAGCATTGTTTTACTGAGCAGGAAAAGCTCTGTAACATACAGATGTTCATAAAGAAAAGTCTAATACTCCTATTAGTTTTCCATATAATGTGATTTTAACAGCTCTAACTCTTTGTGACAGCTTACATTGGAATCAAAATAACTGTCTGCAGTAGGAGCACCCTGGTTTTACCCAAGATAACCCCTATAACATAAATGTTTTCCCAAAAGAGTGTATTTCTTTGAGAACCAGAGGGCGTGCAATGCTCACTCGATAAGCCCACCTACTCCGTTGCAAGCTCCATTTCAGTCTAGACCAGAGATTCTGAAGCAGGGCACATTGGCAAGCCCTGGAAACGAGCTTAGGATGGCGCTGTCTTTCTGTGAAGATTTTACCCTTTGGCTCCTATAAAATGTTAGGGGTGCAGTGAAAATTCCAGAATCTGTGTTAGGGTGCCCTGATCAAAAACTAGATTGAGAACCATGGGTGTAGACTAACAGCACTACTCTGCAATGCGCAGTGACAGAAACTCATATCACAGGAATGGGTCCACACAGAGCTCCGCAATTCACTGGACACCATCCACATAAATGTGACACATGCATATCACTAGATCGCAAAGTCCTCTCATTCTCCTGCCAGCTAATAAGAACGAGATTCGTCATGTCTGAGTGCTTATACCATTATATTGTTGCTTACCGTTACTTATCTGATGTAGATTGTTATTAATAGGGAGTAACACTTCGTATGTTTTGCACAATTGTCTTGTCTTTCATTTTTATATAATTTATCTTATTTTAATAGATATATGGTGTATGCCACTCTGACACTTACAGGGGTAAAGGAGGGCTGCTGCTGTTCTTGGTGCTGAAATCTCTTTGCTGTCTGTGGACGAATGCATCCTCATTGCTCTCCCTTGCCACCCCAACACATCAGCCGCTGTACTCTAACATAAAAATTACCAATGTCTCCTCCACCCCCTTGCACAAATATCTCTTAGTGCACCTGGCAAAGGCTTTCTTTTTCTCCATAGAAAAATGATCTCCACACATTGCCAGATATACTTCACCATTTTATAGCACCCCATTCTTCTTAGTACATTAGCCTTTGGGAGGCTCCGACTTTACCCAGCCGTGCAGATTACGGAGAACTTCTGCTGCGACTTGGCGGACCTGTCACCTTAAAAACATAGTAATGGTTAGATATTACTGCAATGCTCGATTCTTCAATGTATATTTTTATAATGAAGTGTACCTTTGTAACTGCTCATGACGTTGCTGTTTTCGTTTAAAGCAAAACTATCACCAAACTCAAATTGAGCCCCAAATCCTTATTACCATAGTGATATGCATATCCATACTTGTATTTTGCTGCATAAGTATGGCAATAGTGAGAAATAGAACTTTTTAGGCAGGCAGCAGCGGCAGGGATCTTGCTGTAGGCGCTCTCTGCACCTGTGCTGTCAGTCCCTTCCGGTGCCTTAAGGTACCAAGAAATTCAATTCACCAATCATGGAGGTGAAGTGGACGGACAGCGCAGACTAAAAGATGCCTTTTCTGCAAGATGTCTGCGCTGTTGCATGCCGAATTAGTTCTATTTTTCACTAACGCCAGACTTATTTAGCAAAATAAAAGTATGTATACGCATATCGCTATGTTAATAAGGATTTGGGGGGCTATTTAAGTTTGATGATAGTTCCGCTTTAATTAAAAGTGTCTCATTCCTGCCCCCTTTCCATGCCTCTCTTCAGAGAAGATGGATAGCAACGAGGGCCAATCTTCTGTTAGCATAAGGAAAAACCTGCCCTCCTTCGTCAAGAAGGGCAGGATTTTCCTTATACTGCTAGAAAGAAGATTGTCTCTCGTTGTGGTCTGTCCAGTCAAGAAACCAGATTTCAGATCTGAGGGGAGGTAGTGTTACATATGGAAAAGGGGCTGGAAGGGGACACACAATTAAAGCGGAACTACCACCCGACACAATCTTTAGCTTCACTAAGTCCCCATCTGGCAACTAGCTGCTTAGTAGCGCTAGTCGCCAGAATAATTACCTTATTTAATAGATTTCTGCTCTCTTCCATGGGTGACAGGCAGGATGGAGCGCGGAAATCTTGTCATTGTGACGTCCATGCACCTGCGCTGTCAGTCCCAGCCGGAGCCAAATGGCTCCTAGCAACGCCTCCTAGAGCCGGCTGGGACTAACAGCGCGGACGTCACAATGGCAAGATGTCCGCGCTCCGTCCTGCCTGTCACCCATGGAAGACAGCAGAAATCTCTTAAATCAAGTAATTATTCTGGCGACTAGCGCTACTAAGCAGCTAGTCGCCAGATGGGGACTTAGTGAAGCTAAAGATCGTGTCGGGTGGTAGTTCCGCTTTGCAATAAAATTAAGATGACAACGTTATGAGCTGTTATAAAGGTTTGTTTTGTTATTAAAATGTATATTGAAGAATCAAGCTTCAATTAATATCTAACCATTACTATCTTTTTAAAATTCTGTTTGCATATTTGAAAACTTAATTATAAATCCCATATGCATTTCGATGGCCAAAAGTCGAGCAGAGCAGTTTAGGAGATATTCATCCTTTTATCTCTGTATGGCAAGCTGTCATAGGGAGATACCATATTCTAATTTATGCTTATTAAGCCCTAAGTGTAGCACAGAGATTGATTAGCTTATTAGCTGCAAAAATAAAGACATTCACTTAAAAAAATCAGAAATTGAAGTATGAATATCATAAAGTACACATCTGCTGATATTTTGGCTAAAACAAAAAACAGGCAGTTTTGAATTAAGTTTAAAAATATGCAATGGCGGCAGGTTCTTTTTATGCTATGAGAACTTTATTCCCACAGCCTACATGTAGAAGCCTTAATTTTCAAAAACCCTTACTGAGGTCTTTTTAATGAGCAGAGGGGTATGCAATGAATTGCCTTGCAATGCACTCACACTGCTCTGGTTCTTAAAAGTGTAGCTAAGACACAAGTCTACACCAAACAATTACCAAAATCTGTACTGGCCAAAAGGCTCTTCTGTGAGTAAAAGCATTAAAGTGGATCTCTGATGTCAAAATGAAGTTATGGTCTATGGGTGTAAGTCATCTATTACTATGTATAAACAAAACTTGAAAGTAATAAAATATTCACCTTACATAGTTTTTGATAGTTGTCTGCTTCTGTGGTGCTGTGGAACAGCTCTGCCATCTTGCCTGCAAAAACTGTGATTGGAAGCTTAAACCCTCCCATTACATGCTAATCGTCCTTGAAAGACTGCTCAGTTCCTGCTTGAGGGCGCATATTTCTTTCCCAAGCAGGCAATGTTTGTGAACATGCGTCACATGGTAAAAGTGACGGCATCACTGAATAGCAAAATGTGTCTTACATATTCTTTATCCCCATATGTATAGGGTGTACGCTACACCTAGTACATGTATGGGTAACTGTATGGTAGTAACTATACCCAGTTGTTTCAGGTGTATGACATGTGGCACACTTCCCCCAACAGGGCTAACAGAACCCCCAGATTAAATACATTTGAATATTTTTATGTTTTTTAAAACTATAAATGAACATCAAGGTGTTAAAGAGGAACACTGCCAAAGCTCAGTTTGGTTGCTCTGGAGCTAATTTTTAGAAGGGCAAGCAGACATGCTATGTATAGAATGAGAGCGCATGTTAAGCTTTACATGCATGTGCTCTCACCAGAGATAATGAGGGAGGGCTTGAAGAGACAGAGGGAAGTCACAAGAGTCAAATGCGGCATGGGTTTCGCTGCGGCAACCTAGCGGGTGACATCAGCATGCAGAACTTAAAATCATCAAAGCTCAAGCATGGAAATTATTTCAGGAAAAATAATAAGTGGTAAGCTTACACCTTACTCAGATAATTCATTTGAGGCAAACTTTATGAGATGGGAGAGATCTAGTTTAATTATCTGACTGTGAAACACGGAATAGCATAAAATGTAGGACCCCTGTGATTCCCAACTCCTTATCCCGATCTTAACAGTCACCAGCAAGGGTATCCTTTTAAAATGTCTCACTGCATGAAAGCACAAGATTCTCAGGTCGTGCTATGAAGTATCGCTCATCTGCTGTCATATATATAGAACAGCCATATTTGCTTAGGTATTGCGAAGACCATGAAAATCCCACCACATTTTACTAGCTTCAACTCTCTCTAATTGCAATTTTCTTTGAAAAGCAGAACCATATTGATAGGCAATAGCCAGCCAGAACATCAGTCTGCATGGAGATGGAGAGAGAGCCTGGAGCAGCTCTCATCAACATGATGCAGCTCTGGGAGTGGTTCAAGAGAGAGAAGGAGAGGCTCAGAGACTGGTTTAGAAGGGATATGTTCAGGAGTGAGAGACGATTTAGGAGGGAGAATGAGCGGTATAGGAAGCAAAATTGGGCTGTTCTGTATATATGAGATCAGATGAGCAGTGTTTCATAGCGAAACCTGAGAATTTTGCGCTTTCATGCAGTGTGAGATTCTCAGGTTGCCATTTTTATAACTGCGACATGGTTAATGTGAGATGTGGTTGCACGCTTTTTTGCTCGCAACCTTTTAAAAGTGAACCACCGGCAAGCAGAAAGCAGGCCACACTTGATGAAGCACAGTAAGCATCCAGTTAAAAAATCAGTTGCTTTATATGAGACTCACAGACAATGGACAAAACTGCACTAAGTGGTGTTCCTTACATGTAACGACATTCTTTCTTTTTTGTGTTGTCATTCACCTGCTCCTCATCCATTAGGGAGTATGTAGTCACCTAATAATTTATTCATGATCATTTGTTGCTCTTAACAGTATTATCGACATTGGAACAAGAACACATGCAGTGGAAAATGGTGGGCCACCACAATTATGGTCACAATTTATCAAGTCATTTGGAGCCAATGTTCCCTCTAATCTAGGGATGTGCAGCCTGTGATCTCTAGCTGTTTTGGGGCTACAATTCCCAGGATGTGGATGGTGGGAATTGTAGTCCAACAAAAATTGGGGTCTTGCCATTTCCCCATGCCTGCACTAACCTATTGCATGATGGGTCAACAGTGATTATTTGCCTCCCTCCCCAACCAAAAGACCTTCGTTGTTCTTCTCCCTGCCTAGGTGTTATTTCCATGGGAACTGGCACCTTGAGCAAGAGCATCACCAAAAAAGTTAAAGGCAACAAGTTCTACTCCTTGTGTTACATATGTGACCCAAGTCCCCCAAATGTCTGTACATTATGTTTAACTCTTTTGTTTGATCAATGGTCAGTAAAGAGATTGAAATTCATCTTTGGGATCAAGAGATAGTCTGAACTTCTAAAGTGTGTCTTCTACAGTGTAATATAGAGTGAATATGTGCTGTTGGGGTTGGTAAAGTGTGCAGGTGTTGAATTATAGGAATCATTTCTACTGCACCAGACTGGGCAAGTCTGTGAGGGCTGCATGAAGCCCCCACCCACCAGTTATCCACTACTCACTTAAGGTGGAACCATCACTTTGTAATAGATATGTTATTTTGAAAGAGCTTTCAAAAGCAGTAATATATACTTCTATATGACTGGTGTGAACCATATAGTAGTCATGCTGCAGGTCCTAATATAGAATTCAAAGCAAACAAGAAAATAAGTTGGAAAAGGTACAATATATTGTCTGTGTTCAATCCTGCTCTCCAACAGAAGCAGAGTAGTCCAGTATAATATACCTCTACTTAAATATCCAGCGGTGATAGTAATATACAACTTTATAATCAATAAACATTAAAACCCATAGCAGTATGCCCATTATTATATGTTAAGTGTCGTTAAAAACAGTAGCAGTGGTAAATATATATTTGCTGTCACAAACCACAGCAGCGGTAAATCGATACTCCACTATCACTATGTATAAAAACAGGATGATTTAATTTTATCAGGGTGCATAGAGACAGCAGATGGTTCGAGTGAATATATTTGGCCTGGGTGATTCTGTTATTCCCTTGCACTTTGTCAAAGAGGAAGTTTAGTAAACCTTTAGTGTTCAATTTGAAACACTTGAAAATATGTATTTAATAAGCTGATGCTTAGAGACACAATTGCTAAGACAGAAGTAGAAATGGCAGGTAGAAGAAGTGAATCCCTAAAGCTCTTCAAGTAGATAAGAGCACTAGTAGTTAAACTGGATCCCTGTCACATCATCCTATAATATAAAAGGCTAGATGTATGTTTGTCCCATGCAATCATGCGCAGTAGAGACTGACCGAACGCAGGCCGATGCAGTCATGCGCAGTAGAGACTGACTGAACGCAGGCCAATGCAGTCATGCACAGTAGAGACTGCCCGAACACAGTTCAATGCAGTCATGCGCAGTAGAGACTGCCCGAACGCAGGCAGATGCAGTCATGCGCAGTAGAGACTGCCCGAACACATGCCGATGCAGTCATGCGCAGTAGAGACTGACCGAAAGCAGATGTTTGTCCGATGCAGTCATGCCCAGTAGAGACTGACCAAACGCAGATGTTTGTCCAATTCAGTCATGCGCAGTAGAGACTGACCAAACGCAGATGTTTGTCTGATGCAGTCATGTGCAGTAGAGACTGACCGAATGCATATGTTTGTCTGATGCAGTCATGTGCAGTAGACACTGTCTGAATGCACAGAATGCTGGGAGGTGTAGTTCTGAGGTTTTACGCACTTTGGCCCACTTACACGGGCTTTTATACTAGTATAGAGATAGACTAGTGTATTTGAAAGAACTAATGTCTCAGTGCATAACCCCCGTTATCTCCCCTCTTTATCACACCTTAGTGCAAAACTCCCTGGAGTCATTCTGGAGCAAATTATCTGCACCATAAAATGTCTCCAAATATCCACTGATTTAAGTGTTGCTTTTAACCCCTTCAATGCTACTGAGGACTCAAAAGCATTTCTTCTCAATGCACTAGAGTCTTCTACAGCACCCAACAGATTAAACCCCTGTTGAAAACAATTGGTATGTTCATTTGTTCCGTAGGGAGCAGATGATTTGCTCCAGAATTATCCCAGTAGTGCATAGAACATTGGCCTCGCTGGTTAATGTTCGAATGACTTTTGGAATTGAATCCTATAGCTGCATTATTGAAGTCTATTGTGCTGAGGTTATATTGCCACTGATCTCTATTTCCTTTCTGTGTTTCTGTCTTGAGAGGGATTACTTTCTTATCCCTGGTGTGTATAACTGACACGTGCTATCATATTGCTGCTTTATCCTTAAGTAATCTAAGTTGTACATGAGTTTTCAACCGTTACTTAAGTGAGCCTGTCACAATGAGTTGGGTGTCTCATACCACCCAAGTGTTCCTCTTTCAAGACCCAAATCCCTGTGTCCCTATTTTCCACCCTGGTGTCCCTGTGTTTAGGAGATCAGACTGTGTGGTGTGTATAGAAGTGTATCACCCTGGTGTCCCTGTGTTTAGGAGATCAGACTATGTGGTGTGTATATAAGTGTATCACCCTTGTGTCCCTGTGTTTAGGAGATCAGACTGTGTGGTGTGTATAGAAGTGTATCACCCTGGTGTCCCTGTGTTTAGGAGATCAGACTGTGTGGTGTGTATAGAAGTGTATCACCCTGGTGTCCCTGTGTTTAGGAGATCAGACTGTGTGGTGTGTATAGAAGTGTATCACCCTGGTGTCCCTGTGTTTAGGAGATCAGACTGTGTGGTGTGTATAGAAGTGTATCACCCTGGTGTCCCTCTTTTTAGGAGATCAGACTGTGTGGTGTGGTGTGTATAAGTGTATCACCCTGGTGTCCCTGTGTTTAGGAGATCAGACTATGTGGTGTGTATATAAGTGTATCACCCTGGTGTCCCTGTGTTTAGGAGATCAGACTGTGTGGTGTGTATAGAAGTGTATCACCCTGGTGTCCCTGTGTTTAGGAGATCAGACTGTGTGGTGTGTATAGAAGTGTATCACCCTGGTGTCCCTGTGTTTAGGAGATCAGACTGTGTGGTGTGTATAGAAGTGTATCACCCTGGTGTCCCTGTGTTTAGGAGATCAGACTGTGTGGTGTGTATAGAAGTGTATCACCCTGGTGTCCCTCTTTTTAGGAGATCAGACTGTGTGGTGTGTATGGAAGTGTATCACCCTGGTGTCCCTGTATTTAGGAGATCAGACTGTGTGGTGTGTATATAAGTGTATCACCCTGGTGTCCCTGTATTTAGGAGATCAGACTGTGTGGTGTGTATAGAAGTGTATCACCCTGGTGTCCCTGTGTTTAGGAGATCAGACTGTGTGGTGTGTATAGAAGTGTATCACCCTGGTGTCCCTGTGTTTAGGAGATCAGACTGTGTGGTGTGTATAGAAGTGTATCACACTGCTCCACAGCAATAAAACTCACATTAATGTTTGTTTAAACTTCAGTATATGTGTTTATTATTTAGTCTGTGTAAATAAAATACTTTAGTCCTGCTCTAAATTATATATTCAGTTACACAAAGAGGTGTTAACAGGTCATGAAATAACCTAAAAATTTGCAGTATCCACACACACACACACACACACACACACACTCACTAGCCATATCTCAAGCAACACCAACTAAAACATTATGGGAGGTATGGTGTTTCTATATTTTGTATTACTTATAATTTTAACCCTGGAGAAATGTGGTTGACTTCAGCTGGGGAAATAACCTGCAGTCCTAGTGTAAAGTGGACTGAGTGTTCCAGCATTAGAACGGGCTTATAATATATCAGTGCTTATCCTGTGATTCCAGATCTGCCTCACTCTCTAGGAAGTCACCAGCCGCAGGGAACTATACCTGGAATCATTTGGTGTTCTTAAACTGGAACTGTCACTTTGTAACAAATAGGTGATTCGGAAGGGGCTTTCAAAAAGCACCTAGATTTATGTTGGTTATTTTTTATGTGAAACAAAAATTTATGAGATATTTAGCTTTATTTGTCAGTTAGTGCAAGACTAGCTGGCAAGTCTGGTGCACACACACACACACACTACACAATAAAATTAAAACACTTTATCCCCAAAATTAGCAGGATATAAATGAAAAAAGCAACATTGCCACCTAGTGGTGACATTTCATAAACTGAATTTTGATTAAAAAAAAGATTGATCGTTAATATTTTTTTTAACAAAGTCGTTGCTAGCATGGGTGTTTCATTGTTTAGCTCTACTGGTAAAATAACTGCAATATCTTTGCTATCACTTTAAAGGAGCAGTAAACTATTTTTATGAAAATATATTGTAGGACATTTCCTTTTGAGTAATATAATTGTACTCCCACTGCTAATAGATGCATATTTCCAGAGTTATTACTGTTTAAACCCATGTTTTTTTAAATTAGCAGTGCCCTCTAGTGGTCAAGTTCCAATTAGTTATTATGTTACATTCTAATGGAGAAGAAAGTCAGTGACATACATTTATCCACAGAATGTGATAGAAACTGCTGAGTCACTTCCTTTCAGTTAGAACTATAAGGAAGTGAACACAGTAAATTCACTTACTGATTATTTAAACTGTTATAAAGTTTGAGTACAACAACTGACAGTGGTGGGAGTACCCTAGTTTTACTCAGCAGGAAAAGCTCTATAACATATATGTTTTCATAAAAAAAGTTTACTGCTCCTTCAAACTTTTAAGGACCAGAAGGTCGTGCAACATATCTCTGGTCCATCAAACTCTCTAGCTGACTGCAGGGGAATCCGGTCCCTGGGCAAGCGGAGGCTCTTCAGCAGAGCCGAGATCGCATTATTGAGACAGAAATCCTTCACTGGAATGGTCTATAAAGTGTGCTTGGTTGGCAAGGACACTTTGTAGACCATTCCAGTGAAGGATTTCTATCTCAATAACATGATCTCGGCTCTGATTTAGAGCTTCTGCTGGTCTTAGGACCACATTCCCTGCAGTCAGCTTGATCGCTGATGTCAGGGAAAGGGGACGGAGGGGGGAACTTTAAATATGATTATCTAAAGGTTTGAGAGATAGGACTGGGGGCATTTAGTTTTGTTTTGTAATGGCTACAAAATACAGTTTAGTTAATATTTGGCAATATTATCCCTTTCAGTCTTAGAGCTCTTTCAGAACTAGACTGTAACACCTCTTTTCACTTTAGTTCTGCCACCGTTCTGAACTCATCTTTCTGCTGCGTTGCCAGAAGATATTATTCTAGTTGGGTCATAGCTTATGGCCAGTCCATGTGAGCTTTGGCAGAGTATTACTGGCTGACTCCCACATAGATCGGCCTTAATTAACTTAAGTTATTATTATTATTATTATTCTTTATTTATATAGCGCCAACTAATTCCGCAGCGCTGTACAATTGGGGAGTAGACATACAGAGGTATTAAATAGTACAATCAGATGTGTAGAACAGGAGGATCAGAGGGCCCTGCTCGTGAGAGCTTACAGTCTAGAGGAAGGTAGGTTTGATACAGAAGGAGTAAGTGCTATTGCGTTTAAGTGCCTCCTGCCACATGAACTGCCAGTCAGTGGGTGGGAGTGAGAAGTGCCATTGAGTGCAGTAGTCCGTGCAAGGGGTGAATCTTGGTGATGATGTTTATGGAGGCAGTTGATAGGCCTCCCTGAAGAGGTGAGTCTTCAGGGAGCGTCTGAAGATTTGAAGGCTGGGGGAGAGTCTGATTGGGCGGGGGAGGGAATTCCACAGCTCAGGTGCAGCACGGGAGAAGTCCTGTAGGCGGGAGTGGGAGGATGTGATAAGAGCTGTGGAGAGCAGAAGGTCATGTGCAGAGCGAAGATGGCGGGCGGGAGTATATTTGGAAATGAGAGATGAAATATAGGGGGGTGCAGTGTTAGTGAGTGCTCTATAAGCTAGCACCAGAGTTTTGAATTTTACTCTGTATGCTAACGGGAGCCAGTGTAGGGACTGACAGAGGGGTGTGGTGTTAGAGAAGCGATGAGTGAGGTAGATTAGTCTTGCAGCAGAGTTCATTATGGACTGTAGCGGGGTTAGTCGGGTGAGAGGCAGGCCAATTAGTAAAGAGTTACAGTAGTCAAGACGGGACATGATGAGTGTTTGGATTAGAATTTTGGTAGTGTCTTCTGTGAGAAAGGGTCGGATTCTAGAGATGTTGCGGAGGTGGAGGCGGCATGAGTTGGAGATTGACTGGATGTGAGGAATGAAGGATAGGGCAGAGTCAAATGTGACCCCCAGGCAGCGTGCTGTAGGGGTTGGTGTGATGGAAGTGTTGTTAACGGTGAGGGTAATGTTTGGGATAAGGCTGGTTGTAGATGGAGGGAAGAGAATTAGTTCAGTTTTGCTAAGGTTAAGTTTGAGTTGATGGGAGGACATCCAGGAAGACACAGCAGACAGACAGTCAGACACTCGGGACAGGAGGGAAGGAGAGAGGTCTGGGGAGGAAAGATATATTTGGGTGTCATCAGCATAGAGATGATGGTGAAACCCAAAGGAGTTTATTAGTTTTCCAAGGGAAGCAGTGTAGATTGAGAAGAGCAAGGGTCCCAGTACTGATCCTTGGGGCACACCAACAGACAGTGGGAGGGGTGGGGAAGTGGAGCCGGAGTATGAAACACTGAAGGAGCGGTTGCAGAGATAAGATGAAAACCAGGAGAGTGCAGTGTCGCAGAGGCCTAGGGAGTGGAGGGCTTGGAGGAGGAGTGGGTGATCGACTGTGTCAAATGCGGCTGACAGGTCCAAAAGAATGAGTAGGGAGTAGTGGCCTTTAGACTTGGCTGAGAGCAAGTCATTGGCCACTTTAGTGAGGGCAGTCTCAGTGGAGTGATGAGGGCGGAATCCGGATTGCAAGGGATCTAGCAGGGAATGGGAGCAGAGGAATTTAGTGAGCCGGTTATATGCAAGGCGCTCGAGAAGCTTGGAGGCAAACGGGAGTAGGGAAATTGGCCGGTAATTTGACAATGAGTTTGGGTCCAGTAAGCCTTGCAACCTCCATTTAGCTGGTGTGGATAATCTTCCAATGTTCCATAGACGACCTTGCAGATTCACCCTTCAGCGTCTTGACTGCATTCTGTCTGAGCCCAGTAAAGATAAGATGCAGCTTGCTGGATTTTTGGTGCTTTCATGCAATATGATAGTCACTTGTGTGAAAGGTTCCATAGTCCAGCAGATGATTTTTCATCAAAGACAACATTACCAGTGCAATATCGCTGCTTTGTTATCACCTGTGTGAAAGGGGCCTTTAGGCTAAGCTTTCCAAAGATAATGATATCAGCACTGCCTGGTGAAAAATGTGAGCTATAAAGATTTTTGAATGAAGCATCTACCAACAACAGAAATACCCATTTGTAACTCAGCAGGAAAAGCCATACAATATATATTTTTCACAATGAAACATCACTGCACCTTAATAAATGTCTGTGCCCCATGAAAACGGCACCCTGAGAAGTTGCCCCTCATATCCACCTCTGTTTATTGGAATTTTATCATAAACACACACATATTAAGAAAAAGACTGATATAAATCCAGTTGTTTAACTATGAAATTGTTTCAACAGCAGTAAGTTTCATTACTGATATGACTTCTATTTACACAATTTTTACCAGAGTATCCTTTATTAACCCTCTGAGGACGAGAGGGGTGAGCAACGCATTGGGGGGTTAATGTTTTATTAAGACTTGAGGATGGACGGTCATTTTCTTGTAGGGAAACACAGATGTCACATTCTGTCAAAGCAGTCAATGGCCATTCTCTCACTAGAATTTAGACCTCTGTGGTGCTGTAGAGAACGCTCATGTTGTGCAATGACATCCAGTAATGCCATGTGATTTCACCCGCATTGCTTCACTACAACCAATGAGAAGCACTCTCCTGTCTTGCCTTAGAAGTATTCCTTAACGGTAGAAAAGAAATGTGGTCACCCTAACTATGAATTAATCTAGGCAAAGCCAACACACTGGGGCCATTTTTAACAGCACAGCGAGAGATTAGTTTGCCTTGAACATAACTAATTAGCATGGAATTAGCATAGAGTGCCACCAACACACTGAAGTTAATTTCTCAAATGAAAAATCACTAGTACAACATACAGGCACGTTTTAATTCTCCATAAATCAAAAACTTGTCTTCAGGTGGCAAGTCCACTTTGTTCCCACCCCCCTTGAATGCTAGAAAGACTCATACCTCCCATGTGTCTCTCTTTAGGAGGGACAACTGATCTTAAGACCTAAATCCCTCTGTCCCTCTTGCCCACGCTGGTGCCCCTCTGTCTTCTGTGTATACAAGTGTGTCACATTGTTCCACTGTAATAAAACTCACATGAATGTTTGTTTAAGCCTTACTATGAGTGTTTATAGATTAGTTTGTGTGAATAAAATACTTTGGGTCTTATCCTAAATCATTTTTTCAATTAGATAAAGAACAGTCAATAGGTCATGAATTATCCTAAAGATTCTCAATAATGCCAACCAGTCACGCCCCCACTACCACCACCTAAAAAATATAAGTGTCCTACTTAGACCATATGAAATGTTTCGAGGTATGGAAAGTTTCCAACACTATGCAAATCAATGCATTGGAGACCTCTGTAGCATCCAAGGGGTTAACATCTATTTACGGTGCTTGCTAGAAATAAGTCCATGCAAGACTGCTGTCATTGTCCTGCTAGTCACATGGGATGCTTCCTCTGGCCAGATCTGCAGTTGTTCTATTAACGATCTTATTGCCCTTCGTGTAATCTGCAAAATAGATCTTGATGTCCATTGAAACTGTACTCTGGTGCATTCCCAGCTAAACAATTCATGAAACGGTCCTGCTAGGATAGGCTGGATAACACAGGCAGACTCAGATGAGACTGCAGGAGAGCTAGCGTGAGGATTGTACTGTGCACATGGAAATTAGTCTGACTGCAGGCACAAATGACAGGATTAGCAGGTAAGCCTATCTTTTACACTCATCCCATTATTTAACATCCGGCTACAACAATGTGCACTTATACACGTACCAGAAAATCATATTAAAATCTGCATTCTATTCCTAGATAGAAACACAGGCTAATTTAATCCAATTGGGTTTTCAAGGGTCTCCACTACGATGCGATTGGTTTGCTCAAGAATTGATAGAGATCTTCTTGGTCCATCAGTTTGAGGCAATTGTGGAGCAACTGCATGATGACACTTGATAACCCAGTTGGTTTAAATGGGGCTTATAATCCTTTGAGTACCAGAGGGGTGCGCAATGCACTGCTTTGTATTGCGTTGCATACTGCACTGGCACTCAAAGGATTAACCCCTTGAATGCAGGAGAGGCTTCCAACATACTCCGAAGAAATGCATTGGAGACCTCTTCAGCATTCACAGGGTTAAACACCCAATTCAAATCAGCGGAGAACTGGGGACTGTTTTTATAAATTTTGCATTGTCCCTTAAGGATCAAATGGCTTGCTTCAAACTTGCTCCAGGTCTCACTGAGGCCGGTGTCCTAAAAAGATCAGGAGCAATTCTGTAGCATTACAACAGCAGCACGAGGAACAGTATCCTTTGAAAATGTCACACACAAAAAAGCGTGCAACGTAAAGGCTCAATAACCATGTCGCCGTGTTGAAAAGGGCAACATGAGAATCTCGCCCTGCATCAAAAGTGCGAGATTCTCATGTCGCAGCATTAAACGTTGCTGGGGATGATGGGAGTCATGGTCAGCTAAAGGAAGAGGATTGAGCCGTGCTCATTTTCATTTGTTTCTAAAGAATAACTATCACTTTGCTTCGACTTCTGCATGCAGCACAAATGAGATGAAACATTTTTCTTAATCACAAATACTTTGAGAACTACACTGCTGAAACTGACAAATTTAAACAATTCTTACAAATATAAAAAAACAAAAAAACAGGTTTATTTAAAAATGTTGAAATTGTGAAGGTTTTGTGACTAGGAACAGATAAAAATCTTTATTTTTTTTTTTTTTCCCAAATCGGGGCATTAACCCCTTGAGTGTCATTGG
Source organism: Rhinophrynus dorsalis (assembly GCA_037306005.1). Lineage (NCBI taxonomy): Eukaryota > Metazoa > Chordata > Amphibia > Anura > Rhinophrynidae > Rhinophrynus > Rhinophrynus dorsalis. The sequence continues at coordinate 58,401,662 of CM074728.1, forward strand.
GGTACGCAATCTGCTTGAATGCTAAACAGATGTCCAAACCAATGGCTTTGGTGAACACTCTGGTAACCAAGTGGTTAAATTAATTCACAGGTCCACACATGCAAAAAAATGAGTAATTCTGGTGTAAACAAATTGTAAAAAAAAAATAAATAAATAAAAAAAAATGGAAGATGTAAATAATTGAAGCCCATGGAGCATGTACATTGCATTGTAGGGGGAATAAAAAGTCCCCCAATTGCCCATTGATTTAAAAGGGAATTTTGACCCCTTGAATATTCGAGAAGTCTCCAACTCACTGTGTCGGAAGCCTCTTCAGCATTGAAAGGGTTAGCGGGCCCATTAACTCAATGGGTATCTGGGGAATGTTTATTTCTTCCCTTTGGTATGGTTGGTTTGCTCAGAATAGCCCATTTTCTTTTTACATCACCCTCATTATTTTCAAAATCAGACACTGTGAAAATGTGTCCCTCTTTATGAGATATTAGAGCTCCATACCTCCCAAGTGTCCCTCTTCAGTAGATATTACAGGTCCGTACCTCTCAAGTGTCCCTCTTTAGGAGATATTAGGGGCCCGTACCTCCCAAGTGCTCCTCTTTAGGAGATATTAGGGGCCCGTACCTCCCAAGTGTCCCTCTTTAGGAGATATTAGGGGTCCATACCTCCCACTTGTCCCTCTTTAGGAGATATTAGGGGTGCATACCTCCCAAGTATCCCTCTTTAGGAGATATTAGGGGTCCATACCTCCCAAGTATCCCTCTTTAGGAGATATTAGGGGTCCACACCTCCCAAGTGTCCCTCTTTAGGAGATATTAGGGGTCCATTCCTCCCAAGTGTCCCTCTGTAGGAGATATTATTAGTCCGTACCTCCCAAGTATCCCTCTTTAGGAGATATTAGGGGTCTGTACCTCCCAAATGTCCCTCTTTAGGAGATATTATGGCTACATACCTCCCAAGTGTCCTTCTGTAGGAGATGTTAGGTCTACGTATCTCCCAAGTGTCCCTCTTTAGGAGATATTAGGGGTCCATACCTCCCAAGTGTCCCTCTTTAGGAGATATTAGAGCTCTGCACCTCCCAAGTGCCCCTCTTTAGTAAATATTACAGGTCCGTACCTCCCAAGTGTCCCTCTTTAGGAGATGTTAAGGGTCCATACCTCCCACGTGTCCCTCTTTAGGAGATATTAAGGGTCCATAACTCCCAAGTGTCCCTTTGTAGGAGATATTAGGAGTCCATACCTCCCAAGTGTCCTTCTGTAGAAGATATTAGGGGTCCATATCTCCCAAGTGTCCCTCTTTAGTAGATATTACAGGTCCGTACCTCCCAAGTGTCCCTCTTTAGGAGATATTAGGGGCCCGTACCTCCCAAGTGTCCCTCTTTAGGAGATATTAGGGGTCCATACCTCCCAAGTGTCCCTCTTTAGGAGATATTAGAGCTCTGCACCTCCCAAGTGCCCCTCTTTAGGAGATATTACAGGTCCGTACCTCCCAAGTGTCCCTCTTTAGGAGATATTAGGGGCCCGTACCTCCCAAGTGTCCCTCTTTAGGAGATGTTAGGGGTCCATACCTCCCACGTGTCCCTCTTTAGGAGATATTAGGGGTCAATAACTCCCAAGTGTCCCTCTTTAGGAGATATTAGGGGTTTGTACCTCCCAAGTGTCCCTTTGTAGGAGATCTTAGGGGTACATACCTCCCAAGTGTCCCACTTTAGGAGATATTAGGGGTTCATACCTCCTAAATCCCTCTGTCCCTCTTTCCCACCCTGATGTCCCTGTGTTTAGGAGATCAGACTGTGTGGTGGGTGAGCTTACAGCTGACGTCAGGAGAAGAGGAGGAAGAGGGGAACTTTATTGGAGGATATCTCTCAAACCATAGCAGTGTGAGAGATAGGATTTGTGGCATTTAGCTTATTTTTTTTTTTTTTTTTTGATTTAACCCCTTAAGGACCGGACATTATGGGACATTTCCGTCCCATAACGTCCGCATAGGGGCACGTTGAAGGGCCGGTACACGTGACCTGTCACGTGTATCGGCGCGTCATTATGGGGCTTGAAATAGATCGCTCCGATCTTGGAGCGGTCTATTTCATGCCCCATTTTTACTTACAGCGCTCCCGGAAGAGCGCTGTAAGTAAAATGTACGTGACGTACCAGGACCGTCAAGGGTCTTTCAAGAAAGTTTACCCTTGACGGTCCTGGTACGTCAAGGGTCCCTAAGGGGTTAAACTCTTTATTGACAGTTCAAAGCATTACATAGATGTAAAAAGAAAGTAAAATTAAAGAGGAGGACAATGTACAGGATTGAGAGTTCGTAAAATTAAACATCAAGTAAATATAATAATCAGGAAGCTTAAAGACATATTCATGTAAGATAACACATGTCACAACAACCAGAGCATAGTCTGGTAAATGATAAGTACATAAACTCAATAAACAGTAGCAACAGAAATACAAAAATAATCCTCCTTATAGCACAGTAAATATTAAGGCTTCTAGATAATAAGAAAGAGAAGCAGTAGAGATAAAAGAGAAGAAGGAATAGAGAGAAGCAGGCATAGCAGAGAGAAAGAAAAAAGGTAGGGAGAAGAAACAGAATGAAGAGAAAAAGCTAGAACGAGGGGGAAAGGGGGTGAGAGGGAAGGGAAAAATTAGGCTGGAGTCTAGGAGTCATAACCGCCAGTCTCGTCCAAATCATACCATGCTGCTTTTGAGAGAGTGCCATCTGGACATCAGAGGGTCCAACAAAGAAGTATCCTTGTGATTATATCGCAAGGCCATACGGATAAATAAGAGCTGTTCATCAACCTTGTCACACCAAGTTTTAATGCTAGGTGTGGAGGTAGTTTTCCACAACAATGGAATAAGGGATTTAGCAGCATTCAACATAGAGAACAAAAACAGTCGTTTAACAGAGCCAACGGAGGGGAGGTTCCTGAACAAAAGGATCTGCCAAGGGTCTCGTGAGAGTACAATATGCAATGTCTTTTCTATGTAGGAAAGACAAGAAGACCAAAATGGTAACAACAACGGGCAACTCCACCAAATGTGAGCGAAAGAACCAACTTCTGTCCCACATCGCCAACAAGATGGAGTAATTCGTTTGTCAAATGAATGTAGCCGGGCAGGGGTATAGTACCAACGGTAAAGGAGCTTACAATTCATTTCTACATATCTGTTAGAGATGGAGGAGGCGTGGGTGTTTTTCCAGATGCTCGACCACTCAATTGGCGTTAGGACTGATCCTAATTCTTTTTCCCATGCTTGAATATAATGGTGACGAAATGCAGGCTCGTTATCAGAAAGTATTGCATAGATTTTACCTATAAAGCCTCTCCGAGGTAGAGGGGAAGGGTCTAGTAAGCGTTCAAAAGGAGACAGTTTCCTATGTATAGATTGTGAGAAATAAGGTTGGGAGAGCATGCCTTTAAGGCGAAGGTATCTCCAGACCTCCGTAGATGGTAGGTCGAACTGGGATTGAAAAGATGGAAAATCCCTCAGATGAGAGTCATGCCAGAAATGTCGTAACTCCAAACAATAAGCAGGACTCCAGGTTCGAAATTGGTTCATAGGAAGAGTGTGAGGGGTTTGAAACGGCAGAAATACTCCCGATAGGGGAGAGGGATGAAGGAGAAGGTGGCGAGATTTATTCATTAGGGACCAGCGAGAGAGAACATTTTGGACAATCGGGTTGAATGAAGGTAGCACACGTTTAGGGGTGGTGTTACAAAATACTAGAGATAATGGGTCAATAGAGGTAGTAGATCGCTCCAACCGAACCCATAATTTATTATTTAAATTTAATCTCCAGTCAGGGATACTGGCCAATAACGTAGCTTCATAATATTGTCGTATATTGGGGAGTCCAAGCCCTCCAGAAAGTTTTCCTTTGCATAGTGAACTACGATTGATCCGAGGCCTAGTGTGTCCCCATACAAATTTAGAGAGCAGACGAGTTGCTTTAATAAAGAAGGATCTTGGGAGAGAGATCGGGAGGGTTTGAAACAAGTATAAAAATTTCGGTAGAAGCATCATTTTGAAAGCATGAATCCTGCCAGTCCAGGAAAGATACAATTTACTCCAGTGGGTAGTTTGGTCATGAAGGTCCGTTAGAAGACGCGGGTAGTTGGCCCCATAAAGCAGATTTAAATCCGAGGTTAGGGATATTCCAAGATATTTGATCGACTTAGATGACCATTTAAAAGAAAATGATGAAGTCAGGAAGGTACGAATATCTTTTGGGAGATTAAAACATAAAGCTTCAGATTTATGTATGTTGATTTTAAAATCCGAAAAGGAAGCAAAGACGTCAAATTCAGCAAGGAACGCCGGAATAGCGGTTACAGGGTCTGATGTACTTAAAATCACGTCATCGGCAAATAAAGATAATTTACAAACCGTGTCACCAATTGAGATCCCTGGAATAGCATGCGTAGCTCGGATCCTCTGTGCAAACACTTCCATCAAAAGGACAAATAAGAGAGGAGAAAGCGGACAGCCTTGGCGAGTGCCATTAGAGATGTTGAATGGATCTGATAGTGAGCCATTGACTTTAACCCTAGCATTAGGGTTAGTATATAAGGTCATAACATACCGTAAGAATTGGGGGCCAAAGCCAAAAGATCGTAAGGAAGCCAACATGAAGGACCAATTAATCCTGTCAAAGGCTTTCTCAGCGTCAATAGTGAGTAGAATAGAAGGGATATTATGTGTAGTTACGTGATGTATAACATTTAGAATTTTCCTGGTGTTATCCCTGGCGTCACGATGAGGGACAAAACCCGCTTGATCTAAATGGATCAGGGACGACAGTATAGGTTGGAGTCTATTGGCCAAGACTTTCGCAAAGATTTTCAAGTCTAAATTAAGCAATGAGATAGGGCGATAATTCGCACAACTGAGTGGATCTTTCCCAGATTTTGGGATAACCGTAATAAACGCTGTAGAGGTATGAGGATGGAACTGGATGTCATCTGGCATATGAAGAAAGGATCTGGTTAACAAGGGTGACAATATAGAGTGAAAAGCTTTGTAGTATGGTTGTGAAAGCCCGTCAGGTCCTGGGCTTTTCCCGGCTGGAAGAGAGGAAATCACCTGGGACACTTCCTGTTCAGTAATCGGAGCTTCGAGAGAAGCCATAGCATCAGTAGAGACTTTTGGAAGATTGGCTGACTGTAGATATGCATCTAGATCAGGGTCAGTCGACTGAAGATCCCGGGATGTAGTGTCTTGACGTAAGTTATATAACGCGGAGTAGTATGCACGAAACGTAGCCCCGATGTCTGTCGTAGAGTGTAAGATGGTCTGTGAAGAGGAGCGAATAGAGGAAATATACGTGAGTTGTTGCTTTGCTTTTAATTGGCGGGCCAAAAGCTTACCCGGTTTGTTACCATGTTCGAAATGGGCTTGGCGGAATTTTAGAAACGTGCGTTCTACTTTTTCTTGGAGAAGAGACAAGAGTTTCGTCCGTAAGGTAAGAAGGCGCGTATAAGCAGCACCAATAGCAGAAGTTTTGTGTAGGGATTCAATAGAATTAATCTCTCGCAAGAGATTATCAACTTCTGAGGCTATTTGTTTTTTCCGTCTCGCGGCTAGGTCAAGGAGAATACCTCGAATGACACACTTATGAGCTTCCCATACCGCTAAAGGGGACATCCCTGCTGTGTCATTCTCCGCTAAATATAACCTTAAAGCCTTATCAATTTGAGATTTAAAGTCAGAGTAAGAAAGTAAGGATTCATCAAACTTCCAGGGTGATGGAGAGGAGCGCGTCGTTGGGAGGTCTATAGTAATGGTAACCGGGGCATGATCTGACCAGGTGATGTTACCTATTGAAGCATGTTTCAAGGTCGACACCGCATTATGTGATAAAAAGATATAGTCAATCCTTGAGTAAAGAGAGTGAGGATGTGAATAAAATGTATAATCCCTTTCTTGGGGGTGGAGAACTCTCCAGGAGTCTAATAAGGATAGTCCATGGATATATTTGGCAAATCTACTAAGATATGATTGCGAGTAAGAAGATGTGCCCGAAGAGCAATCTAAGCGGGGAAACATGGGGAGATTAAAGTCCCCCCCTAGAATCACCATTCCTTCTTGAAAATCGGCCAATAAGTCAAGAGTTTTACATAAAAAGGGTATTTGGTTGGAGTTAGGGGAGTATATAGTTGCAAAGGTATAAGTCGAGCCATTAAGAGAGCCCTTTATAAACAGGAACCTACCCTCCGTATCATATTTCGCAGAGGAGAGGGTGAATCTAGAGTTTCTGTGAATGAGTATTGCTACTCCCCTCTTTTTGACAGGAGCAGAGCTAAGATAAACTGAAGGGTATTGGTTGGAGACAAGGTTCACGGAGGCTCCCCGCCGCAGGTGTGTTTCCTGTAACATGACTATATCACCTTTCAGTCTCCTCAATTCTCTAAGAACCAAGGAGCGTTTCTTAGGAGCGTTGAGCCCTTTAACATTTTGAGACAGAACAGTAAGATGGTTATTCTTAGGAGCAGCCATCAAATAGAGATATTGAGGTATGCTTATACAGTATGGTCCGAACGTATGAGTTCACATTGGCCTGTGTGAGTTTCAAACGGACAGCGGGTCTCCTAGACCACAGCCCAAGGAGGGGGGGGGAAGGGTGAGGAAGAGGGAGGGGGAGTACAGGGCAAGGTAAGAAAGGTATAGAGAAGAATAGGAAAAGAAAGAGAGAGAATGAGGAGAAATTGCTCTTTTCAGGATAAGGGGAGAGTGACCATCCTCTCCTGAAAAACAAGTGTACATAAGAGCACCAGGGGGAAACTCCCAGTAGAAACTGAAAACAGCGAACTAGTGAGGTGACACAATTCAGAGACATTCAGTAATAACGGGAGTAAATCAGTAGCAAACGTGCCACTGAGGAATTCGGTGTAATACATTAAGATGATAAAGAGCACCCAACATCGGTATAACAGAAAGTCAACAATACAGTGTGGAAACATCTGAGAGATAAGAACATGGCAGTTTGATCTTAGCAAGAGGACCTTAGAAAAGAAGAGTATGGCTGGCAAAAAGCGACATAGAGTACAAAGAGGTGTAGAAGTAGGCATGTACAGACTAAGAGAACGAGCCCATTGAGTCATGAAGGGGATCAGAGTCAAGGCAACTCCTAGTATTCACCCCGGGCCATATCCGAAATGTGAAGTGTTCCGGGAAAAGGACATAAACATGGGTAAAGCTAATATATCCCGACATGACTCCATGGGCTATAAAGTGGAATTATAAATGTAGTCAGGATAGAGTGCAGGAAGAAGTAGAGATCTCTTAATCTGTGTTGGCCTCGGGGAGGTATCTCAGAGAAATGAGTTGAGAGACATTAGAGTATCAGTTCACGTACAAATGATTTATTGTTTTATAGTAAGGCATATAGGGACCCTAAAGGAACCGACATAAGAGTCTAACATTATCGGAAATTGTAAAGTTAAGGTGGAGGTGAATATGAACACGCGACCTCAGAAGAGTGACGGGGGAAGGGATAGAAGGAACCCAGTTGCGACCCATCCAAAGGATAGATAAAGGGGGGGGGATGGAAGGGGAAGGATCCTCCGTCAATCCTCTGAGGCGGCAACAACCAGAGCGACTCCCCCCTTAAGGGTTAGATTACACATGTAATGGCCGGAATGAAAATGCATACAACGTAATAGAATCACCCAAAATTAACACTAACTTAGAATTAGAGTGTGACTCTTTTTTCCAATAAGATGTCAGCGGGAACAGAGACTATCTCCATCAAAATTGGCAAAAAGGGTCTAACAACAAGATATTAATAAAATAATACAGCTGGCAAGTCGCAACTGTGACCCTCAAGTTCCATGACGGGATGTCCGGAAGCAAGACCGGGAGGGGGATCCCCAAAAGAGAGGTCTATCTAAAAAAAAAAAAAAATACGGGTGTAAACTAACCTCCCTTACTTCCATCCGAACATCCCCACACGGTGAACCCGCAAGGGCACCACTATAGCGGTATACATATAAGGAACCAGAGGCAAATAAACTGAGAACACAGTAATACTCATCTGCCAGGCATAAAACGATGTACAAAGAGAGTTCAATAAGTTGAGTAAAGCTGGTCAGAAACAAAGTTCATCCAACTGCTTGGCGGGCCTGCTTCGCGGCATTTTCAGGAGTCGGTGGAGAACCCGGTGTACGCCTTCGTTTGTGAACAAGAGTCCAGGATTCAGAGGTGTCCATATCCTCCCTCCAAACTGGATCATCTCTGTCTCCTGTAGGAATAGTGGTTCCATCTGGCAGGATGAGGTGGAGATCAACAATAAAGGAGCAGGGATCTTCTCCATAACGCAAGGTGTATGTACGGGAATCTTTGGTAGCTTGGAGCGAAAGGGGGAAGCCCCATCTATATTTCAGATTTTGTGAACGTAGAGCCATAGTAAGTGGGCGAAGTTCGCGCCTCCAACGGAGAGTAAGCGGAGAAAAATCTCCAAAGATAAGGATAGGTTGGTTATCAAACGTGATCGGAGCTAGTTTCCTAGCGGCCTGGAGTATAGAGTCCTTGTCCGGGTAACGTAGTAGTTTCACGATAACATCCCTGGGGGCATCACTTGGAGCAGATTTAGCTTTGGAGATCCGATGCGCCCTTTCAATCTCGTAGACAGTAGGAGTTTCAGGTTTTAGCAGAAAAGAGAACAAGTTTTGAAGAACTGTAGATAACATGTCTGAGTCCACCGATTCCTTAAGACCTCTAATGCGGAGATTATTTCTCCGGCTCCGGTTCTCGGCATCCTCCATCCTCAGTAACGTGTCTATCTGAAATTTGTGGAGCGCAGATAGGCGTAATCGTGTCTGGTCTCTAAACGCCAGGAGAGACGTCCTGTCGCTCTCCAGAGATCCCAACCTTTCTCCCAAAACTGAGACCTCCTTTTTAATTTCGGTAAGTTCTTCTTTTAGGAACAATTTGAGGTCTTGTAGGAGGTTCTGTATATCTCCTTTCGTAGAGGGAGATTCAGGATGTCCCCAGGATGAATCGTCATCCGAAATGTTCCTTTCCTCACTGTCTGACCGCTCATTGTGATCTGTTGCGCAGTTAGGTTCAGTGCGGTCGGCCATCTTGGAATGTGAGCCCGCTCCAGCGGAACTTGATTTCTTCGCAAAAAAAGTGTGAACAGCACCTTCTTTTTTCTTTTGTCTTGATCCAGACATCGTACAATAGGTTATGTATGTTCAACAGAGGTAAGCTGAGCGTTGTGGCAGCCGATATCGGGTTGTACTATCCTCAGTGGCAACGGAGCTTCAGACTCACACGTCCATCCGTCTCGGTAGCTAAGCCACGCCCCCCCTTAGCTTATTTTTTAATCTCTACAAAACTCTAAACATTTTGTATGACATTACTGTCCCTGTAACCGATTTTACAGTATTGTATTTTCACATTCTGTCTTGTATGGGTCTATAGCACTATTAGGCCATCTGGATAGTAGCGGCCATTTTAGTGGTGATAGTATATTTTATTTTTATTGTTCTCAGCAAATTACCTTAGCGCCATACAGCTACTATTATTTCCATAAGTTAGTATATGTAAATAAAATACTTTGGTCTGGTTCTACATCATTTATTCAATACAGAGGCGTAACTAGAAGCCACTGGGCCCTGGTGTAAGAATTGCCATGGGACCCCCCCTGACCACATTGGCCACCTCCACATTGCCCCCCATCTCCACATTGCCCCCCAAACTCCACAATGCCCCTTCCATACTTCCACATTGCCCCTTCATCTCCACTTTGCACATTGCCCCTTCTCATCTCACATTGCCCCTTCTCATTCCACAATGCCCCTTCTCATTCCACAATGCACCTACTGATCGACCTTAAGTCCCTGGTGGTCTTGTGGCACCGGCGTGGCATGAGACGAGATCTGTGCCTTCTTTGGCACAGAGCTGAAGCTCCCACGCATGGTTCATGGTAATGCAGAGCACTGGGAGATGATGTCATCTCCCAGTGCTCTGCATTACTAGAGCGCCAGAAGATCAACTGTTAGAATTAGTTGCTGCGGGGGTTAAAGGGGGCGGCCGGGCCCCTGGAGTGACGGGCCTGATCGCAGGAGCGACCCCTACTGTTACGCCACGGATTCAATTACACAAAGAGGTGTCGGTAGGTCATGAAATAACCTAAAAGTCTCAGTAATGCCCTGTCCACAAACCACACATCCCCTAAAACTAGTGTGTACCTCTTTGGCCATTTGAAATGTTGGAAGGTATGTGGACAGCGTTATATGTACAATATGATTAGCATTTATAACACTAATCTCCTTATTATTATTATTACCAAGGTAAGTATGCTTTTAACTCACTGTGAATTGCTCTGGAGTCCTCCCTAGCATCCAGTGGTTTAAGCCCTGAAGAACCAGTGATGTGCAAGGACCATCATGGGTGTCTGTGCGTTAAAGACCTGTGGCGGTCCATGCACAAAACGACTTCTTTGTTCATCCTGTGGGAGCAGTGGTGTCTGTAGACATTTTTCCGGGGGGGGGGGGGGGGCAAAGCCATAATATGACCCCCAGGCCAGCCCATCTAGCCCCTTTATTTATATGGAGGGGGGTAATTGTAGGGGGGGCATGTGCCCCCCCTCCGGACGCCCATGTGTGGGAGCACTGTGATCATGCGTGGAGTACAATACTAATTGCTCCAAAACCGGAGCAGTCAGTTTCAACCTCTCTTTCATCGAGCCTGTACACGTGATCGGTCACATATGCCAGCTTCCCAAATGTAGTCTATGCAGTACTTAAGGGTAAAAGTACCTGTGGTTCATTGGTAGTTAAGGGTTTAATATGCGTTTTGTCTTCCAATAAATGTTTTTTTGTATGTGAGGATATTTAAAATGGATCTTTTAACCCCTTGAACACTAGTGACGTCTCCAACACAATGCTTTGTTGCCCTCTACAGGAAGTGTTATATTAATTCTCAGGGTCATACGCAAAAGAAAAGTAGAGTAATTCTGGAGCAAAACAATTGCGCTATAGGGCTTAAATAAAATTATCACACTGATTTACAGGAGGAGCTTAACCCATTGAAAGATAGCGATGTCTCCAACTCATTGCGAATTCAAAGGGTTAAAAACCCCATTTAAATCAAAGGGCATTTAGGCAATTTTTATTTTTACTCCACTTTTCTCGTCCTGCAATTGGCCTGTTGTTTATAATAATGTATCTGGTGAAACCTAATTATTCTAATATGCGTATTTATATTTTTTCTTAATATTTCTGTCGCTATAACTAAGTGTAAACTAACCTACTATATAGAAACAGAATGCCTAAACAGGGTTGTTTTTGAGATCTGTAATTATAGCGCATCAGTGTGTAATTAAATGGGATTGGGAATGTTACACGTTATTAACCATGATTATCCAACATAATTAGCTTTTTATGAGAAGGCGTGCATTTAACGGTCTTGGTGCCTTACCCATGTTTAAAGAGATAGTATTGTTTCACAGAAACAGCACCTCCAATTAATCATCATAGTATTTGGTCCATGGAGAGTGCTATTTCAACACTGTCAGAGTTGTAGTTCAAGAGTAATTGAATGATAAAATATCCCCCCTCCCGTCCCTTTTACCTAGTGTAAGCCACCTCCCATCAGATGTGGAATATGGTTTTGAGACTGGACAGCTAACAGCAAGGGACAATCTTCTTACTGTGAGAACAGTGAAAACCCTGCCCCCCTTGACAGGTTTTTCCCTTATGCTAATTGAAGATTGTCTCTCTCTGCGAGCCACCTGGACACCACCTTGCTGCTCCAAGGTGAGCAGTGTTACATCAGTAAAAGGGGCGGGAGGGGGATACTTTATCATTCAGTTACTCTTGGACTACAACTCCGCAGTACTGAAATAGAACTCTCCATGGCCAAATACTATGAAGATTAATTGGAGCTGCTGTTTTTTTTGTTTTTTAAATACATTACAAACACACAAGCATCTCTAATATATATTCACACACACACATACATTATTCAGATAACTAATCCACTGTACAGGGCTGTGGAGTCTATTAGCTCTTTTAAAATAAATGTTAAGTACAAAGGAATTATAATCTCTTATTTTTAGGAAACTATTTAAGCAGAGGTTTTCGTACAAGGCCAGTATTTACTAGAAGCATTAGATTTGCTAGACTAAAAGGAGAATTAACAGATCAGCCAGTGAGGCTCCACTGGGCTTGGCCTTCGGTACCAGCAGATGCACTTCAGGGGTTGCAGTATTATGATATGATTGCTGTAGTGCAGGAGTAGCCATTCCTGCTCCTCAATAGCAACCAGCCATGCATGATTTCAGGATATCCCTGAATGAGCACAGGTAGACAGTAATTGGTCCACATTGCACCAGATAATATCTTGAAAGCATGCACTGTTAATAGCTCTTGAGAACAGGAGTTGGCTATCCCTGATGTAGCCCATAACTGTACAAGCACTCACCTTACACTTGCCCCATAGCATGCACCATTTCATCTGTTCCTTAAACATGGTATTAAAAGACTGTTCACTTTCAATTTTTGGCATAAGTAATTTAGCAAATTGGTGTTAGCATAAGTAGGAGAAGAAAAAGAATTCTGGTACCTGGTTTATTAGTAAAATTCCCTCATAAGATGTACTGGACTATAACATTCCCCAAGATTTTAAAAGAAATAGGCAAGGCTATTGTTGTGGGAAAAGATGCCAGTACAATAAGGCAACTTTTTTACATTTTTGTATTTAAGTACCACATAGGATAATACATTTAGTTTTATTTTTGGAAAAATCATGCCATATTGTGTAATCTTGAGTACCTCATCCCTCCCCAAACATTAATAGGATGTGGCAGCACTTGGGATGTAAGAATCCAAAGGCAGAATATAGTATTAAAGGGGAACTTTCACCCCTTAATAACTAAATCTCCCCTTACTGCTGACCTGGCGACTAGCTGCTTAGTAGCGCTAGTCGCCAGAAATCTTACCCCGTTCTCAAGATTTCGGCGTTTCAAAGGATCAGGAAGCACGGACGTCTCTTCACAGTGACGTCCGTGCGCCTGCGCTGTCAGTCCCTTGTGCACCATACGGTGCACAAGGGACTGACAAGGGACTGACAGCGCAGGCGCACGGACGTCACTGTGAAGAGACGTCCGTGCTTCCTGATCCTTTGAAACGCCGAAATCTTGAGAACGGGGTAAGATTTCTGGCACTAGCGCTACTAAGCAGCTAGTCGCCAGGTCAGCAGTAAGGGGAGATTTAGTTATTAAGGGGTGAAAGTTCCCCTTTAAGGGTACTGTGCTGTCAGAGACAACAGAGGAAATGTATTTAGGAGTACTTTTTGCTGATGACTTAAAAGTAGGCAGGCAATGAAACAGAGTGGTGGGGAATGCAAGCAGGGTGCTGGGTTATATAGTTAGAGGCATTTGTAGTGCAAAAAGGGAAGTGGTCATGCCACTATACAGATCTCTAGTTAGACCTCACCTAGAGTACTGTGTACAGTACTGGAGACCCCATCTCCAGAAGGATATAGATACTCTAGAGAAAATTCAGAGAAGGGCTACTAAAATGGTGACTGGTTTACAGGAAAAGAAATATCTGGATAGACAAAGATCTGAACATGTATAGCTTGGAGGAGAGAAGAGAGAGATAGAGGATATGATAGAAACATTCAAATACATGAAGGGATTAATGCGGAACTTTCATATGATTAATATAGAGCCGCAAATGGTAGTTACATTAGCAATATCCACAGACTTATACTTGAAAATAAAACTAATTGCTGCATTAATGAAAAAATAACCTTTTATGGAGGCAGGCACTGGGGAACAGCACAGACAACTGGCAGAGTCGGCACATCTGCGTCTGCGCTGTCCGTCCCCTTCAACTCCACGACTGGTGAGTTGACTGCCACTGTGCCATATGGCACCCCTTAGGGACTGACAGCACAGGTGCAGAGAGCGCCTACTGCAAGATCCCAGCCGGTGCCTGTCTGGTTAAAAGTTTATTTTTTCATTAATGCAGCAATTAGTTTTATTTTCAAGTATAAGTCTGTGGATATCACTAGTGTAAATATCATTTGCAGCGCTATGATAATCATATGAAAGTTCTGCTTTAAACAAAGTGCGGGAGGGAAGTACATTTCAAATGAGTAAAATGTTAGGACATGAGGCCATAGTCTAAAACTAGAGGGACACAGGTTTAGATGTAATGTAATGAAAGAAAGTTTTACTTCACTGAGAGGGTAGCAGATAAGTGGAAAAGCCTACCAGCAGAAGTGGCAGAAGTTGATACAGTGACGGAATGTAAGTATGCATGATATAGGTATAAGTCTATTCTGAAAATAAGATAACGCTAAGGACCAAATAATGTTTGAGGTTTTTACAGTAAGAAAATAGGCAGACTAGATGGGCTGAAGGGTTCTTATCTGCCATCAAATTCTATGTTTCTATGAATAAGAGCGATTCCTTTGTAATGTGGAGGTGTTTGGTGCCATTTCTCAAGCTGATGATAACATTTGGGGAGTGAGCAAATTTACTGTATTATTAATGCACTGTGCATCTCCACTGCACCATTACTAGTGGGGAGATTAGCACCATTACATGCCCTGATCTGGAAATAAAATCCAATGACAGAGCCATCCTCATGTAGTACGAGTGTATTGTGCCACCCAACATCACCAATACTAGCAGGGGGATCAGCACCGGTACATGTTCCAAGCTGACACTAAAATCTGGGGATTGAGCCAACCTAATTCATTATCAGTGCACTGTGTGGTCAGATGCACCATACTAGTAGGGACATTAGCATAATTTCATGCCCCATTCTGGCAATAACACCAGAGATTGGTACAACACTGCATTACTTATGCACTGTGCAACCCAGCTGCAACATTAGTTGTAGAGAGTTTAGCAGCATTACATGTCCTGAGTTGGAAATAAGATCCAGGGATTGAGCCAACCTAACGCAGTATTAGGGCACCATGCAGCCCATTACTAGTAGGGCGATTAACACCATTACGTGCCCAAAGCGGACAACAGTGGGGAGATTCACTAAGCGGTGATAAAGATGTGATGAAGTGGAGATGACTTCTCCAATGTTATCACTTCTCCAATTCCTATTTTATGCTATAGAACCTATTCACTTAGATCTCCAAAGTTGAATAAATCTTAATGCATTGGCTCCATAGAATAACATAGGAATTGGAGAAGGAATAACACTGGAGAAGTCATCTCCACTCCATCACATCTTTATCAGCTTTTAGTGAATCTCCCACCAGGACTCAGGGCTTTAGCTCCCTTAGCCAGTACCCAGAAATTGTGGTACTGGTAGGACAACATCAGCTGGATGACTGCAAGCTGCCGACCCCTGCTCTACATGGTACTTTCTGGCACCGTTCCTCTGCTCTATCCTGTGTTTCACTTCATACATTCCCTAATGAGCAATGACATTAGGCTAGAGGCAGCCAACTTTTTTTCCGTTGCAGGCCACATGATCAGAAAGCCATAAATATGAGGGCTGCACTTATTTTACTGATGGAGATGGGGGAATGTTAACCTGTCATCTGCTCAAACATATGGATTGATTTATTTATCAAGACAATGACAATACGGATATATAACAGACATATATTCTCTTGAACTGCACAGTACTGGAAGTCAGGGAACTCAGCTTATCCGTCTACCAGTTCATTTGTGCTAGTAAATTACGTAAAAAAATAGTTTTTAAAAAAATTAGGAGGGCAGCACCCTTGGGTCAGACGGGCCGCATTTGGACTCCCATGCACTAGGCCTTCTGTACAAACTGCAACTGGAGAAAACCAGCTACATCATAGGGAAGAAATAAAAGGTTAACCCCCTTAAACGTTCGAGGTCTTCAAAGCAAAGCAATGCCTTAGAGATCTCACAAGCATTCAAGGTGTCAATAGAACCATTTAAATCAGTTTGACGTCACATTTGTCTCCTATGGTGACTAAGGCCCAGAGTTATCACTGATCTTGTCCTCTCTGTCCCTTCAAGACACATGTGCAGAGGGAATGTATCTGGTTATTAGTGGATAATGTACAAGCTCAGATCTTAGTCACACAAACAGCACAGATGTCAGGGGATGGATAAGGAGAAGATTGACTTCTATGCCCTATGGAATAGAGCGCTTTACTGCAGGGCACTTTGTAATGGGATTCTCCTCTCCCTCCTGAACCATGAAGGTCATTAGAAGATCAGCTCTCAGACGCATTGCCGAGGAAGGTTATTAATCTGCCTTCTGCCTCCAGTATCCTAGCAAGGGCTGCTCTGGGATAATCTGGAACTTTGTGTATACACACACATCCATACATTCATGCATATTCACATATATGCACTATACACACACATACACACAAAATACTATGCAAATGCCTAAGGTCACCAAAGAAAATTATGCTTAAAATTATAAGTGTTATCTTCAGCACAATAACGACCCTAAACACTCAGCACACATGAAGGGAAGTTTGCAACTGGAACACTCACAGTATTAAATTGGTCACCTTCTTGCCCCGACCTTAGCATAACTGGTCCTAAGCAATTCTACAAGTATATAAATAACAGAAAGATTAAGGCTGATATGGATACTCTGAAGGCTGAGACAGGTGAATTAGTGAGGAAAAGGCTATGGTTGGCACCTTAAACACATTCTTTTATTCTGTATATACACAAGAAGCAGCATTGGCAGGCTACGGGCAAACAGACAAAACCACAGAATTTCCTACATCATGTATATGTAAGAGATTAGAAGGGTTACTAATGAACAGCATTCAGAACTATGTGAAAATAAACAATATTATTAGAAGGAGCCAGCATAGTTTTATGAAGAATAGATCATATCAGTCTAATTTATTTGCATTTTATGAAAGCGTAAGTAGCAATTTGGACAAGTGACTTGCTGTTAATATAGTATATTTGGATTTTGCTAATGCATTTGATACAGTGCCTCACAACAGGTTACTGCATAAATTAAAAGGCTTTGGTTTTGGCAGTGTTATCTGTACATGGATTGAGAACTGATTAAATGATAGATGGCAGAGAGTTGTTGTAAATGGAACCTTTTTCAAATTGGTCTAAAGTAATAAGTGGGGTGCCACAGGGTTCAGTCCTGAGCCCAATGCTTTTTAATTTGTTTATTAATGATCTAGAAGTGGGAATTGGAAGTAGTGTCTCACTCTCTGCTGATGACACTAAGCACTGATGTAGCTAAATGTAAGGTTATGCATTTGAGCTGTAGAAACAAACAAGCTACATCCTATATAATATTTTGCTACGATGTTTGTCACGACGCAGTCATGCGCAGTAGAGACTGCCCAAACATGCGCATGATTGCATTGTGTGAGTGAGGCGACGCTAGACTGCATCACGTGGAGCAGTAAGGTAGCGGCCTCTTAATTCTTTGAGTGCCAGAGGGGTACGCAACACATTGTAAAGCAATGCATTGCGTACCCCTCTGGCACTCAAAGGGTTGAAATTACCTGGAACTTGGCCCGTGTACACGGGCTTTTACACTAGTATATGATAAATGGGAAACAACTTGGGGAATCCTCCTTAGAGACTTCTCAGCAGTGTGCAGCGTTACTCATCCACTGCAAGAGCAAATAGGGTACTATCCTTCATAAAAAGAGGTGTAGATGCGCAGGATGCAAATATAATTCTACCTCTGTATAAAACCTTGATAAGGCCTTATCTACATAGCCCTATTGTTGTCTCCCTGGAGGGGAGTCCTCTGCTGCCATGGGTGGTGTGAAGAATGACGCGTTTCGCGTCAAAAAGGGGCGGGTCTTCACGTGAGTGCCGGGGGAGGGCTTAAAAGAAGGCTGGGTAGGAAGGAGCTACATGGGGGAAAAAGTGGAAGTGGGTAGAGTTTCAATAGAATCTCCCCACATCCGGAGGACTCAGCCTCTGCCCCGGAGACCCGGTAAAGCAGTGCCAAAACCGGAGTCTCCGGGGCACATCCGGAGAGTTCCCAGGTATGCTTACCTAGAATATGGAGTACAGTTTTGGGCGCCAGTTCTTAAAAAAAGACATAATTGAACTGCAAAAAGTGCAGAGATGTGCAACAAAACTGATAAAGGGATTGGAGGATCTGAGTTATAAAGAGAGACTAGCCAAACTGGGTTTGTTTACATTAGGGAAGAGACGTATAAGGGGTGATATGATTACCATTTACAAATACATTCAAGGTCAATACAAAGAACTATCCAATGAATTATTTACTCAAAGAGCTGAGCTAAGAACAAGAGGTCTTCTATTAAGACTAGAGGAAAGGTGCTGTTGACTAAAACAAAGGCAGGGAATTTTTTATAGTATGGGCAGTAAAGCTATGGGATTCTTTGCCTCGGATGCTGTGCTTGCAGATACTGTAACCGCTTTAAAAAAAAGTACATAACAATATTTGGAATTATGACAGTTGGCTTCAAAACAGATGGGTGGTTGATCCAGGGAACTATCTAACTGCCATTTGGAGTCAGGAAGAATTTATTTTGCCCACCTGCGGCTTAATTGGAAATGGCTTATTTTGGCCTTCTCTGGACCAACAGGGGTGATTTGGCATGGGCTGGACTTGATGGACCCATGTCTTTTTCAGCCTTATCAACTATGTTACTATGCTATGATAGGTACACAGAAGAAATGGTGTAACTTTTTTTTGCACATAAGA
This sequence comes from Rhinophrynus dorsalis, assembly GCA_037306005.1. NCBI lineage: Eukaryota > Metazoa > Chordata > Amphibia > Anura > Rhinophrynidae > Rhinophrynus > Rhinophrynus dorsalis. The sequence goes on from CM074728.1 coordinate 58,420,305, forward strand.
GGCTTGCAGCCATTCAAGTCTTAATAACAGTACAGCGTGTGTGTGTGTGTCGGTATGCACTACAGAGATCATACTTCCTAGTACAAAGATGGGCAACGGCTAGTAGGAGATGATCGGAGATGTAGTCCTGCAACAAATGGAAAACAAAAATTAATTTTGAAATTCTATTTGTCCTTTGATCTAGTCACGGTTTGTCTCCTCATACCAATATGTTTACAAAGGCAAGCGTATATCTCCTTATTGACTGTGGTTTCCTCAGGTGTTTCAATATTTGCCTATGCGTGTCATTTATAATTACTATAGATACTGTTCTAATTACTAACAGAAGAAATTCCATATTGTTTTCATTGACACAGTTTTAGTTATACCTTTATCAGTGATCATTGCCCTGTGGGAAGGGGTTTTAAGATTTAAAAACGTATACATTTACTTACCGATATTTAGTTTTCTTCTGTGTATTGCCAAGGCATTTAAAATCATGGGAACGCCTCCGCCCTCCAGCTGGTGGGACCAACGATAAAGTTTAAAAGGGTGACTCTCTTGGATCCCCTCAGTTTCCTTTTGGCTTAGCTGAAAAATACTAGCAGACATATGGATTAGTAGGGACGGAATGCCTTGGCAATACACAGAAGAAAACTAAATATCGGTAAGTAAATTTATACGTTTCTTCTGTGTATTACCAAGGCATTTAAAATCATGGGACTTAAAAGCAGTTACCCATATACAGAAACAGGGAGGGAAAAATTAACTTACCATTATTGGTGCACCACTGCCTCCAAGACTTTCCTGCTGAACTTGGCATCAATGGAAGCTTGGACATCTAGATGATAATGCTTCAAGAACGTGGTTATGGAGGACCACGTGGCCGCCTTACAAATGTCTGAAGGAAAAGCTTGCGCCTGTTTTGCCCAAGAGGTGGACACAGCTCTGGTTGAATGTGCCTTAATGTTAACAGGTGCTGCCTGACCTGATTCTGTATAGCATCTTTAAATACAAGATTTTATCCACCTGGAAATGGAGCCCATGGATGCCGCTTTCCCTTTGAGCCTACCCTGAAAGTATATAAATAGGGACTCTGATGCTCGAAATTCCTTAGTCCTCTGGAGATAGGAGGAGATGCATCTGACCAAATCCAAGTTGTGTAGGAGCCTTTCCTTGGAGTTGGAGGGATTGCTACAGAAGGACGGAGCACAATTTCCTGATTGATATGAAATTCAGAGACTACCTTAGGTCTGAAGGATGGTCTGAATCTTAGAACCACCTTATCCGAATGTATGGACGGATAAGGAGAGATACTAGATAAGGCCTGAAGTTCATTTACTCTTCTGGCCGAAGTTACGGCCGTAAGAAAAACAGTTTTTAATGTGAGGAGATGGAGAGAAATATCGCTAATAGGATCAAAAGGATGAGGTTGAGACAGAACTGAAAGAACAAGGTTCCGATCCCACGGGGCTACTATTTCCCTAATAGCAGGTTTAACTTTAACAATAGCCCTGGTGAATCTCTTAAGTAAATCATGTTCTGCCAAGGGAATAGCGAGAATGGCCGATAAGGCAGAAATTTGAACCTTCAGGGAGGCAGGTCTAAGGCCAGTTTGGAAGCCATCCTGTAGAAAGTCCAAAATAATTGCCACAGTGGCTTCGTTTGCCTGAATTTTTTTCTTGATGCACCATTTGGAAAAGGCAGCCCAAACCCTGCAGTACACCCTTGATGTGGATGGTTTTCGCCCTTGAAGGATGGTTGAAATTACTGGATCTGAAAGACCTCTTCTTCTTAACGAGACCCGCTCAGCCTCCAGGCCGTCAGGCGGAGCATCCTGAGGTTGTCGTGGAGGATAGGGCCCTGGTGTAGAAGATCCTTCCTCATTGGTAATTCCCATGGAGCCTCTGTCGACAGCTGTACCAGTTGGGAGTACCAGATCCTCCTGGCCCAATTGGGGGCAATTAAGATTGCTTCCACCTGGTCTTTCCGGATCTTCTTTAGTACTTGCATGAGAAGAGGCGTTGGAGGGAAGATGTAAACAAGATTGAATTTCCAGGGAATTGTCAGGGCATCTTGTCCCTGGGACTGAGCATCTGTCCATCTGGAGAAAAAGAGCCTTGTTTTGGCGTTGCTGTTGGTTGCCATCAGATCTATCTCCGGATAACCCTACCTGGTTGTAGAGGTTGAAGAATTCTTGATTTAGAGCCCATTCCCCCTGATCTAGGTTGTGCCTGCTCAGAAAATCTGCTTCTGTGTTTCTTATCCCTGAGATATGAGCTGCTGTGAGTTGAAGTAGGTGTCGCTCTGCCCACAGAAGAAGAGGTCTTACCTCCTTGTTTAGAGCTTGGCTTCTGGTGCCCCCCAGGTTCTTTATGTACATAGCTGTGGGCACATTGTCGGTTCGGATGAGGACATTTTTGTGTTGCAGATGAACCTGGAAGTGTAAGAGAGTCCGTCTGACCGCCCTGGTTTCTAGAATATTGATATGAAGAGACTGCTCGTTTAAGGTCCACTTCCCCTGGGCTGTTCTTGAGCCCCAGACTGCTCCCCATCCATTGAGACTGGCATCCGTGTAAATGATTTGCCATTCTGGATCTACCAGAGATCTTCCCTTGTGTGACTTTAGCCACCAACTAAGCTCCCGTTTGGCGGCCTGCAGTAATGGGATTCTCTGAAATGGATTCCCAAGGCCGGGCTTCCAAAAAGTCAAAAAGTTTGCTTGGAGGATACGATAATGTAATTTCGCCCAAGGGAGGATCTGGGCTGTGGATGACATGAGACCGAGTGATTCCTGGAAATCCTTTACATAAAGGTGTGGTTTCTTCAGGAAACTCCGGGTTGTCAACTGCAGCTTGAATATTCTCTCTCTTGATAGTTGTACCAAGGATGTTAGAGTATTGATGCGTAGACCCAGAAAGATTAATTTTTGTGCTGGGTACAGTTGACTTTTTTCCAGACTGATGATCCATCCGATTTCCTGCAGGAACATAAGAACATCCTGAGTTTGAAGGTTGGATATTTCCAGTGATGGGGCCATAATCAGAAGATCGTCCAAGTATGCCAGAATGTTGATTCCCCTCTGTCTCAGGCACGCCAGGGCTGGAGCCAGGATTTTTGTAAAAACTCTGGGTGCTGATGACAGGCCAAAGGGCAAGGCTGTAAATTGGTAATGATCTTGATTCACCGCTAGACGTAGGAATCTCCTGTGTGCCTGGTGAATCGGGATGTGATAGTAGGCGTCTTTGAGGTCGATGGATGCTAGAAACATTCCGGGTGACAGGGAGTGTATTACTGATTCCACAGATTCCATCTTGGAATGGCTGTGTCTGAGAGATAGGTTGATTTCTTTGAGGTCCAGGATGGACCTGAAGAGACCAGAGGGTTTGGGAACTAAAAAGAAAGGAGAATAAACTCCAGAACCCCTCTCTTGAGCCGGTACTTTCTCCAGTACCCTCTGTTCTAAAAGGTTGTGGATTGCCGCCAGGAAGGCCTGTCTGGTCTTCAGGTTGGTAGGAATGCGTGATCTGAGAAATCTCGGTGTTGGAGGGGCTGAGAGGAATTCTAGCGTGTACCCCTTGTCCAGGATCTGAGAGACCAAGGCATCCGGGTTTACCTGGGTCACCCAGATCAGGAAAAAGGATCCCAGTCTGCCCCCTACTGGGACCTCTCCTGGGGCCCGCCGACCTTCATTGGGATTCAGGCTTAAACTGGGGCTTCCTGGAGTAATTCCTTCTGAAGCCTCCTCTGTTGGAGAATCTGCCTCTCTGTTCGTTCTGATGGCCTGCGTCACTCCTTCTATTATCCTGAAAGGATTGGTTCCAAAATCTGGATGTAGGAAAGGGGGGAGAAGATCTCCGTTTTCTTTCTTGAGGTAGAAAGGGACTCTTGCCTCCAGATGCTTTCTTAATAATTTCCTCCAGATGTTCGCCAAAGAGAGCAGATCCTGTAAAAGGAAGAGAAACAAGCCTGTTCTTAGAGGTAGTATCTGCCTTCCATGGCTTTAACCAGAGGGATCTGCGGGCTGATACAGACAAGGCACAAGATCTGGCCAGTAGTCGAATTATATCCAACGAAGCATCGCATGAATAATTAGTAGCTTCCTTAATCATGGCAACTTCTTTTAGCAATTTGGATCTGGAAACATTCAATTCGATCTTGTCCTCCAATTCTGTTAGCCAGATTCGCATGACCCAAGACACACAGGCCATGGCCGTAGCTGCCTTCATATTTTCTCCAATAACAGAAAATTGTTTCTTGAGGGCACTCTCCAATTTACGTTCCATTGGATCCCTCAATGAAGTCCCATCTTCCATAGGTAGAATGGTACGCTTAGCCAAATGAGCTATGGGAGCATCCACCTTAGGGGGGGGTAACCCAGTGCTGCACATCTTTGTCACCAAAGGGAAACATTCTCTTAAATTTTCTAGGCACCGCAGTTCTTCTATCACCTAATTTCCATTCTGCCAGGACCATGTCAGAGATAGACTGATGTACAGGAAGGACTGGAGCAGACTTCTTTTTACCCAGGAAAGCAGTGTCCATAATATCCATGTCAGCCTGGGTTTCTGATAGACCCAATGACTTTCGCAGGAGAATAAGAAATGGATCAATTCGGTCTAAATTAAAGACTCCAGAATCTTCAACTAGTTCACCTTCCTCTGACCCCAAATCAAAGGCTTGGTCTTCAAAGGGAGATCCTGGGTCATATTCTTCTCCTTTCATCATGGAGGTCCCCTCCAAATCTTTACGTTGTCTCTTATGGGCTGGCTCCCCTTGCTGCATGGATTTAAAAGTCTCCTGCATAGAAGACTTCATCCATGTGAGAAAATCCTGAAACTGACCTGGAATATCAGGACCTGCAGCCTTTTTTAGACATTCTTCACATAGCTTGGCCTTGGTAGAGGCTGGGAGATTGGAATCGCAGCCTGCACATATTTTTGGTTTAGGAGTTGCTTTATCCTCCTTGCTAGGAGGCTCACAGTGCTTCTCTTTAGAGGAGGATTTGGCTGGGGCTGACATCAGGATAAATACAATGGGTGCGCTAGTAACAGTAAGGCACATGCAAATAGAGAAAGAAGGAATCCCTTACCTGTTCTGCATTTAAATACCCCGCCAAACGATGCTGCTCCCCAGCAAATGGAGATCCGGTGTGCAGTCTCCCAATGTGGCTTGCGCATGCGCGCTGGCCATCCACTTGCGTTTCACTCTGGAACGCAAGGAGGACTTCCCCCGGAAGCAAGAACCATATTGTTTCCTTCCTGCTCAAAAGGGCAGCGTGCACGGTGCTGCTGATGAGAAGCCTGGCTCTTGAGGAGAGAAGGCGCCTGTCGCTGCAGCGTGTTGACTCGGCGCAAGACGGAGGTAACCGGGGGAAATTTGGCGGCACTCACGGCGGCCCTGCGATGTCGAAAAGCATCCATCCATCTGGAGGGACAAAAAAAAAAAAACTGAGGGAATCCAAGAGACTCACCCTTTTAAACTTTATCGTTGGTCCTACCAGCTGGAGGGCGAAGGCGTTCCCATGATTTTAAATGCCTTGGTAATACACAGAAGAAATTCCTAATTTTCTCAAGAGGATCACCTATGACTAAGGACCTGTTGGGTCTTAAACGCGTCAGGTGTTATAGTGCCTTTAATATGTGAATGTACTTCTTCAGCAACTTTTTAGGTTTTAAATGCTTTCAATAAACTTTATCATCATACAAGCAGCCGTGTTGCAGATATTTTTTCTGCAACCCCTGGAGGACCTCGAGTTGCCCATCTTTTCTCTATTGCACCCAGCGAAGTGCAGCCACTGGCATTAGAATATATAATTCTAGCAGAAGTTAAATGGTCGATTTGTACATTTGCTTTTAACACTAACACTGTAAGCTGTCTTTGTATAATAGTGTTTGTTACATACCCAGGCAATGCGGAGCCATTTGTGCCATACATAATAATTCATTCCTGGCTCCAAAAAGGAATAAATTGCACTTTTTTCCCTGCAGAGAATCATATAGTCATCACTTTTTTAAATCTGCCATTAAAAAGCTCTGTGGGGAGTCTTTGAATGCCTATTGCTGTGGAAACAATTTAAATTCAAGTGTTTTCTAATGTAATTTCATAATTTGTATAATACAGATAGGAAGAGGAGTGTGTCAGAAAGACAAACACGATTATTTATTCATCGCTGCATCTGTGCTTGCCTATGTGACATTGTATTTTAGGCTGATGTACTAATTAGAAATTAAGCAATTATGTGACAAACTAATTGCACCATACGGGAATTAATGCTTTGACATCTTGAATACTAGAGAGGACTCCAATGCACTGTGAAATGCATTAAGAATTACATTCATTTTTATTTGTCCCCTAGTGAGCTGAGTAAACTCAATCACTTGTTCAGTGCTGATTCCCCATGCAGGTGTAGTGATTTTTTTCCCCCTCACTTCTGTGATAATTTACAATATAATTGTTGAATGATACGTGGCACTCCGGTTACAAATGTAAAAAAATAAAAGAATTAGTCTATTAAAAAGGAGAGTATAACAACCACAAAACCAAGACTCCAGGTTTTTATGTTTTTTGCCACATGACAGAGCTTAACCCCTTTGCGTCCTGTGACGTACCTGGACCGTCACACTGGTCTGGCACTTAAGGACCAGTGACGGTCCTGGTACGTCACATACTTTTACTCATCGCACTCCTGCAGGAGCGCGGTGAGTAATACCAGGGACTGAAGTTGATAGTTCCAAGACCGGAGCGATCTCTTTCCTTCGTTCAACGTGCCGGCCCACATGATCAGTCACGTGGGACGGCACGTCAAACTCGCCTATCTGGTCCTTAAAGAACCAGACACCCCGGGACCGCTGGTTCTTAAGGGGTTAAAGTAGATCTTGTATTTAAGTTTACATAATTAAAAAACATAAGCATTTAAAACTGCCTATCATCAGTCTCAGAAGAAGTAGAATTTCTTAATAACGCTACACTTATGCTGGATAATACTACTATTTCTAAGCTTTTCGCTACAGGACGAATTATTGGGGGGTGACTTTATTTGAGGTGATAGTTTCACTTTAAGGACCTGAGGGGTGAGTAACACATTGGGGAGTCCCTCCACAATGCGTTGCACTGTGCCCAGCATAATGGAGTGTAGCATTTTAGGAAGATAGTTTACTCCATATAAAGGAGTCTTCTGTAGGCTCTGCATGCAAATAATCCGATCTCCCTCTCTCTGTTTTAGGTTTTAGCCATTTGATGCAGATGAGGAGAGAAGTGTTCTCTGTATGGATGATCCCACTTTACTACCCCTTGTTGATGTGGATAAAGGCTTTGCCATTGCCTTGTTCCTGCTTTTGTGTGTGTTTCTTGCCATGATGATTGTACGATGTGCAAGACTCATAATGGATCCCTACAAAGACATCCCAAACTCCATGTGGGAAGACCAATAAGCACCATCGGCTGGAAGGAGACCAGAAGCCATGTTGGCACCTCACATGTTTGTGACCTTTCAAGGTCAACTAAGGTTTAAGAATGGAAGAGGAAAATTGCGAATGATATACTAAAAGAAAGGCCTTATGACTTTCTATAGAGCAATATTATTTATAAAGCTTAACATTTCAGCTTGATTTGGGTATGCTCCAGTTACTTTGGAGGAAGAAGCCAATACATTTTCTAGGATCCTTGGAGATAAACTGTCAGCATCACAATCTACCTGATAATGCAGCTTTTTTTGTTTTATGTGAATGTGAGCGTATTCATTTTCTCTTTACTTCAAGAGAGTGCCTGACTTCTAAAAATGTTCTCATCTTGGAAAGAATTCTTAGGTAACACACTCAGTAAGACCACAGTATCAAGGACTGTTGTTGATAACCAATAGAAAAGTACCATGCCACCAGAAAATGCTGTTGCAACTTTCCATTGATAAACTGGCCCGCCATAATTTTAAGGGATAGTAATGTTTCACAAAAATAGTAGCTCCAATTAATCTTCATAGTATTTGGGCCATGAGGAGTGTTATTTAAATAATGTCAGCGTTTTAGTTCAAGAGTAACTGAATGACAAAGTTTTCCCCTCCCGCCCCTTTTACCTAGTGTAAACCATCTCCTCTCAGATGTGGAATCTGGTCCACAGACCAGATAGCGCACAGCAAGGGACAATCTTCTTACTGTGAGAACAATGAAAACCCTGCCCCCTTGACAGGTTTTTCCCTTATGCTAATTGAAGATTGTCTGTCTCTTTGATCCATCCGGACAGTCTTGCTGCTCTGAGATGAGCAGTGTTACATCAGTAAAAGGGACAGGAGGGAGATACTTTATCATTCAATTACTCTTGACCTACAACTTTGACAGTATTGAAATAACAGTCTCCATGTCCCAAATACTATAATGATTAATCAGAGCTGCTTTTATTGTGAAACATTACTATCCCTTTAAATCAGAGGTAGAGGAGCTTTGGCTCCCCAGATGTTGGAGGCTACAACTCCACTCTGTTGGCTGGTTAGTGATGAAGGGTGCTTTAGACCCCAACTGCCGGAGAGCCAAAGGTTGCCAACTTCTAGTTTACACCATGTTGCCCACAGCAGAAGGAAGTCTCCATTAAAAAGGCAGTGCTTCTTAAGATGCAACTGAGATAAGTACAACAGAACACTGCAGGAAGGAAATACAATGTTTTTATTTTGTCCTCACATCTCTTATTCTCATACATATATAAATACAAAGTTCAGCAATTGGAAATGCCTTTACTCTCAATTTCTCTTACAATGGTGGTGTCTGCTGTGGAAATCCCACCCAGCTATCTCACTTTATGCTGCCACTTCACATTTCCTTCAGTGGACTCCTCTTGGCTCATCAGTGGGAAGAGACCAGCTGAATTTACTGGACCAGGAGAAATTCACAGAAGGATGAAAATATCAAAAACTGAATGGGCATTTTTAAGCTTAGCATGGCCACATATTATTGTAAGCTCCCCAATGATGTATTTCTTAAGAAAAGTATTTTCTTTTTTACAACTAGGGGGCACTTCCCCTTGAACTTCAATCTAGTTTGTATAAGTGACAGATGCGGGTATTGAACTCACAACCAACATCCTTGACCAGATCTGTGCTACGAATTTCCTGCCAGTGCAAAAAACAATAAGATATCAGCTTAATACCTAACTGTAGAAAACATATGACAAATTCACCACTAATATGAGTTTACTAAGAGCTCATTCTTCTGTGAAAGGGAAACCTAACAGGCAGGGTCTTTAGGATTTCTCTGACTGAGTACAGGCCAGTTACTTAACCCCTTAACGACCGCCCGATCAAAGGATGGGTGGTTAAGGACCACATCCCTTTTTTTTTTTTGCAATGAATTCTGGGATGGCACAGCGGAGTGCCGCCACCCTGCCATCCCAGAATTCCACGGCATGCCAGGATCATTACCAGTCCTTAACGCACATCCACTGGTGACGGTCCTGGCATGTAACTGGTCCTTAAGGTGTTAAATGACTGACTCAGTCTCTGATTGGATCACCTGTGCACAATCCTAAATATATAGCATAATAGGAACCCCAGAGGAAAGGGCTGGGAACCACTGTTCTAGGTATACACAACATTGCTGATTGGCTCCTTTTTAAAGTTAAGTTTAGTTAGAGACGTAAATTCTGCTATATATTATATTAGCTTTTCTGTACAACAACATTTTTTAGAAATTAACCTTTATGTTTTAGTGGCACATTGTGGCACTCTATGCTAATTTCCAACATAATATGCTAATCAGTTGTTGTTATAAGTGCCTCCAGTGTGTGGACTAGATTCATTCATAGCACGGTGCGTTAGTATTAGCCCAGCACAGGAGGTAATTAGCATAGAGTGCCAGACTACCACAACATTTAGGCAGTATTTTCCTTTTCTTTAAAATGAACTAAACTAATCTTAAGGTGGCACATCTAGTTTAATGATGCTTTAATAAAAGACATAAAAGGCTGTGTCAGGATTTCAATAGGAAGGCAACTGTAACACTTTGAGCGCTACAGAGGTGTGAAACACATTGTTTTGAAATATGTTGCACACCCTTCTGGCACTCAAAAGGTTAACATAAAAAAGCATACGCTCATGTACTGTATTTCAAATTTTGATAACTATGCATTAATTACAATATGATTATCATTAACTGAAAAGTACAAATATATATTTATATGTAATGCGTTAACATGTAGATATTTTCAAGAAAAATCAAATTTATAGCAGCAGCAGCAGCAGCAAAGAGTCAGAAGGAAGGGATTTATAACTGTAGATCAGTGGTTCCCACCCCTCTCCTCAGGGACCCCTATAGGCCACGTCTTTAGGATTTTCCTGTTTGTGCACAAGTGAGTTAAATCATTGAATTACCTCACTTTTTCATAAGCAGGGATATGCTAAGGACCTGGCCTGTTAGGGGGTCCAAGAGGATAGGATTGAGAACTACTGCAATAGGCAGGTACCTGGCAACTACAATCGAGTTCTCATAGTTTAAAAATCTGACATACTCTCCCCCATTTGCTCTGCAGATCTCCATGATCTGCAGGTCTGGCTGATGTCAGTGCTTCACTTTGTGTTTATAGGAGAGAAAGCAACATCATGGGTAGAGACAGTGGTGTAACTAGAAGCCACCGGGCCCTGGTGAAGAAATTGCCATGCACCCCCCCATCTCCACATTGTCCCGTGTCCATCTCCTACCTCCATCACCCGCGCTGTTCTCAGTAATGCAGAGCGCTGGGAGATTATGTCATCTCACAGCTATCTGCATTACTAGAGCACCGGAAGATCAGCTGAGTTGCTGCGGGCGAGTGGCGATGGGTTCGCAGGGGGCGGTCGGGCCCCTGGAGTGACGGACCCGGTCACTGGTGTGACTCCTGTGACCCCTATTGTTACGCCACTGGGTAGAGAACAGTGATTCTTTTTTTTTTTTTTTTTTTTGGGGGGGGGGCTGAACTTCCCCAAATGTAAATGCCTGCCATCAAGTCTGTCTAAAACTGAGGCAACATAATCAAATAAAGAAACAAAACACAAGGGGTTAACGGGTGGAGAAGGGATTGCAGGGTAACTGTAGTTCCTGCTCTTATTTAACACTGAGTGTCAGAAGGGTGTCATACATATGGATACTCATCTAGCATCAAACGGGTTAACCCTTTGAGTGCCAGAGAGGTACAGAATGCATGCATCCCATACCCCTCTGGCACTCAAAGGGTTAATATAATGTAGGTGTGATGTCTCCTTACACCAGTCTTTCACCCTTATTACTGATCTACCCCTATTGTCCCCACTATTCTCCCCCATTGCTCCTTTTTCCCTGTTGCCCCAATTCTCTCTCACTTCTCTGTCTTGACTGTCTTTTTCCTTTTCCTTTCCCCTGCCTTTCTTCACCCTCTATATCCCATCTCCCCTTTACCGCACACTGTACCTAAACTCTGTGGTGTAACTAGTATAGGTCCATTTCAGTTGTAAACTCTGTAATATCACTAATGTAGCCCCATTTTAACTATATGCCCTGTGGTATCAATACTATAGCTCCTTTTCATTTGTCAGCTCTGTGGTATCACTAGTGTAGCCCCATTTTAGTTGTAAGCTTGGTAAATCACTAATTTAGCTACATTCCAACTGTAAGTTCTGTGTATCTCTAATGCAGCTCCATTTCAATTATAAGCTCTGCGGGATCTCAAAAATGATTTGGTCAAATATTAAAAGTAATTCAAAGTTAGTAAAAGGATTGCCATATTAACACTCAGGTAGGTGCTACATGAGAAAACAATTGCAGCAAGGATGCAAGACCCAAAATATACATCTTTTCCATCAGTCTATTACTGAAATGTTGATATGGCTACTACCTTATAAACAGTCAAATAAGTCCAATGAAAGAGGCCTTTTCTTTAGCCTCTACAAATATAAAATTCACTTTCCATCCACGACTATCCTCTGCATTGAAGCCTAGTGTCAGAGAATTTGCCGACAATGGGCTTAAAGGGATAGTAATACTTAAAATGTAAAAAAATATGTTGTAGGGTTTATCCCCCTGAGTAAAACAAGAGTACTCACACTGCTGAAAGGTGTTTCATTCAAAAGTTATTAATTTTCAAAGTTGAATTTTTTAGGTGCAATATCACAGTGGCCTGAAATTGTACAGTGGCGCTGTTGCTACACCATCCTATGGAGATTTATGGTCCCGGGACCAGAGCTGTCCATAGGATCATGTAGAAACAGCGCCACTTTATAATTTCAGGCCACTGTGATATTGCACCTAAAAAATTCAACTTTGAAAATTAATAACTTTTGAATGAAACACCTTTCAGCAGTGGGAGTACTCTTGCTTTACTCAGGGGGATTAAACCCTACAACTTATTTTTTTTTTTACATTTTAAGTATTACTATCCCTTTAACTGAAGTGAAGCTCTGATGTCAACCAGCCCTGCAGATCACAGAGAACTTCAGGGTGGACGAAGAAAAAAACTAGAGAGTTTTTAGCTATGAAAACCTATTTCCCACAGCTGTCAAGTAACTGCTTAAAGTTCATAAGCTCTTCTCCTGACCCTTTTACTGCCCTTTTAATTATTATAAAAGCATTTTGAAAAAAAAAAAAAAAAAAAAGCTTTCTGTTTTATTGATTATTTAATTTATTGTCCAGCAGAATTCAACTCTTAGAAAAAAGTGAGGACTAGAGCAATTCTGGAGAAAACCAATGACACCACAGGGGACAAATCAAAATTCCCATGGATTTAAACAGGATTGCTAACTCCTCCTTGAATGCCAAATAGGTCTCCATTGTGTAAGAAGCCCCAATTTAAATACATAGGAATTTAGGGTTTTTTTTTCTCTGTCCCCTATAGTGGGGCTGATTTGCTTCAGAATTTCTCCAGTTCTTCTTAGCACATCGGCCTTAGTAGAGAGTTGGCATTTAAAGAGCACAATACTATACCCCTATCCAAAACAAAAAAGAAAGACTGTGCATTATTTAAAGTTTCTAAAATCAACATTAAAAAAATGCCTTTTTTTTTTTTTTCCAACTTCCACCATTCTGTCATCAACCTATCAAAATGGATGACAAGCGGAGCCACTGATGACATCATCAGAGGTGACATCAAAGACTCTATTCAGTACACACTGCAGAACACGCTGTTCTGTATAGTTTTGATTAAGAAGCAACTCTTCCAAATAATAACCCCCACTTACCTTACCATGGCTAGGAAATGCTCCCTATGAATTTTGCCCTTGTGCTTCTGTTCAAGAAAAAATATTATCAGCATACCTGGGAACTTTTGAAGCAGGGATACCCGGAGGGTAACCCTGTCAGTGCGGACCGGGGAGGAAAATTATGCAATTCGTGTCATAAAAGGGGTGGGGCTTAGTCACGGGGGGGGGGGGGATAAAAAAAACACACACAAGAAACCCCTGCAAAATGTATGCAAGAGGGTGGGGAGTGGGAGGAACCAGGCGGGATGGAGCACAAGTGGGCAGAGTTTCTACTTAAACTCTGCCCACCCAGTGATTCACACATTGCCCCGGAGACCTGGTAATTCAGTTTGAAATTCGGAGTCTCCGGGGCAAAACCGGAGAGTTCCCAGGTATGATTATCAGTCAGTCCTGGATGTCTTGTACATGGGAGTGGACATGACAGCTGCTGGGAGTTTTTTCAGATGGAAGTAGGCAGAATGCATGAGTCTACGTAACCTTTTAAGGTACAGAGATTTGTGAAATGCATTGCAAACTAACCTACTGTACAGTGCTACAGAATCAACTGGTGCTTGATGCTTAAAGGGTTAGTAATGTCTTATAGAAATAAAAGGTAATATTGTAGCTATTCAAAAAATAAGTCCATCGATGTCACTCCGATCTCTCAAACCTTTATTGTTTGAGAGATAAGGTGATAAAGTTCCACCTCACTGATGTCAGCTGTAACGCCGACAGCAGCAGAGTCAAAATACCCTGATCTATAAAGACATACTTAATTGGAGCTGTCCACAAAGTGTTCCTGGTTTGCAAGCACACTTAGTAGACTGCGGTATCTCGGCTCTGCTGAAGAGCCGCCTGCCGGTCCCGGGACCAGGATCAGCTTCTGCCAGCTAGACGCTGACATCAATGAAAGGGGAGGGAAGGGGGACTTATTTTTTGAATACCTACAATATTACCTTTTAATTCTATAAGTCAGTGTTTCTCAACTCCTGTCCTCAGGACCCACTAACAGGCCAGGATTTGATGATTTCCTTGTTAGAGCACAGGTGAGTTAATCAATGTGAATGAACCTCTGATCACATGATTTCCTTGTTAGTGCACAGGTGAGTTAATCAATGTGAATGAGCCTCTGATCACATAATTTCCTTGTTAGAGCCCAGGTGAGTTAATCAATGTGAATGAACCTCTGATCACATGATTTCCTTGTTAGTGTACAGGTGAGTTAATCAATGTGAATGAGCCTCTGATCACATGATTTCCTTGTTAGAGCACAGGTGAGTTAATCAGTTGTGAATGAGCCTCTGATCACCACACCTGTGCTCTAGCAGAGAAATCCCTAAGTCCTGACCTGTTAGTGGGTCCTGAGGGCAGGAGTTGAGAACCACTGCTATAAGGTATACTAACACTTTAATAAACAAATAATAGTTTATAATAAATGATAACCTGTTATTTTGTAGAAGCACAGTAAAGGGTTAATATTTAAAACAAACTGTGTATTGTACATAGGATTGTCTTGTGCAATGGGTGGAGTTTGTGTCCTCTGGTTCTCTAAGCCAGTGGTTCTCAACCTGTGGGTCGGGACCCCTTTGGGGGTCGAATGACGATTTGCCAGGGGTCGCCTAAAACCATGAGATATTTATATTTCGATTCAGAACAGTAGCAAAATTACAGAGATGAAGGAGCAACTAAAATAATTTTACTGTTAGGGGTCACCACAACTTGGGAAATTTTATCAAAGGGTCGCGGCACTAGAAAGGTTCAGAACCACTGCTCTAAGCAATTATCATGTCCTCCTCCAAGGACACAATATCCAGGACTGATTGAAGAGGTCATCTCTTGAACAATGGCATGGTAAAATTCATAGGGGCTATTAGAATGTTCTGGCCATAGTAAGGTAAAGTTAAGAGTTGATCCTTCCTCTTTGCTTAATTTGTACTCAAACATTTTATATTATATTTAACATACACGTTACTGCCTTTTGTTAACCCTTTGAGTGCCAGCTTACCCCTCTGGCACTCAAGGGGTTAAAAAAATAAATAAATAATTTTCTGAATTAGAATGCAGCTTGACTTTAAATGTTGATATAAGTTCCTTAAAGGGATAGTAATACCTGAAAATAAGTTTATTTTATATTGTAGCCCTTAAAAAAACCATGAAAAATGATATGTCTTATCTCCCAAACCTTTATGGTTTGGGAGATATTCAGAAGTAAAGTTTCCCCTGGAGTGATGTCATTGCTCCACCCTTCAGATTTGGAATCCGGTCGCTTGACCAGCAGTGCCTCTCCAGAAATGCTGAGATCATGATCTTTAAAAAGAATTTCTTAATTGGAATGGTCTACAAAGTGTGCTTTCAAGCCAGGCACACTTTGTACACTGTTCCAATGAAGTAGTTCTTTTCAAAGATCCTGATCTCAGCACTGCTAAAGAGCTGCCGGTTGCTATGTGGATCGAATTCCAAATCTGTCCACTAGATGGCAGACTTGGCTGAAACAGCAAGGAAAAGTGAACTATACTATATTTTACACATGAATATCTCCCAAACCATAAAGGTTTGGGAGATGAGACTTATATCAACTTTCATGGTTTTTTAAGGGCTACAATATAAAATAAACTTATTTTCAGGTATTACTATCCCTTTAAAAATAATACAATGTTATTGTATGCTAGAGAAGCCTCCGACACACTGCTAAGCAATGTGTTAGAGACTTCTCTTGCATCCAGTGGTTTAAGATGGTTGCAGTATTTCTGGACCTTGACACAGAGACAGACTGTTAATATGATTCCTCAGGGTGAATGTGATTAGCAAGAAAAGCTCACATGGCAACGTTTCATTTCACACTGCAAACGTTCATCTGTAAGGTGATGTTTTATTAAATAAAGTTGGTCATACAGACCCAGCTTGGGGAGTCTCTGCTTCTGACATTGCTCACATGATGGTTAAGTCTCAAATTAAGTGTCACATCTTAGTAGCAGAAGCCACCTCTCAACCTTTTAAAGACCGGAGTGGTGTGAAATACACTGGGGGTTATTCACTAAGGCATGATAAAGAGTTGATAAAGTGGAGATGACTTCTCCAGTGATATCACTTTTCCGTTCCTATGTTATTTTATGAAGCCTATGCACTAAGATTTCCAAAACGTAAATGTTAGTGAATTGGCTTCACAGAATAACAGAAGTGATATCACGGGAGAAGTCTTCTCCACTTTATCATGCCTTAGTGAATAACCCCCATTATATTTTAAAGCTGTCAGGGTGCGGGCGGCTGTCTGCACTGAAACTTGTTGTCCTGGGTTGGTCCCCAGCCTCTGTGTGCATGTGGAGCACATTGGCTCTGTTGCTCATCATTCCTTCTGCCTCCGCCTCCTGACATTCGCTGGCTTTACATTCCTCCTGTTGCGGCCGCTATACTGCTCTGTTTACTCCATCCCGCGATCCTGATATCCTTCTGGAAGCTAGCTTTTAAAAGCAACACTGGCCTTGACTCTATGTGCCACCTAAACATTCGTTGAGCATTGTTCTTGATTTCCTTGCCGTGTATGCTGTTTCTGCCTGCCATTTTGATCTTCTGATATTCTGTGTATGACCTGGTCTGTATTCAGACTTTCTCTTGCCTGCTGAACCAGTCTTTTTTTAGTGTTCTGTTGGAGATGTATTCTCCCTGGAGTCAGTGGTAGTTATTTTTGGGGAGTTATAAGGGCTTACCTTCAGTTCCTCTAAAGGGGGCCATCTAACTTTGTGGCTAGCTAAACCACAGCACAATCCCCTCAAAAGTAACCTCCGGACCACAACCTCTTTCTCTAGCGTTGATCCCTAGATTCTAGCACTTCTGATCCTTGTTGGAGGAGTCTTCTGTTCTCTCTATTAGCATTATCTGTCTTTGCCTCCGTACTTGGCTTATGGGTATCTTGCTTGGAGTATCTCTATGTTCACATGTTTACAAATGCACTGCACACAGCTCTGGTCTTTAAAAGTTTAACAGAGTGCATATTGTAATTTAATTACACAAACGTTCTGTATACATTAGGAAACGTGTAACAGAGAGAGAGCCACGTACATAGGGTAACTATGTAACATTAAAGGAACGGTAAACTTTTTTTAATGAAAACACATATTTTATAGAGCTTTTCCTGCTGAATAAAACAAGGTCTCTCCCACCACTGTCAGATGTTTTATTCAAAATTTATATCAGTTTAAATAATCAGGAAGTGAAGTTATTGTATTTACTTCCTGATAGTTCTGACAGGAAGTGAATTTACTGTGTTTACTTCCTGATAGTTCTAACTGACATGAAGTGACAGGCAGTTTCTATCACATTCTATTGAGAACTGTATGTCTCTGACTTTTCTCTCCATTAGAATCTACCAGGAAATCTAATTAGAATTTGACCACTAGAGGGCACTGCTAATGTAAAAAACATGGGTTTAAACTGTAATAACTCTGGAAATATAAATCTCTCAGCAGTGGGAGTACCATTATCTTACTCAATAGAAAAATCCCTACAATATATATTTTTTCATAAAAAAAGTTTACTGCTCCTTTAAAATAATCCTCTCAGAAAATCACTCAACTTCTCTTGAGGTTACTCTAGCCCCTAATGATAAGAGTGATAGACAGTAAAGGCAACACTGATGTCCTGATAAAGTGACTGTGGACAGAATTATGAAAAATGTTGGATTTTAAAATACCACTTTGACTCTGAACTGTGATACATGTGAACTGAATAATATTGCTTTGCTAACGGACTGGTGGTAGGGAACTTAGTTCGGCCAGACTGAGACTTCAGGATAACCCTCAAGGATTTAGGAGTCTAGAAGGAGTTTACAACAAAAGAGGAGGACCAAAAGTCATAATCTACAGCGCTGCCTTTGTTGTCTATGCTCATGATGATCTGAGTGATTTTCTGATTGGATGTTTTTAAATATAATTGATTACACTACTTGTGGGGCTCTCTATTATTTCTGTTTTTACACAGTACCATTGTGTTACTCAGATCTTTGTTTTTTACTGAAACAACCACTAACACAGCGGCATGATGAATCACAGAACCTGCTATCTGGACTACATAGTCCTTGCTTTCTTTGTATATTACCAATTTAATTGCACTGTTGCACTAGTTTTTACAATGAAGGTGCACATATTGGCACAGATTTATTGTAGACAAGTTTGAATACACAGGCCAAAGCCAAGATGCCAGCACCTATAGCATTTAACAGACATTTATGGTTATCAGGGGAGTAACTACAGTGTGTGCAGCAATCAGATCAGTTTCCTATTTTGGTTGGTGGCCACTGACATCCTCGCTGGCAGTAAAATAAGAATATCGACTGTTTATGTATGTATGGCATTGTTTACATGGCGCCACCCGGTGTACACAGTGCCTTGCAACAGCAGTATGTTGCAATAAATACAATAAATGGGGTTAAAACAAGTGTCACAATCATAGAAACAATAAGAAAGATGTTCTTGCCCTATGGAACTTACAGTCACAGCCCTTTGAGCACCGGAGGAGTCCAAAGCATTGCAAAACATTGTACTGGGCACCCCTCTGCCACTACAAGGGTTGCCAGCATGTGGATCATGAATCATTAGGCAGAAGATCCCTGGCACTGCTAACAAACTGCTTTTCTTCTTTGTCTGTCCGTCACAAGAAGATGACGTGAGATCTCCTGGTGGTGAACTGCACTTTGGCTGTGTATTGGTGAGTGATGAAACTTGCTACGGAACCTTAAATATCAACTGCATGGCTGAGTGGGATTCACATTCACTCCAGGCCATGTCATTGGGAGCCCAGCCTCAATATTGAGTTCAGGGTCCAGTAGGTTCTAGTTACACCCTTCATGGTTATACGATTTGTATACTTTTGAAGATGAGCTCCCTGCAGTCTTGCAATTATGCTGTGAAATCCTATAGTTAATGTGCGGGAGTATATTAGAGCAAAAACAATACCTTTATTGACTAACTGAGTGGCTTTGGATGCAAGTTTTCAAGACAACTAGGCCTATTCTTCAGGAATAATAAAAATGAAGGCTGGATACACAATACATGCCTTTAAAATGCATGTACATAATTTTAACATCTAACCTCTTGACTGCCAGAATCATCCATGACAACGCATTGGATATCTGTGTGGCACCCAAAGGGTCAGATTCCACTAGCAGAATATTTTTTATCAGTGTGGGCCATAAATTGTACTCTAGGCTCTGTTACAGCTCTTTGGACTAGAAAATGCAAATAAGATTAATTACTTTTTTTTACGCTGCAGTAAAACTGAACAGAGATGGCTATGTCTAAAGAATGTATAGGTTAACCCTCCAAACGCCAGAGGGGTGCACAAAACATTGCTTACAATGAGACATAAAGCTCTCTTGCATCCATAAGGACCATGAATATTTTTATTTTATGGGATAATGTGAAAAATTCCTCGTCAGATTCAAGCCACAGTTCAGAGTGTTAAAACCTGGTTTATACTCCCAGATCTTTCTGTCTCTGTGTCTTCAAATTTCCCATTAGTACATTCACTTTGAGAACATTAATGCTGTAATGCATTCTGCAAAAAATGTTGACCAACTGGAGTGTCTCCTTTGTTGTTCACACTGGACCTTTGAGAATTCATCCTATTCTCAGGGTCTGTCCTGTCTCACCCACATATATTCCTATTTGAAACTGTCCCTTTGTAAGAAAAAGGCAATTTTAAAGAACTTTCAAAACTATTTATATTTATGTTAACCATTTTTATTTAAAACATTCGTTTATGAGATATTTAGCAGTTTATTCAAATTCGGCAGGTCTGACAGGCATGACGGCCAGATAATAACCTTACACACTTCTCAGCTACACCCTGACAGCCAGTACTATTTTTCATAAATAAATAAAAATATGTCAAACTATTATTTGAAACTAGCAATGTGGGACGGCGTTGCCCGTCATGTTATGACCGTTGGGCGCACGTGTGTGAAATGCAGACACAATGATAAACACAGACATATACAACACACAGGCAGACACATACCATACATCCCAAGTGTCCCTCTTTAGGAGGGACAGTCCCTCTTTGAGGGCCAAATCCCTCTGTCCCTCTTTCCCACCCTGTTGTCCCTCTTTTTAGGAGGTCAGACTGTGTGCAGGGCAGCTCCACCTATAGGCGACGTAGGCGCCGGCCTAGGGCGCACACGTACTGGGGGCGCGGGCATGCAGCGGAGAAGAGCTGCGCCCGCACACATACCACGCCGGGAACCACAACACAGCCAGGTCTGTGTCGCTACAGCGCTGAGGGGGCATAGTGGAGCTGAGGGGGCAAGTTGAAGCGGATGTGGGGCAAAGTGGAGATGATGGGGGCAAGTTGGAGCTGTTAGGGGAAAGCTGGAGCTGAGGGGGCATAGTGGAGCTGGTGGGGGCAAGTTGGAGCTGATGGGGGCAAAGTGGAGCGGATGAGGGTCAAAGTGGAGCTGAGGGGGGGCAAGTTGGAGCTGAGGGGGGGCAAAGTGGAGCAGATGGGGGGCAAAGTGGAGCAGATGGGGGGCAAAGTGGAGCAGATGGGGGGCAAAGTGGAGCAGATGGGGGGCAAGTTGGAGAGGATGGGGGGCAAAGTGGAGCAGATGGGGGGCAAGTTGGAGCGGATGGGGGCATAGTGGAGCTGGTGGGGGCAAGTTGGAGATGGTGGGGGCAAGTTGGAGCGGATGGGGGGCAAAGTGGAGCTGATGAAGGTAAATTGGAGAGGATGGGGGTCAAAGTGGAGCTGATGGGGGCAAAGTGGAGCTGAGGGGCCAAAGTGGAGCTGGTGGGGGCACGTTAGAGCAGATGGGGGGCAAAGTGGAGCTGGTGGGGGCACGTTGGAGCGGATGGGGGCAAAGTGGAGCTGATGGGGGCAAGTTGGAGTGGATGGGGGGCAAAGTGGAGCTGATGGTGGCAAGTTGGAGCTGATGGTGGCAAAGTGGAGCTGGTGGGCCAAAGTGAAGCTGATAAGGGGCAAGTTGGAGCTGGTAGGGGGCATCTCTTACAGGCATCTCCAGACCAGGGGCAGACTGGCCCAGGGGGCAGAGAGAGGACAATCATGAAAAGAGGTGGGGTATAAGTAGGCAGGGTATAAAGGGGTGGGACACAAGGGGCGGAGCGAAATGGGCGGCAAAATTAGGTTTTGCCTAGGGTGGCAAAAATCCTTGCACCAGCCCTGACTGTGTGGTGTGTTTTACTTTGCTCTCCAGCAATAAAGCAATAAACTTCAGTATATGTGTTTATACATTAGTCTGTGCAAATAAAATACTTTGGTCTTGCACTAAATCATTTATTCAGTTACATAAATAGCCAGTAATAGGTCATGAAATAACCTAAAAATTCTTACTAATGCCCTGGCCACCAGCCACGCCCCAACAATATCACCTAAAACTACAGTGTCCCTCTTTGGCCATGTGAAATGTTGGGAGGCATGCACATACACACAGTGAGCGGCAGAAACATGCAAAAGACACGCACACACACAGACTCACTGGAGATGCACACATATAATAATAATAATAATAATAATAACTAGTATTTATATAGCGCCTTTCTCCCAGTGGGACTCAAAGCGCTTTCAGCGCACGCTCTCGGAATTAACCAAATCGGCAGCTGAAGTAATAGATGTTATTATTACCCAATCAATGGTACTCATTTATCGACCTCGGAAGGAGGTCGATAAATGAGTTTGAACCTGCAACCTTGCGGTTGGAGTAGGCTCCATAGTCAGGGACATTACCACTGAGCTATCTCACCAGCTTACATATGTAACAGATGTACACACACAGACACACTGGAGATGCACACATGGACACATATATGTAACAGAGATGGACACAAACACACATGCAACATATATGAGCAGAAACACATGCACTCATGAGTTGTGCACCCCTCTGGCAGTCAAAGGGTTAAGATATACAGAGGCATGTCAGAGTTAAACAGCAGTGGGAAGTGTGTTCATACCTGGGAACTTTGACTTGTGGAGTCCCTAGAGGGGACTGATGTGGTGCTGGAGAGACAAATGGGGCAATCTGGGTTAAAAGGGGGTGGGGCTTATTCGCGAGTAGGGGGCGGGGCTTAACATAAATGTGGAAAAGTGCTAGTAATAGGCTGTGGAAGGAGGAGATGTGGGAAGGAAATGCAAGTTTACAATGTGAGGGGTTTGAACATACTCCCTGAGGGCTAAAACTTGATACACAACCCTGTGGCAGTCAGTGAGTTAAGTGTGAATCTGATGGCTGTCTGTCCTGTGTCTTGCATGCCAAATGATGACAGTGAAGAAATAATTGAGCAATGAGGGCCTACCTTAAACCTTTGAGTGCCATTTTGTTCTTCTGGTGCTGCACTACAGGTCCTGCTGAACCCACTGGGAGTCAGGGTGATTGAGTGTGTGTGTGTGTGTGTGTGTGTGTGTGTCAGCCATATTTATTTCTGGCTTTGTGTGTGTATGTGGTGCTGTGTGTGTGAGTGGGGGCATGTGTGTTTGGTGCTGTGTGAGTGGGGCATTGTGTGTGGTAGTCTGTGTGTATGAGTGGGGCATATGTGTGTGTGTTTGTGTGGTGCTATGTGAGTGGGGCATGTGTGTGAGTTTGGTGCTGTATGAGTGAGGCATGTGTGTTTGTCTGTGGTGTAGGAGCAAGTGGCGGCCATATTGTTTTTTTCTGACTTTGATAGTGGGGGGCGGGCTGCATAGTGGGGGAGGGCCAACTCCCTGCATGATTGAATCACCCAATAGGAATAGTAACTCCTGCTTTATGCCTCCCCTGGGTGTGTTTTGGCAGGCACAAAGTCTTCTTTTATATATATAGATTAAAAAAAAAGATAACAAAAAAGGGAGAATTTACTCACCGATATCTCTCTGGGCCTGCCATGGAGGGAAACAGAAGAAAAAGAAATATGGGTGAGCAAATGTCCTACTTTGCTTGTGTGTCCTCCTCCACAGTAAGAGTGGGACCTACACAAGCAGTGTTCCAGAAGGAAGGGAGAAAATCAAACCATTAAAAAGCCATGCACTCATAAAGTGCTCAGGAAGGTCATAACCCATAAGAAACAGAGAGAACAGAGGTAAAAGCAAAATACTGCCATTCGACTGGAACCACCACCTGTAGAACCTTTCTCCCACATCTAGCTCCAGCAGAACCCTGAACATCCACCTGATAATGCTTAATAAATGTTGAAACTGAAGCCCAGGTCGCTGCTTTGTAGATTGCTACTGGTGATGTAGTAGCTTTGCATTCCCATAATATGTTGAGAGGTCTGCTTTCTGATAGGTTATCCTAATGCATACTTGAATCCATCTAGCTAAAGCAGCCTTGGACCTTCCCTTGAACTTGACATAGAAATAAACAAATACAAAGTGTTTTCCCGAAGCCTTGGTTTTACTGAGATAGTGGGAAAGACATCTGGGGGAAAAGGAGGGTAAAATGTTGTCCTGTCAAGTCAAAATCTGTAACCATCTTGCCTCTGAAGGATGGACTGGTCCTGAGGACTATTTTGTCCAGATGAAAAATTAGGTAGGAAGATATACAAGAAAATGGGCCTTCACAGTTAGGTACTTGATTGCCAAATCATTTATGGCAGTGGTGTCTCAATTGTTTTTGTTCCAGGCACCCCTACCACACAATCTGGAATTTTCAAGGCACCCCTCAAATCTTATACGTAATTTCCCAAGTGCTTAATGAAGAGAAAAAAACAGAAATGTATAGTTCTTCGGTCTCACAGTGCAAATGACAACAATAAAGCATACTGTTCTTAATAATTTCCATAAATATACAGTAGAAATTCAACTTTTATATTTTTGTTAAAATATTCATGGAAAAAGTGGGACACCCTGAGCAGACGTCAGCGACACTCCAAAATGCCATTGAACTTCGGTTGCAAATTACTGGTTTATGGGCTTCAGTAATGGAGAACTAGAAAGCTGATCCAGGAGTAAATTAATATCCTACAGATGAACAAACTCTTTAATCCTAGAACCTTCCTTTCTAACTGCTTAGAGGAACTTTTTAACCAGTTCATCCTCTTCAAATGTTGTAGCCAAATGCTGATAGCTGCACCTTGACTGAGGCTGGTTTAATCTGACTCAATGTCCCTTTGCAAAAATGCAAAGGTAATAAGAGGTAATTGATGATCTGAAGGTCTTCATTCTCTAAGCACCTTCTGACAGATTTTCACACCCTGCAGTATATTTTAAAAGTGGATAATTTTATCCATTAGCCACTGCTTCGAAATCAGCGACTGCCACTCAGCCGTCAGTCTCAAAAAAGGCTGGATTCTGGTGAAAGACTGGACCCTGACTGAGGAGATCCTGAGATAAAGGAAGGGACCAGGGCTGAGCTACTGATAGTTGAATTAAGTCTGAAAAACAGATTCTCCTTGGCCAGTTTGGGGCTATTAGAATGGATTCTACTTTGTCCTTCTTGATCTTTTTCAATACCTCCATCGTAGTTGGTATAGGAAGAAATATGTAAGCCACATGAAAATCCCACCTAGCTTTCAGAACTTCCTGCCCCAGACACTCTGCGTCCTTCCAACATGAAAAGTAGCACTGCTATTTTTGTTTTTTGTGGAGAGTTAATGTCATGAGGTCCACTGTCAGATTACCTCACCAGCTGAAAACTTCTCTGGGTCCTGCTTATGTATTCTGCTTAAATGTGAGGGAGGCCTAAAATGTGTGGATGAGATCCTCCCAAGTTCTCTCTGCCAATCTCAATACTTTTTCCACTTTTGCATTTAGAAGATTGCTTGTTCCTGTTGCCACGGTATCACAGTGCCTGTGATCCTCCTCTGTCACTCTCGCTTGTGGTGTGCTCTGATTTGCTGAGTCGGTTTGGCCCGCCCCTGGTGACCTTGTTATGCCTGGCCATGACTCCTGTCAGGTGCCCTTTCGTGGTGTTTCAGAGCCAATATTGCTGTGTTCCTGATTCCTGTGTACCAATCTGGCCTGTTCTGACTACGCTCCTGTGTTCCTGCTCGTGACTGACCCGGCTTCTCTAAGAACCACCTCCGTGATCTGACCCAGCTTGCCTGAGAACCTCCTCTGTGATCTGACCCGGCTTGTCTGAGAAACACCTCCGTGATCCGACCCGGCCTGGCTGACTTCCTGCTCTGTAACCTGTACCGGCTTGTTCCAGTGACCCGCTTTGTTCCTGCTACCTGCTCCTGTTATCGCCGTAGCGACATTCTGAGTTCCGCTGTGCCTGCCTACCGGGTTGATCGTGGAACCTCCTTAACTCTTGCAGTGCCTAGTCTCAAGTGCTGAGTCTCCGTGCTCACTTGCAGAGCTGTGCTTCCGTTACGGAGCCCTCCTATGTACTTGCAGAGCTATTCCTCTAGTACTGAGCCTTCGATGCTTAAAGCTGCAATTTAACCCTTGCCGTGCTGCCGCCTCCTTAGCTGAGCCTTCTCACACTGTACCGAGCCTACGCTAGTACATCGCTACTTCTGCTGAGCCGGCCGCGTTATGCCTGGTCTGGTCGGCGGCTCAACCTGTCAACCGCAGAGTAGTCGAGTTCGTTAATGCGCCCGGTGAGGCGCTATTGGCTCTTACGCAAATGCTGGGTTATCCGGTTTAAGCCCGTGGGGGCTATTTGCTCAAGCTATTGCAGCAAAGGGTGGTCTCCGGTATACGCCCGTGGGAGGCTATTGGCTTCATCGTTTGCAGTGTATTGTGGTCTCCGTTGTTACTCCCGTGGTGGCTACTGGCTCAAGCTCTTGCAGGTTGTGTCCGGTATACGCCCGTGGGGGCTATGGGCTCAAAGTACCCCTGTGCAGTTGGTCTTCGTTACTATGCCTGTGGGGGCAATTTGCAAGCTCTTGCAGTGCAAGCTACTACCGTTGTTACGCCCGTGGGGGCTACCGACTCACGCATTTACAGATTAAGTTGTATCCTTTGCTTTGCCCGTGGGGGCTATTCTGTGCAGACTTTTCTGTTGATTCTACCTCTGATCTAGTACTGCCTAGCAGCTTTCCAGCCTTTAGAACTTTAGGTGTTATACCATCTACACCTATAGCTGCTTCATCACCATCTTGGGCGTGCCAAACACCGCAACAGAGACAGACTTATTATTGCATTTAATCCTTGATTTGTTTCTCTACTGTGTGCCTGTCCTGAGACAGTATATGTGATAACTCTGTTTCTGTATACTGGGCCTGTGGGGGCATATCTGTATCTATTTCGCTATTATTTCGTGTTGCCTGTAGAGGGCGATCTTTCATCTTAATTTTCATTTAAATAAAACTGGTTTTCATTCTACCAGCTAGTCTGAGTGTCGTAAAAAAACGTTACACATGGTGTCTGATCTGATGTGAACAACTTTTCTGGAAATGTGTATCCTGAATATTTCCTTCTGCTCTCATTTCTAAGATGTTTATGTGCAGGTGGGCTTGAGCCGTGACAATGTTCCAGTTGCCCCCCCAACTTGTTAGACTGGAATCAGTGGTAATGATTTCTCAATGTGTTCCTACAATGGAAGACCGTGTTTAATGCATTTCTATGGTGATAGCCATACCGAAGATCTATAGATGTAAGAAATGTATGAGGTGGAATTGCCTTGGTTACTGAGGCTATTGTCTCTATCCTGAATTGAGCTGGCTTGATCAAGTTGTTGAAATACTTCAGGCCAAGGATAGTTCGGTATCTGTCTGAACGTTTGGCTACAATGAACAGAAAGTAGTAGATACCCAAGCTCATTTTACACTAGGGAACTCTTTATCAGCTTTTTATACATCAGATCCTTCACAGCTTGTCTTATGCTTGTTCCCTTAAGATGGCTTACAAGCATCCTGGTTTTCCTGAAAACATTTTGGTAGGGATAGAACTGAATTCCTGAAGGTACCCCAAACAGACCCAGACAATTGTGTAAGGGTCAATTCCAGGCCTGTAGAAAATGCTCCAGTCGGAGCCCAAGCAGAACTAAGCATGGGGTCCATATGCTCCAGGGTCTGTTTACAGAGGAGCTGCACAGTGCTAAGGCAGGCTCTCTCTTCTGCTGCAGCTTTTAGTGTGCTAATGGGACATCAGGCCTCCTTGCCTTCCTCTGGCAGAATTTGCACACTTGGATCCAGGGGCTTGATAAGCTCCAGCCTCTGGACCTGGTGCATCAAGATGCGGCTGTACACTAAATGAGCTCCACTACCGAAGTTCCTTATAACCCAAAATAAAGTTATAAGCCCTAACTCCTAAAAACAAACTAAGGCTAGAGGTCTTGGGACTCTGTCCTCCTGCTAGGTAGGACCAAAATAACTGGGGGAAGCATGCAGGGAGCAGCTATTCATGTGCTGACTGGTCCAAGTCAGGTAGAAGGGGAAGACAATACCCACTCTATTATTGTGGAGGAGGACACAGACTGGTCCATGTCAGGCAGAAGGTGGAAACAATACCCAATCTATAATGTGGAGGAGGACACAGATGGGTCCATGTCAGGCAGGAGGTGGAAACAATACCCACTCTATAATGTAGAGTAGGACACAGACTGGTCCAAGCCAGGCAGAAGGTATAGACAATACCCACTCTATAATGTGGAGTAGGACACAGACTGGTCCAAGTCAGGCAGAAGGTATAGACAATACCCACTCTATAATGTGGAGTAGGATACAGACTGGTCCAAGCCAGGCAGAAGGTATAGACAAGACCCACTCTATAATGTGGAGAAGGACACAGACTGGTCCAAGTCAGGCAGAAGGTGGAGAAAATACCCACTCAGTCTATTAATGTGTAGGAAGACACAGAAGAAATATAGGTGATTTGGAATTTGTTACAGAGTGATACCTCAAAAGTCATAATTCACCCTTATACTGCAGTTGGTTTGTTCCAGAATTGCACCTCTTGTTTAAAGGGGAACTACCACCCCACAAAGTAAAATCCCAAGAATTACCCATCTGGCGACTAGCTGATCAATAGTGCTAGTCACCAGAATAACTACCTTCTTACAGTGAAATTCTACTTCTCCCGATACCGACAGCCAGGAAACAGAGCAGACATCTTTGCATAGAGACGTCTGCGATCCTGCGCTGTCAGTCCCAGTCCACTGTAAGAGGCATTGCATGGTACCTTAAGGTACGGAAGGGACTGACAGCTCAGGATCGCAGACGTCACCATACAAAGACGTCCACGCTGTTTCCTGGCTGTCAGTCCCGGGAGCATTAGAATTATTCTGGTGACTGGAACTTTTGATCAGCTAGTGTTCAGATGTGTAATTCTTGGGATTTAACTTTATGTGGGGTGGTAGTTCCCCTTTAAGTTTGTCAGGCTTAGCTAGGATAATATCTACCTGTACCACAGGGGCAAATACAAATTCCCCAAATATGCACAGATTTCAAATGGGGCTTCTCATGCCTTGAACACCAGTAAGCTAGGGTGCAGCTGGTTTTCCCCAGAAATGATTTAGTTCCTCTCATTGCATAAGCCCCAGGAGTAACTATTTGAGTGCCAAAGGGGTATCCAATGCACTGCAAAATAATGAGTTGGACACCCTTCTGGCACTCAGAGGGTTAAGCGCTAAGACGATCTGGAGGTAATCAACTGCACTAAAGTGGACAGACGAAAATCCACAATTTGCCATTAATTTAAATAGGATTTTAGTCTTCCCTGTTTAAATCCTTTTCTATTAGTTCATATGACATACAGTTACCATGGGGAGGTGACAGCTCCTCCCTGTGGGCTGGAACCTTAAAGGTGCGGAACTCAAAAATTATACATTTTTGAAACGTGAGTGAAGTTACCCAAATACCCAAGGGAACATGTAGGTATAAATAAAAACAGACAATCCTAAAGGAAAAGGAAAAATAAGCCCCAGAACCCAGAGAAACTAGGAGGGAAGGGGTTAATTGAAAAATGCAGCCATCCAAGCTCTAAAAACCCTGGTATCAAACCATACACGATACCCAACATGAGTGGTGGAGTTCTGGACTCCAAGAAGAACCTGGTATGTAGGGGAACACTGGGACAAGTGGACCATGGCATTCAAAGGGTTACTCACCAAACTAGACTTCTGTCTTCAGATTACCACTGAACGAACAGAGCCTCAGAGAGACCCAGTCAAGAGAGAGAAACATAGGCTATGTGATTCTCTCCACAGGGCTGCAAGGGTCCACAACAGCACCTGGAACCAGGGACAAACAGAGGGACAGCAGATACCAGGCACAGGTGCTGTCCCTTAAAATCTGGGACAGTTGTCAGTTACAAGTGTACCTAATACTACACATTTTATGTCATAAATCAAATCTTACTTGCAATAACTATGCCCACTGAAATACTTTAGGCTGGTTGATATTTGGCTCAGTGGACATGATTTTCACTGTATCTGATCTTAAAAATACTGTTATCTGGAGATAAAACAGAGAAATGTAAAGTAATTGGTTTGAGTAATAGATTTGAAGTCCTGGAAAAGCAATATAAAGAGCTACTGGTGGAAATCTATAGTGTCAATATCGCATACAGTAACTGTCACATCTCTGCCCAGTGGTGCATTGTGACATCATTTCTCAGTGCCATATGAATGGTAAGCAAACAATGTGCAGAGCAGCTAGTCACTGTGACATCATAGTGCAATGGTGCAGTGTGCCCTCAGTTCTCAAAGGTACATAAAGTTCTGCAGAACTCAAAGCAGCAGATTACTACACAAGCTGTGAACCTGGTCAGAGATGTCTGCACTTTGGATAATTTGCTTTGTGTGCGCCCTATTGATGCCTGAGCTCAGTGCCAGGCCCCTACCTGACTTCAAGACCGTCAGATCAGATAGAGATTTAAAAGAGAAGGAAGAAGAAACTGGCAAACTGCTTCTCAAAGAGAAGGCAGAGCTAGAGAAGAAAACACCTCTTGAGAGGGAGGACATAGATCTAAGAACCTCTGAAATAAAGAATGAGAACTCAGAGAGGAAGCTTACTGAGTTGGAGGAAGCAGCTGGCAAACTGCTTCTCAAGGAGAAGGAAGAACTAGAGAAAAACTGGAAAACACCTCTAGAGAAGGAGGACATAGATAAG
Organism: Rhinophrynus dorsalis; assembly: GCA_037306005.1. Taxonomy (NCBI): domain Eukaryota; kingdom Metazoa; phylum Chordata; class Amphibia; order Anura; family Rhinophrynidae; genus Rhinophrynus; species Rhinophrynus dorsalis. Next base: position 58,450,431 of record CM074728.1, read on the forward strand.
GAACATGTGAATCTAGGAACCTCTGAAATAAAGAATGACAACTCAAAGATAGATTTAAAGGAGAAGGAGGAAGAAGGTGACAGCCTGCTTCTCAAAGAGAAAGCAGAGCTGAAGTGGAAAACACCTTTTGAGAAGAAGAAACTAGTTAGGAAGAAACCTCGGAATTTAAGAACCTCTGAAATAAAGAATGAGAATTCAGAGAGGAAGCTTACCGAGATGGAGGAAGCAGCTGGCAAACTGCTTCTCAAGGAGAAGGAAGAACTAAAAAAAACTGTAAAAAACCTCTTGTGAACAAGGAACCAGTTGGGACGAAAGATCTGGTCAACTATGAAATACCAGAGAATGAGCCAGAGGAACGATCAATTCGAGATGTAGTATCGAACATCGTGAGATTCCTCCTGATTGCAGGTGCATTTATAGCGGTGATAATGTGTTTATGTTGTTGTTGTTGTGCAAAAGGTTATCAAAAGTATGGGGATAAGATTCCCACCGAACAGATTATGGGAATGTTTTACCAATAGGTCCCAGTCCCCTGAAAAACACCTAAAGGGGACAGAAACATCAAATAAAGCAATAAACTGCTATGACACTGCATCTCTGAGTGCTTACTCTTTTGGCAAATTGTATCAGGGCTACAGCTACAGGCAGCCACCTCAGAATAAAGATTATCTCTGTCCGTACTTATTTCCCTCTACAGTATACAGCTGTAGACTCTTTCCTGACTGTTCAAGATGAATATCCTTGTACCTGCCCATGGTCCTCACTAATTGTCTTATCTGTCTCCTTCCTGATTGGTTTCCTCTAGCCACCCCCCCCCATTCTAATACATACGCCAAGATGAAGTCCTTACATATTCCTATTAGTTATCTGGTTTATTGTCTGTGTCTTCCCGTGATACAGGCCCCCCCTCATACCTGTTACCTCCGTGATGTGTCCAAAGCATTGCTTCTACCATCAGCCTCACATCCTCCCCAAGCCCGGAACCTACCCTCCCTCAACAGCCTCTGCCTCACAAACAAACAATGTCACACAGCTGTTAACCCTTTAAGTACAGCAGGGGTAAGCAATGCATTACATAGCTTCAGGAGCTTCACAATGGTTAGTATACCTTTGCGGCACTGAAAGGGTTCAGTGTTTGAGAGGCAAACAGGTGTCCAGGAAGTGGAATGTGTTGGATACCTCTTTGGCACTGAAGGGGTCTAAAGAAAACAAATAAAATGGGCAAAGTATTTGGGTTCTTTTAGCGCCAGACAGGTATGTGACATACTCTACTGCATGGATACGTATTTAGCTATTTGCTAGTCACTGATGCAAATGTACCCAAACCATTTCCAATCAATGCGCTGAAAACTCCTTAAGTACTCAAATGACTTAATCCCCATGGGCAACGCCTTTTGAGTGCCACAGGGGTAACCAAATGCATTACAAAGCAATGCTTTGCTTATCTCTCTGGCACTTAAAGGGTTAATTTTGCAAAAATCTCCAGTAGGACAATGATACAGGTGTCTCTGCTCTGGGAAGGCCTCTTAACCCTTTACACATAACTAGCAAAAGGGGCAAAGTATGGCCCGTGCTGATTAAGTCCTTTGACTTCTTCAGAAATATTTAACGCATCACATGACAATGGTTCATACAGGCACTGAAAGGGTTCAATATTTGAGAGGCAAACAGGTGTCTAGGAAGTGGAATGTGTTGGATATCTCTTTGGACCTGAAGGGGTTTAAAGAATGGGCAATGCTGTGCCCCTTTTGCCAATATATATATATATATATATATATATATATATATATATATATATATATATATAGCTACATTAGAGGTCTGGAATTCCAGAAAAAGATAAAGAAATACACACAATGGTAGCGAGGAAAAAAACAAAACAAAAACTATAACTACAGTTTATTAAAGATACATTACAAAAAGAGAACATAAAAGATACTAAGCTACTGCCAGAGTTTACATCAGTATGGGAGAGCCCTCCATACGACTCTGCAGCAACAGTCTGTTACCCACAGGCTTGAGATGAGGTACCAGCTCTATCTCTCAGACTTGAGACCAGGTACACTCTCCCTGGTCTCCAATAGCTCTAAATTAGAATCGTGTTGATGATGGGGTAAATACAGATTACACCCTTAAAGGTATGCAGGGTATGTCTAACACTACACATGCGTATTTATTCGGTTATATAACACTGCATGTTGCGCAACTGGAGACGGCACAACTTGCCTCTCATAAACACTACGTAATTGAGGATGGCACTACTCTCTGTTTAGCTTGCTACATGACTGCAGAGCATTAACCCCCGACTAACCGTGAGGAGATCACCAAAAAAAACATCCCTTACACTCTACCCTTGGTCTCCTCACGTCGTATAGGTATGTTGTGCACCTCTGCAGACGTAGAACAATAACGAGAAAGCAGGCAACCAATAAGTTTCCACACGATATACACAATAAGAGCTATGATAAAAACATGCAATAGGGTCTGAAGGATGCCTGCAAACCAACCCACCACACCTTTGAACCAGTTGGCAGGATTCAGAACCAATCCAGCCAGCCTGGCATTTCAGTGTGGTTCTCAGCTGCAACTGTTCCACCTGTTGAATGTGAGCCTCAATTGCATTGGATACATATTAACATAATGGCAACAGGATGGGCCTACAATAGTACACATGCCCGCTTAACTAGCAGTAAGATAATCTAGTACAAAAGTCATCTGCGCTAACTGTCTATGGATCATTCTCAAATCTTCTGCAATTAAGCAAAAAGCATCATCATACAGTTCAGTGATATCCTCGATTAACTGAACTAGATCTTGGATGTATATGCAGTTCATAGTCCAGTGGCATCCATAATGTTCAGTCCCACCAAAACGGAAAACCACAAGATTCATACACCAAAGCAGTACACGCTGTGGCAAGCAAAGCATAATGTTTTTATTATATCAGGTGTCCCTTGTCCTTTATTTGTGATGCAGGTTTCCCACATGCATTCCCAGTCATGGTAGTAGGAATAAACTATGGGACAAACATACATGGGTTTAATTTCTTTGTCCATTTTCCCCTGTTCCTGTTGACAAAACTTTCACTTAACTCCCCATCTTCCACTTGCATTATCTCATTCCACGTACATACCTCCCTGATTTTGGGGTGGGATATGAAACACAAACAGGAAACACTAACAATGCCAAAATGACATACTATACCCCCTTCCTCAATTGTCTTTTCTGTAATCTCTCTAGACTCAACCATAATCACCCTACTCTGTTCTCTGAGTAGTTTTTTTTCCTGTTTCTAACAACAACCCTAGGTGAGTAGTCTTGTGTGTCATGACCCAACATTCGCTCCAAGGGAGTAATATCCTGAACAAGACCCCCCCCCCCCCCAGAGCATGTGTGGGAGTCATCTTGCATATTTGTTCTTTCAGCAAGCCATTCATTCTTTCAATCATACCCGCTTCCTGCGGGTTAAAAAAGATATAGTACATCCAATGCACATCCCGTGTTGGAGCCCACTTCTTCAGCAACATGTCAGTATTGTCAGTTTGTAGGGTTCCATAGAACTTGGAGCTCAGAGATACTACTTTCAGCTTTTGATCTTCCTGTGGTAGGGGCCCAAGGAAACTCATTTGCCAGATCTCACCACCTGTGATGTCTTGATCTCTTTGTCCAGAGGTGGTCTTTGGTTTTAACTTCTGTATGGCCTGACTAACGAGACACTTAATCGGTCCACTGATAGATTGTTAATGCTTCTCTGTGTCCACCCTGGGCTTGAGCCCAGTCCTCCAGCTTCAACAGTCCATTCATAGTCTGGGAGGGGATCTGTGCCACACTGTCAGCCATCTCATTTTTCCAAGAGACCAGTATGTCCATCAGCAATGGGCCACTTGTTACTTTGTGCCCACAAGATCTGCCACAACCCAGTACCACCCCATGGGGGTTTTTCTTTGATTGTCCATTGGTCTTCCTGCTCAGTAGCCAGCCTGGCAGTCACTTCTTTATATGGTTGTGCCGGAACTTTTCTCATTGTACGTCCCATCACATGTGGTGTTATGATTCACAAAACATGTCAAGTGTTTCCTGATAGCAACAGTGTCTTGTTCGATTGGGTTGCCTCTCTCTACCAGACACCACTTCCATGTCTGTAGGGTCTGATTCTGCGCAACTGCTGTGCGAGCCGCAAGGCCGTCTTGACGCACCCAGTCACGTATATATATATATATATATATATATCGCATTTCACTAGTGGGATGAGGTCTACATGAGGTACATCCTCTTTGACTGAAGCCAGTGCTTTATCCCAATAATACACAGTCTTTTTCCAGGTTACATCACAGATGGGACGCAGGAACAATCCCAAGTAGGGCAAAAGGAACCTTCGGAAAACAGAAAAGCCCAGCAGGACTTGTGCTTCATCCATGTCTTTGACCACTTGCTTCTCCATATCACTAAACAATATAATATCAACGGAGTCCCGGTATACTTGACCCTGGAGGGACCCCATAGCCTGTAAGACTCTGGCAGCATGCCATTGCGCAGTAGTCTGTGTAGTCTTTCACTAATATCAGATCTGGGGCAGCGGCTAATAGCGGGGATGTCACTTTGTTCAGTTCTTTATAGTCCACAGTTATATGCTCACTCCCTTCTGGTATCTCCACAGGCCAGACTTGAACCTTGTAGAGGCTGGCAGCAGGCCTCAACACACGAAGGCCTTGAATAGTCTCTATCATTTCTGTATGTTCTCCAGGACTGTGGTACTGCTGGTGCTTGCTCGGTTCTACTGACAGTGGGATGTACACTGGAGTCCATTCGGTATGTCCCCAGACTATTGGCTGAAGCTCTGAAAGAGACAAAGTACGGACTACAGTGCCGAAAGTGTAACACCCTGTCTCAGTGTATAGAATCTGTCCCATCACAATATCCATTCCCAGAATAATATTTATGAATCTCTGCTGGGGATATGGGACCATTCCCTATCTGCATGCGGCACTGCACCTGGTACGCAGGTGTCTTCTGTTCTCCCACTCTCTCACCCATAGCACATCCTTTAGTGCACTTTGTCTTATTCACATTGCTGTGACACAGAGACACTTTTGCCCCGGTATCCAGTAAGGCTGTCATATTTTGTAGTCGCCTACGGTCCCCAATCACAAACATATGGGCAGCGGTCCCCTGATTTCAGTACTGCTATATGCAAAACAGTAGGGCTTGGGGACAGGGACCAGCCAATATTTCATAAAGATTCAGGAAGCATCCACGTCTGTGTGTGTTCATGTAATGCATCAAATACTTCCCTGTATGGAGTAGTCATTGGTGGGGGTGGAGCTGTGGGTGTCACAGGGAGTGTGTCAGTTGGTTCTACGTCACCCTGCCCCCCCCCCATTTCTACATCACTAGTCGCCACCTTTTGGAATCTGGCTGTTTGTAACTTCCCTTCCTGCTTCAGTTCCTGCCAGCATTTCAACAAGGCATGTATAGGTATCCCATCAGTCTTCTCCAGGGGTACTGAACTCACCAAAAAGTCCATAAAGAGTTGTCGATGAGAGACGTTCACTCTGGACCCACCTCCACCTGCCTTTTTTCCTATGGGTCGATTCATCACCACTGGCTGTGTCTGACCCTGGTCAAGTGCACTCAATCGTCCCATAAGACCACTAGCTGAGTACACTGTCACACCAAAGGTATGAGCACCCAGTAAAGCGAATAATGGAGCCCTGTATCTAGGTGGAGCAGACTGCAAAAGCTTGTTACACAGCAAAGGCACACACTGCTCTGCATCTAGTCCTTGCCAGTCTTTCTTCACCCCAATTCTCCCCCGCTCATCCACTATTCGCTGACATCCAGCCACACATGCCATCACCTGCAATCTCTGAATGCCATCCCCCAACGTGTTCCATGGTGTGAGATCTATTAATTCAATTGGATGTTCATGTATCTGGGCTATAGAATCACACATCAAATGTAACAGAGTGAAGGGCTTCTTTGTGTCCCTAGTTTGTCGCATTTGCAATCTGACTAAAGGATCTACACAAATGTTACCCAATCCTACCTCCTCTTCTTTGGTCAGAGTAACACATTCACCACCAGCATCCCAGGCACGCAAAACCCATGCCAACAGATTTTCATGCATTGTCTGTTTCTATATTTTGCCTAATTCTTCCAACTCTGTAGCTGAATATGACCTTGTTTCCTCAGTATTTTGTTCGCGCGAAGCAGCACAAGTAGCCGGCACAGCTGCAGCAACCTCACCCCCTTCAGCCACTAGTGCCTGAGGGGTTTGCATGCGATTAGTCAAGTCTTTCTGCTGCCGCTCAGTAAGAATAGGTCGCGCCCCATATGTTGGAGCATCTGTTTGACAGTCTGATAGCCCATCCCATTGGTAAATTGCATCCCACTTCTCCATTGCTACCAATGTTCGTATGTGGACAGTGCTTTGGGGAGACATCACCCTTCTTTTCCCTCTTTGCCTCCTTCTCTCCTTTGCTACAGCACTTACCACATACGAAGTGAATATGTCCCCCATTTGTTCCAATCTTTTTAGTTGCTCCTGCAATGTACGTTGCATCATAGTACATTGATCCTCTAAAGCCTGATTAGTTAACATCAGACCGTCATGTTCATTCTGCAACTCTTGCAAAGCTTGAAATAAAAGCCACCCGGTCTGTGCGGCAGCCTTTTTCTCTGCTGCAGAATACCTAGATAAATCCAATCTGAGAGCAGCTTTCTGCGGCTCTGCCAGCTTGTGCCCATCTACATATTTATACAATTCTTGGGCAACTGGGAACCACGGTCCCATCTCTGCCCATGTTCACACTGGTGCCCTCTCGCACCTACTCCCCTTACAGGTTAATTTCTTCTGTTTTCTAAACATTCCTGCACTACCAACCCTTATCTTTAATGAAATTCCAGCCCCGCTCACAGCGCCAAGTGTTACATTAGGGGTCTGGAATTCCAGAAAAAAGATAAAGAAATACACACAATGGTAGCGAGGAAAAAAAAAAAAACTATAACTACAGTTTATTAAAGATACATTACAATAAGAGAACATAAAAGATACTTAGCTACTGCCGGAGTTTACATCAGAATGGCAGCGCACTCTATACGACTCTGCAAACAATCTGTTACCCACAGGCTTGAGATGGGGTACACGCTCTATCTCTCAGACTTGAGACCAGGTACACTCTCCCTGGTCTCCAATGGCTCTAAATTAAAATCGTGTTGATGATGGGGTAAATACAGACTACTCCCTTAAAGATATGCAGGGTATGTCTAACATTATGCATGCATATTTATCGGTTATATAACACTGCATGTTGCGCAACTGGAGACGGCACTACCTGTCTCTCATAAACACTACGTAACTGAGGATGGCACTAATCTCTGTTTAGCTTGCTACATGACTGAAGAGCATTAACCCCCGACTAACCGTGAGGAGATCACCAAAAACCCATCCGTTACATATATATATATATATATATATATATATATATATATATATATATATATATATATATATATATGGCTCAAAATGTGCACTCGCCACTAGCCAATGGTGAGTGAAAATTTAGCCCTGGCGAGTAGAAATTCAGTCCTGGTGGGTATGTTGTGGCTTGCAGTGGCGAGTAACTTTTCAGGTCTGGCTAGTAGCAAAAGACTTCATATTTTAAGCCCTGTGTGTATCTATATCTATATATATCTATATATATATATATATATATATATATATATATATATATATATATATACACATACACACACATATACAAACAGACAGATAGGTGTGTGTGTGTGTGTATATTCTACATGTCTATGTCTGCCTACTGATGTGTGAGTGTGGATATGTCTGTATCTGCGGGTGAGTGTGTGTGTCTGTATATGCATGTGTGTATCTCAGTGTGTGTGTGTGTGTGTGTGTGTGTGTGTGTGTGTGTGTATCTATCTGAATGTGAATCTGGATGTGTGATAATATTAGTGTGGATGTGTGTGTTTGTGTATTAGAGAGTGCATTTTCTCCATTCATAATAGCATGGGAAAATTATCTTGCAGTACTTAGTAAAAAAGAGAATTATTTTGTGCCATTAGGCTTAGAGAGACACTAATAGTAATGAAAATACAGTTCAGGTTGTTTTTGACACTCAGTGTGTATCAGCATTAGTATTAGAATGATATAGTTACAATAGACTGGTAACCTGAGGCACCAAATATACATGAACTGAGAAACAATATTGGGCCATACGTATAAAGCAATTGAGGAGTTCTGGAGCAAACCAACTGTACAATAGGGGTCGAATAAACATCCTCACTGATTTAAAGGGATAGTAATGTTTCATAATAAAAGCAGCTCTAATTAATCATCATAGTATTTGGGCCTTGGAGAGTGTTATTTCAATTCTGTCAGAGTTGTAGTTCAAAAATAATTGAATGATAAAGTATCCCCCTCCCACCCTTTCTACTGATGTAACACTGCTCAGCTTAGAGCAGCAGGGAGCGTCCAGGTAGTTTACAAAGAGGGACAGTCTTCAATTAAGATAAGGGAAAAAGCTGAAAAACCTGTCAAGGGGAACAGTGTTTTCATTGTTTCCACAGTAAGAATTTTGACCCTTGATGTGAGCTGTCTGGTCTATGGACTGGATTCCACATCTGAGGAGTGGGGGCTTACACTAGGTGGAAGGAGGATACTTTATCATTAAATTACTCTTGAACTACAACGCTCACAGTAATGAAATAACACTCTCTATGGCTCAAATACTGTGAGGATTAATTGGAGCTTCTGTTTTTGTGAAACATTACTATCACTTTAAATGTTACACCTTGAATGCTAGAGAGGACTCCCATTGCTCTACAATGCGTGGGAGACATCTTTAGTATCCAGAGGTTAAGAAGCTTCATTTAAATCAAAAGGGATATATATGGAAGCATCATGTGAGTGAAATGTTTTCTCCAATGCCACGTACACTTAGGGGCGGCAGTAAGGAGGAGTTATACATTCCTCCTCTTTACTGCCTGTCCCACTGGTGAAATATCTACAATGACTTCACCCTCCACCACACTAAACATCTCCTCCCTCTACACCCTCCCATTCACCACATACAGGACTTCACCCTCCACAAGAGCTTTTCTTTCAGATATAAAGAGAGGTGCATATATAGGCCCCTTGCCTCAAACGGAATACTTTAAACCTATACACAATATGGCAATCCATATACACAATACTCAAAACTCTGTACGCAAAATGCTATATGCTATATGTCGAATACCATACACATATTGCTAACAGCCATACGGCGAATGCTATACTTCAAACGTTATACATGAAAAACCCAATTGATATATACGCCAAACTCTATACATAAAACTCCAGATGCTAAATGCTATACACAGTCTGACAAATACTAAGCTCCAAATGTGATACACAAAAAACTATACACAAAATGCTATACATGAAACCCCAAAAACTATAAGATAAACACCAAAAGCTTTATGATATACACAAAATGCTATACGCCAAAAGCTATACACAAGATGCTATACACATACGCAAAACTCTATACGCCAAACAAATCTACACACGAAATGCCACATGCCAAAACACCTAATTCTTTGTTAACGGACTAGTGGTAGGGAACTTAGTTCAGCCAGACTGAGACTTCAGGATAACCCTCAAGGATTTAGGAGTCTAGAAGGAGGTTACAACAAAAGAGAAGGGTCAAAAGTCATAATCTAGAACTAAGTGGAGCACACTGGGTGGTGAGACCAATCACAGCATTGCCTTTGTTGTCTATGCTTATCCCTGGAGGCTGGATTACTCTCATGATGATCTGAGTGATTTTCTGAGTGGATGTTTTTAAATATAATTGATTACAAGTTACACTACTTGTGGGGCTCTCTATTATTTTTGTTTTTACACAGTACCATTGTGTTGCCCAGATCTTTGTTTTTTACTGAAACAACCACTAACACAGCGACATGATGAATCACAGAACCTGCTATCTGGACTACATAGTCCTTGCTTTCTTTCTATATTACCAATTTAATTGCACTGTTGCACTAGTTTTTACAATGAAGGTGCACATATTGGCACAGATTTATTGTAGACAAGTTTGAATACACAGGCCAAAGCCAAGATGCCAGCACCTATAGCATTTAACAGACATTTATGGTTATCAGGGGAGTAACTACAGTGTGTGCAGCAATCAGATCAGTTTCCTATTTTGGTTGGTAGCGGCTGACATCCTCACTGGCAGTAAAATAAGAATATCGACTGTTTATGTATGTATGGCATTGTTTAGATGGCACCACCCAGTGTACGCAGTGCCTTGCAACAGCAGTATGTTGCAATAAATACAATAAATGGGGTTAAAACAAGTGTCACGATCATAGAAACAATAAGAAAGATGTCCTTGCCCTATGGAACTTACAGTCACAGCCCTTTGAGCACAGGAGGAGTCCAAAGCATTGCAAAACATTGTACTGGGCACCCCTCTGCCACTACAAGGGTTGCCAGCATGTGGATCGTGAATCTTTAGGCAGAGGATCCCTGGCACTGCTAACAAACTGCTTTTCTTCTTTGTCTGTCCGACACAAGAAGATGACGTGAGATCCCCTGGTGGTGAACTGCACTTTGGCTGTGTGTTGGTGAGTGATGAAACTTGCTACGGAACCTTAAATATCAATGTGACGAAATGGTTGTCACCCAGAGAAAGATATATGTCTGTTTTCAGTGATTGCCATTGTCTTAACGTGTTCCCATTCTTGAAACCTTAATGTCCCCTGTGTGTGCATGCATTAGAGAGGGTTGTCCAGTTACCAGCAGTGAATGGGTTAGTTAGTGTGTAGGATGTACAGAGGAATGGTGCCATTCAGTCTAGCTAAACCCAGAGATTGTGTTATGAGATAGTCAGTGTTTGTCAGATAGAGAGGGGGGGGGTAGAGGAATGTGTGCATCTCCCCCCCTCACATCAGGCCAAGCAGAACAGACCTGGTAGATGGTACCTGTGACAACACATCCTGTAGGGGATGGGTAGAAAAAAACCTGGAAAAAGAAGTGAGGTAGTGAGAGAGAAAGGTAGGAGAATGTAGGAGCAGGAGAGAGCCTCTCCCCAGCATGGAGGGAGGTAGCCTGGGGCCAGTCTGGAGTTGGACTGGTCCAGGTGCTTTCTACAGGCGTACTGGAGAAACTGGGACTGGTGAGTGCCCTCACCGGAAGAGTTAGAGTGAGCGGGCACTGTAGGGCCAGGTCCCCTTTTCAGCATTAAGCTAAAATGGACTGTGAGTATTATTTGTAACCCCTGGCAAGTTATCCAACTAAGAAGAGAACAGCAGAAGTGCTTAGGTTTTATGTTTTACCCCTGTTTGTTTGCCTGTAATTGTTGTCCTATGTTTTGTGCCGTGACCACCCTAATAAATGCAATTTATTATCTTTTTGTCTGGCTGGATAAATCTCTTAACCCTCGGCCTACCAAATAGTAACCCCTGTACCCCCCCGTCACAATCAACTGCATGGCTGACTGGGATTCACATTCGCTCCAGTCCATGTCATTGGGAGCCCAGCCTCAATATTGAGTTCAGGGTCCAGTAGGTTCTAGTTACACCCTTCATGGTTATACAATATGTATACTTTTGAAGATGAGCTCCCTGCAGTCTTGCAAGTATGCTGTGAAATCCTAAAGTTAATGTGCGGGAGTATATTAGAGCAAAAACAATACCTTTATTGACTAACTGAGTGGCTTTGGCTGCAAGTTTTCAAGACAACTAGGCCTATTCTTCAGGAATAATAAAAATGAAGGCTGGATACACAATACATGCCTTTAAAATGCATGTACATAATTTTAACACCTAACCTCTTGACTGCCAGAATCATCCATGACAATGCATTGGATATCTCTGTGGCACCCAAAGGGTCAGATTCCACTAGCAGAATATTTTTTTATCAGTGTGGGCCATAAATTGTACTCTAGGCTCTGTTACAGCTCTTTGGACTAGAAAATGCAAATAAGATTAATTACTTTTTTTACGCTGCAGTAAAACTGAACAGAGATGGCTATGTCTAAAGAATGTATAGGTTAACCCTCCAAACCCCAGAGGGGTGCACAAAACATTGCTTACAATGAGACATGAAGCACTCTTGCATCCATAAGGACCATAATGTGAAAAATTCCTCGTCAGATTCAAGCCACAGTTCTGTCTCTGTGTCTTCAAATTTCCCATTAGTACATTCACTTTGAGAACATTAATGCTGTAATGCATTCTGCAAAAAACGTTGACCAACTGGAGTGTCTCCTTTGTTGTTCACACTGGACCTTTGAGAATTCATCCTATTCTCAGGGTCTGTCCTGTCTCACCCACATATATTCCTATTTGAAACTGTCCCTTTGTAAGAAAAAGGCAATTTTAAAGAACTTTCAAAACTATTTATATTTATGTTAACCATTTTTATTTAAAACATTAGTTTATGAGATATTTAGCAGTTTATTCAAATTCGGCAGGTCTGGCAGGCATGACGGCCAGATAATAACCTTACACACTTCTCAGCTACACCCTGACAGCCAGTACTATTTTTCATAAATAAATAAAAATATGTCAAACTATTATTTGAAATAAAAAAAAAAAAATAACAAAAAAGGGAGAATTTACTCACCGATATCTCTCTGGGCCTGCCATGGAGGGAAACAGAAGAAAATGAAATATGGGTGAGCAAATGTCCTACTTTGATTGTGTGTCCTCCTCCACAGTAAGAGTGGGACCTACACAAGCAGTGTTCCAGAAGGAAGGGAGATAATCAAACCATTAAAAAGCCATGCACTCATAAAGTGCTCAGGAAGGTCATAACCCATAAGAAACAGAGAGAACAGAGGTAAAAGCAAAATACTGCCATTCGATTGGAACCACCACCTGTAGAACCTTTCTCCCACATCTAGCTCCAGCAGAACCCTGAACATCCACCTGATAATGCTTAATAAATGTTGAAACTGAAGCCCAGGTCGCTGCTTTGTAGATTGCTACTGGTGATGTAGTAGCTTTGCATTCCCATAATGTGTTGAGAGGTCTGCTTTCTGATAGGTTATCCTAATGCATACTTGAATCCATCTAGCTAAAGCAGCCTTGGACCTTCCCTTGAACTTGACATAGAAATAAACAAGTACAAAGTGTTTTCCCGAAGCCTTGGTTTTACTGAGATAGTGGGAAAGACATCTGGGGGAAAAGGAGGGTAAAATGTTGTCCTGTCAAGTCAAAATCTGTAACCATCTTGCCTCTGAAGGATGGACTGGTCCTGAGGACTATTTTGTCCAGATGAAAAATTAGGTAGGAAGATTTAAAAGAAAATGGGCCTTCACAGTTAGGTACTTGATTGCCAAATCATTTATGGCAGTGGTGTCTCAATTGTTTTTGTTCCAGGCACCCCTACCACACAATCTGGAATTTTCAAGGCACCCCTCAAATCTTATACGTAATTTCCCAAGTGCTTAATGAAGAGAAAAAACAGAAATGTATAGTTCTTCGGTCTCACAGTGCAAATGACAACAATAAAGCATACTGTTCTTAATACTTTCCATAAATATACAGTAGAAATTCAACTTTTATATTTTTGTTAAAATATTCATGGAAAAAGTGGGACACCCTGAGCAGACATCAGCGACACTCCAAAATGCCATTGAACTTCGGTTGCAAATTACTGGTTTATGGGCTTCAGTAATAAAGAACTAGAAAGCTGATCCAGGAGTAAATTAATATCCTACAGATGAACAAACTCTTTAATCCTAGAACCTTCCTTTCTAACTGCTTAGAGGAACTTTTTAACCAGTTCATCCTCTTCAAATGTTGTAGCCAAATGCTGATAGCTGCACCTTGACTGAGGCTGGTTTAATCTGACTCAATGTCCCTTTGCAAAAACGCAAAGGTAATAAGAGGTAATTGATGATCTGAAGGTCTTCATTCTCTAAGCACCTTCTGACAGATTTTCACACCCTGCAGTATATTTTAAAAGTGGATAATTTTATCCATTAGCCACTGCTTCGAAATCAGCGACTGCCACTCAGCCGTCAGTCTCAAAAAAGGCTGGATTCTGGTGAAAGACTGGACCCTGACTGAGGAGATCCTGAGATAAAGGAAGGGACCAGGGCTGAGCTACTGATAGTTGAATTAAGTCTGAAAAACAGATTCTCCTTGGCCAGTTTGGGGCTATTAGAATGGATTCTACTTTGTCCTTCTTGATCTTTTTCAATACCTCCATCGTAGTTGGTATAGCAAGAAATATGTAAGCCACATGAAAATCCCACCTAGCTTTCAGAACTTCCTGCCCCAGACACTTTGGGTCCTTCCAACAAGAAAAGTAGCACTGCTATTTTTGTTTTTTGTGGAGAGTTCATGTCATGAGGTCCACTGTCAGATTACCTCATCAGCTGAAAACTTCTCTGGGTTCTGCTTATGTATTCTGCTTAAATGCGAGGGAGGCCTAAAATGTGTGGATGAGATCCTCCCAAGTTCTCTCTGCCAATCTCAATACTTTTTCCACTTTTGCATTTAGAAGATTGCTTGTTCCTGTTGCCACGGTATCACAGTGCCTGTAATCCTCCTCTGTCACTCTCGCTTGTGGTGTGCTCTGATTTGCTGAGTCGGTTTGGCCCGCCCCTGGTGACCCTTTTATGCCTGGCCGTGACACCTGTCAGGTGCCCTTTCGTGGTGTTTCAGAGCCAGTATTGCTGTGTTCCTGATTCCTGTGTACTAATCTGGCCTGTTCTGACTACACTCTTGTGTTCCTGCTCATGACTGACCCGGCTTGTCTGAGAACCACCTCCGTGATCTGACCCAGCTTGCCTGAGAACCTCCTCTGTGATCTGACCCGGCTTGTCTGAGAACCACCTCCGTGATCCGACCCGGCCTGGCTGACTTCCTGCTCTGTAACCTGTACCGGCTTGTTCCAGTGACCCGCTTTGTTCTTGCTACCTGCTCCTGTTATCGCCGTAGCGACATTCTGAGTTCCGCTGTGCCTGCCTACCGGGCTGATCGTGGAACCTCCTTAACTCTTGCAGTGCCTAGTCTCAAGTGCTGAGTCTCCGTGCTCACTTGCAGAGCTGTGCTTCCGTTACGGAGCCCTCCTATGTACTTGCAGAGCTATTCCTCTAGAACTGAGCCTTCGATACTTAAAACTGCAATTTAACCCTTGCCGTGCTGCCGCCTCCTTAGCTGAGCCTTCTCACACTGTACCGAGCCTACGCTAGTATATCGATACTTCTGCTGAGCCGGCCGCGTTATGCCTGGTCGGCGGCTCACCCTGTCAACCGCAGAGTAGTCGAGTTCGTTAACGCACCCGGTGAGGCGCTATTGGCTCTTACGTAAATGCTGGGTTATCCGGTTTACGCCCGTGGGGGCTATTGGCTCAAGCTATTGGAGCAAAGGGTGGTCTCCGGTATACACCCGTGGGAGGCTATTGGCTTCATCGTTTGCAGTGTATTGTGGTCTCCGTTGTTACGCCCGTGGGGGCTACTGGCTCAAGCTCTTGCAGGTTGTCTCTGGTATACGCCCGTGGGGGCTATTGGCTCAAACTATCCCTGTGCAGTTGGTCTTCGTTACTATGCCTGTGGGGGCTATTTGCAAGCTCTTGCAGTGCAAGCTACTACCGTTGTTACTCCCGGGGGGGCTACCTACTCACGCATTTGCAGATTAAGTTGTATCCTTTGCTTCGCCCGTGGGGGCTATTCTGTGCAACTTTTCTGTTGATTCTACCTCTGATCTAGTACTGCCTAGCAGCTTCCCAGCCTTTAGAACTTTAGGTGTTACACCATCTACACTTATAGCTGCTTCATCACCATCTTGGGAGTGCCAAACACCACAACAGAGACGGACTTATTATTGCATTTAACCCTTGATTTGTTTCTCTACTGTGTGCCTGTCCTGAGACAGTATATGTGATAACTCTGTTTCTGTATACTGGGCCTGTGGGGGCATATCTATCTATTTCGCTATTATTTCGTGTTGCCTGTAGAGGGCGATCTTTCATCTTTATTTTCATTTAAATAAAACTGTGTTTTATTCTACCAGCTAGTCGGAGTGTCGTAAAAAAACGTTACACATGGTGTCTGATCTGATGTGAACAACTTTTCTGGAAATGTGTATCCTGAATATTTCCTTCTGCTCTCATTTCTAAGATGTTTATGTGCAGGTGGGCTTGAGCCGTGACAATGTTCCAGTTGCCCCCCCAACTTGTTAGACTGGAATCAGTGGTAATGATTTCTCAATGTGTTCCTACAATGGAAGACCGTGTTTAATGCATTTCTATGGTGATAGCCATACCGAAGATCTATAGATGTAAGAAATGTATGAGGTGGAATTGCCTTGGTTACTGAGGCTATTGTCTCTATCCTGAATTGAGCTGGCTTGATCAAGCTGTTGAAATACTTCAGGCCAAAGATAGTTCGGTATCTGTCTGAACGTTTGGCTACAATGAACAGAAAGTAGTAGATACCCAAGCTCATTTTAAACTAGGGAACTCTTTATCAGCTTTTCATACATCAGATCCTTCACAGCTTGTCTTATGCTTGTTCCCTTAAGATGGCTTACAAGCATCCTGGTATTCCTGAAAACATTTTGGTGGGGATAGAAATGAACTCCTGAAGGTACCCCAAACAGATCCAGGCAATTGTGTAAGGGTCAATTCCAGGCCTGTAGAAAATGTTCCAGTCGGAGCCCAAGCAGAACTAAGCATGGGGTCCATATGCTCCAGGGTCTGTTTACAGAGGAGCTGCACAGTGCTAAGGCAGGTTCTCTCTTCTGCTGCAGCTTTTAGTGTGCTAATGGAACATCAGGCCTCCTTGCCTTCCTCTGGCAGAATTTGCACACTTGGATCCAGGGGCTTGAGAAGCTCCAGCCTTTGGACCTGGTGCATCAGGATGCGGCTGTACACTAAATGAGCTCCACTACCGAAGTTCCTTATAACCCAAAATAAAGTTATAAGCCCTAACTCCTAAAAACAAACTAAGGCTAGAGGTCTTGGGACTCTGTCCTCCTGCTAGGTAGGACCAAAATAACTGGGGGAAGCATGCAGGGAGCAGCTATTCATGTGCTGACTGGTCCAAGTCAGGTAGAAGGGGAAGACAATACCCACTCTATTATTGTGGAGGAGGACACAGACTGGTCCATGTCAGGCAGAAGGTGGAAACAATACCCAATCTATAATGTGGAGTAGGACATAGACTGGTCCAAGCCAGACAGAAGGTATAGACAATACCCACTCTATAATGTGGAGTAGGACATAGACTGGTCCAAGCCAGACAGAAGGTATAGACAATACCCACTCTATAATGTGGAATAGGACACAGACTGGTCCAAGTCAGGCAGAAGGTATAGACAATACCCACTCTATAATGTGGAGTAGGACACAGACTGATCCAAGCCAGGCAGAAGGCACAGACAAGACCCATTCTATAATGTGGAGTAGGACACAGACTGGTGCAAGCCACGCAGAAGGTATAGACAATACCCACTCTATAATGTGGAGAAGGACACAGACTGGTCCAAGCCAGGCAGAAGGTGGAGACAATAACCACTCTATAATGTGGAGTAGGACACAGACTAGTCCAAGCCAGGCAGAAGGTATAGACAAGACCCACTCTATAATGTGGAGTAGGGCACAGACTGGTCCATGTCAGGCAGAAGGTGGAGACAATACCCACTCTATAATGTGGAGTAGGACACAGACTAGTCCAAGCCAGGCAGAAGGTGGAGACAATACCCATTCTATAATGTGGAGTAGGATACAGACTGGTCCAAGCCAGGCAGAAGGTATAGACAAGACCCACTCTATAATGTGGAGAAGGACACAGACTGGTCCAAGTCAGGCAGAAGGTGGAGAAAATACCCACTCACTCTATTAATGTGTAGGAAGACACAGAAGAAATATAGGTGATTTGGAATTTGTTACAGAGTGATACCTCAAAAGTCATAATTCACCCTTATACTGCAGCTGGTTTGTTCCAGAATTGCACCTCTTGTTTAAAGGGGAACTACCACCCCACAAAGTAAAATCCCAAGAATTACCCATCTGGCGACTAGCTGATCAATAGTGCTAGTCACCAGAATAACTACCTTCTTACAGAGAAATTCTACTTCTCCCGATACTGACAGCCAGGAAACAGAGCAGACATCTTTGCATAGAGACGTCTGCGATCCTGCGCTGTCAGTCCCAGTCCGCTGTAAGAGGCATTGCATGGTACCTTAAGGTACGGAAGGGACTGACAGCGCAGGATCGAAGACATCACCATACAAAGATGTCCGTGCTGTTTCCTGGCTGTCAGTCCTGGGAGCAGTAGAATTATTCTGGTGACTAGCACAATTGATCAGCTAGTGGTCAGATGTGTAATTCTTGGGATTTAACTTTATGTGGGGTGGTAGTTCCCCTTTCAGTTTGTCAGGCTTAGCTAGGATAATATCTACCTGTACCACAGGGGCAAATACAAATTCCCCAAATATGCACAGATTTCAATGGGACCTCTCATGCCTTGAACACCAGTAAGCTAGGGTGCAGCTGGTTTTCCCCAGAAATGATTTAGTTCCTCTCATTGCATAAGCCTCAGGAGTAACTA
Organism: Rhinophrynus dorsalis; assembly: GCA_037306005.1. Lineage (NCBI taxonomy): Eukaryota > Metazoa > Chordata > Amphibia > Anura > Rhinophrynidae > Rhinophrynus > Rhinophrynus dorsalis. The sequence continues at coordinate 58,469,006 of CM074728.1, forward strand.
TTTGAGTGCCAAAGGGGTATCCAATGCACTGCAAAATAATGAGTTGGACACCCTTCTGGCACTCAGAGGGTTAAGCGCTAAGACGATCTGGAGGTAATCAACTGCACTAAAGTGGACAGACGAAAATCCACAATTTGCCATTAATTTAAATAGGATTTTAGTCTTCCCTGTTTAAATCCTTTTCTATTAGTTCATATGACATACAGTTACCATGGGGAGGTGACAGCTCCTCCCTGTGGGCTGGAACCTTAAAGGTGCGGAACTCAAAAATTATACATTTTTGAAACGTGAGTGAAGTTACCCAAATACCCAAGGGAACATGTAGGTATAAATAAAAACAGACAATCCTAAAGGAAAAGGAAAAATAAGCCCCAGAACCCAGAGAAACTAGGAGGGAAGGGGTTAATTGAAAAATGCAGCCATCCAAGCTCTAAAAACCCTGGTATCAAACCATACACGATACCCAACATGAGTGGTGGAGTTCTGGACTCGAAGAAGAACCCGGTATGTAGGGGAACACTGGGACAAGTGGACCGTGGCACTCAAAGGGTTACTCACCAAACTAGACTTCTGTCTTCAGATTACCACTGAACGAACAGAGCCTCAGAGAGACCCAGTCAAGAGAGAGAAACATAGTCTATGTGATTCTCTCCACAGGGCTGCAAGGGTCCACAACAGCACCTGGAACCAGGGACAAACAGAGGGACAGCAGGTACCAGGCATAGGTGCTGTCCCTTAAAATCTGGGACAGTTGTCAGTTACAAGTGTACCTAATACTACACATTTTATGTCATAAATCAAATCTTACTTGCAATAACTATGCCCACTGAAATACTTTAGGCTGGTTGATATTTGGCTCAGTGGACATGATTTTCACTGTATCTGATCTTAAAAATACTGTTATCTGGAGATAAAACAGAGAAATGTAAAGTAATTGGTTTGAGTAATAGATTTGAAGTCCTGGAAAAGCAATATAAAGAGCTACTGGTGGAAATCTATAGTGTCAATATCGCATACAGTAACTGTCACATCTCTGCCCAGTGGTGCATTGTGACATCATTTCTCAGTGACATATGAATGGTAAGCAAACAATGTGCAGAGCAGCTAGTCACTGTGACATCATAGTGCAATGGTGCAGTGTGCCCTCAGTTCTCAAAGGTACATAAAGTTCTGCAGAACTCAAAGCAGCAGATTACTACACAAGCTGTGAACCTGGTCAGAGATGTCTGCACTTTGGATAATTTGCTTTGTGTGCGCCCTATTGATGCCTGAGCTCAGTGCCAGGCCCCTACCTGACTTCAAGACCGTCAGATCAGATAGAGATTTAAAAGAGAAGGAAGAAGAAACTGGCAAACTGCTTCTCAAAGAGAAGGCAGAGCTAGAGAAGAAAACACCTCTTGAGAGGGAGGACATAGATCTAAGAACCTCTGAAATAAAGAATGAGAACTCAGAGAGGAAGCTTACTGAGTTGGAGGAAGCAGCTGGCAAACTGCTTCTCAAGGAGAAGGAAGAACTAGAGAAAAACTGGAAAACACCTCTAGAGAAGGAGGACATAGATAAAGAACATGTGAATCTAGGAACCTCTGAAATAAAGAATGACAACTCAAAGATAAATTTAAAGGAGAAGGAGGAAGAAGGTGACAGCCTGCTTCTCAAAAAGAAAGCAGAGCTGAAGTGGAAAACACCTTTTGAGAAGAAGAAACTAGTTAGGAAGAAACCTCGGAATTTAAGAACCTCTGAAATAAAGAATGAGAATTCAGAGAGGAAGCTTACCGAGATGGAGGAAGCAGCTGGCAAACTGCTTCTCAAGGAGAAGGAAGAACTAGAAAAAAACTGGAAAAAACCTCTTGTGAACAAGGAACCAGTTGGGACGAAAGATCTGGTCAACTATGAAATACCAGAGAATGAGCCAGAGGAACGATCAATTCGAGATGTAGTATCGAACATCGTGAGATTCCTCCTGATTGCTGGTGCATTTATAGCGGTGATACTATGTTTATGTTGTTGTTGTTGTGCAAAAGGTTATCAAAAGTATGGGGATAAGATTCCCACCGAACAGATTATGGGAATGTTTTACCAATAGGTCCCAGTCCCCTGAAAAACACCTAAAGGGGACAGAAACATCAAATAAAGCAATAAACTGCTATGACATTGCATCTCTGAGTGCTTACTCTTTTGGCAAATTGTATCAGGGCTACAGCTACAGGCAGCCACCTCAGAATAAAGGTTATCTCTGTCCGTACTTATTTCCCTCTACAGTATACAGCTGTAGACTCTTTCCTGACTGTTCAAGATGAATATCCTTGTACCTGCCCATGGTCCTCACTAATTATCTTATCTGTCTCCCTCCTGATTGGTTTCCTCTAGCCCCCCCCCCCCATTCTGATACATACGCCAAGATGAAGTCCTTACATATTCCTATTAGTTATCTGGTTTATTGGCTCTGTCTTCCCGTGATACAGGCCCCCCTCATACCTGTTACCTCTGTGATGTGTCCAAAGCATTGCTTCTACCATCAGCCTCACATCCTCCCCAAGCCCGGAGCCTACCCTCCCTCAACAGCCTCTGCCTCACAAACAAACAATGTCACACAGCTGTTAACCCTTTGAGTACCGCAGGGGTAAGCAATGCATTACATAGCTTCAGGAGCTTGACAATGGTTAGTATACCTTTGTGGCACTGAAAGGGTTCAGTGTTTGAGAGGCAAACAGGTGTCCAGGAAGTGGAATGTGTCGGATACCTTTTTGGCACTGAAGGGGTTTAAAGAAAACAAGTAAAATGGGCAATGCGTTGGGTTCCTTTAGCGCCAAACAGGTATGTGACATACTCTACTGCATGGATACGTATTTAGCTATTTGCTAGTCACTGACACAAATGTACCCAAACCATTTCCAATCAATGCGCTGAAAACTCCTTAAGTACTCAAAGGACTTAATCCCTATGGGCAACGTCTTTTGAGTGCCACAGGGGTAACCAATGCATTACAAAGCAATGCTTTGCTTATCTCTCTGGCACTTAAAGGGTTAATTTTGCAAAAATCTCCAGCAGGGCAATGATACAGCTGTCTCTGCTCTGGGAAAGCCTCTTAACCCTTTACATATAACTAGCAAAAGGGGCACAGTAAGCCCGTGCTGATTAAGTCCTTTGACTTCTTCAGGAATACTTAACGCATCGCATGACAATGGTTCATACAGGCACTGAAAGGGTTCAATGTTTGAGAGGCAAACAGGTGTCTAAGAAGTAGAATGTGTTGGATATCTCTTTGGCACTGAAGGGGTTTAAAGAATGGGCAATGCTGTGCCCCTTTTGCTAATATATATATATATATATATACACATACATACATACACACACATATACAGACAGACAGATAGGTGTGTGTGTGTGTGTGTGTACGTGTGTGTGTGTGTGTGTATATTCTACATGTTTATGTCTGACTACTGATGTGTGAGTGTGGATGTGTCTGTATCTGCCGGTGAGTGTGTTTGTCTGTATATGCATGTGTGTATCTCAGTGTGAATGTGTGTGTGTGTATGTATCTGAATGTGAATCTGGATGTGTGATGATCTTAGTGTGGAGGTGTGTGTTTGTGTATTAGAGAGTGCATTTTCTTCATTCATAATAGCATGGGAAAATTATCTTGTAGTACTTAGTAAAAAAGAGAATTATTTTGCGCCATTAGGCTTAGAGAGACATTAATAGTAATGAAAATACAGTTCAGGTTGTTTTTGACACTCAGTGTGTATCAGCATTAGTATTAGAATGATATAGTTACAATAGACTGGTAACCTGAGGCAGCAAGTATACATGAACTGAGAAACAATATTGGGCCATACGTATAAAGTAATTGAGGAGTTCTGAAGCAAACCAACTGTACAATAGGGTCGAATAAACATCCTCACTGATTTAAAGGGATAGTAATGTTTCATAATAAAAGCAGCTCTAATTAATCATCATAGTATTTGGGCCTTGGAGAGTGTTATTTCGATTCTGTGAGAGTTGTAGTTCAAGAGTAATTCAATGACAAAGTATCCCCCTCCCACCCCTTCTACTGTTGTAACACTGCTCATCTAAGAGCAGTAGGGAGTGTCCAGGTACATTGCAGAGAGGGACAATCTTCAATTAAGATAAGGGAAAAAGCTGAAAAACCTGTCAAGAGGGGCAGGGCTTTCATTGTTCTCACAGTAAGACTACTGACCCTAGATGTAAGCTGTCTGGTCTATGGACTGGATTCCACATCTGAGGAGTGGGGGCTTACACTAGGTGGAAGGAGGATACTTTATCATTCAATTACTCTTGAACTACAACGCTCACAGTAATGAAATAACACTCTCTATGGCTCAAATACTGTGAGGATTAATTGGAGCTGCTGTTTTTGTGAAACATTACTATCACTTTAAATGTTACACCTTGAATGCTAGAGAGAACTCCCATTGCTCTACAATGCGTGGGAGACATCTTTAGTATCCAGAGGTTAAGAAGCTTCATTTAAATCAAAAGGGATATATATGGAAGCATCATGTGAGTGAAATGTTTTGTCCGATGCCACATACACTCAGGGGCGGCAGTAAGGAGGAGTTATGCATTCCTCCTCTATACTGCCTGTCCCAATGGTGAAATATCTACAATGACTTCACCCTCCACATCTCCTCCCTCTACACCCTCCCATTCGCCACATACAGGACTTCACCCTCCAGAAGAGCATTTCTTTCAGATATAAAGAGAGGTGCATATTTAGGCCCCGTGCCTCAAACGGAATACTCTAAACCTATACACAATACGGAAATCCATATACACAATACTCAAAACTCTGTACGCAAAATGCTATATGCTATATGTCAAATACCATACACATAGTGCCAACAGCCATACGCCAAATGCTATACTTCAAACGTTATACATGAAAAATCGCCAAACTCTATACATAAAACTCCAGATGCTAGATGCTATACACAATCTGACAAACACTAAACTCCAAATGTTATACACAAAACACTATACACAAAATGCTATACATGAAACACCAAACACTACAAGATAAACACCAAAAGCTATATGATATACACAAAATGCTATACGCCAAAAGCTATACACAAGACGCTATACACATACGCAAAACTCTATACGCCAAACAAATCTACACACGAAATGCCACATGCCAAAACACCTAATTCTTTTACATATACTAAATTACTTTTGGGATCGGTCAGCTACACCTCACGCACAAGGTCCAACAAAGCCAAAATGTACGTCTGGGGTTGGCTGCATCTCTTGTTCATAGATGAATTACCTGGCATTTTGGCAGGATTAGTATGATGTGCTTTATGGTATTTCCACTTTGTGAAAGTCAGTAGTGAGCTAAAAGAGACTGCACCCTGTGTAGGAGACCCTTCCTATAGTGATTGCTCAATTCTAGGGCAGGCTCGCTCCTTGTTGATAGTCTCTCTCATATGCATATGACAAACGCTATGCGCAAAACTCTATAAAAGAAATTCCAGACAGTGTATGTAAACAGTTATATGTAAAAAGCCAAGCACCATACACCAAACTCCAAGAGTCATACGCAGAATGTTATACATGAAGCTCCAAGTGCCGTACACAAGACTCTATACGCAAAACACAAAATGCTATACGCAATAGGCCATATGCTATACGCAAAATGTTATGCGCAATGCTATATCTAATACACCAAACAATATACCAACTGCTACAGGCCAAACGCTATATACAAAACATCAAACGCTATACACATAATGTTATACACCGAATTCTATAAACTATACTTCAAACGCTATATACAAAATGCTAAAAGGCAAATATTATACGCAATACAACAAATGCTATGCGCAGTACATCAAACACTAAGCACAAAGTTAAGTCAATACTCCAAATGCTATTTGCCAAACACAATATGCCAAATGCTATTCGCAATACACACAAAAGACACTCACTGTTGCTCAAACATGTTCTCTCTCACACACATGACATTTACCGGCTAATACCAGTCTTCCTACAGGGTGCTTCCTGTTCCCCCCTACAAAGGGCTGCTGCCACATCTGCAGATCGGGTGTGATGCACCGGGCTCCACACTACACTTACTGGCTGACTGGGGGCTGCTATCGTGAGCCATAGCACCCTTAAGAAATAATACCAAAGCAGTACAAACACTCACAACTTAACCCTTTCACTGCCACATGGGTAAGGCAATGCATAGCATACCCCTCTGGCACTCAATGGGTTAAGAGAAACATGGACGCACACAAGTGTTAACATACATGAAGGACCTCACACGTTTCTCGGTTCTGTCATTGCTCAGTCACACTGTGTTATAAAGCTCTCTTCCCTTCACTCCAGCCCTCTCCCCACCTCTTATGTTTGTTACACAAGCCAAGTTGAAGTCCATACATATTCTTATTAGTTACCCGGTTTATTGGCTCCGTCATCCTGTGATACAAGCCCCTCCTCAAACCTGTTACCTCTCTGATGTGTCCGGAGCCTACCCTCCCTCACCAGCCTCTGCCTCAACCCCTCACAAATAAACAATATCACACAGCTGTTAACCATTTGAGTACCACTGGGGGTAAGTAATGCATTACAAAGCTTCTGGAGCTTGACAATGGTTTTTATACCTTTGCGGCACTGAAAGGGTTCAGTGTTTGAGAGGCAAACAGGTGTCCAAGAAATGGAATGTGTTGGATACCTCTCTGGCAATGAAGGGGTTTAAAGAAAACAAATAAAATGGGCAATGTGTTGGGTTCCTTTAGCGTCAGACAGGTATGTGACATACTCTACTGCATGGATACGTATTTAGCTATTCACAGACACAAATGTACCCAAACCATTTTCATTCAACACGATAAATACCCCTTAAGAACTCACTTAATCCGAATGGGCAAAGCCCATTTTGCTAGTGTGTGTATATATTTATTTCTTAGAAATAAGAAAACACACAGGTATTTTTCCAGGTCAAATGAAGTGCAGGTTTAGTCATCAATGTTTCAGCCCCACTTTGGGTCTTTATCAAGATGCTTGATATATAGTTATATAGATAGACAGATAAAAATACCATACTTGCTCAAACATAAGGCAAATACCATTTCCGGTTTTAGTCTGTGCATTGATAAATGATATGGGACATAGAAAAGGATGCTAGTGGCAAATTCAAATGTGCCACCCACCACTGAGACATTCCCATTAGGCAGCTATATAGCTGCGTCACAAGTTTTCATTGCTCAGTGTGGCACAAAACCAATAGAAAATAGAGCTGCACTTGTACAGCAAAAAGAGATTTTAGTCTTATCTGTTAAATCCTTTTCTCTTAGTCCATATGACATACAGGTACCATGGGGAGGCAACAGCTCCTCCCTGTGGGCTGGAACATTTTGAGAAAAAAAGTTGTGGGTGGAGCCTCCCCTCCTCCTTATCAGGCTATCCCATTGCCCCAGTTAGACTTGATACAAGCCTACTAAGTAAGACAGCAAGAAAGAAGAAAGGAAAATGCCTGTGAGCAACAGACCCAAGTGGACTCCCACATCCAGCTAAGTGAGAGTCGTCCCTTTCACTGGGTAGGAGACTTGTATGTCATATGGACTAAGAGAAAAGAATTTAACAGGTAAGACGAAAATCCTCTTTTCTCTTCCATCCAGTATGACATACAGGTACCATGGGGATATACCAACATGAAGCTACCAGGGTGGGAAGAGAAGCATAAGGACTAAGCACTGGTCCCCACGATACCAGAGTTCCCAAGGACTATCCAGGACACGGAACAGCCCAAACTTAACTAAGTGTCTACGGACACTGAATAACAATAGCACAGCACACAAGAAAGAGCCAACCAGGCTCAAACAATTAAAGAACAGTAAGGCACAGGAATGAATGCACCTAAACAGGCAGAACTGCGTGCAGGAACTTCCTGCCAAAGCAGGCTTCAGCCAAAGCCAGAACATCAACATGTGTGCATGGAGGACCAAGTCTCTGCCTTGCACAGCTGTTCAGCAGAGGCCTGATTCTTGTAGGCCCAGAAGGCCCCAACAGACCTGGTGGAGTGTGCTGTAATGTGGAAGGGAACTGCTTTCTTCCTGAGTTCGTAAGCCTTGCGAATGGTAGACTTAATCCAAGACACAATAGAGACCTTGGACGTGGCCATACCTGCCCTAGGACCCTCAGGGATGACAAATAAGGCATTAGGCTTATGTAAAGACTCGGTATGGTGTACATAGAACTTGAGGAAGCGCACCACATCCAACAAGTGGAGATGCCTCTCCTTGTCAGATGTGAAACCCCCTTAGGAAGAAATTCCTGGGAGGTATGGAGAACAGCCTTATCCTTGTGAAACACCAGGAAACTAGGTTTGCAGGACAAGGCCTGCAATTCCGCTACTCTGAGGACAGAGACCACGGCCAGAAGAAAGGTCATCTTCCACGTCAAAAGATGCAGAGGAATGGCAGCCGAGGATTCAAAGGGAGGGTGCTGCAAGGCTCCCAAAACTAGATTAAGGTGCCACTGGGGAGTGGGAGCCTTATAGGCAGGGAAGGCATGAGCAACGCCCTGAAAAAAGACCTTGACATCTGGCAAGATGGCAATGCGTCTCTGGAAAAAGACAGAGAGCCGAAGTCTGAACCTTCAAGGAGCTAAGACTGAGCCCTTTGTTCACTCTGTCCTGTAAAACGGACAGGACCACCGGGAGATCAAACTTTTGTGAAGACAGGGTCTTATCAAAACATCAAGACTGGAAAATGGACCAAACCCTGTGGTGAGCTTTGGAAGAAACCAGTTTCCTAGCTTGGATCATAGTGGAGACCACCTCAGGAGAAAAACCTTTACTCCTTAGGATGGAAGCTTCAACAGCAATGCTGTCAAAGCCATGTGCTCCACATCCTTCTTCCACAGATAACTTGAAGGAGGAGATCCGGTCTGAGTGGAAGTGAAAACGGATCCCAAATGTAGAGGGCCACTATTTCTGGGAACCACGGCTCCTGGTCCAATACGGGGCAATCATGATGACCATTGGACCATCCATCTGAATCTTCCTCAGCACCCTGGTGATGAGAGGGATTGGAAGAAATATGTAAACTAGATCAAAGCACCACGGAATCACCAGAGCGTCCACAGCGAAAAGCCATAGGATCCCTCCAATGGGAACAAAACATGTGAACCTTCCTGTTGTCCCTGGCAGCCATCAGGTTTATCTGAGGAAGGCCCCACCTCTGCACCAACAGGTCAAAAACATCTGGGAGGAGCTCTCACTCACCTGGGTCCACCTGACAGTGGCAGAGAAAGTCCACCACGACATTGTCTACCCCTGGCATGTGCATGGTGGAAATGGCCGGAACATGATCTTCTGCCCAGGCCAAAATAGACTTGACCTCTGACCAAGTGGGAGCACTTCTTGTGCCTCCTTGCTTGTTGTTGTATGCCACAGCCGTGGTGTTGTATGAATGGACATGACCTGGATAACCACTCAGCAGAAAGGGCCAGTACGCCAGAACTTGCTGAAACGCCCCGAGTTTCAGAACCCTGATCAACAGTCCATCTGCCCTGGACCCCCAGGTGTCCTAGGACAGCTTCCCAGCCCCTCACAAAGGTCCAATCCTGGATCACAAAGGGCTTCTCCTTCTCCAGGTTGGATCTGTCCAGTCACAAAAGCAGGTCCTTTCTGATCTTCAGAAGGAGAGACACTCTGAGATCCAAGATGTCCGGATTCCCATGCCAAGAGCGGATAGTGAATCTCTGAAGCTCCATGGTGTGTGCCATGGAGTACAGAACCTCCTCCATAGTGGACACCATGTGGCCTGTAAGTGTGAATAACTTCTGGACCGGGGCAGAGGGCCACTCCAGAGCTTGGGATACCAGATGCATGGCTTGATGAATGGAGTTCTCTGTCAGAAAAACCTTCCCTTGACAGGTAACGAACCTGAGTCCAAGGAAGACCAGGACCTGAGAGGGGCTGGAGCAGACTTCTCCATGTTTAGAATCCACCCATGGTGGAGAAGAATCTGAGGACAGTCCTGGACATGCTATTCCAGGAGCTCCCAGCAGAAGGTCGTCCATGTAGGGAGTCACCTGAATCCCCCGGGTGTGCAGGAAGCCAATTGATGCTCCTAAGACCCTGGCAAACATCCGAGGAGCAGAGGTAAGCCAAAAGGGCAGAGCAGTGAAATGGAAGTGCTCCAATTTGCAGGTGAAACGGAGGTACTTCAGACCGTCTGGATGAAATTGGGAAATGCAAATAAGCATCCTGCAGATCCAGAGAGACCAAGAATTCTCCTGGACAAATAGCTGTGATGACAGAGTGCAAAGACTCCGTCTTGAAGCGTACAGTCTCCACAAAAGAATTTAGGTCCTTGAGATCAAAGATAGGACGATTGCACCGTCCATCTTGGCCACCACGAACAGTTTTGACTATAAACCTGAACCTCTTTCTTGAGGAGGAACTGGAATCAGGACTCCCTTGTCCAAGAGAGCCTGAACCTCCTCATTGTATAGACGCAGCTTTTCTAGGCCCTGAGAAGTTCTGGTCTAGAAGAATCTGTAGGGAGGAAGAGATTTGAAGGAAATCTTGCACCCTTCCTAAACCACCTGCAGGCAGTTACGGACCAGGATTCTGTGAGTCACACAGAGGCAGACTTGCCAGACTTGGGCTTGGCGTTTACATGCATTGACCGCCACTGTTGTCTGGGCTTGATGGTTAGGCACGGGGTGCCTGTTTGAGACACGCTCGGACTCGTCCTTTGGTCCTCGTTTTGGCGGGGACAAAAAAAGACGCCGTTCCCCCACCATATTAGGGAGTTTGGAGACCTGAAGCAACACAGTGCTCTTGCCTCCAGTAACCTCACTGACAATCTGTTTCAGTTCAGGCCCAAAGAGAAACTTGCCCTGAAAAAGGGAGAGAAATCAGTGACTTCTTAGAAGAGAGGTAAGCAGACCAAATCTTGAGCCACAATGTGCATCTAGCAGAAACAGAGAAGGCAGAAGCCTTAGCTGCAAGTTTGACAGCATCAAAAAGAGTGTCAGTGACATATGTCGGAGACTCAGATATGCTGGCCAAGAGGGCTAAAATGTCCTCCTTAGAGGCACCATTCCTGACAGCCTCAGTAAGTTGCTTGCCACTGATGGGATAGCTCTAGTGACCCATACAGAAGCCAAGGTAGTCTGCAGGGCAGCACCGATGGCAGCAAAATTAGACTTTAGGATAGCCACCAGCTTCCTATCAGTCATAACTTTGAGCGCCGTAGTGTCAGCCAAAGGCAGAGCAGTAGACTTAGAAAGTTTGGAAATAGGGGGTCAACTTGGGGAGGTGAAGCCCACTGAGCAAAAGCTGCCTCAGAAAGAGCTACAGCTTTGAGAATCTCTTGGAAAGGGATAGATGCCTGTCTGGCATCTTCCACTCATCCAGGATAACCTGGCCCACAGTGGGACTGGGTGGAAACACAGTGTAGGGCTTCTTGCACCTCTGAAAGACATCAGAAGAAGACTGGCCCTCATCAGGGCTAGTAGTCATTAAAACCTCATTAATGAGACCTCCAGCAGAGGGCAAGGGGTTAGCCTCAAAGAGGTCGCCAAAAGCATATGAAGAATCCTCTTCCTAACACTCCCCTTCCTCCATATCTCCCTCAAAAGAATCCTCCTCAGAGGCTTAGGGGCCGCAAACCTGAAAGTAATGGGGGGTGTCCAAAAATGGAGGACCCCATGAAGGGAAATAAGAAACTGTGCCATAGAATACTTTGAATCCTGGACCTAGAGTAGCTCTTGTACAAAGCTAGAGGGCCCGAGTGGTGTAGTAGGGGCCACAGCACAAGAGGGGCATTAGTGTCCTGAGTACTCTCTAGGGAGCCCCTTTTAGCATGAAGAACAGTAAGCAAGGGGGTCAGAGACGACTCTCAGTCCTTTGTCTTAGGTCTAGCCCCATGTTCTAACAGGAGAAGTGTCTAAACAGTATAAGAAATCCAAAGACTGTGACCCAGATTAAAATATCACCTCGGAAAGCCCAGGAAACTACTTATCTGGCAGGCAAATGGTTAACCTGAGAAGGAGCGCAAGGAGAGACAAGCCTACGTGTAGGATACTCCAGCAAAGAGAGAAAATGGCGTCTATAAAACCATCAGCCAATCGGAGGAAAGCCTGCGAAACGGGCATTCTGGGAGTTGTAATCTTTTCTCTTTGATGTTAACTAGCAATGCCTGAACTTGCACTCGCAGGGACCCTAAGACACTGAGGATATGAACCGGATCGTAGCTCAAGGAGACAAGAAGAGTGAGCCCTCTCTCAACTCTGTATGTCAAATGGTTGCAGAGCTATGTCCCAAAAGTTTGTCCCACAGAATTCAAAGGAGCAAGTGTGGCCACGCGGTAAGCTTGCCTTAAAGGCGCGGAACTCAAAAATTACAACATTTGCAAAAGTGAGAGAATTTACCCAAATACCCAAGGGAACATGTAGGGACAAATAAAAATGACAATCCTAAAGAGAAAAGTTAATATAAGCCCCAGAACCAGGAGAAACTAGCAGGGAAGGGGTTAATTACATAAATGCAGCCATTCAATCTCCAAAAACCCTGGGATCAAACCAAATAAGATACCCAACATGAGTGCAGGAGTTCTGGACTCCAAGAAGACCCCTGTATGGAGGGGAACACACTGGGACAAGTAGACCATGGCACTCAAGGGGTTACTCACCAAACCTGACTTCCGTTTTCAGGTTGCTATTTAAAGGACAGAGCCTCATGGAGACCCAGTTAGGAGAGAGAAACATGGGCTGCGTGATTCTCTCCACAGAGATGCAAGGGTCCACAACAGTGCCTGTCAACTGGACAATCCTCCACGAGAAGCCAGGAATGGTAATCCACCAAATGGGGGAACTGTAACACCCCAAATCTATCATAAAAAATAAAAAAGAAATCTAAAACTAAGCATAAAAGTTCTCAGCCTTCCTCTAGGTTGCAGGAAAAAGTCTAACTGAGGCGGTGCTAGTGGAATAGCTTGATAAGGAGGAGGGGAGGCTCCACCTACAACTTTTCTTCTAGAAATGTTCCAGCCTACAGAGAGGAACTGTCGCCTCCCATGGTACCTGTATGTCATATTGGACAACAGAGAAATGGAGATTTTAACCTAGTGAATGAGAGAAGGTCCTCCAACACATTGCTAAAAATTTCCATTAAAATCAGTGTGAATGCTTATTCCCCTCCTATCTGATATAACTACATGTGGATGTATTGTACTCATGATGATTTAACCCTTTGAGGACCACAGGGGCAATGCATTGCACACCCTTCTAGTCCTTAAAGGGTTAATGCAGGGGTAGGCAAACGTTTTACACTCCACTTTGCACACATTACAAGTTCCACGATCCCTAACATTCCCACTGCTGATTGGAGAAAAGAACATTAGTCCCCCAACAGCTAGAGACCCTGCCCCTGCCCCCTACCACTATATCATCCTGCAGGTAGACATAATTCACTGAGTGTTAAAGGTTCCTTCTTTTCCTGGATATCCACCAAGCACCAGCAAGCGGTGGTCAGGAGAGCGGATATTTGGTAATGTGAGATTAACGTGGGAGGAATTGTGTTACAGCTTTCCTCCATCTGCTACCAGTGTTATGGACATATACTGTATCATTACTTTGTTCCATTCACTTATACCAGGGTCAAGAAGGTGTTTCACATGGTTTATTCATGTGACACAAGAAGCAAGTCATCTGCACCGTAGAGCACAAAACAAAATCCCAATTGGTTTAAATATTGCTTTTAACCCTTTGTATGGGGGAAGAGGCCTACAAATCATTGTGAAGAAATGTGTTGGAGACATCTAGAGCATTCGTGGGATTAAAATTCCCATTTAAATAATTTTTAATTGTCAGCACAGTCTGGAACATAATGTTACAGGGATAGTAATACTTTGTTTTTTATTTTTATTTTGCAGGCATTAACCCCTTCAGTGCCAGAGGCTTGGGCCATTTCCTGTACCCTCCAGACCAGACACTTTTTTCAGCATTTTTGCTATCCTTCTGTTTAGGCTTGATTTCCACTGGGGATTTTTAGTTACATATGGAAAACTATATATTTTCAGAACAAATTGAGCTTTCTCGTGGCACCTTACATGAAGAGAATTTTGCATCGTGCAAAAAGTTATGATGTCATAATGACAAAAAAAGCGAAAATGTACTTATTTTGCTAAAATCACATACTATGTATCAAAAAAATGTACCTTTATTGAGAAATTTTCAATTATTTGAAAAAGCCCTGAGTCCTCCGAGTAAAAAAATACCAAATTTGTATAGTTTTACCTACGTCCATGGCTAGCACAGAGCGCTAATCACCAGGAGCACAAAATGGCATTTTCAGAAGAGTGAGCACCCAACTGGCGCTCAAAGGGTTAAGCCTGTACTTGCACATCAAAATAAACATTACTGATGCATAAATACTACGTTGCATTATATAAATAAGTGATATTAACATTCGAGGAAGCTTATCACCTATTAAACATTTAATGGCAAACATACAGTATTGGTTTGAGATTTAATTTGAACCCTTTGAGTGCCAGAAGGGTACCCCTCTGGCACTCAAAGGGTTAAAACTAGGAACATCCAGGAACAGAAATCCAAAACAAGTGACTGGCCCAAGATGTCAGGTAAGGCCATATACTATGACTACGTCATAAGTTAGCTTCCTGACGCCCTTCAACTATTGACTGGCTACCGGGGGATGATGGGAATAGTAGTCCGCAACAACTTGAGTACCTCAGTCTACCCACCACTTAGGCGCAGTAACGTCTATTAGCAGCAAATTCTTACCTCCTCAATATGGCCGCGAAATGGACAACTGCGCGTCATCTCCGTTGTTTCAGTAGTTACGTTAAACGTCATTTCAGAGCGACGGATGTCGCTTCTACCCGTTCTATTCTGGTTGTCGCTCCCCGGCTTCTCGGAGCTGGTATTCAGTGAGGATGGCGGACGTAATGGAACTGCATGGGGTCGGCGGGGATGACGAGGATGGGGATGGTGAGAGGAAAGGGAGTTACGGGTCCTATATGGGGGTCCCAGGGACATTTCTTCTTGCCTATCAACGTCTACCTCATGCCAGGGGTGGGCAACATGTGACTCTCCAGCTGCTGTTGAACTGCGGCTCCCACCTTCCTTAGCAGCCGAATAGCTTCTGAGCATTATGTAAATCGTAGTCCAAAACAGCTGCATAGCCACAGGTTGTCCTCTTTTGCGGCAGGGCAGCTAAGCTTTTTTTCTTTCTTATAAATAATGGGGTTTCTGTACAGTGGTAAATATTAACACCTGTGGGGCACCTACTTGTACCAGAAGTGGACTTGTGTACATTTTCATTCATTCAAACGTGGTATTTGACTCTCTGGATGACAGAGCCAGCCACCGGCTAATGAAGATGGGAGTTATAGTCAAACAACCTGAGGGCCGCAGGTGGCCCACCCTAGATTATGCAAAAGTGGAGCAAACCAGCTGCATTATAGGGAACAAACATTTTTCGACATTCTCAATTGTTTTTTAAAGCAAGGTGTTAGACATGTATTACTCTGGGGATCAAAATACAAATTTAAAACAATTGGGTTTTTATATATTTCCTTATGGTACACTTGGTTTGCCCTAGAATTATCCTACTTTTATGTACGTATTGTATGTTGTACCTTTTCACGGTCCAATAGTAAATCCGTGGTATAATGCAGAATTTCGGGATCTCCTCCTATGAGCACAGGAGGATCAGTGGAGGTAACTGACGGATCTACTGGCTTCTTTTGCTCTGTACCTGCGCTCATGTGAGCAGAGCCTGAAATCCTGCACCGATTAAATATACCGACAACCGGGGTTAGGCGCGATCGCCATAGAGTATATAGGGCAGTTGATTTCTTTTGTTCTGTATCGGACATGAGATATTTGATACATTTGCAGAAAAAAAAGCCCAAAACTCAGAAGATTCTCTCTAAAAGAAGCATTTGAACATTTTATTGTCAAACAATTACACTTACAATCAGGATAATCCATTGACTTGTTGCGGACAGTAAGTTGCCTTGCGGCTGTGCTCCGGTTGCTGTTAGATGTCTTTAGGTCCTTTCTGTGTGTTCATAGTCATTATCTCCGTCTCTTGCTTTCCAAAGTCCATAGCCAACGCACCCCTTGCAATATAAGTCCTGATCAATACAAGACAGTTCTTAAGGTGTCATGCAGAAAAGGGCATTAAGGGAGGCAACAGGCAGTTATGGTTTAAGTACCATGCCCTATGTGCACCGGGGCGGTGTGTACAGATGTAAAGTATACCGCTCGTAAATCCTGTAACCGACAGTTATCGTGCAGTGTCTGCACTTCTTCAGGGTTTACCGGACAACGGCTGTTGGTGCCCTATATATAGCCTCCCTCCTTTTACGTATGCAAATCACGAAGTATAACAATAAAAGTTACATTTCCTAATCTAAAACATAGAGTGAATAATACACACATATCTATGAGATATATGCAGTTTAAGAACTGTGCAATAAAGTATAGCTACTAAAATGAGATGAAAGCACATTTTTATGTATATTTAAAATATGTACATTTATTATGTGTAACCGTTATTTCTCTTATTTTGTTTATTTACTTTTAAGACTGAGACCATTTTTTTTAATGTAAAGTAGACCTCTCATCTTGCATATGCTTTGACTTTGTTATAAAAGTGGAGAAGCGGTATGGCATTTTTCATAGCAAGGGTTAATAGGGGTACAATCCTTTCTCCCTCACCTGTGCATGCCCAAATTGTACAAAAATTATGCTTTTTAGTTTTGGTCTGCTCAATGCAAGGTTACATGTTGGTATGCTTTCAGCTAGCATATGTACAACTTAAAGGGATAGTAATACTTAGTGTACAAAAAAAAATTATATATATACAACCTACTATTATATATATATATATATATATATATATATATATATATATATATATCCCCGAGTAAAACAAAGGCACTTCTACTGCTGAGAGATGCTTCTTTCAAAAGTTATCGCAGCTCAAACTTGAATTTTGTTTAGGCTCAGTCTCTCAGTGGCCTGACATTTTTCAGTGGCGCTGTTGCTACACCATCTTATGGAGTTTTATCCTCAACTGACCAGAGCTGTCCATAGAATGGTGTAGCAACAGTGCCACTGTACAATTTTAGGACACTGAGATATTGCACCTAAAAAAATTTCAAGTTTGAGCTGCAATAACTTATGAATAAAACACCTCTCAGCAGTGAGAATATGCTTGTTTTACTCAGGAGGGTAAACCTTACAATATATATATATATTTCAAGTGTTATCCCTTTACTTTGTTACATATATATCCACATACCAGTCAATTGCCAGGGGGCAGTAATTTTGACAGGTGCTCCTATGAAAATCACTGCATCGAGTTTCCAAGGAAAAATGATTGTGATAGGAGATACAACAGGGGCTTCACCCCCCCGGCCACTCCTGTCAAAACCACCGCTCTTGCGTATCTCCCTGCATTGACTTAGACAGGTTCCCCCTGGCCATGCCTGCCAAATCACTGCTGCAAGATTCACAGTGGTGTGGATTCTGACAGCAATATAGTTGATGAGGCTGAAAAACAAGACATGCGCCCATCAGGTTCAGCCCATCACCCATGTTGATCAAGAGGAAGGCAAAAAAAAAAAAAATTGAAGGCATTTTTGCCCCAAGTGGGCCAAAAATTCCTTTCTCACTTCAAATGGCAGTCAGATATTTCTCTGGATCAACACCCTATCTGCTTTTGGAGCCATCTGACAGGACTAGCTGGGGGCTTCTGACAAAATCACTGCAGTGATATTCACCGGGGAGGTGATTTTGACAGGAGTGGTCAGGGGGTTATGAAGCCTTCCCCGGACACTTCTGTTAAAATCACTTCAGCGATTTTTTTCAGCCTCTGCTCTTATCTCCTCCTCCCTGCCTAACATGCACCACACAGGAAGTGGGAATATGAAACCCCACGGTAGTAGTGTGCAGCATTCGCTAGTATAATCATAAACTTAACACATGTGTAAATTGGCGTGTTTGGAGAATATTTATGTACTGTTGTTTGTACAGTTTGCACTGAGAGAAAAGGCCGATGTCAATTGTTTTTTGATTAGTGCCCAGTGCTCTTATATTTAAAATAGTTGTCATCTCAGCCCATTAACCTTTGAGTGCCGGTGGAATGTTCAACACGTTGCTCTGCGGTTCTTTGTACACCCTTCTGGCAGTCAAAGAGTTAATGATAATCAGTGCAAGCTGGGGAAAAGGCAGGAATGTCTGTTTCCTAAGAGAACATGTAAGATTAGATTTTAGAAAACAGAGAGATTACAGGGGATTTAAGGGTATATTACCCAAACCATTTTTCTGTTCCTTTCAGTGAAATGTGTTAATCTTATGTCCAGTTGAGGGACACAGGGACAAAGGTGTAATGTAGGGCATTATATAGAAAGAGTCATGTGATTTCTCTCATTCTTCTTCCCCCTGTAGCATTGCCTACATTTCAGTTTTTAAAAGAACACAAACACCTATTAATAACTTCCGAATTACCTTACCGTGGTCAAAAAATCCTATTGGAAACTATGTATTTTGCAATTGTGTGTGTATGTTCAGTAGATACCTCTTTGAATCAGTCTTGGGTGTCCTGAGTAGTCCAGGGGTCTCCAACCATTTCTTTAACCCTTTGAATACTAGAGGATTACACAACATATTGGTTTGTAATGCATTGTTTACCCCTCTGTTACTCAAACGATTAATGGGAGCTACTTTTCATTCATGAAGCAAGTACTAAGCTACTCTTTAAACAAATTTTGAAAATTTCTAAAGCTGCTATTGCCAAACCTTCATTCCTTCTCATACTTTCCATTGTCAAGGTTCCACACAGGAAATGAGTGACCACCTTATCAGCTCAAAATGTTCAACTCCTGTTACAAGACATACAACTGTTAACAGAAGAAATCCATATTGACTGTATCAGACAAAACCTGTGTCTTTTCACTGTGCCGCATAGTTTCTGATTGATAGTTCCTTCCCAACCTTAAGGACATTACCCATATTACTATGCATGTTTAAAGTTATTAGAGTGGTTTATTACAAAGCATGCAAAATAATCTGTAATCGTCTATGATTGCAGTTGGGTAATAAAACCATGAAAATGCTGTGAGGCCCCTACATGCATCACTGTCAGCGCTCTTACTGATGAGTACCGTAGAAAAACGCTGTGCCTTGATTGGCTGAAGGTAGTTGGGGAGCAGATTTCAACCACTGAACCGGTCTCTGCCAGGAAAAATAGCTTGATATCTGATAGGTCTGGAGAGAGCAACTTACTGGTAGCCAAAGTGCTACCAGTAGCTCGCGAGCTACTTGTTGGAGACCCCTGTTCTAATCATATTCCCTTATCACATCACCGTGCATCCATTTTTGTTACAGCAGTCAATAGGTGGTTTACCCTCCCAGGGTTTTGAAATCTGTGGTACATTCCACCATGGCAGTGAGCTCCCAAGGCTTCAGTGACACCTTATGTATTGCTCTGTAGTTGATTTGTGTTCTAGAGCTACAAATGAATGGGATGGTACTAAGCAATCAACATAATTGTACTAAGCACTATGTTTGTCATCTCACTTTAGTTTATTCTGAGTGCTCTGTACAGTTACATTGATTTGTAGGTCCTTCGCACAATGGAGCCACAGATGAGTGATTGAAAAGTGCTTAAGTTCCCTGTGATCAGTAAGCAAAGGGCAAAGTCCATTCTGTGATTGTGAGGGCAGTCTTCGGGCCATATGCATAAAAAAAAATTTGGAGCAAGCCAACAGCAACGTAGAGAACAAATAAAAATATGAACTAAAAGGGTAACTATCCCAGGACAGAGCACTGTGGCAGGTCTGCTGTGATTCATTTGTTCTAGATTGCAAGCTCTCTGAGACAGTTTTTTTTTGGTTATACAGTTTTTAAAGGGATAATAATGTTTCAAAATAAAAGCAGCTCAAATTAATCTTTGTGGTATTTGGGCCATGGAGAATGTTATTTCAATATTGTCAGAGTTGTAGTTTCAGAGTTATTGAATGATAAAGGATCCCCCTCCTGCCTCTTTTACTGATATAACACTGCTCATCTCAGAGCAGCAAGACTGTCCAGATGGATCACAGAGAGGGACAATCTTCAATTAGCATAAGGGAAAACCTGAAAAACCTGTAAAGGGGGGGGGGGTTCATTGTTCTCACAGTAAGAAGATTGTCCCTTGCTGTGAGCTGTCCGGTTAAGCGAACAGATTCCACATCTGAGGGCAAGTGGCTTAAATTAGGTAAAAGGGGTGGGTTGATACTTTATCATCAATTACTCTTGAACTACATCTCTGACAGTAGTGAAATAACACTCTCCATGGCCTAAATACTATGAAATTTATTTGGGGCTGCTTTTATTTTGAATAATTACTATCACTTTAAGCTCTTTCACTCATTTTAAACTGTTGTTCAATTGAACCCCCTTCCTCCATATAAAATCTTCCTATACCTTATGTTTAGCCTAAATGCTTGCAGATTGTTAGTAGTTTTAAAGAATTTTCAGTGTCTTATTTTGATTCTCAACCAGTTATCATTTAGGATGTTGCTTGCACTCTTTGCATAGCCTTATGTATAATATATAAGCTAATTTGAATAGTCTCAGGCAGTGAAGGGAAGTGACAATACCAAGAGGTATGCTAGATGTTATGGACCAATTCCTTAACATAATATCCAAACTTTCTAAGGCCATGGCCCGTGATGTCATCTGCAGCAAAAGGCTTCTGGGGGACACTTACCAGGTCCTCCTGGTGGGGATCTCTACAGCTGTACTGGAGGACCAGGGAGGGTGTGCTGATACCACTGAGTAATGATAGTCTCATTAAAGTGTTGACTTCGCTGAAAAAAGTGGTGTATGATGTGTTGGTTATTCAGACAAAAATTGTCATTTGACAGTAAACTGCATATTTAGTAGTGATGAAAAGGAAAATGTACACATGTTAAAAAGCAAGTTTAGGGTGTAACATATGAATACATTCTTACATAAGCTAACTAAGTTTTATTTAAAGTTAAATAAATGTATTTAATTTTTTTTATGTTAGCGTGCCTTTAAATTTTACAATGTGAATCTTTGTGCTGAGGGTAACGTGTCCTTTCAGAAGAGCGTTTTGGTGTTTTGGTTTTTTTTTTTTTTTCTCCTGAGTGTTCAGTATTACTTTTAAAGGATAACTAACACCTTATACTATAATCCATCCCCCTGGCCAGAAAAAGTCTAAGACCCTATGACATTTCCCTTGGTTCAAGAGATTACATCCAGGAATGATGGAAGATATGTCAGTGGTGGCAGCTATGACTGTTGTTAGCAGGATCACAGGACATCAAACTCTGGTCCCTGTATGTGATATTCTTAACCCTTAAATGACCAGAAGTGTGTCACACATTACTTCATAATGTGTTCAACACCCCTCTGGTACTCACAGGATTAAGTAGGTTCAAGAGCTTTGCTTCTGTTTAAAAAAAAAAAAAAAATGCCAGCAATTGTCATGTCTGCCTCCATGGACATGATATTTTCAGTGCTGATAGAAGATTGTTTGAATAAAAGTAAAATTCACGGGGGTAAGGGAAAGGGGTACATCAGGATTTTCTGGTGTCGGGAGTTGTTAAATGTTAGTTCTCCTTTAACCCTTTATGGACCAGAGGGGTGCTCAATGTACACCTCCTTGGCCTTTAAAGGGATAGTAATAGTTAAAATGTAAAAAAAAATATGTTGTAGGGTTTATCCCCCTGAATAAAACAAGAGTACTCCCACTGACAAAAGGTGTTTTATGCAAAAGTTATTACAGCTCAAAGTCAAATTTTTTAGGTCTAATATCACAGTGGCCTGAAATTGTACAGCAGTGGGGCTGTTGGTACATCATCCTATGGAGATTTATGGTCCTGGAACCAGAGCTGTCCATAGGATAGCATAGCAACAGCGCCACTGTACATTTTCAGGCCACTGTGATATTGCACCTAAACAATAAAACTTTGAGCTGTAATAACTTTTGAATAAAACACCTTTCAGCAGTGGGAGTACCTTTGTTTTTCTCAAGGGGATAAACCCTACAACATATTTTTTTTACATTTTAAGTTTTGCTATCCCTTTAAAGATGTTTAGACAGGTAGATCACCTGATGTACTGCAAAGATCAACAAGCTTACTTTTATAATATTTTGCGACAGCCATGGACCCGCAGGAGACGGCAGAACTGGAGCAGATGGTGGTGGAGGAACTTGGCATCTCCATGCATGAGCTCCGCGAGTTCATAGACAAGGAGGTGGAGAAGTCGGAGTTCGTGAAGCAGAGGAAGGCACAGCTGCTGGAGTTGGAAAAATGGGTGAAGCAGAAGGAGGCAGAAGTAGAACACGTGGATAAACTTTTCGATAACGCCTCTAGGTGACAATTCTATAACTCTTGTCTATTATCGAATGTGTGCACAGACAAAAATGGAGCATTTCTGGGTCACACCAGCTGCACCATAGAACAAATAAAAGTGCTTATTGATTTAATCTGGGATTTTAATCTCTTAATTGCTAGAGGGGTCTCTAGCATTCATGAGGTTAAGACCATAACATTTGAAGAAGTCACTTTATTACGAATGTAATTCTGAAACCGCTTTCAAAATCACTTGTTTGTTTTTATAGCCATTTTGTATTTAACCCCTTTAAGGACCCAAGATGTGCCAGGACCATCATGGGTAAAATTGCATCAAGGACCCATGACGGACCTGGCACGTTATGGAATTCAGGGATCCTCGCGTGGCTGCACGCCTCTTGGGGACCTCTAGATTCATTACGGGGGGGGGGGCCTCTGTGGTTCTTAACTGCTGGCTGCAACACCTGTCTTTAAGGGGTTAAAACAATTTTTTTTAAAGATACTTATCTTTGTTTTTCAGTTTATGTAAATGAGATTGGATTTGGCGGACTTGCCAGCCACATCCTAACGTCCTCACTGCTGTCTATTGCCAACTGTCACTCCCTGCTGCCCAACACAAGCACATTTGCATAGCTAGCCTATCGAAGATAAAAATCTCAAACTATTGTTTGAAATAAAAAGAAAATGACTTGCAAATATTATTTTTTCATCCGAAAGATTGTTTTAATTTTTTTACCCATTTGGATGAAATAAATATAATTGACATTTTTTTAAAGGGATATTAATGTTTCACAAAAACAGCAGCTCCAATTAATCTTCATAGTATTTGGGCCATGGAGAGTGTTATTTCAATACTGTCAGAGTTGTAGTTCAAGAGTAATTGAATGATATAGTATCCAGTCTTGCCTCTTTTACCTAGTGTAACACTGCTCACCTCAGATGTGGAATCTGGTCAATTGACCGGACAGTGCGCAGCAAGGGACAATCTTCTTATAGTGCGAACAATGAAAACCCTGCCCCCCTTTGACAGGTT
Organism: Rhinophrynus dorsalis; assembly: GCA_037306005.1. NCBI lineage: Eukaryota > Metazoa > Chordata > Amphibia > Anura > Rhinophrynidae > Rhinophrynus > Rhinophrynus dorsalis. Next base: position 58,492,424 of record CM074728.1, read on the forward strand.
TTTCAGGTTTTTCCCTTATGCTAATTGAAGATTGTCCCTCTCTGCAAGCTATCTAGACACCACCTTTCTGCTCTGAGGTGAGCAGTGTTACATCAGTAAAATGGGGGGGGATACTTTATCATTCAGTTACTCCTAAACTACAAGAGACAGTATTGAAATAACACTCTCCACGGCCCAAATACTATGAAGATTAATTGGAGCTGCTTTTATTGTGAAACATTACTATTCCTTTAAATTTTGAGTTCATTCTGAAACTAATACACAAGTCAAATAAATATAGGTTATTCTGAAAGCGCTTTATAAATCTCCTTTTTGCTAGAAAGGCATAGTTCCACTTTAAATCAATAGAATTTGTCCTCTATGGGTTTGCTGCAGAATTGCTCCGGTTCTTAATAGCATTTCAGCTTAGTTATTTCTGCTATATCTGTATGGTGTCTGTTCTAAATGTTTGCTTAGTTCTTAAAATATTTTCTGTTTTGCCCAGGGCTGTTGATGACTGTGAGCTGCTGGTGAAAACTCTGTATACTCAGATAGGTTTGACGTACAAGGAGAGCAGCTCTGAAGATGAAGGATCTGCCAGAAAACCTGTGGAGGTTATTGAGATTCCAGATGAAGAGGATGATGACGTTATGAGTGTGGGATCAGGTTGGTAGAATAGTTGATTTCCCTAAAGCCTTTTCAATAATCTTTTAAATGCAGTGAAGATGCAGTATAGAAAGTTACTCTTAATATATTATAGGGAATTTCCCGACGAGTAAAACAAGGGTACCCCCATCTCTAGTTGATGCTTGATTCAAAAGTTATAACACCTTTTTTATGTTACTTGCCAGCAGCACCAGTTAGTGTCCAGAGAGCATTTGTTACTAATATGCCCCATGAAAGCGTTTACGTCTTGGATAACTGTGTCCATATAAGTGATAGAGAGCATACAACTGAAGTCAGTGAAAAACTGTAATCCGTTTAAGCTTAAATAACTTATGAATGCAGCATCTTCCAGTAGTTGTTTTTATCCAGAAGGAAAAATAAAAGTATTGCCATATATTTTTTTCCTATTGGAACATTACTCTTCCTTCAAAGGGACAGTAAACCCTTACTATGGAAGAATTGATTTCTGCATTGCTCTACTGATTTAATCAAGGGTTCTCCTAATGCTGTGAGCTAACCTAGTTCACTTTGTATGTTTCTGATGGACTGAGTTTAATATAATTTGCTTTGCAAAGTAAGTGAGAGGTTCTGAGGATGAACAGAAGCAAATATTGCCTGTTTGCTGCCATGGTCCTGTTGCTGCTCTCACCTATGGGAAGTGAGTGTCTTAGACACTCAGCTTTTTGCAGGCACTTAAAAGTAAAAATATAAAAATGCATATTTTTCTTTCTAATAACTTTTGAGTGACACCTCTCTAAGCAGTACAGGTATCCTTGTTTTGCTCTGCAAAATCTTCATCTTTATGTTACCAAGTAATGATCAGGGGCAACTGTCAGTTATAACACTGAGTGCATTAACACCTTAACAACCGCCCAATCCGGTGGGGGGGCGTTAAGGACCATGGCGGCACCTTTCTTTTTCTTTTCCCAATTAATTATGTGATGGCAGAGCGGCGTGCAGCCGTGATGCCATCCCAGAGTTCCGTGACATGCCAGTACCATCACCAGTCCTTAAAGGGATAGTAATACTTCGTTTTAACTTTATTTTATTTTGTAGGCATTAAAAAAAACATGAAGAATGATATAAGTCTTATCTCTCAAACCTTTATGGTTTATGAGATATTCACAAGCAAAGTTTCCCCCTCCTGCCCCTTTTACCTAGTGTAAGCAATCTCTTCTCAGATGTGGAATGCAGTCCATAGACCAGACAGATAACAGCAGGGGACAATCTTATTCCTGTGAGAACAATGAAAGCCCTGCCCCCCTTGACAAGTTTTTCAGGTTTTTCCCTTATCTTAATTGAAGATTGTCCCTCTCTGCAGTCTACCTGGGCACCTCCCTTCTGATCTGGCTGAACAATGTTACATCAGTAAAAGGGGCGGGAGGGGGATACTTTGTAATTGAATTACTTTTGAACTACAACTCTGACAGAACTGAAATAACACTCTCCAAAGTCCAAATAATATGATGATTAATTAGATCTGCATTTATTATGAAACATTACTATCCCTTTAACATGCAAACCGGTGTTTTTCTAAGGGGTTGTAAGGGCAGTAATGCTTATGATCTAGCTGGACTCAGTTGTGAAGATAATGTTGTAACTGGTTTTATCTTGCAGATTCCTAACTAAGTCTGTAGGGGATTTTTGCATAAAACCAGTGGTAAAGTGATCACCTGCAGTGTGATCCAGACCTATTGTTAAAGTGTTAGTAATGTCCCATAAAAACTTGTTATACTTTTGTAGAGGACGAAAACATAATCTTAATTGTGCAAACCCTCTCTCTCAAGCTGCTATGGTTTGTGAGATATTCGCATTGAAAGGTCCCCCTCCCTCCCCTTCTCCTGATGTCTGCTGTAAAGCTGGCAGCAGGAGATCTGTATCGGCCAACACAAGGAGGCTCTGCAGCAGAGCCGAAATCGCGTTATTGAAAAATAATTACTTAATTGGAAAGGTCTCCAAAGTGTGCTTGCAAACCAGGCTCACTTTGTAGACCGTTCCAATGAAGTAATTCTTTTGAAATAAATAGATTTCGGCTCTGCTGCAGAGCCGCCGGTTGGTTCCCGGACCGGGATCTCCTGCTGTCAGCAAGACACTAACGTCAGGAGAAGGGAAGGGAGGGGGAACTTTCAATGCGAATATCTCTCAAACCATAGCAATTTGGGAGATAGGATTTGCACAGTTAAGATTGTGTTTTCGTCCTCTACAAAAGTATAACAAGTTTTTATGGGACATTACTGCCCCTCTAACAGCAACTTTTGTTGATCTTCTTGAAGCCAAGCAAAGCCTCATAGAGGTAATTTCCAAAAACCCATTTAGATACATGTATTCATACAGTTGTAGTCAATCTTTGAACCTCAAGCTGTTGTACTATATTTCAAATTATCCCTCACTAGCTGTTATCAGGTTAGAAATGCTGGGAGTTGTAATATTCAGCTGCTGGAGGTTAAAATATTGTTAACCCCCTGAATGAATCCATTTTACATGCTTGCTTTACTTTTCATTCACTGTGTACTTATCTTCAGTCAGTCTTTTCAGTTTTCTTCCTTCTACTTTGTGATGTGAGCAGATTCTAGCTGCAGTGTGGAAAAAGTCTGTGACTCAAATGCGTCTTTAAATGTCTGTGGTTTTTCTTGCTTTCCATTCCCTTTCCGCTGCTTAGAAAGTGAGGCACACATTATAAAGATTTGCAGTTTTATAGGCCGAGATTTCAAAGCAGTTGAAACTTACCCAACAGATACATATTGACGACTGTAGGTAACTTTTAATGGAATCCAGACCCTAGCTGGGTAGTAGACTCTCTTCACATATTGCAGTTAGAGGACTTGCATCACTGAAACTGGAAGAGAGCATAGATCTGAAATGGCAGATTCAAGGCCTTTTGCTTTTAAGCTGCACAGTCAGTGTTTTCTTATTAACCTTTTGAGACAAAAGGGTTGTTCATCAAATGACTACTATAGGATATCACAACAGAGACAGGTCTTTTACATTCTTTATGCACACCATTTGAGAACTGATATTAAATTCACAAACTGCTTGACTGATAAACAAGGAAAAACCTGAAGGGATAGTAATGTAAAAAAAAAAATACATCTACATCCCGTTGTTCAAGTAAATTTTTTATAATTAATAGAATGTTCTGAAAATCCAGTTAAGTTTCCCTCTCCCGCCTCGTTTTAGCACATCATGCAAACTTCCTTCAGATAAGAAAGCCAGTTGCTTGACCGGACGGATCGCAACTAGGGACAATATTGTGTCTGTCAGTGTAAGGAAAACCTTGCCCCCCCCCCCCTTGATGAAGGAGGGCATGTTTTTTTCTTATGCTGACAGAATATTGTCCCTCGTCACTATCAGCATACCTCCCAACATTTCAAATGGCCAAAGAGGGACACTTGAGTTTTACGGGGTGTTTCTGGGGGTGTGGCTGGTTGTGGGGCATTACTGAGTATTTTTAGGTTATTTCATGACCTATCGACTCCTCTTTCTGTAACTGAATAAATGATTTAGAACAAGACCAAAGTATTTTATTTACACAGACTAATTTATAAACACATTTACTGACATTTAAAAAACATTAATGTGAGTTTTATTACTGTAGAGCAATGTAATACACTTACATACACATGACAGAGTCTGATCTTCTAAAAAGAGGGACATCAGGGTGGTAATGAGGGACAGAGGGATTTGATTCAAAAAGAGGGACTGTCCCTCCTAAAGAGGAACAGATGGGAGGTATGTATCAGTCAGGACTGGCTTTCTGCTCTGAGGGATGTCAACATAACTTACTGAAAAGGGTCAGGAGAGGGATCTTTTAATTGGATGAAGGTATAGGAGTCTCAGAACATACAATTTATTATAAAAAAATTAAATTGAACAATCGATGTAGATTTATTTTTTCATATTACTATCCCTATGAGGATTTGCTCTGCACACCAATGACATCACAGAGAACAAACAAATTCCCCAAATTCCCATTTTGTTAAATGGGGATTTAAGTCCTTTTTCCAATGAGGTCTCCAACACATGTTTAGGCCTCCTGATTAAAGCAAAATACAAGTTTCATGTAACTTTAGTAAGTGCGCAATAAATGTACTTTCTTGCACATGAAGTGACCCCATTTTTTATTTTTGTATCCAAATTTTTTTCCCATGTATTTAGTGGCAGAGGGGTAACAATGCAATGCAATGGATACCCCTCTTCTGCCATTCAAAGGGCTAAATTGACCCCATCACCTACAAACAACTTTGGTGTGTTTTATTAGCCATTTGTTTATTTAGAAAATAAGCTTATTTTGATGCATGGATGATACTAATTAAGGCATTCAGTGCAGGCGCTTCCTGTCTTAGGCCCACATATCTATCTATCTATCTATCTATCTATCTCTCTCTCTCTCTCTCTCTCTCTCTCTCTCTCTCTCTCTCTCTCTCTCTCTCTCTCTCTCTCTCTCTCTCTCTCTCTCTCTCTCTCTCTCTCTCTCTCTCTCTCTCACACATATATATACATACACATACATACATACACACACACATACATACACACATACACACACACATACATACACACACACACATACACTGAACCCTTTCAGGGCAGTATAGATAGGTGATTTTGAAAGTCACCAAACTTGTATTTATGTGACGAGGCTCCTTCACACTGTGGTGGAAACCTGTCTAATATTCAGAGGGTTTAAATCCTCATTGGGATTTGGGGAATTGTATTTGTGAATAGTGGTGCAATTGGTTTGCTTCTGACTCAGTACTGCTTCTGGGATCAGTCGAATGGTCTGTGAGGTAAATGTCACTTCTGTAATATTTTGTTCAGTCTATCTGTAACCAATCTTCTGAATAAGTTTTAGCAGCCATGTAAAATGAAAACATACCGTATTTCTTACCAGGTGAAGAAGTAACCAAGACTTCAAAGGAAAAGCAATTGGTGAGTTCCTAACACATAGGAAAGATAAGACCACTTCTAATAAATTGCTCCTTGGGAAACACGAACAAATTTTATGTTATTCAGTATGCAACAATCCATCCTCTCAAATTAGCATATGAATTACTATATAATGATAAGGAATAGTAGTGTGTCATATAGATAATATATTTTGCAGGGTTCGTTCCAATGTTATTGCAGCTCAAACTTACATTTTTTAGGTGCAGAACCACCATGGCCTGAAATTTTACATTGGTGTTTGTTAGAGCTGCATATGAAGGGTTATTGTCAGTGGCAACAGAAGTCCATAAACTGTAGTGGCAACTAAGCCACCTTAACATTTCAGGCTAAGGAACTACTAAACTCTTCTATATAGTTGTTCCATATTATACAATACTATCCTTTTAAAATGAAGAATCATTAAGCTTAAAGTGATAGTAATGTCTAAAAAAAACTTTTTTGCATTTAGAAGAGCTCAAAAAGCTGATCTAAATGCAAAAACACGTATCTCTCAAACCGCTATGGTTTAAGAGATACGGGCGTTTGAAGTTTGATTTCTCCTACTGACAGCTGTAAAGCTGTCAGCAGGAGATTCGTGTCGGTCGACACTGTGGCGCTTGAGAAGTGCCGGGATCTCGTTACTTACACGGAATCCCTTCATTGGAATGGTCTAAAACATGTGCCTGAACACTAGGCACATGTTTTAGACCATTCCAATGAAGGGATTCCGTGTAAGTAAGGAGATCCCGGTACTTCTCAAGCGCCACAGTGTCGACCGACACGAATCTCCTGCTGACAGCTTTACAGCTGTCAGTAGGAGAAATCAAACTTCAAACGCCCGTAACTCTTAAACCATAGCGGTTTGAGAGATACGTTTTTTTTGCATTTAGATCAGCTTTTTGAGCTCTTCTAAATGCAAAAAAGTTTTTTTTAGACATTACTAACACTTTAAAGCAGTAATACATCTTTATTATGATGTAGAATATATTGTAGGGCTTTTTCAGCTGAGTGCAACAAAGGTAGATCCACTATTGGTAGATAGTCCTATCCAAAGTTATTACAGTTCAAACTGATGGCATTCTTTTTATTATCTGTGACACAGTGTAACCAGACAATGTTCTATTTTATTATATGAGAGTAGAGAGGCACTGGCCTCAAACCTCCACAGACACTGATTGTAACAGGTCCATCACTTCGTGACACTTTGAACTGTAATAATGTTCAAATCAAGGAACTGCCAGCAGGTGGGGGGAGTACTTTTTTGTACACAGCAGCGAAAGTAATATAATGTGGTGTTTTCCATATAATAAAGTTTTACAGATCCTTTAAGCTTTTGGTGTCAGAAGGGTATCCAGTGCATTGAGGAGTAAAGTGTTGGACACTGCGCTTGCACTCATATAAACTTGGTTCATCATGGTGTTATTGATGATGTTTTATGATCTTAGGCCTAGTTCACTCTGGCCGCATTGTTGCGAGATGTTGCAGAAACACAAGAGTGCTATTGTAGCTGAAAGGCAGCCATATGGACTGTCCCAAAGAAAACATGAAATCTGATTTGTGAAACTTGATTCAACAAAGTTGTTACATTATAGCTGCCTATGTGAAATAGTCTTATGCCACTTCCGTATACCTGACCAATCAAATGCCTTGAGGCTTACATCATTCATGGCACATTTCCTTCAAATCCTCTACGCATTAAAGTGAAAAATATTATACAACGTTTTTATCAGAAATACTGAACTAGGAAAGAGCCTGAAAGCATACATAGCCTTGCCCTACCCAGGATGTAATATTTTAGCTCCCAGATACTATACATATAGAGGAGATATCCTGAAACGCATTATACTAATTCATCCCAGACGACAATCCAGCCTTGATGTGCCCTGTGTAGTTCCTTTCTGCATGATAGAGGCATCTATGCCCAGGCCTCCTTGGGCCTTGTCAGAGATGCAGATGTGCTCTCTAGATACCTCTGAAAAAGGCGCCCTTGTCCAAGGGGTTTTTCTTTGTATGTAAAGTAGTGGCCAGTGGGCTCAACGAAGTTCGTGTCTTTCAGAAAGGAACGGCCTGACATTTCGTTGCTGGATTCTCATCTGTGCAGCATCCATATGATGTGCTTCAGGATATCTTCCCTGTGTGTGTGTGACACTTGTGAGCTAAAATCCTGCACACTGAATAGGATAAGGTCCTTTATAGCATGCTTTATACCTTGGCAGACTCATTCCTAAATGAGCATCTATGACTATTAGTTTGCGTTTGCAAATAACCCTTTGGCTTGGTATCTGTAAGGGTTATGGGTAATACAGTCCTGTATTCCCTGCCCCCAGGTGCTTAGAGAGATCAGCAGCTCCTCACTGACAATGACCAAAACTTTCAAAGTGGTATGTCAGGGGTTAATTGTTTCTCATCTTTAGAAAGGAACTGCCTGACACTTTGTGGCTGGACTGTCATGTGGGCAGCATCTGTGTCAGTGTGATCTGCTGTCTGACAGTTCTTCTCTGAGTATTACACCTGTGAGCTAATAGATATTGTAGGATGAGGTCTTATACAGTCTGACATATACCCTGGCTGGCCTGTTTCTAGTTGAGCATTTCCACCCAATACATTTTTAAAGAGAAGAGATTAATTCAAATTCTGAAATAATTATTTATCTATCATTATAATGTAGAAGGTTATTTTGCAAAATAATTGAAGTAAAGATACAGATTTGGTGAATGTTTTATTTGACATATCAGTGCATTAGGACATTGTCATTTTACTATCTGGGGAATGTCTGTATGATTCTAAAGAGCCATGAGTGGATAGCTTTCTCTTGTGCTCTAGCACCCAAGGGGTTAACACTGTATAAATAAAAAACACTGTATAAATAAAAGAAAACACACTGGAGTGGTTGTTGGTACAGAAAACTAAGACTTAATTATTAGGCTAAAATGTATTGGTTAACATGTACGATAATTATTGGTCATGTGTGTAAATACAGAAGTATAGAAATTCTGAGATTTCCCTTGATGGAGCAATATTATATTATTATACAAGAAGGCTAACAGAACACAGAATTTCACTGTGAAAAGTTGGAATTTTCCATACACTGTCTGGCACCTCAGCAGACACTGAGACAGAGACAGACACCCAGACAGCTTCTGTATTTCTGTTCAACAAAATGTCACTACATTTGTCCCATTATTAGTCACAGAACCACACATACAATGTCTGACTTCTCAGAGGCTTTTTCTGCTGTCCACTGGTAGTCACAAACCCACACAGTAAATGGTCTGTCATTCCAGCCTTGTTCCGTCTGTAGTCACAGACCACTTAAACACTGCCTTACTCCTCAGACTTGCTTTCTGTCCCCCCATTATTTACATCTGTTCTTTGGAACACTTTGTCTTTGAGGGGAAGCAGTTTAAAAAACTTGTTCTATAGGTGTTGTTCCCCTTTAGTCCAGTCCAGGTTATGGTGAATGTCAAATTTAAGTCTCCCTTAGTAAGTTTGCTTGCAGCCACAACAACACGGATCCCCCCATACCTGCAGCTTCCACAGCTTCACTAAATAGAAGCATGTTCTGATAAATGTATTAAATGTTTCTGGATGTTACATCATGTTGGCAAGAAAAGAACATGAGAATGTATATTGTCTGTGAAATGCTGCTTGAAAAAATGGATAGTTCTCTAAACCCCAGCTGTGTTCTGTTTTTCCAATCTACATTTAGTTAAGAGAAGCAATGGCTGCCATGAAGAGATCTAGACAAGATGTGCAGAGCATTGTAGATGCCATCCAAAAGAAATCCGGTATACCCTGGGAAAGTGGGTGGGAAGGGTGTTTTTTTTTTTTTTGTTTTTTTTTTTTAATAAAGTTCCAATTTCATATGAGGCAGGCAGGAATACAAATAAATTAACTACTTTGCAGTGCATTATACACCCCTCTGATTCTCAAGGGTATATTAACATAATTGGAATATTGTTGTATGCTGAGGATTATTAAAATGGAACTTTACCTTGTCTTATTTAAATACAAAATCTTGCCTTTTTAATCATGAATAAAGATACTGTGATTCTCTCCTTTCCGTAATGTGCACCTTATAGTTTTTATTTTAACTTTTAAAAATTGTTCGGCCTCTTCTTGCTTTCTTCCACACATGCACATTGTCTGCTCTTTCTTCCCACCTCTGCCTCTCTGTAGGCTGTGGTTAATAAGCAGTTAAGTATGGCAGAGTATTTACCTCCTTTGTCACTTTGCATTTCTATTTTTCAGATGGACCCCAGGCCAGACTGTCCTCTCATCCGTCCTCTCCCACAAGCTCCATTGCGGGATCCAATCAGGCCAGCGCATCCAATGACATGAACAAAGATGGAGACCTCGTTGTGGGAATGCGCATCCTGGGCAAGAAAAGGACGAAGACTTGGCACAAAGGCACTTTGATCTCCATCCAGTGTGTGGGTGAGTCGTGCAAACTTCCTTAAGTGGCTTTATCATTCTGGTGTATTTCTCCTAGAAGGGAAGACACATTTAGTTTCTGATGAAGCCTTGTGAGAGGGTCAAAAGGTTAGCTGTCAGAAATCCTGGCCTTGATCTTTGGTTCTATACACCAAAATACCCTGTACTCCATCCAGCATCTGTAAAAAAAAATTATCTTTGTTTCCTGAGGCTTGAAATCTACTATTACATATATTCTGTGAGGACTCTGATTACCATAGCAACCTTGATAGGTTGTCTAAGACATGTATGGACATAAGGAAACGGAAATAAGGTAACAGCCATTTTGAATAGAAGAAAAGTATTCTCTCTGCACAAACAGTTAATGTTTCTATACAGGACAGTCTACATATACATTAAAATGCAAGTTTAGTAGTAGATTTTTGGGATCTAAAATAACTACCTTTTACAGATGTTAACTGGGAAGCACATGATATTGAAAATTAAATAACCCAATTTCACTCTTATGTCCGTTTAAAAGCCCTATTTGAATCAGTGGGGATATTTATATTTTTTATGGTGCAATTGGCCTGTCCCATAAGTGCACCTTCTCTTTAGTACAGTTGTTCTCAGCCTGTGGGTCAGGACCCCTTCGGTGGTCGAATGACGATTTGCCAGTGGTCGCCTAAAACCATCAGATATTTATATTTCGATTCATAACAGTAGCAAAATTACAGAGATGAAGGAGCAACGAAAATAATTTTACTGTTAGGGGTCGCCACAACTTGATAAATTTTATCAAAGGTTTGCAGGACTAGAAAGGTTGAGAACCACTGCTTTAGTACATCAGGCTCAATGTCCTTTCTAATTGGCCTCAAAGACACGTGCAGTCACGGCAATCTGTGAACTGTTGATCGTGCTGTAATCCAGTATCTTGTCTTTCTGCAAGGTCCCGGGAAAAAATTCAAAGTCAAGTTTGACAACAAAGGCAAAAGTCTGTTGTCAGGAAACCACATTGCATATGACTATCATCTTCCTCCTGAGAAGCTCTTTGTGGGGAGCAGAGTAGTGGCCAAATACAAAGACGGGAACCAAGTGTGGCTGTACGCTGGAATTGTGGCTGAGCCTCCAAGCAACAAGAACAAAATGAGGTAACTGTCCCCTTTTTACATAATTACATTTTACATAATATTAGAGGATGGCAAAGGGCACTTGGGATAAAAAAAAAAAGTTATTTTCCTGTCTATATATTTTTTGCTTACGTATTCTGCGTTTAACCCTTATGTACGCTGTATATTTCCTTTTTCCACTTAAGACTGCAAGCTTTTGTGCAGGGAGCCCACTTAGGGTTTTGCTTTAACCCTTAAATTGTAAAGGGCATATGTACACTTGTGGTGTGTTCATGTGTCAGGGAGATATTAGGATTATTCTTAACCCCTTAACGACCGGGGAATCTGCGGCGGGACGTGACTGAACGTCCACGAAGCTTTTTTTTATTTTTTCATTTTCTGGTTCCGGACTCCCCGAACGGCATGCAGCCGCAGGGGGAGCCCGGAACTCCATGATGGTCATAGTACGTCATGGGTCGTTCAGTCAGATCGACCCTTGACGTACTATGACCATCAAGGGTCGTTAAGGGGTTAAAGACAATAAAACAGGAGAGAGCTTATTTTCCATACCAAATCTAGATAATATTGCAATCTGTAAGTAAAACAACCAAATGGATACACTTACTTGAACAGTTGAAGACAGTTGACAATGTGCGATCTACCGATCTAAGGCTCGTGGGGAGTATTGGACAGTTGCTCCCCACTCTGACCAACAGTTCTATTATCCACCGTGTGTTTCTAGTACTGATATACTGGAGCAGAACACAGGTATTGTTGAATGTAATAGAAAAACTATAATAAAAAGCGGGTATATACCAATGATAAAAATAGATATAAAATAACTATGTTAATCCTCAGCACGTTTCATGATCATTCCAACCATTTCAGCTGGAGGTTATCAAGTGGTCGTCAGATCTATGAGTTTTTATACAAGTGGGCTCTATTTGAACTAAAAGTTACTCTATCCAGTAACTATCCAATTGATCTACCAGCATGTAGTACTAAGAATTTTTAACTGTAACTGTGGAACAATTTAACCCTTTAGGCATATGTCTACTTTAATCAGTGTGAAAAATTTTAAAGGGATAGTAATACTTGGAAATAATTGTATTTTATATTGTAGCCCTTAGAAAACATGAAAAATTATATAAGCCTTATCTCCCAAACCTTTATGGTTTGGGAAATATTAGCAAGTAAAGTTTCCCCTGGAGTGACGTCACTGCTCAAGCTCTCAGATTTGGAATCAGGTCCCTTGACCTGCTGTGCCTCTCCAGAAGTGCCGAGATCACAATCTTTAAAAAGAATTTCTTCATTGGAATGGTCTACAAAGTGTGCTTGCAAGCCAGGCACACTTTGTACACAGTTCCAATTAAGTAGTTCTTTTTAAAGATCGTGAACTCGGCACTGCTAGAGAGCTGCCGGTTGATCTGTGGACTGGATTCCAGATCTGTCCACTAGATGGCAGACTTGGCTGAAACAGCCAGGAAAAGGGAACTTCACTTTATTTTACTTGTTTGGGAGATAAGACTTATAACATTTTTAATGATATAATACAAAATACAATATAAAATAAAATTATGTTCAAGTATTACTATCCCTTTAATATCAAGGGAGAACTTTCATCACTGTGAACTATCCCCCTAACAATAGGAAGACCATCCACAGCCATGAACGATCCATCCCACAATGCAAAGGGCCACTAGAAATAAAATAAACCTGTAAAGTGCTAATGCATAATTAATAAATCCTAATTGTATTGTTATGCCCATATGGAATAACAATACAACACAATGAACTCATTGGATTCATTTTGTTGTATTGTTATTCCATATGGACATACTAATATTTACTGGTGGGGACTTCAGAACCATACCTATGGTGGTCACTATGGTAAATATTGGGTACATGGTGTTTACATTGGTCATCCATTACACATAAACTGGAGCCACTACATGTATATTGGAGCTTCTAGTTTAAAAGATAAATACTATTCACAGTTAGGATTTATTAAATATGCATTAGCACTTTACATGTTATTTTATTTATAGTGACGTTTTGTGGGATGGATTGTTCATGGCTGTGGATGGTCTTTATATTGTTAGGTGTATCGTTCACAGTGATGGACGTTCTCCCTTGATATTAAACTTTTTCACACAGACATTTGCCTAGAGTGTTAAATTGTTCCGCTCAGATGATTGGTACAATTAAAATTTTTAGTAACACATGCTGATAGGTTAATTGGATTAACTGATTAACTTTTTAGTTCAAATAGAGTCCATTTGTATAAAAATCAGTAGATTTGTGCAGACAACTTGATAACCTGATGAAATTGTCGGAATGACGATGAAATGTGTTCTATAATAAATTATATAGTTTTATACCCGTTTTATCTATTAAATAAAAAAGATTTAATGTTCCAGTATATCCGTACCAGAAAAACACGGTGGACAATAGATGTGTTGGTCCGCGTGAGGGGGGGATCTGTCCAATGTTCGCCATGAGCCATAGATGGGTACATAGCATATTGTCACCGGTCTTCAGCTGTTCAAGTAAGTGTATCCATTTGGTAGTCTTATTTATCGATTGCAAATATTATCCAGATTTGGTATGGAAAATTAGCTCTCTCCTGGTTGCTTTCTATTTTTTGGTCTTCTCGAGTTAAAGGGATAGTAATACTTTGTTTTATCTTTATTTTATTTTTTAGGCATTAAAAAAACATGAACGATAGAGAGAGTCTTATCTCTCAAACCTTTATGGTTTGAGAGATATTCACAAGTAAAGTATCCCCCCCCCCGTACAGCCAGCTCAGAAGGGAGGATAAAACAAAGTATTACTATCCCTTTAACTCTTTGGGGGAAGATCTTGCCTTGGTGGCTTGAACAGCTTTTATTGAAGAACCTGTATGGGGGCAGCATAGTATCCCCCATATGCTTTGTTTGCTACTAATATTCTACAGTAACATATATTCAATGTGAGTACCATATCATATTATATTTGATCACTCTTTGGTATTTATTATACTACACCATATATCGCTTCAACTTTCTTCTCTTTTTTTGGTAGGATTATTCGTGTTGGAATAAATAGATCACCAGAAACCCCCTATCCCCGATTTTATATATTTTTTTTATTATTTTTGTGTGTATTAAAAAAGAGCCTTAGGCTACTCCTTCCACATTTGATGGTTTTCAGCCATACAGACTTCCCTCAGATCAGAACTGATCCAGGATTGAGAACTATGAACAGATCATTGGCAGAAACTGCTTTTTCACGATCTTCTGCACCAACCCAAGCACCAAAAAAAAAACAAAACAAAAAAAAACGTTCAGATCAGTATATTGAATTGAAAAATATTTTGGATCACATTCGTAAAATAATTAGTGGGCATCTCATTTATTTAGTGCTCTATTTTGAAAAAAACAATTAATAGTAAGTTAATTTCTTTGCTGCAGATAATTCTACTAAGTAATCCACATAGGCTTCATACCCATATCAGCAGTCCGAACACTATAAATTATGATAATCACAGCAGTTTTTAACCAGTCTCTCCCAAACTTTTGACCGTGATTGGCTTTTGACAAGAAGGATGATGTTTTGTTGCACAGTCAAGAACAAGTTGGATACCTCCCCTCAGTTTGAGAATTACTGATCTAGGCGATGAGACAAAAGTTTTGCATTGTGAAACCAATAATTGTCCCTTTTGAGGCTTCAATCATCCACTGTAATATACATCCTTTGGGACATATGTGCAAGGAAAATTGTCAATTCCAGGAAAAACAAACAGATAGAAATATACAAATGGGGTTTTTTAATCCCTTGAATGCTAAAGGGGTCTCATCCAAAGTATTGCATATCCGTGTGTTGCAGACCTTGAACATTCAAGATGTTAAAAGGCCCACTTTTCATTTGTCCTCTGTACACTTGGTATCCCCCTTTTTCTCAGTGCATACTACCCTAAATATCTACCCAGCCATTGTCCTACCATAGGCACTCACCAGCATAATCTGTTCTTTTGTAGATTCCTGATCTTCTTTGATGATGGATATGCATCGTATGTTACCCACACTGAGCTGTACCCTGTCTGCAGGCCAAGTGAGTTGGAAGCTTTTCCATTCAGCAAGTAGATGTGAAACTTTAATAACTTTCATTGCAACATTTTGTCACTCTTGGGGCTCCCTTGATTATTAACAAAAAAATATATATATATCAACATCTCTCATCAAGCCTCTAATGTCGCTGCTTTAAAAACAAATAGACTCTTTCCCAGTGTTTGTTGTATTTTATAGACATGTTCCATAATCTAAAGAAGTGCAATTCTAGAGCAAACCAGTTGCACCAAATGGGAGAAATTTACATTCTTTATGATTTAATTAAGAGCTTTGCAATGCGTTGGAGGCAACTAGCATTGAAGGGTTTGATGTCCCAATTTAAAAAGCACCTATCATATGAGGTGTGCCCTGTATGATCCTCTTGGCAGCAGGTGATCTTGAAGCTGCATTGTGGGCCAACAAGGGAACAGCACAGGAGTCTGAAAACAAATCATGCTCTTTCACTGGTCCTTCATGAAGAGACTAAACTTTGAGACTGAAGTTTTACAGTTGTCTTGTTGGGCTGCACTCAGCTTACATAGATTCTATGCACTGGGCTTGGAAGCTCATCATGGAGTCTGTGGAGGCCAATTTGCAACTTAGAAGTCTGTGGCAGACAGACACATCTGGTTTTAATCCAGCCTGATAAAGCGCATGTCTGTTTAGGATTCCTAACCCCAAATACTTAACAGGAGCTTTTGAAGAGTAGTGCAGTGCAGCCAATATTTTTTTTTTTACTTTTTACCTAGTGTGCTCCCATAGGAGAATTTCCCATTATATATTGTGCGGAATTTGGTGAATATTCATTTGTGTCTATGGAGTAGTTTGCTACAGAATTGCACTTTTTTAGCTGATTGAATGCAGACCAGTAGTTAGTATGAAGATTAAACTTTTACAAAATTTAAAGCTGCACCCAGGCATCAGTGAGCATTTTTGTTTACTAGAATGTTGCCTTTGTTCCTCCCTGCATTTTTAATTATTGTAATTGACTGATGTGTATGCAGTCACACTGTTGTGTGCTCACAAGGCATAAATCCAGGACATTTAATAATTCTTATCAGTTTTAGTCAGAAAAGTGGGACAAGCTCCCAAGAACTATGACTGCTCTTGGGAAAACTGGGACATATGGGAGCCCAAAACATGTCTCTTTCAAGGAATAGTAATGTTTCACAAAAAAAAGCATTTCCAATTAATCTTCATAGTATTTGGGCCTTGGAGAGTGTTTCAGTGCTGTCTGAGTTGTAGTTCCAGAGTAATTGAATGATAAAGTATCCCTCTCGCCCCTTTTACTGATGTGACACTGCTCACCTCAGAGCAGCAAGACTATCTGGATGGATTGCAGAGAGGGAAAATCTTCAGGGATCATAAGGAAAAACCTGAAAAGCATGTCAAGGGAAGCAGGGTTTTCCTTATGTTCACAGTAAAAAGATTGTCCCTTGCTGTGACCTGTCCGGTCAAGAGACCAGATTCCACATCTGAGGGGAGGTGACTTAAACTAGGTAAAAGGGGTGGGAGGGGGAATACGTTATTCAATTAATCTTGAACTACAACTCTTGACAGTATTGATAAAACACTTTCCATGGCCAAATACTATGAAGATTAATCAGGACTGCTTTTTTTTTCTTTTTTTTATGAAATATCACTTTAAAGATGCACTGCATGTTTATATACAAAAGTAAATACTCATAACCTTGTAGTGACATACATATTTCAACTTGGATACTAGAGACTTACCTGATGTATTGTGAAACAACGCACTGGAGATGACTCTTTGTTGCAAGGGGTTAACAGTCAAAGTCTGTATTCACAGAAAAAGTTAATAACTTAAACAGATGAATATAAAGTATGATGTCATCATGTGTGTTTAATAACATATAGTATTAGGAAAGACAGTGATCAGGGGTGTTTAAACTTGTCCTCAAGGACAAAAACAGACCAGAACTGAAGGATTTCCATTATTGATCACAAGTGTGTTAATCGAAATGAATGAACCATTAATTACTTATCTGTGGTCTTAGCAATAACTTTAAGGACATATTTGGATACCCATGCATTAAACTATCCTCAGATATATCTGTGTAAAAATATCCTTACCTGCAGAGGATCTTCTAACGGCTTTTATTTTATTTTGAACAAACTTTTAGGATGGGTTCATGTGGACAGTTTGAATATGCTTCCATGCAGCACGATTGAAACCACACTACACAAGTAACAGCATATTCTCTCCTTTCCCTGTTGTTGCCATCTGTAGGGGAAATTATGGTAGTAATGGTTGGCCCATGTGGGTGTCAGCCAAATGTTATTGGTTGACACCCACATGGACTGGCCATTGAATGGATTGATAATAACAAAGTAGACGACAAGGCTGAAAAAAGACGTGCTTCCATCAAGTCCAGTCGATGTCAAAACATCTCTGTTGATCCAGAGGAAGGCAAAAAAAATAAATAAATAAACCCAACTGAAGCCATTTCCAGTTAAGCCCCAAGTGGGTGAAAACAATTCCTTCTTGACTCCAAATGGCATCATCCACTTGTCCACATGAATTCCACACCTTCATTCTTCTAAGCCAAACCAATGCTGAATCTATTCTGCCTTCCGTGTTGAACACAGGATGGTTTCAGCAAGCTGTGCTGCTCACCTGACCCCTTGCTGAATTCTGAACGATCAAGTGAAGCCTCTCATTTGTAGGTTTGTTTTATTTAGCATAATTAATTTAAAATGTACCTGTAGATCCCGTGCATGGAGATGAAAGTTGACAAAATGATAGTCTATAAATTGTCTGAAAAATAAGATTAGTTGATATCATAATTCTATAATAGAAGTGAAATAGCACATTGTAGATATTATCACAGTTTCTCACTTTCTTACCAGTGGGCAAGACATGGGAGGACATTGAGGATGTGTCCTGTCGGGACTTCATTGAGGAGTACGTCACTGCGTACCCTAACAGACCTATGGTTCTGCTTAAGAGTGGCCAGCTAATTAAGACCGAGTGGGAAGGAACCTGGTGGAAGTCCAAGGTTGAGGAAGTAGATGGAAGCTTGGTGAAGATTCTCTTCCTGGTAAGAAATCATTCATCTGATGATTCTTAAACCATTGTATGTTAGAGTGGTCTCTGGAGTGTTGCTGAACAAAATCTTTGAGACCTCTAACTTACAGTGGTGTTAAGGGATTTGTGTCCTCATAGATGCTTCTGACAGTTGTATACAACAGTGGTCCTCAACCCTAATCCACAGGGACCACTAACAAGCCAGAACTTGAGTTTCCTGCCTTGAGTACAGGTGACTTACTCAGATGCTCAGACGTTTTGAATCGCTGTCCAGTGGTCAGGTTGGGAAATCCTGAAGTTCTGGCCTGTTAGTGGTCCCTGAGTACAGTGGCTCAGAGCCACCTTTGTATAAGTTGTTTATGAATACTTGTACTCATCTCAGACTGGTGGGCTAGCTTTTATTAGCTCTGATGTTGGATGATAATCTCAGACACTTTGTCTAGCAGTTCCAGAGACCAGAATTATGTGGATTTTTGAGGAGAGGCCGGTGGTGTTACTTTGTTCTCTGGTTTATTTATGTATTTATTTTACGGTTGATTTTAATTTTGAACTGTGATCTGACTGGCAAACAGGGCCAGCATTCAACAAGAGTACACTTATGAGTTTTTCTCTAAAAGGACTAGTGGAGTGCACAATGCAGTGCTTCCCGATGAGTTGCGTACTCCTCTCGTCTTTAAAGAGAAACTTTCAGTACATACTTAGTCACCATGCATTCAATAAAAGCATGGCGACTAGCTTTGAAATAGATGTTTTACCTTGAAAAAATAGCCCAGTGTAAAGGAATCCTTCCCGTTTGGAGACCGGAACCCAGGCTACATCGCAGACATCTTGTCCGCGCACCTGCACTGTCAGTCCCGGTCTCCATTGAATAGCACTGCAGTGCACCATATGGTTACCAGAAAAGACTGACGGCACAGGCTCAGGGACCGCACTATCCTGCCTATCAGTCCCCAAATGGGACTTTACACTGGGCTATTTTTTTCAAGGTAAAACATCTATTTCAAAGTTAGACGCCATGTGTTTAATGAAGGCATGGTGACTAAATATGTATGAAAGTTCTGCTTTAAAGGGTTAAACTCAGAACTATATTCCGGTTGGGTGTTAGTGAAACAATGCTTGGTTAGATCTCCTGCCTCTTGTAAATTGCCTACACCTTGAAGCAATAATAAGCAAGTTTCATTACCATAAAGTTCATATTTCAACTTGAAGTGCACTGTTTTATATAAGAGACACCTGTATTTATACTGTTTTGTGAGATGTGATTTGGATAGCTGTAATGACCGTCCTCTAGAACAGCGGTTCTCAACCTTTCTAGTGCCGCGGCCCTTTGATAAAATTTTCCACGTTGTGGCGACCCCTAACAGTAAAATTATTTTCGTTGCTCCTTCATCGCTGTAATTTTGCTACTGTTATGAATCGAAATATAAAATATCTGATGGTGTTAGGCAACCCATGGCAAATCGTCATTCGACCCCCTAAGGGGTCCCGACCCACAGGTTGAGAACCACTGCTCTAGAACTTGGCATCTAGGACAATGAATCACCAACTGTGAATCAGGCATACAAGAAAGCAGAGCGAGAGTAGAAAGACCAAAAGCACTTACCACTGAAATTATAAATGTACAGTAAAAACATATATTAATAAAGATCTCTATATAGGAAAAAATTGGGACAGGATAATAAAAGCTTCTATAAAAGTGTTTGTGCAAATTATTTAGAACTTTCTTGAAAGAAATCTTATTTGTCCACATTTAATTAAAATAAAGAAATAAATTGTACCTGAGTAGGGCTATCTCCACACTACCTTTCTTGGTTTCCTTACAGTAAGGTTACAAGAGTTCAAGTTCAATCCTTTAAGGGAGACAGTCCTTCTAAAATCAGGTCTCTGCTGCCACCTATTGTCCTATAGTTGTAACAGGTCTCCAGATGATTCACGTACTAAACAAACAAGGGAGAAAGGAGACAGTGTAATTCTTTGAGACCAGGACTCCCCTTACTGTTCATTGTGTTATACTTAGAGAAGTACAACAGGGTGGCAGTCTTGTAACTGATGATATTCTATGTGTTCTAGTTAGTTCTCACTCCCACTGTTACTTTACAGCAACTCCGCAATATTCACCTAGAAAGGAAACCACATACAGTAGTGTCTATAGTTTCAGTCATATGGCGCCCGCAAAGCCAGTGAGTAATTACCTACAAGATAGGAGTTGTGTTTAAGCAGGTCACGGATTTCACTCCACTCGCAATCCTCTGTGTATGACCCTTTAACCCTCTGAGTGCCAGAGGAGTGTGCATTGCACACCTCTCTGGCACTCAAACAGTTAAAATTGTGTGGACTCCTGTTTTATATAATGTGAACAAGATGGCACACAGCATTCAGTTCTTCATTGAGAGCATAACATTGTATTACACTCTGGTTTCTTGGTCAACTGACCAAAAAAAGGCTCTGGAAACAAATTCAGAGACTTAACTGTAGAAATGAAAATATGAAAAATCACCTAAATAAAACATATAGGTAATTTGACTGAACATATCAAAATAACGGCTTACTGTTCCTTTACTCCAACTGGATGTAGCTATTTTAATAAACAATAAACCTAGGTAGTAGAAAATACAGACTTCCTCCTATGTATACAGGATAAACAGAACAGTTGTAATCCATTAGTCCTTCCTTTGCCTTGTACTCATTATATCCTCTTATCATTAGACTTCAATGCACTCTGTAGTTATCTACATACACTCTCTTGCTCTCTCATTCTTTAAGGATGACAAACGTTGTGAGTGGATCTACCGAGGCTCCACTCGCCTCGAGCCCATGTTCAGCATGAAGACTTCCACAGCCTCTATACAAGAGAAGAAGCAAGCTGGGCAGCAGAGGACACGTCCTAACGTTGGTGAGTCTGTCTTTGCAATGTGTCTCGCACCCCTTTGACCCACTAAGAATTGCAATTGGAGTTGAAGTACCACAGATAAGAAAGTTCCCTAGCCAACCAAGTGGATATTGACTCAAATACCCAGTACTTCTTGCTAGCATCTGTAACAAGTCTTTGTTTTTGACCTAAAATGTAGTTTTACACGTGCTTTGAGGCAGCAGGCGCTCCTATCAATTGTCTGTAAATGGGCAGAGAGAAAATAAGAATTATTCTGAAAAAAGAGAAATGGGCATATATCAAATGTTATCTGAACAGGTCAATTTATACATGCGTTGAAAAGCAAGTTGAGGATTATATATTAGGCATGTAATTTACGAATAATTATGTTTCATATACGCTAGCTGTCATTTATTTTAGTTATAGCAACCTATTTCATTTTTTGTGTTGGTGATTCTTTATTTTTTCTTTATGAATATATAATATATGAAGAACCTTTACAAATTAAAACAAAGGGTAATGTTTCATTTAAATTTATTAAGTTCAGTTTAATTAACTTTTTCCAAAACTTGGTGTGCCAGTAGGGAGTAACAATTTATTTTTCTGTTGCGTTCTATGGAAGTTTAAAGGGATAGTAATGTTTCAAAATAAAAGCGGATCCAATTAATCTTCATAGTATTTGGTCCATGGAGTGTGTTATTTCAATACTGTCAGAGTTGTAGTACAAGAGTAATTGAATGATAAAGTATCACCCTCCCGCCCCTTTTACTGAAGTAACACTGCTCACCTCAGAGCAGCAAGACTGTCCGGATGGATCACAGAGAGGGACAATCCACAGTGATCATAAGGAAAAAACTATCAAGGGGGGCAGGGTGTTAATTATTCTCACTATAAGAAGATTGTCCCTTGCTGTGAGCTGTCCGGTCAAGTAACCAGATTCCACATCTGAGGGGAGTCGGCTTACAATAAGTAAAAGGGGAGGGAGGGGGATACTTTATCATTCAATTACTCTTGAGCTACAACTCTGACAGTAATGAAATAACACTCTCCAAGGCCAAAATACTAGGAAGATTAATTGGCGCTGCTTTTATTGTGAAACATTACTATCCCTTTAAAGCCTTATACCAGAGCTCTACATGGGGGAATAGCAATGGTTTAAATGAAATGTAACCCTACGCAATGTGTACTGTGTATCCCTCTGGCATGCAAGGTTTAAAAAAAGAAATAAAGTATGAGCTATAATAACTTTTGAATGAAACATCTTAAGTAGTGACAGTTCCCTTAATTTACTAGGTAGGAAAAGCCCCGTAATGTGTGTTTTTGATAATAAAATATTACTGCCACATAACCAGCAAGATTCTCCAAGGTAAAACTGTTTACCTCTTCCTGTGTTTGCAGGCGCAGTCCGTAGCAAAGGCCCAGTAGTACAATATACACATGATCTGACTGGCAATGAACCAGAGTATAAAGCCACGGCACCAACCTCGCCTCAGTCCGCCCCCTCACCCCAAATCATTGACACAGAGTAAGTGCACATTGTGCTGAAGGCCACAGGGCCACCGGGGTTTGTTGTGTAATAAGCCAGTGCTGATGTGGAGATAAAAGGAGGGAGCAAATTATGAGGTCTGGAGACTGAGCCTTGGTGAACTGTGAGACTATTCAGCGCTGCGGAATAATCTGGTGCTATGTTGGCGGAGATGGTTGCCTGGGTAGTTTGGTTGTAGGTCATAGTGTGCATTGCTGTATTTTGCTTGATAAATATTTTCCTAGTGTCCACTGGGGTGCACAGGGACTATGGAGTTAAGGTCTAGTAGCTAGCAGACAGGGCATTAACTTAAAAAAGGGTCTCCGGAATGGGAGACTTCCAGTTGGCTCTGGTGTGGAATATAGTTGGCAGCCGTCATTCTAGTTCCAGGATTAAATTAGCCTCTCTGTGGCAAAGGACCATAATGCAGTCTGGCACAACATCTCTGGGGTTAATAGGATGTGCTGCAGTCACTAGATCACACTCCTTCGCAGTGCTCACATGCTGTTCCATTTCTGGCTGGGGAGTTCAATAACCCCTTCTTCCTGTTACGTGAGCATTAGGCAGAGTGGCGTTTCAGTGCAGCTTCTTACTTACTCATGCAAAGCAATGTGTTGGAGACTTCTGTAGCGTTCAGTGGATAAAAGCCCCATTTAAATTGATGGAAATGTATATTTGGTCCCTGAGGTGCAGTTTATAATTTACCCTGCATTTTACACATTCACAGAGCTTATACACCCAGCATTGCCTGGGGCGAATTTCCCATTAGGCACAGTAGGAAATTTAATAGTGGTCCATGTTTTGAGACGTGGTGCCTCTGTTGTGCTGACCACATGACAGTTTTTGTTGGGGGTGTGGCCAAAACAATCCCTATGTCCCTTCACCGGATATCAGATCTTAATTTATAATGGTCTAGTTATTTATAAGTATCATCTGTTAACCTACCATTTTTTAACCATTACATGACCCCTTGGTTGCTAGAAAGGTACTCCCTAGAATTCAAGGGGATAAAGAGTTTTCCTTTTTTATAGGATGTGTTCTCTGTTCCAGGCAACCATGAATGTAGGATGTGTGTGGGATCGTGTAAGGAGTAGGGTGTGTGAGTGGGTAGGACCAATGGATGAGGATGTGGGCAGGGTAATGTAAGTAGCTGGATGTGTCTACGGGTAGGATCAATGCATGAGGATGCGGGCAGGGTAATGTAAGTAGCTGGGTGTGTCTGTGGGTAGGACCAATGGATGAGGATGTGGGCAGGGTAATGTAAGTAGCTAGATGTGTCTATGTGTAAGGCCAGTGGATAGGTATGTGGGTGGGATGACGTAAGAACCTTGGTATATCTCATGGTAGGGCTAAGGGAGTGTAGGGTGTCTTAAAGGGATAGTAATACTTCATTTTAACTTTATTTTATTTTGTAGGCATTAAAAAAACATGAAGAATGATATAAGTCTTATCTCTGAAACCTTTATGGTTTAAGAGATATTCACAAACAAAGTATCCCCCCCCTGTTCAACCAGATCAGAAGGGAGATGCCCAGGTAGACTGCAGAGAGGGACAATCTTCAATTAAGATAATGGAAAAAGCTGAAAAACTTGTCAAGGGGGGAAGGGCTTTCATTGTTTTCATACAAAGAAAATTGTCCCCTTCTGTTATCTGTCTGGTCTTACAACCAGATTCACATCTGAGAAGAGATGGCTTACACTAGGTAAAAGGGGTGGGGAGGGGAACTTTGCTTGTGAATATCTCATAAACCATAAAGGTTTGAGAGATAAGACTTATATCATTCTTCATGTTTTTTTAATGCCTACAAAGTTAAAACGAAGTATTACTATCCCTTTAAGGGATAATTCTGACCCTAAATATTGCCTTTGCCTAACATCGGGGGTAGTAAATTGTTGGACCTTCAGTTGTTGGGGATTACAACTCCCATCATCCCCAACCAGCCATTGGCTGGTTGGGGATGATGGGAGTTGTAGACCCCAAAAGCTAGAGGTTCAACAGTTGAATAATGCTACCTTATATAATTGATTTCTCTACCGCTTTATCGCTCTCTCAGCTCAGACAGTCCACAGGCTCAGTCCAAGAAACAAGTGGCCAAGAAAAGCACTTCGTTCTGCCGGGGATCAGCCGGCTCTGGCCAGTCTTCTCCGGTCCTCAATGAACAACAGCATCAGCAGCAACCCACTCAGCGCACTTACCAACCCATCCAACCCATGCAGAATATTCAGGGTATACAAACTATCCAGACTATTCAACAATTTCAGAACTTTCAGACTATCCAAATGATCCAGCCCATTCAGACCATACAAACCCTGCAGCCTATCCAAACCATCCATACACTGCAACCTATCCAAACCATCCAGACCAACAGGTGAGTCCAGCAAAATCACATTTACCTGCACACAAGGCTGGCCTACAATTTATTATAGGCTAGTGCCGATATTGTTCAGTTAGTCATTAGGGCACTAATTAAAGCGGAACTTTCAGATAACAGCAAGTCGCCATGCATTCATTAAATGCATGGCGACTAGCCTGAAAATAGATTTCTTACCGTAAAAAAATAGATGTGTCTAAAGGAATCCATCCCGTTTCGGGACTGACGGGCAGGTGAGTGCAGTCTGTGCTCCTGCACCGTCAGTCTTTTCCGGTGACCAGATGGTGCAAAGCAGTCTACAAACGGGATGGATTCCTTTAGACACATCTATTTTTTTACGGTTCGACATCTGTTTTCAAGCTAGTAGCCATGTGTTTAATGAATGCATGGCGACTTGCTATTATCTGAAAGTTCCGCTTTAAAATTCTGTACGTTCACATTAATTTAATTTCCCTGTGTGATGAATCTGGTTTGCTGAATAACGTTCTATTACCTGTTGCTTTCTAAACAGGTTTCCGACGACTGTCCAGCACTACCAAATAATACAGACAGGCCACCTGCCCACAGAGACCAATTACAGGGCTCCCAAGGAGAAACTTTTCTACCTCCCCCACGTCTGCAGCCGCAACTGCTTGTCCCGTGTCCGCAAGACCACCAACGTGGGGAAGAACCCCCTGCTGGTTCCACTGCTCTATGATTTCCGCCGCATGACTGCTCGACGACGGGTCAACCGCAAGATGGGCTTCCATGTTATCTACAAGACACCGTGCGGCCTCAGCTTGCGCAGCATGCTGGAGATTGAACGGTACATCTTTGAGACAGACTGTGACATGCTCTTCCTAGAGATGTTTTGCTTGGACCCTTATGTGTTGGTGGATCGCAAGTTTCAACCACAGAAACCATTTTACTACATCCCAGACATTACCTATGGCAAGGAGGATGTGCCCCTCTCATGTGTTAATGAAATAGATAGGACTCCACCTCCACAAGTGGACTATAGCAAGGAGAGAATTCCTGGCAAAGGAGTTTACATTAACACCAGCAGGGAATTCCTGGTGGGTTGTGACTGCACGGATGGTTGCAGAGACAGGTAGGCAACAGCGATTAGTCTTTTACTTCTGTTGGGGGACACAGGGACCACTGGTGCAAAGCATCTTCCACTAGAGGCAGGACACGTAAATAGAAAAATCCTTCACGCCTCCCATTTTCTCCTTTGTCCTGTCAACTCCTTGTGCAGGTGGCTGATTGGGGATGTTGGGAATCGTAGTCTCTCATAGCTGGGAACCGAAGTTTTCCTCCCCCTGGTCTAACCAAAACATGGCTAACTAGCAGTGTTAGGCCACCTGTGGAATACATACTTAGTGTGTGTAATATCTTATTTGGTGTCCATTAACATGTTACCTTTGAAAGAACGGTAAAGTTACATTATGGGAAAAATGTATAAATATTGCAGGGTGTTCCCTGATGAGTAAAACAAGGGTACTACCATTTCCTTTGCGTTCCAGAGGAGTATCAAACTCGTAGCAAAGCAATGCGTTGGCTAGCCCTCTGGTACTCCGTGTTAAGTTATACCAGTTACAACTGTTCAAAGGAGTAGAGCTGTTATTGTCACATTCTATGGATAACTGTTATCAGTGACTTACCTCTCCCATAGAATGCAACAGAATACCTGGAGAACAGGACAACTGTAGGTGAACTGTCTGGACGCTAGGTGGCACTGCTACTGTAAAACAAACAAATAGTTTAAACCAGGGAGTCACCAACCTTTTCTTTAACAAGAGCTAGTTTTAATCAATAAAAGATGTATGGATTTACTCTAAAATATATATTGAAATACATGAATTCATATAGAAAGATAGAAACAGAATTTGATTGCATATAAGAACCATTCGGCCCATCTAGTCTGCCCATGTTTTCTACTGTATAAACCTCAAACCTTATTTGGTCCTTGGTCTTGTCTTATGTTTAGGACAGCCTTATGCTTATCCCCTGCATGCTTAAATTCTGTCACTGTATTAACCTCTACAATTTCTGCTGGTAGGCTATTCCATTTATCTACTACCCTCTCAGTGAAGTAAAACTTTCTTACATTACATCTAAACCTGTGTCCCTCTAGTTTTAGACTGTGGCCTCTTGTCCTAACATGTTCAGATCCTTTAATCTATCCTGATATTTATTTTCCTGTAAACCAGTCACCATTTTAGTAGCCCTTCTCTGAATTCTCTCTAGAGTATCTATATCCTTCTGGAGATGGGGTCTCCAGTACTGTACACAATACACTAGGTGAGGTCTAATTAGAGATCTGTAGAGTGGCATGACCACTTCTCTTTTTCTGTTACTAATGCCCCTAGCTATACAACCCAGCACCCTACTTGCATTCCCCACTGCGTTATTACATTGCCTGCCTACCTTTAAGTCATCAGAAAAAAACTCTCAAAAAAAATCTCTTTCCTTTGTTGTCTCTGACAGCACAGTACCCTTAATACTATATTGTGCCTTTGGATTTTATATGTCGCAAGTACATTATTTTACATTTATCAACCTTAAACTGCAGCAGCCATCCTCTTATCCATTCTTCTAATTTACCTAAATCGTTTGTCATTTGGTGTATTCCCCCTGGAATGTCTACTCTATTGCAGATCTTGGTATCATCTGCAAAAAGGCATACCTTACCTTGAAGACCTTTTGCAATATCACTAATAAAAATATTAAAAAGAATGGGTCCCAGTACTGATCCCTGAGGTACCCCACTAGTAACACTCCTTTTGTCTAAATATTCTCCATTGACTACCACCCTCTGTCTCCTGTCACTCAGCCATTGCCTTATCCATTCAATTATTTTTACATCCAGACCCAAACACTGCAGTTTATTAATGAGTCTTCTATGAGGGACAGTGTCAAATGCTTTACTGAAATCTAGATAAGCCATATCTACTGCTCCCCCTTGGTCAATTATTTTAGTTACCCAGTCAAAATAATCTATGAGGTTAGTTTGACAAGATGTCCCTGCTGTAAAACACGCAGAGAGGTGAGTGGTTTCTCTATATATGTCTATATAAAGATATCCCCTCACCACACCAGGAGCGCTATGGAAATGTCCAAAAAAAAAATCCTGTGCTTAGAAGACACCTCAGTATAACTCTTGCTCTTCGTCGCAGTGTTGCTAGGGTCCCGTCACCTGGTCTTGTGACCTCCACAGAAGCCCACTACTGCGGGGAAACGAGAGAGAAAATATACCCAGCGCAAATAAACACAATAAACCCCGCTATGGGTGGGTACTCGTTGGAATTGGAGGCTAAACCAGCCTCTCCGTTTAACAACACGATACAATGAATCTTTGTTGATCTCCAGGCTTCCAACTTGCGGTACCGGGTTCCCACAGTGATCATATTGAAAATAAAGTATCCAGTTTGAATACAAAGACTGCTTGCCTGATCACTGTGGAAACCCAGTACCATGAGTTGAAAGCCTGGGGACCGACAAAGATTCATATTGTGCTGTTAAATTGAGAGTCTGTTTTAGCCTCTGATTCCCATGAGTACCCACCCAGAGGGGGGTTTATTGTGTGTGTATATAGATAGATGGGTGGATGGATATAGATATAATGTATTGAACTCCAAAAGGATCGCTCTTAGAGGTGCTTTTTCACAGGGTCTATTTTCTTTCTCTCTCCCTGATGCAAACCCATGCTGTTCAGTACATATCAGTACATACAAAACCATATCCAAAGCTGCTTGTACAAAGGCAATAGTGTAGATGGAGAAAATAAGTGACGACCTTACCAGGTCAAGGTGATAAAATGCTGTTACAAGACATAATTATTAGCGGAAGAAATCCATATTCACTATAGAAGACTCCACTAAGCCACACATTTTTTGGTTGATAGTACCTTCTCATCCTAAAGGATACTATATCATATTACCATGTATGTTTAACGTTATTAGAGTGGTTTATTAACATTTTAAAGCGGATATATCACCTTCTAAAAACGTATTACCGTATGTTTTGTTAATAAACGTAATAACAGGAAAAGCTGTGTTAACTGGAGCGTGATGTTAACGCTAGAAGACATTCACAGCACACCGAAGGGAAGCATGAATGCGCTCCCTGGGGCAGCTGGGAGGGAAGTGGGAGGAGAAATAAGATGTGCAGAAAAGCTTTGCCGAAGAATCGGCATGTCCCATTATGCTGATCAGCAAAGCTGGAACATGTAATATCTTTGTGAGTACTTAGATTAAAAAAAACAACACAGCTTTCCAGTTGTTAAGTTTATTAAAAAAAACATATGGTAATACATTTTTAGAAGGTGGTGCATACCCCTTTGGCAGTTAAAGGGGATGTAACACATTGCTTTGCACTCAAAGGGTTAAAACATTTAGGCCTCTATGCAAATGTTGGAGACGGCTATTTTTTCTGCCGACAGCATTTTTTCCAGCACAGTAAGCTATTCAAATGTCTGTGCTGTGAAAAAATATCTGCAAAAAAAGAGCCGTCGTGAGGTAAAGTTAAGAGGTGTTTTCACCCATTTAAAGTTAGCCAAGAAAAAGCGATAAGGGACTCATGTCATCGCAGGAAAGTTAACACCTATTATTTATTTATTTATTTATATAACTTGAGTCCCTTATCACCTGTTTAAACAGCCGACACAGACACTTGAAGTAAGTCCCCAGTGGGTGTATTGATATGGGGCTCTAAGCTCCATATCAATACATCCAAAGTATGAAAAATGTGTCAGATGTTAGTAGAATTAACCCTATGAGTGCCAGTGGGGTATAATTACCCCTCTGGCATTCATAGGGTTAACACGACTAAGAAAAAAAAAATCACATTACAAGTAACACTTACCATTAATCCTGATGTCCAGCGGAGTCCTCGGCTTCCTGATCCTCTTCTGTCCTGTCCTTTTCTATCTTCTATCCTGTCTTCTAGCTGTAAAAGAAAAAGAAAAGTTTAAGTTTAAAGCATACATACTTTGACCCCTCCAGTGCCAGAAGGGTTGCATTGCGTACCTCTCTGGTGCTCTAACAGGTTAAAGTATATAGTAGTGTGCTATATCTTTCAATACACATGCCTCCATAATAATAAAAATGTTCAGAAATCTTTTCAATATATAGTACAATTATGTGGTTTCTCCATAATGAAATGAAAATAAATAAGACTTGGCATTTAATGTTGCTGTCTCCTTCGCTGTGTGTGGCCTCTGAGGTGTCGGCAGAGACAGAATAAGGTGTCATCCCCCCCCCCCCTTTCTTCTTTCTCACAGGCCGATGCCCTTTCCGACATGAAGGAATAAGAATTGAGGCTGCCCTTATATATGGGCAACCTCACTTCTAATTCTCTCACAGCAATTGACTGGGATATTCTTACTCATCTCCCAGCCAATCAGCTTTGAGCAGCTGTGCTTTATATATATAATAAGGGCAGCCTCAGTTCTTATTCCTTCATGCCGGAATGGGCATCGGCCTGTGAAGAAGGGGGGGTGGGGGGTGACGCCTTATTCTTTCTCCGCCGCGGCCACACACACAGCAGCGGAGACAGTAACATTAAATGCTAAGTCTTGTTTTTATTTTCATTTAATTATGGCAAAACCATATGATTGTACTATATATTGAAAAGATTTCTGAAGATTTTTATTATGGGGGCATGTGTATTGTAAGATGTGGCACACTACCATATATTTTAACACGTTTGAGCACCAGAGAGGTACGCTTTGTAATGTGTTGCGTACCCCTCTGGCACTCAAGGGGTTAAAGTACGTATGCTTTAAACTTATTTTTCTTTTACAAAAAGAAGATAAAAGAGAAGATAGAAGAAAGAATGGAGACAGACAGTGGATGACAGGTAAGTTTAACACAGATAAACTAACCATCGGTGCTTGATAGTATATCAGGCACCTATTGGTAGATTTTTTACTGTTACGTCCCCAAAACTGGTGTTATTTAGCGGCATTTTGGGAACTTAACGCACAAAATGGATGCTTGGACACAATGCCAGTTTTGTGTCCTAACATCCGTTGTGCTAAATGTCGGTAGGAAATTTGAATACCGACCAAGACATTTTATTTTGTCAGTCGGTATCCATTTTGCCTTACCAACATTTTTCTACTCCAACATTTGGATCGAGCCCTTAATGAACAAAGTCTGCAACTTTTGTTCCAATGAGTGAATTAATATTTTAGTCGCACAGCAGCCCCATATGCGATCATCCACTTTGGCATCACATGTTTTCCACAACACTTAACAGATAAGTTGTCTTGCCAAAACATGCAGAAAAATATTTAGGCAGCAATGGACAGGAAAACCATGAAAATGCTGTGAGGAGCTCCTGAAGCATGAGAAGACACTAGCAATCAGCCTTAAGGCTTACTGGAAAGCCACAGGTTTTGTCTTCTATAGTGAATATGCATTTCTTCTGCTAATAATTATGTCTTGTACCAGAACGTTATCACCTTGAGCTGGTAAGAAGGTCACTTACTTTCTGGCAGGCAGCTTGATACCTAATTGGACTGGGTGAGCTATTCAAGGAACTACCAGTAGCTTACAATTTGCTTGTTGGAGACCCCTGGTTTAAACAGTTATAACTTTGGAAAAGATTATATTTTTTATTAATAAAGTTATTCTACTCCTTTAACCCTCTGAGTTCCAGAGGTGTTCGCAATGCATTGCTCTGCAATGCGTTGAGTACTCGTCTGGCACTCAAAGGGTTAATACAATCACTTAATTTTTTGGTTCATGCACATTGGTATCTGATGCATCCAGCAGACATGATTCAATTCTGGAGCAAAAAAACCTCGCCATAATGGGAAAATTATAATGTGTTTGAGACCTCTAGCATTCAAGGGGTTAAATGATCCTTTTAAATCAATGGTAATTTTAATTCACCCCTGTATTACACAGTTGGGTTTTCCCCAGAATTGTCCCTCTTTAGCTGGATGAATAAGGCCCAATGTGTTTATGCTTTTTCTGCCCCGTAAGTAAAATACAAGTATGGAGATTGTTGTGTTTTTTTAGGGTGGCACAGAAACTCAGAGTTAGGCAAGCTTTGGCTCTCCAACTGTTGGAGACTACAACTCCCATCATCCCCCAACCTGCCATTGGCTGGGTGGAGAAGACAGGAGTTGTAAATCCCAACAGCTGGAGAGCGGAGCGGTGCCTACCCCTGGTCTGTACTGTGTCCAACCAACAGGGATGGTGGAAGCTGACCAATGAACCTTTCTCCTTTTAGCTTACTGACTGTACACCAGACACTGGGGTATATTTCCAAAGTAAAATGGAGCAATTGTAAAGGCAAAACAAAACTGTACTATATCAATGAAAATACTTCATTTGCATTCAACATGGGCTCTTGATGGAAATGGGACTTTCATCTCCTTGGATGATGGAGAGGTCGCTAATGTATTGCTTTGCTATGTGTTGGAGAACTCTCTACTGTTAAGGAGAACAACAGCCCATTTAAATCAATGGGAATTTGGAGAAACTGCATGCACCCCCTATGATTCAGTTGGTTTGCCCCAGAATTGCTCCAGTCTTCCTTTGCCCATGTGCTAAGAATTTCCCGGCTTGTGCCCATGTGAGAAAATCGAAGGCTCGGTCATTTAACTCATGTGGGCGCAAGCCGGGAAATCATATAGACCACTGGCCTGTAGAGGTCCCCGATAAGAGCGCTAGGAACTACTGTGGTCTGTAGCACTGGTGAGCAACCTGAGACCTGTTTAGGATTGCAGTTCCCATCATCCCAAGCCAGCTGTTGGTCAGTTGGGGATGATGGAAATTGTAGTCCTGAACGGCGTCAGGTTGCCATTTCTGATATAAATCAGTGGTTTCTAACAGAT
This sequence comes from Rhinophrynus dorsalis, assembly GCA_037306005.1. NCBI lineage: Eukaryota > Metazoa > Chordata > Amphibia > Anura > Rhinophrynidae > Rhinophrynus > Rhinophrynus dorsalis. The sequence continues at coordinate 58,525,250 of CM074728.1, forward strand.
CATGTGTTTAGGGTTTCTCTGCTTGTACACAAGTGAGCTAAATCAGAGAATCAGTGATGTAATTATCTCACCTGTATTGAAACACTACAGACATGGCCTGTTATGGATCCCTGAAGACAGGGTTAGAAACTTGTGGTGTATGGCATTGGGTGCAACACGTGACCCTCCAGCTATTCAGGACTAAAATTCCTATCATCTACAGCCAGAAGATGACTGGCTGAGGATGTTGGGAATCTTAGTCCTGAATGGACCTCAATTTGGCCATACTTGACATAGTGCAGTGCTTACCAGCCCTTTCCTCAGGGACAACCAATACTGTATGACTTTAGGATTTTCCTGTGTGACCAAAGGTCAGGTTAATCAGAGGATCAGTCATTTATCTCACCTGTGCAGAAGCAGGGAAATCCTAAATACGTGTTAGGAGTCCCTGGTGATAGGGTTTGGGACCACTGTTCCATAATACTAAACATTGTGTCTGATATCAATACTCTGTAATTCATGCAGCATCTGGTATAATTGTCTTTGTTTTCTGAGACCTAAACTCAAGTCTTACATATGCTCAGAGGGAGCAGACATTCCTGCTTTTTCCTGGGCTCCTATTGATTTCCATGAGTATCTGGACAGCAATAGGACTGTAAGTATACATACATTAATACATACATACATAAAGAGCGGGGATAAAATAACAAATAACAGCCTTTCTGAATACATAAGTGGACACTATCGACAATCAATTGTATTAAAGCAGAACTATCACCCAGATAAAAGTTAACCCCCAAAAATTATGCACATAACGATGAGCAATATTCATACTAGTATTATCCGGAAGTCCACCATTACAGAGAAATCCAACTCGGTCTGAGATGGTCAGGCAGGCATTAGAGCAGTCATCTTCCCAAAGAGACATCTGCACGCCTGCACTGTTAATGCCAGTCTCCTCTAGGAGGCGTTGTATTGTACCTTAAGGTACAGGAAGAAACTGACTGATGCTAGTACAGCAAGATGCCTGCCTATGCGTCTGGGAATTAATTGAATTTCTCTATAACGGTGGACGTATTCTGGATAACAATAATATGAATATGCTTATCGTTATGTGCATAATTTTTGAGGGTAATTTTTATATGGGTGATAGTACCGCTTTAACTAACGCAATACAAACAAAACAAACATTAAGTAAATGCCCTCTGAACAGGATAATTTCCACATGCAATCAAAAGCACGTTTAAGACTGTATTTTAAGGCTGTAACCTATGAGTAATTAAAGGGATAGTAATGACCAAAAATAAATGGACATCCAGTTGTTCAATATAATTTTTATAATGAATAATAAGTTCTGAAAATCCCTTACCTTCATATTCGACTTGAAAATCCAATTAAAAGTTATCCCTTTTCAGTATGTCACGATGACATCCCCCAGAGCAGAAAACCTGGTCCTGATTGATAGCGATGAGGGACAATATTGTATCCTTCGTCGGGGGGGGTGGCAGGGTTTTCCTTAAACTGACAGACACAATAATTGTCCCTCCTTGTGATCCATCCGGCCAAGTGACCGGCTTTTGGATCTGAAGAAAGTCATAGTGACGTGCTGAAAAGGGGCAGGAGGGGGAGGCTTTTAATTGTTTTTTCAAGCTGAATGTGAAGGTAAGGTAAGTTATTTTCAGCACATACTATTCGTTAATGATATTGCATAATCAAATGTAAATTTATTTTTGGACATTGCTATCTCTATAAGTTGTACATATGCTAGCTGTAAATACACAGAAAGTTATATCAACCTATTTCATTTATTGGTGTGGGTGTTGCTTTAAAGGGATAGTAATGTTTCAATATAAAAGCAGGTGCAATTAATCTTAATATTTGGGCCATGGAGAGTGTTATTTCAGTTATTATTATTATTCAGTTATTTTTGTAGTTAGAGTAATTGAATGATAAAGTATCCCCCTCCCACCCCTTTTACTTAGTGTAAGCCACCTCTCCTCAGATGTGGAATCTGGTCTTAAGATCAGAGAGACCACAGCAAGGGACAATCTTCTTACTGTGAGAACAATGAAAACCCTGCCCCCTTGATAGGCTTTTCCCTTATGCCAGTTGAAGATTGTCCCTCTCTGCACACCACCTTTCTGTTCTGAGGTGAGCAGTGTTACATCAGTAAAAGGGGCAGGAGGGGGATACTTTATCATTCAATTACTCTTGAACTACAACTTTAACAGTACTGAAATAACACTCTCCATGGCCCAAATACTATGAAGATTAATTTGAGCTGCTTTTTTTTATGAAACATTACTATCCCTTTAAAGGAGAAGTAACACTGCCTGGTAATATCTCTCCCACACATAACCAACTATGGCTAGAAATTACTAATGCGCCTTATAAATTTGCACGTATGCCTTTGTCTAAGAGAGCAAACCTTCTGCATGTCATGTCCATGGAGGCAGACATGACAGTTGCTAACGGGACACAAACTTTGAACATTGTAGATGTTAATGTTAATGAGCCTGCGACAGTTTGAAAAAATAACCATATCTGCCTTCATGGACCGGACATCCAGGGCTGATTGAAGATGTTATCTCTGGAAGCAAGGCACAAGGACTATGACAGAATTCTGAGTGGTCCTTAGACTTTTCTAGCCATAGTAAAGTGTCTGTCTGTCTGTTTGTGTGTGTATTTAAATGGATAGTAATAGTTCATTTTATGTTTATTTTATATCGCAGAGATTAAAAAAATATAAACAACAATATAATTCTTATCTCTCAATCCTTTATGGTTTGAGAGATATACCTTTCTAAAGTTACATCTTCCTGGCAGTTTCACAGAAGTCATCACACAGCTGATGGCTTCAGAATCCAGTCAATTGACCGGACGGAGGCTCTTCAGCAGAGCCGAAATCACACTCTTTAGAAATACATACTTCATTGGAACAGTGCTTGCAAACCAGGCACACTTTGTAGACTGTTCCAATGAAGTATGTATTTCTAAAGAGTGTGATATTGGTTCTGCTGAAGAGCCTCTGTCCGGTCAAATGACCGGATTCTGAAGCTGTCAGCTATGTGCTGACTTCTGTGAAACTGCCAGGAAGAAGTAACTTTAGAAAGATATATCTTGCAAACCATAAAGGTTTGAGAGATAATAATTATATTGTTGTTTATATATTTTTTTTTTAATCTGTAAAATATAAAATAAACATAAAATTAACTATTACTGTCCTTTTAAAGTGGATGTGTCACTTATGGACAACATCACATAAATAGGCTACATATCAAATACTATGAAAACCGTATTAATTTTTTATTTAAAGTTTTAATTTCTTGTAAATTTATCTTACAAAGTCTGGACTGTACCTACTTCCGTATAGACTGCGGTTACCTGCTCTGTAAACGCAGTCTGACGCTCTGCCTCTGCTCCCCTCCCTCCTCCGATGATGGAGGCTTCTGTCTATAACCTGGAGCTCTCTCACTGGCTAGATATCAATCTCTGCCAATGAGATCGCTCCATCTTACAGGCAGAAAACCTCCGTCATCGGTGGAGACTAGATAGAGTGATGGGAACAGAGGCAGAGTGACGGACTATGGTTACAGAGCAGGTAACTGAAGCCAATGAGACCGCTCCAGCTTACAGACAGAAGCCTCTGTCATCGGAGAAGGGAGGAGAGCAGGGGCAGAGTGTCGGACTGCAGTCTAAGCGGAAGTAGCTGCAGCCCAGACTTTGTAAGTTACATTTTACACAAAATCAAAACTTTAAATAAACAAGGAATACCGTCTTAGTAGTATTTGACACGTAGCCTAACTGTTTATGCGATGTTGTCCATAGGTGACACATCAACTTTTATTATAAAGTATTACTTCTCCTACAAAAGGGATGTGTGTTCCAATCTGCTATCCTTATGCAGCTGTACAGAATCTCAGGAATGATGGTATATTGACTTTCAGATCCAAGTGTGCTTGCCACCAGTTGACTATTCAAGCTACAGGCTGCACACCAGGGGCTCAATTTAACACTGCAGCTGGCTACCAGCACAAGCGCCTGGAAGAGTGCCTACCCACCGGGTAAGTAGATAATGGGGAAGCAATTCCAAGTCCACGTGTAATGCCAACACTTGGGAACTTTGTGGATATTAGGGTGTCACATTGTAATCCAGAGAAGGGCAACATTTGGCTCTGCAGCTATTTGGGCCTACATCTTATTTGATCTCCAGCCAACCAACTGCTAGTTGTGGATGGAAGGAGCTGTAGTCTCCAACACCTGAAGAGCCAAAGGTTGCCTACTCTTGCTTTCACTATAACATGGCTGAATAGAGTATTGTTACCTTCTGCCCTGCTATTGCAGTACGGGCTGATGTTCAGAGTTCGTAAACATTTGATTGGTTACAAGTGCACCTTAACCTGCTGGATGCTAGAAACATCACCTTTTCATTGTTTTGGAGACATTTATAGCATCCAAAAGGTTAAAGGGCATCAAATATAAAGCATAATGCCAAGTTGTTTACTATTAATAATTTACACCAACTTTTACAAGAGCTGAAGCTGCCAGAGGCAGCACAATTCCTTTTGGATGTGAAGATCAGTTTGAGGTCAAAGCAGCCAACAGGAATCATCAGCTGCCTCTCGACCTCACAGCACCAGCTTTGGAGACAAGAAGCTGAGGTGGGGCCTTCACACTGAGGCTTGTAAGTTTATAATGATGCCATTCGATGTAACAGTGATTTAACTAGTGAAAAAAAAAAAATGAACGTTAGCATTTGTTTTGTTAGTTGACCCTTTGAGTGCCAGAGGGTTATGCAACTTATTTTGCATACACCTCTGGCAGTCAAAGGGTTATATAATTATTGTGTGTGACAGGACTTACCTAGGTAGGAGTCCATCATGCAGCAGTCGGGTATATCTATATAATTACTGTGTGTAACAGAAGGACTTACCTAGGTAGGGGTCAATCATACAGCAGTCAGGTGTATCTATATAATTACTGTGTGTAACAGAAGTACTTACCTAGGTAGGGGTCAATCATACAGCAGTCAGGTGTATCTATATAATTACTGTGTGTAACAGAAGTACTTACATAGGTAGGGGTCAATCATACAGCAGTCAGGTGTATCTATATAATTACTGTGTGTAACAGAAGCACTTACCTAGGTAGGAGTCCATCATACAGCAGTCAGGCGTATCTGTATAATTACTGTGTGTAACAGGACGTACCTAGGTAGGAGTCCATCATACAGCAGTCAGGTGTATCTATATAATTACTGTGTGTAACAGAAGCACTTACCTAGGTAGGAGTCCATCATACAGCAGTCAGGTGTATCTATATAATTACTGTGTGTAACAGAAGGACTTACCCAAGTAGGAGTCCATCATACAGCAGTCAGGGGTATCTATATAATTACTGTGTGTAACAGAAGTCCTATATCATTCAGCTATATTTATATCACTCAGAGCTGATTTGGTCAGTCACCTGCATGGCTGGGCTATAGATTGCCTTTTACCCTCCTAATCTTGAGTGGAGCTTTGCTGGTTCCCATCTCAGCTATTTCTTCTTGAGAATGCCAAGATAGGCAGAGATGGAGTATAATATAACCCTCCGTCCCGAACATGTGGGTCAACTGAGTCTGCTCCAGCCAATGGCCATCTGAGGATATTGGGAGTTATTGACCAATATCATTTTAAGGGTAGCCTGTTGTCTGCCCCTAGTATATTGGGTAATGTGTGTTGTACGTCTGACGTGTCCTTCCTCCCACCACAGTGTTTACGAGTGCAACAAGAGGTGCAAATGCAATGCCAAAATGTGCACCAACCGTCTAGTGCAGCATGGACTCCAGGTTCGTCTACAGCTCTTCAAAACGCAGAACAAAGGCTGGGGGATCCGTTGTCTGGACGACATAGCCAAGGGCTCCTTCGTCTGCATCTATGCAGGTACTATAGGAATTCACCAGGAGAGATGAAAGAGATGGCAATGTGAGAATATCTACAATTCGGTATGTTAGAAACGGTCAATATAGACCATTGTTATTAACTTACTGATGCCCGTAAACATAATGAGTCTTTGTGGCAGTTAATGATGTACTTTGTATGGTGCTGGAGTCTGTTTAGGTACAGTGCAGCAATTTGAAATGTGCGTCCCTCTGCAGCTTAGATTAAATGACACCCCAGCTATGCCCCACTGTCTCACTAGGTATCTCAGAACCACACATAACTGACACTGCAGCCTTATTTTACAGGGGACTAGTAGAGTAAAAAAGATACCTTTATTGGCAGAATGGCTTTGGATACAAGCTTTCAATACAACTAGGTCTCTTCTTCAGGCATAATAATAACAGGCTGAACACACAATACATGACTGTACCAGAGCCTAGAGTACAATTTATGGCCTACACTGAGAGAAAATATTCTGCTAGTGGCTTTTGACCCTTCGGGTGGCACAGGGGTATACAGTGCATTTTGTTGCAGTGTGGTGAATGACTCTCTGGCATTCCAGGGGTTAGATGTTAAAATTATGAGCATGAATTTAAAAGACATGTATTGTGCATTCACCCTTCATTCTTATTATTCCTGAAAAGGAGACCTAGTTGTCTTGAAAGCTTGCATCCAAAGCCACTCAGTTAGCCAATAAAGGTACCCTATGTACTCTGTTAGTCTCCTGCATTTTCTATGCCTAACACGGTACCACGCTCTACCCAGCCTTCTTTTGGAGGGAGGACTTACTCCCCCATAAAAATAAACACACACACCCCCAAGAGAAGAAGTCCGTGGGTCCCCTGCATTGCAAACCAGCTTTTGTCTTTCCCATTTTCCTCTCATGATCTTGATGAAGTCAACTGCTGGCTGGTTGGGGATGAGATGATGGCTGGTTGTAGTCTACAGTAGTTGGAGGCCCATAGATTGAATGTGACTGCTGTAGAGATCAGTCCTGTTTGCCTCCACAGGTAAAATCCTAACGGATGACTTTGCTGACAAGGAGGGACTGGAGATGGGTGATGAGTACTTTGCCAATCTGGACCACATTGAGAGTGTGGAGAACTACAAGGATGGTTATGAGAGCGAAGCCAAATCCTCCTCTGACAGCAGCGGTGTAGACCTCAAGGAAGATCACGAGGAGAACACTGGCAGTGAGGATCAGGAGGAATCCAATGACGACAGCTCGGACGACAACTTTGGCAAGAATGAGGACCTCACAACCAGCTCTGTGTGGCGCAGCTATGCCACACGCAGGCAAACTAGGGGCCAGAAAGAGAATGGGACATCAGAGACTGCATCCAAGGACTCTGCCCTGGCCAGACAGATCAGTCAAGAAGAGCGCACTGACTGCAAGCTTCCAGAGGAGACCTCCAAGAATAAGGTGGCTTCATGGCTGAGTTCCAACACAATGTCAGACTCTTTCATGGACTCAGACAGCAGGTCGTCGTTGAGACAGGGAGAGGCACCAGAGGGAAAGGTGAGAGATGGTAACTGATGAGATGTAACAAGCTCAAGAGCTTGGGAGCCAAGGTTCCCAATTGGAGGGTATTTAATATACACCGTAACATAATTGATGAGGATGAAAGAGAGACAGGTTTACATCAAGTTCAACTTTTACCTTATCTGTTTGTTTTTGTTGATTCTGAGGAAGTTAACCTTTTGAGGACCAATGGTGTGTACAACACATTGCAAAGCAATACATTACACACCGTTCTGGTCCTCAAGGAATAATGAATTGGCTGTACCCCTCATGAAAACAGAGTAAATTAGAAACAGAACAGCACCATTAAAAGGATAGTAATACTTGAAAATAATTGTATTTTATATTGTAGCCCTTAAAAAAATATGAAAAATGATATAAGTCTTATCTCCCAAACCTTTATGGTTTGGGAGATATTCCCATGTAAAATATAGTAAAGTTCTCTTTTCCTGGCTGTTTCAGCCAAGTCTGCCATCTAGTGGACAGATTTGGAATTCGGTCCACAGAGCAACCGGCAGCTCTTTAGCAGTGCAGAGATCACGATCTTTGAAAAGAACTACTTAATTGGAACTATCTACAATGTGTGCCTGGCTTGAAAGCACACTTTGTAGACCATTCCAATTAAGAAATTCTTTTTAAAGATGGTGATCTCAGCACTTCTGGAGAGGCACAGCCGGTCCCGGGACCGGATTCCAAATCTGAAGGGTGGAGCAGTGACGTCACTCCAGGGGAATCTTTACTTCCGAATATCTCCCACACCATAAAGGTTTGGGAGATAAGACTTATATCATTTTTCATGTTTTTTTAACCCCTTAGTGACCGGCCGCGCGCGCACGTGGCCGGCACTTAATGACAATGGTTTTTTTTTTTTCCATTATAGTGAATGACTTCCTGGACTTACCAGGTAAGTCGTCTGTCACTAACTGACATTTTTTCATGACTTACCTGGTAAGTCATTTGTCACTAAGGGGTTAAGGGCTACAATATAAAATAAACTTATTTTCAAGTATTACTATCCCTTTAAATGTCAAGTAAACTTGGAACAAAGCCTTGGGCTCCACTGAACAGAAAACAGCTCCCCTTTTCTGAAATGAAGACTGGAAGTTTGTGGCTCTTGGTTACAAACTCCTGGCATCTGTGCTGAGTCCCCATAGAGCAGTTGTCAGACTTTCAAGCCAGATTCAGAAACTCGATAGGGACATGCATTGCACAGGAGGGAGAGCCTTTTGTGTCTGTGGGGGTTTAAAAATTGCAGACTTTGCTTCATTGTTTGGTCTGCTCCTAATGTACCAGAATCCCTCTTTTAAGGGGTTCATGGTCTTGCTTACTGTCTGTTTGATATAGATAAGTCTTAGTGTCTGCATCCTTTTCTTTGCAGGAGTCAGAAGAGGCAAGCAAATTCCCAGGGTACGTATAACACACACATGCAGTCCTTCACCAGTCTCTTAGAGCAGTGGTTCTCGGTCAGTTTGAATATCTGTTGTTAAGGGTGTTATGAAGGGTACAAATATGTAATATATAATTATTTTTAGATCTCACTATCAAAATTACAAAACCACACAGGCTGTGCATAAAAATGTACATTTTGAAAATCCAGCTTAGACATTTTTGTCTGTCTTTCTAGAAAAAAGGTGCACGCCAACTTGACTGACACCACCCCCCACACCAGTTGTCTAGAAGAACTTTTGTATAAGTAACTGAGTGTTTCCTTCTTTTCTGCTACGTAGGTTTGGAGAAAATCGAATGTACGGTTATAACCCTACCCCGTCCAAAGTTCAGGGCGTGCGGAGACCTGTCAGCAAGACGGCAATGCATCAGATGAGACGGCATTCTAACACTGCACCGGCTAATGATGTGAGTTCACACAGAATGCCCGTGTTCAGTTAGCTAAAGCGGAGCAATCCACAGGGACATAAATTAAAGTTCCCAATAATTTGTGGGATTTTTAACCCCTTGAGTGCTAGAGAGCGCTACAGTGCACTGTGAAATTGAACAGTTTTAGGTCTCTTATGGTGCCCTTGCTTTGCCTTAGAATTGCTAATCTTCTGATTTCTGCATTAGGCCAGTGGAGTAATTTTGCAGCAAAGCAACTGCTGGGGGGGGTGGTACACTTTTATTAATTTAAATGGGGAATTTAACCCCTAGAATACTCAATAGGTCTCCAGTGCCTTTTGAAGACTGACACGTTTAAAAAGCAACATATTGTTCCACATTTGCCTTTATTTAAAGGGCCGAAAACTAAAACACAAATTGCTTAAGTCTTTAAAGTGGATGTGTCACCTATTTATAACCTAGCGACGTATCAAATACTAGTAAAATGTTATTACATTTTTTTAATGTTTATTTCGTGTAAATTTAACATATAAAGTCGGTCCTGCAGCTGCTTCCGCATCGACTGCAGTCTGTCGCTCTGCCTCTGCTCTCCTCCCTCCTTCAATGACTGAGGCTTCTGTCTGTAAGCTGGAGCAATCTCATTGGCAGAGATCAATATCTAGCCAATGAGAATGCTCCAGCTTACAGACAGAAAGCCTCCCTCTATCCAGCCTCCTCCGACGATGGAGTGCAGCTGTTTGCGAAATGTACATTGTAGCGTCAGAGAGAACAGCATTTCCCCTGCAGTCTTCTGTACAAACCTCTTATTCTGTCCTTAGGAAGTCCTGACTTTGTCTAGCAGCTCGGATAGCGAGGTGGAAAATGGGAATAAGAAAGCGCAGGCCGCGGCTGACAGTGATGACATCCAGACCATCTCCTCAGGGTCTGACGAGGAAGAGGAGAAGAAGAATATGTCTGCGAACATCAGTGAGTGTGACAGCCACCAATGTACAGCTGCATCATAAACACAGTTTAGTGCCATCATTAGGTACCAGTGGAAGTAGTTGAAGGGGGCATCTGTCTATAAAGCTGCATGGCATTTAGCCCTCTTGTCTTATTAGCCTTTATGTACAGGGTGTATCCCAGTTTTGGGCTGCATCCAGACTACCAGACAGAATGAAGGGTACAATAACTTGAATTAAGTACCTCCCACAAACAAGTGTACCCTTGTGCATTCTAAGGCTTAACAGTGGCTGAATAAAATCTATAGAAGGTGGAACACTAACACGGTCTGTTCAGATGAAGTCAAGCTGTGAGACTAAATTGCAGCACAAACTTTCAGAGGTTCTGCTATTCCACAGTCTGCTTCCTGCAAAAGTGTTTACTATTGATAAAATGATCCACTGTATGCTAGAGAGGTTTCCAGTGCATCAATTCACAATGCACTGGAGACATCAAGCATGCAAATGGTTAAAAAAATGTTCTTTCAACATGAATATTTATTCCTTATGGTGCAGTTGCTTTGCAGATTATTTTCCACTTCTGTCTCTAATGTCCCACTGAGAGAAAATTTGATGAATAGGACTAAAATCCGATTATCGGAACAAACGCTATACTTTGATAAGGTGCTTGATGATGCATGTCTTTCTCGTAGTAAAAAGACAAGTGGCTGTGAAGTCTACTCGAGGATTTGCCTTGAAATCAACTCACGGCATCACCATCAAATCCCACATGGCATCTGCCGACAAAGGCGAAAGTGGAAATGTTCGCAGAACCACACGTCAGTTCTATGATGGAGAGGAGTCCTGCTACATTATCGATGCAAAGCTTGAAGGGAATCTGGGCAGATACTTGAATGTAAGTTAGATAAAATGAATTTGAAAGTAGTAAGTCAAAGCTTTCTCAACCATTTAATAAGAAAGAGTACACTTGTTTTAGAGAAGGAACATACCAAAAAAAATATATAATGTGCACGTTAAGAGGTGGGCAACCTGCTTCCCTTCCCTCTAGACAACACTTGTGGATGATGGAAATTATCATCAGAGCAGGTGAAGGGTAACGGATTGCTCACCCATATACTAAAGTGCATGAACTTTCTTCAACTCCTGTTATTCTACCGATGTACGTATTAAACTTTCAAGGACTTTTGAGGTGAGCAATTCATTGCAACTCTATGGTCAGTAAAGCAAAATCTTTTTCTCTCACCTTAGTGCATACATGCACACTTCTATCTTTACCTGTGCATTGTGGGAACTGCCGCTCACATCACACATTTCCCTCTCTGTCCCCAATTACAGCACAGCTGCAGCCCAAACCTGTTTGTCCAGAATGTGTTTGTGGATACACACGACCTGCGCTTCCCCTGGGTAGCTTTCTTTGCCAGCAAGTAAGTAATCTTCTTAGCATTCCTTTCTAAAGTGGTACAGGTCTCATTGTTCGGGGCAAGAGTAGGGATTTTAACGCTTTTCCTGTATAACAGCTCCCTAATGCCTGATTTTATAGAATGCCAACATAAAAGCACCTATTCGGTAATAGCTGTATAAACATTTAATTGAATTTAAAGCAGGTGTGTTCAGTAGCTGTTGCATACTACAACCATTCTCGACCTGTTGTCAGTTATTTGCTTTGTAGTCCAACAGTTGATCATCACACCACCACAAATTCTTTGAGAGTTGGTTTAATTAGTAAATATTGTGTTGTGGACTAAAAGATCGCAAAACTTCTGCTGTAGAAGTCTTCCACCCCCACCCCCCTTTCCTAAGAACACTTAAGTGGCAGTAATTTGGTGTCAAGTTCATCAATAAAGAATCATGTCCACCTCCAGAGATATAATAGCCAAGACTAAGGAAAGATTTTAGAGAACCAATTCACACAGCATTACTGTGTATTTAAGCTCCATGACAGACAAAGGGGTTAGTATTTACAGGATTATTTAGGTCTCATTATGTATATTTTTGGTCTGACCACTCTGCATTGGTTAGTCAACATAGCAGTAGAATTATTATTAGGTGGCAGATCAGAGATTCTCCAGTTGTTGTGGACTACAACTCCCATTATCCACTGGCAGTGGCAGACTGGCTATGGATTATAGTGTAGTACAATGGCTGGAAGGCTTCAGCTGAACCACTCCTGATTGGTGGAGTTTAATTTACTACTGTATAACATGGAGAAGCTTGCAGAATGCCTGCAACACTAACAGTGATGCAGTTTAATGTCTGTCGGCAGTGAGCTTTCCAGCACATTAAGTATTGTCTTCTGTTTCCTGAAAATTTTTTAACTGAAAAATGTACCTAGAGTAGTTAGTGGAGCTATCACCCTAAGACCCATTTAGTTTTATTTATAGATTATTGATATATGCCAATATGTTGTGTTAGTTAGTTATTTTCTGTAAATGTTTCTGAGAAATTGACAGTTATAGTGCATGGTAAGCGAATTGGTTCTGTACAAGGCCAAGTGTGTACCGCTCACGGTGCTTTTAGAAATGTCCCAGTTTATAGTAATAGTGGTACAGCACAAAGTGTCACAAACAAAACAATGTTCATTAAAAAAAAAACAAAACAAAAAAAAAAACATTTGTATTGCAACCAAATGGCTCGTACAACATATAGGAAATGTTTCTCTTTTTGAAATTAACGTGGACCGGTCTCTGTTTGCGTTAAGTGTCATTCACGGACCAGTCCAGTACTTTTGTTTTTTGCTTTGTATTTACTGCGCTCCATTGTAGTCTGCCTTTAGCTGACCTCTCCCCATACTAGGCCTAACTAGTGTGGATGAGGGGAGGGGGGTATTCTCCCGTCCTTAGTTAGATTTATGCAATGCAAAATTAAGCCTTTTTGTCTCCTGTTTTCAACTGTTGGGAAAAAAAATGGTTCAAATGAAATATCTGTCCATATGCCAGATTTAAATTATGCAATGATTGAATTTAGAAAATCCCAAATAAAGTTTGATGGTTTTCCTTTAAGTGTCAGAGAGGTATCCAACACATTGGGTTGCAAGGCCTCTGGCACTCAAAGGGTTAAGAGAGAGAACCCTTGTTTTACTCAGCACAATAAATCCTCCAGTACTAAGCATTGCTATTCTGTCAGTCCGGTACGGTCTCCACATGACTGATTGTTTTCTTGCAGGAGGATACGAGCTGGCACAGAGCTTACCTGGGATTACAATTACGAGGTAGGGAGTGTAGCTGGGAAGAAACTTCTGTGTTGCTGCGGATCTACTGAGTGCCGAGGTCGTCTCCTGTAACCTTGTCCGATCCTCTGAAGCCTGGGGGGGAATTTTCCTAGCTGACATGGTTAAGTTCACTTCCCTGCCCACCTCTTGCCCCCACAAATTTAAAGATATAGTATTTTTTTTTCTTTATATTATTTGCAAGTGCAAGAATAATTATTTTTATTATTATTTTGGGCTAGTTTTATTCTATATAGAGTTGTCTCTAATGTTGTTAAGTCAACCTTTACCGGTTGGGGATGATGGGAGTTGTAGTCCTCCACACCTAAATGCCAACAATTCATTACTCCTGATGTTGTCCATCCTTTCATATATAGAATACTGCTGTAAAACCAAGGCTACCCAGCTATGACTGGTCAATATTGATATTGACCAGTCATAGCTGGTCAGACTTCAGCGGCTCATAAAGGAACACTAACACCACCACTAAACTGAGCCTGGGCAGATAATGCTAATGGGCTGTGTGAATTTATTCTCTAAACATACTCTTTGATAATTACCGGATATTGCATCTATAATTGTTTGTCGTCATCAGAATCCAGACTTCATCCATCTGTCACCAGTGGGAGGAGTCTGTGATTCTGGAGTCCTGCAACAGAGAATCATGTCTTCCTCCCTGTACATGACATTCATTACCAAATAAATATTAGTAGTGGAGATCAGACTCACTCAGAATTGAGCCATATGCTGGTAGTTAGGATGTTTTGGGGTGTTAAAGGGATAGTAATGTCAGAAAAAAAAAAAAGTTAACAATAAGGTAGATACAAATAAGTGCAAATACTCTTAATTGTATCTGTCAAACTGTTATAGTTTGAGAGATATATATAAGAAAATAAAGTTCACTGGTCCCTCCCCTTTCTGGTTGACGAGCTGTAAAGCTGTCAGAAGCAGATTCTGGTCACTTGACCACACGCGCCGATAGAACGATATCTAAAGATAAATACTTCATGGGAATGGTCTACAACGTGTGCTTGCGAACCAGTTACACATTGTAGACCGTTCTGATGAAGTATTTATTTTTAGGTATCGCTATGTCGGTGCTGCTGAAGAGCCACCGTCTGGTCCAGGAACAAGAATCTCATACAGCTGACATATGAGAAAGGGGAGGGAGTGAAGACTTTATTTTTATATATCTCTCAACCCATAACTGTTTGAGACATAAGAATAAGTGCAAGTAAGCATTTACTTGTATCTGCCATTACTATCCCTTTAATGCCGTGCTCAATACAGTGAATGAGCAGTGTGTTTGGCTGGTACTAGAGATCTTGAGTGAAGACATATTACAAGTGGTGAGGTCTTTAGTAAACCTCACTGATGGGGGGGACCAGGGGTTGATGAACTCACCAGTTTCTATGTTATTGTAAGGAGTCTGGGTACTAAGGTGTCATGTTGAAGACATTCTAGTGCACAAGCTCCATAGAACAACATAGGAATTTAAGTTATCTCCCCTTTATCATACCATAACTGCACCTGGTGTTTTCCAAATGTCACCAGGGCAGTAGTTCTCAGCCTGTGATCCCGGGCCTCACAGTTAGTTCAGAACTTAAGAATTTCCCTGCTTTAGAACACGTGAGTGAATCAGAATGAGGGCACAGTTTGAGAACCAGTATTGCATTTGGAGCATTCTGTATGTAAAAGGATGGACTACAACAAGCGAGTTTTACTGTAGGTCCCGTTTAAGCTGATTATGCAGGCTGAAGTACTAAGAGAAACGGAGTAATTCCTGAGCAAACTACATCAGAATTACCCCATTTCACCTTAATCCTTCAAGTGCCAGAGGTATGCAATGTGTTGCATACCCCTCTGGCATTCAAAGGGTAAATATGTCAGTCTCAGACAGTCGTATATTGTACTTTTTTTCCTGCTCTTCTGCTGGAGGGAACAACTTGCAACAAAGGGGTTAAATTAATCGAAACAAAGTGCCTCCTGCACAAAAAAATAGGAGTAATTCTGCCACAAACCACTTATTGACTTAACCCTTAGAATGCCAGAGGATTAATGCATTGTGAACCCCTCTGGCACTCCTAGGAATAAATCAATAGCCGTTTTTATTTGTCTCCCAATTGCTCCTCTGTCCTTTTGGAGCATTTGGCCCATTTGATATGCACTTGCCGGATATGTAAAGTAAAAAAAAAAAATTAAGCAATTTAAAAACACACCAGTCAAACCCTCCCCTTTGTTCCACACTAATGAATTGTGCCCCTGTTCAACTGTTCATAAGTTTTGTAAAGTTACTTTTTAGAAATCTGGGAAAAAGTGTTGCTGTCTTTATTTGTAGTTCGATGTTTTGTTTGATATTATGCGTATAAATAAACATTACATTTACTAATCTCTCGTTCAAATGCACGTTATTCTCGGCTATCTCCCACCTTTCCTAAACTTTAACCCTTTGAGTACCAGAGGGGTAAGCAACACAGTTAAGACCATTCACTAAGTCATCTCCTATGGGAGCTGAACTGTGCAGGAGTCCAAATGACTGAGCGATTAATAAACATCTGCACAGTTCATTTAATTAGTGACCTTGCGTAGTGAAGGGCTTAACCCTTTGAGTGCCAGAGGGGTACACAACGCATTGCTTTGCAATGTCTTCCGTACCCCTCTGGCATTCAAAGGGTTAAGTCATCTTTGGGTCTTATTCTTTAAGCTGAAGCACTGTATAAAGGGGGAGGGGGTTGCATTTTACTTAAATGGCACTTTTAACCCTTTGAATATGTTTTTAACGCATTGAAGCTTTCTATAGCATTCAAAAGGATAAACATGCTGTTTGTCAATGCAAATCCCCCCCACACACTTTTTTCGTATTATTTTACAGTGCTTGGTTTGCTCCAGAGCCGTCATTAGCTTTACAAATAACGCGCAGATGGTTTGCTTGCAACACAAAATGATGAGCTTTTGTGTCACAGATTTGATAAAAGATGTATGTATTTAATGGGAACACTCCAAGCTCTGTTCATCCATTTTACACATATCTGCATAAGCAATGCATCGGAGACGTATCAAGCATTCATGGGGTTAAACGTACCCTATTTAAAATTTATGGGAATTTTCATCCACACCACCCCCACTAAACATTTGGTTTCCTCCATAAATGTCCCTCTTTAAATTATTACATTCCAATGGGTTTTTATGTATAAAGGAACCATAGAATACAAATAAAAAGGGATTTTTTTTTTATTTTTTTTTTTACTTACTAATAAATCCTTTTCTCTTAGTCCATTGAGGGTTGCATGGGTCATGTGGTTAGGAGGCAGGGCACTCTGATTAAAACGCCTCCCACTTCCAGGGGGCCTGGCTATCCCATCGTTCTGCAGTTTGACTTGGTTTTCATGTAGCAGAGTCAGGAAGGGAATACACACTAAAATAGACCCACCAAAGAATGGCAGGGCATCCTCACTCAATTAGTTAGCATCTCCAACAAAGAAGAAGGGAAAGAAGTGTGAAATCAACGGAGTCATGTACCATCCAGGAATTATTTTGTAGTTAAGCAAGCGTGTGTTCAAGAAAAGTTGTTGGTAAAAAACAGAGTTCCATTTCCCACAATCTGGTAAAGTGAAGAGTTGTTGTAGAAGCTACACGCTGTTGAAGAGAATAGCAGAGAGAGAGTGGATGTAGGGAATTAGGAGGTCGAGATATCAGGTGCTCAAAGTGCATGAGATCTCTGAGTGGACCTTTCTTCTGCTCATTGCAAATCCAGTGTTACACCCGTAGGAGAATCCACCAAGAAGTGAGCAACTGCCTAGGTGGGTGCATTCCATAGCTTGGGCCACAAGGTAAGTCATGCTGCAACTGTTGGTAGCTATATCCAAGGCTGCTTTGCCTATATAGCTAGTGGCTTCTTGTAGGTAACTCATCAGTGGAAGTATATCCTCTTGGGGTGTATTGTCTTGGATGGCTTGTATAATTTGAGTTTGCCAAGCCTTTGCTGCTCTGCAGTCTCATGCAGATCCAATTGACGCTCTGATTGCTTCTTGTTCTGAGAACATTAACCTATTTAATGTATCAGTCCTTGTCTGCAGAATCTTTAATCGCTGCTGCATTTTGAATTGGAATTGTATGTTTAGACCGTCTGGATATTGCGGAGTCCACTGCTGGCGGGTTACACCAGAGGTCTACTTTGTCTTTAGGAAATGGTTAAAGATGTTCAAATTCCTTGGGTATAACCAAGGATTTATCTGGATTATGCTGCTCATCTCTTATTTGGTCGAGTTCCTCATTAACAGGAAAGGAGATAGAGGATTTCTTTCTATGCTTAAAGGGATAGTAATACTTCGTTTTAACTTTATTTTATTTTGTAGGCATTAAAAAAACACGAAGAATGATATAAGTCTTATCTCTGAAACCTTTATGGTTTAAGAGATATTCACAAACAAAGTATCCCTTCCCTGTTCAACCAGATCAGAAGGGAGATGCCCAGGTAGACTGCAGAGAGGAACAATCTTCAAGATAAGGGAAAAACCTGAAAAACTTGTCAAGGGGGGAAGGGCTTTCATTGTTTTCATACAAAGAAAATTGTCCCCTTCTGTTATCTGTCCTGTCTTACAACCAGATTCACATCTGAGAAGAGATGGCTTACACTATGAAAAAGGGGCGGGGAGGGGAACTTTGCTTGTGAAAATCTCATAAACCATAAAGGATTGAGAGATAAGACTTATATCATTCTTCATGTTTTTTTAATGCCTACAAAATAAAATAAAGTTAAAACGAAGTATTACTATCCCTTTAAAGAGGGATTTGGATGACGTATGCTTGACTTGATAGTCAGATACTTGTAAAACTTCCAGAGATACTTTAAGTGGAGAATCTACTGAATCTGTGACATTCTCATTGTACGTGGATCACTCTGAAATGGACTATGTTCACGATTATCACTGTGTAGCTCTCCCTCTTCATCTGATGAGTCTTGTAAAGAAATGGTTTTATCTTTAGAGAAACTCACAGGTAGAGGTCTTTTAGTAGCTACATGTGGTGCCTCTGCTAACTCTCTCTCTAATAATCCCTTCTAGGATATATGCTATTGAAAGGCCTTAGCCCACTCTGGTTCTAGATCTGGGGGAAAAACGTTTTAAGTGGTAGACCTGTTGGTGTCTGCGTCTGAACATTTTACACACAATGTTGAATTGCTTCAGACTTTACCACAATCTGAGCAAGAGACAGTAGTGCCTATATTGCCCTTAGTTTTCTTTTTCTCCATTTTCTCTGCCATAGTGTAAAAAAAAAAAAAAAACTAATGAAAAATAACAATTAGATACAAATTGTCCCAATAGGACTGTAGTCAAGCTATAGAATAGCTGATAGTAATGGTGTTGCCCCAACGAAGCTGTTGCTTTTTTGATAATTCGCTTACATCTGCTCCAATGGAGCTAGTTTGTGGTATGGCGTTCCCTTTCTATAAGGAAAAATTATCGTGAAACATCGTGTGGGCGCACACTCACACATTAAGAGCTGTGCATTACCGTACAGGATCTTAATTAACCGATCAAGGCAAGCAGAGGAAAAGAAAACAATGTATATACGTTATTAAAGTATAGCAATCACTTCTATCAGTGCAGTTCATATCACCCGATTTAAAGGGTTAGTATTGCCCCTTATAATTTCATGCTATATTGAAGATTTTTTTAAAAAAATATAAATTATATGGAGCAAGTCCCATCTCAAACCTTTATGGTTTGAGAGAGATAACGTTTTAAAGTTCCCCCACCTTACCCATAAGTCAGACAGGAGGAGATCTTGGTCTCAGGGACCAGCCAGCAGCTCTTCAGCAGAGACAAAATACTACAATCTAAAAAGAAATACTTAACTGGAATGGTCTACAAAGTGTGCCTGGTTTGCAAGCACACTTTGTAGACCATTCCAATTAAGTACTTCTTTTTAGAATGCGGTATTTTGGCTCTGCTGAAGAGCTGCTGGCTGGTCCCGGGACCAGGATCTCCTTCTGTCTGACGTAAGTGCAAGGGTAAAGAGGGGGGACTTTAAAACGTTATATCTCTCAAACCATAAAGGTTTGAGATCAGAGTGCCCTGCCTCCTAAATCCACACTTCTAACCCCTGGTCCCTGCATCCCTATATGACGCTAGAAAAATTCCCGTTTAGTTTAGATGGGGCAGGAGACGTCTCCGATGCATTGTGGAGCAGTGATTTAGTGACCTCTATAGCAATCATGGTTTAACCCCTTAAGGACCAGCGCGATCCCATGCGGCCGACACTCGAGGATCATGGGGCATTTTTTTTTTTATTATCTCTTCCGGTTCAGGGCTTCCGGAGCAGCGTGCAGCCGTGCCAGGACCACAGTGACGGTCCTGGCATGGCAATGGTCCTTAAGGGGTTAAATATCCACTTGACATGATGGGAATGTTTAGTTCTCTGTGGTTTAGCCCACAATTGCATATGGCCCACAGTCCCTATCAGACATATCACCACGGGGTTAGGCCACCTTCAGTGCCCCTCAAGTGTGTGCTACAAATACCATCATCCTTTAACAACCATTGCTTGGTGGGTGATGATGGGAGTTGTAGACTCCAATCGCTGTAGTGCCAAAGGTAGCCTATCCCTAAATTATTTATTATGTGGCATATTGATGAGCAATTACAGTGTCATTTTATTCAGACACCTCGGAACAGCCCCCAAACAATAGCACAATCCAGAGCTTTATCAATTAATGTACATTAGTCATTTGTCATTTAAATATGTATGTTTATTTGGCTACAGCCAGTAAGTGTTGGTGAGTTACAGTATAACCCAATAAAAGACATTGCAAGTAAAAAAGAAAAAAAGAAAAAAAAAGCAACAAAACACTGAATCCTTCATATTGGATTCCCTATATCCTGCTCAGTGCAACATGAAGCAACACCAGACAAATGAGAACAAACCCCTAACTATAGCAAGAAAATCTCAGCGGCCCCTATGAAGATGTTATCTTTTGAACAATGGCAAAATTCAGTCCTGTATTTCAGGTTCTTGGAAGTGGAAATTAAATTTCTGGCAGCTGTTTTCAAAATGAGGCAAGCAGAGTGCATGATCCTAAATTCATAAGGGTCATTAGGATTTTCTGACCTTTGTAAGTTAAAGAAGGGGGCTAGTTCTCCATTAAGCAGAAATGGTTTAAGATGGGCTAAAATTGTGAGGTGAAACACTACTGTGGCTGTGCAGAAGGGACAAAAATCAAGTGACAGCAAAGCCGTGATTCTTAAAAACAATAACATTCCATAACACTAGTCACCTGCCTCTCTTGTACAGGTCAAAGGCAGTCGCACAGCATATTTATACGTTGTTATACAGCCAAAATAAATTAAGAAGCCATTTGTTATCAAATATACAGACATCATGCAGATACGTTACACATCGACATGTCCCATAAATGCCTGCTATTGTAGACATTGTTCTCTTTTTTCCCCCCAAAGTTAGATATTGCATGATCAGTTGTTTTAACTCGGGACTTAAATTAAAGGGACAATATCCTCTAAAGAAGGCATCCTTGTTACCTTAAGTAGAGCATCATCTTGGAGCAGCCTAAAGTTTTCTGTGGGGCCTTTGTGTGCCAGATGGAGCCCCTGCTGGAACCTCAAAGTGACTGTTTTCCTTGTAGACAAGGAAGCAGTTTAAGAGGCCACCTTTCCTTTCTGGAAGGAAGGAAGACAAAAGAGACATGCTCCCAGACATAGAGCTTACTTTCAGAAACACATGCATAGAAACATACGTTACACAGATGACCACGTCATCCCACAGATGGGGGGAGTCTGACAAACTAGGAAGATGGCGGCTGCTTTTGGCAGCAGCAGGGTTCCCTCTAGAGCACAGACTCCACTCTCCCCCCCCCCCCCCCAAAATAAAAACTTTAGGCAGCTCCAGGATTCATTTCTACTTATCTTAAGGTTACAGAGACACGTGTTTGTGTCCGTTTGACCGCCCCTCATAATAATCCCAGTTTATCTTAATCTGTGCAGAGAATTGTAACAGCCACTATAAAACAAATTGTGTGGATTAATTTCCCCAAAATAAATTTTTAATTAGTACTAATTATCATGTCCCTAGAAGTACGTGATTGATTTTGCAAGAACCCAAACGCTACACACTTAAGTCTAAGGAAGACTTAAAGCAGATGTATCACCTTATAAAAAGGCGTTACCATCCGCTTTGTTAATTAAACTTATTCTAGGAAAGCAGAGTTAAAAAAAAAAAAAAAAAAAAAAAATCAAAATACTTAAAGATAACCCCTCTTCTGTGCACGTCCTATTTCTCCTCCCAACTGTCCCAGGGAGAGAGTTCATGCTTCCCTTCTGTGTGCTGTGAACAGCTGCTAGCGTTACAGCAAGCTGCAACCTCAGTATAATGCTTACCTGAGTTTGCTGTAACGCTAGGAGTCATTCACAGCACACCGAAGGGAAGCATGTACGCTCTCCCTGGGACAGCTGGGTGGGAGGAGAAATAGGACATGCAGTAGACCTTTGCCGGTCAGCATAATGGGACACACTGATTCTCTGGCAAAGCTCTTCTGCACTTCAAGATGGAATATCTTTAAGTATTTCAATTTCCTATAATAACTTTTCTTAAAGCGGATGGTCACACCTTTTTATAAGGTGATACAGCCCCTTTAAGTGGGAGGGATAGAGTCCTGCACCAAGAATTAGATCTGTCTGCATGGACAGGATAACCACTACTAATTAAAGACTCAGTTGGTGGAACCAATCCACACGGGACTGACTTATAGTGACCAATAAAATGTTCTGCCCTCATTACAGGAAGTGAGGGTTATTAGTAGGCGGGGCCAATGTTCCTTTAAGTTTGTAGTGTGATCAATCTGCCTTATAAGCCAAAGTGCTTGTGGAATTGAGACTGAGAGCCTAGAAAAAGAACACTAAAAAAATATACATCATCATCATTTTTTTTGCTAATTCCTTTCTCTATGTAGAAACATTTGATTGGTCAGTTTTAGTGGTAGCACTAAAGGCTAGCTAATGTTTATGC
Source organism: Rhinophrynus dorsalis (assembly GCA_037306005.1). Taxonomy (NCBI): domain Eukaryota; kingdom Metazoa; phylum Chordata; class Amphibia; order Anura; family Rhinophrynidae; genus Rhinophrynus; species Rhinophrynus dorsalis. Next base: position 58,547,675 of record CM074728.1, read on the forward strand.
TGAAACTAGATTATATCACAGGTGGGTCATCTTGCCTCCCTCCAGCTGTTGTGGACTTCACTTCCGATTATCCCCAACTAGCCAGGGATGATGATGAGGATAGTAGTCCTTAACAGTTGGTGGTCCTCTGGATGCCCAACCCTTTATTACAAAACAAAAATATATATATATATACACTTCTCTTATAAAATATAACCTTTCTATTGAGTAGGGCGATTGTCTAGTAGCTACTGTTGGCCTACAAAGTGTTCTCATGCATGATCAAAATATTGTATAAGCAGCTATGACACAGCATGGGCAGCCTTCAAATGACTCTCAGTAACAAGGCCTGCTCACAATATGCATTACAAGTATTCATGATTCAAGGGTGTTTAGGGATACACCTGTATCTTCCGTGCCCTTTTTGAGGCACTTCTCTAAAGCAAAATTAACTCTTCCTAATAATTCCCCCGAAAACACAATCACACATATTAAAAAAAAAAAAAAAATAATAAATCTTAATGGCCCCTATGAATTTTGCCCTTGTACTTCTGTTTAAGAGATACAGTCTTCCAGCAGCCCTGCTTATCATACCCGTGGAGGCAGGCATGACAGTTAAGAACAGGATCTCAAACTCTGCTCACTGCACATGGTATACTTAAAGGGACAAAATTATTATTTTATTATATATATTAGTATGGTTTATTTCCATGAGTAAAACAAGGGTACTCCCACTGTTGACACTTGACATTTTAAGTGCAGTATCACAGGAGCCTGACATAGAATAAACGAGCTGTTGCTACACCATCCTATGGAGATTTATGGTCAGCTGACCAGAGGATGGTGTAGCATCAGCGCCACTGTACAATTTCAGGCCACTGAGATACTGCTCCTAAAAAAATTCAAGCTTGAGCTGTGATAACTTTTGAATAAAACACCTCTCAACAGTGGAAGTGCCCTTGTTTTACTCGGGTGGAAAAACCCTAAAGTTTTAAGTATTACTAGCCCTTTAAAACTTTGAGTAGTGTAGTGTGCACCTCTCTGGCCCTTAAAGGGTTAGGCAGCTTGAAACACACTGTCTGCTTCACTTTGAAAAAACTGCAAGCAATTCATGTCCACTTCCAAGGTAATGACATCCAGCACTGACTGAAAACTGTATCTCTTGGACAAAAGCAAATTTCATAAGGCCCATGGCCATTAAGAATTTCTGACCAGGTAATGCACTTAGGAAGAGTTAGTTCTCCTTTAATAGATGATGTCACAACCCCTACATTTCCTGTGTAATCAGACAAGCATGTCAAAACTGAGGAACAAGGGAAAAAAAGTCAAATTACACTTCCAGGTCATATGACTCATTCTCCAGTTCATGTGTGGACAATCGTCTGCATCCACACTGAAGAAAGCCATCACTGGAAAGGAATGGCCGGGCTTATCACATGATGCAGTAAATTGTTAAAGGAAAATGACTGGTCTTCAAAGACCGCTTTACCTTCCCTCCAGCAAAGACAAATGTTGGAGACATTTGGTTCATAACTTTGTAGGGATTAGTGATGATGTAGAGGGGAAAAAACTATATTCCAGTTTCGTTTTCAAGGTCACAAGGCAGCAAAAGCCAAGACCTGCTACGCAATGTTTTGTAATAAACTGTCCTTGTGCAGAAGCTCCTGACTTTAACCTTCAAAGGCTCAAGGATGAAGGTTACCTGGACTAGGTCTGAGAGCGCTCTCTGTGCCCTTTCTTAAGATGGAGGCAATAGGTTTTACAGTAGTGTGAATTGAATTGATATGTTCCTTAGCAGTTTTTTCTTTTTCCCTCAGGAAAGGGTATGAGAAGGTAGCAACAGAGACCCCCTATTCCCAGGTCAGTCTGCTTTATGGTGATTGTTGTTCTGCAGGGAATGGCCATTGGACACTTTTCCGTTCTTGGTTAGTTCTTCATCCTCATCATCTGAGATATCGGTCTCATCTCGATCACTTCTCTCGTCTTGCTCCAGCTGGCAAGAAAGATATGAAAGTGAAAACCTATAACCTTTAATGTTCATTTAAACTACAGACTAATTTGCTAGCCTCCCCACCCAGCCTACTAGGTACATTTCCAATGAGGATGCATAAACCTACCTTTCCTGTGATAAACTTATGTGCCATCCGGAGTATCAGGTAAGCCCAGAAAACATGTAGTAACTGGAGAATCCACAGCATGACGTTGAAGAAATAATAACCGAAAAATGGTGGATAGATCTCAAGAGGGTAGACCCAGGTGCAGTGCAGGATCCTGAGGAAGGGCACATGTAAAAGGAATTAAAGGATCAGTAAACTTTTTTAATAAAAAAAAAAATAAGCTATAGAACTTTACCTCCTGAGCAAAGCAAATGCAATACCACTCTGGGAAGAGCTTTTCATTCTAAATTCCCACTACAGCTCAATCTTAGAGCACTTCCATAAATGTAGTGTGTGTGTGTGTGTGTGTGTGTGTGTGTGTGTGTGTGTGTGTGTGTGTGTGTGTGTGTGTGTGTTGCCTTTTGCACACTAGTTGATGCCATTACGAATGGTTTCATATAAAAAATTACAAGTGTAATTACTTTTAAATGAGAACTATAACACAGGCCCTGTCCTGTAAGCGGTTCCAGAGGATGAGGATTGAAAACCACAGCTCTAAAGGAACCTTTGTGCAAAAGTAGAAAACTTTAGACCTTCAGCAGTTGGAGACTTCAAATTCCATCATCCCCAACAAGTAAACAGCTGGTTGGGGATGTCGGGAGTAGAAGGTTTTTGAATGTATCCCCTATGTACAACATAGCTTAAAGGGGAACTACCACCCCACACAATCTTTACCTTCACTAAGTCCCCATCTGGCCACTAGCTGGTTAGTAGCGCTAGTCACCAGAATAATTACCTTATTTAATAGATTTCTCCTCTCTTCCATGGGTGACAGGCAGGACGGAGCGTGGACATCTTGCCATTGTGACGTCCTCGCGCCTGCGCTGTCAGTCCCAGCCGGAGCCAAATGGCTCCTAGCAACGCCTACTAGACCCGACTGGGACTGACCGCGCAGGCGCGCGGATGTCACAATGGCAAGACGTCCGCTCTCCGTCCTGCCTGTCGCCCATGGAAGAGAGGAGAAATCTATTAAATCAGGTAATTATTCTGGCGACTAGCGCTACTAAGCAGCTAGTCACCAGATGGGGACTTAGTGAAGGTAAAGATTGTGTCGAGTGGTACTTCCCCATTAAATAGTTAGGCTACATATCGAATATCTAACCCAGTGTTTCTCAATCATTTTTTGTTCGGGGCACCCCTAACACGTAATCTAGAACATTCAGGGCCCCACTTACATATTTAATGTACTTTATCAAGGACATAATGAAGGTTCCATACATAAATATAGTTATTATTAGGTCTTACAATCATAATACTGTTAAACATAACAATTTCTATAAATCTTTATTTAAAAGTCCATTTTGTTAGTCTTCATAGAAAACATGGGGCACCCCAAAGTGCCACAGCTCCCTGGTTGAGAATCACTGATCTAACCAATGAGACCGCTCCAGCTTGCTGACAGAAGCCTCCGTCATTTGAGGATGGAGGAGAGCAGAGGCAGAGTGACTAACCACAGTCTATGTAAAATTTACACAAAATAAAACGTAAAAAAAAAATAAAATTAATACCGTTTTAGTAGTATTCGATATGTAGCCTAACTATTTATGCAATATTGTACATAGGTGACACATCCACTTTAAAAAATCACAGCAGATTGGATGGGACTTACCAGAAAGGAAAGATAACGATTCTTGTCACTATGAACACCAGGGCAAACACTACAAAGATGCCATTGCATGTCTCTCTCCAGCCGGCATAGTTGAACATCTTTGCAGACTGCAAAACAGAAGAGAGAAGATGTTTGAGTACAAGTTTCCCTCACTGAAGAGAGTCTGTCACCTTTCCAAATCCACCCTTCGGTGGAAGCATCCATCTAGAAAGGATGTGCATAATTATACCTTCCCTTTAGTTCTCCCCTTTGGTGGATGCTGATCTGGCAGCCTCAGAACGAGGACTGGAGCAATTTCAGGAGGGGTGAGAGTAAGTAATTATATAGATCAGGGCTGTCCAAGTTCAGTCCTCTAGTGCCACCAACAGGCCAGGATGTAAGGATTTCCCTGACTACACAGGTGAGTTAATCAGTGGATCATTCATTGTGACTGACTCACCTGTGATTAATCAGGGAAATCCTTATATCCTGTACTGTTGGTGGCACTAGAGGACTGAACTTGGACAGCCCTGATATAGACTGTGCCACACACAGATCAGAGACATCAGATCTGCTAAGTTTAACAGTCCCCGCCTACTAAATGAAAATATGTAATCCATTACATTGACTGAAAAAATGATTGTTACATAGGCAGTTTAAATGGATAACAGACTATTACTTTTTATTAGGACAATAATGTATATTGTAGGGCTTTTCCTGATCAGTAAAACAAGGGTACTTCCATTGTAGTGATATCCTTTATACAACTGTCTTTACAGATCAAATTTATTTAAATTTAAACCACTTTTTGTATTTTTTGGGGTCACCAGGTGGCACGGTTTCAAAGACTCAAGCTCAAGAACTCAAAACAAAAAAAAAAAAAAAAACTTGCATCAGTTTACATTGTTGCCATTATCAATTGGAAATGCATTGTGCACCCCTCTGGAACGCTAAGGTTTAATTAAAGGGGGTGTATCACCCCTATACAAGTTAGCCTGGATTGTTAGATTATACACCGAATATAAGTAAAAGTGCATTATTTAAAATAAAATAAAAAATCTCCTGTTGGTCTAAATTGAAGTTATAAACTCTGCCCTGCACCTACTTCTTGACAAACTGCAGTTTCCTGTATCGCAGTCCGTCACTCTGCCTCTGCTACCCTCCCTCTATCCAGCCTCCTCCAATGACAAAGGCTTCCTGTATGTAAGCTGGAGCTCTCTCATTGGCTAGATATCGATCTCTGCCAATGAGAGAGCTCCAGTTTACAGGCAGAAAGCCTCTGTCATTGGAGGAGGCTGGATAGAGGGAGGGGAGCAGAGGCAGAGTGACGGACTGCGATACAGAGCAGGTAGCTGCAGTTTGTCAAGAAGTAGGTGCAGGGAAGAGTCTATAACTTAAATTTAGACCAACAGGAGATTTTTTATTTTTAAATAATGCACTTTTACTTATATTCGGTGTATAATCTAACAATCCAGGCTAACCTGTATAGGGGTGATACATCCCCTTTAAGCACAGCCCAGAAGTGGCAACACACTTGATTTGTTCAGATGGAAAGGAATCACTGACAATAACTGCAGAGCCCTGGGTTGCCCCAACCGGATCTCTAGGTCCCTGTTCAGATCCTCTCTACAGCAGAGTGAATCCCATCATTTCCAACCACCCAGTGGCATCACACCACAGAATTAGAATCAATTTTTTTTTTTTCATGCAAACATTCTTACCTCCAGGAAGTAGTCAGAGGCATCGTGCACGGCCATGATCAGGGTACCCACGCGGATGTAGTTGGCACACCAAGAGAAGCTGATGAGGATGATCGTGGCCACATGATGGACAATCTGCTCTTTAAAGTCCTGCATGGAACAGAAAGTATTTTATTCCACTAAGCAGAGCGGGGAAGGGAAAATCCTGCTGATGAAGTGAACACATTCTGATTTGCAGTGGACCAATGGGGAAGACTCACCGGTCCAGCAAGCCAACAATGAACTGAAAAAACTGAAGTCTCTTCTCCTGTATCATGCTATATCTCCATAGACCAGTGTTGGGCAATGTAAGGCTGTAGCGCTGCTGTCAGACTGCAACACCTTGCATCCCCCTCCAGCCCTTGACTGATAGGGAATGATGAGATTGTAGTCTGGCAGCAGCTGAAGGGCTTTATATCGCCCACCAGTGCCATAACTCTATACTTTGGGCTATGGAGCCCAACACAGTAGGTACACGGATGCACCATGCAAGACCAGTGAAGTTTGTATTTGAGAGGCTGCAGACTTCCAGGAGGAGTATTCAAGCTACTTGAAAGGCTGATCAAAGTCAATCTGAGGCTTTTTATCAAGTCTGTTCAAATGCGAGCAGATTTAGCAATTTTGTTCTTTAAAGAAACAATACATTTTAATTATGAAAGACATATTGCAGCGCTTTTTCCATTGAGTAAGACAATGGCACCTGCACTGGTGGGAGATGTCTCATTCAAAGGTTACTACATTTCAGTTTGTTATTTGTTAGTCAGTTGCATTATATGGAAAATGTGAATTGCAGTCCTCCATAGAATACTACACCATATTAAGACAGTTCAACTACACATGGTAATGTTAACCCTTTAATAAGCTCATGTACGCTGCCTGCTTCAGTTTAAAAAAAAAATTGCCAACAACGGTCATGTCCGCCTCCATGGACATTACATCTAGGAGTGATTGTGTGAAGATTTTTTTTGTATCAGAAGATATTGCACAATGAGCGCCTTTCTCTTTTATGATTTTGTACTATAGGGGAGAACTAAAAATCCCCATGGATTAAAATGGGGATTTTAACCCCCGGAATGTTAAAGAGGTCTCCAATGCATTTAAATCAGTGGGGATTTTTGGAAGTTCTAGTTCTCCCCTATAATGCAAATGGTTTGCCCCAGAACACCTCCACTATCCTTTTGAACATACAGCCATAAGCAGGGAAAGAAAATCTGGCAACAGGTGACCAAGCCAGGTGACTGGTTTGTCCAAAAATGAAAAGAATGGGTTCAAATACTCACCTTGCGCTTGACATCAAATGCCACGCTGAAAAGGAGTGACCAATAAAAGCCCAGTTCAATCATGTAATACCAGTACTGGGAGGGAAGCATTGTCTGGAGAGGAAGAGAGAGATGTTGTGAGGAGGACTATTCCATAGGCACAATTTAAAGACTAAACACTACAACCACAAAATTACAATTGTGGAGCAAAATATGGCTGGTACATTTTTATCACTGCTATTTTTTTCCGCTAAATTAAAGGAACCCATCACCTAAAAACAATTGTGGTGATTTTGAAAGAGCTTCCAAAATCACCTATATGTTGTATTAGCCAATATTTATTTAGAAAACTAGTTTTTCAGTTGTTTACATTTAAAGGGTATGGTGATGATGGCATGTCATGCAGACACTTCTTACATTAGCCTTACTTTACTTACCCTCTGTATCACACTTATAAATGTCATGCCAATGTGAGGTGGGCAATGCATTGCTGAACAGTGTCAGTGAGTGGGGAGGTAATGTAGGGATAAGACAGGAAGTCAGGGCTAGGGAAAGTGGGCAATGCATTGCTGGGCAGTGTCAGTGAGAGGGAGAGATAATGTAGTGATAGGAAGTGAATGCTAGTGGAGGTGGGCAATGCATTGCTGAGCAGTGTCAGTGAGTGTGGAGGTAATGCAGCAATAGGATGTCAATGCTAGGAGAGGTGGGCAATGCATTGCTTAACTGTCTGAATGAGTGGGATTATAAAACACAGTCAGTGCTAGGGGAGGTGGGCAATGCATTGCTGAGCAGTGTCAGTGAGTGGGGGGAGGTAATGTAGGGATAAGACAGGAAGTCAGTGCTAGGGAAGGTGGGCAGTGTCAGCGAGTGGTAGAGATTATGTAGGGATAGGAAGTCAGTGCTAGGGAAGATTGGAAGTGCATTGCTGAGCAGTGTCATTGAGTGGGGGTGGTAATGTATGGCCAGGATACGAAGTATGTAAACAGCATGCTTTAATTATCAGAATCTGCAAAACAAAGTTTGCTAAATAAAAATACTGACATATTGGTGATTTTGAAAGCTCTTTCAAAATCATGAAAGTTGTTTTAGCTGACAGTGTCCCTTTAACCTCCAAAAAGTGTGTGCAGCGCATTGCTTCACAACGCATTACTCACACCTCTGGAACTCAATAGAGACAGTGTTATATCAATGTATCATGATCCTGTTTGAAGGGGATGCTCTCCGGCAGGAACCAGGCGTGCCGATAATCAGGGTAACCCGGGAGTGAGGCAGGGATTCAGAGTGAGACGTGGAAAGCATTTTCCAGTAACCTCAGTCCCTAGCCTCGATGCAGTGTACACTGGGCGGAAGTCCTGACCGATACAACACCAGTACATTATGTTTTATACTCACATTTTATATATATATTGCGATATTGAGTATCTGTTCTGTAATCTATTCCCTGAAGAAGTGAGTTGAGTCTCACAAAACGCGTAGGGACAGGCTAATATTTGATTGTATTATATTTATTAAATGATCTTCATTTTAACCGCATTTTATCTGGAGTGGCATACTCTATTCATGAAGCCGGGTCGGGCTTACTGTTGTACATGCGATTTAGGATTTTTGGTGAGTGACTCTGATTTGAGGGGAATTATTTTCCATTGATACAGATTTTCTCTTAGAATAGCATTGTATCTTTCCCATCCATAAGGGGAATCGCTCCATTATCCAGTGGATGATCCTACAGACGCACAATACAGTGAGGACTTCAAGGATTGCTCCAATCTAGGAGAGCTTCTCTGATACCAGCATAGCACACTCTGGTTATTTCTTTTGGGCATAACTTACAAGAAGAGATCTTGTAAGTAGATTGAACTATATTGTTTGTTGTTGATACATCAGATGCTACTCTCAGGAAGTCTTGCACTTTTTTCCATTTTTCTTTTTGAAATAACACTCTCCATGGCCCAAATACTATGACAAATAATTGGAGCTGCTTTTATTTTGAAACATTACTATCCCTTTAAAGTGGAACTTTCTACTTACGTCAAGTTTGAATATTTCAAAACAGCATAAAAAGCTGCCAAAAGACCAACAAATGTACAGTTAAGGAGATATTCATACTTGTTACCATATGCTACTGAATGTCAGTTGCGATACCAGTGATGTTTCCATAATCTAATTAAGCTTTTACATGACATTGCATATGCTAATGAAGCCAATTCAGTGATATGTCATATGTTAATGAAGCTATGTGCAGTACCAGGAGATTTACCCTTTCACCTGCTGTATACCCTTTCACCAAAAGTATATATCTGCCGGACTTTTGGTTAACATGACATATAGACCGTTTTGAATGATGTTTTCACAAATGTGTAAAGAAAATTCAAGGTCAACTTTAAGAACAGATTTTAGAGCGCAGGGACACACTGTTAGTATTTTGTATTTAAATATATGCAACTCAATTCCATTTATAAATGTGCTATAAATGTGAATTTTTTTGCTGGTACTGAAGTTACCTACAGAGGCAATATTTTGGCTTTTTAAACAACAGTTGTTTAAGACGCAAAAGGGAGGGGTGATTACAGGCATATTATATCACAATGAATCAATACCATTTCCTCTAAGCAGGGAGTCCATTACCGTTTTTTTGGGTTTTTTTTTTTTTACTGTAACCCTTTTATTGCCAGAGAGATATCAAATCTATTGTATTTAGACAGTTTTAAGAACCAGGAGGGTCTAAAATTAATTGAGAAGACACGTGTTCACTTCTTGTTGTTAAAGGGTTTTGCATGAAAATACAGGTTATAGGATTTTAACTGCTGAGTAGCACAAGAGCAATCCCATTGCTGGGAGATTTTTTTTTTTTTTTTTTTTTAATTAAAGGTTTTTCCTGCTCAATTTTATTTTTTGGTTTATTTTTTTTATTAAACTGCAATTTTCTATTCTGGACACAAGGTGGTAGTGTTTCCATCACTTACCATAGGGAGCTGTAGTCAGCAGTAAAAACACAGGGCATTGATGCACAGCTATATTGACTCAATTGTGGTATCCTTTTGAAAGGCTGCACGCTCATTTAAATATTTCACCATGTCGCCTGGTTTAAAATAGCGACATGACAATCTCGCAGTGCATGAAAGCGAGAGATTGTTATGTCACATAGTCAATGGTCTCTCACATTACTTATATAGTAACTAGTATTCATGGCCCGTGTGCACAGGCCAAAGTGCCACCCAGCAGCAGAGAGTGGAGGTGGGCCATCTGGAGCACCCCGCTCCAGATCAGCCATGCCGCCACTCGGACTAGAGGCCAGCTCATCCAGTCAGTCTCTACTGCACATGACTGCATCGCTCCAGCAGTCTCTACTGCGCATGTGCGTGTTACGCACACAGGAAGCAACACATTCTAGCAAATTATATATGTGGATAGTAAACAGTAACCATTTATACCTGCAGTATACTGTTTGTGTGCAAGCCGGTATTTCAGTCACATAAAATGGCCAAATAATGCCAATTAATGCAAGTCCTAATCTGACATGGGCCTGAATTCCATTGCTGTTAAATTTATGAAGGATGTTACCTACAAATTTCTCTATAGGCTTACATGGACATTTTGGATAAAACTAGTAATGACACCAACTGCAACGTAATCTAGGCCTTGCATTGACCTTGTGAGCTGAATCTCTCCAACCTTGCACCTGGTGATGGAAGGAATATTTGAACTGGTTGAACTAATAGAAGCTGGTTAGTCTTTTAAGACCTGGACTGGAGCCACAGTCTGTGACTCCAACTGTCCTACAGAGTGCATCACATAAACACCATTTCCTTTTTCTGGACACCGTTGGCACTGTTCATTAAAAATATGTTGGAATTCCAATAAATAATATCCCAGCCGCAGGGGGTCCTTATTTTACTTGGCAGGAAAAGCACCAAAACATATTTTTCCATATTTTCTTACATCTTAGGGTCCCATAAAAAAAAAAAAAAAACCAGGACCCCCTCACTCTATCCATTTGCACTGTACCCTGGAAGTATTTGTAAAGATGGAGTTTCAGGTCTCTGCTGTGGTACCTACAGAATATATTTAAAAAAGGCAGCCCGTCAGGAGATCTTCCAGAATCCCCACTGGCCAGTCTATTCCTACAGGGACCCCACCCCACACTGCTGTGGCTGCGAGGGCCTCTATATCTGATCAGAGACACAGGCCCCCCAGCTTGGCTGTGCCCCATACACAGGTACAGTCTGTAACTCTGTGTAATGTTCCTCATGATAAATATTTACTGCTGCTAAATTCCTAAGGAACTTGGTAGAAATCAACAGAAAACAAACTCTCTTAACCCCTCTGAGAGGCAGAAGGGTACAATATGCGTTTCGTACCCTTCTGGCACTCAAAGGGTTAAACTAAAAACAATTGTCTGTCCTAACCTTCCTCATTAATCCTTGCAGATGGAATTTTACTCAAATAAAACCAGACATCTGCAACTTCACAAAGCAAAAAGAATGTTGACGAAGTCTAGAACAGCCATTCCCAAACTGAGGGGCATGCACTGATATGGGGGGTGGTTCTCTTTCAGGGAACATTTGTGGCTCTGTTTCAACACCAAACTTCCTCACTGCTGTTCAGCATAACCGTATCCACAATTTCAAACAGTGATTGCGATAAGAAGAGTAGCAAAGGCTGGTTACAAGAACAGTCGTGAACGGCACAGTCTGCCATGTTTGTACTCATGATAAACGTACAACTGGAAGGGAACATATGAACATTGGGCTGTAGAAATCACTGCTGCAAAAGTAAGCATAGTGCATTTGCTTCTTCCAAATATATATTATAAATGTAAAAGGTTAATACGACTGTAAATAATTACATTTATTTCAATAAAAAAAGGGAGGTGGGGAATCAAGATTTGGAGTAAACCAAGAGGGGGGCATAGTGTGGAAAAGTTTGGGAACTACCAATATAAAAATTATTTGTAATAAATTAAGCCTAATGATTTTTTGAGCAACATTTTCCTTTAAATGTTTGTGAAACTAGTGAGCTGTGACTTGCAAAAAGTTTGCTTCTGTCTGGTGGCCCTTTCCTCTCATATCAATGTGCTAAACTGATGTTTAACAGACAACGCCCTACTCTTCTCTACTTATCCTAAAAAGCTTCTCTGAAAATCACTGAGGGCTGTATGCACAAATTATGTGTAGTAATCTGGGGGCATATCAAATAAATATCCTCACTGATTCAAATTGATAATTCAAAGGTGCAGTAAACTTTTTTATGAAAACCTACGTTATAGGGCTTTTCCTACTGAGTAAGACAAGGTGACTCGTATAGATATTCAAAAGATATCAATGTTCAAATTGACAGGAAGTGAGAGGCTGTGTGATTACTTCCTGAAAGTTCTGACAGGAAGTGACAAGCAGTTTGCATCACAATTTATGGAGAATTGTTTGTCAGTGACTCTCCTCTCCCATACTAAACAGCATAACTCATTGAAATCTGACCGCTAGAGGGCACGATTAATGGAAACAAAAGTTTAAACTGTAATTATTTGGACAGATGCATCTCCCAGCAATGGAAATGCCCCTCTTTTACTGAGTAGCAAGTTCTCCAGTATAGGATTATTCAATAAAAACATTTTATTGCTCCTTCAAACCCTTGAATACAAGAGAGGTCTTCAATACATTGTTTTAGAGGACCTTATTATTTGTCCCCTGTGAAGCAGTTAGTTTGTCACTCAATTTCCCATCTGTTGTATTATGCATATGGCCCCAGTTTAAAGGCAGCAACGATCCACAGCAACAAAAAAAACAAACAAACAAAAAACCTAACATCCAAACTTTCAATGTAATTATACACATTTGAATACCCTGTACACAAATGTAGCATCTATAAAAATTCTCTAGTGCATAGCTGGAGTCTACAGTCTAGTCTTGTAAATGGCCTGTGGAGGTATCCATTCATATGTTGTGCAACACTCCATAGAACCCCATACACACAGGACTCTGGAGGATTGCCTCAGAACAGTATTGTCTGTAATATGTCAGATATTAGAGAAAAGGCTTTTTCAATGTATATTGCACATAAAAAATTACACTAGGTAAAAAGGGCAGAAGGGGGATACCTTATCATTCAGTTACTCTTGAACTACAACTGACAGTATTGAAATAACACTCTCCATGGCCTAAATACTATGAAGATTAATTGGAGCTGCTGTTTTTTGTGAAACATTACTATCCCTTTTAAGTCTTTGGATGCAAGAGAGCAGTTGTAGACCTCTCTAGCAACAAAATAATTTTAACCATAATGTGAAGCCTTTTGGTGGCCTAAGGGGCCTAAAAGTGCTCTTGGGTGAATCCAGTTACCCTTTATTTCATATGATTACATTTTCCCTTGTCTTCATTATTAATTGACCAAAAATGACATTACCTGTCTGGGGAACTCTCTCCAGACCTCCCGGAGATCATGAAACCAGGGCTTCTGTGGAGGCCAAAACAGACCATTATTTAGAGCATGTTAGTATAACTCAGTGACACAAAATAATTATACAGATACAACTGACTGCTGTATGATGGACTCCTACCTAGGTAAGTGCTTCTGTTACATACAGTAATTATATAGATACACCTGACTGCTGTATGATGGACTCCTACCTAGGTAGGTACTTCTGTTATACACAGTAATTATATAGTTACACCTGACTACTGTATGATGGACTCCTACCTAGGTAAGTCCTTCTGTTACACACAGTAATTATATAGATACACCTGACTGCTGTATGATGGACTCCTACCTAGGTAAGTCCTTCTGTTACATACAGTAATTATATAGATACACCTGACTGCTGTATGATGGACTCCTACCTAGGTAAGTGCTTCTGTTACACACAGTAATTATATAAATACACCTGACTGCTGTATGATGGAATCCTACCTAGGTAAGTGCTTCTGTTACACACAGTAATTATACAGATACGCCTGACTGCTGTATGATGGACTCCTACCTAGGTAAGTGCTTCTGTTACACACAGTAATTATATATATACACACCTGACTACTGTATGATGGACTCCTACCTAGGTAAGTGCTTCTGTTACACACAGTAATTATATAAATACACCTGACTGCTGTATGATGGAATCCTACCTAGGTAAGTGCTTCTATTACACACAGTAATTATATAGATACACCTGACTGCTGTGTGATGGACTCCTACCTAGGTAAGTGCTTCTGTTACACACAGTAATTATATAGATACACCTGACTGCTGTGTGATGGACTCCTACCTAGGTAAGTCCTTCTGTTACACACAGTAATTATATAGATACATCTGACTGCTGTGTGATGGACTCCTAACTAGGTAAGTGCTTCTGTTACACACAGTAATTATATAGATACATCTGACTGCTGTATGATGGAATCCTACCTAGGTAAGTGCTTCTATTACACACAGTAATTATATAGATACACCTGACTGCTGTGTGATGGACTCCTACCTAGGTAAGTCCTTCTGTTACACACAGTAATTATATAGATACGCCTGACTGCTGTGTGATGGACTCCTACCTAGCTTCTGTTACACACAGTAATTATATAGATACGCGTGACTGCTGTATGATGGACTCCTACCTAGGTAAGTGCTTTTGTTACACATGGTAATTATATTGATACAATACACCTGACTGCTGTGTGATGGACACCTACCTAGGTAAGCCCTTCAGCTACATACATTACTTACGTAAATAGACCTGACTGCTGTATGATGGAATCCTACCTAGGTAAGTGCTTCTGTTACACACAGTATTTATATAGAGATATACCTAGCTGCTGTATGAAGAATAGTTAATCTATTGCCTTACTCCTAGGATATATATATATATATAATTCCCCAGCTCCTAAGTGGCCCAACAAACTTCAAAATATACACATTTTTATATTTCTCTAATTATACTAAATTCTCTGTGACCTCAACTAGTTTTCTCTTCCTACTCCTGCCATAGGTTGTCCTTTAACCCTTTGAGTGCCATAGGGGTACACAACACATTGCAAAGCAATGCGTTGCATACCCCTCTGGCACTCAAAGGGTTAATCCTGAAACTTAGGCTCAAAAGCCAAACCAATGAATAAAATCTCAAAGAGAGGCATGAGATGGGATATGAGCAGGAGAAATTTAGCGCAAAAAACTCTCCCACAGCAACTTAAGAAGTCTGGTAAAATATTGTTACATGTCAAAAGGAATAAACCCTCAGATTTCCTTCGCCACTCAACCATTACTCAATGGCCAGATCGGATCTGTTACCTGCTCATTTATCAATGAGATAGTACCAGGGGGATGCACAGTTCTACATTCAGGCTGGCAGATGCATGCGCACACGTGCAGAAATAGAGGCATTTTTACTACATTTTAATCACATTTTCTGGTCTTGCATTATGCAAAGCGGAGAAACATGAATGACCATAAATAAAACACAAAGTTATCTGTGAAGGACTTTGGAGAAGGGAAAGTATCTGATATGCTGCTTTTTCCGTGCTTTGGACTTTGTCAGGTCACAGAGGTGCAATTCTGTAGCTACTCAACTGCACCACACAACAAATTAAATTAAAGCGGAACTACCACCCTAAATAAAGCCCCCACCCAATAGTTAGCCATATAGCTATAAGATTACAAATAGTAGTAGTATTATCCAGCATAATTACCGCATTATTAAGAAATCCTACTTCTTCTCAGACTGACGGCCAGGCATCAGCGCAGACATCTTGCCTTAGAGACATCTGTGCGCCTGTGCTGTCCATCTCGTTCCCCTTTCTCCTCTAGGAAGTGTTGCATTGTACCTTAAGGTACAGGAAGTGACTGACGGTGCAGGTGCACAGATGCCTCTAAAGCAAGAAGCCAGCCCGTCAGTCACTTCCTGTACCTTAAGGTGCAATGCAGCACCTCCTAGAGGAGAAAGGGGAATGAGACGGACAGCGCAGGCGCACAGATGTCTCTAAGGCAAGATGTCTGTGCTGATGCCTGCTCGTCAGTCTCAGATGAAGTAGGATTTCTTAATAACAATTTACTTGTGCTGGATAATACTACTATTTTTAAGTTTATTTCTATATGACAAATTATTGGAGGAGGGGACATTATTTGGGGTAATAGTTCCCCTTTAAATTGAGCTTATAACCCCTCCAATGGTAGAAAAGTTACCAATTAAATTGTTCCCTATGATGTATTTAGGTTAGGATGGTTCCAATGTTCCTTTCATACATGTGTCTTATTGTTATTAGTGAGAAGCAACATTGATCAATAGCAACATATAGAAACATAGAAAATAGAAGCAGTTAAGACCTGTATGACCCATCTAGTCCTGTTCATCTCGCTCTTTAAAAGCACAGACTTGTTTAACCCTTAGAACAGACATATTTCTCCCCCAATAGTTCTTACATTCGTTCTAGCCTCTATCACTTCCGCTGGGAGCTATTCCATGTATCTATCACCCTTTACTCCAAGTGGTATTTTGCATACATATACGCCTTATTGTCCACCCTACAATTTTGGCACAAGTCCTCTTGTTCTAGAAAAATAGATACTTCCTGAATTTTATTAAATCCCTTAAGAGATTTGAAGATTTCAGTCATCGATCCATCAATGTCACCCTCTCTTATCCTATACATAATAACCATACAGGAAAAAGATATCCCCATTGATTTAAATGGGGATTTTAACCCTTTGAGTGCCAAAGGGGTATGCAACGCATTACATTGCGTGCCCCTCTGGCACTCAAATGGTTAAACCCCTTAAACCCTAGAGAGGTCTCCAATGCATTGCGAAACCTCTTAAAAGGGGTTGTTTCACCCCTTTACAACTTTGCCTAAATTGTTTCATTATTCTATATAATAATTCGCTAGGATGTTTGTCAGAAGCCGTCATGCTCAGTAGAGACTGCCCGAACACACAGAATGCTGGGAGCACAGAATGCTGGGAGGTGTAGGAATGCTGGGAGTTCTGTGTTGGGAGCATTCGGCCAGTCTCTACAGTGCATGACTGCGTGGGCGACAGAAGACATAGCAGGACCGGCCTCTTAACATCACCCGGACCTTGGCCCGTATACATGGGCTTTTACACTAGTATATTATATATAATGAAAGTGTATACATTTAAAAACCACACTTGTTTGGAGAAATTAAAAGAATACATGCAGCTCTGTACCCACTTCAGGGCAGACTGTGTTTAACTGATCTGTACCACAGTCTGATGCTTCTATCCAGCCTCCTCCTATGACGCAGGTTGTCTGCCTGTAAGCTGGCGCATTGTCATTGGTACAGAGCCGCATGTATTCTTTTAATTTCTCCAAACAAGTGGGTTTTTTTATAAATTATACACTTTTCATTATTTATAATATATAACGAAACAATTTAGGCAAAGTTGTAAAGGGGTGAAACATCCCCTTTAACCCTTTGTGTGCCAGAGGGATACGGAATGCACTGCAAAGCAATGCATTCCGTACCCCTCTGGCACTCAAAGGGTTACGCATTCAAGGGGTTAAAATCTCCATTCAGTTCAATGGGGATTTGGAGAATTTTCACGACCACCCTTTTGTGCATTTAGTTTGTGCCCGAATTTCTTATCTTGAATAATAAGGCTCTTTGATGAATTCCGGTCGTACTAACTAGATCTACTGATAGAAAATAAAAGAGCCTCATGGGAGGGCACACAGTCTGCAGATTGTCATTGTTTTTCCATGTGGAAATGTCTCAAATACAGAGAGACAGAAAACATCTCTTACCCGTTAATGTACTCCATAATACACTGACATGCACCCTGCCTACTCTTATACGTACCTGCTTTGGCACTAATTCAATGAACTTAGACACACCATTAAAAAGGAAGAGATACAGAGACAGACAGAAAGAGGGAGGAGCAGAGGAAGAAAGAGCGAGAAGCAGAGGAAGAGCAAGGGGGTGAGAGAGAGAAAGAAGGAAGGGGGACAAGAGAAAGAGGGAAGGGGGACGGGAGAGAGAAGGAAGGGGGACAAGAGAAAGAGGGAAGGGGGACAAGAGAGAGGGAAGGGGGACAAGAGAGAGGGAAGGGGGACAAGAGAGAGGGAAGGGGGACAAGAGAAAGACGGAAGGGGGATGGTAGAGAGAGAGGGAAGGGGGACGGAAGAGAGTGGGAAGGGGGACAAAAGAGAGAGAGGGAAGGGGGACGGAAGAGAGAGAGGGAAGGGGGACGGAAGAGAGAGAGGGAAGGGGGACGGAAGACAGAGAGGGAAGGGGGATGAGAGAGAGAGAGGGAGGGAGGGAAGAGAGGGAGAGAGCGAGAGAGAGAGAAAGGGAGGTGGAAGGTAGAGAGGGAGGGGGAAGGGGCGGAAGAGAGGTGAGGGGGGACAGGGGAGAGAGAGGAGAGGGGGGACAGGGGAGAGAGAGGAGAGGGGGGATGGGGAGAGGAGAGGGGGGACGGGGGAGAGAGGAGAGTGGGGGGCGGGGGAGAGAGAGGAGAGGGGGGACGGGAGAGAGGAGAGGGGGGATGGGAGAGAGATTGAGAGAGAGGGAAGGGGGACAGGAGAGAGACAGAGAGAGGGAAGTGGGAGAGGGGGAAAGGGGACAGAAGAGAGGGGGAAGGGGGATGGGAGAGAGAGGGGGGGATGGGGAGATGGGAAAGAGAGGGAGATGGGAAAGAGAGGGAGATGGGAAAGAGAGGGAGATTGGAAAGAGAGGGAGATTGGAAAGAGAGGGAGATTGGAAAGAGAGGGAGGGTGGAAGGGGCTGGTGAATAGTGAAGAGGTGGGGAATAGTAAAGGGAGGGAGGGGACAGTAAAGAAGGGGAGGGAGGGGAATGGACAGAGCGAGAGAGAGAGAATCACAAAGATGCACAGGTCCATGCAACCCAGATGAATATTACCTTTTACAAACAGCAACACAACCCTACAAAACAATTTGTCCCTAGATGTCAGGCTACACTTCATCAAGCCCTGAACAGTGCATTAGGTCAGCAATGAAAGCTAACAAAACATGTGTGGAAGGATACAAAAAGCGCTACTTACGTCTATAAGGACTGCCATGCCAGCAATGAAAGCAATAAGATAAAAGGTGAATCTCCAACTGCAAAAAGAAGGCAGATGTCGCTGAGCGGCTAGCGTTAATGTATAGGGAAGGACATGTCAGCAGCCAAATGGGATGTGAAACCCAAGTTAGTAACATTCACGTGCACAGGCAGAACACAAGCTATCTGGGCCCTCCATCTCATTGTGCCAGTCTACATTGCAGCTATAGGTGTACTGTGTTGTACTGTGCAGTGAAACGCGTTTGCAAAACTTTAGGAACATTCTTTAGGAACATTATTTTTATGCAGCAGACATTAAATAAAAATATTATTATTTACATAACAATTATGTTATAAACCTGAAACAATTCTGGTGTCCTATTTTATAGTTTATGCGATACGTGGACACACATATACACTCAGGAGAACACTGTAAGTATGCACGTATCTTTTGACTTGGTGCAGATTCATACAGAGCAGCCTGCTGGACTGAGAGTCCAATGAACAGAATGATGGAGAACAAACACAAGGATCTGTACAAACTCCAACAACAGCTGAGAGTTTAATCAAAGCAAAACAAAACAATGCAATGTTTCGAGGGGCTCAATGTCTCTGTTCATCAGGCCTGATGAAGAGAAGGACTGAGCACCCCCCACCTCTAGCATTTTCTTGTTTGTTTAGCTGTAAACTTCTCTGCTGCTGCTGCTGGCATTCAAGTGGTTTCGCCATCATTCTCTCTATTTTCTAGTTGCCATGTAAAGATTACAAGACCATCAGCGCAACGGCTGAGGAAGAACTTAAAGGGATAGTAATACTTCATTTTATCTTTATTTTATTTTGTAGGCATTAAAAAAACACGAAGAACGATATAAGTCTTATCTCTCAAACCTTTATGGTTTAAGAGATATTCACAAGCAAAGTTTCCCCTCCCGTCCCTTTTACCTAGTGTAAGCCATCTCTTCTCAGATGGGGAATCTGGTTGTAAGACCAGAGAGATAACAGCAGGGGACAATCTTCTTCCTATGAGAACAATGAAAGCCCTGCCCCCCTTGACAAGTTTTTCAGGTTTTTCCCTTTTCTCAATTGAAGATTGTCCCTCTCTGTAGTCTACCTGGACACCTCCCTTCTGCTCTGGCTGAGCAGTGTTACATCAGTAAAAGGGGCGGGAGGGGGATACTTTATCATTGAATAACACTTGAACTATAACTCTGACAGAATTGAAATAACACTCTCCAAAGTCCAAATACTATGATGATTAATTACAGCTGCTTTTATTATGAAACTTTACTATCCCTTTAAGAGTACCTTTCCATAAACCATTGTATGTGTGCATCCAAGCTACCCCACAGACTACAAAACATAGCAGACTGTTCTTATTTACTGATGTAATTTTAAACAGTAAAATGTATGTTTCTGGGATACAACATACATCATTACAAACATTTTTAAAGTATTAGTTTAGTTTTTAATTTTAATAGAAAAAATATATTGTAGTTTTTTGCTGCAGAGTAAAACATATGTACTCCCAGGAGGATCCTTGATACACATTTTATTACTGCTCATATGTGTCTGTTTTTTTTTAAATAAAAATTCAGCTTATGTAACTTCACCACTATGTGGTGAGTAGATATTGATTTCTATGGAGAAATCATCTGGTCAGATGTTTTCCAAAGACAAGAAAGGAATAAACTAATTTCTGATCTAGGCTACACGTCAATAGATTTTGCATATACTACCTCCCATCAGCGGCAGCACCACTGTCTTAATACACAGGAAAACTTACACTCAATATGGACACATATAGACAAGGGGGGGATAAAAATGGCAGAGAAACAATGGTGAAAAAGGACAGTGGGAGAGAAGGACAGAAGGGCAGAGCTTGAAGTACACATGGACGAGGTGTGGGAGCTCAGAGGAACAAGGGCATGGAAAATTGATGGAGAAATGAGGGGGATGACAGATGACGGAGGGGGGGAATTATAGAAGGACAGGGGGAGAGATGGAGGGATAGGAGGAGGAAAAAAATAAAGTGATTGGGGGAAAAAAAATAGAGACAGGGGAATGAAGACAGATGGGGGGATGAATGAGGAAAAAAGACAGAGGGAAGAGGGGAAAAAAAAACAGTTGAGGGAGGAAAAATTATGCAGGGACAAGGTGGGAAAAAGGATGTGATGAGAGGCAACAGAGACGAAGTTGGGGGGAGAATGGAGTGATGCGGGGAAGGAAGAATGGACAGACATGAGGAACATGTGACGTTCTATACATGGAAACTTTTTCGTGGAATGAGGAAATCTTAGTTCTGTCACATTCTCTAAATCAGTAAACAGTTCTGTAATGTGATAAAGCCTTTTCACCAAGCTCTGTCAAAATGCCCTAACATATGTTAAAACAATGAAGAGGATTACTGGGTTTGGGTCCATTTCCCTCATACCTGGCTTCCCGAAACTTCTTCTGCAAACTTGGCCTGTCTTGGTTTCTCCTTCGACGGAACCATCGCTCCACTTGGCGTACGGTGAATCTGCTGGCCTTGGAGAGGTTCTCCAGATCGCTCTGCAAGAAGAAAAGAATAGCTGTATTTAGACCGCTTCAAGGATAGCAATGAAAACCTAGAACAGGAGGGGGAAACCTGGAGTTCTGCAGCTGTTGAGGACTACAACCTCCATCACACCACAACCAGACAATGGGTTGTTTGGGGGGTAATGTTTGTTGCAGTTCCCAATATATGCCTGTCCTAGATCATTTACTGTTACTCCAAGGAGCATTGTCAGTCTGGGTAAATAACGGCTAATCCTCCCCCCTTGGAGCCACATTCTTCCTCATTGTGTCTAGTCCCTCTCCAGTCTGACCAGCAGAGGGAGTCAGATTTCTGACCACCCCCAGTGAATGACAGCACTGCCTCACACGTAGAAAACCATTTCAGTGAACAAATTATTTTTTTATTAACGCAATCTCGGCTCTGCTGCAGAGCTACCTGACTGTCGTATGACAGGCTTCCCCTGCAGTCAGCTACAACGCTGACTTCAGGGAAAGTGGAAGGAGGGGGGAATTTTGCGAGCTATTATCTCTCAAACCATAAGGGTTTGAGAGATGACACTGGGGGCAATACATTTCTTTATAGCATGCCTACAATAAGGAGATTAGTAATTTGTAAGTATTACTATCCCTTTAAGGACCAGAAAGTTGTGCAACAAATTGCTTTGCAATGCATTGCCATGCCTCTGGACCTTAAAGGGTTAAGTAGGCTCACACACTGCCTGCATCTGCTTGAAAAAAAAGCCAGCAACTGTCATGTCCGCCTCCATGGACCTGATATCCAGGACTGATTGTAGATGTTGATCTCTTGAACAAATACACAAGCGCATTATTCATATGGGTCATTGGGATTTTCTGGATATATAAGGAAAGTGGAGAGTTACTGTGCACATGCGTTAATTACTCTCCTTTGAATCCCTTAATATATGTGAGGGTATCAGTAATATCGCCCCCTCCTCCTTCTAACCTCCAAGCTATAAATATTAAGGTCCTGGAGACCTTCCTGGCATGTCCTGTTAGTTAGACCATGCACCGTTTTAGCCGTCCTCCTTTGACTAGTGAAACCATTTACCTGTCTGGGATGCTTTGAAGAACATGCATAGAATTTTTCTAGAACAGGACTGGACGCTGCCCGTAATCGTACTTTGTCCTTCACACCAAAGGCTCTTGCAAGAGGACTTGCTACTGATCTGCAGGAGAGACACAGAAAAGAAAGCTCGTCATCAGAGTGAGTGAGAGAGAGAGAGAGAGAGAGATAAGTCATTTAGGACAGATTCAGTACTATAAAGACACCCAAACTGGGATCGATTGAAGCAACGTATTTGAAAGAGGAGTAATTTATTTTATAGCCTCCTTGAACACTAAGAATTAAAGTGGACCTTGCCCACTTGATTGGGATTTGATATGTGATTTTTTTGGTACTGTACGTAAATATATACCCCCAATTTTTATAGAGAAATGTATTTGTAAATATGAACAAACTAATTCCATGACTGTGACCCATCTGATTATCTGTAGTGCAGTTTTGCTAAATACCTCTAATTCATTTTGGTAGTCATCTTGTTTATGTAAACAGCCTGTATGTTTAGGTTTTCTGTGTGTTTTGGCAGTTTGCGGGGGGTTTACAAGATTATCCTTTTTAATTACTATTTTTAAACTTCATTTTTATGAGGAGTACAATCTGTGAACATAGGCATACCCCTTCAGTCTGGAGCATATACAAGAACATACCTATATTCCTTTAAACGGGAATCCTGTGTGACAGGGTTCACATTTACATCAACTCACTCACAAGCTAACTACTGGGAGTCATTCACTGGCTTCCGAATAGTAAGACTGGAAGACAGGCTGTCAATGACAGCCCAATATCCCTCATGTCCACATGAGTATGGGAACTTGTGGTCAGTGCTGAGCGAACTTCCCTCCCAATTCCTCACTGCAATCTGATGTATGACAATGAGTTACATAAAAATAAAAAAAGTGTTGGATGGTGATCTAGCAGGAAACTGGCTGACAGAAACCGCTGTATTGAGTCTCTTGCTACCAGAAGCGGGGAAGTGTCACTGCTGAAAACATTACCTGTCCCTTTAAATGACTTAGGATCTTATATAAAAACAGCCTTGCATGTTATGGCACAAAAAAATTAGCACTGATGGCTGTTGATGGGTTAATTTTATCTTTTAAAAGTTAAAAGTTTGCATGACCTCTTTCCTGTCTGTGATTAGGCCTCTGGCATGTCAGATTCCTACACCATGTAGGTTGGACACCTGTACTAACTACTATTTCCCAGAATCTCAACTGTTGAACCTCCAACTGATGAGGATTAAAATTACCATCATCCCCAACCAGCCAACTGCTGGTTGGGGATGATGGGATTTGTAGTCCCCAACATATGGAGGTCCTACACCAGTAGCATCTGCATATAAAGGTTCATTAACCCTTTGAGTGCCAGAGTGCAATGAGTTGCATACCGCTCTGGCATTCAAAGAGTTAAAATAGTACATGCCATACAAGTGCCCAATTGGGTGCACTAGGAAGTCTGTCACGTCAGACTACCGAGCACAGACAGCAGAGAGGTCAGCCAAAGTTCAACATTTAAAATGTAACCCTTTAAGTGCCAGATGCAATTGGAGTACAATGCATTGGATACCACTAGCACTCAATGGGTTAAAATAATATAAAACTGTGCATCTTGGTAAACAAAACAACATAAAAACTGCAATGTGTCCTTAGCTTTGTATTGAGGAACATTTTTCCAAGTAACAGGGATGCTTAAAGCGGAACTACCACATCAACTAAAGTCGCCCTGCAATACTTAGGCAGGTGGCAACAGGCTTAATAATCATTATTTTACCTCTTAAAACTGCCCCCAAGTAAAGTTATCAGTAATATTCCGAGACTGACAGCCAGGTTAGTGCAGCCTAAGCCGTCAATCTCTTCTGGAGCCGTTCGGGCCAGTGCAATGCTTCTGAAGGGTGATGGGGACTGAAAGCGCAGGCGAGCAGACAAGATGTCTGCGCTGATGCCTGGCTTTCGGTATCTGAAGCTTAAGGATAACTTTATTCGGGGGCACTTTTGAGAGGTAAAATAATGATTATTAAGCTAGTCACCACCTGCCTAAGTATTGCAGGGCGACTTAAGTTGATGTGGTAGCTCCGCTTTAAACCTTATTCTCTCCAATGCATGCATCATAACACAAGCACTGTCAAGCAACTACACTTATTTCTTTATGTGATGTGCGCTGCTCTAAATCAGAATTAACTTGCATTACAACGGCACAACTTAAAATGAATAAAGGAAGATGTTTTGAATAGATTTACATATTCTCTTGGGCTCCAATTGGCTTATGTTGACATGCCTAAGGAACGGATGTACACATTTAATTCTCCCATCTCTCATTTACATAAGCAGCTGAAAAGGGCGCAAAGTGATTAAAGTGAATCCATTTCATTGCTCCCAAAGGTGTACAACCTGCTGACATGGGCAGGCCTGTGTTTTTTGATGACACACTTAAAGGGATAGTAATACTTAAAATGTAAAAAAATATGTTGTAGGGTTTATCCCCCTGAGTAAAACAAGAGTGCTCCCACTGCTGAAAGGTGTTTCATTCAAAAAAGTTATTAATTTTCAAAGCTGAAATTTTTAGGTGCAATATCACAGTGGCCTGAAATTGTACAGTGGCGCTGTTGCTACACGATCCTATGGACAGCTCTGGTCCCGGGACCATAAATCTCCATAGGATGGTGTAGCAACAGCGCCACTGTACAATTTCAGGCCACTATGATATTGCACCTAAAAATTCAACTTTGAAAATTAATAACTTTTGAATGAAACACCTTTCAGCAGTGGGAGTACTCTTGTTTTACTCAGGGGGATAAACCCTACAACATATTTTTTTTTACATTTTAAGTATTACTATCCCTTTAATACAGATATTCTATTAAATTATTACGGTGTCTAGGTGCTGTGTCAATAAGAGAATATAAAATGGAAATGGTATACACACCATGTGTAAATGAACACTCGTAGAACTTTGCATTGCAATGTGATATTGAATTTATGGTCAACGTTTCAGCCACCTTGAGGGTCTCCGTCAAATTATGCAAATGATGAGATGCACACTCCTATGGCATGTGGATGTTAAAGAGGAACTTCCACTTTATAGAAAGTCATTCTGAAATAATGAAGCATATGGCGACTAGCTGCCTAATATGTCTATTACCTCTCAGAAGAGGCAGATTCTAAAGAAATCCTTAATCTTCAGAGACTGCAAGCCAGGCATCAACGCAGACATCGTGTCTGTGTGCCTGCGCTGTCAGTCCAGGTCTCCTCTAAGAAGTATTGCACTGTGCCACAAGGTAACCAGAAGGGACCGACGGTGCAGGAGCACAGACTGCACTAACCTGGCCATCAGTCTCCAAAGATTAAGGATTTCTTTAGAATATGCCACTTCTGAGAGGTAATAGACATATTATGCAGATAGTTGCCATATGCTTAATTATTGCAGGGCGGCTACCTATAAAGTGAAAGTTCTGCTTTAAAGGGATAGTAATGTTTCATAATAAAAGCAGCTCTAATTAATCATCATAGTATTTGGACTTTGGAGAGTGTTATTTCAATTCTGTCAGAGTTGTAGTACAAGAGTAATTCAATGACAAAGTATCCCCCTCCCGCCCCTTTTACTGATGTAACACTGCTCAGCCAGAGCAGAAGGGAGGTGCCTAGGTTTATTGCAGAGAGGGACAATCTTCAATTAAGATAAGGGAAAAACCTGAAAAACTTGTCAAGGGGGCAAGGCTATCATTGTTATCATAGGAAGAAGATTGTCCCCTGCTGTTATCTCTCTGGTCTTACAACCAGATTCACATCTGAGAAGAGATGGCTTACACTTGGTAAAAGGGGCGGGAGGGGGAACTTTGCTTGTGAATTTCTCTCAAACCATAAAGGTTTGAGATATAAGACTTATATCGTTCTTCATGTTTTTTTAATGCCTACAAAATAAAATAAAGATAAGACGAAGTATTACTATCCCTCTGAATCACACATTCCTCGACTTAGCCATCTTTGCTGGAGATATTCACAAATAAATCTTTTACCACTTAGCTGGCTACAAAGAGATGCCTCTGCTGGAGTCTAGAGAATGACTTACACAGACACTGGTGATAAGAGACTCACTTCCAGTGGAATCTACATGTAAAAACAATGTGCATGATTGTATAACCTGTCATGTATTTTGTATTCAGCCTAAATTCTAAATATGCAAAAGAGCTAGTCAGAGACACTCAACTAGGAACGAGCCTACCCTCGAATTGATGAGGCTCTACAGGATAAGTATCCTACTCAGGGTGCAGTCTCTTTTAGCTCACTAGTGCCTTTCACAGAGAGAAAACATCCTGAAGCACATCATACTGATCCTACCTATCCTATTCTAAATATGCCTGAAGAAGAGAACCAAATTGTTTTGAAAACTTGCATCCTACAGCCACACAGCCAATAAAGGCATCACTTTTACCTGCTCTCTCTAAGGCTACCACAGCATCACTTTACACCTATAGTCCCAACATTAGAGAGAGGTAAATGGGGTCCTATGTTGATTAAGGATTGGCATTTGTTCTCGGTTTACAATCAGGTGTTTCATGAGGAAGAAGAGAATGGCATTTCTCCTTTGCTGCACTTCTCATGGAACGGATTTAAAAGTAGTAGATTATGGATACTCTAAGAGTCCAAGTTGTTTTCTTCTAGGATAACGAATTGGAACACAGGTCCAGTGTTACTTTGAAGGTATCCAATGTGGTATTTTAAAGGTTTATTGGTCAAATAAAAACCAAGCTTTCCTAATACTATTTTATTAACAAAACCTATGGTAAAAGTTACGAGGTGATAGATCCGCTTTAATTTTGGATTTTAACCCCCTTCATTATAGGTTTGCAATGCATTGCAGAGTGAGGTTTCTGTCCGCTATAGTTCAATTGATTTGACCCAAAATTGCTCCAGTTTGCGTACATATTGTGTACATATTCATTTGCATTTGTTTATCTTGTAACATGTTTTAAAGAAACAAAAGCATTACACATAGTTTTCTTTGATATGGGCATTTGTATGAAGCAATGTTCTAGGCTGGCACTAACATATGTGTATCATGGGTACAAACGTCACTGGCAAAGCTGTCCTCAACTGTTAAATGAGCCAACCTTTCCCAAATTTCTAATCAAAATAGCTTTTTTCCACAATATGGATACTGTTATTTTACAGAGCAATGCAGACACTGAAACAGAGCCTTGCCAGTGCCACCGGCCACCAGTGAGGTATGCCCACCAGTTTGGGAAACGATTCTTTGAAAGCTAGAGGTGTCCAATGCATTGCTTCTCTAGTATTGAAGGGGTTAATAATGGCCAGAGCACTGTATCCCAGGCAATAATAGACAAAAAGTTGAGAGGCTGTGAGATGCATTTACATGTGATGAAATGCCAGTATTGCACTGCAGGTCACTGGCAGATAAAGTATTGTAGCAAGCTATGACACAAAGCACTTTGATACTTACATCTCAAAGAGGTACCGCACCACGAGGAAAACAAAGGCCAGGGGGATGGTAATGTAGAGGTCTGATGCTTTGGCATATACACGTTCTTCCTGATCCTCAAGGTCAGCCCAGGTCAGGTTTACAGGCAGCCACAGCCTGTGCCACCAAAAACAGTCATAAAGAGTCTGCAGCATCCTGCGGAGGAGACAGAGGGAGGTTATGTACAGGAGAAAGGAGATCCTGGGTATATGTACTGGAAGAGAAGGCAGGAGATGGGTCATCAATAGGTTACAGTGTAGAGAGGAAAGAGATGGGGAAGCAAAGTTAGACAGTGGGGTTAAGAAGAGAGGACTAAAGAGAGGGGAAGAAGAGAAAGAGGAGAGACAGATGGGCAATAAAAAAAAAAAGAGTAAGAGGAGTAAAGGGGGAGGACAGAGACAAAATATTGAACGAGGTGGCAGAAGACAGAGGAGGAAAGAAGAGGGTGGAAGGGTGAGAGAAATGGGAAAAGAGAGGGGGAGAGAAGACTAGAAAGGGACAGACTTGAGAGAGAGTGGGGGTTAGATGGGGGGTGAGAGGGGGGGTGAAAGAGGCAGAGAGTGGGTGAGAGAGGGGGTACAGAGAGAGAGGGGGTACAAAGACTGGTACAGAGAAAGGGGGGGAGAGAAAGGGGGGGAGAGAAAGGGGGGGAGAGAAAGGGGGGGAGAGAAAGGGGGGGAGAGAAAGGGGGGCAAGAGAAAGGGGGTCATAGTGTATGTGAGAGAGGGTTTAAGAGAGAGAGAGGGGGCTGGGGTAAGAGAATACAGGGGACAGAGTGAGAAGAGAGAAAGAGGGGGTTCAAGTGAAAGAGGGGAGAGAGGGAAGAGAAAGAGGGGGAGAGAGGGAGTGAAAGAGAGGGGGGAGAGAGTGAGAAGAGAGAAAAAGAGGGGCGAGCGAAAGAAAGAGGGGGATGGGGGAGAGAGAAAGAGAATAGGAGGAAAGGAGGGGATAAAGATAAAGGGGGAACGAGGAAAGTAGGAAAATTGAGATAAATAATCTACTCTGTGGCACAACATGTCATTGGAGGACAAGGTGCAAACCTTTCTGATGCCCCTATAATAAAAAAATATTTTTTACAGAGGCATAACTTGAACCTATTGGACCCTGGGGCAGATGAGGCCCTTTGGAAGCTGCCCCCCAATACAACTATACCCCCTGTAGTTACTGTAGATAGAATCTAAAATACATTTGTAGAAAGATATGACACATGTATAGTATACTATTCAGGTACAAAGGGCATCTATATATGATCAGTGAACATGCAGCTCCAACTAGCACAGTTTGTTCCTAGAATGGACTGACCCCTTCAGTATGTCCTCTGCATTAGCATATGTCAGTCCTAGGAGTGAATGACCTCCTGTCAGTTCCAGCTGTGCAATCTAAGTTTAGGACTAAGTTTAGGAGAGACCAAGATTTATCAACACACACTGCAACTGCATACAAACAGGACAATATGCTTATAATTAAAGGGACAGTACTGAATAAAACCAAAAATCAGACATTTAAAGGGATAGTAATAACTCGTTTTAACTTTACTTTATTTTGTAGGCATTAAAAAAACATGAAGAATGATATGTCTTATCTCTCAAAAGTAATGTTTCCCCTCCCGCCCCTTTTACCTAGTGTAAGCCATCTCTTCTCAGGTGTGGAATGCAGTCCATAGACCAGACACATAACAGAAGGGGACAATCTTCTTCCTATGAGAACAATGAAAGCCCTGCCCCCTTTGACAAGCTTTTCAGGTTTTTCCCCTTATCTTAATTGAAGATTGTCCCTCTCTGCAGTCTACCTGGGCACCTCCCTTGTGCTCTGGATGAACAGTGTTACATCAGTAAAAGGGGAGGGAGAGGATACTTTGTCATTGAATTACTCTTGAACTACAACTCTGACAGAATTGAAATAACACTCTCCAAAGTCCAAATACTATGATGATTAATTAGAGCTCCTTTTATTATGAAACATTACTATCCCTTTAAGCATCATGTAAGTTCGGGGATTGAAGCACAAGAAAAAGTGGAGTAATTCTGTAGGAAACCGTGTGCGTTAATATTGTCCCAGCACAGAAACTGATTAGCATAAAGTGCCAGACTGTGCCACCAACAATTAAAGGTTTATTTCTCAAACGCTATTTATATTACAAACAAAAAGGCTAGCATAATTATCATAGCATAATAGATCTGTTTTAAATTGGGCTATTAATCCACTGAATGCTGCAGGGGTCTCCAAAACGATGCTCTAGAATTTAAGGAGTTAAAATTACCTTTTAAAATTCCCTTTTAAATCAATGGCATTTTTAATCCTCCCCCACACACTCTGTGCCGTTGCTGTGCCTAGAATTGCTCCACTGTTACCATTATATAGGGTTGCCACCTTTTTTTAAAAAAAATACCAGCCATGGTGTTCCCTCCATAGACTTAACATTGGACAGAAGCCAATTTTTTACCGGCCTGCCGGTAAAATACTGGCTGGGTGGCAACCCTACCATTATACGTATGCCCCACTGATTAACTTAGGGAAGGCATGACACTCCGAAACTTGGTGTTGCAACACTGGATTATGTTGTGGCTTGCAAAGTGTGGTGAGATTATTGGGCTCCAAAAAAGGTGCTACACTGTATTTCACCTTGAAAATGCGGCTGTCTAAGAGACGACCATGAATGGAATCATCGTGCCAATGGTACCAACATGGACCACAGAGCTCTAACCACTAGAGGCAGCACTGGGAACTTTCTTCTTGAGACTAAAACAGGAGCTGTCACAACCATTTCCTCATACAGTGAGGCTGCTGCAGTGGTGTGCAACATATCTTGAAGCAATATCTATAGTCTGTAATGCTACCTGTACAATGATTTCCTCTTCATTTTCATTTTATTATTAGGACTTGTGAGGACGGATATAAATGGAACATAGTTCTCTATGTAATCACTTCATTAATGCAGGCCCAAATGGGCCCTGCACCAGTTAAGTCTTTCATCTACAACTTTTTTATTTTATTTCATATCTGCGGTTTTTAACTGCACTACACGGGGACCCACAAATAATAATTAAAACATCAAAATATCATTTAAAGGGTCCCCTCCAACACGTTTCAAAATTACATCTTTCTTCAGGGATTTTTAATTTAGGTAGTATTTGTAGGTGTATTGGAGTAGGACATACCATAAATTGAGACACCTTGGAGCGGTGGTAAGGTTACACACAGGTTGGCCAATTTGTGGGACTAAATTCTCACTTATTTCACTTAGATTACTAAGGATTATTATATATGGCCATTACAGGGCACACATTCACAGCATATAGAGGAGCGCAGGTCTGTTTATATATATATTACTTATATTATTATATTATACTACAGCAGAGGTTAAATGCAGTAAAAAAAAAATAAAAAAATTATATTATATTATATTATATTATATTATATATACACACACACACACACACACACACACAGTGGTGTAACTATAGGTGTCGCACCTGCGATCTGGCCCATGCACTCCACCTGCGCCCGCAATCTCCCATCAGCGCTCTAGGAACGCAGAGTGCTGGGAGATGACATCATCTCCCAGCGCTTTGCATTACTAAGAGGACTGCACAGGAGCTCCAGGTAGGAGATTGGGGCATTGTGGAGGGGGTCAATGTGGTGGGGTAGGGGGCCCATGGCACTTCTTGTACCAATATATATATATTTTTTTTATTGTTTTTCTGCATTTCATCTCTGCTGTAGTCTGTAACAGAGTGGGGTCATTTTACTAACTTCAGAATGTATACAAGGCCCTTGGAATCAGGAGTGGTGCCCTCTCTCTCAGTTTGGAATTTTAGGTACAACTAGATTTTTATAGGACATATGTAAAGCAAGAAAGGGTACAAATACAAACAAATATGTAACTATTTTTATGTGTCACAATCAGAATAACAAAAACAAAGATAATGTACATAATTTCTGTAAATATATATTTGAAACTCAACATTCACATTTTTGGCAAAGGCTTTATGGAAGAGCCACTCTAAGTTTATGTAAATGAAAGATCTAAGCGCCAGGGCGCCCTTGCTGAGAACTGCTGCTCAATTGCTTTAGCCAGCTCTTCCCCTGATGATTCTTCCAGGCCATGCAAGCAATCTAAAGGTAGTAAAATGGCAACAGAGTTTAAAAGAATAAATTGACTGTGTAACTGTATAGTTCAACATCACTGTAATAAACTAATTTTATTGAGATTTAATTTATATGCACAGATAGATTTCTATATTTCAAGATCATGCCCATGGATATATACAGAATGATGTACCGCATGGGCTTGGCAGCTATTTTCTTGTAGTACAGTACATGCAGCACAGCCATCATTGATCACTGGTGCATCCATGGTCACCACCATGCTCCTCACATGATTCTAGGGCTGCAACTAACGATTATTTTGATAATCCATTAGTTGGCTGATTATTTTTTCGATTAATCGGATAAAAAAAACAACAAAACAAAAAAAAAAAAAACAATATGCTAATTTTTCATTATTTAAACTGATTTAATGAACAAACAGTGTTAAAAACAAACAGCAGAATAAAAAACTTTATACATTAACATGTGTCATTGTTATTATTTTACTATGGGGTCTATGCACCTCTCTTTCTCCCCCCCTTGTACTTCTCTCTCCCCCATGCACCTCTTTTTCTCCCCCTTGTGCCTCTTTTTCTCCCCCATGCGCCTCTTTTTCTCCCCCTTGTGCCTCTCTTTCTCCCCCATGTACTTCTCTCTCTCCCCCCTTGTGCCTCTTTCTCCCCCATGTACTTCTCCCCCATGTACTTCTCCCCCATGTACTTCTCTCTCTCCCCCACGTACTTATCCCCTATGTACTTCTCTCTCTCCCCCTTGTGCCTCTTTCTCCCCCATGTGCCTCTCTTTCGCTCTTGTGCCTCTCTTTTTCTCCCTCCCCCATGTACATCTTTCACCCCCCTGCCCTTGTACCTCACTTTCTTCCCCCATGGGCAGCACAGTGGCTCAGTGGTTAGCACTGTTGCCTTGCAGCGCTGGGGTCCTGGGTTTGTATCCCACCAAGGACGACATCTGCAATGAGTTTGTATGTTCTCACTGTGTTTGCGTGGGTTTCCTCCGGGTACTCCGGTTTCCTCCCACACTCCAAAAAACATACTGATAGGTGAATTTAGATTGTGAGCCCCAATGGGGACAGGGAGCAATATGAGTGTAAAGCGCTGCTTAATCTGTGTGCGCTATATAAATAAATATACAAAAATACTAATACAAATGTATGTCTACCCCCCATACCTCTTTTTCACTCTTTCCTGCACTGATGACATCCGGGGCGGAACTACGTCAAACGCGGAGACGCCGATTGGTGCATGCTGGGGTTTTCTTCCTCAGTCTGAGCACCAGTTTTAAACTGGCCTCAGAACAGAGGAAGAAAATACCTGACCGCTCCACGCAGCGTCTCTGCGTTTGGCGTGGTTCCACCCTGGATGTCATCAATGCGGGCAGTAAGAAGACAGCAGCATCCAGCAGACATTAAAGCGTTCAGCCTTTCAAAACATACGGCTGCTGTGGGGCTGCTGGGCGGCACAACTAATCTATAATGAGAATAGTTGGCAACGATTCTCATTATCGCTTTTTATTTATCGATTAGCTGTTGCAGCCCTACATGATTCTGCCTCAGAACATTCCACTGCTCTCTACCACAGAAAAAAGGAGTTATAGTTCAATAGATTCTTCTCTTCGTCCATTGGGGGATAAAGGGAGTAAGGGTTAAAGGGATGGTAATACTTAATAATTACTAATCCCTATATCAAAGTCATATTAAAACGAAATGAATTGCCCCCAGTGTCATCTCTCAAACCTTTATGGTTTGAGAGATAATCACTCCTAAAGTTGCCCTCTCCTTCCCCTTTAGTCAGCATTGTAGCTGACTGAAGGGAAATTCTGTCCTACGATCATCAGGCGGCTCTGCAGCAGAACCGAGAGCACGTTAATAAAAAAAAAAAAAAACTTGCAAACCAAGCACACGTACAAGACCATTTCAGTGAAAGATTTATTTTTTTATTAACACGATCTTGGCTGTGCCGCAGAGCCACCTGACAGTCGTACGACAGGATTCCCTGCAGTCAGCTAGAACACTGACTTCAGGGAAGGGGGAGGGAGAGGGCAACTTTAGGAGTTATTATCTCTCAAACCATAAAGGTTTGAGAGATGACACTGAGGGCAATACATTTCTTTTTAATATGACTGATATAGGGATTAGTAATTATTAAGTATTACCATCCCTTTAACTTATGTCCACCGGTAAACAGGCAATTAAAAAGAATTACCTCCCACTACCAAGTCCTAGTTTACACTGTGGGCTCTGCCTGTTTACCGACAGTTTTCATCTAGCAAAACACAGGACAGCAAAATTACCATGACAGCTAAAACAAAATGCGTGGCACCCCACTTCTTGTCACATTTTAATCAGGGCAAGTATAAAAATACCTTTTCTATTGCATCCAGAGGGGGATAATTTATCATTCAATTACTCTTGAACTACTCTTGAACTACAACTCTGACAGTACTGAAACAACACTCTCCATGGCTCAAATACTATAAAGATTAATCTGAGCTGCTTTTATTATGAAACATTACTATCCCTTTAAGGGAGGACTTTATCCACAGTAGTGTCCCCAGTAAAAACTGCCTCTCTATGTAGCAGGCATGTAGGGACATATTAAATCAAATCATGCATAAGAGGTCAATTCGTATGCATCATATGGACTATGTTCAGCTCCTAACGTAGAGGCAGACATGACCATTAGGGTACAATTTCTCTATAAATGTGACCTGCCAAATATGCAAACCAATGATATTAAATAAATATTATTTTGACACAATGCAAAGGAGTGCTGACACAAAATGACTGGCTGCTTGTGATCCTGGTCTAGCTTTTCCTTACACTTTGCATATATTAAAATCAGATTAAAGAGAATTCCTGTAGGTATCTTGCATAGGAGACAAATATCAGCTTGAACTACTTGACTCTTACACTCCAGCACCAAGAGAGTTAAAATAAACTGCATATTTGGCAGTCCCTCCATAGAACTACTTTGACTGGGCATAAGGGCAAGATGGATAACATGTTGCTCTCCAGTTGTTAGACACTACCATCATCAACTACCTAGGGTGACCACATTTCCATTCTGCCATTCAGGGATATGTGGTCACCCTAGTCCCGCGGCTGAGGCTCCCGCCGGCACCGACCATCTTTCTGAGGCTGACATAGTAAGAGTTCCCAGTGGGAACACTTACTCTGTTTCAGCCTCAGAAAGATGGTCAGCGTCGGCGGGAGCCTCAGCCGCTGGTCTCACTTGCAGTGCCAGCATACCTGCTCCATCCCAGCTGTCTCGCATGTACCAGTCCAGCCAGCCAATGAAATGTATTTGCTATATGGTCTTCACTGGCTGGCTCAGCCAACCAATGAGGACCATATAGCAAATACATTTCATTGACTGGCTGGACTGGCGCTTGTTGCTCAATTCCAGGACTCTTTGTTGTCCCAGAGGGGGTTGACGCGGGACACAGACCCCCAATAAGGGACAGTCCCAGGCATTCTAGGATGTGTGATCACCCTACAACTACCATCATCCTCAACCAGAAGGTGGCTGGTTGGATATCATGGTTGCCTAGCAGAAGAGAGCAAACTGTGGCTCTCCATCTATACAACAACTCCAAATGGACGGCTTAAGATGATGAGAGTAGTAGTTCTTCAACAGCTACAGGAAAAAAGCTTGAACAGACCTGCACACTGTGTAATACTCTCCTTAGTGCTTAGAACTGCACTTTCATGCCACAAGACACTATGCTGCAGGGACCAGGGCAGGTCTGAGCTTGCAAGGAGAGGAAATGTGAAATTAGGCCATTGCAGTGGGAGGTCCCCTGTCACTTCTATTAAGTTGATGAAATAATAATACAGTGCAACACAGAAGAAAAAATATTACCACTGGGAAGAGAGAGCACGAGTGTGTGTGTGTGTGTGTGTGTGTGTGTGTGTGTGTGTGTGTAAGAGAGAGAGAAAGACAGAGTGTATGTGTGAGACCGTGTGTGAGAGAGAGTGAGTATGCAAGTGTGTAACGAGATAGAATGTGTGTGTGCATTTCAGAGAGAGACACACACTGTGTGAGTGAGAAGGACAGAGAGCACCTGTGTGTGTAGAGAAAATGAGGGAGACAAAGAGGGTCTGTGTGAGAGAACGAGAGCAAGAGAGTGTGCGAGAGAGATAGAGAGACAGTGTGAGTGTGTTAGCGCGAGAGATAAGAGAGGGCGAGAGAGATAAGAGAGGGCGAGAGAGATAAGAGAGCGCGAGAGAGAGATAAGAGAGCGCGAGAGAGAGATAAGAGAGCGCGAGAGAGAGATAAGAGAGCGCGAGAGAGAGATAAGAGAGCGCGAGAGAGAGATAAGAGAGCGCGAGAGAGAGATAAGAGAGCACGAGAAGAGAGCGCGAGAAGAGAGCGCACGAGAAGAGAGCGCACGAGAAGAGAGCGCACGAGAAGAGAGCGCACGAGATAAAAGCGCACGAGATAAAAGCGCACGAGATAAAAGCGCACGAGATAAGAGCGCACGAGATAAGAGCGCACGAGATAAGAGCGCACGAGATAAGAGCGCACGAGAGAGATAACAAGAGTGCGCACAAGAGCGCGCGCGAGAGAGAACAATAGCTCGTGAGAGAGAACAAACGAGAAAAAGTGAGAACAAACAAGAGAAAGTGAGAGAGAGAGAGACACACACACACAGAGCGCAAGACACACAAAGAGACATAACGGACATGTGTGTAACAGAGAGAGAGAACAAACAGAAGTGTGTAAGAGTGTGTATATGGACTTGCATTTATGTGTGAATCTATACCTTTCTGCAAGAGTGTTTGAGAGAGAAAAAGAAAGAGAAAGAGAGAGACTGAGACTGTGAGATAGAGAGAGAGACAGTGTAAGTATGCGTCAGTCTGTGTACACCCTCCAAGCACCACCAACGCAGAGATGGAAGTATAGTCTGAGAGAGATATTAAGGTAGGTAGAGGCACTCACTATACGGCTGTAAGCAAAAAATGGATATACAACAGGTTAAGTGCCCAAAGACAAGTTCAAACTAAAAGGTGTTTACTAAACAGCCAATTAATATGGTGCTACTTAGGACACAAGCCACTCAGCCTGCCTAGGAATTAAAGGGATAGTAATACTGAGAGAGTTGTAGTTCAAGAGTAATTGAATGTTAAATTATCTCCTTCCCGCCCCTTTTACTGATTTAACACTGTTCACATCAGAGCAAAAAGGTGGTGTCCTGATGGCTTGCAGAGAGGTACAATCTTCAATTATCATAAGGGAAAAAAAAATCTGAAAAACCTGTCAAGGGGGCAGGGTTTTCATTGTTCTCACAGTAAGAAGATTGTCCCTTGCTGTGAGCTGTCTGGTCTGTGGACCAGATTTCACATCTGAGGGGAGGTGGATTACACTAGGTAAAAGGGGCGGGAGGGGGATACTTTATCATTCAATTACTCCTGAACTACAACTCGAACAGTATTGAAATAACACTCTCCATGGTCCAAACACTATGAACATTAATTGGAGCTGCTTTTATTTTGAAACATTACTATCCCTTTAACATCTTAGATTACAGGGAAAGCTGCAATGCAACAGGTTAGAGGGTTATAAAACCACACACACAAGGAACAGTAATGTTTCATTATTAAACTTTGCGTAGGGCAGAGCTTTTCCTGCCAAGTACAACATGGAAATTTCCACTGCTGGGACATATGTCGTTCAAAAGTAATCACTGCTCAAAACTTATATATATGAGATGGGACTGTCTGCTGAATGTCAGTCCTGAATTTCCCAAGACGTCTTTGTTGAAGGAGAAATTTAATAGTAAATATTAAAAGACATAACAGGAATACTAAAAAAATGGAATATATATATATTATAGGGTGTTTTCATCTGAGTAAATCATGGACACTTACGCCCACTGTTGGAAGATGGTTCATTCAATAGCTATAACAATTCACACTGTCAGAAATTGATGGCGCTGTTACTATCTGTGGAGAACTGTAGTCAGAGACTCACCTCTCCTAGAAAGCAAGAGAATAACTGTCTGGACATGACATCAACTGATAGGACACCAAGGGTTAATATAAAATTATAATAAATTTGGAA
Source organism: Rhinophrynus dorsalis (assembly GCA_037306005.1). Lineage (NCBI taxonomy): Eukaryota > Metazoa > Chordata > Amphibia > Anura > Rhinophrynidae > Rhinophrynus > Rhinophrynus dorsalis. The sequence goes on from CM074728.1 coordinate 58,585,650, forward strand.
TGAAGCAGTGCGAATATCCATATTTTACTGTCCAGAACAATCCTTACTTTATATATTATTTCACCTGTTTTAAAAGTGTACTGATCCTTTAAAACCTGTTCTTGTGGGAATGTTTCCAGAATAGGGCATCGAAGAAGAACTGGAAAAGCAGGCTCTACCCAAAAACTACTAAAATATATATACTTAGGACTTAATCAACTCACAGTCCTCTTAACAATTCCACTTGATAAAGTCAGAACACCTACATGTATTAATGTGCCACTTACTGAAAGTAGATTAATAACTATCCAAAAATCGTTTGCATTCATAAACAAAATAGTGAAATAAATGTTCAGTTAGTGACTCATGCAACAGATTAAAAGCTAATAAAAATAAATTCAGTAGCAACCCTTGGGCCTTGTTTATATGGACAAACATGTCCACAGCTCAATCCATCGTAATTCCACTGAAACAAAATAGAAGAAGATTTTATTTGGACATGCTGGGAGGAGATTCACTAAGTGGTGATAAAGAGGTGATAAAGTGGAGAGGACTTCTCCAGTGATACCACTTCTCCAATTCCTGTGTTATTCTATACAGCCTTTTGCACTACTATCTCCAAAGTTGAATAACTCTTAGTGCATTGGCTCCATAGAATAACATAGGAACTGGAGAAGTCATCTCCACTGTATCTCCTCTTTATCACCACTTAGTGAATCTCCCCCAGTTAAATCTGCCTTCCCGCACTGGCTGAACAAGCAATCTATGAGTAAGGACTTAAAGAGGATCTATCACCCCTTTACAACTTATGCTCATTAGTTAGAGCATTTAGAGAATACGTTTAAAACGTTATTTTTTTATTTATTTTAAACAAAAAGTTATTTGCGCAAAAAGTAATGCTTATAGAGTCCCCTGCAGCCTACTTTCGACCTGACTGCTCTTGCCGCACTGCCTCTGCTCCAGTCCCTCTACCCAGCATCCTCCGATGACGGAGGCTTTCTGTCTCTTAAGCTGGAGCGATCTCTTTGGCAGAGATTGATAGCTAGCCAATGAGACCGCTCCAGCTTTGAGACAGAAAGCCTCTGTCAGTGGAGGATGTTAGGTAGAGGGAGGGGAGCAGAGGCAGTGCGGCAATCTACGCCAAGAGGAGTCTGCCAGAAGCAGACTGCAGGCGACTCTATAAACATTTTCATGCAAATAACTTGTTTAAAAAAAATAATGAAGTTTTAAAACGTATTTTCTAAATGCTCTAACTAATGAGTATAAGTTGTTAAGGGGTGATAGATCCTCTTTAAAGGTCTGAAACATGAAAGACAATTACCAGTGGTCTTCCTGGTTGGTGCTTTGTGTCTCATGATTTTTGCCCTACAATGAAATCACAGCGTTTGTGTTGTGGACCTCATTACTACTCGTTGCTCTATTGAGGGGAGAGTTGCTGCATTCAGCATACATGTTATAATCACGGTGTCTCGAGTTGAGTGAAATACATTTTCTATTCACTATCCTGTGTGTTTCACATGAACTGCAAGTCAGAGAGATGTACTCATTCGTCAGTCAAATATTGAGCGGTATTTGTTTTATGTAATAACTTTGCTACAGCAACTTAGTTGCAACGAGTTCCACAGAATAAAATATTTTCTTCTATAGTTTAACCCTTTTGTGTTCCAGAGACATATCCAATGCATTGTTTTGCTCTCTGACACTCAAAGGGTTGATTCGCCATGGGAGACAACTCTAATTACAGTTATTTTCGGTGGCAACTTATGTTGTTGCAACAAAGTTGCTCTCATGAGCTAGGCCTTGGAGACATCAAATATATCACAAGGAATAGGGAAGAAAGAGTGAGAACATACAAAGAGGACAATTGAAGATTAGCAATCCTGGAGCAAACTAACTGCATGCAGGGATTAAAAAAAAAATCCTATTGTTTCTAAAAATTTAAACAAGGGCTTATAACTAGTTGAATGCTAGAGAGGTCTACATCAAAGTTTTAAACCACGCTGGAGAGCTCTAGAATTCCATGAGTTAAAACCAAAATATACACCACTGGGAATTTGTATTTGTCCCCTATGAGACAACTGGTTTGTTTTCACATAGTACTTCTCTCCTACCTGAAGTGTCTTGCTTCCTTGCTGCTTCCCCTTTAATAAAATAATGCAAAGTAGTAAAGGAATCTCAACAATTGAATTAGGTTAAAAAAAAACAAAAAAAAAAAACAGGCAGAGTTACAATTCCGGCCTAGAGCTGTTCGTATATAGGTGCTTTTGTCCTGATTGACCCTCCATTAGGTGAAACCCCAGCGACATGCCATTGTAACTTAATACCTGCACAATAACACAGCACTGTGTCCCTGCCGCAGGCTTAGTGATTTCAGAGTGTTGCTAAGAGTCACTGCGTTGCATATGTATATATTTATGGATGTATGTGTTTTAGAAATGCACAAGCGGCAACTGTTGTCAACCCCATCTGTTGCTTATTACAGAGCCATGGCATCTGACCCTAACAATTGTTGGCCTCATCCATCAAGCTAAAGACACAGACATCTTGGCTTAGACACATCTGGACGCCTGTGCTGTCTGTCCCAGTCTCCTTTAGGAGGCACTGCATTGTACCTTAAGGTAACAGGAAGTGGCTGACGGTGCAGACACACAGATGCCTCTAAAGCAAAAAGCCTGGCTGTCCGTTTCAGAAGTAGGATTTCTTAATGACGCTGTAGTTATGCTAGATAATACTACTATTTCTAAGCTTATCATTATATGAATAATTATTGGGGGGGGGGCGACTTTATTTGAGGTGATAGTTCCGCTTTAATATAGAAAGTAACACTGCACATCCAGGGATAAGTCCTGTAAGAGCCTACCTTTCACTACGTCAATGATTGGTTTAGCACTGCACCCAGGCAAGTTTGCTTTGATAAATGCGAGTGCCGATCTTATCCCTCTAGAGATATCAATAATTATATATCTCCCAACAATCAGCTGTGAACTCACAGACTTAAGTGCAAAATATTTAATATGTAAAAAGCAAAGTTTCAGTCCCCATTTGAATCCTTTGTCAAGCCAACAGGAACATGAAACATAAACACAGAATAAACAGGAAACGCACCCTGTGTAGTTCAATACCTGGAACAGAAACATCATGGAGGACAGACAGAACCACAATGAAACACCCACAGAGATCCCAGAATACCAACAATTGAATAACACAAAACACCTGTCCCACCCAGCGCAGAGGTCAAATTTGCTACAAAGTAGCAAAAAAGAATAAAAGAAATGAAAGAACAAGAAAGTCGTTTATGACAAAGATAAGATCTATATGACAGATTAAAAAAGTGTGCATAATACAATAAAACTAATAATGAAAATAAAAATTATCAGAAAATAAACAAAATCAAACTAAATTGAACTATAGTGAAAATAGATTAACAAAAATAATAATAATAAAAATAATGATAGTAAATCCACAACCAAATCTTATCTGCCATGTAGGAAGCAACATAATGGATTGTTCTCAATCAGTCCACGAGAACCACAAATATTTAATTCTCAGGTCCAGTAACATTCCATTTGAAGTAGTAGTTTAGTTCAGTTAGCCCCTCAGCTGCATTTTTGACTCATCAAGCGCAAGTGCCAATCATCTGGAACTTTATATATATATTTATATGATATAGAAATTGGTTTATACATTAATGTCCTCAACAGTGAGCTCCCTGAATTTTAGCTGCTGGAAAGCTTTTTGTCAAGGACTGTGAAAGCAAGCACAGTAATACAATCCTTTAAAGGGACAGTAATACTTCATTTTATCTTTATTTTATTTTGTAGGCATTAAAAAAACATGAAGAATGATATAAGTCTTATCTCTCAAACCTTTATGGTTTAAGAGATATTCACAAGCAAAGTTTCCCCTCCCACCCCTTTTATCTAATGTAAGCCATCTCTTCTCAGATGTGGAATGCAGTCCATTGACCAGACAGATAACAGAAGGGACAATCTTTTTCCTATGAGAACAATGAAAGCCCTGCCCCCCTTGACAAGTTTTTCAGGTTTTTCCCTTATCTTAATTGAAGATTGTCCCTCTCTGCAGTCTACCAGGGCACCTCCCTTCTGATCTGGCTGAATAGTGTTACATCAGTAAAAGGGGAGGGAGGGGGATACTTTGTCATTGAATTACTCTTGAACTACAACTCTGACAGAATTGAAATTATACTCTCCAAAGTCCAAATACTATGATGATTAATTAGAGCTGCTTTTATTATGAAACATTACTATCCCTTTAAAGGGGATATATCACCCCTATACATGTTGGCACAAATTGATTCATTTTAGACACTACATAATTTTTCATTTTTTTTAAATAAAATTGCTGTTTTGCTGAATTTAATCAAGTAAATTTTGCCCAGTGCCCTACTTCCAGACAGACTGTGGATACCTGCACTATAACTGCAGTCTGCCACTCTGTCTCAGCTCCCCTCCCTCTATCCATCCTCCTCCAATGACGGAGGCTTTCTGTCTGTAAGCTGGAGCAGTCTCTAGCCAATGACAGCGATCCAGCTTACAAGCAGAAAGCGTCAGTCATTGGTGGAGGCTGGATAGAGGGGGTGGAGCAGAGGAAGAGTGACAGACTGCGGTACAGAGCTGGTAACCACAGTCTGTCCGGAAGTATGGCGCAGGGCAAGATTTACTTGTTTAATTTCAGCAAAACAGCAATTTTAATAAAAAAAAAATTATAATAACATCTAGTTGCTACATAAACTATTTGCGCCAACATGTGTAGGAGTGATAGATCCCCTTTACCCGTTTCCACTATAGCATACAGAACACTCAGAGCTGCAAGGATAGCTCAACATTGTATCATGATCCCTGACTGTCACAGTCCGTGACACAAACATGCATAGTATAAATGCATTAGCTAAAGCTTTTAATATAAATACATTGTGAGTTATATGACATGGTAAAATGTACTAGATAGGACTTGCCTACAAGGGGGTGCCTTGGTGTGGCATTTTGGCTAAACTATGCAACAAAAACCTGAATTTCAGTCACAAGTCATTATGTGGGTGTGATGGGAATTAATGTGCGCTATAAACTGGTTCACATTTATATGAAGTAGCACATGTCTGTGTTCCATTTGTTTTTGTTGTTAATTTAGGGAATTGTGTTTGGTCCCATCATTCATTGCTGCATGTGACGTTATACACTGTACACTTTTTTCTAGGTGTATACAATGGTGTCTACCACAGAGTTTTCTTTACTATCAAATGCTCTTTTAAAGGGATTGTAATGTCCCAAAAAAAGTATCTTCTAAATGGTAGCTGCAATAGAAAAACATTTAATGCGCTTAATCCTTTATCTCAAACCGTTATGGTTTGAGAGATGTAAGAAAATAAAGACCTCCGCTCCCTCCCCCTTCTCTTGCGTCTGCTGTACAGAGGACGTCACAAGATCCTGCTTCCAGGACCAGACAGCGGCTCTTCAGGAGCGTTATCATCGAGATATCTAAGTATAATTACTTCATTGGAATGGTCTACAATGTGTGTTTGCAAGCCAGGCACACGTTGTAGACTATACCGATGAAGTAATTATACTTGGATATCCCGATGACAGCGCTCCTGCAGAGCCGCCTACAGTCAGGCGACTGGATTCTGCCTCTGACAGCTTTACAGCTCGTCAGGCAGAAAGGGGAGGGAACGGAGGACTTTATTTTCTTATATCTCTCAAACCATAACGGTTTGAGAGAAAGGATTATGTGCATAAAGTAGTTTTTTTATTGCAGCTACCATTTACAGGATACTTTTTTTTGGGACTTTACTATACCTTTAAAGAAACTTATTTTTCTTTTAGTGCTTTGCATACCACTCCGACACTCAAAGGGTTACTGAAATTATATTATATATTATATATACACACACACACACAAAAAAACACTATAGTTTTCCCTTAACCCCTGGCGCACGCACGAGCAGCCAGCACTTGTGGACCATGCGGCATTTTTTTTTTTATTAGTGCTTCCAGTTCGGGAGTTCCGGAGCAGCGTGCAGCTGCGACGGGAGCCCTGAACTCCATGCCTTGCCAGGACCGTCATTGGTCCTTAAGTGCCGGACTGCCGTGCCGGTCCTGGCACGGCAATGGTCCTTAAGGGATTAATGAGTAAACAGGGGCATCCAGATTGTACTGAGAATATTAAACTTGAAAATATTATAACATCTCGAACTCACCTTGTTTATAATCACATTGTTAACAACAATTCCACCTGGCGTCCAAGTGCAGACAGTCTTTTTATAAGGTGTTGTGGCAAAGCTTGAGTCACAGACTAGGTCTTCGTGTCAAGTGAAAGAAAGCATCTCCCGGCAGTGAAAATACCCTGATTTTACTCAACAAGAAAAGCCCTACAGTATATATAGTGTGCATTTTTATTACATATATAAAATATTGCTGATAATTTGAAACAAGGCTTTCATAGAAGAACAAGTGCAATACTTTAGTATTAGTGTTACACTAAACCTTTGAGCGGCTGACTGTGCAAAACCTCTCAAAATCAAAAGAGTTTTACCCAAAATGGCTTCAGATGTTCAGTGGTCTTTTAACAGATTTTAATAGGGTTTTTAACCCCTTAAATGTTAGAAAAGTCTTCAATGTATTACAAACTAATGTTGGTGTTGGGTCTATCATCTTACAATAAGGTTAGTTCATAGGGACGAACAAAAGATGCAATACAGGGAGAAAACTGAGACATCAGAAAAAGGTGCAGAACACCACAGATATACAGGTGGATTCAGCATAAGCAGGATTTAAGAAAACGGAGACTGAATACACACTTTATGGAGTGTATCCTTAATCCACTATTGTCCAACTGTGGCCTGTGGGCCAACTGCGGCACACCTGAGATTCTTAAAAGAGGATTTTAGTCTTACCTGTTAAATCCTTTTCTCTTAGTCCATACAGGTTACTGGTAACTTTGGATAGACAACCAGCCCCTTTAAGTAGGCAGGAACAATTCTGAGAAGTGACTGCTGGGTGGAACCTACCTCCTCTCCTTAGCTTGCAGCTAGCCAATCCCCATCCAGTAAGATTTGAAAACTAACTACTGACTAGGTAGTAAGAAGGTAAAGGAAGACTCCTGGGAGCATGAACCCGAAAGGACCCCCACGTTCTGCCACAGGAGAGCCAAGCATGGTCCCTTGACAGGGTGGGAGACCAATAACCTGTATGGACTAAGAGAAAAGGATTTAACAGGTAAGACTAAAATCCTCTTTTCTCTGTCGTCCAATACATGTTACTGGTAACTTTGGAATGTCCAACCATTAGGTTCCCCAAGGCAGGAAGAAAGGCAAGGGTGAGACGAAGGCCCCCAAAGTCACCAGAGCACCAATGAACTGACAGATCATGAATAGCTCAACAATAAGCGCAAAGGTGTCAACGGACACCGAACAGGGGTAAAACAGTCCCCGGGAACTGATACACAGCACTGAACTAGAGCCAACAGGGCTCAAAAGTGAAAGAGTACTGAAGAGAAAAATGAGATCCTAGACAGGCAAGGCTGCCTCCAGGATCTTCCTCCCAAAACAGGACATCCACACGATAGGGTTTGGAAAAGGTATGTACAGACAACCAAGTGGCCACCTTTAAGAACTGATCATCTTAGGCCTGATTTCTGTAGGCCCAAGATGTCCCAATAGACCTCGTAGAATGAGCCATGACCCAAAGGGGGCAGGCTTCTTCCAAAGTTCATAAGCCCTACGAACAGTGGATTTAATCCAAGAAGCAATGCTTACCTTGGAAGCAGGCTTCCCTGCCCTGGGACCCTGGGTCGCAAGGACTCAGTGCGGTGCACGTAGAACTTGAGACAATGCACAACATCTAACAAGTGAAGATCCTTCTCCTTGTTAGTAGTAGGGTTAGGGCAGAAAGAAGGAACCATAATCTCCGGATTAACGTGGAACTCAGACACCACCTTCAGGAGAAACTCTTGTGAAGTGTGAAGTGCAGCCTTGTCCTTGTGAAACACCAAAAAGGGTGGCCGACAAAACAGGGCATGCTCCGCAACACGGCGAACAGATACGACTGCCAAGAGAAAAGCCATCTTCCACGTCAGCAGACGTAGAAGAATAATGGACAAAGACTCAAAGGGATGGTGTGAAGGACGCCCAAAACCAAGTTAAGGTCCCACTGAGGAGCAGGAGCCTTAAACACAGGATGTGAATGAGCAACACCCTGGAAGAAAACCTTGACATCCGGAAGAATAGCAAGGCATCTCTGAAAGAAAACAGAGAGAACAGACGTCTGAACCTTAAGAGAACTCAGACTAAGACCCTTATCCACACCATCCTGGAAGAAGAAAAGGACTGTAGGGAGATCAAAATCCCAAGACAGTTCCCTATCAGCACACCAAGAGAGAAAGGTAGACAAAACTTGATGGTAGGCCTTAGAGGAAACAGTCTTACAGGCACTAAGTATCATAGCCACCACCCCAGAAGAAAAACCCTTCTTCAAAATTGAGGATTCAATCTCCATACCGTCAAAGCCAGATGATGAACATCCTCTTTCCACAGGTATCCCTATAGAAGAAGATCTGGACAGGAGGGGAGACGAAGAGGTTCCACCACTGAGAGATCCAGAAGCTCCAGAAACCAAGCCTGTCAAGACCAGTACGGAGAAATCAGAATGACTGGGAAGCTACGACTGAAGCATTGCCCAATCACCCTGTGCAACAAGGGAATGGGAGGAAAAAGGTATGCCAGAGGAAAAACCCACGGAATCGACAAGGCATCCACTGCTAGAGCCAGAGCGTGCGCCCAGGGAGAGCAGAACGTTGGAACCTTCCTGTTGGGTCTTGTTGCCATCAGGTCGATACACGGAAGACCCCACCTCTGGACAATGAGGTCAAACACCTCTTGATGTAGTTCCCATTCTCCGCTGTCCACTGTATCGACTGAGGAAGTCTGCCAGAACGTTGTCTGCACCAGGAATATGAACTGCGGAAATGGCAGGGACATGCTCCTCTGCCCAGAACAAAATAGCCTTGACCTCTAACCAAGCTGCGAGACTTCTTGTGCAGCCTTGCCTGTTTATGTAGGCTCTCTGTGGCGTTGTCCGACTGGACCCTGACCGGGTAATCTTCCAGATGGCGCGTCCAGTGGCACAGGGCATGAAATATCGCCCAAAGCTCCAAGACATTGATGGGAAGGAGAGATTCTTCCTGGGACCACCAGCCCTGAGCATTCAAGTGCCCCAGGACAGCACCCCAGCCACAGAGGCTGGCATCCATCGTCACTGTTGTCCAGAATGGCACCATGAAGAGCCTGCCCTTCAGATGATTGTCCAGGTTGAGCCACCACGAGAGGCTCAGGTCCACGTGAAGAGGGAGAGATAAGGACCTCTCCAGGAGATCCGGTCGATCCCTGCATGCTAGGATTAGAAACCTCTGGAGTTCCCTGGTATGAGCCATGGCAAACAGAACCACTTCTATGGTGGAAATGAACTTCCCCACCAGGGATGACAACTTCTTGGCTGGTCCCAGGTCCTGATTCAGGACAGTCTGGACCTTCAGTGTTATCTGTTGAGCCACTTCGTCCGTAAGAAACACCATCCCTCTCTGAATGTCGAAAAGGATACCCAGAAAAACCATCGTCTGGGAAGGCAGAAGGTCCGACTTGTCCAGATTGATGATCCATTCGTGACTGGACAGAGCATGAATGCAGCTCTGCATTTGCTGATGAAGGAGTTCTGGAGAGGATGCCTTCAGAAGGAGGTTGTCCATGTAAGGCGTAACTCTGATGCCGTCCCAATGGAGGATGGAAATCAAGGCTCCCAGGACTCTGTTGAAGACTTGGGGAGCTGTAGTCAGGCCAAAGGGGAGGGCAGAAAACTGGAAATGCCCTCAGTGGCAGGCAAAAGTGGAGATATTGCCATCTCTCTGGATGAATGGTAATGTGCAAATATACATCCTGAAGATCCAGAGAAGCCAGAAATTCCCCAGGTGACATGGCAGCAATCACCGTGTGTACTGACTCCTGGCAATACGGAGACCTGACCACAAAGGTGTTGAGATCCTTCAAATCCAAAATGGGACGACAGCTGCCTTCCTTCTTGGAAACCACAAAGAGGTTGGAGTAGAACCCCAACCCTCGTTCCTGAGGAAGAACTGGTTCCAAGATCACCTTGTCCAGAAGAGCCTGAATGCCTCCCTTGAAAAGGAGGCGCTTTTCTGCTCCCACAGGAGAGCGAGAAGAGAAGGTCCGGGGAGGAGGAAGGGAGGTGAAGGGGATCCTGTACCCTGCAGCCACCACCTGCAAAACCCACGGATGCAGCACAGAGGCTTCCCAAGCCGAGAGGTAGTGGCTCAAGTGGCTGCCCACCTGCAGGTGGGAACCCAGATTTGGCGAGTCATGCAGAAGGTTTGGAAGCTTTGGGCTTAACGGAGGACTTAGGCCTCCATTGATGCTTAGGCTTGGATGAGGAGTGCAGAGCTTGAGGCACCAACTGGGACACCTGGCGCGATTCAGCCTGAAGGAGATGAAAAAAAACAATTCCGCTTGACAGACGCCTTCTTCCTAGGAACCACTGATAGGTGAGTACCTTTCCCCCCCAGTGGCTTCACTGATTAGATCTTTGTGATCAGGCCCAAAAAGTGAGGTGCCCTGAAAGGGCAAAGACAGGAGAGCCCTCTTGGAGGCAGTGTCAGCAGACAAGATCTTGAGCCAAAGAGTACATCTGCTACCACAGACATGGTGCGTGGCCTGGCTACCATACGCACAGCGTCAAACAGGGCAGCAGAAACATAATGCTGAGCCTCAGAGATGTTGGCGAGAAGCCGCAACATGTCAGCAGTAGGAGCTCCCTGCTGGACAGCTGAAGTGAGCTGTTCAGTCCAAACAGCTACAGCCCTATTCACCCATGCCGCAGCAAATGCAGGGCAGAACCCGCCATCGCAAAAATGGCCTTGAGAAGTCTCAAGCTTTTTGTCAGTCCAGTCTTTCAGAGCAGATACATCAGTCACAGGCAAAGCTGTGGACTTAGAAAGCCTGGAAACATGGGCATCCATCTTAGGAGGATGAACCCACTAAGCTAGGGCTGCTTCAGAGAATGGGCAAAGCTTAGCAAATTTCCTAGACAGACAGTTTTCTGTCTGGAAACTTCCACTCCTCAGACACCAAACGGTCAAGGGTGGGGTTAGGTAGAAAACAAATACGGGGCCTAACAGGCTCCTGAAACACTTCAGATGGGTCAGAGGACACCTCCTGTACCAAGGGCATGTTCAGGGTGTTCAACACAGCCCTGATCAGGTCCTCAGCCGATGGAACAGGATCAGCCTCAAAGGGGTCCCCAAAAAACTGAGAGGAAGGGACAGCAGAACAGTCATCATCAGAGTCCACCAATAATTCCTCCTCAGAGGAATCAGACACATCAGGTACACCCGGCAGTTTAGGCAGGGAAGATCTGATAGGGGTGGGGGCCTGTAACAAGTGGAAGACCTCCTGCAAGGTGGATGGAAGGAGTTGTAAGGTAGACCAGAGGTCCCTGATAATAGCCTTCAACTCTTGCATCCAAACTGGCTCTAGTGCATGGCTGGAGGCCCCTGCAGGGGACTCAGGGGCAACAGCGCATGCTGGGCAAATGTGACCTTAGTATTCTCTAGATAACTCTGAGTGACATGAGGAGCAATGAGCAATGGGGGACACAGACGCCCCAGCGTCTTTAGTCTTAGGCCTAGCCCCAAGGTCTAACGGAATAGACATTCTCACAGAGTCAAACTGTCAAATTATCAGAGACACCCAAAAAACAGTGTGTATGATAATTAAAATCACCCCAGAAATGCTAAAATAGACTTATCTGGTAGGCGAAGGGTTAAACTCCTGAGGAGAGGAGGAGAGTCCAAGCCCCGCGTGTAGGATACTTTTTCAGAGAAGGCAAAAAATGGCTGCTGAGGTGGGAGCCAATCAGAAACTAGCACATGAAGCAAGCGCTCATGGGAATTGTAGTTTCACTGAAAAAGTACCCCAACAGTTCACGAAGCCCCCTGAGCCCCCCCAACATGCCCAGAACGTTGACCGGATAACAGAGCAAGGGCAGACCAACCGGTCGGCTCCAAAAGGGACTGACAGCGCAGGCGCACAGACGTCACTATGGCAAGATGTCCATGCTTCCTGCTACTGTCAGCCTCCGAAAAGTAGAAAATCTTTTAAACCAGGTAATATTTCTGGCGACTAGCGCTACTAAGCAGCTAGTCGCCAGATGAAGACTTAATTAAGATGATGTTTTTGCGGGGTGGTAGTTCCCCTTTAAATTAGATAGGGATATCGGATATAAGCGCCACATCGGATTCTGATCCTTTTTCTTTGACAAGTAAAAACTGCCTATACGTTGTATTCCACATTTGCTCATATAGTTTTTTAGAAATTGTTTGCTGGTGGCACAGTGTGACGCTTTATTCTAATTAGTTTAACAATGCGTTGCTTACCACTCTGGCACTCAAATGGTTAAAGATTGGCTTCCTTTTTTCTCTTTCTATGACCTAAACAAAAAGCCAGGCATGATGGCACAGTCAAGAACCTTTAAGTTCAATGTCAAATAAAGGTGAATCGAACCTGTCAGCAGCTGTGATCCATATCTCCATCCCATCTACCAACTGTTTACCTACAACACAATCGGACACATTTCTCCTGCCCTAGAAAAACACAGTCAGCTCATTCCTCAAACTGCATGTGCCAATTGCAGATCTTTCCTTCCATATTCATACCTCCCAACACTACAAATGGCCAAAGAGGGACACTTTTTTGGTGTTGCTACCGGTTCGACTGAGGCTTGCTGCATTACCGGGTACGTTTAGGTCACTTCATTACCTTTTGACATCTCTTTACGTAACCGAATAAATGATTCAAAACAAGACCAAAGTATTTTATTTACAGAGACTAATTTAGAAACACATATACTGAAGTTTAAACAAACAATAACATGAGTGTTATTGCTGTGGAGCAAAGTGATACACGCATATAAACATCACACAGTCTGGTCTCCTAAAAAGAGGGACACCAGGGTGGAAAAGAGGGACACCAGGGTGGGAAAGAGGGACAGAGGGATTTGGGTTTCAAAGAGGGACACTTGGAAGGTATGTATATCTTCCCCCTTTAAGCACAAAGAGCACAGCCAATCAGAATGGTGGCCTACGGCACACTATGCAGATTGTTAAAAGGATAGCAATGCTTAATATAAAAAAAAAATAATAATAAAATTATATATTTATTACTGGGTACTCCCAACTGCTGTGGAGGTGTTTTATTCAAATTTTTGCAGCTAAACCTTTTTTTTGTGCAATATCTCAAATGCCCTGAAATACTACAGTGACGTTGTTGCTAAACCATCCCATGGATAGCTCTGTGTCAAGTGACCATAAACCTCCATAGGATGGTGTAGCAACAGCACTACTGTATAATTTCAGGGCATTTGAAATATTGCACAAAAAAAAAAAAAAAAAAAAAAAAGTTGTGCTGCATTACCTTTTAAGTAAAACACCTTAGCAGTAGAATACCCTTATTTTACTAAGGAAGATAAACCATACAACATATTTTTATATATTAAGTGTTACTATCCCTTTAAAAGAGCAGAAAACAATTTGATTTAAATGTATAGAAGCACGATATATGGCTTTTCATGCATAGTATGTAAAATGAGTACTTGGCATGTAAAGTTCAAAAGTTACTACAGATCAATTCCGTAAATTACATTGCAGTTTTTTATTCTGCCTACCCGGTGCTGCTGTGACTATTACTTACTGTGGAGAGCTGTAGTCTATGTCTCAAGCTCAGCCGCAGGGAGAATTAGAGAGAAAAAAAAAAACATTGCCTTTTGGATCCAGTTGACTCTGTTGCCAACAGTTTAATAAAAATAAGTTAGAAATGTAATAACTTTTGAATGAAACATTTCACAGCACTGAGAGCACCTTTGTTTCACTCCAAAGGAAAAATCATATAGTGTATTTTTCAATAAAAAAAATAAAATTAAAAAGTTTACAGGAAATAAATATCCCTTTGAGTGCCAGAGGGGTCTGCAATGTATTGCACAGCAACACATTTACCACTCTGGCACTCAAAGGATTATACTCTATGCTTGGGAGGCGCCCGATGTGTTTGGAGTGCATTAATATCTCACTAACACGCCACACAACAGATTGAGTTGTTGAGATACAATCCAATCAAAAGCCACATGTTTGTGTGTCAGTCAATCATGTCTGGCTGTCAACAATGTAGGACATGCGTCATCGCATTCTGGTACATCAAAGTCCTGCGTTTCAGCGGACTGCACTGCGTTGCAATCCTGGCCACTGGCACTCAAATGGGTTAAGTGACATTACAGAGGCAATCCTTGGGATTTATAAACTGTTCCATAATACATTCTGATACTAAGTGAAGAGTCGACCTCCGGAATCTTATCTCAAAGAAGTACTAGAGAAAGCTCTCTCTCTTCTGTAATACAATCACTTGTTAAGTGTTGGGTAATGAGAGAGTCTGTAGAGCTTTCCCTATTAAACGGTGTTCACCTAATAATTACTGAATAACGTAATACACAGTAATCACATTTAATGAACTCAAAGGGAATTTACACTAACAGGAACAAGTGGCTCTTAATGAACCCTTTAAAGGGATAGTAATGTTACGATTAGAACAACGCTGCAGTGCATCCTTGTAGTGCATACAACTGATCACAGACATTGGTAATGCTGAATTTGCTCTACATCGCTTGAAATAATATTATACGTCATCCTCCAAATGCCCCTTTTCAGACTGCCAGTCCACCCTCCCCCTTTAGATCTGAATTCCAGTCACTTGACAGGACAGAGAGCTGTGAGGCACAAACTGCCCCCATTCAGTATACAGAAAACCTTGTTCCCCTTGACGAAGGAGGGCAGGATTTTCCATATACTGAAAGAAGTTTGACCAATGTCACGATCCTCTTCCAGTTATGATGCTCTAAGGATGACATAAGTATAAGGGGCGTGAGGGGAATAATTTAAAATAGCAATTCAAGGGATGTAGAGCACATTCAGCACTGCTAATGTCAGTGATCCGTTGTATAAACTACAAGGATGCAATGCAGCGTTGTTTGAATTGTAACATTACTATCCCTTAAGGGATCAGGGCTGTTTGAATGCGCTGCACACCCCTTGTCCATAAAAGGTTAAAGTGAAATACACCCTTTAAAGGGACACTAATTTCTCATAAAAAATTATTCTCGTTTTGTAGTTGAAAAAAAATAAATTATTTGAAGCGACTCCCATCTCTCAAACTGCTATGGTTTGAGAGATAAAGTCATTGGAAGTTCTCCCTCCTTCCTCTTCTCCTGGCGTCAGCGATGTGCCGACAGCAGGAGCTTCCGGTCCGGGGACCAGCTGGCAGCTCTGCAGCAGAGCCGAAATTGCATTATTTAAAAATAATTACTTCATTGGAAGGGTCTACAAAGTTTGCCTTGTTTGCAAGCACACTTTGTAGACCATTCCAATGAATGGTCAAATAACGCAATTTCGGCTCTGCTGAAGAGCCTCCTCATGTCAGCTGACATAGATCTCCTGCTGTCAGCACAGCTCGGACATCAGGAGAAGGGGAGGGAGGGGGAACTTTCAACATCTATATCTCTCAAACCATAGCGGTTTGAGAGATGGGAGTTGCTTCAAATAATTTTATTTTTATTTTATTTCAGCTACAAAACAAGAATCATTTTTTATGGGACATTACTGTCCCTTTAAATAAGCATCTCTTAACGAGGAACTACACCTTAGTAATGGGTGTCATTTTGCTTAACAGAATGAAGCATCTAAGTAGGTTCCTTCACACCGCAGTCAGTTATATCTATATAGTTTATTTTGTGTTACTAGTTGTCTAGTAACAGATTTTGACCATTACAACCCAAGCAGGTCTGAAGCCCATTGTTTGTTGTGAGTTAGTGTGACCTAGATACATACTTCAACCAAAGTAGCTATACAAGGAAACTGCAGATACAATTTAAAACAATATTTAGATGGGTATCCATAGTACAGTAGTCAGAGGCATGTAACAAAGCGTGTCAGGAGGGCTCATTAACTAAGAAGATCGGGGGTACTATGCATTAAGGGGTAATTAAAGGGATAGTATTAATTATAACAAGGTGCAGCTCCAAGTCTTCTTTATACACTACTTGTCCCACATAGTGCTGTATTCCAATAGTATCAGGCTTGTAGTTCAACCGCAATCGAATCAGAAAGGATTCCCCTCCTGCTCCTTTCACTGCATTCACACAGCCTCTCATTCTGGTCCGGATGGAGCTAAGCAAGGTACAATCTTCAGTAAGCATAAGGAAATTCCTGACCTCCTTCATCAAAGGGGTGAGGTTATGCTTATACTTACTACATCAGTGGTTCTCAACCTGTGGGTCGCGACCCCTTCTGGGGTCGAATGACGATTTGCCAGGGGTCGCCTAAAACCATCAAAAATGTGTTTTTTTTGTCTATTTTAATCTGTAAAACTTGTAATTGCCCGGGAGACTGGGACTGACAGCTCAGGCACACAGACAAGATGTCTTCGCTGGTGCCTGGCTTCCGGCCTCGGAACAGTAAGGATTTCTTTATAAAGAAGTAATTCAGTAATTACAGCGATGAAGGAGCAACAAAAATAATTTTACTGTTAGGGGTCACCACAACTTGGGAAATTTTATCAAAGGGTCATGGCTACTGTACTACATGAAGATTGTCCATTGCTGCATCCAGCGATATCTAGCCAATGAGAGCACTCCAGCTTACATGCAGAAAGCCTCCGTCATTACAGAGCAGGTAACCTCAGTCTGTCTGGAAGTATGGTACAGGACAGCATTTATTCCTTAGATTTTGGCCAAATACCGATTTAAAAACAGAAATCGATACAATATTACACATTTCCGCTATTTAGCCTACCTTTTAAGACAAACTGTATAGGGGTGATAGATCCCCTTTAATGTAAGTCACAGCAAAAACTCCAACATATGTTTTTTCCATAATAAAAGCTTACTGTTCCTTTAAGCCAATGAATGCTGGACTTTGTTTTTTTCTATGTGGGTCCACTGCATCAAACAAAAATAAACAACTTTATTGCATTAAACATGCATTCGCTTTACTGAATGATGTATAACAACAGCCCTGGCACAAAGAAAATTAAGAACAGTGAATAACTGCATATGGGGACTCCCTAAAGAATTTACCTAATTAAACAAAAAAATATACATAGTAGGCCTGGTTCTATGTGGTAACGCAGATGTGTGTAATTTAATTAGCAGTAGTTACACTTAGAACAGTACTACAGGGATTAGAGAACAATACTGCATCAGCTCATTTAGAAAGCAATGCATATATACACAAAGTAAAGGTGGTATAATTTGGGAGCAACCCACAAATACTTATTTTGAATTAAATGATGATTTTAATCCAGTGAATGCTAGGAATGCACTGGAGACCTATCTAGTGTTCAAGCAGAACTTTCATTCAAATTAAAGTGCCCCCAAATCATTATTCACAAAGAGATACACATATCAATACTTTTATTAACCTGAATAAATCTGTCACTATTGAGAACTCCTACTTATTCAGAGACTCGCCGGAAGGCATCTTGCTGTAGAACAGTGTTTCTCAACTCCTGCGCTCAGGACCCACTAACAGGCCAGGACTTAGGGATTTCTCTGCTACAGCACAGGTGTGGTGATCAGAGGCTCATTCACATTAACTCACCTGTGCTCTAACAAGTAAATGATCAAATCCTGGCCTGTTAGTGGGTCCTGAGGACAGGAGTTGGGATCCACTGCTTTAGAGGCATCTGTGCACTTGCGCTGTCAGTCATTTCCTGCTACCTTAAGGTACAATGCAACTCCCCCTCACCAATCCTGGGGAAGACTGGAATGGACAGCGGAGTCACACAAATGTCGTTTCAGCAAGATGTCTGTGCTGATGCCTGCCTGTGCGTCACAGACCAAGTTGGATTTCTCAATAATGCCAGACTTATTCAGAATAATACAGGTATCAATATGGTTATCGTTTTGTGAATAAGGATTTGGGGGGCACTTAACCCCTTAAGGACCGGCGGTCCTGGGACATTTCCGTCCCATAATGACCGCATAGGAGCACTTGGACGCGCCGGTACACGTGACCTGTCGCGTGTATCGGCGCGTCATTATGGGGCCTGATAGAGATCGCTCCGATCTTGGAGCGGTCAATTTCAGGCCCTATTTTTACTTACAGCGCTCCCTGTAGAGCGCTGTAAGTAAAAAGTACGTGACGTGCTATGACCGTCATCGGTCCTTGAGTATTTCAAGGACCGTGACGGTCCTGGTACGTCAAGGGTCCTTAAGGGGTTAAATTTGATGGAAGTCCCCCCTTTAAAGGGTTAAAAAGCCCCATTTTAAAGGAACTAATTTAGTTATGAAAAAAATAATATATATTTTAAAC
The DNA here is from genome assembly GCA_037306005.1 of Rhinophrynus dorsalis. Classification (NCBI taxonomy): domain Eukaryota; kingdom Metazoa; phylum Chordata; class Amphibia; order Anura; family Rhinophrynidae; genus Rhinophrynus; species Rhinophrynus dorsalis. Next base: position 58,604,064 of record CM074728.1, read on the forward strand.
TTGCTTTATTCAGAAGACTAGATTATTACAAAAAAAAAAAAAGAAGTACTCTGAACACTAGCTGGCATTGCTGAACAGCTGAACACAAAGCGTTTCACCTGTTATAACTTTTGAATGAATGATCTTCCATCATTTATGGTTTGGGCACAGGACTTTATGAAGGCAAATTAAAGCAAAACTCTCATGTGAATAACATTGACCCAATACTTTACTAACCTATAGATATGCAAAGTCATATTGTCCTTAAGCTCCATAAGTCAGGGGTATTGAAGAAAAATACTTTGGCAAGAACCAGAGGACAGGCAGCACAGACATCTTAGGGGTTAGGGGTCATCTACATTAGTAAAGTATTGGGGGGCAATGTTAGTCACATGACAGTTCCTCTTTAAGGAAGATGTTTTCCCCCTTCTTTATTCAGACAACCTCACTATATAGTATCCAGATAATGCACACATTAGCCAGATTTCTGACTTGAGCTTTAATATGTGCTCATGTATTCATTGGCAACAAAAGGTGTATAACATCAATGAAAGCATAGATCTCCTAAAATGGAAGTGACCAGGCCACATAGCAAGAAGACCTGACAGAAAACAGACCAAACTAATTCTGGAATGGATGCCACTCAATACAAAAGCCCAAGAAGAACACCAAAGACAAGATGGGTAGATGAAAAAAACAAATTTGTTGGTACAAAGTGGCAACAAAAAGGCACAGAACCAAAGTTGTTGGAAACTTGCCGAAGAGGCCTTCATCCTGCAGTGGATGAACAACAGCTGAAAATGCTGAGATTCTATTATAGACAGATCAATAGAGACAGAGAGAGAACAAGAGAGGCAGCGCCAGTGGGAGTTTTCATCATAAGAAAAGTATTGGCAATTTTATTTGTCTCAGCATTTCGGTCCAACCCGTGGACCTTTATCAAGATCAAGGGTTGGACTGAAACATTGACACAAAATTGCCAATACTTGCATATGATGGCAAGTCCCACTGGTGCTGCTCAGGGGAGGGCTGGCCTGGGGGGCAAGGGGGCAATTGCCCCCCAGGCTGGTCATGAATTTGGGTCAGTGGGCCACTGCCTCACTCAATTTCCCATTTGCTGCTGTAAATAGAGTAAACAGAATTTAAGGAGCTACATGAGTATTGTAGCTCCATTTCAATTGTAAGCTCTGCGGTATCACTAGTGTTGCTCCATTTCAATTGTAAGCTCTGCGGTATCACTAGTGTTGCTCCATTTCAATTGTAAGCTCTGCGGTATCACTAGTGTTGCTCCATTTCAATTGTAAGCTCTGCGGTATCACTAGTGTTGCTCCATTTCAGTTGTAAGCTCTGCGGTATCACTAGTGTAGATCCATTTCAATTGTAAGCTCTGTGGTATCACTAGTGTAGATCCATTTCAATTGTAAGCTCTGTGGTATCACTAGTGTAGATCCATTTCAACTGTAAGCTCTGTGGTATCACTAGTGTAGATCCATTTCAATTGTAAGCTCTGTGGTATCACTAGTGTAGATCCATTTCAATTGTCATCTCTGTGATATCAATAGTGTACTACCATTTCAGTTATAAGCTCTGAGGTATCACTTGACTTAATCCATAACATTAATGCCAGCGATAACATTAACAAAAGGGGTTGAGTTGGGACATGGGACTGGAGAAGTAATAGAAACATGCCACTTAATTGTACTTGACCCCCAGGCCAAAAGTTGCCAGCCCTCCCCTGGTGCTGTTTCTTTTGTTCTGTATTTATTAAAGGGATAGTAATACTTTGTTTTATCTTTATTTTATTTTGTAGGCATTAAAAAAACATGAAGAACGATATAAGTCGTATGTCTCAAACCTTTATGGTTTAAGAGATATTCACAAGCAAAGTATACCCCCCCTTGTTCAGCCAGATCAGAAGGGAGGTGCCCAGGTAGACTGCAGAGTGGGACAATCTTCAATTAAGATAAGGGAAAAAGCTGAAAAGCTTGTCAAGGGGGGCAGGGATTTCATTCTTTTCATATAATGAAGATTGTCCCCTGCTGTTATCTGTCTGGTCTTACAACCAGATTCACATCTGAGAAGAGAGGGCTTACACTAGGTAAAAGGGTCGGGAGGGGAAACTTTGCTTGTGAATATCTCATAAACCATAAAGGTTTGAGACATAAGACTTATATCATACTTCATGTTTTTTTAATGCCTACAAAATAAAATAAAGTTAAAACGAAGTATTACTATCCCCTTAAGAAAAGATTGTACACCTGGGCATTAAACAATGAACAGAGAGTGCTTCCATCTTTCCCAAATATTATATATATATTATATATTTTCTCACATGCGCACACAACATATTTTATCTAAAACAGAAGCAGTTAAAAAGGTATGAGTGTGTATGCTTATATTTTTTTTGTTGTTAATAAAATATATTTCTTTTGATAATATTCTTTGAATCTAAATAAAACTCGAACTAGTTGCATTGCTTTGGATACCTCTCTAACACGCAAATGGTTAAAGACCTGTGGGTTGTAATATTTGTGTTGTGCAAGCGATGTCACACATACAGTGTATAAGGTGTAATCAATGCCTAGTATCAGTGTCTGTGAAACATCTCTTGGTGATTCATCCCTAGGAAGTAGATGATGCTTGCACACAGAGATTGCCTCACCTTTCCTAGAATGTTAGAAGAGTCAGTCAGCCATACCCTGCAGTCCTGAAACTGCTCAGCCTAAGGAAACAATGGGTGGCGGTTATCTCACATCCCAACATTGTTCTTCTTTATGGAGGGGAAATGTGGCTCACCAGTGGTTGCTGGACTCCAGCTTCTGTCCATTGGCCAGCTGAGGATACGGAGAATTGGAGTCCAACCGTTGGAAAGCCACAGTTAGTCCACCCTCGGGTTAGAAAAATATTAGAAGAAAAATTGAGCCATATTGGGGAAAACAAACTTCCCCACAGGAGACACAAATTCCCTTTGATATAAAAAGAGGGCTTTTGATCCCATTAATGCTAGTAAACTTTCCAGCACATTGCAATGTATTAGAGGTCTCATTAGCGCTCAATGGCTTAAAACATCATTTAACCTGGACCTGTCACCTTAAAGTGGAACTGTCACCCAAAGTAAACCCCTATGTTTTTAAATATCAACAGTAGCCCCAAACGCCCAGTTTTATGTGAAATAAATTGATCTCTTACTTTTGAATACAATTTTTATTGTCACATGCAATGAGGGAGAGAGTAGCCACCTTGACAAACTAGTACATGATGGACGGCTCTCCCATGTCCTACTCACTGTCAATCTTTGTGCAAGTGCCTGCCCCTTCTCTATTGACCAGGCACTCAAGAGAGCTACCAACCAATGTACCATATATTTTCTAGTGTAGCTAGAGTTCACTTTAAAAATGCTGCACAAAAACTAGCATGCAACGTAAAGGCGCAATAACCATGTTGCCTTGATGAAAAGGGCAACATGAGAATCTCGCGCTGTTGATGCAGTGTGAGATTCTCATGTCACACTGTTAAACATCCCTGACACCTGCTTCTAGTGTAGTGCCAGCATAAAAACGCAAGTACACTAAAGACATCTTTTGAGTGAGCTACTTTTCTGTATGACGTGGTTCATGTCACTGCAACCCGCATCCTCCATATAATGTTTTAAAGTTCCCCCCTCACTCCCCTTTCCCTAATGTCAGCTGTAAGCTGACAGCAGGAGATCCTGGATGCAGCAGGCAGCTCTTCAGCAGAGCCAGAACACCGAAATCCAAAAAGAAATACTTCATTACAACGGTCTACAAAGTGTGCTTGCAAACCAGGTACACTTTGTAGACCGATTCAATGAAGTATTTCTTTTTAGATTTCGGCTCTGCTGAAGAGCCGCCTCGAGTCAGCCAACACGAATCTCCTGCTGTCAGCTGTGACAGGAGGAACTTTAAAACGTTATATCTCTCAAACCGTAGCAGTTTGAGAGATGGCACTGGGATTGTTTAGTTTTTTGTTTTTTTTAATAGCTACAATATTTCCTTTTGTTTTACAAAGAGATTAATATCCCTTTAAGCCAAATGAGAATTTGTGAGGTCTGGCACTGATGTTGGATGAGAAGGCCTAGCTCGCGATCAGCTTTGCAATGCGTTGCATACCTCTCTTGCACTCAAAGGGTTAATCCTTCTGCATGAGGCCCCACAATATGTACTCATCCTCTTGATATTAGAATCTATTTGTGACTAGAAGTTGAGTGGAAATTTCCAGCTCTGTGTTGTATCTGGATTCATGGGCAAGCAAACACACTTGGGTTATTTACTCTGGTTTACAACACTCACTTCTGTTTACTTCTGTCCCTATGAAAGCCTCTGATATGCTAGTAAAAAAAATGGAGCAACCCAGCAGCACTAAGGGGACAAATACAGATTCACTAAACACCCATTTATTTAAAGGGATAGTAATACTTTGTTTTATCTTTATTTTAGTTTGTAGGCATTAAAAAAACATGAAGAACGATATAAGTCTTATCTCTCAAACCTTTATGGTTTGAGAGATATTCACACGCAAAGTTTCCCCTCCCGCCCCTTTTACCTAGTGTAAGCCATCTCTTCTCAGATGTGGAATCCAGTCCATAGACCAGACAGATAACAGAAGGGGGCGATCTTCTTCCTATGAGAACAATGAAAGCCCTGCCCCCTTGACAAGTTTTTCAGGTTTTTCCCTTATCTTAATTGAAGATTGTCCCTCTCTGCAGTCTACCTGGGCACCTCCCTTCTGATCTGGCTGAGCAGTGTTACATCAGTAAAAGGGGCGGGAGGGGGATACTTTGTCATTGAATTACTCTTGAACTACAACTCTGACAGAATTGAAATAACACTCTCCAAAGTCCGAATACTATGATGATTAATTAGAGCTGATTTATTATGAAACATTACTATACCTTTAAAGGGTTTCAGGGTTTATTCTGTTGGGTGAAACAAGGGAACTCCTACATAGAGATGTTTTGCAATTTAATTTAACTCATATTTTTTGGTGCAATACTTCCATGGCCTGAAATGTTAAAGGGATAGTAATGTTTCACAAAAACAGCAGCTCCAATTAATCTTCATAGCATTTGGGCCATGGAGAGTGGTATTTCAGTACTGTCAGAGTTGTAGTTCAAGAGTCATTGAATGATAAAGTATCCCCCTCCCTCCCCTTTTACCTAGTGTAAGCCACCTCTCCTCAGATGTGGAGACTGGTCCACCGACCAGACAGCTCAAAGCAAGGGACAATCTTCTTACTGTGAGAACAATGAAAACTCTGCCCCCACTGACAGGTTTTTCAGGGTTTCCCTTATGTTAATTGAAGATTGTCTCTCTGCAATCCACTTTGACACCACTTTGATGCACTGATGTGAGCAGTGTTATATCAGTAAAAGGGGAGGGAGGGGGATACTGTCATTGAATTACTCTTGAACTACAACACTGACAGAATTGAAATAACACTCTCCATGGCCCAAATACTATGAAGATTAATCGGAGTTGCTTTTATTATGAAACAATACTATCCCTTTAAGGGCGCACCATTTCTACAGCAGTCTATACACAGCTCCATCTAACTCTTTAACAGGAGCACCACTAATATTTCAGGCCTTGGCAGCACTGTACCCATACAGTGAAGTTTAACCCTTTGGGTGCCAGAGGTGGACTCTAGCACTCAAACGGTTAAAATGCAATATGTGTTGAATAAATGATCGGCAGTGGGACTGCTCAGGTTTCACTCAGCAGGCTAAACCCTGCAATAAACAGTTTTTTCCATTTTAAGTGTCACTATCACTTTAAAGGAATTGGCGTTTGGGGAATTCAGGGCGGGGGGGACAGCTTCTCAATGGGAGAAAAATAAATTAAGGTTCCCAAAACAAGCATGGATTTCAGTGGGGCTTTTAACCATTTGATTGTCAGAGAGATAACGCATTGCAAAGCAATGCGTTGCGTACCTCTCTGGCACTCAAACGGTTAACCTCTTCAATGCTAGAGATCATTGCTTTGCAATTCATTGGAGATCTATTACTCAAAGTGTTAAAGTCTCCAATTAAAATCAATGGGAATTTGAGGAATTTCTGTTTGTCCCCTAGGGTGCAGTTGAATTGTTCTACTATTGTCTTTTGTACATAAGGCCCAAGGCATGTGTAACTAACCAGCACTTTCCATTCAAATAATGAGACACAGAGGGCCATATGTACAGATAACCAGGGGAGAAATTCTGCAGCAAACCAACTGCACCATGCGGCTGTATTCTAATTCACAGACTTCCATTTGAGAAGCAGCGAGATGGAGAGCTTGCTAACACTCAGTGAGTTTGAAGTCCCATTTATAGAACAGTAAACCCTCCGGCCTAAATAAACTAAAATGCTGGATATGTGCCCTTGATTACCGCTAACATGTTCCGGAAGCCAACAAGCTAAAGCGGAATTTCACCATAGTTAAAATCGCCCTGCAATAATTAGGCAGATGGTGACTAGCTTAATAAGTTATCTTATCTCTCAGAACTAGATGATTCTAAAGAAATCCGTAATCTTCAGAGACTGACGGGCAAGTTAGTGCAGTCTGCTCTGTCAGTCACTTCCAGTTACCTTGTGGCACAGTGCAATGCTTCTTCGAGGAGACTGGGACTGACAGCAGAGGCGCACAGACAAGATGTCTGCGCTGATGTCTGGCTTCTGGTCTCGGTAGATTAAGGATTTATTTAGAATCGTCAATTATTATTAAAGGGAGAGTAATAATTTGTTTTACCTTTCTTTTATTTTGTAGGCATTAAAAAAACATGAAGAACAATTTAAGTCTTATCTCTCAAACCTTTATGGTTTGAGAGATATTTACAAGCAAAGTTGCCCCTTTTACCTAGTGTAAGCCATCTCTTCTCAGATGTGGAATCTGGTTGAAAGACCAGACACATAACAGAAGGGGACAATCTTCTTCCTATGAAAACCCTGCCCCCCTTGACAAGTTTTTTAGGTTTTTCCCTTATCTTAATTGAAGATTGTCCCTCTCTGCAGTCTACCTGGGCACCTCCATTCTGATCTGGCTGAGCAGTGTTACATCAGTAAAAGGGGCGGGAGGGGGATAACTTTGTCATTGAATTACTCTTGTACTACAACTCTGACAGAATTGAAATAACACTCTCCAAAGTCCAAATACTATGATGATTAATTAGAGCTACTTTTATTATGAAACATTACTATCCCTTTAAGCTAGTCGCCATCTGCCTAATTACTGCAGGGCGACTAATTATTGTGAAAGTTCCTTTTTAATACACAGTCATACAGCCGATCCAGCAGAGTTCCCTTAAGAAGAAGAAGCAGCCTGCTCTTTCTGGCTGTGATTGGTTACTAGCGCTATGGGAGCTAGGACTGACAACTCAGTCCCCCCCCCACAGAGCCAATTCTCTCCCATAGAGCTACATTCTCAAGTGCTTTTGGCTCTACACAACTGCACTGGGTCTATGGGGGACTGAGAAAACAGTCCCATCTCCCACAGTGCCACACGCTGATCATGAATAGGAAGCAGAGCTCTGTGGGATCATTCATGTGACTGTATTAACCCCCTTAAGTACTGGACCAAGTTAAAGGGACTGTAATGTCCCATAAAAACTTTTAATAGTTTTCTAGAGCCTTAGAAAATAAGCAGAATGTTGCAAACCCTATCTCTCAAACCGCTATAGTTTAAGAGATATTTGCACTGAAAGTTCGCCCCTCTCTCTCCTTCTCCTGACGTCAGTGTCTAGCTGACAGCAGGAGATTCCGGTCCGAGGACCAGCAGTCAGCTCTGCAACAGAGCCAAGATCACGTTATCTATAAAGAATTAATTCATTGGAAATGTCTACAAAGTGTGCTTGCTAACCAGGCACACTTTGTAGATCTTTCCAATTAATTCATTCTTTATGGATAACACAATTTCGGCTCTGCTGCAGAGCCTCCTCGAGTCATACAACTCGATTCTCCTGCTGTCAGCTTTACAGCTGACATCAGGGGAACGGGAGGGAGGGTAGAACTTTGAATCCCAATATCTCTCGAACCATAACAGTTTGAGAGATAGAAAATAAGCAGAATGGTGCAAACCCTAAGGGTTTATAAAACTATAAAAAGTTTTTATGGGACATTACTGTCCCTTTAACGGTAGTCAGGAGCGCATAGCCAGCAGTTTAGATAGTTTAGGGTAGGAGGACTTACTGTTCCTTTAAGTCATTGTGAATGTGGAGATTTTGTAGTGTCCTCCATAATATAGTTGATTTACCCCAGAATTGTTTGTTCTTTTTAGTGCATAAAGCTCAAGGACAACACTTAGGAAGAATAGATATTTTGTAGTACATTTCCTGCTGGGCTAAACAAGGCCGCTAAGCTATACTGAGGTTTTATTTTAACTTGTATTATTTTAGTAATGTGTGTTTAGGAAAACATTTTACCTGCCGGCTTTCTCTTTCTGTCATTCTGTACATCTAATTTGTAGCTTTTGTTTAATTACTCATGTTCCTTCCAAATTCAGTGATGTGAGTGCCCTCTACCTGTAGTGTGTATAAAGCACTGCGGACAACCTGAGGCCCTGCAGCTGCTGAGGACTATAATTCCCATCATCGTTGCCCAACTGGAGAGTTTCGGGTTGCCAAGTCCTGGTGACTGAACCGTTTTTTGTAAAAGATAACAAAATCTCAATTGTATTTGATAATTTTATTTCCATAAGATCATAAAACAGGGGGTTAAATGGCAATCTGAAAGTGCAGAGACAGTACACATTTTACAGATATCTCTGATGTTGCGCAAGTGTTAGAAATGATAGGACTGAGCCAATCATTTCAGTTGTGTCAGCCCTTTCAAACTGCAGTTCAACTCCCCTGTCATGATAGCTCTGCGTGGGCTTTTTATGGGTGCTATTCTGTGTTCTGCCAACGGGGCACACAAGCTTTGGCTCTCCAGCTGTTGGAGACAACGCCTTCCATCAACAAGCAGTAAATATCCCTTTTAACCCCCTGAACACTTAACCTCTTAGATTCTAGATATGCCAATGCAAGTGGCTTAAAACCAAACTTAAATTAATGGGAAGTTTGATTCGTTCCTCTATAGTTCAAATGATTTCCCTAGAATTGCTTCAGTTCTTTACACTTCAGTCTCATAGCTCCTATTGTAGATACACTTGAGACACAGACTCCTCTTACAGACTGCATGTAGAGGGCACTTTTATCACTGAAAGTGGAGGAAAGATGAAGAACCGAACTTGCAGTTTCAAATACAGAAAAATAAATAAAGAAAAAAACAGATGCTAAAGTAATACTTCAAAATAAAGCATTACATATGTTCCACAGTGCACTGGGAGACCTCATTAGCATCCAACGGGTTAACCATTGGACTGAAAGTGGGGTAAGCAATGCTCTTGCTTTCAAAAAGGAGTAAATCCCCCATTTGATTAGTTTTTTTTGTGTAATTATGGTGCACAAATGTTGCCTCAGAATTGCTCCTTTTCTCTCATTGTACAAATGCTCCATTACCTGATAATGTTAGGAGCAGTGATGTAACTTGCAATAAAGAAAAAGAGAAAGCACAAGGCGGACAAGGAGTGCAAATTTAAGTGTAGTATTTAACACATCCTATCCTATCCTTATAATATAAAAGGCCAGATGTACGTTTGTCCAATGCAGTCATGCGCAGTAGAGACTGCCCGATCACACAGAATGCTGGCCCATGTACACAGGATTTTACACTAGTTCATAAATAAAAAGTGTATACACTAATGCACTCACATTTTCCACATCTTGGGGTCAAGAGTATCGAGGTCCCAGCGTCCTCTTAGTCGTTAATACTGCGTCCTTTTAAGTCCATCGGATCCAAAGAGGAGTTATGTCCAGATGTTGGTGTCCTCTTCTGGGAACGATGCTAGCCTAGCTGCCATGCAACACTGCCGAAGGTGGTTGTGGTTTCTGAACCAATATGGCCATGTCCAGCTGGACTGGAAAGGACGCAGTATTAATGGCTAAGAGGGGGCTGGGACTCCGATACGCTTTACCCCAAGGTGGGGAAAATTTGACTGCAATGCTGCATATGCTTTTTATTTATGAATGTGTTAAAGGGACAGTAATGTTCAATAAAAAAATCTTGTTTTGTAGTGTTTAAAAAAAATAAATTATATGGCACAAGTCTTATCTCTCAAACCTTTAAAGTTTGAGAGACATTCACATGTCAAGTTTCCCTTCTCCTGATGTCAGCTATAAAGTGGACAGCAGGAGATCCGTGTCGGCTGACACGAGAAGGCTTTTCAGCAGAGCCGCAATAGCGATATTGGAAAATAACTACTTCATTGGAACAGTCTACAAAGTGTGCTTACAAACCAGGTACACTTTGTAGACCTTTCCAATCAAATAATTATTTTCCAGTGTTGCAATTTCGGGTCCTCTTGAAGAGCCCTCTGTACCAGGACCGGGATCTCCTGCTGTCAGCAGAGCGATGACGTCAGGAGAAGGGGAGGGAGGGGGGAACTTTACATACAGATAGCTCTCAAACCGTAAAGGTTTGAGAGATAGGATTTGTGCCATATAATTTATTTTTTAATCGCTACAAAACAAGAAAACTGTTTTATGGGATATTAGTGTCCCTTTAATAAATACTACTTAGATTTGCACCTTCTTGTTTGCCTTGTGCACTCTCTTACCTTCCTTGCCAGTTTCGTTGTTGTTGGATAGCAGAACCACTTTTGGAGGAGCAGCATGGGCAACAGAAGAGGGGACAATTAATAACCGAGACATATCATCGTGATCACTGAATTATCTCATCTATTACATTCCCATCTCATCTACATTTCCATTGGACACAAAAGGAACTGTGTAATAATATAATTACAATAAGGTCAGATTTTTTTTTATATATATCTCTACTTATTACTGACTTCAGTGAACTAATCAGTGACTTATAGGGATATATATATATATATATAATCCTTTTAGGATTTGGTTTTATTGTTTTTATTTTACCCTAATAAATTTTCATACTGAACCCTTATGTTGCTTCCATTACCTCCATTGTAAACCTTATTTATATTATTCTCATCCAAATCTATTCCAGCCTGCGTCATACATTATCCCTTCACGAGTACCCCACAATATTCTGACCATTCGGAGTATTTGTATTTCCTGGTGATGTAACTTGTTGTTATATGGTCATGTGGACAGATGCAGTACAAATGCCCGGGTCACCCTATGGATCAACACTAAAGAGGTGAACTTCTGGGGCAAACCAAAATGCACAGGGGACATAGGATGAAGTGGGAAATCAATTAACCATTTCAACGCTGGAGCCACTAAGTTGTGCGTGTCTGTGTGACATAGGAAAACTCCCAGCATGCCCAGGGATGGACAAAAATATGAAAACTTTTGAAGCCAGACACATTTCCTAGGAGCCAATAAGCATGAGAATGTACATAGATGTTTATAACATACCCCCCAAAATGCAGGACTCAGAAGTCATTTCAGGAGCTCTGGTTTCCAATCTCCTGGGATTTAAACACCCTTGAATATGCATTGGAGACCCCTCTAGCATTTGAGGGGTTAAAAAGCTAATTTCCATATGATGCAATTGTGATTTGCTCCTTACTGTGCAGTTGGTTTTCCCCAGAATTGCTGCAGTTTACTATCGGACATTAGGCCCCATGGCCTATTAGGTCTCATTCAAACAGGCATTTAAAAAGTTACTGTTTTCAGCTCCTCAAAAGAAAACAAACATAAATTAGACCTCTTGAACGCCATGTAGGTGTTCCAACAAGTGCTACTAGGAGAGCACTATGCAAGTCCAACACAGGTTGCCAAAGATTTTATATGTTGATGCATGAACCCCCTGGGGAAAATGCACTAAGTTGTGACAAAGAGGCAATGAGAAGGAGATGACATCTCCCGTAAGATCCTTTCTTCGGCTCCTATGTTATTCTGTGGAGCCCAATGCACAGCATGAAAGATTTAAGTGCAAAGACTAGAAAATGTTATGGTGAACGGTGACTCAAGTACCTGGATCTGATAGTTCCTTAAGCACCCTTCCGTGTATACTTAGTTCTGTAATAGCAAGAGACTTATACTTAATATTTATTTATTCACTTTCATCAAGCATAGTGCCCTGTGACTGCAAGAAAGCTAATGTAGTACCACTGTTCAAAAAGTGGGCAACAGCCAAACCAGGAAATTATAGGCCTATGAGCTTGACTTCCATAGTGGGCAAGAAATTAGAATGGTTACTAACTGACAGTATTCAGAACTATGTGAAGACAAACAGTTATTAGTAGGAGCGAGAATAGTGCTTTGAAGAATAGATCATGCCAGACTAATTTACCTGCATTTTACAAAAGGGTAAGTAGTAATTTGAATAAGGTAGTTGCTGTTTATGTAATATACTTGGATTATGCAAATGCATTTGATACGTCTCACAACAGGTTACTGAATAAATTAAAAGGTACCTGTTTGGGCGGTGTTATCTGTACATGGATTGAGAACTGGTTAAATGACAGATAGCAGAGAGTTGTTGTAAATAGAACCTTTTCAAGTTGGGCGCCACAGGGTTCAGTCCTGGGTCCAATGCTTTTTCATTTATTAATGACGTAGAAGTGGGAGTTAAAAGTAGCTTCTCAAAATCTTTGCTGGTGACACTAACCTGTGTAAGGAAACGCATACAGAGCTGGATGTTTTTCTCTTAAGAAGAATTTGGAAAAACTGAATGAATGGACAGAAAAGTGGCAGATGACATTTAAGTCCGGGTCAAGATAAATAGACATATATATATAACAATGTGATAGCCATAAATAAACATCCTGTATTATAATTCGCGGTCATGCACAGTAGAGACTGCCCGTGACGCAGCTGATATGGAGCGGGGCGCTCCGAAATCAGACCGGAGCCCTCTCTGTGCACCTTCAGGGCAGTCTCTGCTGTGCATGACTGCACCGTGACCATCTGGCACTGTGGCCCGTGTACACGGGCTCTTCAACTAGTATATTACTAAAAGCCCAAGTAGAAGACCAAAAGATAAGATGGATTGATAGAATTACCAAATTTGTCTGTACACAGTAGCAACAAAAGGCACAGGACCAAAGTGGTTGGAGACTTGCTGAAGAGGTCTTCAACCTGCTGTGGACTGACAATGACTGAAGATGCTGATATTTATATTTTGAGCCTTGGCGAGGGCCTTCATAAGCAAATCATTTTGCTCTCATAAAATGGTCCCCCCTTCTAGGAAAAATCCCCCCTCCCTCTAGCCAATAGATAGGTGGACCTCCTACAGTACACCATCCTCATGCCAACAGACAAGTGGACCCCCTACAGTACACCCTCCCCATGCAGATAGACAGGTGGACCCCCTACAGTACCCTCCTCGTGCCAGTAGACAGGTGGACCCTCTACAGTACCCTCCTCGTGCCAATAGACAGGTGGACCCCCTACAGTACCCTCCTCATGCCAATAGACAGGTGGACCCCCTACAGTACCCTCCTCATGCCAATAGACAGGTGGACCCCCTACAGTACCCTCCTCGTGCCAGTAGACAGGTGGACCCCCTACAGTACACCCTCCTCCTGCCAATAGACAGATGGACCCCCTACAGTACACCCTCCTCCAACCGACAGGTGGACCCCCTACAGTACAACCTCCTCCCGCCAATAGACAGGTGGACCCCCTACAGTACACCTTCCTCCCGCTAATAGACAGGTGGACCCCCTACAGTATCCTCCTCATGCCAATAGCAGGTGGACCCCCTACAGTAGCCTCCACATGTCAATAGACAGGTGGACCCCCTACAGTACCCCCTTCATGCCAATAAACAGGTGGACCCCCTACAGTACACCCTCCTCATGCCAATAGACAGGTGGACCCTCTACAGTACCCTCCTCATGCCAATAGACAGGTGGACCCTCTACAGTACACCCTCCTCGTGCCAACAGACAGGTGGACCCGCTACAGTACACCCTCCTCATGCCAATAAACAGGTGGACCCCCTACAGTACACCCTCCTCCATCCAATAGACAGGTGGACCCCCTACAGTACACCCTCCTCCATCCAATAGACAGGTGGACCCCCTACAGTACCCTCCTCATGCCAATAGACAGATGAGCACCCAAAAGTACCCTCCTTGCACGAATCTCTAAGTGGATACCTACAGTGCTGCCCACCCAACAGACAGGCAGATACCTACTGTAACCCCATTTAAACAGATGTACATCTACAGTAGACAGGGGAATGTTATTTATCTACAAAGACCACTCTACATACTCATTAAACCACAAAGGGAAATTCCAACAGACTGTAACTGATGAATACACAGTAACCATGACACTTAATGGTGCTAAGTAACACCTGCAGCTTACAGTCAATTGTACATTGTTTTTACCCCAGACAGGAATATGCATTGTATAAACAGTAAACTTTACACTACTTTGATCTTGAACCAGGTCTAAAGCAGCGTTGTCTCTTCAGCTGTTAGGGACTACAGCTCCTATAATTCTCAAATATCCGTTGCCTGGTTGGGGATTATGTGAGTTGTAGTTCCCAACGGCTGGAGAGCCGACGGTTGCTTACCTAATCACTTTTAAGCAGTATATTATACACAGTGAACCAGTCCCTGCATTGACTCTAAGCAAGATCTCATACATAGTAAATGTGGGAAATGCACTGTTTTCAGTGTAGGATTTAATACACAGTAAACTAGACAGTGAACTGCTAGGCGTGACGAATACAAAGTAATCTTGATATTAGACTGGCTGCTGGGCATGACCCAGTACACAGTAAATTAGACTTTGACCTGATTTTATATCAAGACGCTAATGTGAAATCCACTCAACCCGAACTGGATCATAAAGAACACAATATACCCATTCGAGTGTCATAGGTGTACCCAACTATGCGCTGAACACCCCTTAGGAACACAAAGCGTTAACCCTTAAGAAGACACTGGACAGGTCGGCAACCCAAAGGCAGCATCATAACCCTGCTCACCTGTATACAGTGCACCCTACACTCATGTGTCCCACGGATGGGAATAGGACACTGACCACGTACTCACCTGTAGGCCGGTAGTGGGAGATCTGCCCTTCCTCTGCAGGTTGTCAGATCCAAGGAAGGGCGCTGGGTCAGACGATTTCCCCTACTCTCCCCGGGAGATCCGACCCTCTGACGTTAATGTTCACCCCACCCCTGCAAATCCTACCAGAGCAAGAGCTGACTACACCTCTTCCTCCCCGGCTACAAGTGCACACCCTCCTGTTCCCTGGGCCCCCACCCACCTCACTCCAGGTCCCCACCCTCCTCCTCTCTCTCCACTCCCTCCCCTGTTACTTTACAGTGATTCAGGCTAGAGTGTGAAAGTACAAGTTGTTTCATTCTGGGCTAACCCAAGTGCAACACAACTGGGGAATTAATTAAAATTGCCCAAACTCATTGATATAAATGGGACTTTTAACCCCTGGATTGCCTGAGAGATTTAAGCAATGCGTTGGAGATCTCTTTAGCATTCCATAGGTTAAAAGCCATGCTTAAATAAACTTTTTTAATGCCCTATGATGCAGTTGGTTTGCCCCAAAACCGCTCCAATTTTGATCAGTTCACTAAGAAACAGATAGGGGGCGCTGCGATTTATCGTTCATGAAGTAAAAGGGTTAAATATGCTGAAGGTTACATGTCAGTGTCTTTGTTAACCTCTTGCATGTTGGACTCATAAGGTGATGGACACAGAATAGATTGCACTTACATATCTGTACGATACGGTGCAGAGCTGTATAATAATCTGCACTTACACATCTGTACGATACGGTGCAGAGCGGTATAATATCCTGCACTTACACATCTGTACGATACGGTGCAGAGCTGTATAATAGCCTGCACTTACACATCTGTACGATACGGTGCAGAGCGGTATAATAACCTGCACTTACACATCTGTACGATACGGTGCAGAGCTGTACAATAACCTGCACTTACAAATTTGTATGATACGGTGCAGAGTTATATAATAACCTGCACTTACACATCTGTACAATACGGTGCAGAGCGGTATAATAACCTGCACTTACACATCTGTACAATACGGTGCAGAGCTGTATAATAACCAGCACTTACACATCTGTACGATACGGTGCAGAGCTGTATAATAACCTGCACTTACACATCTGTACGATACGGTGCAGAGCTGTATAATAATCTGCACTTACACATCTGTACGATACGGTGCAGAGCTGTATAATAACCTGCACTTACACATCTGTACGATACAGTGCAGAGCGGTATAATAACCTGCAGTTACAAGTCTGTATGATACAGTGCAGAGATATATAATAACCTGCAGTTAAAAGTCTATATGATACAGTGCAGAGGTATATAAGAACCTGCAGTTACAACTCTATATGATACAGTGCAGAGGTATATAATAACCTGCAGTTACAAGTCTATATAATACAGTGCAGAGGTATATAATAACCTGCAGTTACAACTCTATATGATACAGTGCAGAGGTATATAAGAACCTGCAGTTACAAGTCTATATGATACAGTGTAGAGGTATATAATAAACTGCAGTTACAAGTCTGTATGATACAGTGCAGAGGTATATAATAAACTGCAGTTACAAGTCTACATGATACAATGCAAAGGTATATAATAACCTGCAGTTACAAGTCTATATAATACAGTGCAGAGGTATATAATAACCTCCAGTTACAAGTCTGAATGATAAAGTGCACAGCTATATAATAACCTGCAGTTACAAGTCTGTATGACACAGTGCAGAGGTATATAATAAACTGCAGTTACAAGTCTACATGATACAGTGCAGAGGTATATAATAACCTGCAGTTACAAGTCTATATGATACAGTGCAGAGGTATATAATAACCTACAGTTACAAGTCTGTATGATACAGTGCAGAGCTATATAATAACCTGCAGTTAGAAGTCTGTAGGATACAGTGCAGAGGAATATAATAACCTGCAGTTACTAGTCTATATAATACAGTGCAGAGGTATATAATAACCTGCAGTTACAAGTCTGTATGATACAGTGCAGAGGTATATAATAAACTGCAGTTACAAGTCTACATGATACAGTGCAGAGGTATATAATAAACTGCAGTTACAAGTCTACATGATACAGTGCAGAGGTATATAATAACCTGCAGTTACAAGTCTATATAATACAGTGCAGAGCTATATAATAACCTGCAGTTACAAGTCTGTATGATACAGTGCAGAGGTATATAAGAACCTGCAGTTACAAGTCTGTATGATACAGTGCAAAGGTATATAAAAACCTCCAGTTACAAGTCTATATGATAGAGTGCAGAGCTATATAATAACCTGCAGTCACAAGTCTACCTGATACATTGCAGAGGTATATAATAACCTGCAGTTACAAGTCTATATAATAGAGTGCAGGGGTATATAATAACCTGTAGTTACAAGTCTGTATGATACAGTGCAGAGCTATATAATAACCTGCAGTCACAAGTCTACCTGATACATTGCAGAGGTATATAATAACCTGCAGTTACAAGTCTATATAATACAGTGCAGGGGTATATAATAACCTGCAGTTACAAGTCTGTATGATACAGTGCAGAGCTATATAATAACCTGCAGTTACAAGTCTGTATGATACAGTGCAGAGGTATATAATAAACTGCAGTTACAAGTCTACATGATACAGTGGAGAGGTATATAATAACCTGCAGTTACAAGTCTATATAATACAGTGCAGAGGTATATAATAACCTCCAGTTACAAGTCTAAATGATACAGTGCACAGCTATATAATAACCTGCAGTTAGAAGTCTGTATGACACAGTGCAGAGGTATATAATAAACTGCAGTTACAAGTCTACATGATACAGTGCAGAGGTATATAATAAACTGCAGTTACAAGTCTACATGATACAGTGCAGAGGTATATAATAACCTGCAGTTACAAGTCTATATGATACAGTGCAGATGTATATAATAACCTGCAGTTACAAGTCTATATGATACAGTGCAGAGATATATAATAACCTGCAGTTAGAAGTCTGTAGGATACAGTGCAGAGGAATATAATAACCTGCAGTTACAAGTCTATATAATACAGTGCAGCGGTATATAATAACCTGCAGTTACAAGTCTATATAATACAGTGCAGAGGTATATAATAACCTGCAGTTACAAGTCTGTATGATACAGTGCAGAGGTATATAAGAACCTGCAGTGACAAGTCTGTATGATACAGTGCAAAGGTATATAAAAACCTCCAGTTACAAGTCTATATGATAGAGTGCAGAGCTATATAATAACCTGCAGTCACAAGTCTACCTGATACATTGCAGAGGTATATAATAACCTGCAGTTACAAGTCTGTATGATACAGTGCAGAGCTATATAATAACCTACAGTTACAAGTCTGTATGATACAGTGCAGAGGTATATAATAAACTGCAGTTACAAGTCTACATGATACAATGCAAAGGTATATAATAACCTGCAGTTACAAGTCTATATAATACAGTGCAGAGGTATATAATAACCTCCAGTTACAAGTCTGTATGATACAGTGCAGAGCTATATAATAACCTGCAGTTAGAAGTCTGTAGGATACAGTGCAGAGGAATATAATAACCTGCAGTTACAAGTCTATATAATACAGTGCAGCGGTATATAATAACCTGCAGTTACAAGTCTATATAATACAGTGCAGAGGTATATAATAACCTGCAGTTACAAGTCTGTATGATACAGTGCAGAGGTATATAAGAACCTGCAGTGACAAGTCTGTATGATACAGTGCAAAGGTATATAAAAACCTCCAGTTACAAGTCTATATGATAGAGTGCAGAGCTATATAATAACCTGCAGTCACAAGTCTACCTGATACATTGCAGAGGTATATAATAACCTGCAGTTACAAGTCTGTATGATACAGTGCAGAGCTATATAATAACCTACAGTTACAAGTCTGTATGATACAGTGCAGAGGTATATAATAAACTGCAGTTACAAGTCTACATGATACAATGCAAAGGTATATAATAACCTGCAGTTACAAGTCTATATAATACAGTGCAGAGGTATATAATAACCTCCAGTTACAAGTCTGAATGATACAGTGCACAGCTATATAATAACCTGCAGTTACAAGTCTGTATGACACAGTGCAGAGGTATATAATAAACTGCAGTTACAAGTCTACATGATACAGTGCAGAGGTATATAATAACCTGCAGTTACAAGTCTATATGATACAGTGCAGAGGTATATAATAACCTACAGTTACAAGTCTGTATGATACAGTGCAGAGCTATATAATAACCTGCAGTTAGAAGTCTGTAGGATACAGTGCAGAGGAATATAATAACCTGCAGTTACTAGTCTATATAATACAGTGCAGAGGTATATAATAACCTGCAGTTACAAGTCTGTATGATACAGTGCAGAGGTATATAATAAACTGCAGTTACAAGTCTACATGATACAGTGCAAAGGTATATAAAAACCTCCAGTTACAAGTCTATATGATAAGAGTGCAGAGCTATATAATAACTTGCAGTCACAAGTCTACATGATACATTGCAGAGGTATATAATAACCTGCAGTTACAAGTCTATATAATACAGTGCAGAGGTATATAATAAACTGCAGTTACAAGTCTATATAATACAGTGCAGAGGTATATAATAACCTGCAGTTACAAGTCTACATGATACAGTGCAGATGTATATAATAACCTGCAGTTACAAGTCTATATGATACAGTGCAGATGTATATAATAACCTACAGTTACAACTCTATACGATACAGTGCAGAGCTATATAATAACTTACAGTTACAAGTCTATATGATACAGTGCAGAGGTATATAATAACCTACAGTTACAAGTCTGTATGATACAGTGCAGAGCTATATAATAACCTGCAGTTAGAAGTCTGTAGGATACAGTGCAGCAGAATATAATAACCTGCAGTTACTAGTCTATATAATACAGTGCAGAGGTATATAATAACCTGCAGTTACAAGTCTGTATGATACAGTGCAGAGGTATATAATAACCTGCAGTTACTAGTCTATATAATACAGTGCAGAGGTATATAATAACCTGCAGTTACAAGTCTGAATGATACAGTGCTCAGCTATATAATAACTTGCAGTTACAAGTCTGTATGATACAGTGCAGAGGTATATAATAAACTGCAGTTACAAGTCTACATGATACAGTGCAGAGGTATATAATAACCTGCAGTTACAAGTCTATATAATAAAGTGCAGAGGTATATAATAACCTCTAGTTACAAGTCTATATGATAGAGTGCAGAGTTATATCATAACCTGCAGTCACAAGTCTATATGATAGAGTGCATAGCTATATCATAACCTGCAGTCACAAGTCTACATGATACATTGCAGAGGTATATAATAACCTGCAGTTACAAGTCTATATAATACAGTGCAGAGGTATATAATAAACTGCAGTTACAAGTCTACATGATACAGTGCAGAGGTATATAATAAACTGCAGTTATAAGTCTACATGATACAGTGCAGAGGTATATAATAACCTGCAGTTACAAGTCTATATGATACAGTGCAGATGTATATAATAACCTACAGTTACAAGTCTATACGATACAGTGCAGATGTATATAATAACCTGCAGTTACAAGTCTATATAATACAGTCAGAGGTATATAATAACCTACAGTTACAAGTCTGTATGATACAGTGCAGAGGTATATAAGAACCTGCAGTTACAAGTCTGTATGATACAGTGCAAAGGTATATAAAAACCTCCAGTTACAAGTCTATATGATAGAGTGCAGAGCTATATAATAACCTGCAGTCACAAGTCTACCTGATACATTGCAGAGGTATATAATAACCTGCAGTTACTAGTCTATATAATACAGTGCAGAACTATATAATAACCTGTAGTTACAAGTCTATATGATACAGTGCAGAGGTATATAATAACCTGCAGTTACAAGTCTATATGATACAGTGCAGAGGTATATAATAACCTACAGTTACAAGTCTACATGATACAGTGCAGAGGTATAAAATAACCTGCAGTTACAAGTCTGTATGATAGAGTGCAGAGCTATATAATAACCTGCAGTCACAAGTCTACCTGATACATTGCAGAGGTATATAATAACCTGCAGTTACAAGTCTATATAATACAGTGCAGAGGTATATAATAACCTGCAGTTACAAGTCTGAATGATACAGTGCACAGCTATATAATAACCTGCAGTTACAAGTCTGTATGACACAGTGCAGAGGTATATAATAAACTGCAGTTACAAGTCTACATGATACAGTGCAGAGGTATATAATAACCTGCAGTTACAAGTCTATATAATACAGTGTAGAGGTATATAATAACCTCCAGTTACAAGTCTATATAATACAGTGTAGAGGTATATAATAACCTGCAGTCACAAGTCTACATGATACATTGCAGAGATATATAATAACTTGCAGTTACAAGTCTATATAATATAGTGCAGAGGTATATAATAAACTACAGTTACAAGTCTACATGATACAGTGCAGAGGTATATAATAAACTGCAGTTACAAGTCTACATGATACAGTGCAGAGGTATATAATAACCTGCAGTTACAAGTCTACATGATACAGTGCAGATGTATATAATAACCTGCAGTTACAAGTCTATATGATACAGTGCAGAGGTATATAATAACCTGCAGTTACAAGTCTATATGATACAGTGCAGAGGTATATAATAACCTACAGTTACAAGTCTGTATGATACAGTGCAGAGCTATATAATAACCTGCAGTTAGAAGTCTGTAGGATACAGTGCAGAGGTATATAATAACCTGAAGTTACTAGTCTATATAATACAGTGCAGAGGTATATAATAACCTACAGTTACAAGTCTGTATGATACAGTGCAGAGGTATATAATAACCTGCAGTTACTAGTCTATATAATACAGTGCAGAGGTATATAATAACCTGCAGTTACTAGTCTATATCATACAGTGCAGAGGTATATAATAACCTGCAGTTACAAGTCTATATGATACAGTGCAGAGGTATATAATAACCTGCAGTTACAAGTCTATATGATACAGTGCAGAGGTATATAATAACCTACAGTTACAAGTCTACATGATACAGTGCAGAGGTATAAAATAACCTGCAGTTACAAGTCTATATAATACAGTGCAGAGGTATATAATAACCTGCAGTTACAAGTCTATATAATACAGTGCAGAGGTATATAATAACCTGCAGTTACAAGTCTGTATGATACAGTGCAGAGGTATATAAGAACCTGCAGTTACAAGTCTGTATGATACAGTGCAAAGGTATATAAAAACCTCCAGTTACAAGTCTATATGATAGAGTGCAGAGCTATATAATAACCTGCAGTCACAAGTCTACCTGATACATTGCAGAGGTATATAATAACCTGCAGTTACAAGTCTATATAATAGAGTGCAGGGGTATATAATAACCTGTAGTTACAAGTCTGTATGATACAGTGCAGAGCTATATAATAACCTGCAGTCACAAGTCTACCTGATACATTGCAGAGGTATATAATAATCTGCAGTTACAAGTCTATATAATACAGTGCAGGGGTATATAATAACCTGCAGTTACAAGTCTGTATGATACAGTGCAGAGCTATATAATAACCTGCAGTTACAAGTCTGTATGATACAGTGCAGAGGTATATAATAAACTGCAGTTACAAGTCTACATGATACAGTGGAGAGGTATATAATAACCTGCAGTTACAAGTCTATATAATACAGTGCAGAGGTATATAATAACCTCCAGTTACAAGTCTAAATGATACAGTGCACAGCTATATAATAACCTGCAGTTAGAAGTCTGTATGACACAGTGCAGAGGTATATAATAAACTGCAGTTACAAGTCTACATGATACAGTGCAGAGGTATATAATAAACTGCAGTTACAAGTCTACATGATACAGTGCAGAGGTATATAATAACCTGCAGTTACAAGTCTATATGATACAGTGCAGATGTATATAATAACCTGCAGTTACAAGTCTATATGATACAGTGCAGAGATATATAATAACCTGCAGTTAGAAGTCTGTAGGATACAGTGCAGAGGAATATAATAACCTGCAGTTACAAGTCTATATAATACAGTGCAGCGGTATATAATAACCTGCAGTTACAAGTCTATATAATACAGTGCAGAGGTATATAATAACCTGCAGTTACAAGTCTGTATGATACAGTGCAGAGGTATATAAGAACCTGCAGTGACAAGTCTGTATGATACAGTGCAAAGGTATATAAAAACCTCCAGTTACAAGTCTATATGATAGAGTGCAGAGCTATATAATAACCTGCAGTCACAAGTCTACCTGATACATTGCAGAGGTATATAATAACCTGCAGTTACAAGTCTGTATGATACAGTGCAGAGCTATATAATAACCTACAGTTACAAGTCTGTATGATACAGTGCAGAGGTATATAATAAACTGCAGTTACAAGTCTACATGATACAATGCAAAGGTATATAATAACCTGCAGTTACAAGTCTATATAATACAGTGCAGAGGTATATAATAACCTCCAGTTACAAGTCTGAATGATAAAGTGCACAGCTATATAATAACCTGCAGTTACAAGTCTGTATGACACAGTGCAGAGGTATATAATAAACTGCAGTTACAAGTCTACATGATACAGTGCAGAGGTATATAATAACCTGCAGTTACAAGTCTATATGATACAGTGCAGAGGTATATAATAACCTACAGTTACAAGTCTGTATGATACAGTGCAGAGCTATATAATAACCTGCAGTTAGAAGTCTGTAGGATACAGTGCAGAGGAATATAATAACCTGCAGTTACTAGTCTATATAATACAGTGCAGAGGTATATAATAACCTGCAGTTACAAGTCTGTATGATACAGTGCAGAGGTATATAATAAACTGCAGTTACAAGTCTACATGATACAGTGCAGAGGTATATAATAAACTGCAGTTACAAGTCTACATGATACAGTGCAGAGGTATATAATAACCTGCAGTTACAAGTCTATATAATACAGTGCAGAGCTATATAATAACCTGCAGTTACAAGTCTGTATGATACAGTGCAGAGGTATATAAGAACCTGCAGTTACAAGTCTGTATGATACAGTGCAAAGGTATATAAAAACCTCCAGTTACAAGTCTATATGATAGAGTGCAGAGCTATATAATAACCTGCAGTCACAAGTCTACCTGATACATTGCAGAGGTATATAATAACCTGCAGTTACAAGTCTATATAATAGAGTGCAGGGGTATATAATAACCTGTAGTTACAAGTCTGTATGATACAGTGCAGAGCTATATAATAACCTGCAGTCACAAGTCTACCTGATACATTGCAGAGGTATATAATAGCCTGCAGTTACAAGTCTATATAATACAGTGCAGGGGTATATAATAACCTGCAGTTACAAGTCTGTATGATACAGTGCAGAGCTATATAATAACCTGCAGTTACAAGTCTGTATGATACAGTGCAGAGGTATATAATAAACTGCAGTTACAAGTCTACATGATACAGTGGAGAGGTATATAATAACCTGCAGTTACAAGTCTATATAATACAGTGCAGAGGTATATAATAACCTCCAGTTACAAGTCTAAATGATACAGTGCACAGCTATATAATAACCTGCAGTTAGAAGTCTGTATGACACAGTGCAGAGGTATATAATAAACTGCAGTTACAAGTCTACATGATACAGTGCAGAGGTATATAATAAACTGCAGTTACAAGTCTACATGATACAGTGCAGAGGTATATAATAACCTGCAGTTACAAGTCTATATGATACAGTGCAGATGTATATAATAACCTGCAGTTACAAGTCTATATGATACAGTGCAGAGATATATAATAACCTGCAGTTAGAAGTCTGTAGGATACAGTGCAGAGGAATATAATAACCTGCAGTTACAAGTCTATATAATACAGTGCAGCGGTATATAATAACCTGCAGTTACAAGTCTATATAATACAGTGCAGAGGTATATAATAACCTGCAGTTACAAGTCTGTATGATACAGTGCAGAGGTATATAAGAACCTGCAGTGACAAGTCTGTATGATACAGTGCAAAGGTATATAAAAACCTCCAGTTACAAGTCTATATGATAGAGTGCAGAGCTATATAATAACCTGCAGTCACAAGTCTACCTGATACATTGCAGAGGTATATAATAACCTGCAGTTACAAGTCTGTATGATACAGTGCAGAGCTATATAATAACCTACAGTTACAAGTCTGTATGATACAGTGCAGAGGTATATAATAAACTGCAGTTACAAGTCTACATGATACAATGCAAAGGTATATAATAACCTGCAGTTACAAGTCTATATAATACAGTGCAGAGGTATATAATAACCTCCAGTTACAAGTCTGAATGATACAGTGCACAGCTATATAATAACCTGCAGTTACAAGTCTGTATGACACAGTGCAGAGGTATATAATAAACTGCAGTTACAAGTCTACATGATACAGTGCAGAGGTATATAATAACCTGCAGTTACAAGTCTATATGATACAGTGCAGAGGTATATAATAACCTACAGTTACAAGTCTGTATGATACAGTGCAGAGCTATATAATAACCTGCAGTTAGAAGTCTGTAGGATACAGTGCAGAGGAATATAATAACCTGCAGTTACTAGTCTATATAATACAGTGCAGAGGTATATAATAACCTGCAGTTACAAGTCTGTATGATACAGTGCAGAGGTATATAATAAACTGCAGTTACAAGTCTACATGATACAGTGCAGAGGTATATAATAAACTGCAGTTACAAGTCTACATGATACAGTGCAGAGGTATATAATAACCTGCAGTTACAAGTCTATATAATACAGTGCAGAGCTATATAATAACCTGCAGTTACAAGTCTGTAGGATACAGTGCAGAGGAATATAATAACCTGCAGTTACTAGTCTATATAATACAGTGCAGAGCTATATAATAACTTACAGTTACAAGTCTATATGATACAGTGCAGAGGTATATAATAACCTACAGTTACAAGTCTGTATGATACAGTGCAGAGCTATATAATAACCTGCAGTTAGAAGTCTGTAGGATACAGTGCAGCAGAATATAATAACCTGCAGTTACTAGTCTATATAATACAGTGCAGAGGTATATAATAACCTGCAGTTACAAGTCTGTATGATACAGTGCAGAGGTATATAATAACCTGCAGTTACTAGTCTATATAATACAGTGCAGAGGTATATAATAACCTGCAGTTACAAGTCTGAATGATACAGTGCTCAGCTATATAATAACTTGCAGTTACAAGTCTGTATGATACAGTGCAGAGGTATATAATAAACTGCAGTTACAAGTCTACATGATACAGTGCAGAGGTATATAATAACCTGCAGTTACAAGTCTATATAATAAAGTGCAGAGGTATATAATAACCTCTAGTTACAAGTCTATATGATAGAGTGCAGAGTTATATCATAACCTGCAGTCACAAGTCTATATGATAGAGTGCATAGCTATATCATAACCTGCAGTCACAAGTCTACATGATACATTGCAGAGGTATATAATAACCTGCAGTTACAAGTCTATATAATACAGTGCAGAGGTATATAATAAACTGCAGTTACAAGTCTACATGATACAGTGCAGAGGTATATAATAAACTGCAGTTACAAGTCTACATGATACAGTGCAGAGGTATATAATAACCTGCAGTTACAAGTCTATATGATACAGTGCAGATGTATATAATAACCTACAGTTACAAGTCTATACGATACAGTGCAGATGTATATAATAACCTGCAGTTACAAGTCTATATAATACAGTCAGAGGTATATAATAACCTACAGTTACAAGTCTGTATGATACAGTGCAGAGGTATATAAGAACCTGCAGTTACAAGTCTGTATGATACAGTGCAAAGGTATATAAAAACCTCCAGTTACAAGTCTATATGATAGAGTGCAGAGCTATATAATAACCTGCAGTCACAAGTCTACCTGATACATTGCAGAGGTATATAATAACCTGCAGTTACTAGTCTATATATAATACAGTGCAGAACTATATAATAACCTGTAGTTACAAGTCTATATGATACAGTGCAGAGGTATATAATAACCTGCAGTTACAAGTCTATATGATACAGTGCAGAGGTATATAATAACCTACAGTTACAAGTCTACATGATACAGTGCAGAGGTATAAAATAACCTGCAGTTACAAGTCTGTATGATAGAGTGCAGAGCTATATAATAACCTGCAGTCACAAGTCTACCTGATACATTGCAGAGGTATATAATAACCTGCAGTTACAAGTCTATATAATACAGTGCAGAGGTATATAATAACCTGCAGTTACAAGTCTGAATGATACAGTGCACAGCTATATAATAACCTGCAGTTACAAGTCTGTATGACACAGTGCAGAGGTATATAATAAACTGCAGTTACAAGTCTACATGATACAGTGCAGAGGTATATAATAACCTGCAGTTACAAGTCTATATAATACAGTGCAGAGGTATATAATAACCTCCAGTTACAAGTCTATATAATACAGTGTAGAGGTATATAATAACCTGCAGTCACAAGTCTACATGATACATTGCAGAGATATATAATAACTTGCAGTTACAAGTCTATATAATATAGTGCAGAGGTATATAATAAACTACAGTTACAAGTCTACATGATACAGTGCAGAGGTATATAATAAACTGCAGTTACAAGTCTACATGATACAGTGCAGAGGTATATAATAACCTGCAGTTACAAGTCTACATGATACAGTGCAGATGTATATAATAACCTGCAGTTACAAGTCTATATGATACAGTGCAGAGGTATATAATAACCTGCAGTTACAAGTCTATATGATACAGTGCAGAGGTATATAATAACCTACAGTTACAAGTCTGTATGATACAGTGCAGAGCTATATAATAACCTGCAGTTAGAAGTCTGTAGGATACAGTGCAGAGGTATATAATAACCTGAAGTTACTAGTCTATATAATACAGTGCAGAGGTATATAATAACCTACAGTTACAAGTCTGTATGATACAGTGCAGAGGTATATAATAACCTGCAGTTACTAGTCTATATAATACAGTGCAGAGGTATATAATAACCTGCAGTTACTAGTCTATATCATACAGTGCAGAGGTATATAATAACCTGCAGTTACAAGTCTATATGATACAGTGCAGAGGTATATAATAACCTGCAGTTACAAGTCTATATGATACAGTGCAGAGGTATATAATAACCTACAGTTACAAGTCTACATGATACAGTGCAGAGGTATAAAATAACCTGCAGTTACAAGTCTATATAATACAGTGCAGAGGTATATAATAACCTGCAGTTACAAGTCTATATAATACAGTGCAGAGGTATATAATAACCTGCAGTTACAAGTCTGTATGATACAGTGCAGAGGTATATAAGAACCTGCAGTTACAAGTCTGTATGATACAGTGCAAAGGTATATAAAAACCTCCAGTTACAAGTCTATATGATAGAGTGCAGAGCTATATAATAACCTGCAGTCACAAGTCTACCTGATACATTGCAGAGGTATATAATAACCTGCAGTTACAAGTCTATATAATAGAGTGCAGGGGTATATAATAACCTGTAGTTACAAGTCTGTATGATACAGTGCAGAGCTATATAATAACCTGCAGTCACAAGTCTACCTGATACATTGCAGAGGTATATAATAACCTGCAGTTACAAGTCTATATAATACAGTGCAGGGGTATATAATAACCTGCAGTTACAAGTCTGTATGATACAGTGCAGAGCTATATAATAACCTGCAGTTACAAGTCTGTATGATACAGTGCAGAGGTATATAATAAACTGCAGTTACAAGTCTACATGATACAGTGGAGAGGTATATAATAACCTGCAGTTACAAGTCTATATAATACAGTGCAGAGGTATATAATAACCTCCAGTTACAAGTCTAAATGATACAGTGCACAGCTATATAATAACCTGCAGTTAGAAGTCTGTATGACACAGTGCAGAGGTATATAATAAACTGCAGTTACAAGTCTACATGATACAGTGCAGAGGTATATAATAAACTGCAGTTACAAGTCTACATGATACAGTGCAGAGGTATATAATAACCTGCAGTTACAAGTCTATATGATACAGTGCAGATGTATATAATAACCTGCAGTTACAAGTCTATATGATACAGTGCAGAGATATATAATAACCTGCAGTTAGAAGTCTGTAGGATACAGTGCAGAGGAATATAATAACCTGCAGTTACAAGTCTATATAATACAGTGCAGCGGTATATAATAACCTGCAGTTACAAGTCTATATAATACAGTGCAGAGGTATATAATAACCTGCAGTTACAAGTCTGTATGATACAGTGCAGAGGTATATAAGAACCTGCAGTGACAAGTCTGTATGATACAGTGCAAAGGTATATAAAAACCTCCAGTTACAAGTCTATATGATAGAGTGCAGAGCTATATAATAACCTGCAGTCACAAGTCTACCTGATACATTGCAGAGGTATATAATAACCTGCAGTTACAAGTCTGTATGATACAGTGCAGAGCTATATAATAACCTACAGTTACAAGTCTGTATGATACAGTGCAGAGGTATATAATAAACTGCAGTTACAAGTCTACATGATACAATGCAAAGGTATATAATAACCTGCAGTTACAAGTCTATATAATACAGTGCAGAGGTATATAATAACCTCCAGTTACAAGTCTGAATGATAAAGTGCACAGCTATATAATAACCTGCAGTTACAAGTCTGTATGACACAGTGCAGAGGTATATAATAAACTGCAGTTACAAGTCTACATGATACAGTGCAGAGGTATATAATAACCTGCAGTTACAAGTCTATATGATACAGTGCAGAGGTATATAATAACCTACAGTTACAAGTCTGTATGATACAGTGCAGAGCTATATAATAACCTGCAGTTAGAAGTCTGTAGGATACAGTGCAGAGGAATATAATAACCTGCAGTTACTAGTCTATATAATACAGTGCAGAGGTATATAATAACCTGCAGTTACAAGTCTGTATGATACAGTGCAGAGGTATATAATAAACTGCAGTTACAAGTCTACATGATACAGTGCAGAGGTATATAATAAACTGCAGTTACAAGTCTACATGATACAGTGCAGAGGTATATAATAACCTGCAGTTACAAGTCTATATAATACAGTGCAGAGCTATATAATAACCTGCAGTTACAAGTCTGTATGATACAGTGCAGAGGTATATAAGAACCTGCAGTTACAAGTCTGTATGATACAGTGCAAAGGTATATAAAAACCTCCAGTTACAAGTCTATATGATAGAGTGCAGAGCTATATAATAACCTGCAGTCACAAGTCTACCTGATACATTGCAGAGGTATATAATAACCTGCAGTTACAAGTCTATATAATAGAGTGCAGGGGTATATAATAACCTGTAGTTACAAGTCTGTATGATACAGTGCAGAGCTATATAATAACCTGCAGTCACAAGTCTACCTGATACATTGCAGAGGTATATAATAACCTGCAGTTACAAGTCTATATAATACAGTGCAGGGGTATATAATAACCTGCAGTTACAAGTCTGTATGATACAGTGCAGAGCTATATAATAACCTGCAGTTACAAGTCTGTATGATACAGTGCAGAGGTATATAATAAACTGCAGTTACAAGTCTACATGATACAGTGGAGAGGTATATAATAACCTGCAGTTACAAGTCTATATAATACAGTGCAGAGGTATATAATAACCTCCAGTTACAAGTCTAAATGATACAGTGCACAGCTATATAATAACCTGCAGTTAGAAGTCTGTATGACACAGTGCAGAGGTATATAATAAACTGCAGTTACAAGTCTACATGATACAGTGCAGAGGTATATAATAAACTGCAGTTACAAGTCTACATGATACAGTGCAGAGGTATATAATAACCTGCAGTTACAAGTCTATATGATACAGTGCAGATGTATATAATAACCTGCAGTTACAAGTCTATATGATACAGTGCAGAGATATATAATAACCTGCAGTTAGAAGTCTGTAGGATACAGTGCAGAGGAATATAATAACCTGCAGTTACAAGTCTATATAATACAGTGCAGCGGTATATAATAACCTGCAGTTACAAGTCTATATAATACAGTGCAGAGGTATATAATAACCTGCAGTTACAAGTCTGTATGATACAGTGCAGAGGTATATAAGAACCTGCAGTGACAAGTCTGTATGATACAGTGCAAAGGTATATAAAAACCTCCAGTTACAAGTCTATATGATAGAGTGCAGAGCTATATAATAACCTGCAGTCACAAGTCTACCTGATACATTGCAGAGGTATATAATAACCTGCAGTTACAAGTCTGTATGATACAGTGCAGAGCTATATAATAACCTACAGTTACAAGTCTGTATGATACAGTGCAGAGGTATATAATAAACTGCAGTTACAAGTCTACATGATACAATGCAAAGGTATATAATAACCTGCAGTTACAAGTCTATATAATACAGTGCAGAGGTATATAATAACCTCCAGTTACAAGTCTGAATGATACAGTGCACAGCTATATAATAACCTGCAGTTACAAGTCTGTATGACACAGTGCAGAGGTATATAATAAACTGCAGTTACAAGTCTACATGATACAGTGCAGAGGTATATAATAACCTGCAGTTACAAGTCTATATGATACAGTGCAGAGGTATATAATAACCTACAGTTACAAGTCTGTATGATACAGTGCAGAGCTATATAATAACCTGCAGTTAGAAGTCTGTAGGATACAGTGCAGAGGAATATAATAACCTGCAGTTACTAGTCTATATAATACAGTGCAGAGGTATATAATAACCTGCAGTTACAAGTCTGTATGATACAGTGCAGAGGTATATAATAAACTGCAGTTACAAGTCTACATGATACAGTGCAGAGGTATATAATAAACTGCAGTTACAAGTCTACATGATACAGTGCAGAGGTATATAATAACCTGCAGTTACAAGTCTATATAATACAGTGCAGAGCTATATAATAACCTGCAGTTACAAGTCTGTAGGATACAGTGCAGAGGAATATAATAACCTGCAGTTACTAGTCTATATAATACAGTGCAGAGGAATATAATAACCTGCAGTTACTAGTCTATATAATACAGTGCAGAGGAATATAATAACCTGCAGTTACTAGTCTATATAATGCAGTGCAGTAGCCAATAATATAATTGTGTTGCTTAGTTACAAAAAGAGAAGTAAGGCTGATGTTAAACAACAGACTGCATCATGGGGAAGAAATCAACATTACCTTTGATGTAATCCATTTTTGTACCCCTCTGGTCCTTAAAGGGTTAAATGGGTTTTTAATCCCCTGGAATACTAACGAGCAACTGTTAAAGGTACAGTACTGTGCAAAAGTCTTAAACAGGTGTGAAGAAATGCTGTAACATAAGAATGCTGTCAAAAATAGACATGTTAATAGTTTATCAATTATAAAATGACAGTGAGTGAAGAGAAGAAAAATCTAAATCAAATCAATATTTGGTGTCACCAATCTTTGCCTTCAAAACAGCATCAATTCTTGTAGGTACACCTTCACACCTAGGAACTCGACAGGTAGGTTGTTCCAAACATCTTGGAGAACTAATCACAGTTCTTCTGTGGATTCAGGCAAGTCAGTTACTTCTCTCTGTTCATGTAATCCCAGGCAGACTCGATGATGTTGAGATCAGGACTCTGTGGTGGCCATACCATCACTTCCAGGCAGGGCCGGATTTACATCTCAGGAGCCTGTAGGCACAGAAATCTGAAGCACCCCACCCCCCATCTCCACTGGACACCTCCACAATGCTCCTAATGTCCACATTGCCCCCATCATCTCTTTATTGCCCTCACATTGCCCCATCAGCTCCAACTTTCCCACATCAGCTCCAAATTGCCTCCCATCAGCTCCATGTTACCCTTACATTGCCCTCCATCAGCTCCACATTGCCCCCATCATCTCCAAATTGCCCCCACCATCTCCATGCTGCCCTCACAATGCCCCCCTTTGGCTCCAACCTGTCCCCACCATCTCCATGCTGCCCTCACAATGCCCCCCTTCAGCTCCAACTTGCCCCTTCCATCTCCATGTTGCCCTCACATTGCCTGCCTCCCTCCCATTGTCCGTTTCCTACCTCCCTGGCAGGAGATCTGTCGTCTGCCTCCTTTGGCACAGTCTTGAAGGGCTGGAGCTCCCGCGTGGTCTCCTATTCAGGAATGCAGAGCGCTGGGAGATGATGTCATCACCCAGCGCTCTGCATTCCTACAGAGCCGACGAGGGAGCTCAGCACTTACAGGACTGTGCCAAGGAGGCACAGACCTGTCCTGCAAGGGAGGTAGGAAATAGACAATGGGGGGTGTGTGTGTGCGTGCAATGTGAGGGCGACATGGAGTGGGCGCTGGCACAGCCAGCGAGGTGGCTATTTTTTTTTTTAAAGAATAATAATAAAAAGAAAATCCCATTGGCAGGCGCCCCTCTATGGCGTGCGCCTGTAGGCAGGTGCCTACTTTGCCTTATGGCAAATCCGGCCCTGCTCCCAGGAATTATTGTTCTTCTTTACACTGAAGATTGTTCTTAAAGATATAGTAATGTTTCATAATAAAAGCAGGTCTAATTAATCATCATAGTATTTGGGCCTTGGAGAGTGTTATTTCAGTACTGTCAGAGTTGTAGTTCAAGTGTAATTGAATGATAAAGTATCCCCCTCTCTCCCCTTTTACTGATGTAACACTGCTTTCCTCAGCTGGGAGGTGTCCAGGTAGATTGCAGAGAGGGACAATCTTCAATTACAATAAGGGAAAAAGCTGAAAAACCAGGGTCTTCATTGTTCTCACAGTAAGAAGATTGTCCCTTGATGTTATCTGTCTGGTCTTACAACCAGATTCCACATCTGAGGAGGGCAGTGTTACACTAGGTAAAAGGGGCGGGAGGGGGATACTTTATCATTCAATTACTCTTGAACTACAACTCTGACAGTATTGAAATAACTCTCGCTATGGCTCAAATACTATGAAGATTAATTGGAGCTGCTGTTTTTGTGAAACATTACTATCACTTTAAGGACTATGGCTGTTTGTTTGGGGTCGTTGTCATGTTGCAGAATACATTTAGGGCCAATCAGATGCCTCCCTGATGGTACTGGATGATGGATAAGTATCTGCCTGTACTTCTCAGCATTGAGGAGACCATTAATTCTGACCAAGTCCCCAACTCCATTTGCAGAAACGCAGCTCCAAACTTGCAAGGAACCTCCACCGTGCTTCACTGTTGCCTGCAGACACTCATTCTTTTAACGCTCTCCAACCTTCGGTGAACAAACTGCCTTCTGCTACAGCCAAATATTTAAAAATTTGACTCATCAGACCAGAGCACCTGCTGCCATGTTTCTGCACCCCAGTTCCTGTGTTTTTGTGCTTCGTTGATACGTTTGGCCTTGTTTCCAGGTCGGAGGCATGGCTTTTTGGCCACAAATCTTCCATAAAGACCACTTCTGACCAGACTTATCCGGACAGCAGATGGGCATAACAGGGTCCCACTGTTTTTTGCTAATTCTGAGCTGATGACACTGGAAGACATCTTCCAATTGTGAAGGGAAGTAAGCATGATGTGTCTTTCATCTGTTGCACTGAGTTTCCATGGCTGACAATTCGATCTACAGTCCCCAACATTTCCCGTTTCTTTGTGCTTCTTCAAAAGAGCTTGAAAAGCAATCTGGAAACCCCTGTCTGCCTTGAAATTTCTGTCTGGAAGAGACCTTGCTGATGCAATATTACTACCTTGTGACTTGTTGCTGTGCTCAGTCTTGCCATGGTATATGACTTTTGACACAAACTGTCTTCAGCACCCTCACCTTGTTAGCTGAGTTTGGCTGTTCCTCACCCAGTTCTATTCCTCATACATCCTGGCACAGGCTAAGATGGCCATCTATGTGACCAGGAAGCAGGTGCTGTCAGGGGAGGTTCCAATGAAGCCTGAAGATTTGTTTCAGGCATTTTTTGCGCTCCCGTATCCGAGCAGAGTTCACCCAAACCCTTGCCACTGGGAGTATGTCATCTTTTACCTTCCAGTGGGCCTCAAATGTTGTGTTCTGCTCGGTGTCCCCCTTCTGGATTCTTTTCATTTATCCCTCTGTATTTATTTATGTCAATTATTGTTTTGTTACAGTTCAATTTATCTGGTTTCTCTTATGGTCATTTGTAACAGCTTTTGATTGGTTGGCTTTGCCAGCCAATCAGGTATTTACCAGTTATGATATTCTATTCCTCATACACAGCTGTTTCTGTTAATGATTGGGTTGCAACCTACATATTAAATTGATGATTATTAGCACCTGTTTGGTACAATTGTTTAATCATTCACCTGACTACATGCCCACAAAATCCCTGACTTTGTGCAAGTGTACCTAGAACCAGTGATGCTGTTTTGAAGGCAAAGGGTGGTCACACCAAATACTGATTTAGATTTTTCTTCTGTTCACTCACTATGCATGTTGGTAATTGATAAAAATAAACTATTGACATGTCTATTTTTTAAAACATTCTTATTTTACAGCATTTTTTCACACCTGCCTAAGACTTTTGCAAAATATTGTACGCCTGGGAGATCTCTCTAGCATTCAAAACAGTTAAATGGTAATTGTGGGGCTGTATGGATACATTTCTAAATAAATGGTCATTATTTGATCTATTCATGTCTCCATGTTCCTTTCACTCAGCACCGAATTCAATTTTCCTGAAGGAGTGATCTGCTCTGAAACACGTTGAATGAAATTTCCAGTTCAAGGACAGAGAACTACGTTGAGCCCATCACAAACGCCTAAAAATAAATACTGCACTACTTGGGGTTGCACATTTCAAATATCACAACACAGAACGGGACCGGAGGCTGAACTGAGACTAATCGTGGCAGAGGAACCTCGGACACACTGGCTGTCGGACTGATGAGCATAACAACAAGAGGTTATCTGGTGAGCAGACAACCATACTTGTAACGTACATGTTTTGCAACAAGAATTATTTTGGTGAGCGTACTAACATAGGGGGAAAATAACAGAACTCCTCCCATAGATTATATTAGTTTATCTAGCTTTGAATTGGCTACATCACCAATCAGTATCTCCAGTTGCATATCCAAATACTGAGGCTGTTCCTTCCGTGTTGTGTGCATATCCAGTATTTATTTGGGCTGAAATATTAATCTTCCACACTTTCCTTGAAAGCCCCCAGATCTGAATATACTCTCAGTCATTTTATTTTTTTTTTTTTTTAAACATTTATTCTTTATATTTTTTATTCTTTTCTTTAATTTATTTTATTTTGGTTGTACTTTATTGACCTCCTGATTGGTGTTAGTAACCAGCTTGGATTTTAATTTTACTTGGTTATATATACATCCTTTGATATTTATCTTTATACGTACTTCCAAAAAATTGTATCCTACCATACCTTCCAACATTTCAAATGGCCAAAGAGGGACACTTGTGTTTTAGGGGGTGTTGCTGGGGGAGTGGCTGGTGGGTGGGGCATTACTAAGAGTTTTTAGGCTGTTTCATGACCTATTGACACTTCCTTGTGTAACCTAATAAATGACTTATAACAAGACCAAAGTATTTTATTTACACAGTAATTTATAAACACATATACTGACATTTAAAGGGATAGTAATACTTCGTTTTAACTTTATTTTATTTTGTAGGCATTAAAAAAACATGAAGAATGATATAAGTCTTATCTCTCAAACCTTTATGGTTTAAGAGATATTCACAAGCAAAGTATTCCCCTCCTGTTCAGCCAAAGCAGAAGGGAGGTGCCCAGGTAGACTGCAGAGAGGGACAATCTTCAATTAAGATAAGGGAAAAAGCTGAAAAACCTGTCAAGGGGGGAAGGGCTTTCATTCTTTTCATACAAAGAAGATTGTCCCCTGCTGTTATCTGTCTGGTCTTACAACCAGATTCACATCTGAGAAGAGATGGCTTACACTAGGAAAAAGGGGCGGGAGGGGGACACTTTGCTTGTGAATATCTCTCAAACCATAAAGGTTTGAGAGATAAGACTTATATCATTCTTCGTATTTTTTTAATGCCTACAAAATAAAATAAAGTTAAAACGAAGTATTACTATCCCTTTAAAAAACATTAATGTGAGTTTTATTGTTGTAGAGCAATGTGATACACTTATATACACATCACAGAGTCTGATCTTCTAAAAAGAGGGACATCAGGGTGGTAAAGAGGGACAGAGGGATTTGGGTCTAAAAGAGGGACTGTCCCTCCTAAAGAGGGACACTTGGGAGGTATGTCCTACCCGTACCAATAAATATTTTTGGGTTTACACACTTTTTATGCTCATTTTTATGTGAATTTATCTCTATACTGAGTACGCTACACTTAGAACGCTGGTGCGCTGTCTCTTTTTTCTTTTTTTCTTTTCCGGTATATGACTTTGTATTTCTCCCCTACGATGCAATTGATTTGCTCTACAATAACTCTAGTACTTCTTCCTACATCAGTCTCACTATCTCAAGCTCTACCACAAGAACAGCCACAACAGGCCTCCCTTGGCTCAGAGTTAATTATCATAAAATAGCCATGTAACAACAGAGAGCTTTCCATCAGGCCAAAACTGATACTGAAGCTCTTCCAGTCCTGGAAATGTCTTATATTTAAAACCCTTTGAGTGCCAGAGAGGTACATCTCTGGCACTCGAAGGGTTAAAAAAGATTAGAACAGATGAATTAGTAAGTCCTATGGTCCACAAACTGGAGCAATACTGGAATAAACCAACTGCACCATAGGGAAGAACTAAAAATTCCCAAAGCACCCACAGTCTCAATGTGGACCTGTCACCTTAAATTTAAGTATTCATATTTGAAAACTTTATTCAGAACTGACAATGTGTTATGATGTTCGAAAGATAGGATAGGCTAATACTTTAATTTCTGAAAAATATGAAGTTCTTTCTCAGTGTGGTTTCTATATGTTATTTAGGCTCTGAGTGTAATTAGCATAAATTAGCATAAGTTACAACGCTCTGCGTTCACCATGCAGAGAATAAAAGTGTCAGTAAGCCTTAATCTATACATCTGTTGGTATTTGGCTAACATGATACATAGTTTTAATTTTGTTTAAATATATGCAAACTAGAATACAAGGTGACAGGTTCGCGTGAACTGCCCTTGAAATGCTGTTTGTTTAATGTAATAGT
This sequence comes from Rhinophrynus dorsalis, assembly GCA_037306005.1. Taxonomy (NCBI): domain Eukaryota; kingdom Metazoa; phylum Chordata; class Amphibia; order Anura; family Rhinophrynidae; genus Rhinophrynus; species Rhinophrynus dorsalis. The sequence continues at coordinate 58,642,373 of CM074728.1, forward strand.
GTATTGCTGTGCTGGTCTTATGTAATGGTGTGTTGCTCTGCTGGCCTTATGTAATATATATATTGCTTTTATTGTCTAATGTAATGTTGTATTGCTCTGCTGGCCTTATGTAGTGGTGTGCTGTTGTAATGGACTCATGTAATGGTGTGTTGTTCTACTGGACTCATGATGTAGCGGTCTGTTGGTCTCATGTAATGGCGTGTTGCTCTGCTGGTCTCATTTAATGGTATATTGCTCTGCTGGCCTTGTGTAATATATATTGGTCTTCTGGTCTAATGTAACAGTGTATTATAATGGTTGCTCTGCTGGATTCGTAGTGGTGTGTTGTTCTGCTGGACTCATGTAATGGTGTATTGTTCTACTGGACACATGTAATGGTGTGTTGTTCTACTGGACTCATGTAATGGTGTACTGGTCTGCTGGTCTCATGTAATGGTGTATTGTTCTACTGGACTCATGTAATGGCGTATCGGTCTGCTGGTCTCATGCGATGGTGTTTTGCTCTCCTGGTCTCCTCTAATGTCAGATAAAAAAAAAAAAAGGTTATGTCTCCAAACTGGCTTTACCTGGCTGAATATCAGTCTCTGTCTTACTCGTCCTGCTCCCCCCATCCCCTCTTTCTCTCACTCTCTTTTCTCACTCTGTTTTTCACTTCTTGACCTCACTGTCTCTCTCACTCACTCTGTCTTTTCCTATCTTTTTCTATCTTTCCTTAGCTCACTCTTTCACTCTCTTATGCTCATTCTCCGTTACTGTCTCTCTCTCTCATGCTATGTCTCTCTCTCTTGCTATGTCTCTCTCTCTCTCTCGCACTGTCTCTCTGGTCTGAACAAATAAAAGTCAGATCATGTTTTAACATTCCTTGTTCAACTCTGGATCGAACCCAGAACTCCAGCTTTTAAAGATAATTTGAGAATCGCAACGTAAATAATCACATAATGCGTACATTACATTTTTACAGCTTGTAGAAGAAAAATATCCAACAGTTTAATTACATTGCTTCCTGTATCTGTTATAAATGATTCTCTCTGGTGAACGCATTTGATCAGCACAGTAAGTGATGTAATTACAATCTGTATAACCTGTCCAATTATTGAAATGATCCTTTTAAATGAATGCTTTCCTTGTGATTAAGTCATTGGTCATATTCCCAAAACCAAAGTGGGAGTAATTCTGTAGTAAACCAAGTGCGCCATAGGGAACATGAAAAAGTCCCTCTCAGCAATTTAAATGGTGCTTTTAACCAACTGAATGCTACAGAGGCCTCAATGCATTGCAAAGCAAGGGTTTAAAGGGATAGTAATGTACTATTGTAGACTACTATAAAAGCCCGTGTACACGGGCCAAGGTGCGTGAAATGTTAACCCTTTGAGTGTTAGAGGGGTACGCAAAGCCCTCTGGCACTCAAAGGGTTAAGCGGTCGCTACCTCACTGCTATGTGCGATGCAGTCTTGTGTCGCCTTGTAAGATGAAATCATGTGCAGTAGAGACTGCCCGAACACGCACAGTCTCTACTGTTCATGACAGCTTCTGACAAACATCCTAGCGAATTATTACATACTAGTTGAACAGCCCGTTACACGGGCCACAGTGCCTCTGGCAGCCGGTCGCGGGACAGTCACGCGCAGCAGAGACTGCCCGCGCCACTGCTGATACAGAGCTGGACACTCCTTCTGAGCGCCCAGCTCTGTATCAGCCGCGGCGCGGGCAATCTGTACTGTGCATGAGTGCCGCAAGCGCAGCAGTGTCTACTGCGCATGTCCGGCGTTACACACAACTTAGCGAATTATTATATAGGATGTATGGTCTGAGAGATATATGATTACAAAGTTCCCTCCACCCTCCCCTTTCACTGACGTCAGGCTGTAGCTGAGAGAAGTAGATTCTGGTCTAGGGACCATCCTGTGGTTCTTCAGCAGAGCCGAAATAGCGCGATATAGAGATAAATGCTTCAATGTAACGGTCTACAAAGTGTTCTCGCAAACCAGGGAAACTTTTAAGAACATTCCAGTGAAGTAGTTATTTCTATATCGTGCTACTTTAGCTCTGCTGAAGAGCCGCAAGACAGTCCTGGAACCAGAATCTACTTCTCTCAGCTAAAAGCCTGACGTCAGTGAAAGGGGAGGGAGGGGAGAACTTTGTAATCATTTATCTCTCGAACCATAAATGTTTGAGAGATCGGAGTGGACTCAATTAGTTTATTTTTTTACTGTCTACACTATTACATTGACTAAAAACTATCAATTACTATCCCTTTAAAAGCCCATTTAAAGGGATAGCAATACTTCGTTTTAACTTTATTTTATTTTGTAAGCATTAAAAAAACATGAAGAATGATATAAGTCTTATCTCTCAAACCTTTATGGTTTATGAGATATTCACAAGCAATGTATTTTTTTTATTTGCCCGCAATGGCTTTCCATTTCTCTTTGTGTGTTTGGCCCCAGGTTTGTTTGCTCCAATAGGAGCAGCCTTGTAACTCTTGATTGATTTGTCTTCTTCATGAAATAAATAATCGCAATATTAACCCTTTAAGGAGTAGAGGGCTACACAATCTGGAAGTATATGGCTCTCAGATGCAAATTTGCTGGCTGTATGCGCAGCCCCCATAGACCCTCTGTGTTGGACTTTCAGTCTCTGTGGTGGTATTCTAACAAAATGTCACCCTCAATTTGGAGACCAATCTAGGGGGCAAATTAAATATCGCGCCATTTTCAACCCACGTTTCCTGCAACTCTGCATCAGTGTAGGGAGAACGTACCAGAGCCATTCCATCCATTAACCCTTTGAGTCCCGCATCACAGACCCTGCAATCATGCTGATGGGGCATCACAGTCATGCTTGCTGCTCTGAAAACCGCATATAAAAGTAATTCGCTCATCCAGCTTTCCCCCGCTTTCTTAGGTAGGTCGCCCTTGTCATGCGGGCGAGAGTCTTATGTCACCATTTTCAACTGCCGACATATTTAATGCACCCCTGGGTTGGTCCCCAAGTCGAGGATGACATTTCGATAGTGAACTCTCTATGGCAGAGATGGGCAACATGAGGCCCTCCAGCTGCTACCAGACTACAACTCCCATAATTCCCACCAGCCAATTGCTGGCAAAGAGTTATGGGAGATAAAGACAGGTAGCAGATGATTGGACTCACATTGTCCCACCTCTTGTCTATGGGGATGACTGTGCAGAGCAGAGACTGACCAAAGACTTAATCCTTGCAATTCAGTCTCTCTCTTCTTGCTGTACCAATGAGGAAACACCGTGTGTGGGTAGGAGGGATCTCTCTCTTCAGATCCCTGTTCTTCTCCCGTGTTGGCTCACTGCGGCCTGAATTACATCTCCAGCTTCTTTGTCAGGACAGATCTCCCAGAGAAAAGATAGTTGCCCTTTAAGCAGTGTTTAATAACTTTGGATCAGGTCATTAATAATTTACCAGGCAGTGAGATAACGAGCTCACTACACAGTGATAAACGTTCATAGTTTGACTCCACGGCCTTGTTCATACGTGGGATCATTTTCTAAGTTCTCTGAATTTGGAATTTCCCTGTGGTGGAGCTAGCAATTGAGGGCCCTGGGCAAACTAATGTCCTGCAATATGCTCAAGACCTTTCTAGCATCCAGCGAATAAAAAAGCCCCATTGAAATCTGTGGCCATTTTGTGAATTATTTATTTTCATTTTTCTGACATGTGGTTTAGTCCAAAATTGCACCTCTTTAGCATATTGAATAATGTCCTAAGAGGCTTGTTAATAAGGAATCTGGAATAATTCTGGGGCAACTAAAGATTTAAATGGGGATTCTTAAAGGGATAGTAATACTTTGTTTTATCTTTATTTTATTTTGTAGGCATTAAAAAAACATGAAGAACGATATAAGTCTTATGTCTCAAACCTTTATGGTTTGAGAGATATTCACAAGCAAAGTTTCCCGTCCTGCCCCTTTTACCTAGTGTAAGCAATCTCTTCTCAGATGTGGAATCCAGTCCATAGACCAGACAGATAACAGCAGGGACAATCTTCTTCCTATGAGAACAATGAAAGTCATGCCCCCCTTGACAAGTTTTTCAGGTTTTTCCTTTATCTTAATTGAAGATTGTCCCTCTCTGCAGTCTACCTGGGCACCTCCCTTCTGATCTGGCTGAACAGTGTTACATCAGTAAAAGGGGCGGGAGGGGGATACTTTGTCATTGAATTACTCTTGTACTACAACTCTGACAGAATTGAAATAACACTCTCCAAAGTCCAAATACTATGATGATTAATTAGAGCTGCTTTTATTATGACATAGTACTATCCCTTTAACTCTCTTGAATTCTAACTGCTAATTAAGCAAACAAGAAACTAAAAGCTCCATTTAAATCAATGGGAAATTTGGGAATTTTTATTTTGTCTTTATGGCCCAGAATTCCTGCACTTGTCTTTGAAATCAAATTGCTATGCAATTCATTGTACTTCCTCCCCCACCCAATCTGTAAATCTGTGTAAGGTGACTTGCAGATCAGTGATACATGTACTTTGTCTGGTACCGGTGGGAAGTGAGATAACAGGCTTTTCCTGCTTACAGGAGGTATCTGCTTACACATGTAAGACGCATATTATCAGATAAAATACGTCTACTGTCACATCAGCAGAGTAAGCAGATCATCAGGAACTGGATAACTGCATTTACTCCATGAGGATTGTACGGAGAGTTATTAATAAGGAACTGCTGTTTGCACAATGTAATGCTGATATGCCAAGGCTAGCCAACAAGCTGCGCTTGGGCTACAATTCCCATTAGCCTCAGACAGCTAATAACAGCTGTGAAAAAGATAGATAGATATAGATATAGATATAGAGATAGATAGTCATACCTAGATATGAGATAGCACAAACTGAAAAGGTTATGGTGGGGAAAAAAGTGAATGAAAACCCCTTCCACCTGAATTTGGTGGGTGGTAGATACAATGATAAACAAAAATTTGACACACCAGTCAAGCCGTAAGACTTGCTTTTACCACAGAAGTCTCACAGCGTTGTTACTACTGCAAGGGATTCTGGGTAGGCATATGCAAATAAATTTAACAAGGAATCACCTTTTTGCCTCAAATTCCACTTTATACATGGATTCCTTAGAGTATGTGCATGCTGAGCAACAGCTTTAAGACACAACTCAGAAAGAGATGCAAAGTCAGTGAACCACTCATGGACAGCTGTTTCGTTGTCAATGCAACTCATCAGCATGAGGTTGATTTCACTCAATAGCAAGCCAGTAAAACCAACCTCATGCTGATGAGTTGCATTAACAACGAAACAGCTGTCCATGAGTGGTTCACTGACTTTGCATCTCTTCCTGAGTTGTGTCTTAAAGCTGTTGCTCAGCATGAACATACTCTAAGGAATCCATGTATAAAGTGGAATTTGAGGCAAAAAGGTGATTCCTTGTTAAACTTATTTGCATATGCCTACCCAGAATCCCTTGCAGTAGTAACAACACTGCAAATGTGAGACTTCTGTGGTAAAAGCAAGTCATACGTCTTGACTGGTGTGTCAAATTTTTGTTTAACATTGTATCTACCACCCACCTAGATATGAGATAGACATACCTAGGAACTTTTTTTTTTGCTCACCTTTGGTGCCGCTGTGGGAGATAGATGACGTGATGTGTGTAAAAAAGGGGGTGGGACTTAATCACGAGTGGGGCGTGGCTTCATGGACCTGCAAAATCTGCAAGGAATAAGCTGGGGAAGGAAGAGAGATGGGAGAAACAGATGTGGGCAGAGTTTCAGAACAAACAAACCACATCCAGAGAATTAGCCTCTGCCCCGGAGTCCCGGTAATACAGCGGCAAAACCGGACTCTCCGAGGCAAAACCAGAGAGTTTCCAGCTATGTAGATAGACAGATAGATAGATAGATAGATAGATAGATAGCTTAGATCCGTGGTTCTCAATCTTTTTTGTTCTCCTTACAATGCAATTCTGAATTTTCGGAGCATCCCTAACCTTTGATATTTTATTTATCTGAGGAGATGAAAGGTTGAAATAAATAATAAAAAGTTAATTATCCTTTGGTCTCACAATCAGAGTAACAGAAACACACCCTGGCTACACCGACATTTGGAATGATGGGTGTGTCCAGAGCAATCTCAGCGTCCCTGCGCCAGTTTTATACCACTTCACAGGCTGTTATTTAACCCCTAGGATGCTAGAGAGATCTCCAATGCATTGTGCAGCCAAGGGATTAAAGCCTTTCTGTCCTTGTTTGTTACTGGCCAAGGGTATTTTATGTGCAGATAAACAGTGGATCGGACTGGGGGTAGGGTAATTTGAATAGCGAGGGTGTGGTCATGGGCGGAGCTAAGGGAACATAGAGTGCCTTGTCTAGGGGCACCTGGGATGTAACTCCGGCCCTGGCTGGATTAGAGAGACATGCAACAAGGATATAGTGAGACACAGTCACTACCAGAGTATAGCTGTGATATGATTCTATAATAGAATGTTCCGCACAGGGTTCTTATACAGCCATATCAAGACCGAGCTGGGTTCATTGCTGCAGCAAGTGCATGTAACTAGTGCAAGGGCTGAGCTTAGGGTTGCCACCTTTTCTTCAAAAAAATACCGGCCATGGCATTCCCTCCATAGACTTAGCATTGGACAGATGCCAATTTTTTACCGGCCTGCCGGTAAAATACCTGCTTGGTGGCAACCCTATCCGAGCTCACAAGGAGTCTTTATATACAAAATAGAGGCTTCAGTGAGGAAGTGACACTTACACTACTGAACACCTAATGCTCTGTATATCTGCTGGTGGAATGTTCAGACATCATTCCCAGCAGCCCTTGCACCTTATTTATGAAACTGAAAAGGTTCAATTCTAGACCAAAGCAACTGCACCACGGGGGGGATACACGTTGATTTAAATGGGGCTTTTTTAACAGTGTAGAAAGCTCTCCAACGCATTGCAAAACACTACGTTGGAGACCTTTCTAACATTAAATCCACATTTAAATCAATGGGATTTTTTTTTTATCTTTTTCTTTTATGGTACAGTTGGTTTGCTCCAAAACTGCACCTCTTTAGCTGGATGAATAAGGCCCCTTATCTCTTTTCTATTCAGACTTTCCCCTATACTATTTTCACAGCCTTTAGAATTATACCGAGGGAGATAGCTGGAGACATCTAGCTCCAAGATGTTAACCCCTTCAGCTTCTTTAAGAAAAGGGGATATTTCAACCTGACCCCTGTTTTGATAACGACCCAGAGTTCAAAAGCGGAAACGTTTAACCCTTTGAGTGCCAGAGACGTATCCAACGCACTGTGTTAATCTGCATCCTCATTCACATTAGAATAAACCTGCCTTACAATTAATTGATGAGTGGGCAAAGTGCAGCCTTTGTCAAACTGCTACTCCCATCATCCTCTGATAGCCATGGCTAACAGAGGATAATGGGAATTGTAGTCTGGGAGCAGCTGGAGAGGCTCACTATGCCATCCCCAAATTAATCCTTTCATTCCATGCAGAGATATGTCTGTTTCCACCAGATCTGTTCATTGATGCTCCTTGTTTGTCCAGGATTTGGATAACCAGTTTGGAAGCCTATTTTTTCTTTATTCATCCCCCATTCTCGCCATCTCTTTTCTCCTATACTGATCCCCCGTTCTCCCCATCTCTTTTCTCCTGTGTTCATCCTCCATTCTCACCATCTCTTTTCTCCGATGCTCATCCCCCATTATCAATATCTCTTTTCTCCTATACTCATCCCCCATTCTCGTCATCTCATTTCTCCTGTACTCATCCTCCATTCTCACCATCTCTTCCTGTATTCATCCCCCATTCTCACCATCTCTTTTCTCCTGTACTCATCCCCCATTCTCCCCATCTCTTTTCTCCTGTATTCATCCCCTTTCTCGCCATCTCTTTTCTCCTGTACTCATCCCCCATTCTCCCCATCTCTTTTCTCCTGTACTCATTCCCCATTCTCCCCATCTCTTTTCTCCTGTACTCATCCCCCATTCACCCCATCTCTTTGCTCCTATATTCATCCCCTATTCTCCCATCTCTTTGCTCCTGTATTCATCCACTATTCTCCCCACCCCTCTCTCTTTCTTTTCTCCTCTATTCATCCCCCATTCTCCTCATCTCTCTCTTCTCCTCTATCCATCCCCATTCTCCCCATCTCTTTCACGCTGTTCTCCCACACTCTTCCCATATCTGCCTCACTGCCTCTCTCGCACTATTCAACATCCATCTGTCAAGGGCATTACTACAGGGCGTGCAGAGTGGGCGGTAGTGATGGGTTGTGGAATCCAAGGTGACCCATTGGTTCTGCACTACCCTGCCATCCCTTAGAATCAGATCAGTTTCCTATGGTGTTTGGTGTCCACTGACATCATCACACAACCAGCTCTAGCCTGAAAGATAAGAACAGCACTGGTGAGTCCCATCCCTGTATTTAATTTACTGTTTGAGCTCTGGGACAGTTTACAATGCATTGCAAAGCAATGTGATAGACATCCCTCTGGCACTAAAAGGGTTACATGCCAGCATGTTTGACATGATTCAAATGAATTACTTTCTTGTCTGTCTTTCCCCATCACATGAACATTTCATAATTTCCAGTGAGGAGGGGGGCCAGCTACAGAGTTCAAGGCCCAGTAGGTTCTCATTCCATCCATCTGTCCTTTTTGTCACTACTGCCTTTCTCTCTTCTGATCCCCTTAGTATCTAAACCACCTGGGATGCTTGGATGCTCACCCTGAGAGCTTTGAAATATTAACCTGTAACATTCCCAAGAAAGTAGAGTTTAGATGCTATGTCATTGTTTGCTGTAACCCAGAGATGATCCAGTGTGTTCTCCCAGAACCTTTAACATTCTACAGTTCTGAGATATCACTTCTTATATTGTCACTAGACCAACAGGACTTCTCCCTTTGTCTTTCTGGTACAAATGTCGCTAATCTGGACAGTAAATAAACAGTAAATTGAGGTAAATAATATAGTAGGAAACACTGAGCCTTCTCACCCTGAGAATTTGTCCTGTTACCATGAGATCTGGTTCAAAACTCTGAGTCTCAGGATCAGGCCCTGAGAGTTTCTGAGAGCTCGCTGCTTGTCCACATACATCATGGCCACTGAATACTCATAGGTTGGCTTCATTGTCAAATGGAGAGATAAGCAAGCTGAGGTAAGATCAGAGAGCGGACCACAGTACTGCAAGAGAACAGGTCAGACTGACCAAGTGCACTGCAACAGACGAAAGGTGACTTCAGTATAATCTGTGAGCTCTGTGAGTCAATTATCACATGCAATGGAAAGCAGAACTTGGACTGAGATTATTGGCCAATTGTGAGATAAAATCAAACCACTGAGGTTGATGTACTAAGAAAAACTTGTGCAATTGTAGGGCAAACCAAGTGCATTATAGCCAATACATTAAAATTCCCCAAGCTCCCACTGTTTTAAAGGAGCAGAAAACTTTTTTTTTATAAAAAACTAGTTGAATGCCCGTTACATGGGCCACAGTGCCTCTGGCAGCTGGTCGCGGGTCAGTCACGCGCAGTAGAGACTGCCCGCGCCACTGTTGAATCAAAGCTGGATGCTCCTTCGGAGCGCCCAGCTCTGTATCAGCTGCGGCGCGGGCAGTCTCTACTGCGCATGACTGCAGCACGCGCAGCAGTGTCTATTGCGCATGTCGGGCGTTACACATGATTTAGCGAATTATTATATAGGATATTTATTGTAGGGATTTTCCTATTGAGTAAAATAATGGTACTTCCACTGCCGAGAGATTTATATTTCCAGAGTTATTACAGTTTAAACCCGTGTTTTTTTACATTAGCAGTGGCCTCTAGTGGTCAAATTCTAATTAGATTTCCTGTTAGATTCTAATGGAGAGGAAAGTCAGAAAATTCAGAGACATACAGTTCTCCATAGAATGTGATAGGAACTGCCTGTCACTTCCTGTCAGTTAGAACTATCAGGAAGTAAACACAGTAAATTCACGTCCTGTCAGTTAGAACTATCAGGAAGTAAAGCACTGTAAATTCACTTCCTGATTATTTGAACTGCTATAAATTTTGAATAAAACATCTGACAGCGATGGGAGTGACCTTATTTTATTCAGCAGGAACTGCTCTATAAAATATGTGTTTTCATTAAAAAAAGTTTACTGCTCCTTTAAGTGGAAATGTAACTAGTTACAATTTTAACACCTTGAATGCTAGAGAGGTCTGCAATTCAGTAATGCCTTCTATTAAAGGCATTAAACTGATCTAATGTTCATTCTGCAGTCTTTTGCCTCTGTGAGCATTTAACCCCTTAACCCTTTGAGTGCCAGAGGGGTATGCAACACAAGGGTTAATGCATTGCGCATCCCTCTAGTAGTTAAGGGGTTAAACAAGCCAGATGCTCTGCACAGTCTATACCTGTTATCATTGGTATTTATGGACAGACAACATGTAACAGCAACCTTTGCTCCTGGCACATTCTGTATAATCTATAATCATGTATTAGTTTACTGTATCTGACTTTCAAAAGTCCTATATATTAATAAAGAAGTAAGGACATTTTTATACATAGTGCTTTTGTGCGTGTGTTTTTAATCAATGAAACAGGGTTGTAAAGCAGTTAAAAAAAATTGCTATTTTGGCAAGTGATTATCCAATTATATATATTTTTGAAGCAGCCTGCCACCTCCTGGTCAATGAAAGTACTATAAGGTCTGTTCTGTGGCACTGTGCCTGTGATAGCGGTAGAAAGATTCTGGCACTGTGAGGGTAATGTACTTTGAAGATCTTAAGTAATTTTGGAGCCATCCACAGGGGAGACAGAAAGTAACCCAAATACCCATTTATGAAATACTTTGGAGATTTCTCTTGTATTCAAATGGCCAAAATCCCTATATTAACCTTAGATTGCAGGGTTAAGCAAAACATTGCAGAGTACTGGAAAGTTTTACTTGCCTCCATATGATGCAGTGGTTTTATTACAGAATTGCTCCAGATACTTTAAAAGGATCAGTAAAATTGTATTAGGAATTATTTATATACTAGTGTAAAAGCCCACGTACATGGGCCAAGGTCCAAGTAATGTTAACCCTTTGAGTGCCAGATGGGTACTCAACGCATTGCTTTGGCATGCAAAGGGTTAAGCGGCTGCTACCTCACTGCTCCACGCAATGCAGTCTTGCGTTGCCTCACGGAATGCAATCATGCGCAGTAGAGACTGGCCGAACGCGGGCATTCTCTACTGCTCATGACTGCATCGTGACAAACATCCTGTCGAATTATTATATAGGATATTATATGACTCTGCATTTAACTTAATACACCTTAATTTCGAACTGTCACTTTGTAACACATAGTTTTGAGTCTGAAAGAGCTTTCAAAACATTTTTTGTTATTTGTTTTTATTAAAGTTGAACTACCACCCCTTGAAATTTTCACATATACCACACACACTGTTTTAGAACCCTTATTGGTAAATTAACCCCTATTTTTCCTATATAGCCACCTTCTGGAAACATTTGTGCCCACCTGGCTATGTGTGATATTTGATAAATGTAAGAAAACCAACAGACTGTGTTAGGTGCAATATAGTGCCACTGGCACCCCTACACTATGTCAGTTCATACTAATGAGGCACCATTTTCCTCTGGTTTGGCAGTAGGTACTGAATACAGTAGGAAATTATGTTGTTTTCCAAGATATCAGTATTTTCGAAGTTGCAGAAATGTTTGTTAAAAAAAGCCTTATTTTTCCTTCATCTCTTCTTTCTTCAAACATTTGTGCCTGCCAGCCTAGAGAGAGTAAGTCAACTGAGAAGTAGTGGGGAGGTGAAGGGAAAGGTGAGGGTCAGGGACTGTGCAACATGTTTCTCACCCCTCCTGTCCTCAAGGGTGGGGAGGAAGCTTAAGGCATATGACGTTCTCACCTGCATTATTCACTTACTCTTCTTCCATATGGTGAATGTCATAAACCTATCAATTGCCCTACATTATGTAAATGGGAAGAGAACTTTATAACAACTTTAGTTGATTTTAGCCATTTGTTATTTAAAACAATTGCATATGATATATCTAGTTTAATTCTGCACCAACTGATAATCTGGCAGGCACTGGAATACTGCTCCCCATCCCAAATGCCACTTCATTTCAGGAAGTACAAACTCATTTCCAAAAACTTACAAATAAATAAAGCTAAATATCTCAAACCATTGTTTTAAAGCAGAACTACCAGCCCTTGCAATCATGGCCCCAAATAATTACCCATCTGGTGACTAGCTGCTCAATAGTGCTAGTCGCCAGAATTATTACCGCGTTAATGAGAATTATACATTGCTCCGGGACTGACAGCCAGGAAACAGCGCAGATATCTTTCCATAATGACATCTGTGTGTCTGAGCTGTCAGCCCCAGTCTGCTTTAGGAAGCGTTGTTAGGAGCCGTTCTGCTCCAAAAAGGACTGACAACACAGGCACACAGACGTCACTGTAGAAATATGTCTGCGCTGTTTCCTCCCTGTCAGTCCGGGAGCAGTAGGAATTCTCATTAACGCAGTAATAATTCTGGCGACTAGCACTATTGAGCAGCTAGTCACCAGATGGGTAATTATTTAGGGCCATGATTGCAAGGGCTGGTAGTTATGCTTTAAAACAATGGTTTGAGATCTTTAGCATGTTCCCTTTTCTGTGTGGTTCGATCACAAGGTGTCCTTCTCACACACACACACACACACACACACACACACACACACACACACACACACACATATATATACACACACACAAACAATAAGGAAAAAGTGCTCTGAAAAACTATATATAAAAATACAATTTTATTAAAACACCAAATAAAACAAAATAATATCACTAAACCACCGTGTTGTCCAGCTAGATATTAGGTGCATATACTGTTACATTGTTTTTTGTGTAACTGGCCTGCTTCCTCCTCTGTCGGCTCATGATACATACTTTATATGTGCATGTGCAGACATTCAGGAGGTAGTACTGCCAGTATTGATTTAGTGATATTATTTTGGTTTTTTTTGGTGTTTTAATAAATTTGTATTTTTATATATAGTTGTTCAGAGCACTTTTTCCTTATTGTGTACCTTTGTTGTTTTTTGTGGTCTGTCCACTTCCAGACCATTGGAAATACAGTGCACTGATACTATATTTTCGTTATTTTTATTATCTGGTAGTGTATGAACACAGGGGTATTTGTCCCATAATAGCGCCTTTTGAATTGTTGTTCTTTATATATATATATATATATATATATATATATATATATATATATATATATATATATCCCCTAAGCATGGCTATCCTTCTTTTGTTGTAATATATATAGTATTGGTGGGTAACTGATGATGATCCAATTACAGGACAGCAGCAACACGACAAATCCTTGTTCATATTGTTCTCCAATAAAGAGCAAAAGGAGCGATACAATGCACCGCACGAGCTACGCACTGCAAATGCAAGTGCATGTCTGGCATTTACTGAATTTAAAGGGATAGTAATACTTCAGTTTTACTATCCCCCATCCTGTAGCCCTTAAAATACTGAATTAAACGAGCCCAGCGGCATCTCTCAAACCTTTATGGTTTGAGAGATATCCGCTTTCAAAATTTAGTAAAGTTCCCTCTCCCCTGATGTCAGTGTTCTAGCTGACAGCAGGGGAATCCAGTCCCGGGACTGGCGGAGGCTATTCAGCAGAGCCGGGATCGCGTTATAGGAGAAGAAACCCTTCACTGAAATCGACTTCTACGTGTGCTTGCAAACCAGGCACACGTAGAAGGCCATTTCAGTGAAGGATTTCTTCTTCCATAACGCTATCCGGGCTCTACTGCAGAGCCTCCTCTTGCTCCGGGACCAGATTCCCCTGCTGTCAGCTAGAACTCTGACGTCAGGGGAGAGGGAACTTTGAAAGAGGATATCTCTCAAACCATAAAGGTTGGAGAAATGCCGCTGGGCTCATTTAATTCAGTTTTTTAAGGGCTACAAGATGAGGGATGGTAAAATTGAAGTATTACTATCCCTTTAAGAAGCCAGTGCAAGCCATGTGAGGGCCGGTGTAGCATGTGGCTGCTTGTCATAGCAAGGCTTCAACCACAGATGTCTGAGCAGGGGAGCACAGAGGCTCATTGGGTTGGCTCTGAAATTAAAAAGCAAAGTGCATTTTGTTCTATTTCTGCTTTACTCTTTCTTTGCCTTTGCTCTGCCCTTATTTTCCTGTTCTCCTTCCTTTGCTTTACGCAAGTTAAGGCAGAGATATGCTCTGGATTGCTTGTATGCAGTGTTTGCCCACACTTTGCTTTATATGTCTGTGTTGCAGCTATGTGTGATGTTGTGCTCTTACTGCTGCACCTCTAAATGCCTTCCATTTGTGCCTCTCATGGGGTTCGTTCCCCTCTACTCTTTATGGACTGTTGTATACAAGCTAGTCTCTTATGTCCAGACTGCATGTACTATGTATCTCTCCATCAATTGACTTGTTATTGTATGTTGAATTATTTCGTTAAATAAAGCTCTTTAAAAAAAAAAAAAAAGCAAAGTACATAACACTGTACAGTACCCCCGCCTTCCACAACGCGTGAGCCTCCGCTATGCCAACCCTAGATATCAGTGACCAATTCCTAGTCATCATGATGGCCTGTAATCTACAGCTTCTTGAGCCTTAATCAAAAGTACATTTACACCACTTTTGCTCCACTTCCCCTACACTAAAATGGCAATCTGGAGAGGTCTAAGTTCCCAAATGGCCATCTAGATACTTCCCAAAATTTAAAATGGCCAAACAGAGGCACTTTTGTTTTAGGTGGTGTTGCTGGGGGCAAGATTTGCAGGTAGGTTATTACTGACAATTTTAAGGTTATTTCATAAAAGTACCATACCATGCAGGTTGATTCAGGTGGTATTATATAAATAACTGCACACTACAGAACAATTAATATGAACACGGGGAGGTGGGGTTATATATTCTTATACAGTTTTGAATCCAAGGCAAGCTTTCTAACTGCCTTTGCTTACCATATTGTGGTTCAATTGCTATACAGTTCATTTGGAACCTGAGACTCTGGGCTGTCAGTGACATCCCAGTCCCAAAGGCTAACACTCGGGCCTTGTAAGTTATCTTATGTATATACAAGATAAAGATCATTACGGCCCATTGCCTTATCTCGTACATACACAAGATAAGGGTTGTTAAGGGGTTAAACACAAATTCCAGAACACAGTAGTCAAACACACCTCCTTAGATTAATTAAATAAACACAGAGACTCAATGAGTCTGGATCTCCCTCTTCTGGCTCCTTGCATAACACACCATACAACATTTAAAAGTCTTTTTACCATGAAGAATTCATTGAGATTATCTCTCATTTTCAGGTATGTCCTGGACTAATTTTATCCACCACAGAAGAGTGAAAGGCTGAGTTGACCTTGAGGGACCTAGAACCTGTGACCTTGATGTCTGAACAGATTCTACAGCTGGTGCATTAACCAACTGAGCCATTTCATATTTCACATCAGTGTGTCTTGTGCACAAAACGAAAGAGAAGCAATTCTGTAGTAAATCAATTTCACCATATGGGACAAATAATTCCCCAAACGCCCACTGATTTAACCCCTTAGTGAACGGTGACATGCTATGACCATCATCAGTGAATCTCACGTAAGGACCAATGACGGCTCTGGCATGTCAGACCCTCATTCAGTGATCAGTCACGTGTGCCGGCTCACCAAATGAGATCAAAGTGATCCTTAAGGGGAATCCACTTCACAGGACTGCCATCATTAAGTGGTTAATGGGGATTTTAAACCCTTCATTGCCAGAGAGGTCTCAAGCATGTTTCTGAATGAAGTGTTGTTGACCTCTCTAGCATTCAACGGTTTAAAGTTCATATTTTCATCAATGGTAATTTTCATCTCCCACCTACATAGAATAATTGGTGGTAAAGTTATGACTTACTGCTGTATGTCTTCCTTTTCTTGGTGCCAGTTTATCAGGCTCTCCAACTACTGTTTGTTAAATTTGACTATCGAACGGCCACTCTAATTCACGGGAAGCCAATCCAGTAGACAATAAAATGTATTTATTTCAGGGAAATAATTTGCTTTTATCGCGTGTTGATTGCCTTCCTGTGAATGAGTGCAGTCGTTTCCAAAGTTGGTTGGCCCCATCCAGACTGGAGTGGACATTGAAATAGCTGGCCCAAGTAGTAATAGTCAATGATTATATTATATAATCTGCATACTTGGGAACTTCCAAAATGAGCTGAACCTGAGATATTGTAAAATTAGACCTCAAAGTTACCACAAAACGGATACTCTGCAATCAGGGCTGGATTTGTATGCCAGGAGCCTATGGATTGTCACCAAAAATTAGCCTATGGATTGTCACCAAAACTGGTAGGGAGAAGGTCCTGATGAGTACAGCATGCCTTTTGTAAAGCTACTAAACTGAATCGGTATAACCGGAGTAGAAAGCATGTTAATTTTGTTTCTGTAGGTAGGGTTATTTAGGTTATGGTAGGCGGCCTCTACTGGAATTGATGGAATCGGCCTCTTCTGTGTTTAACATCTCATCTCTCACTTATTAACCTTGCTACACATACATGGGAACAGATTAAGTAAAAAGCCATGGGCTGCTCTCTACAACCCCAAAACAGCTGTCTAGTGAGGTGGTGTTGTTATAAGACTGACCCCAATGGCTGGGACGCAGACTGGATGTCTGAGACTCTCAGATAAAAACTCATGGGGTTATGCAGCAAGGACTGATAAAGAGGTGATAAAGCAGAGACAACTTCTCCAGTGATATCACTTCTCCAGTTCCTATGTTATTCTATGGCGCTAAGATATCCAAAGTTGGAGACATCATAGTGCATATTCTCCACAGAATAACATAGGAATTGGAGAAGTGATATCACTGGAGACGTCATCTCCACATTATGAACTCTTTACCACTCTTTGGTGCATCTCCCCCAGGGGAGAAAACCCATAAAATGTACCCAATACATTTCCCTCAAGAACACTGCCATTTTCCACCTATGTTGAAGAGTATCTGCCACAGTACTGGGGGGGAGGTGTTATACTCAGTATACTTTGTTGTATGGCTACTGTGGGACAAGTCTGGAGGTCAGTTTCTATGGTTCTATGCCTACCAGTGCAGTGGGTCAATGGCTGACATGGAATCATTGGAGTTATAGTCTGGTAGCATCTGGAGGGCCTCACATTGCCCATCTCTGTTATATGGCTACCAGTGCAGTGGCAGGGACAAGGCTGGGGGAGAGTCTGTGTGTGGGTCTATGTCTACCAGAGCAGTGGGACAAAGTTGGGAGGTTAGGTCATATGTGTGGTTCTGTGGCAACCGTGAGACACGGCATGGGGTCAGTATGTGAGGTTCTATGGCTACCAGTGCAGTGGGAAAAGGTTGGGAGGTTAGTTCATATGTGTGGTTCTGTGGCAACCATGAAACATGGCATGGGGTCAGTATGTGTAGGTCTATGGCTACCAGTGCACTGGGTTAAGGCTGTGGGGTCAGTATGTATAGTTCTATGGCTATCAGTGCAGTGGAATAAGGCTGTGGGGTCAGTATGTGTGGCTCTATGGCTACCAGTGCAGTGGGATAAGGCTATTGGGTCAGTATGTGTAGTTCTATGGCTACCAGTGCAGAGGGACAAGGCTGTGGATTCCGTATGTGTGGGCCTATAGCTATCAGTGCAGTGGGATAAGGCAATGGGGTCAGTATGTGTAGTTCTATGGCTCCAAGTGGGACATAGTTGGGGGGAGGTCAAAATATGTGGTTCTATGGCTAACTGTGCAGTGGGTTAAGGTTGTGGATTCAGTATGTGTAGCTCTAAGGCTACCAATGGGACAAGGCTGGGGGGGACGTCTGTTCAAAGGGTGGAAAACAACACATTTTGTAGAAACTCCCACTGAAGGTGAAAAGTACCATTTTGTGCAGGTTTCTCTTTTTAGGTGAAAGTTTTCTCCCATGCATACCCCTGCTCCCCTATTGTAGCTCTAATGCTCACAGTGCAGCCCCAGATTAATCTCAGCTCTGCTCCCCTGGGAAAAGATCAGCCAATGGGGCACTATTGCATAACTCCCAACTTTTCAAATGGCCAAAGAATGACACTTTATTTTTAGGTGGTTTTAGATGGGGCCAGACTGGTAGGCAGTCATTACTGAAAATGTTTAGGTTCCTGCATGACCTATTGACACCTCTTTATGTAACTGAATAAATGATTTGGAACAAGATCAATGTATTTTATTTACACAGACTAATTTATAAACAAATATACAGAAGTTTAGACAAAAATTAATGTGAATCTTATTGCTGTGGAGCAATGTGATACACTTATATACACACCACACAGTCTGATCTCCTAAACACAGGGACACCAGGGTGATACACTTCTATACACACCACACAGTCTGATCTCCTAAACACAGGTACACCAGGGTGATACACTTATATACACACCACACAGTCTGATCTCCTAAACACAGGGACACCAGGGTGATACACTTATATACACACCGCACAGTCTGATCTCCTAAACACAGGGACACCAGGGTGATACAGTTATATACACACCACGCAATCTGATCTCCTAAACACAGGGACACCATGGTGATACACTTCAATACACACCACACAGTCTGATCTCCTAAACACAGGGACACCAGGGTGATACACTTCTATACATACCACACAGTCTGATCTCCTAAACACAGGGACACCAGGGTGATATACTTATATACACACCGCACAGTCTGATCTCCTAAACACAGGGACACCAGGGTGATACACTTCTATACACACCACACAGTCTGATCTCCTAAACACAGGGACACCAGGGTGATACACTTCTATATATACCACACAGTCTGATCTCCTAAACACAGGGACACCAGGGTGATATACTTATATACACACCGCACAGTCTGATCTCCTAAACACAGGGACACCAGGGTGATACACTTCTATACACACCACACAGTCTGATCTCCTAAACACAGGGACACCAGGGTGATACACTTCTATACACACCACACAGTCTGATCTCCTAAACACAGGGACACCAGGGTGATACAGTTATATACACACCACGCAATCTGATCTCCTAAACACAGGGACACCATGGTGATACACTTCAATACACACCACACAGTCTGATCTCCTAAACACAGGGACACCAGGGTGATACACTTCTATACACACCACACAGTCTGATCTCCTAAACACAGGGACACCAGGGTGATACACTTATATACACACCACACAGTCTGATCTCCTAAACACAGGGACACCAGGGTGATACACTTATATACACACCACACGGTCTGGTCTCCTAAACACAGGGACACCAGGGTGATACACTTATATACACACCACACGGTCTGATCTCCTAAACACAGGGACACCAGGGTGATACACTTATATACACACCACACAGTCTGATCTCCTAAACACAAGGACACCAGGGTGATACACTTCTATACACACCACACAGTCTCATCTCCTAAACACAAGGACACCAGGGTGATACACTTCTATACACATCACACAGTCTCATCTCCTAAACACAGGGACACCAGGGTGATACACTTCTATACACACCACACAGTCTGATCTCCTAAACACAGGGACACCAGGGTGATACACTTCTATACACACCACACAGTATGATTTCCTAACCACAGGGACACCAGGGTGATACACTTCTATACACACCACACAGTCTGATCTCCTAAACACAGGGACACCAGGGAGATACACTTCTATACACACCACACAGTCTCATCTCCTAAACACAGGGACACCAGGGTGATTCACTTATATACACACCACACAGTCTGATCTCCTAAACACAGGGACTCCAGGGTGATTCACTTATATACACACACCACACAGTCTGATCTCCTAAACACAAGGACACCAGGGTGATTCACTTATATACACACCACACAGTCTGATCTCCTAAACACAGGGACACCAGGGTGATACACCACACAGTCTGATCTCCTAAACACAGGGACAGCAGGGTGATACACTTCTATACACATCACATAATCTGATCTCCTAAACACAGGGACATCAGGGTGATACACTTATATATACACCACACAGTCTGATCTCCTATACACAGGGACACCAGGGTGATACACTTATAAACACACCGCACAGTCTGATCTCCTAAACACAGGGACACCAGGGTGATACACTTATATACACACCACACAGTCTGATCTCCTAAGCACAGGGACACCAGGGTGATACACTTATATATACACCGCACAGTCTGATCTCCTAAACACAGGGACACCAGGGTGATACACTTCATACACACAACACAGTCTGATCTCCTAAACACAGGACACCAGGGTGATACACTTCTATACACACCACACAGTCTGATCTCCTAAACACAGGGACACCAGGGTGATACACTTCTATACACACCACACAGTCTGATCTCCTAAACACAGGGACACCAGGGTGATACACTTATATACACACCACACAGTCTGATCTCCTAAACACAGGGACACCAGGGTGATACACTTATATACACACCACACAGTCTGATCTCCTAAACACAGGGACACCAGGGTGACACACTTATATACACACCACACATTCTGATCTCCTAAACACAGGGACATCAGGGTGATACACTTATATACACACCACACAGTCTCATCTCCTAAACACAGGGACACCAGGGTGATACACTTATATACACACCACACAGTCTGATCTCCTAAACACAGGGACATCAGGGTGGGAAAGTGGGACAGAGGGATTTGGGTCTACAATGGAACACTTGGGAGATTTACCTCTACTATAAGGGATGGCTGTTATGTACTAAGAGGGACTGTGGCAATTACAGAACAAACCAACTGCACCACAGGGGAGAAATAAACATTCTCATTGATTTAAATGAGACCATAACCCTTTTTTGTACCAGAGGGTTCCTAACACACTGCATTGCAATGCATTGTGCACCCCTCTGGTACTCAAAGGGGTTAACTCCTTAAATGTTAAAGAGGTCTCCAAAGCATTGCAAATTCAGTGGATTACAGGCCACATTCAATTTAATGTGAATTTGGGGAATTTTTATTTGTTTCCCCCTATGGTGAGGTTGGTTTGCTCCAAACCCATTCAATTTATTCTTAGCGCATTCTTCTCTGTATGTTTTTCTTTCCTCCTTTATGTACAGCGCTGCAGAATATGTTGGTGCTCTACAAATAAAAGATGATAAGAACAGTGGGAAAAAAACCTCTGTGGGAACTGAGTGGTTAACACACAGGTGGCTTAACCTGGCCAGTGTCAGCCTCTGGAGTAACAGCTCCCCCAGCATGTGGCTGAACCAGTCCACCATGTAATTTCCCCTGAGGCTCTATGACTGGAATGCAGTGGCGCAAAGCCATGGCTCTGCCTGCCTGATTCATGTGAATGGTCATCAGATTGCAGAGCATGGAATTTGGTTCATGGGTGCAGCTGGGAGATATCTTTATATGTGTAAAGCTGAGAAAGCGATCAAGAGATTTCAGTGGAAAACCTTCCCCTGGGCTGTTTTAAAGGGACACTTTCCAATAAAAATGACTTTGGTGGTTTTGAAAGAACTTTAAAAATCACCTGTATGTTGTTTAGCCATTCTTATTTAGAAAAGTATTTTTTGAGTTATTTAGAAGTATAGATTAATGAATTAAGTGAGGCATGCCATGTAGGCACTTCCTGTTTTATCCCTACTTTACCTCTCCCACTGTCACTGGCTCTGCTCAGCAATGCACTGCCAATGTCCCCAGCACTGAATTCCTGTCTTACCCCTACATTACCTCCACCACTCACTGACACTGTTCAGCAATGCATTGCCTACGTCCCCAGAACTGAATTCCTGTCTTACCCCTACATTACCTCCACCACTCACTGACACTGCTCAGCAATGCATTGCCTACGTCCCCAGAACTGAATTCCTGACTTACCCCTACATTACCTCCACCACTCACTGACACTGTTCAGCAATGCATTGCCTATGTCCCCAGCATTGAATTCCTCTCTTACCTCTACATTACCTCCACCACTCACTGACACTGCTCAGCAATGCATTGCCTGCGTCCCCAGCACTGAATTCCTGTCTTACCCCTACATTAACTCCACCACTCACTGACACTGCTCAGCAATGCATTGCCTACGTCCCCAGCACTGAATTCCTCTCCTATCCCTACATTACCTCCACCACTCACTGACACTGCTCAGCAATGCATTGCCTACGTCCCCAGAACTGAATTCCTGTCTTACCCCTACATTACCTCCACCACTCACTGACACTGTTCAGCAATGCATTGCCTATATCTCCAGCACTGAATTCCTGTCTTACCTCTACATTACCTCCACCACTGACTGACACTGCTCAGCAATGCATTGCCTACGTCCCCAGCACTGAATTCCTGTCCTACCCCTACACTACCTCCACCACTCACTGACAATGCTCAGTATTGCATTGCCTACGTCCCCAGAAATGAATTCCTGTCTTACCCCTACACTACCTCCACCACTCACTGACACTGCTCAGCAATGCACTGCCTACGTCCCCAGTACTGAATTCCTGTCTTACCCCTACATTACCGCCACCACTCACTGACACTGCTCAGCAATGCATTGCCTACTTCCCCAGAACTGAATTCCTGTCTTATCCCTACATTACCTCCACCACTCACTGACACTGCTCAGCAATGCACTGCCTACGTCCCCAGCACTGAATTCCTGTCCTACCCCTACACTACCTCCACCACTCACTGACAATACTCAGTATTGCATTGCCTACGTCACCGGAAATGAATTCCTGTCTTACCCCTACACTACCTCCACCACTCACTGACACTGCTCAGCAATGCACTGCCTACGTCCCCAGTACTGAATTCCTGTCTTACCCCTATATTACCTCCACCACTCACTGACACTGCTCAGCAATGCATTGCCTACTTCCCCAGAACTGAATTCCTGTCTTATCCCTACATTACCTCCACCACTCACTGACACTGCTCAGCAATGCACTGCCTACGTCACCAGCACTGAATTCCTGTCTTACCCCTACATTACCTCCACCACTCACTGACACTGCTCAGCAATACATTGCCTGCGTCCCCAGCACTGAATTCCTGTCTTACCTCTACATTTCCTCCACCGTTCACTGACACTGCTCAGCAAGACATTTGCCTGCGTCCCCAGCACTGAATTCCTGTCTTACCCCTACATTACCTCCACCACTCACTGACACTGCTCAGCAATGCATTGCCTATGTCCCCAGCACTGAATTCCTCTCTTACCTCTACATTACCTCCACCACTCACTGACACTGCTCAGCAATGCATTGCCTGTGTCCCCAGCACTGAATTCCTGTCTTACCCCTACATTACCTCCACCACTCACTGACACTGTTCAGCAATGCATTGCCTATGTCCCCAGCACTGAATTCCTGTCTTACCTCTACATTACCTCCACCACTCACTGACACTGCTCAGCAATGCATTGCCTACGTCCCCAGCACTGAATTCCTGTCCTACCCCTACACTACCTCCACCACTCACTGACAATGCTCAGTATTGCATTGCCTACGTCCCCGGAAATGAATTCCTGTCTTACCCCTACACTACCTCCACCACTCACTGACACTGCTCAGCAATGCACTGCCTACGTCCCCAGTTCTGAATTCCTGTCTTACCCCTACATTACCTCCACCACTCACTGACACTGCTCAGCAATGCATTGCCTACGTCCCCAGAACTGAATTCCTGTCTTACCCCTACATTACCTCCACCACTCACTGACACTGCTCAGCAATGCATTGCCTGCGTCCCCAGCACTGAATTCCTGTCTTACCCCTACATTACCTCCACCACTCACTGACACTGCTCAGCAATACATTGCCTGCGTCCCCAGCACTGAATTCCTGTCTTACCCCTACATTACCTCCACCACTCACTGACACTGCTCAGAAATGCATTGCCTGCGTCCTCAGCACTGAATTCCTGTCTTACCCCTACATTACCACCACCACTCAATGACAATGCTCAGTAATGCATTGCCTACGTCCCCAGCACTGAATTCCTGTCCTATCCCTACATTACGTCCACCACTCACTGACACTGCTCAGCAATGCATTGCCTACGTCCCCAGAACTGAATTCCTGTCTTACCCCTATACTACCTCCACCACTCACTGACACTGTTCAGCAATGCATTGCCTGTGTTCCTAGAACTGAATTCCTGTCTTACCCCTAAATTTCCTCCACCACTCACTGACACTGTTCAGCAATGCATTGCCTTAAATGCGTTAAAGAAACACTGGCATCTAATAATAACCCCCACACAATCAAGACAGAAAATCTTAATGGTCAGTGTATTAATTCTACATGGATTGGTTTCCCAAATGTAATCTTTAGCTAACACTGGATATGTCAGTGGAGGAAGACATTCTTAGATGTAGGATTCCAGGACAACAAACTCCTCCTGAAAAAGTTCTAAGATTATTTCAGAAGGAGGAGTTTGGGGTCCATATCAAAGAAACATGTCTGCCTCCATGGACATGAAAATAAGTGCTAATTAAAACTTCATTTTCAAGGATCAGTAAATTGAGAATTGATTCCTGGTGGCCATTTGAATTTTCTGCCCAGATTAAGATAAGTGTGTGGTGGGGATTAGATTAGAAGGTGGTAGTGCTCCTTTAAACAATGACTGACCTTAGCTAATGCTGGTTGAGAAAGGACAGCCACTCGCTAGTGTGTTTTAGGTGAAAGTGTATTGGACAGGCCCCTTAGTACACTCTTTTCAGACTCATTCTCTGCCTGATATGCCAGAGGTCATGAAATATTAACCCTTTGCAGGGGAGGGCTGGCCTGGGGGGCAGGGGGACAATTGCCTCCTGGGCCAGTCATATGTCCGGGTTGGTGGGCCACTGGCTCACTCAATCTCTCACCTGCTGCTGTAAATGGAGCTACAGTAGTGATACCACAGAGCTTACAATTGAAATGGAGCTACACCAATGATATAACAGAGCTACAATCCAAGTGGATCTACACAAGTATCATAACCCATTTCCCTTGTGAGCTCTATGGTAGCTTTTACTTCAATTGCAATCTCTGTAGCTCCGTTTCAAGTGTAAGCTCTGTGGTATCATTTGCCTTACTTCACAATATTAATGGCTATTTTAAAATTAACAAAAGAGGTGGCTGAGACAGCGAGCTTGAACAACAGTAGAAATGGGCCACTTGATTGGATGTGCCCCCCAGGCCACATGTTAACAGCCCTCCCTTCACCCTTTGAGTGCCAAAGAGGTGTCCAGTGCCATGCAAAGCAAGGAACAGGACACCCGTCTGTTGCTCATAAGAAAAGAGCAGGCTGCAACTTTAAAAAAAAAAAAAGAAAGAAAAAAAAAAAGTGTGTACGGACGTTGGCATTAATACAGGGCAGTCACCTGATTTGCCAATCCCTCCCTCATACCACTGAATACTGCACCCTCACCCACACATTGATACGCCTGCGATGTGTGCTGTCCTACTGCCTGTAAGTAATCTTTATCCCTTGTGTAGACCCTACCACTGTCTGCTGATCTCTCCCTTCTAAACCATACCATACAGGACCAACTGGACAGTTACAGAGCAAGTGATAAGGGGCCCCCCTCAGACAGTTCATTTTTCAGTCCCTCTCTACCCCCCACTAGATTTTTTTGGGGCTCCATGGATGACTGAACACCCCTTTCACAAAAATGTAGTACTCCAGATTCCATCACAACCATAACACATACAGATGCATTGATACAAACACTTTTACTGCGAACTCAAAAGAATAACGTCTCAAGTTTCAAAGCTCTGATTATCCTGCTGTTCTTAAATCTTAAAGGAACACTAACAACTAAAAATAAAATTGGATGACGTGCCTTTAAATCTCACGCACTTCCAGTTGTCATCTGTAAAAATCATTTATATTATGTTCGATCCCTAAAATATAATCAGAGTAGCATAGTGAAAGCAATACTTTTATTGGCTAACTGAATAGCTGTAGAGTGCAAGCTTTTTAGACTACTTACGGTACCGCATGTTACCTCTAAAACAGAGACTAGGTTATAGGCCCCAGAAAAATAATTTTGCAATAGCAGCATGGAGTACAAGGTGTTAAACCGCTTGAGGAACAGAGGAATGTGCAACGCCTTAGGTGAACTAACACCTATTAATAACATTACAATGGCCAGAAAAGTGTAATGGACACAATGTATTTTGCCTTTCTGTTTCTGACATTTGTTGGCAGCTTTTTCAAACTGAAGCAGCTACAGTGCATGACCCTACTTAACCCCTCTGGTTAACCCTTTGAGTGCTAGCGGGGTGTCCAACACATTGCTTCAAAATGCATTGGGAACCCCTGTAGCAGTCAAAATATTAAAGGGTTAAGTACTGTGGTACTGCCAGCAACAGTCATGTCCACTTCCCAGGAAATGTCTTCAAAGTCTGACTGAAGATGTTGGGAGAGATCCACTAAGTGGTGATAACGAGGTGATAAAGTGGAGATAACTTCTCCAGTGATATGACTTCTCCAGTTCCTATGTTATTCTACAGAGCCAATGCAATAAGATGTCTCAAGTGGGAGAGATCTTAGTGTATAGGCTCCATAGAATAACAAAGGAACTGGAGAAGTCATATCACTGGAGAAGACATCTCCACCTTATCACTCCTCCCTGATATCTCTTGAATCAATTTCGCACTGTAATAACATTTGAATGACAATTCCCAGAGGAGCAAGTCAACAGGAAAAGTCCTACTTTTTTACTGCTTTAAAGGCACAGTAATGTCCCATAAAAAATGTTTAGAGTTTTGTATTTAAAAAAATAAGCTAAATGCCACAAATCCTATAGCAGTTTGAGAGATATCCTCTGTTAAAGTTCCCCTCTCCCTCCTCTTCTTCTGACGTCAGCTGTAAGCTGACAGCAGGAGTTCCTGGTCCGGGGACCGACAAGTGGCTCTTCAGCAGAACAGCAATAGTGCGATTTAAAAAGAAATACTTCTTTGGAACGGTCTACAAAGTGTGCCTGGTTTGCAAGCACATTTTTTAGACCGTTCCAAAGAAGTCATTCTTTTTAAACTGCACTATTGCGGCTCTACTGAAGAGCCTCCTCGCGTCGGCCGATGCGGATCTCCTTCTGTCAGCTTTACAGGTAACTTCAGGAGAAGAGGAACTTTAGTGGAGGATATCTCTCAAACCATAGCGGTTTGAGAGATAGGATTTGTGGCATTTAGCTTATTTTTTTAATCTCTACAAAACTCTAAACATTTTTTATCGGACATTACTGTCCCTTTAAAAGTTCAAACACTATATTACATACTGTACGTTTTACAACTACTCCTTTAGGAAACTGAAACTGTTTGACATGTAAGAATTTGTGTGTGTGTGTTCTTTTTAATGAATAGTATACGGTATACACTGCCCTCTCTGGGCCATATGCACAAAGTTATTCTGATTCAAAACAAATGAGCCATAAGGGGATAATGAAAATTCCTGCTTGATTTAAATGGGGCTTTCAACCCCTTGAATTCTAGAGATGTCTCACAACGCATTAGAGACCTCTATATCATTCATCGGGTTTTCTCAGATCTTATCTTTTGACCACTGGAGTCATTTAGGGGAGATTATAGGCACAATGTAATGAGGACCATGAGAAGCCTTAGACTTAATAAAAGAAACAACCATAACAACAGACTGTAAGGGTAGCAGTCATCCTTCCATCCTATATAATAATTAGCTAATGTAAGTTTATCAGAAGCCGTCATACGCAGTACAGACTGCCCGCACCGCGGATGATAACGGAGCGGGGCCCTCCGAATTCAGACAGTAGTCAGTGCGCAGAGAGGACTACGGTCTGAATTCGGAGAGCCCTGCTCCATTATCAGCCGCGGCACGGGGACTGTGCATGGCTGCACCACGGCCGTTGCCACCTGGCACTGAGACTCGTGTAAACGGGCTGTTCAACTAGTTCTATAATAAAAAATTATAATACAAATAATAAAATAATAAAACATATTGGCTTTGATTAGCTTCCCTAAAGACAAAAATCACCCTAATACTAGGGTGACCACATATCAGTTTCTTCCATTCAGGGACACTGCAGAGAGAAGAGCGCACCACAGCGTTCTAACCACTAGAGGGAGAATAGCCCATTGACTGGTGTGACAGAAAGTGATGCCTGTGTTGGGCTACAAGATATTGTACATCAAGCCTAAAGCCTTAGATTAGCATTACACTACAACAAAATTGCACTGCAGGTCCTGGTTGATGTCAGTATCAAGTCTCAGTTCTCTCTGTAGTGTTTAGAGCTCTGTCCAGAAGCCATTTTTCTGTAGCCCAGCAGACACCTCACTTTGTGACGGTAGTCTATGGGCTGTCCTTCTTCTAGTGTTTAGACCTCTGAGTTCAGGAATCTTCATTCCTGGACATTGTATTGTTCCAGAAGGGGCCTGCCTGGGACAAGGGACAACCATTTAAAATCCGGGACTGTCCCGGAAAATCCGGGACATGTGGTCACCCTACCTAATACTATGGCGGAGCTAATTAGTCCTTTGAGTGAGAGGGGTGCGGAATGCATTGCTTTGCAAGGAGTTCCGTACCCCCTCTGACAGTCAAAGGGTTAAATGTGACACAGACATAAATTAATCACTATTTTCACTGTAGGCACAGGCTTTATGACATCAGCAGTGGGAGGGGCTATGGTATGACATTTCTCGAAGCCGGTGCATAGGAACTGTTGTATTCCGTCAGAGATTTAACCCTTTGGATGCCAGAGGGTTGTGAACCCCTCTGTTAACCATCTGCTGACCAGAATGGTGTCCAGCGCATTTCATCTCAATACACTGAAAACTTCTCTGGCATTAAAGTGATTTAAAATCCCCATTTAACCCTCAACAGAAACTGTAGGGTTGGAGAATTTTTATTTGTCCCCTATGGTGCAGTTGGTTTGCTTCAGAATTGTTCCACATTTGTCTCTGTGCATATGGCTTCATAATCTGTTATATATTATACAATATGCCATCAGCTGTGTCACCCTGCACAAGGCTTTTCATAGTTAATGCTGCATTCCTCAACATTTTTCTCCTGTAATCCAAGTGTCACCCCCCCCCCACACACACACCCCGCAGTAGCCCAGTCCCTTTGCTTACTTAAAAACAGACTAAACCAGTTACTAATTGTCAATAAAAAGGGCTTGGTATAGCCTCAGTAACCTTCTGACAACCTGCATTCAGGTGGTATAGCTGGGTGACACTCACACACACTTTGTATTACAGAACTGCTTCTAAGGAGACATGACTTTAACGCAAGAGATTTTAAGTTCCCTCCACCTGGCAGATAAGGTAACGATTTTTTTGCTGTTTAACCCTTGAATTCTAGAGCGGTCGTCAACACCTCGGGTTGCTGTGTATTAAGCAAATGAGGAAATGCACTACAAATGAAATGCGAAAGGCATTTTCATCTAACTGTTCCTGTTTCTTGCCGACATAACATATGTTTTCAATGCATAACCATTTGAGATATATATATATATATATATATATATATACACACACACACACACACACATACATATATATTACTGTTTCTGGTTTGCTGTCTGCCACTCCTTGGGGGTTGGGGGGGCAGAGATCGCCTGCATCCAGTGAATCACCAGGGGGCAGTGATCTTGCCAGGAGTGGCCAGGGGGCAAAGCTCTCCTCGCGAAATGACTGTAAGGTGATTCTCAGGGGTGGCAATTATCACAGGAGTGGGTAGGGGGGGTCAAAGCCCCCCTGCCCACATCTGTTAAAAACCCTACGGGATTCACAGGTGCAGTGATTTTCACAGGTGCAGTGATTTATACAGAGAAGGTGATTTTCTTAGGAGTGGCCAGGGGGGTTTTCCCACTGTCCACTCATGTGAAAATCATTACAGGAAGACTCACCTCCATCTATGTCCAGCATTACAGTGGTCCATCGGGTCCCCGCCCAATCGAACAGGAAACGCAGTGCAGCAGCCAATAGTATGTTATATGCACATAGGTGCATAAATTATTGTAGGACCTTCTCTCATCCAATGGGTTGAAAGAACCAATTAACCCCTTGAGTGCCAGAGGGGTGTAAAATGCATTGCTTTTACAATGTGTTAGATACCCCTCTGGCACTGAAGGGGTTAAATCAATAGTGATGTTTGGGGGGGTCTAAGGCTTTCTAGAACCTGTCCCTGAAACCAACCTATAGTTTAACCCACATAAATCATTAAAAAAAACAAAACTCTCATTAAATCCAACAACATAGTTCTCACTTAAATTAACAAAAGTTTTAAGTTTGTTTAACATTAACTCTGTCTCCCTCCTGTTGCTGGCAAATAACAATTATGTACAGAGTCAATGTTCACAAGACATGAACCCTGATTTGTCTGTCTTTTGTTCATTTCATTGAGAAGATAGATGTTGGCTTTAACCAAGGGGTTTACATTGTTTTTTTTTTAAACACATTTCTCTACACTCTAACTATTTAAAACATTTACATTTCAAAGGATATATATATTATTCTATTAAAATGTTGTGGAATTTGACTGATCTTAAGGTACCCATGCTCAGGGTGATTTTGGTTGGAGCCAAACAGCAATCTGAATAATCAGATTGCTAGTCGTTTCTGCCAAAACACACAGACCAAATCTAGGCAATCTGAAATTGGATTGCCTGTTTATCTGTGAATGTGTGTATATGAATGTGTGTGTGTGTGTGTCTGTATGCATCATTTGCACCACTGGCTCAGTTATGGGCAAAAGGTGGCTGAAAGTTAATTCCAGTCTAGTACAGGCTCGTGCACACCAGGTGACGTCACAAAAGGGCAGGACAAGGAGGACGCGGGCGGAATAACAGAGAATGATGGGAGTGACTAAGTAACCGCACGGTAACCAGAGTGACATGCGCAGTAACGCTCATAATGCTCTACACGTCACAAGGTTAAACTTTAATCTTCTTTTGTGCCTTATCAATCAGTTTTCTGATTTTTAAAATTACACAGAGCTTTATGACTACATTAATGCTACACACACACACAGATAAGGTCATGGTGGGGTGGTAGTTCCGCTTTAAAGTCAAAAGGTGTATGCAAAGCAATATGCTGCACATCTCGCCAATCTTTAAAGGGTTAAGTTTATTATGCGTAGTGGATGGAGTTTTTGCTCTGTGGCCCTGCTAGCAAATGTCATGTCCGCCTCCGTGGACAGGACAAGCAGAAGTCACTGAAATGTTATTTCTTGAACAAAGGCACCAGGCCAAATTAATAGGGGGCTATTACGATTTTCTGTCCATAGTAAGGTAAGTTGCAGTAGGGGTCATTATTAGGAATGTTACTTCTCCATTAACATAGAAATGTCCTATGAATAATCACCTTAAAGGGATAGTAATACTTCATTTTAACTTTATTTTATTTTGTAGGCATTAAAAAAACATGAAGAATGATATAAGTCTTATCTCTGAAACATTTATGGTTTAAGAGATATTCACAAACAAAGTATCCCCCCCCTGTTCAACCAGATAAGAAGGGAGATGCCCAGGTAGACTGCAGAGAGGGACAATCTTCAATTAAGATAATGGAAAAAGCTGAAAAACTTTTCAAGGGGGGAAGGGCTTTCATTGTTTTCATACAAAGAAAACTGTCCCCTTCTGTTATCTGTACTGTCATACAACCTGATCCACATCTGAGAAGAGATGTCTTACACTAGGAAAAAGGGGCGGGGAGGGGAACTTTGCTTGTGAATATCTCATAAACCATAAAGGTTTGAGAGATAAGACTTATATCATTCTTCATGTTTTTTTAATACCTACAAAATAAAATAAAGTTAAAACGAAGTGTTACTATCCCTTTAAAATCCTGGCTGATTCATTCAAACAAAGGTTACAGACCAAAAACAGTTCTAAGGAACCATAAATTGTATCCTTAGAACAACCGCTAGGGAACACATATTACAGTATTATGAGAGATAAAGCTAACATGTACCAGCAGCAGCTACAATCCAGTACCACGAAAAATGCAGAATAATAAAGATCAACAAGGCATAATGTTAGAGGATGTAGCACTAAATCAAATCTTCCCCAATACTCCAGTCCTTAACCAAACAATCTCAGACAGAACAAAAATGGGCAATTAACGTATTTTAAACGGATAGTAATATTTCACAAAAAAGCAGCTTTGATTAGTCTTCATAGTATTTGGGCCATGGAGAGTGTTATTTCAATACTGTCAGAGTTGTAATTCAAGAGTAACTGAATGATAAAGTATCCCCCTCCCTCTCCTTTTACTGATGTAACACTGCTCACCTCGGACCAGCAAGACTGTCCGGATGGATCACATAGAGGGACAATCTTCAGTGATCATAAGGAAAAATCTGAAAAACCTGTCAAGGGGGGCAGGGTTTTCCTTATAATCACAGTAAGAAGATTGTCCCTTGCTGCGAACTGCCCGGTCAAGTGACCAGATTCCACATCTGAGGGGAGGTGTCTTACACTAGGTAAAAGGGGCGGGAGGGGGATACTTTATCATTCAATTACTCTTGAACTACAACTCGGACAATATTGAAATAACACTCTCCATGGCCCAAATACTATGAAGATTCATTGGAGCTGCTGTTTTTGTGAAACCTTACTATCACTTTAATATCTGTTCTCTTATGGAAGCAGACTTAGGAAAAAAGACAATGCAGTCCCAAAATGGCTTCTATAAACTGTTTAGGGGAGTCTCACAATACTGCGGCTGGGACGTAATCCAGGAGCAGGTGGCTCTCGGCTGGTTACGTGCAGAGTCTCCATAGACATGCCATGTTAGACTTTCAAGACAGATACAGGGGTCCTATGGGCACTGCGCTGCACAGAACAAGAGCCTGAAAGGTGAGACTTCAGTCTCACAGTCTAGTCTCGTCTTGCAGGACCAATGAACTAGCCTGGGGGGGGGGGGGAGTTCTGTTTCCAGACTAGTGTTCTGCCCCCCTTCTGGGCTTCTGAGGTACACAGTACATCCTGATTGAATTGGCTTGGCTGCCCCAAGGAAAGCACATCTGCCATTACAGCACTATTCTGGTGATATTTGTACTTCACTAAGCCATAAACAAAAAAAAAAGCAGACCCATGCAATGCTACATCCTGCAAAGTTTGCAGACACATAAATAAACTTTGCACAATACAGGGACATCAGTGTATCATTCTGCCGTACATCCAGGAATATAGTATATGATTCAGTGCAACCTAGGATGCTGCATTGGTGAAATAGGCCAAAGAAATTTAGAAGCAGAGCACTGTACTACAGTTGGACATCTTTCCTCTCTACATGACCGCTCAATGAACTATTTCAGAATCAGAATCTGGAACCTTTTAAAGGGATAGTAATGTTTCATAATAAAAGCAGCTCTAATTAATCATCATAGTATTTGGACTTTGGACAGTGTTATTTCAGTTCTGTCAGAGTTGTAGTTCAAGAGTAATTCAATGACAAAGTATCCCCCTCCTGCCCCTTTTACTGATGTAACACTGTTCAGCCAGATCAGAAGGGAGGTGCCCAGGTAGATTGCAGAGAGGGACAATCTTCAATTAAGATAAGGGAAAAACCTGAAAAGCTTGTCAAGGGGGGCAGGGCTTTCATTGTTTTCACAGTAAGAAGATTGTCCCCTGCTGTTTTCTGTCTGGTCTTACAACCAGATCCACATCTGAGAAGAGATGGCTTACACTAGGTAAAAGGGGTGGGAGGGGGAAACTTTGCTTCTGAATATCTCTAAAACCATAAAGGTTTGAGAGATAAGACTTATATCATTCTTCATGTTTTTTAATGCCTACAAAATAAAATAAAGTTAAAACGAAGTATTACTATCCCTTTAAATACCAGACTGCTGTGTAAGCATTGCAAAGAAATGCGCTGGACACCCCCCTGGTCCTTTAAGGGTTAAGCGAAAATGAAAAAGCATCCAGTTAAGCAAGACTTAGAACTGAGGATAATTCTCTTTAAAACCTGTCATTATATGTATATAATCTTTCTCTGAGTAGTGGAGCATCCCCCTTCATGATTTCTTTACAACACTGCCTACAAACTAATTACGTATTGCCCAAATGGGTCCAGTTTCAAAGTTCTATGGAATTCTGCATTGTTTTACAGTGAAGTAGAGAAATCAACCAAAAGCATATCCTAAAACATAAACTGTTAGTCTACACAATACTGTCACCAGATGCCAAGGAACTCATAGTTACATTACAACAACTAGACTATCTGGCTATGACAAATCTGTTTTGAACTTTAAAGGCACAGTAATGTCCCATAAAAATGCTTATAATTTTGTAGTGCTTAAAAAACTGAACTATATGCCACAAATCCAATCTCTCAAACCGCTATGGTTTGAGAGATATTCTGTTTGAAAGTTCCCCCCTACCTCCCCTTCTCCTGATGTCAGCGCTGTGCAGCAACAAAGAATCATGTCTGCCTCCTCCGTGGAAATGATATCCAGCACTAATTAACCCTCTGAGTGCCAGGGGGGTATCTAAAAGGTTTAAAGATCAAAACATGGGAAACAAATACAGGCAGAGATGATTCATAATTACCATTAGGCGTTTCTGCCCAGATTAAGGAAAGTAAGAGTTATGCTTAGGACATGTTTAATATACAGAAATAAGCATATTTCAGGTCTATATTTACTGTAATTATCATTTTGTTTTATAATTTTATTCTCATGTCCCTTTAAAATTGAGCTACTTTTACAGAGATGGTGGTTTTTGAAGAGCTTTCAGAATAATCAATATTTATTTTAGCTATTTTTTTCATGTCAGTTTATGCAGATTAGGCAGTATTGGCTGGCACAGCCTGGTATTTCAGATACCAACATTCCACTCTCCCTCCCAACTGCCACTTACTACCAGGAAGTACTGGATGATTTGCATAAACTAGCAAATGAATACATCTAAATATATACTATAAGGCTAAAAAAGAGAATGGTTACCATAAATATAGCTGATTTCGAAACACCTTTCAAAATCACCCAAAAGTGTTAATTCCCCTTTAACCCTTTGAGCGATGGAAAAGCATCTGATGCATTGCGCCACAATGCACTGGATACCTCTCTGACACTCAAAGGGTTAAGGGATAGTAATGTAAAAAAAAGATGTTGTAGTGTATATCCCACTGAGTAAAACAAGGCTACTCCCACTGCTGAGAGGTGTTTTAGTCAAAAGTTATTACAGCTCAGACTTAATTTTTTTTAGGTGCAGTATCACAGTGGCCTGAAATTGTGCAGTGACGCTGTTGCGACATCATCCTATGGACAGCTCTGGTCTGCACACCATAAATGGTGTAACAACAGCACCACTGTACAATTTCAGGCCACTGAGATACTGCACCTAAAAAATCAGGTTTGCGTTGTAATAACTTTTGAACAAAACACCTCTCAGCAGTGGGAGTAGCCTTGTTTTACTCAGTGGGATATACACTACCATATATTTTTTAATTTTAAGTATTACTATCCTTTTAACTATGCCATCATTACATAACTTCCATAATGATGAGAACTGCTCTTTTGTTAATTGGCATTCTCAGTTTGTGACTAATTACACCCTCTCTTCTATGCACTTACCATAGACAGGTGCCTGGGGGACACTTGGCACAATCAAACCACTGAAGAACTTTGAGGTGGATGGTTTTGTGGATAAAATTGCTGAAACAGTAGAAAACAAAGGTGTGTGTCATTTATATTCTGAGATTTAGATCTCTTCTTTTCTAATGCATTCAGTACAGTTCTAACGCATTCAGTACAGTTCTATCACATTCAGTACAGTTCTAACGCATTCAGTACAGTTCTAACACATTCAGTATAGTTCTAATGCATGCATCCAGTAGAGTTCTAATGCGTTCAGTACAGTTCTAACGCGTTCAGTACAGTTCTAACGTATTCAGTACAGTTCTAATGCATTCAGTACAGTTCTAATGCATTCAGTATAGTTCTAACATGTTCAGTACAGTTCTAACGCATTCAGTACAGTTCTAACGCATTCAGTAGAGTTCTGATGCATTCAGTACAATTCTAATGCATTCAGTACAGTTCTAACAAATTCAGTGTACAGTTCTAACGCATTCAGTACAGTTCTAATGCATTCAGTAGAGTTCTAATGCGTTCAGTACAGTTCTAACGCGTTCAGTACAGTTCTAACATATTCAGTACAGTTCTAACGCATTCAGTACAGTTCTAATGCATTCAGTAGAGTTCTAATGCATTCAGTACAGTTCTAACGCATTCAGTACTCAAGGGCATCCTATTGAAATGTCGCCATCTACTGGGCGACCAACAAAAGAGCGTGTTAAAAATATTGCTGACCCAAAAGGGCGAAATCAGAATGTAGCCCCAATCAACAGAGTACATTCTGATGTCACATGCTTAATGGTCACCACATACATGGCAACCTTTCAATGTCGCTCTGTTGACTGGGGTGACATTCTGATCTTGCCCCTTTTGGTTCAGGCGATATTTTTAACACACCCTTTTGTTGGTTGTGCAATAGATGGCGACATTTCAATAGTGAACTGTACTCAAGATGGTTTTCAGAAATGCCTACTAGCTTGAGTTATTTGGCTCTACATTATGTATAGGGGTGTTATTAAAGGGGGTGTGCAACTGTGACAGGGCCTGGATGCCCACTGGCGTTGCATTTACACCCCTACAATCAGATCAGTTTCCTATCATAGCTGGTGGCTGCTCACATCGTCATACACATGCCTGCTACATACCTCACAAGTGTGCCTCTTTAGGGGGGACAGTCCCTCTTTTAGACCCAAATCCCCCTGTCCTGATGTCCCTCTTTTTAGGAGGTCAGATTGTGTTGTGTGTATATAAGTGTATCATATTGCTCTACAGCAATAAAACTCACATTAATGTTTGTTTAAATGTCAGTAAATGTGTGCAAATAAAATACTTTGGTTTTGTTATAAGACATTTATTAGGTTACACAAGGAGGTGTCAATAGGTCATGAAATAGCCTAAAAATTCTCGGTAATGCCCCACCCACCAGCCACACCCCCTAAAACACAAGTGTCCCTCTTTGTCAATTTGAAATGTTGGGAGGTATGCTGATGCCAACCAGTAAGATAACAGCAGCACCGACAAGCCCCTTCCCTTTTATTCATCCACCCTCGAGCACCAGAGAGGCATCCAATGTATAACAAAGCAAAACTTGTGGCACACCTCTGGAACTGAAAGAGTATAAACACAAAACAAACAACAAACCTGCGATCCTCCAGTCTGATGTGAATAATGTGCCCTGTATTCAGACTATTCACAATCAAACTGGAGGAACACAGGTTTGTTGTTTGTTTTGTGTTTGCACTTTGGGCTTTTGCCTAATCTTTGGGGGACTGGAGAACTCTCTCATTCACAATATTTCCTTCAATATTCACTTCATATAAACTTTATTATTTATATTTATACACTAAGTTGAATTAGCGCTGTGAGCTATTTTTCTTTGTAGCTGTCATTATGTAAGTCATAAATCATAATAAGCAGCTGACTGTCTCTGAAAACAAATTGCCTTTCCTTTGCCTGCTATGCTAAACCCTTCTTAGATAATCTTGTGATGGTGAGTTTCACCTTGTGTTTATAACTCTGCATGATTCAAACTTGCTCCAGGAGTATAAATAATGTCTATATGGGAGACCCAGTATCATACCTCCCAACATTTCAAATGACCAAAGCGGGACACTTTTGTTTGTAGGTGGTGATGCTGGGGGTGTGGCTGGCGGCCAGGGCATTACTGAGAATTTTTAGGTTATTTCATGACCTACTGACATCTATTTGTATAACTGTTTGACGGTACCAGGATTTACCGGTCCCTTTTGGGGGTCATCGGTTCCTGAACCGCCGCTGCTGCTGCCCCTCTTCCACGGCCGGCAGGAGCCCTGCTTCTTCCTGGAGGTCCTGGATACTCAGGCAGGAACAACTGGATGCTGCCTCTTGGCAGAGCTAGTGAATTTAGCTGCAGAATCCTAGGTGGGGTTTCCAGAGGCCCTAGGCCAGTAGACCGGCGAGGCAAGAGAATTCGCTCCTGCAGTGGCTAAGGTAAGAATCCCCAGCACAAGCTCCCTCCAGAAATACAGCCGAGACTTGTATTAAGGAGGGTAGAACAGAACAGACTTTATTGTTAAAACAAACTGCTTAAAT
This sequence comes from Rhinophrynus dorsalis, assembly GCA_037306005.1. Taxonomy (NCBI): domain Eukaryota; kingdom Metazoa; phylum Chordata; class Amphibia; order Anura; family Rhinophrynidae; genus Rhinophrynus; species Rhinophrynus dorsalis. Next base: position 58,680,589 of record CM074728.1, read on the forward strand.
ACACTTCCAGACACTCTTATCAAGATAAGAATACAAATTAGTGCTTGAAAAAGGAACATTTTAACTGGTCCATAATAACCTCCCCTGACTGGTCAATGAAGCACAGCAGGAGTCAATTCACATTCCTTAGCACATGGAGTATTCTTTAAACAAGCCAGAGTGCTGGACTTAACAGCCCACTCTGCACTCTGGTTCCCCAGATTTACCAAATGTCACACAATGTACAAAACAGTGATCAATATTTCAAATGTTATAGTTCTAAATTATTCCATCTGGTCACAAACTGAATAAATAATTTAGAGCAAAACCAAAAGTATTTTATTTACACAGACTAATTTATAACCACACTAGTATAAAAGGCGTGTACACGGGACAAGGTCCGGGTAATGTTAAGAGGCCGGTCCTGCTCTGCGTACTGCCGCTACCTCACTGCTCCACGAGATGCAGTCTTGTGTCGCCTCAATCAAGCGATGCAATCATGAGCAGTAGAGACTGCCCGAACGCGGGCAGTCTCTACCGCGCATGACTGCATAGGAACAAACATAATCTGGCCTTTTATTATGTAGGATATACCGAAGTCTAAACAAACATTAATGTGAGTTTTATTGCCAGGGTGGGATAAAGGGACAGAGTGATATGGGTCTTACAGAGAGACCATCCCTCCGAAACAGGGACACTTTGGAGGTATGCAGTCTTACATTTTGTACCAGGGCATAGTAGCTTTTAATTACACCCCTGACTATGTAGGTCAACTGCATAAAGCAAAAAAGTGTGGAAATTCTGGGACAATTGGTTTGCACCAAAAATACTCCACATTACTTTGTGCACATGACCATACCTGGGAACGTTCAAACTGAGCTGACCCTGATATCTTCAGAATATTAACCCTTAGCGCTCCCCATAACAAAGGTTATATTCGATACGTCCCTGCTTGCTCTAACAGAAGGGTGCTTCAGTCAATCCTCAATTACCCTAAAAGGTGAACATAGAGGTATCAGTGCTTGACCACATAAGTGGGACTAATTTACAGTATAAAGAAGCAATTAAAGGGATAGTAATGTTTCACAAACAAAGCAGCTCCGATTAATCTTCATAGTATTTGAGCCATGGAGAGTGTTATTTCAATACTATCAGAGTTGTAGTTCAAGAGTAATTGAATGAAAAATATCCCCCTCCCACCCCTTTTACCTCGTGTAACACTGCTCACCTCAGATGTGGAATCTGGTCACTTGACTGGACAGATCACAGCAAGGGACAATTTTCTTACTGTGATCATAAGTAAAACCCTGCCCCCCTTGACAGGTTTTTCAGCTTTTTCTTTATCCTCACTGAAGATTGTCCCTCTCTGTGATTTATCCGGGCAGTCTTGCTGCTCTGAGGTGAGTAGTGCTACATCAGTAAAAGGGGAGGGAGGGGGATATTTATCATTCAATTAATCTTGAACTACAACTCTGACAGTATTGAAATAACACTCTCCATGGCCCAAATACTATGAAGATTCATTGGAGCTGCTGTTTTTGTGAAACATTACTATCCATTTAAGTGGTGCAGATTATGTAGCAGGTACCACTGGCCTCTCACTATAAGAATTTGGCCTTCACCCCGAGATTTGGGTCAAATCCCTAAGTCTCAGGTTCAAACCCTGAGAGTTCCCAGGCATATATATGACATGGTGAGTCAAATTCAATTAGAGTAGCGGTTTTACGGTTGCACGGCTCAGCCTCAGGCCTTTTGCTAAATCTGATCCCATAGCAACAGGCTTCAAAGAATGTGATAATTAAATTTTAAGTTTGTAAAGTCCGACTACTGAGTTTGACACAATTATCATTAAAGGGACAGTAATGTCCCATAAAAAATGTTTAGAGTTTTGTAGAAATTAAAAAGTAAACTAAATGCAACAAATCCTATCTCTCAAACTGCTATGGTTTGAGAGATATCTGTGTCAGCTGACAGGAGGAGGCTCTTCACCAGAGCTGTAATAGCGTGATTTAAAAAGAATTACTTCTTTGGAACGGTCTAAGAAGTGTCCTTGCAAACCAGACACACTTTGAAGACCGTTCCAAAGATATATTTCTTTTTAAATCGCGCTATTGTGGCTCTGCTGAAGAGCCACTTGTCGGTCCCCGTATCAGGAACTCCTGCTGTCAGCTTACAGCTGACGTCAGGAGAAGTGTCACGGTTTTTGATGAACACTCAGATCAGATTGGTAAGGTTAAAATTACTTTATTAGGACAAAGTACATACAAGGAGTTAGGCCCACAAGCCCACAATAACAGAACACATATATATAGTGATAGTAAGCCAGTCCCTTGAGATATAGCAGGAAATGGAGGCAGCAGCAGGCTAGAGAGAGTTCTGGGTTTGAAACCTGATGTAACGGGTTTATGGACACTCAGACACGTTACGTTTAGGTTAAAATGCAATTTTATTAAAGAATCACAGTAACAGAATAACCCACACGGGTCCAGTAGGTATGAAGACAGAACACTACTGACACAGGTCAGGTTACATCTATAAGTACCTACACAGGTCCAGTATATACAGTACACAATACAATGCTGACACAGGTCAGGCATAGTTCGTGTGAATCCAAAATAAGAAAGATAACTGTGGTTACTATTAGGCCGGGAGGACAGGATAGGTCCTAATAGTGCAATGGCCCTTAGTACACTCTCTACACAGAGAGTGACACAATGGCGACTAAGGCCACAAAAGCAAAGAAGGCCCTGGACAAACGGTAGACTACCGGAGCTGCCAAAGTAGGACTGCCACAGAGGCACGGAATAACGCCAATCAGGAACTGCAATAACTGTACCCAACGGGCCAGGCACCAACCCACAAGGGGTTAATGAATGCTCAGACCTGCCAGAGTTGACTGCCAGAATAGATAACGCCTGAGGCGCCCAAGATAACCCAACCTCAGCTAGGGCAGTATAGGTCAAGCGTACAGTGGTGCTACCAAATGGGAGCTACAAGCACCGGATGAATAACGAGGCACAATACTGGTCGGGTAACAGTACAAGGCTGCCGGAGCAGCAACGGAGGCAACAATGGTTCTGTCCATGGACAGAGAGATCTGAGACAGGCCCTTAACCGGACACCAGATGGAACAGTAAGCAGGCCTGGGTTGGCACACAGAGCAGGAACGTCAGCCAGGCCGGGTCAGTACACAGAGCAGGAACGTCAGCCAGGCCGGGTCAGTACACAAAGCAGGAACGTCAGTCGGGCCGGGTCGGTACACAGAGCAGGAACATCAGCCAATCCGAGTCAGTACACAGAGCAGGAATGTCAGCCAGTCTGGTTCGGTACACAGGGCAGGAAGGATACAGACAGAGTAGTCAGGCAGTCCGGGTCATACACAGGAAACACATGAATACTGGAGCCAGCACTTAGTAACGGGAACACCACGAAAGGGCAAAGCTGCAATGACAGGGCTCGGTATTTAAGAGTTATCACTGGGCGGAGCAACAACATGTTAGCCAATAAAATTGAACCAGGAAGAAGCACTGTCATAATGTCGCCAGTAATAACTCGGGAACAGTGATACCTGATGACTGGAGGCACGTAAGACCATAGGCAACCCAACCCTAGAGGACTAGCGTGAACAGAGGCTAAGCAGCCCAGGAGCTGACAGCAGGACTCTAGATGACTAGTAGTGCAGTAGTAGGTAACTGGCACGAGACCCAGATGCCTGGGAGACACTGAAGCCAGTAGTAGCAAGGCAACACTGACCCTGAGACTAGGATCACAGAAAGACCAAGGCAACCGCTTATGTAGGCAAACCCTAGAATGCTAGGGGTGGATCGAGACACACTACAGGAAGACAAGTTACGTCCCCTCACACTAACAAGTGTGATGTAACGCAACCGCTGGCTCATGAGCCCAAAAGGCTACTGCAGAAGGGAATGGAGCAATGGCCCTGCCTAGAAGGTCTAGGCACTGAAAGGGTCAATAGGTAACGCTCAGAGTGAATACTGCAGCTCCCACAGGGAGTGAGCCCAGCTATGATATGGAGGAGGACAAAGATAGAGATCAGAGTAACTCAGTCAGCGCTATACAGCACTGTACCAGTACTTCGAATGTGCACACCGCCTGAGGTGGTTATAGTAAGCACTATAGCACAAATGCCCAGCCTACGGTCGGCAAGAGAATGATAGGGCCACGCGGAGCACAACAGACAAGCACAACTGGAAGACCACAATGTGGAACGCTGGCCAGACAGAGGCAACCGAGCGGTACAGCCAGGCATTGATGGCAACGGTGCGGGTTCTCAGCCAGATACGGTCAGCAGCGTAACGGGTACACAGCCAGATCAGTCAGCAGCTAGCAGGTTCTCAGCCAGAGGCAGTCAGCAGCGTAGCGGGTTCTCAGCCAGATCAGTCAGCAACGGAGCGGGTTCTCAGCCAGATCAGTCAGCAACGGAGCGGGTTCTCAGCCAGATCAGTCAGCAACGAAGCGGGTTCTCAGTCAGCAACGGAGCGGGTTCTCAGCCAGATCAGTCAGCAATGGAGCAGGTTCTCAGCCTGATCAGTCAGCAACGGAACAACAACACAGAAATAGCAGGAAAGTCGTCAGGCAAGCCAGGTCATACACGATCAGTGTACTCAGGAACAAATGTCAGGAACAGGTACACCACGAAAGAGCGCCTCAGTATAGACATGACAGAGTATATAAAGGCTAGCCCTGGGCGGAGTCAGGAATACCAGGCCAATAAGAGAGAGGCAGTGAAATAAGGAATCATAATGTCGCCGCCTGCAGCCATGAGCACGGGCACCGTGAGGGGGAACTTTAACAGAGAATAGCTCTCAAACCATAGCGGTTTGAGAGATAGGATTTGTGGCATTTAGCTTATTTTTTTAATCTCTACAAAACTCTAAACTTTTCTTATGGGACATTACTGTCCCTTTAAAGCAACTCAAACACCTCTTAGTTATGGCAGAAAAACCTTATGGCCACCTTTAAATAATTCTGTGTGGATTGGTTCTCCATTATTTAACTTTAAGTACGTGATATCATGTGCGAGGAGGCAGCCATGATTCTTTGTTGCATGACTCAGGGACCCCAAACATCAGTGCACGGAGTTTAGAGTTCTGCAAAGGGGTATTATGTCGGGATCCCTGCACATGGAGCTAATTAATGATTCATTGAGGCTATTTCACTAATAAGAACAGAAGCAACCAACTGCTCCAGAAAAAGAGAAATTTACCAGTGTCCTATTCAATTAAATAGGCTTTCAACCCCTTGAGTGCTACACATTGGAGACCACTCTAGCCATTGGATGGGTTAAAAACACAATTTAAATCATGGGATATTAATACATCTGATTATGCAGAATCAGTCCGATAATAACTGATTCATGATTGCCATTAAGACGTTCACCCAGATAAAGAAAGATAAGTGAAACATTATTATTATTAGAAGTATGTATAATACAGTCTGAATGTGGATATTTCTGTGCATTAAACCTTTGAGTTCCAGAGGGGTACACAACGCATTGCAAGCAAAACATTGCGTATCCCTCCGGCACTCAAAGAGTTAAAGAAATCTCTTTGTGTTTGAGGGTCTTTAGAAGTTTGGAAACCATTGATCAGAACCATCAAATAAATTAAATAAGGATTAGAATAATATTGTCCACATCAAATGCTTATTTAATATATGCCTGATTTGTTTTTAATGGTAACAGGTAACCGCCAGATTATCATTGACATAGTGACCGGCCTAAATAATGACCAGAGGCAAGAAGTTGTACGTGTGTACAAGGACGTGTTCCAGCAGGTACAGTCAAGACAAGAATATGAAGGACGATACTATTTACATGCACTTGAGCAGTGGGTCCCATCAGGCACACGATGCAGTCTGATCAAATTAAGTATTTCTGCCTAACTAGCGTGATTATGGCTCTGCTGAAGAACGCAGGACAGTCTGTTGAACGGGATCTCCTTCCCTAACACAGAAAGCTGATGTCAACGCACGGGGAGGGAAGGGGGAATTTTGAAAGCGTATATCTCTCAAAAGATAGAGGTTTGAGAGACAGGACTGGGTGCAATTGATTTAGTTTTTTAATACCTACAGCATTAAAGGGATAGTAATGTCAGAAAAAAAGTATTAACTATATGGTAGATACAAATAAAAGAGAGTACTTGCACTTATTCGTATCTCTCAAACGTTATCTGGTCACTTAACCAGATACGGCTCTTCAGCAGCACCGATATAACGATATCTAAAGATAAATACTTAATGTGGAACGGTCTACAAAGTGTGCCTGGTTTGCAAAGCACACTTTGTAGACCATTCCAATTAATTATTTATTTCTAAATATTGTGATTTCATCTCTGCTAAAGAGCCTCTGTCTGGTCAAATGACTGGAAACTGCAGCTGTCAGCTAGATGGCAGACTTGAGTAAAACAGCCAGGGAAAGGTAACTTTAGCAAGTTATAACTCTCAAACCATAAACATTTGAGAGATAAGACTTACATCGATGTTAACCTTTTTTTAATGTGTACAATATTAAATCAACTTAAAATTAACCATTACGATCCCTTTAAAGTTACTTTTATCTAAGTATTACTATACCTTTAAAGGGACTCTATCATGTAAAAACAAAGCTAGAGATTTTGAAACAGCCTTCTAAAACAGCTCTTAGAATCACCTATATTGTATTCAGGTGTGGTTCTAGGTTTTCGGGGCCATAAGAGAAAAATTCACATGCCCCCCCCCCCCCCCAACACACACACACCCCTTCACGGACACGTCAGTATTTCTCATCAACATAGCTGGGAACTCTCCAGATTTGCCCTGGAGAGTCATGTTTTGCATTAAATTACCTGGTCTCTGAGGACAGAGGCTAAATACTCCAGAGGTGATGAGTTTCTTATGAAACACTGCCCACTTGTGCTCCTTCCCAGCCTGTTTCTCCCACTTCCCGCCTACTGCTGCTCCTTCCCAGCCTGTTCCTCTCACTTATCCTCCTTCCCGTCCTGTTCTACCCTCTTCCCACACACTTTTATGACACATTATGTTACGCTACACACCCCAGCTGAGATGAAACCCTGCACCATCATGACGTGAATTGCTAAGCAGACCCTTATTTTACTTAAATTGTAGCAACACCATTCCAGCCTTGATTGTCACAATGAGAATCGTCCTTATACGGCAGTAACAGGTAAAAACGACTTTGGTGATTTTGAAAGAGCTTTCAAGATCACCTATATCTTGAGTTCGCCAAATTTTATTTCAGATTTAGATGTATACATTATGGTACTCAAAGAGTTAAACCACGATTAAAAGCCAACACGACTGATTGAAATTTGAAGGAACGACGTGAGACGACAAGGCTGGGTGGAATTTGTGCAGCTGACATCACCAGAGCATGAGCAATTGAGAGCAAAGATTCTACCCGTTGCCATAGAAATACAACAAGCTTGTCATCCCTTTGAGTGCCAGAGGGGTACGCAAAGCATTGCTGTGCAATGCATTGTGTACCCCTCTGGCACTCAATTGGCTAAGCTTCTTTTTTTTAATATCCTTATGAACAAAAATGCAGTGAGGATAAAAAAGAAATATGATATTTTCTCCATTAAACATGTACTTATCTTCACTTTGTCCTAAAAAGCACTGCACCTTTAAAATACCCATTTAAAACAATGGAGATTGGGGAGACTGTCATTTGTTCCCCAAGGTACAGTTGCTTTTTTTCCCAAAATCGATTTATTAGTACATCAGTCTAAGAGGCTCGTCATGAGTATACAGATCAGATGTAAACTGCTTTGATAATAATTTCCTTTCGCTTTATGTTGTAAATATAAATGATACAATGCAGTTTCATTTGACGGATAAGCAGTCATTGGGCCTTATTTATACAGATAACGCTGAGCAAACCATCTGCACCATTATGTAAAATAAAAACTATTCTCATTTGATTTAAATGGGAAGTTTAAACCCTTAAAGGGATAGTAATACTTCGTTTTACCTTTATTTTATTTTGTAGGCATTAAAAAAACACAAAGAACGATATAAGTCTTATCTCTCATACCTTTATGGCGTGAGAGATATTCACAAGCAAAGTTTCCCTCCTGCCCCTTTTACCTAGTGTAAGCCATCTCTTCTCAGACATGGAATGCAGTCCATAGACCAGACAGATAACAGCAGGGGACAATCTTCTTCCTATGAGAACAATGAAAGCCCTGCCCCCCTTGACAAGTTTTTCAGGTTTTTCCCTTATCTTAATTGAAGATTGTCCCTCTCTGCAGTCTACCTGGGCACCTCCCTTCTGATCTGGCTGAACAGTGTTACATCAGTGAAAGGGTCGGGAGGGAGATACTTTGTCATTGAATTACTCTTGAACTACAACTCTGACAGAATTGAAATAACACCCTCCAAAGTCCAAATACTATGATGATTAATTAGAGCTGCTTTTATTATGAAACATTACTATCACTTTAATTGCTAAATAAGCCCCTATTTCTTCACAACACATTTTATACCTCTCTCTAAAGTTCAAGATGTTTAAAGCCCCCATTTAAATCAGATCAGATATGGAGAAGTTGTATTTGGTCCCCTTTGGTCCTTCATAGTGGATCTGCCTTACTACTGTATTTGGAAGCTATCATTCCCTTCAATGGGGGTATTTATTTCAAAGTGTTAACATATTTCTCCAACAAGCTGGATGCGTCTCTAGCATTCAGTGGGTTAAACAGCCCATTTACAATCAATAGGAATTAGGGGAATGTTTATTAGCCTCTATGGTGTTGTTGGGTCCGCCACAGAATTGATCCATATTTCATTTTGTGTCTATGGCTCCATTGGCTAACACATTTTAAAATCATTCCCCGTATCGCTGAGTGCCAGAGGGGAGCAATGTGTTGTGCACCCCTCTGACACTCAAAAGGTTAAGGGTGTATTAGAAAATAAATCCTTAGATGTTACAGACATCTCCAGTGTCTCCATCATCTAAGAGGCTTGTACACTGCACTGTTCCTCAAGAAATTAACAAGAATATGTCTCTTCTGTAGGACTTGGTGGAGAGTCTTAAAAAATTCCTCTCTGGAGATGTGGAGAAGGTGATTGTGGGCTTGCTGAGGACACCGGCTCTGTATGATGCTCAAGAACTCAAAGCAGCAATGAAGGTGAGATCAGCTCCGTAGAAATCAGAGATAAAATACAATGGGAGTGGGATGTATGAATACAGAAATACAGCCTATCTCCTCTTGGATAAAGGCACAAGGGCAAAATTAATAGGAGATATTAGGATTTTCTGGCCATACTAATGATAGTCTAGTACACAGTTAAAGCCTATTCAGGACATTAACGGTCTTCTTTTATATATATATATATATATATATATATATATATATATATATATATATATATATATATATATATTTAGACACAATCTATAATTTTATATACGTTTGGGTTCTTTGTCTTTGTGGAATATATAGCGCCATATATTCAAAAGATTGTTTTCAGTTCCATTTTCTGGCCATAGTAAATTAAGTGTGTGTGGGTGGGGGTTATTATTAGGAGGTGTTAGTATTCCTTTAAACCAAAAATTAAGTAAGAAGCAGCAAGGCGGTGTGATAACTACCACAACATGGCTCTATGGCAGTTCACCTCTGGCATTGCCTTACAGGGATTGGGTACAGATGAAATCACACTGACTGAAATCCTCTGCACAAGATCCAATGACCAACTCCGAGACATCCAGTCCAGATACAAACAAGGTGAGACGTCCAGCCACGAGCCAATGATGAGACTCCCGTAGAGCAGAGTATAAAAATAAATCCATATGGCAATGATACTTACAATGGCTTGTACAGAACATTAATATTCATTGAAGAAGTAAAAGGGTTTTTTGAAACATATTAATCAGTGAAACAAGTCTAGGGTGACCATTACTGTGTGTGTGTTTCTGTGACAACCCATAGGTGTGTGCAAGATTTAACTATTTCATACAATGGAACTATGTTCTATAAGATTTGTCTTGTAATAAGCACTTACCTGGTAGCGGTTACAAGGTATATTTTATCCTAACATAGAATTATAGCTACCAAATTGTTCAGCACATACATTTGATATTCATATGGACATTTGCATATAGACAAAGAGGACACATTACATCAAACCAAATGCACAATAGGGGACAATTAACAAAATCTAAAATATATTTAAGTGGATTTTTCACCTTCTTTTATCTTAGAAAGGTCTCCGCAGCATAGCTAGCATCCATGTTCTCCCCTCAGATGCATGAACCAAGTGATGTTATGTATAATTGGTATAACATTTACCGAAATGGGGTCAATGTTCTGTTCTACATCTAGATCAGGAGTAGTCAGTCTTTGGTCTTCTAGCTGTTGAAGACTACAATTATCATCATCTCCAACCAGCCAATGCTGGGGATGATCACACCCCTCCAGTGAAGCAATGCATTGACAATATCTCTGGCATTGAGATGGTTAAAAGCCAAAATTTAGACCAACGGGAGCTTGTGAAATGTTAATTTTAACCTTGTGGTGTTCCAGAATTATATATTTTTAGATGATGATAAGAGCCAATATAATTATTACCAAGTGTCGCTTTTTAGGAGGGACAATCCCTCCGTGAGTCCTAAATCCATCTGTCCCTCTTTGCCACCATAGTGTCCCTTTTTTTTAAAGGGATAGTAATGTTTAAAAATAAAAGCAGCTCCAATTTATCTTCATAGTATTTGGTCCATGGAGAGTGTTATTTCAATACTGTCAGATTTGTAGTTCAAGAGTAATTGAATGATAAAGTATCCCCCTCCCACCCCTTTTACCTAGTGTAAGTCACCTCCCCTCAGATGTGGAATCTGATCCACAGACCAGACAGATTACAGCAAGGGACAATCTTCTTACTGTGAACATAAGAAAAACCCTGCCCCCCTTGACAGGTTTTTCCTTATGCTCACTGAAGATTGTCCCTCTCTGCGATCCATCTGGACAGTCTTGCTGCTCTGAGGTGAGCAGTGTTACGTTAGTAAAAGGGGCGGGAGGGCGATACTTTATCATTCAATTATTCTTGAACTACAACTCTAACATCATTGAAATAACACTCTCCATGTAGGGCTGGATTTACATCTCAGGAGCCTGTAGGCACAGTAATCTGAAGGGCCCCACCCTTGGCCATCTCCATTGGACACCGCCACAATGCTCCAAATCTCCACATTGCCCCCCATAACCATATTGCCCTCACATTGCCAACCATCAGCTCCAACTTGACCCCCATCAGCTACATATTGCTCTCACATTGCCCCCATCAGCTCCAACTTGCCCCATCAGCTCCAACTTGCCCTCACATTGCCCCCATCAGCTCCAACTTGCCCTCACATTGCCCCCATCAGCTCCAACTTGCCCTCACAATGCCGCCATCATCTCCACATTGCCCCACTTTGCTCCCTGTATGATGCTGTCATCTCCCAGCTCTCTGCATTACTAAAAAGCTGACAAGGGAGCAACAGCAGCTACAGGTCTCTTCGGCACAGACCTTACCATGCGGCGGGTTACTGTTGCCACTGTGAGCAGCGATGTGAATAAAAATGTATTAAATTATTTTTTTTTTATTTCAATGACAGGTGCCCCTCTGTGGGGTGCGCCTGCAGGTGGATGTCTACTCTGCCTTATGGAAAATCCGTCCCTGTCTCCATGGCCCAAATACTATGAAGATTAATTGGAGCTGCTTTTATTTTGAAACATTACTATCCTTTTAAGAGATTAGACTGTGAGATGTGTACGTAAGTGTATCACATTGTTCCACAGCAATAAAACTCACATTAATGTTTGATAAAACTTCAGTAAATGTGTTGATAAATTGGTATCTGTAAAGAAAATACTTTGGTCTTGTTCTAAATCAATTTTTAGTTACATATACAGATGTCAATAGGTCATAAAGTAACCTAAATATTCTGTGTAATGTACTGCTCCCAAGTAACATCCCCAGCACCACCACCTAACACAAAAGTGTCCATCTTTGACCATTTGAGAAGTTGGGAGGTATGCCAGTTTGCTGTAGGTATGGTTTCCATTTAAAGGGATAGTATGGTCACATATTAAGTAAACTGTATCTTGTAGGCATTACAAAATCAAACTAAATGTTCCCAGTCCCATCTCTCAAACTTTTATGGTTTGAGAGACATTCGGGACCAAAGATCCCCCCTCCCTCCCCTTTCCCTGACATCAGCGCTCTAGCTGACTGCAGGGGAATCCGGTCCCGGCAGAGGCTCTTCGGCAGAGCTGAAGTCACGTTATTGAGACAGAAATCCTTAACTGGAACGGTCTACAAAGTGTGCTTGCAAACAAGCACACTTTGTAGAGCACTCCAGTGAAGAATTTCTGTCTCGATAACGCGATGTCGGCTCTGCTGAAGAGCCTCCGCTTGTCCAGGGACCGGATTCCCCTGCAGTCAGCTAGAGCGCTGACGTCAGGGAAAGGGAATGGAGGGGAGAACTTTGGTCCTGAATATCTCTCGAACCATAAAAGTTTGAGAGATGGGACTGGGAACATTTAGTTTAATTTTGTAATGCCTACAAAATACAGTTTACTTAATATGTGACCATACTATCCCTTTAAAGGCATGAGTCTTGTGTTAATCAAACCAACTGACTCAGATTTCCAGGGACAGTTACTACTTTTAACTTTATGTCCCTAGTTTCTCCTGTCCCTGGTTTAAAAATTGAATTTCACCCATATATTCTCTGTTTGTCATTAAAGGACTAAAGGGTTTTGAGCTTCCTCATTTGTTAACATAGTTTAGTTATGGAATTTCCTGTTGTATTTTACCATAGAAGTGCATGTATAACTCTGTTGTACAATGAGTTGTATTGGTGTCATGGTACTCAGTAATATGACCACTAGTGATGCACTCTCTTGCAACTGTCCAAGAAAAATGTCCCTGGAAATTTGTATGAAATGTTGACACGTATGAAGAGTGACATTTTGTTATATTGTCATAAGATTGTCACGGTTTACCAATAACGTTCAGGAGTCAGTACGGTATAGTTAAATGCTAAATTTATTACTAATAGAAAAGTAGAGCACACTATATACACAAGTAGCAAGCAGAGGGTTACAAGCCAGCAAGCACTGCTATCAGGAATAGTAGGCTGCCAAGCTTGACCACTCTGCTGGAGACTAGGCCTCAGCCACTGGTAGTCTCTGCAGGAACCAGGAGCAGGAACAGGAACACTGGATCTTGATCTGACGAAGCGAGAGTACTGACTCACGCCTGCAGTCAGTAGGGAGCGATATCTGACTCACTCCTGCAGTCAGTATAAAGAAAGGGATACCTGACTCAGGCCTGCAGTCAGTATAAGGAAAGGGATACCTGACTCACTCCTGCAGTCAGTATTGGAGCTAGTCTACCAGAGCCCCAGGTCCGCACTAGATTGGGTGTCTGCTAGGTACAAGGAATAAACATAAGAGTAGTCAGCACCAGAGGGGGTAGTCAGGCAAGCCAGGTCATACACAGTTCAGGTAGTCAGCCAGAACCACAGGTCTGCACCAGGTTGGGTGTCCACTGTAGGGATAGACAAAAGAATAGTCAGACAGAACCACAGGTCAGCACCAGGTTGGATGGAAGACTAGCCAGGTCATACACAGAGCCCAAGGTAATAGAACCGCTATGAACAACAACGCAAGGGCAACTGAGTCAGGACTCAGACTGCCCTTTAAACCCCTCCTCAGGAAGTAGGTAGGAGGAGCAGCTCAGAGGAAGGAAGTAGGTAGGAGGGGACTACAGGAAGCATGCCACATAAAACAGAGGCCTGCTGCATGCTTGAAGCCTCGCGCCTGCAGATGACGCTGAAAACACGGTAAGCTGTAAAAAAATACTGAGAAATCATTAAGGAGCTTAACTAGGAGAGTCTTTATTCTGAGCTAGCTTCTTACAACTGACTACTTCTTGTCCTGCAATGACATCCTCTTCCAGGTCACATGACAGGACTTAAGGTAGACAAACACATTAACTATTTAAGGTAGAACAGTGGAGTTCAACAAATAACATTACTGTTGTCACAAAACAAATGGCACATTATCACAGACATGATAAAGCTGTCTACCTCAAATTTTATTCCATTAACCCCTTAGTGATGGCCGCGTGCAGACGCGGCCGTCACTTAACGCCCGTCTAACATTTTTTTTTTTTTTAAAACAATCCGGAGTCCCCGAACGGCGCGCAGCCGCGCGGGGAGCCGGATTTCCGGGACGTACATGTACGTCCTCTGTCACTAAGTGACAGCCACACAGGACGTACATGTACGTCCTGTGTCACGAAGGGGTTAAGACTCTTTTTAATTCACCAAAATCACACGGTCTCAAAAATTAGGAGCCGCACACTAATACAGGGCTTGGACATTTTCCCTGGACAATAGCTCCATCTTGTGCTTGCCTCAGGGAAGTGACCATTTATTGAATCTATTAGAATGCACGTTATATTAATTTTCCATCTTCACCCACAGAGTATAAAACAGATTTGGAGAAAAACATTATATCTGATACAAGTGAACCTTATACAGGGCTTCTCCTGGCATTAGCAAAGGTAAGTGCAATTATATGCTTTCCTGTAGCAGAAATATTCCTTGTATCTATTACTATGATGCCTAATAAGACCCATCTTTTCTTCTAAGGGCAAAAGAGAAAGTGATTCTGGAATTATTGACTATGGCCTGATCAACCAAGATACCAAGGTTGGTATACATTAAAATCAAATAAACGGGAGACAGGTAGAGTAAAAGTTATACCTTTATTGGCTAACATGCCTGACGAAGATACCTAAGTTGTCTTGTTCTATTATGCCTGAAGAAGAGCCCTACCTGAAAAAGAGGCCTAAGTTGTCTTGAAAGACTGCATTCCAAACCTACTCAGTTAGCCAATGAAGGTATCACTTTTTTTTTATTTTACAGTCTCCTGCTATTTCTATGTCTACTAGGGTCCCACATTGTACCTATATTATCATTGAAAAGTGGAGTTAGTGCTCCCTCTAGTGTGATAGATTGGTACTTTTTGTACAAACCTTGCAAATGAACGTCAAACAGGATCCTATTATACGTATGTATATCTTTATTTATTTGGCACCACACAGTGTACGCAGCACCTTACAATAGACATATGTTACAATAAATATGTGGGGATAAAAGTGCCACATTCTTAGAAACAATAGGAGAGATGTCCCTGCCCCAAGGAGCTTACAGTCTAAATGGATAAAAGAAGACAGACAACAGGGTAGGAGGGTGTCAGGTGCTGAGATTACATGGGGTCCTGTGTCAATTATATTAAAAAAATACCGAAATAGTTCTACCTAAATAATTTGTTAAAGAGCTTGACAATATATATTTTGTCACACAAAATTGTTTTGATGACAAAATACATTTTGACATGCACAAATCTATTTTTTTTGACAATACATTCTGTTACTCAAAATTGGTCACAAAACAAGATTTTTGCTTCAACAAATGAATCTTTTTTGCTACACAGTTTTTGTCACAAAATAGATTTTTTCAGTGAAAAATGTTTTGTCCCAAAATACTTTTTGTTGCACATAATGGATGCTTTTTTTGGTCACAAAATACATTTTATCTCACAAAATTAGTCTTTTCCTGACCCACTTGCTTTGTGGAGTATAGCAGATTATTCTGTTTACATGAATGAGCTGTTAGGTGAATGGTCCGTATGGACTTGAAACAGCTAATCAGCCAGGGAAACATAGAACCAGCAGAGAAACTGTTACATGTAACAGCTGCTCTGCTACGGAGTATATCTGAACAATCTATGGAGCAGGGCACAGGATTGTTTATGTTAATCCTTTGAGTGTCACATGGGTAGGGGGGTTCAGTGCACCAAATAGCAATGTGTTAGTCATCCCTATTTCAAAAAGTTTAGTGAGGGCAACTGCTGTATTGTCTGTCCAGTACAGACAGCAGACTGTCTTCTGTGGCTTCATAGAAAGCTATTGGAAGATTCTGTCTTAGGCTGGTGAATTTGGGTATGTGAACATCATAGACAGCTATTGTAGCTTTGTGTATGTGGCGAATAGCCATATTAACCTATAAACACACCTGCAGGAATACAGCACTGGCCCATTAATTGCATTTAAGTATGCAAATTAGCCATGGATAAAGGAGGCACTGCAATATTGTATGCCTGCAGAAGGCATGGTGAAAACATGGCGATGTCAGCATATTTACAGAGTATTCGGAGGGATATGATGGCAAAAACATCTCAGCGCATATGACGAGATGCAAATATGCAAGGAAAAAAGAACAACTTTGCTTGATTCTGCCCCAGGATCTTTGCGCGCAGTTATAGTAGTGGCCATACAGGCCCCAGTAGCGCTGCTGTTCACAAAAACATCCAATTATGTGCTTCTGTTCGGCTTGTGATGTTAAAGGGACAAGGTACCATTTATTGTTAATAAATATTTAAATACATTTAATGAACAAATTAAATTGTTGTGGGTTTTTTTTGCCATTTTAAGGGGTATAGGTCTTAATCTGGAACATGCACTTAAGCGTGTTATTGTATATTTAAATGTGCACTCTGTGACACAGTTTCACAGTACACACAGAGGTCTCCCACTGAAATCTCTCTGAATGTTGCCAGTAGATAGAGTAGGACTATGCGGTCACTTTCGGGTCCTCATGCAGGTAACGTGAATGGAATTGTTCTGTCACAGCTGACAGCTCTCCGGTGTGGATGATTATTGTGATCCTCTGGATTGCAATGAGTTAAGTTTAAAAAAAATGCACAGAGCCAGTCAGCACTTGCATGAGATAGCCCACTTCAGCCTCCAGCAGATAAGCTGGGGGCACTGAAATAGCCCATCCATTTGTGCCATTTATTTAATGGTATAAGGTGCTTATAGGTTTAAATGTGTATAAACACAGTTCATGTTTATGCGATAGTATTCATTTTCTATGCTCTCGGTAAAGCATTAAAAGCTGCCACCTTTACATCACTCTTTGAGTTCCTTATTACAAAAGTATTTTGATTCCCATTCACTCCAACTTGGTGCCACCTTCTCTCATTGTTCCTTCAATAAAGAACATGCCAAGAGAAGGGAAATAAATGCAATATTAGTAAAAGATTAAGTTGTATTTACCCTTGTTCCTTAGATTCTCAGCGAGCTCGGACCTAAGAATTCCCCCAACACCGCTCAGTGGATCACTATTCTAACTGAAAGGAGCCCTGGACATCTTAGAAGAGGTAAAAAATGTATTTGTAGAATGTAAAGGAATAGTGACAGTTCTTTGAAATGATCTATCGATCCTAGTTTAATACTTCTTGAAGATGCTTCATTCAAAAATTATTCCAGTGCAAAATGTTTTTTTGTCAGCAAAATCCAGTTTTGGGGAAAAGTCATTAGACGGTGCTGTTGCTATTGTTTATAAATAGGCTTTATTTTTATTACCTTCCAGAGAACTTATTGTATCCTAAGAGTTTGTTTATATATCAAGGTAGCACTAAGGGTTGTGGAGAAAACCATCTGCATCATAGGGGCCTAGGTCAAATTTTGGTTGTCTTAAATGGGGCTTTAAATTTCTTGAATACGGTACTAGAGTAATCTCCAAGGCATTGCAAAGCAATGCACTGGAGACCTCTCTAGTATTCAAGGGATTAATACCCTCATTAAAATCAATAGGAATTTTCATATTGTCTCTACTGTGCAGTTGGTTCACACCTTCCAGATGTCCCTCTTTAGGAGATATTAGGGGTCCATACCTCCCCAGTGTCCCTCTTTAGGAGATATCAGGGCTCTATACCTCCCAAGTGTCCCTCTTTAGGAGATATTGGGGTTCATACCTTCCAAATGTCCCTCTTTAGGAGATATTCGGATCCATACCTCCCAAGTGTCCCTCTTTAGGAGATATTAGGGGTCCACACCACCCAAGTGTCCCTCTTTAAGAGATATTAAGGCTCCGTACCTTCCAAGTGTCCCTCTTTAGGAGATATTAGGGGTCCATACCTCCCAGGTGTCCCTCTTTAGGAGATATTAGGGGTCCATACCATCCAAGTGCCCTCTTTAGGAGATATTCTGGTCCATACCTCCCAACTATCCCTCTTTAGTCGGGACGATCCCTCTTTGAGACACAAATCCCTCTGTCCCTCTTTCCCACCCTGGTGTCCCTCTGTTTAGGAGACCAGACTGTGTGGTGTGTATATAAGTGTACTGTTTTGACTACAGCAATAAAACTCACATTAATGCTTGTTTAAAATTCAGTATGTGTGTTTATAAATTCATCTCTGTAAATAAACCACTTTAGCCTGATTCTAAATCATTTATTCATTTACACAAAGTGACATCAATAGATCATGAAATAACCTAAAAATCTCAGTTAATGGCCTGCCTGCCCTTTAGCCACACCCCGAGCAACACCACCTAAAGTAAACGTGTCCCTTTTTGGCAGTTTGAAATATTGGGAGGTATGTACAAGAATTGAACCTCTTCAGCCTCTTAGTTTTGTCCTGCCCTACTGGCTCAAGATAACATTAAGTGAGGTCAAAGGACATATTTATATCACAGGGGATTCCGGCAATTCTTATATTTCCCTATTGTCCTGTTGCTTTGTCACAGATTTGCCCATGTGTAGCTTACTAAATATATGTTTTAGTCTACTCCAAAGCTCAATTTATCCAGTATCTGCCACATCAGATAGGAAGCTGTTCCACTGACAAATTACATGTATGTTAGACTATAATCCTGGAATTACATAGCATTCTTCTATCCCTGTGTCTCTCCTCTAACCATGATCCTCTGCCCATTTTATCCTAGTATTTGACCAGTACAGTGTATCCAACTCCATGGCTATTGAAGAAGGCATTAAGAAGCATTTTAAAGGAGATTTTCAGAAAGCCTTAATAACTTTAGGTAAGTGCCCTTAATCTTGATACATTACAATGTACTGAGCTTTGGCTTAAAGGGATAGTAATACTTCATTTTAACTTTATTTTATTTTGTAGGCATTAAAAAAACATGAAGAATAATATAAGTCTTATCTCTCAAACCTTTATGGTTTAAGAGATATTCACAAGCAAAGTTTCCCCCTCCCGCCCCTTTTACCTAGTGTAAGCCATCTCTTCTCAGATGTGAATCTGGTTGTAAGACCAGACAGATAACAGCAGGGGACAATCTTCTTTGTATGAAAAGAATGAAAGCCCTTCCCCCCTTGACAAGTTTTTCAGGTTTTTCCCTTATCTTAATTGAAGATTGTCCCTCTCTGCAGTCTACCTGGGCACCTCCCTTCTGATGTGGCTGAACGGGGGGGGGGATACTTTGCTTGTGAATATCTCTTAAACCATAAAGGTTTGAGAGATAAGACTTATATCGTTCTTCGTGTTTTTTTAATGCCTACAAAATAAAATAAAGATAAAACGAAGTATTGCTATCCCTTTAAACTCTTGGGGCAGACAGTGAACCAGAAACAGTTTGAATTATATAGAAGTACACACACACGGAATAAAGACAGACTCTACAAAAACAACTTTTCACCTTTAACTGGTAACCATAGTCTTAGAATAATCCCCTCCTTATTTGTTCAAGGACTTACCTAAGAAGGTAGTTGGGCAACTGTAGCTATATACTTTTTTCTCATTTTATCTATCTTCTAGTACACTACTACCGTAAAATCTCAGGTATAATACGCACCTGTGTATAATGCGCAGGTGTATATTATACCCAAGATTTAAAACAAGGGTGTGTATTATACATTGGCACTCTTGTTTTCCCCCTTTGTAAAAAAAATGTGTAACGCTGGCGATCCTTTCCCTCCCTCCCTCCCCGCTGTCATAATGATGCTTACTGTGCTCCACTGAGGTCCCCGCTGTACTGTAGGAAAAAGAAGAGAAGCTTAAAATAAACTTCCTCTGGGCAAATCTTCAATGCTGGTGGGAAGCTTGCATTTGCTGGCCACCTGCTTCCCATCAATGGGCTTTCAGGACCTTCCGCCTCCAGCCAATCGTTATGCAAGCATGCTGCCGGCATTGAAGATTTGCCCAGAGGAAGTTTATTTTAAGCTTCTCTTCTTTTGCCTGCAGTACAGCCGGGACCTCAGTGGAGCACAGTAAGCATCATTATGATAGCAGATAGCGCCGGGGGAGGGAGGGAAGGGATCGCCAGCATTACAAATTAAATCCCCCAAAAAACTCTTGTGTATAATACACCCCCCCACTTCACATAAGGTGAAGTGGGGTAAAATTGTGCGTATTATACCCGAGATTTTACGGTAAGTATTTATGTTTACAATCTGATAAAATCTAGTGACCCTTAGAAGTTTTTCAGGTCTATTGAAGCCCAGTGATTGTTTTAAGGAAGTATGACGTAGAGGCAGACTTCAGTACTCATCACTATATACATGAAACTGCAGATACCGTAAAATCTTGGGTATAATATGCACAGTTTTACCCCATTTCACCTTATGTAAAGTGGGGGGTGCGTATTATACACGAGAGTTATTTAAAAAAAAAATAATAAAAAAATTAAAAAAAATTGTGCTGACAGATACCCTCCCGCGGCCCAATTCGCTCTCACAATAATGCTTACTTGCCCCCACTGACATCCCCACTGAAGTCCGCGCTGACAATGAGGCTTAGGGTACTTCCTTCCACTGAAGTACCCATCTTCCCAGCGGGCGGCAAGCTTGCATTTGCCGCCTGCTTCCTTCATGGGCTTTCAGGACCTTCCGCTTCTATTACCATTGGCTGGAGGCTGAAGGTCCTGAAAGTCCATGAGGGAAGCGGGCAGCAAATGCAAGCTTGCCGCCCGCTGGGAAGATGGGTACTTCAGTGGAAGGAAGTACCCTAAGCCTCATTGTCAGCGTGGACTTCAGTGGGAACAAGTAAGCATTATTGTGAGAGCGAATTGGGCCGCGGGATGGAGGGAAGGGTTAATTTTTTCATAAGAGGGGAAAACAAGGGTGCGTATTGTACATAGGCACTCTTGTTTTTCCCTAAAATCTTAGGTATAATATACACCTGCACATTATACACAGGTGCGTATTATACCTGAGATTTTACGGTATGCTGCAAAAGATAGACAGACAGCTAGATAGGCAGGACTGCTTATGATGGTCTCCTACCTAAGTCAATCTGTTAAACAAATTAGGTTATAATTCCCCTTTAAATACAAAATGATGGCAAGTTTTCATAGGGACACGAACACTCCAATAATAAAACACACATAACTTAATATGGTAGAAAATCTGAATGGCCTGTAGAATAAATCCTATGTGGATTAGTTCCCTAAAAAGCATATTTAATTAGTACTGATATCTTGTCCATGGGGGCAGACATGATTCTTTATTACTGGACTCCAAGACCCCAAACTCCTTCTCCCAAGGAAGGAAGACAGAGATCCTGTAGTCATGCAACAAAAAACCTATATACAACTCTGTGGACATGATATCTAGTAATTATTAACACTTTGAGTTCCAGAGGGTTACGCAAAGCATAGCCAAGCAATGCGTTGCGTACCCCTCTGGAACTCAAAGGGTTAAAGATTAATTCTGGAGAACCAGTCTACATAGAATTGAGTTACGCTGGACATTAGGATTTTCTTGTCCAGCTTATGGTTATTGGGAGGGTCAGTGTTAGGAAGGGTTTGTGTTCTGTAACAAAGGTAACAGATAAGAAGAGCCGCAGTTTGATAAAAACTCCTCATAATTCCATTCCCTGTCTGCGCTGTTTCCCCAGTGTCTGTTATGAGGAACACTCCACTCTACTTTGCGGACAGACTGCACAACGCAATAAAGGTAAATACAAATAAAATTGTATATGTATGAAAGGCATTACAATCTAATCCAAAAACTAACAGCAAAGCCAATGTGAAAGTTCGATATCCTGCCATCAAAAGTACTAGGGATGTTGGTACAGAGAGGATAACTATAAAGGAGCAGTAAACTTTTTTTATGAAAAAATATATATTGTAGGGATTTTCCTATTGAGTAAAATAAGGGTACGTCCACTGCAGAGAGATTTATATTTCCAGAGTAATTACAGTTTAAACCCATGTCTTTTTTTTTTACATTAGCAGTGCCCTCTAGTGGTCAAATTCTAATTAGATTTCCTGTTAGATTCTAATGGAGAGGAAAGTCAGAAAAGTCAGAGACATACAGTTCTCCATAGAATGTGATAGAAACTGCCTGTCACTTCCTGTCAGTTAGAAATATCAGGAAGTAAACACAGTAAATTCACTTCCTGTCAGTTAGAACTATCAGGAAGAAAACACAGTAAATTCACTTCCTGATTATTTAAACTGCTATAAATTTTGAATAAAACATCTGACAGCGATGAGAGTACCCTTGTTTTATGCAGCAGGAAATGCTCTGTAAAATATGTGTTTTCATAAAAACAGTTTACTGATCCTTTAAAGAGATAGTAATGTCTACATTAAAGTTTAGCTCCATGTCTTCTATATGGTTTTTATAACATGTAGAGCTATGTTTAAATACTTACATGTTTGTAGTTCAAAAAATATTCAAACTGAAAGGATCCACCTCCCGCCCCTTGCCGTGCATCACGCTGCCTGTAAGTCTGGTCCGGATGGAGAGCTGCAAGGTACAATATTCAGTAAGCAAAAGGAAAATCCTGTCCTCCTTCGTCAAGAGGGGCAGAGTTTTTCTTATCTATATATATAAAATAATAAGCCTCATTGCATAATTTATGGTACCTCACACACAGAATATAATTTATGTCTCCTCAGAAAACAAACACACATTGAACAGAATGCCTCATTACATAATTTATGTCTCATTAGGAGACACAACTCCTATTGGGTGATTCAATGGGGACTTTACTGCTCCCATTGGGTGATTCAATGGGGGCATGATTATCATACAGGGAGTTGGCCCGCCCCCTCCAGCCCGCCTACCACTATCCAACTGACAAAAAAAATATAGCTGCCACTCGCTCCTGAAGTAGGGGATATCAGTAACTTCTCCTGGTTCACACACATTCTCACTCAGGATCATGACCCCACCCCCACAAACACACTGTTTCACCTCCCACAGATAATTGGAACCCTCCATACACTCTGTTTCAGTACGAGGGTGTAATGTTTCCATAAAATACAAACACTCAGGGATAGACTTAATAGCAACTCTTTTATTTAACTATTTTCATCTCTTCAGTGAACCTCACTAACTGTCTGTTTTCAACTGTCACTCCTCCACTTCCTGATTCCCGCCCATTCTCCTTAAAGGGAAAGAGATGATTTGTTGTATGTTACAAAGGGCAAGCCTCAAACACCACTTTATATTTGTTCCCTCAGCATATTGCTATGCTGCCTCAACTGAAGAGCCACCGTGTGTTATATTGCTATGTTACCTCAACTTAAGTAAGGAGAAGTTACTGCTCCAATTGGGTGATTCAGTGGGGGAGTGATTTAAATCATGCAGGGAGTTGGCCTGCCCCCATTATCCAGCCCGCCCACCACTATCCAAGTAACTGAAAAAACGAAATGGCTGCCACTCGCTCCTACACCAGAGACACAAACAAATCAGACAAAAACACACACACACTCACACTCAATCACACACTCACACAATCATACACACTCACAATAATTCACACACACTCTCACTCACACAATCACACACACTCACACGCTCTCATTCACACTCTCTCGCTCACACTCTCTCTCACTCTCATACACACTTACACACTCTCACTCAATCAAACACACTCACTAACACACTCACATGCAATCACTCACACGCAATCACTCACTCTCGCACTCACACTCACTCACACCCCGGAAGCCAGCACGATCCACCTTCCACCATAGTCTCATTCACACCCCGGGAACCAGTACGATCCACCTTCCACCATAGTATGTGCAATTACCACATGCATTTCAACTATATGAATGAATGCCACAGTGGAGGCATAAGTACAAACACAAACTCATTACAATGACACATAAGTCACCCCCTTATGACTCACTTCTGTGTGTTTGTGTCTCTCTCTGTGTGTGCCTGTGTCTTCCTCACTGTGTGTGTTGCATGTCTGTATCACACTCTATGAGTCTGCATGTTGTGCATTGCATGTATGTGTCACTCTTTATGCATCTCAGTGCATGCGTGTGCATTTGCATGTGTGTCTCTGTGTGTGTTTGTCTTGCATCCATGTGTGTGCATTAATTCCCTATATATCCTGATGGGCAGCGCCGTTCCACATTGCTAGTTCTTACTAAGTGAAGATTGTCCCTCGCTGCATCCGTCCAGTCACACGACTGCATTCCAGATCTAATGGGAGGCAGCCAGAAGGGGGATCCTTTTAGCTTGAAAATCCTTTGAACTACAAACATGTAAGAAATTAAACATAGTGCCATGTGTTATAAAAACAATATAGAAGACTCTGAGCTAATCTTCAGTATAGACATTACTATCCCTTTAAAGCGGAACTACCACCTCCACTAAGGTCGCCCTACAATACTTATGCAGGTGGCAACTAGCTTACTAATCATTATTTTATTTCTCAAAAGTGCCAACGAAAAGTTATGCTTAAGCTTCAGAGACTGGAAGCTAGACATCATCTCGGACATCTTGAATGCGTGCCTGCGCTGTCAGTCCTCTTTACTTTTCACAGGCATTGCACTGGTCCGGACGGCTCTGGAAGAGACTGATGGTGCAGGCGCACAGGCTGCACTAACCTGGCTGTCAGTCTTGGAAACTTAAACATAACTTTATTTGTGGGCACAGGCCTGGATTTATATCTCAGGAGCCTGTAGGCACAGAAATCTGAAGCACCCTGTCATTGGCCATCTCCACTGGACACCTCCACAATGCTCCAAATCTCCACATTACTCCCATCAGTTCCAGCTTGCCCTCACATTACCCCATCAGCTCCATATTGCCCCCACCAGCTCCAACTTGCTCTCACATTGCCCCCATCAGCTCCAACTTGCCCTCACATTGCCCCATTATCTCCACATTGCCACCATCAGCTCCATCTTGCCCCCCATCAGCTCCATATTGCCCTCACATTGCCCCCATCATCTCCACATTGCCCCATCAGCTCCACTACCGTTTCCTACTACCCTGGTGGTCCAGCGGCAGGAGAGGTATTCTGCACAGACCTGTAGCTGCTGTTGCTCCTGCGTGGTCTTCTCCTTAGTAATGCAGAGCACTGGGAGATGATGTCATAGAGATGATGTCATCTCCCAGCGCTATGCATTACTAAAGAGCTGACGAGGGAGCTCAACAGCTACAGGTCAGGCACAGACCTCACCATGTGGCGGGTTACTCGCAGCGCTGGAGGATATTGTAAAAAAAAAAAAAAATGATT
This sequence comes from Rhinophrynus dorsalis, assembly GCA_037306005.1. Classification (NCBI taxonomy): domain Eukaryota; kingdom Metazoa; phylum Chordata; class Amphibia; order Anura; family Rhinophrynidae; genus Rhinophrynus; species Rhinophrynus dorsalis. The sequence continues at coordinate 58,705,878 of CM074728.1, forward strand.
CCCTCTGTGAGGTGCGCCTGTAGGCAGATGCCTACTCTGCCTTATGACAAATCCGGCCCTGTGTGGGCAATTTTTAAAGGTAAAATAATGATTAGTAAGCTAATCGCCACCTGCATAAGTATTGCAGGGCAACTTTAGTGGAGATGGTAGTTCCATTTTAACTCAACATACCCCCCCAACCGTGCTTTGTTGGTTATTGAATATGTAATCAATAAGAGCAAATCACGGGAAGGGGGGGGGGTCATTAAGTTAAAGTTGTCCTCTCGGATAACAGCAACACCAAAAAAATTAGAAAAGTTGATATAACTTTAAATATTAAGTACTTACAAGGCACAAATGTAAAAATTATTCATGTTATATCACTAAAATATAATCCTAAATTTGACTTTTAACCCTTTGAGTGCCAGAGAGGTATCCAATGCATTGCAAAGCAATGCACTGGATACCTCTATGGCACTCAAAGGGTTAACACACATGTAATTGATCCTGTTCTGAGATCATATATTTAATGTTGTATGTGTTATTTGTATTGGGAAAGAAGAGCTAAAGTCAAATAATTGATTGTGCCCATTCACAGATAATCCTGGACAATCAATGGGAGCCCTAGAAAAGGCAGGAACAGCTGCTCCTTCAGAGAATATTTAAGACTATATTTTAGGCCTCAGAAAACAAATGGAGAATTGTTACAGAAGTGAAAGCGGAACTATCACTCCAATTAAAGTAGCCCCCCAAATAATTATTCAGCGATATGCATACTAATAGTTGTATTATCAGCATTACTGAAAAGTCCATCTTGTTTGGAGACTGACAGGGAGGCTTCTTGTTGTACTGGCATCTGTGTGCCTGCACCATCAGTCACTTCCTGTACCTTAAGGTACAATGCAACTCCTCCTCCCCAAACCTGGAGGAGACAGGCACTCAGATGCCGAAGAGGCAAAATGTCTGCGCTGATGCCTGCCCGTCAGTCTCCAAAAAAGATGGATTTCTCAATAATGCCAGACTTATTCAGGATCTTACAACTATTAGTATGCATATCTCTGTATGAATAATTATTTGGGTGGTACTTTAATTGGAGTGAAAGTTCCGCTTTAACATGACATACAGGGCATTTAAAGGGATAGTAATACTTCAGTATTACAAATCCCTATATTAAAGCCCTAGTAAAAAAAAAAACGTATTGCCCCCAGTGTCATTTCTCAAACCTTTATGGTTTGAGAGATGAAAGCTTCTAAAGTTGCCCTCTCCCTACCCCTTCCCCATAGTCAGCATTCTAGCTGACTCAGGGAAATCCGGTCAGAGATCATCAGGCGGCTCTGCAGCAGAGCCGCGATCGCGTTAACTAAAAAAAAAAAAACACTTTCACTAAAACGTTTTTTTTTTTTTAGTAACACGATCAGGCTGTGCTGGAGAGCCACCTGAAAGTCGTACGACTCTGTTCTCTGCAGTCAGCTAAAATGCTGACTACAGGGAAGGGGGAGAAAGAGGGCAACTTTAGAAGCGTTCATCTCTCAAACCATAAAGGTTTGAGAGATGACACTGGGGGCAATACGTTTTTTTTTACTAGGGCTTTAATATAGGGATTTGTAATACTGAAGTATTACTATCCCTTTAAGTGTATATAACCCAGCTCAATTTTAGGCGTTGAATGAGTAAAAATAAATGAGAAAAAAATAATGAATAATAAATAATAAGCTTTAGCCCTTTAATTTCCACTATTTGAGTTATATTGATGAATGTTTGGCTCAACGACGTGTGCTTCATGTACACACAATCAAACCTTTTTTGCTATGTAATATTTTGTTTGTTCAAGTGAGCTTCACAAGGACAAACAACTTTTTACAATTTTTATATATTACTTTTTTGCTAGATTGAGTCCACTTTGGGCGCACAATCTATATTTTGTATTCAAATGTTTTGCTCACTGAGTGTGCTTTGGATGAACAATCATCTTTTCTCATGCAATTTTGTATCTGATCGAGCACGCTTTAGTTTTCAAAAGATAATTTTTCTCATGCACTCTATGGGAGAATCTGAGTCACTGACTATAGCTGCCCATAGAAATGAATAGGAACAGAGCAATCTGGTGAATAAATTGTAGTTTAATTTAAAAAGAACAAATGTGAGCTGTGATAACTTTTGAATTAAAAATCTCTCAGTAGCGACATAAACCTTTTATTTGCCTACATGAAAAGCCCTATAACACCTGTTTTGTTTTGTAAATAAATGAAAAAAAAAATATTGTTCCTTTAACTACAATCTGAAATCTCAAGTTTTTGGGTCTGGGGAGGAGGAGATATGGGGAGTTGAAATAGCCCTCAAAGCTAGGAGTCACTGATCATACCATGATCTCAAGCTCAGGGGTCTAGAAAGTAATATAGCTGTTGATCTGTTGATACACTAATGTTCAGCAACACATCCAACAAAAGGTGTAATAAAGTGGAGATAACTTCTACAGCTATATAATTTCTCCATTTCCTATGTTTTTTTATTGAGCCAATGAATTCTTGCTTGAGAAATCTTAGTGCATAGGCTACATAGGATAACATAGGATCTGGAGAAGTGATATCACTGGAGAACTCATCTCCACGTTATCACCTCTTTATCACACCTTAATGCATCTCCCTCAATCTCTACTCTCTCTACCGCAGGGAGTAGGAACAGATGAAAAAACTCTCATACGTATTCTGATCTCTCGGAGCGAATCAGATCTGCTTAGCATTCGAGCTGAATATAGGAAGAAGTATTTGAAATCCCTCTACTCATCCATCCAGGTAAGGAGGCATCATAGTCACTGTAATGTAACTATAATGTGGAGCCATAGGAAATAAAATCAAAGCAGTCATTGGGAACCAATATGAATTCTACAAATTCCCATTGATTGAAATATGACTTAAAGGGATAGTAATGTTTCACAAAAAAATCAGCTCCAATTAATCCTCATAGTACTTGTACCATGGAGAGTGTCATTTCAGTACTGTCAGAGTTTTAGTTCAAGAGTAACTGAATGATAAAGTATCCCCCTCCTGCCCCTTGTACCTAGTGTAAGCCTCCTCCCCTCAGATGTGGAATCTGGTCACTTGACCAGACAGATCACAGCAAGGGACAATCTTCTTACTGTAATCATAAGAGAAAGCCTGTCCCCCCCTTCGCAGGTTTTTCCTTATGATCACTGTAGATTGTCCCTCTCTGTGATCCATCTAGACAGTCTTGCTGCTCTGAGATGAGCAGTGTTACATCAGTAAAAGGGGCGGGAGGGGGATACTTTATCATTCAATTACTCTTTGTCTACAACTCTGACAGTACTGAAATAACACTCTCCATGGCCCAAACACTATGAATATTAACTGGAGCTGCTTTTATTGTGAAACATTACTATGCTATGCTTGAAACATGTTAAATGCATTGCAAAGCAACCAGGGGGTCATGAACGGGTTTGATTTTCTAAAAAGACAGGTACCAGTTCATCTCAATACTTAATGTGCATTGCTCTGACTGGTCGCTTTGCTAGTTTCATGTAATATCATGTAAAAAAAAAAAAAAAAAAAAAAAAGGTAATTTACCTGGATGAAACTCACCCCTGGTTAAGAACTTATTTTCTGCTTCTATAATAAAGATTAAAAGCATTTTCTGCACCAGGCTATAATAGAAGGGAGTGGTGGGTGTGACAGTATGATCTTTGTAGTTGTGGCTATGGGAGGAGCTAACTGAGCCTAAGATGGTCTTACCTAGGAGGCCTGAGATGTAAATCAAGTCTTGAAAAGTCCTGAAACGTGTTACTAAATTCTCATTTCAGAGTGAAGTGAAGGGAGACTTGCAGTCCTGTCTGCTGTCCCTGTGCAGAGCAGAAGATCTATGATGAGTATACGATCTGCTGATGAAGTAGAAGGCTCTGTCTGCAAAAGAAACTATTATGGAAACAACTAGAAAGCAAATGCTCACCATGCACCTTCCAAGAACACTATGGGGGTTATGCACTAAGTTGTGATAAAGAGGTGATAAAGTGGCAATCACTTCTTCATACCTCCCAACATTTCAAATGGCCAAAGAGGAACACTTTGTTTCAGGTGGTGTTGATGGGGGTGTGTTTGGGGGCTGGGTATAATGGAGACTAGTTACGTTACTTCATGACCTATCGATGCCTTTTTGTGTAACTGGATAAATGATTTAGAGCAAGGCCAAAGTATTGTATTTACACATACTAATTAATAAACACATATACCGATATTTATACAAACATTATTGTGAGTTTTATTGCTGTATAGCAATGTGATACACTTATATACACACCACACAGTCTGATCTCCTAAACACAGGGACACCAGGGTGATACACTTATATACACACCACACAGTCTGATCTCCTAAACACAGGGACACCAGGGTGATACACTTCTATACACACCACACAGTCTGATCTCCTAAACACAGGGACACCAGGGTGATACACTTTTATATACACACCACACAGTCTGATCTCCTAAACACAGTGACACCAGGCTGATACACTTATATACACACCACACAGTCTGATCTCCTAAACACAGGGACACCAGGGTGACACACTTATATACACACCACACAGTCTGATCTCCTAAACACAGGGACACCAGGGTGATACACTTTTATATACACACCACACAGTCTGATATCCTAAACACAGGGACACCAGGGTGATACACTTATATACACACCACACAGTCTGATCTCCTAAACACAGGGACACCAGGCTGATACACTTATATACACACCACACAGTCTGATCTCCTAAACACAGGGACATCAGGGTGACACTTCTATACACACCACACAGACTGATCTCCTAAACACAGGGACACCAGGGTGATACAGATATATACACACACCACACAGTCTGATCTCCTAAACACAGGGACATCAGGGTGATACACTTCTATACACACAACACAGTCTGATCTCCTACACACAGGGACACCAGGGTGATACACTTTTATATACACACCACACAGTCTGATATCCTAAACACAGGGACACCAGGGTGATACACTTTTATATACACACCACACAGTCTGATCTCCTACACACAGGGACACCAGGGTGATACACTTTTATATACACACCACACAGTCTGATATCCTAAACACAGGGACACCAGGGTGATACACTTTTATATACACACCACACAGTCTGATATCCTAAACACAGGGACAACAGGGTGGGACAGAGGAATTTGGGCCCAAAAAGAGAGACTGTCCTTCCTAACAAGGGACACTTGAGAGCTGTGCTTCTCTCCAGTGATATCACTTCTCCAGTTCCTATGTAATTCTATGGAGCCAATGCACTAAAATCTCTCCCACTTATCATTGGCGCCACAGAATAACATAGGAAGTGGAGAAGTGATATCACCAGAGAAGTGCTCTCTCACTCACCACCTCATTATCACTCCTTAGTGCATCTCCCTCTATGAGTCAAATGAACAAAGTCAAAAGTGCACCAATTCTGTTTCAAACCAACTGCACCATAAGCAACAAATAAAAATTCACAAATGGGGCTTTTGAAGTTATAGTAACACTTAAAAAAATACATATTGCAGGTTTTATCCTGGTGAGTAAAACAAGGGAACTCCCAATGCTGAGAGATGTTTTATTCAAAAGTTGTAGCTCCATCTTGCAGTTTCGGGCTGTAGTACCTCCTGAAACTGTACAGTGGCACTGTTACTACAACATCCTATGGAGGTTTATGGTCAATGGAACAGAACTGTTCATAGACTGCTTTAGCAACAGTGCCACTGTAACATTTCAGGCCTTGGAGGTACTGCATAAAAAAATGCAAGTTTGAGTTGTTATTACTTATAAATAAAACATCTCTCAGCAGTGGAAGTACCTTGCTTTACTCAGCAGTCCCCTGTAATATTTATGTGTTCCATATTAAGTGTTACTATCCCTTTAACACCTTGAATGCTAGAGAGGTCACAAGTGCATTTATGTGGTATTCAAAGCATTAAAGCCCAATTTAGACCAACAGGTGCACTTGGTCTGAAACATAATTGCTCTTATGGATATAGCTCTAAGGGATTGATTTAATGATTTATGAACATGAAGATAAATTAAAGAGAAATTGTTTTATTTCTCTGTGTTTTTACATGTATCAATGCATTAATTCTTACTCATGTTTAAATAAAGTTTTATTAATGTTAAAGAGCAACTGTCACAATGATTGTGCCCTACAGCAGATGTACTTAATAGGGAGCAGACCTGACGACAAAGCAGAGGCTGCATTGTGAGCCACAGAAGACCAGGGGGAAGGGGGGGGGGCGAGCTCCATCTCTGATCCTGTGAGTAGAGACTGAACAGTAACACTTTTTCAAGTCTCAAAGTTCTTGTTGCATACACTGCCTCCATAGACCCTCTGTATGTGAAAGACTAACAGCATAGCTGGGAACCATCTTGGCTGAAGCCTCCAAAGGTCCTCTAAGATCGGGGGCAGAGTGTCCAAATTATGCAGTTTGCATAATAAAGTAGGTGGGGCTTGACTGGAGATGACATAAGTCAGAGGGGAGGAGGAAGTGGCTTATATTGAACACACTGAGGCCTGAGACTCAGCCTCTGTCCCTGAAGAAGCGATAATGAAGTCTCCAGGTCAGATCTGGGGATTTCCCAGGTATGGCTAAGGGTGTGTGGAGGCTGTACATATAACCTCCAAAGTCAGGGTCTGTGTGCCACAGACATCCAGGTTGTTTTCCAGCAGGGCAGTTTTAAGAACCCCTGAGGAATTGTGAATGGAGCCCCCCCCAAATATAGATTAACATTTAGGATCCTATAACCTTCCTTTTCCTTTCTTCTTATAGTGGGAGAAGCATCATCTTGTGCGCCCACAATTGCCTTACTCTTCACTGGCCATCTGACCAATGAATTAAAATTGGTTGCTTTCTGTAAAAACTGGATTGCTTGAAGGTGGCCCCCGTTGAATGCACAGGTACGCCCATGCATTAAAATGCCCCTGCTAATGCTTTGCAGGCCAATGCCAAACGATGGGTTTAGTTTTCTGTCCCCACCCCAAACTGCTGATAGGAGCTGTTTTGGGGTTGTACATCCCTGGTCTTTTTTAACAAGTCTGGTCCCATTGCGTCAATAGAAACTTCTAGCTGGGGACATGGGGCTGGGACCGCCACTGAAAAAAGTGCCATTAGAAGTTTCTCCCACCAGTTTCATTTGCCCACTGCCCTCTCTGATTATTTCAGCCACTTGTGGTTTCATACAGATATCTAGAGAACTTTATATCTGGACGGTATAACATCTGGGTGTTCTATACTATAGCCCTGAAGAAGAGGATCGATTTTACCATCAGATCGCTGCTGGGTGGACTGGAGAAAGGAATAGCGGTATTGTGACTACCAGGGGTTTTGGTTTGTGAGTGCATTATTGCATTGCTTTTACTTGATTATTTTATTAAAGGAGCAGTAAACTTTTTTTTATGAAAACACATATTCTACAGAGCATTTCCTGCTGAATAAAACAAGGTCACAACCATCGCTGTCAAATGTTTTATTAAAAATTTATAGCAGTTCAAATAATCACTAAGTGAATTTACTGTGTTTACTTCCTGATAGTTCTAACTGACAGGAAGTGACAGGCAGTTTCTATCACATTCTATGGAGAACTGTATGTCTTTGACTTTCCTCTCCATTAGAAACTAACAGGAAATCTAATTAGAATTTGACCACTAGAGGGCAGTGCTAATGTAAAAAAAAAACCCATGGGTTTAAACTGTAATAACTCTGGAAATATAAATCTCCCGGCAGTGGGAGTACCCTTATTTTACTCAATAGGAAAATCCCTACAATATATATTTTGTCATAAAAAAAAAGTTTACTGCTCCTTAAAAACTGCAAGTCTTGGATCATTTTCTCTCTTTATCTTCTTTATGGTGTGGCTCATCCTTAGTACATCGCTACAAACAGCTGAATGGTTGGGAGGACAAGCCGTTAAACCCCTTCCCCATACGAGATGTTGTTTGTGATATTTTATCCAAAGAATTACTTACAGCATGCTTAAAGTTTATTATGGATAAACATATTTATTGTAGGACTTCCCACAGTGAGTAATACAACTGAACTCCCACTGTTGTGAGATGCTTCATTCAGAAGTGTTAACAGTTTAAATTTGCACAAAATAAGCTGTTAAGATCATATTTTTATGGAGAACTTTGGCCAGTGGCTCTCAAATAACGTAATAACTGTCTGGACACCAAGTGGTACCACTGACATTAAAAAACCCAACAGACTGAACAAGGGGCATTTTAGTACATGAATGTAACTATATTTGCCAGGGGCATCCTATATCTGTAGGGCTCACCTTGGTCCCAATTCTTCAGGAACGAACCAATGTAATCTTGTGATCAGATGGTCAGGAATGAGTCAGGCTTTTTTGGATACGCAAAAAACACATTTCTTCTGTGTCCCCTTCCACGGCCATAGACTTCTATGGGTAATGTCTCCTCCCACTAGCTGGTGTAGGACCAATGAAAAACTACTTAAGGAATCCCCTTGCCCCCTCTCGTCAGTCTTTTTGGTCCTACACCAGCTGGAGTAGGTTGGCTGGTTTTTCCAGCCCAGTTCCTTTTTTATTTTTTAATCAAGCAGTGATCGTACTTACAGCGGCCGCTACAAGCTGTCCCAGACCGGGGAGGTGTACCCGGAGACCAGGCTCCGCTTTGTGCCGGCCTGTGTATCATGCCCTTATCCTCCGGAGGAAGCCCAGAATAGCCACGTGTGAGCTGGAAGTGACGCGCTCACAGGAAGTACCCGAACCGGAAGTCCAACACACCGGAGTTCACCGCATCAGGATCCCAACCGGAGCTCCCTGATTCAGCATCAGGGGAGGTGCAGCGTCCGGGCAGCAAGTGTGGCAGTCTGGGGGCAGTAATCTGTGACGGAGGATAAGGTAGGAAGGTATATTTATGCTTTTTCAATGTACTTCCTTTATGCGTTCCAGCTTGGAACGCACGCTAGCCATCCTCTATATAAACCATGGGAGGACATGTGCAGCAAGATATGGAGTTGCAGGTTATTATGTTTTAAATGCTAGAAAATTTTGTTTTATGATAACAATTATTAAAAGTTATGTTTTAGAACATTATTAGCTATCCCCTTAGTTATGGCTTCTACTCCCAAGTCTGGAGCCACGAAGGATAAGAATCCTGCAGAAAATAAAGAGGACAAAGCCAGTTCAAAAACCAAACTATGCAATGCTTGTGATAATAAGATTCCTGCAGAAGATAATGCCAAGCTTTGCATGGATTGCATTAAAAAGGCAGCAGGAGTGGAAGTACCTAACCAGTTCCAAGACTTTCTTTCTTGGATGAAGACATCAATGCAAGAAACCTTTTCAGCTCTTCAGAATCAACCCAGAAAGAAACAGAGGGTAGATGACCCAGATGAAGGCACTTCAGCTAGAAGAGAGGAGACAGAAGACAGTATGATAGATATTATGTCCCAATATTCATCGGAAGAAGATGGAGAAATTATTGATGAGGAGGATGGAACATTTAATTTAGACAAGATGGAGCCATTTCTTAAGTTAATGCGCAAGACATTGGGCTTAACAGAAGAACAGAAACAGCAAGGAATTATTGATATGGCATTTACAGGCTCAAAAAAGGAGGGTCCTGTTTTTCCTGTGCATTATTCCATTGCAGATATAGTAAAGACAGAATGGAACAAAGGAGATAAAAGAATATCGACATCAAGAAGAATGCATAAAATGTATCCATTCAAAGAGGAAGAAATTGCTGCATGGGTATCTCCACCAAAGATTGATGCTGCTATCTCTCAAATCGCTAAGAGGACGACAATTCCAATGGAGGATGGTTCCTCACTGAAAGATTCAATGGATAGAAGGATGGAGAGCTCTTTAAAAAAACAGTTTTCTTTGTTGGGGCAAAACATGAAGATTGCCACTGCATTGGCTTGTGTCTCCAGAACTGCGAAGATTTGGATTTCAGAATTAGAAGACCATATTGATTCATCTGTATCCAGATCTAAATTGATAAAAGAGGTTGCATCTATTAAGGAAGCTGTCAGTTTTGTCTGTGACGCCTCTCTGGATTCTATTAGAACCACAGCCAGGTCATCATCATTATCTGTTACGGCCAGAAGATCATTATGGCTCAGATCTTGGGGCGCTGATGCATCTTCAAAAAGCAAGTTAGTGTCCTTACCTTTCACAGGATCATTGCTGTTTGGTGAACAACTAGAGGAAATTGTGAAGAAAGTAACAGGAGTAAAGAGTTCCTTTCTTCCCCAGGATAGGAAACGCAGAACATCGCCTACGCACACGTCCTTTCGGAAGAGACAGCCATTCAGGGAACAGAGACGCTTTCAGAACTCAAGACAGTATGAAACACGAAAACATCAGCCTTCACAAGCCAAGAAAGGGTCATTCAGGAAGGATGGGTTCCGTGGTAATCAATTCAAAAAAGAATTTTCCTGTAGATCAGCAGAACCTGCTTCTAGCCCCAGTCAGGGGTCGTCTGGGAAAATTTATCAAGAATTGGGAACAAAAGACGAATCTGGATTCTTGGACTCGTCACCTTTTAGAAGCAGGATGCCCGCTAAAATTCGAATGCAGACCCCACAAAGATCATTACAGCAGTTCCAGGATTCCGCAGAATGCGATAAAAGCCGCAGAACTATCAAGAGCAATCCAGGAATTAGCAGAAAAACAAGTCATAGAAGAAGTTCCATCAGCATTCAAAAGGATAGGTTGGTATTCCACAATGTTTGTGGTTCCAAAAACATCAGGAGGGTTCAGGCCTATTCTGGACTTGAAGATACTCAACTCCTTCATCAAGAAAGAAAGGTTCAAGATGGAGACTGTAACATCAGTCATTCAAGCGGTGCTGCCCAATGCCTACATGACAACTATAGATCTACAGGACGCCTACCATCACATTCCGGTGGCTCAGAATTGCAGGAAATTCCTCAGATTTGCATTCAAGGGGCGGCATTGGCAGTTCAAGGCGCTGCCATTTGGGCTTACATCAGCCCCCAGAATATTTTCCAAGGTACTAGCAGTAGCCTTAGAACCCTTGAGGAGAAAGGGAATAATAATAGTGCCATACCTGGACGATCTATTACTGATAGCAAGTTCCTTCAATGCAGCAGTAACACAGACCGAGACCACTATAAACCACCTTCAGTACCTGGGATGGAAAATCAATAAGGAAAAGAGCCAGTTGGTTCCAGCCCAAAAGTTGCAGTTCTTGGGTCTAATATTGAATTCAGTGATAGGCAAGGTATTTCTTTCTCACAACAGAATAAACTCCTTAGTCAACAAGATCAAGAGATTCAGGAGACAAAAGAGACATACATCACTGGAATACATGACCATCCTAGGAGTCATGGTATCAACAGTACAGATTGTTCCATGGGCCAAGTTACACTTCAGACCATTGCAAAGGTGGTTCCTAAATCATTGGAACAAGAGTCCAACAGACTCAGCTCAAGTAATTCCACTGGGAACTCAAGTAAAAGAAGAACTAAAATGGTGGACTTGCAAGAAAAACCTGAACAGAGGAAAACTATTGACAGAGCCAGTATGGCAAAAGATCACGACGGATGCCAGTCTCATAGGATGGGGGGGACATTGGCTCAAAAAATCCATACAAGGAATGTGGAGTGCAAAGGAAAGACTGCTACATATAAACATACTGGAATTAAGAGCAATATATTATTGTCTGAGAGCTCTCAGGAAAGAGCTGAAGAGGAAACCAGTGCTGATAATATCGGACAGCATGGTAGCAGTACAGTACATCAAGAATCAAGGAGGAACAAAAAGCCGATTCTTAAACTCAGAGGTGAGAAGAATCTTAGTATGGGGAGAAAGGAATCTGGCGGTTCTATCAGCAATACACATACCAGGAAATCAAAACATACAGGCAGATTTTCTGAGTCGTGTACAATTGGATCCAGGGGAGTGGTCCTTAAATCAGGAGGTCTTCAATCAGATCAAGGAAAAGTGGGGTCACCCATTGATAGATCTGATGGCCACAAGTCAGAATGCGAAATGTCAGAGATTCTTCTCCAGAAGTTACCATCCGCAAGCAGAAGCTATGGATGCAATGACGCAGGATTGGACATTCAGTCTAGCATATGTATTTCCCCCAATTCCTATGATCCAGAGAGTAATAAGGAAGATCAGACGAGAAAGGATGGATGTCATTCTAATAGCACCGGACTGGCCAAGAAGAATATGGTATTCCAGTCTAGTAAACATGTCGGTAAGGAAACCTTGGCCCCTGCCTGCCAGGCCAGACCTTTTACATCAAGGCCCTGTGTTTCATCCAGCACCAGAGTTTTTGAAACTAGTGGCCTGGAGGCTGAGAGGAATTCCTTGAGACAAAGAGGCCTGACTGAGTCAGTAATCAGTACTATTATTGCTGAAAGAAAATCATCCACAGCAAAGGTTTATAATAGAGTATGGACAATATTCTCTACATGGTGTATGAAGAATAATGTGAATAGGATGGCAATTTCTACTCCAAAATTGCTGAGTTTCTTGCAAAAGGGTTATGAGGCTGGACTTCGCCCAGCATCCCTAAAGGTTCAAGTTTCTGCTATTTCTGCTTGTTTGGCAAAACAGTTTGCTGAAGATGACCTAGTCAAGAAATATCTGCGGGCAATAGATAAATCAAGGCCCAGAGTCAGAAGCATTGTTCCGCCTTGGGACCTTAACACTGTATTGAACCAGTTGGCATCATCAGACAAGTTTGAACCTATACAGGAAACTTCTATAAAATTCCTAACTTTAAAGACTGTTTTCTTAGTAGCTGTTACATCAGCAAGAAGAGTAAGTGAATTGCAGGCGTTATCTTCTAAAGAACCTTATATGGTTTTCCATCACGACAAAGTAGTACTTAGAACTAAGAGTGAATTTAGATCTAAAGTAGTGTCTGCTTTTCATTTGAACCAAGACATAGTCCTTCCAACATTCTTTCCTGATCCCAAGAACAGAAAAGAAGAAAGATTGCACAACTTGGATTTAAAAAGGTGTATTCTGGAATACTTGAAAAGAACATCAGAAATAAGAAAATCAGATTCTCTATTTGTACATTATCAAGGAAAGTTTAAGGGGTCATCTGCTTCAAAGCCCTCGATTGCAAGATGGATAACAGAATGCATTAAAGAAGCATACATTACTGCAGGGAAGGAGCCGCCCAGAACCATAAGGGCTCATTCAACAAGAGCTATGGCAACATCCTGGGCAGCAAAGGAGGCAGCAACGGCAGAAGAAATATGCAAGGCGGCCACGTGGTCTTCCATTTCTACCTTTATAAAACACTATCGTTTATATGTTCAAGCATCTGCAGCAGCAAAATTCGGCAGGAGAGTCTTGAAAGCTGCAGCCATCCCTGCGGGGTAAGATCTTTCCATATATATAATTAGAATATTATTCAAGTTGTTGTTTCAGAATTTTTTGTATATGGAAGTAATTTTCCCACCCTATAGACGTTTTTTCTTTGGTATGTCCCATAGAAGTCTATGGCCGTGGAAGGGGACACAGAAGAAAGGGAGAAATTTACCTTGAGATATTTCCTTTTCTTCTGTGTCCCCCCACGGCACCCCTGCCCTTTAACCTATCTCCTTTATATATTTCCAGCTCTGACAAAAGATGACTGACGAGAGGAGGCAAGGGGATTCCTTAAGTAGTTTTTCATTGGTCCTACACCAGCTAGTGGGAGGAGACATTACCCATAGAAGTCTATGGCCGTGGGGGGACACAGAAGAAAAGGAAATATCTCAAGGTAAATTTCTCCCTATGTGCTTGGTTCTCCACAAATAAGAAGAGGAAGAGGTTTACAATTAAATGTAAGAGGATTCTACAGCTTTTCCTACATTTGAGGATCTACATTCACAATTTCACCAGGAACTTCCGGGATTCTTAAAGCTGCCCGGTTTGAAATGAAATAATCTTAGAATGAAGCATCTCCCAGAAGTGTGTGCACCCATGTTTTATGAGGCAGCAAAAGCACAAGGTAAAGTTTATTTTCCTAATAAAGGTTTAAAACTGTTTTAAGGGACTTGAAAAATGGTTGATGTGGCAAAAAATTATTTTTTTTGGGTAGCAAAACTGATTTTTTTTATGTTACAGGATTGATTTGAGTTAATGTAGATTAAAGCCATAACATAATATTGCAGGCCACAAAATAATTTTTTTTTTACAAGTTGACAAAAGAAAGGTCACAAAATCAAATATGTCTACATTGGAGATGGGATCGCAATTTAAATAATCAGCACACTGTGCTTATTTGACCAGGAGGTGGCACCCTCACACCACACCATAATCTATAATTTGGACAACCAAAGTGAAAAATGTATGTATACTTTAAAAATTAGAAAACAAATGTGATAATACTATTGGTTATGAAAGGTAACTGTCAAGCCTTATCAAGTGTAATGTATAGAACCTAGTAGCCTACTGGCTCATACTAATTCCCCCAACCCCACTGAGGAGTATAGATGAAGATCAGACTCCTCCAACAAGAGATAGTAGCGCAAGATGCTAGGGGGCAACATTAGGGTACGAGGCTAGGAGGCGGTGGTTGCCTTAAGGGAAATGTGCTGCGGCCTAGATGCAAAGCTAGATTGGCCCCCTTCAGTTGAGCTGAAGGAGTCACCGGATAACCCCCCTCTAGACAAGCTATACAACCACTATCCCCAGGGAGAAACAAACTCCAACAGGAACCAGTACTCACTCAGATAAGGATGACAAGAACTGCAGGAGTCCAACCACAGGAACAAATGGAAGAGTCAGCAAAGCAGGGTCATATACAGGAGATCTCAGCAACTGATACCAAATCAAGAGACAGAGATGTAGTCGGAAATCCAGGCAGGGTCATACATGGGTAGGGCCAGCAGCAGGTACCAAATCAGGAGGCAGAGACGTAGTCAGGGGTACAGGCTGGATCATACACAGGAGAGTTCTGCAAAAACACCAAAGACAGAAGGCAGTGTCAAGGTCAGGAGACAAGCCGGTTCATACACAAGTAAACAGATCAAGAGATCTAAGGACAAGGCTGGGTCAAACACAGGAGACACGAAGAAGCAGAACTGCACAGGAGCACTGGAGACGCTATCAGAACGCATCCCAGTGTTGTACTCACCCCTGTAATACAGCAGCGATCCAGAAGTACATGCGGCATACATGGCCACAGGGGAGAGCCACCAACAGGACGAGGAAGCAGTGCGCAAAGTCTGTGAAAGATGACAGAGGGGAGCCGGGGTGAGCACAACACCACAGAAACCCGGCAGCAGGTCGGAGGCATGACATAAAGGAGTGCGTAAAACACTCTAATTACCTGCCAATCTAGGAAGAATTATTGAACCTGCTGGGATCTAGGGAAAAATCTGACGGTGCCCCCCCCAACCCTTCATGGTTCAGGATGCCAGTGGTTACTGAAGGAAAGGGGCTCACCAATGCTAATCTTATTTGCATGCAGGTCCTTTTTCTGAGGAAGTCAATGGCACCAGCCAGGAGTTGCTGGACTGTGCATAGCCAATGGGCCTTTGGATGCTGGGCCCAATCACAACAGCATTCTCTGTGGTCATGCCCCTGACCTAGATCTTGCAATGGGCCTTATGTATAAATGCAAATTGGAGTGATTCTGGGGACCACCAGTTGCACCAATAGGCAACAAATAATACAATTACCTATGTTTACTTAGATTTAAGTGAAACGTTTAAACCCTGGAACGTTAGAGACATCTCTAGTGCATTCCTAAACAATGCATTGGAGACCTTTCTACATTAAGGGGTTTAAAACCCCCATTTAAATCAGTGGGAATATTTACTTATTCTGTGTTGCAGATGATTTGCCCCAGAATCGATACACTCTTCTTTGTGTATATGACCCTAAAAGGTTCCACTCCAGTAAAACATATGAGAACCACTGGTCTAGACTATCGTCTCTGCAACAACATACCACAGTTCATCAGACTCTCCCCTGTGTCTGCATCTTCCTACGAAAGTCCCTCAGACTCTCCCCTGTGTCTGCATCTCCCTACGAAAGTCCCTCAGACTCTCCCCTATGTCTGCAACTCCCTGCCATGCTCCATTAGACCCTTCCCCATATCTGTAACTCCCTACCATGCTCCTTCAGACTCTCCTCTATGTCTGCAACTTGCTACCATGCTCCAAAAGGCTCTATCCGCTATGTCTGGAATTTCCTACCACACACCATCAGACTCTCCCCTATGTCTGGAACTCCCTACCACACTCCATCAGACTCTTCCCCATCTCTGCAACTCCCTACCACACTCCATCAGATTCTTCCCCATCTCTGCAACTCCCTACTACACTCCATCAGACTCTTCCCCATCTCTGAAACTCCCTACTGTGTTCCATCAGACTCTTCCCTATCTCTGCAACACCCTACCATGCTCCATCGGACTCTTCCCTATTTCTGCAACTCCCTAATACAGTTCATCAGACTGTCTCCATCTTTGCAACTCCCTGCCACACTCCATCAAACTCTCCCTCAACTCTGCAACTCCTTACCATGCTCCATTGGGCTCTCTCCCATATGTCTGAAACGCCCTACTACAGTCCATCAGGCGCTCCCCTATGTCCCTATAACTCCCTACCATTCTCCATCAGATTATCCCCTGTCTATGGAAATCCTGACCAAGCTCCATCAGACTCTCCCCTGCCTCTGGAACCCACAACCACGCTCCATCAAACTCTCCCCTCTCTTTGCAAATCGCTACCACACTCCATCAGATTCTCCCTAATTATGGAAATCATTATCATGCTCCATCAACTCTCTCTGGAACTCACTATGTGCTTCAGCCTCTCCCTGATCGCTGGACCTCACTAGCATGTTAAATTGAATTTAACAGCAACTAAGAATTAAAATATAAGATATTGCAAAGGATGGAAAACTCTGTACCACTGCTAATAATTATAATATTCAAGAAAGAATATTTTAGCTTTGTCAGAAAGGAGAACAAATAATCAATAGGATGGATATAAAAATGTACTATATGGTTAATACTGTTTCCAGGATTAAGGATCCAGTTAAGCAGGGCTTATAATTTTAAGTCCTTTGCTACTAGCCAGACCTGAAAAGTTACTCGCCACTGCAAGCCAAAACATACCCACCAGGGCTGAATTTCTACTCACCAGGGCTAAATTTTCACTTGCCATTGGCTAGTGGTGAGTGGAAATTTTGAGACTTGCAGTTAACTACACCCTTAATTAACTGGAAGAGAAAAAAGCACCCAAAACTGTATAAAGTTAGAACCTGCACACACGATTGATCCCCCCGAGGAAGTTAGCTTGAAACGCGTTGGGTGATAGACGTTATAGTAGAGTATTCACCACTATTTCCCTAGTGTTTCACACCGCAGCAACCTTTAATTTTGGCCATATTCAAGGTTGACGTGCATGGCAAACTGACGTGTGTCAGTGGAGAGAAGGTGTCAGTACACAAAGGAATAGGAGAAGCTGGCATTTTATGGTTTTATTAAATTGTTTATTAATGATACCTTTAGAAGTCCATCATTTTTAATAATCATAACTGATCTACTGAGGTAATAGGGATTCACTGAATTAAAGAGGAATCCTGCCTGTTTGGATATCCCATAAAAAAGAAGGGAGAATTCCGTGGTGGATGTAGTTGCCTATGGGTGTGCTACATAAGTTGTATCAGTAAAACACTACATTGACTGAGAGGGAACCCTTGTGCTTTTTCGTATATCAATGAAACACCTGGAGAGGAAAGATAGAGGTATGTACAGACAGAAACGAAGACAAGCAGTTTCCCCTAACCTTAATGTAAGTGGATGATCACGCAATTGTACGGTGATGCATACTGCTTTCTGAAAGGATCACATTTTATCACCGTATATATCACGGGATTTCCTACAATTTGGTGGAGAACGTGAGAGTATCCTGACTAGGAAGAATTAGGAACCACACATACTGCGTTTAATCCAGAGGAAGCAAGTATACCTACATGTAAGCGTGGAGTTACACATTACTTGGTGCTATATATAAAATATAAAGACATCTTATTCGTCTTTTTACATATTCCATGGAAGCTGCTAGTGTTCCGGTGGAATGCCTATTTATCATCTGTGGAAAGACTCCTTATCAAGAATTACAGATAGGAGAGACTCTCCCTTATCTCCAGAATTCAATACCATGCTCCATCAGACTATGCCCTGTCTCCGGAACTCACTTCCATGCTCCAACAGACTAATCCCATAACTTTCTGTCATTTAAGTATTTCCTCAAGATCCATGTATTCAAAGATGTTTAAGCTTAATACCTCTAACTGTGCCAAAACAGCAAAACACAGATCTTGTAATTCCCTGAGGAAGTGCATAGTAAGTGTACCATAAGCATAAGATGCAGGCTAACCCTCTATGATGTAGGTCCACACATCCCCTGTGGGAACTTCTCTAGAGTCAAAGCATTTAGACCTCAGTTCTGCATTTGTTGTAAACCAAGCACACGTAGAAGACCTTTTTAGTGAAGCCTTTCTTATATATTTACGTAATCTCGGCTCTGCTGCAGAGCCGCCGGCCGGTCTGTGGACCGGATTCCAAATCTGTCAGCTAGAACGCTTATAGAGATTATCTCTTGCCTTTCTGCTGTTTTACAGAAAGCACATTTGTAACCTAACAGACTTTCCTTTATGTTTGTCTATTTAATGTTCTTTGAAATCAATCTATTCAAAGAAGCTTACACCCAATACTTTTATCTCAAAACACTTCTGTGGCAACTTGCATCACTGACTGACTGAACTGGAGGGAAACCTGCAGGGCAGAGGATTACGTATGTGGGAAAAACCAGGAACACTGGACAGGTACTATTAAAAGACTGCAGAGAAGTCAAAGTGTTAACGCAGACTTACTTGTTGGTAATGTTCAGATCTGCAGGGGAGGCACAGGTTGACAAATAGTGCAAACTCTTAAAGCTGTTGCTAGGGACAGTAGCTGGGTAGGCAGAGTCAAATACAAAGCAGCTGTGGACTGCAGTCAGCATACAAAGCAATAATCATTAAACAGCTTGTGGGCTGCAAACAAACAAAAGTGGTGGTCATTTATCCTTACCTGAGGTCATGAGCAGGAATCAGACAGAAGCACTGGTCAATTAAACCAAGAGTCATACACAGAAAACTGGAAACAAGCTCTGGACTAGGCTGACCAGACCTCACCTTTAACTGGAGACGCATAGGAGAAATGCATACTACAGGACTGCATTGATTTCAGTTAAGTACTGAAAAATGGCTATTTCCTATGTGTTCCCGGTTAAAGGTGAGATCTGGTCAGCCTACTCTGGACCACTAGTCAGTGTAAACACTTTGCCTATGCAGTGCTAATGAGGCTGCTAGATAGGCCTTAAAGGGATTGTAATACTTAATAATTACTAATCTCTATATTGCAGTCATATTAAAAAGAAATGTATTGCCCCCAGTGTCATTTCTCAAACCTTTATAGTTTGAGAGATAATCGCTCCTAAAGTCCCCCTCTCCCTCCCCCTTCCCCGAAGTCAGCGTTCTAGGTGACTGCAGGGAATGCAGTCGTATGATGATCGTAAGACCGGATTTCTCCTCAGTCAGTACAACGCTGACTTCGGGGAAGGGGGAGGGAGACTTTAGGAGCGATTATCTCTCAAACTATAAAGGTTTGTGAGATGACACTGGGGGCAATACATTTCTTTTTAATGTGACTACAATATAGGGATTAGTAATTATTAAGTATTACTATCCCTTTAAGGATGTGTCCAACAAGGCAATCAGGGGAGAAGGTAATTAGTGAGAAGGAATGAGTGGAGCGGGTGTGACCACCGTCTTTAGGAGTTTGTTTTCACACAACTTTACATTATCCAGGCCCCTTCCAGGCAATCTGGGGGATCAGTCTTGCATTTAGCCCAACCTGTTTACTCTATGCTTAGAATCCCATCTGATGTACCTCTAGTTTCACTTGTTACCCTTCATTGTAAGCAGACAGGGTCCTCTCCACCATTCATTTCAGTCTATAAAAGTCCCATGAATCTCTAATGAATATTCACTAATTGTACAGAGCTTAAGAATGTTGGCTCTTCAGAACATCTACCGCGCCCCCCCCCCCCAAAGAAAAAAAAAGGTACTCCCTAAATTCCTCCAATATCTGGGATCTCCTGCATGCTTGAAGGGAGGGGGTGTCTGATGACATTCAACAGACTTTGTAGGCTATGGGAGAGAATCAACTAATAGTTTTCTGGAATAAAACCCACACATATTAAAAATAAATGTAAGGATATTAATGGGTCCAGGGCCAGTTTTCCAAATAGGCAGAGTAGGCAACTGCCTATCTGTGTGCCCCTTTCCTACACTCCTGCAATACAAAAGTGTAACCGCTTTTGTGGCTGAAACAACTGCAACCCATGGCATGAAGCAAATATACACTTACTCTTATATATGATGGTAAATATGCTTGTTGTCTACCAGAGGTCCCATTTGGCAGGAGTAAGTTGTCCCGCTGCCTTTCCATTGCACTTACTATTCTCGCTTTATGTGGATTGAATTGGGCAACCCCTTAAAGTCACGCCTGCACAGTTGTCACACACAGAAAGCACTTGTGTGCAATGAGCAGTGACAACTGACCAACTGAGCAGCAAAATATAATTAGAAGTACAAAGGGAAGGTGGGACTTCTTAACCCATTGGGTATCATTGAGGTAAGGCATTTCTTTGCAATGTGTTCTTTCACCTTTCTGGCACTCAAAGGGTTACTCTACTGTCAAGTGGAGCACTCTGGCAGCTAGGAAGTACGATTATTGGCAGGGCTGACAGGCCCTCCAAGTTTGCCAAGCCCTAGGCAGGCACCTAGGTTGCCTTGCCCATGTGTGTGTTTTTCTTTATGTATGGAGTCCGGATGGGATGTTTCTACCAATTTGGAAATTACTATGGTGGGGATATTTTTTTGAACACACACTTTCCAACAATTTAAAAAAGATTTGGAGGGGTACAGTTCCCCTGAGCAATCACATGACAGAGCATTACTAGAGGTCCATAGCACTATGCAGTGCAACACCAACAGTAAACTCATACAACAGACTTAAAACTGCACTTCAAACAGGGGTGTTACTACAAGGGGTGCAGGTCTCAGGTTGTAATAGGTATTAGTTTTACCCCAGGTTAATATCTGTGTGTTAAGGGCCAGAGTACATTGTTGCACTGGGGCTTTCCAATGCATACCTCCCAATATTTTAATTTGTCAAAGAGGGACACTTGTGTTTTAGGGGATGTTGCTGTGGGCCTGGCTGGGGGACTGGGCACTACCAAGAATTTTTCATGACCTACTGACACCACCTTGTGCGACCTAATAAATTACTTATAACAAGACCATATTATTTTATTTACACAGACTAATTTATAAACACATATACTGATGTTTAAACAAACAATAATATGAGTTTTATTGCTGTAGAGCTGTATGATACACTTATATATCCACCTCACCAGTCTGATCTCCTAAAAAGAGGGACATCAGGGTGGGAAAGAGGGACAGAGGGATTTGGGTCTAAAAAAGGGTCTGTCCCTCCTAAAGAGGGACACTTGGGAGGTATGCAGTGACTAATTGCGCCAAGGACTACTACAGCTATATACTAGATTAAATTATGTACAGTTACTTTGTATACCTTGATATAACAGTACCTTGGTTTTTCCAGCAGAAAGGTGAAACACCAGGTGACTAGAAGCAGAGAGGAAGCCATTATAGTTTTGGAGGGAAAAGCTTCCTGTGTCACATCCCCAGACTGCACCTTTACAGGAAACAACCCACATCAACCAGTGACTAGAAGCAGGGACAGGCAGCCAGTAGAGATTTGGAGGGAAAAGCTCCGGGCTCAACATCCTCTGCCAGTACCTTTACCAGGCAGGAGTCAAGCCACCCCCACCAATGACTGGAAACAGGGACAGGAAGCCAATGGAGATCTGGAATGGAAAACTTCCTGTATCACATCCCCTGCTTGTACCTTTATCGGTGCAGGAGACAAGCCACACCCATCAGTGACTAGTATCAGGAACAGGAAGCAGTTGAAGTTGTGGAGGGAAAAGCTTCCTATTTTACCCTTCTTCTGTTGAAACCAGGACAGTGGGTTATCCATAAAAAAAAAGCTGTTTTTGCAGTGAACAGGCTTCCCAGCACCTTCTCCTGCTCCCATTCACACAAGGACAAGGGTACAACTTCCCTATTAGCTGGGGATGCAACTGACAGGATCCAAGCCAGAAAGTCTGTCAGAAGCTGCACATAATACCTGTTCTGCTGTGGGGAGCACTGTGCTCTGATACCTTTCTCCTGCTTAATTATATTAATGGAATAACCTGGGGAGCAACATGTGGCTCGCCAGCTGGTGTTAGACTGCAACACTTCTAATTCTCAGTCATTTGTTGGCTAAGGAAGATAATATTTGTAGCCCAACACCAGCTGGTGAGCCATATGTTGCTCACCCCCTGACAGGAGTCCTGGAAGTGACTTGCCCCTCCCATTTCTCCTGTTCCTTGGAGTGTGCTGAAGGAAGTGAAAGCAGGAGGACCCAGCATGTCAGGTGAGAACTGTGTAAGCATCCCTGGATTTGCTAATAGTGTTCATTACTGACCTGAACTCAAACCTCATGTAGACTTGCATATATCTAGTTTCTGTGTGCTTTGTTGAGCATTATCAGTTAACATTATATTTGCTAATGTAATTGAACACAGTGTGCACAACTGAGTAAGTGTGTGTGTTATATATAATATATATATATATATATATATATATATATATATATATATATATATATATACAAATACATAACCACCAGCTGTCCTAGCTTTCCAGGGACAGTCCAAGGGCTGTATGTAAAAAAAAAAAGTGGATGGACTCTGTGGCAAACCATTTGCACCAAAGGGGAGAATTAAAAATACCCGTCGATTTACAAAGGAATTTTAACCTCTTGAATGCTAGGGAGGTCTCAGAGACCTAAAACATTTAATGTCTTGCATTGTGCACTTTGCATATTACTTTTAGTGTTAGTCATTGTTCATTTTGCATTGTGCATATAGCGCTATGCGTATAGAGTTTTGCTTATAGCGTATTGCATGTAACATTTTGCCTGTTACATTTTATAGTGTTTTGAGTATTACATATATTGTATTGCATATAGGGTTTTGTGTGTAGCTTTTTGTGTATTGCGTATAGCTTTTTGCATATTACTTTAGCATTTTGTATATAGAGTTTTGTATATTACTTTAGCATTTTGTATATAGTGTTTTGCATGCCGCATATAGAATTTTGCATGTAGCATTTTCCAGGTTCATATTGCTTTTTTGCATAATGCATATAGCGTATAACATTTTACATATAGTATAAAGGGTCTTGTGTACTGCTCTTTGCTGATCACATTGTGCGTTTTGTGTGTGTTGTGTTTTGATCATAGCTCCTGCATCTCCTTGAAGGGGCATAGCCCCCTGGCCACTCCTGTCAAAATCACGTCCTACTGTTAGACTTACAGGACAGGCAGTATAGAGGAGATTTGCATAACTCCTTCTTACTGCCCCCCTGGGTGTGTTTGACCTCAGACAAATATAAAATAAGTCGCATGAATCTTCCTCTTATATATATAGGATAGATATATATATATATATATATATATATATACACACACACATATATGTAAAGAACATCATCCTGATGCCCCACCTCATTTTTTTTCAACTCCTAAGCAAAGTATAGTGCCATAAACTTCTAAGGCTTCGCCCCCCTGCCTCCTCATGAGTCAGGTGGGTGACTGGGCTATCACTGTGTGCATTTGTTTGAAGAGGCAGGGGGCACTCTTCCTCAGCTAATGAACAAAACAGAAACAATTAGAATTTATATATGCACAAGGTCTGGTTGTTTTATTTTCCTTTGCATCACTTTTCGCCATGGCAAAGGGAAGGGGCACCATTGTGTACTGTGGTTGAAGGGGAAGGGCCCTCATGTCCCCTTAGCCATATCAAAAGGGAATGTGCATTGGTGACCCCTTCCCTTGCCAGGGTGAACAGGATAGCTCCTCCCCTTTTCCACTGCAAACAGGGTGGCCCCTCCCCTACACCATGGCGAAAGTTGAGGTTGATAAAGGGCAGGCAATGAGGATGTCTGTTTGGCTGACAAAGCAGGGGACGACAGCCAACTCACAGTACGTATTTGGGTAAGGAGGCTCCTTCTGAGGGAAATAACATTGTCCATTTGGCTTCGCCCCCTGCTTTCTAACACCTCGAGGCATGGCTGGTAGCGAATCAGGAACCTTCTTAGATAAATAACTATTTGGCTCTTACTAAAATGATTATATATAAAACACGTTGAATTAATAAATAATTGAAAATGTTTATAATGCTGCATCTTCATGTGTCTATCTGGTTGTGCAATTAATTTTCAGGACAAGTATACAGTATATGCCACACAACTCAGAGATCTTAGCTCTGCTGAGGTTTAAAAGATCCTAATTACCAAACCAAAGATCTCTAAAACCATTACTGATTGGAAAACAATAAAAAAAATCACAAAGCATAAGCAGTTTAGATAGATACATTTAATGAGACAAAAAACTAATAGGTGACAGATCCACTTAAGAACCATTGAGCAACTGCCTTTCTGAGTACTCCTGTAGTATTTGATTAAATCCATGGATGTTAGACACTGCTCTCGAGATATATTTAGCATCCAAGGATATTAGCTGTATGAGCAACAAACTACTCTTACCAAAGTGAGAAGCATCCTCTGTTTTATATATATTTCATGTTACTCACATTTCTAAATATCTTGGAATATCGGTGTGTTGTTACCGCTAGTGATCCAGACTATTCTGATGGGTTAATGAAACCTTAAAAAATGTATTTTCAGCCACTTTCATCAATATATAAATACAATTTCAGAAAAAATATAGAATATCTTTTAATAAGTCACTCTACCTCAATATATTAAATATTTTTCATATAGACAACTTATATTTATTTACAACTATTTTTGTTGCGATGCTACAGTAATGCATTTCATTTTAACTGTTTGAAGAATAAAGAGGCGTACAGTGCATTGTGGAGCAATGCGCTGCATACCTATCTTGTCCTGTAGGACTTAATTACTGCACATGATTTCATTAAAGGAGCGGGACACTGTTTATGAAAAACAAAAGCTATGATACTTTCCCTGCTGAGTATAATAAGTGTTCATTCCTACCACCAGGAAATTCTTCGATGTAAAGTTATTAATGGTCAAACTTAAAAATAAATAAATACATCAAACTGTTAGCAACAACAACATCTGGGGAGGGGATTCACTAAGCGGTGATAAAGAAGTGATAAAGTAGAGATAACTTCTTTAGTTTATCACTTCTCCAGCTGAGAAAGTTGAAGAAATCTTTGTGCATAGGCTCCATAGAATAATATAGGAACTGGAG
Organism: Rhinophrynus dorsalis; assembly: GCA_037306005.1. Lineage (NCBI taxonomy): Eukaryota > Metazoa > Chordata > Amphibia > Anura > Rhinophrynidae > Rhinophrynus > Rhinophrynus dorsalis. Next base: position 58,731,317 of record CM074728.1, read on the forward strand.
AAGTGATAAATGGGAGACGTTATCTCTACTTTATCACTGCATACTGAATCTCCCCCCTGGTGTCTAAAAGAAGAATTGTTGAAGACTTTGAGTGCCAGGGGGTACGGAATGCATTGCAAAGCAATGCATTCCGTACCCCTCTGGCACTCAAAGGGTTAATAATGCACTCTATTTACAGGATTTATGTTCAAAACAAAAGTATAGCAATTATTTGGAAAAATAAAAATGTCCAAATTTCCAATGATATTAATGGGGCTTTTAACCTCATGAATAGTAGAATGGTCACGGAGTCATTGCTTCGCAATACATTGGAGACCTTTCTAAACTGTAATAGGTTAAAAGCCCCATTTATATGGAAAAGGAATTTTTGTATTTCAGTCATCTGAAGCAGTTAATTTTCCCCAGAATCACTTCACTTTTCTTAAGAACATAGATCATAGCTTTCCCTAATAAGGCATGGGAAGTGCACCACCATGTGACTATAATTGAAAACTGCAGATTAAGAAAAAATGTAAATGTAATAACTTTTGAATGAGTACCCTTGTTTACTCAATGTGAAAATCACTGCATAATTACTATATATATATATATATATATATATATATATATATATATATATATATATATATACAAAAACAGAAGGGAGGGCAGCACCCGTGGGACTTTTTAACAATCTAATATTTATTGTAGAGATAAGAAAACAACTGTATCAACGTTTCGGTCCCGAAACGGGACCTTTATCAAGACAAACAATTTACCTTTCAGCTTGTGTATATAGTCTCACCTAACCTCGGCGTTGTTCTTGACGCTGGTCAAGTTCCCCCTCCTTCCCCTTCTCCTAACATCAGCTCTCTACTGATGCTACAGGGGACCAGCGGGCAGCTCTTCAGCAGAGAAGAAACAGCGAAATTTAAAAAGAATTACTTAATTGGAAAGGTCTACAAAGTGTGCCTGGTTTGCAAGCACACTTTGTAGACCTTTCCAAAGAAGTATTTCTTTTTAGATTGTGGTCTCTCAGCTCTGCTGAGCCTCCTCGTGTTGGCCAATTCGAATCCCCTGCTGTCAGCTTTACAGCAGACGTCAGGGGAGAGGGAACTTTAGTGGCGAATATCTCTCAGACCATAAAGGTTTGAGAGATGGGATTTGCTGCACATAATGTCTTATTTTCAAAACCTACAATAAAACAAAGCTATCTTTGGGAATTACTATCCGTTTAATATGTAATTTAGATTATTCGGGGCACCCATGATATTTTATGTGCCATTTGTCAAGGGTGTTAATGAAGGGTACCGATAAGTAAATTATAGTTATACTTGAGTCTCATAATCACAATAACAGAGACAAACATATTATGCATAAACATTTCTATAAATATACATTCAAAACTCAACATTCACATTTTGTCAAAGTCTTTATAGGAAACAAGGGGCACCCTGGTTGTGAACCACTGACCTATGAGAAAGCAGAGGTACCATGAAAACATGCATTTTTGGTGGCTCTTGAGGGGCCAGGGTTGGTTATCTCTGTGCCAGTGTATATTTTAAGCCATTCGATGCTAAAGATAAATATCTCCAGCACATTGCTTCACAATGCATTGGAGGCCTCTGTAGCATTCAAGGGGTTAAAGTGGAACGATCATCAAAATTAAATTGCCACCAAATCCTTATTAACGTAGCGATACGCATATACATACTTTTATTATGCTGAATAAGTCCGGCATTATTAAGTAATACAACTCGTTTGGCAGGCAATAGCGCAGACATCTTGGAGAAAAGGCATCTGCAAGTCTACGCTGTCCATCCTGTTCACCTCCAGGATTGGTGAGTGGAGTTCCATTGTACCTTAAAGGAGCAGTAAACTTTTTTTATGAAAACACCTATTTTATAGACCTTTTCCTGCTAAATAAAACAAGATCACTCCCACTGCTGTCAGATGTTATATTAAAAAATTATAGCATTTTAAATAATCAGGAAGTGAATTTAGTGTGTTTACTTCCTGATAGTTCTAACTGACAGGAAGTGAATTGACTGTGTTTACTTCCTGATAGTTCTAACTGACAGGAAGTGACAGGCAGTTTCTATCACATTCTGTGGAGAACTGTATGTCTCTGACTTTTCTGACTTTCCATTAGAACAGTGGTTCTCAACCTGTGGGTCGCGACCCCTTCGGGGGTCGAATGACAATTTGCCAGGGGTCGCCGAGAGGGTACACCACAGTAAAGCTCCAACATGTAAGTGACTGGTCTTGCTCTCAAATGATTTGACAGTGACTGAGGCAGGCAGTCACTGTGAGCCACAGGCAGCAGCGCAGGAGACCTGGAGAGGACGGAGCCAACTCACTGACTCACATGATGACGTCAGGTGCACGCGCACACACGCACCGCAGTCAGGAGATGCAGAGAGAGCAGCGTGAGCGGGAGCAGAGACAGAATGCCGCAAGTGAATGAGTGAGTCTGGCAATGATGCTGGGAATCGGGGCGGGTTGTTGTATATGCTGTACTGTACTGGACAAGCAATGAGGAGATGATGGGGCAAGTTGGAGCTGATGGGGGGCAAGTTGGAGCTGATGGGGGGCAATATGGAGCTGATGGGGGCAAGTTGGAGCTAATGGGGGCAAGCTGGAGCAGATCAGGACAAGTTGGAGCTGATGGGGGCAAGATGGAGCAGATCAGGGCAAGTTGGAGCAGATCAGGGCAAGTTGGAGCTGATGGGGGGCAATGTGGAGCTGATGGGGGCAAGTTGGAGCTGATGGGGGCAAGCTGGAGCAGATCAGGGCAAGTTGGAGCTGATGGGGGCAAGATGGAGCAGATCAGGGCAAGTTGGAGCAGATCAGGGCAAGTTGGAGCTGATGGGGGGCAATATGGAGCTGATGGGGGCAAGTTGGAGCTAATGGGGGCAAGCTGGAGCAGATCAGGACAAGTTGGAGCTGATGGGGGCAAGATGGAGCAGATCAGGGCAAGTTGGAGCAGATCAGGGCAAGTTGGAGCTGATGGGGGGCAATGTGGAGCTGATGGGGGCAAGTTGGAGCTGATGGGGGCAAGCTGGAGCAGATCAGGGCAAGTTGGAGCTGATGGGGGCAAGATGGAGCAGATCAGGGCAAGTTGGAGCAGATCAGGGCAAGTTGGAGCTGATGGGGGGCAATATGGAGCTGATGGGGGCAAGTTGGAGCTAATGGGGGCAAGCTGGAGCAGATCAGGACAAGTTGGAGCTGATGGGGGCAAGATGGAGCAGATCAGGGCAAGTTGGAGCAGATCAGGGCAAGTTGGAGCTGATGGGGGGCAATGTGGAGCTGATGGGGGCAAGTTGGAGCTGATGGGGGCAAGCTGGAGCAGATCAGGGCAAGTTGGAGCTGATGGGGGCAAGATGGAGCAGATCAGGGCAAGTTGGAGCAGATCAGGGCAAGTTGGAGCTGATGGGGGCAAGATGGAGCAGATCAGGGCAATATGGAGCTGATGGGGGGCAATGCGGAGATGAGGGGGCAATATGGAGCTGATGGGGCAATATGGAGCTGATCAGGGCAAGTTGGAGCTGATCAGGGCAAGATGGAGCTGAGGGGGCAATGTGGAGATGAGGGGGCAAGTTGGAGCTGATGGGGGCAAGTTGGAAATGATGGGGGCAATGTGAGGGCAATATGGAGATCAGGGGGCAAGTTGGAGCTGATGGGGGCAAGATGGAGCAGATCAGGGCAATATGGAGCTGATGGGGGGCAATGCGGAGATGAGGGGGCAATATGGAGCTGATGGGGCAATATGGAGCTGATCAGGGCAAGTTGGAGCTGAGGGGGCAATGTGGAGATGAGGGGGCAAGTTGGAAATGATGGGGGCAATGTGAGGGCAATATGGAGATCAGGGGGCAAGCAGGAGCTGAAGGGGCAATATGGAGCTGATGGGGCAAGTTGGAGCTGATGGGGGCAATGTGAGGGCAATATGGAGCTGATCAGGGCAAGTTGGAGCTGATGGGGGGAAATGTGAGGGCAATGTGGAGATGATGGGGGGGCAGCTTGAGTGCATGCATGCAACAGTAATAGAGACAAAGACACATGAAACAGACATACACACAGACACAGAAACTCCCACACACATGCACTGACATACATAGAGTGAGATAGACACACTTATACATACAATGATACACACACACACGTATAGAGAGAGACAATCTTGACCATACCCCTGCCTAAAACCATTAGAAATAGTTTTTTTGTAACATAACAGTAGCAAAATTACAGCGATGAAGGAGCAACGAAAATAATTTTACTGTCAGGGGTCCCCGTGACTTGGGAAATTTTATTAAAGGGTCGCGGCGCTAGAAAGGTTGAGAACCACTGCATTAGAATATAACAGGAAATCTAATTAGACTTTGACCACTAGAGGGCACTGCTAATGTAAAAAAACATGGGTTTAAACTGTAATAACTCTGGAAATATAAATCTCTCCGCAGTGGGAGTACCTTCATTTTACTCAATAGGAAAATCCCTACAATATAAAAAAAGTTTACTGCTCCTTTAAGGTACCGGAAGGAACTGACAGCGCAGCCACACAGAGAGCCTATAGCTGCTGCTGATGCCTACCAAACAAGTTGTATTTCTCTATAATGCCATACTTATTCAGCATAATAAAAATATGTATATGTGTATCGCTGTGTTAATAAGGATTTGTGGGGCAATTTAATTTTGATGATACTTCCGCTTTAAATGCGCCATTTAAATGAATCAGAATATTTATTTTGTTTGTACTGATGCAGCTGTTATGCTTCTGGAGCAAGCTAACATTACCACAGGGGACAAATAAAAATTCCCAAACTCACATTGGTTTAAGTGGGATGTTTAACCCCTCCAGTACTGGAGAGGTCTCAAATGAATCGTGATAAAATGCATTGGAGGCATCTTTAACATTCAAGAGGTTAAATGCCCCATTTAAATCAACGTGAGGCATTTTTGTCCTCCGTTTTGCAGTTGTTTAGCTTCAGGCTTGCTCATCTTTTGCCTTCTGTATAAAGTCCTTTCGTTTGACTGTTCCTCCTCTTCACAGAGTTCTAAAAACTACAGGGATAAATAAGCCTTATTTTCTGATGTCGAACAGGAGCTACAGGGACATTTTCTTGTAGCTTAATTCTGCTGCACTCTCATTAACTGTCACTGTGATAAAGTCACTGTAATGGGATATTATTTATATGTACAGATACATTTCTATATATCTATTTACATTCCAATGGGTATGAATTGCTTCTTGGGATGTGTAAGCCATTTTGTTGCAACTCAGCACAGGTGTCACTTCATGTCACAGCAGTCATTGGGCAGTGCTCAGTGTTTAGAACTCTGTGTGGAGGCCATTTTCTTGTAGCCAAGCACAAGCATCACTACCTGTCTCAGCAATCAATGGGCAGTTCTGACTCTACTGCCAAAGTAGTCAATTATTGGATATCCTGTTGTTGGGGGTACAGCTGCCATCACCTCCAACCAGCCAGCAGCTAGTTGAGGATGATGAGTGTTATAGTGCCTTACATCTGACGGTCCAAAAATTGACTACCTCTTCCCCAGTGTTCAGAACTCTGTGTGTTGGCCAATTTTTGTAGCCCAGCATAGGCATCATTTCCTGTTACAGCACTCAATGTAGAGTTGTCCTTCTACTGTTTAGAACTGTGCGGAGGCCATTTTTTTTGTTGACTAGCACAGGCATCACTTTATGTCATAGCAATCAATTATCTGTTCTCACTTTAGTGTTTGGAAGTCTGTGTGGAGGCCATTTTCTCGTAGCCTGCCCAGGTTTTACTTCCTGTCACAGTAGTCTAGGGACATTCTTCGTCTAGTGGTTAGGACTCTGGGTTCCTCTGTCAAATTGCAAGAGCTGCCATGAGAGAACAACACAAACCTCTACAAATTCAAAGTGACAACAGTTAAACAGAAGATAAGTACTAAGGTAGAAGAAAAATGAGGATCCTCCACTGCTTTACTGAATATGTGCAATGTTCCAGGTTCAGGGTGGAAATCTTTTGCATCTTCCAAGGCATAATAAGCTGCACTTGTGAAACTGATGTCCCCAGAATTGACCAAGTCAAATACACAAGAGTGGAAATACATATCCTCTATGGGTAACTTCTCTCTGCAATAGGATTTGGCTGTTTCGATGCTTATTGGGCTTGACCTACCAAGGCCAGTAGTTCTAGAGATCCACTGGCTGGCTGGGCATCCCCCCACACAGAGCTGCAAATCTTGCTCTTCCTGGAAGGCCTGCGAAATCTCTTCTGCCATGCGCATGGAGAATGATAGCTGCCTGGCCAGTTGACGCACCCTAATGGTGGTTCCTATGTAAGAGGCCTCAATCTCTATCAAACTTCCGGGCTCTCTTTCATGGATAGTGAGGCTGCTGATACCTGATCTTTTGCCTCCATTCACCGACCCATCATCAAAAGCCGCAGGCAAGTTGTCCACCTCGGCCTGGTACACCTTCTGATCAATGCATTGCTTCATGTTTTTGAAGATTATTGTGAGCTATGAATATTAAAACAGCCAAGTTAAATGAGTACTTCTGTGTTTTATTATATACACACAAATTATATAAAAAAGCAAAGAAAGTACTCACAGGACTTGTTGGGGTGAAGATAAAGTTGCTGCTTATTCCATCAACCTTTAGGCCCGGCTTTGGGCCTTTGTCAAGGAACTTGACAAAGGCGCAAAGCCGGGCCGTAACGTTGATGGAATAAACAGGAACTTTTTCTTCACCTCAACAAGTCCTGTGAGTGCTTTCTTATTTTGTTATATTTGGATACAACACAGTTAGTAAGATAGGCACCCAGGCATATTGATATACTTAAGAGAGTGCATGCCAAGGACATTTATACGTATGTGTGTATATATATATATATATATATTTATTTATATTTATATACAATCCTAGTATAACTTAAGCACACACAGGACTTCACAAAGAATTAAAAATAAATTATGTGTTTTATTGCATCGTTTCGGGTACTTATTCAGCAGCCTTCAAAGGAGACAAAGGGTGCTGAATTAGCACCCAAAACCTTGATACAATAAAACACATCATTTATGTTGAAATCTTTGTGAAGTCCTGTGTGTGCTTATGTTATACTTGGTTGGGACATTTAGCCTTTTGCACCAGCAACAGGCAGACTCCTCAAACACAGAAGTGAGTGCTTCCTTGTTGGTACATCTATGTCTCTCGTGCGGTCACAGTTTTTTTTTTTTTTATTATTATTATTATTATTAAGGGCAGACCCCATGGTGGGGCATCAGGACCCGTCCTGATGCCCCCTAGCTACTGCTATTCCAGGCAATTTGGCTGATTTGGGAGATCAATAGAGGTGACCCGGGGGGGGGGGGGCAAGAGAGCTCACCTGCTTCCATCCTGCCCTAACTACTGGGTAGGAGTAGGCGGATCTGGAAATCCTTTTTTATTGTCAATGAGGGAAAGCCTCCCACATTGAAGTGAAAAGGTTTTCCCGATTCGTACACTACCCAGTAGTTTGTATAGGATAGAAGCAGATGAGCCCTCTTGTCCCCCTGCATTGTCTCTATTGATCGCCCAGTCAAATCAGCTGGGAGATTAGCTGGGGGGCATCAGGAGGATGTCCCACCACTAGGTCTGAAATGTTTTTTGTTGTAACGGAGTGTGGTGTGATTGGTTGAGGAGGTAGGGGGATCACTGTTGTTAAGCAGCATGTGGGATGGTTCCTTCTAAGCAAAGTGGCTAAGCAGTGGTTGGTTGAGGAGGCAGGGAGCCTTCACTGTCAGGGGCATGGGCCCATGCCTCCTCAACCAACTACTGCTTAGCTACTTTGTTTATTAGGAACCACCCTACATGCTTATGTAATCTTTCGCCTTGTGACGCTGTGTTTGCAGATAATGTAGTTGCTTTAAAAAGAGTAATGAAACAGCACCACCTAGTGGTATTTTTTTATAGACTTTTTCTGCTTTAAAAAGGAAATCAAATGAGTTTGAGCAGTAATAGCATCCGAATGAAACATCACCCTTGTTTTAAGCAGTGAGAAAAGCTTTAAAATATTAGCATTTTTCATAATAAAACATTATAATGCCTTCAAGAAAAACACAGAAATTAACCTACGAGAGCCAAGAACAAAACTGGATTTTATTCCAAACGTTTTACTAAGTCTGCTCCAATGTGGAATTTTCATATTACAAATCTGGTTCAATTGGTTTTCTCCACTATTGCACTGAATGTATTTATTGCAAAGCAAGGCACTGGAGACCACCATACCTGGGAACCTCTTCTCTTTGAGCCCCCAGAGAGGGCTCATGTGCTGCCGGACAGGGGATGTAAATTACTAGATTCGCTTGAAGTGGGTGGGAAGTGGGCAGAACAGGGCGGGAACGAGGAGGAGTGGAATAGGATGGGAAGGAGGAGAAGTGGGTTGGAAGTGGGAGGAATAGGGTGGGAAGGAGGAAAAGTGGGTTGGAAGTGGGAGGAATAGGGTGAGAAGGAGGAGAAGGGGGTTGGAAGTGGGAGGAATAGGGTGGGAAGGAGGAGAAGTGGGTTGGAAGTGGAAGGTACAGGGTGGGAAGGAGGAGAAGTGGGAGGAATAGGGTGGGAAGGAGGAGAAATGGGCAGGAAGTGGGAAGAACCAGCTGGGAAGGAGGAGAAGTGGGAGGAACAGCCAGGATGGGAAGGAGGAGAAGTGGGAGGAACAGGGTGGGAAGGAGGAGGAGTGAGAGGAACAGGGTGGGAAGAAGGAGAAGTGGGAGGAACAGGATGGGAAGGAGGAGGAGTGGGAGGAACAGGGAGAGAAGGAGGAGAAGTGGGAGGAACAGGCTGGGAAGGGGGAGGAGTGGAAGGAACAGGGTGGGAAAAAGGAGAAGTGGGAGGAACAGGGTGGGAAGAAGGAGAAGTGGGAGGAACAGGATGGGAAGGAGGAGTGGGAGGAACAAGGTGGGAAGGAGAAGAAGTGAGAGGGAAGTAGGCAGAACAGGTTAGGAATGAGAATAAGTCAGCAGGAAGTGGGAGGAACAGGGTGGGAAGGAGGAGAAGTGGGAGGAACAGGTTAGGAATGAGGATAAGTCAGCAGGAAGTGGGAGGAACGGGATGGGAAGGAGGAGGAGTGGGAGGAAGAGGATGGGAAGGAGGAGGAGTGGGAGGAACAGGGTGGGAAGGAGAAGGAGTGGGAGGAACAGGGTGGGAAGGAGAAGAAGTGAGAGGGAAGTAGGCAGAACAGGTTAGGAATGAGGATAAGTCAGCAGGAAGTGGGAGGAACAGGATGGGAAGGAGGAGGAGTGGGAGGAACAGGATGGGAAGAAGGAGGAGTGGGAGAAACAGGATGGGAAGGAGGAGGAGTGGGAGGAACAGGGTGGGAAGGAGAAGAAGTGAGAGGGAAGTAGGCAGAACAGGTTAGGAATGAGAATAAGTCAGCAGGAAGTGGGAGGAACAGGGTGGGAAGGAGGAGAAGTGGGAGGAACAGGTTAGGAATGAGGATAAGTCAGCAGGAAGTGGGAGGAACAGGATGGGAAGAAGGAGGAGTGGGAGGAACAGGGTGAGAAGGAGAAGAAGTGAGAGGGAAGTAGGCAGAACAGGTTAGGAATGAGGATAAGTCAGCAGGAAGTGGGAGGAACAGGGTGGGAAGGAGGAGGAGTGGGAGGAACAGGGTGGGAAGGAGGAGAAGTGAGAGGAACAGGGAGAGAAGGAGAAGAAGTGGGAGGAACACGGTGGGAGGGGGTGAAGTGAGGGGTAAGTGGGCAGGAAGTTGGCAGAACAGGCTGGGAACGAGGAGAATCTGCCTGTGCCATCAGAGACCCGGTAATTAACTACAAAAACTGGAATCTCCATGGCAGATCCGGGGAGTTCCCTGTTATGGATACCACTGTAGCCTCCAAGGTGGTAAAAATCTCAATTTAAATCAAAGGGAATTTGCAGAACTTTCATTTCCTCCCTTTTTTGCAGTTGGTTTGCTCCAGAATTGCACCGTTTTAGCTTGATGAATAAGGGACCCTTAGGGCACTAAAGAGGTGCAGTTAGGGAGGAAATGAAAATTCTTTTTAATTTAAATTGGCTTTAACCCCATGAATGCTAGCGAGAACAGCACCATTTACATAAATGAGAACTTTCATTTCCCCCTTATAGGGCATTTGCATACCTGGGAACTCTCTGGATTTGCCCCAGAGACTCCAGTTTTGAGAGTGAATTGCCGGGTGTCCTGGGCAGAGGCTGATTCTCCGGATATGGGGAGTTTGCTTTAAAACTCTGCCCACTTTTCCTCCTTCCCACCCAGCTCCTCCTCCCACTTGTGTGATGTACCAGAAAGCCCCGCCCCCACTCACAGGTAAACACACACACACACACACACACACACTCTTTTGGCAGAGATTTGCGGCAATTACACTCCCCAGCCGGGGACTCCACAAATGAAAGTTCTCAGATATGGGCATATATTTTGCTCCAGAAGTACACCTTTTTATCTTGATGACTATAGTCCTATTGGCCATATGCACAAACAAAAAAAATTGAGCAATTCTGGAGTAAACGAGCTGCAATGCAATGGAGAGCGCTCTAGCATTCAAAGGGTTAAAATGTTCGTGTATCTCAAAGGTAATGTGTAGAATTTTCAGATGTATAATGCAGCTGGCCTGGTATAGAATTGTCCTCTTTAGCTTGATGAATGCGGCCTTCAAAGCTTTCCAGGAATATAGAAATGTCAGAGAGTTAAGCTCAGTGCTTACCTTGCTGGTAACTGTAGCATTGGACAGCGTGGAGACCGGTGAGCTGGTTGCCTGGACAAACAGATAATCATTGTCCAAGAGAGGCCATGATCCATTTACCCGACATGTCTGAAAGTCACCACTGAAAGTGCGAACGTGAGGGTCCCCAAACACCCCACAGTGCAGATATTTTGGGACCTTCCCATGCTTCTCACGGAAGAGCTTTTCATAGTCACATGCCTCCTGTTTCCTGGGCCCCTCAGGCCGAGGCGGTGGAACTTGTGGTCTGGGAGAAGTGGTCGGTACTTCTTTGGAACAGTTGTGCTGGATCATAAGGTCTTCAATGATGTGCACTGCGGAGTGATAGACAAGATCTCCGCGACAGGTCCGAGCGGTCTTCCGTGTGCACTGGGAGTAGGACCGCAGGGCATTGCAGTAGACGGCATTTCTGTCCAAGCCCCTAAGGTTTAATGTGGCGGAAAGATATTCTGAATTGCATTTCACGATTTTACATTGGGCATTCACTGTGCAAAAGAAAGGGAAAAAAAAACACGAGTTCATGTGACTGAAGGTGCTTACCCCATGTAGCACTTTCATTTTCTGTGTCCGAACCTACCTTCATCTAGATCACAGATTCTGTGGCTCAGTCCTTATGTACCCTTAAAGGGATATTAATGGTTCACAATAAAAGCAGCTCCAATTAATCTTCATAGTATCTGGGCCATGGAGAGTGTTATTTCAGTACTGTCAGAGTTGTAGTTCAAGAGTAATTGAATGATAAAGTATCCCCCTCCCATCCCTTTTACTGATGTAACACTGCTCACCTCAGAACAACAAGACTGTTTGGATGGATCGCAGAGAGGGACAATCTTTAGTGAGCATAAGGAAAAACCGGATAAACCTGTCAAGGGGGGCAGGGTTTTCCTTATGATTACAGTAAGAAGATTGTCCCTTGCTGTGACCTGTCTGGTCAAGGGACCAGATTCCACATCTGAGGGGAGGAGGCTTACACTAGGTAAAAGGGGCGGATGAGGGATACTTTATCATTCAATTACTCTTGAACTACAACTCTGACAGTATTGAAATGACACTCTCTATGGCTCAAATACTATGAGGATTAATTGGAACTGCTGTTTTTGTTAAACATTACTATCCCTTTAACACGTTGAGCTCCAGAGGGATATGTAATGCACTGGCGCTCAAAGGATTAACACAGCATATTTTAAGGATCGCCTTCTCTGAACATAGGTGAACTGATCAGAGCGAATGATCCAATGATTACACACCTGTGCTCAGGAAGGGAGATATAGAAAACCTACTCCATTAGAGGTACATGAGCACTGGCGGTTGACAAACTCAGCTCTAAATCAGTGGTTCTCAAGCCAAGTCCAGCAGGACCAGGTTAACTATTAGAAAGAGTAGCAATCAACTAGAGAGCCACATTGTGAACGAAGGAGACACAGCTGTGCTGGCCACACCCACAGTCTGACTTGTGGGTGTGGCCAGAGGAATCCCAGTGTTCCTGGTTTATGTCTTCCAGTTAACTCTTTAGTAGTCATTATTTAACCCCTTTGATGCTGGAGAGGTCTCTAATGCTTTGCAATGGAGAGGAACTTCTCTATATCTACCAAGGAATTAACACTTTCTTTGTGCCTGTATACTATAGGCCAGTGATAGGCAATCAGGTTTACTGCACAGACCACTAATGTAGTCCTTGGGTCTCCCAAAGTGACGCACATTGTATAAAATTCTAAGTAGGGGCTTAAAAAAAAATCAGATTGACCTCTTGGACAATAGGGAGGTCATAAATGCATTGTTTCACATTTGTGGGCTGCGTCAGGCTCCAGGGCCACCTGTTGCCCACCACTCAGGGCTGGAATTCCCAATAGGAAGAAGAGGCAACTGCCTAGAATACCAAAATTTGCGAGGGCTTCAGCTGTGCAGGCCACACCCATATTCGCTGTTGCGTTTATGGTAAGTGCAATTTCAGAGTCCCTGTATCAGGTTTATACTCCATTACAGGCTATTATTTTACCCCTTGGGTGTGAGAAAAATCTCCAACACATTGTGGAGCAATTCATTGGAGATCTCTCTAGCAACGAATGGGTTAAAGCTTTTTTGGTTCTTGCTTGTTACACGGTATTGTCTGTGCCAGGAAACAGTGGATGGGACAAGGGGCAGGTCATGTGAAGAATGGAGGTGTGACCATGGGCGAAGCTCAGGGCACCTAGAGTACCTTGTATAGGGGCACCTGGGATATAAATCTGACCTGCTATCACTGTTATCGGACAATGATATATTCTAGGACAGGCAACAGAGGGTGGGACTGGGTGTGTTTGTGTCAAAATTTGGGCTGTGTGTGGCCTTGGGTTAGGCTAAGAGGCATCTAGAGCACCTTGCTTAGGGGAGTCTGAGATCCAGCACTGACTTTCTCTCCTCTTTCTAGACATCCTTACCCTGCTCACAGAAGGAAAGCCAAAGAACTGTCTGGAAAAAGACACCGACTGAAGACTTCCAGGGATGATGACGTCTACAGATAGGTTTACCCATTCCAGTCTGTTCCGATCCCCAGGTACTTTTACTTCCTCACCTATTCATCCTCTGCCTGGGAAAAGAACAAAATGAACATGCAATTTATAAAGAGTCAGTTTTATTTGTGTCTGGTGGACAGCCATGCCTACATAGAGAGGAGCTATACTTATACAGTAAGTGGCTCACAATCATAGTAATGATTATTAAAAAATGAAAGTATATACAAATATATATATATATATATATATATATATATATATATATAGACAAACAGTTGTGGGTAAAAGCACTCACTCTGTATGGTTTGGAGCCCAGGTGCACAATCCCAAAAAATAAGATAATAGAAATGATGAGGGCAGTACCCATGGGACTTTTTAATGATGAATACATACATTTTCTTTGGTCATAAAGCCAACGTTTCAGTCCACGCAAGGACCTTTATCGTGGACTGAAATGTGGACCTTGTGACCAAATAAAATGTACTTATTCATCATTAAAAAGTCCCACGGGTGCTGCCCTCATCATTTCTAAATATATTTGTGTATATATTCAAGCAAATACATCACTGACTGCACAAAAAAAAGCAATTAAGTGTTTATTTGCATAGTCAACGTTTCGCTAGCTGCTGTCACCTTCCTCAAGATGTCTCGAGGTGGGACATTGCTCTGTGGGTTATTTCATTCAGGCTGATTACTCTAGCTATAAATAGATTTAATGGAATAGTAATTATTTATTGTAATATAGAGAGAGGGTACATGGAAGTGAGTGCAAGATATATCAGAGGGTGCGAGAGGGGTTGACAGAAAGAGAGAATGAGATTGACAGGGTGTGGTGTCCGTGTGTGTATGAATGTATGTGTGTGTGTGTATATATATATATATATATATATATATATATATATATACATACATACATACACACACACACACACACAAACACATACATACACACACAGTTAACCAGTCAGAGAAAAAAGTTTCTAATCTAGTATACTACACAATACAAATAGTTTAACATGCTACAAGTCAAACAAAAACAGGTTACTGGAAAGCACAACAATTGCACAACTAAAGAACAGACAGAAGGATATTTTCATTTCAAGTTTTTGGATGCAGGATATATAACTTGAAAATCCCAAATCCTTCTTTCTGACAGCGATATCTTAAATAACAATCAACCTTATTGCTTTTTGGCAGATCCGGATTTGCCTCTCGTATGGCTGAAGGCAATGCACCCAAGATGTCTTTTTGTATTTTATTGGCAGAGTCGACTGATTGATTTATATATTCTAGACATAATTGATTTTGCACCATACTTTAATAATTTAGTCAGCAACACTGATTTTGTGGAATACTTAAAGGGATAGTAATGTTTCATAATAAAAACAGCTCTAATTAATCATCATAGTATTTGGACTTTGGAGAGTGTTATTTCAATTCTGTCAGAGTTATAGTTCAAGAGTAATTCAGTGACAAAGTATCCCCCTCCTGCCCCTTTTACTGATGTAACACTGCTCAGCCAGATCAGAAGGGAGGTGCCCAGGTAGACTGTAGAGAGGGACAATCTTCAATTAAGATAAGGGAAAAACCTGAAAAGCTTGTCAAGGGGGGCAGGGCTTTCACTGTTCTCACAGGAAGAAGATTGTCCCCTGCTGCTATCTGTCTGGTCTATGGACTGCATTCCACGTCTGAGAAGAGATGGCTTACACTAGGTAAAAGGGGTGGGAGGGGAAAGTTTGCTTGTGAATATCTCTCAAACCATAAAGGTTTGAGAGATAAGACTTATATTGTTCTTCATGTTTTTTTAATGCCTACAAAATAAAATAAAGATAAAATGAAGTATTACTATCCCTTTAAGCAATTCTGATAAAAAAATAGATTTTTTGATTTGTATAGTAGGATTCAGTGGACAAAATTAATTTAATTACATAATTTATGAAGCTTTTTGGATAGAATAGTAGTGATTTACACATCTCTTCTACTGACATTCATTTCTTAATTGAACGTGTCATTTTGTGGACAAAATCAGTTTTGTGACCCACAGCATTGATATTTTGGTTAGCTTTACTCAGCAGAAAAACCTTACTATATGAGTTTTTTCCATAAAAAAAAGGTTTACTGCTATTTTAACCCTTTGAGTGCCAGAGCAGTATGCAACACATTGCAAAGCAATGCTTTTCATATCCCTCTGGCACTCATACGGTTACAGCACAGCCATTAACGAATGCATAACTGCTAATCCCACCAATGGCAGTAGCATCCTTGTAAACTTGCAGCCCTTTGCGTACAGGTTCCCCCCTAGGCTTCTCCTCCCCATACCTAGTGCTGTGAGCAGCACGGAGGTAAATGATTATTCCTATAGGCTGCTATGATGTCACACCCAGTTGCACAGCCAATTGGAATGAGGCTGGCACTGCTAGTTCCACATATGTTAGAAGGAGCATTACACATACTTACGGGCTTACATGTGGCCAAAGTGTTAAGCAATGTGTTCTGCATCACCTGGCAGTCAGCGAGTTAACGTAAGTTAAAATAACATTTGTTGGGGTATTCTCTAACTTTCAGAAGAAAGTGGACATTTTCTGTTAGTTAGTGTTGGACCCATGTGTCTGCTCTTGGTCCTCCTTTAGCTCTGCCATTCAGTCCATTACATAGAGGAATGCATTGCTAATTCAGCTCAGCTGCATGATAGTGGCCCCTGCTGCTTATGTGGGAGCTCTGAGGGGATGTAAAACCCTGTAGACTGAGTTCCAATTAGCAGTGCACAGAGTGAGTGCCCCATTTCATCCCTCCTTTTGCTTTTTGTAAAATGTTAAGGTGCGCAAGGACCACATGCACAAAGAAATTGGAGGAAGCATGCAGAAAACTAAACAGGAATCATTCTGAATCATACCAGACTGTGCCATAATGGACAAAACAACCTCCCCATCGATTGAAATCGGGATGTTAACCCCTTGAATGTTAGAGAGGCCCCCAAAGCATTGTGTGAGAGGTGTCCAAGGCATTTCCCATAGCGTTATTGGTTTGCTCCGTAGGAGCTTTTAAACTCTTGAATGCTAGAGAGGTCTCTATCACAATGAAATTGTGAGACCTGTCTAGCATTCAAGGGTTAAAATCCCCATCTACATGAATGGAAATCTGTGGAAATGTTTTTGTTTCCCATGGTGCATCTGGTTTGCTTCTTAGTGCAAATTACAGTTGATTTAAATGGGGATTTTAACTCTTTGAACTCTAGAGAAGTCTCTAATACAGTGCAGTTTATGTTGTTAGGCCTATTCAATTACCAGTTTGTTTAACCCCTTTGAGTGCCGGGGGGGTATCCAACACATTTCAAATCAATGCATTGGCTACCCCTCTGGCACTCAAATGGTTAACCCGTAGAGTATCTGCAATGTGTTGCACATCTCTGTTGGACTCATTGGGTTAAAGGGCAACTATCATGTAGATGGAGCCCTCACTGCAGGATTGCTCCTCTGGGAGCAGACCTACAAATGAAGCAGGAGCTCAGCCTGGCTGAGTTGGGTTGCAGTCTGCTGCCAGCTGAGAGGGAGAGTTTTGGTCACACCCCATATGGCTAACAAGAGCCACTTTAGGCAGAGGCATAACTGGAAGCCTCCAGGCCCTGGTGCAAGAGGTGCTACAGGCCCACCCTACCACATTGGCCCCCCTAGACCACACTGACTCCCTCCACAATGCCCCCATCTCCTACCTCCTATCTGGAGCTCCCGCGCGGTCGTCTTAGTAATGCAACGCACTGGGAGATGATGTCATCTCCCAGCGCTCTGCATTCCTAGAGCACCAGCGGGAGATTGTGGGCGCTAGGCAGAGGGGTCGTAGGGGGAGGTCAGGCCCCCTATAGTTACGCCACTGTCTTTAGGGCTGCATAGTGCAAATCCGGGCTTTTTGATAAGTGCTTTTCTGGGAAAAGACTTCGTAATAAATGATAATTACCCTTTAAAGGACAGCCAACATAATACACCAATCAACTGTTAAAACATGTTAAGCTTCACTCAATAGTTAAACACTTCTATTCCCACTTGTGGGAAAATAAGCATTATAAACGAAGAGTCCTAAATATACAGGTCTGCCACAAGTTTCTTGTCCTAGTTCCTGCAAGAGTCGAAGTTGTCAGTGTCAGCCTCATTCCTACTGGCTGTTCAGATTGGTTGGGCATTATAGAAACAAACAGTAGTCATCTGTTGTCAGTCTAGAGCTCACTGCGTTAGTTCTGATAATGACAACAGGGAAACTTGTACACTGAAAGCTGTAAATGTATAATGTAATGCTGCTGAAAGAGGTGGGAGTAGTACTATCAGCCTCATTCCTACTGGCAATACAGGAGGGTGTGGGTGTAGAGCTTATAGCACCACCAAAGGCAGAACATGCACACATTAAATTATAAATAATTTCATCATGTTACTTGCCCTTTAACCATTTAAAGATCAGAATTCTGTGCAATAAATTGAGGAGCAATGTGTTATACACACATATCTGTTCTTTAAAGGGTTAAAGTCAAAAACAATATTCTAGCTTGGCCTCAGCTGGAAGCATCTGTTGGTGCTTGCAGCTGACAAAATCTTGGGGTGACATCATCATATACAATTTTTTTTTTTTTGGGAAATTGTCTAATAAGCAGTTCCCACACGTAGCCCCTTTGCAAGACTTTTACTTCTGCCTCCATGTGGGCCCACCAATGAACTGTGATCGCTTTCACCATAAAATCGCTTGAATGTTTTCCACGAATATTGCCATCTCCCTGTTGAATAGGGAAAAGGCTTGAGATTTATGTGCGAGTGCAGATGGTACATCACAAAAGAAAAAATCTGCGGAACTGAGCAGCATGTTCTTCTCTAAATACATACTAGATGCCAGCTACCCCCCCCCCGCCAAAAAAAAGTGTGTATGTATATATATATATATATATATATATATATATTATATTATATAGAGGAAGAGGATTTAGCAATTCAAAGTGAATTGAATTGCTAAATCTGTGAGTGCGCAGGCTTCTTCCTATATTATATTATTCTGCTGCACCCGGTGTATGATTCCTGAGTGCATATCCATACAAGGCAGAATACATTGGGATTTTGTCATTTTCATGTATGTCCTAGAGAGTTTTCAGCAAAGAGCTGAGTATTTGCACAAATACAGAGACATTACATTTTTATATATATATATATATATATATATATATATAGATATATATATATATATATATATATAGATATATATATCCTATATAATAATTTGCTTAGGATGTTTGTCAGAAGCCGTCATGCGCAGTAGAGACGGCTGCACGCGCTGCAGTTATGCATAGAAGAGACTGCCCGCTCCTCGGCTGATACAGAGTGGGGAGCTCCGAATTCAGACCAAAGTCCTCTCTGTGCACCTTCCTGGGACCGCTTAGTCCCAGGAAGGTGCACAGAGAGGACTACAGTCTGAATTCGGAGCGCCCAGCTCCATATCAGCCGCGGCGCGTTCGGCCAGTCTCTACTGCGCATGATTGCAGCCCAGCCACTGACAAGACAGGATCAGGCCAGCTGCTGGGTGGCACTGTGGCCCATGAAAACAGACTTTTCAACTAGTATTATATGTATGTACTAGTTGAAGAACCCGTTACATGGGCCATAGTGCCACTGCCAGCCAGTCTCAGGGCAGTCATGCGCAGTAGAGACTGCCCGCGCCGCGGCTGATACAGAGCTGGACGCTCCAAAGGAGCGTCCAGCTCTGTATCAGCCGCGCCGCGGGCAGTTTCTACTGCACATGACTGCAACACGAGCCTCAGTCTCTACTGCATATGACTGTCGTTACACACATTTTAGCAAATTATTATATAGGATATATATATATATATACACACGCTCACACATAAACTAAAAATGTTATATACAGTTACATATTGTTTTTAGATAAAAGAAGCAGTTATTTTTAAAGGGTTTACTCACAGGTAGTCAATATTAGGCACTTCATCTGTGGGGACTACAACTCCCATCATCCCCAACCAGCAGTAGGGGACAAATAAGAAAATCCCTTTTGATTTAAATTGTGCTTTTAACCCTATGATTTGCTAGAAAGGTCTTCAATGCATTGGGCAGCAATGCAATGGATACCTATCTAGCATTCAAGGTGATAAAAGCCCCTTTTAAATGAGACAATTTTTAACCCTTGAAGTGCGAGAAGAGTATCCAGTGCGTTAGATATCCCTCTGGCACTCAGAAGGTTTATTTTTCCCTTGTGGTGCAGTTGGTTTACCTTGCAATTATTCTATTTATTTATTTTATAAATAAGCCCATTTGGGATTGCTTAACCCCTTAACGACCGGCTGCACAGGCACGCGGCGGTCATTAAAGGACCACAGAGCTTTTTTTTTTTTTTTTTTGCCGATCTGACTCAGGGCTCCCCGAACGCGAGGAGCCCTGAAATCCATGACGGTCCTGGTACGTCATGGGTCGTTCAGTCAATTTTACCCATGACGTACCAGGACCGTCAAGGGTCGTTAAGTGGTTAAGTCATTGTGCACAAAACGTGATCGGAGCAGCACCACCTGGAGAACAGAGTAGAAAACTGTAAATGTAAGGATCAAATTGGGCTGCAATAACTTTTGAATGAAAATCTCCCATCAGTGAGAGTACCCTCATTTTACTCAACAGGAAAAGCCCTGTAACGGGGTAAGTAACCTTTACCACTCCAGCCTTTGGAGATTGCAACTCCCATCATTGCCAAGATCTGAAAGACTAAAGATTGGATTAATCCCTTGAATGCTAGAGATGTCTCCAATGCATTGTTCGACAGAAACCTCTCTAGCATTCAAGGGGTTAAAAACCTATGATTTGTTTTTTTTTGTGCAGTTGGAGGAAAGCCTGCAAATCGTATCACAGAAGAGTCCAAATGAGGGGCACCCTTTCACGTCCACCTGCTGTACTCAATGGTATCCGCAGCTGGGGCTGGGAGTGCCTTGGACGATCAAACCCTTTGCAGTCGAGCTAATTGCTCTCCAAAGAGATGGGAAGTATTTCCTCCAGATTAACATGTGTCCAGATGTAAGGGAAAGGGGGGGGGGAGATCTTACAGATGTCTGCAACCAGGCGAAAACACAGCCATCCTCCTTATCCCTCGGTCCCTCATACAAAGACAATGCTTACTTTACAAATCCAAAATGCTGCATGTTAGCAGAAATTATGTATCAATATAAACAGCCTTAAAGGGACAGTAACCTTTCATTTGACTTTAAATAATCTGCAAGTGCTTAATATGTAAAGTCAAATTACCTCTCCCTTTTATTATTTTGTTTTCACCTTCACTGTTTCCAGAGAATTTTCTGGTCAGTCAGCTATCAAAGCAGGACATGGATACAATGTAACACTGATTGTTCTGCATGCTGTGCGACACTGTATCTTTTTACGTTGCATCAGCGTCCCTGTTTTCACAGTCTCTGACAGAAAGCTCTCTGCAAACAGAGCTCACTGTCGGGTACATGTAAAAAAATAAATAGTTGATGTTAAAAAGAAGAAATTATTTGGGTTTAAACAGTATACACTTGCAGAACATGTAACGTAATGATAAAAGGTTGCTATCCCTTTAAATATTAAATGGTACAGTACATATTTTTTCATGAAAAATATATGTTATTGGGATTTTCCTGTGTAAAATAAGGTACTTCCTTAAAGGGGATCTATCATCCCTACACAACTTTGTCTAAAGTTTTCTGTTTTATATTTTATATATATATATATATATATATATATATATATATATATATATATATATATATATACATTCTCAGCATGAGCTTGTAACGCTTTAGTTAACCCTTTTAGAACCAGAGAGATATCCAAGGCATAGCTGGCAAGATCTCTCCTGCTCAAAGGATTAATAAAGAAAAGGAAGGGGCTCACTGTCACCATTCATATGTTAATGGCTGGCAGCAGCCATGTTTGATGATGTCAGCAGCTGCCAGTCAAGACAGCACACTGGTCTGATTGTAAGGGGTGGCAGGATAGAGCAAATCTGATGGGCCATGTCCCAGCTTCACCTTCTGTATTTACACCCCTGGACATTTTATTGTTCTGTGTGCTAGATGAAGAGGCATGATTTTTACCCTATAAGCATTAAAGGGTGTGCAACTCCGTGTTTTGCATACCTCCCTGGCCCTTAAAAGGCAGCTGCGCATCTGCACCCCATACGGACATCTGCACTCCTAGGAGCAGATCATCCGAGGATGCTAAGGCGGCATTGTGAGGCCTCGGTGGACAAAGAGAGGGGCACAATGGGCTTAAACAGACTCATGATGCTCCACGTGTCTCAGTGCTGTACTGCGTAGGACAGACTCTTGTCCTGCACAATGAAGATCTCCCTACCCCTGCTGTGTAAGTCATGGAAGCCCAGACCACAGAGGTTCTGTGGGGAATCTGCATAACCCAGAAACTGGTGGCTGAGTGTTATATACTTCCAGTTTGTGTCCAGCCGAGGGGGGCGCAGTTTTCTGACACCCCTGAATGGCTGATATTAGCCGTTTTGGTGCTTCACAGGGCAGCTTGGATTTTTTTTTTTTTTTTAAACTAAAACTGCACACATAGGATCAGACTTCGTAAAACATGATACTTGTCCTTTTCAAGGGTTAACGATCCAGGATATCTAGGGGATTTTGCTATAGGAAGACCTATTGCTTCAGAAAAGCTGATCCAGGATAATGTACCATGAAGCTCACTCAAAGGTTAACAGTGCCGAGTCTCTGTTGTGAAACGTATTGGTCAGAGGTTGCTACAGGAAGACCTGATCCAGTATAATGCACCATTAAGCTCACTCAGAGGTTAATAGTCCCCAGGCTCTGTAGTTAAACGTTTTGTACAGAGCTCGTTTGAAGCTGGAGCAATCGACTGTCTCCCTGTCCTACTTCGTATGAGTGATAATCCAGGAGTTATAGACAGCTGTCCTGGTGTATGAGCGTAGCAACTGTTCTGCTAAGGCTGATCTGTCCTTCCTACAGAACAGCAAAGGACAGCAAAGGGTTTGGCATGAAACCTTTATGTCACTACATTCTGGATTCTCGTATGCAATTTTCAATATTTCAAATGAAAAACAATAAAATATATTATAAGCAAAATGAGTCAGTGGTTCCCAGAATGTGTGCATATAGGGCAGTATACATATGCGTTAAAATACATGTTATGAATAAATTTTAGTAATTACCAAAACAATGTACCTGCAAAGTCAATACAAATGGGACTGTGTTAGTCCCACCTCTGGAAGTGGACGAATTATAAACTTAAAGGCCTCAGTATACAGGTTCTCCCTGAGCATCTTTTCCATAGAGCTGGTGCTGCGAGCTCCAGAAAATCAACTGATGATTCCTATTGGCTGCTGTGAAGTCATACTCTCCTGAACTGCCAATAAGAATTAAGCTGCCACTGGCAACTTCAGCTCTCGCAGGAGGTGGGACAAGAAGCTTGGTGTGGAATTATGGCTGTATATGGACATAGCCATGATTAATCCCTTAAGGACCCAGTACGTGCCAGCACCATCATGGGAAACATTTCCTAAAGAACCAGTGATGGTTCTGGCATGTCATGGATTTCAGGGCTCCCTGTTCAGCCGCACACCGTTCGGGGAGCCCTTAATCTGATTGCATTTAAAACAAAAATGCTCCATGGTCATTAAGTGCCCCTTAAGGGTGTAAATTAAGGGTTTAAATAGTAAACTATTCAGTTTTAACATTTTTTTTGGTCTCTCTTTTGTTTTTTAAAGTTTGATGCCCTTTAAAGGAGCACCAAAGATGAAACTGGGTTATATCATTTTAAATATCATGTACTCCCATCTGTACATTGTTTTGGTAATTACTAAAATTTATTCATAACATGTATTTTAACACATATGTATACTGCCCTATATGCACACATTCTGGGAACCACTGACTCATTTTGCTTATAATACATTTTATTGTTTTTCATTTGAAATATTGAAAATTGCATACGAGAATCCAGAATGTAGTGACATAAAGGTTTCATGCCAAACCCTTTGCTGTCCTTTGCTGTTCTGTAGGAAGGACAGATCAGCCTTAGCAGAACAGTTGCTACGTTCATCACATCACAGCAGTCAATGAGACACCTCAGCTACATCTCTGGATCTTACAGCAACAGGTCTAGGGAACAATAGTTCTAATTAGATTTAATCAGGGTGCTGCAAAGGTGCACAGAGCTGTCAAAACTATTTGACATTTACAATTAAGTTACAATTTGAGTAACTTAAAAAAAAAAAAAAAATCCAGACATTTATTAATACAAATATGGCTTAAAGTTTGGGAGATATGCATACTATATCTGGCACCCCAGTCGCTTCCACTGTTCACTGGTATTAACAGAACCACATATACACTGTGATATTCCAGCTTTATTCCACTGTTCATTGGTAGTCACAGAACCACACATAGGGGGAGATTCACTAAGCGGTGATAAAGTGGAGATGACTTCTCCAGTTTATCACTTCTCCATTTCCTATGTTATTCTATGGAGCCTATGCACTAAGATTTCGTTAACTTTGGAGATGTTAGTGAATAGTCTGTATAGAATAATATAGGAACAGGAGAAGTGATAAACTGGAGAAGTCATCTCTACTTTATCACTGATTTGTGAATCTCCCCCCATAGCAGTCCAGTCCTGTTCCATTGTCCATTTGTAGCCTCAGGCCAACACATACATAGTCAGCCACCCCAGTCTGGTCTGACTATTCGCCACAACCTCACATACACCCTGTGGCACCACAGCCTTGTTCAACTGTCTTCATATAGTCACTGACCCATATATATATATATATATATATATATATATATATATATATATATATATATATATATATATATACAGGGCTGAAGGGCTCAAAATTTCCACTCGCCACTAACCAATGGGGAGTGAAAATTTAGCCCTGGCGAGTAGAAATTCAGCCCTGGTTGGTATGTTATGACTTGCAGCGGCGAGTAACTTTTCAGGTCTGGCTAGTAGCAAAGGACTTTGAATTTTAAGACATATATATATATATATATATATATATATATATATATATATATATATATACACAACCTGACACCCCAGCCTTGTCCCACTGCCCACTGGTAGTTATAGACCCATACACAGAAAATCACGCACCCCAACCATGTCCCAATAGTCTTGGAACCTCACATACACTGTCCGACAACCACCATACATGCCAATTACCAGGCAGGACTTCCTAATCCTGATGGTCCCCCACTGGTATAAGTACGGATACCTCTGCATCTTTTCAGTAGTGATGAAAGCACTCTCATTGAATTCTGTGGGCCTGCTTGTCAGTAACATGAGGCGTCAATTTGACAACCAGTGATATAACAGTGGCCTGTTTGCTATCATCAAAAGAGGTGTTGGTCCACAATTTTTAAACCACCAGCTGTCACTTCCACAGAGCTCACATACTCAAGGAATCCAGTGTCAGCCCTATAAATGGGGTGAAATGTGAGTCCATGCAAACATCTGGTAATTGGCAATGCAGTTCATTACTATGTGACCCAAAACCAACATCATGTTGACCACTCCAGCTCCACCACTATTATATTTTAATAATAATAGTAGTAATAATAATAATGAAACTTTAACCACTCAGGTGCTTCACAATGTGTTGGAAACCTTTCTAGCATCTGAGAGGTTAACTTTATTTCTTCTTAGGCAATAAACACAGAGTAAACACAAATACATTGATCTGATGCAGCTGTCACCTTCCAAAAAGAGAGCTAATGATCAACTTATTCCAGGAATAGAGAGCAAAACTGTGACAC
The DNA here is from genome assembly GCA_037306005.1 of Rhinophrynus dorsalis. Lineage (NCBI taxonomy): Eukaryota > Metazoa > Chordata > Amphibia > Anura > Rhinophrynidae > Rhinophrynus > Rhinophrynus dorsalis. The sequence goes on from CM074728.1 coordinate 58,756,316, forward strand.
AAAGTGCCTTATGTATGAAAAAAAAAATTGGAGCAATTATGGGGCAAATCATCTGGACCGTAATGGGACAAATACACATTCCCTACATTTCCATTGATTTAAATGGGTCTTTTAACTCCTAAAATGCAAGAGATGATTTTACATTTATAGCCTGATTTACCATTAGGCAGAGTAGGCAACTGCAACCAGATCCAAGTTTTGAGGGGAGGGGCCTCAGTTGTGATGGTCACATCCACATTCTGGAGAATGTGTGTGCCCAGAGCAATCCAAATGCCTTTTCCACAGATGTACACTTGGTTTAAGGTATCTAGCTTATTTAGTACTTTACATACCATAACATAACCCTTTGAGTGTCAGAGGTAGTCAGAGCTTTAAAAATTAGTGTATTGGCAACTCTCTGCCACTCAAAGGTTTAACTGCTAGAACTGTTAGGACCTTTCTAGCAGCCAAGGTTTTAAGAGATTTGTTGTATTTGTATGTTGCAGGCCACTGTTATTTGCAATACTAGACAACTGCGGGTGGGACCATGGGTGTTGTTAATGGCTCCTCGATTGTTTTGTCTAGACACCCTTGAGATGTATATCTAGTCTAGTTCATTGGCTTTTCATCCAGTGTCAGAAAAAGAGACCTGCAGCCAGCCTAGTGTGACTATGTGCCTTGGATTGCCTTAGACAGTCTCATAGTATAAATATCAGATGAGAGTTGGTACCGTATGAGCCGTAGAAATACAGCAGGCAAATATTGTCATTGATACCTTTATTGGCTAACTAAGCAGATTTAGGATGCAAGCTTTCAAGAACTCTTAGATCTCTTCCTCATGCATATTATACAGATAAATATGAAAACATCTCTCGTATATAAAAGTACACATCTGAAATCAGATAAGAACACGCAATCCAGACCCAGATTTTGATCAGTCAATGGTAAATTGCAGTCTTCCTCTGAGGAGTTATAGGTATTTACAATCCCAGTGGAACTGTTGGAAAGGTTAATTGACAATGTGATAACGTGACAGGAATCCTCTGTCTCTATTCAAACCATAACACTTGAAAGCACTAAACTTCAACATTAACCCCTTAAGGACCAGTGGTCCTGGGACATTTCTGTCCCCTAAGGACCACTTTGATCCTTGCCAACGTGCAGGTACACATGACCTGTTGCGTGTATCGGCTTGACGCTTTGGGGCCTGAAAGAGATCGCTCAAGTCTTGGAACTGTCAATTTTAGGCCTCATTTTTACTTACAGCGCTCCTGGTGGAGCACTGTAAGTAAAAAGTAAGTGACGTACTATGATCGTCATCGGTCCTTAAGTATTTAAGGACCATGACGGTCATAGTACGACATGTAGTCCTTAATGGGTTAACGTAACCTCCCATATTTTTCTGTCTCTCTGAGTGCGGAACAGTCCCATCAGTACAGTTAATCTAATGTCTCTGACACTGTGTCCATTTTGGCAAAAATGTTCTTCTCTGTCTTTTTTGATGTTAACACTGGATCTGTGGGAATTAAACCTTTTATGTAATGGCTGTCCAGTTTCACCCACATAATGAGCTGTTGGGCATTTTGCAAACACAATGAGGTATATTACATTGGATGATATGCAGGTGAAGGTACCATTGATATTATAAATATGTGTCCCTTGTCCCAAGCAGCACCTTTTCGGGATAATACGTAGTCCCAGAGTAGAGAGTCTGGAACTACTCATTGACTACTGTGACAGAAAGCTATGCCTGTGCTGGTCTACAAGAACATGGCCACCAGGCTTCAAGCCTTTGTATAGTCTTAAGCTACAAAAAATGGCTCTGCAGCATCTGTTTGACTGCTTGGGGAAGATGGGCATTGTAATCCCCAACAGCTGGACAGGCAAAGGCTGCATACCCCAACCTAAATAAAACAAAACATTTCAGATTTAGTTCCAGTTTAATGATCCGGGATTGCCTGCTGTGTGTTAACTTCTGAATATTGTTCAATTAACCCTTTGAATGTCAGAGGTGTGTCCAACACAATACGCTGACACCCCATGGTATGCAACTGGGTTAAAGAATAGTAAAAATATCCCTGAAGAAGTATCTACAGATACGAAACGCGTCGGACCTTGTTGACCCCATTGTGCTTCTATATAGTTCTTATTTCATTACATCTTTTATACAGTCTCATGAATACTTGGAATTTTATACTCCTATAGCCGGGAGGTGCTGTGGATTGTGGTTTACAGACCAGCCTGATTGTGCTCACCTGGCAGTATCAGCTGTTGTCCACTGCTTCTGAGACAGACTTCTGCTGGGATTCAGACATTTGGACTTACAGCCAGGGAGCACTGACATGTGTGCTTGAAAGACGTATACTTCTGCCCGCTGCTGAATAAGTAAGATCCTTATATTTTGGAAATGGATCCCTGATGATACAGCCGTGAAGACGGGAGAGATTCAGTATATCAAGTGTGAATATCATCTATTAGGCACCTGCCCGCCGGATATTAGCTTATTTACGGTACCGTTTTTTATACATGAGACCAAGTTTTGAACTCTGCACATCAAGGGGTTAATGATTTTTTTAATTTTTTTTTTTTTTTTTTTTTTTTTTTTATTACTTTTATTGTTATTAGTGAATTCACTAATTTATCCTAGTTTCACTAGGATTGTTTATTTTATGAAGTTGAATGTTATTTAGATATTTTGTATCCTAGGCTTTATGTATTAAATTGTTTTTAACTATTTCACTAGCGCTCTCCTCTTATTACTGTTTTTTTTGTAGTTATTTATTCTGTCCACCTCCAGAACGAGGATTGCAGCGACAGTGTTTTATTTATTTTTATTTTTTCATAAGGGTTTCAGCGTATTTGGATAGGCGCCATTACTTATACTTATTGTTTGTTTGGATATATATATATCAATAAAGGTGATAGCTGAGGAAATAAAATGCATATTACCCTGCTAGTCACATATATTGTACATTTCACTCCAGTACCCCGTGTTCCAGATATAAATTCAAGGAACATTAACACCTTCAAATAATCACGTTTGCCTTAATCTTTGCAGAAAATCCTAATGACCACCATGAATCAGTTCTGTGTGGATTGGTTCCTCCAAATTCATTTATAACCCCTTAAGGACCCATGACGTGCCAGGACCATTGTGGGAAAACTTGCGTTAAAGGCCCGTGACGGTCCTGGCACATCATGGAATTCAGGGGTTCCAGCGTGGAGGCCCCTAAGTGATATGGGCCAAAAAAACTTCCAGACGCGCAGTCATTAAGAGGTTAATTAATAATCAGTCCGAACTCCAGGACCCCAATCTCCTCCCACTGAAGTGTTCTTAGGTAGGAAACTATACTTCAGTGGGTGGAGTTTAGGATCCAAGAGCACAGCAACACAGAATGATGTCCACCTATCTCGACATGATATTCAGTTCTGATTAAAGATTATGAAGTGGTTATCCAAAATTAAAGGCCATTATGATTTTACAGCAGAAGTAACCCCTTCACACACACACCTCCAGTCCTCAAGAGGGTTAACCCTTTGCATGCCAGAGATGTATCCACTGCATCATGTTAGATACCTCACTGGCACTCAAAGGGTTAAGGAAAGTACTGTGTCTTTATTAGTACGTCTGAACACATTTATTATTATAGCTAATGGGACTAGGAAAATTAACCCAGTAAAGGAGTGTACATAAAACTGCTCTAAAATGTGTTTCATACCCCCCCGGCACTCAAAGGGTGTTCATGATTAATCCGTCATTACTCCCAAATACAGTTTTAAGTTATTTTCTATATTTACCATCTGTGCTGGATGGCTTTTCCATGATCCCACTTCCCTTTTTGCTGCGTGTCTCCTGATCTCCTCTCCTGTCCCCCTGCTGCGCGCACAAGGGAAGCTTATCTCTTGCAGTAACTCCAGTGGTTTATCTGTGCTCCAAATGGGTCAATGTGTTTTTATGTGGCTTTCCATTTAGTTAAAAATTGCTCCCTTGGACTGGGAGGGAGTCCTAGGCAATCTGCCAGCTGGGTGTCACTTTACCGGCTGCTATGAAGATCATTAACCCCTCTGTGCACTGGCTCATGGCTGCGTGATTTCCAGAATTTCAATAAAGATTCCCAGGGACATGTTTGTGTTAGTCCTGTGGCGGCCACGTTTGTGGGCCATATCAGAAATTTGTATGATTGAGGGCCGCACTAATTTTTTATGGACTGCTATGGTAAACTATAGCCATACCTGGGAATTTTCAAAATCAGCGCACCCCGAGATCTTTGAAATAATAACCCTTAAACATCCCCACAATGTAGATTACTATATCCAATATGTCCTTGCTTGCTATAACCTAGGAGTGTTCCATTTAGTCCATAAGGAGCCTTTAACATATTACAACATAGCTTTATCACTCCCTGAACACAGGCAAAAGACAAACAGGGCTTGTACCACTGTTTTCTGATAGTAATAGCACCAGTTTGGAGGCCACAGAAGCAGTCTCTTGGTGCAGATCATATAGTAGGTAACTCTGGACTCTCAGCCCGTCATCCTGAGGCTCCAAGATCTGAGCAAAATCCTTGAGTCTTAGGCTTAAACCCTGTGAGTTCGCAGGTATGATTATAGCCTGCTAGCTATTGAAAATGTGGGTTAATCTATTGTAGTAATACCAAAGCAGTATTTAAAAAAAAAAAAAAAAAAAGAAAGGTTGAATCATGTTTATTTGTGCATAGCTGTGAACTCTCCGGATTTACCCCAGAGACTCCGGTTTTGTACAGTTGATTACGGGGTCTCCGAGGAAATTGGCTGATTCTCCGGTGGTGGGGAATTTCTTATGAAACTCTGCCCACTGATGCTCCTTTCCAGCCTGTTCCTCCACATTCTCCTCCTTTCCCACCCTGCTCTGCCCACTTGCCACCAACTTCCCACCCACTTTATAAGACAGCCCATTAAGCCCTTCCCCCACACATGATTAAGCCCCACCATTTTGTGACGCAAATCGCATCATTTATATCCCCCACGCCCCACCTGCATGAAGCTTAGAAGAAAAAGTTCCCAGGTATGCAAAAGTGCATAGTCCAGTACTAATCATGACTCAATTTTTGATCTAGTTAAGGAGAATACTGGTATTTAAAGGGTTAGTAATGCCCGTATTTAAGTTGATGCAATATTGTAGACTTTAAAAAAATAAAGTATCTGAGAAAGGCCCATCTCTCAAACCTGACGGTTTGAGATATATAACGTTTTAAAGTTACCCCCTCCCGTTTCCCTTATGTCAGCTGTAAAGCTGACAGAAGGAGACCCGTGTCGGCCTACTTGAGGAGGCTCTTCAGCAGAGCCGAAATAGTGATATTTAAAAAGAAATACTTCATGGAAAGGTCTACGAGTGTGCTTGCAAACCAGGCACACTTCGTAGACCACTCCAATGAAGTAATTCTTTTTAAATATCGCTATTTCGGCTCTGCTGCAGAGCCACCGGCTGGTCCCAGGACCGGGATCTACTGCTGTCAGTAGAGCACTGACATCAGAACAAGGAGAGGGAGGGGGAAACTTTAGCTGCACATATATCTCAAACCATAGAGCTTTGAGAAATTGGACTTTATTTTTTTTAAAATCTGCAATATTGCATCAACTTAAATACAAGCATTACTAACCCTTTAATGGAGTGATCGGTTCTCATGAACTGCATAGTGCTTGTTACATAATGGTAGCAGCAAGGAAATGGTTAGGCCCTACTGGCCTATTAGTTCATGTATTTTAGTTAATTGGGTAAAAAGGGTTTTGTTAAAAATCTCAGGTAGTCCATACATTGGGCTCTGGTGGGCATTTGGCCAACATACCGCATGTTGGATGGCCATGCTCCAGTCAGTCAAGTGACAACACGTCATTAGTTGTCCATAATACTATGCTGCATGACTCCAAGAGAAAACCTACAGCAAACTAGGGGCCTTATGCAGCAAATAAAAGTGGTGCCATTTTGGAACAAATCCAACTCCACCACAGGGGCAAATAAAAATTCCCATTGAGTTAAATGAGGCTCTTACCTCCTTCAAAGTTGGAGAGGTGAAGACAACTCTAGCAATCAAAGGGTGAAGAGCCCCATTTAAAGCAACATGAAAGTTTCAAATTTTTATTTTTCTCCTATGGTAAAACTGGTCTGCTCCAGAATATCACCTCATTTCTTTCTTGCATGAGGCCCGTAAGGCCATAATCACAGGCAATAGTGGCACACCAACTATACCATTGGGAAAAAAAAAATCTAAATTCCCATTGATATAAATAGGGCTTTCGACCAATTGAATGCTAGTGAAGTTTTCAACACTTTGTTTTGGTTTGCAGTAGATGGGAGTGATCTGTTAGTGACAACCTGCTTCTCCTGTTACTGCAAGGAGCAGAGAAGATCGACTCCCTGCAGTTCATTTCAGATGTTTATCTACTATGACCCAAGACATTGGAATGAGCAGCACCTGGGGTGCTCTGTTAAAGAGATAGTAATACTTCAATTTTACTATCCCCCATTGTGTAGCTCTTAAAAAAATGAATTTAACGAGCCCAGCAGCATCTCTCAGACCTTTATGGTTTGAGAGATATCCACTTTCAAAGTTCCCTCTCCCTTGACATTAGCGTTCTAGCTCACAGCAGGGGAATCCGGTCCCTGAGCAAGCAGAGGCTCTTCAGCAGAGCCGAGATTGCGTTATGGAAGACGAAATCCTTCACTGAAATGGTCTTCTACGTGTGCTTGCTGCAAACACACATAGAAGACCATTTCAGTGAAGGATTTCTTCTTCCATAGTGCGATCCCAGCTCTGCTGAAGAGCCTCCACCGGTCCCGGAACCGGATTCCCCTGCTGTCAGCTAGAACGCTGACGTCAGGGGAGAGGGAACTTTGAAAGCTGATATCTCTCAAACCATAAAGGTTTGAGAGACGCCGATGGGGTAATTCAATTCAGTTTTTTAAGGGCTACAAGATGGGGGATAGTAAAATTGAAGTATTATAATCCCTTTAATGGCCATATTGGACTATAGTGCACGCATCAAGCGACTGCTTGCTTCCTATAAGCAAAGATGGATTTAAAATATGTTACCGAAAGAAAGCTTATTCAGCTTATGGAAACACAATGGCACAAAACAAATGTGCAGCAATTTGGGGGCAATTCCAAAAATCTCATTGATATACTATTAAAAAAAATTTTTTTTTAATGCTTTACAGGTCTCCCGTACATTTGCATTGAAGACCCATCTAGCTTTTACGGGATTAAAGAAGACCACCACCTAATAATAATCCCATACGTACTTTATTATTTTAAGAAATACATGAATGACGGCCCCGGTACAAACAATGTTTTGGACCTATTCCACAGCAAACTACCAAAAAACCTTAACATTTTCTGTTTTCAGCATTTGATGGGGCCTTGCTGCGCCCAGTGTGTTGCGCCGAAGGTTACCAGATCATCATCTTTAAAGGGATAGTAATGTTTCATAATAAAAGCAGCTCTAATTAATCATCATAGTATTTGGACTTTGGAGAGTGTTATTTCAATTCTGTCAGAGTTGTAGTTCAAAAGTAATTCAATGACAAAGTATCCCCCTCCCGCCCCTTTTACTGATGTAACACTGCTCAGACAGAGCAGAAGGGAGGTGCCTAGGTAGACTGCAGAGAGGGACAATCTTCAATTAAGATAAGGGAAAAACTTGAAAAGCTTGTCAAGGGGGGCAGGGATTTCATTGTTCTCATAGGAAGATGATTGTTCCCTTCTGTTATCTGTCTGGTCTATGGACTGGATTCCACATCTGAGAAGAGATGGCTTACACTAGGTAAAAGGGACGGGAGGGGAAACTTTGCTTGTGAATATCTCTCAAACCATAAAGGTTTAAGAGATAAGACTTATAGCGTTCTTCATGTTTTTTTAATACCTACAAAATGATATAATGATAAAACGAAGTATTACTATCCCTTTAAAACTGATCACATATGAAAAATAATATAAAAATTCCGGAGCTTTAGGACATAGGTTAGAAATCTTTGTAAGGACCCCACAGACAATGCTAGAAGCTATATCAGCACTTTTCTAAAATATAATTTATTCAACAGACAGGAAATTAATATAATGTATAAAAAAAAAGTTTTTTTTCCCCTAATCCTATATTATAATTCACTAAGGATGTTTGTCAGAAGCCATCATGCACAGTAGAGACGACTGCGCGCTGCAGTCATGCGCAGTACAGACTGCCCGTGCCGCGGCTGATACGGAGTGGAGCTCTCTGAATTCAGACCGTAGTCCTCTCTCCGCACCTCCCTGGGACCAAGCGAGCACCCTGGTCCATATCAGCTGCAGCGCGGGCAGTCAGTACTGAGCATGACTGCAGCTCTGCCAGTGCTGGCACATGTGGCTTTAAAAGTAGTATGTTATAATACATCACGCATCATGCGTCCATGTGCACCATAGCTAAACAGCATACATGAACACATGGAAATAGAAGCTATAAAAAGCAAAAATATGCTGGGATATATTTAGTGTCATCCCGTATTATTTTTATAGCTTCTATTTCCTTGTGTTCTTATATGCCGTTTAGATATGGTGCACATGGACGCACGATGTGCGATATATTGTAACATATTAGGAATAAAAAACTTGTTGTTTTGGTTGGTTTTTTTTTTACGTTATATTGATTTCATGTCTGTTGAATATATTACATTTTAGACAAGAGCTGATGTAGCTTCTAGTATTGCCTGTGAGGACTTTACAAAGATTTCTAACCTATGGCCTAAAGTTCCAGATTTGTTATATTATTTTATTTGTTGGATATAGGAGTAGTGATCCTTTTCCTGGGTGCTGCATTGTTTTTTTACCTTTATCTTCTATATTCGTGCAGTCTAATTTGTGTTTTTTGCCACGTATAGTAACATAGTTGACAAGGCTGAAAAAAGACATGCATCCATCAGGTCGGCACATGCCAACTCACCCCTATTGATCCAGAGGAAGGCAAAAACAACTCCATTGAAGCTATTTCCTATTTAGCCCCAAGTGGTTAAAAAAATTCCTTCCTGACTCCAAACGGCAATCAGATAGTTCTCTGGATCAACAACCTATCTGCATTGAAGCCATCTGTCATAATTCTCAATACAATTATGTGCTAGGTAGGCATCCATTGTTTTTTTGAAAGCAGTTACAGTATTTGCAAGGACAACATCCAGAGGAAAAGAATTCTATAGCTTTACCGCCCTTACTGTAAAAATGCCTTTTACAGGGCTGTAGTGGTTCCTATGTATCCACGCAGCAAGCATTTTTCATGTGTGTCATGTTTTACAGGGATGATCTGGCCACCCTAAATGCACCTGCTGCACAGTCCCTGTCACCTGCATATTACAAATATATATATATATATATATATATATAGAGAGAGAGAGAGAGCACCATACTTCTTATTTTAAAAATCAGATTAATATTAGTAGGTATCCAATGTATTTAAAAGTGCCTTATAACCCCTTAGTGCAAAGCAGTGTGTTACCCCTTAGTACACCAGCAGGGTGTGTAAACCATTGCAACACTCATCTGGTGCATAAACTGCCATACATAAAATAACTAGAGAAATTGTGAGGCATAGCATTTATATTCTAGGGGGGCGAGTACATTATACATTGATTTAAACAGGGCTTTTAACCACATGATTGCTAGAGAGGTCTCCAATGCATACTTTGTAAATATGGCCCAAAGTATCAAAACTGTACACACCTAATGGATGACTACGACCCTGGTAAAATAAAAGAAAGTGGAACCTGATGAGGAATACATAAATGGTGGATTTCAGGTAATCCCAATCAATAGATAATAGTAAAATGCATCCCAGCACGACCCTGATCCCAAAGATCGTATTCTGGAAACCAAAGAGAGGCAGTTCGGAACACTCCAACAGCACCATAGGGGACAAATGAAAATGTCCATTGGTTTAACTGGGACTTGTAACAGGGGAGTTTACAGAATCTTTGAGGCCACTGTAGAGATTGTGAATGAAGGCACCACATACAGGAACACACATTGGATCCCTGTAAATGTTATTGTTCCCCATTAATATTACTGAGTAAAGCATACTCATTGGTGTATCATAGATTAATCCTTTGAGTGTCAAAGGGGTGGCCTCCTCACTGAGAAGCAATACGATGGGAACCTTTCTGGCATTCAAAGACTTACACTGTCTCCTAGCTGAAAATATGAGATGATTGAGAATGCAAGTAGAGGGCCCCTTTCAAAAAGACATGAACTCCCATGCATTGAAACATCCCTAGATTTTAGGAGATACAGAAATAGGGTAGTGCTACAGCGAACAATCTAAATACCGTGGGATACTGGTGGAGAGGTATTCCGTTACCAAGACCCAAGATACAAAATATAGCAAGTAGAATAAAATAAAAAATATTGTAAAAATAATAATGATAGTAATAAGATGTAATGGGTCTAACAAAGGGACCGACAGAGAAGCGAATTCAGTAATCAGACAATGAAAATAAGAGTAAACTTAAAGCAATCATAAAATAAATTCCAATGCTAATAAAATATGACTATATAAGTCCGCAAATTCACTGATCGATAAATATTTATATCTATAGAGAAGGTCCAACCTTGACGTAGTAATATTACAAAATTTCTTTACGTCCAATGGTAACGTAGATGAAATGGATGAAGTGAGCACAAAGTAGATGAAATGGATGAGACGAATCAATGATGATAGTATGCCACTGAATATTGTCTAGTGCACACTTCTCTGTTACCCGTGCTGCCAACCACCGACAATGAGACTAGCAATAGAGAGAGCGCAGAAGGCGGACAAGAATGGGTGCAGATCTAAGTGTAGTATTTATTTAACACAATCATATAAAAAGTATATACAGTAATGCACTCACATGTTCCCCATCTTGGGGTGAAGTGTATCGGGGTCCTAGCCCCCTCTTAGCCATGAAAACTGCATCCTTGTAGGTCCTCGTAGTCTATAGATGAGCTGTATCCAGATGTTCCCCTCTTCTTCTGAGGCATGATATAGACCCATTCACCGTGTAACACTGCCAATAGTTCTTACAGTCTCCAAACCAATATGGATGTGTCAGTATTCCAGGTTGACACACTGTTCAGACAGTTAACTGGAGAGGCGCTCACTCAAGCCAAGATCAAGGAAACGGCATGGGGACTCAGTGGAGTGCACAAACACCGAAACGCATCTTCACGAGCCTCACTGCTCGCTTCATCAGGGTAGAGATTAAGTTGCTCTTTCCTCCAGATTGGAGCAAGAGGGGGATACTTTATCATCCAATTACTCTTGTACTACAACTCTGACAGTACTGAAATAACACTCTCCATGGCCCAAATACTATGAAGAGTAATTGGAGCTGCTTTTATTGTGAAACGTTACTGTCCCTTTAAATAGGACACACATGAAAAATGCTTGCTGCAGGTCTTCAGTGATTATTATTACCGATCCGCAGTGCTTCCCGCATATACATGAAACAGGCTTTTTTTCATATATGTCCATTTTTAAAGGGATTATCTGACAACCTTAGAATATGCAGAACCTAAAAAAAGCCTTAGCTCATTAGCCCTGCCTCATAGCTTAGCCAATTAAATCATGCACCTGCCATATGGTTAGTAGGAATAGCTGGATTTGATACAACATGACCTCTGTGTGCCTAGTTACCCTATCCCATCCCACCACACCTGCTCTTTGACCCTTCACCTCTCTGTCCCCCAGCACTTGAGAATCTGCTTGCACTGTTCTATGCAGTTAATAAGGGATAGTGATATATTTTAAAAACCTAACAAAATATTGTAGCTATTAAAAAAAATAAACTAAAGGATCCCAGTCCTATCTCTCAAACCTTTATGGTTTGAGAGATATAACGCTTTAAAAGTTCCTCCCCTTTCCCTAATGTAAGCTGACAGAAGAAGATCCTGGTCCAGGGACCGGCAGGCGGCTCTTCAGCAGAGCCGAAATACAGCAATCTATAAAGAAATACTTCAATGGAACAGTCTACAAAGTGTGCTCGCAAACCAGGCACACTTTATAGACCGTTCCAATTAATTATTTCTTTTTAAATGTTGGCTCTGCCGAAGAGCCGCCTGCCGGTCCCCAGACCAGGATCTTCTTCTGTCAGCTTACGTTAGTGAAAGGAGAGGAACTTTAAAGCATTCTGTCTCTCAAACCATAAAGGTTTGAGAGATGGGACTGGGATCATTTCATTTATTTTTTTTAATAGCTACAATATTTCGTTAGGTTTTAAAAAGACGTTACTAACCCTTTAATTCCCGTGGATGCTAGAGGCGGCTTCACAATCTGTTGGAAATGTCTCTTGCATCCAAAAGGTTAAAGAAGTATGTGTCGTTATGGCACCTTTATTAACATACCCAAAATGAATTATCAGTTCTGTACAATTTGTAACACAGACTGATTACTAGGATCAGACCTCCAAATTAATCCAACACTAACACCTTCTAATAATAACCCCTCACTTATCTTATCCTGCATGAAAAATCCTAATGGCAAATATGAATAAATTCTGTGTGGACTCCACAATTCATCTTTAATTAGTACGAGATATCATCCCTGGAGGCAGACACTACTCTTTATGCGGGACTCCAGGACACCATCTCTGTTCACTGAAGGCTTCTTAGGAAACACTTCCTTTTGAAGACTACTTCCCACTCTTCATTGGGAAGAGTTTGCAACTTGACTGTGTTTTTATTGGTTCTCTGTGGTGCAGTTGATTTGCTCCTCTTTATCTCCCTGAATATGGCCCTTGTGTACTCTTGAACTCTAACACCGGTAGAATTCTAGAATGTTCTCGTCCTAGTCAGCAAACATTTTCTTGCAGTGTGTCTGGTCAGATGGGAATATGAAATATAAAATGATATTACCCTGATGTGTTGGCTCGTGCTAGCACACACGTGTAGTCATATTTGTGAGGTATCAGGAGATACGCCCACCAGTGGATGGAAGATTGATTTCACGTAGCAGTGCTTATTGAGGAAATGTGCATACAATATGCTGGACAAGCCAAAGCTTTCTTTTGTGGTAACTCCAGCCAGGTGTCTAGCATAGCAGGGGGTTCAACCATGTCAACGAAAACTCCGGGGAGTTGGCTCAGCAATGCATCACTCACTAATCTGTTCATATCAGGGCTGTAAACAGCTGTGGTGCAGGTTGCAGATCAGGCTGTGTAAAGAGGCCAAATTCCACTGTAGCACTGTGCACATCCACTAAGCTGCGTATCTTAACAATTTAAAGGCCAGAAGGTGTGTACAATTAATTACTTAGCAATATGTTGCACACCACTCAGGTTCTTAAATCATTATCCCCTTTGATTTGTTGGAAACCTCTCTGCCATAGAAGATGATGGAAACTGTAGTCCAATAACAGCTGGGTGGTTACTTGTGGCCGTCCATGCCATAGACATTTGGGTAAAAAAAAACTAGTGCAAAAATAACACAAAGGGTCATGATATTTTTGCTGGAAACTGATTTTTTTTTTTTTCCCATAATTCCAGTGCATTTGTTTTACACAAACATGTAACAACCCATAACCTCCCATAAATGTATGTCTGGTGTCATGGACCCCGCCAGCACTCGTCTGTGACAGTGCACATAGTCCTGAATAGAAGACTCCAGAGAGCAAAGTCCTGATCACTAGGAAGAACTCTGCCTGTTGACTGGGATCACAGAATCTGACCACCAAGCACACAGCCTTACACTATAAGACAATGGCACTGCAGCTCCTGTTTGGAATCAGGAAGTTGGACTCAATTCTCTATGGTTTAGAACTCTGTGTGGCCATTTTCTTGTAGCCCAGCACAGTTGTCACTTTCTGTCAGCAGCTAATGAGCAGCTCTCCCTCTAGGGTTTAGAGCTTGGCATTTTGTGCCATGAGCAGAGAGCTCACCATACAGAAATAAAGGGATCAATATATCCTAAACAATCAATCTGCTAGTGTTTCAGAAATATCACCTACAGGAAACATCCCCCCAATATTTCTACATATACAGATAGGTACAAAACGCCCTTTTTTAACTAAAAAAATATGGTTTGCTACCTTCTGACTTTGACTTACTGCCCCGCCGCATTAATGAGTGAGAGTGCTGCCATCTTTATTACATAGTAAAAGACTGTCAACTCTCCCCTGCCCAAAGCCACATCATTCCATGTCTGTAAGCCTGCCCCTTCTCTCTGGGTCAGGTGATCCGCGCTCACTGCATGCAAATACCTCCCAACTGTCCCTCTTTAGGAGGGACAGTCCCTCGTTTCCACCCTGATGTCCCTCTTTTTAGGAGATCAGACTTTGTAGTGTGTATATAAGTGTATCATATTGCAATACAGCAATAAATATCACATTAATGTTTGTTTAAATGTCAGTATATGTGTGTATAAATTATTCTGTGTAAATAAAATACTTTGGTCTTGTTATAAGTCATTTATTAGGTTACACAAGGAAGTGTCAATGGGTCATGAAATAACCTAAAAATTCTCTGTAATACCCCACTGCAGGGGGCGTAATACCACGCCCCCAGCAACACCCCCTAAATCACAAGTGTCCCTCTTTGGCAATCTGAAATGTTGGGAGGTATGAATGCATGAAGCGTACAAGAAGAACATATGAATATGAGCAGGTGGAGGACATTTATTCCTCCACACAGAGGACAGCCAGCCTTAAGATTTACCTGCCTGCCATACAGCTTGTACCGCGGGCAACAACGAATTACATCACAATGTCCACATTAAATAGACAGTATCTTCAAAATGCAGCTTTTTTTTTTTTAAATTATGTCAATTTAAAGACAGGTTTGCCTATTTATTTATATGGGAACAAGTTCTTCTTAGATGAACGTTCTACTTTAGTATGATATATAGTTTTACATTTTTCCAATATGAAAAAAGTGGTGTCATTACAGGGGGCGTAGAGCATGCAGTTGTAATGGGGCTCAGCATCCAAGTAGCCCCATTAGTCCCAAGGTTCTAGCTAAGTCCTTTGGCAAATATTTCTTTTAGGGGGCCCAAAATATGTTTGCACCGGGCCCTGCGATGACTAGTTAGGCCTCGGTATGCAATCTTGCATGCACAGGTTTGCTTAGTACAACTTGTGTGGTCCAGTTGCTCTGGCTGAACAGAAGGGCAGAGTGTTCACATCTCCTGTCACCCCCCCCTCCCCTCTTCAGTTCCCAGAATACTAATCTCGCAAAGTGTATTTACAACCTGGAGCCAACAGCTGATCTGTCACTGAATGTCAGGACGCTTTAGTATTCCTCGAAAGGTAGCGGGCCAAACTTGGAGAAGACTGCAGACGGGATGGGATTTCCCATTGGGCAGAGAAGGGAGGTACATTGTAATAGGCCACGCCCATGGAACAAGCTGCCATTGGTGCAGCAAAAGCAAAGTACCAGGACGCAGCCATTAAAGGAGAATGATGAAGGCTAGAGGAGGCTTAGCCTCCCCAAAACAAATAACCACAGCAATGGATTATTGTGGCCACAGTCATCCTATATAACAAATATTAGAAATCTATGGCTTTATATATAAAAGCAAACAAGCAATTATGAGGAAACAAGCTGCACCATGTCCCCAAATTACAATTACCCTTGAATGCTAAAGAGGTCTCCAACGCATTGCGAACCTCTTTAGCATTCAAGGGTATAAAAGCCTCATACGGATCAATGATTTTTCTCTTTGCCCCTTATAGTGCAGATGGTTTCATCCAGAATTGCTCCAGTTTGCAGTCATACATAAGGCCACTAGGGGGAGATGTATCAAACTGGATTTATAAAGAAAGCGTCTATAAAATTGTCGCAAAGCGACATAAGTATAAATGTCTAGCAACATTTTCGTTAAGTGCTAACTCCAGTTAACTTTTTTTTTTTTTTTTCTAAGTGGAGAAGAAATTCGCTAATTGCACCAAAAATAAATCCAGTTTTAGTGATTAACTCTTAAAGGGATATTAACACTTGAATTTAAAGTGGATGTATCACCTTGTAAAAATGTGTTACCATATGTTTTGTTAATAAAAGTAATAATAGGAAAGCTGTTTTTATTTTTTTTTAAATCTAAGTGCTTTTGAAGATAAACTATATTCAAGCTGTGTCGGTCAGCATAATGCAGCACGCTGAATCACAGGCACAGCTCTATCTGACTGCCTAATTCTCCTCCCACCTCCCTCCCAGCTGCCCCAGGGAGCGCATTCAAGGTTCCCATCGGTGTGGTGTGAATGTCTTCTATCATTAATTCAAGCGCCAGTTAGCATTATACTGAGGTTTCAACCTCAGTATAATGCTATCCATCCCATATAATAATTTGCTAAAACATGTGTAACGACAAAGTCGTGTGCACTAGAGACTGCTGCGCGTGCTGCAGTTATGTGCAGTAGAGACTGCCCACGCCGCAGCTGATACAGAGCTGGACGCTCTGAAGGAGCGTTCAGCTCTGTATCAGCCGCGGCGTGGGCAGTCTCTACCGTGCATGACTGCCCTGACACCGGCAGGCAGTGGCACTGTGGCCCGTATAACGGGCTCTTCAACTAGTAGTTTGATATAACACTAGAAGCTATTCACAGCACACTGAAGGGAAGCATGAACACGTTCCCCGGGGCAGCTGGGAGGGAGGTGGGAGGAGAATTCCAATGTGAAGAAGCGCGGTGCTGTGCACATTATGCAGAAGTGCACAGCACAGAAGAAAGTATATCTATGTAAGTTATGTAAGTATTTAGGTTTAAAAAAAAAACAGCATTCCTATTATCACTTTTATTTACAAAAAATATGGTAGCAAATTTTTGTAATGTGATACATCCCCTTTAACAAGGTTTCATATTGTAAATATTAAAAAACTAAATTAAATTATGTAAGTCCCGTTGCAGAAACGTTGCAATTGTTTTTATAGTTATAAGCTTTTAAAGTTCTCCCCTCCCGCCCCCTTTACAGATGTCAGCGCTTTAGCTGACAGACTGACATCCTGGTCCCGGGGCCAGACGGCTATTCAACAGAGCCAAAATAGTGTTGTCTATAAAGAAATACTTCATTAGAACGGTCTACAAAGTGTGCCTGATTGGTAACTACAATATGAAACCTTGTTAAATTCAAATATTACTATCCCTTTAAAGCCAGGTGCAACCTGTTCTTAATGTAAGTATATAATAACAGCTAGGTGTGCGAAAATATATTCACAGGTATGAATTTTCTCAGAATATTCTCAGACATATTTATGAACGTTACTTTACTTCTTTATGAATATGACCAGGCGTTTTAGTAACAATTCTTAAGAATACACTAAGAAGGCTTTTTATGTATCCGCGCACTAGAGACACAGAATTTGACAGAACTGATTTTCAGCCAGGTCTATGGCACTGTACGTTTTATTAGTACATTTTTGGCTCTTTGTCCACCCCCAATAAGGTCATCTGCTACCCCTAGATTTTGCTGGCAGACATGAACCGGGCGATCCATCCAGTCCACCTATTTTCCTCTATCTATCTATCTATCTATCTATCTATCTATCTATCTATCTATCTATCTATCTATCCTATCCATCTTCCTATCTAGATTAAATGCACAATTTTTCAGACATCTGAGAACAGAATGATGTCTATCCCAGTCAGTTTTAAATTTTCTTGCAGTATTAGGCTCTACCACCTCACCTGGGAAGCTGTTGCATTAATCTATTACATATTTCATAAAGTACTGATTAAAAAACTAACCTGCTACTAAGTCCTGACAATTTTGGGGGTCAATTGAATGCTAAAAATAAAAGAGGTTGAAATCTTTTTTTATATGTTTATGTGTTAGAGGATAATGAAATGTTATCAATGCCCCAAAGAGGATGGCTTTAGGGGTGGAGTCCTATGAAGAATGGGAGTGTGGCCGCAAGAAGAGCTTAAGGCAGCTTCAATGCCTTGCCTAGGGGGCACCTGAGAGTTAACCCTTTGAGTGCCAGAGGGACACGCAACGCATTGCTATGCAATGCGTTGTGTACCTCTCTGGCAGCAAAGGTTTAAATCCATCCCCGTGATATAATGGCTCTTTGAAAGACAGAAAACTTGCAAGAATCTTAATCCCATAGTGTGTGCTGGGACATTGTCGCAGCTGTTTGGTACAACGTTGGCTTTCAATGTCCTCTAATCTCTTGCACAAATAGGGAAACCGCTTAGTAAAGAGGCCACCAGTTTGAGAATGAATTTCACTGCTTGTTGTTTGTTCTGGTTTAACACTTTGCGTGTCAGAGGGTGTGTGTAAGGCTAAGCATTCGCTAAATTGATCTTGCTACTTAATGCATCAAAATGGCCACATAAGTAAGCAAAACATTCTACTCTTGTAGAAAAGTAAAAATGGGAGAGATGACCTTAACAACACTTTAGGTGCCAGGGGGGTGACCAATGTATTGCGAATAGGGTATGTATCAAAAGATACTACTAATTTAGAGTTGCTGAATTAATCCTAATTTATTTAGCATCTTTCCACATATATCACCTTTCTAAATTGACTTTATACAGAGCTCTTGTTTGGCTAAATGTAGCAACAATGATAACTGTTATACGTATTTGTTTCTAAAAAATGCATGAAATATTATCTTGCCTCATACATATGACGGAGCAATGAGCAAAACAGATCTATGTCTTCTAATGATTAATTTAGGGCCATATTTATCAATGATTGCCTAAATCAGTGAATATAGGTAGAATACAAGTTGATGATGATTGTAAATGACAAAGTCAATTTATCAAACACATTAGAAAAAAAAATGTTGCACGCATGAAAAAAAGTCCAGAATTCATAAATTGTAAAAACAAACAAACAATTTATTGTACATACAAATCAATGGCAAAATCTACCAAATTTGCTCATTTAAGATTTCTGTTTTTATGATTTGGGACCATTTATGATGCTTATGCTCTGACTAAAAAATATTAAGCATACTTATTCACTTTTTTCAAAATTGCTATTCAACTATTGTGTGCCATTTTTGAAAATTATTGGTTTTATCCTTCATAGTTCCCCTAAAATTATACTTCTGAGAAACGGATACATTTTTTTTTTTGCAAAATTGTTGCCAGTCTTCAAGGAATGAGTAGCTAGGTGGACAATGTTTTAGATGCTAATTGCACCTAAAATATTGCCAACACCATCCAAGCCTCACTATTCCTACTTATATCAAGCATTGAGATGAATGTACCAATAAGGTTCAGCATTAAATCAGTTGCTTTCTAGTCCTACGTCTGCCTAAAGCCAGTATACTAAGCCACTTACACAGAAAATGTCTTAGTCCTGCTTGCACCAAGGGGAGGGTAATAGGGAGGTCTGTGGGCATTTAATAGTAGCATAATTGATGAGGTTGAAAACAAATCACTTGTGTCCATGTAGTTCAGCCTTGGCTACGTCACCCTTGTTTTTGTTGATTCAGAGAAATGCAAAAAATAATTAAAAAAAAAAAACATTGAAGCTCTTCCCAATTATACCCCAAACTGGTAACAAAAAATCCTTTCTTTCTGACTCCAAAAGTCAATTGGAAAATATTATCAGCCAACATAGTCTGCCGAGGCAGTGAGTTCCACATCCTTAGTGCACTTAGTGTACCTAGTTTCACCAGGTACAGTCTCGTATTGGCATTAAATACATTTGTAAGTAGTAATCCTATCATCCTTAGTAATCATATCACTCCTTAGACTATTTTTCTTTAACAAATATAAACCCATTTTAGTTTTGTATAACTATAATCTCCAATCCCCTCATCAGTTTTGTTGCACATCTCTGTACTTATTCCATTTTAGCAATGCCCTTTTTTTAAGAAAGGGATATCAAAACTGTATTGCACACTCCAGAGGAGTTCTTACCAAGGATTTATACAGAGGTAGAATTATATTTCTATCCCTTGCATATATACCCCCTTTTAGATGATGTACCCTATTCACATGCAACAACTGAGTGATATTGCATTTGTTTAGTCTATTGTCTAGCACTTGGTCACCACTTAACCCTGAATACTGTCTTTTAGTAACCCTTCTAATATCTTACCCACTATGGAACTTAAACTCAATGGTTTATAATTTCCAGGTTTAGATCTTTATATTTAGCCCCCTTTTTAAATAATGGGACAACATCTGCTTTCCACCAATCAGAGTTCACCATGCCTGATGAGAGTGAATTGCTAAGTATTAAAAATAATGCTATTGCTAAACTAAGCTCCCTAAATACCATTGGGTGTATGCCATTTCTTTGCCCAGAACCAGTCATTTGTGCTTTTTTGTTTGTAGATACAGAAAAAAAAAATTTGTGTAAGGTGTCAGCTATAACCTTATTCTTTACCTTTCTGCTTTTTGCCATCCATATATGCTATAATACATGCTTAGGAATTTTCTCTTTTTTTGAAATTCTAGTCTCACTTTCAATTTTAGCTAGCCTAAATGCTTGTTTTCAGATTCGTTTGCAGTCTTTATCTTTATAAATGATTCACCTGACATTTCTAACTTAAAAGGAATCTGTCACTTTGTAACAAATAGGTGAGTTTGAAATCAACTATATTTGTTAGCCTTTTTTTATTTCAAACAATAATTTTAGATGTTTAGCTTGATTTAATTGTCAGTCTGTGCAACTGAGCAAGTACTTCATGTTATTAAGGGGCATTCCTGATATTTTTATTAAATGACAAATATACAGTATAAAGCTAAATATCTCAGTCTGTTTTTTGTAATAAAAATGGCTAACAAATATAATTGCTTCTGAAATTATCTGTTATAAAATGACTGTTCCAATTTAAGCAATTTGATAGCCTGCTTCTTTCTCCCTATTTTCCACTGTTAAACCACACTGGCCTTAATTTGTTGCTCTTGTATTTATTAAACAATGTTATATACTTATACAAAAGTATTTTGCAAAAATTCCATATATCTTCTATATTTTTGTAATTACAAATAACATAACGTTGAATGCCCTCTAATACTGCTTTTACAGTTATACAATTTGCCTTTTTAAAGTCGAATATTCTACATCAGAGCTGTCCAAGTTCACTGCTCAGGGGCCACCAACAGGCCAGGATGTAAGGATTTCCCTGATTACACACAGGTGAGTTACTCAGTGGATCATTCATTGTGACTGACTCACCTGTGTGTAATCAAGGAAATCCTTACATCCTGGCCTGTTGGTGGCCCCTGAGCAGTGAACTTGGACAGCCCTGCTCTAAATAAACCATTGTTGACATGTTTCTCCTAACACATTTCTAAGGATAACATATTATGGATGCAGCTGCCCTAATTCTCCCATAACTGTATATTGTATTACATTTCAGAATTGTTTTCGTGCGCTCCTTACCTCTACACCAGTGATACTCAGCTCTAGTCCTTGGACACACAACCAGTCAGGTTTTATGGATATCTCTAAATACTCACACCCCCACCAATTACCCACCTGTCAGCAAGCAAGGATGTATTCAAAAATGTTACCTTTTGGAGTTCCCTGGGGACTAACACTGAGAATCACTGTTCTATACCTTGTTTAATACCATGCACTAAACAAGACATAGAGAAAATGCCTTATGGGGAAGGCCTAAGAGAATTGCTGGAATTAAATTCTAGACAACGAAATGTGTGAACTCATATCCACTACAGTGATCATATGCTTTGGTTCATACCCCAGTTTGTAAGCACTGTTGTTGGAAGCTAACTTCAATGATGCCAAGCTACCATATTTACAGATTCACCTATTGTCTCCATTCTAGCCTTTTGCCTTTTAGTCTAATGGAATTACACAGGGGAGGGGAGTAGCAAATATTAAAAAAAAATCCCAGGCTTTGTAAGGAAGAGACGTATCACAAAACAGGAAATAAGGGAGTGTTTGTGTCTTACCATAGCCACGCCAGCTAATGATGTCATAAAACATACTTGGAGCATGTGGATCACAGAAGGGATTTTCACACGATAAGAGCTTTGCGCATGTATGCAGGAATTTCTAACATAAAAAAGAGACATATGTCTGCGTCGCTCTTATACTTCTTTTATACAGATATAATGTTCAGGGTCAGATTTATATCCCAATTGTCCATAGGCAAGGCACTCCAAATGATCTTAGGTCCTACCATGGCCACAACCCATTCCTCACATGGCCCTACCACCAGACCCATCCACTATTTAAAGGGGAACTACCACCCCGCAATAACTTAACCTGCATTCATTCTTCATCTGGTGACTAGCTGCTTAGTAGCGCTAGTCGCCAGAAATATTACCTGGTTCCGAAGATTTCTCAGTTTTATCGATGCTCACAGGAGCAGGAAGCACGGACATCTCGTCACAGTGACGTCTGTGCGCCTGCGCTGTCAGTCCCTTTTGGAGCAACTTGGCTCCCTTTTGGAGCAACTTGGCTCCAAAAGGGACTGACAGCACAAGCGCATGGACGTCACTGTGACGAGATGTCCGTGCTTCCTGCTCCTGTGAGCATCGATAAAACTGAGAAATCTTCGGAACCAGGTAATATTTCTGGCGACTAGCGCTACTAAGCAGCTAGTCGCCAGATGAAGAATGAATGCAGGTTAAGTTATTGCGGGGTGGTAGTTCCCCTTTAATGACACAAAAAATACCCTTGGCCTATAAAATGCAAGAACAAAAAAGGATTTAACCGCTTGGTTCCTAGAGGGATCTCCAATTCTTTGCTTCACAATGCTTGGGAGATCTTACTATCATCCAAAGGCTTAAAGGAGCAGTACATTTTTTTTTATGAAAACACAAATTTTATAGAGCTTTTCCTGCCGAATAAAACAAGGTCACTCCCATTGCTATCAGATGTTTTATTCAAAAATTATAGCAGTTTAAGTAATCAGGAAGTGAATTTACTGTGTGCTTACTTCCTGATAGTTCTAACTGACAGGAAGTAACAGGCAGTTACTATCACATTTTATGGAGAACTGTATAACACTGACTTTTCTGACTTTCCTCTCCATTAGAATCTAACAGGAAATCTAATTAGAATTTGACCACTAGAGGGCACTGCTAATGTAAAAAAACATGGGTTTAAACTGTAATAACTCTGGAAATATGAATCTCTTGGCAGTGAGAGTACCCTTATTTTACTCAGTAGGAAAATCCCTACAATATATATTTTTTATAAAACAAGTTTACTGCTCCTTTAAATGATAGCTTGTGAAGGGGTATCTGACTGGTGTAGGGGCAATGACATATCTGTGGCTGCACCCACAACTCAGAATGTGGGTGTGGCCAGAACAGATGAGACTCAGCCCTAAGATGAGACTCCGCCCTAAGCAGTTGCTTACGTCTATTGGGAAATCTGTCACCGGTTATGTATGCAAGCAAAAGAAAATATGAGGAACTGTACAATCAGATCCCCATGTATGATGGGTCACAGCTATGAAGGCACAGCGGAGGAATTCTGGGACAAGTTAAGTGCAATATAGGGTGCAATTTAAAATTATTTGAATTAAATGGGGTTTCTAACCCCTTGTATGCTAGAGAGGTCTTCAGTTGAGATCTCTCTAGCATTCAAGGGGTAAAAAGACACATTTAAATCAATGGGAATATGGAATATTTTTATTTGCCCTGGCTGGCTCAGTTGGTTTGCCCCATTAGTGTTGTTTTGCTTTTACTGTAAAATCTCCAGATGGCTAAACACGATGTTTATTATTATTATATCCTTATAGTAACCAGCATGGTTTATATTTGGCTTTGTACATATCACATCACAGTCATCGAATATTTGATTCTTATATATTGCCGCTATATTTCATTTTGACTGCGCTTGCTTATTTCTACTTGATACAATAAATTCTTCGATTAGATCCCCATTTGTTTTTCTCTCTTTTTCTATTTTGCTCCCAAATTGCTAAACTTTATAAATATTTAAAGAGAACTTTCACCATATAAAAAGTTGCCCCCCAATAATTAGTCATATGGCGACTAGCTTCTTAAAGGGGAACTACCACCCCAACACAATGTGCTCTCTAAGTCTTTGTCTTCCTAGTGTTATTAGCAATCCATAGTTTTCTCCAAAAAAGCATTGTAAGAGCACAGTCTCTATACTAAATCTCTACCTAATGACGTCTTGCCCCTTGAATCCGTTCTGAGCATGACCGCTATGGAGCCATTCAGCTCCACTGTACCTCCATCTTGCCCATCACTCGTACGTCATTGTCCTCGGCACCACGTGACCTGCCGAGCTCCTGGCATCAAGCGCGGTCAGGTCATTTCAGCCTAGTGGAAACAGACCGGTGGTTTATATATAGCGAGTGCTTCACATGCAACCGCTCCCACTCGGTTGAAATGACCTGACCGCGCTTGATGCCAGGAGCTCACAGGAAGGGACTGACGGTGAAGGCACACAGGCAGCTTTAAGCAAGAAGCCTGGCCGTCAATCTCCGAAGAATAAGGATTACTTTAGAACCGGGTACTTATGTGAGCTGATAGCACTTTTAAGAAGCTAGTTGCCATATTCCTAATTATTGGAGGCTGACCTTATATATGGTGAAAGTTCCGCTTTAAGGCCCATCGTTTTCTTATGTTTGTACAGAGAGTTGTATGATCAAACACAAAAATACAGCAATCAGTTCTGGGGAAAACCAACTGCATCATTGGATCCAAATTCCAATTCCCTAAATTCCTATTGATTTAAATGGGGCTTTGAATCTCTGGAAAGCTAGAAAGGACTGTCTGGGAGTCCCGGAGGCTCTGTTTTTCTTTGGGGGTTAATAATGAAATGATAGACTGAGATTGTCTCTCATATTCAAGTATGTCCTGGGTTCTAATTTTATCCACTTCAGAAGATGAAAGGCTGAGTTGACCTTGCTGGGATTAGAACCTGTGACCCTGAGGTTTGCACAGATTCTTTAGCCGGTGCATTAACCATCTGATCTGTCTCATCGACTGCATTACAGGGTCTCCGGGAACAGAGGCTGATTTTGGGGAGAACTCACTTTACAGTCTGTTTTGCCCATTCCCATAAATATCAGGGCAAATTCCACCTCTCAACCTTCTAATCACACCCACCCTGATTAAGTCCTGCCCACATTATGATACAAATTGCATCATTAGAAAACGCCCATCCCCAGCCCTGCGTGCCTCTCCTGGGACTTAGATTAGATTCCCGAGTATGTTAACAGGTCTCAAATACACTGCAGTGTGCTGGAGACCTTTCTAGCACTCAAGAGGTTACCAGCTCATTTTAAATCAATGGGAATTTGTATTTTAATAAAGGGGGTTAAAAGACTATTTTAAACCAATAGGAATTTGTATTTGTCCCCATGGTCCAGTTGCTTTGCCCCAGAATTGCACCACGTTTCTTTATTGTTAGAACTTTCATACCGTTATCATATCCACGGGTAATATGCTAATATCGTGTGTTTGTAGAAGTGGACACACAAAGCTCTAAGTTCTTTGGATGGGAATTCTTCCCATTTACTTCAAGGTACCAAGTGATGTATAATAACTTTTAAAGGGGTATTCCCACAAAATCCTGTATTATACATCACTTGGTGCCTTGAATTAAATGGGAAGATTCTGGAGCTTTGTGTGTCCTCTTCAACACACGATATTGTAATATTCCCTGTATATTATATGTAGTCTACAACAGTGGTTCTCAGCCCGTGCCCTCAGGACCCACTAACAGGCCAGGATTTGATGATTTCCTTGTTAGAGCACAGGTGAGTTAATCAATGTGAATGAGCCTCTGATCACATGATATCCTTGTTAGAGCACAGGTGAGTTAATCAATGTGAATGAGCCTCTGATCACATGATTTCCTTGTTAGAGCACAGGTGAGTTAATCAATGTGAATGAGCCTCTGATCACATGATTTCCTTGTTAGAGCACAGGTGAGTTAATCATTGTGAATGAGCCTCTGATCACATGATTTCCTTGTTAGAGTACAGGTGAGTTAATCAATGTGAATGAACCTCTGATCACCACACCTGTGCTCTAGCAGAGAAATCCCCAAGTCCTGGCCTATTATTGGGTACTGAGGGCAGGAGCTGAGAACCGTTGGTCTACAAGGAAGCTACATAAAGAATTGGAGCACCTTTGTGAAATATCCAGGAGTGAAACTGTATGAGAAATATTAACCCTTAAAACCTTTTGAGTTCCAGAGAGGTATCCAACACAATGCGTTGGCTACCCCTCTGGCACTCAAAAGGTTAAGTATAGCAGGTGAAATTAGACATTTGGAGTTTTTATGTCCTCTATCATACAGTTGATTTACTCCTGAATTGCTGCAAATAGACCCTTACGGTTATGTATCAACATATCTCATATGCTACAATGGTGTTTTTTTATGTAACAAAAGTATATTTTATTGTTTTCTTTTTTTCACAGTCAAATCACTTGTATTTAGCTCTGGATTTGCCAAACAAATGCACAGCCTTGTCATTAGATGCCAGCTTATCACGCAGACATACCCACAATGCACCTGCAACACCATTTGACACAAACTATCCGAAGCTGCACTGGGACCTATGTACCAAGGAAAACAAGGACAATTCTGGGGCAAAGCAAGTGCAGAATAGGGAATAAATTAACAACCCAGTTTTAAAATGTGTCTTCAACTTCCCTAGGAACTAATGGGTTAAAAAGCGCCATTTAAATATTTTTGGAACATTCATTTCTTTCCTATGGTGCAGTTGGTTTCTCATGGAGAACTGTCTAGCAGTATTATTTTTAACCTTTTGAGAGCCGGATAGGGATCAAACGTCTCAAGTCGTTAAAGTGAACAGCCCAGCACTGGAAGAGTTAATACTAATTAATAACTGGTAGAACCGCACGGTGCACATTATTCCAATGTAGCCATGCAGAATGCATTCTTTACAAGCAGTGGGCTTTAACTGTTTCACTATGTTGCTCACCTTCGAGGGAACACCATTCTCTGGCATCAATAAATAAAGGGGGAATAGTTCAATTTTCCTTGCTGAGACATTGGCCGTAAAACCATGTGCCTGCAGGGGTAGGAAGCCACTGGCTTTCTAGCTGTTGGGGGCTACAAACATCGTCCCCAACCTGCCATTGGTTGGTCGGGCTTGATGGGAGTTGTAGTCCCCAACATCTAGAAAGCCAAAGGTTGCTTATCCCTGTACTAAAGCATACCTCCCAACATTTGAATGGCTAAAGAGGAACACTTTTGTTTTAGGGGTTGCTACTGGGGGAACTGGCTGTTGCACAGGGAACTACTGAACATTTTTAGGTTATATTATTTAACTATTGCCTCCTTTTTGTGTAACTGAATAAATGATTTAGAGCATGACCAACATATTTTATTTATACGGACATATTTATAAACACGTATACTGAAATTTAAACAAAAATTAATGTGCATTTTAATTGCTAGGAAGCAATGTCATATACTTATATTACACATCACACAGGTAAAGAAGGACAGAGGGATTTTGGTCTCAAAGAGGGACTGTCCCTTCTAGAGAGGGACACTTGGGAAGTATGCAAATGCATATGATTACATTAGTGAATGCTGGCAACTACTGTTAAGACTTTATTGTGAGCAAACCCCAATGACTCCCACTATAGCAAGCACAGGATAACTGGGTGAAATTACTATAACTGCCTCTGTACTTTAAACTAGACAACTACCCAAATAACCAATAGAATTTCCCACTTTCCTCCCCTTGGCACCAGTGGCCTAAGGAGGAGATAGCTTAGAATACAGGCATTAGGATGGCACTGCACCAGTAAACTGATTCTAGCAGCAACTTTGGCACTTAATCATATTAGTATATTCCCTGCTTATGTGTAGTTGTTTTGTATTTATATGTACGCCGTGTGAGCAGGATTGGAGTTTTGTGGGGTACGCCATACTGGCACCCTGTTTCCCCAAAACGAGGTAGATACAGCAAAGGTCGAACTTCATGGAAATGCATTATATTTTTTTAGCTTCAGCAGCTATGTTACTATATTGTACTTTTCTCCAATAATAAAAAAATATGGTATAGTTTCGACACTTTTTTTTAGATAAATAGGTCCCTGCCTAAGAGTGAACATTCATCAAAGTTCTTACCTTGACATCTGCTCAGATGTAGCCTTCAAGAAATGACCTCACTCTCCCATGATGAACTCTGCCGAAGACAAACGTGTTGGATGAGGTATTAGATGATCGATATCATGATGCTGCCCAGAGAAGGTAGGGTGTTGCAAGGACAGAACCATCTAGCTGTCAGCAGATTGGTATAATGGTCAGTCCAACCGGTGTCTGTCAGACTCTGTCCTTTGCTTCCATACCACCTTTTTTTAGAGGGTGGGTGCAGTTTTTCTCAGCAGGACTCCGGAGATACCACTGGGTAAATAAATCAATAGACATTGGCACCTGCTTTTTACTCAACAACTGCGTATGGCAGCTTTATCCTGGCCTCTCTGCAGAGCTGTGTACATATGTTACTTACTAGATGGGAGAGCAGTGCAGGGTGTGTGTGTGTGTCAGAAGGAAGGGGGTGAAGGGGGGGAGCACAGGGGTCTAAAAAAAGATTGAAACAGATGTAGTGAAAGCCAGAACTCCCAAAATGTCAAGTCTTCCTACAGCTAGGACGAGATCAGCGCACGTGACCGTTGTGAAGAGCCACATTAAGGGGAGCAGAGACTTTGTTGCAAAATTTCAGACATGAAGGGTGAAAACATTTTTGTAAAAGTCAGTTTAACCCCTTGGATACTAACGATATCTCCTATGCATTTCAGGAGAGACATCACTAAAATCCAAATCTAAAAAGTAAATCAGTTTAACTCCTAGAGAGGCCTCCCCATCCAAGATGGTTATATATTATAGTGTTCCTGTCACTTTAAGAGAAGTTTAGTTACTTTGAAAGAGGACTAAAAACTGCCTGCATGTTGTGCGTCCTTTTTTTTGTGATATAAATAGTTTGCAAGTAATGAACCATTATTGGTTGGTGGCACACTGTGACATTTTATGCTTATTCGTTTTAATATGATCACACACTGTGCTATGAATGAATCCAGGCAGAGCCCACACAGTGTGTGGGTGGGCGGTGTCTAATGTCACAAGAGGTATGTTTTTCCTCATACATAACTAATTAGCATATTGTGCACATAATTAGCATACTGTGCCACTGAAACATAAAGACTAATTTCTCAGAGATGATTTACCTTATAGAAAAATGGCAAATACAACATATAGGCAGATTTTAATTCTCTGTAAAACAAACTAAACTTGCCTTAGGGTGACAGGTCCATTTTATGATAGATGTATTTCACAGATGGTAATATTTTATTTGTGATTGTATCTTTATCATTCTAAATAGAAACTGGTTCACAAGTAATGTTTCCAACAGAGAAATATGTTTCGCTGTTGTTTTAAGAGAGACAATAATGTAAAAATCACTGCACACAAAAATTTCCCCATAAGCCAATACTGAATGTGCACCTGGTGAAAAACATTAAAAAAAAAAAAAAATCAACAGAGCGTATGGGGGAAATTAACAAACTTTCCCTGAAATGCACAAAAAGTTCTAATTCCCAATAAGTTGAAGAGGTGCAAATTATGGAGCAAACCAGCTGCACCATAGGGGAGAAATTAAAATTTCAATGAATTTAAAAGGGGCTTTTAACCCTTCGTGGAGCAAAGCAATGCATATCCATCTGGTAATCAAAGGGTTAATGACATGAAGAAAGAAAAAAAAAAGGTCTCTGATGCACTACTTTGTAGACCTCTCTAGCATCCAGGTGTTCAAGGACCCATTTAACCCTTTCACTGCCAAAGGGGTGCATGAGGCATTGCTTTTCTATACGTTGTGTACCTTGTCTAGAATTCAAAGGGTTAAATGAAAGGGAATTTGCATTCACCCCCTATGGTTCTGTTGGTATGCTTCAAAATTGCTCCTCTTAAGTTTCTATAACCCCTTAAGGACCAGCGGTCCCGGGGTGTGCCGTCCCTTAAGGACCACATAGGAAACTTTGACGTGCTGTCCCATGTGAATGATCACGTGGGGCGGCACGTCAAACGGGGCACTGGAAGAGATCGCTCCGGTCTTGGAGCGATCAACTTTAGTGCCCGGTATTACTCACCGCGCTCCTGTAGGAGTAAAAGTACGTGACGTGCCAGGACCGTCACTGGTCCTTAAGTGCCGGACCAGCGTGACAGTCCTGCCACGTCAATGGTCCTTAAGGGGTTAAGGGTTAGTAATGGGTTAGTAGTGTTAGTTAGTAATGTTGTATTGTAGATTTAAAAAAAAAATAAATCAGTAGAGAGCTGACATCAGGAGAAGGGGGGGGAAGGTGGAACTTTAGATGCAAATAGCTCTCACCGTAAAGGTCTGAGAGATGGGATTTGCTCAACATAATTTATTATTTTTTTTTAAATCTACAATACAACATAACATTATTATTGGACATTACTAATACTTTAAGTTGCATCTTTTGGGCTGAAATTCATCTACATGCAAATGGCTCGATGTGCAAGAAAATAGTAATGGATTTAGACTGTAAGCTCTTTGGGGCAGGGTTCCCTCTTCTCAGTGTAGGATTAATCCTTCTCTAATAAAACAATCATCACACTTTAGCCAGATGCTTGTACCCCATGTCTGGTATTTTTTCTGAATTGTACTATTACTGTTTGTGTAAAGCACTGTCTTCATGTATGGCGCTATATATCTGGAGATTATATATATATATTTATATATATATATATATATATAATTTTTTTTTCCATTGTGGTTTACCCATTCACGTATTCAGCAAAAGGCAATTCTTATATTCCCATTGATTATTCATTAATAAGAAAAGCACAAATGCATTATAATCAATGGGGGCAAACACATATATATATATCCTTATGTAATAATTCGCTAGGATGTTTGTCAGAAGCCGTCATGCACAGTAGAGACTGCCGAATGCGCCACTGCTGATACGGAGCGGGGAGTTCTGAATTCAGACCGGAGTCCTCTCTGAGCACCTTCCTGGGAGCGCTTGCTTAGCAATGCGTTGCGTACCCTTCTTGCACTCAGAGGGTTAAATCAATGGGAATTTGGGATTTGTTATATGTCCCCTATGGTGCTATCAGTTTACTCCACAATTGATCCATTTTTCTGTTGTGCACAGAGTGACAGGAGAGTCCAACCTAAGCTGAGTCGTATTTTCCCCTTGTGCCTGTGGCTAGACTCTAAACCACATCACTGCTGCTCTCAGCCTGGTGTGAAGTGTATAACAAACACAGCACAGTTCTGTTTGTGAGACGCTGCCTGTTAGTAACAGTTTTCCGCTAGAGGGTGTGCGATTTTACAACACTTCTGCCGCCTTCCTGGTCTTCCTCAGACACATCACCTGCTAGATAGCCACTGTTTCTTGTACACTGGAAGCATTTGAACCTGTTACAGGTGATCTGTGGCTACAGCCACAAAATTGCCCAACGACTGGCATTGTAAATATGACCCAGAATAAAAGATGTTGCTGTTGATATAGGGTTGTATGCTGAAATCAAGAGAATCAAACCATCATTACCATAGGGAGTAAATTCTTATTGGTTTAAATTAACCCCTTCACTGTAAGTTAGGTCTCCAATGCATCTTGAAGCAATGTGTTTGAGACCTCTCTAGCATTCAAGGGGTTAATAGCCCGATTTAAATCGAAGAGTATGTTGTATTTGTTCCCCATGGTACAGATGGTTTAAACCAGAATAGCTTCACTTTTTCTTTCTTCATATGGACCAAATTCACTTAAAGGAACAGTAACACCTCCCATTGTCAAATTTCCACTTATTTTCAAGGGTTGTTCAGGGCAGAAAATCCTAATGGACGCTATGAATCAATCCTGTGTTGACTGGTTCCCCGAATATTTAATTAATACTTGATGTCATGTCCATAGGGGCAGACATGATAGTTTTCACAGGAACGTAGGACCCTAAACTCCTCCCACTGAAGTCTTCTTAAGGAGACTGGATGTATTGATATGGGGCCCTAAGCCCCATATCAATAGATCCAAAGTATGAGTGCCAGTGCAGTATAATTACCCCGCCGGCATTCATAGGGTTAAGCCAACTAAGTTAAAAAAAAGTCCCATTAAAAGTAAAACTTACCTTTAATCCTGATGTCCAGTGGAGTCCTCAGCTTCCTGGTCCTCTTCTGTACTTCTCTTCAGTCTTCTCTTCTTTCTTCTCTTCTTCTTGTATCTGTAAAAGGAAAAAAATGGTATGAATACAATACTTCGTTTAACCCCTTGAGTGCCAGAGGGGTAAGCTTTGCAGACCTCTCTGGGGCTCAGAGAGTTAAGCAATGTTTTAATGCCCCTGTGTATATTGAAATATGCCACCATTATTATGTTAAGCCAGAAGCCATTATAGTAAAGTTGGAAAATAATATGTCCAAACACATGATAAGAATATACTTAACTCGTTAATAAGTACGTCTCCACCACTGTGTGCGGCCCCCCCCCCCCACACACACACACACACATTTCTGCTGCCTCACGGGCCAATTCCCGTTCTGCAATGAGGAAATTTGAGCAGAGACAGCCATTATATATGGGCAGTCTCTGATCCAATTCCCTTGCGGCCATTGGCTGAGATGTGCTTACTCACAGCCCAGCCAAATCAGTTTAAAGCACAGTTGATCAAAACAGTATGTCATGCACAGATCGCTAGCTTTTTTTCCTTTGATGTTCCCAATACTGCTGCTGTTTAGCAGTGTGGAACTTAACGCACAATATGAATGTTTGGCCACAAGACCAACTTCTGTTGTGCTTTTAGCCGGTAGGACATTTGGATACCGACCAAGACATTTTCTTTTGTTGGTCAGTATCCATTTTGCCCTACTGGCTTTTTTATCTCCAACATTTGGATTGAGCCCTACAAGTGTTGAGTTTGCCCAAAGGTAGTGCTTGATCCTAGTGCTCCAGAAGATAAGATTTCAGGGTAGTCTTAAAGACAGAAGAGGATTGTTCAAGATGTAGAGAGAGATATCCCTAACTAATTAAAAAGCCACTGTTAGGCCCTGGCAAAAAAGTAGCGACCCTTGGATATTAATGCTGTCTCTAAATCGTTACTTTGCAATACGCTGGAGACCTCTCTCTAGCCTCAAATGTGTTTAGGAATACCTACCCCTGTTTCCTCTCCTGTTAAATTTGAGGGCTCCAGTTTGCAGAAGCAATGAATACTTTTGAGCTCACATGTTAGCATGTTCTGTGCTCCAGCTAGGCTCACATAATGCTAAGCACCTACTCCGGCAGTAGCTTAAGCCATTGCTGAGTTTTCGGCCAAACCTTCACAGAATGCTAAGTTTTCAAACACATCTACACACAATGCTAAGTTTTCACACCTTTACACAATACTAGGGTTAATGGACTTTTATGATTCTGAGCTAAGATAGGGTCTTGAATTCATTTTTTTTATTATTTTTTTTTATATTTTTTTATTTATTTATTTTTTTTTGCTGTAGCTCCCTAATGCTCTAAAAAATTGTCCTCTTTACGCTGTGTGAAATAAACGCAAAGCTTCATTTTCCTCTACATGCTATAGGGAAGGTGTTTGTGGCTTGTGCATATTCAGAGCCAGATTTCCCATTAGGATGACTAGGAAATTGCTAAGTTTCATGGGAAGAAGCTGTAACTGTGCTGGCCATGCCCACATTCTGAATTGTGGGTGTGACCAAAGCAAATCCAGAACTCCTGCATCATACAACCCCCCTCTGAGTGCCACAGGGGAACGCTACGCAATCTCTTCCCCTTCAAACTAGAACTGGCAGTATTCCTGTGGCATGAACTGGCAAGCAACATGTTTCAATTTGCCACCTCCCTCCACATTGATGTCACGTGACACAGAAAGGTATTGCCAGGACCTTTCTATCAATACATATGGAGACTGCACATTGATAAAAACATTTTAGAGGTTGTGCAGCACTCCAGGAATACTGCAGGGTCCATTACTGAAGATTAAAGGTAGCCAGAGGGAAAGAGTACTATGAGAGGGAGATCTACCAGACTGCCCACCAGTCCATTGGGCAGCTTGAATAAAGGGTGACCTGAGTATAAGGTGAGGTCACTTTTTCAGGCTAAATTGCCTGAAACAAACTTGCCTTATATAGTATTGAAGACTACAGATATGGGGCCCAGCCTGAGATTTCGCCCAGGTGCCCAAAGCCGCTGACCCTGGGAAAGGGGTATGACAGTGGGTGGAGCAAAGGGAGCCTTGAGTGTCTTTCCAAGAAGATATAAATGTGGCCCTGTTTACATTAAAATCTTAACAATGGTAGAGTGGGTTCTCCACTACGCAATAAAGAAATCACAAGTTCTAATACATACCCTGAAGTACAGGCACATCATTTGTAGGCAAACTTCCAAGTGCAAAACATGATCTGTGCTGGAGGATTCATACATTCCAGCCATTGAGTAATCACATCCATCTTCACACAATGCTGAGTTTTCTCTTTTTACTTCACACAGTGATCAGACTGTATTACTTTCCATAGATCTTCATGGAGAGGGAGAGCCATAGGGTTCCAAACTGTATTTCTGAGCAGTGAGAGTACCATTGCTTAAACCAGTAGAAGAAGCCCTACAAGACAAAATAAACTGTTTTTTTCTTATTAAGTGCTAATTGCCATTGATAGTGTATTTTATTTTCTTGAACATATGCAGCTGCTGGATTAAAGTGTTAGTAATGTCTAAAAAAAACTTTTTTGCATTTAGAAGAGCTCAAAAAGCTGATCTAAATGCAAAAAACCGTATCTCTCAAACCGCTATGGTTTAAGAGATACGGGCGTTTGAAGTTTGATTTCTCCTACTGACAGCTGTAAAGCTGTCAGCAGGAGATTCATGTCGGTCGACACTGTGGTGCTTGAGAAGTGCAGCGAGCTTGTTACTTACATGGAATCCCTTCATTGGAATGGTCTAAAACGTGTGCCTAGTGTTCAGGCACATGTTTTAGACCATTCCAATGAAGGGATTCCGTGTAAGTAACGAGATCTCAGCACTTCTCAAGCGCCACAGTGTCGACCGACACGAATCTCCTGCTGTCAGCTTTACAGCTGTCAGTAGGAGAAATCAAACTTCAAATGCTCGTATGTCTTAAACCATAGCGGTTTGAGAGATACGTTTTTTTGCATTTAGATCAGCTTTTTGAGCTCTTCTACATGCAAAAATGTTTTTTTAGACATTACTAACACTTTAATATTCCCCCTATTAACTTTGTGGGGTTTGTTTGGGAACCAATGTTTCTGTCCTTTATGGTCTAATCATCGTCACAGAATACAAATACAAACCATATTAAAGGCATAGTAATACTTTAATATTATGATTCCCCATATTGTAGCCATGGTAAAAAGAATTGAATTGTCCCCAGGTTCATCTCTCAAACCTTTATGGTTTGAGAGATAACCGCACGCAAAGTTCCCCCCTCCCTCCCCGTTCCCTGAAGTCAGCGTTGTAGCTGACTTCAGGGGAAGCCTGTCATACGACAGGCTTGTGGCTCTGCAGCTGAGCCGAGATTGCGTTAGTAAAAAATAATTATTTCACTGAAACGGTTTGTGAAATGGTTTGTGCTTGGTTTGCAAGCACACATAGAAGACCGTTTCATTGAAATAATCATTTTTTACTAACGAGATCTCGGCTCTGCTGCAGAGCCGCCTGATGAAAATAAGACCAGATATCCCTGCAGTCAGTACAATGCTGACTTCAGGGAAAGGGGAGGGAGGGGGAACTTTGCATTCGGTTATCTCTCAAACCATAAAGGTTTGAGAGATGAACCTGGGGGCTATTAAATTCTTTTTACCATGGCTACAATATGGTCATTAGTAATATTTAAGTATTACTATCCCTTTAAGGACCAGAGAGGTATGCAACACATTGAGGGAGATGCACTAAGGAGTGATAAAGAGGTGATAAAGTGGAGATAACTTCTCCAATTCCTATGTTATTTTTATGGCACATGTGTAATACCTTATCTCCCACTTGAGAATTCTTAGTACTTAGACTCTATAGAATGACATAGGAATTGGAGAAGTGATAACACTGGAGAAGTTATTGCCTCTTTATCACGCCTTAGTACATAACCCCCATTGTGTCCACACTGCATTTAATAACTCAGAGAAAACATACAAAATATAACTGTAGATTTCCCAAACATGGTACCCTAGCTCTTTGCTGTGACGTGGGTACCATACCAGGGAAATACCATGGAGGAGATATACTACAGGTGTGATAAAGAGGAGATGACTTTTATAGTGATATCACTTCTCCAGATCCTGTGTTACTCTATGGAGCCAATTCACTAACATTTATTACGTTTTGGTAATAATAGTGCATTTATCACCATAAATGGGAACTTAAGATGAGCTGACCCTGAGATCTTTGATATATTAACCCTTAAAGCTCTTGATAACATAGGTTCTAGGTGTTATATCCCTACCTGTGCTAAACCAGAGGTGCTGCAACCTGTCGTCAGTGAATTCGTAACACTCCCCCAACCACCCCCCTCTCCCTTCCCCTTAGGTATTTGCTTGTGTTTTCTAGTTTTAGTTTATTATGAATGTGTTATTCATTTGAGATTATTTTTGGAAATGTCCCCTCTAACACGGACACCTGTATGTACAAAAAGTGATGTTCCATTTCCTTTGTTATGTGTAAAACCAATAAAATGTGTTTCATACACCATACGCAAGAGTCAAGCAGGGCTTCCCCCCTACTGTCTTTCTGGTAGAAATGGTAACAATTTACAGACTATAGAAGCACTTAATTGGTCTACATCATATAGCAAGTAACAGAACTCTCTCACCCCGAGAAATCTCCTCTTATCGCAACTTAGTGCAGGGGCGGATTGTGGGAGAATACCAGCCCGGGCATTTTTTTAACCCTTTGAGTGCCAGAGAGGTACAGAATGCATTGCTTTGCAATGCATTCCATACCCCTCTGGCACTCAAAGGATTAAAACAGCCCACTAGCTGCACCGACGTCCCTATCGATGCCCCCTTGTGGTCCCTGTGCAGCATGGGAGAGCAGGCACCAGGATATTATGTTATATCCTGGCTCTCAAAGGGTTAACAAGGAACGCAAAGGCTGTGGCAACACAGACCTCTCCTTCAATGTATCATGGGACGGTGAGGTGAGATCCTCTGATCTCCCCCACTGGCCCTTGATCTAGCAGCCCACTGGGGGATGCTCGATCCCCTGATAGAACAATCCGCCCATGCCTTAGTGCATAACCCCCCCAGTTGTCCTGTGACACAGAGGTTGATTTCCCCGGTGATTACACCAGCCAACTCCTTACCCTGTTCCACTAACTTACAACACAAATTCACTTATTTTCAGGGCAAACTCTGCCTTCCCTATACCCTATCTCACTCATTCCAGTAAAAGGGATAGTAATACTTCGTTTTATCTTTATTTTATTTTGTAGGCATTAAAAAAAACATGAAGAATGATATAAGTCTTATCTCTGAAACCTTTATGGTTTGAGAGATATTCACAAGCAAAGTTTCCCCTCCCACCCCTTTTACCTAGTGTAAGCCATCTCTTCTCAGATGTGGAATGCAGTTCATAGACCAGACAGATAGCAGCAGGGGACAATCTTCTTCCTATGAGAACAATGAAAGCCCTGCACCCCTTGACAGGTTTTTCAGGTTTTTCCCTTATCTTAATAGAAGATTGTCCCACTCTGCAGTCTACCTGGGCACCTCCCTTCTGATCTGGCTGAGCAGTGTTACATCAGTAAAAGGGGTGGGAGGGGGACACTTTGTCATTGAATTACTCTTGTGCTACAACTCTGACAGTATTGAAATAACACTCTCCAAAGTCCAAATACTGTGATGATTATCCCATTAATGACCAGTGGTCCTGCGACGTTTCCGTCCCATAAGGAACGCTTTGATCTTTACCGACGTGCTGGTACACGTGACCTGTTGTGTGTATCGGCACGCTGCTTTGGGGCCTAAAAGAGATCGCTCCAGTCTTGGAGCGGTCAATTTTAGGGCCCGTTTTTACTTACAGCGCTCCACCGGTGGAGCACTGTAAGTAAAAAGTATGTGACATACTATGACTGTCATCGGTCCTGTGGTGGTCATAGTACGTCACGTAGTCCGTAAGGGGTTAATTAGAGCTGCTTTTATTATGAAACATTACTATCCCTTTAAGCAAAAATAAGATTGAGACCCACCAGTGTAGAAACAGTAACTGATAAGTAAAGAGAGTGACCTCCTCTGGCACCAAGAGGGAATACATCATAAACTATCACGTGGACCAGCAACAAACACAACAGCAGGAGTAGTCAATGACTGGACTTCCAGCTGTTGGGGACTACAACTCCCATCTTCCACTATATCGATTTGGAGATGATAGGAGATATATTCCTCAACAGCTGGAGGTGCAGCAATTAAGTACCCCTAATCAACACAATGTCTGCATCTGTTTTCTAGGGAACAGTTCAATTCTGGAGCAAACCAAATGCACCATAGGGAACAAATAAATATTCCCATTGACTTATATGGGGATTTTTACCGCTATGGTGGTGCTGGATTGCCCCAGAATTGTACAACCTTTCTGTAGTATATCGGCCTCCCAATGTATACATTAATGTGACCAATAGGAAAGTAAAGATCTAGAACCATATCTTGTGTGTAATGTAAGCACAATGTCATAGTTTAAAAGCATAATAACCCTTTATTTGACTTTATTTGTTCAACAAGCACATAATAGGTAATGGAAAAATGTCTGTGCTTTTTATTTATTTCTTTATTTTTTATCTTCACCAATTTTCTTTTTCACTGTTCTCCTTGACAGTAAGCTTCCAGGATCTTTGCTCCCAGAGAGTTTTCCTGTCAGTCGACAGTTAAAGCAGAACAGCGAAACAACGTAGCACTATCCCTGTAGCACTGAGTGTCTGCATGCCATTTTTTTTGCACTTTGTCTTTCTATATTGCATCGCTATCCCTGACAGAAAGCTGTCTGGAAACAGATCCAGGGAACTCAGTGTTAGAGGTAGAGATGCTTAAAAACACACAAAGGCAAAAAACAAAATAAAGGTTGGTATCCCTTTAAATGAGAGCACAGCCAGTAAACCTGTGCACTAAAACAGAACAGAATGTCTCACAATCTCTGCCAAGGATAAAAAGACTATTCACGTGATCGTGATGTGTAAATAACACTAGGATCGGTCAGTAAGCATGGCTAAGCACAAATCCATATGACAGAATGAAAATCCTATATAATAATTCACTAGGATGTTTGTCATTTGCAGTAGAGACTGCCCGCTTTCAGGCAGTCTCTACTGTGCATGATTGCATCGCGTGAGTGAGGAGACGCAAGACTGCATTGCGTGGAGCAGTGAGGTAGCAGACGCTTAACCCTTTGAGTGACAGAGGGGTACACAACGCATTGCAAAGCAATGCGTTGCGTACTCCTCTGGCACTCAAAGGGTTAACATTACCTGGACCTTGGCCCGTGTACATGGGCTTTTAAACTAGTTAATAAATAAATGATATGCTATTTTTCTGGAATTATATTTGATATATTTAGAGAGCTAGAACAATAGATAGACAGACAGATAGATAGAACGATAGATAGACAGATCGATAGATAGACAGATAGATCGATAGATAGATCGATAGATAGCTAGATAGACAGATAGATAGAACAATGGATAGAATAAGATAGATATGCGATCAATAGATAGATATGCGATCAATAGATAGAATGGTGGCAACCTTGTAACACTTTACTATATCTTTGAAAAACATATGCAATTTCATAACCCTTTGAATGCCAGAGGGGTATGCACCGCATTGCTCCGCAATGCATTGCGCACCCCTCTGACACGCAAAGAATTAACATTAAGATGAGACTAAATTTTCCTGATACTTTAGTGTTTATACACTTTATAAAGTGTAGTACTATCTGGACCAGCTAGATGGCAGTGAAGGATAAAAGGACAAAGAAGCAATTCTATAGAACCTTTGGAAATACTGAGATGAAAGTATGAATTCGTCTGAACAGAACCATCAGTAAGAGATATTAGGGGCCCATACCTCCCAAGTGTCCCTCTTTAGGATATACTAGGTGTCCGTACCTCCCAAGCGTCCCTCTTTAGGCGATATTAGGGGCCCATACCTCCCAAGTTTCCCTCTTTAGGAGATATTAGGGGTCCATACCTCCCAAGTGTCCCTCTTTAGGGGATATTAGGGGTACATACCTCCCAAGTGTCCCTCTTTAGGAGATATTAGTGGTCTGTACCTCCCAAGTGTCCCTCTTTAGAAGATATTAGGGGTCCATACCTCCCAAGTGTCCCTCTTTAGGAGATATTAGTGGTCCGTACCTCCCAGTTGTCCCTCTTTAGGAGATATTAGGGGTCCATACCTCCCAAGTGTCCCTCTTTAGGAGAAATTATGGGTTCATACCTCCAAGTATCCCTCTTTAGGAGGGATTGTCCCTATTTGAAGTGGAAGAAAAACAAACATTCCTTCCTGATTCCAAATGGCAGTCAGAAAGTTCTTTAAGTACCCTTGGATGCATACCGTCCGGTCCAGGCGTTTTATTCACCATAACCCTTTCCAGTCTCTTTCGGATCTTGTCCTCAGGTAGCCATGTACATGATGGAGGAAACTGTGGTTTTGTCCGTTTGCCCATATTCTGTCATTGTTGCTTCCTTTGTATATACTGAAGGAAAGAATGTATTTAGTGTGTCAGCCATAGCCTAATCCTCACTAATCAGTTC
This sequence comes from Rhinophrynus dorsalis, assembly GCA_037306005.1. Lineage (NCBI taxonomy): Eukaryota > Metazoa > Chordata > Amphibia > Anura > Rhinophrynidae > Rhinophrynus > Rhinophrynus dorsalis. The sequence continues at coordinate 58,796,925 of CM074728.1, forward strand.
ACCTGTCTCATTCCTAAGAGGACCAATATCAACCTTAACTTTTTTGTTATTAATATACTTGTAGAATTGTTTAGGGGTTTTCTTGCTCTCATTTGCAATGTTTGTCTCATTTTCTGTTTTAGCTAGCTTAATTGCTTTTTTGCAGATTTTATTACATTCTTTATATTTTTTAAATGATGCATCTGACCTGTTTGACTTGAACACCTTAAAAGCCTGCTTTTAATTTCTCATTTCTCTGCTAACTACATTATTAAAGGGATAGTAATACTTCGTTTTAACTTTATTTTATTTTGTAGGCATTAAAAAAACACGAAGAATGATATAAGTCTTATCTCTCAAACCTTTATGGTTTATGAGATATTCACAAACAAAGTTCCCCTCCCCGCCCCTTTTACCTAGTGTAAGCTATCTCTTCTCAGATGTGAATCTGGTTGTATGACAGGACAGATAACAGAAGGGGACAATTTTCTTTGTATGAAAACAATGAAAGCCCTTCCCCCCTTGATAAGTTTTTCAGCTTTTTCCCTTATCTTAATTGAAGATTGTCCCTCTCTGCAGTCTACCTGGACACCTCCCTTCTGATCTGGTTGAACAGGGGGGGGATACTTTGTTTGTGAATATCTCTTAAACCATAAAGGTTTCAGAGATAAGACTTATATCATTCTTCATGTTTTTTTAATGCCTACAAAATAAAATAAAGTTAAAACGAAGTATTACTATCCCTTTAAGCCACATTGGTTTAGCTTTACTTCTCTTGTGCTAAGAAGACATTAGCTTTTTTGTTATTAATATACTTATAGAATTGTTGGTGTGTATATAAATGTATCACATTACTCTACAGCAGTAAAATTCACATTAACCCCTTAAGGACTGTGGACATGACAGGAATGTCACAACCTTCAGTCCTTTAAGGACCGGTAATGGTCCTGGAACATCATGAGTTAAATTATCACAGCGTGATAGGCGTGCTGTGATCTTGCCGGGAAGCTAAAACTGACTGCTCCAAGACCAGATCAGTCAGTTTCAGCCTTTCCCTCGGCCTGAAGATACATGTAATCACTCGCATGTGCCGGCTCAGCGAATGTACTCTACCTGGTCCTTAACCCCCTTGAAGAACGGCCGTGCAGCCGGCACTTAAAGGGATAGTAATACTTCGTTTTAACTTTATTTTATTTTGGAGGCATTAAAAAAAACATGAAGAACAACACAAGTCTTATCTCTCAAACCTTTATGGTTTAAGAGATATTCACAAGCAAAGTGTCCCCCTCCTGCCCCTTTTACTGATGTAACACTGCTCAGCCAGGGCAGAAGGGAGGTGCCCAGGTAGACTGCAGAGAGGGACAATCTTCAATTAAGATAAGGGAAAAACCTGAAAAACTTGTCAAGGGGAGGCAGGGCTTTCATTGTTCTCATAGGAAGAAGATTGTCCCCTTCTGTTATCTGTCTGGTCTATGGACTGCATTCCACATCTGAGAAGAGATAGCTTACACTAGGTAAAAGGGGCGGGGAGGGGGAACCTTTGCTTGTGAATATCTCATAAACCATAAAGGTTTGAGAGATAAGACTTATATCATTCTTCATGTTTTTTTAATGCCTACAAAATAAAGTTAAAGCGAAGTATTACTATCCCTTTAAGGATCACGGAGCATTTATTTATTTTCATTATCGGATTCAGGGCTCCCTGAATGGCGTGCAGCTGCATGGGGAGCCCTGAATTCCATGATTTGACAGGACCGTTACTGGCCCTTTAGGGAAGTTTTCCCATGATGGCCCCAGCACGTCATGGGTCCTTAAAGGGATAGTAATGTCTATAATAAAGTTTAACTTTGAGTCTTCTATATTGTTTTTATAACATGCAGCACTATGTTTAAGTACTTACAGTTCTGTAGTTCAAAAGATATTCAAGCTGAAATGATCCCCCTGCTGCCCCTTATGGCCACATCACGCTGCCTGTAAGTCTGGTCCAGATGGACAGAGGCAAGGGACAAACTTCAGTAAGCAAAAGGAAAATCCTGCCCTCGTTCGTCAAGGGTGGCAGGTTTTTTATTATGCTGACTGAAGATTGTCCCTTGCTGCATCTGTCCGGTCCCACGACTGGATTGCAGCTCTAAGGGGCAGGAGGTGGAGCATTTCAGCTTGAATATCTTTTGAACTACTGAACTGTAATTAATTAAACATAATGCTACATGTGGAGTAATGCACTGGAGATCTCTCTATCAACCAAGAGGTTCATGCTTGTTAACTGCCAATGGGAAGAAGGGACAGGGTTATGTGAGGAGTGGGTTTGTGGAGCGGAGCTTAGGGAGTCTAACATGCCTTGCCTAGGGTGCCTGAGATGTAAATCTGGTCCTGCAGTTAATAAATGTATCAAGGGTTTTATCTTACAAATATCTACATGGATTTCAATGGCAATCTGTTACATAAACCCCCCCAATAACACTTATCTAGTGCTATGTCATCCACGCCTTAATCAGGAGCCCATTGTAAGGTGTCAGTATTAAATACATGGCCCTTTGGAATCATGTAAAGATTTTTAAGATAATGAAAAGCCATTTTCCATCTACAGTTTAGAGGCAAAAGATATAATATAAATCAGGGCTCAAAATTTCCACTTGCCACTAGCCAATGGGGAGTGAAAATTTAGCCCTGGCGAGAAGAAATTCAGCCCTGGTTGGGCTGCGTATACCACAATACAAGAAAGAAGCAGGAAGATCTGCCTTCTCCTTCAGAGCTCCAAAAATCTGGAACAATCTGCCGGAAAAAATCACATCTGCACCCAGTCTAAAATCCTTAAAAGCAAATGTTTCTTTATATCTACAAACAGTGTGTAACTGCAAATAATCCCATTATTTAATAAGTATGTATATTTCTGTATGTTTGTATATAATGTCTCACAATTAGTGTAAATATGTAACCTTTTACTGAAAACTGTCCAGGACATACTTGAAAACGAGAGAAATCTCAATGTATTCTTCCTGGTAAAACATTTTCTAAATAAATAAATAAATAAATGTTATGACTTGCAGGGGCGAGTAACTTTTCAGGTCTGGCTAGTAGCAAAGGACTTCAAACTCTAAGCCCTGATATAAATATTGCTGCCTGCTTTCTGAAATATACCTACCTATGTTCTTCTGTTAATCTGAGCCATTAATTTCCAAGCCATGTTCACATTTAAAGGGACAGTCCCATAAAAAAAAATATTGTTTTGTAGTGTTTAAAAAAAAATTATATGGTACAAGTCCTTTATGGTTTGAGAGATATTCACATGTAAAGTTTCCCTTCTCCTGATGTCAGCTGTAAAGCTGACAGCAAGAGATCCGTGTCAGCCGACACGAGGAGGCTCTTCAGCAGAGCCACAATAACAATACTGGAAAATAATTACTTTATTGGAACAGTCTACAAAATGTGCTTGCAAACTAGGCACACTTTGTAAGCCTTTCCAATGAAGTAATTATTTTCCAATGTCGCAATTTCGGCTCTGCTGAAGAGCCGCCGGCTGGTCCGAGGACCGGGATCTCCTGCTGTCAGCTAGACGCCGACGTCAGGAGAAGGGGAGGGAGGGGGAAACTTTACATGCGGATATCTCTCAAACGATAGGATTTGTGCCATAATTTATTTTTTTTAAAAGCTACAAAACAAGAAAAAAATGTTACGGGACATTAGTGTCCCTTTAACCAAGTCACTTAGCAAGGTTCATACACTAGGTGGCAGTGCCGACAAACAATAAAGTGGGTCTATGGTGACGCTACAGCAATATTCCATATATGACATAGCAAGGTTCAGGAGGCAAAACTTAGTAAAGTTGATACCTTTATTGGCAAGGTTCATACACAATATATCCCAATATCCCAATACGACATAGCAAGGTTCATACACTAGGTGGCAGTGCTGACTAATGATAAAGTGGGTCCATGGTGCAGCTACAGCAGTATCCCACGTATAGATGGATTTCAGGGGGGTAAAGAGAACATGCCTGGACCCTAAGAAAAAATTGCAAATTGGTCCTGATCTACCGTACTCTGCTTCCAAGGGAAGAGTCGTTGAGAGACCAGGGTGCAGCGAACACACAGTCGTGAAACCATCACCTAGACGGCATTTACAGTTGACAAAATCAGAGCCAATTTTCAGCCTGGTCATTCAAGGTTGATGTTAGAACCTTTTGTACATGGCATGCAATCAGCAGAGCTATACACAATGTTAGTAATATAGGATACCTTCTCCTATTGGTCTCATGCCGTGAGGGATATGCACCATTCAAAGTTATTACAGATTAAACCAAACTAGAGAAGGTTTTTTTTCTTCTTTTTTTGCTCTCTTTGTAGAAATTATAGTCCCTGACTGTAGTAACAGCACAGTGACACCTAGTGACCACTTTTCAAAAACTGAATAAACATCACAAATTCAACTTGTAATAACTTTGGAATTTAGCAGTCAGAGTACATTTATTTTACTCACGTGGAAAAGGCTAAAAATTAGCACTACAATACAAGTTTCTCATTTAAAGGAGCAGTAAACTTTTTTTATGAAAAAATATATATTGTAGGAAGTTTCCTGTTGAGTAAAATAAGGGTAACTCCACTGCTGAGAGGTGTATATTTCCAGAGTTATTACCGTTTAAACCTGTGGGGGGGTTTTTTGTTGTTTTTTTTTTACATTAGCAGTCCTGTCTAGCGGTCACATTCCAATTAGTTATTATGTTACATTCTAATGGAGAGGAAAGTCAGTGACTTACAGCTCTCTATAGAATGTGAAAGAAACTGCAGAGTCACTTCCTGTCAGTTAGAACAATAAGGAAGTAAACACAGTAAATTCACTTCCTCATTAGTTGACCTGTTATAAAGTTTGAATAAAACAGCTGACAGCGGTGGGAGTGACCTTGTTTTTACTTAGCAGGAAAGCTCTATAACATATAGGTTTTCATCAAAAAAGTTTACTACTCCTTTAAAGAAGCAGTAAACTTTTTTTATGAATATATATATATATATATATATATATATATATATATATATTGTAGGGATTTTACTATTGAGTAAAATAAGGGTACTCCCACTGCTGAGAGATTTATATTTCCAGAGTTATTAGAATTTAAACACGTTTATTTACATTAGCAGTGCCCTCTAGTGGTCAAATTCTAATTAGATTTCCTGTTAGATTCTAATAGAGAGGAAAGTCAGAAAAGTCAGACACATACAGTTCTCCTTAGAATGTGATAGAAACTGCCTGTCACTTCCTGTCAGTTAGAACTATCAGGAAGTAAACACAGTAAATTCACTTCCTGATTATTTAAGCTGCTATAAATTTTCAATAAAACATCTGATAGCAATGGGAGTGACCTTGTTTTATTCAGCAGGAAATGCTCTGTAAAATATGTGTTTTCATAAAAAAAGTTTACTACTCCTTTAAGGAAACAAATGCTGTAACAATCCCAGAGCTATATGGAGATGACAGAAATTGTAGCCCTGGACAGCTGGAGAGCCTCAGCTTGCCCACCAAACTTATAAACTCTTAATCTAAGGGCTGTGAGTTGTGAGAGCTCCAGCTTTTGGAGGCTGTAACTCCCATCTTCCCTATCCAGCTCATGGCCGCTTAGGTCTAAAAGCTGAATAGCCAAATACTGACTTCCTCTGCAATACAGTTCTGCCACCTGATCATATACAGAGAAGTGCAAAGAAAAATTGCCTCCCCCAACATGTGGCAAACAGAACAGATATATTATATTGTACTGCCTATTTTCTCAAAGCACGTGTTGTTGTTTTTTTCTAAATACATTTATATGTAGTTGAGGTAGATAAGACTATATATTCTTCAATGTTACAAAAGTTTTTCTATATAAGGAAGACTTGGATTGTCTAATTATTTTCCTTTAAAGCAGATCATCACATTTATATGGAGCACCAAATCATAAATACAATAGAGATATGCATAGATATACTTGTATTTTCAAGAATAATTGCGGCATTAGTGAGAAATAGAACTTTTTAAGCAGACAGGCATCGGCAGGGATCTCGCAGTAGGGGCTTCCTGAGTCTGCGCTGTTAGGTCCTTCCGGTGCCTTAAAGGGATAGTAATACTTTGTTTTATCTTTATTTTATTTTGTAGGCCTTAAAAAAACATGAAGAATGATATAAGTCTTATCTCTCAAACCTTTATGGTTTGAGAGATATTCACAAGCAAAGTTTCCCCTTTTACCTAGTGTAAGCCATCTCTTCTCAGATGTGGAATGCAGTCCATAGACCAGACAGATAACAGAAGGGGACAATCTTCTTCCTATCAGAACAATGAAAGCCCTGCCCCCCTTGACAAGCTTTTCAGGTTTTCCCTTATCTTAATTGAAGATTGTCCCTCTCTGCAGTCTATCTGGGCACCTCCCTTCTGCTCTGGCTGAGCAGTGTTACATCAGTAAAAGGGTCGGGAGGGGGATACTTTGTCATTGAATTATTCTTGAACTACAACTCTGACAGAATTGAAATAACACTCTCCAAAGTCCAAATACTATTATGATTAATTAGAGCTGCTTTTATTATGAAACATTACTGCAGTCTATACCGAAGTGGCTGCAGCCCAGACTTTTATAAGTTACATTTAAACCAAACAGAAGCTTAAAAACAGATGATAATAATGTTTTAATGCTATTGGATGTATCACCTATGCACAACATCCTCTAAATAGTTAGGTGACACATCCAATAGCATTAAAATATTATTATCATCTGTTTTTAAGCTTCTGTTTGGTTTAAATGTAACTTATAAAAGTCTGGGCTGCAGCCACTTCCGTATAGACTGCAGCCTGACGCTCTGCCTCAGCTCTCCTCCTTCCTCCGATGACGGAGGTGTTTGTAAGTAAACTGGAGCTCTCTCATTGGCAGAGATCGATATCTAGACAATCAGAGCACTTCAGCTTACAGACAGAAGCCTCCGTTATCGGAGGAAGGAAGGAGGAGAGCAGAGGCAGAGCGTCAGGCTGCAGTCTATACGGAAGTGGCTGCAGCCCAGAATTTTATAAGTTACATTTAAACCAAGCGGAAGCTTAAAAACAAATAATAATAACGTTTTAATGCTATGTGATGTATCACCTAACTATTTAGAGAATGTTGTGCATAGGTGATACATCCACTTTAAGGTACCAAGGCATTAAACTCACCAATCATGGAGGTGAAGGGGACGGACAGCGCAAATGCAGAGATGCCATCTCTGCAAGATGTCTGCACTGTTCCCCGATGCCTGTCTGCCTAAAAAGTTCTATTTTTCACTAATGCCGCAATTATTCTTGAAAATGCAAGTACATGTATGCATATCACTATGGTAATTAGAATTTGGGGCTCAATATGTATAACTGTTTATTACTTTGTGAAGCTATGAAAGCTTTTTTGTTTTTTTCTTTACATCTATTGCATGTGACCAACAAGTAACAACAGACAGTAATATATCCAGTCTCTGAAAGAGAATATAGAAATGAACATACCTGGTAACTTTTGAAATGAGCTCACCGTGAGATCTTTGAAACATTAACCCTTAACGATCCAAAGAAAATAGATTCTATGTGCTATATCAATGTTTTCTGTAACCCAGAGATGATCCAATCAGTCCTCAAGAAACCTTTAACATGCTACAGTTCTGAGATATCACTTCTTACACACTCACAAAACAAATGAGGGGTCTTCCTCTGCCTTTCTGGTATAAATGTCACCAACCTGGACATTAAATAAGAAGTAAATTGGTATAAATCATATAGTAGGAAACACTGAACCTTCTCACCCTGAGAATTTGACCCTTTAACCGGAGACTCTGAGATTTGGTTCAAAACCCTGAGTCTCAGTTTTCACAACTTCACAAACCAATAAAGAAAAGACACTTTCTTGAGAAAAAAAAATGTTTTTAGAGGCAACGCAAGATTATCAGACAAGTGACTCTTTTAACCCCTTAACGACCGGCCGATCGGCGCATCTCGGTCACTTAAGGACCACGGAGCATTTTTTTTTTTTTAATTCCGGTTCCGGACTCTCCTGAACGGCGTGCAGCTGCGGGGGGAGCCCGGAATTCCATGACGGTCATAGTACGTCATGGGTCGTTAACTGCGATCGACCCATGACGTACTATGATCGTCAAGGGTTGTTAAGGGGTTAATGTCTGATGGTGCATTTTCCATTTACAGAATTGTTGTTGAATGGCCCTCAAAATGGACCTATCTGTTTGAAAACAATTTTGCCTACTAATAACAATTTTAAAAGTTTATGCTACATTCATTTTTTTCTGAGATGCACTGATTTCTTTATTTTATTTATCTTTTTAAAGTTGAAGTCACCTTTCCAAGTCCTAACCTCAGTGGGACCCTCCATCTTGAAAGAATTTTTAAGATTATGACTTATTATCAATCTTTTTCCACCACTCTGGTTCAAAATGATTTTAGCAGCCTAAGACGGCAAAGACAGGACCTGTAATTAATTATGCAGGTTTATCTGACCAAATCAGAGAGCTCTAAAACTATTAACCCATTTGTAATACATAAAGCAAACTTTCTGGGCAGCTTAAATAGATACATTTAATGATACTAAAAGCTTTGTAAATAACAGATAAACTTTAAAGGAGCAGTAAACTTTTTTTATGAAAAAATATGTATTGTAGGGATTTTCCTATTGAGTAAAATAAGGGTACTTCCACTGCCCAGAGATTTATATTTCCGGAGTTATTACAGTTTAAACCCTTTTTTTTACATTAGCAGTGCCGTCTAGTGGTCAAATTCTAATTAGATTTCCTGTTAGATTCTAATTGAGAGGAAAGTCAGAAAAGTCAGTGACATACAGTTCTCCACAGAATGTGATAGAAACTGCTGAGTCACTTCCTGTCAGTTAGAACTATCAGGAAGTAAACACAGTAAATTCACTTCCTGATTATTTAAAATGCTATAAATTTTGAATAAAACATCTGAAAGCGCTGGCAATGCCCTTGTTTTATTCAGCAGGAAATGCTCTATAAAATATGTGTTTTCATAAAAAAAAGTTTACTGCTCCTTTAAGTAAAAAAAAAAAAAAAAAGGTATAATGCAGTTGTCCAGCAGATGCCACCACATCACTTCTTTCCTTTTACTTTTGTAGATTTCCATTGGAACAGACTTTGGGCTATTTATATACTTAGTTCTGCAATCATTTGAGATACCTGATAGCAGGAGTTCTGTAGTCTCTAAAGCGGATATACCAGAAAACCTTTGTATACGGATTTTGTGGTCCCTTAGCATGTATCACAGATTATGATATGAATAATTTACTGTTTATATATAAACTATAAAACTATGGACAATAAAGCACTTAAAAGATTAGAAACAAAGTTTTTATTCACATAGATGTGAAGACGTTGAAGAAATCACCATTATTTGTTATTGTGACCATAACATAAATGTAATCAGCATCACCCTGTGAAAACTGCAAGTACTGGGACTATTAATACTCTGTTATTACATTACTTATTGGGACCAATAAGGATGTTTTCATCACATCTTATATACACGTAAATGTATGTGTGAATGCATATTGTTTTTTAGCAATTAATTGCATAGTCTTTGAATAGCATTATTTCAATTAGAGGCAATATAATAACATTCACATTGATACTGTTGGTAAAACGATAATTGCATTTCAACAATATAATCATTAATTTAAAGTATTGATAAAATGCAGAGAAAAGTAAAAGGTGGATTACAACATAAGTAAAAAAATGCATTTATCTTTTATACATGTAAAAATAATTTTAATATTTAAATAGTGTGGATGATTTATGCACATATAAGAATTTAACATTTTTAGGTTTAATATTAACTTTAATCATTTGCATAGTAACTTAGAATTTAATATATTTATACTAACAAAAACATTTACCTACTAAATCTTTTTGAAAATGTACCTTATTACAGTTGTTTATTTGCACACAATTATACATATTTTTCTTTTGTCCTTATGGAGTTTGATGTGATTTGTTAAGAATAAAACAGATAAAAGTAAAGAAATGAACATGTTTAATTTAGACAAGACCAAGAAAGGGTGAATGACTTAAGATTTTTTTAATGTATATTTTATTTATATATATATATATAAATATGTATATATATATATATCAGTGATTCTCAACCAGGGTGCCGTGGCACAGACATCAGCTTAGGGTGCCTTGTGTTTTCTATAAAGACTAAGAAGAATGGATTTTTAAATAAAGATTTATAGAAATTGTTGTGCACAATATGTTTAGTTATGGTATTATGATTATAAGACCTAATAATAATAATGTATATTTATGTATTGTATCCTTCATTATGCCCTTGATAAAGTACATTAAATATGTTAGAGGTCCCCGAATGTTCAAGATTACGTGTTAGGGGTGCCCCGAGCAAAAAAAGATTGAGAACCACTGATCTGTATATATATATATATATATATATATATATATATATATATATATATAAGAAGATAGCAAAAAATACTATCAATCTTAAAAATTACTTGATTGTTAGAAAAAAATATATTTTTCATTGTAAACCTTGTAGGGCAAAACATTTTCAGCATATAGTTTAATTGCAGAGTACATAATTTCACAAAATTACATTTTTTTTAGTTTAAAACATTCAGAGAATGTTTGTATAATATTTCTCTGCAATACTAACGTACATCACTCGAATCCCCCATTTAAAATGACTGCTTGTTCAAACTTTTGTATTTTGTGTTTTATTAAACATTTAACATTTTATTATTTTGACACTGTATCAGTTAATTAATTTTGAATTTTTATGTTTGACTCAAAATTTCAATAGGACAACACTTTAATAGCAGAAAAATATTTTTCTCTACTACCAACTTATATATATTTAAACAGAATATGCTCTCTACCGGCAACGTAAATTATAAAACTGAGCCACTTTGGGCTGTTTTGTATGTTTTGTTTGAGCACTACATTTTCTGTGATCCGTAATGTAAACCTCAGCTTAACCTCTTTGAGTGCCAAAGGGGTACAGAATATATTGCTTTGCAATGCATTCTGTACCCTTCTGGCACTCAAAGGGTTTGGAAATATAGATTTTTTTCTCTTAGCTATCAGATTTAACTTCTACTACACCGTATCTCTTTAAATTATACTGTAACTTGTACTTTGTATAGAAATGAGACATTCTGGGAGTGTATCAATGGACATCTTACAAGTGCTCCAGACAAAGGAAGGTTTATGTACCAAGAAGAACTGGAACATTTCTCGGGCAAACCAAGTGCACCATATGGAACAAACAGACTGTCCTTGATTTAAATGATGCTTTTAACTCCTTGAATGCTATAGTGGTCTCCAATGCATTATATTTTTTCGTGTGAAAAGCTCCATTTCAATCAAATATAATGTTTATTTGTCCTGTTGGTTCGCTCCAGAAATGCTTCTTGAATCTTTTTTGCATATGTGCCTTAGGGTCCTATGTTAAAAAAAAAAAAAAAAGGCAATTTGTAAATGGAATTAAATTTAAAATCAATGGTACAATTTTTTTTTAAATAGGATTGTCCTTAAGGGACAAAAATTGCTTTTGAAAACTGACTGTATCCTCACTCTTTGTTTTGTTGAAAAATAACAGAAACATTATTTGAATACGTAGATATATCTTGTAAGTTGGTAATTATATTTATATATATATATATATATATAATTTAACATCAGAATTTTTATGGCATTTTTTAATCCAGTGTCGAATCCATGTGCCGCGACCTCTCTTGTTGAGTGGATTCGACACTGCTAGTGGATAATATATTAATAATAATGGGGTAAAAAAGTTTGAGCTGTAATAATTTTTGAATGAAAAATCTCCCAGCATTAAGTAGCCTTGTTTTAAAAAAACATTATGCTTTTATCTGTGTTTAACACTGAGTGACTAGTAACTTTTTTTTTCTACCCACGTGACCTTAAATTTTCAATGACAAAACCATAGAATAGGAGTTTAAAAATAAGTGTAACTTTTACGTTAATAAAATTGCGCCCAAATATATTACTGACATAGCGATATGCAAAGTTATATTATCCTGAAGCTCAATAATCAGTGGTATTGAAGAAAAAAACACCTCTTCGGCAGGAACCAGAAGACAGACAGCGCAGCCATCTTAGAGGAAATGTACCTCTGAGTCTGCGATGTCTGTCCTGTTCGCTACCTGCATTGGTGAGTGTCATTCCTTCATGCCTTAAGGCACTGGAAGGGACTGATCGCGTAGGCACACAGAGCTTCTCCTGTAAGCTCTGTGCAGCCCGATGCCTGCAGAAGATGTGTTTTTTCTTCAATACCCCTGACTTATTGAGCTTAAGGACAGTATAACTTTGCATATCGCTAGGTTAGTAATATATTCGGACGCAATTTTATTAACATAAAAGTTCCGCTTTAAATTTTAAAACCTGTTACTAAAATTAGAATAGAAGGACCCAGACACCAAAGATGCCCCAGGATATAGGTCACAGCTATTAAGTACGGATTTGGTCATGTCATTATATGGCTTATTGAAGAGCAAATGGTTGTTTGGATATATATCTAAATAAACATTTTTCTATGACATATAAAACATAGAGGGAGTGTATAAATCTGTTTCTGCATAAACAAAGCACTTGCTTAATGTCGATGTATAGTGTAGTGACCCCAGATTATTTTAGGTGAGGCCACTTCTATTTAACTCATTTAGTTATGCAAGAGATTTATACTAGGTTACTTTTCAAGCCTTTATTTTGGAAGGGAATTTACCTCAGAGTTTGGGACACGTAGAATGGGCAAAGCTGTGAGGTGTAGGTGAGGGATGGCTTATTTTTATTGGGAGCAGGTAGTGGTCGAGCTGCAGGTAAGGGCTAGTTGAGGGAATCAGTGGTATTATATATATATTATACACACACACACACAAAATCTCTAAATGTATAGGATGGAAGCACTCACTCTCTTGTGATACAACATGTCCATGTGTACAGTCCCCAAAAGGAGATGTAAGACCACAAGGAAGAGGGTAGTACCCATGGGTCTTTAATTACATAGAATGGCAATGTCAACCAATAAAGTTGACATTTTACCTGGTACTTTCCTGTTATCTGGAACCATTTAAAAAAAAAAAAAAACATTTTCAGACATTTTTAAGCAAAATATTTATTATAATGTAGTTCAGAACTTTCCTGTTATCCGGATTTTGTTTAAAAATGTTTGAAAAATGTTTTGAAAATGGTTCAGGATAAGAGGAAAGTACCTTTTACCTAATTAAAGACCCATGGTTCTGCCCTCTTTTTTGTAGTGTGTGTATATATAACATACCAACCCACATTTCAAATTGCTAAAGAGGGACACTTGTGTTTTAGGGGGCGTTGCTGTGGGCGTGGCTGGTGGGCGAGACATTACCGAGAATTTTTAGGTTATTTCATATCCTATTGACACCTCCTTGTGTAACCTAATTAATGACTTGTAACAAGACCATAGTATTTTATTTACACAGACTAATTTATAAACACATATACCGGCATTTAAACAAACAATAATGTGAATTTTATTGCTGTGGAACAATGTAATACACATATATACACACACCACATGGTCTGATCTCCTAAACACAGGGATACCAGGGTGATACACTTATACACACACACCACACAGTCTGATCTCCTAAACACAGGGACACCAGGGTGATACACTTATACACACACCACACAGTCTGATCTCCTAAACACAGGGACACCAGGGTGATACACTTATATACACACCACACAGTCTGATCTCCTAAACACAGGGACACCAGGGTGATACACTTATATACACACCACACAGACTGATCTCCTAAACACAGGGACTCAAGGGTGATACACTTATATACACACCACACAGTCTGATCTCTTAAACACAGGGACACCAGGGTGATACACTTATATACACACCACACAGTCTGATCTCCTAAACACAGGGACATTAGGGTGATACACTAATATATACACCACACAGTCTGGTCTCCTAAACACAGGGACACTAGGGTGATACACTTCTATACACACCACACAGTCTGATCTCCTAAACACAGGGACACCAGGGTGATACACTTCTATACACACCACACAGTCTGCTCTCCTAAACACAGGGACATCAGGGTGATACACTTATATACACACCACACAGTCTGATCTCCTAAACACAGGGACACCAGGGTGATACACTTATATACACACCACACAGTCTGATCTCCTAAACACAGGGACACCAGGGTGATACAATTATATACACACCACACAGTCTGCTCTCCTAAACACAGGGACACCATGGTGATACACTTCTATACACACCACACAGTCTGATCTCCTAAACACAGGGACATCAGGGTGATACAATTATATACACACCACACAGTCTGATCTCCTAAACACAGGGACACCATGGTGATACACTTCTATACACACCACACAGTCTGATCTCCTAAACACAGGGACATCAGGGTGATACACTTATATACACAACACACAGTCTGATCTCCTAAACACAGGGACACCAGGGTGATACAATTATATACACACCACACAGTCTGCTCTCCTAAACACAGGGACACCATGGTGATACACTTCTATACACACCACACAGTCTGATCTCCTAAACACAGGGACACCAGGGTGATACAATTATATACACACCACACAGTCTGATCTCCTAAACACAGGGACACCAGGGTGATGCACTTATATACACACCACACGGTCTGATCTCCTACACACAGGGACACCAGGGTGATACACTTATATACACACCACACAGTCTGATCTCCTACACACAGGGACACCAGGGTGATACACTTCTATACACACCACACAGTCTGATCTCCTAAACACAGGGACACCACAGTGATACACTTATACACACACCACACAGTCTAATCTCCTAAACACAGGGACACCAGGGTGATACACTTATATACACACCACACAGTCTGATCTCCTAAACACAGGGACATAAGGGTGATACACTTCTATACACACCACACAGTCTGATCTCCTAAACACAGGGACACCAGGGTGATACACTTATATACACACCACACATACTGATCTCCTAAACACAGGGACACCAGGGTGATACACTTATATATACACCACACAGTCTGATCCCCTAAACACAGGGACACCAAGGTGATACACTTATATACACACCACACAGTCTGATCTCCTAAACACAGGGACACCAGGGTGATACACTTATATACACACCACACAGTCTGATCTCCTAAACACGGGAACACCAGGGTGATATACTTATATACACACCACACAGTCTGATCTCCTAAACACAGGGACATCAGGGTGATACACTTATATACACACCACACAGTCTGATCTCCTAAACACAGGGACATAAGGGTGATACACTTCTATACACACCACACCGTCTGATCTCCTAAACACAGGACACCAGGGTGATACACTTCTATACACACCACACAGTCTGATCTCCTAAACACAGGGACACCAGGGTGATACACTTATATACACACCACACATACTGATCTCCTAAACACAGGGACACCAGGGTGATACACTTATATATACACCACACAGTCTGATCCCCTAAACACAGGGACACCAAGGTGATACACTTATATACACACCACACAGTCTGATCTCCTAAACACAGGTACACCAGGGTGATACACTTATATACACACCACACAGTCTGATCTCCTAAACACAGGTACACCAGGGTGATACACTTCTATACACACCACACAGTCTGATCTCCTAAACACAGGGACACCAGGGTGATACACTTATATACACACCACACATACTGATCTCCTAAACACAGGGACACCAGGGTGATACACTTATATATACACCACACAGTCTGATCCCCTAAACACAGGGACACCAAGGTGATACACTTATATACACACCACACAGTCTGATCTCCTAAACACAGGTACACCAGGGTGATACACTTATATACATACCACACAGTCTGATCCCCTAAACACAGGGACACCAAGGTGATACACTTATATACACACCACATAGTCTGATCTCCTAAACACAGGTACACCAGGGTGATACACTTATATACACACCACACAGTCTGATCTCCTAAACACAGGTACACCAGGGTGATACACTTATATACACACCACACAGTCTGATCTCCTAAACACAGGGACACCATGGTGATACACTTCTATACACACCACACAGTCTGATCTCCTAAACACAGGGACATCAGGGTGATACACTTATATACATACCACACAGTCTGATCTCCTAAACACAGAGACATCAGGGTGGGAAAGAGGGACAAAGGGATTTGGGTCTAAAAGGAGGACACTTGGGAGGTATGATATCATGGTGTAGTATAAATTCTTATATGCTGCCTTTGCTCCATGTTAAGCAGGGAGTGGGCAGTGTGGGCAGGATTTAGGAAGTGTGTTGGTAGTTCTGGGGAAGTGCCGCACCTCTGTGTCCATGATGCGGCTATGTACACAATCTGGGCCCTATGCAGAAAAGAGGAGCACGGGACCTCTCTGGCATTAAAAGCCCAAATTAAACCCTGTGGTACAGTTGGATTGCCCCTGGGGTCCTTTTCTCCTCTTAGCCCTTTGATTTTCAAAGGGGTACCCAAGGCATTGCTTTGCAATGCATTGAACACACTCTCTGGCACTCAAAGGGTTAATATGCCGGCCTGACTTGGCAAGTTAGAGGTTGACACTGTGCCCTAGTTGCCAGTTCACAACTTACCCCTCCAATTACAGCCCTGCAGCACTGACCCACTCAAACATCCTTGACTCCTGATTGATTGACACGGCCGTGTTCCCAGGGCCTTCCTCACAAGGAGCTTTCCTCTCCTATAAACAAAGCTAATTGTCTGCTGTTGTGAGATGAATAAGGACAAAGGAAACTCACCGCTGTAAGAGATAAGGGACAGCTTTTGATTAAAATAAAAAGGTGGTGCTGGTGGGGGTACTTAAGGGAGAATGTTGCTGGTAATTGTATCCCTAACTACCTCTGCTGCAGAGTGGAGGAGACGCCTCTGCTTTTTTCAAACATCTGTGACAGGCAAAGCAAGAAAATAAGCATGTATTTCTATTCAGCTGGTTTATATTGTTTTAATAAAATAGTAATTGTATGATATAAAGTTTAATACACAGGATAGATAGATAGATAGATAGATAGATAGATAGATAGATAGATAGATAGATAGATAGAGAGAAAGAGAGATAAAGACATAGCTAAATAGACAGATATGAGATTTATATGTATAGATAGTAGATAGATAATGAGATGTATATGTATTTGATAGATAGATAGACAGATAATGAGATGTATATGTATTAGATAGTCGATAGATAATGAAATGTATATGTAGAAAATAAATAATGAGATGTATACACAGTAGATAGATAATGAGATGTATATGTGATAGATAGATAGATAGATAGATAGATAGATAGATAGATAGATAATGAGATGTATATGTAGAAGATAGATAATGAGATGTGTATGTATTAGATAGTATATAGATAATGAGAGGTACATGTAAAAAATAGATAATTAGATGTACATGTAGAAAATAGATAATGAGATGTATATGTATAACATAGTAGATAGATAAAGAGAAGTATATGTAGAAGATAGATAATGAGATGTGTATGTATTAGATAGTATGTAGATAATGAGAGGTACATGTAAAAAATAGATAATTAGATGTACATGTAGAAAATAGATAATGAAATGTATATGTATTACATAGTAGATAGATAAAGAGATGTATATGTATTAGTTAGATTAGATAGATAGATAGATGAGATATATATGTATTAGATAATGAGATGTATATG
This sequence comes from Rhinophrynus dorsalis, assembly GCA_037306005.1. Classification (NCBI taxonomy): domain Eukaryota; kingdom Metazoa; phylum Chordata; class Amphibia; order Anura; family Rhinophrynidae; genus Rhinophrynus; species Rhinophrynus dorsalis. Next base: position 58,814,752 of record CM074728.1, read on the forward strand.
TAGAAGATAGATAGAAAATGAGATGTATATGTATTATATAGATATATAATGATATGTATATATAGTAAATAGATAATGAGATGTAAATGTAGAAAATAGATAATGGGATGTATATGTATTAGATAGTAGATAGAGAATGAGATGTATATGTAGAAGATAGAGAGAAAATGAGATGTATACGTATTAAATAGATAGATATATAATGATATGTATATATAGTAGATAGATAATGAGATGTAAATGTAGAAAATAGATAAAGAGATGTATATGTATTATACAGTAGATAGAGAATGAGATGTATATCTATTAGATAGATAGATAGATAGATAGATAGATAGATAGATAGATAGATAGATAATGAGATGTATATGTATTAGATAGTAGATAGAGAATGAGATGTATATGTAGAAGATAGAAAATGAGATGTATATGTATTAGATAGATAGATAGATAGATAGATAGATAGATAGATAGATAATGAGATGTATATGTAAAAGATAGATAATGAGATGTATATGTATTAGATAGTAGATAGATAATGAGATGTATATGTAGAAGATAGAGAGAAAATGAGATGTATACGTATTAAATAGATAGATATATAATGATATGTATATATAGTAGATAGATAATGAGATGTAAATGTAGAAAATAGATAAAGAGATGTATATGTATTATACAGTAGAGAATGAGATGTATATCTATTAAATAGATAGATAGATAGATAGATAGATAGATAGATAGATAGATAGATAGATAATGAGATGTATATGTATTAGATAGTAGATAGAGAATGAGATGTATATGTATTAAATAGATAGATAATAAGATGTATATGTAGAAGATAGATAGGAAAATGAAATGTATATGTATTAGATAGATACACAGATAATGAGATATATATATGTATTAGATAGACAGATAATGAGATGGATATGTAGAACATAGATAGGAAAATGAAGTGTATATGTATTAAATAGACAGATATATAATGAGATATATATGTATTAGATAGATAGACAGATAGATAATGGGATGTATATGTAGAACATAGATAATGAGATGTATATGTAGAACATAGATAGACAGACAGACATAGATATCTGTATGGAGTCCTGGATGCCAATTAATATTGGTGAGGCACAAAAGATACACCACAGTAATTGTAGATGTAAACATGTTGATTTACGGTGTCAAAAAAACAAGCCCAGCTCACAGGAACTTGGTAGTTGATTTCAAGGTGCTCTTTATTCAATCAATAATTCAGCCATACGTTCGGCCTCTCTTTCACATTTATATTTGAGTTCTCATTCACTCTGTCCCCCCCCCCAATGGTCAGCAACATGGAGTTGTCCAGCTGTTGATGGACTACAATGCCGATTATCCTTAGTTAGCCAATACTTCAGAACAGCAATTAGTCCATCCGTAGTCCTTAGAGAGGCTCTAGGGGTCATGTACAGAACAATGCACAGCTGGGATGATGGGAATTGTAGTCCAACAACAGCTTCCCCATCCCTGATCTATAGCATATTAGAAAAAATGACATGTGTCATTAGATGAAGCTAGAAAACGACCTGAAGGCTTGAAGAGTAGTACCTTACATCAGGATGTTTATATGTATACGTGTAACAATTTGTTATACAATTTGAATTAGCTATCCCTTCATGTTATTGGCATATGTACCTGCTGGTTCTTGGGATGTGACTGTAACTCTACTGCTGTTTTCATTATTTTTATGTTGTGATTGCCTTTGAACATTCTCAATAAAGATTATTGGAAAAAACATGACAATTATATGAAGTTATTTTTTTTTTTTTAAATATATCTGATTTTTTTATCTTTTTCCCTGGGTTAACCACATTTCAGTACAAACTCCCACTCATTTACCTTAATTAAGTTCCACATGCAAAATGTCAGCAATTAGAGATGAAATCAATGCAGTTAATGGCAAAAAGATGCAGTTCCTGCATTTCAGTCCCCTGAGCCAATCTAGACACTTGTGTAACTGTTCATCCATCCACTTGTTTAATCTATAGAACTGCTTAACCTGAAGAACCTATGTGTCCTGATTTCCCCAGGACATGAAAATCTTGTTACAACGGACCTGTCACTTTAACACAAGTTTTCTGTAAAATAAATCATTTTTGAGAAGTAACTTTTATGTTTTGTGGAACTTTGTGTAACTTTATGGTAATTCCTTGCACTCTATGCTAATTAGTTATATTCTAGTCCATGCTCACCACTCATTGTGCTATTAGACACTCTCCCCTATGTGTGGCCTCTCCCTAGATTCATTCATAGCACCGTGTGGGGTAATACTGCCCTAGCTTAAAGGAAAAGTAATACTTCGTTTTATCTTTATTTTATTTTGTAGGCACTAAAGAAACATGAAGAACGATAGAAGTCTTGTCTCTCAAACCTTTATGGTTTGAGAGATATTCACAAGCAAAGTTTCCCCTCCTGCCCCTTTTACCTAGTGTAAGCCATCTCTTCTCAGATGTGGAATCCAGTCCATAGACCAGACAGATAAAAGAAGGGGACAATCTTCTTCCTATGAGAACAATGAAAGCCCTGCCCCCCTTGACAAGTTTTTCAGGTTTTTCCCTTATCTTAATTGAAGATTGTCCCTCTCTGCAGTCTACCTGGGCACCTCCCTTCTGATCTGGCTGAGCAGTGTTACATCAGTAAAAGGGGCGGGAGGGGGATACTTTGTCATTGAATTACTCTTGAACTATAACTCTGACAGAATTGAAATAACACTCTCCAAAGTCCAAATACTATGATGATTAATTAGAGCTGCTTTTATTATGAAACATTACTATCCCTTTAAAGGGGAACATTCATATGAGAAAAAGTTTTGCCCATGGGCTTAAATTAGCCCAATTACATTAGCCTTGGTATTTTTTTCAGTGTTTTCAACCTACTATTTAAGCTACGGAGAATTTAAATGTGCCACTTCCCCACTGTGTGGCACAATGGAGCAGGACTTCCAACCTCCCTCCCAGCTGCCCCAGGAAGTGTGTTCATACTTCTCTTCGTAGTTGTATTTATGTGGGCTAAAGTTACAGCAAGCTCTGTTTACCATACTACTGCGCATATATGTAAGTCCTTGCGTTTGTGTACTTCAATAGTTATGCGGAGATAAAGATCCCCCGCCTTCCCCTTTCTGGCCACCTCCCTCTGAATTTCAGATTGTGTCATGCGACTCAACGGCTGCAGAGATTGACAAACTTCAGTAAGTATAAGGGAAATCCTACCCCCTTGATAAAGGAGAGCAGGATTTCCCTTTGCTTAAAGGGGATCTCTGACATAGATGTAAGTAATGCTCATTAGTCAGAGGATTTAGTGAAAACATTTAAAACGTTCAAAAAAAAAAAAAAAAAAACATTATCTGCACAAAACTTAATGTTTAAAAAGTGCCCGACAGCCTACTTCCGTCTTATAGTACTGCCTCTGCTCCTGTCCCACTACCCAGCATCCTCCGATGACGGATGCTTTCTTTCTCTAAGCTGGAGCGATCTCATTGGCAGAGATCGATATCTGGCCAATGAGATCGCTCCAGCTTAGAGACAGATAGCCTCTGTCATCGCATGAGGGAGGGGAGCAGAGGCAGTTCCGCAAGCTTCGGCAAGCCGGAAGTAGGCTGCTGGGCACTTTTTAAACATTAATTTTTGTGCAGATAAAGTTGTTTTTTTTTTTTTTTTTTTTTAAATGAACAACGTTTTAAATGTTTTCACTAAATGCTCTAATGATCATTACTTATATCTATGTGAGAGATCCACTTTAATGAAGTTTGCCCCTCACTGCACCTGTCCTCACCAGCCTGCATCTTCAGTGTGACGTGTCTGAAAGGGGTGAAAATGTACGCTAGATGTTGGGGGTTTTTTTGGATTTTTTTTGTTTGGCATTATGTCTGTGTGTGTGTGTGTGTGTCATGACCATATTTCTTTCTTTATCTAGCTTAGGAGTAGGAAACCTGGGAGCTCCAGCTGTTGGAAACACATCATCACCACCAGCCAATGGCTTCCTGGATATGATGGACATTCTAGTCTCTAACAGCTTGCGTGTCAATGTTGTCTGCCCCTGGACTAGATGTTGTCCAATCTCATTTGTGGCTTCTTTCAAGTTTGCTGCAATCTCTATCTGTATAATTGGCATACAGGAAAGGGTCCCGAATCAACCCTTCTTCAATTAATTAACATCATAAACTAATTTATTTTCTTACAATTCACTAATGTAGCTTTAATTAACACTAACTCACTCATTTATGGTTGGTCTGTGCTGTCTTGCTGATTACTCCCGACAGTTGAACCTGGAGTCTGCTCTACTGTTCCTATGACCAGTATGTGTACAGACACTTTTGACCAAAAGGTCTATCATGTGCACGTCAATTGATCTATTGACACTTTTCCCTTAGGGAGGAGGAAAGACAGCCGAAATACACGTGATGGTGTGTGCTCAATAAACAGAGTAGATGACAACCTCTTGAATGCAGGTTTCCCTGCTTACTGTAAAACCTCAAGCTTGTTTTTTTCTTCTTAAAGGGATAGTAAACCCCACAAAAAACTGTAAGCCAAATTATAGAAATAATAAAAACATACTTAACTCCCTCATTCTCATCTCTCAAACCGTTATGGTTTGAGAAATATAAGAAAATAAAGACCTCCGCTCCCTCCCCTTTCTGCCTAAAGAGCTGTAAAGCTGTCAGGGGCAGAATCCGGTCGACCGACTGTAGGCGGCTCTTCAGGAGAGCTGTCAACGGGATATCTAACTACAATTACTTCATCGGTATGGTCTACAACGTATGCCTGGCTTGCAAGCACACGTTATAGACCATTCCGATTAAGTAATCATAGTTAGATATCTCGATGACAGCACTCCTGAAGAGCCGCCGTCTGGTCCCGGAAGCAGGATCTCATGACGTCTGCTGTACAGCAGACACATGAGAAGGGGGAGGGAGCGGAGACCTTTATTTTCTTACATCTCTCAAACCATAACGGTTTGGGAGATGGGAATGAGGGAGTTACGTGTGTTTTTATTATTCCTATCATTTGGCTTACAGTTTTTTGGGGGGTTTACTATCCCTTTAAGGGGCAGTATTTTCTAGGAAAAAGTGGCTCTTAATTTGTTTGCCACATTGATTTACCAAGATTGGAGTACTTCATAGAGCAGTCAGGTATATCTGTATTACCAATGTGTGTAATAGAAGGACTAACTAGGTATGTGTCCATCATATAGCAGTCAGGTATATATGCTTTGCATTCCTCTGACACTCAGAGGGTTAATACCTGACCTGTAGGTGTGTCCTGGAATGGAGCTGATACCCAGTGATCTAAATCATTTGTGTGTGTAAGAGGGGCTTACTTAGATAGATGACCTTCCTACAGTGGTCTGGTCCAATCCATCCGTGTGTCCATCCATTTATCTCTCTTTGTGCATTAAAGGGGAACTACCACCCCGCAAAAACTTAACCTGGATTGATTCTTCATCTGGCGACTAGCTGCTTAGTAGCGCTAGTCGCCAGAAATATTACCCGGTTCTGAAGATTTCGGGCTTTTTCTGACGGTCACCGGCCGGCTCAAAAGGGACTGACAGCGCAGGCGCACAGACGTCACTGTGACAAGACGTCCGTGTTTCCTGTTCCAGTGACCGTCAGAAAAAGGCCGAAATCTTCAGAACCGGGTAATATTTCTGGCGACTAGCGCTACTAAGCAGCTAGTCGCCAGATGAAGATTCAATCCAGGTTAAGTTTTTACGGGGTGGTAGTTCCCCTTTAAGGGCTAGATTCTATTACAGGTGCTAAATGTTACCACGTTTTATCTAACATTTACCCATTGAAGTCTATGGGGAAAACTGGAGATAAAAGCAGAGATAAAATTAGCACCTGTAATAGAATCTAGCCCTAAATCTGCAGATTCTTATATGCAGCGATCTCTAGTGAAGACTGCCTCTAGGTCTCACTTCCTCACAGCAAATAATAGGATTCAGTATAACTGAATGGAACTTAAAGATAGTAATGTTTCACAATAAAAGCAGCTCCAATTAATCTTCATAGTATTTGGGCCATGGAGAGTGTTATTTCAATACTGTCAGTGTTGTAGTTCAAGAGTAAATGAATGATTTACCGATGTAACACTGCTCACCTCAAAGCAGAAAGACTGACCAGATGGATCTCAGAAAGGGACAATCTTCAGTGATCATAAGGAAAAACCTGTCAAGGGGGCAGGGTTTTCCTTATACTCACAGTAAGAAGATTGTCCCTTACTGTGACTTGTCCGGTCAAGAGACCAGATTCAACATCTGAGGGAAGGTGGCTTACACTCGGTAAAAGGGGCAGGAGGGGGATACTTTATCATTTAATTACTCTTGAACTACAACTCAGTATTGAAATAACACTCTCCATGGCCCGAATACTATGAAGATTAACCACAGCTGCTTTTTTTGTGAAATATTACTATCCCTTTAAGGAATACATGTTATCAGAATGTAAACTGAAACAGTTACCTGTAGACAAAAACAGAGATCAAATAAAAATAAAGAAATAGCTGTACCTAAATCTAGTAGCTATACCCTGCCTACTTAGGTAAGTCCTTCTGTTATTCAGATTAAGAGCCACATATTCCTAGGGTAGATCGCCCCTTTAAAGGGTTAGTAATGGCTAACATTAACAAACCCTAATATTGTAAGTATTCCAAAAATTAACTAACTGGGACAAGTTCGATCTCTCAAACCTTTACGGTCTGAGAGATATAAGTGCTTAAAGTTACCCCCTCCCTCCCCTTTTCCAGACGTCAGCTGATGTCATGAGATCCCGGTCCCAGACCGGCTGGCGGCTCTTCAGCAGAGCTGAATGAGTGATATCGAAAAACAAGTACTTCAGTGGAAAGGTCTGCAAAGTGTGCCTGCAAACCAAGCACACTTTGTAGACCGTTCCGGTGAAGTATCTGTTTGTAGATATCGCTCATTCTTCCCTGCTGAAGAGCCGCCTGAGTCTCACGACTCAATTCCACGGCTGACAGCTTTACAGCTCATCAGCAAAAGGGGAAAACTTTAAGTGCTTATATCTCTCAAACCAGAGATCGAACTTGGCCCATTAAGTTTATTATTTGAATACCTACAATATTAGGGTTTGTGAAAGTTAGACATTACTAATACTTTAACACTTGAAGTCTATTTGCCGTATTTACCATATTTGCTTGAATATAAGGAGAGGTTTTGATTTTCAGATACTTTAGCCGTATATTCAGGTCGCTTTTTAGTTGGGCTGCCCACCACATAAGAACAAAATCCCATCCGGCAGGCGATCTAGTAGATCTTCCAACCATGTTATTTTCAATTATGTGTTTAACTCCCCAAAACTCTCAATCAGCAGTGCAGATCCTGAAGTAGTAGAGACCAGACAGAGTTATAGGGCACTTGTGGGCAAGAGGCCGCTATACAATGTAAAGGCTTTGTTATGGTCCAGGTATGAAAGCATTTGTCATGCTAGCCATGACAAAGGGTGCCAAGCTGTTTCAGAAGTCAGATGAACATTGATACAGGAAACCGTGAGTTGTCACATTGTATAAACTGTATCTATTATTGATCCGGTTTAATGAATTACAACTGTTGCATTCTGAGATTACAAGAATAAATTGTACCAACTACGAATTGGATTCTGGCCTCCAAATAGATAGATTCAACTAACCCTGGTACAGGGTTTGGAAAGTATATGCTTTTGTTATTTATTTTTTATGTGATGTACACTGATTTTTTTTAAACAATTTTTGTATTTTGGTAAGATTAGGACTGGATCCAGCAAATATACATTTCTATGTGGGTGATATACTCTCAGGGTTTATAGATTTATTTTGTATTTTACACAGTAACATAGTTGACAAAGCTGAAAAAAAGACATGCTTCCGTCAAGTCCAAAAAAACAAGAAAAAATGTGTATATTATTCAGGAGAATTACCAAAAGTAGATGATCTCATTGATTTCTGCTCCAATCCCTGAAAAACTATAATAAAACACTAAAAATAGCAACAGAAAATGCAGCTATAAGACACAAGATATATAATATATATTAATTATAAAAGTCCTCCAATCTTCTGAACGGTGAACTACAATTGAATAAATGCTGTTCGCTTCTATGGGTAGAGCCACCCACACACGATACAGAAAACTAGCAAAAAAGAGAGACAAAAAGCAGCGCAATGCTGCACCCAAGGCCGGATTTACAATAAGGCAGAGTAGGCATCTGCCTACAGTCGCCCACCACAGAGGGGCGCCTGTCATTTGGGTCGCTTTTTTATTTATCTATTTTATTTTTTTCAATTAGCCTCGCAATACCAATAATCCCCCCAACCGGCGCCCGCTCCATGTTGCCCTCACATTGCCCCCTCTCCTCCGTTGTCCATTTCCTATCTCCCTGGCAGGACAGGTCTGTGCCTCTTTTGGTACAGTCCTGTAGCTGCTGAGCTCCCTCGCCAGCTCTTTAGTAATGCAGAGCGCTGGGAGATGTCATCATCTCCCAGCGCTCTGCATTCCTGAAAAGAAGACCACGCAGGAGCTCCAGCAGCTACAGGACTGTGCCAAAGGAGGCACAGATGACAGATCTTTCCTGCCAGGGTGGTAGGAAAAGGAAAACGGGGGGGAGGGGAGACAGAGTGAGGGCAACATGGAGATGGTGGGGGCAATGTGGAGCTGATGAGGGGGCAAGTTGGAGCAGATGGGGGCCAATGTGAGGTCAACATGGAGATGGTGGGAGCAATGTGGAGCTGATGGGGGGCAAGTTGAGCTGATGGGGGCAATGTGAGGGCAATATGGAGATGGTGGGGCAATGTGGAGCTAATGGGGGGCAAGTTAGGGCCCATGGGGGCAATGTGAGGGTAATATGGAGATGGTGGGAGCAATGTGGAGCTGATGGGGGGCAAGATGGAGCTGATGGGGTGGGGGCAATGTGAGGGCAATATGGAGATGGAGGGGCAATGTGGAAATCATGTGGGCCAAGTTGGAGCTGATGGGGGCAATGTGAGAGTAACATGAAGCTGATGGGGGGCAAGTTGGAGTTGATGGTGGGCAATATGAGGGAAACATGGAGCTGATGGGGGCAAGTTGAAGGCAATATGGAGATGATGGGGGCAATGTGAAGCTGATAGGGGCAAGTTGGAGATGATGGGGGCAATGTGAGGGCAATATGGAGATGATGGGGGCAATGTGGAGATAAGGAGCATTGTGGAGGTGTCCAGTGGAGATGGCCAAGGTGGGGGCGCTTCAGATTTCTGTGCCTACAGGCTCCTGAGATGTAAATCCGGCCCTGGTCACACCATACCCAACATCAGCATTGGAAGAAACCCGATTAATTACAAACCCTTCAAAATATGGGCACAGTGTTAAAATGGGCCAGTGACTCCAAATATGTGGAGATAAACTCACGTAAATGCTTTTTTTTAACTTATTAACAGTAACAACGACATATGACTATATAGACAATAAAAATGTACATCAAATAAGTATTAGAGCAGCCTGATGAGTTTCGTAATGCACAGTTACTTCATCGGAGTACAAGTATATATATTTGTATTTTACTGGCAATACCTTAGTATAGAGATGAAAGAGTATGGAAGAAGTTGTTGGAGAGACATGCAGAAATCAATGCCTGTTGAAATGATCGAAAAGTTTATATATAAAAAAAATTATTATATTAAATTTGGCTGCCACAAAAGCTTTTTGATTCCACAGAGAGTCTGACATGACTTGGTTGTAATGTGTAGCCTAGAGTGCAAGCAAACACTATGATGAAGGGCAAATCCTATATAATAACTTGCTAAAACGTGTGTAACAACGCTGTCATGCGCAGTACAGCGTCCAGCTCTGTATCAACCGTGGCAAGGCAGTCTCTACTGCACATGACTGCCCCAGGACCGGCTGGCAGTGGCACTGTGGTCTGTGTAACGGGCTGTTCAACTAGTAATGTATAATACACCAGTAGCCTGATAAAGACACAACTAAAAACTCATGGGACTTTAGACATGCTAGTGCAAGCTTAATGTTACTCTGGGCAGAAGCATCACAATATCACTCCAGTACTGCAGATCATAGAGACACACATGGGCTAAAGCAATGGGTAAGAGCCCGTTTATATAGAACTTAACTTCCCCACACCATGAAATCAGTCCCCCAGAAACCAAAACATTCCCTGATATATGAGAGACTACCCCCAGCTTATAGTCATAATACAATTATTATGGGGAAGAATATTAAAAATAAGCGCAGGTGCCTGACCTCCAGTCTCCTACAATAAAGGATTTCTTTATAATGAGCTACATTTCAGAGGTAACATATCCTATGTAATAATTCGCTAGGATGTTTGTCTGAAGCCGTCATGCATAGTAGAGACTGTCCGAACACACGGAATGCTCGGAACACAGAATGCTGGGAGTTCTGTACTGGGAGCATTCTGTGCTTTCGGGCAGTCTCTACAGTGCATGACTGTTGGCGGCAGGACGCAGAGCAGGACCAGCTTCTTAACCCTTTTAGTGCCAGAGGGGTACACAATGCATTGCAAAGCAATGCGTTTCTTACCCCTCTGGCACTCAAAGGGTTAACATCGTCCAGACCTTGGCCCGTGTACACGGGCTTCTACACTAGTATATAATAAAGCTAGTTGCTACCTGCTTAATTATTGCAGGGTGACTTTATAGCAGGTGAAAGTTCTGCTTTAAGTATATGTATATAGCACGCCAAAGTGCCATGGCACCCTGTTTGGGAATCAGTGGTATATACTGTTGAACACGATCTCCAATCTCAGTTTTGCTTTCCTTAATTGTGGACTGGACCCTTTTGCAGATGAAAATTTGATTTTTGCTTTTATCTATAAACTAGTTTTAAAGTCCGCATACATGGGCCAACACTGGTGGCGTTGCAGTCATGAGCAATACTGACTGCCTGCGCCTCATACAAAGCGGGGAGCTCTGAATTCAGACCATAGTCCTCTCTGAGCATCTTCCTGTGCACAGAGAGGACTCCGGTCTGAATTCGGAGCACCCCGCTCCGTATCAGCCGTGGTGCGGGTAATCTGTACTGAGCATGACTGCAGCGAGCACAGCCTTCTCTACTGTGCAAGACGGCTTCTGACAAACATCCTTAGCGAATTATAATATAGGATGTCTCCTTAGATTTCAATGAAATCTGTGAGATAAACACAGTGATAAAATTAATCCCATACAATTATCCTTTAGGCCTAGTTGCAATAATATTTATTATAGCATGGTTACAGCATTTTTGCCCATATAACATTTACTAACGTCTGTCTTTTTTTTTTTTATAAAAATAAAAGTTTCTTGAATAAAAGTCTCCCTGGAAGAGATTCGTCCTCATGTTGGCGAGCTTGTAGAACTCTATGTCTGCAAGCTGAAAGTAGCGGTTATTAATATAATCCACGTAAATGAAAACAGTGACCCTATCTCTCTGATCAGAAGGTCACACAAGGTCGTTATGTCTATCAGTCTAACATCTGGATGATAGGAGCTCTTCTTTAGACACATTCTTATATTTCACATGAAAATAATTATGTGTTAACATAATATCATCCTTGGTGAACTGAATGAATGTGGCATTTGAAGCATTACTAGGAGGGGAGGGGGCTCAGCAATTTGTTGAATGCCTCTCTATATGCCTATGATTAAAGGGTTTAAAAGCCCCATTTAAAGGGAAAGTATATATATATATATATATATATATATATATATATATATATATATATATATATATGGATTTACTCTGCTGAGTAAAACAAGGGCAATTCCAATGCAATGAAATGTTTTATACAAAAGTTATTGCAACTAAAAGTTTATCATATTTATCTACAGCAATAATACTCACATTAATGTTTGTTTAAAAGTCAGTATATGTGTTTATAAATAAATAAAATACTTTGATCTTGTTATAATTCATTTATTAGCTTACACAAGGAGGTGTCAATAGGTCATGAAATAGCCTAAAAATTCTCGATAACGTCCCGTCCACCAGCCACGTCCAAAGCAACACCCCCTAGAACACAATTGCCCCTCTTTGGCAATTTGAAATGTTGGGGGGCATGTGTTTGGTGCAGGTTTATTTGGTATTTAAAGCGGAACTAACACGAAAACACCTACTGTACATCATCAGCTTTAGATTCTCCTGCTGGTCCGAGAATCTAAAGCTGATGACGTAAGTGTTTTCGTGTAGCAGGGGTGAGTTACAAGAGAGCCGATCGGCTCTGTGCTGACATGCGCAATGCGCTTTTCTGGGGGGAAGACATCATCAGGTACTTTTTGGAATTAACGGATTACTCTTTAATAACACATTTTAAAAAAAATAATAATTACACAGCGAGTTATCACGGATTGTAGCCCTCCAATTGAGGCTACATCTTGCAGGGGTGTTAGTTCCGCTTTAACCCTTTAGCTGCTGGTTTGCATTTATTTGGGGGGGGTTCTGACACTTTTCCTACTGGTTCAGTGTTTTTTGGGTATCCTAACATGTTCTAGTGATGTTTCATGTCTTTTAGTTTTACACCTTCAATTTCGTAAAAATTGAGTTAAAGGCGCACTTTACTGCATAGGCGCCATTGCTCCATTCACTCCTATGGGACTATACAATTTGGGACATATCTCTGCAATCATTTAACCCAGCGACTTCAGAGATGGCTCATTTTTCTTGACTTCCCTTGCTCTGTCATCCGGTTCATGTTCCTAGTGTGTTGGGGGGCTCAGGGGGCTTCTGGCACTGTTTGGGGTACTTTTCTGGGAAAACTACATTTCCCATGAGTGCTTGCTTCTCGTGCTCTTTTCTGATTGTCTCCCGTCGTGGCAGCCATTTTGTGATCTTTCCAGAATAAGTATCCTATGCAGGGCTTGGACTCTCCTTCTCTCCTCTGCTGATTAACCCTTCACCTGCCAGATAAGTCTATTTTAGCAATTCTCGGGTGAAACAAGTGAAGTCCCCAAATAAAAGAGAAAGCAAGACTTCTTCTTGGTAAATCTGCTTGCACTTGCCACCCGCTTCCTTCAATGGGGTTTCAGGACCTACCGCCTGCGGTATTGCCTTGTGAGGACCTTGAGATCCTCAGAGGGCATTACCATTGGCTGGAGGTTGAAGGTCAGGAAAGCCCATTGAAGGAAGTGGGCGGAAAGTGCAAGCAGCATGCCGCCCGCAGGGAAGATTTACCTAGAAGGAGTTTTGCCTTCTCTTCTATTTGGGGACTTCACTTGCACAAAGTAAGGGTTATTTTCAAAGCTGTTAGCGCCGGAGAAGGGAGGGAAGATATCTGCTACCGCTAATTTTTGTTTAGTAAGGGGGAAAACAAGGGTGCGTATTATACATAGGCATTCTTGTTTTCCCCTAAAATCTTAGGCATAATATACACCTGTGTATTATACACAGGTGCGTATTATACCTGAGATTTTACAATATTTATTTTTACTGAAAAACAGCTAGTACAACTTATAGTCAGATTGTAATTCTTTGTAATAATATACATTAAATAAATAAATATAAATATATATATATATATATATATATATATATATATATATATATATATATAAACTTGCTTTAAGGTGACAGGCAGGTAATTTAGGGAATTTTCATTCATCCCTTATACAGCAGTTTTTTAGCCCCACTGGGAACAAGAGAATTTCTTCTTTGATACATATGTTGTAATGAATTTGCTTCAGATTTCCTGAATTTTACCTTAAAATTGATGTGCCATGACATTTAATGCAATTTCAATATGCAATAAAAATATTAATATAAAAGGGTGAAAAGTAGTATTTAAAGATGTATATAAAACTTTGAATATATTTGGGAGGTGGAGGCCCTCACTCATATATACATATAATATCAAAGTGACTATATAAAAAAGTGACTATATAAACAATCTTGTCTACAGATCTAGACACAGGGTGAATAAAACTGACCATATAGGATCCCTAAAACACAAAGGTTTTTTTTAATGTTCATGGTTTATAAAAAAAAAATTTCATTTGTATAGAAATATTTTAAGGATTTAGTAAATAATACATATAAACCAAAAAAATTAAAAAAGTAATGAGTAAACAATTTATTTCTTTTTAAGGATAATAATTGAAAAATACAAAGGCATAATATACTAAAACGATTGTAAATAGTTACATTTATAAATGTACATGAATAATCCAAACACAACTACAATATTTTAGTAAAATAGTAATAAAAAAGTATATTATATATATATATATATATATATATATATATATATATATAGCAAGATGTCCGCGCTCCGTCCTGCCTGTCACCCATGTAAGAGAGCAGAAATAGATTAAATAAGGTAATTATTCTGGCGACTAGCGCTACTAAGCAGCTAGTCGCCACATGGGGACTTAGTGAAGCTAAAGATCGTGTTGGGTGGTAGTTCCGCTTTAAATTGATGATAGGTAGGCTTAGGGCCAAAACCTCTATTCCACACCTTGTGGATTTGCTATGGCTCATTTACCTCAATGTCCATCATGAAGACATAAAATGATTATTATAGTTTGTATAAATACAATTTTCATTGTAGAAAAACTGGCTAGTGATCCAGTGTTCAATATCAAACATTTGATACAAAATGGCTCTCAAGTCTAGGTGAGGTCCTGAGCATAAAAGCAGAATTAATCCCTCAGATTCAATGGAGACCTCCATAGCATCCAAGGGACTCATTTACGGGGAAATCAAGAAGTCTGAAAACTATCATCTATTCTTGCTTTCCTTCTACAATTCACCGTCGATGCTAAGAAGTCATTATTAAAATAAGAACATTTTAAGGCTAATATTTAAAAATAAAAAAGTATCAAAAAGTGACATTTGTGTTGATTTTATTTAATATCATCTCAAATATAAAGTAACCTTGTTGTGAATTAGAGCCCTGTGCAGTCCAGGATATGTAGTCAACAGAATGATGGTCCATTCAGCTGAAAAAAACCCTTCATGTGTTGCAAATATGGCTGTGAATCCTGTCATCAAAGTCAATGACAATTTTGCTCTGGCTTCAAAAGGACATATAAAATGGACATAGAAAATAGAGCACTCACGAACCCGCAATAAAGCATCAGCCAGTCCTCATTATAAAAATGATACATGTTTATTAGAAATCTTCTTTAAAACTTCTTAAGTCCCATACAGAAACAACGGAGTATGCACGTAGACTTTAGAAACAGTCCACACCTAACGCGTTTCGTAACAGAGTTACTTAATCATAGGCAAGGTGTAATCCGCCAAATGGTATCATTATATGCATTTAAAAATGTTAGCATAGCCAATCCTATTGTAAAACAGGTAATCTCACTAACGGTCCAAATCCCGCTTCTATCAAGCTTGGTATAAACAACTACGGAGACTCCATAGGAACAATAATGGCAATGTATATAGATACAATGTAACGGAACAGTGGCCACATAGGTTAAAACATAGAACTACAATTACACAATAGATATAAAAAATATCAAGTATAGATCCATTCAACAGACAGGAGTGACTGTTTATATATGCATACATAAGAAGATTGTAGCAACCCTTGTCATCAATTTGTATAATTTTGCTCTGGCTTTAGCCTCTGCATGAGGGAAGATTGTAGAAGCCTGAAAACAGAAGAATCTATTAGAGCAACGTAACAGCATTTTCACCCAAAAATTAATATCAAATAATATAACGTGTACAAATAAGTTTGAGTGTTTCATAGATCTCCAACACATTGCTAGGCAAGCTTTTGTAGACATCCAAGAGGATATGTTATGTCTGCTATAATGATAACAACTGCCACTTACCTTACTATGGTCAGAATGTCTAATGGCCCCTATGAATCTCACCCTTGTGCCTTTTTTCAAAAGATAACATCTTCAATCAGGCCTGTATGTCAAGTCCACAGAGGTGGACATGACAGTTGCACCTGGTAATCTTAACTCTCTGAGTGCCAGAGGGGAACGCAACACATCGCCTTGCAATGCATTGGATACTAGGAATATTCAAAAACGTTATCTCTTGAACAAAAGGCTCAAAGGTAAAATTCACAGAGGCCTTTAGGTAAGTGGGGTTTATTATTAAAAGGCATTCATTCTCCTTTAAAACTTTAATTACATAATTTGTTTCTCTTTAAATACATCTTTAATAGTGTAGCTTTGTTTTCCGATTGGTGATTGGTGCCTTTTTTTTTTTGTAGAGTTTTGAATATTTTATTTAACCATTTGCGTGCTGGAGACAATACCTCTCCGGCACTCAAAGTGTGTATAAAATATTCTACATATTATACAATTATTCTGTATAGTTGACAGAATTACAAAACTGGCTGAAATTTTCAGAAAATGAGGGAAAACATGGTGGATATGTTCCATCTCTATTTCATTTTGTGTGTCTCTGCTCTAAGTAGGGTGACCACACGTCCCGGAATGCCTGGTACTGTCCCTTATTGGAGGTCTGTGTCCCGCGTCCTAGATCCCCACACCGGGACAACAAGAGTCCCGGAATGGAGCAACCAAGCCGGCACCCACAGCCTACCTACATAGCGCAGCACGCTACAGTCCAGCCAGCCAATGAAATGTATTTGTTATATGGTCAGCCAACCAATGAGGACCATATAGCAAATAAATTTCATTGGCTGGCTGGACTGGTGCGTGCGAGACAGCTGGGATGGCGTTGGTATGCTGGCGCAGCAGCGCTGCGAGTGAGGCTGAGGTCTGAGTCCAGTGGCTGAGACTCCAGCCAGCTGACACACAGTAAGAGTTCCCACTAGGGTGACCACATGTCCCGGAATGGCAGATTGGAAATGTGGTCACCCTAGCTCAGATGTGCTGTTGTTGCAAGCAGCAACACAGTCAATCTACTCCCCAGTTTGCCCACTTTCTGGGCTTGTCATGAGGCAGCTGAAGCCACTTTAAGACCCCCTCGTAAGAAGTGAAAACATCACGCATGAGTGGGCATTTGCATAACTGCACTGTTACACGCACATACGCATAACCGCTAGGTTATATGTGCATCCGCATATCTGCAAGGTTATATTCGCAGGAAAACAACCATCACGTTGAAAGTATATAATCAACCTAATATTCGTATTTTTATATTCGAATAATTCAGTTATCATTGTAACATTACCATTTTGCATAGTATTATGTTAGAAAGCGGCATTAATTGTTTTGTCTTTGATAAATAAAGTATTTACTGCTCTGATGTAGACAGCACAATGCCTAGGTTGCAAAAAAAGGCACAAAACCTGGTTCATACAAAAAACTTGCCCACAGACTTATAATATTCTTTTAGGAGAGACATACGAAGAGAAATGCAAATTTCTCTCCAATGGTGCAAAACATTTAGAGACCTTGTTTGCATTCAAGCCCTATTTAAATGAATTGGAATTTGTAATGGTCCACCTACGGCATGGTTGTTAACCCCTAAATTGCTCTAGTCCTTACTAGATCAAAAATACATATTGGTCAGTGAACTGATTTGCTCTGCTTATTTATATGCTCAGAAATGCTTCACTAGCATCTTATCTTCCACACGATTACACTAGAGAGGGGAGTTCAAACCTGTCCTCAAGCTCCCCAAACTGTGCATGTTTTTAGGATCTCCTCCGCTAAACAAAACTGAACATCATCGGGCAGATCCTTCGGAATGACTGAACCACTGATTGATTCACTTGGGTTCGTGTGATGAGATCCTAAAAACCTGTAACGTTGTGGGCTGTGGCCATGTTTTATCTCCCGGCTTTTGTGTATACCGAAATTAGGGGCAGAGGAAAGACTTTCCCATAAACACCCATTACAAGCATCAGAAAACCAATTATTTACCACAGATTGCTTGGTACATAGGCATTTGGCAGGTGCTTCACAAAAGACTGGGGTTCAATAAAGGGATTCAGTAGTATGATCGGTAATGTAGAAGTAAATTAGCAGATTTTGATTGTTCGTGATTTGAATTCAAATAGCAGCCTGATTCTTTTTATTGAACCAATACAAATCCGTAAATTAGTCTTAATTTTCGGCCTCAATTAACATCTCTATAGACTAGACAGGATTTTTATGTGCGCTAGTCAATAACATATTTCAGGTGCAATTCAATAAACCAAAAAGTTTCAATTCTGGAGCAGACACTGCACACACTGTAGAAGACAACTAAACCATACCTCCCAACATTTCAAATTGCCAAAGAGGGACACTTGTGTTTTAGAGGGTGTTTCTGGGGGCGAGGCATTACCAAGAATTTTTAGGCTATTTTTTGACCTACTGACACCTCCTTGTGTAACCTAATAAATGACTTATCTATTTGAGTGCCAGAGGGGTACGCAACGCATTGCTTTGCAATGCGTTGCGTACCCCTCTGGCACTCAAAGGGTTCTAACAAGATCAATGTATTTTATTTACACAGACTAATTTATAAACACATATACTGACCTTTAAACAAGCAATAATGTGAATTTTATTGCTGTGGAGCAATGTGATACACTAATGTACACACCACACAGTCTGATCTCCTATAGAGGGACATCAGGGTGGGAAAGAGGGACAGAGGGATTTGGATCTAAAAGAGGGACTCTCCCTCCTAAAGAGGGACACTTGGTAGACATGCTAAACATTCCCAAAATTTGCAGTGGGTCTTTTTTTGAGAGTTTTAACTTTTCCTATATAATGCAGCTGGCTTGCATCACAATTGCAGCTTTCAAATGCGAGCGGTAAATTAGGAGCAATGTCACACTTTCTAAAAACAACACCCCTTTTTATCGCCTGGCAGACTCATACCTCCCAACAATTGCCAAAGAGGGACACTTGTGTTTTAGGGGGTGTTGCTGGGGGAGTGGCTGGTGGTTGGGGCATTACCGGGGATTTTTAGGCTATTTCATGACCTATTCATACCTCTTTGTGTAACCTTATAATTGACTTATAACAAGACCAAAGTATTTTATTTACACAGACTAATTTATAAACACATATACTGACATTTAAACAAACAATAATGCAAGTTATATTGCTGTAGAACAATATGATACACTTATCTACACATCTCTCAGTCTGATCTCCTAAAAAGAGGGACATCAGAGTGGGAAAGAGGGACAGAGAGATTTGGGTCTAAAAGAGGGACTGTCCCTCCTAAAGAGGGACACTTGGGAGGTATGCAGACTTTTTCAGATGCGCGAGAGAGCAAAGACTGAATATCCATGCACGGTTGGTTCAATAAGACTAAGCCGTTAATTTGTTGCATGTGTACTTTCCACTTGATTCTTTGATCCCGCAATTTTATTGAACCTCATGCAAAGAGCCTTCTCCACAAAACAGGAGCAAAACTAGCTGCTCGCTAGAGAAGCAATGCTTTGTAGACTTATATAGTATTCAAAGGGTTAACAGATTAATTTAAATTAATGGGACAGTAAGTTGCTCCAGAATGGTTATTCTTGGTTTCTGTGCCTATGTCAGCATGGAATTGCATTCGTAGATTCCCCCCACTGTCTTAGAGGATAGAAGGGAGAAAGGGTGATTGAACCCTTCAAAACAGATTATGTTATCAGCGAAATCCCCATGCCTATGTTCTGGTCATAGACTTCAATGTGCTCAACCCCTGTCCGTCATCCTCAAAATAGAAAGACAAATTCTTTGTATTGGGGCGGGCAGACCTGCAAGGGAGTACTCTATTACTATTGATCCTGTGAAGGGTCTCCCAGTGTGAAACTTCTTTTAATTACCCAGCTTGGCAATTCATGGTAAACGGGCCCCATGCAGACTCACCCTCCCCTGTCAGGAAAAACAGCCTTTTCTTTGCACCTACTGAATGTACTAACTTTGTTTTCAATCCAATGCCTGTGTGAATAGGCTGGCTCCTCCTTAAGCCTACTGGTGTTGGGAGTAAGTTAGGCATGCTCTAATCCTGTCCAATAATGAGGTGTCATTAGCTCGGCCACCTTTTAACTTCCATCCGCTGTTCAATTGAACTAAGGCAATCATTAAAAAAAATAAAGTTTTTACAGACGAATCCTTTTGCTTCAAAAGCTGGCCCACCAGTCTTGCAAAAGGTCTGCTGACAGGCTGCCAGCCTCCTCGCAGCTGCGCCCACCCCGCTTTAGAGCACCCATTATTTTTCGTGATTATTCCTCTTTGTATAGCACCAACAAACACAACAGCTTAGATGTCATCGTTCTTATTTGTCTTCATAGATCTGCGGCCTATTGAATTTCTATTGCCTTTTAGTTGACTAAAAAAATACACATAAAGAAAAAAGAGAAGCAATTTTCAGACAAACCGTCTCTTGATCTGAAGTCCACTGCATCTATTAGCTTGTCTGTATGTGCAAAAAGAGAACAGGAGCAATTTTGAGGCAATCTAACTGGATCGTGTGTGGGGGGGGGGGTGATGTAAAATTCATCATCGATTTAAATGGAGTTTTTAACCCCTTGAAAGCTAGAGAGCCGTGGAATATCTGTCTAGCATTCAAGGTGTTAAAAGTCCCATTTGGAATAACAAGAATTTTGGATTTTCGTATTTTTTCCTTATGATGTGATTGATTTGTTCCAAGAATTTGCCAGTGACCCATAATATACAAGGCCAACATAACAAAACATATTAAAGAAGGCTCCAGGACCTTAAAAGGGAACCTTACCATTAGGATGTGTGGCTGTCAATTTATTTAACCCTTTAACAGGGGAGTAGAAAACAGGGGGTGATGGGAGGACGCATCTCCCCCAGGAAATCATGCGGGGGCAGATAATGTAGAAATCCCCCCGCCCCCCCACAGGCACCAGGTGCACCGGCCCGGGGGGCGCAGGCGCTGGGTGACTGGCAGGAGGGGAGCGTACTGCCAATCACCTCCTTGTTGAGTGGCCGAGCAGAGCAGACCACGGGTAGAGGAGCTTCTGTATCCTCTACCCCGATCTGACAGGAAGCTGCTCACTGAGCACAACGAGCAGCTTCCTGTCAGACCGGGTAGAGGATAAGAAGCTCCTCTACCGCGCTCTGCTCGACCATGCTACAAAGAAGGTACAGAAGGGCTGGAGCCTGAGGGCAAAATGATACACAGGGGACTGGGGGGGGTAAAGATACCCAGACAGTAAAAATGCTACCCCCAGATTTGTTGGGGTTCCTATGCCTCTGCCCTTTAAGTGCCAAAGGAATGTACAAAACACTGTGAAGCAATGCACTGCATACCTCCCTTGTCCATAAAGGCGTAATAGAAGTACTTACCTAGGTAATCCTGCTTCACATAGCAGCCAGTTATATCTATGTATTGTTTTTTTTATTACAACTCTGTTTTAAGCTATAACTGAACACTTACATTTTACCATCTTGAGAATGTTTACATGACCCTGTAGAATCATGGGTGAGGTTTCTCCCTATCTCTCTAGCCAGTCCTGCCCATGTTTCTAAAGAACCATGTCAGGAATCTCAGAGCAGTAAAATATCCTACAGATTACCACAGAGTTCAGATGCAGAAAAAAATAAAACAAATATGAAGTACAGCTGCATAGGAAGGTTCTTCTGTTAAATAAACAGAGGCTTTTCTCAATAATATGTATAGATTGGAGAATATCAATGAGAGGGGGAAATTATTGAAAACGTCATTTATATTTATTTAGAAAATGTTTTACCAGGAAGAATACATTGAGATTTATTGGCGTATTCCCAGCATCAGAACTCCATTGTCCAGAACCTGTCGCCCTCATACCGGTCTGTCCATCTCCTATTATCCTCCAAGACTGTTAGCTCCTTGGGACGCAGCCCTTTTTTCCTATAACCTATTGAATTTATTGTATGTTGCCCTTCTGCAAGGACGTTGGAACAAATGCACGAATTCAACAGTGCAACCCCACTGATGTTAGTTCTATTGCCAGTGCCTCCTTATGATCACTGTAGTACATACTGGGGGAGAGTCTCCACCATCATTACAATTTAAAGGCCGGCAAGCTCCATATGGCATCACCATAGAACAAAAAACACAGAGATATTGGGTGCCCTGCCCAATAGTGCCTGTAAATGCCACAGATAACCAATATCCAAATATAATAGGAAATATACTCACAGTTGGAGTTGCTGGTTGAAGGCTTATACCAAAACCAGCTTTCAAGCCAGTGAGGAGATTTAAATCTGTCCCCAGTCAGATGTCTCCAGCACTGTATCAGATGGTAACCAATATCCAAAAGTATAGAAATATTCTCAAAATAAAATAGGCTGCTGAATGTCTAAAAACATCCTATATAATAATTTGCTAAATGGTGTGTAACGCCGCGTCATGCGCAGTAGACACTGCTGCGCGTGCTGCAGTCATGCGCAGTAGAGACTGCCCACAGTGCTCGGGCACTCTCTACTGCGCATGACTGCCCCGCGACCGGGTGGCAGTGGCACTGTGGCCCGTGTAACGGGCTCTTCAACTAGTTTATTATATAAAAAATAAAAAAACAAACCAATTGTAGAAAAATATATATTATACCTACTATAGGCCAAGACTCCCTTAAAGGGATAGTAATACTTCGTTTTAACTTTATTTTATTTTGTAGGCATTAAAAAAACATGAATAATGATATAAGTCTTATCTCTGAAACCTTTATGGTTTAAGAGATATTCACAAACAAAGTATCCCTTCCCTGTTCAACCAGATCAGAAGGGAGATGCCCAGGTAGACTGCAGAGAGGGACAATCTTCAATTAAGATAATGGAAAAAGCTGAAAAACTTGTCAAGGGGGGAAGGGCTTTCATTGTTTTCATACAAAGAAAATTGTCCCCTTCTGTTATCTGTCCTGTCATACAACCAGACTCACATTTGAGAAGAGATGGCTTACACTAGGAAAAAGGGGCGGGGAGGGGAACTTTGCTTGTGAATATCTCATAAACCATAAAGGTTTGAGAGATAAGACTTATATCATTCTTCATGTTTTTTTAATGCCTACAAAATAAAATAAAGTTAAAACGAAGTATTACTATCCCTTTAAGAAGCTGGTTATGACAGAATCGTATTGGAACTTTAGGTTGGATACAATGGTGCCAAGGGGTTTGAACAAAGCCTGCGATGTAGCTTGGTGATCCTAGCAGGATATTAAATTTTCTTACCATTCACAGTCTCTTTTTTTTCCTCTCACAACTAATGGGGAAAACACTAAAAACACAGCTAAATGGGGTTTATATACCTTAAATATAGTATGTAAAACCTCATTGTGTCCCCGTTGTGAGCCACAACAAAATGGAGGTAGGATGCCATTTCCTTTACTCATTGGTTAATACATTGCATTAAACAAGGAAGAGAAAAGGGACACCACAAAACATCTACATACTGTCTCATTGTACTCTCTGTGGTGCTAAATTTTGTTGTATGTAGCAAAGTAAATTGACCTTAGACAGGTGTAGGGAAAAAAAAGTTATTCCAGCACCTGATTAAATGAGAAATTAAAGTTGCACATTTACCCCAGTGTGTGAAGTCATATAAATAAAATTGTACACACACAGATAAAAGTTCAGAAGACAATTTTTCAGGTTTAAAGGAATAAAAGTACAAGAGCACATGAAGAAATATTATGAATTGAAAAATAAGAAAAATGTAAGAATAAAGCCTCTATATGAAAAGCCCGATAGGTAAATGGAATAGCCTCCCGGCAAAAGTGGTAGGGTCTAAAACCGAAAATGAATTTAAAGGCATAGTAATGTTTCAAAATAAAAGCAGCTCCAATTAATCCTCATAATATTTGGGCCATGGAGAGTATTATTTCAGTACTGTCAGAGTTGTAGTTCAAGACTAATTGAATGATAAAGTATCTTCCTCCTGCCCCTTTTACCTAGTGTAAGTCACCTCCACTCAGATCTGGAATATGGTCCTGGGACCGGACAGCTCACAGCAAGGGAAAATCTTCTTACTGTGAGAAAAATGAAAATCCTGCCCCCCTTGGTTTTTCCTTATGCTCACTGAAGATTGTCCCTGTCTTGCTGCTCTGAGTTGAGCAGTGTTACATCAGTAAAAGGGGAAGGAGGGGGATACTTTATCATTCAATTACTCTTGAACTCCAAGTCTGACAGTATTGAAATAACACTCTCCATGGCCCAAATACTATGATGATTAATTGGAGTTGCTTTTATTTTGAAACATTACTATTCCTTTAAGAACTTTTACGATAGATATGTAGGTAGTTCAGTGATTCTCAATAATAACTATATATTTATGTATATATTCTCTTAATTCCTACTTTGACAAATTACCTATAATATGATAGGTTCGCCCTTAAAGCGGAACTTTCAGATCTTACAAAGTCGTCGTGCATTTGTTAAACGCGTGGCGACTAGCTTGGAAATAGATGTCTTACCTTTAAAAAAATAGCAGAGTGTAAAGTAATCCTTCCTGTTTGGAGACAGGAACCCAGACATCAGGGCAGACATCTTGTCAGCATGCCTGCGCTGTCAGTCCCGGTCTCCATTGAGTAGCACTGCAGTGCACCATATGGTTACCGGAAAGGACTGACGGTGCAGGCTCGCAGACTGCACTAACCTGCCCATCAGTCCCAAAACTTAAAGTTCTGCTTTAAAACTCTAGAGTGTGAATTAGGTTGTCTTTAGTAGGCACAAACTGAACTGCAGGACTAGTATGTGGCTAGACTAGATGGGGCCAATTGGATCTTATCTCTCAGCAATTGGCAAGTCTTCATCTCTACCTTATTTTATCGACTTCTAAGGATCTGCTGTTATCCTCATTTGTCTGATACTGGTGTTTATTTATATTGCATTGTGCTTTTCTCCATTGAAGAGCTGTCCACATATCTGAAACTTGATAAATCATATTTTGTAACACAAAAATTCTTACTAGTGTAAGGCAAAAAAAAGTTTTGTAAAAGCCAAATTAATGTTCTCACTCAAATGAATAAAAGATGAGAAATTAAGGCTCAGAGTCCCCCCCCCCACCACATCCTATATAATAATTTGCTAAGGATGTTTGTCAGAAGCCGTCACGTGCAGTAGAGACTGCCTGCATGGTCCCAGGAAGGTGCGCAGAGAGGACTACAGTCTGAATTCGGAGTGCCCGCTCCGTTATCAGCCTCGGCGCGTTCGGGCAGTCAGTACTGCGCATGACTGCAGGAGGCCAGTGACAAGAGGATCCGGCCACCAGCCGAGGTTGCTGGATGGCACTGTGGCCCTTGTACACTGGCTTTTCAACTAGTGCTTTATAAATAACAACCCATTGTGATGTTACTCAAGTAATGCATTATGTATGGAATCAGTTTGCCATTGACTATAATTCAAGTATTTGCATTTTCTATTATAGACATTTTTTAAATAAATTCAGTAGGATTTAATTGATGGCAGACTGCTGCTCGTGAATTATTAACTTTCTTATCTGTAAAATATTAACTTTACACTTAAATATATCAGGAACATGGGCACTTTTTTCACTTTAATCTGATACAAAGAGTACCACACAAGAGCTATCTATTTGAGACATTTGGTGCCTGAAAATTCTGTAAATTTTGTTGCAGGTCTGACGTAAAAATTGTGATAGCAACATCCATATCCTTAACATGCAAAACTACTAACCAGGAAATTTATAATCCCGGTTTTCACCAAGAAGTTAAAAATATTTGAAAATCTCCAATTAACAGAACAGCTGTTTAAATTTTAACTATGGCAACTGTGCTACCATAATAAATGCACATTAAAAAGCATTACATCATAAAACATTTTGCAGAGGTTGAGGTTAATTTAAACCACCACAATAATTTGCTTATTATACCCTATTTCAGCTGTATCCATCCTCCTGTTTATGTATCCACCTGCATGTACATTCACCTGCCAATCCACTTTTCTGCTAATACATGTACCCTCCCATTGCCCTCTCAATTTGTCAATACATCCACCCACACATCTGTCTGTGTTCCATATAGCCACTAAATGCTTGACACATCTACAACTAATTGCTTCACAGTTAGTGCAAAGTTAAACATATAGAAGCATCACAACATTTTAAGCTTATGTTAAATTATTCATGGAATGTTGTATGAATACATTTAGGCCTCTTTCATGCAGGTAACAGAACAGATGCAGCACCCTGCGACAACTCTATCACCAATCTAACTTCACTCACCTCTCTCCTGCGTGCCATCAACAATATAGAGGCAGGAGAGGTGTGACTTGCAGCTGGCCCATGTGAGGCCAGACAATATTTCTGGATGTTGCCCATGTGGGTTGGCCATTCATTGGAGGTTGCAATGAGCTGCTTCGTTGTCACCTGTGTGACTATGGCTATAAGATCACACAATATTAAGTTCTTTAACCTACAAAAGCTTAAGAAAATACTGATCTTTCACACCTTGCTCACAGGCAGAGCATATTCTGTTTGTATTGTATTGTACATCCCAGATCATCACAAAGAGGGAATCAGAGGATTCCAAACAATGTTGCACTGTGCTTGTTTTTTTTGTTTGTTTTTTTGGGTGGTGGGGCGTCCACCAGTAAGACCTGGGTAGATGTGAAGCATTGCACTGGATACCTTTCTAGCATTCAAGAGTTAAAATCCCCATATGAAATAAGTTTTTTTTAATTTTTTAGTGCAGCTGGTTTAATAATGCCACTTTTGTTTTGGAAAAAAAAGGTCCAAAGAGCTTAATCTACCACAGAGTGGGATACTGTATCTCACGCTTCACCTGAATGAACTGGAAATGCCTATGTGTGTGAATAGGAGAGTGTGTGCCTTTGTGAACGTTCGTGTGTGCATATCAGATAGAATATACACACATACAGATCCTTTTGGCTAAGAGTGTTATCGACAAGCTGCCATGATCACCACCTGTTCCCTAATGTGAGATCTTTTTACCTCTCTCCCTCTGCCTTGTCTTGTCTTGCAACCAAAATAAAATAAGTTGTTTTAAGAAATGCATGACTGTTTTGACCTCTATCTATTTCTGCTTGACCCCTGATCTCTTTTCCCCATGACCCTGATCTTCAGAGTGACACAGTGATGGATGGCCCAGTCTGCATGATTTATGACATCCCTTAATATTTGTAGAGCAGCCTGAATCTAGTACGCCAGAGGAGACAGAAGAAAGAAGCAGGGGAGGGATGTTATCAGAGGGTAAATAGTATATGCGAATTGCCAGCCTTTCACTACTGGGTGTGCGAGGGCATAGGGTGGCCTCTCAGTGTCCAAAGTGATTAATGTGCGATCGCTAAGATTAAATTGGCCCAGGCTAATGATAACTAACTAGTCAGTACTGACCTTTTGATGACGATATGACGAATAGGAGGCACATTTTCATTGTCTGGGTGTCTATGTGATCAGAGGAGGGTACAAATTTATTTGTTTACAGTGGGGCTCATTTTTCGGAATTTTTCATCTTGTATTCCTTAAAAGATCCATCATATCTGTAGAAATGAAATGAGAGCTGAACTGAATGTTATTGTCATACCTGGTTATGAAACCAACAGAGCATTTTGCCATAATCCCAGAGTAGTGCTGCATGTTTGCTTCCTTTTATTGAATGGGAGGAACGGGTGATGCATGAGAGGATATTCTGTATCTAATTAAATGTTAAAGGGGAATTGTAACCCCGAATTAACTACCTCTTAATTTGTTTAACAGAAGGACTTACCTAGGTAAGTGTCCTTTATGCAGCAGCAGGTATATCTGTAGTGTTTTTTTGCATTTAAACTCTGTTGTTGTCTATCAACGGATAGAAACATTTTACTACAATCAGAATGTTTGCCTGGTCTTCTATAATCATGGGTGGGGCTCTTTTTCTATGGTTTCAGTCAGCCATACTCATGATGTTAAAGGGCAGGGCTCTCTATGACTCTAGCCATGCCTGCCCCATGATTCTAAAGGTCCAGTAACTCTTCTGAACATGGTAAAACGTCCCTGTTCTTTTATAGGCTAACACAGAGTTTTTATGCAAAAAAACAAATAGATGACACCTGCCTAAGTAAGTCATTCTGTTAAACAAACCATCCATTAAGACAGTGGTTCTCAACCTGTGGGTCGGGACCCCTTAGGGGGTCGAATGACGATTTGCCAGGGATCACCTAAAACAATCAGATATTTATATTCGAATCATAACGGTAGCAAAATTTCAGCAATGAAGGAGCAACAAAGATAATTTTACTGTTAGGGGTCGCCACAACTTGGGAAATTTTATGAAAGGGTCGCGGCACTAGAAAGGTTGAGAACCGCTGCTTTAAGATGTCACTGTCCACTGATATGTAGATGTTCTTCTCATGGAAATGTGAACACTCTGATGCTGATTGCTGAGACATATTTGGTTAATGGTTGGAACACTGAAAGCCAAACAGGAGCAATTTTGGAGAAAATATTCTGCACCGTAGGGAACAAATACAAGTGCCATAATTCCATTGAGGTAAATGGGACTTTTAACCACATGAGGGCTAGCAATGTCTCAGATGGATTGCTTTACAGTGTGTTGGAACCTCTCTAGATTTCATGGTGTATGAAAAGTAATTTAGATCAGTGGGGGGGGGGTTTCTCCACCATGACAGGTGCAAGTAAACTGTGAGATTGCCCCCCCTCCCCATGCATTGAGAAAAAGTGCGCGATGCACACAGACATACACTGGCAAAGTGGTCATGGCATTGCCAGTCTTATTTTTTTTTTCTTTTTTAAGTTTGCAAGTCAGGGAGAGAGGATTCTGCAAATGGGGGTTAAGTTTATTATGCAGCGAGGAGGATAAGGCAAATGTTATAAGAGAACAAAGCCTGCATTGTGTGATACGGCTAATGGGAGTTAGAAGAGGTGTGGTGTGTAGCTGTTTGTATCTGCTTGCATCCTACATGGGAGCGATTCATTTGTTAAAGTATGATGCGTGTGGACAAAGGCAGTAGGTGTAAAACAGTTAATGTGAGATTGAATGAGAAGGTGCGATGGTAAAGAGGAGGAGGGTGTGCAGGTATTGTGCAGTGAATGAGAGACAGAGAGCATGATGTGGCAAATGAAGATAAAGTGGAGGAGTGTGTGAATTGCGAAGGGTACTAAGAGGTGAATGTGAGACCATGATGCTATGAATTTGATGATATTAGGGAAATACGACAAAGGCAGATGAAGGGTGTAGTGTGCAATGTGTCTAATGAGAGCATGGTGTATTCCAATTGCCAAGTGGGGAGGAAGGTTTTAGTGGTGTCACTTTTGCTTCTGTATTCTGTTCCTGCAACTGTACTGTCTGTTCCCTCTGGCCTGCTGTCAGATCAGTTCTTTAGATGCTACTTACTACTGGTCTCCTCTAGAGATGCACCAATACCAATTTTTTAAGACCAAGTACGAGTACCGATACTTTTTTCAAGTACTCACCGATACCAATTACTGATACTTTTTTTGCGGTCATTTGCTAGTTTTCCAAGTACCTAAAGCATATAAATATATATATACTTTAGGTACTTGGAAGTATCGGTGAGTACTTGAAATATATATACACATACATACACACACCACCTCTTGATTCTCCCCTTTTGCCTCTTTCTCCCCCCTCTTGATTCCCACCTTTTACTTAATTCTCCCCCTCTTGCCTTGGCTTTTTCTCTCCTTTTTGATTCCCCTTTCTCCCCCTCCTTGACTCTTGATCCCACACTTTTGCCTCTCTCTTCCTCCTAATCCCCCCTCCTTTTGCCTCTTCTTGGCCCCCCTCCTTTTGTCTCCTGATCCTTCCTCCTTTTGCCTCTTTTTTTTTCTCCCTTAGTCCCCTTTGCCTCTTTTTCTCCCCCTTGACCCCCCTCTCTGCCTCTTTCACCACCTGCTCTTCATGCCCCATCTTGCCTTTGTTGATCCCCCTTTTCCTGCCTTACCCTCCTCTGCCGGGTGCTCGCTGTTCTCCTACGAGCCCCGGCAGAGGTCAGCGTCGGAGCGTTGCTATGGTGACCCGCTGCAACGCTCCGACGCTGCAGAAGGGAGAGAGGCGTAGGGTGCAACCCTACTCTCCTCCCTACTTTGTCTTTGACCAATCATAGAGGTTCTTGATGGTTTGTTAATCTGAGTGTTTACATTTCCGACCCTACTAGTTTCTTCGACCTTTCCTGCTCTGACCATGGCTACATTTGACTACTCTTTGGTTCTTCCCTGAATGTACCTTGTTCAGCATTCACCAGACCATTACTCCACTTCACTGGAGTCCAGTTACAACTATCACTTGTACTAGGATCTGCCAAGCTTCAGCGTCCACCACACCATAGTTCCACTCTGCTGATCACTTGTCCTTTGCTCAACAAAGCTACTGCGCTAGCCAAGACTCAGCAACACTCCACTTGCTTAGAGTGGTAGTATTGTTCTGGAACAAGTTCCTTTATTTGTTACTAGTGTAAAAGCCAGTGTACACGGGCCACAGTGCCAGGCAGCAACTGCCGTGGTGCAGTCATGCACAGTAGAGACTGCCCGCACCGCGGCCGATAATGGAGTGGGGCTCTCCGAATTCAGACCATAGTCAGTGCGCAGAGATGACTATGGTCTGAATTCGGAGTGCCCCGCTCCGTTATCAGCCGCGGTGCAGGCAGTCTGTACTGCGCATAACTGCAGTGCGCACAGCCGTCTGTACTGAGCATGACAGCTTCTGACAAACATACATTAGCGAATTATTATATAGGAGATTTTCCCTCTCCTCCCTATTAGTAACTGGTTGCCCTGGCAATGTTCCTATTCTCATATGTGAGATGGGCGATTCCATTCCCCCTGTCTTTTTCTAACAGGATAGTTAGATACTTAGTGATTTCCTGTTCCCCTGCTAGCCCTCCATCTTGACCTGCATTTTCACTCTGACTTTTCCTCTCCCTTGCAAAGCAATCCGTTTTTACCTTCATCCAGAGAAGCACTCTCTCACACAATATGCCATCTGCAAGTGCCTTTTATTTTTGTGACTTCTCCAATAAATGTTAAGAAAATATCCAGGAATTTGTGTGCTTTCAGAGGGGATGAGTTAAAGTATATGACCTTATTCATATCCTCGCATGTGACCCTGAGGTTCCAGAATAAGTATCCTCTTGTACCTCACTCTGTCACGTTGATAATTGCTCTGTATGTATTAGTTTAGTGTCCAGTCTACTTATTCTAGTCCTCTTCTATACCCTGATCTGTTACCAGTTACAAGCGCATTCATCCTGGTGGGTACTCCAGCTACACGGATACTGATATCCAACCTTACAGCTGGAGTTTTTAAACAGCTCTGACTTCAGCAAGAACCTACCTGTAACTATCTACGATACCAAGCTACAATCTGCAGTTTCACAACCCAGTACCTTGCAGGAGTATGTGGAGTAGTGTGACAAGTGGGAGGTGAGGTATAGATGATGCTGTAAACTGAATGACGTGGTGAATGTTACTGAAAGTGTGATTCCAGGTATTAGGTGGCAAATGATGAAGGCGGACCAAGGCTGTAGGTGAAAAAAGATGAAGGGTGTGATGTGTACTGTGGGGAATGAGAGGCGTAGTGAGTACTGATTTCCATATAGAGGAGGAGAGTTGTAGAGAGAGGTGCAGGAAGCTAAGTGAATGATGCAGAGATGCAGAAGTAGGTGCTTTTTTATATTCTTACTAGTTGAAGAGCCTGTTACACGGGCCACAGTGCCACTGCCAGCCGGTCGCGGGGCAGTCATGCACAGTAGAGACTGCCCGCTCTGCGGCTGATACAAAGCTGGACACTCCTTCGGAGCGTCCCGCTCTGAACCAGCCTCGTCACGGGCCGTCTGTACTGTGCATGAGTCAGCACGCGTAGCAGTCTCTACTGCACATGACTGCGTCGTTACACACATTTTAGCGAATTATTATATAGGATGTGACAAGTATTCAGATCGTGTGGTGGGGGAAAGGAGTTCAGAAGATGGTATGAAATGAGTTGTTGTACATTTGTGATGTGTGTTGATTTAGTGTGAAACAGTTGAAATATATGTAGCATTGATGTCCATAAAGGTGAGAATTCCATGCAGACATTTTGAAAGGAGTGGCTGGGGAACATCAACCCCCCCCCCCATTCAACCACTCACTTGAGGTCCTTGCAGTCATTTTGACAGGAGTGGCCTGGGGAGCTTTGTCTCTCTGTTCACTCCTGTCAAAATCATGACCCCAGGCTTGTACCTGTGGGACAGGCAGTATGAAGGATATTAACATACCTCCTCCTTACTGTGCCCCAGGGTGTGTCTGTGCCAGGCACGTGCACACATAGACAACAAGGGGGGCTTGAGCACCTGCCCTTTGTCCAAAGTGCCCTCGTGCCATTTTAACAAAAATAAATAAATAAATAATGATGTGAAATGCCCTTTTTTTCATTTGAGCCCCTGCCCCCCAAAATGTCTGTGCACATCTCTGGTCTATGCAGATGGTTTGCTACAGATTTGTTTCTCATTTGTTCTGTGAATTCTTCCCGTTAAGGGCCACTAATTATTAAAACGTGGCAAGATAGGTAAGAGTATCTGACTGTCAACAGGCTCATCCTTCAGAAAACTAGAAGTTAAAGCATAGTCATGTACAAATGATAAAACATAAGAAACAAAGGGGTATAGTATAAAACTGTAGCAATATGATAAATCCTCCACTGAAGCACCAGGGTACTCACAGTTTATATGCTCATTAAAAATGGAGAACCACACAGTCAATCTGCATTAATCCGCTGCTCTCCAACATCAAAGAATGATCATTCAAAAGACAAGACACAAGAAACAAGGAGGCGGCACTTTCAAATGGTAAGATGGATAAAAGAACACCTTGGATTTGGAAGTAAACCAGCTTCCAATCACAAGTCGGCACTATCACATCCAGGGAGATTCACCCACACTGCTAAGGGTATACAGATCTTAGGAACTCTCCTCCAGATAACAGAGTTTCAAAATAATGTGGGGTCGGATAACGCAAGAAAATATTTATTTAAAAACAATTAAAAGTCAATCATTAGGCTGTACTGAGTTCAACATGTTTCTGGCAGTAACACGCTTTCATCAGGAACCCAAATTACCAACAAAACAAGAATGAGAGATCCCAAGTTTCAGCTTTATATAACCTCAGGTCGGTCCATCTACCAATAGTAAAACCACCGCTAAATACACTTCATTCTTTCTATTGGGCAAGATTCAAAATCAAATAAACAGTGTAACAAATAGTATTAGCAAACAGCAAATGTTAAACTACAGTCTAATCTAAAACTAAACCACAATCTGATCAAGAGGGACTGAAATATTCAACAGGGAACCATGACTTCTTTCACAAAACCAACCGTATTAATTACAAAAATACCGCCAGTATCAAAAGTGACAAAACAGATTAAAAAGGCATCATATTAAAACAAAACATCATGTTTAAAATATCTCTGGAAACAGAGAGGCATCTATGACGTTCAAAAAAATGGGGAAACTAATTATAAATACCAAAGAATATAATTATAATAAATATATATGATATATATACACACACACACAGTAATGTGCAAAAGTTTTAGGCAGGTGTGAAAAAATGTTGGAAAGTAAGAAAGCTTTCAAAAATAGACATGTTAATAGTTTATTTGTATCAGTTAACAAAATGCATAGTGCGTGAAGAAGAAAAATCTAAATTGAATCAATATTTGGTGTGACCATCCTTTGACTTCAAAATAGCATCAGTTCTTCTTGGTACACTTGCACACAGTTTGTAAGGAACTCGGCAGGTAGGTTGTTCCAAATATCTTGGAGAACTAACCACAGTTCTTCTGTGGATTTAGGGTTACATCTCTCTCTTCATGTGATCCCAGACAAACTCGATGATGTTGATCAGGACTCTGTGAGGGCCATACTATCACTTCCAGAACTGTTTGTTCTTCTTTACACTGAAGATAGTTCTTAATGACTTTGACTGTATTGTTGGGGTCACTGTCATGCTGCATAATAAATTTGGGGCCAATCAGATGCCTCTCTGATGGTGTTGCATGATGGATAAGTATCTGCCTATACTTCTCAGCATTGAAGACCATTAATTCTGACCAAATCCCCAACTCCGTTTGCAGAAATGCAGCCCCAGACTTGCAAGGAACCTCCACCATGCTTCACTGTTGCCTGCAGACACTCATTCTTGGACTACTCCCCAGCCCTTCGGTGAACAAACTGCCTTCTGCTACATACAAAGATTTCAAATTTTGACCCATCAGTCCAGAGAACCTGCTGCCAGTTTTCTTCACCCCAATTCCTGTATTTTCATGCATACTCGCTTGGTCTTTTTCCCATGTCGGAGGTATGGCTTTTTTGGCCGCAAGTCTTCCATGAAGTTCACTTCTGAGCACACTTATCCAGACAGTAGATGGGGGTACCAGGGTTAAAATGCTTGTAACTGTTTTCTGCCAAATACGAGTGGATGGCACTGCTGGACATCTTCTGATTGTGAAGGGAAGTAAGCAAGATGTGTCTTTCATATGCTGCACTAAGGTTCCTTGGCCGACCACTGAATCTATGGTCCTCAACATTGCCTGTTTCTCTGTGCGTCTTCAAAAGAGCTTGGACAGGACATCTGGAAACCCCTGTCTGCCTTGAAATGTCTGCCTGGGAGAGACCTTGCTGATGCAATATAACTACCTTGTGTCTTGTGGCTGTGCTCTATCTTGCCATGGTGCATGACTTTTGACATGTTAGCGGAGTTTGGCTGTTCCTCGCCCAGTTTTATTCCTCCTGCACAGCTGTTTCTGTTTCAATTAATGATTGTGTTTCAACCTACATATTAAATAGATAATCATTAGCACATGTTTGATATAATAGTTTAATCATACACCTGACTATATGTCTATAAAATCCCTGCCTTTGTGCAAGTGTACCTAGAAGAATTTATGCTGTTTTGAAGGAAAAGGGTGGTCATACCAAATATTGATTTGATTTAGAGTCTTCTTCTGTTCACTCTCTGTAAGCATTCTTATTTTACAGCATTTTTTCTCACCTGCCTAAAACTTTTGCACATTACTGTATATATCATTATTCAATCCTTATTGGGATCTTAATCAAGACAATCTCATAGGGAACACCCCCCTCCCTTTGCATACCTACTGTAACCCTGTACAGCGGAAAGAATATCAAAAAGTTCTACACAAAGTAAAAAATTCAACATAAAGTCACATTATCACAATATATAAATCCTTATCTAAATAACTTTCATAAAAATATGGGCAAAGCGAATAGTGCATAAAACATCTCAAATGAATGACCATGTGCAAAGCGTCAACTCTCTATTTTCATATGGCTAATAGGGAGCTCATGTAACACTCCATCAATATACATATGCACATGTAACTTGTTCACTGCATAATTGAAGGTGTGTTGTATTTTTATATGTATACTGTTGGGGTGTTAAACGGATTGTAATGTTTCATTATTAAAATACAATCAAGTCTTCTTCCTACATTTTTATAACAATGTGTAGCAGTAAAACCTTATAAAACTTTGACTTTTTCATTGTATTCTCTAATAAAGTTCCCCCCCACCGCTCCTTTTACTTACCTCAGCAGCCTCAGCTAATACTGTTAATGTACCGAAATGTGCACTCGACTTTCTTCAGCTCAGAAAGAATGACAGTCCATTTAAAGGGATAGTAGTGTCTTTATTAAAGTGCCACTCCGAGTCTTCTATACGTTTTTTATAACAGGTAGCGCTATGTTTAATTACTTACAGTTCTGTAGTTCAAAACCTATTCAAGCTGAAATTATCCCCCTCCTGCCCCTTACCCTGTGTCACACTTCCTCTAAGTGTGGTCCTGATGGAGAGCAGCTGGGGACAATCTTCAGTAAGCAAAAGGAAAATCCTGCCCTTCTTCGTCAATGGAAGTGAAGATTGTCCCTCGCTGCATCCGTCCGGTCCCACGACTGTATTCCAGATGTAATTGGAGGAGGTCAAAAGGGGTGGGAGGGGGATCCTTTCACGTTTAATAGCCTTTGAACTACAGAACTGTAAGTAATTAAACATAGCACTACTTGTTATAAAAACCATATAGAAGACTTTAATAAATACATCACTATGCTTTTAAAGACAATGTAGAAAAATCACATTTTAAAACACCCTATCAAGATTGCTATTGTAATAAGAGCACTGGAACAAGCAGAAACAAGAACCTCAACAGACCATATGTAAAACAAAATTTAAGACTCAGAAAAAACAACAACAGTTTTTACAGATGCTAGCATGGAGGAGAAGATGTTTAGGTTCTACTGTTCCTTTAAACTTTGCCTACATCAGGGAAGAATAATTTTTGACTTCTGTTGACGCACAGTACAGTCTCTCAAGACTTTGAAAGTCTCCTATGTCAAATGGTTTCAAAGTTTGTGTTTATTTAATACTGTATCAGGCAATCAATGTGATGAGAAATCTGTTCCCATTAGAGATGCACAGGAGGCTCACTCTGAAAGTGCCCTGCTATATAAATACTACCCAATGTACTCTTAACCTCTTGTTTGCTAGATATGTTGGGTCAAATTGAATTCTGGGGCAATCCAGCTGTGCAACTGGGAACAAAATAAAAATCCCCCAAATTCCCAGAGATTTAGAGCAATAATTGAAGACCTCTGTAGAATGCAAAACATAATAGATTGAGTGTGAGAGGATAGTCCAGCGCATTGATTTATGCTAATTGAGTTGCTGGAATTGCTGTTAAAGGGATAGTAATGTTTCACAAAAACAGCAGCTCCAATTAATTGTCATAGTATTTGGGCCATGGAGAGTGTTATTTCAATACTGTCAGAGTTGTAGTTCAAGAGTAATTGAATGATAAAGTATCCCCCTCCTTCCCTTTTTACCTAGTGTAAGCTACCTCCCCTCAGATGTAGAATCTGTTCCTGGGACCGGACAGGTCACAGCAAGGGACAATCTTCTTACTGAGAGTATAAGGAAAACCCTGCTTGCCTCGACAGGTTTTTCCTTATGTTTACTGAAGATTGTCCCTTTCTGTGATCCATCTGGACAGTCTTGCTGCTTTGAGGTAAGCAGCGTTACATCAGTAGAAGGGGTGGGAGGGGGATATTTTATCATTCAATTACTCTTGAACTACAACTCTGACAGTACTGAAATAACACTCTCCAAAGTCCAAATACTATGAAGACTAATTGGAGCTGCTCTTTTTGTGAAATATTACTATTCCTTTAAGTCTCTAAGCCTGCCTAACTCCAATTTACTAAGCCTTGTATCCCAAAAATGCCTCTTGCATCATGGGAAGGTAATTGGGTAGTCTGTGTGCATTTTGGAGTGATACTTCATTAAGCACCAAATCTGACACCAAATATGATCTTGATTAGGACAATAGGGGTACAAAACATATTGCAAAGCAATGCATTAAGAACCGACATGGCATAGACATTTTTGTCACCCACACAATAATATTCTGTGCACATGCTAATAAGGGTCTGGTATATGGGGTTTGCTGGCATTAAAATCCTAACACTGACGCAGTTTGTTTTGCTGGTATGCACTACAGCACTCACTGTAGTAAATGCCCAAGGCATACATACCCAGCTGTTATCTCCATGCAGATGAACTGGGGCATTCTTACATTTAACCCCATTAACACCTCCTAGTAACCCCCACTTGCCTTAATCTGAAAATCCTAATTGCCACTATGAATCAGTTCACTGGTTCCCCTTAATTAGTAGCGAATATTATGTCCATGTAGGTAGGCAGACATAATCCCAAACTCTTTCTACTGAGGTTTGTGTTGAACTAAGCCTCCAATGTGAGGCGACTGGGGTTCCTAGAACCCTGCAACATGGAATCATTCCCATCTCTGTGAACATGATATCCAGTCTTAATTAACCTTTTGTGTGCGAGAGGGGAATCCATTGAGTGTTTGATACCCCCTCTGGTACTCAAAGGGTTAAAGGTTAATTTTGGGGAACCAATCCACACAGAGCTGATTCATAATGGCATTCAATGTTTTTAAAGAGCCATTTAAATCAATGGGGATTTGTATTTGTCCCAGAATTTGCACCACTTTAATTTCGTGCTTACTGCCTTTTTGTTTTCCTGGGCAAACAGGATGGTCAGTGGCCATTGATCACATGCACTTCTCAAAAACTCTGCGCCATTAAGAGTTAATAACAAGGAAAGAATTCCGGGACAATATTAGAAAACGTTCTTGACCCCTCATTAATAAGATTACACGCTTAAGTGCTCTGGGATGTTATGACATGTGCAAAATTTATGAAGATCCTTAACACCTACAGAGCCTACAATATGGTAATTAGAGCAATGAAAGACTTTCCGATAGAGTCTTAGCGGAATGCCCGTCAGCTTGGAGTTCCATGCTCAGATTTCTTCCCAGCAAAGAAACTGCACAAAGATAGAATTGTTCCTTTATGCAGTTTACCAGTAACTGAGGATAAACACTGTTCCGGATCAGTAATATAAAAGAGCCGTAAACTAAATATAATATTCTGATTTTTCTGCTTTTTTTTATTAACAATAAATCGTTGTCTTACAGGGCTCACAATTTCGAGTGGGTCTTAAAGCAGAACGCATACTTCCAATATTAACGTCCCGCACAACTTACTATGGCCAGAAAATCCTAATAGCCCCTATGAATTTTGCACTTATGCCTTTGATTAAGAAAGAACATCTTCAGTCCGTCGCTGGTGTCAGGTCCATGGAGGCGGACGTGATGGTTGCTGGAAATTTTTTCAAAGGGAAGCAGGCAGAGTGCATGACCCTACTTTAACCCTTTAATTACCTCAGAGGTATCTAACACTTTACATTGCAATGTGTTGGATACCTCTCTGACACTCGTAGGGTTAAGGAGTAGAGTAATGTGCAACACAAAGTAAGGCAATGTGTTGAACACCCCTAATTCTATGTTTCTATAGGAGTAAACATATTAGGACAAGAGGCCACAGTCTAAATCTAGATGGACACAGGTTTAGATGTAATGTAAGAAAGTTTTACTTCACTGAGAGGGGTAGTGGAATAGCCACCCAGCAGAAGTGGTAGAGGTTAATACATTGACGGAATGTACGCATGCATGAGACAGGCATAAGGCTGTTCTGAACACAAGACAAGAACAAGGACCAAATAAGGTTTGAGGTTTTAACAGAAGGAAAATGGGCAGACTATATGGCCCGAATGGTTCTTATCTGCTGTCAAATTCTATTATCAAGTGCAGTAAGCAAAGTTTGAGGTCCTACGGTTCTGCTAGTAACTGTCTTGTCAGCTTCCATGGACATGACATCCAAGACCGCTTGAAGAGGTTATCTCATGAACAAAAACACAAGGCCAAAATCCATAGAGACCATTCGGATTTTCTGACCACAGTAAATGTGGGGGTGGGGTATTACTATGAGGTGTTAGCTCTGCTTTAAGGGATAGATTGGGGCAGGGACAGAGTTCTCATTAAATAAGCGACTGCTTAGAGCTTCTCCATTTTATAGGCAATTCAACTGTAATAGCCACACCCACATTCTGATTTGTGGGTGTGGTCAGAGCAATCTCAATGTCCTTGAATCAGACACTCACTTATTTGTGTTTATATGTTAATGGATTTTTCATATGCCAGGATCACAATAGAGTAAAGAGCAGGGACACGGTCGTGTGAGTAATGAAGCTGTGGTCACAGGCTAGGCCGAGGGCTCCTGGATTGCCTTACCTTCGGGTGAGTCATAGATAGACAGACATGCACATGTTATATGAGAATTCATCTAAGTGAAAGGAAAATCCCCTTGCTGGCTGGGAGATGCCTCATTTAAAAGTTAATACAGTATTTGTGTGAGGGGATAATTGCAGCAGCACTTTTTGTGGATATATTACACGGGAGCTGCTACTGCTGCAGTATCTGGAGATCTCTGGTCACTCACAAGCAATGGCGCCAGCTGCTTGTTAACTAGGGAGTTGTTCAGTGTCTCGGTCATTTAACTCATTTTTGCACAAGCAGGGAAATCCTAAAGGCGTGGCCTGTTAGGTTCCCCCGAGGAAGGGGTTGGGTACCGCTGTCTTAAGACGAATTGGAACAAATCTGTGATAAGCCAACTGCACCCTAGAGGACAAATACACATTCCCTTTGTTTAAATGTGTCTTTTGACCCCCTTTAATAATAGAGAGGTCTCAAACTTTTGTAGCATTCGAGGGCTTAATACCCCATTTAGATCTCTAGGGACATGGGGAATTTTTGTCCCCCTTTGGTGTAGTAGGCTTACTTCATAATTGGTCCAGTTCATCTTAAGTCTTGTTCAATCAGGCAATACCTTAGTGGTGACACTAGTATCACCCGTGTCCTGTTTACAGACAGCGAAACTTAGGGAGAAGTTTGTATTTTGAATGTAATGGCTGGTAGTCCTAGGTGTCAGAACTATGCAATTGGTTGGTGCTCATGTGGGCCAGCCTGTGACTGGACCATTGCGATCAGCTTTACAAAGATGCAATCACTCAAGTTAACAGCCTGTGACGCAGTCCCAGGGGGTGCCATGCAGACCTTAGCTGCTGCAGTCACCAATTAATTGCAGCAAGATGCACTAGTCACCCATTATATCAGCATTGAGCTAGCACCATGTGAACAATGCCTTTAGGGCACATTGCACCCTATTTTGAGCGACTGTGCAAGGAGACTGTTTTTCCATGACACGGTCACCCATGTGAGCAAAGCATCTGAGTGGTTTGTAAAGGACTCCTCTATACTGCTATGTCAATATATCAAGTCATTCGTAATTGGGCTCCTCTGTATACATAGGAGCTGCAGCCCATGTTTATGGTTAACAAAACCATTAACCAGAAGGACAAGACACAAAAGGTGCCCACTAATGACCCACAATAACCACTTTGCAAGCTATTTGTTGTAGAGGTTTTATTGCCTCAATTATTTGGAAAGAAAAGCAAATGCCTTCAATGAAGCCATCTTTGCAAGGATGGGAAACTAAACGGAAGAAGCTCCCATCTACTTTTCCTGGGAAATTCGGCCTGCAGATGTGTAAGCTCAGGCATGAAGTATCACCAGTGATTTGTGATGTACTGTAGCGGCACTAATGGTGAATCGTATTGAGTGTCCCAGACACACAGCAGAACGTATTGAACTTTTATGAACAAAAGAATGGTGGACTAATTCTGGGGTACACCGGCTACACAAAAAGAGGGAAATAAAATGGTGATACCTACATTTAGTTATACAAAACTCTATTTTAAAGCACAGCACCTTCTGTGGTTTCTGTTCCTAGTGATCAGAAAAAATGTTATTATGACACCAAGAGTGTATTATGTGGGACTTTTCTGACTTGAGTAAATTAAGGGTTTCTCCACTGTTGCTTGTGGTTTTATGAAAAAAAAATAAATAAATAACTCTAATTACTTCTGAAAAGAGAATCTCCCAGCAATGTTGGAGTACCATTGTTTTACTCTACAGGATAAGCCAACCAATATGTTTTTTTTGTTTGTTTGTTTGTTTTAAAGGAGCAGTAAACTTTTATTTATGAAAACACATTTTATAGATCTTTTCCTGCAGAATAAAACAAGGTCACTCCCATCGCTGTCAGATGTTTTATTAAAAAATTATAGCAGTTCAAATAATCAGGAAGTGAATTTACTGTGTTTACTTCCTGATAGTTCTAACTGACAGGAAGTGACAGGCAGTTTCTATCACATTCTATGGAGAACTGTATGTCACTGAGTTTTCTGACTTTCCTCTCCATTAGAATCTAACAGGAAATCTAATTAGACTTTGACCACTAGAGGGCACTGCTAATGTAAAAAAACATGTGTTTAAACTGTAATAACTCTGGAAATATAAATCTCTCAGCAGTGGGAGTACCCTTATTTTACTCAATAGGAAAATCCTTACAATATATATTTTTTCATAAAAAAAGTTTACTGCTCCTTTAAGCTAAAAGGTATTGCTCTTTAAACTGTTTACCAAGCGGTTACTGCTCAGTGGAACAGGGCAGAGGGGGAGGGGGTGACCTCCATCTAAGTGATACCAGGGGGTCTGATTTCCTTGTACTCATTAAAATATTCTCTTCACCTTAGTAGTAGATGTGTCTGTAAATGGTTAAAATCCCAGTTTAAATCACTGGCCATTTTTTATTTTTCCCTTATGGAGCATTTGGTTAGCTTCTCTCCAGCTGACTGCTCACTTTTTTATTTGCTTAGATTGGTTGAGACTTTTCCCTCTTATTATGGGAATGCTCTACTCTTTGTGACTGAAGATCATACTTATATTTGCCCCTCACCCCATCATCCTCTCCCTCCTGACCACCTAATGGATATCTCCCCATTTTGTAATTTTTTTTTCTTTCACATTCCCCTCTCTAACCTCCTTTTCTTTCCTCTCTTCATTCTTTTTGTAGATCAGTGTATCATTTGTGCATACATCTTCAGTGTCATTATAATCTCTTTCTCAAATGATCAGTTGTGTATCTGTCTTTTACCTTCCATAGGCTCCAGTGAGATCTTTACCTATTGTATATGTGTGGCTGAACATTTATTTCAATAAAGAACTATTGTGATCCGGGCCTATAGCCGATTGAGAGTATTGTTAAGAGGTGTGGCTTAACCTTGGCTTACTGAAGCCTGGTAGAAAGTACGACGAGGTGTGCCAATTAGAGGGCTGTCTAGTGAAGTAATTAGAATAAGGGTGGGTTCCTGAGGTGGGGCTCAATCAAAGTCAAGCCCCAATGGAGTGGATTGGGCCGGTATCTGTAATGCAGCCGGCCCCTCCTACAAATACAGGCCCAGCCTATCACTTGTTCGAAAAAATGTAAAAAAAACTGTTTTGGAAATGTATTTCAAATATATTTTTTTCCTACATAAAATTACCCTCCGTCTCTTCAACTTGGCTCTTCTTTTGAAGAAAAAAAATTATGATACTACTAGTGTTGAGCGAGCACCCCGATGCTCGGGTGCTCGGGTGCTCTGACCGAGCACCGCCGGAGGCTCGAGTGCTCGGCCGAGCACCCGAGCCCCATTGAATTCAATGGGGCGACACGAGCATTACACCAGGCACCCCCTGCTCTGATGAGGGGAGGGTGCCTGGTCAATGCCCCCCTTCATCTCCACAATGCCCCTCTTCCACAATGTCCCCCTTCCACAATGTCCCCCTTCATCTCCGCAATGCCCCCTTCATCTCCGCAATGCCCCCCTTCCACAATGTCCCCCTTCCACAATGTCCCCCTTCATCTCCGCAATGCCCCCTTCATCTCCGCAA
This sequence comes from Rhinophrynus dorsalis, assembly GCA_037306005.1. Taxonomy (NCBI): domain Eukaryota; kingdom Metazoa; phylum Chordata; class Amphibia; order Anura; family Rhinophrynidae; genus Rhinophrynus; species Rhinophrynus dorsalis. Next base: position 58,857,826 of record CM074728.1, read on the forward strand.
TGCCCCCCTTCCACAATGTCTACCCTTCCACAATGTCCCCCTTCATCTCCGCAATGCCCCCTTCATCTCCGCAATGCCCCCCTTCCACAATGTCCCCCTACATCTCCAAAATGTCCCCCTTCATCTCCAAAATGTCCCCCTTCATCTCCACAATGCCCCCTACCTCCAGTCCCTGGTGGTCCAGCGGAGCGTCTGTAAGATCTGTGCCTCCTTCCGGCACAGATCCCTGCCACCCGAACATGTCGGGCGAGCACATGGCGGTACTCGACGAGTACCACCATGTGCCGAGCAGAGCGATGCTCGAGCCGATCCGAGCATCGGCCGAGCATGCTCGCTCAACACTAGATACTACAGAACATTTCTTTAAATTTATTTTTGTAGAAAAAGTACTACATGGGATTTTGTTTTTTATTTTTAACCCCTTAGTGACAGCCGCGTCCGCACGCGGCTGTCACCTTTACGCCCATGGTACTTTTTTTTTTTTTTTTTAAAGAAAGATTCCGGAGTCTCCGAACGGCATGCAGCCGCATGGAGAACCTGACTTACGGGACTTACCAGGTACGTCCTCTGTCACTAAGAGACAGTTTCTGCGGTAAGTCAATTGTCGTTAAGTGGTTAAAGAAGCTGATACTGCGCCTAAGGATGGCTTACTAATAGTAACAAATAGCACTACAATTCAGCCCATGATGTTCGCACCTCTGATTTGCTGGTATCTCATGCAGAGATGCAATGACAGTATGGTGGAGGTATGACAAGGTCTGACCCACATGATCACAAGCTGTACATTATTAGCTGATGCCCATTTAGTTTGGCTAGCTATAGGAGGTTCTGAAGTGCACTGCAACTTCCAGTATCCCCTGTGTGAACGATTTGCATGGAGGTCCATTGTCTGCCAAGGCATCTAGGATATATTCTGCTCTGAAAGCATCAATGTTGTAACATTCTGCTTTCTGTTGTTCTCAGCTTAGTAATAATTGCCCATGAGAATATGAAAGCTTTCCGCTTACCTGCTGAGACGGCCACCGGGCGTCTTTGGGTGGTCAGTCTCTTTTGTGCTGCCTGTTCCCCGGTAGCCAGCCGGCCACCCTGGTTTCCTGGCGGGCAGCCAGCTTCTTGCTCCTACTTCCGGCAGTGCTGTGTTCTGCTGGCAGTCTGCAGGCACACGTCAAGGGAATCCCCTGTGACGTCGCAACCTGGCCCTTAAAGGCATAGTACCCTATTCCTCTACCTTCTGGAGGTGGAGCAATTGGTACTTAAACTTCCTGGACACCACATCAGTCACCCTTTCGTGGTATTCCAGTGCAGTTGTGTTTCCTGCCGACCTGCGGCTCTGGCTGACTTCCTCTTCCGTGTATGACCCCTGGCTTGTCCGACTACCCGTTCTGGTGCTGACCTGTGGCTCTGTCCGACTACTCGCTCTGTGTATGACCCAAGGCTTGTCCGACACCCAATCTGGTGCAGACCTGCGGCTCTGGTTGACTATCCGTTCCTTGTTCACTTTAGGTTTGTCTGGTGATCCTCTATGTGCGGACCTAGGCTCAGACATTCCTTACTACTGCTGCCTATTGATTACGTCTGGTTTCCCTACAGATGCAGACCTGGGGTTCAGACAGTTATCATTCCTGATTGCCTTTCCATATGGTCTGGTATCCTCCAGGTGCGGACCTGTGGCTATGCAGACTATGCATTAATTTCTGCTTCTGGGCCAGACAGATAGTGCCTCTCACGAAGGCAGCCTCCAACTTTCGATAAGTGGCATAAACTCCGTTGTATACGAATGCCACTGTTTACCGTTTATTGTTGATACACGCTTTACAGATTTATTATTTGTGCTTAATAAAGTGATTGTTACCTATAAGTACCTGTCCTGTATTCATTTGTATGAACCATTACAGTACGAAAGGGCCATGTCTACGGACGGTACTGGTAACCCTTCTGCCCAGCACATCCTAGCCAGGGCTGGAGGCTCAGCTACAACATAATGATCAGATAACGTTGACATTACAGACTGTTGAACCAAACGGCACACCTTTACCGTCCTGTTGGACAACCGGTGGCCCTTCCCAATGTTAACCCGGCACTGGTAGTGCAAGTCGCTCCTGATGCAGGCATGATCAGGGGTTTTTTCAGTCGAGCTCCGCTTCCTGAGCAGTATGGGGGAGACCTAGTGCTGTGTCGTGGGTTCCTAAACCAAGTGGGGATTTATATGGAGATGGTACTGCAAGCGTTCCCCAATGAGTGCAGTAAGGTCGGATTGTTGGTCTCACTTTTGTCTGGTAAGGCCTTGGCATGGGCCAATCCACTTTGGGAAAATGATAAACCCATCATTCACGATTTTGATGAGTTTGTGGCCACATTTAAACGAGTATTTGACATACCCGTCCTCTCTGCCTTTGCTGCCAAACAGTTAATGTCTATCCACCAGGGCAGTCATACAGTGGCTGAATATACAATCAAGTTTCGCACATTGGCTGCAGAGATGGGCTGGAATAATGAGGCACTTGTAGCCACCTTCTCACAGGGCCTAAGTGATGTCATCAAGGATGAAATTGCGCCAGAGAATTGCCATCGAACCTAGACCAATTGATACTCTCATCAGAGAGAGACCTTCATTTAAGAAGTGACTGCAGAGGTCTCCATCATGTTTGGCACCAACGTTTAGCTGCCCACCCATTCCTCCCTCACCTCCCATGCCTCCTGGGTCTGACTTTGGAAGGGGAGAGCCTATGCAGTTGAGGTTTACCCATCTTTCGGCTCAGGAGAAAGCATTCCGCAGACAGGAAGGACTTTGCCTATATTGCGGTAAATCTGGACATTTGTTGCGTACTTGTCCCATACATCCGGGAAATGGGCCCACCTAGAGTCATGTAGGGGACAAACTGTAGGTGATGTCTCTCAGTCCTCAGGAGATCCCCAAGAGAAGCCCACTCTGGAGGTCATCTTTTCTTTGGTAAATTCCTCAATAATTACCCCGGCCTTAATCGATTCAGGGGTGGCGGGTATTTCATTGATTCGGGATTTGTGGAGAAACATGCCATCCCTGTACAGCCACGGGCATCTCCACTGACTATTGAGGCAATCAATGGTAGGCCACTGCAACCTCCTCAGGTGACTCATGAGACCATTCCTGTAGCCCTGTTGGTAGGAGCCCTACATCATGAGACACTCCAGTTTCAGGTCATACACTCTCCTAATCGTGCGGTCATTCTGGGGTTTCCATGGCTCCAAAAACATAACCCCAGGGTGGACTAGCGTAGTTGCGACATTTTATCCTGGTCTCCACTTTGTACAGAGTCATGCCTGACTCATCCTATCAGAATTTCAGGCCTGTCCTCTTCCTCCTCCACCTTCTCATCTTCCTTACCGGAGGAGTATCGAGCCTTCCGTGACGTATTCAATAAGGTGCAAGCCACGACCTTACCACCTCATAGGTCATATGACTGCACTATTGAATTGGTGCCAGGGGCTATTCCCTCTCAGGGTCGTGTGTATCCCCTTTCCATGACAGAAAACCAAGGCATGGAAGACTATGTGGGGGATGCTCTCTCTAGAGGGATTATTAGGAAATCCACCTCCCCGGCAGGGGCAGGGTTTTTCTCTGTAAAGAAGAAGGATGGCGAATTAAGGCCGTGTATTGATTTCCATGGGCTCAATAAACTTATGATCAAAAACGCATACCCCATTCCTCTGATCACAGAGTTATTTGACAGATTGCAAGGTTCAACGGTCTTTACTAAGCTCGACCTACGATCTGCATATAATCTGGTGTGTATCAGAGAGGGTGATTGTAACGGTTTGTTCAACACTCAGACACAGTGGTTTAGGATAAAACACAGTTTTATTGAAAACACAAATAATCAAGTTCCCTTCACAGGCCTTGTTGTACCTCAGCAGAAACATGCAGATATAATACAGGTATATGATGCATATGCCTACACAGGCCCAGTATAATAGGAAGCAAAAGAGGTCTTATACTGACACAGGTCAGACAGGAAAGGGTGAATACCAAGAGCAGCAGTACAGCATGAGTTAAAGTCCCAATAGGTGTAATCAGTCTCTGTGTAGAGAAGTCTGTGGTGAGTTCTCTTAGTAACGCCCGGTATGATGGAATAGCAAGAAAATGCAGTGCAAGAATGGAGAATAGAACCCACTGCCGTGGTAGTAACGGAGGCAACAATGATATTCTGCAAGAGCCAAACGGGAGTACAGCCAATGGCACACTGCCGTAGCAGTAACGGAGGCAACAATGATACTCTGCAAGAGCTGAACGGGAGTACAGCCAGTGACACACTGCCGTAGCAGTAACAGAGGCAACAATGATACTCTGCAGGAGCTTAACGGATGGTTTGGCCTATGGCACACTGCCGTAGCAGTAACGGAGGCAACACAGAGTTCTGCGGGAGTAATGGGAGGCTCAACCCATGACACACTGCCGCAGCAGTAACGGAGGCAACACAGAAGCTCTGCAAGGGTTAACGGAAGGCCCAGCCAATGGCACACTGTCGTAGCAGTAACGGAGGCAACAATGAAGCTCTGCGAGAGTTAACGGAAGGCCCAGTCAATGGCACACTGCCGTAGCAGTAACGGAGGCAACACGGAGGCTCAGCAAGGGTTAACGGAGGACTCAGCCTATGAAACACTGCCGTAGCAGTAATGGAGGCAACACTGATACTCTGCCAGACAGGACTCAGGCACAGCGGAAGTCAGAATGTCGCCCAAGCGACACAGCGATGCAGGGACAGGAAAGCCAGGTCGAATCACTGAGGAGGAACGTCAGACAAGCCGGATCAGGTCACGGAGCAGGAACGTCAGCCAGGCCAGGTCGAGTCACGAAGCAGGAACTTCAGACAAGCCGGGTCAGGTCACGGAGCAGGAACGTCAGCCAGGCCGGGTCGACTCACGGAGCAGGAGACAAGAAGCAGAGTAGTCAAACGAGCCAAGTCGGTACACAGGAATTCAAGCAACTCAAGTAGGCACTGGTACTGGAACACCACGAAAGGGCACAGGATACTTGCCAGAGCCCAGTATATAAAGGCCATACTGGGCGGGCCAAACATAGCTCAACCAATAGGAGCACGTCACAGCAGAGACTGACAGAGAGCAGCACAGAGAGCGCGGGCACTGTGATAGCGATGAATGGAAGACAGTGTTCAACACCAGGAGCGGGCATTACGAATATCTGGTAATGCCCTTTGGTCTTTGCAACGCTCCTGCTGTCTTCCAGGAGTTCATTAACGGCGTGTTAAGGGATCTTTTGATGAGTTGTGTGGTCGTCTACTTGGATGATATTCTCATCCACTCCCTGAATATTGAACAACACCATACAGATGTTGTGAAAGTGTTATCACTCTTAAGGGCCAACCATAGGAAAGGGCCATTGGAGCACTGCTGACAGTTTCCCAGGGTCCATAGTCAACCCAGAAGAGGAAATCACATACCCTAGAAAGGTCACCTGAGACTAGTGAAACTCACATTTGTCCAACTTGCAGACAGTGTTCTTTCAATACTGTCAGAGTTGTAGTTCAAAAGTAATTGAATGATAAAGTATCCCCCTCCCACCCCTTTTACTGATGTAACACTGCTCAACTCAAAGGAGCAAGACTGTCCAGTTGGATCACATAGAGGTACAGTCTTTAGTGAGCGTAAGGAAAAACCTGTCAAAGGGGGGCAGGGTTTTCCTTATGATCACAGTAAGAAGATTGTCCCTTGCTGTGATCTGTCCGGTCAAGGGGAGGGTCTTGCATTAGGTAAAAGATTAATTGGAGCTGCTTTTTTTGTGAAACATTACTATCCCTTTAAAGCAGTGATATTGTCACCTGTGTGAATCCTGCCTTAATAAGAAGATACAAGCAATCGTTATAAAATACCTACCTCTCCTCTATCTAGCTTTAGATTTGAATAGAACAATGACAATATTAAAGAATTCAATTCCACAAAATAATAATAATTAATACAGATGTGTTCAGATGGTGTACAAATATATCGTACAAAACATGATATTATATGGATCTTTTGCACAAAGAAAAAGAGGAGTGATCTGAAAAAGACCAGCTGAGAAATAAAGAGTCAACAAATTCCCATTCATTTAACTGGTGACGATCCTGGCACGTCATGGAATTCTGGGATCCCTGCGTGGCTGCATGCCGCAAGAGGACTCTGGAATCCATCAGGAAAATAAAAGTGATCCTTAACTGCCGGCTGCGTGCTGTCGTGGCTAGTTGTTAAAGGGACAGTAACGTCCCATAAAAACTTTTTATACTTTTATAGAGATGAGGAAAATGAGAAGAATGGTGCAAACCCTATCTCTCAAACTGCTATGGTTTGAGAGATATATGCCCTGATAGTTTGCTCCTCTCTCTTTTTCTCCTGATGTCAGCTGTATAGCTGAGAGCAGGAGATTCGAGTCGTACAACTCGAGGAGGCTCTGCAGCAGAGCCGAAATTGCGGTACTGCAAATTAATTACTTCATTGGAAATGTCTACATAGTGTGCTTGCAAACCAGGCACACTTTATAGACATTTCTAATGAAGTAATTCTTTATAGATAACGTGATCTTGGCTCTGCTGCAGAGCCACCGGCTGGTCCCCAGACCGGAATCTCCTGCTGTCAGCTAGACGCTGACGTCAGGAGAAGGAGAGAGGGGCGAAGTTTCGGTGCAAATATCTCTCAAACCATAGCAGTTTGAGAGATAGGGTTTGCACCATTCTTATTTTCTTGAGCTCTACAAAACTATAAAAAGTTTTTATGGGACAATACAGTCCCTTTAAGGAGTTAAAAGGGATGTTTCAAATAGAAGAAAGACTAGTTATGCCGCTGGCTTTTAATTCTAAAGACAATTCTTTAACATACCATTGTGTAAAAAAATATATACATATTTCACTTCCTTGCACTGAACTTAATTGATTTCAATTAATATATATTATGGAGAATATAATTTGTCTTTTTTTTTTAATATATACTTTATTGAAACGCATTGCACAAAAAAATATCAAAATTAGTTAATTTATGGAGCTACTTAAAAAGACATAGACATGAATTCATAAAATGGGGATTCGCCTGTGATGACTGACAGATACTTTGGGTACTTATCAGTGATTGGAACCAACTCCCTGCACTGCGTATGCAAGGAATACAAGAACAATACAGAAACATAAACTGGAATGGGCAGATACATACCTCCCAAGTGTCCCTCTTTAGGAGGGACAGTCCCTCGTTTAGACCCAAATCCCTCTGTCCCTCTTTCCCACCCTGATGTCCCTCTTTTTAGGAGATCAGACTGCGTGGTGTGTATATAAGTGTATCACATTGCTCTACAGCAATAAAACTCACATTAATGTTTGTATAAATGTCAGTATGTGTGTTTATAAATTAGTCTGTGTAAATAAAATACTTTGGTCTTGTTCTAAATCATTTATTAGGTTTCACAAGTAGGTGTCAATAGGTCATGAAATAGTCTAAAAGTTCTTGGTAATGCCATGTCCACCAGACACGCCCCCAGCAACATCCCCTAAAACACAAGTGTCCCTCTTTGACAATTTGAAATGTTGGGAGGTATGCAGATACAAACCCATTGGCGCATCTAGTCAGCCCATTTCTCTATCTAGTAGCGCAGACTTTACTCTTACAACAGCCATATATACCTGCAATATATACATTTATTTTCCTTTTTTTTTAGCCCCAACCACTTCTGGGAGGTTATTCCATGTATCCATCACCCTTTCTGTATTTTTTTTTCCATGTACTATAACCAATCCTCATATTTTAGGGCATGTCCTCTTCTTCTAGTATTCCTGTTTTTCTGAAAAATAGATCCTTCTTGAACTTTATAAAATTCCTTAACACTGATGACCACACGAGTGCGCGAAGCATTATAAAGCTAATGTGCTGCACATCTCTCGGGTCATGAAGAGATTAATATATGTGAAAGGCTTCAATTTTATCACCCCTTCTAACAAGTACCAGATATGATCCAGCCGTTGAATTACAGTACACATCTCTGGTGCTTCACACTCCATTGGTGCTGCTGTACCTATCAGGTAAATTCATAGCAAAGAGATGGCACTACAAAATTAACAAAATTGCATATTTATTGTTGTATTGTGTGTCTGTGTGTGAGCATGTACAGTAAATGTGCCTGTGTAGGTTTGTATGTGTCTACATTCAAATGTGTGTGTGTGTGTGTGTGTGTGTGTGTGTGTGTATTTCTATAGCTGTTGTGTACACTTCTGTTATCTATTATTTGTGTTTGTATATGTCTGTATGTATGTACGGTTATGTGCGTGTGATAATGTGGGTAGTCTATGAATGTGTCTGTAGGAATGCATGTTGTGTGTGTGTATATATATATATATATATATATATATATATATATATATCCTATATAATAATTCGGTAAAATATGTGTAATGCCGCAGTCATGCGCAGTAGAGACTGCCTGCGGCGTGGCTGATACAGAGCAGGGCGCTCCGAAGGAGCGTCCAGCTCTGTATAAGCTGTGGCGTGGGCAGTCTCTACTGCGCATGACTGCCCCGCGACTGGCTAGCAGTGGCACTGTGGCCCGTGTAACGGGCTCTTCAACTAATATATATATATATATATATATATATATATATATATATATATATAAATATATAGGTATAGATATATGTGTGTGTGTGTGTGTATGTTTGTCTCTGAGTATATGTGCAGGGCTGATACACAAGAGGATAGAAGAAAAGGGGTTAAAAATGGAAAGTAAAAAAATGTGGCAGTTTTAATTAAATTCCATTAAAGCTCTCCTTCTCTGCTACACTTTGCGAGCATGTGTTCCACATTCTCATGCTAATTGTGGGACATCTGTACACAGACTCCTTTCTCATCAAAGACGTCTCCCATCAAAGACGTTCCTGGGAAACCCTTCACCTTCGACCTTTAGGGTCACCCTGAAAACAGTGGCCCTATAGATCCGAGTACTGTACAGCTGTAGTGTCCTTTTACTTGGGCTATCCATTGGGATCTAGTTTTCAGGCTGAAACCTCTCAGGCCTGTTCTGTTGGCACAGCCCACTACCCAACTCTCCTTTCTAAGCTCAAGAGAAAGAGGCCCTTTATTTTCTATACCAAACTGTTTCCTTTTTAATACTCTCCCATTAAGGTTTACCATTGCATCTCTGTACAGTTGGGGTCACTTGTTCACCCCCTTCCCTCTAGACTGATGTTAACGATAGTGCCTCTAATTAGAAAAATGAGACACACAACTTGGGGCCGGTTTGCTAAATACGTGCAATTCTAGAGCAAACCAACTGCACTGTAGGGGTCATTTAAAATTCCCCAAATCCTCATTGTTTTAAGTGGTGATTTTAACCCTTTGATTGCTACAGAGGTCCTCGTTGGAGACCTCTGTAGCATTCAAGGTGTTAAAATCCCATTTTAAAACAATAAGAATTTTCAATTCTCCTCTGTGATGCAGTTGGTTTGCTTCAGGAAATAACCTCTAGGCATCAATGTACCCATGGTTTAACCCCTTGAGTGCCAGAGAGGTACGCAACGCATTGCAAAGCAATGCCTTGCGTACCCCTCTGGCACTCAGAAGGTTAAAATTAGGGGTGTGCAATCTGAATTTCTGAAATCTTCCAGCTGTTGTTGAACAACCTTCCCAGATTAGTAGTGTGCGTAGCAATACCTGGCGCACGCCTCTGGTCTTTAAAAGAATAAGTAGACTCACACGTTCTGCCTACTTCAGTTTTAAAATCCTCAAATAACTGTCATGTCCGCCTCCACGGACACGACTTTCAGGTCCGATTGAAGATGCTCTCTCGAAAAAAAAATGCACAAGGCCAAAATTCGTAGAGGCCATTATGTTTTTATGGGCATAGTAAGATTAGTTTGTGGTTATTATTAGCAAACGTTACTTCTCCTTTAATATAAAATATTAAGACAACAAAAGCAATGGTGATGTCAGAGGGGCACCAGGACACATACAGCCCTAAGGCTATCAGATGGTCAGTTCTGCCCTGGGATAGTTTCCAACAATACCCATATGCAAACCTCATGGACTCTTTTCAGAACCATTTAGCAATAATGACACTCTATGGGACTCAGTAATTGGTTTCTGATGTTGCCTGATTCTCAGATTACCAGGAAGAATAGCGAAGGGTGGGATGGAGAGATAGAGGTGAAGGGGACAGGGAATTGTGGGTGAGTGAGGTGTGTGGGAGAAAGATGAACTTACAGACTCTGGAACACACTGAGGGTTATTCACTAAGTGAATGTGACTTTTCCGGTGATATCACGTCTCCAGTTCGTATGCTATTCTATGGAGTCTATGCAACAAAATTTCCCCAATTTTGGAGGTGTTAGCGAATAGGCTCCATAGAATAACACGGGAACTGGAGAAGTGATATCACTGGAGATGTCATATCCACATTATGCAGAACTGGATCCATTGTGGAGCAAACCAACTGCACAAATAACATTTTCTTAAATTCATTTAAATGGGACTATTAAAGGGACACTAATGCCCACTAAACATTTTTTTCTTGTTTTGTAGATTGAAGAAAAAAAAAAAAAAATATGTTGCACAAATCTCATCTCTCAAACCTTTACGGTTTGAGAGATAATCACAGTGAAAGTTCCCCCCTCCCTCCCCTTCTCTTGACGTCAGCACTGTACTGACAGCAGGAGATCCCGGTCCTGGGACCAGCCGGCGGCTCTGCAGCACAGCCAAGATCTCGTTATTTAAAAAGAATTACTTCATTGGAAAGGTCTATAAAGTGTGCCTGGTTTGCAAGTACACTTTGTAGACCGTTGCAATGAAGTAGTTCTTTTTAAATAACACTATTGCGGCTCTACTGCAGAGCCTCCTCATGTTGGTCGACATGGCTCTCCATCTGTCAGCTTTACAGCTGACATCAGGAGAGGGGGGAACTTTGGATGCAAATATCCCTTAAACTTACTGTTCCATTAATCTCTTGATAACTGTCTACTCCCTTTTTATTCCCACACCCACTATCATGGCCTTCCATTGCCACCTCCATATAAACCTAGGAGCTGGGTGGGCTGGGCGTCATATTATTGTTTACCGCCCCCCCCCCCCCCCCCCCGTGAAAAATATCTGCGTACTCCCCTGCCCCCATGTTGTAGTTGGCCTGCTCCAGAATTGCTCAAAATCAGAAATGACACATTCCCACTAATTTAAATGGGGCTTTTAGCCTGCTGAATGCTAGAGAGATCAATGCATTGCTTCGCATTCAACAGCTTAACGCTTTGAGTGCCAGAGCGGTGCGCAACTCATTGCTTTGTAATGCATCGCGCACCCCTCTGGCACTCAATGGGTCAAAAACCCTATTTAAATCAAGGGTGTTTTTTCTTATTTCTTTTCCGTAATGGCTCATGTTTTATCTTGTATCAGCCCCCTTGCCCTAGCATTGGTAAGTTATAACACAGTGCACAATACTTTTTACAAATATCGATTTGAGAGAGAGAGAGTGAGAGAGAAATATATTTATCATTTATTTATATGTAGTAAATATATTCTATAGCAACTGTGTACACACAGAAACATAGAATTTGATGGCAGATAAGAACCATATGGCCCATCTAGTCACCCATTTTCCCGCAAGTAAAAACCTCAAACCTTTTTTGGTCCTTGGTCTTTTCTTAAAGTGATAGTATTACTTCAAAATTACTATCCCTCATATTGTAGCTCTTAATAAACTGAGTTAAATGACACCAGTGGCATCTCTCAAACCTTTATGGTTTAAGAGATAGCCACTTTCAAAGTTTCCTCTCCCCTGCTGTCAGCATTCTGCTGCCAGCAGGGGAATCTGGTCCCGGGACAGGCGGAGGCTCTTAAACAGAGCCGATATCTCATTATGGAAGGAAAAATGATTCATTGAAACAATCTTCTACGTGTGCTTGGTTACCAAGCACACGTAGAAGACTGTTTCAATTAATCATTTTTCCTTCCATAACGAGATATCAGCTCTGCTGAAGAGCCTCCTCTTGATTCAGAGACCGGATTCTCCTGCTGGCAGCAGAACGCTGACAGCAGGGGAGAGGAAACTTTGAAAGCGGCTATCTCTTAAACCATAAAGGTTTGAGAGATGCCGCTGGTGTCATTTAACTCAGTTTATTAAGGGCTACAATATGAGGGATAGTAATTTTGAAGTAATACTATCCCTTTAAGTTAAGGACAGCCTTATGCCTATCCCATGCATGCTTACATTCTGTCACTGTATTAAAGGAGCAGTAAACTTTTTTTTATGAAAACAGAAGCACATATTTTACAGAGCATTTCATGCTGAATAAAACAAGGTCACTCCCATCACTGTCAGATGTTTTATTCAAAATATATAACAGTTTAAATAATCAGGAAGTGAATTTACTGTGTTTACTTCCTGATAGTTCTAACTGACAGGAAGTGACAGGCAGTGTCTATCACATTCTATGGAGAACTGTATATCACTGACTTTCCTCTCCATTAAAATGTAACAGGAAAAACTAATTAGAATTTGACCACTAGAGGGAACTGCTAATGTAAAAAAACATGGGTTTAACCTGTAATAACTGTGGAAATATAAATTTCTCGGCAGTGGGAGTACCCTTATTTTAGTCAGTAGGAAAATCCCTACGATATATATTTTTTCATAAAAAAAACTTTACTGCTCCTTTAACTTCTGCCACTTCTGCTGGGAGGCTATTCCACTTATCTATTACCCTCTCATTGAAGTAAAACTTTCTTACATTACATCTAAACCTGTCTCTCTCTAGTTTTAGACTATGGCCTCTCGTCCTAACATTTTTACTCCTTTGAAATATACTTCCCTCCTGCACTTTGTTGAATCACATGTATAAAATCGAATACAATAGCTTATTATCTAGGGGGTCTTTTAAAGGGATAGTAATCTTTAAGTTTGATGTTACATGTTGTGTAGTGTGCAATATACATCACATTTCCTATACTCTATTTTCATTTTCAGCTACTTATTTTACACTTTTAAATAGTAAGATATTTGAATCTCACTTTCCAGAGTGCTTTCTGGTCTGGCGACCTTCAAAGTACAACAGTGTTACAATGTAACAGTATCCCTACAGTAACGAGCACTCTGTATGCGGTGTATATATTATCATTTTTACATTGTCGCTTTGTTTCACAGTTTTATTGTCCTTGCTTTCACAGTTCGTGACACAAAGCTGTCAAGAGACAGAGCCAGGGAGCTCCCTGTCAGGAATGTAACAGTATAAAAAGAAATAGGTAGAAATGTAAAAAGCACTGGCAATGTGACTTAACATAGTGTACTCTTGCAGACTATGTCAATATAAAAGATTACTATTAATTTAAAGTGGATCTGTCTCTTTAAGAAAAGTTTAGTTCACTTTACAGAGAATTAAACGCTACATATATGGAGTATTAGCTATTTTTCTGTAAAAATACTGGACATATTTTTTGAGAAATGTACTTAACCCTTTGAGTGCCAGAGGGGTACGCAACGCATTGCTCTGCAATGCGTTGCGTACCCTGCTGGCACTCAAAGAGTTAATACAGTGTGGCACTTTATGCCAAGTCTTCCGGAATAGGATAATTAGTTCTGTTTGAGGCCAAAGTTATTTCTTGCTGGTTGAATAACATACCTGAGAACTTCCATCTGCAACTAGACTTGTGTTAATGATGCAATCAAAGTTTTAAAAAAGGGGCGGGGCTTAATTCGGTGGGCAGGGTAGGAGTGGGTGGGATCAAGGGAGGAATGAAGAGAAGAATGAAGAGAAGTGGGCAGAGTTACTCAGGAAACAACCACAGCCAGAGAATCAGCCTCTGTCCCCGTAGGCCCGGTAATTGAAGTGTTAATAATGTCCAAACATTTTTTTTTTTTTTATAAGATTTATAGAGGCTAAAAAAAGATTATCATTGCCACAAACCCCATCTCTCACTTTAAAGGGAAACTTTCATCCCAAGATAAGTTAATCTAAATTGAGTCTTCTATTAAAGACTCGTTAAAACTTTTTTTTTTTTATGAAAAAAATTTAAAGTTGTACAGCAAGGCTTCTGGTAACCTCTCCTAAAGGTATGAATTGAGAAGGGGGCAGTCATTTCAGCAGTGAAAGATATACAGAGAGGGAGAGTACAGCCGCTCAGGAACACATCAGCAACATGACCGCACGCCCCTTCTTCCTGTCGGTCAGAACGGTTGGCAAGAATATATAAAAATCACAGATGTTACATACATTGCATTGAGATTTTTATTAAAATTATGATGGGGAACTAATTTGGAAAGGACATGATTTTTGATGATAGATCCGCTTTTACTCTAGTAAGCGAGTTCTCCGGGGCAGATCTATAGAGTTCCTATATATGGCTATTAGACTCAACCCAGTCTGTGGGCTCTGCCTAAATTCATTCATACCACAGTGAGCAGTAATATTGGACAAGCACATGAAGAAGGAAAAGGGTATAGCAACTGAATAACACCAACAACTTAAATGGGTATGAACAGGCCAGTTTATTAATATACACATACACACAATACATACACATAACTATTTTCAAACCTTAACACATAACCCAGGTATACATTTTAGCTGAATACATACAGCTATGCCAGCTGTTACCCACTTCCATTGCATGGCCAAATCGCCCGGGCCCATGCTTCATACTTATACTAACCAACATTCTTTACCAACGATTTCCACTATTACCCCGTTTAGGCCATACCAAACTAGCCTCTAAATGGGTAACATTATCTCCCGCGACAACAGTCCAGGGCATACTTCCTTAGGGTTATCTCCCTAAGGAAACATCATCACTTATTTTCCATTTAAATTTTAACTCTCCAAACAACCGTAAATTTTCACACCGCAGTAACCTATATCATCAGTGAGAGCGGGCGGGCGGACCACTTCCTGTCTCTACCTCTCTTTTACCCCTAACTCAGCCCACCCACAATTAACTTATTTCCCAACCCTCCCCTTCTTCATGTTTCCCCTACTCTATATACATACCTGGGAACGCTCCGGATTTGCCCCGGAGACTCCGGTTCTGACAGAGCTTTACCGGGTCTCCGGGGCAGAGGCAGATTCCTCCGGATGTGGAGAGTTTCTATTGAAACGCTGCCACATCTGCTTTTTCTCCCGTTGTGCCTCCGTCCCCAGCCTTCTGTGTGACACATTTAACCCTCTGAGTACCAGAGTGGTACGGAATGCATTGCTTTCCAATGCATTCCGTACCACTCTGGCACTCAAAGGGTTAAATCCCCCCCAACACTCGAGTTAAGCCCCACCCCTCTTTGACGCGATTATCGTCATTTTTGTTACCCCCTGCTGAACAGAGGACTACCCTCCGGGTAGCCCTCAACTGAAAGTTCCCAGGTATGTCTATATATCTGGGGAGTTACTGAAGCCGATTTGTATAAAGTGCCACACTGTGCGACAAACAAATACAGTTTAATTTCCCCAAATTATTTATCCTGCAAGCAAATGGCTAATACAGCATACAAGCAGGTTTTAAATCTCTTTAAAAAGAAATAAGCATATCTTTAGGCGATGGGCTCACTTTAATACAGTTTTATTGTTACAACAGCAAAGCTCGGGGATAGAAAGCTTAGCAATTATCACACTTTTGACAATCGGTTGAAGCAAAAAATTAGAAAAGAAATCTTCAGAATAACTTTTGTGCCTTAAAAGATCTTTTTCTTCCTCCCCAACTGCTGCTTATTGGATAAATTATCTACTCAACTCAATAGAAGTTGCTTCATTAGGAAAATCCTATAAGTGCAACAGGCCGCGGTGAGTAATGCTAAACTCCCTTCTCTCTCTCCCTCTCTGTGCCTTGAATCAAGACAGAAACCAGTCAATGTTGAATAGAGAGGAGGCTGCGGGGTCAATGAACACTTAAGGGAAGCTGCCCTGCCAAGGACAATGCAAGTGTCAGCTGCCTGTCATCGCTCATTGACAGAGGATAGAGGTGTCCTGTTAGGTCACATGCGGAGGCTTTTACAGGCTAGCACAAACCACTGAACAGTGAAAGCCAACGTCACGCCAGGTCTCTCCGGTCAACTTGCCTAACATGGAAATTGGTGTAAGATGATTTCAGAGGTCATCACACTGCCACTTTGAGTCTGTCAGAAGCTCTTACAGAAAAGCATCTTTTCATCGTTTGTTCCGTTTATTTTTGTAATGATTTTCTCTTTCTCTCTCACTCTCTTTTTTGTCTTTTTCAAAATTGCGGTACAGGTGCCCACTTAGAAAGGATTAATCATATGTCACTGTCTGAAGTGTCTTAATCCCATCTTTAGAAAAGATAAAGAGAATCTATGCAGGGTTGCCAACCCCTGAAAATGTTTTTTTTTTTTACTGTTATTGCTATAAAAAATAATGGACAACCAAATTTTTAATACCAACAACTTTCCTTGACCGTTTTTTTTTAGACACCTTAAAGGGATAGTAATATTTCGTTTTATCTTTATTTTATTTTGTAGACATTAAAAAAAACATGAAGAACAATATAAGTCTTATCTCTCAAACCTTTATGGTTTGAGAGATATTCACAAAGTTTCCCCTTCCGCCCCTTTTACCTAGTGTAAGCCATCTCTTCTCATATGTGGAATCCAGTCCATAGACCAGACAGATAAAAGAAGGGGACAATCTTCTTCCTATGAGAACAATGAAAGCCCTGCCCCCCTTGACAAGTTTTTCAGGTTTTTCCCTTATCTTAATTGAAGATTGTCCCTCTCTGCAGTCTACCTGGGCACCTCCCTTCTGATCTGGCTGAGCAGTGTTACATCAGTAAAAGGGGTGTGAGGGGGATACTTTGTCATTGAATTACTCTTGAACTACAACTCTGACAGAATTGAAATAACACTCTCCAAAGTCCAAATACTATGATGATTAATTAGAGCTGCTTTTATTATGAAACATTACTATCCCTTTAAATGGGGCTTTTAAAGGCTCCATTAAAACAAATGTGACTTTTTAGGTAACACTCTGCTGTATCAGTGAGGTGACCTAGAATTCTTCTATTTTTCCTTCGTAAATCAGCATCACTGTGTTTTTCTTGTGACTATTTAAAATGTTTACAACATTTTCAAGAAATACCAAGTTATAAATGAACAGACCAGAAACTAAACAAAATTAACTAATTGGTTTCTAGAAATGTCTCCAATGTCTAAAGAGATAAAGGGCTTTTTGTTTGAAAGAAAAAATATCTTAAAGTGTTAGTAATGTCTAAAAAACCTTTTTTTGCATTTAGAAGAGCTTAAAAAGCTGATCTACATGCAAAAAACCGTATCTCTCAAACCACTATGGTTTAAGAGATACGGGTGTTTAAATTTGATTTCTCCTACTGACAGCTGTAAAGCTGTCAGCAGGAGATCCGTGTCGCACTTCTCAAGCGCCACCGTGTCGACCAACACGGATCTCCTGCTGAAAGCTTTACAGCTGTCAGTAGGAGAAATCAAACTTTAAACGCCCGTATCTCTTAAACCACAGCGGTTTGAGAGATACGTTTTTTTGCATTTAGATCAGCTTTTTAAGCTCTTCTAAATGCAAAAAAGTTTTTTTTAGACATTACTAACACTTTAAGATATTATTAACAGTAGAATACTTTTGAATTTAAAATGATAATTTTCAGAGTTAATACAATTATATAAAAATTATCTTTATCAAATTATTTTAAGAGAGGGTCACATTAAATTCAAAACAAGTGCAAAATTAAATTCTTGTATAAATAAATGTTAACTTACCATTTTACAGATTTACTTCTGAAAGTGCGAAAAGAACACCGTTTTGTCTCGGTTTATATTATATATATATATATATATATATATATATATATATATATATATATATATATATATATATATATATATATATATATATATATATATGCGCAACTTATACTAAATTCCAGAGATGTACATTTTTTTTCTACATAAATTATTTTAGGATTTATGGATTCATTATGGGGCAATCCAAGGGTACCAGAGGAAACAAATACACATTTAAATTTATTTAATTTAATATTGGTTCATTTAAAAGGAGCAGTAAAATGTATTTTGAAATAAAAAAATACCTATATAGTTGTTATTTTCCTGTTGAGTAAAACAAGGGTATTCATACTGCTGCAAATTGTAAATTTAGAAGTTATTACAACCCAGACATTACTTTTTATTATACTGCACTGTTGGTACTGTGGTAACAAGTTGCTACAGTTCTTAGCACTGAATTACAATTAACGGTGGCAACAGGCCCAAACCAAAACACAGTAAAATATAACTGTAGGAACCACCCCTATATGAGGATGTGCAGGAGCAGAGAGCTGATTCACACTGTTGTAACAGGAACGTGCAACATGCAACCACTTACTCTGGAGAGCTGCAGTCTATGACTCAAGTTGTACCATAGAGCACACTATAAAAAATGTGCCTCTTGGACACCAGTTGACATCATCAATAACAGTTTGATTTAAAAAAATATGTTTGGACTGTAATTATTGTTGAATTAAAAGTCTCCCAGCTGTGTATTGCTTAGTATTTTAGGCTTTGCAATACACTCCGTACCCCGTTGGTATGTCTGGGGTTAAATAAATGGGAATGTTTATGTCTCCCCCATGGTGCAGTTTGTTTGATCTATGATTGTCTACTTTTACTTTTATATGTAAGGTACTAAATCTCATATGTATAAAATTAAAATGGAGCAATTCTGGGTCAAACAAACTGCACCTTAGAGAGGGAATAAACTTACCCCAAATTCTCATTGGCTTAAACTGGGCTTTTTAACCATGCAATGTGTTGGACACCCCTCTATCATTCAAATGGCTAAAAACCACACTTAAATCAAGATGGAGTTTTATTTGGCACCTATGGCGCAGTTGGCCTGCCCCAGAACTGCCACAGTTTGCTATAATGCATACTGGACCTTGCGTTATATTGGTTCTCAGTGTATTTGAGACGTCTCTAGCATTCAAGTCTTTAAAGAAGTAGTAACACCTCCCAATAACAGCCCCTCCTACCTTGCTATGGCCTGAAACTCCTAATGGCTCCTTCAGATTTTTCCCTTCCCTGACGAAGCTGGTTTAGGCGATATGCGTTGGGCTGGACATTGTTCTGTGGAGTGACTTCGATTTGGCCTACATCTCACTATGACTTCATTTATTATACTACTGCACTTGACACCCTCTTACCCCATTGTCTGTCTCCTTTTACCCATTTAGACTGTAAGCTCCTTGGGGCAGGGACCTCTCTCCCATTGTTTCTATGAATGTCTCACTTATTTCATTCCCTCTTATTTATTGTAACATATGTCTATTGTAAGGCGCTGCGTACACTGTGTGGCGCCAAACAAATAAAGATATACATGCATACATTTTGATAAATATACGTATGTATTATTCACGTGTTTATTGATACGTTTGCACTTCATAGTATGGCCTTATTCCAGGACTTGGTAGGGTCTTGCACATGCATTTTATAGTTTTTACTGAGGTATTCTTTATTGCATTTATTTTGCTGTACAGTGAGTTGCTATATGAACTTTTTGACAACTATCCAATGAATTATTTACGCAAAGAGCTGAGCTAAGAACAAGAGGTCATCCATTAAGACTAGAGGAAAGGCGCTTTGGACTAAAACAAAGGTAGGGATTCTTTACAGTAAGGGCGGAAGAGCTATAGAATTATTTTCCTCTGGATGTTGTACTTTCAGATAATGCAACTGCTTTATAAAAAGCAATGGATGCCTATCTAGCATTGAACAATATTGAAAATTGTGACATATGGCTTCAGTGCAGATAGGATGTTGATCTGGAAAATATCTGACTGCCATTTGGAGTAAGGAAGGGATTTTTTTACCCATTTGGGCTAAATTGGAAATAGATTCAGAAGGCTTTTTTTTTTTTGCTTTCCTCTGGATCAACAGGGGTGTTTTTGGCATGGGCTGGACTTGATGGACGCATGTCTTTTTTCAGCCTCATCAACTATGTTACTATGTTAACTACTGTAGTACTCATCCTATTATTGGCTGCTTTATTTCGTTTGGCCTTGTATGTCCCCCTCAGACATGTTTTTAATTGTTTTTATCTTGGGTCACAATGTTATTTTTTGATTTTAAGAAAATGTATTATATTTGTTATATTTCAGTTGGGTTGAGTGCCTCATTCAGGAGCCTTTGTTTATGGGAGTTCTTTTCCCCTTTTTTGGAGTCAATTGTGTTCAAGAGATAACATCTTCAATCAGTTCCGAGGCCACGTTCATGGAGATTGCTCTTGTAGTAACTGTGTCTTTCTTAAACCTTTAATCCCTTAGGGACTGGCCACGCGTGTTCATGGATAGTCACTTAAGGACCATGGAACTTT
This sequence comes from Rhinophrynus dorsalis, assembly GCA_037306005.1. NCBI lineage: Eukaryota > Metazoa > Chordata > Amphibia > Anura > Rhinophrynidae > Rhinophrynus > Rhinophrynus dorsalis. The sequence goes on from CM074728.1 coordinate 58,878,147, forward strand.
TTTTTTTCCTGATCCAACACAGGGCTCCCCAAACGGCGTGCAGCAGCAAGGGGAGCCCTGAAATCCATGACGGTCCTGGCAAGTCATGGGTCCTTATCGCATGTCCAACCCATGATGTACCAGGACCATCATGGGTCCTTTAGGGGTTAAGGATCAGAGCGGTGTGCAACACATAGCAACGCAATGCACTGCACATCCCTCTTGTCCTTAAACGGTTAAGATTACCACACACAGTGAGCAGAGCTTGGGTCCCATGGCCCTGCAACCAACTGTCTTGTCCTCATACAAGGACATGATATCCAAGACTGAATTAATATGTTTTGTCTTGAATTGATAACCAAGAGAAACATTCATAGGAGCTGTTACGATTTTCTGGCCATAATAACTTAAAGTGTTTGGGGAGAGGGGGTTATTATTATTAAGATGCGTTACTTCGCCTTTAACTTCCCAACATTATCATTAAAGGCAGTCTAAAAAAGATGTCTATAAAACTTAGTGCCAGGAGAACATAATGACTTTCTGGCCTGTGTTATAAGAGACGTGAGTGAAATGTGTCTGATAAAAATTGTGTACTTGGCTTGTTACAGAATGCATTTGTCAAGTTGCCAAGGCCCATTTCCTGCGGTCTTGACTCACCGCACTGCGGACAAGATGAATAGCAAGCTGAATGGGGTTTGCAAAGTTTGGCCGCAGAAAGATGAATTAAAGTATACCTTTCACCTTATGGTAAGTTTAGTTTGCTTACAGAGGATTAAAATGTGCCTCTGTTGTATTAAAGGGATAGTAATACTTTGTTTTAACTTTATTTTATTTTGTAGGCATTAAAAAACCATGAAGAATGATATAAGTCTTATCTCTCAAACCTTTATGGTTTATGAGATATTCACAAGCAAAGTTTCCCCCTCCCTCCCCTTTTACCTACTGTAAACAATCTCTTCTCAGATGTGGAATGCAGTCCATAGACCAGACAGATAACAGCAGGGACAATCTTCTTCCTATGAAAACAATGAAATCCCTGCCCCCCTTGACAGGTTTTCAGGTTTTTCCATTATCTTAATTGAAGATTGTCCCTCTCTGCAGTCTACCTGGCCACCTCCCTTCTGCTCAGGCTGAAGAGTGTGACATCAGTAAAAGGGGCGGGAGGGGGAAACTTTGCTTGTGAATATCTCTTAAACCATAAAGGTTTGAGAGATAAGACTTATATCATTCTTCATGTTTTTTTAATGCCTACAAAATAAAATAAAGTTAAAACGAAGTATTACTATCCCTTTAAGTATTTTTCTGTAAAATAGATTTTTGTGAAATGATCCTTTATATTTCGGTGTCACTGTGTGGCACTTTTGTTAATTCCCTACACACTACGCCAATTAATTATGTTGTAGAACAAACTTACTATACTCTGTGTTATAAGAAATGCCCTCAGTGTGTGGGCTTTGCCCACATCCATTCCTTGCACAGTGTGCCGTAATACCGACCCAAGACGGTGCCACCAAAAAATAAAAGGTTAATTTCTCGCATAGTATTATATTACAAACAAACGGCTGTCACAACATATTGTCAGTTCTACTGTTCTTTAAAATGAACTAAAAACCTATGTAAACATGACCGGTCCACTTTAAGGTTACTACATTATTCAAGATTAAGGCTGCAATCAGGTATGTTGCGGTCCATTACAAAGCTAAAGCCAAGCCACCTCCCTGGGACCTACTCTGCCTCACGCCCAGTGGTGTCCGTAGACATTTTTCCAGAGGGGGGCAAAGCAATAATATGACCCCCAGGCCAGCCAGTCTAGCCCCTTTATTTATATGGAGGGGGGTAATTGTAAGGGGGGGGCAATTGCCCCCCTTGCCCCCCCCTCCGGACACCCATTCTCACACCCCACCTCTTGCTCCACACTTACCCTGCTTCTGCCCTTGCTTCACGTTAGGGTTGCCACCCAGCCGGTATTTTACCAGCAGGCCGGTAAAAAATTGGCTTCTGTCCAATGTTAAGTCTATGGAGGGAATGCCATGGCCGGTATTTTTTTTTTAAGAAAATGTGGCAACCCTACTTCACCTCTTAATGCCTTTACTGTTACAGAGGTCCCCAAAGCTTTCCTTGCAATGCTTTGGAGACCACTTTAATACCAAAAGGGTTAAATAATGGCCAAAAGACAGGGTACATGAAATGGCAAAAAAAACAAAACTGGCTACCACAAAACAAGTCATTAGAATTGCTCTGGCCACACCTACAAATAAGAAATGAGGGCGGGGTCAGCACCACTGAGGCACCACCCCTCAAAAGGAATGGGAATTTCAGCCCTGTATGTAAGGGCCACAGCTTCATGGTAAAACTAGTTTATTTCATTTAGATATATAAATTATTTTTGTTCTGAAGCATGGCTCTACTTATCTACTCTCTGCTGTATCACTTATTAAGTGCCTCTGAATTATAGGAGTGAAGAGCTCTTGCCAGGACCCGATTGCATATTAATGGCCTAAGAATAATGGCTTATATAGCGGACTGACTGGCAAGGTAGGTTAATGAAATAATCTTTTATCGATCCTTACCGATTGTCTCCACTCATTAAGGGAACAATAAAAAACTAAACACAGAATTTGCCAGGATGAATTATAGACATATTCACAAACTCAGAAAACTTAAAGGGATAGTAATGTTTCATAATAAAAGCGGCTCTAATTAATCATCATAGTATTTGGACTTTGGAGAGTGTTATTTCAATTCTGTCAGAGTTGTAGTTCAAGAGTAATTCAATGACAAAGTGTCCCCCTCCTGCCCCTTTTACTGATGTAACACTGCTCAGCCAGAGCAGAAGGGAAGTGTCCAGGTAGACTGCAGAGAGGGACAATCTTCAATTAAGATAAGGGAAAAACCTGAAAAACTTGTCAAGGGGGGCAGGGCTTTCATTGTTCTCATAGGAAGAAGATTGTCCCCTTCTGTTATCTGTCTGGTCTATGGACTGTATTCCACGTCTGAGAAGAGATGGCTTACACTAGGTAAAATGGGCGGGAGGGGAAACTTTGCTTGTGAATATCTCTCAAACCATAAAGGTTTGAGAGATAAGACCTGTATCGTTCTTCGTGTTTTTTTAATGCCTACAAAATAAAATAAAGATAAAACGAAGTATTACTATCCCTTTAAAGGGGAACTACAGCCATAGGAATAAGAAGCTCTTAATTTGCTTAACAGAAGAACTTGTGTGGGAGGGGTCCATAATTATATAGATATGCCGATAGCTGTATGAAGGTTTGCAATTATACAAGTAGGAGTCCATCATACAGGCGTCAGGTATAGCTATATTATTAGTGTATTATTAGTGCGTGTAACAGAATGACTTACCTAGGTAGGAATCCATCATACAGCAGTCAGGTATATCTATATAATTACTGTATGTAACAAAAGCTCTTACCTAGGTAGGAGTTTATCCTACAGCATATCGATATAATTATTGTGTCTAACAGAAGCACTTTCCTAGGCAGGAGTCTACCACACAGCAGTCAGGTATATAATGATATGTGCTTGTCTGGCTCTAGATTATACCTCCTCAAATTATTATGTTTCAATTGACCTAAACAGTTCATACTGGTTCTTTATATCAGAGTGTAAACAGAAACTGACTAGCAGCATATTACAACAGAGATCAAATGAAAATTAAAGCAGCAAATAGTTACCACTCATTTCTGTTTGAAGGAATGTTTTTCACTACATCTGGACACCCTTCTGCTGGAAATAGACTTACATTTATGGAAGTCTTATTTGATCTCTCAGTCATAGTAATCTGTAGTATTCACCCCAGGTTGGTGAGCTTCACCTGGTACCCAGGTCCATCTTTCTCTCTTGAGTCGGTTGGGTCTCTAAATTATTGCCAACTGAAAGATGAAGCTGAAAAAGGTACCGTAGAGTAACTTGAAGAGCCAACCGAAGAAGGAGGCTTCAAGTGAGAAAGAAGGTTCAGGGTACGAGGGCCTCTACACCAGAGGTGAAATGCAGAGCTTGGTATCACCCTAAGAGACCAGCTAAGCATCTCATGAATTTGAGTATCTTTCATGTTTATCCAAAAGTGGTTCTACTGTGGAGTCAGCACACTATACACAATTTTTGTGTAAAGGAACCTACCTAGGTAAGTTCTTCTAGTACAGAAATGAAGACACCCATATTCATAGGTCATAATTCCCTTCTAAAAAAAGAAAAGTCACTAGGACTGGCCAAACAAGTTTATATGCACTCAGCTTGTGTCCATACTATTGATTAACACCGGATACTACTGCAAAACCTGACATGAGATGGTGAGTTTATGTGCTGTATCCTTGTACTGTGCAACTGATAAATGACTAGAGTACAAAACACTAGTCTCCTTTATAAATCTGTGAATGGATAACCAGCAAGCAAATAGACATACAGGGCATTCTTGGGCAAGCTAATTGCATACCTCCAAACATTTCACTTGGTCAAAGAGGGACACTTGTGTTTTAGGGAGTGTGGCTGGGGGTGTGGCTGGTGGGTGGGGCATTTCTGAGAAATTTTAGGTTATTTCATGGCCTACTAACACCTCTTTTGTAACTGAATAAAATATTTAGAGAAAGACCAAAGTATTTTATTTACACAGACTAATTTATAAACACAGATACTGAAGTATAAACAAACATTAATGTGAGTTTTATTGCTGTGGGGCAATGAAATGCACACAGTCTGATCTCCTAAAGGGAGGGACACCAGGGTGGGAAAGAGGGACAATGGGATTTGGGTCTCACAGAGGGACACTTGGGAGGTATGGAGCCCTAAGGGACACTTGGGTGGTATGTACCCCTAATATCTCCTAAAGAGGGACACTTGGGAGGCACGGACCCCTAATATCTCCTAAAGAGGGACACTTGGGAGGTATGGACCCCTAATATCTCCCAAAGAGGGACACTTGGCAGGTACGTAGACATAACATCTCCTAAAGAGGGACACTTGGGAGGTATGGACCCCTAATATCTCCTAAAGAGTGACACTTGGGAGATACATAGACCTAACATCTCCTACAGAGGGACACTTGGGAGGTACGGACTAATAATATCTCCTACAGAGGGACACTTGGGAGGAATGGACCCCTAATATCTCCTAAAGAGGGACACTTGGGAGGTATGGACCCCTAATATCTCCTAAAGAGGGATACTTGGGAGCTATGCGCCCCTAATATCTCCTAAAGAGGGACACGTGGGAGGTATGGACCCCTAATATCTCCTAAAGAGGGACACTTGGGAGGTATGTACCCCTAATATCTCCTAAAGAGGGACACTTGGTAGGTATGTCACCTAATATCTCCTAAAGAGGGACATTTGGGAGGTATGTAGTCCTAATATCTCCTAAACAGGGACACTTGGGAGGTACAGAGCCCTAATATCTCCTAAAGAAGGACACTTGGGAGGTATAGACCCATAATATCTCCTAAAGAGGGACACTTGGAAGGTATGTAATTGCACAACAGAAATCATAAATAATTCCAACATTCCACTGAGTCCTTGGAGCTTTGAACCATTTGAATACGAGAGAGATATCCCACACATTGCGAAACAAATGCACTGGAGATCTCTGCAGCATTCAAGAGGTATAAAACTCTGTTTAAAGCATTGGGCATTTGTAATTGTTTCCTATGGTGTAAGTATACTGTAGTTGGTTTGCTTAAAAATTGTTCCACTCTCCTTGTATATGTGGCTTGAAGAAAGGAGATTACAACTCATTTAGCCTGCGAGGCAGAAAGGTATCTTAGCAAGAGATCAGCTGCAAAATGGAACCCAAATCAATTGCCTTCACCGTCCCTAAAAGGAATTCTCCCGTGGGTATTAATAAGCTTAATTCCTGTTGATCCAACAGCATGCTTCAGTAATCTGTATACTGTTATGGAGTCCTATCCTTCTGTCCGTGCTCACTCCACGCCTCTCGAATTCACATCTGGAGGTTAGACTTCCCTTGCTACACACCTCCAGGGCTTCAAAGACCCAGGAACTCTGTGGCCATAATGACATTGCTAAGACTTTTACTTAACTGCTTGAATGCCAGAGGAGTACTCATTGCACCCCTTTTTGAGTGAGAACATACTAGAACCAATACAAATCTGGGAGTGAAGATGTGTATACACAAATAAGCACATACACAACAAAGCATTACCACATTATATCAGATAGCCACAGCTGAGAATTACCCTGTTACATGAGCCCAGACCGTTAAAGGAGAGCAATCCTTTACCCCATTCCATAAGATTAGACCACTGCTCCATTACATGAGCACCGACCATTTCCCCATTACAGGAGACCAGACCTTTACCCCATTTCATGAGATTAGACCACTGCTCCATTACATGAGTCCTGACCATTACCCCATTACAGGAGACCAGACCTTTACCCCATTCCACAAGCTTAGACCACTGCTCCATTACATGAGTCCTGACCATTACCCCATTACAGGAGAGCAGACCTTTACCCCATTTCATGAGATTAGACCACTGCTCCACCATATGAGCCCCGACCATTACCCCATAACAGGAGACCAGACCTTTACCCCGTTTCATGAGATTAGACCACTGCTCCATTACATGAGCCCCGACCATTACAGGAGACCAGACCTTTACCACATTTCATGAGAATAGGCCCCTGCTCCATTATATGAGCCCCGACCATTACCCCATTACAGGAGACCAGACCTTTACCACATTTCATGAGAATAGGCCCCTGCTCCATTATATGAGCCCCGACCATTACCCCATTACAGGAGACCATACCTTTACCCCATTTCATGAGATTAGACCACTGCTTCATTACATGAGCCCCAAGCATTACAGGAGACCAGACCTTTACCCCATTACAGGTGACCAGATCATTACCCCACTACATGAGCCCCGACCATTACACCATTACAGCAGACTAGACCTTTACCCCCATTTCATGAGATTAGACCAATGCTCCATTACATGAGTAGAGACCATTACCCCAGACAATCCAAACATTACCCTTTTGAGTGCCAGAGGCGTGCATTGCTTTGAAAAAAAGTGTAGCCCTCTGGCATTAAGAGGATTAACCCAGTGGTTCTTGACTGGAGGCACAACAGAAGGTGATGTTATAGGATCTCCCTGACTAAGCACAGGTGGATCCAACAGAATGACTGAGCCACTGATTACTCACTGAGATCAATATCTAGCCAATGAGATTGCTCCAGCTTAGAGAGAGAAAACCTCTGTCATTGGAGGATGCTGGGTAGAGGGACAGGAGCAGAGGCAGAGTGGCAAACTGCGGTACAGAGTAGTTTGCCCGGAAGTAGGGTACAGGACACACTTTAAATGTTAATTTTCGGACATATAACTTTTTTTTTTTAAAAAGAAAATAATATTGTTTTAAGCTTATTCACTAAATGCTGTATCTAATGAGCATAACTTTTAAAAGGGTGATTGATCCATTTTAATATGTAAACACACACATATATATATCAAGTTATTGCAATACTTATTTTTTATATGCAGTATCTCAATATCCTGAAATGTGACAGTGGCGCTGTTGCTACACCATCCTCTGGACAGCTGTGGTCAGATGACTTTAACCCTTTGAGTGCCAAAGGGGTACACAATGCATTGCTTACCCCTCTGGCACTCAAAGGGTTAAACCTCCCTAGAATGATGTGTCAGCAGCCCCACCACTGTAACATTACAGGACATTGAGATACTGTACTTAAAATATTAAAGTTTGAGTTGCACAGAGGCGTCACCCAGTGAGGTAACTCATGGTGTCACCCCCTGGACCTCCTCCCATACCATGTCATACAGAGTCCTTTATGAAGTATATTTTTGTTTAGGGGTATATTACTCGGAGTATTTCCTGTTCATTAATGTTGGACTAGATATAGGGATACTGAGGTGGTACTTGGGGGATGGGGGTCCTTTGTCCAGTCATGTTTCGTTTTTCCCATATATACTTTTGTGTAGATATATTAATAAATATTTTTTTCTTTTATACTATATTCGTCTACTGAGTACACCAAATAGTATAAAAGTAAAAAATATTTATTAAAGCGGAACTATCATCTTCATAATGTTGACCCCCATTACATTACTAATATAGCGATAGTAAAGAAATACTTGTATTATACTATATAATAATTCACTAGGATGTTTGTCACGATGCAGTCATGCACAGTAGAGACTGCCCGCCTTTGGAAAGTCTCTACTGCGCATGATTGCATCGTGTGAGTGAGGCGACACAAGACTGCATTGTGTGGAACAGTGAGGTAGTGGCCTATTAACCCTTTGAGTGCCAGAGGCACTCAAAGGGTTAACATTACCCGGACCTTGGCCCGTGTACACGGGCTTTTACACTAGTGTTGAATAAGTCCACGTTATTGAAGTAATACAGCTTCTTCTGTAGGCATCCAGGGCACAGAGCTTACAAGGGAATCCCTGTGCGCCTGCTCAGGCAGCAACTTCCGTTACCTTAAGGTAACCAATGGACATCACCACCAATCCAGGCAGTGCACAGGACACACAGCGCAGACTCAGAGGTATTTTACCTCTAAGATGTCTGCGCTGTTGTCTGAAGGATGCCTGCAAAAGAAGGTGTATTACTTCAATAACGCCTTATTAAACATAATATAAGTATGCCTGTGCCTATCGCTATATTAGTAATATTATTTTAAAGATGATAGTTCCGCTTTAATATCTACACAAAAGTATATATGAACCCCCTCCTTGACTGGGCAAAGACAAAGGACCCCCATCCCCAAGGTACCATCTCAGTATACCTATATCTAGTCCAACACTAATGAACAGTAAATACATGGAGTAATATAAACAAAAATACATAAAGTATTAAAAAAAATATACTGCATAAAATATAACAGAGACAGAGAGGTTATAATAATACATAATAGAGGTCATAATAATACATTAGAAACCCAACTTTAACAATTTTCTTAAACTCTTCATTGAAAATGTGGGGCACCCTGAGCTGGTGACCATGGCACACAAGAACCACTGGTCTAGCAGATGTCTAAGGTAGGAAATATTTCTGGGAAAAGTGAAAGTCTCCTGGTGCAATACAGTGCTTCATTAGCATATGAAATGTCACTGGCCCTTTATGGGTACCACATTTAGCGTATGGCACCATGTATGAATATGTCCTTTATCTCTTGTGCCTAACATGACGAATAAGCAGATTTTACTTAATTTTTCAAATATGCAAATAAGTCGAGGTGGTAGGATATGCCAGGACCATCACACCGCTTTGCCATCCCAGAATTCATGGAGTAAAAAAATAAATAAAAGCTCCGTAGTCCTTAACGGCCGCACCTGCGCTGGATCAGGCAGTCGTTAAGAGGTTCAAATCAGTGGAACGTTTGGGAATTGTATTTGCTCGCCATGATGCTCCATGTGTGCTTTGTGTACACCACTGATAGCCAGGCCTGGTCCTCAGTAGGGTGACCACATTTCCCTTCTGCCATTCCGGGACGTGGTCACCCTAGTTGCCCCATCATACCTTAAGTCCCTGGTCCCTGAAGCTCCCGCGCGCTGTGCTCAGTAATGCAGAGCGCTGGGAGATGATGTCATCTCCCAGCGCTCTGTATTACTAGAGCGCTTGCCTCCAGGTAAGCTGCATTGCCGCCCTGGATGTCAGCCTGCAAGCGGTGTGTCATATCATGGACGCCGCGAGCGGCGTCCATGATGTGACACACCACTTGCAGGCTGACATCCAGGGCGGCTTGGCTTCATTCCGGGACACTTCATTGTCCCGGTTGAAGGGGACCCGGGACGCGGGACATAGCCCTAAAATAAGGGACAGTCCCGGACGTTCCGGGACCCGTGGTCACCCTAGTCCTCAGAGTTATATTATAGCTTAAAAATATAAATGTGAGTGATGTCTCCATCATATTACTTTGCAATACCCGGAAAACTCTCTGGCATTCAACATGTTAATCCCCCTATTTAAATCAATTGGGAAATGTCTTCCTTTTACACTTACTATGTGCTGAAATCCTTCCCTGATGCAGCTTCCTCCCAACACCAGCTATAGAAGAGGAAGGGGTGGAGCAAGGCTACTTTTTTCCCATAACCCTAAAAGTCAAAAGGGTACACAATGCATTGCATTGCAAAGCGCTGTATGCCATCTTGGTCCTTAAAGAGTTAATCAGAGGGTTAGAAACCTGTGGCTCACCAGTTGATGCTGGACTATAGCCATCATACCACAAAACAGGTAGTTATGGATGATGGTTTAGTTTTAGTCCAACAACAGCTGGAGAGCCACATTTTGCTGGAATGAATTGCCTTCAGACATCTTTATCTGTCTGCAGGGACACATACCTGAGCTTCCTACCTCTCTGGAAGCGATTAGTTTAGTCTGTACAGGGGGCGGAGCTAAACTAACCATGCATCCAGAAAGGAAGAGGGGAGATTCAGCACTGTGCTCCTGTCTTCCTGCAGGCAGATTAGTGACTGTAGGAGTGTTAACATTAGAGTCGCCAGATCTTCCCTTTAAAAGAGGACACATGAAAAATGCCTGCTAAACAGATACCAGTGAACCACTGCAACCTAATAATGAATCAAGCCCTGCAGCAGGCATTTTCCATGTATCCGTTTGTTATGCATACCTGGGAGCATTCATTTATGCAGTATAATTATCACTAGAGATGCACCGATACCAATTTTTTAAGACCGAGTACAAGTACCGATACTTTTTTCAAGTACTCACCGATACCAATTACCGATACCTTTTTTTTGCGGTCATTTGCCAGTTTTCTAAGTACCTACATGTTTTAGGTACTTGGAAAACTGGCAAATGACCGCAAAAAAAAAGTATTGGTAATTTGTATTGGTGAGTACTTGAAAAATATTTGAGTGTGTGTGTGTGTGTGTATATATATATGTGTATATATATATATATATATACATATATATACACACACACACACACACACACACACACCACCTCTTGATTCTCCCTTTTTGACTCTTTCTCCCACCTTTTGCTTCATTCTACCCCCTTGAGCCCCCTTCTTTTGTCTTGGCTTTTGATCCCCCTTTCTCCAACTCCTCCTTGACTCACCCTTTTGCCTCTCTCTCCCTCCTGATCACCCCTCCTTTTGCCTCTCTCTGTCTCTCCTGATTCTTCCTCCTTTTGACTTTTTCTCCTTTCTTGGCCCCCCTCTCTGCCTCTTTCACCACCCCCTTCCTCATCCTGCCTCCTTTACTCTCCTCTGCCGGGTGCTCGCTGTTCTCTCGCGAGCCCCAGCAGAGGTCAGCGTCGGAGCGTTGCCATGGTAACCCGCGGCAATGCTTCGACACTGTAGGAGTGAGAGAGGTGACCGGGGAGCATTGTGAGCAGCTCCCCGGGCTCCCTCTCTGCAGCACCGACCCTGACACAGGGTATCGGTGCTGGCATCGGCCGCATTTGCGCAAGTACAAGTACTCGCGCAAATGCTGGTATCGGCACCGATATCGGTATCGGTGCAACCCTAATTATCATAAATCATTGCAAAAAAGGGGGCTAGTGGGGGCGTCGCTTTTCCGGGGTATCACACAAGTGGGCAGGAAGTGGGAGGGACTGGGTGGGGAAGGAGGAAAAGTGGGAGGTACTGGTGGGAAGGAGAAGAAGTGGGAAGAGTTTTAACCCTTTGAGTGGCACTCAAAGGGTTAAAGAAAACTCCCCACACCCGGAGACTCATCCTCTGCCCCCGGAAACCCGGTAATGCACTCTCAAAACCAGACTCTCGGGGCAAATCCAGAGAGTTACCAGGTATGATGATCTGACAACTCTAGTTAACTCTTTGAGCGCCAGAGAGGTAGCAGGCGCATTGCACTGAAATGCGTTGGATATCTCTTTAGCACTCAAAGAGTTAAACTGCGTTCCTTAAGGGCCAACGAAATGCACAGTTTTGTGATGTCCCTGATTCTGCATGGCTGTTGCAATGAAAAGGACTGAGCTAATGACTGCACCACCTGTGCAAAAGTAACCTGCGCCATCTTTGTCCTTTAAGAATGCGATCTCCTAATATCTCCTAAAGAGGGAATATTGGGAGCTATGGAGCCCTAATATCTTGTAAAGAGGGACACTTGGGAAGTATTCACTCTGACACTCCCTGATGTACAATCTCACATCTCTAAGGTGGCCAGATATCTATTGAAATGCTGAACAATTTTGCAAAACAGCACATGAACCGGCGCAGCCCTGCATGTGTGTGTGTCTTTCGTAAGAGTCCTGCATTTCAATGGGAACCTGGTCATTTTACACACTACATGTTTCCACAACTCTGATACGAGAGGGTGGATTAGAAGCTAGGATAGAGTAGACTGGGCTCTGATTTACTAGCTTACAGGAAAAAAGCTGGGTGGGTCTGCAATGCAGTCTGACCCCAAACATTGCCACAGGCCCTAGTTACTAGCCTAGATTGTCTAGTGGCTAATCTGGCTTTGTATACATGTACTGACTTGTTCAACCCTTTGAATGCCAGAGATGTATCCAACACATTGCAACTCAATGTGTTGCATACCACTCTGGCACTCAAAGCGTTAACCATCATATGTATACTAGTAGACTTTAGAAAGCTTTATTATGGCAGTGCGGTAGTGCAGCCATAGTACAGTACTTCTAACACCCACCTAATAATAACTAATAATTATGACCAGAAAATCTTAATGACCCCTATGAATGTCATCCTTGTGCCTTGGTTAAAGAGATAACATCTTCAAGTCAGTCTTAGGTGTTATATCCATGGAGGCAGACATGACAGTTGCTGGAAGGATCGCAGGAGCCTTAAACAGCTCATTGCAGATAGTCATCTTAACCCTATTGACCAGGGGGAGTGTGCAGTGTATGACTTCGCAATAAGTTGTGTACCTTGCTGGTCCTTAAAGGGTTAAGTAGGCTCATGCACTCTACCTGTTTCACTTTGAATGAACTACCAGCAACTGTCATGTCCTCCTCCATGGACTTGATATCCAGGACTGATTAAGAATGTTCTCTTTTGAACCAAGACTCAAGGGCAAAATTCTTAGGGCCAACAAAATTTTCTGACCACAGTAATATAGGTGGGGGGAGCCTTTAAGGACCATTGCTTTACACCCCCCTCCAGTCCTTGAAAGTTCAAAGGGGAACTATCACCCCAAATAAAGTTTCTCGCCAAAAATCACCCATTTAGCGATTAGCTGAACAATAGTAGTATTCGCCAGAATAATTACCTCGTTATAGAGAAATTCTACTGCCTCCGAGACTGCAGGCCAGGAGACAGAGCAGACATCTTTCCATAGTGATGTCTGTGCATCTGTGCTGTCAGTTCCAGTCTCCTCTAGGAGGCGCTGCATGGTACCTTAAGGTAAGAGAAAGGAGTGACGGCACAGGCGCATAGATTCCTCTAAAGCGCTGTTGCCTGGCCGTCATTCTCAGCAGCAGTAGGATTTCTCTAGAACGAGGGAATTGTTCTGGAGCATACTGCTATTGTTCAGCTATTTGCTAAATGGGTAATTGTTGGGGGATGCTTTATTTGGGGTGATAGTTCCCCTTTAAGGTTACCATATGCAGGGAGAGACATTTGTGCCCTGCCAGCTGATTCTGATGTTATCAGTTGAACAAAAAACAAATTCAGCATTCATGGGGACTGTTATGATTTTCTGGCCATAGCAAGGAAAGTGAGAAGTTATGATTATATGCATGTAAACTCAGAAAGCAAGTAGCGCTGGTGGATTCATATATTCCCCAATATCAAGTGTAATTGTAATAAAGTCCTTTCAGCTGGCAATTTATTGCAGTTGGGTATTTGGCTTCACCCCATTATAATAGACCAAACAATTTAAAGGGATAGTAATGTTTCATAATAAAAGCAGCTCTAATTAATCATAATAATATTTGGACTTTGGAGAGTGTTATTTCAATTCGGTCAGAGTTGTAGTTCAAGAGTAATTCAATGATAAAGTATCCGCCTCCCGCCCCTTTTACTGATGTAACACTGCTCAGCCAGATCACAAGGGAGGTGCCCAGGTAGACTTCAGAGAGGGACAATCTTCAATTAAGATAAGGGAAAAACCTGAAAACCTTGTCAAGGGGGGCAGGGCTTTCATTGTTCTCATAGGAATAAGATTGTCCCCTGCTGTTATCTGTCTGGTCTATTGACTGGATTCCACATCTGAGAAGAGATGGCTTACACTAGGTAAAAGGGGCTGGAGGGGGAAACTTTGCTTGTGAATATCTCTCAAACCATAAAGGTTTGAGAGATAAGACATATCGTTCTTCATGTTTTTTTAATGCCTACAAAATAAAATAAAGATAAAACAAAGTATTACTATCCCTTTAAATAATTGCAATAATTTAGTATAAATTGGGGTTATCCCCTAGATTAATCAGTGCTGGACAATGTGAACATACCTGGGAACTTTCAAAGTGAGCCGACATGCAGATATTTGAAATATTACCCATTAAAGTACCCCAGAATGTAGATTCGATGTGTCCCTACTTGCTGTAATGCAGAGATTCTCCAGTCAGTCCTCAAGGAAGCCTAAACATGCTACAACACTGAGATTTAACTACTTGGACAAATAGAAGACCAGGGCTGGATTTCAGGCAAAGCTTAAAGCTTCAAATTTTGAGGGGTGCATCATCTATGTTGGCCACACCCACATTCTGAACTGAGGGTGTAGCCAAAGCAATATCAGTGTCCCTGCACCAGTATATATTACATTAACGAACAGTGTATGGCGTTGCCTGTTCGATTGGGAGCATTGTGCACATTGTGAACCCACTGGTCTGCTGCAGTGTGAGTCTCACTGCAACGATTTTCACAGCCTTTAAAGGATATAATTTAACCCTCTGGATGCTGCAAAGGTGTCCGATGCATTGCAAAGCAATATGTTGGAGATTTCTGTACCAACCATGAGGGTAAAGCTTTTGTTTGGCTTGTTATACACCAAAGGTATTTTCTGTGTGAGGAAACAATGGATGGGACTAGGGTTGAGGTCTAGTGCAAGGTGGAGGTGTGGCCATGTGCGGAACTAAGGGCACCTAGAGTGCCTTGCCTAGGATGTAAATCCGACCCTGTACAAGACAAATACAACTCCTTCTTCTACCTTTCTGGTGACACCAATGTAAAGACTAAGCTGTTATTTGGTGAAGATTATACAGTAGGAAATTCTAAACTTTCTCACACTGAGACTTTGATATTTGACTCAAAACCCTGATTTTCAGGGTCAGACCTGAGAGTTCCCAGGTATGAATATGAATTACAACATTTCGGAAGGAGAATCTCCCCTATTTCGACAGGGGTGATCCCCATTATGAAATGCCGTAGTGCATATTTCACAGAACTGACTAAACTAGGGGTTGAGACCCAATTTATACTAAGCCTGTAGTGCAATTGCCATCATTTAAAATGTTGGATTGGTACATTCTTCCCTTTGTCCATTTCCATCTCATTTCTGTCCTGAATCTAATTCTCTCTCACGCTCCCCTCCCACGTCTTCGCCAGCTAGCTTCTTATTATTCACAGTAAGTTTGGTTTGATCAGAGTTTGTTTGGGTAAAAAAAAGGGGAAAAATCCAGCTGATTGTTCTATTGTGTCTTCCTACAGATACGAGACCCCTCTTTTGAATTATGGACCCCCCCCTTTCCTAACAGCTTGCAGTGGTCTCTTATTATGCTGCTTGTCAATTAGATTTTTAGCAAGTCTTCATAATTTTTTTTTCAGTGGGCATTTTTGTGTTTTGAATGGAGATGCTTACTATGCAATTATCTAAGACAGAATGGCATTTTGGAGAAAAAAAAATCTCAGATGCTGCCTCCAATAGCAAAATGCACAGCTAATTTGTACGCATCACATCTCACTTTTTTTTTTTATTATAGACTATAATTTCTAGACACATAGAAAATAGCTCTTTTGTTGAATAATTAATCACCAGCCATGGTTAACCTATTCTGTAATGTAGGCAATGGAGGCGGAACTCCTTAACCCCTCGATTGCAAAAAATGTCTCCAATGCAACACGATTCTCCTCAGCCTCAATAAAATGTGTGTTTTTTACACACATATACGTGCATACGAACACAGATAGATAAAGTGTGTATGGGGGGGGGAGTTACCCGCACCCTCATCAAGTGAAAGCAAACGCTTGAGTGTGATACTGGCTTCACAAATAGACAGTAAAGAAATTCACTCACAGGTGTTATTTTATAAAATAAATAGGTGTTATTTAAATATCATAAAAAATAATCATCATTTTATGATACCTATTTATTCACCTCAAAGACATATGAGTGCCTTTGTTTTCTATCTCTCTCTCTCTGTCTCTCTAGCCTATATTATAATTTGCTAAGGATGTTTGTCAGAAGCTGTCATGTGCAGTAGAGACGGCTATGCACGCTGCAGTCATGCATAGTACAGACTGCCCGCGCCGCAGCTGATACGGAGCGGGGCACGAAGGTGCGCAGAGAGGACTATGGTCTGAATTCAGAGCATCCTGCTCCGTATCAGCCGTAGCGCGGGCAGTCTCTGCTGTGCATGACTGCACCTCAGCCGTTGCTGGTTGGCACTGTGGCCCATGTGCACTGGCTCATCAACTAGTAAATATATATATATATATATATATATATATACACACACACACACATATCACATTTAAGTATTACAACCAAGTTATTATTAATATTCTTATTCCGCAGCGCTGTACAAAAGGGAATAGAGATACAGAGATGTTAAAAAGTACAAATCGAATATGTAAAGCAAAAGGATCGGGGTCCCTGCTAATAAGAGCTTACAGTCTAGAAGAAGGTAGGTTTGACACAGAAGGAGTAAGTGCTATGGGGTGTAAGTGTGTCCTGCCACATGAACTGTGCGGTCAGTGGGTGGGAGCGAGAAGTGCTGTTGAGCGCCAGACAGGTAGCCATTGCATTGCAATGCATTTGACACCTCTCTGGCACACAGTTAAGCCAAGGAGAATTTGTAGTTGTCCTCTGTAGTGGTCTGTTTAACTCCTTGGATATTAGGGAACTCTTCAGTGCGCTGTGATATATCTAGCATCCAAGGGGTTAACCATTGTGGTTTGATTAAAGTCTTAGTAGTAGTTTAGGCAGATTCTTTTATTCTGATTATTATTATTGGGGGAGATTTCTACGGTCTATAATATGTTTGACAGGGAAGTAAAATGAAATTTAGCTTTGTATAAGGGCATTGGTAGGTACTGGTTGAGAGATCTAAAGCCCTAGGTCCCATGTTTAAAGCCCCAGGTCCTAGCGTGGGATGTGTAATGGTGCTAATCTCCCTAAAAGTCATGGTGCAATTGCGCTGTGTAGTGCATTGATAATGACTTAGGTTAGCCCAAGCTCTGGATGTTTTAGGAACCTATCCACTCCCCTGCTTTGCTAGAATATGAAGATGTCAACTGTTAACCTCCCTAACTCCTAATAGATAAATAAAAAAGTGATCATGGTCTCATAAAAGGAATATTGGAAATTATAACAATTAGTCTCCCTACGTAGAATAGTATCCCAGACATAGGCCCCTGCTCTGTGTGTGCCTAGAGGGAATCAGTTGCATCTCACTGACGAGGCCACTAAAGGCTGGGGTTGTGCTGTGTCTCTCATGTAGAGACAGTTAGGTACTGGGCTGACTGTGGGTGGCACCAGACTAATATGAATATGGTAAATTAGTTCTCTGTAATTGCACATGGATGTGAAAATGTGACTGATCAGCTCCTGAGGGGGTACTATGCCCAGGAATTAACTGCTATAGGTGGTTTTGTGGAGAAAAGCCAATTGGACCATAGCGGTCAAAGACTTCTAAAATTCCCATTGATTTAACCCTTTGAGTGATACAGCTCAATGCTTTGGATACCTCATTGGCACTCGAAGGATAAAATGGGGCTTTTAACCTCTTAATGCTAAAGAGGTCTCCAACATCTTGATTCTCAGTGCACTGCAGACCTTTCTCACATCACAAAGTTAAAATCATATAAATCAGCGATGATTAGCATACCTGGGAACTATATGGATCTGCCCCAGAGACTACAGTTTTCAGAATGAATTGCCAGGTACTGTGATAGAGGCTGATTCTCTGGACAAGGTGAGTTTCTTCTCCTTCCCACCCTGTTCCTCCCACTTCCCACCCACTTCTCCTCCTTCCCACCCTGTTCTTCCCACTTCCCACCCACTTCTCCTCCCTCTTCCCTCCCACTTCTCCTCCTTCCTACCCTGTTCTGCCTACTTCCCATCTACTCTATAACTCAAATACTAATAAGCCCCACCCACTCAATTAAACCCTACCCCCTTTATGATGCAGATCAGGTCATTGACATCCTCTTGTCAGCAGCACATGAGCCCTCTCTAGGGGGATCAAGATGAGCAACTTCCCAGTTAGGGTGTTTGGGTAAAAATAATGTACAGGTTCCTGGGGAGCTCAAAATAGCATTTTCAATAGTATACAAATATATATATATATATATGTATATATATATATATACAGTCAGGAGAGCTGCAAGAACCATATCTTGACTACATATACAAAGTAAACAAAAGTCTGGGCATCAAATTGTGACCTTTATCAGTAAATAACCTGTGACTTACTACAGATAACAAACAGTAGGGTTTAGTTACATGTTTCTGCCCCCAAGATGATAAGCTTTCTAGCTACATCAAGGTACCCCAGGTTTAGGCAAGTCCGTATCTGCCTTAAATCCAAGAGAACATGTATTTAAACTGGAGAAGTGTTCATTTGTGCTCTGTGGAGCAGCTGGTTCCTGAAAATACACACACACACACACACATTGAAAAGCCAAGTGAGCAGATCGTACAGCTTATTCATTCAATGTGGGACCTGTAAGAGGAGAGGAATTAGGCAATCTGATCATTTTACAGTCATTGAGCACAGCCACTTTCCCCTTGTCAGCTTACACTGCAGTAGTAGGGAATGTTCTTAAGTGTATTGTGGCAGATCAGTTACCTATCGGCTCACCTCAAACAAAGATCTATTACCATACCTGGGGACTCTCCGATTCAGCCCCAGAAACTCAGTTTTTCACTCTTAACTGTTTGAGTGCCATGGAGTTATCCAATGCATTTCAAATCAATGTGTTGGATAGCTCTCAATCACTCAAAGGGTGAGGGTGGATCTGTCACATTGTAACAAATAGGTGATTTTGAAAGAGCTTTCAAAATTACCTAAAGTTATGGTAGTCATTTTTTATTTTAAACTATACTTTATAAGATATTTAGCTTTATGTTTTGTTAAGTTTATGCAAATTAGCTTGTGCTAGACAGCAGAGAGCAGGAGTTGAGAGGGAGAGTAGTGTGGAATGTTAGTATATGGCAGGCATGTCAGACAATATTGTCTAATATTCATGAACTGCCAAATAAATAAAGCTAACTAAATATCTCTAGACCATTGTTTGAAATGAAAAAAAAAAAGAGTCTAACATATACAGGTGATTTTGAAAGCTCTTTCAATATCACCTATTTGTTACAAAGTGTCATCTCCACTTTAATTACCTGGTCTTCAGGAACCTAGAGGTTATTTCTCCAACTGGGCAAGTTCCCTGGTAACTCTGCCCACTTCTTCACCCCTTTCCACCAACTTCAGGAACAAACTGACTTCTCTCCTCTTGTACTGGCCCATTCTGATTAAGCCCTGCCTACAGTCCCAATTATTAAAATGACTCTTTTAACCCTTTAGATGATGTAGAAGAGGCGTCTCTAGGATTCAATGCATTTTACACCACACACACACACACACACACACACACAATCTCTTAACCCCTTAACGACATGTGCCGTACTATGACCGTCACGGTCCTTGAAATACTCAAGGACCGATGACGGTCATGGTATGTCACGGACTTTTTACTTACAGCGCTCTACCGGGAGCGCTATAAGTAAAAATGGGGCCTGAAATTGACCGCTCCAACATCGGAGCGATCTCTATCAGGCCCCATAGTGACGCGCCAATACACGAAACAGGTCACGTGTACAGGCGCTTCCACATGGTTCAATGCGGTCCTTATGGGACGGAAACGTCCCAGGACCACGTGTCGTTAAGGGGTTAAATCAATGTTAATGTTTATTTGCCCCCTATGGTGCAGTTGTTTTGACTCTGAATTGCACCAGAATATAAAAAAGTAGAGCAGTAGCGATTTTTTTGAAAGCTGTATATTTATGTGCTATTTGTGATTGCGCACGTTTTGATGCAAGACACATACAAATTCCTTGATGCTGAATAGCACACGCTCTTAAATTAACAGCCAAGCCAGGCGTATGAAAATGTGTGCTGCACACATTCAATAATTCATTTAAAAAAACATGCACAATTAATAATATTTTGGCATTAATCAGTTTTGCATCAAAAGTATATTGTAAATAGCGACTTTGCATGTTGCTTGCATTCTTCCCTATGTGTCTAATATTGTCACTGGATAAAACAGGGAAGGCAAAATTGGGCATTCCCCATTATGGAGAGCTACTCCAACAGCTAGAGTCAAAGGCTTCCTGTCCCTGTGCGGAAATATGAAAGTGTTGTTTTTTTATTGCCTGGTCATCATTTAGCCAGTAGGGAATAAGAGATTTCAAAGGCAATAAAAAGTAACACTGCGTCTTGCCTATGTGTCACCAAAAAGAAGAAAATCTTAGTCCTTACAGAATTAGGAGCACTCTTTGTATCACTGAGCGAGAATCCTTTGTTAAGATGTTTTATAGGGCATTACAGCGACAGATCCTCACATAGATCCCAGTGGAACAGCACAGCACTAATGTTACAATCTAGTTCTCACACCTAAGGTTCGCCCTATCCTTTCCCGTGCTTGACAAGGTCAAAAGAAGGTCAAACTATGGCAGGACCTTCCCCCAGGGCTAGAAATGTGCAGCAGTAACACGGGGCGTATTTATGAGACAGTATGTCACCCTATACAAAAAGAGAACCTAGTAGAAGATAGTAAATTAAGAGGGCAGCGTCTGGTTCAAATGGAGAACTTTGTAAAACACAGTGGCCTGGCAGATGATTTGTAACACTCTGTATAACAGGAGTAGGAAACAAGTGGAATAGTATGAATTGTCCATGCTCAGTACAGTTAATCTAGGTATAAAGAGCAAAGTGAATATGTATAGTAGCCCTCGTTGTCTTGGCTTTATGGAAAATAAATGTACAGAGAGTACTGCAATAATCCTCCTATTCTTGGGTGCAGGGCTTATAATTTTAAGTCCTTTGCTACTAGCCAGGCCTGAAAAGTTACTTGCCACTGCAAGCCATAGCATACCCACCAGGGATGAATTTCTACTCGCCAGGGCTAAATTTTCACTCGCCATTGGCTAGCGGCGAGTGGAAATTTTGAGCCCTGCTTGGGTGTATAGTAAGGAAGTATTTATAAAATAGAAATTAAAGGTCTTTGATAATGTCAGTTCATCTAGACATAAAAAAGCATAGCGATCAATCATCTTCTTCTTGGGTTTATGGAAAGCAATTATATAAAAATATAGAAATGAACTGTCCAAGCTCATTCAGTTTATCTAGAGATAACAAGCACAGTGAGTGTGCAGTAGTCTTCTTCTTGGATTTTTGGAAATGAAGTAGATATAAAATAGAAATTAACTGCCCATGCTCATTTAAGTTCCCTCAGACCAGTGGTTCTCAAACTTTCTAGTGCCGCGACCCTTTGATAAAATTTCCCAAGTTGTGGCGACCCCTAACAGTAAAATTATTTTCGTTGCTCCTTCATCTCTGTAATTTTGCTACTGTTATGAATCAAAATATAAATATCTGATGGTTTTAGGCGACCCCTGGTAAATCATCATTCGACCCCGTAGCAAGATCAGCAAGTATGTGCAATACTCCTCCTCTTCTTAGATTTATAGAAAATAAGTATATGTAAAGTTTAAATGAACTGTATGCGAATTTCCATTTATCTAGAGATAAAAAGCACAGTGAGTATGTTCAGTAGTACTTCTCGTGTATTTTTTACAAAGTAAATATACATTTCAGTAGAAGTAAATTATCTGCTCATTTCCATTATGCGCCAAAAAAAAAAAGTACAGCGATTATGTTTGGTAGTCCTCTTCTTTTTGGATTTATAAGTAAGTATATGTATATAAAACACAAATTAATTGCTCATTTCTATTTATCTTGAGATAACACACAGTATGTGCATCAGTCTTCCTCTTCTTCAGTGTATGGAAAGGAAATATATAAAAATAAGGAACTGTGCCTCTACTCATTTCAGTTAATCTAGGGAAAGGAAATGTATTTATAATAGAAAAGAAATGTGCTAATTTCAGGTAATTCTGGGGGTGAAATGTATTTTTATATTATTCAGTAGTCTTCGCTTTTTAAGTTACAGGTAAGAAAGTACCGTCGATTTAAAATGGATAGTTTTTATTGTTACTAGTTGGAGATGACTGTTATTAAAAAGACTGTCCATGGACACTTTCTGAAAGACGGCCACCTCGTTACAAGTTTCCTGGAGGGCGGGCAATCAATGTGCGGCCGTGCGGAGCACCGCACATGATTATAAGCTCCACCCACAATCACTGTCGGCCGACAGCCCAACCCTTGGGCTGCTCAAAAAATAAAACTGGGCTGCTCAGCCTTAAATGCTCGGGCCTATTTTTTGTCCCAGTCCGGGCCTGACGATGGTAGTTTTAGTTACCCATCCTTGGCTTTGAATGTTTGCAATAGGTTGGATACCTCTCTAGAATTCAGGAATCTTTTTCACTTTATAGGAATTTTAGTTTTTTAATGTGTCCAAAATGGTGTAGCTGGTTTATCTCAGAATTACTCTTCTATTTCTTTGTGATTATGGCCATAAAATAAATAATTCCATGTTTAATCCACCACTTACTCCTTGACAAGCCTTTGTATCTTTTTCTCACCAGCACTGCAACCCTCTTTTGCAACCAAACTCCGTAAATTATTACTTGTTTTTAGTACTGTATGAGCGCTGAAGCATTTTGCTGGCAAAAACCTGTGTCTTGTTATTCTAGCAGAGAAAGATAAAGTAGTTGTCAATGCATGTAGGTGGAGGACATTAAAATGGAACCATCACCTTTTTTTTTTTTATATGTTTTGGGAATGTTAAAGACAAGTAAAAATGTCCTAAATGTTGCATTAGTCATTTGTTTTTAATTTAAATAGTTTTTGAGAAATTCACATTTATGTTTTGGTGGCACTTTATGCAAATTAACTTCTGTGCTAGACTAATATTAAAACACACTGTGTCTGAGTGAATCTAGGCAGAGCCCACACACTGGAGAGATCTAATAACTCAGAGAACAGTACATATGGCATACGGAGTATGACTAATTAATATAATGTATAGGAAATTAGCATAAAGTGTCACACTGTGCCATCAAAATATAAAGATTAATTTCTCAAAAACTATTTGACATAAAAATGGCTAATTTTACAGAGAATTAGAATCTGCTTATACGTTGGACTAAACTTTTTTTTTACATTTTTTATTTTAATTATTTAGAAAGTGGTTCAAGCTGGAGGGAGATTTTATTTTTTTCAGGTAGGTTATTCCAAATTTGTGCACATTACCGGATTTCCCTAGAAGCGGACTAGGCAACTGTGTAGAGTTCCAAATTCTGAGGGGTGGTGCCTCAGCTGTGCTGGCCGCCCCCACTTTCTCTGTTGATGTGGGTATGACCAGAGCAGTTTCAGTTTCCCTGCTCCAGATTTATACCCCATTGCAGGGTATTATTTAACCCCTTGGATGCTGGGGAGATCTCCAATATATTGCTCTGGAGTTTTAGTTTTTGTTTTTTGTTCCTGCTTGTTACAGGCCAAGGGAATTTTCTGTGCTAGGAAATAGTGAATAAGACTGGGGCGGGGCCATGTGAGAAGTGAGGGTGTGGCCATGGGCAGAGCTAAGGGCACCTAGAGTGCCTTCTCTGGGGGAGACAGGGATGTAAATTCGGTTCTGTTTTTGGAGCTCTGTTGGAGAAGGCAGACCAACCTGCTTCCTTCACTCTGTGTCAGGTCCTCTTTAATTGATTTATGGGTGTCCAACCCATTGCAAGGCATTGGGCACTACTCTGGCTTTTAAACAGTTAAACATTAGCTGATGCTTCTACGTCCTAAAATCTTAAACCTGTGGGCTTTCTTGATTAATCCACTCACTATCCAGAAGAAAGACAATAGCATGGCAGTCCTGTGGTCTATTGATTCCTCCCTATTTAGGACTTACACAGGATTTAAGTAGATCATAGTGGTGCAGATTGCCTTGCACCACTGCTGTGTAACACTCTCACTCCTGTGAAGTACAGCCTCTGCATGACCAGGGATTTAAAGGGGTAGTACCTCTAAAGAAACGAAAAATAAAAAACTTATCTTAAAGGAGAATTAAAACCACCTAATAGTAAATCCCTCCTCTTACATTACTATGGCCAGAAAATCTTAATGCCCCTTTTGAAAGTTGCCTTTATTTAAGAGATAGCATTTTCAACGAGACCTGGGTGGCGTCTCCATGGAGGTGGACATGATAGTCACTAGCAATTCTTTCAAACTGAAGCAGGAAGAGTTCATGAGACTACTTAACCCTTTAAAGGAGCAGAGGGGTTGCACATCCCTCTGGTGCTTAAAGGGTTAAGATCAATAGGTGCAGAGTTGTGCAGAGTTTGAGGTCCTGTGGGTCTGCCAGGAACTGTCATGTCCGCCTCCATCGACATAACATCCAGGGCTGGGATTGATTGTTCAGCCCTATGTCTAATGCCAACTAACTAAATTACATACTCTAAAATGCTTCCCCTTAATGCCTCTTTTGACAATACGAGGACAATGGGGCAGTGTTTGTTTTTTTTGGGGTGTCCTTTTGCTTTACACCTTGTTTAATGCAATGTGTTACAAAAGGCATTGAGGACATGGCGCAATTTTATGCAATTTTCCTGTGCACACTATGGGGCAGACGAATGATGTTTGCTGACATTAAAGTCCTAATGATTGTCCCTCAGTATGCACTGTAATACTCTTACACTGTAGGGCATACCCTGAAGTACATCCACTTGATCTAGAGGATATAGCCAGCAGAACTGCCCTGGAGACTTATACATTCATCCCATTATCATTGTGAGTTTATCATTAATGTTACTTCTCTTTTAAGTAACACAGCATTGGAGCGCTTATCCTCAATACCGCTAAGTGGCCCCACAAAACCTAAAAATATATGGTTAGTTTTTTATATTTTCACCTCTCTCTGAATTTCTCCGGGCCCTATCATTTCTGCTAGGCTCCGCCTCCTGCACCTTTGTTCCTGCAGCAGCAGTTTATTATAACCCTGTTTAGGATGCTGACACATTCCATTTTGCTGCCAGTCTCCCAGCTAATGGAATTGAGCCTAATCTTTGTACTCATCATACTCGTTATAAATGTCATTTCTTATGCCGCTTACATAATATATTGGTTTTCTGATCGTTATATGACATATCGGTCTTCCGATGGGGATGCAAGCGCTCATAATTCTGACAAAGTTATTTACCATTCATTGTAACTCAAGAATTCCCATATATGAGATTTTGCCAGTACAAGCACTATAGTAGTCTTTATAGTTTGTGGTCCATTCCTGATATTTATACGCCTTTTACAAAGCAATGGATTCTCAAAGTGTTAAATGACTTCTTCCATGTGGATGTGTCTTCATTACAAGATGATTTGGACAAATTGAGTAACTGGGCAGGCAAATGGCAAATGAGATTCAATATAGACAAGTGTAAAGTTATGCATTTTGGGTATAATAATAAAAATGCAACATATAGTTTAAATGGTGTTTCTCTGGGGAAATCTACTAATGAAAAGGATTTGGGAGTAATGGTAGACAATAGACTTAGCAGTAGCATGCACTGCCAGCTAGCAGCTGCAAAGGCAAATAAGATATTGGCATGTATTAAAAGGGGTATTGACTCAAGGGAGGAAGATATAATTATGCTTCTTTACAGGTCCATGGTAAGACCCCACCTAGAATATGCTGTTCAATTCTGGGCACCCTTTCTGAAAAAGGATATTATGGAACTAGAAAGAGTGCAGAGGAGGGCTACAAAACTTGTAAGGGGAATGGAAAGTTTTAGTTATGAAGAAAGGCTAGAAAAGTTAAACTTGTACACACTAGAGAAATGGCATCTTAGAGAGGATATGATAACACTATATAAATATGTTCAGGGCCCATACAAAGGGCTCTCCAAAGACCTGTTCCTTAACAGAACAGTACACAGGACAAGGGGCCACCCGCTTAGACTTGAGGAAAGGAGATTTAATCTACATCAACGGAAAGGATTCTTTACAGTAAGGACAATAAAGGTATGGAATTCACTGCCTGAGGAGGTGGTGCTATCGAATACATTAGATGCCTTTAAAAGGGGCCTGGATACTTATTTAAAAGAGCATAACATAGAGGGCTATGTACGTTAGTATTGGGATTAATATTTAGTTAGGGCTTGTTGATCCAGGGAGAAATCTGATTGCCATTTGGAATCAAGAAGGATTTTTTCTCCCATTCAAGGCAGAATTTGAAATTGCTGTATTGAGGGTTTTTTTTGCCTTCTTTTGGTTCAACGATGGTAAACAGGAATAGGAAAAGGGTTGAACTAGATGGACGCAAGTCTTTTTTCGACCTAAATTACTATGTTACTTTGTTACTAAGTAGTATCATAATTTGCTTGTCAGGCCTAACAGGAATACAAATATGATACACACACGCCACATTTAAGGGGGAAAGTTTCAAATATTTCATTAATTAACTAGTGTATAGAATATTCCTTCAATTATTCAGTATAATCAACAGAATTACAAAAAAAAGTCTGACATTTTCTGAAAATTAGGAAAAACATGGTGGATATGCTCCAGCAGTACTTATATTGTTCACTTGTATTGTATTCTCTCACCTTCTGCTTCATACTTTTGTCACAAGGCAGCTGAAGCCACTTTAAGACCGACTCGCTTCGCAATGCATTGGAGTCCACTTTAGCATTTAAAGGGTTAAAAGCCCCATTTAAATAAACAAGAATTTGTGTGTGTCCCTTACAATGCAATTAGTTTGCCCGAGAATTGATTCCAGAATTGTTGTTGGTCTACCAGTTAGGTGTTGGCCTGTTGGGGAATATGGCATTTGTAGTCTCCAATAGCTCGAGAGCCAAAGGTTGCTTTCTCCTGCTTTAAAAGGTAGACATTTCTATGCAGAGCCCCTATAAAGCAGAGTAGCCACAAAAACTTTTAAACACTCTTAAAAGAAAATACAAGTGAGAAGTATAGAACTTTTGAATGAAGCATCACATATCAGTGGGAGTACAATTATTTTATTCAGGTAGCCTACGGCTGCACTCGATCAAAAGAGTTCCATCAAGTGACCGTCAGATGCTAATAAAGGAAGACTTTTTTTTGTTATTGCACAATTGGCAATTAGCACTCTGAGGCTAATAATTGGTGATAACCCCGTCAGATCGGGCGCCTTTATCAAAACTGGCAGGTGTTAGAACGCATTCCCCCGTATCTTTATCAGACGTCATCTCCCGAGTGGCAGACAGATTTCTGCAAGAATTACAGCTCAACGCTCCAACACTGTTCTACATCTGTTGCTTGGTAGGAGCACGGACCTCTCATTAATTCCATCAAATGTAGCCACAGACTAATTGTCGAGCTGCCTGCTCATTAATTGGAAGATCAAACAGAAAGTTATTCAACAATGATCTGTGGAGGTGAAAAAATCCTAATTAAGGAGGAAGTAGAGAGAGAAAACTCGCTCAACTGTTTCAAATGAAAAACATTGACTATAATTTTGCCGTACAGGTGCATGGATTTTAGCCAATTAAAACAGCTGAGCCATTAAGACTCCCGCTAACTGTGGTTGGTCACTCTTGGGGGACATCACCTCTTTCTCTCTCCTTTATCCTTCAAAATTTACAATTAAAGCAAAAGTAACACCTCTTAATAATTACCCACCACATACCATACTGTGGCTTGAAAATACTTATGGCCCATATTAATTTTGCCCTCGTGTTTTTTGTTCACTAGATATCTTCAATCTGTCCTGGATGTCAGGTCCGTGGAGGAGGACATGAAAGTTGATGACTGTCGTTTTTCAAACTGAAGCTGGCAGAGTGCATATGCCTACTTAACTCTTTAACCATTTGAGTGCCAGAGTGGTATGCAAGCAATGCAACACATTTCAAAGGACTGAGATCACCATGTACATTGAGCAGATTTTGAAGTCCCGTGGTGCCTCCAAGAACTAATATGTTTATATAGCGTCACAAGTAAACGCATCACTTACAAGTACCACGATCTGAAGTAATACTGTTTCTACAGAGACAGACGGCCAGGCTTGCACACAGACATCTTGTCTTAGAGATGTCTGCTTGCCTGCGCTGTCCGTCCCGGTCTCCTCTAGGAGGCATAAGGTACCAGATGGGACTTATGGCACAGGTGAGCACACGGCTCTACAGCAAGAAGCCTGGTTTCAGTTTCTGAAGAAACAGGATTATTTCAGGATTACTTGTGGCAGATAATAACATGATTAAGAAGCTAGTCGCCATGTGCACAATTATTGGGGGGTAATTTTATCTTAGGTGGCAGTTCCACTTTAAGGGTTTAGACAAAACAGGGTTACAAGTGCTTTGCAAAGTGAAACACTGGAAATGAGGTCCCTGCCAAAAAGCTTACATGAGCTGTCATGTCTGCCTCCACGGACAAGACATCCAGGACTGACTGAAGATGGTATGTCTTGAACAAAAGCCCAAGGGCAAAATCCATGGGGACCATTAGGATTACCTTACGTTACAATAATTGAGGGGTAATTTATAATGCTTAATATTGAAAAAAGATATAATAAAAGGTTTACACTGTGGAGTAAAATAAGGGTACTCCCAATGCTGAGATATCTTATTCAGAAGTTATTGCAGCTCAAACATGCAATTTCTGGGTGCAGTATACCTCCATGGCCTGAAATGTTACAGTGGCGCTGTTGCTACAAAACCATATGGAGGTCTTTGATCATACAATACAACAGCACCGCTGTATAATGTCAGGCTGAGGAAGTACTGCACCCACAAACACAAGTTTTCAATAAACCATCTCTTGGTAAATACCCTTGTTTTACTCAGCAGGATAAATCCTACAATATAGGGTATATTTTTTAATTAATTAGTGTTACAGTCCTTAACACCTTAGTGACAGATGACATGCCAGAAATGTCATAGTTGTTTGTGCGTTAAGGACTGGAGACGGTCCTGGTACATCATGAAATTCTGGGATCGCAGTGTAGCTGCACAGTAATCCAAGAATGCATTGGTATTAGGGTGACCACACGTCCCGGAATGCCTGGGACTGTCCCTTATTGTAGGTCTGTGTCTCACGTCCCGGGTCAACCCCCACCGGGAGAACAAAGAGTCCAGGAATGGAGCAACAAAGCCGGCACCCACAGCCTACCTACATAGAGCAGCACGCACCAGTCCAGTCAGCTAATGAAATGCATTTGTTATATGGTCCTCACTGGCTGGCTCAGCCAGCCAATGAGGACCATATAGCAAATACATTTTATTGGCTGACTGGACTGGTGCATGCGAGACAGCATGCTCAGCCAGCCAATGAGGACCATATTCCAAATACATTTTATTGGCTGACTGGACTGGTGCATGCGAGACAGCTGGGATGGCGCAAGTATGCTGGCGCTGTGACTTGCGGCTGAGGCTCCCACCAGCACTGATCATCTTTCTGAGGCTGACACAGAGTAAGAATTACCACTGGGGAACTCTTACTCTGTGTCAGCCTCAGAAAGATGGTCAGCGCCGGATGGAGTCTCAGCCGCGGGACTCACTAGGGTGACCACATGTCCCGGAAAGGCAGATTGGAAATGCGGTCACCCTAATTGGTATAAAACAAGGGTACTCCCACTGCTGAAAGGAGTTTTATTCAAAAGTTGTTACAGCTCAAAACTGAATTTTTCAGGTGCAGTATCACAGTGGCCTGAAATTGTGCAGTGGAGCTGTTGCTACACCATCCTATGGAGATTTATGGTCCTGGGGCCAGAGCTGTCCATAGGATGGTGTAGCAACAGCGCCACTGTACAATTTTAGGTCACTGTGATATTGCACCTAAAAATATCAACTTTGAGCTATAATAACTTTTGAATAAAACGCCTTTCAGCAGTGGGAGTACCCTTGTTTTACTCAGGGGGATAAACCCTACAACATGTTTTTTTTCACATTTTAAGTATTACTATCCCTTTATAGGGATAGTAATGGCTTTAAAGAATAATAAGTAATATTGTAGATAATGCAAAAAAGAAATCAGTTGGTGCAAATCCTATCTCTCAGACCTTTATGGTTTGAGAGATAGAACGTTTTAAAGTTCCCCCCTCCCTCCTCTTTCTCTGATGTCAGCTGACAGCAGGAGATGCGTTTTGGCCGACACGAGCGTCTCTTCAGCAGAGCCGAGATACTGAAATCTAAAAAGAAACACTTCATTGGAACGGTCTACAAAGTGTGTCTGGTTTGCAAACACACTCTGTAGACCATTCCAATGAAATATTTCTTTTTAGATTTCAGTATCTCGGCTCTGCTGAAGAGTCACCTGCTGGTCCCGGGACCAGGATCTTCTTCTGTCAGCTAGATGCTGACGTTAGGGAAAGAGGAGGGAGGGGGGAACTTTTGAGAGATAGGACTTGCGCAGATCGATTGCTTTTTGCATTATCTACAATATTACTTTTTACTCTTTTATGCCATTACTATC
Organism: Rhinophrynus dorsalis; assembly: GCA_037306005.1. NCBI lineage: Eukaryota > Metazoa > Chordata > Amphibia > Anura > Rhinophrynidae > Rhinophrynus > Rhinophrynus dorsalis. Next base: position 58,908,839 of record CM074728.1, read on the forward strand.
CCTTTAAGAGGCTAATTAGTACTAGATATTTTGTTTACAGGGGCAGACATAAAAGTCATCTCGCTGCAGTGTTCTTAAGGAGACTTGCGCGCTCCCTGAACCTCATCGAGGATTTCAGTGGGAAAGTCTATTGACTCAGCATTTCAGTGACTAAATAAGACCTTCCTCAGGACTAAACCAAATGCACTGTAGGGAACAAATCACCATTCATTTATTGGGGTTTCAAACCCTTGATTGCTAGAAAGGTCTCCAGTGCATTGATTCTTGGTGAGTAGGATATCTCACAAGCATGCACGGGAGTAAATGTCCATATTTAAATCAATGTCATATGTTATTTGTCCCCTTTGGTGCAACTGGTTTACTCCAGAATTTCACCACTTCTCCTTATTATATCAGCCTCAATGAAAAACTAGAGCAATTCTGCTGTCCAGCCTGAAAATAACAGAGCTGTTTACACCTCGTTAACACTTTGAGTGCAAGAGAGGTATACAATGCATCGGTGACCTCTCTGGCACTCAAAAGGTTAAGGGGGAGGGGCCGTGTCCTAGGCCTGTGGTCTTCTGCGTTTCCCTGCTTGTGCACAGGTGAGAGGATCACATGACTGATCCTCTGACGAACTCACAGGGGCACAAGCAAGGAAATCCTAAACACACGGCCTGGTAGGGGTCGCTGAGATGAGGGTTAGGAACTACTGGTATATACGGAGGCATTGGTGGGCAAATTGAGGGCCTCCAGCTGTTCAGCTGGGGAAAGATGGGATCTGTAGTCCTGAACAGCTGGAGGGTGTCAATTTGTCCAACCCTAGTACAGGGCAGTGGTTCCCAACTCCCTCCTCAGGAACCCCTTTAGGATTCCCATCCTTGTGCCCGGGTGACTCAATCAGAGGATCAGTCATGTGATTATCTCACCAGTACACAGACAGGGAAATGCTAAAGACCACTGGCCTCTGAGGGGTCCCAGAGGAGAGGATTGGGAACCTTTAGTGTAGTTGGTATGTCCTAGAGCAGAGGGTTGGGAACCATTAGTGTTGGTATGTCCTAGAGGAGAGGGTTGGGAACCATTAGTGTAGTTGGTATGTCCTAGATGAGAGGATTGGGAACCATTAGTGTAGTTGGTATGTCCTAGAGGAGAGGATTGGGAACCATTAGTGTAGCTGGTATGTCCTAGAGCAGAGGGTTGGGAACCATTAGTGTTGGTATGTCCTAGAGGAGAGGGTTGGGAACCATTAGTGTAGTTGGTATGTCCTAGATGATAGGATTGGGAACCATTAGTGTAGTTGGTATGTCCTAGAGGAGAGGATTGGGAACCATTAGTGTAGCTGGTATGTCCTAGAGCAGAGGGTTGGGAACCATTAGTGTTGGTATGTCCTAGAGGAGAGGGTTGGGAACCATTAGTGTAGTTGGTATGTCCTAGATGAGAGGATTGGGAACCATTAGTGTAGTTGGTATGTCCTAGAGGAGAGGATTGGAAACCATTAGTGTAGTTGGTATGTCCTAGAGCAGAGGGTTGGGACCATTAGTGTTGGTATGTCCTAGAGGAGAGGATTGGGAACTATTAGTGTAGTTGGTATGTCCTAGATGAGAGGATTGGGAACTATTAGTGTAGTTGGTATGTCCTACAGGATAGGATTGGGAACCATTAGTGTAGTTGGTATGTCCTAGAGCAGAGGGTTGGGAACCATTAGTGTTGGTATGTCCTAGAGCAGAGGGTTGGGAACCACAGTAGTAGGAATACGTAGCTCTTAGGTGGGTTACCAGAAGGCCTTACCTACATCAGGAATATATCTATATATCTGTTTGTGTCTATTTCTCTGTATGTTGTATATTTTCTTGCATTATAGCTGCAGTGTCCTGTATACAATGATATCCTTTCAGTTCTGCCCTAAGGTCACACCTGGAGAAAGATGTGTGTGTGTGTTTGGGAGAGAAGGTTTTGTGTGTGGGGAGAGAAAGTTTTGTGTGTGAGAAAGTCAGGTGTGTTGTGTGTTTGTATGGGAGAGAGAGAGACAGGGGTGTTATTGTGAAATGTGAGTAATTGAGAGAGAGCGAGATTTGTGAGAGAGTGAAGTGGCTGTGAGAACGTGTGAAAAGGAAGTGCGCATGAGAGAGGTTTTTGTGTGTATGTGTATATATATGTGTGTGTGTGTGTGTGTGTGCGAGTGAGAGAGAGAGAGGTGAGAGAGATGGATGAGTATCTATAAGGAAGAGAGGTGTGTGTATCTGCGAGAGAGAGAGGTAAGTGAGATAGATGTATATCTGTAAGGAAGAGAGGTACGTATATGTGAGTGAGAGAGGTGAGAGAGATGGATGTGTATCTATAAGGAAGAGAGGTGTATGTGTGAGTGAGAGAGAGAGAGAGGTAAGAGAGATAGACGTGTATCTGAAAAGAAGAGACGTGTGTGTGTGTGCGTGTGGCTGTGTCTATGTGATTGATAAAATAATTGAAGGAATGGTTGAGTTCATCTCTAGTTAGTAAAAGTCCCACTGCCTCTCTGTTTTTTTTAATCCTTTCTCCTGATGTTAACACTGACACTGTTTAATTTATAAACTCCATTATGGAGTCACTAATCTACTAATGGAACAGAATCCCCCTCTCGCTAATCCCTCAGTTGCACATTAAGATGGCTAATACCACGAAAAGCCATAAATGTTGCCTCCTCTACCATTCTTCCACCCCAACCTCCACCCCCTGTCAATTAACCCTTTAAAGGACCAGAGGGGGCGTGAAATGCATTGTGAAGCAATGTGTTGCACACCATTCTGGACACTAAAGGGTTAACCCTGTGCATTCAGAGCCTGTAAGGGAGCAAAAGAGCCAGTCTGCCATATGAGAAAAGACGCCAAGGAAAGATCAGTGGAGAGGGGTCAGAGAGTTTCAGAACATTCCATTCCATCTCCTTTATGACTTTTTTTTAAAGTATTTGATTTTTTTCCCATCTTCACCCATTTTTTTACACTTTTAGGGAGCTCACTGAATTTCTGCTTCCAAGGAGCTTTCTTTCAGGGACTGTGAAAGCATGGATCATGAACCAAAATAACACAAAACCTGCAGCAGAAATGTCATCCTCCACTACAACGTACAGAGCACTCAGTGCTGCGGGGACAGTGTTACATTGTATCACCTGTTTACACAGTCCCTGATAGAAGCGGTCTGGAAACAAAAATTCAGTGACATCTCTGTCAGGGACATGAAAGTGCATAAAATATAGGCTCTATTCTCCAATAGATCTCCTGTGACAGTGGGTACCAAGTCTCAGGAATATATTCCTCTCTAAATGATGGTCAGATTCCTACATCAAGAGACCCTGATATTTGAAATCATTAAAGAGATAGTAATGTCAAAAAAAAAAGTATTAACTATATGGTAGATACAATTAAAAGAAAGTACTTGCACTTATTCATATCTCTCAAACCGTTATGGTTTGAGAAATATAGGAAAATAAAGTTCTCTGGTCCCTCCCCTTTCTGCTTGACGAGCTGTAAAGCTGTCAGAAAAAGATTCTGGTCGCTTGACCAGATGCGGCTGTTCAGCAGTGCCGATATAACAATATCTAAAGACAAATACTTCATTTAGAACGGTCTACAAAGTGTGCCTGGTTTGCAAGCACACTTTGTAGACCGTTCCAATGACGTATTTATTTCTAAATATCGTGATTTCAGCTCTGCTGAAGAGCCTCTGTCTGGTCAAATGAGTGGAATCTGCAGCTGTCAGCTAGATGGCAGATCTGAGTAAAACAGCCAGGAAAAGGTAACTTTAGTAAGTTATATCTCTCAAACCATAAAGGTTTGAGAGATAAGACTTACATGAATGTTAACCTTTTTTTAATGTCTACAATATTAAATCAACTTAAAATTAACGATTCCTATCCCTTTAAGGCTATTCTGGTGACAGCAGTTGTAGGTCTTCCTTGTATAGAGAAGCATAACCCTTGTATTGGCTGGCAAGAAGCTGAGATTTCCTCCTAGAGTTCCTATTGTCATATTCATTGTACATACCTCCCAAATCTCCCTCTTTAGGAGGGACAGTCCCTCTTTGAGACCCAAATCCCTGTGTCCCTATTTCCCACCCTGGTGTCCCTCTGTTTAGGCTCTCAGACCATGTGGTGTGTATATAAGTGTATCACATGGCTCCACAGCAATAAAACTCACATTAATGTTTTGTTTAAACATCGGTATCTGTGTTTATGAATTAGTCTGTGTAAGTAAAATGCTTTGGCCTTGTTCTAAATCATTTATTCAGTTACACAAAGAGGTGTCAAGAAGCCATAAAATAACCTAAAAATTCTCAGCAATGCCCCGCCTACCAGCCACGTTCCCCAGCAATGTCCCTCTTTGGCCATTTGAAATGTTGGGAGGTATGATTGTATCACCACAATCCTCCCAATGATACTTAACAAAACTTCAGAAGACAACGACAGAGCCCTGGTGCCTGAGCCATACTGGGAGTTCTGAGACCTTTTCTCCAAAGGGAAAGACGAGACACTTACACCTCATTTTCCCTACGACTACACCATTGAAGGGATAGTAATACCAATATGTAAAAATATATATTTTTTAGGGTTTATCCTGCTGAGTAAAACAAAGGTACTCTCACTGCAAAGAGGTGTTTTAGTCAAAAGTTACTGCAGCTAAAACTTTAATTTTAGGTGCAGTATCTTAATTGTCTGAAATTGTACAGTGGCGCTGTTGCTATACCATCCTATGGACAGCTCTGGTCAGTTGACCAGAAAACTCCATAGGATGGCTTAGCAACACCAGCACTGTAACATTTCAGGCCAAAGAGATACTGAACCTAAAAAAAATTCATGTTGGAGCGGCAATAAGTTTTGAATAAAACACCTCTCAGCAGTGAGAGTACGCTTGTTTTAATCAGGAGGATAAACACTAAAATATATATTATTTTACATATTAAGAGGTACTAGCCTTTTAAGTTACATCCCAGAACTTCTTCTCTTGGGTGTTGTACATTTCCGCTGTCACTTCTTGAAAATGAAGCCCTAGTAAAATACATACAGGAGAGAACCCTTCCCTAGGGTTTGTAGATCCATCTGCTAACTAGTGCACACGCTTCATCAGGAATTGCTCTAGGGTTGTCGGTCCTATTGCCAACCTAACCCATAAAGGTAAAGATCCACTGGAATGGTATACCTTGACACCAGCTGTGTTGGAAAGCTGAAGACTGCATTCATGTCAGCTCCTATCCTACACCGTCTGGATCTGATCTGCACATTTGTAGTAGAGGTTGATGCTTCCATGCCTGGAGCTGAGCTATCTTGTCTCAAGCTGCATCCCTGTTCCTTTTTTCCAAACAATTTTCCTGGTTAACCAACATTGTGTTCGGCACCTTTAACCACTTATAGTGGCCGTAGGGTGACCACATTTCCATTCTACCATTCAGGCACACTGTCGAGATGAGAGCAGCAGAATCACGTGTCCTCAGCTCTAGGGCAACTATAGAGGAGGTCTAAACACTGCTGTGATAGTATCTGATGCTTGTTTTAGGCTACAAGAAAATGTACATCATTCACAAAGCCTTAGACTAGCATTACACTGCAGCACAATTGCACAACTTCTTTTGATGTCAGGTACAAGGCTCGGGTCTGCCTCTAGTGTTTAGATCTCTGTCTGAAGGCCATTTTGTTGTAGCCCAGCAGAGACCTCACTTTCTGTCAGAGTAGGCAATGGGCAGTGCTGTGCTCTGGAGTCTTCATTATGTGACTTTGTATTGTCCCTGAAGGGGGCTGCCAGGGACATGGGACACACGTTTAAAATCAGAGACTGTCCTGGACAATCAGGGACATGTGGTCACCCTAAACTGTGGCCGAAGCAAGAGCACACCTACCTTAGTAACTTCTCCCTAGCATTGCCCACTTGCACAGCTCTCAAGTGGCTCTTGGCAGTACTGGGTTCTATTTGTTACCACCTATAGTAACTACTATACTAGCACTAGCAGATAATTCAGCTTCTTTCAAAAAAGCAGTGGATACTAATCTAGCACAGAACAATATTGAAAAGTATGACAGATGGCTTCAATGCAGCATACCTCCCAATGTTTTATATGGCCAAAGAGGGACACTTGTGTTTTAGGTTTTGCGGCTGGGAGTGTACTGGTGGGCAGGGCGTTAACAAGAATTTTTAGGCTATTTCATGACCTATTGACATTTCTTTGTGTAAAGGAATAAATGATTTTGAACAAGATTAAAGTATTTTGTTTACACAGACTAATTAATAAACATATAAAAATAAATTAAAACAAACATTAATGTTAGTTTTATTGCTGTGGAGCAATGTGATACACTTATATACACTCCACAAAGTCTGATGTCCGAAAAAGAGGGACATCAGAGTGGGAAAGAGGGACAGAGGGATTTGGGTCTAAAAGAGGGACTGTCCCTCCTAAAGAGGAACACTTGGGAGGTATGATGCAGATAGGATGTTGATCCAGGGAACTGTCTGACTGCCATTTGGAGTCAGGAAGGATTTTTTTTTTTTACCCACTTGGGGCTAAATTGGAAATGGCTTCAGGGGGCTTTTTTTGCTTTCCTCTGGATCAACAGGGGTGTTTTGGGCATGGGCTGGACTTGATGGACTCATGTCTTTTTTCAGCTTCATCAACTATGTTACTATTTTACATATCCTGAAGTGCAGCCACATGAGTTAGAGGCAGGGCCGGATTTGCCATAAGGCAAAGTAGGCACCTGCCTACAGGCACACGCCACTGAGGGGCGCCTGCCATTTGGATTTTTTTTTTCTTTTTTTTTTTTCTTTTTAAAACAAAAACAAAAAAACTATCCACCTTGCTGGCTGCGCCAGTGCCCACTCCATATCGCCCTCACATTGCCCCCCCTGTCCGTTTCCTACCTCCCTGGCAGGAGATCTGTGCCTCCTTTGGCAGAGTCCTGTAAGTGCTGAGCTCCCTCGTCGGCTCTGTAGGAATGCTCTGCATTCCTGAATAGTAGACCACGCGGGAGCTCGGGACTTACAGGACTGTGCCAAAGGAGGCACAGATCTCCTGCCAGGGAGGTAGGAAACGGACAACGGGGGGAGGCAATGTGAGGGCAACATGGAGATGGTGGGGGCAAGTTGGAGCCGAAGGGGGGCAATGTGAGGGCAACATGGAGCTCATGGGGGGCATGTTGGAGCTGATGGGGGGCAATTGGAGGGCAATATGGAGATGGTGGGGGCAAGTTGGAGCTGATGGGGGCAATGTGAGGGCAATATGGAGATGGTGGGGCAATGTGGAGCTAATGGGGGGCAAGTTGGAGCCGATGGAGGGCAATATGGAGATGGGGGGGAGATGGGGGGCAAGTTGGAGCTGATGGGGGGCAATGTAAGGACAATATGGAGATGGTGGGGAAAATGTAGAGCTGATGGGAGGCAAATTGGAGATGGTGGAGGCAATGTGAAGGCAATGTGGAGCTGATGGGGGGCAAGTTGGAGCTGATGGGGGCAATGTGAGGGCAATATGGAGATGATGGGGGCAATGTGGAGATTAGGAGCATTGTGGAGGTGTTCAATGGAGATGGCCAATGGGGGGGGGGGCGCTTCAGATTTCTATGCCTACAGGCTCCTGAGACGTAAATCCGGCCCTGGTTAGAGGCCAGTACCAAAGGAGCTGCACTGGCAGATTTGTACATTGCTTTCCCCCCACTATGTTTTAGTAAAGGGTTAGTAACTCTCTATTTTTATTTTACTTATTCTGTAAGTGCATAATAACTAACATCAAACAATGTATACCTTTTATTTTAGTCTATTCATCTGCTTTTCTTAGACTTTATGCCCCTGACAGTAAACTTCCTGGATCTTTGCTTCCAGAGAGTTTTTTGGCCCTAAAAGCAGGATATTGATACAATGTAACACAGTGTTTCTCAACCAGGGTGCCGGGGCACTTTGGTGTGCCACGAACATCCATTTAGGGTGCCCTATTTTATCTACGAATACTGCATGACAAATGTTACAGTTAGAAACATAGAATTTGACTGCAGATAAGAACCATTTGGCCCATCTAGTCTTCCCATTTTCCTGCTGTAAAAAAACTTAAACTTTATTTGGTCCTCGGTCTTGTCTTATGTTAAGGACAGCCTTATGCCTGTCCCATGCATGCTTACATTCCCTCACTTCTGCTGGTAGGCTATGCCACTTATCTACTACCCTCTCAGTGAAGTAAAACTTTCTTACATTACATCTAAACCTGTGTCCCTCTAGTTTTAGACTATGGCCTCTTGTCCTAACATTTTTACTCCTGGGAAATGTACTTCCCTCCTGCACTTTGTTGAATCCCTTCATGTATTTGAATGTGTCAATCATATCCCCTCTCTCTCTTCTCTCCTCCAAGCTATACACGTTCAGATCCTTTAGTCTATCCTGATATTTCTTTTCCTGTAAACCAGTCACCATTTTAGTAGCCCTTCTCTGAATTTTCTCTAGACTAGAGTATCTATATCCATCTGGAGATGGGGGTCTCCAGTACTGTACACAATACTCTAGGTGAGGTCTAACTAGAGATCTGTAGAATGGCATGACCCCTAACTATACAACCAAGCACCCTGCTTGCATTCCTCAAAGCTTTATTACATTACCTGTCTACCTTTAAAGGGATAGTAATGTTTCATAATAAAAGCCGCTCTAATTAATCATCATAGTATTTGGGCCATGGAGAGCATTATTTCAGTACTGTCAGAGTTGTAGTACAAGAATAATTGTATGATAAAGTATCCCACTCCTGCCCCTTTTACTGATATAACAATGCTCAGCTCAGAGTAGCATGGAGGTGCCCTGGTAGATTGCAGAGAGGGACATTCTTCAATTAAGATAAGGGAAAAAGCTGAAAAATTTGTCAAGGGGGGCTGGGTTTTCATTGTTCTCACAGTAAGAAGATTGTCCCTTGCTGTTATCTGTCTGGTCAAGCAACCAGATTCCACATCTGAGGAGAGCAATGTTACACTAGGTAAAAGGAGCAGGAGGGGGATACTTTGTCATTCAATTACTCTTGAACTACAACTCTGACAGTACTGAAATAACACTCTCCATGACCCATATACTATGAAGATTAATTGGATCTGCTGTTTTTGTGAAACATTACTATCTCTTTAAGTCATTAGAAATAATTGAGTTATAACTGTATATTTATGGAAATTGTTATGCACATTTGGTTTATTTTAGTTATTCTAATTGTGAGAGCTAAGAGCTTACATTTTTGTAACCTTCATTACACCCTTGACAAATTACATAAAATGTTAGGTGTGCCCCAAATATTCCAGACTACGTGTTAGAGATGTCTTGAGCAAATAAAAAAAAAGACTGAGAACCACTGATGTAATGCAATACCGTCATCACTGAGTGGTCTGTATGTTGTACGCTATCTCTTTACATTGTATCTTTTATACTTGTAGAATATGGAAAGTCAGAATATAAAGGTCACTATTCCTTTAAATGGTATCCATTTGAAGTGTTGCATGTAAAGTTTCACATCATAAAATGTTGCATGTGTTTTGCTGCGTCATTTGAAGTGTCGCATTTATAGTTTTGCTTCATAAAGTGTCGCACATTGTACATTTTGTGTCGCTCCGAATGGTGCATACACCATTTTGTGCATTAAAGTGTCGCAATATGGGTGCAATAATGGCGCAGTATGGGTGCATTAAGGACGCAATATGGGTGCATTAAGGACGCATTATGGGTGCAATATTTATGCAATATGGGTGCAATATTGGTGCACCAATATTGCATCATTATTGCACCTGTATTGTGTCCTTAATGTGTCCTTCTTGCACCAATATTGTACCAATATTGCGTCCTTAATAAACCTATATTGTGTCCTTAATGCACCCATAATGCACCCATATTGCGTCCTTAATTAACCCATAAAGCATCATTATTGCGACATGTTATTGCACAATATGGCAAATGCGTGATTCGGAACAATGCATAATGTAGAATTTGCTAAACGTTTAGATGCAAAACTTTCAATGCGACACTTCAAATGACACGGCCAAAGAAATGCAACATTTTTTGACGCAAAACTTTACATGCGTCACTTTGATAGTAAACCCCTTTAATTCAGGGTGATAAGTCTGCAGAGAAATGTGACTCCGACCCCTCAATTAGGGAAGGAGCCAGGCTCTACTGCGATGTCCCCATGAATCACCAGAGAGTCAGGTGGCCGAAGTCACTTAAGACTAAGCTCAGGCGCTGGGAAGAGAGCCGCTGAGATGATTTAAGTATCTGACAGGAAAGAATTGTTACAGCATTTATCGGAATTCAAATACTTATTATAAATCTCTATAAGGATCTCAGACAAAGCACATCTCTAAGCTTTCATAACCCTTTGGGTGCTAGATTGATCTCGAACACATCGTAGAGCAATGCCCAAGAGACCTCTTTAGCAGCCGCGGAGTTAATTTTTGCACATTACTGAATGAACCGTTATTTATACAGACCATATTCTAGGATTATGCTTAAAGGAGAAATTATACCTTCTAATAACAACTCCCACACTTACCGCACTAAGCACAGAAAATCCTGATGGCCTCTATTAACATGGAAACGGCAAAGATAAAATTCATAGGGAGCATTAGGATTTTTTAAGTCAAATAAATGTTTATTAAGAGGTCGAAAAATACAATTAGAAAATATGTGTCAACAATCACACAATGGAATAGAAATTCCATGACAATGAGTCAAAGACAAATGGCAATTTTGAAAGAAACCATGAGCGAAGGTGGCCCAGAGGTCAACCAGGCCAACCTAGGATTTAAAGGGATAGTAATGTTTCATAATAAAAGCAGCTCTAATTAATCATCATAGTATTTGGGCCATGGAGAGTGTTATTTCAGTTCTGTCAGAGTTGTAGTTCAAGAGTAATTCAATGACAAAGTATCTCCCTCCCGTCCCTTTTACTGATGTAACACTGCTCAGCCAGAACAGAAGGGAGATGCCCAGGCAGACTGCAGAGAGGGACAATCTTCAATTAAGATAAGGGAAAAACCTGAAAAATGTGTCAAGGGGGGCAGGGCTTTCATTGTTCTCATAGGAAGAAGATTGTCCCCTGCTGTTATCTGCCTGGTCTATGGACTGCATTCCACATCTGAGAAGAGATGGCTTACACTAGGTAAAAGGGGCGGGAGGGGAAACTTTGCTTGTGAATATCTCTCAAACCATAAAGGTTTGAGAGTTAAGACTTATATCTTATAAAATAAAGATAAAAAGAAGTATTACTATCCCTTTAATATTGAAAATAAGAGAAAATAAAAACAAAGTGGAAAGGAGAAACACAAAATTCCAACTTAATGGAGGAAAAAGAAGTTAGGGATAGGGTAGAAAAAGAGAGAAGAAGGAGAGGGACCACTTCTCATAATAATTTTGAATGTGACACCTTGTAGAAACACTGACCTGAGGAGAGAAGATATATAGAGAGTGGGGAAAAAGAGAGGGAACTGAGCACAACAAAAGGGGAATGATGATGGACAGGTAGGAGAACTGGGTGGGTGAGTGGGTCCCCTCAGACCAGAGGCTTGATCCATATCATGGAGATGAAAGGGATAACAACCACAACTCCAGCTCTATTTTGTCCACACAAAATGTGCCATTAATGCAGTAAATCAGAAAGTTCAGAGGGTTCCAGGGCTCTCTTTAGCCAAGCCAATCTAATAAAAAGGATCTGGTCATCTGTTTTAGTAAACCAAGCACCGAGGGCTGTGGGGAGATGTCATCCTCCATTGAGCATGGTGAATAGAAATAGTCGTTTAGGAAGAGAAATGGGGGCACCTTCCGAGAGAGGAAAATCGTCCATGGGTCCCTAGGGAGGGATATCTCTAATAAATTGTCCAGGTAAGTTAAGCAGGTAGACCAGAGGTTCGAGATTGAAGGAAAAGTCCACCAAATGTATAGCAGTAAACATTAGGATTTTTGGCCATAATAAGTTAAATGCATGTGTGGGGTTATTATTAAGAGGTGTTAGTTAAAGGGACAGTAATGTCCCATAAAAAATTATTCTTGTTTTGTAGACATTTCAAAAATAAATCATTTGTCACCAGTCCTATCTTTCAAACCTATATGGTTTGAGAGATATTAGAAGCTAAAGTTCCCTCTCTCCTGCTGTCATTTGCTGCAGAGCCGCAGGCTGGTCCCCAGACCAGGATCTCCTTCTGTCAGCTAGATGCTGACGTCAGGAGAAGGGGAGGGAGGGGGGAACTTTAGAAGTGAATATCTCACAAAAACGGTTTGAGAGATAAGATTGGTGCCAAATAATTTATTTTTTTAACGTCTACAAAACAAGAATACTTTTTTATGGGACATTAGTGTCTCTTTAATACTTAATATGTAAAAAAATATATAAATTGTAGTCTTTATCCCCCTGAGTAAAACTATGGTACTCCTACTGCTGAGAGGTGTTTATTAAAAAGTTATTACAGCTCAAACTCGAATTTTTAGGTGCAGTATCATAGTAGCCTGAAATTGTACAGTGGCGCTGTTGCTACCCCATCCAATGGACAACACTGGTCAGTTGACCATAAATCTCCATAGGACGGTGTAGCAACAGCGCCACTATACAATTTCAGGCCACTGTGATATTGCACCTAAAAAAGTCAAGTTTGAGTTGTAATAACTTTTGAATAAAACACACCTCTCAGCAGTGGGGAGTACCCTTGGTATACTCAGGGGGATAAACACTACAATAGAGTAATCTTGAAGGACGGCAGCGCTCACAGGGCTTTGTGTTATTATTATTATTATTATTATTATTATTATTATTAAACTTTATTTATATAGTGCCAACAAATTCCACAGAGATTTACAGTAGGGAGTAGACATACAGAGGTATTAAATAGTACAATCAAGTGTGGAGAACAGAAGGATCAGAGGACCCTGCTCGTGAGAGTTTACAGTCTAGAGGAAGGTAGGTATGACACAGAAGGAGTAAGTGCTATTGGTTGTAAGTGCCTCCTGCCACCTGACCTGCCAGTCAGTGGGTGGGAGTGAGAAGTGCTGTTGAGTGCAGTGGTCAAGGCAAGGGGTGATTCTTAGTGATACTGTTTATGGAGGCAGGTGATAGGCTTCCCTGAAGAGGTGAGTTTTCAGGGAGCGTCTGAAGAGCTGAAGGCTGGGGGAGAGTCTGATGGGGCGGGGGGGGGGTGTATTCCAGAGCTGAGGTGTAGCATGGGAGAAGTCCTGTAGGCGGGAGTGGGAGGATGTGATAAGACCGGTGGAGAGAAGGTCGTGTGCAGAGCGAAGATGGCGAGAGGGAGTGTATTTGGAGATGAGAGATGAAATGTAATGTGGTGCGGTGTTAGTGAGGGCTCTATAAGTTAGCACCAGAATTTTTAATTTAATTCAGTATGCTAATGGGAGCCAGTGTAGGGATTGACAGAGGGGTTTGGTGTCAGAGAAGAGATGAGTGAGGTAGATTAGTCTTGCAGCAGAGTTAACCAACTAGTTGAAGAGCCCGTTACATGGGCCACAGTGCCACTGCCAGCTGGTCGCAGGGCAGTCATGTGCAGTAGAGACTGCCCGCACTGCGGCTGATACAGAGAGGGACGCTCCTTTGGAGCGTCAAGCTCTGTATCAGCCTCATCACGGGCAGTCTCTACTGCGCATGACTTTGTCGTTACACACATTTTAGCGAATTATTATATATGATGATGATGATGTTTTGACCCTCACTGGCACCTAGGCAAGTGTCTTTATTCAACCACAGAGTGCCCACAATTCTGGATTACACTTATATATATTATATACATTACTGTTCCATTAATTAAAGATATTGTTCCTAAAGGGTCTACGGCACAGTATCTTGTACTTCTTTCTTTTAAAAAAAAAAATAAAACAGGGTTAATGCCATGTGTATACACTATGGAGACTGACAGCGAGGCTGATGTATGAAGGAGGACTGGAGTTATTCTTGAATATACCAACTGCACTGTCGGACACACAAAAAAATTCAATGAATTTCCATTTAACTGGGGTATTTAACCCCTTGAATGCAAGATAGGTCTTCAGCGCATTGCAAAGCAATGTGCTGGAGACCTCTCTAACATACGAATGATTAAAAAGCCAATTTAAAGCTGGTGGGCATGTTTATTTGTTCCTTATGGCACAGTTAGTATAAATCATCCTTTGGGCAATTCCATGCCATATTGGGGCCATATGCTTAAAGGGAAAGTAATGTCTCATAAAAAAATGTTTAGAGTTTTGTAAAGATTAAAAAAATAAGTTAAATGCCACAAATCCTATCTCTCTTACTGCTGTGGTTTGAGAGATATCCTCCATTAAAGGGATAGTAAAGTCAGAAAAAAGTATTAACTATTTGGTAGATAGAATTAAAAGAAATTACTTGCAATTATTTGTATCTCTCTAACCATTATGGTTTGAGAGATATGGGAAAATAAAGTTCTCTGGAAGCAGATTCTAGTCGCTTGACCAGATGTGGCTCTTCAGCAGCACCGATATAACGATATCGAAAGACAAATACTTCATTTAGAACGGTCTACAATGTGTGCCTGGCTTGCAAGCATACTTTGTAGACCGTTCCAATGAAGTATTTATTTCTAAACAGCGTGATTTCAGCTCTGCTGAAGAGCCTCTGTCTGGTTAAATGCCTGGAATCTGCAGCTGTCAGCTAGATGGCAGACTGGAGTAAAACGCCAGGAAAAGGTAACTTTAGCAAATTATCTCTCTCAAACCATACAGATTTGAGAGATAAGACTTACATAGATGTTAACCTTTTTAATGTCTACAATATTAAATCAACTTAAAATTAACCATTACTATCCCTTTAAAGTTCCTCTTCTCCTGATGTCAGATGTAAAGAAGGAGATTCGTGTCGGCCGACACAAGGAGGCTCTTCAGCAGAGCCACAATAGTGCGATTTAAAAAGAACTATTTCTGTGGAAGGGTCTAAAAAGTGTGCTTGCAAACCAGGCACACTTTGTAGACCGTTCCAAAGAAGTATTTCTTTTTAAATCACACTATTGCTGCTCTGCTGAAGAGCCGCTTGTTGGTCCCTGGACCAGGAACTCCTGCTGTGAGCTTACAACTGACGTCAGGAGAAGAGGAGGAAGAGGGGAACTTTAATGGAGGCTATCTCTCATACCATAGCGGTTTGAGAGATAGGATTTGTGGCATCTAGCTTATTTTTTAATCTCTACAAAACTCTAAACATTTTTTACGGGACATTACTGTGCTTTTAAAGTCACTGGACAGCAATTCTGGGGCAAACTGCTATACAAGAAAAATAAATTCCCGAATTTCACACTGATTTCAAAGGGGCTTTTAACTGCTTGAATTGTGAAGCAATTCTTTGGAAACCTCTGTAGCATTCAGTGTGCTAAAGGTCCTTTTTAATTTAGTGGAAATTTGTATTTGTCCCCAAAAAAATGTGCAATTGGTTCAATCCTGAATTGCTCCACTTTAATTTGCGTGTTGGAAGCTAAATTACAAAAGAGGCATTGAGAGCCTGGAAGTCAAAAGTGCGCACCCTAGCACAAAGGTGGTCAAACCAGAGGCGTAACTACAACCCTCCGGGACCTGGTGCAAGAAGTGCCATGGGCCCCCCAACCACACTGGCCCCCGGGTCCTCCACAATGCCCCCCCCAATCCCCACAATGCCCCCATCTCCTACCTCCCAATCCCTGGTGGTCCAGTGTAGTGGCAGGAGAGACTGGTTGGCACGTTGAGCTCCCACGTGGTCCTTTTCTGTAATGCAGAGCACTGGGAGATGATGTCATCTCCCAGCGCTCTGCATTACTAGAGCGCCGAAGGGAGATTGCGGGCACCAGGCGGAGGGTTCGCAGGGGGCGGCCGGGCCCCTGGAGTGACGGGCACGGTGGCGGGTGTGACCCCTGTAGTTACGCCACTGGGTCAAACTGTTTTCAAACATGTGCCTGGTTTTCAAGCACTCATTTTAGACCATTCCAATGAAGGGATTCATGGTAAATAACGAGATTGCGGCTCTGCTCAAGCGCCTCCGTGTCGGCTTTACAGCTGTCAGTAGAAGAGATCAAACTTTAAATGCCTGTATCTCTTAAACCATAGCGGTTTGAGAGATACATTTTTTTGCATTTAGCTCAGCTTTTTAAGCTCTTCTAAATGCAAAAAAAACTTTTTTGTGGACATTACTAACAGTTTAAGACTAGGAGAAAGGCTCTTTTGACTAAAACCAAGGCAGGTTTTTTGTACCATAAGGGCAGTAAAGTTATGGCATTCTTTTCTTTGTAATGGTGTTTTTGTAGACACTGTAGTTGCTTTAAAAAAGTAATGAATACTTTTCTAGCTCAGTAAAATATTGAGAATTATGAAAGTTGGTTTCAAAGCAGATAGGATGTTGATCCAGAAAAATATGCCACTGCCCTCTGGAGTCAGAATAGAATTTGTTTTACTCAGTTGGATCTTAATTGGAAATGGCATCAGTTATTTTTGTATTATATTTTTTTGCCTTCCTGTGAATCAGTAGCAGTGAAATGGCTTGGGCTGGACTTGTTGGACGCATATCTTTTTTCAGCCTCGTCATTTATATGCTGTGTGTCTCTCAGCAGAGTACCCTTGTGTTCGTATGTAGGATAAACTAAATGTTACTATCCCTTTAAGGCTAAGCTTTCTCTATCTTCGTCAAAATTTTATGAGGCTTGCTGTAACAGAAGTGCACTATACTTAGTGTCATATCCACAAGGACAAAGAGATGCAATTCTGGTGCAAACCAACTGCACCATAAGGGAGAAAATAAACATTGGTCAAAATTAAAGTTCCCAGTGCGTTGGAGACATTCCTAGTGTTACACGGGTTAAAATCCCCATTCAAATCAATGGGAATTTCTCTCTCTCTCTCTCTCCTATGGTTTGCTAACTTGCATTGCAGAATATGTTGGTACTTTAAAAATAAATTATTAACCCCTTGAGGTCCTTAAGGGCTTAAGGGTCCCAATTGCAAAGAAAACTGGGGCAAATCAAACACACATTAACTAATTTCCCATTGATTGATTGAAATGGGACTTTTTAACCCCTGGAATTTTGGAGAGGCCTCAACTCATTTCTAAGCAATGCATTGTCGGCCTCTCAAGCATTCAAGGGGTTTTAAACCCCATTTCAAACAATAGTGGCTTTTATTTTCCTGTTATACTAGAATCGGTTTGCCCCAAAATGACCCCAGATGTCTGCTGAATGAAGGTCCTAAAATGTATAAAATTAAAAACTATGCATACAACAATACAGAAATCTCATCATTTACTCCAAGCTGTTCTCAAATTAGTTTCCTTGCACCTCCTCCCTTCTAGACCCCTTTCCCCCAAGCCCATAGGACCTCATTTGGCCACATGTCAATGAATCAAATGAGGCTTTCTACACCTGACAGCTAGACTACACCAAGGTCAGCATCATGACTAGAGTGAGGCCACTTAGCTCTCCCGTCTCCTAGCAACCAAACAGGTCCATCTCGGCCTTCTCCCAGGCTCATCCCACCCTCCCTACTCACCATCGCACCAGCCCTCCCCATAACACGCTCATCCTAACCCCTATGAGTGCATATGCCGCCCATTGACTCTGTAGCTTCTAACATATGCAACCAATTAAAAAAAATGGGGTTACGCCACCAGTGACCTGCACCCTGCACATTTCACTAATAAGGACCTTTTCACACTTCTCCCCCACCACTACCCGCCATCAGCCCATTCTGTCGCTGGATTCATTTCCAAACAAACTGAGGCCAATGTACTAGAACGATTTGTAGCAATTGTGAAACAAAATCAACTGCAATGTTGGATAGGGGACACATTAAAATAATACTTTATTACTAATATTATTTTTTTTAATTACTATCGCTTATAATATTTAGATTTATAAAGCTCTGTACAGAAGGCAACAAGACATAAAGACACAGTACCACTGTGGGGTGACACAGTCAAGACTACAAAAATATTGAGGTTAATGTACTAAGAACTCAAGCACTTCTGGGCCAAACAAACGGGGCTTTTAATCCATTAAAGGCTGACGAAGTCTCCAGAGTATTGCAACAAATACGTTACAGACCTCGCCAACATTCATGGGGGTCAAACCCCCTGGGAATTTTTCATTGGTATGTATGTATATCTTTATTTGTATGGCACCACACAATGTACACAGCTCCTTACAACAGACGTATGTTACAATAAATAAGAGGGGATAAAATAAGTTCCACATTGATACAAACAATAAGAGAGATGTCCCTGCCCGAAGGAGCTTGCAGTTTAAATGTATCCCCTATAGTGCCGGTGGTTTGTCCCAGAATTGGTCCTCTTGGTTTGGATAAACTAACGTCACAATTGGGGCCAAAAAACAATTCCTGTTCATTTAAATAGGGCTTTAAAGAGACACTAACATCTAATTATAAAATGATGTTATATAATATTAAACATTGTGTACTTCAACTGAGCATCTGTACATTTATTTATTTCATATTAGATCCCTCAAATCAAATCCCAAACTTGCATTTTTAATAATCCTAGATAGATATATTGTGGTTCATGGCTTGTGCAGAGATAATACCGTTCATGTGTTGAGATCAGCACCTACTGTACTTCTATTCAGAAAGGCTGAAATCTGAGACCATTTAAAGACAATGCAGAACAATCACTTTTAGACACCTCCTCCAGATTGCTTTAGTAATGGGAACCCTACAAAAATCTGGTTTGGAGGCACCCACAGAGCACATGTAAGACTAGATTTTAGGCCTCAAAAAACATAGATCATTTTTACAGTTGCAGTATGGAGTATGGGTGTTTAATGGTGGATAACCCCAGGTTTTTTTAGGTGTGTATGTTCCTTTAAATCCACTGAAAGCCATAAAGGAATTTGGGAGGAAAGCAGCTGTACCAAATATGACAGATAATTCCCAGACTTCCCATTGTGTTATACTATTATGTATTGGAGACCTTGCTAGCAATTAAAAGATTAAAAGCACAATTTAAATTAATAAGAATTTGTATGTGTGTCCAACCAGCTGCATGGGAGGGAACAAATAAAAATGGCCATTGATTTAAATTGTTCTTTTAACCCTTTTGAGTGCCAGAGGGGTACGCAATGGGGTTGCGTACCCCTCTGGCACTCAAAGGGGTTAACACCTCGAACGTCGGAGACCTTACAACGATTCAAGATGTTAAAAGGCCCATTTACGTCAGTGGGAATTCTGGGAATTTTTATTTGTCCCTTATGGTGTAGTTGAGTTGCTTCAGTTCCCCATAGCACATCGCACTCATTATGTCCATGACAATAAATTCTAGCTAAAAGGTATTTTAATATATACGAACAGAGCGGCTGCCAGATTTCTAGCCTGCGTTATAAATTAACTCCCGAAGATCTGCCCTTGAGAAAACGTTCTGTGATTCAATTCTATGGGTTTTTTTTCTCTCTGTAATTATTATTATTACACAGATTCCCATAATCTTCCTTTAGCCGGGATAGAGCTGCCAAGTGATCTAACAGGAAGTGGTATATTATAGACATGCAGGGAATACCCATAGGATTGTGCCATTATTTATTTATTTATTTTAACTGAGCTTGCCTTGCTTCTCATGGTTATCTTTAACCCCTTAAGGACCCATGACATGAGAGGACTGTCATGGGTAAACTTGCCATAAAGGACCCATGACGGTCCTGGCATGTCATGGAATTCGGGAAGCCCTGATTCGATCCGGAAAAAAAAAAAGGTCCTTAAAGGGATAGTAATACTTTGTTTTATCTTTATTTTATTTTGTAGGCATTAAAAAAACATGAAGAACGATATAAGTCTTATCTCTCAAACCTTTATGGTTTAAGAGATATTCACAAGCAAAGTATCCCCCCCCCTTGTTCAGCCAGATCAGAAGGGAGGTGCCCAGATAGACTGCAGAGAGGGACAATCTTCAATTAAGATAAGGGAAAAAGCTGAAAAACTTGTCAAGGGCGGATGGGCTTTCATTGTTTTCATACCAAGAAGAGTGTCCCCTGCTGTTATCTGTCTGGTCTTACAACCAGATTCACTCTGAGAAGAGATGGCTTAAACTAGGAAAAAGGGGCGGGAGGGGGAAACTTTGCTTGTGAATGTCTCTTAATGTCTCTTATTGGGCAGCACAGTGGCTCAGTGGTTAGCACTGTTGCCTTGCAGCGCTGGGGTCCTGGGTCCAAATCCCACCAAGGACAACATCTGCAATGAGTTTGTATGTTCTCACTGTGTTTGCGTGGGTTTCCTCCGGGTACTCCGGTTTCCTCCCACACTCCAAAAAACATACTGATAGGTGAATTTAGATTGTGAGCCCCAATGGGGACAGGAACCAATATGAGTGTAAAGCGCTGCGGAATCTGTGTGCGCTATATAAATAAATAAAGGATTATTATATAAATAAAGGATTATTATTATTAAACCATAAAGGTTTGAGAGATAAGACTTATATCATTCTTCATGTTTTTTAATGCCTACAAAATAAAATAAAGATAAAACGAAGTATTACTATCCCTTTAAGTGCTGGCCACGGCAGCACAGCTGATGCCTGAGGGGTTAAAGAGCCATTATATCCTTGGAATTAGTGGGTCACATAAGAGTAGTAAACATGTTCAATGAAGAAACTAAAAACACAACCTATACTGTAGGACTTTTCTTGTTGTGTAAAACAAGGGTTTTCCCATGGCTGGGAGATATGGCTTTCCAGATTTAATACAATTTGAACTGTTGTTAATGTAAAAAAAAAAAAAAAACATTGCCCTCTAATAACTAGATTTCAGATAATTATTCTGTTGTATCCTATGGGAGAGGAGAGTGACTGACAAAAGTTCTCCCTAGAATGTGATAGTAACTGCTGAGTCACTTCCTGTCGGTTTGAACTTCCACAAAGTAACCTCCCTGGATCTCTGTTTCCAAGGAGTGTAACCAATTAGGCTTATTATAACTTTTGAAATTAACCCCTTAAGGACCAATGACCTGCCAAGACAGTCACGGTTGACATGGCACGTCATAGAATTCAGGGGTCCCCGCGTGCCTGCACGCCGGTCAGGGACCCCTGAATCCAATAGCGAAAAAAAAATGCCTGTGGTCCTTTAACTGCCGGCCATTTGGTGCTCGGCCAGTCCTTAAGGGGTTAACAACTGCCAGCAGTTAGAGTACCCTTGTTTTACTCAACAGAAGCCCTAAATCACATAGGTTTTCATAAAAAATATATGTATATACAGGTATATAAACTGCTCAAAAAAATAAAGGGAACACTTAAACAACACAATGTAACTCGAAGTCAATCACACTTCTGTGAAATCACACTGTCCAATCAGGAAGCAACACTGACTGACAATCAATTTCACATGCTGCTGTGCAAATGGAACAGACAACAGGTGGAAATTATAGGCAATTAGCAAGACACCCCCAATAAAGGAGTGGTTCTGCAGGTGGTGACCACAGACCACTTCTCAGTTCCTATGCTTCCTGGCTGATGTTTTGGTCACTTTTGAATGCTGGCGGTGCTTTCACTCTAGTGGTAGCATGAGACGGAGTCTACAACCCACACAAGTGGCTCAGGTAGTGCAGCTCATCCAGGATGGTACATCAACACAAGCTGTGGTAAGAAGGTTTGCTGTGTCTGTCAGCGTAGTGTCCAGAGCATGGAGGCGCTACCAGGAGACAGGCCAGTACATCAGGAGACGTGGAGGAGGCCGTAGGAGGGCAACAACCCAGCAGCAGGACAGCTATATCCGCCTTTGTGCAAGGAGGAGCACTGCCAGAGCCCTGAAAATGACCTCCAGCAGGCCAAAAATGTGCATGTGTCCACTCAAACGGTCAGAAACAGACTCCATGAGGGTGGTATGAGGGCCCGACATCCACAGGTGGGGGTTGTGCTTACAGCCCAACACCGTGCAGGACGTTTGGCATTTGCCAGAGAACACCAAGATTGGCAAATACACCACTGGTGCCCTGTGCTCTTCACAGATGAAAGCAGGTTTGCACTGAGCACATGTGACAGACGTGACAGAGTCTGGAGACGCCGTGGAGAACGTTCTGCTGCCTGCAACATCCTCCAGCATGACTGGTTTGGCTGTGGGTCAGTAATGGTGTGGGGTGGCATTTCTCTGGGGGGCCGCACAGCCCTCCATGTGCTTGCCAGAGGTAGCGTGACTGCCATTAGGTTCCGAGATGAGATCCTCAGACCCCTTGTGAGACCATATGCTGGTGCAGTTGGCCCTGGGTTCCTCCTAATGCAAGACAATGCTAGACCTCATGTGGCTGGAGTGTGTCAGCAGTTCCTGCAAAAGGAAGACATTGATGCTATGGACTGGCCCGCCCGTTCCCCAGACCTGAATCCGATTGAGCATATCTGGGACATCATGTCTCGCTCCATCCACCAACGCCACGTTGCACCACAGACTGTCCAGGAGTTGGCGGATGCTTTAGTCCAGGTCTGGGAGGACATCCCTCAGGAGACCATCCGCAACCTCATCAGGAGCATGCCCAAGCGTTGTAGGGAGGGCATACGGGCACGTGGAGGCCACACACACTACTGAGCCTCATTTTGACTTGTTTTAAGGACATTACATCAAAGTTGGATCAGCCTGTAGTGTGGTTTTCCATTTTGATTTTGAGTGTGACTCCATATCCAGACCTCCATGGGTTGATAAATTTGATTTCCATTGAGAATTTTTGTGTGATTTTGTTGTCAGTTCATTCATTCAGATCTAGGATGTGTAATCTTAGTGTTCCCTTTATTTTTTGGAGCAGTGGGATGTATATACTGCTTCTTTGCCGTAGATCTGTCACTTTGTAAGAAATAGGTGATTTTTAAAGAGTTTTCAAAGGCACTTATGTATTATAGCCATTCTGTATTTAAAACTATAGTTTATGATATATTTAATTGTATTTATCAGTTACTGTAAACACAACAGTCCTCCGTGCTCCCCATCCCAACTGCAACTTCCTCTGTACCAATACTACATCAGCTGCATAAACTGACACATAAATAAAGCTAAATAAATCATTAACAATTGTTTGAACTGAACAGTGGTTAATTAACATAAAATAAATATAATTTTGAAAACTCACATATTTGTCACAAAGTGGTAGTTCCACTTTAACCATTTGAATGACAGAGGGGGATCTGTCACATTGCTTTGACCCCTCTGGCACTCAAAGGGTTAATCTATTTTCCAGCATATGTCACCTTGGTAGGTAGATCTCTTTACTGTGTTTTGCATTTGAACTTAATGGTAAAACAAGAGAGTCTTTCCAGTTGCCCAGAAACCCTCTTAGCACTCTGCTGCCCCCTATCAGATCAGAGGGCGAAAATGCTTTAGCACCCCAATAATACAAATTGTCTGCCGCTGTTGTGTGTATGTCAATTTCAGGGGTGACCAGTCTGTAGCTGTCCATTTGTGGTTGGGCTACAATTTGTATCATCCTCAGCCAGCCACACTGTACAAAAGATACAATGTAACAAAAAAGCACACAGGGAATTCAGTGCTGCAAGGAGACTGATACATTGTATCTCTGTCCTGCTTTGATGGTCTATCAACCAGCATAATCACTGGAAACTGATATCCAGATAGTTACATTTCCAGGATATGAACATGTAAAAAAAAGAGGTGAAATTTAAAAATGAAAACATATATATCATTTTATTGTAAATATTAGGTACTTGCAGAATATGTGAAGGCACAATAAAGGGAAACTGTTCCTATGCATCAGTGGGCATTTTGTATTTGTCCCCTACGATGCAGCTGGTTTGCTCCATTTTATAGCCACTTTTATTTTTTTTAATGTTGATTTTTAACACCCTTTGTTTGCGCTGTCCCATAACTGCACAACATTTCTATGTTTTGTTCCCTTCAGTGCTGAAGCCTTATGATGAGGCCCTTTTCCTACCACACAGCACTGTCAGTGAGTTTTGATCATTTTATGTAAGAGACAGTTGAAGCGCAAATAGAAGAGGGAGTTCACAAGCGGCAACTTTCCCCTGATGGAATCAAAGCTCCTATTTATGTTCTATGGGCTTCAATGGAATCACATTGAATTTGCACAGATATCTCATGCAGTGGTATAACTATAGGAGGGGTGCAAATATGGAAACTAGGGTGCCCATCAACTCTGCAATACCATGCCACCCTTGCACATTCAGACCAATTTTGTATCTTGTCTGGTGGCCACTGGTATCAACACACATAGCTGCTGGCAGACAGTAAGATAAGAATAGCACTGGTGAGATCCTTCCCTTTTATTCATTAAAGGGATAGTAATGTTGCACAAAAACAGCAGCTCCAGTTAATCTTCATAGTATTTGGGCCATGGAGAGTGTTATTTCAATACTGTCAGAGTTGTGGTTCAAGAGTAATTGAAGTATAAAGTTTCCCCTCCTGCCCCTTTTACCTAGTGTAAGCCATCTCTTCTCAGATGTGGAATGCAGTTCATAGATCAGACAGCTAACAGCAGGGGACAATCTTCTTCCTATGAGAACAATGAAAGCCCTGCCCCCCTTGACAAGTTTTTCAGGTTTTTCCCTTATCTTAATTGAAGATTGTCCCTCTCTGCAATCTACCTGGGCACCTCCCTTCTGCTCTGGCTGATCAGTGTTACATCAGTAACAGGGATGGGAGGGGGACACTTTGTCATTGAACTACTCTTGAACTGCAACTCTGACAGAATTTAAATAACACTCTCCAAGGTCCAAATATTATGATGATTAATTAGAGTTGCTTTTATTATGAAACTTTACTATCCCTTTAAATCCTGTGAATACCAAACAGGTGTCCAGCACAGTGCAAAGTATCTGGCACCTTCTTTTTGTGTCAGCAGATGATTCAGATATGCTCCAAGACTGGGAATGGTGTTATGTTCTTACTTAACAAACTTTCTTTTTATATAGACTTTGTTGGACACATGTAAGTCTGAAAATAACTTGTCTATGTAACAGAAACAGAACATTACTTAACTTTCCTTAGCAACTGCATAGGTTTGGGTCTCTGTTCACTATCTGCAGGATGAAGTGCATATCCCTTTCCAAGATGGCTCCTGAAGTCCCTCCCATTGACATCCTGTTTACAACTTAAAGGTACAATGCTTAGTTATAAGCATACATGGGAACTCTCCGTATCTGCCTCGGAGATTACAGTTTTCAGACTGCATTATCAGGTCACCAAAAACAGAGGCTGATTCTCTGGCCGTGGTGAGTCCTGCCCGCTTCCCGCCAGTGACATACAGAAAAGCAAGTCCCATCTGACTAAGCCCACTCCTTTTATGACACAAATCACATCATTGACATCCCCTTTCTGGGGGCTCAGACAGAAGAAGTTCCCAGGAATGGATATAATACATAGCTGTCAAAAGGAATGGATTGAGCAGACCCAGCACAATTTTGGTACTTGTTGCCACCATAATGGATTGTCAGCCATTTGTCTTGGACTGGTCTGATAAAGTAGGGTGGCAAATGCATACGGAGATCACATGTGCCAGTTGAGCCAATGACAAAGGCAATGTAAATATACGTTGCCTTTGTCAGTGTTCTCTGCCTCTCTCCTTCTCACTGTGATTGTGAGGAAAAGAGAAGCAGAGGACAGACCTCCCAGTTCCTCAAACGGCCAAAAATTAAAGGGATAGTAATGTTTCATAATAAAAGCAGCTCAAATTAATTATCATAGTATTTGGACTTTGGAGAGTGTTATTTCAATTCTGTCAGAGTTGTAGTTCAAGAGTAATTCAATGACAAAGTATCCCCCTCCCGCCCCTTTTACTGATGTAACACTGCTCAGCCATATCAGAAGGGAGATGCCCAGGTAGACTGCATAGAGGGACAATCTTCAATTAAGATAAAGGGAAAAACCTGAAAAACTTGTCAAGGGGGACAGGGCTTTCATTGTTCTCATAGGAAGAAGATTGTCCCCTTCTGTTATCTGTCTGGTCTATGGACTGCATACCACATCTGAGAAGAGATGGCTTACACTAGGTAAAAGGGGCGGGAGGGGAACTTTGCTTGTGAATATCTCTCAAATCGTAAAGGTTTGAGAGATAAGACATATAGTTCTTCATGTTTTTTTTAATGCCTATAAAATAAAGATAAAATGAAGTATTACTATCCCTTTAAGCACTTTTAGGTACTGAGAGTAGGACTTCACTTTGTGTCAGTGCATAAATGATATAGAGCAAGCCCAAAGTTTTTTATGTACACAGCCCAATTTCAAATACATATACCGAAGTTTAAATAAACATTAATGTGGGTTTTATTACTGTGAAGCAATGTAAAACACTTATATATGCACCACATATTCTGATCACCTCATATAGGGACACCAGGGAGGGAATGAGGGACATAGGATTTTTGCCTAAGAGTAACAGTACCCTCCTTCCCCCAAAAAGGGACATTTGTGAGGTATGAGCATCCTTCCATACCTTTTATCTAGTCCATATTAATAATTTACTTATTGAGCACAAATTATGACAGGAAAGCCTATAAACAGTTTTGTTGGGGTTTTTTTCTTTTTTTTTTTCTCTTTTTTTTTTATTTTATCGAATTCAGTTGTAGGTTATACATATAAATGTGCTATCAAAATAGTTATGCTTATGGTATATAGTTGGTGTGCATGAACTAAATTAATTTGAAATAAAATATGGTTGAACAAAGGAATACTAAAATGGTCAAAATTCCTCTGGTCCTCTAGTGCAGTGGTTCTCAGCCCGTGCCCTCAGTGGCTACTAACAGGCCAGGATTTGAGAATTTCCTCTGAAGAGCACAGGTGAGTTAATCACTATGACTGAGCCTCTGACCAACACACCTGTGTTCTAGCAGGGAAATCCCTAAGTCCTGGCCTGTTAGTGGACACGGAGGCCAGAAGCTGAGAACCTCTGCTCTACTGTAAAGAAGGTCTGATCATTAAAGAGACAGTAATGTCCCAGAGAAAAATCTTAAAAATTTTGTAGTGCTTAAAAAATTTAACTATATGCAACAAATCCTATCTCTCAAACTGTTTGAGAGGTATTTGCATTCAAAGTTCCCCCCTCCCTCTCCTTCTCCTGACGTCAGCGCTGTGCTGATAACAGGAGATCCGTGTCGGTTGACATGAGGAGGCTCTTCAGCAGAGCCAAAATTGCGTTATTTAAAACAAATTACTTCATTGGAATGGTCTACAAAGTGTGCTTGCAAACCAGGCACACTTTGTAGACCTTTCCAGTGAAGTAATTATTTTCCAACAACGTGATCTTGGCTCTGCTGCAGAGCGCTGGTTGGTCCCTGGACAGGATTCCCCTGCAGTCAGCACAACGCTGACGTCAGGGAAAGGGGAGGGAGGGGGGAACTTTAGTGCCAAATATCTTTGAAACCATAGAGGTTTGAGAGATAGGATTTGTTGTATGTAGTGTAATTTTTTAAGCACTACAAAACTATAAAGATTTTTTCAGGGACAATACTGTTCCTTTTAAGGGGTTAAAAGATCCATTTAAATAATTTGGAATATTTATTTATCCCCTATGGCAAAGTGTTTTTTTTCATATAATTACTCCACTTTTAGTTTGTGCATAAGGCCCTTAGTGTTATAACTTTTAAAATGCAGTTTTTTTCAGCCCTGTCCACAGTGCTGAGCGTGACACATTAATCATAGCTGGGATCTGCCCCAGAAACTCCACTTTTCTGACTTAATTACAGGTCTTCAGGGACATGCTTAAATGTAATGTAAAAAAGTTTTATCAAACTGAGAGGGTGGTAGATAAGTGGAATAGCCCACCAGCAGAAGTGCTAGAGGTTAATACAGTGACGGAATGTAAGCATGTATGGGGACAGGCATAAGGCTGTCCCAAACATAAGACAAGACCAAGGATCAAATAAGGAGTGAAGTATTTAAAATAGGAAAAATGGGCAGACTAGATGGGCCAAATGGTTCTCATCTGCTGTCAAATTCTATGTTTCAGTGACAGAGGGTTTTTCGTCAGTAATAGTGGTAACCCCGCCCAGTTTCCCACCCACTCCCTGCCCCATCTTGACCATTTTCGGGGCAAACCCTGCCTTCCCTCATCCCTATTCTACCTACTCCTATTAAGACCCACCCACATTGTGAAGTGAATCATGACATTTGGACCCCAGACCTAAATATAACTCCAGAGGCTGCTGCCAACAAGGGTTCCCAGCTATGGGACTAATTGCACAAATGTGTCCCCTTTTTGGAAAGTTTGTGTGTTGCATACCTCGCCACATTTCAAGTGGCCAAAGAAGGACACTTTTGTTTAGGTGGTGTTGCTGGGGTGTGTTTAGTGGGAGGGGATTTTTAGGTTATTTCATGACGTATTGACACCTCTTTACATAACTGAGTAAATAATTTTGAGCAAGACCAAATTATTTTATTTACCATGTAAACACATATACTAAACCAATGTTAGCTTTATTGTTGTGGAGCAATGTAATTCACTTATATACACAACACACAGTCTGATCCCATAAAAAGAGGGACACCAGGGGCTGGATTCAAATGCAGGTGCTAATTTTATCTTTGCTTTTATCTCCAGGTATCCACATAGACTTCAGTAGGATTTTATTTTTATAAAACGGGAGGTAACATTTATCTCCTGCATTTAAATCCATCCCCAGGCTGGGAAAAAGGGATTTGGATCTCAAAGACAGCTGTCCCTCCAAAAGAGGGACACTTTGGAGGTATGAGCCCTAATATCTCCTAAAGAGGGACACTTCGGAGGTATGAGCCTTAATATCTTGTAAAGAGGAACACTTGGGAGGTATGTACCCCTAATAACACCTAAAGAGGGACACTTGGGAAGTATGGCCCACTAATATCTCCTAAAGAGGTACATTTGGTAGGTATGGACCTCTAATATCTTCTAAAGATGTACACTTGGGAGGTATGGAGCCCTAATATCTTCTAAAGATGTACAGAGCCCTAAACCTCCTAAAGAGGGACATGTGGGAGGCATAGACTCCTAATATCTCCTAATGAGTAACACCTGGGAGGCGTGGAGTCCTAATACCTTCTAAGGAGGTATGAGCCCTAATATCTCTTAAAGAAGGACACGTGGGAGGTATGAGCCCTAATATTTCTTAAAGAGGGACACTTGGCAGGTACACACCGCTAATATCTTCTAAAGAGGAACACTTGTGAGGTATGGACCCCTAATATCTTCTAAAGAAGAACACTTATTTTTCATATAGTACTGTTGGTTTGCTACAGAATTTTCTCTCTTTTCTTTCTGCTTTTTTTCCCAAAGAGATGATAAAGATTTTTTTCTCATAAAGGGAATTCTTATTTCCCCCTTACCGTGCAGTTGTTCTGCTGCAGAATTGCTCATGTTTGGCCTTCTAAATCTGGCCCATAATTCCCTATTGGTGACCTTTGTGACACGGCACGGTATGCAATGCATTATGTGCTGAATGAACCAAGTGCCCCGGAATGACCTGCTCATGTCAGTGTGTCAGGGCCTGGGGCCTTCTCGGTAGGTCTCCAGACCCAGGTTCCTTTCAAACTGATGGCTTCTAGAGATGTGTCTGCTCACAGGCTGCTGCCAGATGTGAACATAGGGAATAGGGAGCCCAGAGGGATGTGAAGTATTTTCTCAGAAGGAACACGAGAAGTGAATGTATAAAGCAGCACTATAAGAGACAACCTCTAGCAGCATCGTCAGCACTGCAATAAAAATGGTTAAATCTATAAGGTAAGCTGACTAATCCTCTCCTTTAAAGTGATAGTAATGTTTCTTAATAAAAGCAGCTCTAATTAATCATCATAGTATTTGGTCTTTGGAGAGTGTTATTTCAATACTGTCAGCGTTGTACTTCAAGAGTAATTCAATGACAAAGTATCCCCCTCCCGCCCCTTTTACTGATGTAACTCTGCTCAGCCAGATCAGAAGGGAGGTGCCCAGGTAGACTGCAGAGAGGGACAATCTTCAATTAAGAAAAAGGAAAAACCTGAAAAACTTGTCAAGGGGGGCAGGGCTTTCATTGTTCTCATAGGAAGAAGATTGTCCCCTTCTGTTATCTGTCTGGTCTATGGACTGGATTCCACATCTGAGAAGAGATGGCTTACACTAGGTAAAAGGGGCGGGAGGGGAAAGTTTGCTTGTGAATATCTCTCAAACCATAAAGGTTTATAATATTCTTCATGTTTTTTTAATGCCTACAAAATAAAATAAAGATAAAACGAAGTATTACTATCCCTTTAAATGAACACTAACACGTTTTAATATTAAACCCCACACTTATGTTAACCTGGGCAAAATACCAGCCTAGATACTAAGAATAAATGATATGTTGAATGGTTCTCCAAAATGAATCTTTAATTAGTATTAGATATCACATCCATGGAGGCAGACATGACGCTTTCTTTCAAGATCCTAGATTACAGGCTCCTCCCAGTGAAGGATTACCAAGTAGACATATGTGGGAGGAGTTTGGATTATTGGAGTCCTGTAGCATGCATTGTGTCTGTCTCCAAGAATATGACATCCAGTACTATTTAAAGATCAGTTTTGGATAACCAATCAATGCAGAATAGATTTATAGTGGCCATACTGATTCTCTTCACAGGTTAACCTGACTCAAATGAAGTATCCAGGGCCAGACTTAGGGTCTAATGGGCCTCTAACTGAAACGTTCGATGAGTCTGTGCTTCTAGACAGTAAGCATGTCTCTTATTCTCTAATGATATTGACACCATCCCTGCTTATCATGTGACTGTGTACTGTCCAGTGTGCAAGACACATTGATACCTGGGAACTTTCAGAATGAGTTGACCCAGAGAGCTTTAAAATATTAACTCTTAGCTCTCTCCATAACAGATTCTAAGTGATATGTCCCCGCTTGCTGTAACCCAGAGGCCATCCAATCAGTCATTGATGAACCTATACCACGCTATAACTTCAAGCTCTCACTACTTAAATACACACAATAAAAGCAGGACCTCTCACTCTGCCTTTTTTGTAGAAATGGCTCCAATTTAGTGACTACAGAAGCAGTTAATTAGTGCAGATCATGTAGTAAGAAACACTGGACTGCAGAGGGGTAACTAGAACCCTCCGGGCCTGGTGCAAGAAGTGCCATGGACCCCCCGACCACATTGGCCCTTGGGCCCTCCACAATGCCCCCATCTCCTACCTCCCAATCCCTGGTGGTCCAGTGGAGAGCCGGGCTGGCGCGTTGTGCTCTCGCACGGTCCTCTTCTGTAATGCAGAGCGCTGGGAGATGATGTCATCTCCCAGCACTCTGCATTACTAGAGAGCCAGAAGGAGATTGTGGGCGCCAGGCGGAGGGGTCGCAGGGGAATGGCCCGGTCGCAGGTGCGACCCCTATAGTTTCGCCACTGCTGGACTGTCTCACCATGTGATTTTGGCTCTTCCCGCTGAGACCCTATGGATTTTAGTCAAAACCCTAAATATCATGGTCAAACCTTTAGCGTTCCCAGGTATGGACACATCACTGCCATCACTTTGAGCTGCCTGGGCCCAGGCAGACAATGAGAATGTTGTAGTGCTATTTGAACCTGACAACCTGTCTTAAACAGCCAATTATGATATATGTCAAACTGCATCTACAACAGTTGCAGCTGCTTACATCCAACATGGGTTATTAATAACAGGACTCCTCAGCCACTGGGTGATTGATTTTGATTACCGTGCTAAATACTGAAAAGGATGGGCCTTTTTTCTGTTGGTGCTTGAAGCAGCAGCGCAATCATGTATACGTATATCTCAGAAGACACAATATGGGGGTGCTCTGAATTACCCCAGAAAAGAGGGAAGTACATACAAACAGGGATCTGATTGCAGATCACACACTCTGCAGCCCCTTTCGCTTGTGGGGAGAATTCCCCAACTGCCCCCACTCAGTCTTCATCTCCGTAGATGAATCAGTCTTATCCAGAAGCATTAAAGGGATAGTAATATTTCATAATAAAAGCAGCTCTAATTAATCATCATAGTATTTGGATCTTGGAGAGTGTTATTTCAATTCTGTCAGAGTTGTAGTTCAAGAGTAATTCAGTGACAAAGTATCCCCCTCCTGCCCCTTTTACTGATGTAACACTGCTCAGCCAGAGCAGAAGGGAGGTACCCAGGTAGATTGCAGAGAGGGACAATCTTCAATTAAGATATGGAAAAAACCTGGAAAACTTGTCAAGAGGGGCAGGGTTTTCATTGTTCTCATAGGAAGAAGATTGTCCCCTGCTGTTATCTGTCTGGTCTATGGACTGGATTCCACATCTGAGAAGAGATGGCTTACACTAGGTAAAAGGGGAGGGGAAACTTTGCTTGTGCGTATCTCTCAAACCATAAAGGTTTGAGAGATAAGACTTATATCATTCGTCATGTTTTTTTAATGCCTACAAAATAAAATAAAGATAAAATGAAATATTACTATCCCTTTAATATATCTGCTGAAAAACACAAAGCAGGTTATTTTGCACAGCAAGCTTATAGGTACTCACTAGAAGAAGAGGCCATCCACTATGGGTAAGTACTATTCACATCTCCCGATGTCCACTTGTATGGCCCCACTGGATCACAGTAGAAAGGGAATAAAATGGTGCAGCACAACTATGTATGTGTGATAAAGATTTTATTAACACAATGCAAACCAGTCCCACACTCAATGCATTTCATGTCTCGTCCTAGGCACTTCCTCCAGAGTATTTGGCACAATATCCGTGTAGCATTTATTTTTTGTATGTATCCCTTGTTAAAGGTGAAGTCTGCTCAGCCTACCAAAAAGGTCATATGACTAATAACAAAAGTGGAGCAATTCTGGGGCAAATCAATTGCACCATAGGGAGTACAATTGTTTTTCCCAAATCCCCATTGTTTTAAATGGAATTTTTACCCCTTGAATGCTAGAGGGATCTCCAGTGAATTGTTTCACAATGTAAAGTTGACCATTCAAGCATTCAGGAGGTTAAAAAAATAATTTAAATCAATGGGACTTTTTATTTGTCCTCTATAGTGCAGATGGTTTGTCCCAAAATGTTTCTTTGTATATATGAAACTATATGACAAAAAAATTAGAGAAAAAGTAGATGTGTAGCATTGCATAGGGCCTGACAAATAAGGGAGATCACACTTTAAGACTGAGTCCCCCCTATTACAGTCAAATGTGTATGAGGACACTTGTGTTCTAACTGCACTGGGCCTGGTGACACACGTACAAGGACCAAAGTGTTGCATTTCTGGGGCAAACCAAATGCACCATAGGGAAAGGATTATAGCTCCCTGAATTCAATCGATAAAAAGGGGTCTTTTAACCCCTTGATTGCTAGAAAGGTCTCCGGTGCAGCGTTTAAGCGGAACTATCACCCTATATTAAGTCCCCCCAATAATTAGGCATATGGCGATTAGGTTCTTAACAGAGCTATTATCAGGCACAAGTACCAGGTTCTGACCTCCTTGTTCTGAGACCGGTGGCCAGGCTTGCATGCAGACATCTTGTCTTAGAGACATCTGCACGCCTGCGCTGTCCTTCACGGTCTCCTCTAGGAGGCATTGCACTGTACCTTAGAGCGCCAGAAGGGACTGGCGACGCAGGCCCACATGCGGCTCTAAAGCAAAAAGCCTGTCCGTCATTCTCAGAAAAAGGAGGATTACTTTATAACTTGGTACTTGTGCACTATAACAGCGCTGTTAAGAACCTAATCGTCATATGCCTAATTATTGGGGGGACTTAATATAGGGTAATAGTTCCGCTTTAACAGAATTTGCACCTCAGAACTACTCCCCTTTTACTTGATGCATATGAACTTACAGCAGGTTTTGCCTCAGTAAATGTCAGTTTCCTCCGGTGCTAAAGAGGTTTAGTAGTACTGAATAAAATCCATCACAAAGATGCTGACGCCATTAGTTGTGATAAACACCTGTTCAGTGAGCAATAACCCTTTGACTGGCAGAGGGTGTTCAACACAATGCACTCAGGCACTCAAAAAGTTTAACTCAGAAAAATTAAGTGTGTCCCATTATTTATACCTCTCAGTATACATATCAATTTGCAGGAGAAGGCTGGCAACATGTGGCCTGGGGGGCAAATAGAATCAAGTGGTCCATTTCAATTATCGTTCCAGCCCACTGTCCCAGCCCATCCCCTTTGTTAATATTAAACTTGTTATTAATGCTGTGAAGTAAGACAAATGATACCACAGAGCAACTGGAATGGGGCTACACTAGTGATAATACAGAGCATACAGTTGAAATGGAGTTACACTAGAGATAACATAGAGCTTACAATTGAATGGAAGCTAGACTAGTGATACCACAGAGCTTACAATTTAAAGCTACACTAGTGATACTATAGAGCTTACAATGGCAATGAGTTATGCTACTAGAGGTACCACTAGCTCAGTGGTATTACTAGTGCAGCTCCACTTAAAGGGATAGTAATACTTAAAATGTAAAAAAATATATGTTGTAGGGTTTATCCCCTTTAGCAAAACAAGGGTTCTCCCACTGCTGAGAAATATTTTATTAAAAATTATAAAAGCTCAAACTTGATTTTTTTAGGTGCAATATCACAGTGGCCTGAAAATTTACAGTGGCACTGTTGCTACACCATCCTGTGGAGATTTACGGTCTACAGACCAGAGCAGTCCATAGGATGGTGTAGCAACAGCGCCACTGTAAATTTTCAGGCGACTGTGATATTGCACCTAAAAAATTCAAGTTTGAGCTGTTATAATTTTTTAATAAAATATCTCTCAGCGGTGGGAGTACCCTTGTTTTATTCGAGGACATAAACCCTACAACATATATTTTTTTACATCTTAAGTATTACTATCCCTTTAAGTTGTAAGCTTTGTGATATCACTAGTGCAGCTCCATTTCAGTTGGAAGCTCTGTGGTATCACTAGTGTAGCTCCATTTACAGCAACAAGAAGGAGATTGAGTGAGGCAGTGGCCCACCAGCCCAGACCTATAACCGGCCCAGGGGTCAATTGCCCCCCTGTCCCCAGGCCCGCCCTCCCCTGTCAATTTGTACTTGTTGTTAACACACCATGAAAAAATATATATTGTTGGGCTTGTCCTGTGGAATAAAATAATGGTACACACACTGATTGGAGATGCGATGTGCAAATGTTATAACAGCTCACTTCTTTATTTGTATATGTTTTTGGGCTTAATATTTTTTGGGGGGATTTCCATTATATGTTGGAGCTGCCCCAATGGACACAAAAGTGATTTGTTTAAGTCTCATTATCATTTGGTTGTTGCTACCATACATACACAGAATCCAGAATTCTTGGAATATATTAAAGGATCACTAATACTTCCTAATAAATCCCTAATTACCTTAATTTTGGCAGATAATCCTAATGGGCACTATGAATTAAATGATTTGTGGACTGGTGCCCTTAAATTAAGCTTCAATTTATACTGGATGTCATGTCCATGGAGGCAGACATGATTATTTGTTGCTAGACTCTTCTGACGTCCTTCTCAAGAACATGAATGGGAGGAATTTGCAGCCCTCCAATAAAGAATCATTTGTGCCTCCGTGGACCTGCTATGATAATCAGCTGGGTACACCAATCAATTAGGTACAGGGATACCTCTTTATCATTCATGAGGTTAAAAGCCCCATTTAAATCTGAATGATGGGAATTTGTATTTGTCCCCTATGGGGCAGTTGGTTTGCCCCAGAATTGCTCCATTTTTATTTTGGGAATCTAGCGCTAAGTGGGCAACCAATCAAAAACAGATTCTCTAACCACAGCTCCAGAAAGATTGTAAGGTCACAGTAAACTTACTTTTTGACTTTACATATTCCGAAAGTGGAAAATAGGTTAAAGGGATAGTAATGTCAACATATAAAAGTAATATTCTATTTATGTTTTGCACAGTATCATATTTAATGTTCTTATCATAATATTCTTCTTGTAATTTGAGATTAAAGTTTTACTACTCCCGCCCCTTTCCACTAAATCAGTCATAGTTCCGTGAGATCTGAAAGCCAGTCTGGATGGATCTCAGCAAGGGACAATATTGTGTCAGCATAAGAAAAACAGGGTTTCCTTATAT
Source organism: Rhinophrynus dorsalis (assembly GCA_037306005.1). Lineage (NCBI taxonomy): Eukaryota > Metazoa > Chordata > Amphibia > Anura > Rhinophrynidae > Rhinophrynus > Rhinophrynus dorsalis. The sequence continues at coordinate 58,944,793 of CM074728.1, forward strand.
AGACACAGATAATATTGTCCCTCAATGAGATCTGTCTGGTCAAGTGACCAGCTTTCAGATCTGAGGGAATTATGACTGACGTAGTGGAAAGGGGCGGGAGGGGGAAACTTTCAACTCAAATTTCAAAGAGAACACGAGATGGACACTGAAAATGGTAGTGTGCATGAATATTACTTTATATGTTGACATTACTATACCTTTAAAACGGAACTTTCCTATGATTAACATAGAGCCGCAAATGATAGTTACATTAGCGATATCCACAGACTTATACTTGAAAATAAAACTAATTTCTGCATTAACAAAAAAAGAACCTTTTAACCACACAGACACCTGGGGAACAGCACAGACATCTTGCAGAGTCGGCACATCTGCGTCTGCGCTGTCCGTCCCCTTCAACTCCACGACTGGTGAGTTGACTGCCACTGCGCCATATGGCACCGGAAGGGACTGACAGCACAGGAGTAGAGAGCGCCTACTGCAAGATCCCAGCCGGTGCCTGTCTGGTTAAAAGGTTCTTTTTTTGTTAATGCAGCAATTAGTTTTATTTTCAAGTATAAGTCTGTGGATATCGCTAATGTAACTACTATAATTTGCGGCGCTATACTAATCATATGAAAGTTCCGCTTTAAGTCAAATTGCCTGTATTTTTTGTTTTTTACATCTCCCCTTTTTTTTTGTACAATAATGTCCCTAAAAGGGAGCTCCCTGGATCTCTGTTTGAAGAGAGCTTTCTGTCAGGGATAGTGATATAATGTAACACTGTCCCTGCAGCATTAAACTCTGCTTCCAGTCTATTAAGTACAGCATAGCACTCAGTGCTGCAGGGACAGTCTATAAGGGGAATACCAATTGGCACCAAACTCACCAGTAATTTCTGTGCACACGTACAACCACTGACCTCAATTGATAGAAAGGAGCCAAAATAACAAAAATATAAAAATAAATAATAAAGGGAGTCCTTAAAGCGGAACTATCACCTCTATGCATCCTCATCTCATATTGCAAAGGAAGTAATAACAACCATAAGTTGATTTATTTTTTATTTTTTTTAAATTGCACTGTTTCCAAATAAATTAACTTACAAACTTTAGTTGTGATGTCAGTTTGGAGCTGGTCTGCGGTATAAGCTGCACTGCTGTCCGGCCCCCTCTGGCAATGTATGCCCGCCCACCACTTTTCCATATTGCTAAGGAGTGCGTCTAAAGACCTGCTGGCACACAACAGTGAGATTTAGGAACAAGGCACACAACTAATACACAGATAAAAGCAAAGTCCTGCACTAATCAGTTCAGGACTTTGCTTTTAACTGTTTATTAGTTATCTGACTGGTTCCTTCTCTCACTGTTGCACACTGGCAAGTCTTTAGACAGAGTAACAAGAGGAGCGAGCAGGCTAATCTAAGGAAAAGGGGCAGGCACTTGACAGGGAGAGTGCTGCCAATCATGTTCTGCATGCTCAAGGTGGCCACGCTGTCCCTTCCCAACAATCTTCAGAAGAAAGGTCTATTTATGATATATCTAATTTTTTATTGAACTTAAAATGGCCCGTTTGAGACTAGTATAACTGTCTGCAAATAATAGGGGGGGGTTATAGTAAGTGACAATTCCACTTTAAAGGATAACTAACACCTCTTAGTAAGAAACTCCACTTATGTTAATCTTGTCAAAAAATCCACACAGAATTGATTCATAGTAGATTGGTTACCAAAAATACATCTTACCTTATATTGTATATCATGTTCACAGATATATTTTTTTTTTGCTGCAGGACCCCAAACTCCTCCCACTGAAGATTTCTTAACAAAAGTTAAATGGAAGGAGATTTCAGTCCTGGAGTCGTGAAAAATTAATCACGTCCCCTTCCATGAGAATGATATCTAGAATTAAGTAAAGATTAAGGCCTGGATTCCATTGCAGCTGGTTACTTTATCAAGGGTATTAACTACAAATTTCTCCAACGGGAATCTGTTCTGTAAAACCAGTGATAACTCATATCAACTGCAATGTAATCTAGGCCTAATTTTGCAGAACCAGTCTATACAGAATTGATTCATAGTGGCCCATTCTGCCCCAATTATTACTAATAATTATTTATGAATTCTGTTGAATAATTTTTCAGAGGGTTGAAATATTAGATTTAGATTTACCCAACAGATTAACCCCTTAACGACCGGCCGCGCAGGCACGCGGAGGTCACTAAAGGACCATGTAGCATTTATTTATTTATTTATTTAAGAATCCGGTTCCGGACTCCCTGAACGGCGTGCAGCCGCGGGGGGAGCCTGTAATTCCATGACGGTCATAGTACATCATGGGTCATTAAGTCAGATTTACCCATGATGTACTATGACCGTCAAGGGCTGTTAACCCTTTGAGTGCCAGAGGGGTACACAACACATTGCTTTGCAATGCGTTACGTGGGGTTAACAAGGCAGTGATATCGATATGTCGATGTATGTTGAGGTCTTCCCGCTGATCTATCTGCATTACTTTAGTGAACTAAACCTGTGGATGCAAAAGATGTCTCCAGCGTATTGCAAAGCAATACAAGCATTCAAGGTGGTTATTAAACTGTCCCTAATGACCTTTTAATTGGGTTTTCACATGGTCCACCATTTAAGTAAAAATAAAGAAGAAATGCAAGAGAAATTACTGAGCAGATACTGTATTTAATAATTAGCCAGATCCACTGGAAAAAAAATAAACAAACAAAATAAACAAGATTTTGCTGCTGGTTTCCAAAAAAATCCACAATTCACACCAAAAAATATTTTACAAACATACTTATATAGGAAGAAAGAGCAGAGGAACGGAGGGAGGAGGGGGGGACGGAAAAATATACATGTCATTTGATGAAAAATCAGGCAGTTAATACATTACAAATGCCCATTCTCTTCTTTTATAAATAGCCTATTGTTCAGCACCCCAAGTGGGGATTAAGTGGCCAAGGCTGATTCAGTGCTTAGTGTTGGAGTGTTCAGTGCTAGCCAATCTTTGACATGAAGTAGCCAATGCACAAGTGTCAGTCCAGTATCAACAGTGACTGTCTTTTTTTTTTAGCTTTATTAGTCTCTCACAGTAAGACACTTGATTGCCCATTCTTTAGAACCCATTACGTAGAACGATATGGGAAACACAGTAAACACTAGGAGAAATATTTACTTCCTCCTATAGGAATACTTGCTGGTACTGGAAGGAGAATCAATATACATTTACCACAGTAAAGTCAAGTCTGAATTACACATCTGCATCATAATCACATCTCTCTCACTGGCAGGAAACATCACTCATTCAGACTCATCATGGGCTCTTCAATGAAGTCTCATTCTTCACAGGTAGGGTTTGTTAATGAATATTTTGGGAACAAACCCACAAATGTCAGTCATTTCGACCTTGAACCTTGACCTCTTTTTAAGAAAATATAACTTTACGAGAAAGCCATAATCCTTCTGGGATAGCATTGCCCATAACTGAATGCCCTGTTGGGTTTTAGAATGACCCCCAATGTCAATAAGTTGGCTTCAATGCCTGGTTTAAACATTGGATCAGTTTTGTGGCCATGGCGGAAAGCTTTTCAGAAAAGCTCCTTCTGTTTCCTGCTAAAGAAGGACTACAGAAGTCCAAAGGACTGATTCAGCCCCATCACTGCATAGGCATATAGGGCCAGTTAAAACTGGACCCAGACAGAAGCATGTCTCGGATTAAAGTCTCAATGGGCGTCTTTCCGACTAGCCGCACGAAGAAGAGCTGCTCTATAACTGGTGCAGACACAATGCGCAAGGACGGAAGGCGGAGCAAAAGTCTCCCGAACCGGGTTGGTTGGTTAGGGTACTGATTTCGGACGTACTCTTCAAGAGCGCACTGGGATTTTTCTTGAATGTTTTCCACGTGGCCTATGTCAGACAGTCCAACCGCATCTACAAGACAAAACAAGATGAGTTAGTCATGGTTGTTCTTTCTCAATTAGGACCAAACACTACCAGGTTTTTCTTTGTTCTAAGGAAAAATGGGTGAGATTTATAAAAGTGGAGTTAATCGAAAAGTCGTGTTAAAATGGCTGTAAGATTATCGCCAGTAGTTATAAAAGTAATAAGGACAGTTTAGGAGGACATAACACCCTGTAGTACGTTTTTTTTTAACAAAATGGAGTAAGGAAGTCTGTAAAAAGTGAAGCAGCGAATTTATAAAGAAATGTTGCTATCTGCAACAATTCAGTGATAGAATTTTCTCCAAATATTTAAGGCGATGTCTGACCTGTTTATTCTTTACTGTCTCCACATTTATAAATAGAATACAGCTACTGTCTTAACCCCTTAAGGACCGGCACGTGCGGCCGGCAGTTGACCACGGGGCTTTTTATTCTTTTTTTTTGCAATTCCAGTTCAGGGCTTCCGTAGCAGTGTGAGCCCTGAACTCCATGACATACCAGGATCATCAGTGGTCCTTAAGTGCCGGACCGCCGTGACAGTCCTGGTACGGCAATGGTCCTTAAGGGGTTAATAAGGAATAAGGACCTTTTATGGATCAGTTCAAAAAAAACAAACAAGGACACTTTTTATAAATCTCCCCCATAGGCCCATAGTTATAAACTGGAGTTATTCTGGAGTAAACCAACCACACTTTAGGGGACAAATAAAAATTCTTATTAAATTAAATTGGGCTTCCAACCCTTGGGGTGCCAGATGGATGCACAACACATTGCTTTTCAATGTCTTGCACAAAACTCTGGCACTCAAAGGGTTAACCTCTTGAGTACCAGTGAGATCTCCAATGCATTGGAGACCACGCAATGCATTCAAGGGGTTAAAAAGCTCTATTTGGGTCCCTGCGTCCCCTAAACAGTTGGTTTACTCTAGAATGACTCTGGTTTGCTTTTATAAATATGGGCCACTGTTTGCCAGCTGAGGATCATGGGAAAGTGGAAAGGCTGCAAGTTGACCACATCCTCTTTCCAGTCATATGGTATAAAGTCGTACACAGAAAGCCGTGTGCGCAAATGAAAACGGGAACAAGATTAGGGCAAATCCAACTGCATTATAGGGGACAAACAGAAAAATCCCAACGTTCTCACTGATGTAATTGGAGATTTTAACACTCTGAGTGCTAGAAAGGTCTGGAGGCCTCTCCAGCACTGAAGGGGTTACAAGCCCCCATTTCAGTCAACAGGGTTTTTCTGCTTTGTCCTGTATGGTGCAGTTGCTCCTCTTTTCTTTTTGAACATAGTGCTGCGCAATGTGTTGGAGACCTCTACAGTAGCCAAGTGATTAACCCTTTCGGTGACAGAGAGGTACGCAACGTATTGCTCTACAATGCATTGTGTACACCTCTGGCACTGAAAGGGTTAATGGTGACAAAGGTCACAGTGTAAGTTCCTTCTGCTAGAGACAGTTGTCTACTACCCCTGCATACATATATAGGGCTGGGCAACCGGAGGCCCTCCCACCTGTTCAGGGCTACAATTCCCATCATCCCCAGCTGGGTTGATGTGAATTGCAGGCCTGGACAGCTGGAGCGCCTCAAACTGCCTGTCACTGAAGTATACACTGTAGTGCATGGCATTGTGGGATAATTATAAGACTGGGCAGGTAGGTGGGGGTCACACTTGCGCATTCGTTGAGGTGAATGACTGATGACAAATCCGTGATGAATCATGCTCTGGAGTCAATTTTAAGGCCCTGCTCCTGCCTAAAGTAAATTTACTAAACTAAGTATGCCAACATGATTCCCCTTAACATCACATGCATCAAAGAAAGGACAATGAGGCAGTTTGTGGGTGTTTCAGGGTGCCCATTTCCTTCAAATTGTTTAACACAATCTATGAAACCATTGAATGCTTTGTACCTCTTTGGTGATGTCTAACATTCAAAGGTTAAATTAGATATAGATGAAATGGCACCAAATGACATAATCTCCCTGCACATGCGACGGAGTTGGCATACCAGTATTTCTGGCCTGGACGATGGGGGTGGGGGGGTTGTCTGCTTGAGTGAACTACAGTAATCATATGCGAATTCAATCATTTGCGCCATTGACTGCTATTCACCCTGTATATTTACCAGAAGCAAATACACATATGTGATAAACTGGATTATCCGCTCTCTCTCATTTTCGCCGCTCTCTCTTGAAAGCCAGCAAGGCTACTGTATGGAAACAGGGCCTGATTTACATCCTTGGCGTTCCAGGCAATAACATTCTAGCCCCCTTTAGCGCCACCTATGTGATTCAGCTCCCAACATCATAAACTGTTGCTTGTACCCAATAACCACAAAAAGTTGTTAACCCTTTGGCTGCTAGCAAGGTCTCCAATGCATTGCTTTGCAATGTGTTGACCTCACTAGCAGCCAAGGGATTACGTTATGGTCAGCAAATGAGTATGCAAACTTATTTTTTTAAAAATTCGCTACCATAAACTACGGCTTTTGGTATTGCTCTGACCACACCCACAATCCAGAATCTGGGAATGGGCAGAAAAACTAAGGCTCCTCTCCTCAAATCTTAGCTTTCTATGCAATTGCCTACTAGGCCTAATGTGAAATCTGGCCATGTATGATAGAGTACATTGCAACTTTCTCATGGTAAAATGTCCATATTTAACTTCATACAGTTTAATCCCTTGGATGGTAGTCTCCAAAGCATTGCTGCTGTAAAATACATATGATATTGTATGAGCTAAGGGAGGCAACTTTATCTTGAGTGTCTCACTTCCTGCCCTGTCCTACATAGCTGATTGTACCCACATGAAAGCATAAAATGCAACATCAAATTGCTTCCCACACCGACTGAACAAAACTAAATGTAATAGGGGTGCAAGTTTTGAATATTTTATTAATCAAATATTCTATAGATTACTATTTTGATTATTTACATAATTATTCAATACTAGTGACTGCTGCACAGTGTAGACATGGGATTAGGCTCTCCATGTACTTTAGGGAACAGCTGGATCTCGATGGCAGTGCGTCTTGTCACAGCCGTAGTGAATCTTGCTGCAGTGATTTTGGCAAGAGTTGTCAGGGCTCCTCCTGTCAAAATCACTGCCCTCCTGCCCAGTGGAGGGAAGACAGAGAAGCAGTAGCAGATTTTTTTCCCCCAATAAAAATAACAGATTTATTAGACTGCTTAGAAATGCTATGCATGCACATAACTTTGAATGCGCAATACCCGCAGTCTTGTGAATGCACTTGCGCATAACTTCACTGTGTTGTAGGCGATGAATATTCTTCATAGTAAAATATTATTCAGCTTAATCTTTTGTTTGAATGCTAAATAATTCAAAGAAGAGGATTGAGTAGCACGCTGCAAAAGAATGCATCACACACCTCTCTTGTACTCAGTAGGTTAAAGATTGAGCGTTGTCTTCATAACAAGGACATATTTCACTGCTGTACATGTGCCCAGCAATATAAGGGTTACAGCTGGCTGACAAATATATTTTGACAGCCCAGCCCATGCCTGGAATACCAAGGCCCGACCCTGCTGCTCTCTAGCACTTGTGTAAGGAGAGCAGGTGGGCTTGGCTGGGCTAAGAGGGTCACCCTCTGAGACTGAAAGGCTCAGATGTGAATGCTGGGTGCTCTGAAGGTCAACTCGAAATGTTACAAGAATTGGCATTGTACGGCTGCCTGACATTATACACATCTGACCCCAGAGGCTCCTTTTCCCCCTGGGTCTTCTGTGAACAATAAATCATCCAAGCATGATTGTTACAGCCATCTGAGGGGGGACACACAACATCCGCTCTTGACATGGGTGTCTTAAATCTGACACTGCCTAGTCATACATACATTATGTCAGGGGAGAATACTGCAAAACTGGAAACCAATGAGAATTTGTAGGAGACAGCGAGGAGGTTTAGGAGCCAGAGAAGAGATTTTTGCACACAGATGTATTGAAAATAGCAACTAAAATTTCAGACCCAGAAGTAATGTTTTAGGAGCCTGGGCTTGTGGGATTTTTTATAACTACATTATGCCATATGCACAAAACAAAAGGGAAGCAAAGCAACCACTCAGTAGGGTAGAGTCCCAACACCCCATTTATTTTCTTTATGGGCTTTTAACAAAGTGGTGAATAACCAGCCCCTTTGGGGCCACATGTGGCACCTGAAGGCCTTTCTGGAACATTGGGAAAAAGGGAGGTCATTTACCTCTACCACAGCACAAACTCTGTTATCTCCCTAAAAATCACTAATCCTCTTTCCTCTGCCTCAGAGCATACCTCCCGTTATCATATCTCTCCTCTTTGAGACCCAAATCCCTCTGTCCCTCTTTCCAACCCTGATGTCCCTGTGTTTAGGAGATCAGACTTTGTGATGTATGTATATAAGTGTATCACATTGCTCTACAGCAATGAAGCTCATTTATGTTTGTTTAAACGTCAGTTTATGTGTATAAATGTCAGTATATGTGTATATAAAGTAGTCTGTGTAAATAGAATACATTGGTCTTGTTCTAAATGTATTCAGTTTCACAAAGAGGTGTCAGTAAGTCACAAAATAACCTAAAATTAAAGTGGTTATGAGCCACCCACCAGCTACACCGCCAGCAGCACCCCCTAAAACAATAGTGCCCCTCTTTGAGCATTTGAAATGTTGGGAGATATGTATTACACTGTTCCACCTTAACCACCTGGGTGCTAGAGAGGTCTCCGACTTGAGGTGTGGAGACCTCATAAGCATCCAAGGGGTTAACCTGCTTATTTCCCAACGTCCCTTTAGAATATTTACATGTAATGTCACATGTTGCCTTTAGGTGGACTAGGGAGCTGGATACACAGTGCTAGCTAGGGGTGAATCAAGTTGCTGGTCACCGTTTTAACCCCTTGAATGCTAGAGAGCTCACTTGCTGGAGAAGACTCTAGCGTTAGAGGGGTTAAAAATCCTATTTAAATTCGTATTTATGTATCTGTCCGTATGGCGCAGCTGATTTAATACAGCATTGATTTTCATGCTTGGTGCATATGGACCCCTGTCTGTTCAAAATCGCATTAGTCGTAGAGTTATCACTAATGAGACCAGCAGAGAGTATGCACCCATTACAAGCCTAGGAGGGCAACAAGACTCAGTGCTTTAACCCTCTGAGTGCCAGAAGGGTACGCAACGCATTGCAGAGCAATGCATTGCGTACCTCTCTGGACACACAAAGGTTTAAAGAAGATCCATAACCTAAAAGTAAGATATGCTCAGTCCAAAGAGAAGTACAAACTGCCTGTATGTTGTGGTAGCAGTTTGTTTGCAATCCAAATAGTTTTTTGAGAAATGAACCCATATCAGCTGGTGGCACAGTGTGGCACTGTATGCTAATTAGTCTCTGTGCTTGGTCACTATTAACACACAGTCACTGTATTATGAATGAATCTAGGATGAGCCCACACACTGGGCGGGACTATGTCTGATAGCACAACAAGGGGTAAATCTGGCCTGTAATATAACTAATTAGCATACTCTGCAAATAAGTAGCATAAAGTACCACGCAGTGCCACCAAAATAAAAACGTTTGTTTCTCAAAAACTGTTCATTTGATAGAAAATGAGTAGTACAACATATATTCAGATTTTAATACTCTGTAAAAACACACTTGGCTTAAAGTGACAGGGTGACTACTAGTTTAAAGTCCTTCGACCAGTACACAGCAAGGGCCCCGAGTCCCTTTATCCTATCAGTGTTCTGAATTATCACATGGTGAATAAACTTTCCAATCCAGAGTAAGATCTTCAGTTTCTCTGTTAACCCAGAAGGATTCCAACACGTGCAATGGACAGCAATATGAGAGTTTCAGTTAACCCTCTGAGTGCCAGAGAGGTACCCAATGCATTGCCTTGCACTCAAGGGGTTAAATATTGTGTGTGGGCACTGTTGCTAATGCAGTCTATGGAGGGCTCCTGTCTGCATCATAAAGCAATAGCAAAAAGTACCACATTCACACAAAAAAAATACATGCATTTAAACTCTCAAAAGAAACCTGATTTTGAACCATAATAATTTTTGACTAAAGCATTTCCCAGAAGTGGACCCTCAGTACTCAATAGGAAAAGCAGTATAATATAACATATCTATAGCCTATGGTATTATGATGTAGAAAGACAGAAAACAAATTCTAAATATTGTTATTGCATATTTATTTTATTTTTTGGAAACCTTTCTCTGGAAATGGGTTCTCCGCTGGGTAAAAGAGCTATATATGAATACGCATATACAGCGGTGCCTTTCCTGGCAAGTAAAAACAATGATAGTCCTACTGCTGGAAAATTCTTTGCTCCCTTATCACATCTCAAATATTTTATTTATATAAAACTGTTAAAAACAGTGCCACCTGGTGTCCAGGTAATTGTTATTGCATTCCATTGGAGAGGTGAGACTTAGGTAATGTTCTCCATACTGTGTTAGTAACAGCTGCACTACTTTGTGACAGTTTGAGCTGAAAAGAGTTTTGAAGGAACATCTCCCAACAGCGGGAGTACACATACTTTATTCAGCAACAAAAGACCTATAAGTTGTGTTTTTAGTCATGAAGCTTTACTGATCCTTTAACCCTTTGAACATCAGAAAAGTGCCTAAAGCATTGCTCTGGCGCTCAAAGGATTAAGTTTTAATATGGGAGGAAAAAAAAAACACATATGTATTTTCTGCTGAGTAAAACAAGGGTACTTGCACTTCTTTCATTTGCTTTTTTCAGGATTTATAACCATTGAATGTGTCTCAAAGTGGTGCTATCGTATTCTATAGCGGGCTCTAGCCAGTGACTCACATCTCCCATGGAATGCAATGGATTAACTGCCTGAACATCAGGGCGACTGTAGGTAAGCTATCTGGACACCAGATGGCACTTTAAACAGTAATAGCTTTGGAGCAAAGACTCTCACAGCTGTATCTGCTTTTTGTAATCAAGGTTTACTAGTAAGTTGTCACCACTCTGGTTTGAACTATTGTTTGACTATATCTTCATAGATTAGAGGTAAGTGACCTTTGGCTCCTCTGCTTTTGGGAACTTCAAATCCCATCATACGGCTGGTTGGGAATAATGGGAGATTGCAGTCTCCAACCACTGAAGAACCAAAGGTAGCGTACTACTGTCTTAGACATCCTTCTTAGATCATGATGATATCACTTACCAGGTGTAAACAACGCAATGGCTTTCAAACAGGAATACTCAGCAGAGTCAACATGAAGTGCCTTCAGCTTTTCCACCTGTTCCTGAAAGACTCTGATATGGTCCATGAAGGCCACCACACGGTCAGCAGACATGGGTGATGCATGCAGACCAGCAGCTGCCAGCAGTGGCGCTACATGAAGGGGCATGGAGCACTGGGCAGCATTGAGGACAAAGAGCTCACTCCATGTCATGCGAAGCAGGGAAACTTGGTCAGAGAGCTGGAAGTCAGGGAAGAAGGGGATGTTCTTCGCCCATTCGATGGCACTGAAGAGCAGACGGGCGGCCAGCTCACATATGTTCTCGATGCCCATGATGTTGTTGGGTTGCAGGCACTGGGCTCCATAGCGGGATGTTGGGTATGGCTCTGCCCGGAGGAGCAAGGAAATAAATCCTGTTAGGTACGAATGACCATTGTAGGGATCAACATTATTGAGAGCATACTGCCCAGGGCTGGTCTGTGGGTGAGACATTCGACCTCGCTGGACTGCTGTGAAGGAAAGACAAAGCAGTGGATCACTATTCAGGTTCTGCAAAGCACATCAGGCAGGTAAAGGCAAGTGCTTTATCCTCTATGGCATGACATAAGTTAGTATAGATATACCTGACTGCTGTATGATGGTCTCCTACCTAGGTAAGTGCTTCTGTTACACACAGTAATTATATAGATACGCCTGACTGCTGTATGATGGACTCCTACCTAGGTAAGTCCTTCTGTTACACACAGTAATTATATAGATACACCTGACTGCTGTATGATGGACTCCTACCTAGGTAAGTGCTTAAGTTACACACAGTAATTAGATAGATACGCCTGACTGCTGTATGATGAACTCCTACCTAGGTAAGTGCTTCTGTTACGCACAGTAATTATATAGATATGCCTGACTGCTGTATGATGGACTCCTACCTAGGTAAGTGCTTCTGTTACGCACAGTAATTATATAGATACGCCTGACTGCTGTATGATGGAATCCTACCTAGGTAAGTGCTTCTGTTACGCACAGTAATTATATAGATACACCTGACTGCTGTATGATGGACTCCTATCTAGGTAAGTGCTTCTGTCACACACAGTATTTATATAGATACACCTGACTGCTGTATGATGGACTCCTACCTAGGTAAGTCCTTCTGTTACACACAGTAATTATATAGATACACCTGACTGCTGTATGATGGAATCCTACCTAGTTAAGTGCTTCTGTCACGCACAGTAATTATATAGATACACCTGACTGCTGTATGATGGAATCCTACCTAGGTAAGTGCTTCTGTTACGCACAGTAATTATATAGATACACCTGACTGCTGTATGATGGACTCCTACCTAGGTAAGTCCTTCTGTTATACACAGTAATTATATAGATATACCTGATTGCTGTATGATGGACTCCTACCTAGGTAAGTCCTGTTACACACAGTAATTATATAGATACGCCTGACTACTGTATGATGGACCTTTACTTAGGTAAGTCCTTATGATAAACAAGTTAAGAGACACTTATTCCAAAACTATACATCCCTGTGTAAAAGGTATGAAGAAAAAAAACAATTATGAATGTTTCCCATTACGTAAGTTACTTTTATTTCTTGAGTGAACGGCAAAAAAATAAATTCACATGACCTGACAAAACCTTTATTCCTTGTGAAACTGTTTTTGTTTTATCAGGAAAGAAAAATAAAGAAAGTAGATCCTGCATATATTAACTGCCTGGAAACCGATTAAAATGGATTGCTAACCCTTTGGCGGCAAGAAAGGTCTCCAACGCCTTGCTTTTGTAATGCACAGTGACCTCTCTAGCAACCAAGGGGAAAATGTACCAAAAAGTGAGTATGAGGGGTAGTCAGTCTTTGGACCTTCCTTTCTTGGAGAACACAACTCTCATCATCCCACAGGCTGACAGGGGATGATGGGAATTGTAGTCCCCAACAGCTGGAGGAACAGAGATAGATGAGTCCTGCCTTAGATGCTAGACACAACCTGAACTCATCCAGGGGGTTAACTGATCAAATTTACCGCAGGTGGAAGACTCCAAAGTAATGTGCACGAGTACTACTTTACAGAAAGGGTGATAGAATCTTGGATCAACCTCTCAAAAGAAGTGGTAGGGACTAATACTGTTAAGGAATTCAAAAGACCCTGGGACAGACAAAAGCCTGTTCTGTGAAGTCTGTAACATTGAGGCCGATGTACTAAAGAAAAGTCGTTCAATTCAGGAGCAAACCAACTGCGCCATAGGTAATGAATAACCTTCCCAAAATTCCTATTAATTTAACCCTTTGAGTGCCAGAGGGGTATGGAATGCATTGCTTTGCAATGCATTCCGCACCCCTCTGGCACTTGAAGGGTTAAATGGTGCTTTTAAGACCACTCCACCATTCAAGGGCCTCACAGCTCCATTTATAACAATGGGAATGTGTTTTTGTCCCTGTTGTGCAGTTGGCGTGCCCATGAATTGCCTCAGTTTTCCTTACTACAGTCCCATTTCGCATTTTTAGGAAAACTGTTTCTTATCGGCCATCATAATCTATGTGTCTTTTGTTTCAACGCTAATAAAGATAGTTTGAGTATCACATTTATTGAAAATCCCCTTGGAAGTGCAGTTAATGATTGTTCAAACACAGCCCCCAAAAAACATCAGTCGTTAACTCTCGTCCCTTTTACTAAAATGTCGAAATAACGTAAGAATTCCGAATCGCACCTTTTATTGAGATTACAGATTGTAACCACTAGAGGGCACTCACAATTTTGCAATTAGTAAATCTCTAAAGACCTGTGAGGCTGACATACTGTAAAGAAACAGATACATTTTGGGGCGAGTTAGCTTTATTGTAGGGGACAAATTAAAGTTCCCTTTGAGTAAAAGTGGCTTTCACATATAGGGGATTTTTATTTGTCCCGTACAGTGTAGCTGGTGTTTTGTAGACATTTCACTCTCCCCCCTCCCCTTTTTTTTCTGAACAGGTTCCCCAAATACCAACATTTCTTTGCACTTCACTGAACCAAATCATAAAGCAAACTGTTGGACATTTGCTTATCTCTGCTCCGTGAACCCAATCTGACAATCATCGTGAAGGAGAAAAGCTTTGCAATACAGTTTTCCTCAATTTATTTTTTCCTGCATGTAAAAGCACCTACAAACATTTTGGGCAATTTTTACATCTATACATCTTTAGATGTATACATTATGCTAATTACAGCATGCTATGCAGGTACTTCCTCCCCCACTCACTGACACCAACCATATGGTCAATGCATTGCTGAGCAGTTTCAGGAAGTTGGGGAGGCAGTGTAGGGATAAGACAGGAAGTACCTGCACAGCATGCCTTAATCAGCATAAAATATACATAAAGGGAGGTGGGCAGTGTAGTGCTGAGCAGTGACAGTGAGTTAAGGTGTCAGTGTTAGGTAAAGACAGGACATGCCTGTACAGCATGCCTTAATCAGCATAAACTATACATAAGGGGAGGTGGGCAATGTATTGCTGAGCAGTGACAGTGAGTGGAGGAGTTGGTGTATGGTTAGGACAGGAAGTGCCCGTACGGCATACCTTAATTAGCATAACATATACATCTACGTAAGTCAAAAACTAAAATAACTGGCATGTAGGTGATTTTGAAAGTGCCAAAGTTGTTTTAGATGATAGAGTTCTTTTAACAAATCAGATCAGGCAAAATCAACAATCTGGGGAAAAAAAATGTTAATGAATTTGGGGTAAGGGGCAGGTGGGCCTGAGTCTACATATGAAGCACTAGGGAAGTCTGGCCCATTATAATAAAAGGCACTTCGGTTTAAGAAAAAAGGCTACCCAGCTGTTTAACCATCCAATTACACAAGCCAATAGATCATCGTTCCTAACAGGTCATAACAAGAAGAGGACGAGGTGAAAGGTAACCATCCTGACTGACGGGGCCTCTGCCTAGGAGAGTGAGAGCAGTTAACCCTTTCTGCTCTTGGCTCATTGCTCTTATGCAGTTCACTGACAGCACTTTCAGGTCACAGACACGTTGTGTAGGAACATGGAGACTGTTGTATTAAGAACCACTGGTGCAATTCTGGGAGAAACCAGCTTCACCACAGGGAGCAAATGACAATTCTCCAGATTCCTATTGATTTAAATGGGGCTTTTAAAGATCTCCACAGCATTTTGAGGAATGCATTGGACAACTCCTTAACATTCAAGGGGTTAAAAGGATAGTATTACTTCAAAATTACTATCCCTCATATTGTAGACCTTAATAAACTGAGTTAAATGACACCAGCGGCATCTTTCAAACCTTTATGGTTTAAGAGAGAGACGCTTTCAAAGTTTCCTCTCCCCTGCTGTCAGCGTTCTGCTGCCAGCAGGGGAATCCGGTCCCGGGACAGGCGGAGGCTCTTAAACAGAGCCGATATCTCATTATGGAAGGAAAAATGATTCATTGAAACAGTCTTCTACATGTGCTTGCTTACCAAGCACACGTAGAAGACTGTTTCAATTAATCATTTGTATTTCCATAACAAGATATCGGCTCTGCTGAAGAGCCTCCGCTTGATTCAGAGACCGGATTCTCCTGCTGTCAGAAGCATGCTGACAGCAGGGGAGAGGAAACTTTGAAAGCGGCTATCTCTTAAACCATAAAGGTTTGAAAGATGCCGCTGGTGTCATTTAACTCAGTTTATTAAGGGCTACAATATGAGGGATAGTAATTTTGAAGTAATACTATCCCTTTAAAAGCCCCAGTGAACCCAAATGGAATGATTATTTGTGTCCTCGGTTGCAGTTAGTTTGGCTCACTTCGGCCATCCTCAGACTACCAGGTAAATGATTCTTACAATAAGGGACGTTTCTTAAGACACCACTGGACCTTACCCCACCCTCAGCTGCCGGAGAGTTCTCAACAGCATTGCTTCTCAATCCATTAGAAACGTCTTTAGCATCCGTGGGGTTAAATAATAACTACATCTACTTTCCCCCGATGCTGAATGTGCGTACTGAATCTTATAGAAGCATCACACAATGTTGCACTTATTTTAACCTCCTGAGTGCCAGAGCGGTATTCAATGCAATGCTCAGTCACTCCATGAATTAAATTAACTTTATAGGGTATTATGTGTTCCCTGCTGGATTACCACAATGCTAAGTGCGTACATCCACTGTAACATTGGTGTCCTAAAAACAGCTGAAGCAGTTCTGGAACAAGTACAAATTCCCCACATCCCTACTAGTTTAACCCTTTGAGTGCCAGAGGGGCATGCACCGCATTGCTTTGCAATGCGTTGTATACCCATTTGGCATTGAAAGGGTTCATTGGGCTTTTACCTCCTTAAATGCTAAAGAGGTCTCCAAAGCCTTGCTCTGCAATGCATTAGAGCCTTTTCTAGAATTTAATGGGTTACAAAACCTATTGAAATCAATAGGAGTGTTTATTACCTGCAGAATATATATAGGATCCTATCTTTTTAACAGCCATCATACTCTATACTCAGTACTAAATGGTCCTATTCGCTGATCTGGGATGTAAATCCCTCATGGAGGTCAAGTGAACAGAATACATTGCACTCCCATTGAGCTGATGAACTGTTGTGCAATGTGTTATACCCTGTAAATGCCAGACTTAACCATGAATCTCATTACACCAGGTAATC
Organism: Rhinophrynus dorsalis; assembly: GCA_037306005.1. Classification (NCBI taxonomy): domain Eukaryota; kingdom Metazoa; phylum Chordata; class Amphibia; order Anura; family Rhinophrynidae; genus Rhinophrynus; species Rhinophrynus dorsalis. The sequence continues at coordinate 58,961,574 of CM074728.1, forward strand.
ACTGGTGCAACTTAATCTATCTATTGGAGGTAGTCAGCCCTGGTCCTTCAGACCAACCAACAGTGCACGTTTTCAGTTTCTGCTTACACACAGGGGGGATCAATTGGTCACTGTCACTTTAACTGAACCACTTGTGCCCAATCAAGGCTATCCTGCTCTTAAAGGTGCAGTGAACTTTTTTATGAAAAGTTGCTATAGTGTTTTTCTTTCTTTCTGCTAGGAGATTGTTCATTCAAAAGTTATCACAGCTAAGATTTTTTTTGTTTTTATTAAACTGTTAGGAAACAAAGTCGACCAGTGTCCAAAAGACAACCTCCAGAGATATCACTTCTCCAGTTCCTATGTTATTCTATGGAGCCAATACACTAAGAGTTCTCCAACTTCAGAGATCTCAGTGCTTAGTATAGAACAGTGGTTCTCAACCCGTGCCCTCAGTGCCTACTAACAGGCTAGGATTTGAGAATTTCCTTTTAAGAGCACAGATGAGTTAATCCAGGGCTTATAATTTTAAGTCCTTTGCTACTAGCCAGACCTGAAAAGTTACTCGCCACTGCAAGCCAAAACATACCCACCAGGGCTGAATTTCTACTCGCCAGGGCTGAATTTTCACTCGCCATTGGCTAGTGGCAAGTGGAAATTTTGAGCCCTGAGTTAATCAATATGACTGAGCCTCTGATCAACACACTTGTGTTCTAGCAGGGAAATTCATAAGTCCTGGCCTGTTAGTGGTCACTGAGGGCATGGGCTGAGAACCTCTAGTATAGAATAATATAGGAACTGGAGAAGTTATTTCCTCTTTATTACACTTCAGTGCATGACCCACTGGTGTCCAAAGCTTTGCAATTATAATAATAAAAAAAAAAAAAAAAATATATATATATATATATATATATATAGCTTATAATTTTAAGTCCCCACCAGGGTTGAATTGGCTAGTGGCGAGTGTAAAGTTTGAGCCCTGTATATATATATATATATATATATATATATATATATATATATATATATATATCATCCAGGGATTGTTATCAGTATGAAAATTATTTTCTGGAGAGTAACGGCATTGCCAGGCATGTTTGTTAGCTAACTAGACTTTCCTTTTAAATGAGGACGCTAATGAAAAAAATCATAAAGCAGGACTATCCTGATGTCAGCGCAACCCTGCAATAAGCATATTTTATATGTGCCTCCCCATTAAAGGAGATATCTGGTCAGATTATTTAAAAGGCTAATTATAAGCCAAAGCTGAGCAAGAATTAAATGTCTAAAATAATTTTCATTAGACTCGTAAGCCATAATATACATTTAATTTATTTTAAAGTGGACTGGTCACTTTCTAATAAATAGGTGAGTTTGAAAGAGCTTTCAGAATCACATATATTTATGTTAGACATTGTTTAATTCAACGTACTAGTTTGTTAGATAATTAGCTTTATTTATTTGTTAGTTAATGCAAATCTGTTAGACATGACTGCCAGATACAAACATTCCACATTGCTTTACGTTTCCAGCTGTCGTTCCCTGCAGGACAATACCAATTCATTTGCTTAAATGGACATACCAGTACTAGTTGATTTGCTTAAACGTACATATAAATACAGTTATATATTTATCAGAAACTGCTGTCTGACTTTAAAAATGACTAACATAAATACAACTAATTTTGAAAGAGCTTATATTTTTTTTTCCAGAGTGACACTTCCACTTTAAAGAGAAGGGAAAATTCCCTATATGTTGCACTTGCATTTGTTTGTAATTATAAGTTGTATTTGAGAAATTAACCTTTTACCGGTTGGCGGCACAGTCCGGCAATTTATGTTAATTTTTTTTCTGTGCTGGGCCAATATTACCTACCACACACACTGTGCTATTAATGAATCTAAGCAGAACCCACACACTGGGAGCATTACAGTGAGAGATAAGTTTAGTCTCTAATGCAACTAATCAACATACTGTACAGGGAATTATCATAAAATGCCACACTGTGTCACCAAGTCAGAAAGGTTCCTTTCTTAAAAATTATTTAGAGAGAAACAGTTACTACAACATATAGACTGATTTTGATTCCCTTTAAAACAAACTAAACTTGTCTTCAGAAGCCGGGCCCACTTTAATATGCACTTTTTGTGTATAACTCAATTTAAATTTTTGCGTTATAAACAATACACTAATATGCACCTTTTAAACCAAAATGTAACCATTTCTAAACGATATCTACTGATTCTGCCATCACAAACCCCATTATTAGTAAGGTTACTTGCCAGTTATAGAAGCTGACACTTTTCAGGAAGACCACTAAAAACTGAATCGCCAATAATATTATTAAAAATAATATCAGCATTTGGATGGATGGTATTTGTTGCAGGAATGTTGGAAATGTTTATCTGTTATCAGGGTGATCAATTTTGCAGATGTTAAAAATTGCCCTGAGCTCCATAATTACGGACATGTTTTTGAATGGTATTTTTTTCCCTGTGGTGCTTGGTTTTGCTGCAGTATTGTTCCAGACCTCCTTAATATAATCAGCCTTTATGGGCCTCTTGGTCAATATTAAAGTGGTCATTCTGGAGTGCACCAACTGCACCCTAAAGGACAAATACAAAAAGTCACCAAATTCACAATGATTTAACCCTTTGAGTGGCAGGGGTTGCTAGAGAGTTCCCAAACTCATTGAGAATTTTTGTTTGTCAGCTGTGGTACAGTTGGTTTGCTTCAGAATCACTCCATTTCTTATTAAATCAGCTTTTAAGCATTGTAATCGTACAATGTATTAACATCCCAGATATTATCACCCCAAATTTCACTACATAGTGTTCATCAAATTTTTTTTTCTGAACCAGCTACCTATTTTTTAAATTACACATTTGTAAACGCAAAACATACATGTAAATAAAACTGCAGTAACATAGGGTTGCTATTAATTTTAGCGAGATTCAGTTGTTAAAGGGATAGTAACACTTCGTTTTAACTTTATTTTATTTTGTAGGCATTAAAAAAACATGAAGAATGATATAAGTCTTATCTCTCAAACCTTTATGGTTTATGAGATATTCACAAGCAAAGTTCCCCTCCCCGCCCCTTTTTCCTAGTGTAAGCCATCTCTTCTCAGATGTGAGTCTGGTTGTATGACAGTACAGATAACAGAAGGGGACAATTTTCTTTGTATGAAAACAATGAAAGCCCTTCCCCCCTTGACAAGTTTTTCAGCTTTTTCCATTATTTTAATAGAAGATTGTCCCTCTCTGCAGTCTACCTGGGCATCTCCCTTCTGATCTGGTTGAACAGGGGGGCGATACTTTGTTTGTGAATATCTCTTAAACCATAAAGGTTTCAGAGATAAGACTTATATCATTCTTCATGTTTTTTTAATGCCTACAAAATAAAATAAAGTTAAAATGAGGTATTACTATCCCTTTAAGTAAAATGATGCTTTTGAAAACAATTAACAGAAAAAATGTGTAATTATCCTATCAGGTTTTTTTGTGCCTGATTGCTTTGTCTGTTTATTTATTTATAGCAAAAGAAAGTATTTTTAATCAATGTTTTAACCTCTGAGTGCCAGGGGGATTTGCAATGTATTGCAAATCCTACCTGGCCATTAATGGGTTAAATATGGAAGGTTTTTTTTTTTTTACTGAGTCTTGCAGCTGAGAGATACGTTAGTTAGGCCATTGTTTGTATTTGACAAGCTCTTTAGAAAGCCGTGTTAAGCTTAGCACAATTGAGAAATCCTAAGCGTATCTCTAATGCCTCATTCATCTTTTGACAAACGCAGCAAAATCCTTTTAATAAGGAAAACAAGTCTCCTGTCGGCAAAACTCAGGGCAGTGCTGGGCAAACAGAAGTATCAGTTGTCTGAATAATACATAGCATTTTACATGAGTTTTCAACTTCAAAAACGGACTGGATCTTATCCCGAGGCAGCTGGAAGAAACAGAATAGTAACAATTCTGTAGCGAACCAAATGCACCACAGTGGAAAAATACAATTCTGATTAATCTAAATTGAGCTTTTAAGCCATTGGGGAGATTCACTAAGCGGTGCTAAAGTGGATTTCTTCAACTTTGGAGAGCTTAATGCATAGGCTCCATAGAACAGCGGTTCTCAACCTGTGGGTCGCGACCCTGTCGGGTGTTGAATGACGATTTGCCAGGGGTCACCTAAAACCATCAGAAAATAGTTTTTTTGTCTATTCTAATCTGTAAAACTTGCAATTGTACAAATTTTTTCCGTTATAAAGAAATCCTTACTGTTCTGAGACTGACGGCCAGGTTAGTGCAGTCTGACCGCCTGCGCCGTGGGTCCCTTCCGGGAGATCGGGACATTTTCTAGTCCGTGTTATTGAAGCGATTAAGGAGCAATGAAAATAATTTTACTGTTAGGGGTCACCACAATTTGGGAAGTTTTATCAAAGGGTCGCGGCACTAGAAAGGTTAAGAACCTCTGCCATAGAATAACATAGGAACTGGAGATGTGATATCACTGGAGAAGTCATCTTCACTTTATCACCATTTATCACCGCTTAGTGAATCTCCCCCAGTGAATGCTAAAGAGGTCTTCACCATATTACTTCCCAATGCATTAGAGACCAAGAGTGCAGTTGGCGTGCCCCATAATTACGCCAGGTCTTGTTAATTAGCTTTACAACATATTACATGAGTATTCAAAATAACAAAAAAATCCAGTAGATGGCATGTTACACCCGCTCCCTTTTCATGAGCATATTCTACAATTAAAGTCAGAAGCTGGCTAATATGTGCAGTATCTGGATAATATCCACATTATCTATAGGTGTTTGGATAAAGAAGGATAGAACACTTTTTCCTTAATGTATCTTCATGAATTGCCATGCTATAATTGTAATTATGTGCACTAAATTTTAATCCTGCATCTAACTTTTTAAAACTTTGGCATCTTTCATATAGGCGACACTTTCGCAGCAACAGCAACGCATGGAAAAAAAAAAAAAAGACATGAGCGCTTTGAATAATTGTTTCATATGGGGCAGGCGGCAATTGCAGCATGTAACAGAGATGCAGCATGTTGCAGCTTTCCCCAGACAGTGCGATAATACACCAACAAGCTGGAACCTCAATGAAATCACCTAAGTATGACATGTAGCTGCTTTTCACTGACGTTGTGTCACTGCTTATATTTTGAGAGAATGGGATTCTGGGAAAACCTCGCTACACTGTTTGCAATAAAAACTAACCAACTTTTTCATGTAATTTATGCCAACTAAACAGTTGCCTATATCAAAGAACATTTGGGGCCTTATGTTCAAAAGAAAAGAGGAACAACTCTGGGGCAAAACCAAAAAAAAACAAAAAAAACATTGGGTTTTATGGGGGATTTTAACACCTTGAATTGAAGACAGGTCTCCAACGCATTGTTTGAGACATCAGGCATTCAAGGGTTTAAAAAGCCCTATTTAAAACCAGTGGAAATATTTGGAATGAAAGAAGGTTGAGTAACAGAATGTAAAGCAACACAATGTGCACTGGTAAGAAAAGGGTTAACTCACTCCCTTAGCTGTTAAAGGTTCCGTATAAATGTATATAAATAATTAGTGTGACGTTACTGGCACAAATTAACATTTTGATCCATTTGATGGTAATATTACATTAAAGGGTTAGTAATGTAATAAAAAAGTTTTTTGCATTTAGAAGAGCTTAAAAAGTTGAGCTAAGTGCAAAAAACTATCTCTCAACCCGCTATGGTTTGAGAGATACAGGCATTTAAAAACGGAGGATCTGCAGCAGAGCCGCAATCGCGTTATTGACAACGAGTGCCTTCATTGGAAGGGTCTAAATGGTGTACTTGCACGTTTTAGACCATTCCAATGAAGGGATTCCTTGTCAATAACAAGACTGTGGCTCTACTGCAGAGCCTCCGTGTCGACCGACACAGATCTCCTGCTGACAGCTATAAAGCAAACTTTAAATGCCTATTTCTCTCAAACCACAGCAGTTTGAGAGATATGGTTTTTTGCATTTAGCTCAACTTTTTAAGCTCTTCTAAATGTAAAAAAATTTTTTTGCATTTAGATTACTAACCCGTTAACTTTTTAATGCCAGAGAGATCGCAAATGCAGTGCAAACCACTGGAGACTTCTACAGCATCCACAGGGTTAAAGGGGTTGATTGTTAGGATTCCACGGGAGTTTCATTTGAAACAGAAGCTTCAAGACAGCTCAAGAACCACAGTCCTAAGCCATTTTATTTTTCCGTCTTGAATGACCCAACCTCACAGATTGTCTTGAAAACTTAACTCCCTGGATGCTAGAGATTTTATAAAAATCACACACATATATATATATATATATATATATATATATATATATATATATATATGTGTGTGTGTGTTTAAACATTTATGTGCCAAAAAATGTGATATTTGCGACAAGCTAGAAAGCACTGACTCTGTACATACAAGGTTCTTATAATCCATTTATTTTATTCATTTGTCCTGTCTAGAACCTAGTACTATATTCCGCACTTAACCATTATGTACACTGTATGTCTCCCTTTCCAAGCTTTTGAGCAGGGACCCAACTTCCAGTGTTTCCCTTTGAAAAGCATTTGTGATCCTGTACTGTCTAGACCCTTAAATTGTAAAGCGATGTGTACACTACTAGCACTATATAAACATATACAGTCATTCACATACTGCTCCACAGTAAACTGAGGCAAGCAATATTCCTTTGTGCCCTTCACTTCCTGCTGGATCTCACACAGAAAAGTACACCTTCCTGAGCAGGAAGTGAAGAGCGCAATGGAAAATGGCTTCCCCCAGTCTGCTGAAAATAAGCATATATGTCACATCCAATACATTCTAACTAGGTATGAAAACTATTTTATTGCAGGATTAATTGAACTTTAACCCTAAAACACAGACGAAAGAACAAGTTATACCATTTACACGGGTTACTCTGATACAATGATCTGCAATGTTTTGGAAACCTCTCTAGAACTGAATGTGTAAAAGCAGTATTTAACCCTCTGAGTTCCAGAGGGATATACCACGCAATGCTCTGCAATGCACGGGGTACGCCTCTTGCACTCAAAGGGTTATTAAATCGCTGATAATTTTTATTTGTTCCCTATGTGCTCAAGACCTAATGTATGTGAAGCTCCATCAAGGAATGTGACACATACACACATTTTTATTTTATATATTTAGGATAGCTGTGCATGTCCTGTGGTGTAAATGCACAATGAATATCACATTATGTAATAATACCTTTTTACTGGATTAGCAATCCATTTTCAGGATGAGTTCTTGAATAGATAGATAGAGATATATAAGAGCAACTCGCAGTTAACATTACTATTCATTTAATTATTGCTTTTCTTCCAGAAATTCAAGAATATCAGCTCCCCATGTTAGGGACTGACTAAGCATGACATTTTAATTACTTTGTAACCAGAACAATTTACCCGAGGCTTTGAAGACTGACAAGCGCACACAAAAGAGAGTCCAGGAATTTTTTTCAGAATTACAGGTACCTGTCAATCAGCTGCAAACTGCTTATTAAATGCAGTTTATTACTGTCCTGAGAAGCCTGGCCTTTTAACACTTTCAGTGTCAGGCTGCAGGCATAATATTTCCTTGGGCATTAGAGGTATTAGAGATGTCTCTAATGTACAAGGGGTAGTGGGAACACTAACAATAGAATGCAACCATTTATTATATGATACAAATGTAATATATGCATATATTTAGAGGTAAATGTTTCTGTAGCTTAGCAGGATTTAAAGAAGCACTAACGCCTCTTAATAATAGCCCCTCCCCCCACATCTTACTTAATCTGGGGAGAAAATTCTAATGGCCACTATGAACTAATTAATTGTGGAATGGTTCTGCCAGATTAACCTTCAATTAGTACAGGCTATCATATTAACAGAGACAGACATGATTGTTTGCCATCAGATTCCGGGACTCAAACTCTTCCCACTGAAAGATAGAAGAGTTCACTGGGTGGAGTATGGGGTGCTTGAGTCCTGCCAAGAAACTTTGCTGCCTCTGTGGAAATGTACCCATACCGTGTCAATAGTTCCGTTCTACAGAGTGTGTGTGTGTGCGTATTTGTGCGTGTGTATGTACATATATATATATATATATATATATATAACAGGGCTTAAAACTTGAAGTCCTTTGCTACTAGCCAGACCTGAAAAGTTACTCGCCACTGCAAGCCATAACATACCCACCAGGGCTGAATTTCTACTCGCCAGTGCTAAATTATCACTTGCCATATATATATATATATACATACACACACACACATATATATATATATATATACATACACACACACACACATATATATAATGTGTGTTTGTGTGTTTATGTCTCTGTCTGTCTTTCACATGCATGTTCTTTTAACATTTTACTATAAAAGTGATTCACACAATAGTCTGGGCACCGCAGATGATTTCCCAACATAACTCATTTGCTAGATCAGTTTGTGCGTCCTATCTGCGTGTGAAAAACGGAATTACTGTTTTTTTAATAAGGATTCTGAGATCCATTTTTGGCACAGAATTTATTTCATAGCCACAGGGGGCTCATTTAGCAAAACCCACATGTCCAAAGGAAACTTAAATTTGTCAACAGAGTAGACATAAGGAGCCGCAGTCTCAATGAGAAAGGGAAGCAATTCCTGGACAAACAACCGCACAACAGGGAACAACCTTGTTTAGAAAGTGTTTTACCGGGAACAATTCACTGAGTTTTATCTAATTTTCAAGTTTGTCCTGTAAGAAATACAAAGTCCCAATTAGTTTAAGTAGCCGTTGAACCCTAAGATTTCTATAGTCTCCATGCATGGAAGTTGATGTACTACTTAAGGGCAAATGTGCAGCACTAGGGGAAACATAACAAAATGCACTGATTTAAATAGGGTTTTTAACCCTTGGAATCCTAGAGATATCTCCAACACATTGCTTCACAATGCATTGGAGCCCTCTTTAGCATTCAGAATATTTATTTGTAATTTATGGTGCACACGTTTGCTCCTCAATTGTTCCAGTCCCCCTCAGTCCATCAGTGTCAGTGTGTTGGACATGAATCCGGTGTGAAAGCTGTTCTTAGACAAGAGGTCCCAGAATCCTTTGCTGCCCACTCCATGAAAATTGTTGGATCTGCATTTTGCCAATTCATGAGTGAGTGGCAACAATGTTACCGATTTCTGATTTACATAATTCCTAAATATTGACAGATACATAGAAGGAAATCTAGATATTCTTGCTGTACAAGAGCCTAAAGGCTGTTGAATATAGACTACTGAAATTTTGTGACGGTTTTGGTTAATTTCTTTATAGAGCCCTTATGTTACAAAGAATTCATGCTTTTCTTAACCACACAAAGAGGACCCGTCACCCTAAAAACAAGTTACGTTTGTTTTACACACAAATATAATCTACTTATACTTTGTACTATCAGTTTTCTGTACGGTAAACCTGTTTTGAGAAATTAACCTTCAATCCTTTGCGTGCCAGAGGGGTACGCAATATATTGCTTTAAAATGTGTTTCACACCCCTCTGGCAAACAAAGGGTTATGAATTGCTGGCACAGTGTGGCACTGTATGTTAATTAGTTCTGTTAGAGGCCAAACTTACTGCTGACTGTGTTATGTGGTATTACACATAACCCTAGTGTGTGGACTCTGCCTAGAGTAATTCATAACACGTGATTTGGTAATATTAGCCCAGCACAAAAAGTAATTAGCATATTATGCCACACAATGCCATCAACAAATAAAAGTCAATTTCACAAAAATAATTTATATTACAAACAACTGTCCAGTTACTAATACAATATATAGGCCATTTTTACTTATTTTTACATATTTAAACAGATCTTAGGATGACACTTTAAAACCCTTTAACCCTTTGAGTGCCAGAGGGGTACGCAGTGCATTGCTTTGCAATGCATTTCGTACCCCTCTGACTCAAAGGGTTACAAAGATGGAACAATTCTGGGGCAAACCAAACGCACCATAGGGTAACAATTAAAAACTGTCTGTGATTTGTGGGAATTGTAACCCCTTGGATGATAGAGAGGTCCGTTGGAGACCTTTCTAGCAATCAAGGGGTTAAAAGCTACTTTTAAATCAATTGGAATTTGTATTTCTCCTCTATAGTACAGTTGGCATTTCTCAGAACTGCACCACTCCACTCTTGCACATACACCCCATATATGTTTCTAAAGTTTTGCAGGCTACTCCATGACATATGAAACTGATTTAAGTTTTTCTTTTTTTTTAAATCTGAGTCTATGAGAAACCATTGACTACAATTTTGCACGTTATTTCACCTACTGAGATTCGTGAACCAAACCTCAGCTAGAAGCAGGAAGTGAAGTCATAAGATATGGGGCCACTTCCTGATTTATGTCAATGCACATTGGGTAAGACAAGTATCCCCAATGAGAGCTAGTACTCCGTCCCATTCTTATGTTACGCTATGGAGCCTCTGAGGCAAACTAAATCTCGTAAATATTTCCCATTTCTTGTCAAGTGGCTTGCCATTAAACTGTCTAATTACTAGGAATATGCATGTATCCACATGAGCAGCCCATACATCTGCCTAATGTCAATTTACCAAGCTACTTATGTTAAAAAGTCTCCCCTTATCACAACCTGCTCCAAGGGGAAAGCAATGGAGCAGTGAATGGGTGTTTTGGCTGTTTCTTTCCTCTATGCTTTTTTTGGCTCTGTGTATTAACCCTTAGTGTGCCAGAGAGAGAAGAGGCAAAGAAAATGGTATAGCTTTACATTTCCTGCACAGGGGGTGCGTGCAATGGACTTGCCAACAATGGCTTTAGGAGATATTAGGGGTACATATCTCCCAAGTGTTCCTCTTTTGGTAGGACAGTCCCTCTTTGAGACCCAAATCCCTTTGTCCCTATTTCCCACCGTGATGTCCCAGTTTTAGGAGATCAGACTGTGCGGTTTGTATATAAATGTATTACATTGCTACACTGCAATAAAACTCACATTAATGTCTGTTTAAATTTCAGTATATGTGTTTATAAATTAGCATGTGTACATAAAATACTTTGGTTTTGCTGTAAATCATTTATTCAATTACAAAAAAAAAGGTATCCATAGGTCATGAAATAACCTAAAAGCTCTCAGTAATACCCTGCCCATCAGCCACGCCCCCAGCTAAATCACCTAAAACAAAATTGTCCCTGTTTGGCCGTTTGTAATGTTGGGAGCTATGTAAGTGTGCGTGTATCGGTATGCACTAAAGCAACCATATTATCTATCTAGTCTGTATCCTGGAGTCCAGCCACTGGCACTGGAGACTAATGCCAAAAGAACTGCACTTTTGCATTTGTACAATCCCCCCCCCCCCCCGCCCCCACATTAACTCATAGACTTAATGCACAATTAATTTTACTGACAATATTTTATTTTCGCAGTTCAATGGAACAAAAATGAATCACACATTAGAAAGTTGACAGACAAGTCACACACATCTATTCCTGTTGTTCAGAAAAGCCTGACGTCTATATAAGTATCATGCTTATATACACAGCAGGGGAGAGTGACAAATTGGCCAAAAATGCATCAACAGAACTATCTTATTACCAGTCACAGTCCATGTGTAACAACCTCTTTTTTACTACCTGAACAAGCTGAAATGTGTTGTAGGCTACTTTTGTGAGAAACCTGGAAGAAAGCAAAAGTAGATCTAATTTTTTTAACTTACAAAGAAATGTTATATTTTGCATTGGTGTGGCTAATTTTTATTCTTTCAGGAACAATTATATTCTTCATCCTGTCATATTTAGTACATTTACTTAATTAACTTGCTTTAAAAAAGCTAAAAGTAGATTTAAACGATGTAATAAAAATATTTAAAAATGCAGCCTTTTTTAATTAAGAAATATACATTTTGTAAAAATAATGACGTAGTGGACTAATGTTACGTTTCCAGTTTTGCAAAATGTACTTGTGTATTTCTATATCTATCAATTTTGTTTTTATTTTTATTTAATCAAGTTTATGACAAAAAAAAAGATAGATTTGCAAATGACGTTATATTTTCTATAACAATTTTTTCATCTACGATTGTCAATGTGGATCATTTTATCTGTCAGTCTGTCTCTTCCTTGGCGTGTAGATGTATTTATTTATTTATACCCGATTGGAACAGAAATATTGGTATGCAAATTATAATATATATTTATTTTTATAAAAAAAAAAAATTATTTTTATTTTTTTATGTAAGTTTCTGAATGCAGCTAAATCTATCTATCGCACAACCTACAGCAGGGGATAGGCAGCTCCTAGGGACTGCCACCCCCATAATCCCCAACAGCCAAAACCTGATATAAATATATAATCAGAAACAATTCACTTTTGTTCTAGTTTATATAAATATTAATGTTCTAGAAAGGATTTTCTATTTTCATATAAAAATAACTTAGCATGATGTTAGGACAATCAAGCTGGTTTATAAAGTAAATAAAAAGGTTCGTTTGTATTTAAATTAGAAATGTTCGTATTCAGCAAGATGAAGATGAGCAATCGTGGAGCAAACCAATTGCACTATGGGGGGAGTAAATGAAAATCTCCACTGATTTAAATGTGAGATTGTAACTCCTTGAATGCTAGGGAGGTTTCTTACACATGGTTTCAAAATTTGTAGGAGATCTTTCTGGGATTCAAGGAATTAAAAGCCCCATTTAAAATGTTCGGATTATTTATCTGCCCCCATACGTTGCCGTTGGTTGGCTCTAGAACTGCTCCAATCCCATACAATCGATGGTGCATTTAGATCTGGAGCAAACTAACTGCGTCATGGGGGCAAAAAAAACACGGTCATTTAATTAAACTGGACTTTTAACCCTTTGAGTGCCACAGGGGTATGCACACATTTAAATTAACCCTTTAAATGCCAGAGAGGTACGCAAGCAATGCTTTGTGTGTCCCTTTGGCACTCATAGGCTTAAGTGGAATGTTTGAAAATGTTACTTGTCTGCAGCGGTGTAGCTGGTTTGCCCCAGAATTACTCTTGTTTATGGCCCAAAATCACTAATGACAGTGGCTCTTACCACTCTGCTGGGTCGGAACCCTTTTGTTTTGAAAAAAATCCCTGTGGAATCCTAACATTCGTGTCCTTTAACCCCCTGGTCTCCAGTGCATGACTTTGCAATGGGATAGAGACCTTTCAAGTATTCAAAAGGCTAGCAGAGTATCAATATCAAATGTTTTTACATGTTAGCTGCTGCAAGTAACTTTAGACTAAATTATTAGGATAAAATGTATCTGTTAACAGTTACCGGGTAATTGAACCTGATTTTTAGTTTTAGAGGGTTCTTGCGTTCACTTGTAGTCACAGAACCACATAAACTGCCTGATACCCCAGCCTTGTTCCAATGGCCAATGGTAGTCACAGAATGGTTCACTTTCAAAAGGTCGCATTTGAAATATCGTGTGGCTGCAAGCCGCAATCAACATTTCGCCTGGATGAAAAAGACGATATGAGAATGTCACCCTGCTTATAAGTGCGAGATTCTCATGTCACCTCCTTAAATGCAGCAGCATTGCCCGCACACCTAGCTTAAGGAGGCGACATGAGAATCTTGCACTTATATGCAGGACGAGATTCTCATGTCGTCCTTTTCATCTAGGCGACATGTTGATTGTGGAGTGCAGCCGCACGTTATTTCAAATGCAACCTTTTAAAAGGATACCTCACAGAACCACACATACACTGTCTGTCCATTAGTAGCCACAAAACCACACATACACTGACACCCCAGTCCACTGGTAGTCACAGAACCAAACGTACATTTATCTGACACCCCAGCCTTGTTCGATTGTCCACTGGCAGTGACAGAACTACACATACACTGTCTGACATCCCAGCCTTGTTCCACTTTCCACTAGTAGTAGCAGAGCCACGCATACATTGTCTGATACCTCAGCCTTGTTCTACTGTCCACTGGTAGACAAAGAACCATGCATACACTGTCTGAGAGCACAGCCTTGTTCCTCTGGTAGTCACAGACTCACACATACACTGTCTGACACCCCAGCCTTGTTCCATTGGTAGTCACAGAACTACACATACACTGTCTGACATCCCAGCCTTGTTCTACTGTCCACTGGTAGTCACAGAACCACACATACACTGTCTGACATCCCAGCCTTGTTCCACTGTCCACTGGGAGTCACAGACCCACACATATATTGTCTGATACCTCAGCCTTGTTCCACTGTCCACTGGTAGTCACAGAACCACACATACACTGTCTGAGACCACAGCCTTGTTCCACTGTCCACTGGTAGGCACAGAACCACACATATACTGTCTGAGACCACAGTCTTGTTCTACCATCTGCAGGGAGTCACAGACCCACACATACACTGAAGTCTATGTACTAAGATGAACTGGAACAGTTCTGGAGATAACCAAGTACATCACAGAGAGCAAAACAAATCTCAATATTGCCATGAAATAAATGAGACTTTAACCACTTTTGACTCCTTAAATGCTAGCGAGGTCTCCAAGGCATTCCTTCACAATGCCTTGGAGACTTCTCTACACTATTCAGTGCAGTAGGACCCCCATGAAAGAGAATGGGAGAGATATGTATGTATTTAGGTTTCTGTTCACACACACATCTGTAGATGAATTTGTCTGTAACAAGCCTTAAAAGCCCCATTTAAATGAATGGGAATTGGGGAAAATTGTACATGTCCTGGCTGTACAACGCAATTTTTTGCACCAAACTTGCTGGTGTGTTACACTATTAAAGTAGACCTGTCACTTTAAGAAAGTTTAGTTTTTTTACAGAAAAATAATACACCAACGCTAGTGCATGCAATGCATTGGATACCTCAATGACACTCAAAGATTTAAAGGAACAGTGACACTTAAAACATGACCTGGGTTTATACACATAGAATAACTACATTTTACAGATGCTAGCTGTAAGTATGTGAATTTTGCAATTATATAACCCAATTTCACTGTTTGTGCTAGTGTTCCTGTAAAATCTGCTTACCACGTTGCATTAGCCATTCTTTCTATGAAATAAAGAGTTACTGAGAAATTAACCATAAGGTTTTAGTGGCACTTTATACGAATTCTCCGTACAGTATGCCAATTAGTTATTTTTAAACCAAACTTACCTCACATGTTATTAGACACTCCCCAGTGTGTGGGCTCTGCCTAGATTCATTCATGAGGCAAATATAGTCAAGTTGATACCTTTATATAAGAGAGAAGTTTTCATATTTATCTGTATAACAGTGGTTCTCAACCTGTGGGTCAGGACCCCTTAGGGGGTCGAATGACGATTTGCCAGGGGTCGCCTAAAACCATCAGATATTTATATTTTGATCCAAAACAGTAGAAAAATTACAGCGATAAAGTAGCAACGAAAATAATTTTACTGTTGGGGTCGCCACAACTTGGGAAATTTTATCAAAGGGTCGCAGCACTAGAAAGGTTGAGAACTGCTGCTTTATAACATGCCTGAGGAAGAGAAGTCTTGAAAGCTTGCATCCTAAATCTGCTTAGTTAGCCAATAAAGGTATCAACTTTACTATATTTTCCTCCTGTATTTCTACTGCAGTACCAACTCTCAGTGTTAGATTCATTCATAGCACAGTGTGGGGGTAATATTGGTCCAGCACATGAACTAATTAGCATAAAGTGCCAATATGCACCACTAACAAATAAAGGCTCATTTCTCACAATCTATTTATATTACAAACAACTGAGTAGTGTAACTTATAGAATGTTTTTAATTTTATTTAAATTGTAATTTATCCTAGGGTGACAGGGATTATACATAAAGTAATGTACTTTATCCTACCAGTGGTAACATTCTATATTATTATTATTAGTAGTAATAATAATAATAGTAGTATATCCTTTTTGCTGCCACCAAAATGGGTAGTTTTTCTCCATCTCTAATGAATCTCATTTGCAGATACAAATAGCATTTACTGTATGTAGTAATCTGTTCTCTAAGATCAGATACATAAGAATAAATGCCTCACAAGGCATTACATCCAAGGAACTGCTAAAGAGTTACAATTCTGGAGCACAAACATAGGGTTAGAAATGAAAATTCTTCATGATTTCAGTGGGTTTTTATATAACCCTGGAGAGATAGACATTGCTTTGCAATGCGTTGGAGACCTGTCCAAGAATTCGATGAGATAGAAAATCCCTATATAATAAAAAATGCTGGTAGAATTTGTTTTATGTCTTCATTATGGTGCAATCGGTTTGTCCAGAATTGCTCCTCTTTATCTTACTGAAAAGGCCCATGTGTCTGGCACTCAAATGGTTACACATCACTACATTAGCGCCCTTTAATTGCAACAATGTATTCTTTTCACTGCTGTAGAATTCCATGTGTTACAAATGTTCTAAACAGGGCAAGTAGGAATGATACTTTCCTTATCTACTCAGTGTATTGTTACATTCATATCGCCCTTCTCACCCCCCAAAAAAGGTATCATTTGAGTGCCAGAGCGGTATGCAGTGCGTTGCATACCCCATAGCACTCAAAGGGTTAACCCAGTGAATGCCTTGCACGGTCCCAATGACACTCAATGTGTTAAGCAAGCAAGTCACCTTGTTTTTGTGTTTTTATAAACGAGGTATAGGGTACTTTTCCCCCATACATATACCAAACCCCCCAACAAACACACACACTTAACCCTTTGTGTGCTAGATGGGACGGGAAGCCCATCGCTCTACAACTGAAGGTTGTTAAGCAAATTAGCAGGTTTGCGTCTATTTTCATAAACGTGAGTTAAAATACTAGTTTTATACCCAAAATGTAACTATTGATTTTTTTAATAGAAATCATATATGTTATATACATACGTGAAATACATTCATACATACATGCGCGCACAGTGAAATTAACCCTCTGAGTGCCAGAGGGGGTACGCAACGCATTGCGTACCCCTCTGGCACTCAAAGGGTTAATAAAATAAACAGCGTTGTCAAATGCTTTAAATTTAGATCTAAAAAGAAACAACCTACAATTATTTATCTGGACTATCAGACTAATCTGACAAATATTAGAGAACCAAAAAAGAAGTGTTTCAAGATCTCATTCCGTGTTAATATTGCTGGTAATAATGACCCCGTTTGAATCTGAATACCACCCAAAACAAACGTCCTATTAGACTTTACACTTCTCATTATCTGTGCGATTATTTGGGTTATCTGGTTTCTGCAGTTTGTAATATGAGTCTTAAATATTGTGTCACCAGCCCTCTGCCCTAAATGGGGATTGAGTGACCCAATTTATACAGCTCCTCCTAACGTCACAACTTTATGTGTGAGGATGTGGAGGGGTTAAAAAAGCACATTTACAATTTGTTAGAACTTGCAAAGAAGTAAAAAAACAACTGTGATTGTATCTGATTTAGTAAACTTCTAAATTACACTATTAACCTTTCCCTATGCTTTGGTTATCCATCTTGCACTCAAATGGTTACTATAAACCAGTGGTTCTCAACCAGGGTGCAGTGCCACGGACATCAACTTAGGGTGCCCCGTGTTTTCTATGAAAAGTAACAAAAATGGACTTTTAAATAAAGATTTATAGAAATTGTTATGCACATTATGTTTAATGGTGTTCTTATGATTGTAAGACCTAATAATAACTGTATATTTATGTATGGTACCTTCATTATGACCTGGATAAAGTACATTAATTATGTTAGGGGTGCCCCAAGTAAAAAATGATTGAGAACCACTGCTATAAACACACACATATATACACATACATACATATAATAATCTGTGATGGGGTCAGTATCCTTAGACTGGATTGCACTAATACACGCACAGGTATTCAAAGGCATACATTTGTATACTGCATAAATATAATTATTATTATAACGGGTCTCCGATTTAGAAATCAGGATATGTGACTGATATCGTGAGACACCGATAACAACGACTTCATTCAACATTAAGTGATGTTCTACTAAAGAAGACGTGGAAATAGATCGAAACGTTGCAATCAATAATAGGTGATGCTGGATCTCCGTTGAAGCAGCCAGAGCTGGTAATAGTGAATTTAACATCGTGATAAAGGAAGACTTATTACGACATTAGTAAGGATTTCTGCAAAAATAAATCGAAACGTTGGAATTACGTGAAGAAGAGTCGGGCAATACTAGGACAAACGAAAATCCATAGTGGTTTTAATTGGGGCTTTTGAACTGCCAAGGGTTAACATTCCCATTATGAATTTTCTTGCACCCTTCTGTAGTTGGTTTGCCCCAGAATGTGACCACTTTATAACGGAGGTGCCCATCACCCGCATGTGTTTTTAAGCAAGATCCCCCTCCCCTGCCCGGACTCACCTTCTCTCCTCATGCCAACCTTGAGGCACTTCTTCAGGCGGCAGTACTGACACTGGTTCCTGTGGTGTTGGTCTATAGGACAGTCTCTATTACCCCTACAGGTGTAGGTCAGATTCCTCCTCACTGACCTCTTGAAGAAACTCTTGCAGCCCTCACAGGTAAACTGCCCATAGTGCTTGCCACTTGACTTGTCCCCACACACCATGCAGTCCACGTTTGGCACCCCCTTATCCCCAGAGTGAACTGGGTCCTGTCCTGGCAGAGTTCCTTTAGGGGTGCCTGGCGTTTGAGGGGTACCCCCTGGATCTTGATTACAAAGCCCTGGAGGGTTGTTCACTTGAGATCCTGGCACTCCTGGGATGTCCTCCTGCCAAGGGTTAACCACCATGGCCATAATACAGAAGAATCACACACACACAGTTCCACTGCTCCAGCAAAGTCAGCAGAGCGCGTGAGCGGCGGAAGAGCAGCCCGCAACGTTGCGCAAGGTACAAAGTCCAGCCAGCGCAGTGCAGAGAGAGGCGCCTGTTATCCTCTTGTGTTATAGGAACAAGATCGTCTGCAATCCCCGGAGCAGGCTTTTCCCCAAAGCGTGTCCAGAGTCCCAAAAAAAATCCTCCGGGAAAACAGGAAGACGTGAACGTGTCTAGATCCTCCTTCCAGCAGAAGAGGGAGGGGAGACAAGTCAACCACCCAGTGCACTAATGTCCATGTGTGTGTGTGTCTATATGTATCAGTTTGTATTTATATACACCACAGTCCACATACAGCATAAGACCTAGGGAGGAAAAACACAGAAAATAAAGAATAGATTTATTTTTGGGGGCATTTTTCTGTACAGTCTGTAAATCAATTATGCTAACATTATATATATATATATATATATATATATATATATATATATATATATATATATATGTATAGCAGAGTGGAGATTGTATGTATATATATATATATATATATATATATATATATATATATATATATATATATATATATAAAATGAGAGATATTTTATAACTGTGTCCTATCAATACTTTTATAGAATACACATATAACTATATTTATCTAGTTTTCTTTATAGAGGTTAACGCTATCTATCTATCTATCTATCTATCTATCTATCTATCTATCTATCTATCTATCTATCTATCTGTCTACATGTACATATTTATCACACATCTAAGGATAGATAGATAGATAGATAGATAGATAGATAGATAGATAGATAGATAGATAGATAGATAGATAGATAGATAGATAGATAGATAGATATGAGATCAGATAGAGACAGAATTGATGTATATAAATAAATATATCACTAGTTAGATAACATCAATCCTACTAAACAATATTTTATTATTTCTACATTATATATACACATATACAGATAGACAACATCCATATATTTCAATATTATTTATTAATTATACATACATAGCGACAAATAATAGAGATCATTTTTAAGATGAGTGAACTTTACAGAATTCCTGAAGTTATCTTTTTTTTTACCTAAATGAGAGGTTTTGGTGATTAAAAGCAATACATTCAAACCACGCAAATCTCACTGTAATTAGGGATTAGAAAGTTAAGTTTATTAGCCCAAAGGGCAACAGAGTAAGAGACTCACAAGCTTTGAAACACGATACTTTTCTTTCCCCTTCGGTTAAAGAGATCTCTCCCTGGATCACAAGGGGTTAAAGGTGAACAGATTGCCCTGAATTTGATCTGATTTTTCACTGTCCTAAGATAAACCACTTTTAACCCTGTGGGTCACAGGCGGGCTGTGCAACGCATTTCAAAGCATCCCCTGTGGGAGTAGGAATATATTCAGCATGGCTATACTGTATTAAAAAAGTACTGACGCTATTAACCCTTTAGTGCCAGAAAGGTATCACACGCAGTGCGTTGGATAGCTCTCTGGCACTCAAAAGGTTGAATGGTAATATTATCGGGCACCAGCACACTAGCTGGGATTTACTTCATGTCATTTACACTCTTTACCCATCAATATGAATGATAATTATATAAGATTTAGCCTTTAATTATTTTTTCATCCCTTTCTGAACAATTTAAACATTTTCATCTGTCTTAATCCGTTTTACAGTGTTCTTATCCTGCAGAGGAATTTGCTGTTGGGGAACTGAACAATAGAGCACATTAGTGGCGCTTGGGAGTCAAATGATGCATGAACACAGCTATTGTAAAGTGGGATTTCAGAGCCTGAAAGAGATCACTGAACACAACAGAATAGATCTGGAAAGAATCAGAAAAAAATAGGGAAAAAAATTACAATACCTCCTGATGATATGGGTTTTCAATGCTGCAATGTCCAGAATCTAGGCTCACTTAACAAGGTTGTGTGCTAGTCCCATTGGGTTGATCCTGAAGAAGACTCTAAGGTAGCTTGCAGCCCACACAGATGAATGGAGAAAGTTTTGAAAGTGACACAGATTTTGCCTCCGTTCAAATCCCTGCCCCCTTTTTTGTCTCTCCAGGCAGCTTGCAGTGACTGTAGATGTTCCCTATCTGGTGTACAGAGGCACTGGAGTCTGACAGTAAAACTCTCATTTACCATGTGTCCATGGAGACACCCCTAATTAGGGCAGGCATGAATTCACAGTGAGCTGGGCTGCTCACAGAGCAATCTGATTGGAAGGACAGGTTGGAGGGGGTGTGAGAGGGGCAGGCTGGTGAAAGGGACTTGCTCTTAAAGGGGTTGTGCCAGGGTGCCATGCTTTCACTAATCAACTGCTTGAGGGTTTTTGGAAAACAATAAATCAAATAATAATCATTTTTTGTTCCAGTAACCTAAATGAGTGGTAGGCAGTTTTGGACCCCCAGTTGTCTAGAACTACAGTTCCCATCATTCTCAACCAGTCTACCCCTAAGGGAGTCATGTAACCACTGTTGAGGACTGCAACTCATCATCCCTAGTCATTGGCTAGTTGGGGATAATAGGAGTCTCCAATAGTGGGAGGGCCAAACATGAACTAAGCCTGTTTATAGGGAATCTGTCACTTAAAAACAACTTTGGTGATTCCTAAACCTATATGTTGAATTAGCAATTTTTTATTTAAATAGCTAGTTTTTGGGCTACTTAGATGGTAATTAAGGCATGCCGTGCAGACATTTCCTGTGTTAGTGTTACATTACCTCCTTCCACTCACAGACACAAACCCCCTGAGTGCCAGAGAGGTGGATACTTCATTGGCACTCAAAGGGTTAACCCTACCAATGCTAGCGGAATTGGTCAATGCTTTGTGAGTTGGGGAGGTAATGTAGGGCTACGACAGGAAGTGCCTGAACGGCATGCTTTATCTACCATCATCTATACACTTGGATAACTCATATACTCTTTTCCTAAATTAAAATGCCTAATATAATGTATGGGTGGATTTGAAATCTCTTACAAAATGATGAAAGTTATTTTTAGGAGGCAAGGTCCCTTTAAATGAATACAAATACCACCTTAGAATAGTCTTTTTCTTACCTTCATCTGGGCAAAAAGTCTAATGGTCGCTGTGAATCAATTCTGATTGGATTGGTTCTCCATAATTAACCTTTAATTAGTACTGGATATTATATCCATGGGGTCTGGCAAAAAGAATCATGTCTGCCTCCATGTACTGAATATCTAGTATTAAAGGTATAGTAATACTTGCAAATTACTAATCCCCATATTGTAGCTTTGTTAAAAAGAAACTTATTGCCCCCAGTGTCATCTCTCAAACCCTTATGGCTTGAGAGATGATAGCACTCAAAGTTCCCCCCTCCCTCCCCCTTCCCTGACTGAACGCTGACTGCAGGGGAAGCTGTCGTACGACAGTCTTATGTGCATCAGGCGGCTCTGCAGCTGAGCCGAGATCGCGTTTATAAAAAAGAAATCTTTCACTGAAAAGGTCTTGGTTTGCAAGCACACGTAGAAGACTGTTTTAGTGAAAGATTTCTTCTTTATAAACGCGATCTCGGCAATGCTGCAGAGCCGCCAGATGCAAGTAATACCGGATATCCCTGCAGTCAGTGTTCAGTCAGGGAAGGAGGAGGGAGGGGGGAACTTCGAGCGCTATCACCTCTCAAACCACAAGGGTCTGAGAGATGACAATGGGGGCAATAAGTTTCTTTCTAGCAAAGCTACAATATGGGTATTAGTAATTCACAAGTATTAATATCCCTTTAAATAAAGATTAATTTTGGATCCACACATAATTGATATCATAGTGGTTAAGGTTTCCTGCCCAGATTATTGTAAATGCAGGGGTTATTATCAGGAAGGGTTAGTGTTCCTTTAATCACAAGACTTTACAGAAATTTACAGTTTCATGATACGTGAGAACCTGTTGGCTTATCCGGGGCTCGATACTATTAGCTGTGCCAAAACCGGCATTACAGTAAAAACAAGCAACGTGTATTTTGCAAACATGTGGTTTACCGGTTTTCTATTGTAGAACCACAGTAAAATAAAACCGGCATAGGCTGCACATGTTGTTGTACTGACAAAAATGGCACTGTCTGTTTTCATCCAACTATGCCTTAAACTACAGCCTACAAAAAGCGCTAAACATCAAAGTCCAAGGACACAGGCGTACGTATAACGACAGAAAGGTCAAGTTAAGCTTTAGGTGGCCTAGATTCACTAATGGTCGATGCTGTAGCAATATGAGTTTGTTCATGTATTTGAAACACTTCTACATTTCATACACAAGGAGGGCAGTGTACGTTGAATAAAATTGGAGACAGAAGAATGTCGAATGGGAGCTCTATAAGTCGAAATACAGTGGAGTAACAATAGGGGGTCGCACCTGCGACCCGGCCCGTCACTCCAAGGGGCCCGGCCGCCCCCTGCGAACCCATTGCCACTCGCCCACAGCCCTGTCAGCAGCAGCTCAGCTGATCTCCCGGCGCTCTAGTAATGCAGAGCGCTGGGAGATGACATCATCTCCCAGCGCTCCGCATAACTGAGAACCGCGTGGGAGATGGAGGTAGGAAATGTACATGGGGCAACATGAAGATGGGGGGGGGGGGCCCTGCAGCAATTTCTGCACCAGGGCCAGGTGGCTTCTAGTTACGCCACTGTCGAAATAAAAATGGTTTACAAGGTGTTGCTCACTCCTCTGATTCTTAAAAACCTTAAAAGGTTCAACGCAAACTTAAAAGGTTAAAAGCAAGAAGCAGTGAGCAGGTCGCTGATTGCTGCATAGACGGCACCTTTCTAAGTAAGCCCTTCTGTTAAACTAAGAGCCACTTCGTCCTAGGACATAATTCCCCAGTAAATTTTATTTACAATTCTGAATCTATAGCCAACTGTTTCATTGTAAACATAAGAAGTCAAACAGATTACCATTTTTATATTATCGCTATTATAGTTTCTATTGATATTCCAACTTGGAAAGAGCCAGCGTATTCTAAGAGGTGGCAGAGAATAGGCACATTTGTCACGGTATCAATCCGCTGTATAAACTACAATACAAATGAGCTGTGGGCTGTGAATGGGGGATCTTGCACTCTAAACAGCACGTGCATAGACTAACAGGGCCATACGCATACAGTCAGAAGTAGAGCGAGGCTAGGGCAGACGCCATGGGGAACAAATGAGGTATTCCATTGATTTAAATGGGCTTCAGTGCTGTCTGCCTAGCTGATGTACTAGTGTAAATACTGGAGCGAACCAAGTACACCCTAGGGGGTCGTCAAAAATCCTCAGTGATATATTTGGTGTTTTTTAAACTCTTTGAATGTTGGAGAGGTCTCCAACACGGGGTGTTAAAAAGCACAACTGAAATCAATGGGGGTATTTATTTGTCCCAAATTGTGCAGCTGAATTGCTCCAGCTCTGCCTTTTTAGCACACGGTCCACATCTCTGTTAGGTCTTTACAGAGAGTAGCTGTCATGCAGCTCACTGGATGGAATGTATTCATATTTTAATTTTATTGTTATTAAACATATAACAACTTTTATATTTACCCTAAAACCAGCATGTGATTTGTCAAAATCATGTTTAACCCTTTGAGTGTCAGAGGGATATCCAATGCGTTGTAATGCAATGAGTTTGTATCTATATCCATCAGGCATGCCGGGCATTTGCCCAGTGGGCTGGTCCGGGCGTTTAAAAAAAAAAAAATTATTAATTAAACAAGTTTGGTCCGTCTTTCACTTTCTGAAAGACAGCCACCTCGTTACAAGTTTCCTGTTGGGCGGGCAATTAACGTGCGGCTGTGCGGTGCACCGCACGTGATTATAAGCTCCGCCCATGATCACCGTCGGCCGACAGCCCAACTCTGCGACAGTCAGTGTCAGTAAAGGCCTCCCCCTCCATGGGCTGCTCAAAAAATAAAAATGGGCTGCTCAGCCTTAAATGCCAGGGCCTATTTTTTGTCCCAGTCTGGGCCTGATATCCATATCTTAACTTGATCTCTGTTTTGCATCTCGTAAGCATGTGTAGGGATATGGATCAGTTGTGATCGGGCGCCTTGGTGCAGCTGTGAACTAGTATATACAGAAGTAAAGACTGCACGCTTACCATTAAAGGGACAGTAATGTTTCACAAAAACAGCAGCTTCAATTAAAATTCATAGTATTTGGGTCATGAGAGTATTTCAATACTGTCAGAGTTGTAGTTCAAGAGTAACTGAATGATAAAGTATCCCCCTCTCGCCCCTTTTACCTAGTGTAACACTGCTCACCTCAGAGCAGCAAGACTGTCTGGATGGATCGCAGAGAGGGACAATCTTCAGTGAGTATAAGGAAAAACCTGAGAACCTGTCAAGAGGGGAAGGATTTTCCTTATGATCACAGTAAGAAGATTGTCCCTTGCTGTGATCTGTCCGGTCCCAGGACCAGATTCCACATCTGAGGGGAGGTGGCTTACACTAGGTAAAAGGGGCGGGAGGGGGATACTTTATCATTTAATTACTCTTGAACTACAACAGTATTGAAATAACACTCTGAATAACATTCTGAATGGCCCAATTACTATGAAGATTAATCGGAGATGCTGTTTTTGTGAAACATTACTATCCATTTATTGCAGATAGCACTCACAGGTCTTGTATGAGTTGAAGCAAGTGATGAGTTTATAGTCAGCCTTTTAGTCCTCTTCCACGGCCTTTATCAAGACCAATGTCTTGATAAAGCACCGGATGGAGGCCAACACTCAACACTTACGTCACCTCATAAAAGACCGCTGAGTGCTATCAGCATTAATGGTAAAAATGCAATCAGCAATTCATTATATTACATGAGCAAGAGACTACCATATATGCATAAATACCGCTTTGCAAACATATTCAGACCCCTGTCCAATTCTCTTATATTAATGAATTACAAATAGTACATTGTTATTTCTTTTTGTATGATATTTTATTTTAAAACACAAACTCAAATTCATTTATTGTAAAGTGATATTGGTTTTATGTTGGGAAATATTTTTAAGAACAATTTTCAGTGTTTGTTTACATGTGACTATTTCTGTATCACGGGCAAAAAACAACCACGCAGAAATATAGACTAACATTATATAACATTCAGCCAAGATAATAGTATAAATGCACGATTTTCTCTTGGCCAGTGCCACAAATATTTCTATGTAAAAAAAATAAATAAATACCAATTCACTCTTTAGTAAGTCTCACTCAAAGACTACACATTTATCATTTTCTACATGAATTGTAACTATATCTTTTTATTATTTTATTAACCTCTTAATGACACATGAAGTGCCACTATGGTCCCGACATTAAAGGGATAGTAATGTTTCATAATAAAAGCAGCTCTAATTAATCATCATAGTATTTGGACTTTGGAGAGTGTTATATCAATTCTGTCAGAGTTGTAGTTCAAGAGTAATTCAATGACAAAGTATCCCACTCCCGCCCCTTTTACTGATGTAACACTGCTCAGCCAGAGCAGAAGGGAGGTGCCCAGGTAGACTGCAGAGAGGGGCAATCTTCAATTAAGATAAGGGAAAACCTGAAAAGCTTGTCAAGGGGGGCAGGGCTTTCATTGTTCTCACAGGAAGAAGATTGTCCCCTTCTATTATCTGTCTGGTCTATGGACTGCATTCCACATCTCAGAAGAGATGGCTTACACTAGGTAAAAGGGGCGGGAGGGGAAACTTTGCTTGTGAATATCTCTCAAACCATAAAGGTTTGAGAGATAAGACTTAAATCTTTCTTCATGTTTTTTTTAATGCCTACAAAATAAAATAGAGATAAAACAAAGTATTACTATCCCTTTAAGGGCCAGTGACAGTCTTGGCACATCATGGAATTCTGGGATTGAAGCGCGGCTGCATGCCGATCAGCGATCTCAGAATGCACTGCAGTAGAAAAATAAAATCCTCTAGGCCCGCCCACCCTCGGACCGCGAGATCCTTAACCCTTTAAGTGCCGGAGGGGTACGGAATGCATTGATTTGCAATGCAATCTGTTCCCCTCTGGCACTCAAAGGGTTAAAGGGTTAATTAAACACACACACACCCCATTTATTTATAGTACAGCAAAATAAATCAGTATGAAATGTTATTCTACATTAATAAGCACAAATCTTCTTTTTTATATAGCGCCATCTTATTAAGCAGTGCTGTAAAATGTCATTGCAGCTGGCACAAATATAAGCACAACTTGCAAAAATTGTTTTAACAACTTGTATGGTAGAGATGTCTTGAACACATTGTTTTGCAGTGCATTGGGGCTTTAGTTAGCATTCAGTGAGTTTGTATGTATACGGGCTTGTAGATGTATCCCTCTAATGTAATTGCTTATATATAAATGTGGAGGATTGTGTTTCTATATAATGGGGAAAATAATAGGTTTATTTCTCAACAGTGGTTACAGTTAAAGTTTTTAACCCCTCAATAACCCTTGAAGGTCCTGGCACATCATGGGTAGATTTGCGTTAAAGGGATAGTAATGTTTCATAATAAAAGCAGCTCTAATTAATCATCATAGTATTTCAATTCTGTCAGAGTTGTAGTTCAATAGTAATTCAATGACAAAATATCCCCCTCCCTCCCCTTTTACTGATGTAACACTGCTCAGCCAGATCAGAAGGGAGGTGCCCAGGTAGACTGCAGAGAAGGACAATCTTCAATTAAGATAAGGGAAAAACCTGAAAAACTTGTCAAGGGGTGCAGGGCTTTCATTGTTCTCATAGGAAGAAGATTGTCCCCTACTGTTATCTGTCTGGTCTAAGGACTGCATTCCACATCTGAGAAGAGATGGCTTACACTAGGTAAAAGGGGCGGGAGGGGAAACTTTGCTTGTGAATATCTCTTAAACCATAAAGGTTTGAGAGATAAGACATATCATTCTTCATATTTTTTTAATGCCTACAAAATAAAATAAAGTTAAAACAAAGTATTACTATCCCTTTAAGGACCCATGACACTCCAGGACCGTCATGGAATTCAGGGCTCCCTACGCAGCTGCATGCCGTTCAGGGAGCCCCAGAGAAGGGCTGGCCTGGGGGATAGGGGGGCAATTGCTCCTTGGGCCAGTCATATCTCTGGCCCAGTGGGCCACTGGCTCACTTAGTCTCCCACTTGGTACTGTAAATGGAGCTACACTAATGATGTCACAGAGCTTACAATTGAAATGTATCTACACAAGTGATACCACAGTGCTACAACACAAACAGAGCTACACTAGGTATCATAACTCATTATCCATTGTAAGCTCTATAGTATCATTGGTGTTGCTGTACTTAAATTGCAAGCTCTGTGGTATCTTGAGTGTAGCTCCATCTTAACTGTAAGCTCTGTCGGATCACGAGTGTAGCCCAATTTCAGCTGTAAGCTACTTGGTATCACTCGCCTTACTTCACAACAATATTTCCAATTTTAAGATTAACGAAATGGGGTGGGCTGGGACAGTGGGCTGGAATGATAGTAGAAATTGGCCATTTGATTGAATTTGCCCCCCAGGCCACAAGTTGCCAGCCCTCCCCTGGGGCGCCCTGAACCGGAAGCAGCAAAAAAAAAAATGGTCCGTGGTCCTTAAGCGCCAGCCGCATGCACAATCGGCCATCCTTAAGGGATTAAAGCAGTGTCTTTCAATCTTTATTTTTGTTTGTTTGTTTTTTGTTAAGACACCCCTAACATGCAGTTTGGAATTTCTGTGAATGCCTAACAACTATGGCATCTGCCAATCACATAACCAAATATAGCTTTGGTGAATTTGGAAGTATTTTCAAAATAACCCATATGTTGTATTTTTATTTATTTAGAAAATGTTTTGCCAGGAATAATATATTGAGATTTCTCTCGTTTTCAAGTATGTCCTGGATTAACATTTTTTCTTTAGAAAACTAGTTTGGGGGTTATTAGATTAAGGTATGCCATGAAGGCACTGTCTATTCTAGCTCTATATTACCATTCTCACTAACAAATCCTTCCAAATTTCAGTGCAAGAGGAGGTAAGCAATGCATTGCTGAGCAGTGTCAGTGAGTGGGGGAGGTAATGTAAGGATAAGACAGCAAGTCAGTGCTAGGGGAGGTGGGTAATGCATTGCTGAGCAGTATCTACAATAAAAGCACAAAAAACAAGGACATCTAAAAGCAGGGTTTATTATAAGGTAAATCTTATCCACCACACTGAATTGCGCTTACAAGATAAAATCATATATATTGCGCTTTTATTGTAGATATATTGTAGATATTGGGATTGTTGTGGATGGAAAAAAGGCCATTTAAGGAGCAGCATAGAAGGATTCGATAAGTGGGGGATTTTTCACTGAAGTTGGATGGTCTATTAACTCTCATCTGTCTTCATTCCATTGTGACTAACAAGAGGGACATTTGCCTTCACTATATTTGTGTTTCTTCTCCATTTGTTTTGTTTTATGTTCATTTGGTATTTATATTTGTTATATTCATTATTGTACTTATCATTGTGTCTTTTTTTTTTTTGATAGATACAAGGGAGAGAGGTATTGAAATATATTGGAGGCATTTTTCTCCACCTCGGAGTTTGCTGGAGCGCCAATTAGCCCATTTTTGTGGGCTTTGTGCTACTGTTAGTAATTCCATTGCTGAGCCGTGTCAGTGACTGGGGAGATAATGTAAGGATAACACAGGAAGTCAATGCTAGGGGAGGTGGGTAATGCATAGCCGAGCAGTGTCAGTGAGTGGTGGAGGTATTGTAGGGATATGACAGGAAGTCAGTGCTGGGTGGGTAGGTAGTGCATTGCTGAGCAGTGTCAGAGGTAATATAGGGATATGAGAGGAAGTTAGTGCTAAGGGAGGTGGGCAATGCATTGCTGAGCAGTGTTAGTGTGTGGAGGAGGAAAAGTAGGGATATTACAGGAAGTCGGTGCTAGAGGAGGTGGAAATGCATTGCTGAGCAGAGTGAGTGAGGAAGGTAATGTAGTGATAAGACAGGAAGTCAGTGTTAAAGGGATAGTAATACCTAAAATGTAAAAAAAAATATGTTGTAGGGTTTATCCCCCTGAGTAAAACAAGAGTACTCCCACTGCTGAAAGATGTTTCATTCAAAAGTTATTAATTTTCAAAGTTGAATTTTTTAGGTGCAATATCACAGTGGCCTGAAATTGTACAGTGGTGCTGTTGCTACACGATCCTATGGACAGCTCTGGTCTCAGGACCATAAATCTCCATAGGATGGTGTAGCAACAGCGCCACTGTAAAATTTCAGGCCACTGTGATATTGCACCTAAAAAATTCAACTTTGAAAATTAATAACTTTTGAATGAAACACCTTTCAGCAGTGGGAGTACTCTTGTTTTACTCAGGGGGATAAACCCTACAACATATTTTTTTTTACATTTTAGGTATTACTATCCCTTTAAGGGAGATGGCAATACATTGCTGAGCAGTATCAATGAGTGTGGGGGAGGTAATGTAGGAATAAGACAGAAAGTCAGTGCTAGGGAAGGAGGGCAATGCATTGCTGAGCAGTGTCAGTGTGTGGAGGAGGTAATGTAGGGATATTACAGGAAGTCGGTGCTAGAGGAGGTGGAAATGCATTGCTGAGCAGAGTGAGTGAGGAAGGTAATGTAGTGATAACACAGGAAGTCAGTGTTAAGGGAGATGGCAATACATTGCTGAGCAGTGTCAATGAGTGTGGGGGAGGTAATGTAGGAATAAGACAGAAAGTCAGTGCTAGGGAAGGAGGACAATGCATTGCTGAGCAGTGTCAGTGAGTGGGGAGGTAATATAGGATTAAGACAAGAAGTCAGTGCTAGGGGAGGTGAACAATGCATTGCTGAGTAGTGTTAGTGATTGGGGGAGCTAATGTAGGGATAAGACAGGAAGTCAGTGCTAGGGGAGGTGGGCAATGCATTGCTGAGCAGTGTCTGTGAGTGGGGAGGTAATGTAGGATTAACCCCTTAACGACCAGCGGTCGCGGGGTGTGTGGTCCTTTAAGGACCCGATAGAGAATTTCGGCGTGCCACCCCACGTGACTGATCACGTGGGGCGGCACGCCGAACTGAGGGACTGAAAGAGATCGCTCCGGTCTTGGAGCGATCAAATTCAGTCCCCGGGATTACTCACCGCACTCCTGCAGGAGCGCGGTGAGTAATAGTACGTGACGTACCAGGACCGTCACTGGTCCTTAAGTTCTGGACCAGCGTGACGGTCCGGGTACGTCACCGGACGCTAAGGGGTTAAGACAAGAAGTCAGTGCTAGGGGAGGTGAACAATGCATTGCTGAGTAGTGTTAGTGATTGGGGGAGGTTATGTAGGCATAAGACAGGAAATAAGCGATAGGGGAGGTAGGCAGTGCATTACTGAGCAGTGTCAGTGAGTTGCGTACCCCTCTGGCACCGGAAGGGTCAGGGAATGTTCAAATCCATCTGCATAAGTCACACTTGCAATGGTATATTGGCCTCCTACTAATATATCTGCACCCCTGGGCACAAAATAGTGCATATAATAATGCATAACTCCGCACACATTCCACAGTCATTAAAAATGTAATGCCAGCAAGCCCTGAATCCCTCCATATCCCTCCACAATTGCTTTTATACCCTTTTCCTATGTTCCTTGTTAGCACAACACTTTAAACAAGGTGCAGAGTAAAGGAATATTACAAAAAGCACAGAGACTGTCCCACTGCCCTCCCCTTTGCACAAATGTTGTTCTGGGGAAAAACTTCAGCATACGCAGCTTAGTAAATTGCAGTATCTAGCTACCATAGCATGAAAATATAACAAAATATAGGACAATGTTTTATATAGGTAGATAAACAAACTCACGGTTTCCACAAACCGTGACTGCGTTTTTCTACCTATATTCATTCTACTAATACTGCACCTGGAATGAAGAAGTGTATATTTGTGATTTAAGCAAGTTATGTGAGTGTCGAACGCTACTACTAACAATATTTTACATACGTACACATATAATGTTGTATGTTCACATTTAGTTACCAAAAAAACAGTGGCACCGCTCGAGACTGACTTCCAAATAAGACGCAGCGTATCAAGTCACCATTCACTCACCACCTGCGCAGGTTTTAGAGTTGCCACCTTTTCTTCAAAAAAATACCGGAATTCTCTCCATAGACTTAACATTGGACAGAAGCCAATTTTTTACCGGCCTGCCGGTAAAATACCGGCTGGGTGGCAACCCTAGCTGGTTTATTGATCGCGGTGTAGATCCTGGGGGTTCCAAGCCCTGAAGAGTCATGAAGTAGAAATCATAGACATAGATTAAGCACCCAGGTGCAAAACGCGTGAGACTACTGTAGTATGTGTAGCATCTAACGTTGTTACTCTGGAATAAAGCGGAATTTGTTTTTTTACACTAAGCTGGAGTGCAGTCCTTTTTTTTTACTGTATGTTCACATTTGCCCATTTTCTGTTAGGACAATCTGTAATGCACTGCTGTGCCCGCTTAGGAAAAATTGGTTTTCATTGTCAGCCTGAACATTTGCTGTGTCTCCCAGACAACTTCAAAGCATGTAAGAATTTATATAAATATTCCGCCTATATTTAAAACTTTGGACGTTATAAAGGTCTCCAGCTCATATCATCCAAGCAGTTGGTTAAGGTAACTTAACCCTAAAATGCCAGAGATTATCCTAAACCAATGCTGTGAAAAGCATTGGAAACATATATGGAACATTTAGTGTTGAATGCACACATGCATTACAGACCTCTAAAGCATTCAAGGGGTTGAGAGAGATGTGTGTTCTTTTGAATGTCTTATCTAAATTGACATATCCAGGAAGGGTTCTGGGTGCAAAAGCACAAGGCCTGGCTGCTGTTCCTAGACACACTCATCTCTCGGAACCCCTTTTAAGCTTTGTGGTTGGTCAAAGGGGGCTGTAAATAAGCTGTTTCCTATAATTGCTCATAAAATCTTTCACTTCAAATTCCATTATTCATTGCAAGCAGAGCCAAGGGGCCCACCAGTCACATAAATTTGTTTTGGATCCCTTTTAGGTAAAATTCATTACCTTTATCTGGAGTGAAATCCTGCTCTGAGGGTCAGAGATTCCTAAGGCTTTTCTGGTGATTTATAATCCACATAGAGAGACTGAACTTTCATTATTCACTCCAGTAGAAATGTAACATTCTCATGTGCACCCTAAGACACTGAGAATGAACCCCCCACCTCTTAATTTAGGACATATCGGGGAGGGGGACATTGGGGCAATTCTGTTGCAAGCCAACTGCACCACAAGGAACAAATAAACATTTCCATTAATTTAAGTTGGGCACTTAACCCTTGGAACGTTGCCAGGGGTTAAAATCCAGGGGTTAAACCCTTCCTTTTTAAAGGGGAACATTCACATAACAAAAACTTCTGTCCAAGGGCTTTAATGAGCAGAACTAGATTAGCGCTGTTTTTTTGTTTTTTTTTGTAATTTCAGTTACCTATCAACACCAGGGTGATACGCTTCAGCTTGGTGAATCTGCTGCCTGCCTTCCTGTGATTCGCCCTGGCTCTGTCTGCCTTAAGACTTGGTACTTCCGCTGCCTGACCTCCTGTGTATGACCCTTCTTGGCCGACTATCTGACTACCCTTCAACTAGGTGATTCCTCGGACTGTCTTCCTGTGTACGACCCTGCTTGTTGTTACAGATTACCTTGGTTCCAGTGCTGCAGCTGCAGGCGATGCTCAAAATGAGGCTTTGGCATCAGCAGCCGTTTTGCCACACGGATGTCGCCAGAAAGATGCGTGTTTGGACGCATCAAAGCTAGATGCGTCATCTGCCAGAGCGAGGCTTCAAGCATGCAGCAGGCCTCTGTTTTATGTGTTTGCTTCCTGTAGTCTCCTCCTACCTACTTCCTCCCTCTGAGCTGCTCCTCCTACCTACTTCCTGAGGAGGGGTTTAAAGGGTAGACTGAGTCCTGACTCAGTTGCCCTTGTGTTGTTGTACAATACAGTTCTGTATCCCTTGGGCTCTGTGTATGACCTGGCTAGTTTGACCATTCATTCTGGTGCTGACCTGTGGCTCTGTCTGACTACTCTTTTGCCTGCTCCCACTGTGTAGTGGACACCCAATCTGGTGCGGACCTGTGGCTCTGGCTGAACTGTGTATGACCCGGCCTGTCTGCCCATCCATTCTGGTGTTGAACTGTGGCTCTGTCTGACCATTCTTCTTGTAAGTTCTGATTTGGCTTAGACATCCTTTCTGGTGTAAACCTGTGGCTCTGGCTGACTACCCGCTCCATGTATGACCTGGCTTGTCTGACTACCCACTCTGGTGTTGACCTGGGGCTCTGTGCACTGCGCATCCAGCATACCAAAGCTTCAGTGGATATCCTACCTGGTGCAAACCTGTGGCTCTGGCTGACTACCCACTCCGTGTATGACCCAGCTTGTCTGACTATCCTTTCTGGTGCTGTGTAGGGGGCTCTGTCTGTTTCCTCAGTGTGTTGGTCCCCGCTCCACAGACACCCATCCTAGTGCGGACCTGGGGCTCTATCAGACTCCTAGCTTACTGAATGCAGGCGTGAGTCAGTAGTCTCCTTGGTTGCGTAGATATTGGAGACTTCTTTCCTAGATTGACTGCAGGCTGAGTCAGTGCTAGTCCTTTGGGCATTCTGAATTAACTCGAGGCTCCAGTGGGCTGAGGCCTAGTCTCGGACAGTGTGGTGGATCTATTGGTGGACTGCTATTTCTGATACAGTGCTTGCCTCTTTGATTACCTTCTGTGTGTTATCTGTTTATGTGCGTTACTGTGATTTTTCTAATAAAAGATTGTTTTGCTTTACTTTACTGACTCCTGGTTTATTCCTGGGAACTGTGACACTTGCCTTTGGATTAGATGATTCTACGTCCTGTCTTCCTGTGTATGACCTGACTTGTCTCACTATAGGACTTACCAATGCTTCCAGAGTCTCCTGGTGGCTGCTCTGTTTGTCAGATCTGCTGCATCAGATAGTACACGGCTCATCATTCACCAGTCTGCTGTGTATGAAGAGTCTCGTTCATCTGATCACCAGCTAGCTGATTGCATAGTACTCTATTCATCTGTTTCCCAGCCTGCTGTGTATATAGACTCTCTGTCTCATCTGATCTTCAGCATGCTGCGTGTATATTTCATTTCCAGCCTGATATCCTGCTTGCTGTATGTTTTGGGTCTTTTTTCATCACCAGCCTGCTGAGTTTATTGTGTTCTACTCTTCCGACCTCCTATCTGCTTCATATGATCAACAGATAGCTGAGACTTCTCTAAAGCCATCCTCTATTGTTTCCCTCCCATCCCTTCTTCTGTTTTGGTCACGGGACAGCTTACTTGGAGTGCTATTAGAACATCTACCCAGGCTTTTCTGGACCCAAGGGCAGCTGGAATGTTTATTGACACTTCCTGGGCCAGGTATCATGACATTCTGATGCGCCCTAAAGCCTCACCTCTCCTGATTTCATCTATTGATGGGAGTCCCTCCAAGTCGGTATTTTTTTTCCTTCCAGTCTGTTCCCCTGCAGATGACTATAGATCACCTGCACAAGGAACTCCTTTCCTTTGACATCATCACATCTCCTAACAATCCTATCGTTCTCGGTCTACTTTGGCTGCGGAGTCATAACCATGCCATTCCAGATTCCAGGCAGATCTCCGGGTGGAGCCCTTCTTGTTTTGCCTCTAGCCTTGATAATCCCCATAAACGTTGGTTCCACCACTCTTCCCTCGGAGTTTCTTGTGCTACCTCTGATGTCCTGCTATCTCTCCAGTACCATGAATTTGCAGATGTCTGTTCCAAATCCCAGGCGGTATGCTTCCCTTCACCAACCCTGTGACTGCGCCATAGACCTCTTGTCAAGCATTGTTCCCCCCTGTAGTAAATCATACCTGCTCTTGCCTGCTGAGAATCAAGCTTGGGGGTGGATTACATCCATGAGAATTTATCCAAGGGGTTTATTTGACCATCCAGTTCTCTGGTTGGGGCCAGGTTCTTTTTTGTTTCAAAGAAGGACAGTTCTTTGTGTCCATGTATTAGTTTCCAAGTCCTCAACAGAATAAATGTTAATAACCGATATACACGTATGCTTATTTGTTACGGTTCAGTACACTCAGACACGTTAGGTTTAGGTAAAAACACAGCTTTATTGAAGCACACAATGAATAACGTAACCCTCACGAGTCCAGTATAGCACAAACTGACACAAGACAGGTTACAAGTGGTTACCCACACGGGTCCTGTAAAGTGCAAAACACCCTACTGACACAGGTCAGGTCAAAGATTGAAACAGTGTATGAATGTCCAGTGTTAACCAGTGAAATGCTGGTCGAAACGTAAATCAGATTAAATGTCGCCTGTATGTAGAGGGAGGCAACAAGGGCAGAACTGCAACCACAGGCTCTGGACGCCTGTAAATGAGAGTAATGGTAGACGCCCACCAATGACTACGGACTGGTCAGATCTCGTGCTTAAACGGAGGCCCTACCGGAGCAACCCAGCACCGTGTGCACTTACTACCTGAAAGGGTTAATGGGCTATGTATAAATGGATGGGAACCGGAAGCGCCCAACTGATCAACAGGAGACTTATAGCCCAAGATGCGCAGCCAAACAGAACCGAAGATGTTAGTGGCATCGGAGGCCCCTTCCCCCGAAGGGGTTAATGTCGCTGTGGTCTGGACAACGGTAATCACCGGAGGCGCCCTGCTGAACATACACAGACCAGCGAGTGCAACACGGAGTGGAAGCAGCGAGACTCTGACCACTGGTCTATTATGCGAGCAACCGGAACACAGAATTAGAACCAGCAAGCCGGAACGGAACCCAACTGGTGGGCAAACAGGAGTAACACGGATGAGCCACTGGAACAGCAGAAACAGGAACCACACCAAGAAGAGTCGGTAGACAGTGCAGGAATGTCAGCCAGGCCAAGTCAGTACACGGAGCAGGATCCTCAGACGATCTGGTTCGGTACACGGAGCAGGGTCATCAATCTCGCTGGGTCGGTACACGGAGCAGGAACGTCAGCCAGGCCGGGTCAGAACAGGAAGCAGGAACTTCAGCAAATCCGAATCGGTACACAGAATCAGGAACGAGACAATAGCGTGGTCAGGCAGTCCGGGGTCATACACTGGATCAGAATAACAACAACCAGTGCCAGGCATCAGGTACACCACGAAAGGGCACTAGCTGTGTGACAGCCTAGGGTATAAAAAGGCTTGTCACTAGGAGGAGCAGAACAGAGCAGCCAATGGAAAGGCAGTATCAGCGAGATGGACAGAATGTCACCCAGATCACGGGCGCCGTGATATTATTGCAAAATTGTTTTAGTTACTTCATGGGGCTACAGTTTGGATCTGTGGGGAGAATATAACCTTGTCCACCTGAAGGAAGGCAATGAATGGGAGATGGCATTCAACACTAAATATGGACATTATTGATACATGATGATGCCATTTAGCTTATGTAATGCTCCTGTCGTGTTCCAAAGTTTTATGAATGACATATTCTGGGATCTGCTGTCCACCTCTGTTATGATCTATTTAGATGACATCCTGATATTTTCCCCTAACCTTCCACTCCATAGGGTCCATGTCCATACTGTGCTGCAGCGACTTCAGGACAACAGTGTCTTTGTCAAATTTGACAAATGCAAATTTGAGCATCCCTGTCTCTTATTCTTGGGGTACTTAATTTCTATTTCTGGCCTGGAGATGGATCTGGACAAAGTCAAGGCTGTTGACCAATGGCCATTGCCCCTCAATGTCAGATCCAAACAGCGATTCAATGGCTTTGCTAATTATTACAGAAAACGTATTCAGGACTTCTCGAAAATGACTGCGCAGATCACTACCCTTACTAAAACGGATGCTAATTCCCGGTTGTGACCCAGGGGGGCGCTGACTGCCTTCAACTCCCTGAAAGCTCGTCAGACCCGATTCCCTGTTTTCCTGATTGCAGGCTGCCTTTCACCCTGGAGAGAAGGTCTGGTTGTCCACCAGGCACCTTTCTATTCATCAACCTGCCTCTAAATTTCACACCCATTTTGCAGGACACTTTACTGTCCTGAAGTATATCACTCTGGTCACAGTTTCTTTGAGATTGCCTCCATCCTGTAAGATTGCAAATTCTTTTCATGTCTTATTATTGAAGCCTGTAGTGGGAAGTCATTTTTCCTCTTGATCTTATCCTCCCCTTCCTGTTCTTGGACACAGGATACGACTTCAGTATTTAGATGAATGGAAGAGCTATGACCCCGAAGACGGATCTTGGGTCTTGGCCTCTGATGTTCACACACCCTGGCTGGTGAGAGGTTTTTCATCTTAAATCCCCTACTAATCCTGGTCCCCTGGAGGACTCTCATTGGACGGGAGGGTTGTAACATGCCCACCAACTCCCATTGGCCTCTGGGTGTTTATATTCTGGTGCAAGACTTAGGCTGCAGCCCAGTTATCTAGCTCGTCTTGTGCTGTTGCTCCTGACCTGACCAGTGTTTTCGATGGGGTTGCCTTACCTTCCATTTGTTACCTTCCATTTGTCCATCAACTTTGTGTATCTGCTGCCTGACCCTCTGTGTACAACCCAGCTTTGTCTGACCTTTGACTTGGTGAATCTGCTGCTTGTCTTCATGTGATTCGACCCGGCTCTGTCTGGCTTTCCGTCTGCCTTATGACTTGGTATTTTCTCTGCCTGACCTCCCGTGGACGACCCGGCTTGTCTGACTATCCAACTGTCCTTTGATTAGGTGATTCCATAGCCTATCTTCTGGTGTATGACCCGGTTTGTCGGACTATCCTACTACACTGCTCTTCCAGAGTCTCCAGGTGGATGCTCTGTTTGACAGATCTACTGCATCACCGAGTGCACAGCTCATCCTCCGTGACTGCTGTGTATGAAGAGTCTTGTTCATCTGATCACCAGCTAGTTGATCTCTGATAGCGGATATTCATCGCTGATAACTGATATTCATCTGATACCCTCATATGTGTATATAAATTCTCTGTCTCATATGATTTTCAGCCTACTGAGTCTATAGTACATTTCCAGTTCTTTCGCATCTGATCACTGGTCTGCTGAGTTTATTGTGCTCTACTCTGCCAACCTCTAGTCTACCCCTTCTGATCAGCAGATAGCTGAGACTTCCCTTGTGAGTGTGACG
This sequence comes from Rhinophrynus dorsalis, assembly GCA_037306005.1. Classification (NCBI taxonomy): domain Eukaryota; kingdom Metazoa; phylum Chordata; class Amphibia; order Anura; family Rhinophrynidae; genus Rhinophrynus; species Rhinophrynus dorsalis. The sequence continues at coordinate 59,000,478 of CM074728.1, forward strand.
ATATATTTATGGATCATGGGAGTATCCACACTGGTCTGGCCCCTGGCTCAACCATGGGTGGGATATCTGTATTTGCGGCCAGCACCTTTAACTTTGGCTACGGCCACAGCAAGGATACTCCCAAGTCCATCTACGATCCCAAGCATTGCTCTTAAACCAGTGCTCCCTAGCATCACGTTAACCTCGCACTTTTAAGGGAGTTGTTCACGATTATTTTCCTGACAGAACTCTGGAACAAAGGCACAAAGGCAACATTCCTAGGAGCCATTAGGGTTACCTGTCCAGAGTAAGGTAAGTGGAGGTTATTAGAATGTGTTACTTATCCTTCAATATGTCTCACTATTAATTGGCATTGTTATGTATGTTTTAATGCATACAAGAAGGCAAACTTAACACCTTGGATGATAGAGACACCCCCAGCATCTGAGAGGTTAATTGTTGAAATCTTGAATACTGTCTTTGCATCATAAGGGTTAAATCCAAACAATGTAATCAAGAAGAAATTAAGCAATTTGGGAGCAAACCAGCTGCAACATAAGGGGAAAATGAAAATTGCATAAACTCAACCACTTTTAATCCTCAAGGTGCTGGATACCCATTCAGCATTCAATGGGTTAAATCCAAGAGGCTTTTATACGGGTTTCCAAATACATTCTTTTCTAAATCATTGGAGTCCTCTATAGGTTTCAAGGTGTTAAAGGGATAGTAATGTTTCACAATAAAAACATCTCCAATTAATCATCATAGTATTTGGGCCATGGAGAGTGTTATTTCAGTACTGTTACAGTTGTAGTATTAAATGATACAATATCCCCCTCCTGCCCCTTTTACTGATGTAACACTGCTCACCTCACAACAGAAAGGTGGTGTCCAGATGGCTTGCAGAGAGGGACAATCTTCAATTAGCATAAGGGAAAAACCCTGAAAAACATGTCAAGGGGGGCAGGGTTTTCATTGTTCTCACAGTAATAAGATTGTCCCTTGCTGTGACCTGTCTGGTCTATGGACTGCATTCTACATCTGAGGGGAGGTGGCTTACACTAGGTAAAAGGGGCAGGGAGAGGGATACTTTATCATTGAATTACTCTTGAACTACAACTCTGACAGTATTGAAATATCACTCACCATGGCCCAGATACTATGAACATTAATTGGAGCTGCTGTTTTTGAAACATTACTATCCCTTTAAATCTCTTATAAATATTCTCCATATTTCTGTTGATTTACTTAATCCCTGTGGTGCAGCTGATTTGCTACGTTCCTTCAAGTGATTAAAGAACACTAATTAAAATGTAAAACATATAAAAGAACACGTCGTTAGTTTCACAGGTAATATGGCAGCGCGGCTGTGCTGCATATAGCAGATGAACAGCACAGAAAAGCTTAGGGAAATGTGTATATGTCATTCACTTATGTCAAATGACAGTACTACGTCGTTATGTCGTGCGCACATGGAGATCGTGCAAGCTGCATCAAACAGGAGCTGACCTAAGGACGCTGAGGGAAGTGCGAGATATCTAGAGAAAAAAAACGTCTGAGAAATCTCAGATTTGGTTGGTCCCCAGCAAAGTTAATTTAGCCTGTGCAGGTTCTACCTGCAGTTACTATGGTTACAGTCTGGGACAGATGCCAAGATGAATATTGTTGCTCTTATTGATACATTGTTTTCATGCTGTGTCAAGTGGTAGATATACTGAAACTCTGGGACTTATTCAGCAAGAATAAGCGATTCTGAAGAAAACCAACTGCACGGGGCAGGGGGGGGGTTAACATTTTTCAAACTCCCACTGACTTAAATGGGGTATTAACCCCTTCAATGTTAAAGAGGTCTCCAAACCATGTATTGCATTGTGAAAAATAATAATTTGTCCCATAGAATAAGGTTGGTTTGCTCCAGAATGTAATCCTTTTAGCAGGGGTCTCCAAACTTTCCTTTAACAGGAGCTACTTTTAATCAATGAAAAATGTACTGAGCTACTATAAGACATATTACAAATAAATGAATTTATAGCTGTACATACTAAACCATCTCCAAAGCTGTACTTACAGGCTCGTCATTTCTTCCCACACATTCTAATAACAAAGTGCTCCACCGAAAAAAGTTCTAAGTGATAAAATCCCATTACAAGATGTATAATTTTTAGCAGAATAAATACATGGTCACAGTAACAGTAAATTGAGTTGAAAAAAGACACAAGTCAATAAGGTTCAACCTCTGCCTCTTTACAACACAGAAAAATGAGAATTATATAAGCCTTCCTGCCTCCATAATGCGTATTAGTCTATGTCCTTGAACTTCCTGTTTTACCTACTAAGTATAAGCCTGTATGTTCCCTCTTGCTAGAAATGCATCTAATCTTCTATTAAATGTATCCATTCTATCTGCCGTTACTGCTGTTCTTGACAAAGAATTCCACAATTCACAACAGAAGACAACACCTGTGGCTTTCCTGTGAGCCACAGATTGTCTGATTGATAATACCTTCCCATCCTTAAAGGGATAGTAATGCTTCGTTTTATCTTTATTTTATTTTGTAGGCATTAAAAAAACACGAAGAACGATATAAGTCTTATTTCTCAAACCTTTATGGTTTGAGAGATATTCACAAGCAAACTTTCCCCCTCCAGCCCCTTTTACCTAGTGTAAGCCATCTCTTCTCAGATGTGGAATGCAGTCCACAGACCAGACAGATAACAGCAGGGGACAATCTTCTTCCTATGAAAACTATGAAAGCACTGCCCCCCTTGACAAGTTTTTCAGGTATTTCCTTTATCTTAATTGAAGATTGTCCCTCTCTGCAGTATACCTGGGCACTTCCCTTCTGCTGTGGCTGAGCAGTGTTACATCGGTAAAAGGGGCAGGAGAGGAATACTTTGTCATTGAATTACTTCTGAACTACAACTCTGACAGAATTGAAATAACACTCTCCAAAGTCCAAATACTATGATGATTAATTAGAGCTGCTTTTATTATGAAACATTACTATCCCTTTAACAACACTGTCCCATATTAATATATATGTTCAAAGTTATTGGAGTGGTTAATGAAACCTTTGAGTACCAGAGAGGTATACAATGCATTGGATACCTTTCTGACACTCAAAGGGTTAAATCATCTACTGAATATAAGAGAAACCTGGCAACTTTTGTTGCAGTGGGTGAGTGAATATGGAGTCACTGTATTCTTACCATCTTTGTCATCTCATATTTCCAACAACACTTACTATATAAGTTGTCTTTACACCGCAAGCTGCATACTCTAAGCAGCTATTATGGTAGTGGGGCAGGAGAACCACAATAGTCCTCTGTCTGCATTACTATAAGCTCTCTGACCACTGCTGGACTGGAGAGCTCTTTGGCTACCAGTAGCTCGCAAGCTACTTGCTGGAGACCCCTGCTCTTTAGCTTGATGAAAAATATATATATTTTTTTCCTTTAAACTTAATATGTATACAGATGACATTAATAAGACTACACAGAGAACCAGAAGGGGAACAAATCACATTAAAATATAGAGGTTATTTACCTTTAGATTGTAATGGGCTCGCCTTTACCATAAAACCTGTGTAATAATGCAACCGGTATATTGCAAACGGGGAATTCAGATCCACCCCGATTCGGACAACATTCCTCCAAGTTAACCAAAAAAATAAAAATAGAAATTCCACTGGATTAATTATAAAAACAGAGGTAATAAAAATAAGGATGTGTATGTACCAATTCAATAATTGGCAAAAAGGTCAAGGCTCTAAGGCCCTTTCCTCAGGACCCAGAAACGTTAAGGCAATAAGAATTACAACAACATCTGCACTTACAAAAACATAATAAAAAAGTAATGTGTAAATAATCATAGCTTGTAGCTTTACCATCGATTGGACATCTACATCCTGGTATCTTTAAGGGAGCAGCCGCCAGTCAGAATCCATCATTTACCATCGAATGGACATTTGGTGTATTACACTAGGAGCACCCCTTTTCATTTTCCATATTAATAAGAATAGCATGCTGAGGGCCCTATGTGCAGAAGTAAATATGTGCAATTCAGGAGCAAACTAAGTGCATTAGAGAGGGGAAATAGAGCCCCCAAATTCCCATGGATTTAAATGGGGCTTTTAACCCCTTGAATGCCAATGTAGTGCGTACATTCTCAAACCTTCTTTACTTAGCGTCCTCGGTTCAGCAAAAAAAAAAAAAAAAGTGGTTATTAGTGTTGAAGTATTTAGTGTACTTTTTCGGAGATAACACCACTTTTTATATTGCTTAAAGTAGTGGTTCTCAACCTGTGGGTCGGGACCCCTTTGGGGGTCGAATGACGATTTGCCAGGGGTCGCCTAAAACCATCAGATATTTATATTTCGATTCATAACAGTAGAAAAATTACAGCAATGAAGGGGCAACAAAAATAATTTTACTGTTAGGGGTGTCCACAACTTGGGAAATTTTATCAAAGGGTCATAGCACTAGGATGGTTGAGAACCGCTGGCTTAAAGGGATAGTAATGTTTCATAATAAAAGCAGCTCTAATTAATCATCATAGTATTTGGACTTTGGAGAATGTTATTTCAATTCTGTCAGAGATGTAGTTCAAGAGTAATTCAATGACAAAGTATCCCCCTCCCGCCCCTTTTACTGATGTAACACTGCTCAGTCAGATCAGAAGGGAGGTGCCCAAGTAGACTGCAGAGAGGGACAATCTTCAATTAAGATAAGGGAAAAACCTGAAAAGCTTTTCAAGGGGGGCAGGGCTTTCATTGTTTTCATAGGAAGAAGATTGTCCCCTGCTGTTATCTGCCTGGTCTATGGACTGGATTCCACATCAGAGAAGAGATGGCTTACACTAGGTAAAAGGGGCGGGAGGGGGAACTTTGCTTGTGAATATCTCTCAAACCATAAAGGTTTGAGAGATAAGACTTATATCGTTCTTCATGTTTTTTAATGCCTACAAAATCAAATAAAGATAAAATGAAGTATTACTATCCCTTTACGACAGTGAAAATTTACTTTAAGGAAAAAAGACAGGTCATCTGTAAGGTCAAAACTAATCAGTATGAAATCCAGTTTTGATACCAAAAATGACAATTAAAAGATGTTGATGTTAAAATGTACATATTAACACCTTAGTTACATTTATCCATCCTCTTATTTTCTGATTGTTTATATCAGATAGAACGGCGCAAATACTGACAATTTTTGAGTCAGCATATTACAGTCTAAAAAAAGGGCAGCAAAAATTGAAATTTAGTTTAGATCAGGATTTATAAAAAGCCTTTTTTTTTAACATAGAGCCATTAGAGTCCCCGGTTTAAAGTGCTAATTACATACATGTGAGACCTAATTAAAACAGAATTGTACTGTATGAAATGTTATAAACCTCCATACATCCACTGGTAATCAAAGAACAACACACAAGAATGGTCACCCTTGCCTTGTTCCTCTATACTCCATAAATTGTATTTGTTCTGTGCATACTTTGCCCTTCTTCAGGAAAACCACTGAGTTCAACTGCATTCTATTAACTATACAGTTATCAACATGATATAATGAACTTTCAGTCAACGTTATGCTCTCTCAAAGATATAAATCACCTTGGAGGACCTAAAGAAACTATTAAAGGGATAGTAATGTTTCATAATAAAAGCAGCTCTAATTAATAATCATAGTATTTGGACCATAGAGATTGTTATTTCAATTCTGTCAGAGTTGTAGATCAAGAGTAATTCAATGATAAAGTATCCCCCTCCCACCCCTTTTACTGATGTAACACTGTTCAGCCAGATCAGAAGGGAGGTGCCCAGGTAGACTGCAGAGAGGGACAATCTTCAATTAAGATGAGGGAAAAACCTGAAAAACTTGTCAAGGGGGCAGGGCTTTCATTGTTCTCATAGGAAGAAGATTGTCCACTGCTGTTATCTGTCTGGTCTTACAATTAGATTCCCCATCTGAGAAGAGATGGCTTACACTAGGTAAAAGGGGCGGGAGGGGAAACTTTACTTGTGAATATCTCTTAATCCATAAAGGTTTGAGAGATAAGACTTATATCATTCTTCATATTTTTTAATGTCTGCAAAATAAAATAAAGGTAAAACGAAGTATTACTATCCCTTTAAACTGGTAAAAACTATTTAAAAATACTACTCAATATCATATGAAATTAATTTTATAATGTATGTATGTGTGAGTGTGGGTGTGCACATATGTATTGCTTGTGCTACTGTTCAGCATTTTGAGGGAAGCAATTTCCTTTGTGCTCCCCATTTCCTGCTGCATTTTACACAGTAATCTACATCCTTCTTTCCAGGAAGTAATGAGATGTGCACAGGGAAATTCCTTCCCTGAGCATGCTGGAAAGAAAACACTGTATGTAGTGTGTATGTAGTGTGAAGATAAAGAAACTGAAATACTTTTTTTCCCATATAAGACTAAATTGTGTTACAGCTTTATTGTTCTTTTCAAGAGCAAAAGCCTGAGAGATGTTTTCATTTATTTCCATGGGGAACGCATTCCACAGAATCCTCGAAGATCGATCCTATTTGTACATTTTATTTCTCTAATGGACTGGGTAAGGCATGACTGAAATAGCATATGAGAATAATATGTCACTTAGGAGTGTTGAAAATTATAGGGGAAGATCTGTAGCGGTGATGCTTTTATCATCCACAAAACAAATTAAATATTCTTCTGGTATAATTGTCAAATGCAAGAAGCTGTACTTAAAAAAAAAAAAAAATACCGTAAATGTGCTGTTTACTTGTCATAAACATATTTTTTTTTTACAAACCAGCTTAATGTTTTTGTTGTTGCTTTAAATGAACCGTATTCCTCTGCCATGTTGCTGCAAATGAACCGTATTGCTTTGCTACTTAGAGGGTACATTTTTTGCCCAGTCAGGTATCCATTTCTGGAGTCCAATAAAGGATGAGGAAGGAACACAAATCTGCTGTTATTAATTTGACCAGGGCCACATTTTCAACAGAGGCTGCCCTAGGCAAGTCAGACTTAACCACACACCAACCCATTCCCTGACCCCAGCCACAGCCACACCATCTATACTCTGGCATACAAAATACCCTTAGCCTATAACACATAAACATGAAAAAGCTTGAAAGGTTTCCAGTGCATTGATAATACCTCCCAACATTTCAAATTGCCAAAGAGGAACACTTGTGTTTTAGGGGGTGTTTCTGGAGGCGTGGCCGGGGGGGGGGGCGTGGCATTACCAGTAATTTTAAGCTATTTCATGACCTATTGTCACCTCCTTGTGTAACTTAATAAAGTATTTTATTTAACCACACTAATTTATAAACATATACTTACATTTAACCAAACAATAATGTGAGTTTTATTGCTGTAGAGCAATATTAAACACTTATATACACACCACACAGTCTGATCTCCTAAAAGGAGGAATATCAAGGTGGGAAAGAGGGACAGAGGGATTTAGGTCTAAAAGAGGGACTGTCCCTCCTAAAGAGGGACACTTGGGAGGTATGCATTGATTCACAATGTGTTGGTATACCTGGGAACCTTTTGTCCCAAGCCTCTGGAAGTCCACTAAGGTGTAAGAGTGTCCAAAAGAAGCAATATGTGTAAAACTGGACAGGGCTTGGTTAGGGTGGGTGGGATTGGGAGAAGATGTTTGCCCATAAAACGGGAAGAACAGGGCAGAGAGTGACTGAACTTGCAGTGAAGTGGGCGGAATTTGAAGGGAACGCATTGAGCTCTAAGATGCAGCCTTTGTCTCCGGAGATCCAGTAATTAAAGGGATAGTAATATTTCACAAAAACAGCAGCTCCAATTAATCTTCATAGTATTTGGGCCATGGAGAGTGTTATTTCAATACTGTCAGAGTTGTAGTTCAAGAGTAATTGAAGGATAAAGTATCCCCCTCCTGCCCCTTTTACCTAGTGTGACCCACCTGGGACCAGACAGATCACAGCAAGGGACAATCTTCTTATGGACAGCTAGAAACCTCCATAGGAAGCTGTAGCAACAGCACCACTGTAAATCTTAGGCCATGGAGGTGTACTGCTCCCAAGAAGTTCAAGTCTGAATTGTAACAACTTTTGAATACAATATCTCTCAGCAATGGCAGTTTCATTGTTTTTAATCAGCAGGTTAAACAATGCAATATATAGTTTTTCAAAATAAAGTTGTACTATCCCTTTAAACAAAGAACTCTGCATCTCCTATAGTGGATCACGGATGCGCACACCTGTGTTTTGCGGATGCAGTAATCTGTGACCCCCTCACTCCAGATGCAGTGCACCCCGTCGCTGGGATTCCTAATCCCTCCTAAAGAAGGGGAAGGAAAACACAGCTGTAGATGCAGGCTGCTACGCTTGGGTGGCGGATCCCTCATTCCATCATTCAGTCCAAACACTCTTTCCTAAAAGTTCAGATCCCTTCATGAGAAAAAAAAACATTTTGGACAGAAAATATGTTTTAACCATTATACCTCAAGATGGGTCAGCAAATGGTTATGCCAGTCTGACAGAAATATTGTTAAACAATTAAGAAAATCCCCTTAAAGCGGACCTGACACTTTAAGATAAGGCTAATTAGTTTTAACCCTTTAAAGAAGAAGTAGGAACACTAAGGTCAGATAATTTTAATGACCCTATTAACTGTGCCCTTTGTTCAAGAGAGAACATGTTCAGCCACCCCTGAATGTCTTTCCCATGCAGCCAGACATGACAGTTGTTAGCAGGATGACAGGACCTCAAACTCCACCCACTCGTAATCTTAATGCTTTAAGGACAAGTGGGTACGCAACACATTGTGAAGCAATGCGTTTGAACGGTCAGGCACTCTGCAAGCTTCAGATTAAAAGACTGCCAGCAACTGTCATGTCTGCCTCCATAGATCTGATATGCAGGACTGACTGATGATGTTATCTATTGAACAAAGGCACAAGGGCAAAATTAATGCGGGCCATTATGATTTTCTGGTCATAGTAAGGTAAGCAGGGGGTTATTTATAGGAGGCGTGTTATCACTTTTATCCATTTTACTTGAAATGACTGTACCAGTCTGGCACTGCAATTTTTACATAACCAAGAAAACCCACTTAAAGGTAAATTCAGATAATTTTAAAGGGATAGTAATACTTAACTATAATACATCTTGTAGCCCTTAAAAAAACAAATGAAATGCCCCCAGTGCCATCTCTCAGACCTTTATGTCTTGAGAGATACCCACTTTGAAAGTTCCCCCCTCCCTGACATCAGCGCTCTAGCTGACTGCAGGGGGATCCAGTCCCAGGACCGGTGGAGGCTCTTCAGCAGAGCCGAGATCACGTTAATGAAAAAGAAATCCTTCACTGGAACGGTCTTCTACATGTGGTCGTTCGCAAGCACATGTATTAGACTGTTTCAGTGAAGGATTTCTTCTTCAATAAAGCGATCTCGGCTCTGCTGAAGAGCCTCCACCGGTCCTGGGACTGGATCCCCCCGCCAGTCCCGGGACTGGATTCCCCTGCAGTCAGCTAGAGCACTGACATCAGGGGAGGGGGGAACTTTGAAAGTGGATATCTCTCAAGCCATAAAGGTTTGAGAGATAGCACTGGGGGCATTTAATTTGTTTTTTTAAGGGCTACACAATGCATAGTTAAATTTAAGTATTACTATCCCTTTAACCTTTAAGGACCCCTGGTTCTTAAAGGGTTATAGAGGATTACTGCCCATATCTATGTCATAAATGCCATTTGTTTGCAATATAACTAGTTTTTTTAGGAATTAGTCTTTATTTACTGGTGGCACAGACTGGCATTTTATGCTAATTAGGTTTATGTCAGGCCAATATTACCACACACTCGTCTATGAATTAATCTAAGCAGAGCTCACACTCCGGGGTTGTGTCTGATAGCACAGAGAGAGGTAGGTTTGTCCTGGAACTTAATTAATTTGCATATTGTACAGGAAATTAGCATAAAATGCCACACTGCTCCACAAACACATACAGGTTAATGTCTCAAATGCTGTTTATTTTACAGAAAAAAAGCAGTGGCTAGTATAAACATATAAGCATAATTTAATTCTCCTAACTAACCTTTACATTGACCAGTCCATTTTAAAGAAACACGAACACCTAAAGATAATCTGGGTGTATAGACATTTGAATACCCAATTCACTATTTGTTTCCTGAGGCCTAAAATCTCTGTGGGGGCTCCCATTTCTACTTTTCCTAGGTCTCTCATTACCAGACCACTTTTGATAGGGTGTCTAGGAAGCGATTGTTCTGTATTGTCTTTGACCTTCTGAGTGTCTGAGGGGTGCGCAACGCATTGCAAAGGGTTAAGTGGACTGAGACAAGGTAACAACCTTTCTTAACAGCAAAAAAGTGGATGCTAATATCAATACAGAAACAGTGTTTTCTCAAACAGTCAGAATGTGTCTATATATGTGTCTATAGCTAAAAATGCAAGATTAGGATTAGATTTTTAGGGATCTAACCAGAAAAAAACAAACAAACAAAAAACTTCATTTTACAGTTACAATAAGCACATATTTAAATTACATAACCCAATTTTATTTTTAGATGTTAGCACCCCTTTAATATATCCGTTATATATGAAATGTGGTTGTGTATTCAATGCATATGATAAAGAGGCTGTAGGCACAACAATACACCAGAAAAGGAAGACTTTTTCACTGATTGCCTCTGCTTCTTGATAGTATACAGCAGTGGTTCTTGATCCGTTTTAGCTCAAGGCACCCCTAACATCTGGAATTTTCCCGGGCACACCTAGGATTTTGTAGGTAATTTCACAAGGTCTTAAAGGGATAGTAATGTCTATGTTGCAGCTCTGAGTCTTCTATATGGTTCTTATAACAAGTAGCACTATGTTTAATTACTTACAGTTCTGTAGTTCAAAAGATATTCAAGCTGAAAGGATCCCCCTCCTGCCCCTTCTGGCTGCCTCCCCTTAGAGCTGCAATCTGGTCATGGGACCGGACGGATGCAGCGAGGGACAATCTTCACACAGTAAGTATAAGGAAAACCCTGTTCCCCCCATGACGAAGGAGGGCAGGATTTCCCTTTTGTTTACTGAAGATTGTCCCTCACCGCGCTCCATCCGGTCCATCGGAATGTAGGGAAAGGGGCGGGAGGGGGATCCTTTCAGCTTGAATAACTTTGAACTACAGAACTGTAAGTAATTAAACATAGTGCTAAGTGTAATAAAAACCACGTTGATGACTTGGAGCTCCACTTTAATATAGACATATCTATCCCTTTAACCCTTTGAGTGCCAGAGGAGTATACAACACATTGCTTTGCAATGCGTTTCGTACCCCTCTGGCACTCAAAGGGTTAATAAAGGGTGCAATACATACATTTCTAGTTAGTCACAGTCAGAATGACAACATGGAGCATGTTGTGCAAAATACTTTCCATAAATATACATTAGAAGCTTAACTTTTAACATTTTTGTCAAAGCCTTCCTCATAGGAGAAAGTGGGACGCCCTGAGCTGATGCTCGTGATATACCAAATTGCCACGGCACAATGATTTGGAACCACTGGTATAAGTGGAAAAACAATGAGCAGGGTAACAGTCACTCGCAGTCTGTCCTCAACTTGCCGCCAGGGCCGGATTTATAAATAGGCAGAGTAGGCATCTGCCTATAGGCGCACCCCACAGAGGGGCGCCTGTCAGAATAGTTGAGATCGGGTTTTTTTTTTATTGATTATTGTACAGGTATATCTATACTCAAGTGATTTCTGACGCCCTCATCATGTAGTGCTGATAAGTGTCGGTCAGAGGCTCCAGCATTTACTTGTTTCCGTGTGGGGCGGATTGGTGGTTGCACATTGAAGCTCACTGTGTTCTGTCACGGCGGTGGAAGCCAACCGCTGGTCAGATTTGTGAAACTATCAGGCAGAGCAGCAGGCAAGAAAGAGTGAGTGCACCGCACAGAGAGGGAAAGGATAATCAGTGGGGGTGGGGGAGCACGGAGAAGGGCAGGATTTACCTCAAAACTTTGTGCAATTTTTATGTGGGGGTGGGACGCTTCAGATTTCTGCGCCTACAGGCTCCTGAGGTATAAATCCTGCCCTGCTTGCCGCAAGCAACATAAAGAGGCGAATACGCTGTGTAATTAGCTTAGTAAATGGCATTAGGCAGACGTGGCATGAAACATGGGTTTTATTGCCTGTTTAGTGCAGAATCCTAAAATTCATAATCATTTAAAAAAGAAGCTTTTAACCCCTTGAGTGCTAAATAGGACTCCGACACATTGCTTCACAATTTGATGGTGACCTCTATAGCACATAAGCGCTTCAAAGACCCATTTCAATCAATATGAATTTAGGGGATTTATGATTTCTGTTCTTTGGTGGAAATGGTTTTCCCCAGAATGGCGTTGCTCCTCATTTAACTCTTTGAGCGCCGGGTCGGTACACAATGCATTGCAAAGCAATGCATTGTGTACCGGTCTGGCACTCAAAGGGTTAAACATAAGGACCTCTCAGTTAAATTGCTGGAAATCCCTGGCTGAGGGATGGGCTACCCTTTTAGTGAACTGCCCTAAAAAAAATGATAAAATCCTGTTCTCGCTCCAGCTGTCAGACAGAGAGACGAAGGCGATGATGAATCCCCCTATGGCTCGCCATATTTTAAAGGGCGGAAGAGCACAGGCCTCACTCTGAGCCTACAAACTCCCCAGCTCGTGTGGCCAGACAAATAACAAAGGAATTGAAGAGGTGAAAAAAAATTTGCAAAAGCATTATATTTGATTTGAGATGGGACAAAAAGTGACAGCAGCAACTGCTGCCTGTATAAGGAATGGGAGGCCAGCGGTGTCAAGGCTGGGTCAGGCCTGTGGAAGAATGGAGAGGCATTTAATTTACAACCCGATGTGACACCCACTTGCCACCATTTGGCAACTGTCCCCAGCAAAACTGTTGTATTAAAAGAGTACTAAACTTTTATTATGAAAAAACAAATAGAGTGCTTCTTCTGCTCAGCAAAACAAGTATACACCCACTGCTGGCAGTTGTTTTATTCAGAAGTTATTACAGTTCAAGCCGTCAGGAAGTGATGAAGCTGTTATTATCACATTCTGTGGAGAGCTGTAGCCAGAGTTTCACCTCTTCCATAGGATGCCACAGAGTAACTGTCAGGAGACCAGGTGAATTGTATGTGAGGTCTCAGGACACCAGAGGCCACTGTTAAAGAGTTACTTTGTAACAAATAGATCAAGGTTAGTCAACTGCTGGACTGCTAGCTGTTGAGGGCTACAACTCCCATCAGCCAACAGCTAGAAGTCGATCAGTTGACTACCCCTGAAATATGTGATTTTATTATTTTAAATAGGGTTGCCACCCAGCCGGTATTATACCGGCATGCCAGTAAAAAATTGGCTTCTGTCCAATGTTAATTCTATGGAGGGAATGCCATGGCCGGTATTTTTTTTTAATAAAAGGTGGCAACCCTAATTTTAAATAATCCTTTACCAGATATTTAGCTTCATTTATTTGACAGTTAGTGCAAATATAGCAGACACTAGCACATTTCTCTTACAGAAGTAGTTTTTTAGGACAGGTATGGGAGTGTGTGTGTGTGTGGGGGGGGGGCAGCTGGAGAATTTACTGTAGGATCCAGTGTTTTGTAGTTATACCACCAATAAAGCCCTGCCCACTCCATTATAATGACCAAGCTTGTGAAATCTCAATATGTAGAGCGGGAACAGTGACCTAATTAGTGGACTGGATAAGGCTGAGCTGTAGAGATTACAAAACATCATCCACTGAGATTACAGGAAAGGAGGTTTTACTTCCTGCAAAGGAAAATGTACTGAGAGCGGAGAGATGGAAGATACAATGGAAGTATTCAAGAATAGCTTCCTCTCATTTTTAACAAATCATGGTGATAAACAGGGTATTACTGTATAACTACAGGTTTTACATTCAACAGAAAAGTGAAGTAATTTTAAGGCAAACCATATGCACCTTAGTGGAGACACATGAAATCTCCCTAAGTGGAGGGTTTTTTACCTTTAGAAGGCTAGAGAGGTCTTCAGCAATGCGTTGAAGACATCTGTAGTCTTCAAGGGGGTAAAGGCACCACTTAAATCAGTGGGAATTTGGGAGATTTGTATTTGTATTTCTTCCCTATGTTCATACCTGGGAATCTTCTTGTTTCAAGCCTCAGGAGTACCAAGAGGGACTTGGGCTGGAAGCGTCCAAATGAAGCAATTTGTGTAATAAAATGGCCTGGGCTTTATCAGGGAGGAAAGAGAGGATGTGAGGTGGGGTTTGCGCTGATAGTAGACAGGAAGTGGGCAGAATTGAACAGGAAGTGATCAGAACAGGGAACTCAACAAGTCATAGTTCCCAGGTATGTCTATAGGGCTGTTGGTTTGCCCCAGATGTAGGTGTAAACGATGACAGAATTAAAGTAAATTAAATTGCATGTACTGGTTTCTACAAGAAGCAATTTTCCTTCGTGCTCTATATTTACTTCTGTCTCTTTTTATCACGGTTCCCAGGAATAAACCAGGAGTCAGTACGGTAAAGTAAAATAATCTTTTATTAGAATAATACCAGTAATGCACGTAAACAGATAACATACAAAGGGTGATCAAAGAGGCAAGCACTGTATCAGTATTACTGTTGCCACCCAGCTGGTATTTTACCGGAAGGCCAGTAAAAAATTGGCTTCTTTCAAATGTTAAGTCTATGGAGGGAATGCCTTGGCCGGTATTTTTTGGAAGAAAAGGTGGCAACCCTAGAAATAGCAGTCCGCCAATAGATCCACCACACTGTCCGAGACTAGGCCTCAGTCCATTGGAGTCTCAAGGTAATTCGGAAATCCCAAAGGACTAGCACTGACTCAGCCTGCAGTCAGTCTAGGAGTCTGATAGAGCCCCAGGTCCATACTAGGATGGGTGTCTGTGGAGTGGGGACAACACACGGAGGAAACAGACAGAGTCCCCTAGTCAGCACCAGAAAGGATAGTCAGACAAGCCGGGTCATACACGGAGCGGATAGTTAGCCAGAGCCACAGGTATGCACCAAACAGGATATCCACTGAAGCGTTGGTATCCTGGAACGCAGTGGACAGAGTGGGTAGTCAGCCAGAGCCACAGGTTTGCACCAGAAAGGCTGTCTAAGCCAAACTGGAACGCACAAGGAGAATGGTCAGACAGAGCCACAGGTCAACACCAGAATGGATGGACAGACAAGCCAGGTCATACACAGTTCAGGTAGTCAGCCAGAGCCACAGGTCTGCACCAGATTGGGTGTCCACTACACAATGGAAGCAGGCAAAAGAGTAGTCAGACAGAGCCACAGGTCAGCACCAGAATGGATGGTCAGACAAGCCAGGTCATACACAGAGCCCAAGGGAAACAGAACTGTATTGTACAACAACACAAGGGCAACTGAGTCAGGAGTCAGTCTGCCCTTTAAACCCCTCCTCAGGAAGTACATAGGAGGAGCAGCTCAGAGGGAGGAAGTAGGTAGGAGGAGATTACAGGAAGCAAACACATAAAACAGAGGCCTGCTGCATACTTGAAGCCTCGCGCCTGCAAATGAAGCCGAAACCAAGGTAAGCTGTAACACTTTTATAGCCTACTGAAAACTAAGCTGTGTTACTACAATATCACACCTACTTTCATAGCCAATAGACACTGCTAGTCCCACTTCTGGCAATTGTGGCATTATAAAGCTACAGCCCTTGACATACAGGTCCCCATTGGCTTCTCCTCCCCAGAGCTGGTGTTGTGAGCCCCAGAGAGGCAGCTAATGATTCCTAATGGCTGCTATGATGTCACACCCACCTTCATAGCCAATAGGAATGAGAGTCAAACTGTTAGTTCCACCTCTAGGACTTGGTATAGAGGTCCCCCTGGGTTTCTCCTCTTCACAGATGATGTGTGTGCTCCAGGAAGGCAGCTGATGATTATTTTGGGCTGCTCTAATTTTGCATTCAGCTGCATAGCCAAAAGGAAGGAGGCCAACACTGCTAGTCCAATTTCTGACAGTATCATTATTATAAACGTACAGCCCTGAGCGTACAGGTCCCCCCTCCCCCTGGTCTTCTCCCCAGAACTGATGCTGTGCGCTCCTGTAGAGGCAACTAATTATTCCTATTGGCTGCTTTAATGTCAGACCCACTGCGCAGACAAAAGGAATGAGGTTGACCCTGCTAGTCTCACCTCTGATAGTGGCACCAGTATAAACTTACAGCTATACAAATACCCCTGGGCTTTTGCTCCTCAGACCTCATGCTGTGAGTTCCCAAGAGGCAGCTGATGATTCCTATTGGCTGTTGTCATGTCTCACCAACCTGCACAGCCAACAGGAATGAGACTGACACTGGCAGCTTCCAGTTCTTGCAGAATGTGGGACAAGAAGCATGTGGTGGACCTATATAAATAACCACATATGTTTATAATAAAGGCAATTCACTAGTCAATGACTGAGCTTTAGAGAATATTTTATATTTTCATGCTGGTTGATCTTTAGGATGTGGATATTTTGAAATACAACAATATAATTTATGTTATATCAATAGCGTTCTTAAACTACCATAGTGGTGGATATTAGTTAAAGGTGATGTAACAGCTGGTAATAATAACCCTCTTATCATCTTACTATTGCAAGAAAACTGTAATGGCCCCTATGATTTTTGCTCCTCGTGCCTTTGTTCAACAGATCAGTCCTGGATGTCAGATCCATGGAGACGGACATGACAGTTGCTGGCAGTTTATTTCAGACTGAAGCAGGCTGAGTGCATGAGCCTATTTAACACTTTAAGGACCAGAGGAGTGTGTAATGCATAGCAAAGTAATACGTTACACATCCCTTTGGTTATTAACCTCTTAGGGGCCAGATAGTGAAGTTCAACGTGCCTCCCCACGTGACTGATCATGTGTGCCGGCATGCCAAATGAGAGACTGAAAGAGATTGCTCCAGTCTTGGCACAATCAACTTCAGTCCCTGGTATTACTCACAGCGCTCGGTACGTGATGTGCCAGGACCGTCACTGGTCCTTAAGTCCCGGACCAGCGTGACGGTCTGGGTACGTCATCGGACGCGAAGGGGTTAAAGGGTTAAAATTACCCTGTGAAGTGGGCAGAGTTTGTGTCTTGTGGACCTGCTAGTGACGGTCATGTCCTCCTCCATGGGAACGACATCTAGCACAGATTGAGGAGGTTACCCTTTTCTACAAAGGCACAAGTGCAGAATTCGTAGGGTCCATTAGGATTTTTTACCATAATTAACTGGTGGGTCATTTTTAGCAGGTATTTCTTCTCCTTTAACCCTATGAGTACCTCTCTGGCACTCAAACAGTTAACCTGGGACTAGGGTGAAGTACTCATAGCAAATAACAGTTTTCTAATGAGCAAAGGGTCATAAGACTGAAGCAGAAATATGAAGTTGCGTCAACATCATAAGATATTCCATCAAACAAAATAGTATCTGTGACTGGCTTTAAAAAGCTGTCCTAGATCTATATTTGGTCCCGTAACCCTGGTCAAAAGACGCACTGATTCTTGTTCCCTTCAGGGTATACACTGGAACTGACAACTCACTGAAGCTGGTGTACTGAGCAGAACTGGAACCATTTTGGGGCAAAGAAACTGCATGATGATGGACAAATAAAAATCCCCTAATGGTTTTGCATTTTTGTACCTTTTTTAAATAAAGTTTCATGCACTGCATACTGAGACTTCCAGTCCTGTTCATCAACCAGTTCTTTGTCTCCTCTGGGGACTATGGCACTTGCAGACTACAACTTAACCGCGTGTGCTACTGTGTGTATGTTGATTGTGTGTGCTACTGTGTTTGTGTGTGCGTACTACTGTGTTTGTTGATTGTGTGTGTGTATGTGTTGTGTGTGTGTGTGTGTCAGCAGTCATACAAATATGGATATGAAGGTGTAAAGTGTACATAAAAGTTTAGAACATCTGACATAAAATTAAAGGGATAATAATGTTTCACAAAAAAAAGCAGCTCTGATTAATCTTCATAGTATTTGGGCCATGGAGAGTGTTATTTCAATACTGTCAGATTTGTAGTTCAAGAGTAATTGAATGATAAAGTATCCCCACCCACCCCTTTTACTGATGTAACACTGCTCACCTCAGAGCAGCAAGACTGTCCTGATGGATCGCAAAGAGGGACAATCTTCAGTGAGCATAAGGAAAAACCTGAAAAACCTGTCAAGGGGGCAGTGTTTTCATTATGATCACAGTAAGAAGATTGTCCCTTGCTGCGACCTGTCCAGTCAAGTGACCAGGTTCCACATCTGAGGTGGCTTACGCTAGAAAAAAGGGGTGGGAGGGGGATACTTTATCATTTAATTACTCTTGAACTACAACTCTGACAGTATTGAAATATCACTCTCAATGGCTCAAATACTATGAAGATTAATTGGAGCTGCTTTTACTGTGAAAATACTATTCCTTTAACCCCTTAATGACAGGTTTGTTTTTTTTTTCCATTATAGCGAATGACTTCCTGGTCTTACCAGGTAAGTCGTCTGTCACTAAGGGGTTAAGTACGCTAAACAGGTGTAATTCTGGTGCAAACCAGCTGTGCCATAGGGGAGAAATGCAATGGAGACACCTCTAGCTTTCAAGCAGTTAACCCTTAGAGTGCCAGAGGGGTAGCTAAGCAATGCGTTGCATACCTTTCTAGCACTCAATTTAAAAGCCCTATATATATATATATATGCTCACAGACACACGCATGCAAACACACATGCACCAATACACAACTATTTTTATAACACAAACTTTGCTAACATCTGATGTTGATGTAAGCGGACTGTTTTGTGGCATAAGGCAGCCCAAAACTCCCCGCATGTGACGAGATTTGGCAGATCAGATTAAATCCGTAGAACTGTTTTTCTCCCGTCTCACCCATGCCTGTTCCACTGCCCACACAAAACACAGCTCAGCTCACTGATAATTCTGGAATCCTAATTAAGTGCAAAAAACAGATAATCAGCATCCAAATTCTCAGCCAAAACGGTTCCGTCCAGATGATGCCGTTTCTTTGCCAAGTTATTGTGCCACACTAATTCTTATGTTAAATTTAACTTTCAAGTCTACCTGCCAACTTTATATAACAATGTTCAGTAAATTTGCTCCCTCTCCCAAATTTAGGGATAGTCACCAATGGGTAAATGGGGGGGAGGGTATTTAGAAAAGATTTGTACAACATCAGAAATGACTCACTGTGAAAGACTCATGCCAACTTATTGCAAGTTATAACCTCATTAAAGGAGAAATAAACTATATTTTATGAAAAAAAATGTTAGATGACTTTCCTGTTGAGCAGACCAAGATTAGTCACATGCTGGAAGATGTTTCAGTCAAAAATGATTACAGCTCAAGATGGTAAAAAAAACTGAACTGTTAGCAAGAGCAAACGAAAAAAGAAAAAGAACTGAGTTCAAGAAAAAGTGCAGCCTTTCATGTGAGCCCCATTCGCATTCCTCACTTTAATGCTAATACAGAGTTGTATGGATCTACCACTGCATCTCCACTGCTGTTAGTCTACAACTCCAGTGGCTGTATTTCTGGGTGTGAACTACAGAGTATAATTGTATCAGATTAAACAAGGGCATGCACAGGAAATAATGTAAAGTTATACCATTCCCTCTGTCTTGCTTCACCCTTTAAGGTCCAGAGGGGTACAACACTCTGGTCCTTAAAAGGTTAACACATGGCATTAAAAGGATAGTAAAGTTTAATGTTCACTTTCTTTAATATTGTAGGCATTAATAAAAGAATTACAATAATGCAAGTCCTGTCTCTCAAACCTTTATAGTTTGAGAGATATAACCGCCTAAAGTTCCCCCCCTACAGGCCATTTTAGAGAAGTCTGCCATCTAACTGCCAGCAGGAGATTCCGGTCCTGGCACCAGACGGCAGCTCTTCAGCAGAGCCGGAATAGTGCAGACTAGAAATAAATACATCATTTGAATGGTCTACAAAGTGTGCTTACAAGCCAGACACACTTTGTAGACTGTTCCAATTAAGTATTTATTTCCAGATACCTCTATTTCTGCTCTGCTGAAGAGCCGCCATCTGGTCCCGGGACTGGAATCTCCTGCTGTCAGCTTAAGCACTGACTTCTCTGAAAAGGCCTGGGGGGGGACTTTTGGAGGTTATATCTCTCAAACCATAAATATTTCATTAATGTAATTCTTTTATTAATACCTACAATATTAAAGAAAGTGAAAATTAAACATTACTATCCCTTTAAAGAAAATATAGAGGAAAGGAACACTGCAGAACACCCTTAAACTGCCTAAAGGCCATCTTCTTGCTGTAATAATTGTGTAGGAGAAAACAGCTTCCCAGCAGAGGTGGTAGGGACTAATACTGTAGGGAATTCATAAATTCCTGTGACAGACATAAACCTGTCCTGAAAAGTATATGTGTATTTTATCTAGAAAGAAAAATGTGCAGACTGGATGGGCCGATTGATTCTTATCTGTTGTCAAAATCTATTCTTCCATGTTTCTATTTTTCACAGTAAGTAGCTTAGTCATTTTAGGCAGAAGCAGCAGGGCTAGAAAATTGTTTCCAGACGTTATTTTTGCATGAAATCATATCTGTATGCCCCCCCACACACACACACACACACACTGAAGCAACTGTAGCCTCACAGAATATGTGAATGCATTATTACCATACCTGGGAACTCTCAGGGTTTGACCCTGAGACTCAGGGTTTTGGCCCAAATCTCAGGGTCTCAGGGTGAAGAGCCAAAATCTCAGGGTGAGAGAGTTCAGTGCCACTTGTTACATAGTCTGTTCCAGTGAAATGCTTCTTTAGTCACTAAATTGGTGCCACTTGTACCAGAAAGACAGAGGGAGAAGTCCTGCTTGATTTGTGTTTGTTCATGCAGTGATATCTGTAAGTTGTTGTGTATTAATGGCTCATTGAATGCTGATTGGAGCGACTCTCGATTACAGCGATCACGGATATATCATGTATAATCTATATTATGGGAGATTTAAGGGTTAATATTTATGCAATCTCAGGGTCAGCTCATTTTGAAAGTTCCCAGGTATGAATATTACCCCAGGGGCAAAGTTATTTCATGACAACGCTGCTGGCTCCACCTGGTTGGTTTCTGTTTTAAAAACCACAATTTATTGATATTCTAAATATGTTTAAAACAATCAGTTATGGATCACTATTCTTTGGAACATAAGGCTCAAATTGACCTTAGTATAATTAAAGGGATAGTAAAGTCCAATTTTTATTAAACTCTGATAGTGTAGCTATTACAATAATAAACTAAGTGATAAAAGTTTCATCTCTCAAACCTTTATGGTATGACAGATATAGGAAGTCCCCCCCCACCTCCCCTTTCCCTGACATCACCTGTAAAGCCGGTTGCAGGATATCCTGGTCCCGGGAGCAGAAGGAGGCTCTTCAGCAGAGCCGAAATAGCGGAATGTAGAAACAAATACTTCATTGGAATGGTCTTCAAAGTGTGCCTGTGCACTTTGTAGACCGTTCAAATGAAATATTTGTTTCTAGATTCCTCTCTTTCGGCTCTGCTGAAGAGCCTCTGTCTGGTCGCGTGACCAGAATCTCTGTCTGACAACTTTACAGCTCATCTCAGCTCATAAAGTTTTGAGAGATGGAACCTTTATCACTTAGTTTATTATTGTAATAGCTACAGTATCAGAGTTTAATAAAATCGGGCTTTACTATCCCTTTAAGGTAAACACCCATTTGCTTCTCACTGAAAATGGTCACTATTTCCTTCAACATAAACCAACTTGATAGACAAGCAGTATTGTCTTGATTCATGAAGAGGTTGACTGGTTGGGGATGATGGGAGATGTTGTCTCGGTGACATAACTAGTCATTGGAGGGTACAGACATTCTTTGAGCCCTACCACACCTGGAACGTTCTTGTCCCAAAAAACACTGTAGAGCAGGGCTCAAAATTTCCACTCGCCACTAGCCAATGGCGAGTGAAAATTTAGCCCTGGCGAGTAGAAATTCAGCCCTTGTTGGTATGTTATGGCTTGCAGTGGCAAGTAACTTTTTAGGTCTGGCTAGTAGCAAAGGACTTCAACTTTTAAGCCCTGCTGTAGAGCTAAGGGCAGAACATTTTGTTTTGCATTATATTTTGGGTGAGTGGCTGAAAGGAGAAGTTTGCCATGTAATGAGTGGGAGGGTGGAATGTGGCAAGACTGGGCTGAACGGACTGGAACGCGTTTGGCGCTGTAGCTGAATTCACCAAGCTGGAGAATCTGTCCCTGGAGACCCGGAAATTCAGTCTGAAAACAAGATTCTCCAGGGCAGATCCAGCAAGTTTTCATGTATGGCACCTAACACTAATATTATCACAGAGGCATAACAAGAACCTATGGGAGTTTGGAACAGATGGGACCCCCTTAGATGCTAGGCCCTGGCTCAAATGCACCATCTGTACCCCCCCCCCCCATAGTTACTCCCCTGGTTCCCATCTGCTGCATTACCAAATTACCCACCACTGGTTTAAGTTCATAAATATGCCCAGTAGGTTTTTGCCCTAATTTAGAGAACTTTATTTCAAGGGTGCAAATGTATCATACCAAAGAGGAGACATTAGAAGGTCTATTGTAGATGGACCAATGAGGAAGCATCAGGGTCCTTTTAGACCACCATTCTGCTCGCAATTAACCCTCTTTTTCTTTGGCAAGTTTGTTCCCAGGAGAGCAGAGGGGAGATTCACTAAGCGGTGATAAAGAGGTGATAAAGTAGAGATGACTTCTCTGGTGATATCACTTCTCCGGTTCCTATGTTATTCTATAGAGACTATACACTAAGAGTTCTTCAACTTTGGAGATTTTAGTGAATAGGCTCCATAGAATAACATAGGAACTGGAGAAGTGATATCATTGAAGAAGCCATCTCCACTTTATCACCACTTGGTGAATCTCCCCCATCATCTGCCAGGGGAGCAATATCCTCAAGCAAATGTGTTGGTTACCTCTCTGGCACTCAAAGGCTTATCATTTTTGGTCCCAAAATCCCAATTCTTTAAGGGCTATATAAACAAAGGGAAAATGAAACAGTTATTGGGCAAACATAGTACACCATAGGGGGTCATTAAACAGTCCCCAAATTTCCACTTATCCAGGAGTTTCAATGGTCCAATTAAATCAATGGCAACATTTATTCATTCCCTACAGTGAGGCTGACTTGCTCCCGAATCGCTCCACTTTTGCATTTGTTCTTTTGACCCTAAGAGCCCAGCCCTTCACATTTAATATAGGTTGAGGGACAGGTCGGTGGTTGGTGAGAATAGACTGAGAGGGGAGTCTGAAGGATTTGTTGACTTTTGCAACTGATAGAAAACTGCCAAAACAAACACAGCTAGAAGGGGGGGTGGGGCTGACCCCCACAGGTCAACAGGAGCGCTGACTAAACCAGATCTGTGACGCAGGTCCATGCAATATTTCTACCTTACAATTAACCTTTTGGGCAACAAGGAAACAGGTCATTTTTTAAAAGAAGACATTAGGGACTTCTGACTGCTTCCCTGAAAACAGTCATATCTCTAGGGTGTGTCCGATGAAACAGCGAGGCTGATGTAGTAGGGACCAACGGAGGAATTCTGTACCATACGGTTGAAAAGTGCCAGAGGGGGATGCAATGCATTGCTCTGCAATATGTTGCATACCCCTCTGGCACTCAAAAGGTAAATGGGGCTTTTAACACCTTGCATGCAACTGAGGAGTCCAATGAACTGCATTGGTGAGGGAATTAGCATAATATGCCACATTGTTCCACCAATACCTCCCAACATGGGCGGATTGTCCTATCGGGGGATCAGGCATCCCCCGGTGGGCCACTATATCAGCTCACTTTTAAAAAGTCGCGATCCACTTTGCCTTGAGTGCAGACTCTCTCTCTTTCTCCCCCTCCGGTGCGCACTGAAAGAACTGCAATTAAAATACAAGTGCTGTACAGCGCTGGCCATCTCTCTCCCCCTCCGCTCCACTATGTCTTGAGTGCAGAATGAGGGCCTAAAGGAAGGTAGTGGAGGAGAGAGGGAGAGATGTGCGGCGCTGTACAGCACTTGTAATTTATTTGCAGTTCTTTCAGTGCACACTGGAGGGGGGAGCCTGGGCTGGTATTCCCCTACAATCCGCCCCTGCCTCCCAACATTTCAAATTGCCAAAGAAGGACACTTGTGTTTTAGAGGGTGTTTCTGAGGGTGTGGCTGGTAGGTGGGACATTACCGAGAATTCTTAGGCTATTTCATGACCTACTGACATCTCCTTGTGTAACCTAATAAATGACTTATAACAAGACCAAAGTATTTTATTTACACAGACTAATTTATAAACACATATATATATATACTGACTTTTAAACAAACAATAATGTGAGTTTTATTGCTGTGGAGCAATATAATACACTTAAATACACAAAACACAATCTTATCTCCTAAAAAGAGGGTTGGAAAGAGGGACAGAGGGATACGGGTCTAAAAGAGGGACTGTCCCTCTTAAAGAGGGAGACTTGGGAGGTGTGTTTAAATTTTAAAGAAAAAAATATATTACAGAAAAATTTCTATTACAACATATACAGAGATTTTGAGTCTCTGTAAAGCAGACTAAACGTGTCTAAGGGTTTAGAAGTCCACTTTCAGTAGTAACAACTGACAAAACACGGCGTGTAGGCGCTGACTTCAGGAATTGTCTTGATGACTTTCAAGAGAACAGACAAAGCAGACATCCTTCTCCAGATAAGATAAACTGGTTCTATGTGGATTCTTGTGTGTTTGTTTAAAGTTTTTTTTTATCATAGCTAAACAGATAATTAGCATTAGGGGAAAGTGAAAATACCATAAATAAACGAACGCCAGGTCACGTAGGAGTGAGCAATTCTCAAGAATTCTCTGGACAAAGGATTACTCACTGTAAACTCTAAGTGATGAATGGAAAGTTATATGATAATTAGTGGTGTGAGGGAAGCGGAGATTAGCAAGTAGATGGGGGGTGGGCTGTCCGCCAATTTACTATAGGTTTCCCATTAATGGCACGTCTGATTAAAAACTGGTGATGTTTCTGACTTGTCCAGATCCGTTTGTGAAGCCGTTATAGCTGTACAATTATATAGATGCTATATAAAAGTGTAGACAGGCTCCAAAATGGACATCGGTGAGTGAGTCTCTCGCCGGACCCTCCAATTAGACATGACATAACATTCGTTCAGATATGGATGTCCTGTCACTCTAAAACAGAAACAAGATATTGAACTATGACCCATTGGGGGTGCAGTGTCCATGGTGACAGGGAAAAACAGCCTATCGCTATGGACACCAAGTACTGATACATTTTTACAGTACAGCATAATAACAAAGAAAGGCCTACATATAATACCACGTGAATTACATTAATCCTTTGAGTTGCGTACCCCTCTGGCACTCAAAGGGTTAAGACTAAACATTACTAAATATTACATCATTAACTTTACATTATTATCATTACTGAAGGGAGAGTAAAGTCTATTGTTAAGAAAAAGCTAATATTGTAGGTATTTCAATAATAAACTAAAAGATATAAGTCCTATCTCTCAGACCTTTATGGTTTGAGAGATATACGAATATAAAGTTCCCCCTCTCCGTCCCCTTCTGTTACGTGACCTGTAAAGCCGGTTGCAGGATATCCTGGTCCCAGGACCAGATGGAGGCTCTTCAGCAGAGCCAAAATAGCTTGATTGTGACACAAATACTTCAATGGAACGGTCTACAAAGTGTGCCTGGTTTGCAGGCACACTTTGTAGACCGTTCCAATGAAGCATTTGTTTCATGATCGCGCTATTTCGGCTCTACTGAAGAGCCTCGTCTGGTCACGCAACCAGAATCTTGGGCTGACAGCTGTACAGGTCACGTCAGGGAAAGGGGAGGGGGGGGTTTATCTTCGTATATCTCTCAAACCATAAAGGTTTGAGAGATAAGACTTACATCATTACATCATTTAGTTCATTATTAAAATAGCTAAATATTATCTTTTCTTAAAGCGGAACTACCACCCATTTGAAACTTAGCCCCAAATAATTACCCATCTGGAGACTAGCTGCTAAATAGTGCTAGTCTCCAGAATTATTCCTGCGTTACTGAGAATGCACACTGCTCCTGGGATTGACAGCTCCCAGGTATGATCGTGTCCATGGAGGCAGACATAATGCTTTGTTGAAGGACTCAATTATTCCAATCTCCTCTCACTGAAGATTTCCTTCAGTGGGAGGAGCTTGGAATCTTGAAATCCCACAAAAAGAATGCAGTCTAGTTCCATGGACATGATATCCAATACTAATTAAAGGATAATTCTAGAGAAATAATCCAGTCAGAATTGACTCTTAGTGTTCTTGCTGTTTGTCTTCCCAGATAAAAGGTAAATGTGGTTCATTTTTAGAGGTCCTTTTTAATCATTCTATAATTCAATCTAATAAAAATCAACCCTAGATTATTAACTTCTTCTAGACTAAACGAATACTAACCTTAAGTTAGCCAACCCTATAATATGGATCCTTAACTACATCTCCATCTTCCATCACATTTTGTTTTCCTTTTCATTACCACCGCTACACAAATGCATACCTATTATCTGCTCATCCACACCAGAGAAATGGGTATCTCAGTGAACCAAACACGCACTCCCAGGGACCCTGAGCCCTTATAGAGAAAAGGTGTCACTGTTTTGTCTAAGCAGGTGCAAAAGGGTGATCAACCTAACACTTGGAGACGCGAAAGCCTAAAAATGAAGGACTGACTGAAGATGTTAACTCTCGAACAAAGACAAAAGGGCAAAATTCATAGGGCCCTTATGATTTTCTGACCATAATGAAAGAAAAGGAAGGTCATAATTAGGAGGTGCTAGCTCTCCTTTAAAGAGACTATGTGTCTTTAAAAAAAAGAGAGTGAAGGTTCTACTCTTAAAGGGATAGTAATGTTTCACAATAAAAGTAGCTTCAATTAATCTTCATAGTATATGGGTCATGGAGAGTGTTATTTCAATACTGTCAGAGTTGTAGTACAAGAGTAATTGAATGATAAAGTATCCCCCTACCACCCCTTTTACTGATGTAACACCGCTCACCTCAGAGCAGCAAGACTGTCCGGATGGATCGCAGAGAGGGACAATCTTCAGCGATCATAAGAAAAAACCTGAAATACCTGTCAAGGGTGGGCAGGGTTTTCATTGTTCTCACAGTAAAAAGACTGTATCTTTCTGCGACCTGTCTGGTCAAGTGACCAGATTCCACATCTGAGGGGAGGTGACTTACACTAGGTAAAAGGGGCGGGAGGGGGATACTTTATCATTCAATTACTCTTGAACTACAACTCTGACAGTACTGAAATAACACTCTCCATGGTACAAATACTATGACAATTAATTGGAGCTGCTGTTTTTGTGAAACATTACTATCCCTTTAAGACATATTTACACACCTGTTATGACTAGTGGGCCAGACTTTCCACCCAGTTCTTCATACCTAGAGATCACACTGAGGAGAGTAGCACTTCAAAATACCATTGCTTATTCACAAAGATGAAACAAACCACACTTGAAGACTACACATAGCTTAGTATCCAGGCATTCGAACTCGAACAATACTTTTAAAAAGGCCACACGCTGTTTTATGTTTTTTTGCAACAATTAAATTCATTGTCTCAAGAGTTGTGCAATGCAAAGTTGTAAACACCAGTAATTACCGAATGTAAAAAAATGAGCAAAGGGTAGTTCAGGACATATGAGCCACTGGGGAGGAGGTAAGTTATGAATGGGCCAACAATTCCCACTGTGTTCATTGGAGGTCAGGGCTGCATTTACATCCCTAGGCAAGGCAGTTTAGGCACCCTTAGCTATGACCCCGCCCCCAGTCCCATTCACTATTTCCTGGAACAGAAAATACCCTTGGTCTATAACAAGCAAAAACAAAAACCAGCTTTAACTCCTTAGTTGCTAGAAAGATCCCCAATACATTGATTTGCAATGCTTTGGAGATCTCTCTAGCATCTAAGGAGTTAAATAATAGCCTATAATGGGGTATAAAAATGGTGAAGGGACAATGACATTGCTTTGGCCACACCCACAATGCTGAAAGTGGGTGTGGCCAGCACATCTGAAGCGCCCATCAAAATTTGGATCTCTAGGCAGTTGCCCACTCTGCCTATTGGGAAAGCCAGACCTGATTGGGGTTTGCTGTTGACCAATCAATGGAGCATTTTCCCACTGCTATGGAAGTTAGTAGACTGGAGATTGTAACTGGTGAACTGGGCACTGAAAACGTATGAGTTAAATCTGATCCTTGGCTGTTTGGCTTTGGTCTAGATGGTTCCTATCTACCATGTAT
This sequence comes from Rhinophrynus dorsalis, assembly GCA_037306005.1. Taxonomy (NCBI): domain Eukaryota; kingdom Metazoa; phylum Chordata; class Amphibia; order Anura; family Rhinophrynidae; genus Rhinophrynus; species Rhinophrynus dorsalis. The sequence goes on from CM074728.1 coordinate 59,028,814, forward strand.
TATCATTTATCTATCTATGTCTATCTATCTATCTATCTATGGCTCTGTGTCTGTCTGTCTATCTATCTATCTATCTATCTATCTATCTATCTATGTATCTATCCACGGCTTAGAGTTTGAAGTTCTTTGCTACTAGCCAGACCTGAAAAGTTACTCGCCACTGCAAGCCATAACATACCCATCAGGGCTGAATTTCTACTCGCCAGGGCTAAATTTTAATTCGCCATTGGCTAGTGGCGAGTGGAAATTTTTAGCCCTGGATTATCTATCTGTTTATCTATCTATATCATATATCTCTCGCTATCTATCTATCTCTATCTATCTATTGATCTATCTCTCTATTTCGATCATATCTATCTCTCTATCTATATCATATCTATCATCTCTCTATCTATGTCTATCTATCTCGCTATCTATCTGCCTATCTATCTGCATGTCTGCCTATCTATCTATCTATCTATCTATCTATCTATCTATCTATCTATCTATCACATATCTGTCTATCTATCTATAATGCTAGAGGGAAGGTGGATTACAATATGCTCCATAATAGTGACTACAGCTGCAAAGGTTTGGATTTACATGTCACGTACCCCTAGACAAGAAAGTTATGGTGGCAGAGCAACACCCATCACCACAACCCCAGTCCACAATGACCCACCCTAGCCCAATTCATTGCTCCATGAAACATAAAATGCACTTAACATGCACAAAAAAAAAACTTTTTTAAAATAACTAGATGGTACAGATGTATATAAACTGACCAAATTAGTATGTAAACGGGAAAATACAGCAATATAAAAACTGTAAAATAAGTCAGCCATCCTGTGCTGGAGCACCGAGATTGTGTTTTCGACACCTACAACTCAGCACAGAGGGTGTGGCCAGAACAACCATGGCATCTCTCCGAATCTGGCATTCTAGAAGGTTGCCTACTGTGACTACTTGGTAATCCAGTCCTGTAGTCTCTATTACGGAACAGTTTGTAGTCCATATGATAAGACAAAATGTATTTGTTACAACTTGCCTAAAGTAGCGGTACCTTGGCATGTAGACAAACTTTAACATTTATTGGCCAAACTATGAAACCAAAACCTCAGCTTGCATAAAATTAGTCAACTTGTGGGTGTTATAAGTGTCAATATGCGTTATACACAGTTTTACACTAAAGTAAACACGCTATGGTCTGTTTAACTAGCAATGAATACACAAGGAAATCCTCTGGTTTATCACTCATTTAGCCATTCTCCAGTTGCCAGATTGTTTCTGATGCTTGTGTATTCATCAATGATCGATGGCCAGATAGAGCCACCATTACCATCCACCACTTTCAGATTGGTGTTTTCTATAGAAAGATATGGGGGCAGACACACAAGTACACATATGCAAGGCTGGGAAATATATTAGTTCATTGATAAATATCTGACAGTATCGGTTGTGGCATAACTATTTATTGTTGAACCCCAATGCTAAAATTATTTTGGCCTCTGAACACAAAAATACTCTCTGGTAGGCTGACTACGTATCCCAGATTGTCCATGACTGTCCTTGATTATCTATAATTGTATGTATATCTTTGTTTATATGGTGCCACACAGTGTACGCAGTGCCTTACAGATGTATTTTAGAATAAATAATAGGGAACAAAATATATAATTGTCCCATATCCTAGGCAACACCCTTCTGGGACAATAATAGCATCCTGGACACAGATACATCAGTTTCAGCCTGTAACAGGCTCGTATGTTTATTGGAATCTGGACTGGAGTGATGAACTCGCACAGCTCCGCCAGTCGTCCGATGAGAGAGGTGTACATACTTTTGGCTGGCTAGCAGAGTGCTACATGAGTAATGGATGGTGCAGAGAGAAGGGATGTAAGAGAGACTGGAGGGGCTACTGGAGTCTGGGTCTGGGCTGCTATACTGAGCCGCTGCTCCTGCTCACCAGTCACCTCTCAAGTGAGAAAAAGTCACTCACTGGCAGACTCTATGTCTGCCTCCCTGTTAGGACAATAGCCAGTGGTGTACCTAAGCATTGGTGGGCCCTGATGTAAAATGTTTTTGGGCCCCCAAACATTTACTGTATTCTTCAAGAGGCATAACTAGAATCGAATGGATTGATAACAGGTTCCATCACAACTTCACCCCTTTCCACCTGTAATTATCCCTTTGCAGGAGCAGTTGCAGCCACCACAGTGGTACCCACAGGACACAGTAGATTGCAGGCAGGTCTCAGACACACCACACACATTCTATTGGGGGAGGCAGGACTTAGTGGACTGCACTAAGACTTTAACCTGTGGAATATTGAAGAGGTTTCCAGCACAATCCAAGTAAAACATTCTAGAGGGATGTCCAATGCATCGCAGATAAATGTCCTGCACAGTGAACACCCCTCTGGCAAAGGATTCAAAGAAAGTTAAAGTCCTCAAATAGCCTGAAAGCTCCTTAAAACACAGAGCAAATCAGGATGTCTATAGAGTTTGCAATCTGTTTCAGGACTTGCTGTCTGCTTTTAACACTGAGTGCCAGATAAGTATCAATGCATTGTTTCACAATGCATATGATAGGATAGCCCTCTGACATTATTAACCCTTTGCTTTGCAATGCGTTGTGTACCCCTCTGGCACTCAAAGGATTAAGGGGTTAAAAACACCACTTATATGAGTAGGGATTTGTAACCACCTGAGATACAAAGTCCCGTTGGTTACTTTTTACCCATGAATGCTGAAGAGCTCTCCAATGCATTGCAAAGCATTCAAGTACGAAATCATTTGTATGTCAGAATCAACACACAGTGAATCAGGGTTCCAAGTTCCGTTTAACCCCTTAGGGACCCTTGACGTACCAGGACCGTCAAGGGTAAACTTGCTTGAAAGACCCTTGACGGTTCTGGTACGTCACGTACTTTTTACTTACAGCGCTCTACCGGGAGCGCTGTAAGTAAAAATGGGGCATGAAATAGAGCGCTCCAAGATCGGAGCGATCTGTTTCAAGCCCCATAGTGACGCGCCGATACACGTGACAGGTCACGTGTACCGGTGCGTCCAAGTGCCCCTATGCGGACGTTATGGGACGGAAATGTCCCATAACGTCCGGTCCTTAAGGGGTTAAGCCCATGAATAGCAGAGACGTCTCCACCGCATTTCCTACACACTAGCACTCCGGGGGTTAAACCAGTGGGAATGGTTATCTGTTTCCTATAGGGCAGATGGTTTGGCTCAGAATTGCTCCACGTTAGTCTTTGTGCATGTGTGTACAGCTGTGTCCTTGGACATAATTATGAATTATACACATTTATGTCTACAGACAGCTGTATACACATGTACAGACACAAGACAGGAGCAATTCAGGGGCAAACCGACTTCATTGTAAGGGAAGGAACTCCCACCTGAATGCTAGAGATGTCTCCAGTTCATCGGGTGGTTTAAATGGGGCGTTTAACCCTTAGAATACTAAAGAAAAAGTTTCAGACCTCCCTAGCAAAGAAGAGGTTAATCAGCGGAGTAAGTTGGGCAGCTCTCTGGCACTCAAAGGATTAAACTTACGTGAAGCTTTTAAATGTATTCCTTAAACATTTGAGGGGTACCAATGCAATGTTGTGCGCACCCCTCTGGCACTCAAAGGGTTTAGTTCTTTTGGTTTGCCCCAGAAACACTCCATTGTGGTCTTTGCACACATGTTGTCTGAGACACCAACAGGTCAGGATAACCTTTATTAAGTACAGGTAGATCGATCACAGTGGCCAAGCCACTGATTACCCAGCATGTGATATCCTGACAACATGAATGGTTGGTTGTGTGTACAGAGGACATGAGAATCTCTGGTCTATGACAAGTTACCCCTGCTGAAGCTGCAGATGTGTGACGAAACGCGTAGGGTAAAACAAACGTGTTATTGTTTTTAATAATATTGTTTTAACTGTATTAAGATTTTTTTCTACTGCCAATAAATGGAGGCTTCAAATATTCAATAGCCCAGGCAGTAGTCTTCACTATATACACTTTACCTCGGTTGGGAAATCGGGAGCTGGAAAAGGGAGATCCAGTCATCAAAGAGAGAGGCCCTACCAAACAGAGGGAGAAAAAGGTTGTATGTTATAGGCGATCAAACCCAGAGGCTGGTCCAGCCTCAAGCTCTAGTGAGTACCCACCCGGAAGGGGTTATATTGTTCGTATGAATAGTGGCACTGGTTCCCAAAGAGATTGCTGTTAGAGGCGCTCTTGCTTTGTTTCTCTTTTCCTTTAAAGGGATAGTAATACTTTGTTTTATCTTTATTTTATTTTGTACACGTTAAAAAAACATGAAGAACGATATAAGTCTTCTCTCTCAAACCTTTATGGTTTGAGAGATATTCACAAGCAAACTTTCCCCTCCCACCCCTTTTACCTAGTGTAAGCCATCTCTTCTCAGATGTGGAATGCAGTCCATAGACCAGACAGATAACAGCAGGGGACAATCTTCTTCCTATCAGAACAATGAAAGCCCTGCCCCCCTTGACAAGTTTTTCAGGTTTTTCCCTTATCTTAATTGAAGATTGTCCCTCTCTCCAGTCTACCTGGGCACCTCCCATCTGATCTGGCTGAGCAGTGTTACATCAGTAAAAGGGGCGGGAGGAAGATACTTTGTCACTGAATTACTCTTGAACTACAACTCTGACAGAATTGAAATAACACACTCCAAAGTCCAAATATTATGATGATTAATTGGAGCTGTTTTTATTATGAAACATTACTATCCCTTTAAGTTATGTATACTGCCTAACACACTGAGGCTTATGTATTAAAAAACAACGGGCAATTCTGGTGCAAATAAAGTGATCCATTTGGGATTTTAACCCACTGAATGCTAGAGAGGTCTTCAACGCGTCGCATGGCAATGCTTTGGAGACCTCGCTATCATTCAATGGGTTAAACCCCCATTGAATTCAGTGGTAATTTTGGAATATTTTACTTCCTCTCATACAGTGCAGTTAGCTTGTTCCAGTATTGCACTATGTTACAGCCCTCTGAGTGTACACCCCCTTAGTGTTTAGAACTCGGTGACACTCCTGACAATGCTCAGTTTACTCGCTGACATCCAGTGACATCAGCATGGGGGACGTTGTCAGGTTATGTCACATGACTACCGCACACACAGCTGCGTTACAGCCAAGAAGTAATCTGCGGCTCTTGTCCAGGTAGTGACGGCAGAAATGGCAGAAAGCAAATATAGTCACCCTGCTCCTGGGAACATAACTGGAACTGGTTGAGCCCTTGATCGCAGGGTCCAACAACAACTAATCTCTCTGCACCACTGAAGTTACAACACTTGTTATTTCTCAATGATAGGGTTAAAGAGCAGCAAATCAGATCCACTACTCTTACCACAGACCTAGGGATCTCAGCCTATGAGTTAATACTTGTTTATCCTCTGCAGCAAGGGAGGGCTGCCCTGGGGGCAGGGGGGCAGCTGCCCTATGGTCAGGTCATATGTCTGGGCCGGTGGACCACTGCCTTACTCAATCTCCCACTTGCTGCTATAAAGGGAACTACACTAGTGATACCACAGAGCTTACAATTTAAATGGTGCTAAACTAGTAGTATAACCCATTTTCCTTGTAATTTCTATGGTATCACTAGTGTAGGTTTGCTTAAATTGTAAGCTCTGCAGTATCAGTAGTGTATCCCCATTTCCATTGTAATCTCTGTGTTATCACTAGTGTAGTCCCATTTCTATTGTAAGCTCTGTGGTATCACCAGTGTACCCCCATTTCAATTGTAATCTCTGTGGTATCACTAGTGTAGTCCCATTTCGGTTGCAAGCTATGTGGGTATCACCAGTGTACCCCCATTTCCATTGTAATCTCTGTGGTATCACTAGTGTACCCCCATTTCTATTGTAATTTCTACGCTATCACTAGTGTACCCCCATTTCAATTGTAAGCTCTGTGGTATCACTAGTGTAGCCCCATTTAAATTGTAATCTCTGTGGTATCACTAGTGTAGCCCCATTTCTATTGTAATTTCTACGCTATCACTAGTGTACCCCCATTTCAATTGTAAGCTCTGTGGTATCACCAGTGTACCCCCATTTCCACTGTAATCTCTGTGGTATCACTAGTGTACCCCCATTTCTATTGTAATTTCTACGCTATCACTAGTGTACCCCCATTTCAATTGTAAGCTCTGTGGTATCACTAGTGTAGCCCCATTTAAATTGTAATCTCTGTGGTATCACTAGTGTAGCCCCATTTCAATTGTAAGCTATGTGGTATCACGTGCTTTACTTCACAACATTAATACCAATTTAAAAATAACAAAAGGGGTTATGCTGGAACAATAATAGAAATGGGACACTTGATTGTATTTGCCCCCAAGGCCACAGGTTGCCAGCAGTCCCCTGTTCTGCAGTGTAATGTTGGTGAGTTACAGAGGACGTCTCCTGCTCCCTGTCGGACAGTCCAGTTTATGGAGTCACTTTGGATCTCCTCCACTACTGCTCTGTTTTATGACTGTGCAGTCCTGTCCAGCCCCGCCTTAGCCTACAGGACTGTGCTCTGCAACACATGATTCAGTCACCACAAGAAGGACACAACTTGTGAAAAGTGAAACAACAGGATTCCTTGTGTCTCCTCTCCTCCCCCCTTACCAAAGGTCATAACCTTTGGTGCCCTCTGAATGACATGCTGGGTCACGTTGCCTCTCCCCCCCACCTCCCCACCCTCACATTCCAAAAAAGAAGCACATTCCAATGGAACCAGGCTGGACAGTACTAATGACCATTTTGGGGTTCTCTCACCCAATCTGGAAAACAGAGAGGACAATACATTGTGAATCCACTCACTGGAGACCTCACACAATTCAAGGGGTTAAGTCTGAATGTTTTTACATAAAATTGCTAAATGTGTAATGGAAAGCCACTTTTAATCAATATAAAGTTCTGTCCATCTGCCATGTTACATGTATATAGTACATTATACATAATGTGACCAGACCTCCTCTTTTAAGTGTCCCAGTCATCTTAATTCTTTTTAGTGTCCCAGTCATCTTAATTTAAGTTAATTTTAAGAGAAGTTAAAACTGCCTATATGTTGTGCTAGCCATGTGTTTGTAAGATAAATAACTATTGAAAATGTCACCTTTATTTGTCCTTGGCACAGTCTGGCATTTTATGCTAATTTGTTTCTGTTTTGGGCCAATATCACCACACTATGCTATGAATGAATGTAGGCAGAACTCACACACAGTGAGCATGTATATTTGGCCCTAAACAGAACTAATTAGCATACTATGAAGGAATTAGAATAAAGTGCCACTAAAACATAATGGTTAATTTCTTAAAAATTATTTTATTAAGAAAAAATATCTAGTACAACATATAGACATACCTGGGAACTTTCTTCTTGGGAGCTCCTGGAGAGCGCTCATGGATAGGAATGGGCATGTCTAAATGACGCAAATCACGTCTAAGTGGGCGGGACTTAATTGGATGTTTGGGGATTCAGCTGGATAGAAAGGAGGAAAGGTGGAGTTTAATATCTGAATGGGAGGGGAGTGGGCAGAACAGGATGGGAAGTAGGCAGAATGGATGAGACGTGGAAAACTCACCATAGCTTCTGTCCTGAGACCCTGTAATTAACTCTAAAACCGGAGTCTCTGGGGCAGAGCCGGGGAGTTCATAGGTGTGTGTATAAGCAATGAGACAGATTTCGGTTTTCTGTAAAACAAATTAAACTTGTCTTAGGGTGAAAGATCCACACTGATGAAGGAAGCATATGAAATTCTCATTCGGTTGGACTGCACAGGAATCAGTAGATCCCTACAGTGTGTGTGCCATAATCATGCAATATTAACCAGCAGGTCTGATAGGACTAGAGATCTAAAATGCAACTTGGTTTTATACAAAAGACTGTGTAGGCTGGGGGAGTCCATTTTCCCGATGTGCTCCTCACTTCCCGGTCAGGAGACACATAGCAGGAAGGGAAGCGCAGCGAGAATTAATGTCCCCTCTATACTCCTTATTTCCTGGTCAGGAGACTGTTCTCAGCAGTTTAAGCAGGAATTGAATAGTGCAAGAGAAAATGTTTCCCACAGTCTGTTGAAAACAGTCCTGTGTCATGTTAAGACAGTATACTAAATACTCTCCACCTTGTTCTGATCTATTTCTCTCCTATCCTTTTCTGTCCTCTTATATCTTCCTTGATAATGGGTGCATGTTATGCTTGTCCTCTGACAGGATGTTTGTCGATGTGGCCCTGTGGACCACAACTGTATGCCCTCCGGGGCTGTTAGCCTTAACATTTGAATTAATCATCATAGTATTTGGACTTTGGAGAGTGTTATTTCAATTCTGTCAGAGTTGTAGTTCAGGAGTAATTCAATGATAAAGTATCCCCCTCCCGCCCCTTTTACTTGATGTAACACTGTTCTGCCAGAGCAGAAGGGAGGTGCCCAGGTAGACTGCAGAGAGGGACAATCTTCAATTAAGTTAAGGGAAAAACCTGAAAACCTGTCAAGGGCGGCAGGGTTTTCATTGTTCTCATAGGAAGAAGACTGTCCCCTTCTGTTATCTGTCTGGTCTATGGACTGCATCCACATCTCAGAAGAGATGGCTTACACTAGGTAAAAGGGACGGGAGGGGAAACTTTGCTTGTGAATATCTCTCAAACCATAAAGATTTGAGAGATAAGACTTCTATCGTTCTTCATGTTTTTTTAATGCCTACAAAATAAAATAAAGAAAAAACAAAGTATTACAATCCCTTTAAAAGTACAGTAATACTTAAAATGTAAAAAAAAATATGTTGTAGGGTTTATCCCCCTGAGTAAAACAAGAGGCAAAAATTTAGTAAAGTTGATACCTTTATTGGCTAAAACACAGACTCAAGGAATTCTTCCATGAAAAAAAGGATAATGATGATGCCAGCACCACAGAGCAACATCATAATATCAATGCACCCACAAAAAGATCCAGCTGGACTCCAAAACCAGGTAGTAAACCTACACTGGACAGATACATAGATAACTTCAGAAACAAAGTAACTGCAGAAATACTGGAGAGTTTAGTTAGCCAATAAAGGTATCAACTTTACACATCTATGAGTAAAACAAGGGTACTCCCACTGCTGAAAGGTGTTTTATTCAAAAGTTATTACAGCTCAAAGTTGAATTTTTTAGGTGCAATATCACAGTGACCTGAAATTGTACAGTGGCACTGTTGCTACACCATCCTATGGAGATTTATGGTTCCGGGGCTAGAGCTGTCCAAAGGATCTTGTAGCAACAGCGCCACTGTACATTTTCAGGCCACTGTGATATTGCACCTAAAAAAATCAACTTTGAGCTGTAATAACTTTTGAATAAAACACCTTTCAGCAGTGGGAGTACCCTTGTTTTACTCAGGGGGATAAACATATATTTTTTATATTTTAAGTATTATTATCCCTTTAATACACCTATGTCCTGCCATATGTATTCTTGTTTCCTCTGTTATTTGTATTGCTACCTTGCTCTTGCTCTACTGTGTGCCTAGGGCTTGCATTGTAAACTTCCTGTTTTCCTAATAAAAAAGTTTTAATAAAAAAAAACTACAATGTAACCCAGGCAATCCAAATTCAGATTTAGACTACATGAGTAGGAAGCCTCTGGCTCTCTAGCTGTTGGCTGGTTAGAGATGACGAGCGTTATAGTTTCCAACAGGTTGAGAGCCAAATGTTGACTACCCGTCTCCTAGAGGTAAGCAGGCGACTCATTATCAGAACACGCTTTTTTAATCAATGAATAAATCCATATACCAAATTAGCATAATACCAATGATTAATTAATTCATCCAAAATTTCAATACAAAGCACAATTTAAAGGAATAGGAACCCTTTATTTTAACTTTACAGAGAGTTTTCTGGTCAGTTTACCATCAAAGCAGGATATAAAACAATGTTACACTGCCCCTGCAGCACTGAACGCTCTGTGTGTCATCTTGGTAACACTGTATCACTAACTCTGCTTTCATGGTTCCTGACAGAAAGCTCTCTACAAACAGATCAAGGAAGCTCAATGGAAATTTAAAATAAAATAAAAATTATAGGCAATTTGACTGTACTCTTTCTGAATATGTCATGTCAAAATAATGTGTTACCATGTCTTTAAAAATCATATAGGAGACACCACACACACCCCTAGCTTGTGTAAATGAATAACCCCAAAATCAATATGTCTCAGTTCACAGCAATAAAGAAAATAATTCCTAAATGAACCCCCTGATAATACATATATAAAATATGCTACTTACCAAATCCATGAATCTCCACCAGTCAGTGGGGGTAGAAGACAAGATTCATATCAATCCTAGGAGATCCATAAATGTATAAAACATGAAGTAAATATATATGATATAAAGTACATGGATAAGGAGTAGAGGAATATATAAAGAAGCCACCACTAGCACCAGTAAGACTCCACAGTGACTGTGACCCTGGCAGCAATAACATAAAACCAAATAAAAGTATGCAGTATAATGCATATTACAGTCTGGCAAAGATAATCATATCCTATAACACAAAGTGGTAGAATGCGTCGCTCACTGTGAGCCGTAAATGCACATGCGTTATAGACACTCTCTACTGTGCATGTCTGGAGCTCTCCGCTAAGGATCAGCGTGTTTGGTGAGTTTCTACTGCGCATGACTGCAGTCATGCATAGTAGAGACTCGCCGAACACACTGCCCCGCTCTGGTCGGCTCACGTCCTGTCTCTGCTCCGGAGCAGCAGCTGGGGCCGCTGGGTGCACTTTAGCCCGTGTATACAGGCTGTCATACTAGTCATGCATAAGTTCCATAACTCCCTACCATGCCATCTCCAATCAGCCTGGGAATATCTTTTTTTATGTGGCACAGTCCAGTAAGGCCCAATAAATCCAGTGGTGAACCAAAAGTCTGAGGCGGTCATCTTATACTGAGAACAGCTGAGTCCAGTGAAAGTCCACAGGAGTGTGCAATGTTGGGTGACCACATTTCCATTCTGCCATTCAGGGACATGTGGTCACCCTAGTCCCGCGGCTGAGGCTCCCGCCAGTGCTGACCAACTTTCTGAGGCTGATATAGTAAGAGTTCCCAGTGGGAACTCTTACTCTGTGTCAGCCTCAGAAAGATGATCAGCGCTGGCGGGAGCCTCATCCGTGGGTCTCACTTTCAGAGCCAGCATACCTGCTCCACCCCAGCTGTCTCGCACATACCAGTCCAGCCAGCCAATGAAATGTATTTGCTATATGGTCTTCATTGGCTGGCTCAGCCAACCAATGAGGACCATATAGCAAATACATTTCATTGGCTGGCTGGACTGACACGTGTTGCTCAATTCCGGAACCCTTTGTTGTCCTGGTGGGGAGTGACCCGGGACACAGACACACACACACACACCACACACACACACACACACACACACACACACACACACACACACACACACACCTCTGGTCATAAAAAAGTTAATATAAAACTGGTTTATTACAAGACCTCTAGCTGTTGGGGACTACAACTTCCGATGATGGAAGTTATAGTCCCCAACAGCTGCAATGCAAACAGTTGACTGCCCCTAACTTAGTAGATAGTGAAGACTAATGTTGAGAATCACTGTGGCCCCTACTGCTTGGCTTTGATTGTTATCAAGCATATGGGGAAAAAAAAAAAAGATAAAACCCTCAAACATAGATAACTGCATTGAGATTAGAACTACTTTGTTGCAGTCCATAAAGACCCTAGGCAAGGCACTCTGGGTACCCTCAGCTCAGCCCATGGCCACACCCCACTCCTCACATGACCACGCCACCAGTCTCCTCCACTGTTTCCTGGCACAGAATATACCTTTGGCCTACAACAAGCAAGGACATAAATGCCTTAACCCCTTGCTTGCTAGAGAAGCCTCCAACGCATTGCTCCACAATGCGTTGGAGATCTCACTAGCATCCAAGGGGTTAAATAATAGCCTGTAATGGGGTATATTCGCTACTGCATGGACACAGAGATTGCTCTGGCCCGACCCACAATTCAGATTGTGGGTGTGGCCAGCATAGCTGAGGCTCCCCTCAAAATTTGGAGCTCTAAGCAGGTGCCTAGTTTGCCTATTAGGAAATCCGGCCCTGTTTGCCGTCATACATTGCCCTCACCACTTAAAAGGCCTAGTCAACACTGGTGAGTCTGTTGCAACAAGTTTCACAGAATACATATTATTTTCTATGGGGCAATTCACACAGGTGATTTTGATTTTTTTTTTCTTTTTTTACAACTACAATAATTTTCAGTGGTAAATTTATATTTCTGCAACACCTTGCAACAAAGTCACCAGTGTGAATTAGGACTTAGACACTTGCACGGGCGAGTTGGTAATGTATAGCTCTGTATATATAAATAGAAAAAGCAAGTTCAGTGTATATTTTTGGGGCTTATACACCAAAGAAATTTTTTATACAAATGTTGGCTAGGAATGTATATGGTATTTAAGGGAAACACACACTTCTAAAGGCAGAACCTAAAGGTGCTAGTAACACCCAAAAAATAAAACCTATTTTAACAGATAGCTGCTTCTATTCCTATGGGCGTGGGTAGCCCAACACAAACAAAACTAGTACCAATATGGAAGAGCGCTATAATCCAATGTATTACACCTACACGTTAATAATATTAATGTATAGAATAAATATAAAATCTGCTGGAGTGGAAGCCCCCTTCAGGTCACAAAATGTGTTCCCTCTATGAGGCGTCCACACCCACCAATACCGCTAGACCCACCAGGCTAAAAACGGACTCCCCCACAAACAAATACTGTTGCGTGCACTGGTGTCCGTCTGCCCCCTGGGTGTAGCGTATGTTGAAAGAGAGGCAGGTGTAATACATTGGATTATAGCGCTCTTCCATATTGGTACTGGTATTTAAAGAAATATGAACTCTGTTCAATTTTAGATGAGAAGGGGGAGAATGAATGATTACACCAGTGCATCTCACTGCCATTAACCCCTAATACAGGCATGTTAAACAGCCCCACAGCAGTATTTCTCTTTTTAACCCTTTGGGTGTCAGAGGGGTACCCAAAGCATTGCTAAACAATGCATTGGATATCCTCTGGCACACAAAGGGTTAATTACAGCACATCCCTTCTGGACCAAATTCCAGTTTAGATCACGTTACATTCTAGAGCAGGTGTAGGAAACCTCTGGCCCTATGGCTGTTGGCTTGCTGGGGATGATGGGAGTTGTAGTCCCCAACAGCTTAAAGTGATAGCAATGTTTCACAAAACAGCAGCTCCAATTAATCTTCATAGTATTTGGGCCATGGAGAGTGTTATTTCACTACTGTTAGAACTGAGAGTAATTGAATGCTAAAGTATCCCCCTCCCACCCCTTTTACTGATGTAACACTGCTCACCTCAGATCAGCAAGACTGTCTGGATGGATCACAGAGAGGGACAATCTTCAGTGATCATAAGGAAAAACCTGAAACACCTGTCAAGTGGGGCAGGATTTTCCTTATGATCACAGTAAGAAGATTGTCCCTTGCTGTGACCTGTCCGGTGAAGAGACCAGATTCCACATCTGAGGGGAGGTGTCTTACATTAGATAAAAGGGGCAGGAGGGGGATCCTTTATAATTCAATTACTCTTGAACTACAACTCTGACAATACTGAAATAACACTCTCCATGGCCCAATACTATGAAGATTAATTGGAGCTTATTTTATTATGAAACATTAATATCCCTTTAAGAGCTGAAGATTGCTTACCTCTGTTGTAGAAGTAAGCTAGACACGGGGTTCATTATCAGAACAGCTACAGTAGGGAAGTAAAGTATTTACATTTTATGTCTCTCTTCAGACCTTCCCATCAAAATAATATTGCAGACATAGGCAGCCATTGTTTTACGGCCCTCCTTACAGGGCATTGTTGACTATGTGGACATCTACTATATTTGAGTTTGACATGCCTGTTACCACCAGTGTTTGCTAGGGTGACCACATGTCCTGGATTCCCCAGGACAGTCCTGGATTTTAGTTGCATGTCCCTTGTCCAGGGCAGCCCCCTTCTGGGTCAATACAATGTCCCCGAATAAAGAATCCAGAGGACAGAGTTCTAAAAACTAGGAGGGAAAACTGCCTATTGGCAACTGTGACAGCAAGTGATACATCTGCTGGGCTACAACAAAATGGCTTCTAGACAGAGCTCTAAACATTAGAGAGAGAACTGAACTTAATCCTGACATTAATCCTGCTCTGTCTCCAAAAGGGACTGACAGCGCAGGCGCGCGGATGTCACTATGTGAAGCAGTCCGAGCTCCGTGCTGCTGTCAGTCCGGTAAGAATGCATATTTCTTTTGAATAAGGTAATAATTCTAGCGACTAGCGCTACTAAGCTGCTAGTCACCAGATGGGGAGTTATTGAAGTTAAATTATTTAAGAGGTGGTAGTTCCGCTTTAAGGGGAGAATTTTTGGCCTGTGTAGCTTAATAAATTATCAATAGGAGGGAGCTAGGTTTGGATCATGGATGCCAATGCCTAATTTAGCACAGAATCATATTCATTCATTTACTCCAATGTCCCTTTAAATACTATGTAAATTTTACTTAAATATCCGCAAATGTTGCAACATGTATTTTGATAAAAGCACTATGTTTGTTTACATTTAGGATTATTTCCTTTAACCCCTTAAGGACTACGTGACATACTTTGACCGTCAAGGTCCTTAAATACTTAAGGACCAATGATGGTCATAGTACGTCACGTACTTTTTACTTACAGGGCTCCACCGGGAGCGCTGTTAGCAAAAATGCGGCCTAAAATTGACCAGTCCAAGACTGGAGCGATCTCTTTTAGGCCCCAAAGCGGCGCACCGATACATGCAACAGGTCACATGTACCAGTGCGTCAGCAAGGATCAAAGCGGTCCTTATGGGACTGAAACGTCCCAGGACCGCTGGTCCTTAAGGGGTTAAAGGAGCAGTACATATATTTTGTAAGTATTTAACTATGGAGAAAAACAAAAGACACTTTCCTTTCTGTGAGATTTGTCATTAAAAAGTTATCACTGTTGAAACATTGTTAATTAATCCCTTGCATGCCAGATAGAAAAGACCCTATAACATATTTTTCCATAAAGAAAGTCTACTGCTACTTTAACAACCAGATGGTGTGAAACGCACTGCAAACTCCTCCTTAAATGGTTAAGTTAAAAGAAATTGTTACTTGACCCCCCCCCGATGATACAATTGATTTGCACCAGAATTGCTTCAGTTCCCCTTAGTCCCTCTGCACCACAGTCCCCCCTCAGTCTCAGGGGGGTGGGTGATCTCTGTGAACATGAATGGGGGTCTTACATATTTCTATACTTAATTGCTTGACCCAGGGGCAGCGCCGCTAAACTGACATGAGTAGGGAGAGGAGAAGCCTCCCCTATGTCTGATCTTCTACAGAGACCCCAGGGCTGTGTGAGTCAGCCAATTATGGCTGATTTGGCTTCAGAGTAATAAAAATCAAGTTAAACAGGTCAAGCGTTGGGGCCACGGAGCTTGAACACATTTCTCTTTAATAGCTCACTTAGGAATCACATAGATGCCTCTCTGGAGATGGAGAGATAAGGGATGGACACAGCAGAGGCTTCTAGTTAAATGAGTAGTATTGTTTAATATGGGGGGATTATATATATATATATATATATATATATATATATATATATATATATATATATATATATATTGCAGTTTATCCTGCTGAGTAAAACAAGGGTACTCCCTTTGCTGAAAGATGTTTTAATCAAAAGATATTGCAGAGAAAACTTAGAGTTTTGGGTGCAGTACTTCCAATGCCTGACATTTTATGGTGGTGCTGTTGTTACTGAATTCTATAGACAGTTGTTATTATTGTACTAGTATGAAAGCCCATATACATGGGCTAAAGTGCACCCAGCTGCCCCGGCTGCTGCCCCCCCCCCCCGGAGCCGGGAACAGAGACAGGACGTGAGCCGTCCAGAGTGGCGCAGCGCATTAGGCAAGTCTCTACTGCGCAGTCATGCTCAGTAGAGACTCGCCGAACGCGCTGATCCTTAGCGGGGAGCTCCAGACGACTCACAGTGAAGCTCCTTGTGTGCGAAACCACACATGCACAGTAGAGACTGCCTCTACTGCGCATGTGTGGTTACACTCACAGGGAGCGACGCATTCCACCACTTTATATTATAGGATTGTTATTGCTATACTAACAGCACCACTGTTCAGTTTCAGGCCATGGAGGTAATTACATTAAAAAAAAAACCCTGCAAGTTAGAGCTGCGGTAACTTTGAAACAGAATATCTCTCAGCATTCAGAGTAGCCTTATCTTACTCTGCAGGATACACCCTGCAATATGTATATTTCCAAATTATGCAATCCCTTTAACACATCGCCTTGTTTTAATGTGGACAAGTCAAAGAGCTTTTAGGAGGAATAATACTCGATAAATGTTAATACATATTATAATTAATATAAATATTGTATTATTATGCATTTATAAATATTATATATTATAATTAATAGTAATTTTTTAATTAAAATGTATTTATTAAGGGCCAGCAAATTCTACTGCTCTGTACAATAGGGCAATACATTGTTAGAACTCTGGGGACAATATCTACAAGGATGTTAGCAAATACGATTAAAAAGCATTGAGACAGAAGTATAAGAAACATTCATATGGACGATACTGATGTAGCGATAGTTGTTACTGATGTCTTTCATGCAGAAAGGTATACTGGTACTGGTAGCTTCTGGCTTTCAGATGGGTGATAATCTCTTCTCATAAATGCATGAAGCTCCAACATGTTGCAATACTACTGTATTCACACATGAAAGGCAGTAAGGATGCAGATGGATGGATCCGAATAGAGGTTTATAGGGCCACAAGCAGATTTTTCAAACAAGCTACACTGGAGTTTGCTCATTGCAACTTCCAATGAATAATCAATCCAAGTGGGCATCAGCCAGTCATATTTGGTTAACACACACATGCCGGTTGTCAGCCTTGCCCCCAACGCCAACAATAGGATTGCTGGGGCAACGGAGGAGAAAGGTTGGTTCAGAACACAAGCAACAGAATTATAGCAAATTACAT
This sequence comes from Rhinophrynus dorsalis, assembly GCA_037306005.1. Lineage (NCBI taxonomy): Eukaryota > Metazoa > Chordata > Amphibia > Anura > Rhinophrynidae > Rhinophrynus > Rhinophrynus dorsalis. Next base: position 59,045,916 of record CM074728.1, read on the forward strand.
TACTGTTCTGTTGTCCATGTGACAATCCTTAAAGAAACAGTAGCACATCCTAATAATAACTCCCACTTATCTTAATCTGGTCAGGAAATCCTAATAACCATTATGAATCAATTCTACGTAACCTGGTTTAATTAGTACTGGATGTCATATCCACGGGAGAGGTCATGTTTCTTTTTTGCTGGACTCAAGGACCACAAACTCCTCCCACTGGTTTCACTACTTTTCAAAACACTTCAGTGGGAGGCATTTAGCGTCCTGGAGTCCAGCAAAAGAATAATGTACACCTACCTGGACATGATATCTAGTACTGATTAAATAGTCATTTGGAGGACCAATCCAAGGAAAAGGTTAACAGAGGATGTAGATTTGATGATGAGTGACCAAATGATGAATTTTGTGTCGTATTGTGGGTGGGGCTGCTTTGCCTACCCCCTCCGGCACTCAAAGGGTTAATCAGTGGGCTTGGGTGGTTGAAAGGGTTAGTAATATCTTTTTCCAGTGAAACATAATATTGTAGATATTACAAAAATAAACTAACTGATGCAATTCCCATCTCTTAAACCTCTATGGTTTGAGAGATTTATGGTGATAAATTCCCCACCCCCTCCCTTTTCACAGATGTCAGCCTCTAGCTGCCAGGAGAGTCGAGTCATGCGACTCGATTGTGGCTCTTCAGCAGACCCGAAATAGCGCTATCAAAAAAGAAATATTTCACTGGAACAGGCTACACAGTGTGCCGGGTTTGCAAGCACACTTGCAACTACACTTGTACTACAAGAGGGGGAAAAAAGAGGGATACTGCCACAATATATTAAATAATACTACACTTAGAGGGTGGTGCTTGCGCTGTTCTCTTCTTCTTTTCCTTACACTTTGTAGACCGTTCCAGTGAAGTATCTCTTTTTAGATATCGGTACTTCGGCTCTGCTGAACAGCCGCCGGCTGGTCCCGGGACCAGGATCTTCTTCTGTCAGCTAGAGGCTGATGTCTGTGAAAGGGGAGGGTGTAGGGGAATTTATCACCATAAATCTCTCAAACCATAAAGGTTTGAGAGATCGGACTATCATCAGTTTATTTTTGTAATATCTGCAATATTACATTTTATTGAAAAAAAGACATTACTAACCCTTTAAAGAAGATGTTTGCTACAAAGTGTGTGGGAGAGCGTGCAGGAGTGGGCTGAACGTACCGGAATGTACATGGGGTTATAGCTGAATTCCCTGTGCCGGAGAAACAACTTCTGTTCTCTGACACCCGATAATTCCATCTGAAATTCGGTGTCTCTGGGGCAGATGCAGAGACTTCCCAGGTAAGCCACGTCAAGAAACAAACAGGGGATTAGACTTTTTGTGCTCTGAACAGTAAGGGTTCTAATCTCACATCAATTCTTTTTAAGATTTTAGCAATTATCAATTTTTATCAATGATCATGGATCACATGCACAAAAGCCCTGTACACCATGCTAGCATCTGTAAAAATGTATTATTTATTTTGTAAGACCTGAACTCTAGTCTTGCTTATGATCTGCGGAGTTGCCCGTTCATGCCTTCTGCAGGACCCCCTGATCCATTATCATAGCAATCTTAAAGGGATAGTAATGTTTCATAATAAAAGCAGCTCTAATTAATCATCATAGTATTTGGACTTTGGAGAGTGTTATTTCAATTGTGTCAGAGTTGTAGTTCAAGAGTAATTCAATGATAAAGTATCCCTCTCCCGCCCCTTTTACTGATGTAACACTATTCAGCCAGATCAGGAGGGAGGTTCCCACGTAGACTGCAGAGAGGGATAATCTTCAATTAAGATAAGGGAAAAAGCTGAAAAACTTGTCAAGGGGGGCAGGGTTTTCATTGTTCTCATAGTAAGAAGATTGTCCCCATCTGTTATCTGTCTGCTCTTACAACCAGATTCCACATCTGAGGTGAGCAGTGTTACACTAGGTAAAAGGGGCGAGAACGGGGAAACTTTATCCTTAAATAACTCTTGAACTGCAACTCTGACAGTATTGAAATAACACTCTCTATGGCTCAAATACTATGAAGATTAATTAAAGCTGCTGTTTTTGTGAAACATTACTATCACTTTAATAGGTGTGTCAGAAGTGATTGTGCAGGTTACTAATCTCTATAATTAACTGCCTTAGCTCTTGTTTCTCATTACAAACAGCACAAAAAGTATTAACCAAACACTGTCAGAATATCGCAGTCCACACACTTACATACCGTATTAAAAAAAAAAATAGAATCATATATTAGAGGTCTAACAAAAAAAATAATAATAATGAATGTTTTACAGACCCTAGCTGTAATATTAATGATATTTATAGTTATCGCCCAATTTCATTTTTAGGTGTTATTGTTCCTTTAAATGGGAATTTTAACAATGGGGAAAAAGTGTAATAAGTTTAACAGAAAGCCTTAGATAGGTAGAAGTAGTTCATTCAGCAGCCATTTATATCTCTTTATGTATATTTTTTTATGGTATCTACAGTTCCCTGTAGCTGCTGGGCACCATTGTAGGTCTGTCTTTAGTTCTCATCTCCACTCAATTAACAGTAGACCTCATCAGTCTGAATGAGATTAGCCGTTGTGCGAGATAGCCCCGCCTACGATTTGAAGGGGTCATGAAAACTCTCTCAAGGTAGTAATATCATATGTTCCTGATAAGCTACAGACTACAGTTCAAAGTAACTAGGTATAACTGACTGTTGTATGAATTGCAAATTCCTATGCAAGTCCTTCTGTTAACCTTATAAGGACCAGTACCAGAGGGTGTGAAATGCATTGCTTTGCAATACGTTGCACACACCTCTGGTCCTTAAAGAGTTAGAAAAAAATAATACAAACCTGTTTTAAAGTTATAGCTACCATTTAAATTCAATTTATACATTTGAAAATGTCATGCAAAACTGCCTATGTGAAAAGTGAAAGTTTCTCCCAGTGAGGCTTCATGTGCTAATTAAGCTATGTGTCGAGTTGATTCATTAGCATGAATTAGCATTGGGTGCCGCACTCAGACAGCTCGCCATACAGAAATGAAAGTATGAACAGCTAAGGTGTGAATCTGCTGGTCTTGTATGCAACATGATACATAGGCTGATCTGAATACAGTGTTCAAATATGCAGATTTAAATACATGGTGACAGGTCTACTTTAAAGGGACAGTAATGTCCCATAAAAATGTTTAGAGTTTTGTAGAGATTAAAAAAATAAGCTAAATGCCACAAATCCTATCTCTCAAACCGCTATGGTATGAGAGATATCCTCTGTTAAAGTTCCCCTCTCCCTCCTCTTCTCCTGACGTCAGCTGTAAGCTGACAGCAGGAGTTCCTGGTCCGTGGACCGACAAGTGGCTCTTCAGCAGAGCCGCAATAGCTCAATTTTAAAATAAATACTTCTTTGGAACTGTCTACAAAGCGTTCCTGGTTTGCAAACACACTTTTTAGACCGTTCCAAAGCAGTAATTTTTTTAAATCACGCTATTGCAGCTCTGCTGAAGAGCCTCCTCATGTCGGTCGACACGGATCTCCTTCTGTCAGCTTTACATCTGACATCAGGAGAAGAGGAACTTTAGCGGAGGATATCTCTCAAACCATAGCGGTTTGAGCGATAGGATTGCGGCATTTATCTTATTTTTTTAATCTCTACAAAACTCTAAAAAAATGTTGTGGGACATTCTGGCCTCTTTAAAGGATTAGTAATGTCTTGAAACTAACACAGCTCCAATTGATCCTCCTATAAAGAGTATCGTGTCTTAGTAGACACTGTCTCTTTAAGGCTTTGAATGACCTGTCCAGGTTACATTCCAGCTATATCCTGCAGCTGAGAAGCCACTTATGAGTGTCATTAAACCAGCCTTTCATTGCAGCCACTTCATGTGTCACCTCTTGTAAGGGGCACCTCACTTAGCATATCACTAAGAGAGCTGTTAGGATATCAAGAAGCCATCAAGCCTGTGTGTCAACTAATTACTTTTCCTAGAAAGTCTTGTAATCGGGAGGTAGCCAGCACACTGCCAGATGTGTTTATAAGATAGGAAGCTGTGCTACACTCTTTTTTCCAATGCCCTAACATGCTAGGGACCTCCTGTCTTAACCCTTTGATAACCTGATGCAGTGAAACACATTGCCTTTCCATACCACCCAAGTGTCCCTCTTTAGGAGGGACAGTCCCTCTTTTAGACCTAAATCCCTCTGTCCCTTTTTCCCACCTTGATGTCCCTCTTTTTAGGAAATCAGATTGTGTGGTGTATAAATAAGTGTATCACACTGCTCTACACCAATAAAACTCACATTATTGTTTGTATAAACATCCATATGTGTTTATAAATGAGTCTGTGTAAATAAAATACTTTGGTCTTGTTATAAGTCATTTATTAGGTTATACAAAGAGCTGCCAACAGGTCATGAAATAGCTTGAAAATTCTCGGTAATGCCCCTCCCACCAGCCACACCCCCAGCCACACCCCCTAAAACACAAGTGTCTCTCTTTGGCAATCTGAAATGTTGGAGGTATGCCTTTCCTGGGAACTCTCCCAATCTGCCACTGAGACTCCATTTTTTTAGTGTTAATTACCAGGTATCTAGAGTCAAAGGCTGATTACCTGGTTTTGGTGAATTTCCTGAGAAACTCTGCCCGATTCTCCTCCTTCCCACCGTGCTCCTCCTACTTCCCGCTCACTTCCCCTCCTTCCCACCCACTTCCTGCAGACATTATGACAAAATAATTACAAAAGCTGCACAACCAATTAAGCCCCACCCCCTTTATGATATGTTGGCCTAAAAAGATGAAGTTCCCACGTATGCACATTGCACAGCAGTTAGGTATATCTATATAAATACTGTGTGTAACAGAAGCACTTACCTAGGTAGGAGTCCATCACACAGCAGTCAGGTATATCTTTATAATTACTGTTTGTAACAGAAGCACTTACCTAGGTAGGAGTCCATCATACAGCAGTCAGGCGTATCTATATCATTGCTGTGTGTAACAGAAGCACTTACCTAGGTAGGAGACCATCATACAGCAGTCAGGTGTATCTATATAATTACTGTGTGTAACAGAAGCACTTACCTAGGTAGGAGTCCATCATACAGCAGTCAAGCGTATCTATATAATTACCGTGCGTAACAGAAGCACTTACCTAGGTAGGAGTCCATCATACAGCAGTCAGGCGTATCTATATAATTACCATGCGTAACAGAAGGACTTACCTAGGTAGGAGTCCATCACACAGCAGTCAGGTGTATCTATATAATTGCTGTGTGTAACAGAAGCACTTACCTAGGTAGGAGTCCATCATACAGCAGTCAGGCGTATCTATATAATTACCGTGCGTAACAGAAGCACTTACCTAGGTAGGAGTCCATCATACAGCAGTCAGGCGTATCAATATAATTACTGTGTGTAACAGAAGCACTTACCTAGGTAGGAGTCCATCATACAGCAGTCAGGTGTATCTATATAAATACTGTGTGTAACAGAAGCACTTACCTAGGTAGGAGTCCATCACACAGCAGTCAGGTATATCTTTATAATTACTGTTTGTAACAGAAGCACTTACCTAGGTAGGAGTCCATCATACAGCAGTCAGGCGTATCTATATCATTGCTGTGTGTAACAGAAGCACTTACTTAGGTAGGAGTCCATCATACAGCAGTCAGGCATATCTATATCATTACTGCGTGTAACAGAAGGACGTACCTAGGTAGGAGTCCATCATACAGCAGTCAGGTGTATCTATATAATTACTATGCTGCACCTGAGCTGTGGAATTCCCTCCCCCGCCCCATCAGACTCTCCCCCAGCCTTCAAATCTTCAGACGCTCCCTGAAGACTCACCTCTTCAGGGAGGCCTATCAACTGCCTCCATAAACATCATCACCAAGATTCACCCCTTGCACGGACTACTGCACTCAACGGCACTTCTCACTCCCACCCACTGACTGGCAGTTCATGTGGCAGGAGGCACTTAAACGCAATAGCACTTACTCCTTCTGTATCAAACCTACCTTCCTCTAGACTGTAAGCTCTCACGAGCAGGGCCCTCTGATCCTCCTGTTCTCCACATCTGATTGTACTATTTAATACCTCTGTATGTCTATTCCCAATTGTACAGCGCTGCGGAATTAGTTGGCGCTATATAAATAAAGAATAATAATAATAATAATATGTGTAGCAGAAGGAATTACCTAGGTAGGAGTCCATCATAGCAGTCAGGTGTATCTGTATAATTACTGTGTGTAACAGAAGCACTTATACATAAATATTAATTTTCCCTACATACATATTATATATATATATATATATATATATATATATATATATATATATATATATACATACACACACATACACATACACACACACACCACATACATATATCTATCCACCAGGCACTTAATGAACATTTGCAGCACACATGGTAAAGACTATATTAACCTCAGGTGACCTTCTCCATAGTGAAAACACTACAGCTATTCAGTAGGAGCATGCCCCTCGCAGGGTCGCCATGCCCGGCACTTTGATACTTTTTGGCAGGAGAAATTATTTTTGAGGAAGACTGAAGCAGCCACGTGACCCCTCTGACCCCCAGCTGTTCCCCTCCATTGGAAGGAGGGTGAGGAAGAGGAGGTCAGATGCCGGTCACAGGTTTTCTAAACATGTCCTGCTCTTCCTTATCTATGTCAAGGAGGCTTTTTTCTCTCTCCCTCTCTCTGGAATAGATTAAAAGGTGCTTGTGCAGGTCTTGATTCCTTGCCATGGAATAATAAAGAAGCAGGTTGAAACTTTCTGGGCAAAATTCAGTGAAAATCTCTCCAGACCAATGGTGGACAATTTGAATAACCCTACAGAAGAAAATAATAGAACTAGTTAGCACTCAACAGAAGGATTGCCATACAGGGTTACAAGCTTTACCCATGTATAGGGCCCTGCCAAGCTGGGGGACTCACCTTCCTGATCAGACACAGAAGCCACAGTGAAGCAAGTCAGGAGACTTTGTCAAAATGGGCCCCCAGATGACTCTACTAGTATATTACATAGGTCTTGTAGCACAGAACTAGATTCCACCTCTGCCTATCTTTCCTCCGTTTCATATCATAATGCATAGTGGAGCAGTGCCTTGGGCTCCGTCTTTACATATATTTCCAGGTTACAGTCCAAACATGTGGGGTGGGGAGGCCCTGGCTTTGTGTGTACAGGGTTCCAAGATTTCCGATGGCAGCCCTGCTCAGAAGCCTTGAACACCATACATTTCAAAACCAATAGCCATTTATTTGGCATAAAAAAGTGAATCAATGCAGAAAAAATACTGTTGGGTATAAGCAAATTGCTCCCCTGTGAAAAAAGTAAACTTACAATGAGGACAAATAAACAAAAAGGATTATAATAAAATATTTTAAAATCATAACATACAGGTGGCTGTAATGGATACTATTTTGTCTGGAGGTACAGCAGCATGGAAGAGGTGCTTGGAAGTAAAGTTCAGGATCAGTGCTGGTCACAGGATTCCCTTGCTGCAGCCAAAGCTGTATTAATGATGCTGGTGGCGAATTCAGATGTCCGACCCCAGTTGAGCCAGGAGCCCTAACCTGGATGGAAAAGGTATATCGCATAATTTTCCAGACCAAATAACCCCAGATGCAGGAAACTATCCAAGGGAACCAGAACGTGGGCTAAGACCACTGAATACAGGAAGATGAGTTCCCCAGAAATAAACAGGCTCCTATGTAGGGCAACAGCCCTGGATGGTCAGTATAGGAGGCAAAGAAATAGCGGACTACTTATAATTAGCGGGCTGAGACCACAAAAGGGTAGCGGGTTAGTAACACTAAACCCACAAGGGATCGGACCTCTGAATATAAATAGCCAGGAGGCTACAAAGAGGGCTAGGACTGCTTCAGGGCTATAGGCTGATGAATGCCCACTGATCCACACAGATCTGCTAACTGCTATAGGGCTGTGAGAGAGGGGTACAACCTCCACCTGACTGCTACTGTGGTATTCCCAAATGGCAAAGGCAACAGGCTCAAAACCATAGAGAGAACACAAAGGGCCAACACCCCACTGTATCTCCACAGGCAAGAGACTCCCAATGGAGTGTGTCCAGAACTCGAAGTGAGGCTCTAAACAGAAGAGCAGGCTGAGCCCACTTAGGAAAGGGCCAAAACCCCAATATGAGTACCAAAACCAATTAGAAAGGGACGAAAGGCCTCAAAGAGGTAGCGAGGTAAGACCAATTCAAATGCTGCTGCCAGGTCTCACTTTCAAGTGGCCTAATCCCAAGACAAAGCCCAGTGAAGAGAGCGGAGAGGGGTAAAAACACTACCATAAGAGGAGAGAGCCACACACGGAGGAGAACATGACAAAATTAAAATTATAAGTGAAAACTCAGTTATTTACTAGTTATTTGTTGTAGCTCATACATCTGGTAGTAGCAACACTGTAGCAGTTGTACAAGTCACCCTCAATGTGGACTTGTCGCTTGTCACGGTTTTTGATGAACACTCAGACCAGACCGGTAAGGTTAAAATGACTTTATTAGGATAAAGTGCATACAAGGAATTAGGCCACAGGCCCACAATACGAAACAATAAATACATAACAATAGAACCCAGACACGAGATATATAGCAAGTGATATCTCTAGCTTTTAGTCTGATTAAATGTATCTGCGTAAACCTCTCATACCATAAGTTTTTTTATTTTTTCAAACAGTTTCATATTTTTAGAGATTTATAATGTAGAGGTTGATAAGTATAATCTCAGCAGAGCTTTGTTCTCTGACCTGTCTGATGAAACTGCATAATTAATCACTAACCAGTTAACCACCTCTTTCTACCTCCCTAGGCTGCTAAAACCATTTTCCACCAGAGGGGTGGGTTAAATTAACGGGGAGCAATAAACATGCAAAACCATTCAAGATGGAGGGTTTCAATGAGGGAAGGATTTGGAAAAGGTCACAGTTCCTCTTACAGCTTCTTATTTCACCTCCTGCAAGAGCTAAAATTGCCCGTAGGAGCCTCATTCCTCTTGGCTGTGCACAACAGCCAAAAGGAATCCCCACCTCTGAGGAATAGAATCTCAGGTTTGGATGTGTACACTAAGGGCTCTAAATTTATGAAGCTGCTGCTGTCAGAGGCAGGACTAGCAGCAATTAACTTTAACATAATGGTTTTTTTTCATGTTAGTTGTTCTTTAAAGGGATAGTAATACTTTGTTTTATCTTTATTTTATTTTTTAGGCATTAAAAAAACATGAAGAATGATGTAAGTCTTATCTCTCAAACCTTTATGGTTTAAGAGATATTCACAAGCAAAGTATCCCCCCCCTGTTCAGCCAGATCAGAAGGGAGGTGCCCAGGTAGACTGCAGAGAGGGACAATCTTCAATTAAGATAAGGGAAAAAGCTGAAAAACTTGTCAAGGAGGGTAGGGCTTTCATTGTTCTCATAGGAAGAAGATTGTCCCCTGCTGTTATCTGTCTGGTCTATGGACTGGATTCCACATCTGAGAAGAGATGGCTTACACTAGGTAAAAGGGGTGGGAGGGGAAACTTTGCTTGTGAATATCTCTCAAACCATAAAGGTTTGAGAGATAAGACTTATATCGTTCTTCATGTTTTTTAATGCCTACAAAATAAAATAAAGATAAAACAAAGTATTACTATCCCTTTAACACCCTGAAATCTAGTGAGGTCTTGAAACATTGCTTTAGAGACTTCTCAAGCACCCAGTAGGTTAATAAGGTCCTTATCAGTTTGTCAGGTGTAGAGACCAATGAATGAAGGAAGTCGAGTTGGCTGTAGGGTATAATATATTTTAGTGAACAAATGTAATAATTATTCCTGGGATCTCTCAAGATCTGCCATGGAGACACCAGTTTTTAGAGTTAATTACTTGGTCTCCGGGAACAGAGGCTGATTCTCCGGCTTTGGCGAGTTTTCCCATTTAACTCCACCTACATCCCATCTATTATGTCCACCTCTAGCCCTGTTCTGACGACTTCCTGCCCATTCTAAAGTGAAACCTCACCTTTCCTCCTCTCTGCCCTGTCCACTGATTAAGCCCCACCCATGATGAGCCAATTTGGATAATTTAGACACACTCATTCCCAGCCCAAAAGCCCTCCTCAGGGGCTCTAAAGAAGAAAGTTCCCAGGTATTTTAATAATCCTTCATAAATAATGAAGATTTACAAGATACAGTTCCTTTTCAAATATTAGAACTCTTAAAAGAACTTTAATATTTAAAGACAAGTTGATCCTATGTTTGAACATACATTCATGTCCTCTATGCCTTTGCTGGCTCCACCGAGGAAGGAGGCGGGCACTAACAGAATGCAGGATGAAAACGTGGTACAAATATGGAGCATGGCAATTGTATCATTCAGGATAAATTAAAATTCCCATTGATTTAAATTGGATTTAAAACCCCTTGAATGCTATAGAGGCCTCCAATGTGTAGTCCTCTCTGACATTCAAGTGCTTAAAACATCCATTTAAATAGATGGTACATCTGTGAATGTTTATTTGGTATGCTGTGGAAATCTTCTTAATTTGTTCTCTGCTTATGGCCCAAAGTATTATGGGCACGATTCAATAACCTCCGACGGGTAAAAAAACAGCCGGCAGCATTTTTTCAAGCTCAGTAATCGATTCAGTTACCTGTGCTATGCAAAAAAAAACCCTGCCCGCCGCAAAAGTGAGAGGTGTTTCATCCCATTCAAAATAAAAAAATGCAACAAGTTGCAATTCAATTGACTATGTTAGCCATTAAGATCCAATAAGGGACTCACTTTATCTCTGAAATTTAAGACTCTGTTTTTTTCTGACTAAAGACCCTTAATGGATCTTTAATCAGCCGACGCAGCAATTGAAAGGAAAAAAAAAGTCCCAAGCGGATGTATTGATGTATCTGGCACTCAAGGGGTTAAACCATGCATACATGCACGGTTGTTTTTTCATACAACATATATTAATATCTTTATTTTTTTACAGAACAAGATATGAAGACAGAAAACAGAAGGAACAGGGGTAGAAAGAAAAACATATGAGAAAGAATGAAGATAGCAGGAGAAGGACAGTGGATGGAGGTAAGTTTAACACAGGTACGTTATCGATCGGTACTTGACAGTGTGTCAGGCACCGATTGTTAGCTTTTTTACTTTGATGTTTCCATTATTGTCGTCATTAGTGGCATTTTGGGAATGTACAAAAATGTACAAAATGGATGTTTGCTCACAAGAACATTTCTGTGGCCTAGCTGCTAAGACAAATGAATAACAATTTAGACATTTTCTTTTGTTGGTTAGTATCCATTTTTGCCCTACAGCATATTTTAGGTTAGGTCAGTGAATCGAGCCCTATGTGTTTACTAGTGTTGAGCGAGCATGCTCGGCCGATGCTCGGATCGGCTCGAGCATCGCTCTGCTCGGCACATGGCGGTACTCGTACGAGTACCGCCATGTGCTCGCCCGCCATGTTCGGGTGGCAGGGATCTGTGCCGAAGGAGGCACAGATCTTACAGATGCTCCGCTGGACCACCAGGGACTGGAGGTAGGGGACATGTGGAGATGGAAGGGGGCATTGCGGAGATGAAGGGGGCATTGTGGAGATGAAGGGGGACATTGTGGAAGGGGGACATTGTGGAAGGGGGGCATTGCGGAGATGAAGGGGGCATTGCGGAGATGAAGGGGGACATTGTGGAAGGGGGACATTGTGGAAGGGGGACATTGTGGAAGGGGGACATTGTGGAAGGGGGGCATTGCGGAGATGAAGGGGGCATTGCGGAGATGAAGGGGGACATTGTGGAAGGGGGACATTGTGGAAGGGGGGCATTGCGGAGATGAAGGGGGCATTGCGGAGATGAAGGGGGCATTGCGGAGATGAAGGGGGACATTGTGGAAGGGGGACATTGTGAAAGGGGGACATTGTGGAAGAGGGGCATTGTGGAAGAGGGGCATTGTGGAAATGAAGGGGGGCATTGACCAGGCACCCTCCCCTCATCAGAGCAGGGGGTGCCTGGTGTAATGCTCGAGTCCTCCCATTCAATTCAATGGGGCTCGGGTGCTCGGCCGAGCACTCGAGCCTCCGGGGGTGCTCGGTCAGAGCACCCGAACCCCCGAGCATCGGGGTGCTCGCTCAACACTAGTGTTTACTAAAGAGGATTATACCAATAAGAAAAAGTGACTATTACCCTGTTTAACCTCTTAAATGCTAGATAGATCTCCAGCTTCCATAATTCACTGAGTTAACAGAAATCTTACCTAGGTAGGCATGCCAACAATTTAGTACACCTATTTATATATTTTTTGCATAGTACCTGCTATTGCTTGTATTTGCTGAGCACCATTTTAGCTCTGTGTTTAGTTCTCATCACCAGGCAATAAATAATAGACCTTAGTCGTCAGAATAAGATAAGCCATAGACAAAGAGAGCTCCGCCCATGATTCTAAAGGACCATAAAAACTTTCTTAAAGGGATAGTAATGTTTCACAATAAAAGCAGCTCCAATTAATTGTCATAGTATTTGGGCCACTGAGAGATTTATTTCAATACTGTCAGAGTTGAAGATGAAGATTAATTGTATGATGAAGTATCCCCCTCCCACCCCCTTTACTGATGTAACACTGCTTACCTTGGAACAGAAGGGTGGTGTCTAGATGGCTTGCAGAAAGGGACAATCTTCAATTAGCATAAGGGAAAAACCTATCAAGGGGGTAAGGGTTTTCCTTATACTCACAGTAAGAAGATTGTCCCTTGCTGTGAGCTGTCTGGTCTGTGGACCAGATTCCACATCTGAGTAGAGGTGACTTACACTAGGTAAAAGGGGCGGGAGGGGGAAACTTTATCACTCAGTTACTCTTGAACTACAACTCTGACAGTACTGAAATAACACTCTCCATGGCCCAGATACTATGAAGATTAACTGGAGCTGCTGCTTTTAGGAAACATTACTATCCCTTTAACCCCTTAAAGCCATGTGATGTACTATGACCGTCACGGTCCTTGAAATACTTAAGGACCGATGACGGTCATAGTACGTCACGTACTTTTTACTTACAGCGCTCTACCGGGAGCGCTGTAAGTAAAAATAGGGCCTGAAATTGACCGCTCCAAGATCGGAGCAATCTCTATCAGGCCCGAGAGTGACGCGCCGATACACGCAACAGGTCACGTGTACCGGCGCGTTGGCGTGCATCAACGCGGTCGTTATGGGGCGGAAACGTCCCAGGACCGCCGGTCGCTAAGGGGTTAAGGTAGTAATATCACATGTTACAGAGTACAGCAGAGTTCAAACGCAAACAAAAATGATAAATACATATAACTCACTGTTGTAGAAAGACACATTCCCAAACAAGGCCCTCTATTAAACACATTAAAAGTAATTTATTCCATGACTGTATTTCCCCTTTATATTATCAGGATAAATAAATAAATGAATGCCAGTTGACATGCCATAGAAATGAGGTGTAACGTTAACTTAGCAGTATTGTAGACTGTTAATTAACAATAGGATATTGACACTATTAACTTTTGCGTCTGGAAATGAAATCACAAAGAAGTCCATTTGCCTTTCTCTTCATTTGCTGCAGTTGTTGATTTTGAGGGACCCTCTTGGCTCCCAAGTGTTAAACAAGCATTTTACTGTGAGTCTTAGTTTAATGGTGGTACTGATTTATGAGCGCAGTAAATGAGTCCCTCACTGGGAGCTCCTGTTGAGAAACACACAGACGTAAACACATTCCCACACATACATAGACACAAAGATTTACACAAACATCCATACCAGCCTAACAGCTCTCCTCCTGTCTACAAAATATTCAAGGCTTGGGCAACCTGTGGCCCACTTACCATTGTTGGTCTACAAGTACCATCAGCTTCAGTTGACCAAACAACTTATCCATTGTAGATGTCAAGCTTACTGGCCTGTAATATCAGGCTTGTCCCCTTTTTGGATAAAAGTACCATATGTTATTTTCTCCAGTCTTGAAATACGATGCCTGGTATAAGAGAAATATACACATATATCAGTTTCCATCATTTTAACAACCCCTAAAAATGCTGGATTTTTTACTGTCAATAAAAATGTACACTCAAATCTTTTAAATAGTTGGATGACTAATTCTATAATTTTGCAGTGTATGAAATAGAGTCAGTCCTCACAAACACTGCAAATATTGGCCCAAATCAATTTTCTAAATAAAAAGACCAAGACATTGTCACAAAATTTAAAACACTGCTACAGTCAAATCTACTGTATAGTTATACAGCAAATTTTACACAGAAATTTACCTTATTTTATGAACTTTATGTGACTTAGCTCTTAAAAATCATTGCTCACTTTTCCATTACATTTAGTTGGAAACAGGGGTATAAGAAGGTGCATTTGCACTTGGACCATGGGACCAGCATCCAAGGGGCTTCATCTGCCCAAGGGTCCAACAGGTTTTAGTTATGCAACTGTGAAATTATTTTTGTGTTTAGGGGCCCAAAAATTGTTTTCACTGGGCTCCAATAACTAGTTACTCCACTGTTTGTAAAGTTGCCATTTACTACATTCATATGTTTTTGCTCAGGCAGATAATGCTCTCATTGCACATGTGCAGTGTAGACTTCAGTCTGTGCAGGTCCTTATCTAATAAAGCTGTGTTTCTCAAAGCAGGGTTCTCAACCGGTGGTACAACAGGTTCCACAGAACAAATGTCAATAATAGTGGAGAAGGGTGGTCATTAGTGTATGTGTGGTTCTGTGAGTACTAGTGGATATGTGGAATATTGAAATATTTCATTGCTATAAGGAGCTTTGCAATCTAGCCACTCTAAGAAAGAAACCCCCCCCAACAGATCGTTACATATATGTATGAATCATTATTTATATAGACTCATACATGTACAGCTTCTTATAGAAGTTCTAATAATACAATACAAAAATACAGAACTGGGTTAAGAACATCATGCTTAAAGGGATAGTAATACTTCGATTTATTTTTATTTTATTTTGTAGGCATTAAAAAAAACATGAAGAACAATATAAGTCTTATCTCTCAAACCTTTATGGTTTGAGAGATATTTGCCAGCAAAGTTTTCCCCTCCCGCCCCTTTTACCTAGTGTAATCCATCTCTTCTCAGATGTGGAATCCAGTCCATAGACCAGACAGATAACAGCAGGGGACAATATTCTTCCTATGAGAACAATGAAAGCCCTGCCCCCCTTGACAAGTTTTTCAGGTTTTTCCCTTATCTTAATTGAAGATTGTCCCTCTCTGCAATCTAACTGGGCACCTCCCTTCTGCTCTGGCTGAGCAGTGTTACATCAGTAAAATAGGCGGGAGGGGGATACTTTGTCATTGAATTACTCTTTAACTACAACTCTGACAGAACTGAAATAACACTCTCCACAGTCCAAATACTATGATGATTAATTAGAGCTGCTTTTATTATGAAACATTACTATCCCTTTAAGTACAATCATTGCATTATTTGCAGGGGAAGAAGTGCAGAAAAGGGAATCATACATTGGGAAAGGTACCCTGCTCCAAGGAGATACAATCTAATTAGAAATTGTGACAGCATACAGAGAGAGTAGGAGGAGGATCATAAGTGCAAGTACAAGGATTAGTGAAGGGAGTGCAGAATGGTTCTAAAGTGACTGTCAGTGTGCACAAGGAGGATATTTTTACTGATATACAATATAGCCTAATCATTTATTCTTAGATTATTGGTACCAACTAGCTTTCAAATACAATTTATATAGATACTGTTTTAACCTCTCAGATGCTAGAAAGGTCTCCAGTGCATTGTGAATTAACAGAGATGGAGTAATTTTTTTCCCTAAATTAACCAAGCTTTTGCAGATGTACTTGATCAATCTCACAAGTAAACAAAGGACAAAGACCACATGTATAACGTGTTTTAGTCTATCGATTAAACAAACTTTAATCAAGAGCTTAAAAACAATATTAAAATCTTAAACAAAATTGTAATTGAAAAATTATATCAACATGATCTTCAAACATTGAATAAAACAAAATTTGAATAAAAATGATCATGAACAATTCAGGCTTAATTGAACCAAACAACCCTGCAATAAGTGTGACTGATCGAACCAAACAAATAACCTTATAGTAAACAGAAATGAAAAGGCAAAAGGAAAAAAACCATAAATTAAAGCCTACATTATATTACTCTCTGAAATGTATAAAACCAAGGAAATTTATCATTATAATGTGTTTAATTTAAGACTCTGTATCCCCCCCGTGTTTTGCTTAAATTATATTAGTTGTCATGTTAAATTTGATGTCATCAGCAAAATACAGATGGGCAGTGGAGTTTAAGCATGACAGACTAGTACCCTGAATTTCCATGCTATTGTACATTTGAATGAAAAAAAAAATAAAATCAGTTCTGAGAAATGAACCTTTATGTTCTAGAGGGACAGTGTGGCACTTTATGCTAATTCCCTGTACAGTATGCTAATCAGTTATGTTTAAAGGAGGCCATGTGTGGCACTTTATGCTAATTCCCTGTGCAGTATGCTAATCAGTTATGTTTAAAGGAGGAACTGTGTGGCACTTTATGCTAATTCCCTGTATAGTTTGCTAATTAGTTATGTTTAAAGGAGGAACTGTGTGGCACTTTATGCTAATTCCCTGTATAGTTTGCTAATTAGTTATGTGGACCACAACAACTAAATGCATCTTGTGGTGTCAGCAGCACTTTAAAACCTTTTGAGTGCCAGAAAGGTATCCAATACATTGCAAAACACTGGGTCAGATACTTCTCTGGCACTCAAAATACTGAAAATTGTTGGTAATATGAACAATGACAAAAAATGAATAATTCATATAGCACTCAGGTGTATCTATATAATTACTGTGTGTAACAGACACACTTACCTAGGTAGGAGTCCATCATACAGCCAGGGGCGGACTGACCATACTGGCATTCGGTCACGGGCCACGCCGCCGCTTCCAGCGCGGCTCAGCAGCTCTCCAACAACGGCCGCCGGAGCGCCGTTCTAGTAATACAGAGCGCTGGAAGATGACATCATCTCCCAGCCTCTGCATTACTAGAGGCACGCGGGACTTCGCACAGTATTAAACCATGCCGCTAGACCACCAGGGACTGGAGGTAGGGGCAGTGTGGAGATGAAGGGGCATGGTGGAAGGGGTAATGTGGAGATAGGGGCATTGTGGAGATGAAGGGGGCAATGTGGAGATGAAGGGGGCATTGTGGAAGGGGCATTGTGGAGATGAAGGGGGTATTGTGGAAGGGGCAATGTGGAGATGAAGGGGGCATTGTGGAAGGGGCATTGTGGAGATGAAGGGGCAATGTGGAGATTTCTGCAGGGGGCCCAGACCTCTTTTTGGACCAGGAGCCCTGGGTCCTGTCAGTCTGCTCCTGCATACTGCAGTCAGGTGTATCTATATAATTACTGTGTGTAACAGAAGGACTTACCTAGGTAGGAGTCCACCATACAGCAGTCAGGTGTTTCTTTATAATTACTGTGTGTAACAGAAGGACTTACCTAGGTAGGTATCCATCATACAGCATTCAGGTGTATCTATATAATTACTGTGTGTAAAATAAGAACGTATCTAAGTAGGAGTCCATCATACAGCAGTCAGGTGTATCTATATAATTACTGAGTGTAATAGAAACACTTACCTAGGTAGGAGTCCATCATACAACAGTCATATATCTCTAAAGACTTACTTAGGTAGGAGCCCATCACACAGCAGCCAGTTATATTTATATAATTACTGAATGATACACTGAATTGAACAGATATACCTGCTGTATGCTTGACTCCTACCTAGATATGTGCTTCTCTTACAAACAAAAATTATATAGATACACCTGACTGCTGTATGATGGACTCCTACCTAGGTAAGTCCTTCTGTTACACACAGTAATTATATAGATACACCTGACTGCTGTATGATGAACTCCTACCTAGGTAAGTACTTCTGTTACACACAGTAATTATATTGATATACTTGACTGCTGTATGATGGACTCCTACTTAGGTAAGTACACAATTGTATAGATACACCTTACTGCTGTATGATGGGCTAGTACCTAGGTAAGTGCTTCTGTTACACACAGTAAATATATAGATATATCTGACTGCTGTATGATGGACTCCTACTTAGGTAAGTACTTCTGTTACACACAGTAATTATATAGATACACCTTACTGCTGTGTGATGGGCTAGTACCTAGGTAAGTCCTTCTGTTACACATATTAATTATAAAAAATACACCAGACTAGACTCCTACCTACGTAATTATTTAACAAACTAACTGCACCATAGGTAGAAAAACGTATATATATGTAAAGTCCTTATTTTATATAATAATTATATACCTAACCAGCTGCTGTATGAAAGACACAAACTAGGCAGTTCCTTCTGTTAAAGGGATAGTAATGTTTCATAATAAAAGCAGCTCTAATTAATCACCATAGTATTTGGACTTTGGAGAGTGTTATTTCAAATCTGTCAGAGTTGTAGTTCAAGAGTAATTCAATGACAAAGTATCCCCCTCCCGCCCCTTTTACTGATGTAACACTGTTCAGCCAGATCAGAAGGGAGGTGCCCAGGTAGACTGCAGAGAGGGACAATCTTCAATTAAAATAAGAGAAAAACCTGAAAAACTTGTCAAGGGGAGCAGGGCTTTCATTGTTCTCATAGGAAGAAGATTGTCCCCTGCTGTTATCTGTCTGGTCTATGGACTGCATTCCACATCTGAGAAGAGATGGCTTACACTAGGTAAAAGGGGCAGGAGGGGAAACTTTGCTTGTGAATATCTCTCAAACCATAAAGGTTTGAGAGATAAGACTTATATCGTTCTTCATGTTTTTTTAACCCCTTTGTATCCTGTGACGTACCCGGACCGTCACGCTGGTCCGGCACTTAAGGACCAGTGAGAGTCCTGGTACGTCACCTACTTTTACTCACCGTGCTCCTGCAGGAGCGCGGTGAGTAATACCAGGGACTGAAGTTAATCGCTCCAAGACCGGAGCGATCTCTTTCAGTCCCTCGTTCGACGTGCCGGCACACGTGATCAGTCACGTGGGGTGGCACGTCGAAGTCGCCTATCTGGTCCTTAACCCCTTAGCGACAATGGACGTACATGTACGTCCTCTGTGGCTGTCACTTAGTGACAGAGGACGTACATGTACGTCCAGGAAATCCGGATCCCCGCGCGGCTGCACGCCGTTCGGGGACTCCGGATTCTTCTGAAAGAAAAAAAAAAAATGTTAGACGGGCGTTAAGTGACGGCCGCATCTGCACGCGGCCGTCACTAAGGGGTTAAAGGACCAGACACCCCGGAACCACTGGTCCTTAAGGGGTTAATGCCTACAAAATAAAATAAAGATAAAATGAAGTATTACTATCCCTTTAAACTCATCAGTAGACAGTTCTAGATTTATATTCCCCCAACACTACACTCATTTACTCCAGATTTACAGTGCACATACTAACAAAATAATTATTTACCTTTCATTACTTTTTCCATTTAAAAAACCTAAACAAATGTTGGGACAGCAGGATACAGAGAGCCAAATCTCAGGACTGTCCCGGGAATTGGGGACAGTTGGCAGGTAGCACTGATTCATTTGATGGATTTTTCAGAAATGTTATTCTGTCTCTCTCTTGCCAGCATTTGGCAGACAAGACATTGCATTTTACAACCCAATGTGTTGGTCCAAACAAGGAGGTGACTATATATGGTAACCCTATACCGTCAGCTGATTCCAAGTCATATGGTGTTAAAGAGCCACTGTGAAAGCAAACTCCCACTAACAAGCTCTCTTTATTACACAACACTTAAAATGTTATGCACAATGCAGTTGCACCATAGGCAATAAGAATTTTCAAATTTCCCATTAACTCTTTGAGTGCCAGAGAGGTATCCAATGCATTGAGTTGGAAACTTCTCTGGCATTCAATGGGTTAACTTACATGGTGGTGGTGTTAATCCCAGTTGCCAATCAAAAGAAACATAAAATTTGATGGCAGATAAGAACCATTCGGACCATTTTTCCTACGGTAAAAACCTCAAACCTGGTCCTCGGTTTTGCCAAATGTCCAGGACAGCCTTAAGCCTATCACATGTATGCTTACATCCCCTCCATATATTAACCTCTATCACTTCTGCTGGTAGTCTATTCCACTTATCTAACACACAAAGAAAGACTGTGACAAGCACTCAAGGAGAAAGAACAAAATAAAGTGTTTTGTTCTAAGGCATGGTGGCCTCTCAGAAATACTACAAGTCACATTTTTCGCTCCCATGTGCCATTGAAGAGAGGAAATATCTATATCCTTATCAGTCTGGTCCCTCCCAGAAGTAAATCGATAGACATAGCGCATAAAACCAGGTTCACACTATGTGGGATAGAGAGAGGTATCTATTTATTATTGCTGTTATAGGTAAACAGTTGTGTTCACTGGTGTATAGGATGGTTTTATGATATCTTCATGCACACTTGTATGTCTTACCCCTCTGTGTAGAAAACCCAGATTGATGTAAGTCAATGCAGATTCAACCACCAGTAGGGTAGGAGATATGTGTATACACAAGATGTACAAGCTGTCCCTATGTCTAGTCAGTAATGGGCGATTAAAGCGGAACTACCAACTGACACAATCTTTAGCTTCTCTAAGTCCCCATCTGGCGACTAGCTGCTTACTAGCGCTAATCACCAGAATAATTACCTTATTTAATAGATTTCTGCTCTCTTCCATAAGTGAGAGGATTAAAGCAGAACTACCACCCGACACAATCTTTAGCTTCACTAAGTCCCCATATGGCGACTAGCTGCTTACTAGCGCTAGTCGCCAGAATAATTACCTTATTTAATAGATTTCTGCTGTCGTCCATGGGTGACAGGCAGGATGGAGCGAGGACATCTTGCCATTTTGACGTCTGCGCGCCTGCGCTGTCAGTCCCAGCTGGGTCTAGGACGCGTTGCTAGCAGCCATTTGGCTCCGGCTGGGACTGACAGTGCAGGCGCGCAGACGTCACAATGGCAAGATGACCACGCTCCGTCCTGCCTGTCACCCATGGAAGAGAGGAGAAATCTATTAAATAAGGTAATTATTTTGGTGACTAGCGCTACTAAGCAGCTAGTTGCCAGATGGGGACTTAGTGAAGCTAAAGATTGTGTCGGGTGGTAGTTCCGCTTTAATCCTCTCACTTCTGCTGCTTGTCTATAGTTATTTCATGCAAATGAGATGTCCTCACAAGGCCCACCGCTGAACATGCAAAATGAAGCAAAGAAGAAGGGGGGGGGGGGGTAGACAGCGCAAGGAATATCCTCTAAGTGTAGTACATTATGGCATAGAATATATACATGTCAAAAGGATATTAGTCTTATATTTTAATAGAAAAATAGAGACACAACAATTATAAATAAATTGAGCTTTACAAATGTAAGCCTAATGAGTAATACATATACATCTGTAATACATTAAAAGAAAGGGGCTAGAATCTTCTAGAACATTTGTGCGTTTTGTAGAGGTGTTCACAGTATTAAATGAGTGCACTGTATGTACAGTGTTACGTATATATATATTATAATAGGTATGCTGTATTGATAAGACCAGATAATTCCTCTGATGTGGTGATTATTGGGGATGCACAAAAGTAACGGAGATGTTAGTCTAATGGAGTGGCCGCTTACAGGAAAGATTTGTGGTATCTGGACACATAAAGGCACAGTAAGACCAGGAGCAGCAAAATAGACATTAGAGTCAGTAAAGGTGTTTGCTTACTAGAAGTCTTCTTTAAACGCTGCCCAAAAAGAAGTCTAGCCCCTTGGTTGCTAGAGAGCTCTCCAACAAATTGCAAGCTCTCTAGTAACCAAATAAAAGCCTGCATATATAAACTGGTGCAGGAACACTGAGACAACTCTGGCTGCACACAAAATGTGGGTGTGGCCAGCACAGATGATGCTCCTCCCCTCAAAACTTGACGCTATAGGAGAGAGATGAGACTCAAGTTTCCGGGTCAGAGGCTGATCCTCCAGTGCTGGGGAGTTTCTTATGAAACCCGCCCACTTCTCCTCCATTCCATCCTGTTCTGCCCACTTCATTGCCAGCTTGTTAAGCCCCGCCCCTTTCTAAAATCACTGCTGGAGAAATGGCTCAGTTGGTTAAGGCACCAGCTGTAGAATCTGCTCAGACTGTGAGGTTGCAGGTTCTAGTCCCGGCAAGGTCAGCTCAGCCTTTTACCTCTCTGAGGTAGATAAAATGAGTCCAGGACATACTTTAAAACAAGAGATAATCTCATTGTATTCTTCCTGGTAAAAAATACTTTCACACTTCATTTATCTCCCTCCGGGGACTCTAGAACATAAAGTTCCCAAGTACAGAGATGGGCAACCTCTAGTCATTGAAGACTCCATTTTCCATGATGGAAACTGTAGTTCTCACCAGCTGGAGGATGTCAGACTGCCTAACCCAGCGTTTCTCAATCTTTTTTTTTTTTTTTTTTTGATCAAGGAACCCCTAACACGCAGTCTGAAATTTTCAAGGCACATCTAGTTTATAGGTCATTTGCCAAGGAGTAATGAAGGATATGAATACATAATTATATAGTGATTTTAGGTATCATGATCAGAATAACAAAATCAAACATACTGTGCATAACAATTTCTATAAATACTTATTTGAATCTCAACATTCACATTTTTCTCAAAGTCTTTATGAAAAAAATGAGGACACCCTAAGTGGATGTCCATGGCACACTAAAATGCAATGGTATGCTAGTTGAGAACCACTGGGCTAACTTCAGTCTGGGCCATGGCCTACTCTGCTTAATGGAAAATTCAGCTGTGCCCATGCAGACGTACAGGAGCCAAGAAGAAGTGTTCTGCCTCCGCTGTGTAGCCTCTGACAACTAGAAAGGGAAGGATAGCATCTAAATATGTCTACTGTCATCATTGGATCCATTTTTAGAACATTTCCAGGGCCACGTTGTGAAAGGAATGAAGCTGTGAAGGAATGTTATTTGGCCTTTGTTTGTGTTTGTGCCTGGAGCTTTCTGTGTTATGGTCTCTTTCACGGTACCTTTTTGTTTCACCAGATGAGTCTTGTGTTTTGGGGCAGACTGGAGTGCTATTTTTCTGCTGGACTCGTAGCTTTCTATTGACAGGCCCGTAGGCCGCAGCCTGTCAGCCATGTCAAGGCTCTTACAATGGAAACCTTTTTCCAGTCCAGGAGGTGAAAAGGCCCTATTGAAAACTGAAAAAGAAGAGACAAAAAAGGGAGAAATTTTGCAGATTCTCCTCAAAGGCTACGTGACAATGGGGAGGAAGGAGGGGGATCTGTTGTTTTGTGTTGATGTGCAGAACTTTTGTTTGGTTGGGGGGGGGGGGTGACAAAACAACAGCAAAACTAAACATGACAAAAAGACAGAGAAAGTACAAAGTCTAACTAGAGCAATTCTGGGACTAACGAACTACACTATAGGAGACAAATAAATATGGCCCAAATTCCCATTGATTTAAATAGGGCTTTTTAACACCATGAATGCTAGACAGGTCTCCAATACATTGCCAAGCATTCATGGGATTAAACACGTAATTTAAATTTAATGGGAATTTATGTTTGCCCCCATTTCTCTTAGCATGTTAGTCTCTAAATAGGGTAGAAGAGATGCAGAAATCAAGGTGATATTTGTTGTATTTCTTTATTTTCATTTTTTTTATCAAGTTTTAGAAAGTGGTGATGTTTTCTATAGCATTAAAAAATGGGGTTAAACCTTTTACTGCAAGAGAAATGAACAAAGCATTACTCTGCAATGCACTGCTCCACCTCTGGCATTCAGACAAGCCTGTGTTCAGAAGGTCTGTCTGGAAATTCTTAACTACATTTAAATGGATAGTAATGTTTCATAATAAAAGCAGCTCTAATTAATCATCATAGTATTTGGACCTTGGAGAGTGTTATTTCAATACTGTCAGAATTGTAGTTCAAGAGTGCTTGAATGATAAAGTATCCCTCTCCCGCCCCTTTTACGGATGTAACACTGCTCAGCCAGATCAGAAGGGAGGTGCCCAGGTAGACTGCACAGAGGGACAATCTTCAATTAAGATAAGGGAAAAACCTGAAAAACTTGCCAAGGGGGGCAGAGCTTTCATTGTTCTCATGGGAAGAAGATTGTCCCCTGCTGTTATCTGTCTGGTCTATGGACTGGATTCCACATTTGAGAAGAGATGGCTTTCACTAGGTAAAAGGGGCGGGAGGGGAAACTTTGCTTGTGAATATCTCTCAAACCATAAAGGTTTGAGAGAGAAGACTTATATCGTTCTTCATGTTTTTTAATGCCTACAAAATAAAATAAAGATAAAATGTAGTATTACTTTCCCTTTAACATTAGTTTTAGCTTCAGCCTTTTTGGACTGGAACGGTCAAAAGCATAATGTAATTTTTTTGGAAATTGATAGTATTTGTCCAATTTTGACAGGAAAAAGAGTATGTGTGTATATTTTTAAATATATTTGTGTGTTTGCATACCTGGGAACTTGTAGATCTGGACTCCCTGGAGTGGAGCCCTGTCGTGCGGATGAGGGAAGAGAAATTACGTGATTCACGTCATAAAAGAGGTGGGGCTTAATCGCGAGGGGGGCTAAAAAAAAAAACACACAAAAAATAGGGAGAATAGCCTGGGGAAGCAGGAGAATAGGGCGGGGAGTAGGAGGAACAGGGTGGGATGGAGCACAAGTGGGCAGAGTTTCAATAGAAACTCCCCACATCCGGCAAATTATACTCTGCCCTGGAGACCGGGTAATACAGCGTTAAATCCGGAGTCTCCGGGGCAAAACCAGAGAGTTCCCAGCTATGTGTGTGTGTGTGTTTGTATATATATATATATATATATATATATATATATATATATATATATATATGTGTTTGTATATATATGTGTGTGTGTGTTTTTGTGTATCTCTCTCTCTCTCTCTCTCTCTCTATATATATATATATATATATATATATATATATATATATATATATATATATATGTGTGTGTGTTTGTGTGTGTTCTTTTGTATATGTGCATAATGTTCTAAAAGGCTTAGCTTTGCAATGTGTTGCCTATCCCTCTGGCACTCAAAGGGTTAAAGTAGAGCTAACATTATACTAAGTTGAGTGATTTTGAAAGAGCTTTGAAAATCACCTACATTTATGATGATCAACTGATATTTAACATTATACTTTACAGGATATTTAGCTTTATTTACAACATGCGGCCCTGACTGAAGATGTTAACTCTGGAACAAATCTACCAGGGCAAAATTCATAGGGGCCATTAGATTTTTTTTTTATTATTATTATAGTAAGTTAAGAGGGGGTTATTAGTAGATGTTATGTATCCTTTAACCCCTTGATGACCAGCCATGCACCACACCACCAGCAGTTAAGGACCACAGGGCTTTTTTTTTCTTCATTCCATTCAGGGATCCACGAGCGTCGTGCTGCCATGCAGGGACCCGTGAATTTGATGGCGTGCCAGGACCGTTACTGGTTCTTAAGTGCAGGATAGCTTTGACGGTCCTGGCACTGCATTGTTCCTTAAGGGGTTAACTAGAAGAAGAGAAGGAGTGGTATTTCACAAAAGATTACTGGATATATACACAAGGAAAAGTGGAACAATTCTGCGGCAAGCCAAATGCAGCGTAGGATAGAGGTAAAATATTTCCACAGATTCCCATTGATTTAAAAGAGAATTTAACGCCATGAATGCTAGGTAGGTCTCCAACACAGTGATTCGCAAACCCTCACTTTGATATATCCACATTTGTATCCTAATCGTAATGAGTGTTTGGGTATAGAAATGTATCCTATAATTTCTTGGTACAAAATCCCCAAGAAAGAGGACGGCGTCTGGTATCATGAAGGATAATTAGGGGGTGTTTTCCCTCAAAGGTTCTAAAGTCAAGCAGGCAACCCAAAGGCCTTTTGTAACGCTCATAACATCTTTATACACAGAGAGGACATCACAATGGGCCCAGCTTATCCCCATTGTAAAACCCGCTTGTTTTCATGCGATTCATTCATGGTTAAGCTCTCTTTCTCTGAAATTCCAAAATTTTCTAGTTACTGTGTGCTCACAATAAGAGGTATTGTTTTCACACAGGGGAGGCTAAATCCGCCAACAGTTTATCTGCTTTTTTCTGACATTAGGCCCAAGATTCTAATTGACAGTTCATTTATTCCTGGGTGTCCCATAATCCTTTTCCATTCATCACTGTGACCTGCTGCGTTCTCCCGCTCCTGACAGTTGAAAGTACGGTATTATGTGCGAGAGGAATTTGTGGGCCTACACAGAACGTGGCCTCATATTTTACATCTGCTACCGACTCGCTCTCTCTGCTGCGTCATATGTGAACTTTCATGAACTTCATGGTGTAGGGCTGTGTGCGCTTTGATGTGCAGCATTGTCAATGAGTCTTGTGTTATAAGGACGTGGTGGGAGATAGATTAGACAGTATAGTCTAAAGATTGGGGGCTTCAGAGCGATTGTGTGCTGAAAACATGTCCTCAGGGTAAACCGCTGCATTAATATTATTTTTAACCCCTTGATTGCTAGAGATGTCTCCAAAGCATTGCATTCACTATGTTGCACTTAATTGGTTCCGGAATTGTAAATCTTTAATTTGGTGACTGAGGCTCTGAGACGGCGGTTCTAAATTTTCTTTTGCTCAAGGTGTCCCTAACGCACAATCAAGAATTGTCCTATCGTTTTATAGGTCACTTGTAAAATTTGTAATGTGGGTTACAAGTTCATACGTAGTTATTAGGTCTCACGATCATAATTATACATAAAAAAAAAATTACACATTTAAAAGTCAACATTCACATTTTTTTGTTACAACCGTCATAAATATGGAGGCACCCTAGGGTTTTGTCCAAGGTACACTAAAGTGCCACGGCACCCTGGTTGAGAGACATTGCTGTAAAATAGCATCACAGTGCTTTGCTCTTATGAGCAGGGCCTCCTCTCTATACACATATGCCATGTTGTGTGCTTGTATTCATTTTATTTAGAAAGAGTTTTGGCAGGACAAAATAATAATATCAAAGTATTTTACAAGGAAGGATACATCCAGATTATCTCTTAGTTCCAAATATGTTCTGTTATATATATAGATAGATTTGTATGACCTGTTGGTTTGAGGAAGCGGTCTTAGTAACCGCGAAACGTTACCATATCTTACAATAGGTTTATTATTTTTATATGTATTTTAAATAAATATTTTATATAAACTACTAGCAGCCAGTTTGTTTATTTCATATTTTGGATACACTTGGAGTTTGGAGTCTTCCTATCTATTGGACAAAGACACTGGAGAGATCTGAGTGGGGGCAGATATATTTCCCCCACAGGCTTAATTAGCTGTTTTTTGGCATATGCCATTAATCAGCATCATCTTTTTTGAGTATATACACTTTCTATACATTATTGGTGATCTCTGAAGTTTACAGGCACTGTTGGGCGCCCTCTTTGTCTGTGTTCTCTCCTGTTATATGTATGTTATTTTATACATACATAGGAAATAATTCTCTTGAGCCCCTGGAGAGGGCTCATGTGTTGCCAACTAGATGGATGTAAATGATGTGATTCCCATGATAAATGGGATGTGGCTTAACCAGGTGGGCGGGTTTTATCATCCTTGTGTCATGAACTGGTGGAAGCTTATCGTCCTTGTGTCATAAAGTGGGTGGGGAGTGGTCAGGACAGGGTGGGAAGGAGGAGTAGGGGGCGGGAAGTGGGACAGACATATTGGGGAGGAGGAAAAGTGGGCAGAGTTTCAGAAGAAACTCACCACCATCGCCGGGAAATCTATGTTCCCTGAGACCCGTTAATTACCTTTATATTCCCCTCTTTTGTACCATGCCAAGAAATATGTTGTTGCTTTTAAATAAAATAATAAAGACATTGATTATTCCTTGCAGAACTAAAAGTTTCCCTAGTTCTTATATATCCCTTCCGTATTAATATCATTACCTGACTACTTCCTTTATTAGAACCCCCAGAGTGGGTTCATGGGCTGGGAATGGGCATGTCTAAATGATGCTAATCTCTCCATAAAGTGAGTGGGGCTTAAAGGGGATGTATCACCTTATAAAAAAATGTTCCCATAGCTTTTGTTAATAAAGTAGTAATAGGAAAGATGTTTTTTTATTGTGAATACTTTAAAAGATATTCTATGTTCAAGCTTTGCCGGTCAGCATAATGTGCCACGCTGATTCTTCGGCAAAGGTCTCTTGTCTGCCTAATTCTCCTCCCACCACCCTTCCAGCTGCCCCAGCACTTGTTCACAATTCCTTTCAGTGTGGAGTGAATGGCTTCTATAGTTATATCAAGCTCCGGTTAACATTATACTGTGGTTGCACATTGCACAGCACAGAAGCTAAAATATCTTTTAAAGTACTTACATTTAAAAAAAACAGCTTTCCTATTACTACTTTATTAACAAAAGCTATGGTAAAAAATTTTTATAAGGTGATACATTCCCTTTAATCAGATTGGTGGAGTGTAATCAGATTGATAGGAGGAAGAGTGGGGTTAGACTGTGTTGTAAGTGGGTGGAACAGGGTGTGAAATAGAAGGGATAGTAAGAGGGCAAAGTTACCATGGAAACTCACCACCAACGGAGGATCAGCCTCTGTTCCTCTGACCTGGTAATTAACTCTAAAAAATGGAGTTGCCAGAGCATTTCTGGAGAGTTCTTAGTTGTGTTGTTATCAACTTTTATAAATAAATTACCCCATAGATCCCTCGACACAGTATAAAGTAGAAGATAATAGGTTTGGAGTGAAAATTCCACAGATTACCACTTAAATTATTGGGGTTTTTAATCCACTGAATCCGAGAGCCGTCTCTAAAGCACTGTGAATAGGAATTCCCCCACACTGCGCATTTGGTTTGCTACAGAAATGCAGCACTTTACCTTAATGAATAAGGCCCATCATGATATACACATATAGCCTTGTGCACTCTTTAGCTGAATGAAGAAGGGCCAAAATGATATACATGCATAGCCTAGTGCTCCTCTTTAGCTTAATGAATAAGGCCCAACATGGTATTGTGAGTACAACAAAGAAAATACCACCTGTGGGAGATGCTTCATTCACAGGTTATTATAATTCAAACTGTCATGAAGCCATAGCACTGTTTCCACTTTTTATGGAGACGTGTAATCTAAGGCTCAGCTCTCCACTGAGTTTGACAGAAAATAAAAAATCATCTGGGCACTAGGCTGCACTGTTGATAACCTCTAAAAATCATAATCTGCAAAAGCACTGCTGCATAATGTGTTCCACACCTCCCCGGACCTCAGAGGGTTAATAGTATAAGAAAACTAACAGATTTGGGCTGAAATGTCTTTGGGACAAGGCATCTTTCAGCAGTGGCAATACCCTTTGGTTTATTCCAAGTCCTACAATTTATTATAAATATTTACTGCTCTTTTAACTCTTTACATCCCTTTCACATGGGTAGCACCAATGCAGTGATGCTAGATTGGTTAATGTCACCCATTGTGAAATGTCCTATGCTGGCTTTTGGTGCTTTTCACTTGGGTAACTATCATCTCTTGTGAATACACCAAATCGAGCATATAGCAACTTTATCGCGGTCACACAGCAATGTAGCAAAGATGTAGCAAGGAAGGTCTGCACTGTAGCCCATTGGAGGCCCTGGCAGTCCTTTCTCAGGAGCAATTTTGAAGGCTGTGATGCTGATCTCAACCTTCAGTGTTTGGCTGACCCACATGTGTGAGCTAACATTGACTGAAGCTCACAAGGACTGCCTGTCAGGAACAACCCTCCAGCCTTCTTATCAAAGCTGAAATCAGGAGAAGGTGAAATAACGTGGGGGCGCTACTTAGCACGGGCCTGTGCTTTGTAATGCATTATGCATTCCACTTATCAAATTTAGCATTAAAATAAAGTCAAGCACTATGGCAGGGGGCTGCTTTAATTGTTTGGGTGAATACGGCCTGCTCCTCAAAGGGTTAATTTTATAAGAGATAACGGTTTGAGCTGTATTACCTTTACAACATAACATTCCAGCTTTGCAGTGTGTTGGACATCCCTCTGCTCCTTACAGGATTAACCCTTTAGGGGATCCAACGGCACCCCTCTGGAACTCAAAGGGTTATGCATTAATACATGCAAAAAGTATGGGGAGGGGACGGGAATGCAGCAATTGATGGTTTTGGGTGAGTCAGGCCTGGGTGGGTAACGTGGGCTTCAGAGGAAGTGTTTTAACACTTTGTCACAATAGATGGAAACACTTAATTTTGCTCATTGAGAAAGTATCCGCTTGCATCCCGGCAAAAGAAACACATGAATTAAGCTGTCAACTCATTCAAGCAGTAGGAGGCAGGGGCTTGGCATAAGATTACAATTTCAGTAATTCCCTATGGAAAAGGGATTATTCCGAAAGCAATTCCTGACCAGAGAGGGCCTGAATGTGGTCAACCACCATCTGCCAGTAACGTGTGTAGGCCTGCTTTTATCAAAGTTAAAAACTCCAAATGTAAATTTTAAATGAGAATGAAGTCCTCTTTTTAATAACCCCATCTCTACTTACCATACAACATCCAGAAAAAAACACAGCCTTTCCATTGCTCCGTTGCTCAAGAGATAACATCTTCAATCCTCCATGGATATCAGGTCTATGGAGGAGGACATCACAGATGCTGGTAGATTTTTTCAAAAGGAAGCAGAGTGCACAAGCATTGTTTCAGTGCCAGCTCTCGGGACACACAAACAGTGCAGGTTCTCAGGTTATGCCTGCTTCATTCGAACTGATTAACCAGTGGTCCAGTCACCGGGACTGATCCACCCGGGCTTAATTTACGATCTCTAGAAAACATGACATGTTCTGTGCCTCTGGGACAGGAGCTGAGAATCACTGACTAACAGTAACTTGCAGGGTCAGTTTTAACCCTTTGAGTGCCAGAGGGGTACAGAACGCATTGCTTTGCAATGGGTTGCGTACCCCTCTGGCACTCAAAGGGTTAAGATAATTACCCTTACACGTGTAAAATTATACAATTGTGTTGACTCATCTGTCTCTGCGCAAGAAGGGATATCCTTAAAATGTGGCCTGTTGGGGCCATATAATCAAAAGAAATGTGGATGCATTCACGGGGCAAAGCAATTTTACTATAGGGGAGAGCTAAAAATCCAAAAAACTCACACTGATTTAAACAGGGATTTAACCGCTTAAATGCTCTTCATTGCACTGGAGACCTCTCTAACATTCAAGGGGTTAAAATCTCAATTTAAAATCAATGGAAATTTTTAGTTCTCCCCTATAGTGCAGTTGGATGCATTCACTTGCCTTCTGAACACCACCACTGTAGCGGTTTTGTCTCCCATTCAAGGATTGCTGAGACAGCTCCCAAACCCTATTCTAAGCCACCAATACGTTACAGAGATTCCGCACCTGACTGTATGTGACAAGTTAATTCCTTTTCCAGGCTATCGGGGTCTCTGACCCTTCCGACAAGGTCACGCAGCCATGTAAATGATCTGCCCTCACTACTATCTTTACAGGACCCCAAGGGTCAAGGAGCACCCGGCACAAATTAGGCTGGGCAGAAAGGCCCAGGGCGTGAGCTTCAGCAGATTTATCTAATGGAGAAATGTGAGGACAGGGACAACCAAAAGATACTTAAGCTACAGGGCAACAAATTGAGGGATCAGTGTATGAAGTCTGACCTTACAGCAGTGGAGGGCAATTGGCCTTCAGTAACTATCCAAACTGACTGAGGATGATGGGATTTGTAGTCCAAAAACAACCAATGGCAAGGATATCACCAGTCCTTGGCTTGGAGAATACTAATGGTCATGTACTATGAAGAAATATAGTAATTCTGGAGCAAACCAACTCCATCATTAGTCTGGGTGGCGGTGGTGTGTATGTAAAAATTGCTGTTGATATGAACAGGGTTTTTAACTCCTTAAATGCTAGAGAGGTCCTCAAAGCAGTGTGAAGCTAAGCAATGGTGAACTTTCTAATATTCATCAGGTTATATCTCCACTTAATTAAAATGTTTATTTGTTCCCAGTGGTGTAACTATAGGGGTCACACCCACGACCGGGCCCGTCACTCCAGGGGCCCGAACGCCCCCTGCGACCCCTCTGCCTGGTGCCTGCAATCTCCCTCCTACTCTGTAGTAATGCAGAGCGCTGGGAGATTACATCATCTTTCAGTGCTCTGCATTACAGAAGAGGACCATGCGGGAGCTCAACGCGTCAACCTGACTCTCCTGCCACTCCACTGGACCACCAAGGATTGGGAGGTAGGAGATGGGGGCATTGTGGAGGGCCCGTGGGCCAATGTGGTCAGGGGGTGGGGGGGCCATGGCACTTCTTACACCAGGGCCCGGAGGGTTCTAGTTACGCATCTGTTTGTTCCTCTGCTGTGCAGTTGGTTTGCCACAGAATTACTCCTGGGGGTTATGCACTAAGGTGTGATAAAGAGGTGATAAGGTGGAGATGACTTCTCCAGTGATATCACTTCTCCAGTTCCTATGTTCATAGCTGGGAACTCTACAGGTTTGCCCCGGAGACTCCGGCTTTAACTCTGTATTACGGGTCTAATTCTCCGGGGTGTGGGCAATTTCTTGAGTACCTCTGCCCGTTTGTGCTACTTTCCCTATCTGTTACACCCACTCCCCGCTCACTTTTCCTCCTTCCCCAGCCTATTCGCCTATATTTTTGCAAGTTTCTGAAGCCCCGCCCCAGTCATGATGAAGCCCCACCCCCTTTTGACACAAACTGCGTCATTTGTCTCCCTCAGCGGCACCACAGGCCTCCCCCTCCGGTGAGTCCAGGTATTCCTATGTTATTCTAAATATTTCTCCAACTTTGGAGATCTTAGTGCACTGGCTCCATAGAAAAACATACAAACCAGAGGAGTTATATTATTGGAGAAGTCATCTCCCCTTTATCACCTCTCTATTACACCAGATGTTTTATGCTAGCTTGGCAGGGGACCTGCACTGTTGTGAATCACTTACCACAAAGTGCAATCTATGCATACTGTCATCATCCTACCTGTCTGCAAACTGATTTTCACAGTGTCAGTGTGGTGGGCACACACAGAATGAAGAGCAGCAATGTTAATTGCAGCAGTAGTGCACCAGTGCAGCCAATTCCTGACCGGGGTTTACTCTGTGTTAGATTAAGAAGCTCAATAATTCCTTCTCCTGCTACAGTGTGGAAGTCAGTAGATCACGTTCCCGGCAGGGGATTGGACAGACAGTGGCCACTGAGGGGGTGGACTTCCACAGCTGTTGTGTGTTATTCACCCCAGAAGCAGGGACGTGCAGAGACATTTTGGGGGGCTCAAATGAAAAAACGGGCACTTCTCATAATTATTTATTTATTTATTGTTAAAAGGGCACGAGGGCACTTTGGACAAAAAGGGCAGGTGCTCAAGCCCCCCCCCCCCCCTTGGTGTCTATGTGTGCACGTGCCTGCCCAGAAGTCCGTACCAGCAGGCAGCTGCTCTAAAATTCATTGCTCACTGCTCTGGCACTCAAAGAGTTAAAACAACCCTGGTTGTGCGTCTCTGCCACCGCAGCTCTTTCATCACATAAACGTGATAGAAATTACTTGTGCTAGCAAAGCTTCCTCTATCGGAATGTCCAACGTGTACAGACCAGTAGGGAGTAGAGATTTTATTGAGGGCCAGAAGTCATGTAATGGCAGTAGAAGATCTAAAAGTTATTTTTATTATATTATAATTAATGTATTGGAGACCTCTCTAGCATTCAAGGGGTTAAAAACCCTGTTAAAATCAATGGAAGTATCTATTTGTCCCCCATGGTGCAACTGGTTTGCTCCAGAATTGCTGCGGTTGTCCTCTGTGTGTCAGCCTCATTGTCTGTTAGTGGGAGATGCCTGTCAGTGCAGAGGTTCAGTCTTTCATCCTGAGCTACTTCAGGGGTCAGTGAGTGGATTGTCTGACAGGAAGGAATCCTCGGCCAGCTGCCTGTGACCTCGAATGATCAAGGAGGTGTCTGCTTTGAGCCTATATTCACTCTGTTCTTTTATTATTTGTAAAATGAGCCTAGAACATATCAAGACATTTACGGTGCTTGGATTTGTCACATAACATAGAGCAGTGAAGCGGATGATGGTATCTTTGTCCTGTGCACTGCGATTATGTGTATTTGCATTTATTCTGAATTAATCTGTAGCAACTGTATTAGTCTAGTTTAGTCATAGAAAGATGCGAGTACTTTGGTATTTTGTGATACCATTTTTTAAATTTATTTTTTTTATTTGAACTAACAGTTTATTTTTAAGACAAGCATTCGAGAGATCAGTTCTCTTCTTCTGGTAAACCACTATTGCTTTGCATTCATTTAATTTAACACCCATGAATATTAGAGTAGTATTCAATGCATCAATGCCCTACATAGCATTCAAAGGGATTAAAGGCACTATCACCTAAAAAAACAGCTGTCAAATCCCTTATATGTTCATACGTGGTAACTCTCCAGATCTGCAGCGGAAATTTCGGTTCTCAGACTGAATTACCGGGTCTCTGTGGACAGAGACAGATTCTCTGGCGGTGGTGAGATTTTTCTCTTTCCCACCCTGTTACTCCCACTTCTCCTCCTTCCCACCCTGTTACTCCCACTTCTCCTTCCCACCCTATTCCTCCCACTTCCCTCCCACTTCTCCTTCCCACCCTGTTCTGCACACTTCCCTTCCACCTTCTACTTCCCACCCTGTTCCTCCCACTTCTCCTTCCCACCCTGTTCTGCACACTTCCCTCCCACCTTCTACTCCCCACCCTGTTCTGCACACTTCCCTCCCACCTTCTCCTTCCCACCCTGTCCTGCCCACTTCCCTCACACTTCTTCTCCTTCCCACCCTGTTCCTCCCACTTTCCTCCCTCTTCTCCTTCCCACCCTGTTCTGCACACTTCACTTCCACCTTCTCCTTCCCACCCTGCCCTGCCCACTTCCCTTCCAGCTTCTCCTTCCCACACTGTCCTGCCCACTTCCCTCATACTTCTTCTCCTTCCCATCCTGTTCCTCCCACTTCCCTCCCACTTCTCCTTCCCACCCTGTTCTGCACACTTCCCTCCTACCTTCTCCTACCCACCCAGTCCTGTCCACTTCCCTCACACTTCTTCTTCTTCCCACCATCTTCTGCCCACTTCCCTCCCAAGTCTTCTCCTTCCCACCCTGTTCTGCCCACTGCTCAACCACTTCTCCTCCTTCCCACCCAATTCTGCCCACTTCAAACTCACTTTATGACAGAAATATTATTAAGCCCTGCCCCATTATGACGTGAAACACTTCACTTACATCCTGTTTTGGGCAGCAAGATGAGGTGATGAGCAAGTTCCCAGGTATGTATAAGTTGTATTGGCCATTTTTATTTAGAAAACTGATTTTTTTTTACTTATTTAGACTTACAGATTATGGTAAAGCATCCAATGCAGGCACTTCCTGTCTTACTCCTTCATTACCTGCCCCACTTACTGACACTGCTTAGAATGCACTGCATACATAATTCAGCACTTAAAGGGTTGCAACGTGTTGGATACCTCCCTGGCACTCCAAGGGTTAAGTGTTAGAGAATGGGGAGGCAGCGTAGGGCTAAAACAGGAAGTGCCTACACATCATGTCTTAACATCCTATATACATCTAAATAACTCATATACTAGTTTTCTAAATAACAAGTTGAATATATATAGTTATATTTGGAATCACCAATTTTGTATTTAGTTAATCAGGTCCGTTTAAAGGAACACTAACACCTTCTAAATTAACCCCCCCCCCCCAAACACACACACACACACACACACACATTTCGCTTACTGTGGCCATAAACTCCTATGGTCTCTGAGAGTTTTGTATTATACCTTTGTTTAACCCCTTAAGGACCCATTACGGTCCTAGATCATCATGGAATTCCGGGCTCCCCGTGAGGCTGCACACCGTTCTTGGAGTCCGGAATCTGATTCTGGTCCTAAGGGGTTAAGAAATAACATGTTCAGAGAGTAATGGACACCATGTCCACGGAACGCTACATTTGTGGATCCCAATCCTATTCGCACTAATAACAGGTCATGTCTGTAGGATTTCCCTACTTGTGCACAGGTGAATGAACTAAATGACAGAGTTTCTAGTTATCTCACCTGCGCACTATCCCAATAACATGGCCTATTAGGCATAACTGAGGTGAGGTCTGGGAACCACTGGTCTATATGACAAAAGCTGGCAGGGCTACTGGACCTTAAACTCTGACCACTGGAACTTTTTGTCCTTAAAACTGAAACAAGCAGAGTACACGAGCCACATAAGATTAACATGTGTAGTGAGTGGAGTTTAGCTTGCACGTTTTTGGCTCTGCTGAAGAGCCTACATCCGGACAAATGACCGGATTCTGCAGCTGTCAGCTAAAAGGCTAACTTCTTTCACGAGGTAACTTCAGCGATGTATATCTCTCAAACCATAAAGGTTTGAGAGATAAGCCTTACATTTTTTTTCATATTTTTTGAGTATCCTCCCCTTGGCGTGACTGGCTTTAACCCTTTGAGTGCCAGAGGTATCTAGTGCATTACAGCACAATGCATTGGACACCTTTCCAGCACTCAAAGGGTTAAGGAGAGGAAATTTGGCTACTTAGCTTAGTGAATTGACATTAGGAAGGTGTAAAAACAAACAGACAAACAAAAAATCGATTATAGCATCTGATTTAGGGCTCGATTCATTTGCACCCGGTAGAACTGTCAGTAGGGCAAAAATGGATACTGAACTGTACACACACAGTGTTACCATTGGAATCTAATTGCCCTTCCAATAGCAAACACCAGGAGCGGACTGACAGGACCCAGGGCCCCTGGTCCAAAAAGAGGTCTGGGCCCCCTGCAGAAATCTCCACATTACCCCTTCATCTCCACAATGCCTCTTCCACAATGCTCCCTTCATCTCCGCAATGCCCCCTTCATCTCCACATTGCCCCTTCCACAATGCCCCCTTCATCTCCACAATGCCCCTTCCACAATGCCCCCTTCATCTCCACATTGCCCCTTCCACCATGCCCCTTTATCTCCACACTGCCCCTACCTCCAGTCCCTGGTGGTCTAGCGGCGTGGTTTAATACTGTGCGAAGTTCTGTGCGCCTCTAGTAATGCAGAGGCTGGGAGATGATGTCATCTCCCAGCGCTCTGTATTACTAGAACGGCGCGCCGGCGGCCGTTGTTGGAGAGCTGCTGAGCCGTGCAGGATGCGGCGGCGGGCCCCCTTTGGTCACGGGCCCTTGGTCCGTAACCGAATGCCCGTATGGTCAGTCCAACCCTGGCAAACACAACAAGCGTTGGGACACAGAACCTAACTTGTGGCTCAAAATTCGTTGTGGTTTTTTTATATCCCCATAAATAGCATGAGAAATGGGAAGATCAAAGGAAACCAGCTCATGTATGCACACTGTCAAACACCAAGCATGAGCTGCAAACACAGTCACCCTACCAAAAATTAACCCTCCCCTTGGCCCTACACTACCACTAACATTAACAATAAAGTGGACCCATATTAGCACTAACACTAAACCATCACCACAGTTAGAACAACTACCTGTCATCCTGATGTCCAGAGGGGTTTTATGCACCCTGCTCTTCTTCAGTTCTTCTTCTGCTGCCGCCACCAGCAGCAGCAGGAGAAACCATCAGAAAAACCCCCTTGTTGTACATTTCAGGCCAAATGAGGGGAATTTGAACAGGGACTGCCTTTTAGATGGCCAGTCCCTGTTCAAATTGCTCCCATATTTCCATTGGCTGGGATGTGGGCTTACGCAGGACACAGAATGCACCCTGCAGTAAGCACACCTCCCAGCCAATCAGCTTCTAGCTGGAAATATGACTCAACGTGCTGGAAGCTCATTGGCTGGGAGGTATGGTACTGCAGGGCAGTGTAACCTCACATCCCAGCCAATGGGAGCATGGGAATTAGTTTGAACAGGGTCTTGCAATATAAAAGGGAGTCCATATTCAAATTTACCTCAATGCGCATCGGGCAGCAGCCCAAAAGGTACGAGGAGGGGGGATTTCTGCAATTGTTTCCTGCTGCCACTCACAGTGTGGGCAGTAGCGTATCTTTAATGTTAAATTATTTTTAATGACTTTATGTTTTCTTTTTCCGGTTACACACTAAGGATAAAGATGAAGTATGAAGAGGAGCACAGATGAAGAAAGATGACAGATGAAGATAACAGACGAAGGAGAAGAAAGGAGAAGAAGATAGAAGCGTACAGAAGAAGAATTGAAGAAGCCGACCTTGGTGCAAACGACCTGGTGTTGATTTTACTTTTTGTTGTTTGTTTTTGGCGGTTTAACGCTTTGATTGCCAGTGGGGTATGCAACGCTTTGCAATGCGTTGCATACCCTACTGGCATTCAAATGGTTAATTTTCTATTAAACATTCGCACACGCTTTTGGAACCCTTGCAGTGCCAATGGGGTATGCAATGCATTGCTTAACAATGCATTGTGTAACCCTCTGGCATTGAAAGGGTTACTTATTCATGCTTAGAACACATTTTGAAAACCCTTTCAATGACAGACGAGTATGCAACGCATTGCGTACCCCTCTGGCGCTGTAAGGGTTAATTGTTTTACTTTGTGTGTATTGCTCTGGGGCTTAGGGCATTTTATATTATATTTTTTACACATCACTTCCTTCCATGTCAGTGGTTATGAACACGTGTTAGTGGACTCTACACCAACTTTTTTAGACGCAGATATTTGGAAATAAAGCTGAGTCTCTTAAAGGGATAGTAATGTTTAATTTTATCTTTATTTTATTTTGTAGGCATTAAAAAAAACATGAGGAACGATATAAGTCTTATCTCTCAAACCTTTATGGT
Organism: Rhinophrynus dorsalis; assembly: GCA_037306005.1. Classification (NCBI taxonomy): domain Eukaryota; kingdom Metazoa; phylum Chordata; class Amphibia; order Anura; family Rhinophrynidae; genus Rhinophrynus; species Rhinophrynus dorsalis. Next base: position 59,084,837 of record CM074728.1, read on the forward strand.
TTGAGAGATATTCACAAGCAAAGTTTCCCCTCCCGCCCCTTGTACCTAGTGTAAGCCATCTCTTCTCAGATGTGGAATGCAGTCCATAGACCAGGCAGATAACAGAAGGGGACAATCTTCTTCCTATGAGAACAATGAAATCCCTTCCCCCCCTTGACAAGTTTTTCAGGTTTTTCCCTTATCTTAATTGAAGATTGTCCCTCTCTGCAGTCTACCTGGGCACCTCCCTTCTGATCTGGCTGAACAGTGTTACATCAGTAAAAGGGGCGGGAGGGGGATACTTTGTCATTGAATTACTCTTGAACTACAACTCTGACAGAAATGAAATAACAATCTCCAAAGTCCAAAGACTATGATGATTAATTAGAGCTGCTTTTATTGTGAAACATTACTATCCCTTTAAAGGGATAGTAATGTTTAATTTTAATACCCTTTAACCCCTTCGCGTCACATGACGTACCCGGACCGTCACGTTGGTCCGGCACTTAAGGACTAGTGACGGTCCTGGCACGTCACATACTTTTACTCATCGGAGCGCGGTAATACCAGGGACTGAAGTTGATCGCTCCAAGACCGGAGCGATCTCTTTCAGTCCCTCGTTTGGCGTGCCGGCACGTCGAACTTCCCTATCTGGTCCTTAAAGGATCACACACCCCGGGACCACTGGTCCTTAAGGGGTTAATATTGTAGGTAATAAAAAAGAATTGCATTGATGTAAGTCCTGTCTCTCAAACCTTTATAGTTTGAGAGATATATGCTGCTAAAGTTCCCCCCTCCCAGCTGTTTCACAGAAGTCAGCACTCTAGCTGACAGCAGCAGATTCTGGTCCAGTCCAGCGGCTCTTAAGAAGAGCCGAAATAGCACTATTTAGAAATAAATACTTAATTGGAACAGTCTACAAAGTGTGCCTGGTTTGCAAGCAAACTCTGTAGACCGTTCCAATGAAGTATTTATTTTTAGATAGAGCTATTTCGGCTCTACTGAAGAGCCGTCGGACAGTCAGGAATCTCCTACTGTCAGCTAGAGTGCTGATTTCTGTGAAACGGCTGGGAGGGGGAACTTTAGCCTGTAATTCTTTGTTTATTACATACAATATTAAAGGATGTTAAAATTAAACATTACTATCCCTTTAATGCGTGTTACTACCAACTACATGGAACTGAAACTCAAATTCAACTTGTTTCCCATTGCTTCTTCTGGGTGCAAATTTAGAGCCCAATGTGGAATTTTTGCATTTGGTAGTGTGTCATAGTGCAGATTGTTGCATACTTGACTGTGACTAAAAGCAACTCTAATTAATCATCATAGTATTTGGACTTTGGAGAGTGTTATTTCAATTCTGTCAGAGTTGTATTTCAAGAGTAATTCAATGACAAAGTATACCCCTCCCGCCCCTTTTACTGATGTAATGCTGCTCAGCCAGAGCAGAAGGGAGGTGCCCAGGTAGACTGCAGAGAGGGACAATCTTCAATTAAGATAAGGGAAAAACCTGAAAAGCTTGTCAAGGGGGGCAGGGCTTTCATTGTTCTCATAGGAAGAAGATTGTCCCCTGCTGTTATCTGTCTGGTCTATGGACTGTATTCCGCATCTGAGAAGAGATGGCTTACACTAGGTAAAAGGGGCGGGAGGGGAAACTTTGCTTGTGAATATCTCTCAAACCATAAAGGTTTGAGAGATAAGACTTATATCGTTCTTCATATTTTTTTAATGCCTACAAAATAAAATAAAGATAAAACGAAGTATTACTATCCCTTTAAAAGTACCAAAGGTACTTTATTTTTTTTTATTGTGGATTTTTTTTAACCACAAGCCCTTAGTGAGCAATCACCATTGTACATTTTTCACAGCTATTTACATACATTGTTGAGTTTTCACACCTGGTTTCATACATGGAGAATTCAAGTGTTTAAAGTGCAATCAACTGAAAAAAACACAAGTTAAAGCTCAGTCTTTTGCGTGGCTTTCAGTGGTGGTTAGGCCTCTGTTTCATCAATACATCAACTTTAAACGTTGACTCTAACCTTATTATCCTGGCCATTACTGTAATAAAGTAGCTAATCCTAAGTAATAAAATTTGGTAGGTGGGGGGGGATTTCTGGGTGTCAGCTGCAAGAGAACAATAAATCAAAGGTCAGATTCCATGAAAAATAGATTGGACACAGAGACAGCAAAGGTGCTGCCACTCAGTTTTCTAAGAATAATATAGTGTTAGACAAAAATTTTAAATAACCACCTCAAACCATCGGAAATGAATCCTTGAAAAAGGCGGATGCTCCTTGCAACCGGCAGACACAGCCAGAGATAAATGTTGGTCATACGACCCCAGAGGCGCCCCCAGTCTCAGCAAGCAGAGAAAGGGCAATGTCTTATCCAGACGGGAAGAAGCACGTTTTAAACATGATTCCACAGCTGCCCTTAGGAAATTGCTTGTAAAGTGATACTTAACCCCTCTCCAGGCCGCTTCCTTTTCAGATTGCCATTGAAACAATGGTAATGAAAAAAATCCAAAATAAATCACAAGAAATTTCACAAATAACAATATTTGTTATCTGGGAGGGAGCGTTCGGACGTCACGCAGTGTTTATCGAACTTTCTGCTGTGTCCGCATCTCCTATCCACAATGGTTTCACATGGAAAAATTCCAAAGGAATAATACTTATTTTTATCATATTTTTAGACTCAGACTGTAAGGCTAATGTACTAAAAAGATGCGGAATAAGACTGGAGCAAACCAACTGTCCCATAAGAATTCCCATAATTCCCATTGGGTTAAATGGATAGGGGTCCTATAAAAAAGCACTTAAAAGGCTAAATGTCCCATTTATAGCAATGGAAATGTTTAACCCCCCCCCCCCATGTTCGGCTTAGTTTGTTCCACAATTGCATGTCTTTTTTTAATATGGCCTATGATGCATGAAGAACTGGAAAAATTCTGGAGTGAACCAACTGCCCCATCGGGGGGATATAATGATCCTTAAAAGTCTCGCCCAATTAAAAGTGGCCTTTAACCCCTTAAAAGATAGAGGAGAGTTTACAACGCATGGCAAAGCAGTGGTTTGGACAACCTCTGTAGCATTCAGGAAGTTAAAACCCCATTTAAACGAATGGGAATGTTTTATTGCTTCCCTACGGTGCCGTTGGTTTACTCCAGAACTTTTCCATTTTCCTTAGTAAAGAAAATCTTGGAAAATACTAGACGGCGAGCCGTATGCAAAAACAAAGTTGGTGTTGTTCTGAAGTGAACCATCAGCACATTAGGACAAAAAGAAAAAATCCTCAGATTGCCACTGATTTAAAAGGGGGTTTCAATTCCTTGACTACTGGAGAGATCTCTAAGGCACCTCTCTAGCATTTGGGACATTACAAACAGCATTTAAAGGGAAACTATCATCAGTTGCTGTCTGGGGAAGACATTAAACTGCATTGCACAGACTATTTCCTGTCCTGTGTAATGCATTTCCCTATAGACAACTCTGTATTGGGCTTGAAAGCCAGACAGAGTGGGCCTATGGGCACTAAGTATGCAATCAAGGAGATTGTGGCCAAGAGCCACAGACTTCTAGGTTGTATGCCACGTAGGGTGACCACATGTCCCTGATTGCCAGGGACAGTCCTGGAATTTGTGCATATGCCCCATATCCTGGGCAGCCTCCTTCAGGGATAATACAAAGTCCCTGAATAAAGAATCTAAACACTAGAAATAGGACTGCCCTTTGCCTTCTGTGACACAAATTGATGCCTCTGCTGGGCTACAACAAAATGGCTTCTAGACAGTGCCCTAAAGAGAGAACTGAGCCTTGATCCTGACATGAAACAGGAGCAGCAGTACAATTGTGTTGCATTGTAATGCTATTCTAAGGCTTTGGGTATCATATACATTTTCTTGTAGTCCACCATAAGCATCGCTTTCTGTCACAGCAGTCAATGGACAGTTCTTCCTCTATTGTATAGTAGTGTGGTGCGCCAGATAAAGAGCAATTTGAGCACTGATGTCCAATGATGTATACTGACCCCACCGGCATAGCTGCCCTAGAGATGGAGAGAAGTACTCTCGTCTCCACAGTGTCCCTGAATGGAAGAATGGAAATGTGGTTACCCTATATGCCAGCCTTAGGGGGCATTTTCTGCCCCCCTCCCCCCCAAAAAAAAGTTTTTGGGTGCAGAGTGCAGGCACAGTTTCTTACTAAGGCATAGGAACAGACTTAGTCAAATGTTGATAATCATTCTTAAAGTCAGTGGAACTGTTCATCTGTCCACTATGGGGTAGTTCAGTTGATCCTTTTACTTTGTAAGGCTGTTCTTTTTGGTTGTTTGCCTGTTTGTTTTTTTAATACACCACTTTATTCTGTGTTGGGGTGAGAAAAAAGGGATGTACAATAAACAAAGCCAATGTAATTACTTCAGTCATTGCTTTGTGCTGCTCTAAAATCAGCTGTTTCTGACTTAAAGGGATAGTAATACTTCGTTTTAACTTTATTTTATTTTGTAGGCATTAAAAAAACATGAAGAACGATATAAGTCTTATCTCTCAAACCTTTATGGTTTGAGAGATATTCACAAGCAAAGTTTCCCCTCCCGCCCCTTTTTCCTAGTGTAAGCCATCTCTTCTCAGATGTGAATCTGGTTGTAAGACCAGACAGATAACAGCAGGGGACAGTCTTCTTTGTATGAAAACAATGAAAGCCCTTCCCCCCTTGACAAGCTTTTCAGCTTTTTCCCTTATCTTAATTGAAGATTGTCCCTCTCTGCAGTCTACCTGGGCACCTCCTTTCTGATCTGGCTGAATGGGGGGGGGGATACTTTGCTTGTGAATATCTCTTAAACCATAAAGGTTTGAGAGATAAGACTTATATCGTTCTTCATGTTTTTTTAATGCCTACAAAATAAAATAGAGATAAAACAAAGTATTACTATCCCTTTAACAAAATAGCTGAAAAAGTAGATTTCAGTATCATTTTGGTTGGTGGCAATGTATATATTTCACGGGTATATAGAATGAAATAGTGACAAGAACTGTTTGACTCACGCATCTGCCCCTTTCTGATCTATGTCTGATTTATTCTTCAACTGCTTTTAATTTATTCCTAATTAATCCTCCAAGCTACCCCCTGCACTCTTCACATGACCTTTGGCTCTCATCATCATCATCATCCACATAACCTCTTCTTACTCACGACTACAAGACATCTACCAAGCTGAACCCTGCTATGGAACTCGCTACTACATCCCATCAGGCTTTTACCCAGCTTTATTAGTTTTTAACACTCCCTGAAAACACAGCGCACAGCTGTATAAAAGTGGTGAAAACATTTATCTGCTGCTATTTTCACATAAAAAAACTGACTGTGCCTATGTTTAAAGGGGTTTACACATAATCCTCCTCTGCTCCAACAGAGCCAAATTTATTGTACAAAGTAATACGTGAGTGTGAAGACGGTAAGAATTTTGTTGCTGTCAGTAAAAATTATCACATTTTTACAACAGTTCAAATTATTTTTTTGTACTAACATACCATATGGGAATCACGTTTCCATAGCTGTAAACTCCACAATGCTCTCTCAGTTCCTCCTACAGATTTCTGTGATTTGCAAGACTGGGTGACGTCAGCATTTCATCCGCTGCTTCTGGTGCAATTCTGTCCTCTCCTTTGAAGCCCATTATCAATGAATTTGCTGACTTGGGGCTGCAATGGGGATGATAGTGATATTGCTTTGTTTCTCAGAATCTCTTCAATTGCACTTCTAACCCGATGCATGCTAATTAGGTCTCTACTGCATTGCTTCGTAATGTATTGAAGATCTCTCTAGAATTCAAGGGGTTAAAAAAATGAAAATAATTGGCAATTTTTATTTGTCCTCTATACACTTTTCTGTGTGTACATGGTTCCTGGGACACTTAACTCCTCATGGGCCAGAAGGTTTTGTTTTGCAATGCATTGCATGCTCATCTGTCATTCAAGAGGCTTAAAGGGATAGTAATATTTAAAATGTAAAAAAAAAATGTGTTGTAGGGTTTATTCCCCTGAGTAAAACAAGAGTACTCCCACTGCTGAAAGGTGTTTCATTCAAAAGTTATTACTTTTCAAAGTTGAATTTTTTAGGTGTAATATCACAGTGGCCTGAAATTGTACAGTGGCGCTGTTGCTACACCATCCTATGGAGATTTATGGTCCCGGGACCAGAGCTGTCCATAGGATCGTGTAGCAACAGCACCACTGTACAATTTCAGGCCACTGTGATATTACACCTAAAAAATTCAACTTTGAAAATTAATAACTGTTGAATCAAATACCTTTCAGCAGTGGGAGTACTCTTATTTTACTCAGGGGGATAAACTCTACAACATATTTGTTTTACATTTTAAGTATTACTATCCCTTTAATTAACAAAGGACTCTGTGCAACTGTGTTTACACTTGATAGTCGAGATGTGTTGTTAACTTCTAAGGCAATGAAGGGGTTAAGTGTTGCCCTACAAAAGTGAAACTACTTACAGGTCCCCCCGGGTTTCCCACCTTCCAGTCTGTTTGTACAAGAAGGCCTCCACGTCTTGCTAACAGTTTTCCCTGCTTGTCCCTAACATTAGTCCTCTCTCTTAGGCCCCCCTGGGATTCTGGTGTCAGTCAGTCACGCCTTGTCCAGAGCTGCTCAGCTTGATAAGTCAAATGGCTGACGGATAGACTGTTCATACCATTCAATGAGGACCACTGACAGGCAGGACTCTATAACTGACCGTACACAAAAACCCACGGCCTATTCATGTCAGCAGATCTTGTGTGTGTGTGTTTAGATCACAGGACTTCCCCATGCAGGGCCGATTTAACCCGCTGGTGGGCCATGAGAAAAGTATAAAGATCAAGGCCCCCTTAACCATTCGGAAGCTAGAGTAGCCTCCAGTACATTGCAAAGTAAAACCCTGGAGGCCTCTGTAGCATGTAATGGGTTAAGGAATAACTACACCTGTTTTCTCTTGTTAAAAAGGAGTACTTGCTTATAACAGCACAATTTTGAACATATATTAAACATATATTAAATCAGCTACTAATAATGCTGACATCACACCTGGGTTCAGATAGTGTTAAAGTGGAACTTTCACCCGCTATAAAGTCTCCCTGCAATAATTAAGCAGGTATAGCGACTAGCTTTCAGGGCTCAAAATTTCCACTCGCCACTAGCCAATGGTGAGTGAAAATTTAGCCCTGGCGAGTAGAAATTCAGCCCTGGTGAGTATGTTTTGGCTTGCAGTGGCGAGTAACTTTTCAGGTCTGGCTAGTAACAAATGACTTAAAATTATAAGCCCTGGATATGTTACCTCTGAAATGCAGCCCTTTATAAAGAAATCCTATATTGTAGGAAACCAGAAGCCATACATCAGTGCAGACATCTTGTCTGTGCACCTGCGCTGTCAGTCCTGGCCTCCATTGAGAAGCACTGCAGTGTGCCAAAATGCACTGGAAGGGACTGACGGCGCAGGCATGCAGACTACACTAACCTGCCAGTCAATTTCCTACAATAAAAGATTTCTTTATAATCGGATACATTTTAGAGGTAACATTTCTATTATAAAGCTAGTTGCTACCTGCTTAATTATTGCAGTGTGACTTTATAGCGGGTGAAAGTTCCGCTTTAAACGCTTACACCTACTGTAGGTTTAGAACATCATGGTTTCAAAATGCTTTCACGAGCAGGGCCCTCCGATCCTTCTGTTCTCCAAATTTGATTTGTATTATTTAATATCTCTGCATGTTTATTCCCTATTGTACAGTGCTGCGGAATTAGTTGGCGCTATATAAATAAATATATAACAATAATAATACAAATTCACCAGTTTAACCCAAAAGATGCTACCTTATAAGGCCAGCGGCTGTGCTGTAGGCTAGGTAGTAGTGCGTATGACCTCTGTAGTGAATACCAGCGGACAGTCCTCTTCATTGTTAGAACTTTAATACCAGCAAGCCCTGTACGCAACCCCCATTGCATGTGCAGGGATACAGAGTAGACTTATACTATTTCCTCTACTCCTTGTTAATACATATACTTCTATATGGAGTAGATTACAGGATTACCTCGAAGAGCCCAGATTGCCCCATTGTCTTGCCCGTGGTGCAATCGACTTAAAAGGAAGGAATTTTGACTACATACCTTAGTACAGTGGGTGTGCGAGTTTTTTTTAGTTATAGGCCATGTGATCAGAAAGTCATGAGTGTGAGGGACTTATTTTTTTTTTTATTGATAATGATGGTGAATTACAGCCTGTCAGCTATTCAAAAATATTGATTTATTTATTGATCAAGTCAACGACAACACTGGTATTTAACAGACATCTTCTCTTGAACTGTACGGTACTGGCAGGCAAGGGATTAGCTCTTACGGGCCTACTACTGCATGTGTGCTAGTTAATTAGTTATAAAAATAATTTTTTAAAATGTCATCCTGGAATTAGATGCGCCGCATTTGGCCCACGGTCCGCACATTGGATGCCCCTTAGTACTTTGATGTTAAAGGGATAGTAATAGATTATTTTTATAAATTTTTATTTTGTAGCTATTAAAAAGTTAAACTAAAGGACCCCAGTCCCATCTTTCATACCATTATGCAGGGGAATCCGGTCTTGGGAGCAGTGGAGGCTCTTCAGCAGAGCCAAGATCACATTATTGAGAAAGAAATCCTTCAGTGGAACGGTCTTCTAAGTTAGGGTAACCACATTTCCGTTCTGCCATTCCGGGACATGTGGTCACCCTAGATCCGCGGCTGAGGCTCCCGCTGGAGCTGACCATCTTTCTGAGGCTGACACAGAGTAAGAGTTCCCAGTGCGAACAGCCTCAGAAAGATGGCCAGCGGGAGCCTCAGCCGCGGGTCTCACTTGCAGCACCAGCACACCTACTCCACCCAGCTGTCTTGTACGTATCAGTCCAGCCAGCCAATGAAATGTATTTGCTATATGGTCTTCATTGGCTGGCTCAGCCAGCCAATCAGGACCATATAGCAAATACATTTCATTGGCTGGCTGGACTGGTGCGTGTTGCTCCATTCCGGGACTCTTTGTTGTCCTGGTGGGGGGTGACCCGGGAAGCGGGACACAGACCCCCAATAAGGGACAGTCCCGGGCATTCTGGGACATGTGGTCACCCTATTCTAAGTGTACTTGATTTGCAGGCACACTTTGTAACGCAATCTCGGCTCTGCTGCAGAGCCTCTGTTGGTCCCGGGACCAGATTCCCCTGCAGTCAGCTAAAGCGCTGACATCAGGGAAAGGAGAGGGAGGGGGGAACCTTCTGTATGATTATCTCTCAAACCATACATGTTTGAGAGATGAGACTGGGGGCATTTAGTTTAACTTTTTAATAACTACAAAATAAAAATGTATAAAAATAATCTATTACTATTCCTTTAAGCAGGCACAGGAACAAAAAATGATTATAGCATCTGATTTATTAAGGCATTGCCATTGTGCATTTTTCACATCCATTTACGTACACTGCTGAGTTTTCACACCTGGCTTCACACATGGAGCACACTATATTATGTGAAGATACGGGGAAGAGGGAGCTAAAGACCGTTCCAAACTATGTATAAGAATCAAAGTTTTGAATTTGGGGAGGGGGTAGGGGGCTGGCCTTCAGTGGATCCTGAGCAGACTTGACTCCATGTCCTAAATGTATAATTTATACACTCCGAGGAGGGCGATGCCCCAGAGAGCTTACTGTAAAATCTCGGGTATAATACGCACATTTTTACCCCATTTCACCTTATGTGAAGTCGGGGGTGCGTATTATACACGAGTAAAAAATTTAACTAAAATATTAAGTCCAGAGACCCCCATCTGGAGGCAGCGGGCGGCATCCCTGCACTCACCGCCCGCTTCCTCTGTGCAGCAATAGTGTATAAAAAACCATTAAATGCCCACCTTGATAACCAGGATTCCACCTCTGTACTTATAGGCAGCAGTCAAACAGCCCTGTCAGGACCTACCATACATTCAGTGTGCGCATGCATGTCCATTGAATGTATGGTAGGTCCTGACAGGGCTGCTCAGAGGAGTTCGGGGAGAGGAAGAAGCGGGCGGCTAGTGCAAGAATGCCGCCCGCTGTCCCTGTTTGACTGCTGCCTATAAGTACAGAGGGGGAATCCTGGTTATCAAGGTGGGCATTTAATGGTTTTTTATACACTATTGCTGCACAGAGGAAGCGGGCGGTGAGCGCAGGGATGCTGCCCGCTGCCTCCAGATGGGGGTGCGTATTGTACATAGGAACTACAATTTTACCCAAAATCTTGGGTATAATTTGCACCTGCGTATTATATACAGGTGCGTATTATACCTGAGATTTTACGGTACATTTGGCAAATAAATGCAATTGATACAACAGAAAATTTATTTTGGAGCACAGATGAATAGAAAACAAAAATTTAATTATTGATGCACATAAGATATGAGCAGGGTTTCTATAACAAGACATTTTAAAAAGGGACAGATATGAAAAATACATACTGCAGGGCTGCACTGTTTAACTGTTTGAGTGCCAGTGCATATCTCCCAACATTTCAAATTGCCAAAAAGGGATACTTGTGCTTTAGGGAGTGTTGTTAGGGGTGTTGCTGGGGGTGTGGCTGGGGGCGGGGGCATTACCGGGAATTTTTAGGCTATTTCATGACCTATTGACACCTCCTTGTGTAACTTAATAAATGACTTATAACAAGACCAAAGTATTTTATTTACACAGACTAATTTATAATACTGACGTTTAAACAAACATTAATGTGAGTTTTATTGCCGTAGAGTAACATTATACGCTTATATATACGCACCACACAATCTGGTCTCCTAAAAAGAGGGACATCAGGGTGGAAAAGAGGGACAGAGGGATTTGGGTCTAAAAGAGGGACTGTCCCTCCTAAAGAGGGACACTTGGGAGGTATGCATACTGCAGGGACGCACTGTTTAACCCCTTAGTGACAGCCGCGTTCGTACGCAGCTGTCACCTTAAAGCCCGGCGAACATTTTTTTTTTTTTTTTTCAAAGAAGTCCGGAGTCTCCGAGCGGCGTGCAGCCGCACGGACACGCGGACTTCCGTGACTTACCAGGTACGTCCTCTGTCACTAAGTGACAGTTTCTGCGGGACGTACCTGGTAAGTCATATGTCGTTAAGGGGTTAACTGCTTGAGTGCATTGTGTTGCAATGCTTTGGGTACCTCTCTGGCACCCAAAGGGTTAAAATGCAGTCCTATGATATGTGTTTGATTATCATAGACATAGATATGAGACACCCATTTAATGCTAATTTGTACATTTTTATATGGGATGCTGGGCAGGGGTTCCTATTAGGCAGAGAAGGTGACCCTCATAAGCATCAAATTTTGAGGGGCACCTCAGCTTTACTGACTACCAGAGCTGGACTTCCCATTAAACAAAATGAGCAGCTACCTAGAGTGCAATGTTTTGAGGGGAGGAGCCTCAGCTGTAATGATCACACCCACATTCTGAGTCGGTAGGTGAGGCAGAACTATCCCAATACCTCCGCACCACACACCAGCTCCTGGTTTATGGTGGCTGCCTGGTTTACCAGTTTACATGCCACTATGCAACCCTCTGGATGCTAGATAGCCCTCTCTAACAGTGAAGGAGTTAACAGCATTCTGTTCTAGGTAAAAGTGGTTGCAAATGGGGGAGGAGTCAATAGAGAAATGGATTCGTGACCATGGGAGGAGCTAAGGGGGCCTGGAGTTTTAATTTGCCTAGGGGTGCCTTGCATGTCAATCCATCCCTGCTGGTCACAGAAAGTGACTAAATGGGGCTAATATAAGATAGTAATTTCACTCTAAATCAAGTGCTGTAATTGCCGCTAAGTCCTTACACCTGCTTAAAGTAAATTTATTAACCTACGTACAAATTTGAAAAAAAAAAAAAAAAAAAAAAAAAAAAACTTATGTATGGGGCTTGCTGGCATTAAAGTGTAACACTGGAGGAGTGTGTGCACTGGTATACACTACAGAGTTCACATGCTGCAGTCACACAGACACACAGCGCACAGACACACACTATATATATATATATATATATATATATATATATATATATATATATAGATAGATATAGATAGATATAGATAGATATAAAGATATAGATATATATTTTTTTTTCCAAAAGTTTGGGGTCACTTAGACATTTCCTTGTTTTTGAAAGAAAAGCAAATATTGTCCATGAAAATAACATCAAATAGATCAGAAATACAGTGTAGACGTTGTTAATGTTGTAAATGACTATTGTAGATGGAACCGGCTAATTTTTACTGAAATATCTACATTTGCTACAAATGGAAGATTATTCAAGGAAAGCAAAGTTTGAAGGACACAATTATTATTTGAATTAAAAATCATTATTTCTAATATATATATATATATATGAGTGTCAGAAGGGAAGCACGCTCACCAATTCAGTATCTTTAGCCTGGGTGCTTTACTTATGGGAAATAATGTAGACGTCCTGAGGAAGATATGTATCACACATTGAAATGTTGACACAGAGTAAATTTCACATTATAACAAGTCCTGCGAGTGCTGACTCATTTGTTATCTATATATATATATATAATTACACCCACAGACTGTTCCTACTGAATAAAACAAGTACTTTTCCACTTCTGGAAGAAGACTGATTCAAAAGTTATGACAGCGCAAAACAACATTTATCTCAGAGGGCGGAGCTTGTGTGGCCTTTCCGATCATGGAAGTCATCTTGCTATTGCGGTCTGTGCTCATGTCAGGGATACAAGTTGACCCTAGCTATCAATAGCACCCCATATAGGGAAACCCCTTTACTACCTCTGCTGGGAGCTCAGTCTGAGGCAAACAGGCCCACGATGGCAGTGAAGTGGGTCGCTGATCATGAACTGGAGAAAATATGGTGTTAACCAACTGCACAACAGGGGGTCAAATAAACATTCCCAAAATTCCTACTAATTTAAATGGGTTTTTAACTCCTCTTTTATTTATTGAGAAAATGTTTTACCAGGAAGAATGCATTGAGATTTCTCTCGTTTTCAAGTATGCATTCATCATGCATGGAGACCTCTCTGGCATTCAAGGGGTTAAAAAGCTCATTTAAATCAACAGAACTTTTGTTTTCTCCTCTTGTGGACCAGTTGGTTCACTCCAGAATTGCTCCGGTTCTGCTTAATCCATCAGCCTCAATGTGACTCCCAAGAGGCTGCAGACATTCCTCCTTTCTATTCGTGGCTGTGAAGCCTCCCAGCTGCCTCTCCCTGGTCCTGCTCCTATCCAGCCAAGCGTTACAAGGAAAATACAAGCTGGAAAGTGGAGTATTTGTGGAGGTGGCCTTCAAAAGCTGCCAGACTAATTAAAAGTACAGACCCCCAGAGCAGGTTATCGGATCTGGAACCAAGGGAGATGCTCCGTGGGATCAGGGTGTGTTTGTTTGGTTTTCATTTAAATTCCTTTTGAAGGGCTGTGTCCCTTGGAACAAGGAGATCAATCCTTGTTATGGCCCAGTCCAAGAAAAACAGCCTATGCTTGCCGGATCCCCTCCCTTATTTGAAATTTTAAAGCTGTTACAACTGGCAGAAGAAAAGTCAGTGTAAGAAGATGATCTGCATGGCTGTCATGTGTGACTTCTGGTTAACCCCAGGAGTGTTACAAGGTACTGTATGAGAGATCTAAAGCCCCAGGTCCCATGCTCTCAGACAGGGATGGAATTCCACTGGAATTCTGTTTGGCAGGGTACGCCAAGAGCCACACATTTTGTGAGGAGGAGTCTCATCCCTGCTTCCTACACCCAAATTCTGACTTGTAGGTGTGACTACAGCAAGCTCGGTGTTCCCATACCCATTTATATAACCCTTTACAGGCAATTATTTGGCCACTTGGAAGCTAGCACATGAGAGATCTCTCTAGCAACCAAGGAGTAAAGGCGTTTTTTTGGCCTTGTTTATTAAAGGCCACAGGTATTTTCTGTGCCAGGGAACACTGGATAGGACTGCGGAATAGGTCATACCAGGAGCAGGTTGTAGCCACCAATGGAGTTGAGGGTATGTAGGAGCACCTCACATGTAAATCCAGCCCTACTCTCACAGGTGTTAGGAACTCTCAGGGTTTGACTGAATCTCAGGGTAAAGGGCCAAAATCTCAGGGTGATAGAGCCCAGTGTTAACTACTATCTCATCTGCACCAATTTACTGTTTATTTAATCCCTAAATTGCTGCTATTTCTATCAGTAGGACAGAGGCCGATGTCCTGCTTCTCTTCTGTATGTTCAGGCAGTGAAAACGCTAATCTGCAGCATGCTAAGGGGTTCCGATAAGAACACCTCTTGGATAGAGCGAACAGGGAAATCTACATTCTGGGGAACATCATGGGTTAATATTTCAAAGCTTTCAGGGCTGGCTCATTCTTTTTTGGCATAAATGACACTAGGATGAAGACCAAAAAGGCAGTGAATTGATGTAGATCACATAGTAGGTAGCACAGGACCCTCTCGCCTTGAGAGGTGTATGGGGGGGGGGGGATTGCTTGCAGCAGTCCCCAGAGTGACAAGTATGGGTGGACGTGTGACTGTGGGATTTCAACTCCCATCATCCCCAGTCAAAGACAAAAGTTGCCAACTCTGTTCTACGTATTGACAGTAAAGATTTTTTGTATGCAGAATCATTTTATTTCTTGACCTGTGTTTAGAGAGACGCTATTGAAAGGTCTTTGAGACCTATTAACACGGCTGCCATTTCTAAAATCTGCTGAAGTGGGTGTTCGTTTTGTGTAGGCCAATCTTCCCCCTAAAGTCTTCATTAGTCTTCATGCTGGAAAACCTCTTAAAGATAAATGTCAACTTTCCAAATCCTAAACTCAGTGGGAACATCCACTGTAAATTTAATCCAGTTCTTTGGTGGAAGCTAGGGTGACCACGGGTCCCGGAACGTCCGGGACTGTCCCTTATTTCAGGGACATGTCCCGCGTCCCGGGTCCCCTTCAACCGGGACAATGAAGTGTCCCGGAATGAAGCCAAGCCGCCCTGAATGTCAGCCTGCAAGCGGTGTGTCACATCATGGACGCCGCTTGCAGGCTGACATCCAGGGCGGCAATGCAACTTACCTGATCTGGAGGCAAGCGCTCTAGTAATACAGAGCGCTGGGAGATGACATCATCTCCCAGCGCTCTGCATTACTGAGCACAGCGCGTGGGAGCTTCAGCTCTGTGCCGGAGGAGGCACAGAGCACTTTGCACTCCGCTAAACCACCAGGGACTCAAGGTAAGGCAGATAGGGTGACCACGTCCCGGAATGGCAGAAGGGAAATGTGGTCACCCTAGTGGAAGCTGAAGAAGTGAGGCGGAGGGAGGGAATGTCAGGACAAGTGTGTAACTAATTATACAAGCTGTGCCACACAGGTAAGAGCATTCAGCTCTGTTGAGGTTAAAAAGTTCCTGCTTACTAAACCAAAAATCTCTACAACCATCACTCTTATTAAAAACAAAAAGAACAAGGTATTGGCAGTTCAAATAGATAACTTTAACCATTCATGGGCTTCACAATGTGTTGCCCACCTCTCTGATCTCTAAAGGGTTATGGAGACTAAATGCTGGAAGGTGACAGATCAGCGTTAAGACTACATTCAGATAATGAATATCCATCTATTCAAAACTTTGCCATAATTTCCTTCTACCCACTGTTCATTCAATATTGTCTATCAACTAAAAAGCCAATTTTATACCAGAACATATTCTCCTTCAAAGAACCATCAATGCTAGGATTTAAATGAGCAGTAAACATTTACTATCATAAATATATATTTTAGGGATTTCCCTGCTGAGAAAACCAAGGGTACTCCTGCAATGGGAAATGCTCAGTTCCAAAGTTATTACAGTTCAGAATGCTAGAAGGCATTTATACTTCACAGCGCCACCTGGTGTCCAGACAGTTTTTTCCTATTATATAGGAAAGGTGAGCTTCAGGCTACAGTTCACCAGAGCATGTGATAATAACAGTTCCATCACTTCAT
This sequence comes from Rhinophrynus dorsalis, assembly GCA_037306005.1. Taxonomy (NCBI): domain Eukaryota; kingdom Metazoa; phylum Chordata; class Amphibia; order Anura; family Rhinophrynidae; genus Rhinophrynus; species Rhinophrynus dorsalis. The sequence goes on from CM074728.1 coordinate 59,100,839, forward strand.
GAATGTTTTGAGCAGCAATAATGTCTGCAGTAAGCATCTCCCAGTTAAGTGGGAGCGTTTCTTGTTAAACTCAAGATGAAAACCTATATATTTGATGTGGTTTTTTTTTTCCATGATAAAAATGTACTGTTCCTCAAACAAATAAGATAGCATTTGAAAACAACAGGGCTTGCCAAGTGTGTTCTTAAGAACCAAACAGAGCTTCCAGAATTCCATTCTGCTCAGCCACACTTTTGTTAAGATGATGAGAGTAAAAAGCCCAGAAAGAAGACAGAGGGCGCGACGCCAGTGGAACAATCCCCAAGAGCCCCCTCTTATTCATGAGGACAATTCCATACTCACTGGAGTGTAGAAGATGTCATTTGGCCTGGTTGTTTTTTTTTAAGCTTCTATATTGCTTGTATCCGCTAGTCCCCCTGCTGGATTAGCTGCTTGGCTAGGAGCGTGTGATGTCTTTGTTTGCCTAAAGTTAGCAGCATTTATGGGCCCATCTGACTGGGACTTGCAATGCTACTACATTTACCACTAACATTCCAGATTCCAATGTAGGCGATATGATTATCATCGCTTTTATCTACAGATTTCACCATATACTTCAATAGAAATCTGTGAGATAAAACCAGTGTTAACTCTAATCACCGGCTGTAATGGAATCCAGCCCAAAGTGAGGTACAGAGGATCACAGTTATTAAGAAAAGAGGAGCAATTCTTGAGCAAAGCAATGGTATTTGAGGACACAAACACACATTGTCCACGTTCTCAGCAACTTAAATGAGGCTTTTATCTCCTTCCATGCAAGAGGGGTCTTCAAAACATTGTGAAGTAATGTACTGAGGCCTCTCTAGCATTCAGTGGGTTAAAAGGGCTCTTTAAAGGGATAGTAATACTTCGTTTTAACTTTATTTTATTTTGTAGGCATTAAAAAAACATGAAGAATGATATAAGTCTTATCTCTCAAACCTTTATGGTTTAAGAGATATTCACAAGCAAAGTGTCCCCCTCCCGCCCCTTTTACTGATGTAACACTTCTCAGCCAGGGCAGAAGGGAGGTGCCCAGGTAGACTGCAGAGAGGGACAATCTTCAATTAAGATAAGGGAAAAACCTGAAAAGCTTGTCAAGGGGGGCAGGGATTTCATTGTTTTCATAGGATTAAGAGTGTCCGCTTCTGTTATCTGTCCAGTCTATGGACTGCATTCCACATCTGGGAAGAGATTGTTTACAGTAGTTAAAAGGGGCGGGAGGGGGAAACTTTGCTTGTGAATATCTTATAAACCATAAAGGTTTGAGAGATAAGACTTATATCATTCTTCATGTTTTTTTAATGCCTACAAAATAAAATAAAGTTAAAACGAAGTATTACTATCCCTTTAAGTGATCAGGAATTTGTTTTCCTTCCCCATGGTACAGTTGCTTTTTCTTCAGAGTGGCTCCTCTTCTCTCTTTGTGCATATGCCCCACAATATCAAAAATATATTAAAGGGACAGTAATGTCCCCAAAAAAATATATCCAGTTTTGTAGACTTTAAAAAAAAATCAATATACTCCAAACCCAATCTCTCACACCGCTATGGTTTGAGAGATATAGTGATTCAAAGTTACCCCCTCCCTCCCCTTCTCCTGATGTCAGCTGTAAAGCTGACAGCAGGAGAATCGAGTTGTACGACTCGAGGAGGCTCTGCAGCAGAGCCGACATTGCGTTATCTATAAAGAATTAATTCATTGGAAAGATCTACAAAGTGTGTCTGGTTTGCAAGCACAATTTGTAGACATTTCCAATGAATGAATTCTTTATAGATAACGCGATGTCGGCTCTGCTGCAGAGCCGCCTGCTGATCCCCTGACCGGGATCTCCTGCTGTCAGCTAGACGCCGATGTCAGGAGAAAGGAAGAGAGAGGGGAACTTTGAATCCCTATATCTCTCAAACCATAGCGGTTTGAGAGATCGGGTTTGGAGCATATTGATTTTTTTTTTAAAGGCAACAACACTGGGTTTATTTTTGGGGGGCTATTCCTGTACTTTAACCCTCTGAGTCTAGAGACTTAACAAGCGCATTGTGAATCAATATGTTGGACATCCCTCTGGCACCCACAAAGGGTTAAGTGTCTAGGGAATGATTTACACAGACAACCGTGATAAAAGACTCACTTTCAGTGGAATTTAAATGTAAAAACAATTTGCATGAATGTATAACTTATCATGTATTTCATGCATTGTCATGCATTCATTAGACTGAAGAAGAGACCTAAGCTGTCTTGAAAGCTTGCATTCAAAAGCTACTCAGTTAGCCAATAAAGGTATCACTTTTCACTCTACCAGTCTTCTAATGTTTTCTACAATGAACACAGTACCACCTTCTACCTATGTGTACATGTTATGTGATTGTCTGTGTGTATGTGATTGTCTATACGTGTGTGTCTGTTATGTGATTGTGTATATGTTATGTGATTGTGTGTGTCTGTGTATGATGTGATTGTGTGTGTGGCATTACGTGTTCTCTTTTATATAAGAGCAGCCTGGATTACAAGAACACCATTACTTTAAAAGGCTACTATCATTCCGATAGTGTTTGCAATGCTTCTGAGACCTCTCTAGCATACAGTGGGGATTAAGTGCACCATTTCCATCAATAAAAATGTTACTTGTCCTCGATGGTGCAATTGTTTTGATGCAGAATTGCATCTCTTCACTTACTGAATATGACCCGAGTGACGTAGCAGCACCCAAAGGTGGGAGGGACATTATCAAAGCGGCTGGTAGTCGGAGCATTAACTGGAATTTTTAGGTTACTTCATTACCTATTGGCACCTCTTTGAATAAATGATTTAGAGCGAAACCAAAGTATTTTATTTACACAGACTAATTTAGAAACAGACATGTAGAATTTTAAAAATTAAGTGTTATTGCTGTGGAGGAATGCGATACACGTATACACACACACACACACACACAGTGTTATTAACCATTTGAGTGTTAGAGTGCGCTGGAATTTAACCCTTTGAGTGCCAAAGGGTACGGAACGCATTGCAAAGCAATGCGTTCCATACCCTTCTGGCACTCAAAGTGTTAAAGGGTTAATTATTATATAGCATGGAGTGGATAGAGAGTGATTCAGGAAAGAGTAGGGGATTATTTTTGATTCCTGTTCCTCCTATATGAATACAGACTGTATAAGGCATCAAATGTGACATCTGCTTTCCCTTACTACTGCAAACAACATTCCTCTTCAACTCTGAGATGCACTCAATGAGGCTGATGTACTAAGTAGAACTGGAGCAATTCTAGGGTAAACCAAATACTTTTAATCCCTTGAGTGCTACAGAGGTCTCAAATGCATTAATGGGATGTTTTATTAGCACAGTGCAGTTGGTTTTAGGGTGACCACATTTCCGTTCTGCCATTCCGGGACATGTGGTCACCCTACATGCGTACCGCATAATTTACCAATATCAGTGAAAACCACACACCCATATTAAGTAAACGTGTGCGTAATAACACATATTACATTCAAAGAATACTGCACAGCAGAATCAGCACGTTACCTCACTGGAGCAACGCTATATCCGGGGCTCCTGCTCCCGCCCCTCCTATTCTCACGAGCTCAGTAACAGTTGCGCGCGACTCTTCCTCCTCCTCTGGCCACTGCTAAAGCCTTTTTGGTGGAAGAGTCCAAGTGGGTCAGTTCTCCCCACTGTGCTCTCTAACGGTACCGTTTATCTGTGTTCAGTTCACAGGAAGCTGCTGGACGTCGCCATGGTTGCTCCCCTCCCCGCACCTCCTGTCCCCGGCCTAGAAGCAGCGCGCAGGCGCACATAGAACCTAAACTCACTGACACTGATCACCCTCAGTAGCTGTCAGGTGACTGTCAGCTGACTGGGGCTGTGCTTGACAGCTGAAAGCGTAGCTGAGGTGACCATTTTAGAATTGGGCACAACATAGAAGACCTGCTGTTTGGTCCCGGTTGGCAGAATAGGGCTGAGGGACAGAGTGAGTGAGTGACTGTTTGTGCTGCTGTGTGGGTGGCTTGGCTTCATTCCGGGACACTTCATTGTCCCGGTGGGAGATGACCCGGGACGCGGGACATAGGCTTCAAATAAGGGACAGTCCAGGACATACCGGGACCCGTGGTCACCCTAGTTGGTTTGCCCTAGAGTTGTTTCTTTTTTTCTTTAGTACATAAATCCCAGCAATCACTACCAGGTCAGAGGATTTTCCTGTACAGTACAGGTAAGTAAATCAGAGGCATTTTAATCCACTCACCTGCACTGACGCAGAGAAACCTTTAAGTCACGGCCTGTTCGTGGTGCCTGGGGACAGGTCTGACAATCAACCGCTAGGTTAGAGGATCTAAGGTAAAAATGCTAAAAGGCGGAAGAGTTTGGAGGGTTTTGGTGTTTGGGGATGGGGAGGAATACAATGACTTGGGACATTCCAATAAAAGATTCATGTCAGCACTAAAAGCCTTTAGGGTATCTGAATTTGGTCAAGCTTTGCATGGGTTTTAGAATGAGAACCACTGGCTTAGAGAATCTAAAATGAAGCAGAGGTGTGTGTTAGGAGTGGGGGGGGGAGTTTTGTTTGGGGAGGCTAATAAAATGCCTTGGGGACATACCTTTATATATAGGATGGTTGCCAGCACTATAATCTGCTGTTATGAGTTTTCCCTTTCTCATTGCTAAGCTACTGTAGATTTACTTATATCTATATATGTATCCTATATAATAATTCGCTAGGATGTTTGTCAGAAGACGTCATGAGCAGTAGAGACTGCCCGAACGCACAGAGTGCTGGGAGCACGGAATGCTAGGAGCACAGAATGCTGGGAGTTCTGTGCTGGGAGCATTCTGTGCTTTAGGGCAGTCTCTACAGTGCATGACTGCATCGGTGGCAGGACGCAGAGCAGGACTGGCCTCTTAACCCTTTGAGTGCCAGAGGGGTATGCAACGCATTGCAAAGCAATGCATTGCGTACCCCTCCGACACTCAAAGGGTTAACATCACCCGGTCCTTGGCCCGTGTACATGGGCTTTTACACTAGTATATATATATATATATATATATATATATATATATATATATATATACACACACACACACACACACACACACACACACACAAACTACCGGTCAAAAGTTTTAGAACAACTCAATTTTTCCTACTTTTAGTTATTGCCTTATAACTTGTCAAAAACATAAGAAATATATGTCAACATTGGGTATTTCTTAACTCAAGACAAATATTATAATCTATTTAGCAGGGGTGGGTTTTATAGTAAAAGAATTTTCCTGTGAAAGCTAAAAACAAGTGCTTTCGTTACATTTTTTCATCATATTTTAGCATTTTTTTTATAGTAAATTATATGATATGATGAAAATAATGATATAATTAGAAAGTCCATCTTACGGCAAGAAAACCAGTATATAACATATGTGGGTACATTAAATGAGTAAGAGGAAAATTACAGCTAAACACAAACACAGTAGACGTGTTAAAACAGCTATTGCTCCGGTTTGGAACATTTTTTGTCTTTATGGATAAAGGCTGTAATTTTCCTCTTACTCATTTAATGTACCACATATATTATATACTGGTTTTCTTGCCATAAGATGGGCTTTCTAAAGATACCTTTATTTTCATCATCATATATAATAATTCGCTAAAACGTTTGTAACGCCGTGTCATGCGCAGTAGACACTGCTGCGCGTGCTGCAGTCATGCGCGGTAGAGATTGCCCGCGCCGCGGCTGATACAGAGCTGGACCAGGTGGCAGTGGCACTGTGGCCCGTGTAACGGGCTCTTCAACTAGTATCATATAATTTACTATAAAAAAAAATTATAAAATCTAAAATGATGAAAAAATGTAACAAAAGCACTTTTTTTTAGCTTTTACACGAAAAATCTTTTACACATCTACAAATGCTAAAAAAACCCTGCTAAATAGATATTTGTCTTGATTTTCGAAATGCCCAATGTTGACATGTTTTTCTAATGTTTTTGCCAAGTTATTGGCAATAACTAAAAGTAGAAAAAATTGAGGTGGTCTAAAACTTTTGACCAGTAGTATATATATTTATATATATATATATATATATATATATGTATATATATATATTTCAAGATAGTGCTAGTGCCCTTGTAGGATCTGCAGGGTCATGCATGGCACTAACGAACATCCAATGCATAGATCTCTGTGCACTGAATCATTAGTAGTGCCCTATGAGGACCTTCAGGTCCTTGCAGGCCACCACTATTATCTTGCAATAACATCAGCCCTTCCACAGGATGAGGGAAGCAGGAAGTAAATGCAAGCATGCATACCTACTGCGCAGATGTCCCAGATTCCTCTGGAGGAGGTGACTAGAGGGAGGGGATGGTGGGAGCATACTGAGTTGAAGAAAGGGAGGAGAACAGACATGAGGATATATATATATATGTTTAAAAGCCAGTGTACACGGGCCACAGTGCCACTCAACAGCCTCAGCTGATGCCCGGAGCCTCTTCGGACCATAGTCCTCTCTGCGCACCTTCCTGGGACAAAGCGGTCCCAGGAAGGTGCGCAGAGAGGACTATGGTCCCAATTTTGAGGGTCCTGCACCGTATTGGCATACCTGGGAACTCTCCGGATTTGCCCCGGAGACTCCGGCTTTGACAGAGCTTTACCGGGTCTCCGGGGCAGAGGCTGATTCCTCCAGATGTGGGGAGTTTCTATTGAAACGCTGCCCATATCTGCTGTTTCTTTCCTTCCCCAGCCTTCTGTGTGACACCTTTAAGCCCTGCCCCACAACTCGTGTCAAGCCCGCCCCTTTTTGATGCGATTCACGTCATTATTGTCACCCCCTGCTGCACCAGAGGACTCCCCTCCGGGTAGACCTCAATTGGAAGTTCCCAGGTATGCGTATCGGGTGCGGCGCATTCGGGCAGTCTGCACTGTGCATAACTGCAGCGCACTCAGTCTCTACTACTCATGACGGCTTCTGACAAACATCCTAGCGAATTATTATATAGGATTTTTTCTCATGTATAATATGCACCCCCACTTCACATAAAGTAAAACAGGGCAAAATAGTGAGTATTATACATGAGATTTTACATGAAATGTTACCGTATATACTTAGCTTGGGGAAGAAGTGATAGTCCAGTGATCTACATGCACAATGAATGTGTACCACCGTCCAATAAAAAAATGTATTATCACATGCAAACATTCCATTTGATGCAATGCATTGTACATTTCTTTGGCATTCAATGGGATAAATTCCCCATTTAAATCAGAAGAAACCAGGGGAAATTGTATATGGTTCCTATGACACCGCTGGTTTACTCTAGAACTGAACATATTTTACATCAGTCTTAGTGCTGATAAATGTATCCAGACCTTTTACGTGTGGATGGTTTAATTCTCCCTTTGGTGAAGAAACCCATCTACAAGCAGTTAAAGGTTGATTTATTTAAGAGCCATTATGACGTCACAATACCAAAGCTGGTTATTTTTTTTTTTTTAGTTAAATGTTTTTTTTTTAACTAGTTTAATAGAAGGGAGTTTGGATTGAGCAGGCCAGTTCCCTGCTGTGTTATTGTATGCAGTAAATTGAGTAGCAGTGTTAGGCTGTAAGAAGTGAAAGTAGAGATGTCTGCCTACTGCTGGGATGATCACTCACTTTGCCACTAATACCATCTTTAATGACAAGAATAGGGATGGAGGGAAAACGAAGAGGGGGGGTTGGAGCACCCCCACCACCTCCAGTTACCAGTGTTTCCTAACCGCTGGATACAGTAAGGAGCTTTGCCCCCCTACCCTGGCAGGGACAATGGCAGTGTGAAATGGACTTCTTCACTCACTTGAGCTGCAGAGATTTTAGTTAAAAAGGCCCGTTCCCTAGGTCCCAGCAGGGAGGCTTACAAAGAGCCTTGGCATCTCCTCTGCTGGGCAACAGTGGGGCTCTGGAATTTCAGCTGATGAGCGTGTAAGGTTGTGTGTATGTATACCAGCAATTCCTCATTTCAATAAGGCGATTCTAGGTGTCCCCAATACTTAACCTCCAGTATGAATTCAATGGAATTGCACCAAAAATCCAAAGTGTTAAGTAGCAATTATCATGTTTTACTTAGTAAATAGCTTGGGGCTGAGACCTGTAGCTCCATATATATAATTTTATTTATATAGTGCCAATATTTGTACTTAGCACATTACGGTTTACATTACAGTATGGGGGGGGGAAGTATAATAAGTGCAGTACTTGAGTGCTTACATTCTAAAATGGCTACTGTCGATCAACTGCTCGGCTGGCATTGGGCTGCAATGCAACCCAGAGATTTGTGGTTCACAGTTACAAAACATGGAGGGTTGCATGCCCACTGTATATAGACCATCAGTGTCAGACTTGAAAGCCGTTTACTAGGGTCTATGGACACTGTATGCGCAGCACAAGACTGAACCATGGGACCCACTAGGAAGCCCTGGGGAGTCTATTTTCAGACCCCCAATTCTGCTCTCCTGCTGATCCGCCAGAGCTCCCAATGCAGATCCAGTTTAACTGGCAGGTCTGCTCCAATGGGGATACATCTGCTCTACACAAGATGGTTGTCCTGTAAAGGAAAGTTTTTCTTATACAACAAACTGCTCTTAGATGAAAGAGAATGTTGTAACATGCACACACCTATGCAGATATACAGACAGAGTGAGGAACTGAGTGTGTGTGTGTATTTGAAATGTGGGCCTTATTCACAAAGCCAAAGGTGAAGCAATTCTGGAGAGACCAACTACACGGTAGGGAACAAAAATATTCCCATCCAATTAAACAGGGCTTTCAGCCACTTGAATGCTAGAGAGTCCTCAACACACTGCAATGTGATGCATTAGAGAGCTCTCTATTATTCAAGGCGTTAAAAACTCATTAAAAATCAATGAGAAGTTGGGGAATTTTGAATTTCTTCCCTATGATGCATTTTGGGTTGCTACATTTTGCAATTATACATATGGCGCTACATGTGCTTTTTCCGATGGATGAGGGAAGACATTTTCTTTTGCATTCCTCGTTTCCTGGTCAGAAGGCAATTCGATACTGCTGTAGTCACAGCACAAAGTGAGGAGCGAAAATGGAAAATGGCTGCCGCCAGTCTCCTGAAAAATAGCACATGCAAGATCACATATTTTTTGTCCTATAAAGGCATACAAATGCTTTCCAGTGTATGAAGTTTATAATGTACTCTTTGAGTGAAAAGCTCCATTTAAATCAAAGGGAAATTGTATTTTCCACCATGGTGCCATTGGTTTCCCCCAGAATTACTCCTCTTTACCGTTAAGCATATGCCCCTATGTGACCACTTTATGCTACTCTTAAAGGGATAGTAATACTTAAAATGTAAAAAAAAATATGTTGTAGGGTTTATTCCCCTGAGTAAAACAAGGGAACTCCCACTACTGAAAGGTGTTTCATTCAAAAGTTATTAATTTTCAAAGTTGAATTTTTTAGGTGCAATATCACAGTGGCCTGAAATTGTACAGTGGCGCTGTTGCTACACGATCCTATGGACAGCTCTGGTCAATTGACCATAAATCTCCATAGGATGGTGTAGCAACAGTGCCACTGTACAATTTCAGGCCACCGTGATATTGCACCTAAAAAATTAAACTTTTAAAATGAATAACTTTTGAATGAAACACCTTTCAGCAGTGGGAGTACTCTTGTTTTACTCAGGGGGATAAACCCTACAACATATTTTTTTTTACATTTTAAGTATTACTATCCCTTTAAAGGAACTGCAAATGCTAGCCACTTCCGTGGTCCATGGAGTGTGATTATAGCATTATAGTTTGCTGTTCCTTTAAGAAGAGCTGATACACTGAGTTGTATGTACAAAATATTGGAGACATTCTGGAGCAAACCAAATGCACTATAGGACACGTAAAAATTCCCCAATTCCAACCGATTTAAATGGGCATTTTAAACCCTCGAATGCTAAACAGGTCTCCAACGCATTGCCTCGAGGTTGAAAATCCCATGTCAATAAGTTGAAATTTGTGACCTACTGCGCAAATGGTTTGCTCCAAAATGATCCCAGTTCCTTCCTAGTATATCAGTCTCACTGACAGGATTAAAAAGTCAATTTCATTTAACGTACTTAACACTAAGGTACTATGTATCAGGCCGTCGTTGTTAATGTTCATCAAATAATTAATATTCTGTCTTTTTGCCATCAGATTTATTTTATTTGACACATGCGCTGCAAGTCTTGACAGTACAATGATAAAAATGACGGCAAAATATACATTCAGAAGACAACCATCTATTCCAGCATTTCATAAATTCTTCCTACTGCTCCATATAACTTCTCCTCAAATAAATTATATATAATGTAATGATTAACCCTAACAGTACTACAGAGCCCTGGTTTAAAAGACTATAGATATTCCTGGTGACCAAAGTTGCCTTAATAAACTAGGAATTAGATGGGGAGGAAAGATACCTCCCATATCGTAAAAAGAGGGTTTATAGTGCGTAGGGTTGTGATGTTTTTTATGGCTTGTAAAGTGTTAAGTGTGTGTATATCTGTAGACTGTGAGGGTCTGGATAGGTGTGAGAGAGGATTTAGAAGTAAAGCGGAGGAAGATTAAATTTGCAACAATAAATGCGTGGGGTATAAATACGCTGCAAAAAAGGCATATGGTAGTGTCCTATTTGACAGAAGAACTGATACAAATCTGTGTCATACAAGAGACACACTGGAAGGTGAATACAGGGGCAGGCCTAAAGACCAGATTTTTTCCCACTGTGGTAGAGGCCTCCTTTGTTAAAAAAAAGAGGGGAGAGGCGATATTATTTGCACATAGTTTAACGGTCGATATTATATACCAGGATATAGACACCCAAGGGTGATATATTATAATACTCTGTAAAATTAATAATGTGTTATTTACAATACTGAATGTGTATGCTCCAAATAAGATGAAATGACATTTTTAAATAAGATGACAGAAGAAATAAGTAGGGTTAAAAAGGGATTACTGGTCATCCTTGGAGATTTTAATATGGTATCAGATCCGGAGATGGATAGATCTTCCTGGAATTCTAAGTTAAAGGGATAGTAATATTTCGTTTTATCTTTATTTTATTTTGTAGGCATTAAAAAAACATGAAGAACGATATAAGTCTTATATCTCAAACCTTTATGGTTTGAGAGATATATTCACAAGCAAAGTTTCCCCTCCCGCCCCTTTTACCTAGTGTAAGCCATCTCTTCTCAGATGTAGAATGCAGTCCATAGACCTGACAGATAACAGCAGGGGACAATCTTCTTCCTATGAGAACAATGAAAGCCCTGTCCCCCTTGACAAGTTTTTCAGGTTTTTCCCTTATCTTAACTGAAGATTGTCCCTCTCTGCAGTCTACCTGGACACCTCCCTTCTGATCTGGCTGAGCAGTGTTACATCAGTAAAAGGGGCGGGAGGGGGATACTTTGTCATTGAATTACTCTTGAACTACAACTCTGACAGAATTTAAACAACACTCTCCATGGTACAAATACTATGATGATTAATTAGAGCTGCTTTTATTATGAAACATTACTATCCCTTTAAATAAAAATATAGTATATGAGTCAATGAGATTCGGTAATCTCCTGAGTCAAAATAATTTATATGACTGCTGGCGTACATGGCATCCCAAAGAAAGGGATTATACATGCTTTTCGTTCAATTTTAATGTATATTCGAGAATAGACTTAGTGGTGGGGGAGGAGTTTTTGTTGAAAGAAATCAAAAAGATATACATTAAAGAAGTAGCGTGGTCAGATCACAATATGGTTATAATGGAGATTAAAGATAAGATTGAGAGAATAAGATCTGATTGGAAATTCCCAGCTAACTCATTAAGTAATAAGCAGTATTTAGAACATATTAAAGAAATGTCGGAAAAATACTTTATAGAAAATAGGCATAAGGAAGTAGCACCAATAATGACGTGGTGTGTGTATAAAAGTGTGATTAGAGGTCATCTAATCAAGTTAGCAGAAGATAAATATAAGAAGAAGCAGTTAAAGGGATAGTAAAGTCCCCAAAAAAGTATATTCTAAATCAGTGGTTCTCAATCTTTTTTGATCGGGGCACCCCTAACACATTATCTAGAACATTCAGGGCACCCCTAACATATTTAATGTACTTTATCAAGGGCATAATGAAGGGCACAATACATAAATATACAGTTATTATTAGGTTTTATAATCATAATAACAAAACTAAACATAATGTGCATAACAATTTCTAAAATCTTCATTTAAAAGCCCATTTTTGTTAGTCTTCATAGAAAACATGGGGCACCCTAAGTAGATTTCCGTGGCACACTAAAGTGCCACGGCACTCTGGTTGAAAATCACTGTTCTAAATGGTAGCTGCAATAAAAAAAACACTTAATGAGCTTAATCCTTTCTCTCAGACCGTTGGTTTGAGAGATATAAGAAAATAAAGACCTCCGTTCCCTCCCCTTCTGCCTGACGAGCTGTAAAGCTGTCAGAGGCAGAATCCGGTCGCCCGACTGTAGGTGGCTCTTCAGGAGCACTGTCATCGAGATATCTCACTATAATTACTTCATCGGTATGGTCTACAACTTGTGTCCGGACTCATGAGAAGGGAGAGGGAGCGGAGGTCTTTATTTTCTTGCATCTCTCAAACCATAACGGTTTGAGAGAAAGGATTAAGCACATTACATTTTTTTTTATTGCAGCTACCATTTAGAAGAAACTTTTTTGGGACATTATAATCACTTTAACGAAAGTATCCCTATATGTAAAGTTAAAGGGGATCTCTCACCTAAATACACGTAATGCTCATTAGTTAGAGCATTTATCTAAAACACTGAAAATATTGTTCATTGTATTAAAAAAAGCAGTTAAATGCGCAAAACTTAAAGTTTAAAAAGTGTCCGGCAGCCTATTCCGGCTTGCTGAACTTTGCCGCACAGAGACAGCTCCGTCCCACTACCCATCATCCTCAGATGACGGAGGCTGTCTGTCACTAAGTTGGAGTGATTGCTTTGGCAGAGATCGATATCTAGCCAATGTGATCGCCCCACCTGAGTGGCTTTGGACTCTGGCAACAAGCGGTGTGGTGTGATGTGGATGATCATCATGATGATGATGATCGATCTTGCGCCCGCATAATGGATGCATTGGATGGGAAGGGCGGCAGGGCCAGGGATCAGGCTTTATACATTGAGGCCACAGTGCCTCACATACCACAGTGCTGCAGCTGGTGGCTGATTTAAATAGTTGCAGGCGGGCCCCTAAGGCAGACACGCGGATGGTTACCACATTATCATTGCTGGTGGCGGCGGCAGGGCCCCCTGGGTCGCGGGCCCTCTGTCCAGGACCGAATGCCCGAATGGTCAGTCCGCCCCAGATTACAAAATTAGTTAGTTGCAAATAAGGTGATATAAGTTATATATTTTAATAGTATGAATTCTAAAGTATCCTCACAGTCTAGTAAGATATGGTAAGATATTAAAATGTCTCGGTATAGATACTGTCCTTGTGGGTAAATTTTCCCACACAGAGAGAGGTGATATAATAAGAAGGTTGGGTCCTGAGTCATATTTTTGTATGTGTAATTATGTTTTGTGTTTTTAGTGTATGTTTTTGTATTGTGACTTTTTGAAAATAATAAAAAAAATAAATAAAAGACAATAGATATTCTCGGCTACATCCTTTTCACTCCAGGCAACACACATGCAGCAATGCTGTTGTGGAAGAGTCCATGCTGGTCTATGGCGTCTTGCGCATGGGTGACTATAATCAAGTGCGTTGCATCTTTACTGCGTTCACACGGGAATGTAGTAAAAGATGAATTAAGAAAGGCCTGTACTGGGCTGCCGGACACAATTGCATTGTTAGAGGTTTTGCTTATGCCTATGAGAGAGGGAACAGGTGTTCCCGAAATAAGTAGGATGTATAATGACTAGCTACAAGTTGGAGTTAAACTATATTAATTTAGAAAAATGTTTTACCAGGAAGAATACATTGAGATTTCTCTCATTTTCAGGTATGTCCTGATTTATGTCCTATATACGAAGTAGCTTTGAAAGCTGACAAGCACTTTGCGTTTATCCAAAAAACATAACATCTGGGATGCCACATGATGAGAGACAAGGGAACGCAGAAGTGAGGGACAGGGGCAGAGCACATGAAGGCCTGCTGAGGTGCCAAGACTACTGGTGGGAGAAGGATCACCAACGTCTTAATAGCAAGGAGAAGGGAGCTCACGGTTAGTGTAACAGGGAGAATGTGAGTACCGCGGAGAGTGAACTTATATGTAGAAATCAAGTGTTACTAAGACAAGCATGAACTGGACCCATCCAAAGTGTACTCACCTCATTTGAGAATCCAAAGGAGATGGTTCATGTACTTTATGAAGTCCATTGAGGAAGCCCTCCATTGTAACATGATGTGCCAAGGGAGACCAAGAACCTGTCAAACAAAGGAGATGGCTTCTTTCAGCTGGGGGGCTCCATCTGGTGCATAAAGCACCCCAGAAACCTTTAAATGGTGCCAGGATGTATCTCTACCTCTGTTAAGTAGTAGTGACACCTTTGTATGTAGGCATTAGAGACTCTTTAATGGATGTATATATATATATATATATATATATATATATATATATATATATATATATATAGAGAGAGAGAGAGAGAGAGAGAGAGAGAGATAAACAGGGCTTAAAATATGAAGTCCTTTGCTAGTAGCCAGACCTGAAAAGTTACTCGCCACTGCAAGCCATAACATACCCACCAGGGCTGAATTTCTACTCGCCAGGGCTATTGGGGAGTGGAAATTTTGAGCCCTGGTTATATATATGACAAGTGACAGAGTGTGTCTGTAAACTACTTATGCAAGAAAATAAATTATCATCATTTCCTACAGTAGCAACATATTTATAAATGTGGCTCTACAGCTTTACAAATATCACCCGTCACTATCACCACTTTCAAATTCTAGTAACAATTCCTAAAAAATACCACTACAAATGTAATATTTTTTTACACCCCCCCCCAAAGTCTTATATTATTATTATATCTCACCATACTACTGTTTAATGTTACGCCGCGTTTCTCTCCCTATTTCTTGTGATAAATGTTTCACATGCAAACTAAACCAACCCTTAGTCCTCAAGATGCAACAGGCTGTATACACAAAGAAAGTAGAGCAATTGAAGGCAAACCAGTTACACTGTAGGAGCCAAATACAAATAACCAATGATTTAAATGGAGCTTTTAAGCCATGAATGCTAGAGAGATCGCCAATGCACAGTTTTACAACGTGCTGAAGACTTCTCTAGTATAAGACGGTGCAGTTGGTTTGCCCTACAATTTCTCCACTTTTAGCTTAGTGTATATGTCCCAAACAGATCTGTAAAGTATTACCCTTGAAACAGACCCGCTCAGCGTTCCATTAGGGAATGTTTTCAGCTAATTCACTCTTTTATCATGCAAGCTTCCCTTTGTTACAGCTCAGCTCTGTTTACCTATTGAATTTACAAAAGAAAAAGGGGAAAAAAAAATTGCTGTTAGTTGCTAAAGACCTCTTACCATAATCACCACTCGTTAAGAAGGATTTGGAATTAAGTATAAAAAAAAAAACCTCAAGTCCTTTCTGTTTTCTTCAGAGAAGGGATTTCAGAGCCATTGAGACCCTCATCCAGCCTGCCCATTAGTGTTTCATAGTATCTTTTGCTGTGATGTGATGTGGCAAAGTGACAAAAAAACAAGTGATAATAGCGACAGGCTGGGTGGCAGTCACTTGTCTGAACTGAAGTGCAGTTAAATCTGCGGCTGCTGCAGAACTTCTTGGAAAGTGGAGATGTCAATACATGTTCTACTTATCCCTATGTTGTAGCCCTTAAATAATGAAGAAAAATGCGTCCAGCGGCACCTCTCAAACCCTTATGGTTTGAGAGATAACTGCTTACAAAGTTCTCCACTGTCTGACGTCAGCATTCTAGCTGACAGATTTTGAATCCGGTCCGCAGACCGTCCGAGTCTCTGCAGCAGAGCCAAGATTGTGTTAATGAAAAAGAAATCTTTCACTTAAAAGGTCTTCTACTTTTAAGTGAAGTATTTCTTTTTCATTAACTCGATCTCAGCTCTGCTGCAGAGCCTCCGATCGTCTGTGGACTGGATTCCAAATCTGTCAGCTAGAATGCTGACATCAGACAGGGGAGAACTTTGTAAGTGGTTATCTCTCAAACCATAAGGGTTTGAGAGATGCCGCTGGGCACATTTTTCTTCATTATTTAAGGGCTACAACATAGGGATAAGTAATTTTTAAGTATTACTATCCCTTTAAGTATATAATATTTTGCAGATAGACAGACAAAAAGAAAATGGGATGAATGTACAAAACTTGTTCCACTCTTCGTCAAGCGTTGGAGTCACAATTTCGCCCTACGTCTGCCTATTGTCAATGTACTGAGACACACATGCTTGCTCCAAGGGGATGACAGTGTGGTGCCCTGTGGGCATTTTGGGGAGGTCCTTTCCTTTACACCTTTCTTAGGGAAATGTTGTATAGCAAGACATAGAGGAAATGGCACTAGTAGTGTACACCATCACCCTGAACATGTTATGGGGCTGATGTATGCGGCTTTCTTGCACTACAGAGGGTACCAGAGAGACAAAGTCTTATTAGATAGATAATATTATATAGATACATCAATAATATTGCATATGTAGATGGATAGATAATAATTTGCAGACAGACAGGGATAATATAACATAGACAGGTAAATGATAAGTAGACAGACAAAAACATATTATATACAGAAATATAGTGTATGAATTTTAGAATGATAGGTCATTTTACATAGCTATAATACTGGATAGATAGATAGATAGATAGATAGATAGATAGATAGATAGATAGATAGATAGATAGCGATATTTCTGAATAACTACTGTTACTGTTTCTGCTGTAATCCTTTGTGCTCACACTATTGTTCCATTCTCATCATCACCATCTAGAATACAATATACTGGTGCTGGTAGAGTGCTATATGTTAGAAGTTTTTTTCCCCTCCTAAGACAATGCCCTAATTTATCTTTTTCCTTTCTTCCTCTTCCAGTTACTTTCACTCATTCATCCCCCTTTCTCCTCTTAATATCCCCTTTTTGTTTGTGATCACTTGACCAGAAAATGTCTGACATCTGCTCGCTATGATGTTTGGTTCTGCCTGTCGGGGGGACATTTATTAGCCCAGAACATCCCACAGAGGGTGTTCAGCAAGAGAAATGAACCTCCCCACAGGAGGTGTCCTAAGACAAGGAGCTTTAGCTTAGATCCTAACATTCCATCAGTACCAGAGGAAGAGACACTCGGACGGCCATCTTTGAAGGGGATGGCATACGCGGTTGACAAAACAAAGAAAGAAAAAAAAGATAAGCCAGACTCAAACCAAAATGCTGAGGCAAATTGAGAGTGGCTTCCAGTTGTGTAGGACCCCTATTTAGACTTTTATACGCCATCATATTAGGGAAAGATACAGATTTAACACCCCAATTATTATTATTCTTCATATCTAAAGCACCAATGTATTCCTTGACACTGAACAGAAAGGGCAATACACAAACAAAACAATATACCACATACGAATTATATATATATATATATATATATATATATATATATATAGTTGAAAGGAACGCACTCGCAGGACTTCCATGTGAAAATTAGTGCTGTTTTTTGAATCAACGTTTCGACCCCAATTCAGGTCTTTATCAACAACTTCTGCTTACAAACCAGGCACACGTTGTAGACCATTCAAATGAAGTATTTCTTTGTAACTACCACAATCACGGCTCTGCTGAAGAGCCGCAGGACGGTCTATGGACTGGGATCTTTGTCTCTAAGTTAGAAAGCTGATGTCAGCACAAGGGGAGGGAAGGGGGAACTTTGAAGACTGATATCTCCCAAACCGTAAAGGTTTGGAAGATCGGAAATGGCACAGTTAATTTATTTTTTAAATATCTACCAAACTAAATGTATGTAATTTCATGAATTACTATCACTTTAAGCGAGACACAACAGTATAATGGTTAAAAGTCTTGAGCTAAGCACAAAAAATAGAATAAATAGGTAATGAGCTTAAAGGAGCTGCAAACTTTTTTTTTATGAAAACCTATATGTTATAGAGCTTTCCCTGCTGAGGAAAACAAGGGTACTCCCATCACTGTCAGTAGTTTTATTCAGAAGTTATAACAGTTCAAATAACCAGGAAGTGAATTTACTGTGCATTTACTTCCTGATTGTTCTGACAGGAAATGAATTAGCAGTTTTTTCTATAGAGAACTGTATGTCACCGACTTTCCTCTCAATTAGAATGTCACAGAATAACTAATAGGAATTTGTCCACTAGAGGGCACTGCTAATGTAAAAAAACACATATTTAAACTGTAATAACTCTGGAAATATGCATCTCTCAGAAGTGGGAGTACCCTTATTTTACTCAACAGGAAATGTCCTACAATAAATATTTTTTCATAAAAAAAAGTTTACTGCTCTTTTAAATTCCCTTCATCCTTCTATTTCTAATGTATGAGTTCAGACAGGCATTTTTTGCACATTGCAACTTAAACGTAAAGCCCAAAATGACATCACATTGCTGTGGATTGGGTTGGTCTCATGGGAAATTTCACCTTGCATCACACAGTGTAAATGTTGCTGGATGAAACTTTCTGGCGTTCTGTGTAGATTTGCATGGCATGCTGTAGGGCTGTCATACAGACCGTTCATGAAAACCAATGGATTGCTGCATTGTTCAATGCAATGATCCAGTCAATGGCTGTCCACATGTCTGTGATACCATAATGTTTGACTGATGCATGTGATCTGGTCATCAGCTACACCTCCAGCACAACCCCAGGGACATCAGATATAAGTTAACTCACTGCCTAGAGTTCCAGATTTAGAGAGGCACCTCAGCTATGCTGGCCACACCCACATTCTATATTGCTGGTGTGGACAGGACAATCTCAATGTCCTTAGGCTATTGTTTCACCCCTCAGATGCAAGAGGGGGTTACATTTTTTTTTTCTTCTCCCTGTTTGTTATAGGCCAAGATTATATTCTGTGCCAGGAAATAGTGGATGGCACAGAAGTAGGGTTGCTACCCTTTCTTCAAAAAAATACCGGCCAAGGCATTCCCTCCATAGACTTAACATTGGAAGGAAGACAATTTTTTATCAGCCTGCCGGTAAAATACCGGCTGGGTGGAAACCCTAGACAGAAGGTGGGTCCACATGAGGAATGGGGGGCGTGGCCATGAGTGGAGTAAAGGATACTTAGAATGCAATGCTTAGGGGCACCTGGGATTTAAATCCAGCCCTGACTACAGAGACATTTCACCATGTAGTACATTCCAGCCTTTAACCTCAAAATGAATCCAGCCCTCCATCCACAAGGTACAACAGACCATGGGTTGAATTCAAATACAGGTGCTAATTTTATCTCTAGGTATCTCCATAGACTTCAATAGGACACTTTTTTTTATAAAATGTGAGGTAACATTTATCTCCTGCATTTGAATCTAGCCCCATATGTGTTAAAGGGATAATAATATTACACAATAAATGCAGCTCCAATTAATCTTCATAGTGTTTGGGCCATGGAGAGTGTTATTTCAATACTGTCAGAGTTGTAGTTCAAGACTAATTGAGCAGCAAGACTGCCCGGATGGATCGCAGAGAGGGACAGTCTTCAGTGAGCATAAGAAAAAAACTCTTAATGGGGGCAAGGTTTTCCTTATGCCCACAGTAAGAAGATTGTCCCTTGCTGTGACCTGTCCGGTCAAGAGACGAGATTCCACATCTGAGGGGAGGTGGCTTACACTAGGTAAAAGGGACGGGAGGGGGATACTTCATCATTCAAGAACACTCTCCATGGCCCAAATACTA
The DNA here is from genome assembly GCA_037306005.1 of Rhinophrynus dorsalis. NCBI lineage: Eukaryota > Metazoa > Chordata > Amphibia > Anura > Rhinophrynidae > Rhinophrynus > Rhinophrynus dorsalis. The sequence continues at coordinate 59,120,772 of CM074728.1, forward strand.
TGAGGACTGATTGGAACTGCTGTTTTTGCGAAATATTACTATCCCTTTAAGGGGAACAATTCTTAAGAAAACCAACTACACCATAGGTTACAAATGAAAATTCCTAATGATTTGAATGGAGCTTTTGACACCTGGGGGGAGATTCACTAATTGGTGATAAAGAGGTGATAAAGTGGAGATAATTTCTCCAACGAGATCACTTCTCCTGTTCCTATGTTATTCTATAGAGTCTATGAACTAACATCTCCAAAGTTGAAGAAATCTTGGTGCATTGGGTCCACAGAATAACATAGGATTTGGAGACGTCATTAACTGGAGATGTGATGTCCACTTTATCACCTCTTAGTGACTTTCCCCCCTTGAATGCTAAAGAGGTCTCCAATAAATTGCAACTGGTTTGCTCCAGACTTGCTCTTTTAATCTGTGCATACAGCCCAGCGTAGTGGAATTCTCTCATTCTATATCATGTTGCACTGAAGTGAGATAGGCTCTGGGCTGAGAAGACGTGTCAGCAGGCCACTTATAGGCCATATCATGCGCTACCAGGACAAGGTGCTGAAGTGTCTAAGGGCTGGGATAGGAGGAAGGGGGGTGAGAACAAAGATACCATTCTTCCCTCTACATTTTCTACTTCTGTAATAACCACTGTAAATAATGGGTTCAGATCAAAGCACAAGAGTCACAGATTAACACCTCTCCGGGGCTAATTCCTTTCATTAGGCTTTAAATGTCACTCACTCACCTCCTCCTCCTCCCCCACCAGCACTCACATAAACACACAGCACTCACATACACATTTGCAGATAAGAGTTAGTTTTGTGTTGAGCATTTAGAGGTGATGGGTTTTCTTATCCCTTTGTAAAGAAGTATAAAGTGCCACTCCTCTAAATGACACCCATCCATCTAGGGCCATTTCAGCAGTGACATGTTAGCAAGGCCCTAAAGGCTGTCTACTTCTTGGTACAATTTTGCTTAGGCCTTGCCTTGTCCATACAGTTGCTCTACAGTGATGCATTTTCAGCCTGTAGATAATAAGCATGGGACTGTTTTAGTCCAGAGGGAATCTTCAGCTCTTGGGGACTACGTCTCACATCATACCCAACCAGCTGTTGGATAGTTGGGGAAGATGGGAGTTGTAGTCCCCAAGAGCTGAAGTGCAAAGGTTGACTACCTCAGGAATGCCACATTGGATAAAATACCTCTCCAAATGTATATTTATAACAGGCACATTGCCTTTTTGTTCATTTGTATGTAATAAAACAGAATGAGCATTTTACATTTTTACAGTTTCAAGCACTGAATGCTAGGACTTGGGAGTCCTATTTATCAAGCAGGGTACCCCCCTCCCCAAGAGGGTTATTGCACTTGAAGACTAGAATGCCCAGCCTCTGAGAGTTGTATCCAATGAATGTGCAGGGGAGTGTCCTCACCCCAAAACCAGCATTGAAGAAAGGGAGAGCACTGCCAGGTTTGTGAAGTGACCATAAGCAACTTGAACCCACTAAATGTAGCTTTTTAGCAAGTACAATACTATTTTTTTGCTTTTGTACCATTTTTTAAATGACATTTGAAGCACTGGATTCCAGGACTTCTAGTCTTGCTCATAAGAAGTGATTTGTGTCTTCCCAAGACAAGTACCCTTGCAGACTTCTGTGCGCAGTGTGTGTTTATATATTTATATATGTCTATTGTCTGGGACTCATGTAACTAACTCGTTTTTTTAAACACATTTAACAAAACGGGTGCAGTTTAAATAGCTAATATAAATACATGAAAAAGACCACACTCACGGCTTAGTACATATCAATTACTAATTTCTTGTAAAAAAAAAAATTATACAAATCACACCATGTAGAAGACAATATTAGCAGCAGACAAATATATAAATTTATATATATGTAACAGAATTACGCCCGTTACCTAGAACACTGTTGCTGAGACTTGTTCCTGGAGGCACTTCTGAGTGCCGGCAGAATTGTTACAAAGACTAAAACCACATTTCCAGCCCGACCACCGCAGCCGAGTATCTGAACTTCCCACATCTGACTTTGAAAGCTAGGTGGCTCTCTGACTGGTTGCCTACTCATCCATGTTGCAGATGTTGCAGTATTGCACATTTTGTCTGACAAGTAGGTGCCCCTCCCATTGGCCGCTGCTTGCCAAGCAGCGCCATGCCAGGCATGATGTTGCTTCAACAAATAGGCGGCTTTGTGACTGGTCATCTCTTGTCCCCATCTGGTTGCTCCGGTTCCCATTGGTTGGGGGGCCAGCACAATAAGATTGAATCAGTATGTTGGGCCTGGGTAAGTAGATAAAAGCACGAATACAATTAGCCGGGTCCAGATTGGTCGCCTGTTCCTTGTCGCTCTGATCCTCATTGGCTGGAGATTGAAGCGGCAAGATTTTGGTGTTCCTTTGTATTTTACTGTATAAAATGTTCCCATGTCCCCCAAATAAAATGAGCTTGTTTTGGAACTAAAAGAGCGTGATGTCCTTTTGTTTCTGAATGTTTTAAAGGGTCCACTTTGACCCACATTCACGGATGCTGTGTTTCAGGTTCACCGGCCCGGCAACCCCAGTGTAACCCCTTCTGAAAAGAGGAGACCCTGCATGATGGCTAAGCACAACCCGGAGTTCTTGGTTTCCATTACAATATATATCCTATATAATAATTCGCTAAGTTGTGTGTAACGCCGGACATGCGCAGTAGACACTGCTGCGTATGCGGCAGTCATGCGCAGTACAGACTGCCCACGCCGCGGCTGATACAGAGCTGGGCGCTCCGAAGGCGCGTCCAGCTCTGTATCAGCAGTGGCGCGGGCAGTTTCTGCTGCACGTGACTGTCCCGTGACCGGCTGCCAGAGGCACTGTGGCCCGTGTAACGGGCTGTTCAACTAGTATTTATATAAATAACAAAATAGAAAATCCGTGCACTCGCCTGATGTGGAAAGGGTGTAGGGTATACATACAGTTGTGCGGTTCTTGAACTCAAAAACTGTATATATACTGCAGGTGTGGATTGCAAACTCCCACACTGTTCCATTGTGGGTTGTCAGATGATTGACTCTGAGAGGAATTAAAACATGTGACCCTGCAGTTTGAACAGATCATACAACACACGGTTGGAGGTGCCATTGGCTGCAAGTGTACTTTTTTCATTTGTTAAAGGAGCAGTAACCTTTTTTTATGAAAACACATATTTTACAGAACATCTCCTGCTGAATAAAACAAGGGAACTCCCACTGCTGTCAGAGGTTTTATTCAAAAATTATAGCAGTTTAAATAACCAGGAAGTGAATTTACTGTATTTACTTCCTGATAGTTCTAACTGACAGGAAGTGACAGGCAGTTTCTATCACATACTATGGAGAACTGTATGTCTCTGACTTTTCTGACTTTCCTCTCCATTGGAATCTAACAGGAAATCTAATTAGAATTTGACCACTAGAGGGCACTGCTAATGTAAAAAAACATGGGTTTAAACTGTAATAACTCTAGAAATATAAATCTCTCGGCAGTGGGAGTACTCTTATTTTACTCAATAAGAAAATCCCTACAATATATATATTTTCATAAAAAAAGTTTACTGCTCCTTTAAATGTTGGATGGTATTTACTCCAGCTGTTTTGGACCACAACTACCATCCTCTCCAAACCCAAGCTCTAACCCTGACATTTCATGGTAAAGATACACCCCAAAAACAGCAGAAATGTCTCACTGCTCCAAAACTTAGAAGTAAGCGGGGGATTTATATAACTGGAGTAATAGATAAAGCTTTTGTAAAATTGTTGCAGAATAACTTAGGGAAAACATTTAGGTACATTTTATCTAAGTATTAATGCCAATCAGTTAAGTTTTTTGAAAAATGTAATAGAAATGGTTGCTCTCCAAATAAGAAATGTGTCACAATCTATGTGTAAAGACATTTGCGAAATGCGTTGGCGATCAAACAGGAAGGCGATTTTATCAGTCCTGAAGGAACCTTTAACATGCTGTAACTTAGCGTTGTCACTGCCTGAACATACAAAAGAGAAGCAGGACGTCACTCTCTGTCTTTGTGGTAGAAACGGAGGAAATTTAGGAACTAAATAATCAGCCATTTGGTGAAGATGAGACAGTAAACACTGGACTCTCTCTGAGAATTTGTCCCTTCACCCTGAGATATGGGTCAAAATCTGAGAGTTCCCAGGTATATATATATAAGGTACTCTATTCACAAATTAAAATGCAAGTTTAGTATTACATTTTAGGGATCAAACATAAAAATAGCCAATTTGTACAGATGCTAACTACAAAAATATGATATTTAAAATTATATAAACACAATTTAAATTTCTTTATGAACCTGTTTGTGCTTATAAAGGCATATACTTAGGACACTATGTTCAAAAGGATTTGCAGTAATTCTGGGGAAAACGAACTGCATCACAGGGGAAGAGTAAACATTTTCCACCATTCACAATGATTTAAATGAACATTTAACTTGCTGAATGCTAGTGTGCTCTTGCAGAGAGGTGGAGACCTCTTTAAAGGGATAGTAATGTTTCATAATAAAAGCAGCTCTAATTAATCATCATAGTATTTGGTCTTTGGAGAGTGTTATTTAAATTCTGTCAGAGTTGTAGAACAAGAGTAATTCAAGTATCCCCCTCCCGCCCCTTTTACTGATGTAACACTGTTCAGCCAGATCAGAAGGGAGGTGCCCAGGTAGATTGCAGAGAGGGACAAACTTCAATTAAGATAAGGGAAAAACCTGAAAAGCTTGTCAAGGGGGGCAGGGATTTCATTGTTCTCATAGGAAGAAGATTGTCCCCTGCTGTTATCTGTCTGGTCTATGGACTGCATTCCACATCTGAGAAGAGATTGGTTACACTAGGTAAAAGGGGCGGGAGGGGAAACTTTGCTTGTGAATATCTCTCAAACCATAAAGGTTTGAGAGATAAGACTTATATCGTTCTTCATGTTTTTTTAACGCCTACAAAATAAAATAAAGATAAACTGAAGTGCTACTATCCCTTTAAGGGTTTAAAACCCAGTTTAAATTAAGGAGAATGTTGGAAATTTTCTCTTCACTATGGTGCAGTTGATTTGCCCCACAATTAGTCCACATTTCTTTTGTCAGTATAGCCATTATTAGTAGGCTATATAATAGCATATTGCTAGTGTAAAGGGGTTAATGTGATTCAGCCTGCAGCATATGACCAGGATGGTAATGAGGGAAGAATTAGTGGAATTCAAGCGACAGATTCATTAGTGGTAAGAAGGAGCTGTGAATTCCTCCATCCCAGTGTATTTCAGTACCACTGAGTTCTAAACAAAGGCACTGCCATGCTGGGGCCCACATTTTTCTGTGTTATTTATGAGTTTGGAAAATGCCTCTTGCATAATGCAGCCTTTATTGTGGAAAGTGGCCTTCTTACCAGCAGCTGGTGGCACACACAGAGAAACCTGACACGGTGACATATCCCAGCAACATAACTGCTATCACTGTGCCTCGATCACTACCGCCCCCCCCCCCAAGTGTCATATGCACAAATGCAAAACCTGGGCACGCTAGCTGCACCAAATAAAAGCCACTCTTTATTTAATTGTAGCTTTAATTACATATGCTAGAGAATTAATGCGTTAGGAACTGTCTCTAGAATTCAAAAGACTGACCCCCATTTAATGGAGCAGTAAAAGGTTTTAATGAGAAAATATGCATAGGGACTCCAACTATGGTACTCCCACTGATGCAAAACGTTTCTTTCAAAAGTTATTACAGCTCAAAATGTTCTTTTTATGTCAAGCTGTTAGCAACTGCGCGACTGGTGTCCAAAAGCCCTTTTATTTATATTGCAGTGTATGGGATAGCTTAAAGTGGATCTATCACATATAAAGAAGTAATGCTCATTAGTTAGAGCATTTAGCTAAAAAGTTTAACATGTTACTCATTTAAAAAAAAAAACCAACAAAAAAAAAAAACGTTGTTTGTGCAACAATTAATGTTTAAAATGTGCCCAGCAGCCTACTTCCTGCTTGCAGCACTGCCTCTGCTCCCGACCCACTACCCAGCATCCTCCGATGATGGAGGCTGTCTGTCTCTAAGCTGCAGCGATCTCATTGGCAGAGATCGATTTCTAGCCAATAAGATAGCTCCAACTTAGAGACAGACAGTCTCCATCATCGGAGGATGCTGGGTAGTGGGTCGGGAGCAGAGGCAGTGCTACAAGCAGGAAGTAGGTTGCTGGGCACATTTTAAACATTAATTTTTGCACAAACAACGATTTTTTTTTATTTATTAAATGAGTAACATGTTAAACTTTTTCGCTAAATGCTCTAACTAATGCCACTTTAACGCTTTGGCACTCAAAGGGTTAAGTCACTGAACATGACTCCCCATAGAAAGTGATAAGAACAGCACCACAGATGAAAATTGCAGTTTAAAGGGATAGTTTCATTTAATATACATTAAATTTGTATTGTAAGGTTTACGCTCCTGACTACAACAAGGACACTCCCACTGCTGAGAGGTGTTTTAATCAGAAGTTATTGCAGATCAAATTTGAATTGTGTAGGTGCAATATCTCAATGTCTTGAAAAGTTACAGTGGCGTTGTTGCTACACCATAGTATAGAGGTGTATGGTCAATCAACCAGGACTGTCCATAGGCTGGTGTAGCGGCAGCGCCACTGTAACGTTTCAGGACACTGAGATATTGCACCTACAAAATTCAATTTAAGCTGCAATAAATTTTGAATAAAACACCACTCAGGGGTAGAAGTGTCTTTTTACTCTTTACCCTACTTTACCCTATAATATATATATTTTTTACATATTAAGTGTTACTATCCTTTGAATGTAATACTACTACTCCTATTTTATTGGTCTGCTTTGGGGCAGTTGTTTTACTGTATAATTATTCTTACAACCATTTGCATGCTTGGATTCCCATTAATTTAATTAAGACTTTGAACTCTTGGAATGCTAGATAGGTCTCCAAAGCAGCGTTGGAGATCCCTCTAGGATTGAAGGGGTTAAAAGGCCCATTTAAATCATCCAAAATTTGTGAATGTTCATTTGTCTCTGTGGTGCAGATGGCTTACTCCAGAATTGCTCCGGTTTGTCTTAGTAGATTGGCTTATTTGCATCTTGTTTTCTCTCTCCCCCTTTCTCTGCTGAATTGTCTTCTCACACTAAAGTTTCCACCTAATCAATTAATTACGACTAATGAATAAAGGGAGCGACAGAGGGGAAAGGACTGGTGAAAGAGAGAAGCGAGAGGGAGAGAAGGGAGATTTGGAAGGGGAGTGAAGAGGAGGGGTGTTTGACCTGGGATAGCCCTAAGGGCATACACCTGGTTTGAGTTCAGGTTACGTACCCTCTCTCAAACTGCCCCCCCAGCACAAAGGTCAGAACCTGACCCTTGTCAGGCCTTGTGAAAGCAGCCGCAGGCCGACAGTTTCTTGAGACCTGTGCAGCTCTTAATTAAGGATGATTGCAGCCGCTGTAAGGCAGAGGCACATTCCTGAAGGCTGTCACATAAATCAGTTATTCTGGTGAACTGGGCAGAAGTTGCTGATGCCTTCTGGGAACCCTGAGTGTTAGCAGGTTCAAAACCTTCACCTGGATGGAGAAGATGACCTGGTCTGAGCATCCACAAACAACAGCTATTACATAGCAAAATGACCCCAGAAGCAATGGAGGTGGTAGGGGAGAAGTACTCAGTGAGGTATTTAGGTAGGCTGGCAAGGGCAGCAGACTGGGTGACTTTGCTGCTTATTTATCAAGCTGAAGAGGTGCAGTTCTAGAATGAATCACCTTCACCATGGGTCTATGCGGGGGGAATTAAAACTAAAATTGATTTAACCTGTTCAATGCCAGAGAGGTTTTCAACGCACTGGGGAATTCTCTAGCATTCTAGAGGTTAAAAGCCCCATTTAAATTTAAGGAAATTAATAGAATGTTGAACCTATGGCAGGGTACACATACAAGGGGTGCAGTTCTGACAGGGCCTGTCTGTCTCAGGGCCCAATTCATTCCATTGCTGGGAGAATATGCTTGTGTTAGGGGACCTGGAATCTTTTTTGCACAGGGGCCCTCCACCTTCATGGATAAGGCCACTTTCTTTCCCAAAGTGAACATACTGAAATGGTATTTTATCAGAAATCAAATTTTCCACTTTCTTTTAGCCTGTTGGATACTAGTTTTATGCATTGCGTGTGTGTCTTTAAGGGAAGAGGAGTGGCTTATGGAAGGGGTTGGATACAGTGAGGGTGTGTATGGTGTGTAGGGGAATGGGTTTGATTTATTTGGTTGGGCCTAGGGCAGTAGAAAGCCTAAATACATAACGGGATGGACAAATCAATCTAATGCTATGCCTGCCAAACGCAGGTACTTACACTGAAAACCCTGTGTAAATCTAACCTCAGTGGGTTATACTATAAAGAAATATTGTATTTAAATCAAAGGAAATTGTATTTGTTCCCTCTGGTGCAGAATTTGTCCCAGAATTGCTCCATTTTCTATCAGTGAATGTAGCCATTAACTATGAGTGCATACATTTAGCCCTCTGAGTACTAGAGAGGTATTCAACTCATTGCGTTACCTTTCTGGCACTCAAAGAGTTAACCAATGCGATGGAGATTGCGCCACACACTCAAGGAGTTAAAAGCTACATTTTATCAAAGGGTTTGTGTATATTTTCCCCCTATAATGCATTTGGTTAGAACCACGCTTCCACCTCCTTTTTTCTTGTGTTGGTATGGCCCGGTTATTGAGAAGGAATGACCTCACAGAGTGCGGGGTCTTCCTGGTGAATCTATACCAATTAACACCTTTTACTTATGCACATATGGCGAGCACACCCCACACTACTATCCTGTATGCTAACGGTGGTCTTAATGATCAATTAACGGTTGTTCTGAGCTTAATAGAAAAGCATCTAAGTTGTTGCTGCTGGGTGGTTATCTACGTCATCTTCCACTATGGACCTGAGTGCATCAGGGAGAAGTGTAGCTGTACCAAGTCAGGCATGTCAAACGTGAGGCTTCCGGCCCAGCAACATGAGGCACTCCACAGAAAGAAACGCTTCAGGTGCCCTGCAGCCCAGCATCAAGGTGTTAAAATGCTATTTAGATCATTGGGATTTTTTTCCCCATTTTTCTCCTCAGATACAAATGGCTTGCCCCCCTGAAATGTTCCCGACTGATTTTTATACATAAGTCCCCATCTTTTTAGGATCTACCTGCTTGAGCTGAGGTGGACAGATCAATATTTCAGTCACTTTAATCTTCTGATTGCCAAAGATGTGTTCAACGCATTGCTCTGCAATGCAGTGGACAGTTCTCTGGCACTCAAGGGGTTTATTCATCCAGTTTTGTGCCCCAGGACGACTGTGTCTGAGTCTGACACACCTGAGATAAAGAGGAGATAACATCTCTATTACGGTGTTCTGTGGGAGAGCTGTAATTATACACTATAGGGAGGGATGTACTAAGGTGTGATAAAAGAAGACATGCCAGTGAGATAAACTATCCAGTTCCTATGTTATTATATTGGAGAGATTTGGTTATAAACTACAGGGGAGATGTACTAAGGTGTGATAAAGACGGGACAACTTCTCCAGTGAGATTAACTCTCCATTTCCTATGTTATTCTATGGGAGAGATTTAGTTATAGAACTACAGGGGAGATGTACTAAGGTGGGATAAAGAGGAGATAACTTCTCCAGTGAGATAAACTATCCAGTTCCTATGTTATTATATTGGAGAGATTTAGTTATAAACTACAGGGGAGATGTACTAAGGTGTGATAAAGAGGGGACAACTTATCCAGTGAGATAAACTATCCAGTTCCTATGTTATTATATTGGAGAGATTTAGTTATACACTACAGGGGAGATGTACTAAGGTGTGATAAAGAGGAGATAACTTATCCAGTGAGATAAACTATCCAGTTCCTATGTTATTATATTGGAGAGATTTAGTTATAAACTACAGGGGAGATGTACTAAGGTGTGATAAAGAGGGGACAACTTCTCCAGTGAGATAAACTCTCCATTTCCTATGTTATTCTATGGGAGATCTTTAGTTATAGACTATTATAGACTACAGGGGAGATGTACTAAGGTTTGATAAAGAGGAGATAACTTCTCCAGTGAGATAAACTCTCCAGTTCCTATGTTATTCTATGGAAGTACTTTAGTTACAAACTACAGGAGAGATGTACCAAGGTGTGATAAAGAGGAGATAACTTCTCCAGTGAGATAAACTCTCCAGTTCCTATGTTATTCTATGGGAGAGCTTTAGTTATAGACTACAGGGGAGATGTACTAAGGTGAGATAAAGAGGGGATAATTTCTCCAGTGTGATAAACTCTTCCGTTCCTATGTTATTCTATGGCAGAGCTTTAGTTATAGACTACAGGGGAGATGAATAATGCAACTTTCCTCTTCCAGTACAATGCTACAGTTGCATGTCAATGGAATGGTGCTGTAATTGTAGAACTATCGCAGGGAGCTGTGTTTTACCTGTGATTTTATCATGTCTCTTTATGCCTCTGTAGCATTCAAGGGCTTAAAACTTACATTTAATTCAACGGGAAGTTTGAAAATAATTATCTTGGTTTACCTCAGACTGACTGGTTCTTCTTAGTACATCAACTTCACCTTATTTATCAATGACTCACTAATAGTAAATATGTTGATTCTTTTAAAGGGACAATTATGAATGACAGCACATCTTTATTAAATAAATTATCTAAAAGCTTCATTTTAATGAGGTTTGCAAATAAAACCTCAGACTTTGCAAATTAAGCAAGTGACATTTATCAACAGTAAAAAAATAATGACAAATAATACAGAATTGCACATTAAAAAAGAAACAGCAAAAGCAGTTGCACGCACTATTTTTAAGTGACAAGTTTTACAATGTGCAACTACTTCTAATCACTATTTTAAGAAATTAATAAATAAGAGCACGCTTATTTGTTTAATTTTTATTCATTTATAAATGATCAATATTCCCCATTCCCTCTTAAAAGAATCCCGTTTTATCAAGGTGAAAAATAGGGCCATATTTACAAAGGAATAAATAACCAGTAAATGTGCAGATTCCCCAAAATATATAAATTATGGATGATAGAGCATATTTATCAAATAAATTATTGAAAAAAAAATTTTTTTCAAACATCTGCAGTATGCGTTCGGAAATTGCTAGCTACCGAATAGCAACATATGTATCAGTATTAAAATAAAGGACTCATTAATACACTTCACATAAAAATTAACAGTAACAAAGGCTGTTGGACTTGATAATTTTAAACCACTAATTTTATGATTTAACACTATGATCAGTGTTTTATGACATAACCAAATATGAAGCACAATAATTTGCTTTTTCTGAGTTTTTATTTACTTGCACATTTTTGAAAAATACATCTCATTTCCTCTTAAAATAATTATAATGTTTTATTGTTTTTTTGTTTTTTTTTCTTTTATTTGGAATTTTCTTCAGTAATTTTGTAACATTTTTGTGAACAAGTGATTAGTATGTCCCATATATTTTTGTTAAATTAACAAAACATATTGCAATGCATTTTCAGCTGGGTAAAAAAAAATTGCTGGGGGATGCTTTGTTCAAAAGTTACCACAGCTTAAAACTGGCAAAAAAATACAGTAATAATAACAGATAATGTATATTATAATCCATGTTACCAGCACACATCAAACTTGAAGTTCTATGGCCGGGATACATCCATAAAGGAGCCTTTTTCACAAAACAGAAAGACCATGAATATCACTGCACTAAACCTTTCACAATTTGAATGGTAATACATTTTTAATTTAAACTGTTAAAATTAAAAAAAAGACCTATTTATAGATCATCAACAGAATACCTTCATCCCCATGGATGCTACAGACACCTTTAGTCTCCAAGGGGTTAAACCAGGGGCAGGCAACCAGAAGCCCTCCAGCTGTTAAGGACTAGAATTCCCATAATCCCCAGTCAGCCTCAGGTTGCCTATCGATGGGTTAAACAGTAAGGAATATTTAGCTGAGCAGCAATTTGGCCCTGCAGTGTAAAGATTCCCAGACAGCTGGAGATGTCCAGTCTTGCTTACAGTAACTTATTTTAAAAATAACTTGCTTTACTGTGGATTTTCTATAGTGGAAGTACGACATAGAACCCAGGAACAGATGTCTGTGATGACATCAGGCAGGTTTCTGCAGAGCACTCAGACTGATTCATTGGCACTCCAAGAACCTTGAGTGGAATCTTCTTCAGGACCTCTGTGATATATAAACTGGTAGCTCACTTGTAACAGTTCTTCAGAGAGATATAGAATTTGACAGTAGATAAGAAACACACGGCCCACCCAAATTGCTCTTTTTCTGTTTCTCAAACCTCAGATATTAAAGTGCACCAGTCACCTTAAAACAGCAGTAAACATTTATAATGAAAAATTGCATATTATAGGGCTTTTCCTGCTGAGAAAAGAGCAGGAACTCCCGCTGATAAAGGATGTTTAATTCCACCGTTTTTTTGTTTTGTTTTGTTTTAATAGCACCAACTAGTGTCTAAAAGGTGCATTTTGTATAAGGCACTCTATGGAACAGCTTGGGGGAGATTCACTAAGCGGTGAAAAGGGGTAGATGACTTTATTTTATCACTTCTCCAGCTCCTATGTTATCCTATGTAGCCTATTCACTATGATCTCCAAAGCTGAAGAAATCTTAGTACATAGTTTCCATAAAATAACATAGGAACTGGAGAAGTGATATCACTGGAGAAGTGATCACCATGTTATCACCTCCTTATTACCTCTTAGTGCATCATCCCCCCTTGAATCACTGACTAGGCCTCCTCCCCACAGTTAGGAAAAGGAATGCATGGTGACAAGGATTGAAAAGTGCAATTTTATTAAAATCATTTGAGCTGCAATAACTTTTGAATTAAATATCTACCAGAAGGGTACTACCAGAAAGGTTCCCCCCACCCCAGAATCATATTCTTTAATAAAAAAAAGGTTTACGGTTTCTCTAAATTAAAATTAGTTAACTTTAATAATTAAAAACTGCCTAAATGTTGTGCTGGCCATTTGCTTGGAATATAAATAGTTTTTAAGAAATAACCTTTATTATCTGTGCTAATTAGGTTATGTGGTGGACCGATATTACTACCAACAAGAAAAGCGAGGAGTATATAGACAAAACAGCATACTGTGCATTTAATTTGCATAAAGTGCCACACTTTTCCTCTAAAACATAAAGATTAATTTCTATAAAATATTTTACAAAAAAATGGCTTCTACAACACAGATACAATCCAGACAAAGTTTCAGCAGCTCTTACTTCTCTTGACATGGATCTTCAGATATATTAAAACAGTTATGGCTATTTGTCCACATATCAAAATGATATTTCATTTTCAAGGCGATACACAGGGTAACAACAGGACCGTGGCTTTAAAGGGTGCAATGGAAAGAGCCTGTCTATAAACTCTGGTACATGGATAGTATGTATGAAAATGCCTGCACAACCCTGAAACACGCTCAACAGCCCATGAATAAAATCATCAGATTTGATGATCATGAGTAAGCGTATAAAACAAGTGGTTTGAGTCAGTATGTCATCTTCACTTTTGACTGTTTGCACCTACTAATTAAGTCTCTCATATACTGACGGTATATGTATTGACCGATGGCGTTATGGTAATATGTTTTACTACATACAATGACATTTGATGATTTTATGCATGGGCTGTTGAGTGTGTTTCAAGACTGTGCAGGAGTTTTCATACATATTACTATAACATAGAGTCAGCCCTTAACTCTTTGAGTGCCAGAGAGGTATCCAATGCATTGCAACCTATCGTTGAAAGGTCCCTTTCATTGCCACTTTTCCTCTAGGTCTATATTAGTGACATCACCAGCTGAAATCCCCATGAGGCACAGTAGATAACCATCTATTCATGCATCAATGGTATTGGCCCTTCACTTGATCAATTACAATCCCCCTGAACCAGACACTTGCTCCTGGTTTCGGGTGGTTGGTGTATATAGCAGACAGTAGTTTGGAAAGTCCAATTTACATACTTATTTGACCGGTTTATGTACCATCTTAAATCCTCTATACGGCTCATTTTACTTAAACCCTTGGATGCCAAGCGGTCTTCAACACATTGCTCTGCAATACACTGGGGATCTCTTAAACATCCAAGGGATTAAAAGCTTTTTTGTGAGTTTTTATTTTAAAAGCCATGATTTTTTTTTTGTAGTATCAGAATTGGAGCCTCCAAACACTGCCACATTATATAACGTATAAAAAGGTCAGAAGGAATCAATGGATATTTGTGATGAGGATGCTTATGGGAACTGGGGGGTCAGTCACTGTAGGGTCAGACAAGGGCCTGTGAGGGCTACTTGCCCCTACCCCCTTGGTTACCTCTGCTTGATCCAGGCACAATGGCCTACAAGGTCCCTTGTTCCACACAAAGGAACGTTCAAACTTTTGGGAATTCTGTCTGGGGGCTGATTACGAGTGTTCTAGGCCATCAGAATGCTGACTACAGATCTTCGAAAGAGGACAACTTCTCAAAATTGGCGACTATGTAATCACTAGCGTGTGCTACCTGCAAAATCATCCGAATCAGTAAATGAATGCACAGGAGATTTTTTCTGCTACAATGTAATCCAGGCCATAATCAACATAATTTATACTGCCCAGTAATCATTCACAGTACCACTGCTTTACATCAAACTCTGTGAAATTCAACAGGAAGGCTTAAAGGAACGTCTGACATTAATAAATCCTCACTTACCTTAACGTGGGCAGAAAATCTTAATAACCACTATGAAACAATTCCGTTTGTATTGGTTGTTTAAAATTAAACTTTAATTAGTAACTGATATTATGTCTATGAAGGCAGATACAAATGGCAGGTTTGAATGTATATTGCCCACAGACCCCCTGTGTTTGGCATTCACAGCTGATACAGCACATCTATGGGGATCTGTACCGAGCAGGACAGGAAGTCTGATACAGAGAGTCTATGGGGTATCTATATCAAGCAGGACAGAAAGCCTTATACAGGACAGAAATCTTGACACAGGGAGGCTATGAAGATCTGCATCGTGCAGGACAGAAAGCCTGAGACAGCAGTCTATGGGCAACTGCACTGTGCAATACAGAAAGCCTGATACAGGATAGAAATCTTGATACAGGGAATCTATGAGGATCTGTATCGTGCAGGACAGAAAGCCTGATACACCAGATCAATGGATATCTGCACTGTGCAATACAGAATGCAAGATGCAGGACATCTATAGGGATATGCATAATGCTGGACAGAAAGCCTGATACAGGGAGTCTATGGGGATCTGTACTGTGCAAGACAAAAAGCCTGATACAGGGCATCTATGGGAATCTGGCCCAGTAGTGCCCTTCCAGGTGACCGTAAATGACACTACCATAAAACCAGTATCGCTTAGAGGTGATAATTAACTCTGCTTTCTCATTCTCTCCTCATATTAACACTATCGCTAAATCCCGCCTCTTTCCCTTGCATGACATAGCTAAAATCTGTCCCTTTCTTTGTTCCTCCACAGCTAAAATTGTTACATATGCACTCATCCTATCCCTCATGAACTATTATAACCTTCTTCATTCTGGCCTTCCTGCCTCTCAACTCCATACACTTCAATCCATTCAGAATTCTGCAGCACAAATTACCCTATTGTCACCTAGGTTTGACCCTGCCCTGATCCTCCTCAAATCTCTCCAATGGTTGCCTATCAAACTCCAGATATCTCACAAAATATTGCTTCTCTCACTGAAGACCCTTCTCTCCTCCACCCCTTCTTACATTTCCACTCTGATCTCCTGCTATACCCCATCCCGCCACTTACATACAGCCAATGACAGTCTTCTCTCAGATCCTTTTGGGTCTATAGCCCTCTCACATATCAAACCTTTTTCTCTCATTGCTCCTGATCTATGGAATGCTCTGCCTCCCACCCTGTGCCACTGCACCATTCTTATGGTGGTCAAGTCTTATTTAAAATTACACCTCCTCAACAAGGCTTCAAATGACTGAACATCTAAGGCTCTTATAATTTACTTTATTTAAGTGACCCCTATCCTGACCAGAACTGTAGCACTGTATCCTGCACTTGACCCTTATTTTTGCTGTAAGTCTCCCTTTACTATTTTAGATTGTAAGCTTTCAGGCAGGAACCTCATTTCCAGTGTTTCACTTTGCATAGCCCTTGTAACCCTATATTTTCGAAACCCTTAAACTGTAAAGTGCTGCATATACTTGTGCAGTTTTATAAATAAACATATTCATTCATATGTACTGTGCAGGACTGAAATCCCGATACAGCATGTCTATGGGGATCTTCACTGTGCAGGACAAAAAGCCTAATACAGCAGATCTATGGGTATCTACATTGTACAAGACAGAAAACATAATACAGCAGATATATGGGTATCTACATTGTACAAGACAGAAAGCCTAATACAGCAGATCTATGGGTATCTACACTGTACAGAACAGAAAGCCTAATACAGCAGATGTATATGTATCTACATTGTGCAGGACACCAAGCCTAATATAGCAGATCTATGGGTATCTACATTGTACAGAACAGAAAGCCTAATACAGCAGATCTACGGGTATCTACACTGTACAGGACAGAAAGCCTAATACATCAGATGTATGAGTATCTACATTGTGAAGGACAGAGAGCCTAATACAGCAAATGTATGAGTATATACACAGTGCAGGACACCGAGCCCCATACAGCAGATCTATGGGTATATACATTGTACAGGACAAAAAGCCTAATACAGCAGACGTATATGTATCTACATTGTGCAGGACATCAAGCCTAATATAGCAGATCTATGGGTATATACATTGTACAGGACAGAAAGCCTAATACAGCACATCAATGGGTATTTACATTGTACAGAACAAAAAGCCTAATGCAGCAGATCTATGGGAATCTCCAGTGTGCAGGATATTGAGCCTAATACAGCAGATCTATGGGTATATACATTGTACAGAACAGAAAACCTAATACAGCAGATGTATGAGTATCTACATTGTGCAGGACACTGAGCCTAATACAGCAAATGTATGGGTATCTACATTGTACAGGACAAAAAGCCTAATACAGCAGATCTATGGGTATCTACATTGTGCAGGACACCCAGCCTAATACAGCAGATCTATGTGTATATACACTGTACAGGACAAAAAGCCTAATACAGCAGACGTATATGTATCTACATTGTGCAGGACATCAAGCCTAATATAGCAGATCTATGGGTATCTACATTGTGGAAGACAGAGAGCATAATACAGCAGATGTATGGTTATCTACATTATGCAGGGCACTAAGCCTAATAAAGCAGATATATGGGTATCTGCATTATACAGGACAGAGAGCCTAATAGAGCAGATCTTTGGGTATCTACATTGTGCAGGACAAAGTCTAATGCTGCAGATCTATGGGTATCTACACTGTACAGGACAGAAAGCCTAATACAACAGATCTATGGGTATCCACATTGTACAGGACAGAAAGTCTAATACAGCAGATATATGGCTATCCACATTGTACAGGACAGAAATTCTAATACAGCAGATCTATGGGTATCCACATTGTACAGGACAGAAAGTCTAATATAGCAGATCTATGGGAATCTGCATTGTACAGGACAGAAAAAAAGGTCTGTGCAATGCAGCACAGATAGCCAGGGGGAACATTGTGGGTCTCTTTTCAGAGCCACATTCCGCTCCCCTGTTGGTGTGCCAGGGCTCACAATGCAGCCCCTACTTCATCAGTGGATCTGCAACTAGGGAACTAAATCTGCTTATAGGACATTATCTCATGTTAGTTCCCCTTTATAGATTAATGTAGGGGTACCAATTCACACAGAACTATTATAAAGGCATCATTAAGATTTTCTGCCCAGATTCATGTAACGGAGGGTCTATTATTAGGCATTGGTGTTCCTTTAACAAAACTTGCACAAATAATGATTAGAATGTTCACACATTTGCTTTGAGATAGTTTTAGCACCCGGGCTGTGAGATAGAGCAGTCACAAAGGTCTTCTTCACCATCTGGGGATATAGGCTTCAGCAATAAGGAGAGCAGACTTTGGAGTGAAATAACCCCCCCCCCCCTTACAGGCACAAGGCAAGCTGCCTGCCAGGGAAAGAGAGAGAACGAAGAGAGGAAAACGGCCATCAACCACGCACAATGGGCAGACTCTTATTTCCACTGTTAAAAATAAAAAGTTAAAGAGACAGTAAAGAGTTTGTACTGTGAAGAATTGGAGCCATTCTGCGCTGAACCGACTGCTTCGCGGGGCAAATAAAATCTTCCATTAATGTAACCCCTTGAGTGCCAGAAGGGTACGCAATGCATTGCAAAGCAATGCATTGCGTACCCCTCTGGCATTCAAAGGTTAACCCCGTGAATGTTGGAAATATCGGGAATGTTCGTTTGCTCCAACAGTTCATCAGCCTTGGCGTGTTTATATTAAACATAAAATACACACTTAAGCTACTGAATTTGAATCGCTATTACCCTACTGGATTCTAGTCTCCATCTAGATTCTAGAATGTAAGGATTAATGTTCTGACTGACATCTCGCTGAGGACAACACTCAATTGTTTGACTACCAAATGGGAAAAAAAAAATAATATAATGATACAGTTGTATTACCATACAAATAATTATTTGTAATAGAATTATATTATTAAAAAATAATTTCATTATGAAATCATATCCAAAACATTCAAAAGAAAATAGTCATAATCTAAAGCATACTGTAAACTTTTGCTGTGACTATAAAAAATGTACTAAAGTTCTCCTTAATTTTAAATAGAATTCCGTGTTAATGATTTAAAATGCAACTTTCATTTTGCAACAAATAGGACTGGGCTTCAGGGATTGTGAAGCAAGGATAGTGATAGAATGTTGCACTATTCCTGCAGCACTGAGAGCTCTATTTAAAAGGAGCAGTAAACTTTTAATGAAAACCTTTATGTTATAGGGCTGTGTAAAATGCAGGTACTCCCACGCTGGCTCAAAAGCTGTAACAGTTAAAACTGTCAGAAAGTAATAGCTTCATTACTTCCTAAAAGGTCAAACTGACAATTGGTTATATTACTGTTACTATCTAATTCTGTGGAGAACTGTTTGTCAGTGACTCACCTCCCCCAAAGAATTCAGCAGAATAACTATCTGAAATCTGGCCACTAGAGAACACTGTTATATTTTATATATATATATATATATATATATATATATATATATATATGTTAAAAGAATATAAAGTAAATTATTTAATTTAATGTTCTATATCCTAAAAATGCTAACTTATCTTCTGTTAGAATTATAAATCCTATCCCAGTGAAAATCTTACAAAAAAAAAAAGACAAAAAAAAATCTAACTGAGGATGTGTTGCAAGTTTGTTAGTAAATATTAGGATGGTTTATTGCTACGCAACAGGATTATTTTGGTGCTCAAAGAAGCAAAACACTTGTAAAATAAAACAATACTGAATTTAAATATTTGTTTTATGCAATTTAGTATATTTCATCAGGTTATATAACTATAAATATGTTCAATCTTTTTAGCATGAACAATAAATGAAATTAGATATAATATTAACAGGTTTCTTAATTTTTACTTTATGAAGTCAAAAGATGGAATACACTAGATTGTATTACTTTTGACTCCTAAAGGGATAGTAATGTTTCATAATAAAAGCAGCTCTAATTAATCTTCATAGTATTTGGGCTTAGGAGAGTGTTATTTCAGTACTGTCAGAGTTGTAGTTCAAGAGTAATTGAATGATAAAGTATCCCCCTCCCGCCCCTTTTACTGATGTAACACTGCTCACCTCAGAGCAGCAAGACTGTCCGGATGGATCGCAGAGAGGGACAATCTTCAATTAAGATAAGGGAAAAAGCTGAAAAACTTGTCAAAGGGGGGGGGGGGGCAGGGCTTTCATTGCTCTCACAGTAAGAATTCTGACCCTTGATATGAGCTGTCTGGTCTATGGACTGGACTCCACATCTGAGGAGTGGGGGCTTACACTAGGTACTTGAACTACAAAGGTCACAGTAATGAAATAACACTCTCTATGGCTCAAATAATATGAAGATTAATCGGAGCTGCTGTTTATGTGAAACATTACTATCCCTTTAACCATTTGTCAGATGGGTGTACAACACATTGCATAGCAATGCACTGCACACTGGTCGGGCACACAGACAGTTAACCCCTTAGTGACGGCCGCGTGCAGACGTGGCCGTCACTTAACGCCCGTCTAACATATTTTTATTTTTTTTAAAAAGAATCCGGAGTCCCTGAACGGCGTGCAGCCGCGCGGGGAGCCGGATTTCCTGGACGTACATGTACGTCCTCTGTCACTAAGTGACACCCACAGAGGACGTACATGTACGTCCTTTGTCACGAAGGGGTTAAACTGATTTTTTTTTTTTTTTACCATTTTATTGTAACTTAACTAAAATACTAATTTAGTTTTGTGTAATCTATTTAATACTAAAACTAAGAGAAAGCTTGCCACTAACAATAATAATGATAGTGAAAATGAATGAATACATAATAAAAGTATTAATTTTTCTGAAATTATTTCTTAACTTATGTCCCTTTTATTTATAAAACTTTGCACTTCTAGCCACTGAAAATATGAACCATTATGATAAACGTTAATTATAAAATAAAAAGACATAAAACACACTTCCATATGTATGCATAATATTATTGAACACACATTGTAATATTTATATATACACGGATATTTATTTGTCCCCAGTAGTGCACTTGGTTTATTGCAATCTAGTTTGTTTATAGATATACACTAGTTTTAAAGCCTGTGTACACGGGCCAACACTGGCGGCGTTGCAGTCATGAGAAGTACAGACTGCCCGTGCCGTGGCTGATAGGGAACGGGGTGCTCCGAATTCAGACTGTAGTACTCTCTGCGCACCTTCCTGGGTGTGGTCCCAGGAAGGTGCGCAGAGAGGACTCTGGTCTGAATTTGGAGCTCCCTGCTCCGTATCAGCCGTGGCGCGGGCAGTCTGTACTGTGCATAACTGCAGCACGCACAGCTGTCTCTACTGCGCATGACTGCTTCTGACAAACATCCTTAGCAAATTATAATATAGGATATTTTTATTTAATTTAAATGCGGTTTTTAATCCCTTGAATATGAGTGCAATGCACTGGAGAACTCTCTAGTATTCAAGGGGTTAAAACACTATACCACTTTATGGGAATTTAGGATTTTTTTATTTTGTCCTCTACGGCGCAGTTGGTTAACCTTTTGAGTGCCAGAGAGGTACACAAAACAATGCTTTGCGTACTCTTCTGGCGCACAAATGGTTAATTCCAGAATCCCTCCAGTTTGCTTTTATAAACATGGGCCGGTGTCTCTCTCTCATGTGTGCATGGGCGTCTGGGGGGGGGGGGCGCACTTGCCCCCCCTACAATTACCCCCTCCATATAAACAAAGGGGCTGGATGGGCTGGAGGTCATATTATGGCTTTGACCCCCCCACCCGGAAACATTTCTGCGGACACCCCTGCATATGTGTACATGGGCGTCCGGGGGGGGCAAGGGGGGCACTTGCCACCCCCACAGTTACCCCCCTCCATATAAATAAAGAGGCTAGATGGGCTGGCCTGGGGGTCATATTATGGCTTTGCCCCCCCCCCCCCCCCCGGAAAAATGTCTACGGACACCACTGTATGTGTACACAATTATGTTGTCTGAACACACACATACTGTATACTTACATACTTAGACCTAGACAGTGAATATCTATCTATCATTATTCTCCAATAAACACATTTTTCCTTATTTTCAGCAGAATAAACCATAAACAGTTGCTCATTTCACTTGACAATTATGTGGGAATTACAGAGAATATTTGCAGAAGTTGTTTGTTTGGTCACGGTTCTTAAATAAAATGTAAGTATTTTTGTCCATCCATCAGTCTCTGTGGATAATGATTTGAGAGTTATGGTTATGCTAATATTTAAATACAAACAGATGAACACAAATCTGACATTGCAGGTGCCAAACATCACAGAGAATAGAAACACCCGAAAGCTATGTAGCATATTCTACATCATTTATTTTCATGCTTTCCGTTTTCTCCATGTTTCCTAGTGGTGACTTTTTCCTAAGTACCGTAATTTAAATTGTGTTTTATTTCCACGATTCCACCTTCTTTGTGTTTTTTAAAATATGGGAAAAATATGTTTGTTAAATTGCACAATTCCATTTTCTTTGTTAATGGGAAAAAAACAAAAAAAACACTTCATACAAAAACGTGTGTGTGTGTTGTACTGACTGAGAGGTATGGGACAGCAAACAGTTTTAAGAAGAACTGGAGCAATTCTGGAGCCAAACAACTACACCATTAGAAACAAATAAACATTTACATTGATTTAAATGGACATATTTAACTGAGTGGATACAAGAGAGAGGAATCCAGCACGTTGCTTTGCAATGCACTGGTGACTTCTCTCGCATTCAAGGTGTAAACCCCCCCATTTAAAATGAATGTGGATTTTTTTTATTTGTCCCCTATGGTGCAGTTGCTTTGAACCAGAATGGCTCCAATCCACATCTGCCTTGTTTTCTTCTGTGATTAAAATAATACCAGAGGGAAAAAAATATATATATATTGATACAAATTAGGAAAACTGCAAGACAATGTGCATTTCTAGAAATGGTCATTATAAGTTATTATATCTCAGTACTCTAGTACAGAGAAAGCGAATTAGCAGCGGAATTCTGTTTTGTACACATATTGGATAATGTTATAGCATTTATGCATATATATATTGTAACATACACAAGCCAAAACCACATGCACTAAATACAAGATTTAATTATGAATTCATGTGTAATTTATATTTTTTTTTTTCTCTTTAATTTTGTTTAGCTGAGTTATCCCACTGGTGTAGAGGTCAAATGAATGAGTACTGTATTATGTAATAACAGTACAGTATGTAGTAAGGTATTATTACATGCTGCAATACATTCATTTGAATATATTTATATATGTAAAATCTTCATAAATTATGTATATATATATATATATATATATATATATATATATATATATATATATATATATATATATACACACACACAAGTGGAACAGGTGCAACTACACATGATAAATGAAAAACAATGTTGTTTTCATTATCATCTTTTTTAGCTCCAAAGATGGTGCCTTTCACATATTTTTTTTTTACTTAAAATAGGAGATTAATAGCAATTTAAATTGAAAGTCTAATTTTATCCTTACTTATTTAAGAAGTGCTTAATTTCTGTAATTTAGATTCTTGCTTTATGAAAATATTTTTCACAGTACCACAACAAATATTATTACCTTCTACATAATGTAATATATATATATATATATATATATATATATATATATATATATATATATATATATATACACACACACACATACACACACGCACAAGTTTGTGTTTGTGTGTGTGTATGTATGTATATGACTTAATGGACATGGAACACATATTTTGATATTAGTTAATTATGCAATAATTTATAAATGCACATTATAATTACATTTAAATAATCATAAACTGTTAAATGAAATCAATATAGTATAAATATTATAGTTACTAATTTACATAAATGAATGGCTTGCTGTCATTATTTTAACAAAATATTGACAACTATTAGCTCACAGAAAAAAAGCTGAATTAGATACCCTATATTGCCATTATTTAATTATTGTAAGTGTAAATTATTGCATGAGATCTGACCAAAAGAATAACATTTCTTTCATCTGCAGTTGATTGAATATTGACCTTGTATAGAAAAGTAATCTGAAACATTTACTAATAATTTCCAGCTGTCGCTCGCAGTATCCAGGTCTCTCCACGGCGGCTTTTTGAAGTCCCAAGAATAGAATTTTGTAGGGCAATGACAAAAGACCACACAGGATCCTGTAAAAATAGTGTCCAGTAGTAAACTGCTTTATTATTTTGTCAAGATGAAAATACAGTAACAGCCAATGAAGCTGATGAACTATTAAGAAAGGCAGTCATTTTAAAGCAAATCAACTGTACAATACATAAAAAAATACAACTTTCTAAAATTACAGTTGTTTTTAAATGTGGTTGTTAACTCATTGAATGCTAGGCGGGTATCCAATGTATTGCTTTGCAATGGGTTGGCGATCTCTGTAGCATCCAAGGGGTTAAAAGTGACTTTTTATAATCAATGGAAATTTCTAATTGTCCCCTATGCTGCAGATGGTTTGTTCCAGCATTACCCCAGTTTCTAAAAGTGTATCAGCCTGAAAAAAGCAATGCATTGAGTACCTCTCTGGCATTCAAAGGGTTAAAAGTCCCATTCAAATCAATGATCATTTGTATTTGACCCTTATTGTTCTGTTGGTGTTACCTAGAATTAATCCTGTTCTCCTTTCTATATCACTCTCTCTATTTCTTAGGATAAAATGGTTCAAACACTCAGAGGTAGTATGTGTTTGTATTTATCCTGTATGTATGATATAACAAGTCTCCCTGCTGCTCGCAGAGAAATTAAAATTGTACATTAACCCTTTGAGTGCCAGAGAGGTACCCAATGCATTGCAACGGAATTATTTGGGTACCTCTCTGGCACTCAAAGGGTTAAAATTGTACATTTTCCTGGTTGCTCATTTGAGCGCCAAGAGTGACTGATATATATATTTTTTTAACCTTTTCAGGACAAGAGGGATGCACAGCATACACTCTTGTGGTCTTTGAAAGGTCAGACACCATTTTGTCATGCTATGGAACATACAGGACAAATAAAAATTCCCAAAATTCCACTTGATTTAAGCAGGGCTTTTAATCCCCTGAAAGACAGAAAGGCTTTTTCTAGCATTCAAGAGATTAAAAACACACAACAAAAATGCACATTCACTCATATATTCGGCCATTATTTTATTATTTGTTTTAATAGATGATAAACATAAAGTGGAAATTATGGGATCATTATAATTAAATATAATTAAGTATGGATTAATGATAAGAGGCTGGCACAGATCCGAAATGCCAGCTAGGCATTATCCAAGACAAATATATTCAGTCATAGAGGTTAACTTTAATGAGGTCTCCATAATTACGCTGGGTGACATCAGATTATTGCAGTTTCAAACAAATGTCCTTACTTTACTTCAAAACCCCTGCAATGAAAGCAGAGCATTGCAAATTATTAATATATCCACATAAGCATAAGTGGCTTTTAATTTGCTCAACAGAAGGACTCTTTATACAGTAATATGTTAAAATAAAACAAATAAAATAAAAAAATGATAATATATATATATATATATATATATATATATATTATCTATACACACGCATTCACAATTTGTGCCTGACAAATGGTGAACATTTAACACATGCAGGTCAGCATTTCCACTCTTAACTGAACCTTTTATTGACATGTGTGTAATATGAATCTTCACAATTCTTCACCAAAAATCTGTGAGTGCCTGCCCTTTTACGTATAGTGTTACACAAACATTAAGCGGTACTTTATTGCACCAGTACTGTATTGGTGGAATCTTGAGTACTTAGCTTCTTATTATATATTTGTGAATGCTGATGTAGTCTATGGCTGTATGAGTGCTGAATGTGAGTGCACCATTTGTATGGGTTATCTTTTTCAGAAAGTGATGAGTTACCATCTATTCTAAAGAAGTATGAACTAAATACAGAACTGAACCATTATATACAGATGATAACTACAAATGCTACACTAAAATATATCAAATTAAATATCGAAGTCCTTCTGTTGAACAAATTAAGGGTGTCCAATATGTAGAGGAATATGTGGCGCTCATTCAAGTAGGTTCTATAAATACAACAGCCAGGTATGTATATGCATACATTTCTCCATTATAACTGAAGTTTCCTGGGTGTATTGATCTCTGAGGAAGCGTATCTCTAGGTCACATCTCTTCATGTCAAGCAGTGGACTTCAGCAGTCACAGTGGTTCTTAGAGTCAATTGTAAACTGAAAGTAACCAGTGAAAGACTACAACAGAGATCAAATACACTTTCAGTCAATGATATTATTAGAGAGAAAATACCTAGCAAGGTGTAGGCAAGTCCCCACTACTAGCTACTCTTCCTGCAATATTTTAATAGTTCTGTCTTATTTTTTTCTCACATTGTAGAGCTCTATGGAATACATTGTCAAAGGTAATAATTACATTATGCTGCAAACCAATAGCTTCATTTCCAAACAGAACTGTCACTATGCAGTATCTCTTTTTCAAACAAGATTGTATGTATGAAAGCAGGTAAATGCAGGATAGTATAACAGATGCAGAAATGGGGGACTTCGTGGAATTGTCTCTGAGTAATGATTGATAAAGTACAAATATGAAAGGCAATTCAACAAAAACCTGGGATAGATGTAGCACGTTGATATGTGACACAGAAGTCCATGATTAAATAATAATATAAAAATCTTAGTATTTTATTAAGAATTGTCCTATTGTCACAGCAACTATCGATAATGTCAGGTCTCATTTATAAATGAGTAATTCCTTTGCTAAATTGTTGCAGTTGCAGACATTTCTTTATAGATTCTCTGCACAAGAATTATCACCAGCTCTACTTTCACGTTTCAAGAAAAACAACTAGATCTCGTTAAGGCTTCCAAAACTGGCGTAAGCTGCTTTTTAAAAGCTGACCTTCTGTTTTATGCCATTTTTATGCCACATTTTTCAGAAAGGCATTTTTTATAAATCTCCCCTATAATCACTTCTTAATAATAACAACCCAGCTAACTATAATCTGGACAGAAAATCTTAATGATCTCTATGAATCAATTTTGTGTGGACTGGTTTTCCAAAATAATTTCTTTATTAGTATGGAACATAATACGCATAAAGAAAGAAATGATTCTTTATTGCAGGACTCCAGGGCCCCAAATCCATGCCAATGTTTTTATGAAGGAAAATGTTAGTGGGAAATGTTAGTGGGAGGAGTTTGGGGTCCTGCAGTCTGTCCACAATGAATCATGTCCACATTCACTGATATGGTATCCAGTACTAATTAAATATAGATTTGGGGGAACTAATCCACACAGATCTGATTCATAACGGCCATTAGGATTTTCTGGACAGATTAAGAAAAATGGAGGGTTGCTATTTGGAGGTGTTAGCGTTCTTTAAAACAATGTAAGATGTTTCAGCAGGTAGTAAAAGGGTAAGCATCCACCCACTTCATACATTTTAACCCTTTGAGTGCCAGCTGGGTACCTCTCTGGCACTCAAAGGTTGACTACTGGAGGCGTGTCCAACACATTGCCCCATAATGCACTGGACACCAATTTGCCAGTCAAAATATTATGGGCTGTATTCAAAAAAAATGAGAGCAGCAATTCTGAAGCAACCAGCAGCAGTAAAAGAAACAAAAACACCACAAATTACCTACAGTTTAATGGTGCTTTAAAAAAAAAAAGACAAAAAAAACCTATCGAATGCTAGAGCAATGAACTGGAGACCTCTTTAGCACTCAATGGGTTAAAAGCACCATTTAACTTAAGTGCTTTTTTTAGCCCCCTGGTGTAGCCGATTTCCTCCAAAATCACTGCTCTTTTCTGAAAGGGAATTTATATCAACTGTTAATTTGGTTAATGGAGTTTATAAACGGAAATAAAATAATAAACATTCCGAATTTGCTTCTAGATTACCTTGGACTTTCACATTTCCTCCTGGGAAACAATTTCAGAGCAATATTACAATAAAACTATTTGGCAAATCAAAGGCTGACACCTAGCGACCAAAAAAGAAATATACAACGACAAAAGGAAAATAACGCTCAATTAATGTTGCAAAATATATCTCTCTGGCTTTAAAATATATTCAGCACAACAAATTATTACCAGTAAACAATAACTACAACGTATTCTGACAAGCTGTTTCAACGCTTTAAAAATGTGTTACTGAAGAAATGCAATAGACGCTACAGCACAAGTCGCTGATCATGTGACAAGAGAACCACTGCATGCTGGGAGTTGTAGTTCGCGCGTTGCGTTCTACAGCGACCAGTTATCCTAATCTGGGTAAGAGGGGAACTACAACTCCCAGCAAGGATGGATATCCGGTTATATGTACACAAGGACATGAAGAGATGAATCGGACTGTGTATGCTGCAGTGTTATTTGGTCTCATTTTTCAGACTGTCAGTATTTGATTACATCAGAGGAAGTCCTCAGGTATACAGCAGATAGTTTATATAGAAAAAATGTGTATTTTTTTGCCTTATGCACAAAAAACTATATTCATTTGTATGCATGCCTTCTAAGTTTCCTTCTTTAGACCCAAATACCACTGTCCCTCTCTCCCACCCTGCTGTCAATCTTTTATGAAATCAGGTTGTGTGGTGTGTATATGTGTATCATATTGTTTCTCAGCACTAAATCTCACATCAGTGTTTGTTTTTTCTTAACTATATATGTTTATATATTTGTGTAAATAAAAGACTTTGGTTTTTGGCTTAAATAATTTATTCAGTTACACAGAGGTGTCAGTAGGTCACGGAATAACCTAAAAATTCTTACTAATACCCCGCCCACCAGTCACTCTGCCATCAACACCACCTAAAAGTGTCCCTCTTTGGTCATTTGAAGTGCTGGGGGGTCCCTTAGCTTATGAGTATAAGATTCTTAGTGTTAATGAAATGCTGAATTTAAAAGGAAACATTTTTATATTATTATTTACATTTAACCCTTTGAGTGCCAGAGGTGTGCAACACATTGCCAAAGAATCGTCATTTTCCCCTCTGGCATAGAAATGGTTTCATAACTGGAAGAGCTTGCAAAATGTTTTACCAGGAAGAATACATTGAGATTTCTCTCCTTTTCAAGTATGTCCTGGAGTGTTTACAGCAAGAATTGCGTATTTGCGCAAATATGGATACATAATACATATATACACATGCATATACTAAAAATGTTATATACAGTTGTAATGAAACAACAAAAATGTTGTTTCATTGCTTTTAGTTATTAGTCTTCTTACCTTTATTGTAAATAAATCTAGAGCAAATGTAATAAAATTGTACTAAAAATTGCATGGTGTCAGTAAGCTGCTACAAAAGCCAGTAAGGTAGTATTACATTTAATAAAGACCATAAATGTGCAGGATGGGAATATAATCCTACCTTTTTACAAATCCTTGGTAATGTCTCATCTAGAATACGAAGTACAGTTTTGAGCACTATTTATTTAAACAAAATATTGAAATGGAAAAGTACAGAGCTGTGAAACAAAAATGATAAAGAGTTTGGAAGATTTTAGTTTAGAGACTATCCAAACTGGGTTAGTTTGAATTCGAGCAGAGATATGTTTGTGGGGATATGATTACTATTTACAAATATTTTCAAGGGCAATACAAAGAACTCTCTGGGGAATATTTGCTGAAAGAGCAGAACAAAAGACTAAATCCAATAAGACTAAATCAAAGGCAATTTTAAAGAGATAACAATGTAAAAAAAAATATATGTTTAATTTTTGATAATGAATAGCATCTTTTAAAAGATCATTACCTTCATATTTTTCTTGAAAATAGTTAATAGTTTTCCATCACCTCAAGCAGAGTTCCCTCAGATCCAAAAGCAGACCGACTGACCTGACAGAGTGCAAAGAGGGACAATATTGTGAGTGTCACTTTTAGGAAAACCCTGGCCCCCTTGACTAAGGGGGGTCAGGGTTTTCCTTATACCGACACAACATTGTCCCTGATTGCAATCGTCTGGACTGGCTCTCAGATCTGAGGAAATTCTGCCTGACTGTTTCAATGCAGATAGGATGTTGATCCAGGGAATTATCTGACTGCCCTTTGGCACCCGGAAGGAATATTTTAACGCACTTGGGATTGAACTTGAAAAGGCTTAAATATATATATTTTTTCTACCTTTGCATCAATAGGGGGGATATGGCAAAGACTGATTTTATGGCCTCATCAATTGTGTTACTATACCTTTATGATTTTCTGCCCAGGTTATGCTGAGTGGGAATCATTATTTAGGTGTTGGCGTTCCTGTAAGGAAAGGGTGGGAAAATGTGTTAATTTAGAAACTATATTCACATATTTAATTTCTCCCTTTTTTATTTTCTTTTAGCTTTACCCACATTCCGATGCTGTCTTTACGTATGCTCCAAACTAAAACTTGGATTCCTTTTAGATTAGTCACACTGACCTATTCTAGGTCACTAACTACCATGGAAAAACCAGTGGAGATGGCCATTAGATCCAAACTGACTCAGAATCTGGAGCCCTGCCACCTGGAGGTTCTGAATGAGAGTTACATGCACGCGGTTCCCAAGGGCTCTGAAACCCATTTCAAAGTTGTTGTGGTTTCTGAGATGTTCAATGGGAAATCTCTGATCCAGAGACACAGACTGGTGAATGAACTGCTGAAGGAGGAGTTGGCAGGGCCTGTACATGCTTTGTCCATCCAAGCCAAGACCCCTCAACAATGGGAAGATAATCCAGCTGTTGGCAAAAGCCCAGCCTGTATGGGGGGTTCCAAACACGATCCAGAAATGGGCAAGAAACAAAGCACTCAAGTGTAATCTTTTTAAAGGATCAGTTTTATTATGAAAAATGTATTGTAGTAAATTTTCTGCATGAATACATTGGGAGATGCTTCATTCAGAAGTGATTACAGTTCAAAGTAATGGATCTGTTGCTATCACTTTCTGTGGATAACTGTAATTGGTGTCTCCCCTCTAACTTAGAATACAGTAGAATAACTGGACATTAGGTGGCACTGCTCTTAACAGAATTAAAAAATGGTTTTACCTGTTGTAACGTTTGTATGAAGCATTTACCAGTATTGGGAAAATCCTTATTTAACTAAGCAGGATAAGCCCTACTATGCATGTTGTTCATAATAAAAGTTTACTGCCTCTTTAAGACGCTAACGTTTAGAGTCTCATTCCCATTTGTGTGTGTGTGTGTTCCATACCTGAGCTGAGCAATACTGTTAATCTATTTATGATAAAGAAAAATGCAGAATAACACATTAGGACTCCCTTTTATCTCCCTACTGTTACTATCCTTTGTGGAATCAAAACTTTAGTATTACAGTGTCTGTATTCGCAGGAATTGATCTGGGAAAATAGTTGTTAGGATTATTTTTTCTTTTTCACCATAAAGTCGCCCTCCAATAATTACACATAGGGCCACTAGCTTCTTAATAGTGTTATCTCACACAAGTACCACGTTCTGAAGTAATCCTTGTCCTTCGCAGACATCTTGTCTTAGAGACGTCTGTGCTCCTGAGCTGTCCATCCCTGTCTCCTCTAGGAGGCATTGCACTGTGCCTTAAGGCACCAGAAGGGACTGACGGCACAGGCAAGGAGACGGCTCTAAAGCAAGAAGCCTGGCCGTCAGTCTCTGAAGTATAAGGATTACTTCAGAACTGGCTACTTGCGTGAGGTAATAACACTATTAACAAGCTAGTCGCAATATGTCTAATTATTGGAGGGCGACTTTATATATGGTGAGAGTTCCGATTTAACTTTTTGAGTGCTTAAGGGGTCTCTAAATCATTGCTTCTCAATGCATTAGACACCCCATCTGGGCAACATGTGAAACTCCAGCCTACAATTCCATTGATTCACAGTCAGTGCTCCCAAATCTTTTTCTAACAAAGATTCATCAAGTAATTTCCCATTTAGTATATATGTAGTTTGTTTCTGCTACTTATATATATATATAATACCTTACATTTATCGATATTACACTTCTGCCACTTTTATATCCATTCACTCTCCCACTCATCTGGACTCAAGTAGGGAGATCCTTAAGTTATGGCCTGTAATTGTCCCCTGAGGAAAGGCTTGGAAATACCTGCCTTATAGCTTACAATAGAAATAGGCAATCTTTAGCACTTGGTGTGTGTGTTTATGCAGTAAGACATAATAAAGTGGACATAACTTCTCCAGTGATATCACTTCAGTTCCTATGTTATTTTATGCAGCCAATGCACTAAGATTTCTCCAACCTGGGAAATCTTAGTGCATAGGCTGTATAGAACAACCTAGGAACTAGAGAAGTGATAACACCTTAGTGCATAACCCCCAAGTGTTCAGGTTAACGGTCCTCCATTAGCTCCACGAAGCCATTTGCTGGTCAGAGATAATGGGAGTTGTCTCCAACAGCTAGCATGCCAACGCTTGTTTACCCCTTACTTAAAATGTCTGCAGCAGTGGTGCTCTAAAAAATAAATAAATAAATAAAGGCTCGCTCCTTTTAAAACTTACATTTTCCTGGAACTTTCCCCTCCCACTTCACAAACCCAACAAAAATTGCTTGCAAATTAAATTAATGATTTGGGCCAATATTCATAGACTTTTGAAACGGGAAGTAAGATCTTGCAAAATCACCACCCACAGATCAAATTCTAATTTTGCCCAACAATGGCAGAATGTAATCCAAGACCCATAATGAACTGCAGCTCTGCTCTGTTTTGTTCACACCTGGCAGGCAGGCAGAGGTGTTTAAAGGGATAGTAATACTTCGTTTTAACTTTATTTTATTTTGTAGGCATTAAAAAAACATGAAGAATGATATAAGTCTTATCTCTCAAACCTTTATGGTTTAAGAGATATTCACAAAGTACCCCCCCCCCCCCGTTCAACCAGACCAGAAGGGAGGTGCCCAGGTAGACTGCAGAGAGGGACAATCTTCAATTAAGATAAGGGAAAAAGCTGAAAAACTTGTCAAGGAGGGAAGGGCTTTCATTGTTTTCATACAAAGAAAATTGTCCCCTTCTGTTATCTGTCTGGTCATACAACTAGATTCACATCTGAGAAGAGATGGCTTACACTAGGTAAAAGGGGCGGGGAGGGGAACTTTGCTTGTGAATATCTCTTAAACCATAAAGGTTTGAGAGATAAGACTTATATCATTCTTCATGTTTTTTTAATGCCTACAAAATAAAATAAAGTTAAAACGAAGTATTACTATCCCTTTAAGTATACTGTAAGAGGGTAGTGTGTTTAATTTGATAACCTTGCACTAAAGAAGTGGTTCCTAATCTTATTCCCGTGGACCTCAATGGACCATAGATTTCTAAATCCCCTCTTGAGTACTAGTGAGTAAATCAGAAGCTCAGTTATTTAATTAACTCACCTGTGCAAATGCAGGGGAATCCTAAGGACATGGCACCTGTGAGGAGAGGACTGGGATCTACTGCACCATTGTAATGTACAGAAAAGGCCTAGATGGGAAAAAAAGTAACAGGTCTGCACCCTGGCCCACAGTGCCCTCATTACGCCACTAAATTGTGGGCTTTCAAATGCTTTAAATGGATAGTAATACTTCGTTTTATCTTTATTTTATTTTGTAGGCATTAAAAAAACATGAAGAAAGATATAAGTCTTCTCTCTCAAACCTTTATGGTTTGAGAGATATTCACAAGCAAAGTTTCCCCTCCTGCCCCTTTTACCTAGTGTAAGCCATCTCTTCTCAGACGTGGAATCCAGTCCATAGACCAGACAGATAACAGCAGGGGACAATCTTCTTCCTATGAGAACAATGAAAGCCCTGCCCCCCTTGACAAGTTTTTCAGGCTTTTCCCTTAACTGAAGATTGTCCCTCTCTGCAAGCTACCTGGGCACCTCCCTTCTGATCTGAGGTGAGCAGTGTTACATCAGTAAAAGGGGCGGGAGGGGGATACTTTGTCATTGAATTACTCTTGAACTACAACTCTGACATAATTGAAATAACACTCTCCAAAGTCCAAATACTATGATGATTAATTAGAGCTGCTTTTATTATGAAACATTACTATCCCTTTAATAGATGTGTCCCATGTAGAGTGGTTCATGTTTTGTGAACACAAAGACTGGTCATATTAGGTATGATTTCACATTGGTGTACATTTATTTTATTGAAATTTTTGCTCTTGCTGGAAATGATCGTTGTACAACAGAGGTCGCGGCTTTCCAGCGAGCAAGGAATCTCACACAAACCTTTCACAGCACCGTATCAGCAGAACAATAAAATACCTCTCGTATACCTAATCACTTTTTTATAAACAAAATGGATCATTATCAAGACAACAGTTTGTATTTTTTTTAAACCTGTGTTTTTTACAAACATCTAAATCTACACCACAATACAGTTTGCAAACAGACAGTACTACATAGGTGAGGACCAACTACAACAAGTAATGAATTGGGGACGATAAAAAATAGTCATTAAATAGGGAAAGGAGAGGCACAAAGGTTTGGATATTGTGCTCAGGTTAATAACAGCTCTCCCACAACTCCACTGGCATAACCATTTTAGGTCCAAGTAGATATGCTCGAACAGCTCATGTGTAAATGCATAGAATGTAGCAGAACTCCATTCTGTTCTTAAAATGATAAATTATTATAAAGAGATCTGTCACCTACCAGCTTTTATTATCAACCAAAGTATCTATATAGACTGCCTATACCTTGTAGTTTTTGTTTTTTCAATCGGTGTAATGGTTTTAGACACTTTTGGTTTTGGGATTCTTTAATCTCAGCAGAGCCGAGTTCTCTTGCACAGTCTGCATAATTACGTAGTCATTTTGAAATCACCTTCCTACTTCTCACTCTTTCGGCGACTGCTAGTACCTACCAAGGTGGTGGCATATCTTCATGGGGAGGAATAAAGATGGATGCTGACACTGAGTAGAGGACTTGTACAGGTGACAGATCCTCTTAACGTCAACACAACCATATAGAACGTTTTGAGAGCTTGCTTGTTCCTTTGTCAAGTCGACAAATGGTGAACCAGTGTCCCGAAACGTTGCCGCCATATTACTCTGAACGTTAACCCTTTGAATACTAGATATGTCCCTAGTGAATTGCATAGCAATGCACTGGCTAAATCTTTAGCATCCAAGGGGTTATAGTAAATGATCACATTCAGAAAAGAATCTTGCTACCTTTTATGTGTGTACACTGAAACTGTTAGTGGTCTGCCAGTGTCATGAAAAAGCCATCCAAAAACATTAGTTTGGGGTCTTAAAACAACACTAACGTTTTATCATGGAGTATATATTACAGTACTTTTCCTGAAAGGCAATCCCACAGCTAACAAATTGTCCATTCACAAGTTATTACACAGCAAATATTTTTAATCAAACCACAATGGCGCCAGCTGGTGTGAAGAAGGTATTTTTTCTTATGATCTCTCTGAGAGCTTAAGTTAGACTAAAAGATGAGAGTTGGTACAGTGTTAGCCGTAGAAATACAGGAGGCAAAAAATTAGTAAAGTTGATACCTTTATTGGCTAACTAAACAGATTTAAAATGCAAGCTTTCAAGACTTCTTAGGTCTCTTCCTCAGGCATGATAATATGCCTGAGGAAGAGACCTAAGAAGTCTTGAAAGCGTGCATTTTAAATCTGTTTAGTTAGCCAATAAAGGTATCAACGTTACAAAATTTTTGCCTCCTGAGTTAGACTAAAGCTCTACACAGAAAGTGTTATAACAACATCGCCACCTGGTGATCACAACGGAGAAATGCAGTTTAAAAAAGTTTGTGCATCTCCCAGAAGAGGATTGACCCTACTAACATTTTACCTCCTGACAAGTAACTTTTTTTTTGAATTAGTGAACCAATGTAGTTTTTACCTCTTAGGTTGTCAACCCCCTGTGTTGTTCAAAGCTCTTGCTCCCCCAGCTGTTGGATACTGTGCCTCCTATTATCCCCAAGTGGCCAATAACTGGTTCTGGATGTTAGGAGTTGCAGTTGGGGGGGGAGGTGGCTTATCCCTTGTATAGCAGTAACTGACACTGGGAAGAACCCAGTTTTTCAGCATTGGAACCCGCACTTGAGGATTTTACAGGTCTACCTTGTCAATGGCAATTTACAGAGAGTAATCACTTGATTGATATAGAAGTTAATTATACCCTGTGACATACGTTACATACAGAAGGTTTTTTAAAATATCTTGCAGTGACGGAATTAATGTTTCCTTTGAATATGCTTTATATTGTGTATCATATGTCTACTGTTTGTGTTCTTGTTGATAATCTTAATCCTTTTGATACAAGAGGCATCTCCAACTCATTCAGAAGCAGACATCTCTAGCAACAAAGTGATTAATAATATAGATCTTGTGTCTTGATCCTATTTCATGTTTTTTTATAAAGCTAGAAATGTCCACTTGCTTGTGTGTACATGTTATCTGAATTACTTGTTTCTGGAATTTACAAATTTGAATTTTGAAGTGGAATGCAACCTATTTTTAATTATGTTTGGTTGTGCCTACAACTTCTATTTTGAATGTACAGCAAGTTAATGGAACTAATGACAGAAAGAACATCCCTGTAGGACTGTGTAGTAGTGATATTTTTGCAACCCCAGATGGAGGCAACCTTTAGCACTGCAGCTATTGGAGAATTCTCATCGTCCCAAACCAGCCATTAGTTATTTAGGGAGAATGACAGTTGTAGTAACCAACAGATGGAGTACCAAAATTTGCCTACCTTCACTCCAAACCACTGTACCTCTCCGTCTCTATCACATATCATACCTTAAACACAGCTAAAACTATTGCATCATTAGTTATTGAAGAACAATTCAATACAGCAGAAAGACAAAAGAAAAAAAAAAAAAGTATAAAAATATTTGGCAAAAAATGACGGGTGACGTATACACGGCACACAAACTGATTGTCACAATGTTGTTCATGACAAGCCAATGACGACTGTGTGGTTTGTTCGTTTTACAGTCCTTTAGTCACTTGTTTCAGTCCATTCCAAGCAACAAGTTCTTTTATTATTTTTACCCGTTTTATTAAGTCAACGGGACTGAGTGTTGAATCTCAATGGTTTTCTTGCTCGGCAGGTAAAATGCTGTGTCGTCAGTGAAGCCAAGTAGACGCAGAAGGGTCAGGACATCTTGTAACTTGTAGAACGCACAATATCTTGCACTTCATACAGTCTTTGCATGTCAATGTACACTTCTTGTATTTACAAAACTAATAACAAAAGTAATGTATTGCTTGACCATATTATACTGAAATGCTTGTCAGATCTCAAACCAATTAATCCAAAATATTGCATTCTGGTAAATTATTTTTTAGGTTTCCTGGTGGCTAGGCTGACCATACCTCACCTTTAAAAAGAGACACACATGAAAAATGCATACTACAGCGCTGCTTTGATTTTGGTGCACTCCTGAAATATGCTTATTTCCTATGTGTCCCTTTTTAAAGGTGAGGTATGGTAAGCCTACTGGTGGCAGATATTTTGAGAACTTTTGATTTTATGCAGAAAGATCAGCAATTCGGGAGCACACAAACTACACCAGATAAATTTCCCAAAATCCCCTTGATTTATATAATAGATTTATATGTGTCTAGTTTACAGAATTTCTGCTGTATTCCTAGAATTCCTTACAGTAACATGCAAATAATGCATCTATTTTTTATTTCCAAAATAATACAAATATGAGGCCCTTAGCTTATGATTCCTGCTTTTACAGCTTATGAAATCAACTGTGACCTCTCTAGCATTACCTAGCATTTAATTAAAAGCACATTTTTATCCCCCATGTTGCAATTGGTTTGTCCCTGAATTGCTCACCTTTTGCTTTCTGCCTGGAACCGCCTAACCTTAATATTATGCAATGCTTGTGTTTTTCTTTTCAAAACATAATATGGCTTTATTTAGCAATACACTGATCTTTGTAATGGACGGATTACAACAAGACACAGCTAAAATTTTAACAATGTTTCAAAATGTAACAGTATTGTTTTATCTACATATTAAGGGATAAACCTAGATATGTCAGAGAAATTCTTCACAATTTACTTTATCCATGTCTACAAACTGAGTTCACATCAAATATATAATGGTAAGAGACTCGTATAGAATAATTATCATGAGATAGGTGGAGCCTGAATGCAAGAGAGTTATCAGACATAAGATGATGAAGCACACTGAGGCCTTAAAAATGGCTGTCAAAATTACCATGATTCTCAAGTGAGATTTACACGTCCCTATAGAGTTTATTAGTTTTATGCACTTGTGTAGCAACTAGTTTTTTTTTTATAGGAGATACTGAATGTTGGACATGTCTGGATGGAGTATAACCATTAATGTGACTGAAATTAACTCAGGCAGATAACTGATTGTGATTTTTTTTTGGACACCAAACCAAATGATAAAAAGACAATATAGTCCGACATCACAAAATATCATGTTCGTCCTTCTATATTTAAGTGCTAGGTTGCACTGCTATGGGCATTTCCAGTGATGCATCCCAGTTTTAACCCTCTGAGTGCCAGAGGGGTGCGCAACGCATTGCTCTGCAATGCGTTGCGTACCTCTCTGGCACTCAAAGGGTTAAGGGAATGTGAGCATGTGGTTACTGGGGGGAGGAGTATGGTGGTATCAAGTTTCTTTTCTATTTTGTTGTAACAATAAAGTTTTCCTTGCTGCTGATGGTGGCAGTGAGGAAGGATTATAGCATAATATGAAGCCTCCATGCTTGCCATAAAATTCTGGAATTGTTACAATTAGAATCATACCACTTCCTATGGTGCACGTTTTTGGAGCGAATAATAGGAAGGGTAACATTTTTACAGTGTTTGATATTTGCTCAATAGGCTTAGACTTTCTCTGATAAATTTATACCAGCGGTTCACTCTCAAGGGCTGCAAACAGGTCATGATTTTAGGATATCCCTAATTAAGAACTTATTTTGACTGACCTAACTGTGTT
Organism: Rhinophrynus dorsalis; assembly: GCA_037306005.1. Taxonomy (NCBI): domain Eukaryota; kingdom Metazoa; phylum Chordata; class Amphibia; order Anura; family Rhinophrynidae; genus Rhinophrynus; species Rhinophrynus dorsalis. Next base: position 59,159,582 of record CM074728.1, read on the forward strand.
TAAGCAGAAAAATCCTTAAATTCTGTACTGTTCACAGCCTTTGAGAACTGAAACGCGACACCCCTGATATAGACCATTAATTTTAAGCTACAGCTGTGTATGTGTTTTTTCTTACCAAATATAAGAGCTAAATTAAGAGTGAAATGCACACACAATACAGATCTCAATTTATAATCTTGTTAATCTTTAATCTCTCCCCAGGGCTAACATAATTTTTCTTTAGGTCTAGATTACATGGATGACTTTGGTGCAATACCTAAAATGCCCATGAGAGCTAGGCCTTAGAGTCAGTTAAACCACTTTATCTACTGATGTGAACCACAGTCTGATTGAAATCTACAGGAAAAGTTTTTTTCCCAAAACATAAAATCTCAACATACAAATCCTAATAGCTACACTGTATCACCGCACAGTAACGCAATATACATCGCCGACACATAATGCCTAGTACATACGATTGAAAAATAATTTATCATATTTTGTTTACATTTCTGTACAAATCAGTACATTGTTTTATTTAAAACTGCCAACATATACAATTATAGGGTACTTGTTCAAACCATTTGCAGTCAGCATAGAAACATTAAGGCTGATTTACTAAGAACTGGACCAATAGCACCATAGTGGACAGATAAATATTGTCATTGATTTAAATGGAGGCTTTAACCCCTTGAATGCCAAAAGAGGTCTCCAGTGCATTGTGAAGCAATGAATTGGAGACCTCTCTAGCAGCCAAGTGTTTAAAAGCCTTTTAAATCAGTGTGAAAGCTGTGGGTTTTTATCTGCCTCCCATAGTGCAGTTGGTATGATCCAGAATTGCTTCATCTCTTCTTGGTACATCAGTCTCATAGTAATAGAACAGATGCCAAGCCTTGAGGCAAGGAAAGTTACAATATGCCATACTTAGTGTTGCAAGCTATTGTATGTTTTGATGTTTAAAAATCTCACACATTCCACTTACAGTTATAAAGAAGTTTGTCCCATATCAGTCATCTCCCACATGCTTGGTACACGAAAAGAAAACCTAGTTTATTTTTTTAAAACCTATCTAATACAATTAGCCTACCAGAGGGCCCTGATACATATGCATGAGGTTATCTTGCTGTGTAGAACGATGCACCGTATTTATACTTTTGCTTCCAAAAGATAGAACTGGTGATTTTGTTCAAAGCTCTAAACCTTTAAGATTAGTTTAGCCCACGTGAATGCCAGAGAAGTGTCCTACACATTGCTTTGCCACGCCTAAGACACTTCTTTTGCAAGCAAAGGGTTAAAAGGTCAGGGGAATAGGCATTTAGGAACATATCTGACAGCTGAGGGGAATTGCGTTTCCATAGCTTAAATCTCTGCCATTCTGTCTTCATTCCCACTACAGATCTCCATGTGTTGCAGGGCTGAGCAACATCATGTTCACTGCTATCCTCAGTTGTAGCCCTAAGCTGTCAAATTCGATAACAGTGGATTCCAATGGAGAGAATAGAAATCTGCAAGTATACCACTGACATCAGCCTGCCCTGCAGATCATGGAGATCTGCAGGGGGAATGGAGAAGGAATGGCAGAGTTGAGCTGTGGGAACTTGATTCCTTTAACTGACAGGTTCATTCTTCCAGATTTAAAGCCTATTCTTCTGACCCGTTACTGACCATTTAAGGAGAGGTTTATGAAGCTATGGCCTCATAGTAATATGGGTTTGGAATCTATAATGTAACTGTACCATGTGAGCTCATTTGCATTTTGTTGCATGGAATTCTAGGAGTCCAACGGAAACATTGCAAGATAGGATTCTTTGCTGGAGACTGATTTCCAGGTCTGTTTCAGACATTTAAACATTCACGCTAGTGTATCATATAGGCACTATCATTCTCCATGGAGGTGACTGTTGTGGTATAAGGGGGATTAAATCTCCTTTTCAATATGCTTTACCCAATTTAATTGGGTTGGTGGACTTTCTCAGTATTTTCTAATCATTGTGCTTTTAGGAAATTGTCATACCTGGGAACTTTCTTGTTTGGTGCCCCACAGAAGACTCATGGGTTGGTAAGGGCATGTCTAAATGACACAAATCATACCATAAAATGGGTATGGCTTAATCAGATTTATATGAGGAAAGGTGGGGTTTAATATTAGACTGAGAGGGAGGTGGGCGGAACAAGGGGAGAAGTAGGAAGTATGGATGGGAAGTGGGCGGAGTTACCCAGGAAATGCATTACAGCCTCTGTCCCCAGCGATCCAGTAATTAACGCTAAAAACCGGAGTCTCCTGGGCCGAATCGGAGAGTTCCCAGGCATGGTAATTGTTAATGACTGTGCTATTTAATAAAAAAATAACTACAAAAATGTGCTATAATTTAGAGGAATGTTAATCTGCTTCCCAGTATAATATGGTCCTTTTCTTGCTAGTCTGGAGATCTCTATTCTAGTTCAATATGCACAGAGCCAACAGGATACATATTGTTCTACTTTTACTGTAGGACTAAAGGTATCCCTAATGTTCTGAGAATTTCTATAGCTATAGTACAGGGATGGACAACATGAGGCCCTCCAGCTACTGCCAGATTACAACATCCATCATTCCCAGTGATGAGTAGTAGTAGTCAGGATGAAGCTGGAGTGCCTCAACATTGCTCACCACTGGTATAGTAGAAAATCACCTTCAAATAACTGAACACTGCCACCTACTGTTTACACCTGTCATTGAAACTCTGCATCTTCAGTTATTAAAGTACACAAGTCCTTGCTATAAGTATATTATTATTATTATTATTAATAATAATAATAATAATAATAATAATGTCTTATAATTAATTTAATTTCAGAATGTTTTAACCTCACTCTGAAAAGCTGGCATCAATTAAAACAGCAACCATGATATGAAGTTAAAAAAATAATAGAATTACTGAGGTCTATGTATGAATATTTTAACCTTTTGAGGGCCACAGGAGTATGCGTTGCATAACCCTCTGGCATTCAGAGGGTTAACAGGTTGTCTCTGCCTCATTATAAAATCTGTTGTTACCAATGTACAATGCTACTATTGCAACTCCGTTAGCAAATTGTTGAATGGCTGTAGGGAACAGTAAATGTAAAAGAATATTTGTTTTGTGGAAAAATATCTGCAGGTCTACAGTGAAGTAAACGTATTTGTATTCTCTCTTTCAGCCCGGTCCATTGGTTGTGCATTAATCAAATGAAGCAGTGGTTCTCAAACTGTATGTTGTGGTGGGGCCCTTTAGATTTATTTGAAATCCTCAGTGGAAGCCTAACACAATCAAACTGATTAATCCTTGGACTGTAAAAAGGTTTGGTAATCATGGAACCACACACACACTGTCTGAGAAGGCAGCCTTACTGCACTGTCCAACTCGTAGTTACAGAATCAGAACTATCTGATACTGCAACCTTTGTCCACTGTCCACTGGTAGTCACAGAACAACATATACACATCAGAGGCGTAACTAGAAGCCTCCGGGCCCTGGTGCAAGAAGTGCCACGGGCTCCCCAACACCACCACATTGGCCCCCCTCGACCACACTGACCCCCTCTACAATGCCTCTCAATCTTCACAATGTCCCCATCTCCTACCTCGCTGGAGCTCCCGCACGGTCCTCTTAGTAATGCAGAGCGCTGGGAGATGATGTCATCTCCCAGTGCTCTGCATTACTAGAGCGCCGGAGGGAGATTGCGGGCGCCAGGCAGAGGGGTCGCAGGGGGCGTCCGGGCCCCTGGAATGACGGGCCCGGTCGCAGGTGCGACCCCTATAGTTACGCCACTGATACACACTATATGACACCCAAGACTTGTTCTGCTTTCACTGGATAGTCACATATACTCATACACTGACAGTCACCTCAGCCTTATACTCATACACTGACAGTCACCTCAGCCTTTTCCCATTGTTTCATCTTTATGTAAATGTGTTCTGTGGAACCCCTTTTATTATTTCAGCCAACCCTGGGGTTCCACTGAAGCTATCTGAGAACCACTGCTATAAATAAACTCATCTTTTGATAAGATAGAAACATCTGCTTGATATATAGACCTCAACAATGAAAAAGGCTTCAGATGTCCCAAAAGAGTAGGGCTGAAGGCTGAGAAGTTCCAGAAGCTAATTTTTCACCCATCTTTATCTCCACCTCATATCTTGTGCTAACTCCAACAAACCAATCTTTGAAGGAGGCCTCAGTCACTGATTAGTGCAAACAATTCCTGCCTTCTGTTTTTCTCTAACCTTTTCAATGAGACTCACTCACATGTAATTTACCAACACGTTGGAGCAGAGCAGATGGGAAGGGGCCCCGTAAACTAAAACAAACAACAACAAAAAGACATTTCACAGTGTCTACAAATCTAAGGTGTTTTTACATGGGTGGATCTCACTGCAGTACTTGACCTCGTGTTTCAGGCAGCTTAAGGGCTAGAAAGCTGCCCAGTGCCAATGCCGCTGATGCCAACAAGATGGGCACTGCTTTGGCTACTCCTACAAAGGAAGTGAAGATGCTGATTCCCAGGACGGCTGCCAGTTTGCACAGGGCATTCAGAAACCCAAAGGCTGTTGTCCTGAAATGGAACAAGAAAGAGATGGTAAGAACTCAGTGACCAGACGAAATCTACAGTAAAACAGAGGTCCAGATTTGCATTTCAGGTGCAAATTCCCATCAGTTTAAATGGGAATTTTAACCTCATGACTTTTAGAGCTGTCTTCAATGTATTGAGGAGCAATGCACTAGATATCTCTCTAGCATTCAAGGGGTTAAAAGCCCCTCTCAAATCAGTGTGAAATGTTACCCCTCCCCCTCATGTTCCTATAGCTCAGCTGGTTTCCTCCTGAACTGCACCTCTCTATCTTTGTGTATACGGCACCACATCTGTCTTAATAAAGCAAAGCATGCGGGAGGTATCTGGTGTCTAAGGGATGGAACTGATCAGCAAAGGAGTGAACTGGTAAATAAGCTGCCAAATTCGCATATAAACTGGGCTAGTTCTCAAATACTGCCAAAATCTGTGAAGGTCAGTAAGTCAGACTCACTGCCGGTGGCTCTCTCCCAGTCACACAGTGTCACTCAGCCTGTAATCCTGCATCCAGGGATCATTGTATGCCACGTCAATGGCCTGGTGTCTTTTTTATCTGGTTTTACAGGAGACTCGCAGGGCAATATGCAGTTACATGCCACCATCTGAGCAATACACCATTACATCTTACCAGCAGGGCAATACACCATTGCATGCCACCAACATGTTGTGCACCATTACATTCTACCAGCAGGGCAATACACCATTACTTGAGACCAGCAGAGCAAGTACATCATTACACGCCACCAGCAGGTTAATACACTTTTCATGTCATTAGCAGGACAATACACCATTAACCTCACCATCAGGGCAATGCACCATTATACACCATTACATGTTATCAGCAGGAACTGCGACACAAACAACCGGTTCAGGCTCGAGTGTCCATATACAAACAATACACTTCCGGACTCCACATATGTAAAAATAAAGTTTCGCTGAGGCCTAGCAGCGTGGCGTCACCCACAGCGCCACCTTACGAATCAGCAAAACAGAGATATCTCTGTTTTGATGTTATCAGCAGGACAATACACCACTCCATGCCATCAGCAGGGCAATACACCATTAATGTCACCATCAGAGCAGTACATAATTACATCTTACCAGCAGGGCAATACACCATTATACACCATTACATGTTATCAGCAGGACAATACACCACTCCATGCCACCAGCAAAGCAATGCACCAATGCATGCTGTCAACAGGTTGTGCGCCATTACATTCTACCAGCAGGGCAATACAACATTACTTGAGACCAGCAGAGCAGTACATCATTACATGCCACCAGCAGGTCAATACATTTCCATGTCATTAACACGGCAATATACTATTACATGCCACCAGGAGAGTAATACACCATTGCATGCCATTAGCAGGCAATACACCATTACATGCCACCAGGAGATCAATACACTATTACATGCCACCAGCAGAGCAACACACTGTTATATGCCACCAGCAGTGTAATACACCCATGTAATTAGCAGGTTAAAACATAATTGCAGGCAATACACCATTACATGTCACCAGCAGAGCAATACATCATTACAGTATAATGTGACCTGGTACTGTACTGATTAAAAAAAGCACCCCATCCCATATCCCTGAGGCTTATACTTGGTATATAAGAACTGATAGCAGAGATCTGTGGGGACTGGTGGGTCTAAAGGAATGGCTTGTACCTTTTGTCTGAAGGATAGAGTTCCACCGTCAGGACATCCAGAGAATTCCAAGAGGCAATACTGACCCCTCCAAAAAGGCAGAGCAAGGCAATCATGGCAGACTCGCTGTTCCCAAAGAACAGGAAGAAGCAGCTGATACAAGACATCACACTGGAGCCGGCTGAGGATATAAGGGGGATTTGGTTAACCTGGTTTTCCATTAAACAAAAGTGATATTTACACTAATATGAGCCACTAGATGAAGGGTTGGACAATTTGTGGCCCTTCAACTGTCGTTGGAGTACAATGCTCATTATCTGCAGCCAGCCAGGGGCTGGCAGTGTATGATAGGAACTGTAGTCCAACAACAGCTGGAGGGGTGCATATTGCCCAACCCAGGGTAAGCAAATGTTGGCTCTCCAATTGTTGAAGACTATAACTCCCATCATCCCTTAACAGCTGTTAGTTCCCAGCAGCTGGAGAGCTACAGGTTGCCAACCTCTGGCTCAGACAGATAAGGTCATATGCAGAAAGCTAAGGAGGAGCAATGATGGAGCAAACCAACTGCATCATAGGGGACAAATAAAATGTCCCCATATTTCCAAAGTTTTACTCTCCAGCAGGGTAGAGAGGTGCTCTCAGTGGTGCTCCATTGGTGAATTCATACATCCGTCCCATAATATAATTACTTTTTAATTTTTATTTAATAGGGAATATTTTTTTCCCATTTAAATCAAAGGGTATTTTTCACATGTTCCCTTACGATGAATCTGGTTTGCTCAGAACTATCCATCTTTACCTTTCTGCATATGGCACGTGAAACCTTACATTCCAACGTACAGACCTGGAATAATTTCTCTGCCCTCTCCACTTGGTTCCCTCTAAGTCACAATCACAGAATGATAATGCGTCAACTCACCCAGCATACGAAGGCGTCCAATTTTGTCCATGAGCAGGGCAGACACGATGTTACCTGGCAGAACTGCCAAGGTGCCCAAGAAACTCACAAAGTATATCATGTAGGCATTGTTAATATCATCGCTGAAGTCCAGCTGGCATCCCTCCTTACTGTGTAGGAACGTGCTGTTACTGAACCTGCTGTTGATAAACTTATAGTCGAACAAGTCTGCAAATTGAGAACACAAATGAGATAATGTCAAAAGGGGAGTACCGGCAACATTTGTTTTTCCAGCTACTGGGGACTACAACTCCTATCCCTGGTTGGGGATGGTGGGAGCTGTAGTCCTCCCCAGTTAGAGATCTAATAATCAACTACCCTTAAAGTGGAAGGGCATCCTTTTAAAATATTGCATTGTAAACAGCATGCGTCTGTAAGCCTCATTAAGCATGTCGCCATGATGACAAGGGAGACATGAAAATCTCGCCCTGCATAATAGCGCGAGATTCTCATATCGCATCTTTGAATGGAGCTTGAACCCAACCCCGCAGCAGCCAAGTTATTGCCAGCATACAGAAGTACAGATGTGTGCCTCCGCGTGTCTCATTAAGCAAAACTAAAGTTGCCCGATAAAACATATGCATATTAACCCATTCGGCACAGAAAGGGTTAATAAAAATATTACAAGAAACAGACTACCATTCTTTCAAGTTCTGTAAGTGTGTGGTATAACGTATAGAGGCATACAGCTATACTTTTGTATGCTAGCAATAACTTGGCTGCTGTGTTGGTTGGGTTAAAGCTCTGTTTAAAGAGGCGACATGGGAATCTCGCTCTATTATGCAGGGAGAGATTTTCATGTCGCCCTTGTCATCACGGCAACATGCTTATGTGGCTTGTAGCCGCATGCTGTTTACAATGCGATATTTTTAAAAGTGAACCAAGTGGAAGTAACACCTTATGAAGCTCATTTGAAGTAGTATTCAAAATGTCATCTTAGCAATTGTTTAACATTTTACCATACATTTAGCTTTAGTTATTTGTGGGATATGCAAGTTAGACTTGCTGCCACAACTGTGTGCCAAATGGTAACATGCTACACTCCTCTCCCTCCCACCCGCCATTCCCTCAAGTCCACCCCCCACACACACACTTATTTTAGTAACTGGAGGAAGGGACCTCATAAGACACCACCCTATAGTCAAAAACAAGTAAATGCATTTTTAACCCTTTCGGTGTCAGAGGGATGTCCAGGGATGCCAGAGCAGTGTGGAATGTTAGTATCTGGCAAAGTGCTGCAAGGGGATATTTTAATGCATTTCATGCCTGGCATTTGGCTGGCACCTCCATCTTCAGGGGGACCTCACCTTGGGAGCTCAGTAGCCCCATGTTAACAGAAAGGAATCTCTGATGCTGTGGTCAGATGGTCCAAGAGGAGTTTGGCTGTTCTGGGTGCACAACACATAAACATGTGGTTGCTTTTCCCCCAGACAGGAAGAAAAGAAGGAAGTTTACAACTAAACTTAAGAGGATCCTAAATTTATAACTATATTTGGAGGCCTACATTCACAATTCTTCAAAAGGTCTTAGGGATCCTTAAAACTCCCCGGCACAGCTGTCCAAGCCAGTACTGTCTAACTTGTGTAAACTGACACATAAATAAAACGAAATAGTCCATAATCTATTATTTCAAATTGAATATGTCTAACTTAAGCGGACCTTTCATCTTCCGTATACCCCATCCCAGTATCTTTATTGCTCTTACAGACATCAAATATTGTGCCACAGAGTAAAGAAATGTACCCCCATGTCAATAAGATACCCTGTCCTCGGGAGGCATCAGGAATCATAGCACAGCCATGCTGCCGACGGGGCGTTGCAAAACCTGCAAATACTGCCCCTTTTTTGTTGCTTTCCCTCTGAGAGTCGAGCCCTGCCTGGATTTCTGCAGTGGGGGAGGAACTAATAAGCCGTGTGGTACAGCTTGTACCGCACAGAGCTTGCTTCTGTATACTATACAAATAACGATTTCTTTTACAGGGTGCAATTAGGTAAAAAAAAAAAAACAAGTTTATGACACACGGCAACTGTGCATTAAAAGGATCCTAACTTTAATTATGGTGAAAGTTCCTCTTTAATATACAGGTGAATCTGAAAGCTCTTTCAAATTAATTTAATTTGTCATAAGGTGTAATTTCTGCTTTCACCTACAATGATCATTGTTCAAGGACTATTACCTGTGTTATAGAACATTGTTGCAATAAAGGTACAGTTTTTGAAGAAAGTATTACTGGATGTGATATCTTCAAAATAACAATCTGCAAACAAAGAATCTTCGAAGGTAACGGATTTCATTTTGAGGCCAATGAATCTGCCAAGAAGAGAGAGATGGAGAGAGGTTTATGAATGGATTTTATTAAAAGGGATCTCTCACCCCTGTAAAAGTTAGGCTTATTAGGTACAGTATATAATGATAGCGATGAAAACGTTATTTATTTTTTAAAAATGCTATTTGGACTAACAATATTGATTACATAGTGCCCTGCGCTCTGCTTACGCATATATTGGTCTTGCCGCAGTGCCTCTGCTCCTTCCCACTACCCAGCCTCCTCCGATGACGGAGTCTTTCTTTCTGTAAGCTGAAGTGGTCTCACTGGCTAGATATCGATCTCTGCCAATGAGATTGCTTCAGCTTACAGACATAAGCCTCCATCATCGGAGGAGGCTGGGTAGTGGGAAGGGAGCAGAGACACAGCGGCAAGACCAATGTATGCGGAAGTAGAGTGCAGGGCACTATGTAATCAATAATTTTAGCCCAAATAGCATTTAAATAACATTTTCATCACTATCACTAAATACTGTACCTAGTAAGCTTAACTTTTAATACGATATTACCAATTTATCAAATGTTGCTTTCAGATAGACATGAATAGGTCTACATCAGCACATTCCAGCCAAGCATTGCTATCCTATAATCTTTCAGAAACAGCAAGCTTTATTTAAAAATAAAATTACAACTTCTGTTGAGAAAAACTTGGGAGGAGTATTATTTTTGTGTGCAGGTATGTGTGTGTGTCTGTGCATGTGTGTTTGTGTGCGATTGTGTCCTCATATGTATCTCTGCATGCGTGTGTCTGTATATCTGAGTGTGTATCTGGTTGTGTTGGGGGTTACATATCTGATCTTACTTGTCATTGTGGTATTCCCCATTTTTGTGGACCTGGTTCTCCAGAGTGAAGTTAAAGTTGAAGTTGTTTACTTTCTCATAATGGAAGAACTTGGTGCGCGATGCGTAGTCAATGTTCTGTAGGTGTTTGATCATGTCCGGGAACCAGACTGTCAGCCCATAGTAACTAAAGAAAGGAGAGACAAAAAGAGCCGAGTAATTAACTCTACTGCTGCCAGATGAAAAACACGTGGATACATTACACTCCCAATGCACAGAGAAAAAGTGGAGTTTGTGGATCCTCCGCAGTTTTATATGCACCCTATGATTACACATCTAACTAGCATATTGAACTCTGGTACTTTAACACTCTGTGTGCCAGGGAGGTGCCCAATTCACCGGATCCCCATTCATATATTGCTTTCCCCACTCTATGACTTCGCCATGATTCCTCAACTCTCCACGGCACCCCCAGAATTTATTACCTCATCCATGACTCCCTCCTTCCAATACCCTCTCCTTCCTCTTATCACACAATGGCAGCTTTACGGTAACAATATATGCTAATGACAATGCATCTCCCCTACCCAGGCGCACCTAATTCTTACTGCATACACATAGCTGGGAACTCCGGAGACTCTGGTTTTTATTGCTGATTACAGGGTCTCTGGGACAGAGGCTGATTCTCTGGATTTGGGGGAGTTTTTAATGAAACTCTGCCCACTTCTGTTCCTTCTCAGTTCTTCCCAATCCCCGCCCACTTCTCCTCATTCCTCAGCCTATTCTTTCAACTTTTTCCATGTCTTTTAAGCCCGCCCCCACTTGCGATTAATTCCCACCCCTTTTTTGAAGTGAATCACATCATTTATCTCCCCCAGCGGCACCAGAGGACTCTGCACAAGACAAAGTTCCCAGGTACATACATACGACAAAGTGGGTTTTATTCCCCAGGGCCATATGTTCTAGTACCATCACCAAAGCAAATCCACCACTCCTTAGTGCACCTTCCCCCCCACCCCCAGAATAATTCTGGGGTAAACCAACTGCACCGCAGGGGACAAGTAAAAACAACACATTGATTTAAATGGGACTTTTACCCCACTGAATGCTAGAGAGAATGCACTGAAACCCTCTCTATCATTCAAATGGTTAAAAGCCGCATTTAAATCATTGGGTTTTGAGGGTATTTATTTTTTTCCTCCCTATGGTGCAGCTGGTTTGCCCCAGAATCATTTTCTCAGAATAATTTATAAACACATATACTGAAGTATAAACAAACATTAATGTGAGTTTTATTGCTGTGGAGCAAGTGATACAGTTATATACACACCACACAGTCTGATCTCCTAAACACAGGGACACTAGGATGATATACTTATACACACACCACACAGTCTGATCTCCTAAACACAGGGACACCAGGGTGATACACTTCTATACACACCACACAGTCTGAGCTACGAAACACAGGGACACCAGGGTGATACACTTATATACACACCGCACAGTCTGATCTCCTAAACACAGGGACATCAGGGTGATACACTTCTATACACACCACACAGTCTGATCTCCTAAACACAGGGACACCAGGGTGATACACTTCTATACACACCACACAGTCTGATCTCCTAAACACAGGGACACCAGGGTGATACACTTCTATACACACCACACAGTCTGATCTCCTAAACACAGGGACACCAGGGTGATACACTTCTATACACCCCACACAGTCTGAGCTACGAAACACAGGGACACCAGGGTGATACACTTATATACACACCACACAGTCTGATCTCTTAAACACAGGGACACCAGGCTGATACACTTATTTACACACCACACAGTCTGATCTCCTAAACACAGGGACACCAGGGTGATACACTTATATACACACCACACAGTCTGATCTCCTACACACAGGAACACCAGGGTGATGATACACTTATATACACACCACACAGTCTGATCTCTTAAACACAGGAACACCAGGCTTATACACTTATTTACATACCACACAGTCTGATCTCCTAAACACATGGACACCAGGGTGATACACTTATATACACACACCACACAGTCTGATCTCCTAAACACAGGGACACCAGGGTGATACGCTTATATATACACCACACAGTCTGACATCCTAAACACAGGGACACCAGGGTAATACACTTCTATACACTCCACACAGTCTTATCTCCTAAACACAGGGACACCAGGGTGGGAAAGAGGGTCATAGGGATTTGGGTCTCCAAAGGGGACTGTCCCTCCTATGTTAGTCAAAAGACCAGCATAAACATAGTTTAAAATATACCAATACTTTTAGTTCTGTGAGGTGAGCCCTCTGAGTGCTGTCCCATATTGCAATTTATGCTAATGATGCAATAAATGCAGTTTCCTAGGCAAATTAAAGTTCATGTTGCACTTGGAGACTTTCACTTTTTCATAAAATATCAATTTCTCGTAATCTATGCGTTTTCTGGACTTTAGGCCAGTATAACACACATGCAGTTTTGAATGAAGTTTTCAAACATGCCAACGTTCAAGTTAGCAGGTTCACTTTAACCCTCTGAGTGCCAGAGGGGTACGCAACGCATTGTTCTGCAATGCCTTGCGTACCTCTTGCACTCAGAGGATTAAACAGTAATTAAATGACTCCAATTCTGCTTTGTTCATCAATCTCACCAACTGTGTTTATGAAAAAAAAAAATTTGAGGAAGAGAAAAAAAATGACTTGTAAATGTAGACAGCTACGGACCAGAAAAAAACTTCTTTATATGTTTGTCACAGACTGCAAGTAGTCTTGTGCACGTGATGCGAACTGCCCAGATTGTAATGTACACCAAAAACTTCTCTAACTTATAAATGGACTACTTACTATAGGAACGCTGAAGGAATTATAAAGAATGTGTGTTCATTTAAATCAAACAATAATATAAAAAATTCACACAGCATTGATGCATGGACTCAACGCATTTCGTGACATGCCTCTTCTTCAGGGGTATGAAGGAATTAACTGTGTGTGGAGTGTATGAGTAGTGTTTTTTTCACCATGATACTGCATTTAGATGAATTTTTGTGTGTTTCCTTGTTTTGCATAGGGATATTTGTCCTGCATGGAAGAGGATTGGCTTCTGACACTCAAGTGCAGACAAGACCTTTTTTTCTTTGGATTAGTGAATTTAATATGACTGAAGACCCAACTTGGAATTTTGTCTTTACCATTGCTGTTTTTTCCTGTGATCTACATAACTATTGTTTTCAGATGAGCTTGTACTAGCACTGTGTGTTTCCAGATGAATGTACTAGCTCAGTGTCCATCCACTGTAGTCGTTTTTGTCACCACTAATGATGATATATGTTTAAAGGGATAGTAATATTTAAGATGTAAAGAATATATGAATATAAAAATATATAAATAAAACAAGGGTACTCCCGCTGTTGAGAGATATTTTAATAAAAAATGATAACAGCTCAAACTTGAATTTTTTAGGTGCAATATCACAGTGACCTGAAAATTTACAATGGCGCTGTTGCTATACCATTCTATGGGCTGCTCTGGTCTGTAGACCATAAATCTCCATAGGATGGTGTAGCAACAGCACCACTGTATATTTTCAGGTCACTGTGATATTGCACTGAAAAAATTCAAGTTTGAGCTGTTATCATTTTTTAATAAAATATCTCTCAGCAGTGGGAGTACCTTAATTTTATTCAGGGGATAAACCCTATAACATATATTTTTTTACATTTAAAGTATTACTATCCCTTTAAAGTGCAAATGCACACTATTTTCTTCCTTTTTTTCTGACCGACTGTTCTGTCTTCTAATATCCCCATCAATTCTGGGCCTTATGCACAAAAGAAAACAGCAGCAATTCTTGAGCAAGCTAACTGAATCACTGGACAGGGGTAGCTCAAACCTGTCCTCGTCTCTCCCTAACAGTGCAGGTTTTCCGGATCACTTGACATGAACACAAGTGAATCAATCCGTGTTTCAACCATTTTGAAGGATCCGCCTAGGTTAACAACATTCACTTTTGTTTGGTACAGGAGATGCTGAAAACACTCACTTCTGGGGGGGGGGCTTAAGAAGACGTCTGAGCACCCACACAAAAAATTCCTTTAACCCCTTGAATGCCAGAGGCTGATGTACTAAGAATTGTAGCAACTCTGAATCAAATCACAGGGGCAAGTACAAATAGCCCTTATTCCCATTATTTAAATAGGACTTTAATCTCTAAAAAGCTAGATACGCAATGCATTAAAGACCTCCATGGGTGTCTGTGGGGGGGGGGGGGGAGAGGAAGCACTTTGCCAAGGGCAGCGCATAACTGCTGACAGACCTTAGAACCTATCCTGATTATGGTTTAGCCCCTTAGCATTCAAGAGGTTAACATCCCTGTTTAAATCAATCAGACGTCAAATTTGTCCCTCAAGTAGATTTGAAACAATTCAATCCCACTGATTTAAATGGGGCGCTCAATCCCTTAAATGCAAGAGAGGTCTCCAACACAGTGCTAAGTAGTCAACAGGTTAATAGCCCCATTTAACCATTTCAGTGCCACAGGGGTGTTAATGGATTTTAATAAAATGATTTCAGGGTACAAGCTCGAGGCAAGGGCTGAAATTCTACCAGTGCTGTGCACCAGTGCAGGTAGGCAGAGGGAGCTCAGGGAGCTTAATTCATGGCTTACGTATTGGTGTAGAAGGTGGGTTTTGAGTTTTTAGAGCACTGGGCTGACTTGGCTCTTGGGGACAATCAGTATGGTAGTGAGGAATTGCACCTAAATGGAAAGACAGCTGCTGTTCTAGGGGATAGAATGCTTAGAAGGTTGGAGGAACTTTTAAACTAGGAAAATGGGTTATAGCTAGCAAAAATGGGGTAGACAGTATAGATAGGAACTGGGTACAAGTAAAGGATCACGGAGGGGGGATAAATGTAGTGAATAGGGAGGAACTCCTAATTAATGCAGATGTAAAAAAGGCAAGTACTGAGTAAAATGCATAATGATGACAAAATTAATTGTATGCTGTATGCAAGAAGTAAGATAGACAGTTAATGAACATTTGGATATAACTGTATAACTGAAACATGGTGGGATGATACACATGACTGGGCAGTAAATATTGAGAGCTATTCCCTGTTTAGGAGAGAGAGGATTAACAGACGAGGGTGACGTGTGTGCCTATATTTGAAACTAGATCTAAATCCAAGGTTAGGGTGAAAGATTTGTGATAAAACTGGAGATAATGTGGAGTCCTTGTGGGTAGACTTTGAATTTAACTGTGGTGTAACATGCAAAATAGGTGTTGGTGTGTTTCTGTAAATAGAAAAGAATCCAATAAAGTTAAAATAAATGACCTGGAAATAGATATAGAAAGCAACATTACTATATTTGCAGATGGCAATAAATTATTCAGGGTAATAAATTCCAAGCAGGATGTTTGTTCTCTACAGAGGGACTTACATAAAATGGCAGATTGGGCAAATGTATTTATTTAGAAAATGTTTTACCATGAAGATTTTCTCTCATTTGCAAGTATATCCTGGAGACAAAAATGGAATATGAAATTTAATGTGTAAAACTGAAACGTTATGCACTTGGCACAAACAAACTGCAATGCTACTTATGAACATAATGGAATAATTTTAGGAGACTCAATGCTAGTGAAAAATCTGGGAGTGATTTTAAACTACAAACTTGGAAATAGTGAACAGTGTCAAACAGCAGTAGCAAAAGCTAACAAAACACTGTTTTGCTTAAAAATGGGTATTAAAGCAAGAGTGGATAACATCACTTTGCTAATGTACAAATCACTGGTTAAGACCTCACTTCGAATATGTTGTGCAGCTTTGGGCACCAGTTCTGAAAATGGATATTTTAGAACTGGAGAGAGTACAGCAAAGAGCAACAAAATGAATTAAGGGAATGAAGGACTTGACTATTAGGAACGACTAGACAAATTTGGTGACTAAGCTGACTAAGAGGAGATCTTGTATAAGTTTAGACAAGATACATACAAGTATCTCTGTGGTGAGATTTTCATTCCAAGGCCTGATTAAATACCTAAAGGCCACCCCTTAAGATTAGAGGAAAGGAGTTTCAACTTCAGAAGAGGAAGAGGTTTTTTGTAGTACGGTGTTATATTGTGGAATTCCTTGCCCAAGCATGTGGTAATGGCAGATGCAATGGATACATCTCAGAGGACATTAGATGCATTTCTAGCAGAAGGGAACATGCAGGGTTATACTGTGCATTAGTAAGTAAAATAGGACCTTCTGGAAAACAGAGTAATAACCATTTAGGAGTCTTATTTTCTTGGTTTCACTGCGGCAAAGGTTGAACTTGATGCACATGTTTGTTTTTCCAACTAATTTACTATGTAACTATACTATGTTACTGAAAGGGTTAAATCAATGTACCCCTAATATCTCCTAAAGAGGGACACATGGGAGGTTTAGACCTCTAATATCTCCTAAAGAGGGACATTTGGGAGGTATGTACCCCTAATGCCTCCTAAAGAGGGACACTTGGGAGGTATAGACCTCTAATACCTCCTAAAGAGTGTCACGAGGTGACTAGGAAATTAACACACTGACGAGTACAGATGAACTTACCATAAAACTTTATTAAGTATAATGACAGGAAATAATGACACAGGCTGGTGGCAACAAATGACACAACAGTAGTAATGGTAATGGCACGAAGTGGCTGCAGATAGTGACACATCTTCACGAGACCAGGGAGGAACAGTGGACACACTTTCCTCACCCTTCACCAGGCAGGTGAGCAGTAATGGAATGGCCCTTGGACTCACACAGGTAGATGTGAGGATAGTGCGCGTACACCGCATACACTGTATGAATGGCACACCTTCACTAGACCAGGGAGGAACAGTGAACTCACTTCACTAGGCAGATGAGCAATAATGGAAAGGCCCTGGGACTCACACAGGTAGATGGAATAACAGTGTGAGTACTCCATGTGTACGGCTGAATGGCACACCTTCACGAGACCAGGGAGGAACAGTGGACTCACTTTCCTCACCCTTCACTAGGCAGGTGAACAGTAACGGAATGGCCCTTGGACTCACACAGATTAGATGTGAGGGCAGTGCAGAGTACTCCCACACACAGTCGGCAGGAAAAGGAGCGCACCAATACCCAGATAGGGTATACAACAGACTGGTAGCCAGTACTGAGGCTAGGTAAGGCAACACACAAACCAGGACGGCCACGGGAGGTCAGACACACGGAATGACCGACAAGCGCCACAAACGGAAGTGAGTGCAGAGCGGAAGGCTCAGGCAACACAGAAACCAAACCGAGGCACGGAATGGCAAGGGAGCGCAACAACGGAGAATACACCAAGAGGCAACCAATGGTCAGAACTGGATCAGGTAGTCAGACGTCGCCAGTGGTCGTAGCCGGAACAGGTAGTCAGACGTAGCCAGGAGTCAGAACCGGAACGAGTAGTCAGCCGTAGCCGGGAGTCAGAACCGGAATGGGTAGTCAGACGTAGCCAGGTAATGCACAGGAACAGTAATGGACCAACACAGCAATAAGCTCAGGTACACCACGAAAGGGCAAAGGCCATGACACAGGATGAGGTTTAAAAACCCTGACAGGTGGGTGGAGCGATGACCTCACCAACATAGTGGCCTATAAGAATAGCGACTCAGCGAGACAGCTAGGAAGTAAATAATGTCTGTCTATGGCAAAATCTGCTAGAGGCAATCACAGGGCACAGTGATAAAGAGGGACACTTGGGAGGTATAGACCTGTAATATCTCCTAAAGAAGGACAGTGGGGAGGTACAGACCACTCATATCTTCTAAAGAGGGACACTTGGGAAGTATAGACCCATATTATCTCCTAAAGAGACACACTTGGGAGGTATAGACCCCTAATAGCTCCTAAAGAGAGACACTTGGGAGGTACAGACCCCTAATATATATCCTAATGACAGACACTTGGGAGGTATAAACCCCTAATATATCCTAAAGAGGGACACTTGGGAGGTATGGATCCCTAATATCTCCTAAAGGGGGCACTTGGGAGGTATGGATCCCTAATATCTCCTAAAAGGACACTTGGGAGGTATGGATCCCTAATATCTCCTAAGGAGGGATACTTGGGAGGTATGGATCCCTAATATCTCCTAAAGAGGGACACTTGGGAGCTCTAATATCTCCTAGAGGGTCACTTTGGAGATGTAGACCGCTAATATCTCCTAAAGGGGGACACTTGGGAGGTATGGGTCCCTAATATCTCCTAATGAGGGACACTTGGGAGGTATATACCCCTAATATCTCCTAAAGAGGGACACTTGGGAGGTATACACTCCTAATATATCCTAAAGAGGGACACTTGGGAGGTACAGACCCCTAATATATCTTAAAGAGAGACACTTGGGAGGTATAGACTCCCAATATCTCCTAAAGAGGGACACGTGGGAGGAATGGACCACTAATATATCCTAAAGAGGGACACTTGGGAGATATGTACCCCTAACATCTCCTAAAGGGGGGCACTTGGGAGGTATGGATCCCTAATATCTCCTAAAGAGGGACACGGGAGGTATAGACCCCTAATATCTCCTAAATATGGACACTTGGGAGGTATGGACTCCTGAATCTCGTAAAGAGGGACACTTGGAAGGTATGCACACTAATATCTCCTAAAAAGGGACACTTGGGAGGTACAGACCCCTAATATCTCCTAAAGAGGGATACTGGGGAGGTATGAACCCCTAATATCTCCTAAAGAGGGATACTGGGGAGGTATGAACCCCTAATATCTCCTAAAGAGGGATACTGGAGAGGTACAGACCCCTAATATCTCCTAAAAAGGGATACTGGGGAGGTATGTACCCCTAATATCTCCTAAAGAGGGACACTTGGGAGGTATGTACCCCTGACATCTCCTAAAGAGGGACATTTAGAAGGTATGCACACTAATATCTCCTACAGAGGGACAATTGGGAGGTACAGACCACTAATAACTCTTAAAGAGGGACACTTGGAAGGTATGCACACTAATATCTCCTAAAGAGGGACACTTGGAAGGTATGCACACTAATATCTCCTAAAAAGGGACAACTGGGAGGCACAGACTTCTAATATCTCCAAAGGAGGGATACTGGGGAGGTACGTGGATGTCATATTCATGTAGGCGGATATGACAGTTTCTGGCAGCTTTTTCAAACAGAAGCAGGCCACAGGGATGAGCACACATCTGTTCCTTAAATGGTTACAATTACCATGTACAGTGAGAAGAGACAGAGGTTCTGTGGTCCAGCAAGCAACTGTCATGTCCTCCTCCATGGACACGACATCCAGGACTGACAGAAGATGATTTGTAGTGAACCAAGGAAAGGGGAAAAATTCATAGGGGCCTTTATGATTTACTGTCCATAGTAAGTTACTTGAGGGGTTATGATTACAAGGTGTTAGTTCTCTTTAAAGCCCACACCTTCCCACAGTCACACGACCCCCTTGCCCATGAGAGAAGATATGACGGATGATGGCAGGATTTTTAAAGTGACGTGCACAGTGCATCAGATGACTTAACCCCTTAAGGACCAGTGGGGTTGCATAACAAATTCCAAAGCAATGTTTTGCACACCCCTCTGGTCCTTAAATGGTTATAAGGTAATGATGTACAGTGAGAGGAGTTTGTGTCCTGTGGTTCTGCTAGCAGCTGTCATGTCCGCCTCCATGGACATCACACCCATGGCTGATTGAAGATGTTATGTCTTGAACTAAGGCACAAGGACACAATTCATAGGGGGAATTAGGATTTTCTGGCTATTGTAAGGTAAATGGGAAGTTATTATTAAGAGGTTCCCTTATAAAAACATTTGAATTGTCAGATTTTTAGCGTTGCATTGATAATATGTCCTCTGGTGTAAGGACAGTTCCACTGGAAGAATAGGAAGTGCGAGCCCCTGTGGATCAGCGGGTAGATAAATGGGGGTCTGAAAAGTGACCCCATGCCCCTTCAATGGTCCCATTAGGATTAGACAGAAAGATCCCTTAAAGGGATAGTAATACTTCGTTTTATCTTTATTTTGTAGGCATTAAAAAAACATGAAGAACGATATAAGTCTTTATGGTTTGAGAGATATTCACAAGCAAATTTTCCCCCTCCTGCCCCTTTTACCTAGTGTAAGCCATCTCTTCTCAGATGTGGAATCTAGTTGTAAGACCAGACAGATAACAGCAGGGGACAATCTTCTTCCTATGAGAACAATGAAAACCCTGCCCCCCTTGACAAGTTTTTCAGGTTTTTCCCTTATCTTAATTGAAGATTGTCTCTCTCTCTGCAGTCTACCTGGGCACCTCCCTTCTGCTCTGGCTGAGCAGTGTTACATTGGTAAAAGGGGCGGGAGGGGGACACTTTGTCATTGAATTACTCTTGAACTACAACTCTGACTGAATTGAAATAACACTCTCCAAAGTCCAAATACTATGATGATTAATTAGAGCTGCTTTTATTATGAAACATTACTATCCCTTTAAGTTCAGTTACATGGTACCCGATCATGCAATCCTGTATACTCTAGTCTATGGTGCTGAACTTGCAACTCAGCATTGCCTGCTGCAATGAACTGAACCCCTACTGTGGCATATTGGTGATGCAGGAGAACAACGTGCTCACATCACCAGTGTTCATATAACTGTGACATGGGGAGGGTTTGCCTGATCCCACTCACTCCTACATGGAAGTTCGGGTAGGAGTGAAACAGGAGAGCACGTTGGTCTCCTGTATCACCAATACTTATCTCCCAGCGCAATCTGCTAAAAAATCAATAGGTGGGGGCACAGTAGGGGTCCTAATGTCTCCTAAGGAAGTCTGGAAAAGAATTGGCTTGGGACTGCCACTCTGACAGTTGAATCAATGGATCTGTTTATTTTTTGCCCATGGTGCAGTTTACTTGCCCCAGAATTAGTCCAGTTTCTTACTACATTGGCCTCAATACATGTGTAGCTGAGTTTTATGTCAACAACATTCAGAAAACAGCATAAAATTGAATGTTCCAATAAAATCTCAAGAATGAAAACATTCAGGACTGGAAGAAGTAATAACAGAATGATTTATGGTTGGCATTCCCTGTCTGGAACTGCTCCCTACAGATCAAACCCTTGATGGGTTCTTTATGTGCCGTGACAATGACAAACAACATTTTGATCGGAGTATATTATTATTATTTTTTGAAGACATTGTGTACTGCTTTGTTGATATATAGTAGGCAGCTGCCAGAGTTTTCTCATGCCCAGAAAAAGCAAATTATGGCAACTAAGCGGTGACAAAGAGGAACTGCCCGTACATTGATAGAAATTAAAGTATCAGTCAGATTTTATTATGAAAAAATACGTATTGTAGGGAGTTTTCTGCTTAGTAAAACTAGGGTACTTCTACTAATGGGTGATGCTTCACTCAACAATGATTTCAGCTCGAAGTGTTATTTTCTTAACTTAGAAACAGTGCCATCTGGTGTCCATATGGCAATTTTTATTTTATTCCTTTTTTTTGCAAAGCTGCAATTTTACCGCTCTTTTAACCCTTTGAATGCCCAAAATATGTGCAATGCAGTGCAATAAAGTCACCTCTTTGGCACTCAAAGGGTTAAGATTTGATACTGCATGCTCTGCACTGCACAGGGCTGGATTTCCACCTAGGGAACTGCCTAGTGCTCAGAGTTTTGAAAGGAGGAGCCTAAACTGTGCTGGACACACCCACATTATGAATTGTGGGTGTGGCCAGGGTAATCTCAATGTCCCAGAGCCCTTTACAGGTGATTATTTAACCCCTTGATGCTACGGACATTCCAAAAGCATTATAAAGCAATGCATTGATCTCAAAAGAAATCAAGGGTTAAAGCTTTTTTAATTCTTGCTTGTCATATGCTAAGAGTATTTTCTGTGTCAGGATACAGTGGACAGGACTAGGAACACGATCATGTGAGGAGTGGGGTGTGGCCATGGGCGGAGCTAAGGGCAGTCTAGGGGCACCTGGCTTTTCATCAGTCTGGGTGATGCTACCTTCCCTGCTCGCCTCACTTTCATCAGAGTGACAAGGAAGTGAGGAGTGCAACCGAAAATTGCTTCCCCAGTCTTTCATTTTTACCATTACCATTCCCATTCCACTGAAAAAATCTTAACTCCTAGTATGCCAGAGAAGTCTCTAATGAGTTGTTTTTCAAAATGTTTGGGACTTCACTAGCACTCAAGTGACTGAAGGAACAGTACACTGTTTTATAAGAGGAAACCTGGATGTCATAGGGTTTTTTGCCACTGGGAGACTTTTCATTTAAATGTTATTACAGCTGAAGTATGTATTTTTTATTATATAAAGGTAAACTACAATTTTCTTTTCTGGTCACTAGGTGGTGCCCTTTGTATCACTTATGCAGAGCCACAGTCATAGGGCCTTAGTTATAATTGCAAGGTGATGTAGTTCTGTGGCAAAGCAGCTGCACCATAGAAAATGAATAAACCTTCCCAAAATTACCAATGCGTTAAAATGCTTTGTGGAGCAATAATCTGAGACCTCTGTTGCATTCAAGGGGTTAAAATCCCTATTTAAATAAATGGACATTTTTATTTATACCCTTATGGTACACTTGGTATGCCCCAGAAAGACTCCACTTTGCCTACATAAAGCCCAAATATATATATATATATATATATATATATATATATATATATAAAACAAATTGCAACATGTTTCACGCCGCTCTGGTCTATAAAAATTTAATATTATTGCTACACAAGACGAGAGCGGGCTTGGAATAGATCCACGCCTGTCTTTCCCATTGTGTTTATCGCTGTTCCAATAAAAGCCAGCAGACAAAACGTTTATTTACTTCCCAGCCATCAATTCCAGTTATTGCTCCCAGCGTCGACCACAAGACTATAACTTCATTAGGAACCGATCGCTGCTGCTTTTAATGTGCCATTGAGGAATGCCAAATGGTAACTGGGAATGTGGTATTTTAATTACCTCACTGACAGTTTAAATTAACAGTTATTCGGGGGAATCAATTTGGAAGCTTCAATCCTTATTAGAAAATACAGACGCTACCTTGGGCTTGCAGTGAATCTGGCAAGTAACAAGCGTGTGTTTAGAGGGCAGGAAGCTGTTTAGCTTTTCAACTGGTCCCTAAGACATAGACCAATATCTCACAGATGAAGAAGCCTTAGACTCGGGATAGGAAATCGCAAACTCTTCAGCTGTTGAGGACTACACTTCCCATCACCACCCCCAGGGAATGATGGGAGTTGCAGTTCCCAGCAGCAGGAGACAGACATTATTCCTGGTGTAGACTAAGTAGTACAAGTATCTAAGATAATGATAATATAGGTCTTTCCCGGCTGAGTAAATCACACATTGTGTTGCAACACGTTGTATTCCTCTGACACTCAAAGGGTTAAATTGGTTCCTTCGTGAAAATCCGGGACCTTAGGGAACTTAAGGTGATGCCACTTGAAACAGGGGATCCCCAGTGACCACTGGGTATGCCCATGTATTAAAAGGCCCATGAAACTTCACTGATCCTCCAGCCAGTGGGAGACAACCCTGGCACTCCAGTCAGTAGAAGACAACCCTGGCACTCCAGTCAGTGGAAGACAACCCTGGCACTCCAGTCAGTGGGAGACAACCCTGGCACTCCAGTCAGTGGGAGACAACCCTGGCACTCCAGTCAGTGGAGACAACCCTGGCACTCCAGTCAGTGGGAGACAACCCTGGCACTCCAGTCAGTGGAGACAACCCTGGCACTCCAGTCAGTGGGAGACAACCCTGGCACTCCAGCCAGTGGGAGACAACCCTGGCACTCCAGTCAGTGGAGACAATCCTGACACTCCAGTCAGTAGAAGACAACCCTGGCACTCCAGTCAGTGGGAGACAACCCTGGCACTCCTGTCAGTGGGAGAGAATCCCGGCACTCCAGCCAGTGGGAGACAAACCTGGCACTCCAGTCAGTGGGAGACAACCCTGGCACTCCAGTCAGTGGGAGACAACCCTGGCACTCCTGTCAGTGGGAGAGAACCCTGGCACTCCTGTCAGTGGGAGACAACCCTGGCACTCCAGTCAGTAGAAGACAACCCTGGCACTCCAGTCAGTGGAAGACAACCCTGGCACTCCAGTCAGTGGGAGACAACCCTGGCACTCCAGTCAGTGGAAGACAACCCTGGCACTCCAGTCAGTGGGAGACAACCCTGGCACTCCAGTCAGTGGGAGACAACCCTGGCACTCCAGCCAGTGGGAGACAACCCTGGCACTCCTGTCAGTGGGAGAGAATCCCGGCACTCCAGCCAGTGGGAGACAAACCTGGCACTCCAGTCAGTGGGAGACAACCCTGGCACTCCAGTCAGTGGGAGACAACCCTGGCACTCCTGTCAGTGGGAGAGAACCCTGGCACTCCTGTCAGTGGGAGACAACCCTGGCACTCCAGTCAGTAGAAGACAACCCTGGCACTCCAGTCAGTGGAAGACAACCCTGGCACTCCAGTCAGTGGGAGACAACCCTGGCACTCCAGTCAGTGGAAGACAACCCTGGCACTCCAGTCAGTGGGAGACAACCCTGGCACTCCAGTCAGTGGGAGACAACCCTGGCACTCCAGCCAGTGGGAGACAACCCTGGCACTCCAGTCAGTGGAGACAATCCTGACACTCCAGTCAGTAGAAGACAACCCTGGCACTCCAGTCAGTGGGAGACAACCCTGGCACTCCTGTCAGTGGGAGAGAATCCCGGCACTCCAGCCAGTGGGAGACAAACCTGGCACTCCAGTCAGTGGGAGACAACCCTGGCACTCCAGTCAGTGGGAGACAACCCTGGCACTCCTGTCAGTGGGAGAGAATCCCGGCACTCCAGTCAGTGGGAGACAACCCTGGCACTCCAGTCAGTGGAGACAATCCTGACACTCCAGTCAGTAGAAGACAACCCTGGCACTCCAGTCAGTGGAAGACAACCCTGGCACTCCTGTCAGTGGGAGAGAATCCCGGCACTCCAGCCAGTGGAAGACAACCCTGGCACTCAAGCCAATGGAAGACAACCCTGGCACTCCAGTCAGTGGAAGACAACCCTGGCACTCCAGTCAGTGGAAGACAACCCTGGCACTCCAGTCAGTGGGAGACAACCCTGGCACTCCAGTCAGTGGAGACAATCCTGACACTCCAGTCAGTAGAAGACAACCCTGGCACTCCAGTCAGTGGGAGACAACCCTGGCACTCCTGTCAGTGGGAGAGAATCCCGGCACTCCAGCCAGTGGGAGACAAACCTGGCACTCCAGTCAGTGGGAGACAACCCTGGCACTCCAGTCAGTGGGAGACAACCCTGGCACTCCTGTCAGTGGGAGAGAATCCCGGCACTCCAGCCAGTGGGAGACAAACCTGGCACTCCAGTCAGTGGAGACAATCCTGACACTCCAGTCAGTGGAGACAACCCTGGCACTCCAGTCAGTGGAGACAACCCTGGCACTCCAGCCAGTGGAGACAATCCTGGCACTCCAGTCAGTGGAGACAACCCTGGCACTCCAGTCAGTGGAGACAACCCTGGCACTCCAGTCAGTGGGAGACAACCCTGGCACTCCAGTCAGTGGAGACAACCCTGGCACTCCAGTCAGTGGAGACAACCCTGGCACTCCAGTCAGTGGGAGACAACCCTGGCACTCCAGTCAGTGGGAGACAACCCTGGCACTCCAGTCAGTGGAGACAATCCTGACACTCCAGTCAGTGGAGACAACCCTGGCACTCCAGTCAGTGGGAGACAAACCTGGAACTCCAGCCAGTGAGAGACAAACCTGGCACTCCAGCCAATGGAAGACAACCCTGGCACTCCAGCCAGTGAGAGACAAACCTGACACTCCAGTCAGTGGAGACAATCCTGGCACTCCAGTCAGTGGGAGACAATCCTGACACTCCAGTCAGCGGGAGACAACCCTGGCACTCCAGTCAGTGGGAGACAAACCTGGCACTCCAGCCAGTGAGAGACAACCCTGGCACTCCAGCCAATGGAAGACAACCCTGGCACTCCAGCCAGTGAGAGACAAACCTGACACTCCAGTCAGTGGAGACAACCCTGGCACTCCAGTCAGTGGGAGACAAACCTGGCACTCCAGCCAGTGAGAGACAAACCTGGCACTCCAGCCAATGGAAGACAACCCTGGCACTCAAGCCAGTGGAAGACAACCCTGGCACTCAAGCCAATGGAAGACAACCCTGGCACTCCAGCCAGTGGAGACAACCCTGGCACTCCAGTCAGTGGAGACAACCCTGGCACTCCAGCCAATGGAAGACAACCCTGGCACTCCAGCCAGTGGAAGACAACCCTGGCACTCAAGCCAATGGAAGACAACCCTGGCACTCCAGTCAGTGGAAGACAACCCTGGCACTCCAGTCAGTGGGAGACAACCCTGGCACTCCAGTCAGTGGAGACAATCCTGGCACTCAAGCCAATGGAAGACAACCCTGGCACTCCAGCCAGTGGAAGACAACCCTGGCACTCCAGTCAGTGGGAGAGAACCCTGGCACTCCAGTCAGTGGAGACAATCCTGACACTCCAGTCAGTGGGAGACAACCCTGGCACTCCAGTCAGTGGGAGAGAACCCTGGCACTCCAGTCAGTGGGAGAGAACCCTGGCACTCCAGTCAGTGGAGACAATCCTGGCACTCCAGTCAGCAGGAGACAATCCTGACACTCCAGTCAGCGGGAGACAACCCTGGCACTCCAGCCAATGGAAGACAACCCTGACACTCCAGCCAGTGAGAGACAAACCTGACACTCCAGTCAGTGGAGACAACCCTGGCACTCCAGTCAGTGGGAGACAAACCTGGCACTCCAGCCAGTGAGAGACAAACCTGGCACTCCAGCCAATGGAAGACAACCCTGGCACTCAAGCCAGTGGAAGACAACCCTGGCACTCAAGCCAATGGAAGACAACCCTGGCACTCCAGCCAGTGGAGACAACCCTGGCACTCCAGTCAGTGGAGACAACCCTGGCACTCCAGCCAATGGAAGACAACCCTGGCACTCCAGCCAGTGGAAGACAACCCTGGCACTCAAGCCAATGGAAGACAACCCTGGCACTCCAGCCAGTGGAAGACAACCCTGGCACTCCAGTCAGTGGGAGACAACCCTGGCACTCCAGTCAGTGGAGACAATCCTGGCACTCAAGCCAATGGAAGACAACCCTGGCACTCCAGCCAGTGGAAGACAACCCTGGCACTCCAGTCAGTGGGAGACAACCCTGGCACTCCAGTCAGTGGAGACAATCCTGACACTCCAGTCAGTGGAGACAACCCTGGCACTCCAGTCAGTGGAGACAAACCTGGCACTCCAGTCAGTGGAGACAACCCTGGCACTCCAGCCAGTGGAAGACAACCCTGGCACTCCAGTCAGTGGGAGACAACCCTGGCACTCCAGTCAGTGGAGACAACCCTGGCACTCCAGTCAGTGGAGACAACCCTGGCACTCCAGTCAGTGGAAGACAACCCTGGCACTCCAGTCAGTGGGAGACAAACCTGGCACTCCAGTCAGTGGGAGACAACCCTGGCACTCCAGCCAGTGGGAGACAATCCTGACACTCCAGTCAGTGGAGACAACCCTGGCACTCCAGTCAGTGGAGACAATCCTGACACTCCAGTCAGTGGGAGGCAACCCTGGCACTCCAGTCAGTGGAGACAACCCTGGCACTCCAGCCAGTGGGAGACAATCCTGACACTCCAGTCAGCGGGAGACAACCCTGGCACTCCAGCCAGCGGGAGACAACCCTGGCACTCCAGCCAGTGAGAGACAACCCTGGCACTCCAGTCAGTGGAAGACAACCCTGGCACTCCAGCCAGTGGGAGACAACCCTGGCACTCCAGTCAGTGGAGACAATCCTGACACTCCAGTCAGTAGAAGACAACCCTGGCACTCCAGTCAGTGGGAGACAACCCTGGCACTCCTGTCAGTGGGAGAGAATCCCGGCACTCCAGCCAGTGGGAGACAAACCTGGCACTCCAGTCAGTGGGAGACAACCCTGGCACTCCAGTCAGTGGGAGACAACCCTGGCACTCCTGTCAGTGGGAGAGAACCCTGGCACTCCTGTCAGTGGGAGACAACCCTGGCACTCCAGTCAGTAGAAGACAACCCTGGCACTCCAGTCAGTGGAAGACAACCCTGGCACTCCAGTCAGTGGGAGACAACCCTGGCACTCCAGTCAGTGGAAGACAACCCTGGCACTCCAGTCAGTGGGAGACAACCCTGGCACTCCAGTCAGTGGGAGACAACCCTGGCACTCCAGCCAGTGGGAGACAACCCTGGCACTCCAGTCAGTGGAGACAATCCTGACACTCCAGTCAGTAGAAGACAACCCTGGCACTCCAGTCAGTGGGAGACAACCCTGGCACTCCTGTCAGTGGGAGAGAATCCCGGCACTCCAGCCAGTGGGAGACAAACCTGGCACTCCAGTCAGTGGGAGACAACCCTGGCACTCCAGTCAGTGGGAGACAACCCTGGCACTCCTGTCAGTGGGAGAGAATCCCGGCACTCCAGTCAGTGGGAGACAACCCTGGCACTCCAGTCAGTGGAGACAATCCTGACACTCCAGTCAGTAGAAGACAACCCTGGCACTCCAGTCAGTGGAAGACAACCCTGGCACTCCTGTCAGTGGGAGAGAATCCCGGCACTCCAGCCAGTGGAAGACAACCCTGGCACTCAAGCCAATGGAAGACAACCCTGGCACTCCAGTCAGTGGAAGACAACCCTGGCACTCCAGTCAGTGGAAGACAACCCTGGCACTCCAGTCAGTGGGAGACAACCCTGGCACTCCAGTCAGTGGAGACAATCCTGACACTCCAGTCAGTAGAAGACAACCCTGGCACTCCAGTCAGTGGGAGACAACCCTGGCACTCCTGTCAGTGGGAGAGAATCCCGGCACTCCAGCCAGTGGGAGACAAACCTGGCACTCCAGTCAGTGGGAGACAACCCTGGCACTCCAGTCAGTGGGAGACAACCCTGGCACTCCAGTCAGTGGGAGACAACCCTGGCACTCCTGTCAGTGGGAGAGAATCCCGGCACTCCAGCCAGTGGGAGACAAACCTGGCACTCCAGTCAGTGGAGACAATCCTGACACTCCAGTCAGTGGAGACAACCCTGGCACTCCAGTCAGTGGAGACAACCCTGGCACTCCAGCCAGTGGAGACAATCCTGGCACTCCAGTCAGTGGAGACAACCCTGGCACTCCAGTCAGTGGAGACAACCCTGGCACTCCAGTCAGTGGGAGACAACCCTGGCACTCCAGTCAGTGGAGACAACCCTGGCACTCCAGTCAGTGGAGACAACCCTGGCACTCCAGTCAGTGGGAGACAACCCTGGCACTCCAGTCAGTGGGAGACAACCCTGGCACTCCAGTCAGTGGAGACAATCCTGACACTCCAGTCAGTGGAGACAACCCTGGCACTCCAGTCAGTGGGAGACAAACCTGGAACTCCAGCCAGTGAGAGACAAACCTGGCACTCCAGCCAATGGAAGACAACCCTGGCACTCCAGCCAGTGAGAGACAAACCTGACACTCCAGTCAGTGGAGACAATCCTGGCACTCCAGTCAGTGGGAGACAATCCTGACACTCCAGTCAGCGGGAGACAACCCTGGCACTCCAGTCAGTGGGAGACAAACCTGGCACTCCAGCCAGTGAGAGACAACCCTGGCACTCCAGCCAATGGAAGACAACCCTGGCACTCCAGCCAGTGAGAGACAAACCTGACACTCCAGTCAGTGGAGACAACCCTGGCACTCCAGTCAGTGGGAGACAAACCTGGCACTCCAGCCAGTGAGAGACAAACCTGGCACTCCAGCCAATGGAAGACAACCCTGGCACTCAAGCCAGTGGAAGACAACCCTGGCACTCAAGCCAATGGAAGACAACCCTGGCACTCCAGCCAGTGGAGACAACCCTGGCACTCCAGTCAGTGGAGACAACCCTGGCACTCCAGCCAATGGAAGACAACCCTGGCACTCCAGCCAGTGGAAGACAACCCTGGCACTCAAGCCAATGGAAGACAACCCTGGCACTCCAGTCAGTGGAAGACAACCCTGGCACTCCAGTCAGTGGGAGACAACCCTGGCACTCCAGTCAGTGGAGACAATCCTGGCACTCAAGCCAATGGAAGACAACCCTGGCACTCCAGCCAGTGGAAGACAACCCTGGCACTCCAGTCAGTGGGAGAGAACCCTGGCACTCCAGTCAGTGGAGACAATCCTGACACTCCAGTCAGTGGGAGACAACCCTGGCACTCCAGTCAGTGGGAGAGAACCCTGGCACTCCAGTCAGTGGAGACAATCCTGGCACTCCAGTCAGCAGGAGACAATCCTGACACTCCAGTCAGCGGGAGACAACCCTGGCACTCCAGCCAATGGAAGACAACCCTGACACTCCAGCCAGTGAGAGACAAACCTGACACTCCAGTCAGTGGAGACAACCCTGGCACTCCAGTCAGTGGGAGACAAACCTGGCACTCCAGCCAGTGAGAGACAAACCTGGCACTCCAGCCAATGGAAGACAACCCTGGCACTCAAGCCAGTGGAAGACAACCCTGGCACTCAAGCCAATGGAAGACAACCCTGGCACTCCAGCCAGTGGAGACAACCCTGGCACTCCAGTCAGTGGAGACAACCCTGGCACTCCAGCCAATGGAAGACAACCCTGGCACTCCAGCCAGTGGAAGACAACCCTGGCACTCAAGCCAATGGAAGACAACCCTGGCACTCCAGCCAGTGGAAGACAACCCTGGCACTCCAGTCAGTGGGAGACAACCCTGGCACTCCAGTCAGTGGAGACAATCCTGGCACTCAAGCCAATGGAAGACAACCCTGGCACTCCAGCCAGTGGAAGACAACCCTGGCACTCCAGTCAGTGGGAGACAACCCTGGCACTCCAGTCAGTGGAGACAATCCTGACACTCCAGTCAGTGGAGACAACCCTGGCACTCCAGTCAGTGGAGACAAACCTGGCACTCCAGTCAGTGGAGACAACCCTGGCACTCCAGCCAGTGGAAGACAACCCTGGCACTCCAGTCAGTGGGAGACAACCCTGGCACTCCAGTCAGTGGAGACAACCCTGGCACTCCAGTCAGTGGAGACAACCCTGGCACTCCAGTCAGTGGAAGACAACCCTGGCACTCCAGTCAGTGGGAGACAAACCTGGCACTCCAGTCAGTGGGAGACAACCCTGGCACTCCAGCCAGTGGGAGACAATCCTGACACTCCAGTCAGTGGAGACAACCCTGGCACTCCAGTCAGTGGAGACAATCCTGACACTCCAGTCAGTGGGAGGCAACCCTGGCACTCCAGTCAGTGGAGACAACCCTGGCACTCCAGCCAGTGGGAGACAATCCTGACACTCCAGTCAGCGGGAGACAACCCTGGCACTCCAGCCAGCGGGAGACAACCCTGGCACTCCAGCCAGTGAGAGACAACCCTGGCACTCCAGTCAGTGGGAGACAACCCTGGCACCCAGTCAGTGGAGACAACCCTGGCACTCCAGTCAGTGGAAGACAACCCTGGCACTCCAGCCACTGGGAGACAACCCTGGCACTCCAGCCATTGGGAGACAACCCTGGCACTCCAGCCATTGGGAGACAACCCTGGCACTCCAGTCAGCGGGAGACAATCCTGGCACTCCAGTCAGTGGGAGACAACCCTGGCACTCCAGTCAGGGGAGACAACCCTGGCACTCCAGTCAGTGGGAGACAACCCTGGCACTCCAGTCAGCGGGAGACAACCCTGGCACTCCAGTCAGCGGGAGACAAACCTGGCACTCCAGCCAGTGGATACAATCCTGACACTCCAGTCAGCGGGAGACAACCATGGCACTCCAGCCACTGGGAGACAACCCTGGCACTCCAGCCACTGGGAGACAACCCTGGCACTCCAGCCAGTTGGAGACAACCCTGGCACTCCAGCCAGTGGGAGACAACCGTGGCACTCCAGTCAGTGGGAGACAACCCTGGCACTCCAGTCAGTGGAAGACAACCCTGGCACTCCAGTCAGTGGAAGACAACCCTGGCACTCCAGTCAGTGGGAGACAACCCTGGCACTCCAGCCAGTGGGAGACAACCCTGGCACTCCAGCCAGTGGGAGACAACCCTGGCACTCCAGCCAGTGGAAGACAACCCTGGCACTCCAGCCAGTGGGAGACAACCCTGGCACTCCAGCCAGTGGGAGACAACCCTGGCACTCTAGCCAGTGGGAGACAACCCTGGCACTCCAGGCAGTGGGAGACAACCCTGGCACTCCAAGCAGTGGGAGACAACCCTGGCACTCCAAGCAGTGGGAGACAACCCTGGCACTCCAGGCAGTGGGAGACAACCCTGGCACTCCAGTCAGTGGGAGGCAACGCTGGCACTCCAGTCAGTGGAGACAACCCTGGCACTCCAGTCAGTGGCTGACCAGGGATAATGGGAAATGTAGTCCTTAAGAGATGAGGGAGGGTGCAAATTGCCCATTGCTGATATAGGGTATCTGAAACAGCTGTAGGTCTGACAGGTAAGGCAAAGAGAAAGAACAAATCTTGCAGTGGCGTTTAGATACAAGATGTTGTGCTTATCTAACCTTGTCAGTCCTGTTTAACCCACTAAGGACTAATGACATGCCAGGACGGTCACAGCAGTCGGCACTTGAGGACTGGTGACATCCTTGCACATCATGGAATTTCAAGGTCCCCAGAAACCATTGTTTAAAAAAAGAAAAAAAAAAACCCCAAGCAAATTGCCGTGGTCCTTAACGACAACCTCCAAAGCTGTATGAAGCTGGACAGCGCTGTAGCCATTAGCCCTTTGAGTGCCAGAGGGGTTCCCAACGCATTGCAAGCTAATACGCTGGGCACCCCTCTGGCACTCAAAGGGATGCAAAGTTCAGTGCATTCTAGAACAAAATTGAGGAAAGTAGAGTAAGGAGTAACACGTAAATGCAGAAAATAAATCAGAACTGTGTTTTTACTTTTGTTCTGATATCACTTATTGACATAAAAATATTAGAAAACAATCTAACAAGCTTATTTTGTTGCTACAGCAACGGCCAGAGCCTTTGCTCTCAATTTATTTTACTCTGTTGATGACAGCTGCTCAAACCCCACCCCACCTTCTTAACACATGTTCCTCCATCACATTACCTTCATTGGGGTTGGATTTTGATCATGGGTAAGAAGATAATGATGAAAATATGAAAAATAAAGTATATGAGGCCACTTGGGAGTGTCAGGGATACATTTCTAAATGCTGTATTTATTAACAAAAGTATTTTTGTGTCCTTTTAAGTGGCTGTGTCCATTTAAATGAATATTAAGGCCTAAAAATCAATTGGTTATATTAACTTAATCCCCTGTACTTCATGCTAGCATTTGTAAAAAAATAAAAAATAAAATAAAAAAGCCTATTTTGTGAGGCCTAAAAACTAGTCATACATATGCTCTGAGAGAGCAGCCATTTCTGGCTTTTCCAGGGCTTTCATCAAAGGGACAGTAACGCCCCATAAAAATATTTTTAAGTAAAGAAAAATAAATCATGTGCAGCAAATCCTATCTCTCAAACCATTACTGTTTGAGAGATATTCACCGCTAAAGTTCTCTCTCGCCGATGTCAGCTATAAAGCTGACAGCGGGAGATCCATGTCGGCCAATACGATGCATCTCTTCAGCAGAGCCGCAATAGTGCATTTGAAAAAGAAATACTTCCTTGGAACAGTCTAAAAAATGTGCTTGCAATTCAAGCACACTTTGTAGACCGTTCCAATTAAGCATTTCTTTTAAAATTACGCTATTGCGGCTCTACTGAAGAGACGCCTGACAGTCCACAGACCAGGAACTCCTGCTGTCAGCTTACAACCAACGTCAGAAGAAGCGGAGGGAGGGGGGGAACTTTAGGACCGAATTCTCTCAAACCATAAAGGCTTGAGAGATGGGATTTGCAGAACAGAATTTTTTTTTTTAATCTACAAAAAACATTTTTATGGGACATTAGTGTCCCTTTGACACATAAATTTGGAGGTGATTGTCCACCAATGTCTGTAAATGGGCCAAGATTAGAAATCAGCCATTCCAAATACAAGTTAACTGATTTTAGTTCTTATCTCTCATTACAAAGAGCACAAACAAAACTAGCCGAATGGTGTCTGAATAGGGCTATCTAGACCAGCGGTTCTCAACCCTTCTAGTGCCGCGACCCTTTGATAAAATTTCCCAAGTTGTGGCGACCCCTAACAGTAAAATTATTTTCGTTGCTCCTTCATTGCTGTAATTTTGCTACTGTTATGAATCGAAATATAAATATCTGATGGTTTTAGGCGACCCCTAGCAAATCATTATTCGACCCCCAAAGAGGTCCCGACCCACAGGTTGAGAACCACTGACCTAGACAGTTGGTGTTCTCCAGAATTTATCTGATTTAGATACCCTTTGTGGCATATTGTCTTCTGTATTCTCCTGTGATAAAACAGGACACTGCTTCATTCATGTGGAACTCACCTGAAGGACATAGTGAACCAAACAGCCATCATCATTAGGGTAATGCGTTTGTATTCTGGGGCAAAGCACTGGTGAAAGTTGGCCCAGACCTGCAAACACAG
Source organism: Rhinophrynus dorsalis (assembly GCA_037306005.1). Lineage (NCBI taxonomy): Eukaryota > Metazoa > Chordata > Amphibia > Anura > Rhinophrynidae > Rhinophrynus > Rhinophrynus dorsalis. The sequence continues at coordinate 59,194,497 of CM074728.1, forward strand.
AAATGGAAGCCACTCTAAGATGAATGCATAAGTAGAATTCAAAAGTAATTATAATTATTTTGGTGCGCTACAACTGCTTAAAGGAGAATTAACACCTCCTAATAATAACCCTTTCACACTTACTTTACTACAGCCAGAAAATCTGTATGGCCCCTATGAATTCTGAACTTCTGCCTTGGTTCAAGAGGTAACAACTTCAGTCAGTCCTGAATGTTAGGTCCATGGGGACATGATGACTGCTGAGCAAGCTGAGTGTATGAGCTTACGTAAGACTTTAACCCTTTGAATGCCAGAGGGGTATCCAACACCCCCCTGGCACTCAAAGGGTTAAGGATCAGAGAGGTGATCTGAGTCTGAATTTCTGTGCTCCTGCTAGTAGGACCGAAGTAAGTCACCTCTGCCCACAGCACATGGTAATGTAAACATCATTCTGCTCATTAACCCTATGAGTGCCAGAGTGCCATTTAGAGTGCACTTTAAATGGCTGCTCTGCACCATGCATGCCAAGTGGTGGGCAATAGAGGAGAGTAAGGGACATGTAATTCCTTTGTACCAAGGTGATTATCCGCGCTAGTGCTCAGGTTATCAGGATATCTCTGCCATCAACAGGTGGGTCATTGTGACTGCTCCACATAACGGGGAAATCCATCCTCTTGAGCTCCTGGAGAAGACTCGTGTGCTGTGACCGGGGTATGTAAATGAGGTTATTCACATCATAAAGGGGGTGGGGCTTAACTATGTTGGGGCTTATCAGGATTGTACTTGTTAAGTGGGCAGTGAGTGGGCAGAACAGGGTGGGAAGGAGGAGAAGTGGGAGGGGAGTGGGAGGAACAGAGATGGAAGGAGGAGAAGTGGGAGGGAAGTGGGAAGAACAGAGATGGAAGGAGGAGAAGTGGGAGGGAAGTGGGAGGAACGGAAATGGAAGGAGGAGAAGTGGGAGGAACAGAGACAGAAGGAGGAGAAGTGGGAGGAACAGAAATGGAAGGAGGAGAAGTTGGGGGGTGGGAGGAACAGAGATGGAAGGAGGAGAAGTGGGAGGAACAGAGATGGAAGGAGGAGAAATGGGACGGAAGTGGGAGGAACAGAGATGGAAGGAGAAGAAGTGGGAGGGAAGTGGGAGAAAGAGTTTGAAGGAGGAGAAGTGGGAGGGAAGTAGGAGTAATGGAGTTGGAAGGAGGAGAAGTAGGAGGGAAGTGGGAGGAACAGAGATGGAAGGAGGAGAAATGGGAGGGAAGTGGGAGGAGCAGAGATGGGAGGAGGAGAAATGGGAGGGAAGTGGGAGGAGCAGAGATGGAAGGAGGAGAAATGGGAGGGAAGTGGGAGGAGCAGAGATGGAAGGAGGAGAAATGGGAGGGAAGTGGGAGGAGCAGAGATGGAAGGAGGAGAAATGGGAGGGAAGTAGGAGGAACAGAGATGGAAGGAGGAGAAATGGGAGGGAAGTGGGAGGAACAGAGATGTAAGGAGAAGAAATGGGAGGAACAGAGATGGAAGGAGGTGAAATGGGAGGGAAGTAGGTGGAGCAGAGATGGAAGGAGAAATGGGAGGGAAGTGGGAGGAACAAAGATGGAAGGAGGAGAAATGGGAGGAAAATGGGAGGAACAGAGATGGAAGGAGGAGAAATGGGAGGGAAGTGGGAGGAACAGAAATGGAAGGAGGAGAAATGGGAGGGAAGCGGGAGGAACAGAGATGGAAGGAGGAGAAATGGGAGGAAAGCGGGAGGAACAGAGATGGAAGGAGGAGAAATGGGTGGGAAGTGGGAGGAACAGAGTGGGAAGGAGGGGAAGTGGGAGGAACAGGGTGGGAAGGAGGAGAAGTGGGCAGAGTTTTGCAGGATCCGGAGCGTTCCCAGGTATGCTGATCCACCTGTTTTTAATTAGAGAAAGCCTTACAATCTGACCTATTGGGGTGCCCCGGGACCAGGGCTGTGCATCATTGGCCTAGACTATGGGCCGCAAGCACAAAAGCAAAGGAGAAACAATTCTGGAACAAACCTTTGACAACAGCAGTAAAGATAACAGATACATATTTAAACAAATGCCCTTGATTTATATCGGGCTATAAACCCCTTGGATGCTTAGCAATGATTTGGAGTCCTTCCTAGCATCTAAGGAGTTAAAGGCTCCATTCAATCTATTGATGTTGTTACTGCCCCTTTGGTGCAGTTGGTTTGCCCCAAATTCATTCCAGTAATGGCCATTGGTTTAAAAAGATGATCATCTTCTGTTCTGTTCCACGTTGTTCCCCGAGAATTGCCTTCCTGTCCTACCTGCTGTGACAGGTTGAGAATACGGATCATCCAGCGCCGGTACCAGGTCCCAGTATCGGACTGGATCTCAATGAGTTCATCCTCTTGTTTAATGGTCTTTATATGAGTCACCTATAAAGAGGAAAGTCAGGAAGACTGATTTACTCTACAGTAAGGGCTTCTGAATTGTGCAAGTCACTGCCTAGGGATGAGGTGATGGCAGATATAGTAGATACATATAAGAAAGGATTAGTTGCATTTCCAGTAAAAGGGGGCATACAGGGGGAACATTATGTACTAGAGGTAACAAATACAAATTCCAGTAATTTCATTTAAATGGGACTTTTAGAGGTCTCCAAAGTATTACAAGCAATGCTTTGGTGACCTCTATTGTATTTAGTGGGTTATAAGCACCATTTATATCAATGGGACTTTGCATGTGTTCCCTATGGTGCAGCTGGTCTGCCTCAGACTATGTATCGCCACAGCATGTTGTATGCATCATTACCCCATTGTAGCTACTTTCTGTGTATTATTATTTAACCCTCTATGTGCCAAAGGAGTGTGCAACGCAATGCAAAGCAATGCCCTCTGGCACTAAAAGGGTTCATGCCAGCAAATGGTTATAAATGAAAGAATTTGCAGTTAGGCTACCAGCTGAGCAACAGAGATGTTCAATTGAAGACATATGGATTAGAATGGAGATGGTGATAACTAATCCGTCACACAATCCCTCTGTGATCTCCATAACTGCTCGTACAGACGGGAGCAACCGTTCCATCACAGCCTCATTTCCGCACAGCTTAATCGCCTACCACAGCTCTAATTGTATTTAATTACTCTGCTTAGGATAACATATGGAGGTACAGTAGCAGCCTGCTTACAATAGGCATTTCTCACAAAGTTTTGTATGTTTAACGATGCAGAGCCGGATTTCACATTAGGCAGAGTAGGGTGTCTGACTGTGAGGGGAGGAGACACAGCTGTGCTGGCCCCACCCACTGCATTAAGTTGTAGGTGTGGTCTATGCTATCATCCTGCTGTAGAAACTCAGTTCATATACTCCTTTACTAACCAGCTTATTCAACCCCTTGGAAGATATGGAGGTCTCCAATGTATTGCTTCACAATGCGTTGGACACCTCTCTAGCATGCAAGGGGTAAACTGAAAAATGTTCTCTTTGTACTTCATAAACTAATGGTATCTTCTGTGGCAGGCAGCAGTGTATAGGGCTGGGGGCGTGGTCATGTTAATAGTAGAGTCTGTGGCTATGGGTGGGCTGTGGAAGCCTAGTGTGCCTTGCCTAAAGGTGCCCTTCATTGATAGGATGGATACTTACAGAAAACACTCTCTCTGGGTGACCTTTGGCTCTCATGTTGGTGTCATGAACTTGTTTCAGCACCATCCACGCTTCATCATGTTTCCCGTTCTGGAAGAGCATAGGAAAGACTCAACTCCGAAATATTACTAAATACCACTTACAGACAGAGACTAAGGAACACTTTTTAATTATGAGGACTGAATAACTCCCACCACTAATTTCATACCTTATCTGCCACCTACCAGAATCTGTTCTCAGTAAAATTATTTATTTAAACTGACTACTATATCCTAATAATACCTCTTCACACACTTACCTTACTGGGGTCAGAAAATCCTTTAGGTCCCTGAGAATTTTTGCCATTACTCAAGAGATAACATCTTCAATAAGTCAGGTCCATGAAAGAAGACATGTTGCAACCAGGACCACAAGACACACTCTGCTTACTGCACACAGTAAAAAAGTAACTCTTTAAGTACCAGGGGATGTGCAATGTATTAATTTGCAATGCTCTGCACATCACTATAGTCCTTAAATACTTAAGTAGGCTCATGTACTCAGCTTGCTTCAGTGTGAACAATCTCAGTAACTGTCATGTCCGCCTCTATGGACATAACATCCACCACTGATTGAAGAGGTTATCTCTTGAACAAAGACACAAGTGCAAAATTCAAAAGGGGCCTTTATGATTTTATGGCCACAGTAATGTAAGTGGATGGTTGTGTATTAAATTTTCACAAAGACCACTAACCTCTAGGAAGAAACGAGGACTTTCGGGCATGGTGGTTAATGCCCCAATGGCAAACACAGAGGGAAATGCGCACACCAGCACAAACACTCGCCAGCTGTGGAACTGGTATGCCGAGCCCATCTGGAAGCTCCATCCTACAAAAAGTAACAAAAAAAAAGTGTAATTAATGCACTCAAACAACATCTCACTCACAATAATATGGTCAGTAACACAATATAATGGAAGATATTGCCCTGCTTGATCCACCTTTCCTCTGCTTGCTGTGAATGTCAGGTTATTAATCTTCTCTACTGAACACGGCCTGGCTGGTATATGTCCTTCTCTGTGCAATGCTTTATTCACACTCAGCTCAAAGAAACCAGTTTTGAAAACTTAAGTGATTGTGTTCAATTCCGAAAAATGTATTTAGTTTTAAAAACTGCCTTTATGTTGTATTGGCCATTTGTTTGTAATATACATTTTTTGAGAGATTATGTACACAAGTAGAAAAAAGGAGCCAGCAGTCACCCATTATACAGATTATTTTTATTGTGTGTTACAGAAAGGCTCACAGTGTGTGTGTAAGACCACCGTGTCTGGCTGTCTGATGTACAGTAACACACAATAAAGAGAATCTTTTTAATGGGCATGTGCTGGCTCCTTATTTCTACTTGTGTGCTTTAGTTGTGACGCTTACGTGGGCCTAAAGCACCGGACTTGTTAGGCATGGTTTGGTGAAGTCTGTATAACATAATGAAAAAAGAAACTGTTTTCCCCAGCAATGTCCTATCCCGATGTTAATGGGATAGTAATGTTTCATAATAAAATCATCATAATATTTGGACTTTGGAGAGTGTTATTTCAGTTCTGTCAGAGTTGTGGTTCAAGAGTAATTCAATGATAAAGTATCCCCCTCTCGCCCCTTTTACTGATATAACACTGTTCAGCCAGAGCAGAAGGGAGGTGCCCAGGTAGACTGCAGAGAGGAACAATCTTCAATTAAGATAAGGGAAAAATCTGAAAAACTTGTCAAGGAGGGCAGGGCTTTCATTGTTCTCATAGGAAGAAGATTGTCCCCTGCTGCTATCTGTCTGGTCTATGGACTGGATTCCACATCTGAGAAGAGATGGCTTACACTAGGTAAAAGGGGCGGGAGGGGAAACTTTGCTTGTGAATATCTCTCAAACCATAAAGGTTTGAGAGATAAGACTTATATCGTTCTTCATGTTTTTTAATGCCTACAAAATAAATTAAAGATAAAACAAACTATTACTATCCCTTTAATGTGTAGGTATTATCTGTAACTCTGGGCGTTAAGAGGATTGTCTGTGTAGCCAACTATATATCTCACTTGCTGGTTTTTCAGAAATTAACCTTTATCTGTTGGTGGCTCAGTGTGGCACTTTATGCTAATTATTTTATGTGCTGGACCAATATTACCACACCCTGTGCAAGGAAAGAATCTAGGGAGAAACCACATACTGGGAGTGTGTCTAATAGCAGTGTGAGAGGAAAGTTTGGCCTTGAACATTATTAATTAGAATCCTGTGCAGATAATTAGCATACATTGTTGCACTGTTATACCACGATATAACTGTTCATTTCTAAAAAAAAATGATTTAATTTTACAGGAAACATTGGCAGAATTTAGTCCTTTGAGTACCAGAGGGGCACGCAATGCACTGCAAAGCAATATGTTGCGTACCTCTCTGGCACTCAAAAGGATTAATGGGGAGCTGTGTATCTCTTTTAAATTATACTACCCAAATTACCTATTTACCGATTACTCAAAGGGATTCGTTATTGGTTACACGATAGCACAAACGTGCCAGCGCAGCTTCAGTGGCACTAACCTCCAATGTCAGAGGCTGCACTTCTGGGTTTACACTAGAACGTATGATTAAAGTTGTGCTTATTGGTTCATACTCTCTGCTGACATGGAGACTTTAAAACCTATCACAGTGCCTGTGATTCCTGTCACTCTCAGTTGTGGCTGTCACTGATTTGCTGACTGAGTTTGACCCGCCTCCTGATGACCTTTTTATACCTGGCTATCACATCTGTCAGATGCCCTTTCGTGGTGTTCCTGAGCCAGTAGTGCTGTTGCTGTGTTCCTGTATTCTGAGTTCCTGTGTACCGATTCGGCTTGTCCTGACCATTCTCCAGTGTCCTGCTTGTGTATGACCCGGCTCGTCTGCGTACCACCCTTGGATCCTGACCCGGCTAGACTGACGTTCCTGCTTGTGTATGACCCGGCTTGTATGACTGCCTCCTACGTGCTCCGACCCGGCCCGGCTGACTTCCTGCTCCGAAGATCGACTTCCAGCTTGTTCCAGTGACCTGCGTTCCAGTTGTCGCCGCCGCGACATTTCCAGTCTCTGCTACCCGCGTCAGTGTGACTGCCTTGCCTGGTGCTTCCCTCGATTAAGTGCTGTGCCTCGTTACTTGTGCAGAGCTGTGTGTATTCTGTGGGCCTTCCTCTCCGTGCAGAGCCTTGCAGTAGCGCTGAAGCCTCGAGTAAACGTGCATTTTAACTCTTGCAGTGCTGCCTCGAATTCACTCTCTCTATCTCCTGTACGAGCCTCGTCACCCGTGATACTGCTGCTGAGTTGGCCGCTCTCCGTCGGCAACTCTAGTCTACCATTGCAGAGTGTTCACATAGTTTGGGCCGTTTGGGCGCTTAAGGCTCTCCGGTATTGGTTACCGACGATATCATTGACACAGAGTGTTGGCAGAAAGGCTTCAGTGTTGGCTTATCCGGTACTACGCCCGAGGGGGCTAGTGGCTCTTGCTTTATTATTACTGCATTCGATTACACCTGAGGAGGCTGTTAGCTCTTGCATTGCCGGCCGGTTTCCGTTACGCCCGGGGGGGCTATTTGCACTTGCACAAACGAAAGCAGTTCCTGTAACTACGCCCGTGGGGGCTAAGTTGTTTCCCATTCTGCTTACTATCCAACACCTTGGCAAGGCAGCTCGATCCTCAGCACTTGATGAACATTGTCTATACAGCACAGCCTTTTTAACATCCAGGGCGTGTCAAACCTCCACATCTGAGACAGACTGTTATTTGGACATTAACCCCTTGGGGGTCAATATCACCCTAGTGCATACTGTTTTGCATTTATGTCTATTGTGCTATTACCCTTGTAATATCTCAGTTTACTTTATCTGTATACTACCTACCGCCTCTAGAGGGCGTACTTGTGCATTATTCACTTTAATAAAGTGTGTTTTATTTTCACTTATTGGTCTGAGAGTCCTAAAAAAACGTAACAGTACGAAAGGGCCATGACCTCAGACGGTAAGGGTGAAAGTAATACTCAGAACATCCACTGGAGAATGGATGTCCATGAGCAGCGCCTCGACCAATTGGCACTGGCTCTACAAACGTTACTTGAACGTACAGTACATTTGGACAAGTCTGGTCCTAATCCGGTGGTCCCCCCAGTCGTGACACCGGGGAATTCCTCTGTATCTTCCAGTGCTAACACAAGAGGGTTAACGGCAGCGGTACCGTTACCCCTAAGATATGATGGCGAACCCTCCCTATGCAGAGGTTTTATTAACCAGTTGGAGATATTTTTGGAATTGGCACCCCAGGCATTTCCTAACGACCGTACCAAGGTCGGCTTTATGATATCTCTGTTGACGGGAAAAGCTTTGGCATGGGCAAATCCGTTATGGGAGAATGCCAGACCCTGCACACTGAACTTTAGAGATTTCGTGATGAAGTTCAGACGTGTGTTTGAGGTTCCTGGCAGGTCTGCCTCTGCTGCCAAAAGGCTGATGGAGATTCAGCAGGGCTAACGCACTCTGGGCGAGTATGCTATCGAATTCCGGACCTTGGCAGCAGAGGTAGGCTGGAACGATGAGGCCTTACTTGCTGCCTTTACTCAGGGTCTCGCTGAACAGATTAAGGACAAGATAGCAGCTCGAGATGTACCCAGCGAGCTGGATGAGTACATTGACTATGTCATGTTAATAGACTCCCGCATCCGGGAGAGACGCTTGGCTAAGAGGACTAAAGCAAAGAGTTATGGCCAGAACCAGGTCCTTAACCCACCCACACCACCCGTTCTACCTGAGCGAACAGCTGACAGCACTGAACCTATGCAAGTAGGTTTTACTAGGCTCACTAAGGAGGAGAAGCTGTATCGTAGAAGGCAAGGCTTATGCCTATATTGTGGCAAACCGGGTCATTTATTACGCAATTGTCCTGTAAGGCCGGGAAACGAACGCACCTAGGGTACCTTGGGGGACAGGCCCTAGGTGGTGTTGAACAGTCCCTAGATACTTGCACCACTAAACCCACCATCCAGGTGGCATTTGCTTGGACTGATAAGGTCATAGAAGTCCTAGCATTGGTGGACTCCGGGGCAGCCGGATACTTCATGGATCAGTCCTTTGCTGAGTTGCAGGGCATTCCGTTATGTAAAAAGGACTCTCCTGTGGCAATAGAGGCCATTGATGGCAGACCCCTGGATCCTGCTTTCATTACGTTCGAGACAATCCCAGTGACAATGACTGTGGGGGCTTGTCACAGGGAGCAGATACAATTTCAGATCATTCGTTCCCCGCATCATTCAGTTATTTTGGGGTTCCCATGGTTACAAACACACAATCCCCAATTTGACTGGCAAAGGTGTGAAGTTAACTCTTGGTCTGAGTACTGTAACAAGAATTGTCTCTCCCTTCCTGTTAAGATTATGTGTACCGCTCCAGCTGTGCCAACAGAATATGGGCAATTCAGTGACGTGTTTAGCAAAGGAGAGGCCAGCGCATTACCTGACCATAGGCCATACGATTGCGCCATTGATTTGCCTCCAGGTGCCGTGCCCCCCAGGGGACGTACTTACCCACTGTCTTGTGAGGAAAATAAGGCGATGGAGGAGTATATCGCAGATGCCCTGGAGAGGGGAATCATTCGTAAATCTACGTCTCCGGCTGGTGCCGGATTTTTTTTTGTCAAAAAGAAAAGTGGGGAACTCAGGCCTTGCATTGACTACCGTGGGCTGAATAAGCTGATGCCCAAGAACGCCTATCCCATTCCACTTATTACAGAATTATTCGACAGATTAAAGGGCTCTTCGATCTTTACTAAACTTGATTTGCGAGCCGCCTATAATCTAGTCAGAATTAAAGAGGGTGACGAGTGGAAAACGGCGTTTAATACCAGAACAGGGCATTATGAATATCTGGTGATGCCATTCGGCTTATGCAATGCGCCTGCAGTATTTCAGGAATTGATTAACGATATTTTACGTGACCTGCTCCAGTCCTGTGTGGTAGTATATCTAGATGATATATTGATTCACTCTGCTAACCTTGCCCAACACATTAAAGATGTCTCAGAAGTCTTGCTCCGACTTCGTAAGCACAAGTTATTCTGTAAACTAGAAAAGTGCGAATTCCATACATCTCAAGTACCATTCCTGGGGTTCATAATATCCAAAAGTGGCATTGCCATGGATCAGGAAAAGTTGGCAGCGGTTCTGCAATGGCCTCGGCCTAAGGGGTTAAAGGCCATTCAACGATTCCTAGGTTTTGCGAACTATTATAGGAAGTTCATCAAGAACTTTTCCACGATTGTAAAACCATTGTCAGATTTGGCTCATAAGGGCGCTTCTCCCTCTCAGTGGTCTGAGGCAGCTGAAGACGCATTTGTTACCCTGAAATCTGCCTTTGCATCTGCTCCTGTACTGTCCCACCCTAATCCCTCCCTGACGTTTACTTTGGAGGTTGACGCTTCAGAGGTTGGGGTTGGGGCGGTGCTCTCCCAACGTCCTGTGGGAGGTGGCACTTTAATGCCTTGTGGGTTCTTCTCGAAGAAATTGTCCAGCGCCCAGAGTCATTACGAGATTGGCGACAAGGAACTGTTGGCCATCATACTGGCACTAAAGGAGTGGCGACACCTCTTGGAGGGCACTCAGACTCCTGTACTAATTCTTACTGACCATAAGAATCTAACCTATCTCTCTGAAGCCAAAAGACTGTCTTCTCGACAGGCCAGGTGGGCGCTGTTTTTGTCTCGGTTCAATTTCCTAGTATCCTATCTTCCTGGTTCAAAGAATATCAAGGCTGATGCGTTGTCACGTCAGTTCGCTTCTGACACTGAGAGGGAGGAAGTCCCGGTACCCATCATTCAGCCAGATCAGATCCTGGCTACTATTTGTACCACCATAACCTCGCCACTGGGGGAGGAGATACTGGCATCACAATCACGGGCACCTCCTGAAACCCCAGTGGGGAAGTGTTTCGTAGATGAGTCATTCCGTGTCCGTCTGTTGGAGACTTATCACGCCTCTAAAGCGGCTGGGCATATTGGTAGGGACCAACTAGTATGGTCCCTCTCGCAACTATTTTGGTGGCCTACGTTGAGAGCTGACTGCGCCGCTTTTACGGCAGCTTGTACCACTTGTGCCCGTGCCAAGACCCCTAGGCATCTCCCTGTGGGCTTATTGCAACCGGTGCCTAACGGAGACCGTCCGTGGTCTCATATATCCATTGACTTCTTGGGAGAACTACCGGCATCTAGAGGTTACACGTTCATTCTTATGGTGGTCGATAGATTCTCTAAGATGGCACATTTTGTGCCTCTGACTGGCCTTCCATCGGCTCAGGAATTGGCTATAGTTTTTGCCAGAGAGGTGTTCCGTCTGCACGGAGTGCCCAGAGTGATTGTCTCCGACCGTGGGAGCCAGTTCGTTTCTAGGTTCTGGAGGGCATTTTGTGGTCAGATGGGCATCCAATTGTCGTTTTCCTCCGCCTACCATCCCCAGACGAATGGGGCTGCTGAGCGTGCCAATCAGGGACTGGAACAGTTCCTGCGCTGCTTTGTCACCGATCATCATGATAATTGGGCTGACCTGTTGCCATGGGCGGAGTTTGCCAGAAACTGTGCGGTTAACTCATCGTCCAGGAGCTCCCCGTTTCTCGTGAATTATGGTTTCCAGACTTGTCTGCTCCCGGACTCCTTTCAGGCGCAGCAGATTCCTGCTTTAGACAAGCATTTGGCACGACTTCGTTCCACTTGGGCACAGGTTCAGAGGTCCCTCAGTCAGTCTTTCAGGCGGCAGCAACGGCACGCTAATCGCAGACGCCTTCCAGCGGTCTCATTTCAAGTTGGGGACAGGGTATGGCTGTCATCCAGAAACCTCAATTTACAAATGCCGTCCAATAAACTGGCTCCCCGGTTCATTGGTCCATTTAGGATTATCCGCAAGATTAATCCGGTTTCTTATGCTCTGGAGCTTCCACCCTCTATGCACATTCATAATGTGTTCCATGTGTCACTCCTGAAACCCTTGGTGTGCAATCGTTATACTACTACGCCAGTGATTCCTGGGCCGGTGGACGTCCAGGGCCAAGAAGAATATGAAGTCCAGAGTATTATTGATTCCAGGAGATTTAGAGGAAAGTTGCAATATTTGGTTCATTGGAAGGGCTATGGCCCTGAAGAACATTCTTGGGTTGATCAGGGGGATCTCCATGCACCGAGATTAGTACGCAGCTTTCACTCTAAATATCCTTTGAAACCCAGACCTCAGGCTGGGAGAGGGGGTCTTTGAGAGGGGGGTACTATCACAGTGCCTGTGATTCCTGTCACTCTCAGTTGTGGCTGTCACTGATTTGCTGACTGAGTTTGACCCGCCTCCTGATGACCTTTTTATACCTGGCTATCACATCTGTCAGATGCCCTTTCATGGTGTTCCTGAGCCAGTAGTGCTGTTGCTGTGTTCCTGTATACTGAGTTCCTGTGTACCGATTCGGCTTGTCCTGACCATTCTCCAGTGTCCTGCTTGTGTATGACCCGGCTCGTCTGCGTACCACCCTTGGATCCTGACCCGGCTAGACTGACGTTCCTGCTTGTGCATGACCCGGCTTGTATGACTGCCTCCTACGTGCTCCGACCCGGCCCGGCTGACTTCCTGCTCCGAAGATCGACTTCCAGCTTGTTCCAGTGACCTGCGTTCCAGTTGTCGCCGCCGCGACATTTCCAGTCTCTGCTACCCGCGTCAGTGTGACTGCCTTGCCTGGTGCTTCCCTTGATTAAGTGCTGTGCCTCGTTACTTGTGCAGAGCTGTGTGTATTCTGTGGGCCTTCCTCTCCGTGCAGAGCCTTGCAGTAGCACTGAAGCCTCGAGTAAACGTGCATTTTAACTCTTGCAGTGCTGCCTCAAATACACTCTCTCTATCTCCTGTACGAGCCTCGTCACCCGTGATACTGCTGCTGAGTTGGCCGCTCTCCGTCGGCAACTCTAGTCTACCACTGCAGAGTGTTCACATAGTTTGGGCCGTTTGGGCGCTTAAGGCTCTCCGGTATTGGTTACCGACGATATCATTGACACAGAGTGTTGGCAGAAAGGCTTCAGTGTTGGCTTATCCGGTACTACGCCCGAGGGGGCTAGTGGCTCTTGCTTTATTATTACTGCATTCGATTACACCTGAGGAGGCTGTTAGCTCTTGCATTGCCGGCCGGTTTCCGTTACACCCGGGGGGGCTATTTGCACTTGCACAAACGAAAGCAGTTCCTGTAACTACGCCCGTGGGGGCTAAGTTGTTTCCCATTCTGCTTACTATCCAACACCTTGGCAAGGCAGCTCGATCCTCAGAACTTGATGAACATTGTCTATACAGCACAGCCTTTTTAACATCCAGGGCGTGTCAAACCTCCACATCTGAGACAGACTGTTATTTGGACATTAACCCCTTGGGGGTCAATATCACCCTAGTGCATACTGTTTTGCATTTATGTCTATTGTGCTATTACCCTTGTAATATCTCAGTTTACTTTATCTGTATACTACCTACCGCCTGTAGAGGGCGTACTTGTGCATTATTCACTTTAATAAAGTGTGTTTTATTTTTACTTATTGGTCTGAGAGTCTTAAAAAACCGTAACAAAACCACAGGCTCCTTACACCTGTCGCATAGCATGAGCAGGGAAATGGCATAATGTTACACCATATCCTTTATTCCTTGTTTAATACATGGCGTTAAACAAGGAACAGAGGACAGAAACATTCGAAAATGAGTAGAATCGTAATTATATATTCTCCCATTGAGATTATGTCACACAGAACACCAGTAAGGTGGTCTATTGTGCCACAGTGGAAAATACTGGAGGTTGTGATGCTCACTGAAAACTCCAGTGAGTGGTCATCCAAGTTGGTATCAACCAATCATGTATGGATAAACCTTCCTCAGATGGACATCAGTCACAACCATACCACCAGCAATGGGGCATCCAGGGGAATGCTTGGGCATTGCCAAATGTAAATGGAAAAAAGGGAATATGGCAGTGTCACCACATTGAACTAACTTTAAGGGTTCAAAGGATACATAGACTCTGATGGCAGATAAGAACCATTCGGCCCATCTAGTCTGCCCATTTTCCTACTGGAAAAACCTCAGACCTTTTTTGGTCCTTGGTCTTGTCTCATGTTAAAGGACAGCTTTATGCCTATCCCATGCACCCTTAAATTCTGTCACTGTATTAACTTCTATCACTTCTGCTGGTAGGCTATTCCACTTACCTACTACCCTCTCAGTGAAGTAAAACTTTCTTACATTACATCTAAACCTGTGTCCCTCTAGTTTTAGACTATGGCCTCTTGTCCTAAGAGTTTTACTCCTTTGAAATGTAGTTCCCTCCTGCACTTTGTTGAATCCCTTCACATATTTGAATGTTTCTATCATATCCCCTCTCTCCTCCTAGCTATACATGTTCAGATCTTTTAGTCTATCCTGATATGTCTTTTCTTATTAACAGTCACCATTTTAATAGCCTTTCTCTGAATTTACTGAGGTCTCCAGTACTGTACACAATACTCTAGGTGAGGTCTACTCTAGGTGAGTTGACAAAAGATTGAACCATCCTTCTCTATGTCAGAATTATGGTGTGGGAAACTTTAGATAACACATATGTTGAGGACTACAATTCCCATAATCCCCAGGCAGCAACTGTAGTTCTCAGCATCTGCTGATCCTCAGGATATTCACCCACCCCTGGCTTAGGTACTAAGAAGAACTGGAACAATTTTAGATGAAACCAACTATGGGGGATAAATAAAAACAATCCCCAAATTCCCATTAAGTAAAATGGCGCTTTTAACCTCTTGAATGCTAGACAGGTCTCCAATGCATTGGAAAGCAATGCATTGAATATCTTTCATTCAAGGGGTAAAAAGCCCTATTTAAATTAATGAGAATCTGGGGGATTTTATTTCTTCCCTATGGTGCAGTAATGAGTTTTTGGCTCTGTACATATGGCCTCAAATCACAAGGAACATCTGATTATTGGGAAAGTCTTTTACCAGAAGCAATGCCATTGAGACCTCTATTTAAACTAATAGGAGTTTGACTTAGCCCCTACGGTGCACCTGGATTGCTCCAGAACTACTCCAGGTCTTAGTAAATCAGCATCACTGAAGTCTCACTCTGAGACCATTGCCTTTTCCTTCACTTACCGTAGTGAGGAATGATTGCCCAAGCCATGGCAGAGGCGTAGATGCCCCCAATCATCCAGAACATGGAGAGCCAGCTCAGGTGTTCTCCTCTCTTCTCCTGGGCCAGGAACTCAGAGAAATAGGAGAAGACAATTGGAATGGAGCCACCGATACTAGGAAAGAAATAAAGAAAATCCATGGTGAGAGAGACGGGAAACTTCAGTAGGTATCAGGAAGGAGGAGAGAGGTTCACTGGTCTTAGTGCCCATTCGACAAATGTGTTCCCATGGAAGCAGACTTACAGATGAAACTGAGGCTGTATTGTGAGCCTCAGGTGAATGAAGGAGGAGCCTAAAAAGACAACCCTAGGGTGCCCTCATTGGTCCTGTAAGAAGAGAATGAACTGAAGAGGGTCTATGGGGACTGCACACACAACTGACACAGTTTGTGGCTAAGTGTCAATACTTCCAGGCTGCATTCCATCCACCGGCATCAGTTTCCTGACCCTTGAAAGGTAGACTTGGGCTTTTTAACAGTGTAGCTTCTGGTGTTTAAGTAGGTCTGCTCCCATAAGAGCAGATTTAATAAGGCATGACAATTATCTTAATATATGTTTGATTGTAAGTGTTATAGAGCTTTTCCTACTTCACAAAACAAAGGTACTCCCTTTGCTGAGATTTTTCATTAAAAGGTTTTTACAACTCAAACTTATTTTGTCTTATTTTAAACTGTAATTTCCTGTTGTGGTCCCCAGGTGGTACTGGGGACCACAACAAAAAATTATCGTTTTGGGCACTAGTTGGCGCCATTGATAACATTCTGCTTAAAGTGGAACTTTCACCTTAATTCAATTTTGCATATTTGAAAACTGCATATATGTCATGTTAGCCAAAAGTCTAGGAAATGTATAGTTTAGGAGATATTCCCACTTATTTCTGGGCAAAGTGAAAGTGAACATTTCCTGGTACTGCACATAGCAGCATTAATATATGAAATGTCATTGAAACATTCATTAGCATACAACACATCACTGAAAATGCATAATTAGCATATGAAATGTCACTGATCAACTTAATTTGCATAGGAAAACATCACTGATGTCACATGGGTGCCACAATTAGCATATATTAGCACATGAAAGAAATATGAATATCTTCTGAATTGTACAGTTGCTGGTCTTTTGGCTAATATGACACATAGGCAGTTTTTAATGTAGTTTTCAAATATGCAAACTCGAATTAAGGTGAAAGTTGCACATCTGAGTTGAAGTAACATTTGAATGACAACATTCCCAGCAGTAAGAGTAGCCTTATTGCACCCAGCAGGCAAAACTCTTTCACACACTTTTTCATAAAAAGCTGACTGTTCCTTTAATGTGCAGCACATATCAGTATGAATTCTACTGTGGGAGATCATATTATGTCCACAAATTGAAAGTGAAGCAATTCCATAGCAGACCAACCGCACCAGAAGGGGCACATAAAAATTCCCATGTTCCCAGTTTAAACTAAGTGGTTACTTTGATGTATTCTCTATGGTGCAACTGGATTGCCACAGAGTTGCTTCACTTTTGTATTCATACATATGTCCCAAGAAAGGAGCTGAACCAACTTAATACATTATCAGGGAACCATGCAGCCTAATTTCACCATTACTAGTAGGGAGATTGGCACTATAACATGACCCACGCTGGCAGCAACAACCATGGATTTTATTATGGGATGCATGGTAAACAAATATCCACAAGTCTGTGCAACTATCTAACAACATGCTGGCACAAAGGTTCTTACCCCACCCCAGAAAGGAGTCTGCAGAACAGAAAGGTTCCATATCCCTGGACAAAGGAAGAAAAGAAGGCAAAAACACTGTTGACGGAGAGGGAGATGAGGAGACACTGCTTGCGTCCAAGGCGATCTGCCAATCCGCCCCATAGGAATGCACCCACCATCATCCCCAAGTACACGATTAGACCTGCAAGGAAAGAAATGGCACATTAAGATTCAATGGGACAAAAAAGCCTGAGTTTGTTTATGTTTAACACAAAAAAGGTGAAATTTACTCACCGATATTTGTTTTTCCTCTGTGTCCTTCCACGGCAATGTACTGTGGGTAATTGGCTCCGCCTCCCAGCTGGTAGGACCAAATCAAATAAATTTCTTGAGCTACCTCCCCTATGCAGTTATACATTTGTCCAAGCTGCAAGATACAAGAGGTTAGAGAGATAGCAATAACAATATGCATTTAATTCAGCAATTCAACAGCTCACTGGACAGTCAATGGAGCTGATGCAGATACCCGTGTATTGAAAAGGGTGGGGTGCCGTGGAAGGACACAGAGGAAAAACAAATATCGGTGAGTAAATTTCACCTTTTCCTCTGTGTCCAATCCACGGCAATGTACTGTGGGACTTCCCAAAGCAGTATACCAGATGATGGGTGGGATAATATTAGTTTAGACAGGAATGGCTGCTTCCAACACCTTCCTTCCGAACTTAGCGTCCTCTAATGTTTGAAGGACACGTCAGTAGAGTTGTAAGAAGGTAGAGACTGGTGATCTTGTGGCAGCTTGCATGATCCTATATGTGAAGCAGCTGCCTTGCTCCCCCGATGTCTTCATGGCACGAATAGTGCGGGCTGTAGGGCACTGCGGTGGCTCATGGTAAACTGAGACTTAAGTCTGTTTGATACAGTCCCTGGTTCACTAAGAACCAGAGGTTTCTGTAAGTAGTGAAAAACCAAAAAATCCTTTTAAATAGTCCACAGAAGCGGACAAAACAGTTGTCAGACTGCACCATAGCTAGGTTCTGTTGACTCTCATCTCAATAGAGTGAACAATATCCAATGTATGTAGTCCTTTCTTGATCTGTGAGTTGGACTGAAACAAAAGGAGGAACAATCACTGGTTGATGAAACTTGTGAAATGAAGAAGTCCTAAGTCAAAGACCACTCATTCACCTGAAACGCCAAAAGAGAGGTACAGACCTAAAGGGCTGCAGCTGACTCAGTCAACTGGCTGATATAGTGGCCCTGAGAAAGTGATCTGTAAGAGCGAGACAATTCCAGGAGACTGCATCTAATGACACCAGGTATGGAATAAGGATAACTGCCGTAGGATCAGATGAAGGTCCTAAGGCAGAAAGAAGTCAAGTAGGATTGGGTTGATCCTGGGTGTTGAAGTAATATATTGTCTGCCTGGATATACCTCTGCAAAAGAAGGGTCTCCAAGACTGGCGAAATAGAAGATTAGGAAGAGGTTTTAAATGCTGTGGAAAACCCTGCTTGAAGCAATCAAATTGTAGAGGTGGGAACAAATGATGATGAGCCAGATTCTCAGAAAGACACCACCTATAAAAGATAGACCAGGCTAGTAGATGATGGTCTTCTGCTCTGTAGGATGGTAAACTCAGACCGGATAAGGGAAGCCCTGAAGACTGAAAGATTGCCACTCAGCTTCCAGGCTTGATCCGGAAGAATACTAGATCTGATTGAAATAAATATACAAAGATTAGCAACCCCAGAATGTATAATAGGGGAATCAGAGGTCTGATTGACATCTGTAGTATGGTGGCAATCAAAGCTTCCGAGGCCTGTCTGGGAAGATGAGAAAGACAGACTTCTACCGGTCTCATCTATTGTCTGTACTACCTAATACAGCAGGGCAGAGGAGGAATCTGTTATACCAGATGAAAGTTCCACTGTACCCTAAGACCATCCTGGCTAAGACCTGGGGTTCGAGCCATCTGAAAGATAGGTTAGGCATCTTCTGCTTATAGTGTGGCCCTCAGATACACTGATGGGTCCGTTAACGTGGCTGCCACAGAGTTGAATATTCTTTAGATCAGGCCCCACTTTCCTAGAACTACTAACCTGTGGTTTGGGATCCTGCCTGGACAAGCAGATGATCTGCTAGGAATGCTGCTATAAGTCTCCACAGATTCTGTCTGACCCATAATGATCTGAAAGCTAACTCGTTCAAGTGCGGTGCTTAATTTTCTACTTGGTTGAGCAGATACTGAACCGTCGACATATAGTCTGACCCGAGTAGAGAGGTGCACTAACACCGAAACTAAAGTACCTGAGGGACTTACATATTCTCAGTAGTTTAGACAATAAAGTGACTGCTAAACTACCATGTTGTCCATTTCCCTTGGACTGCATTATGGTTCCAAATTCGTTTCAGACCGAAAACGTAGGTGTGTGTATATATACATAGAATCCACCAGGCATCAGAGAGAGACTGCCTGGTAAGGTGTCTGGGTGAGTACATCAAAGTAACATCTTTCAGGACAACAGGAACAGGGGAATCTACTGTAACCGAACGGAAGGATTCTTCTTGTAGTGGCAGAGGTTCGAACTCAGGCTCATGTCATGATCGGATACGTAGAGGGGTCCCAAGACATAAGAAGCCGTTGCCCTGAGGAGTTGTATCGTGGAGGGAGGTGTCACCCCTTGAGTATACAATATTGCCATAATGTGCCCTGGGTATGAATGGTATTGAACCAGATGCCCAGAAAACTAGGTCTTGAGAGGGAGACAGGGAGCTTGTTCTCAGTTGTCAATTCAGCCCCATCTGGACAAGAATCCAGGTAAGTGACTGCGCTGTTTATTGAGCTGCTGCCAGATGATCCTAGATCAGAATGTCATCCAGATATGGAATTTCATTGCTCTCATGCCTTGTCTCAATACTGTTGTCTTATAAACATTGCACCAGATTTCTGGGGTCTTCATCTTTCTTCATTTGTTTTGTCCCCCTAAGGACCATTCAAATATGATGTCATAGAACTGTGTGTCCCGTAGGTTTAGCCCTGTGGAAGATGCTCTTAGCTATCATAGTTTCAAGATATACAGATGCCTCAGTCTTATCTTGAAGTGGTGCAGTTGCCATAGAGTTGAATTTGTTTTTTTGGCAACGAGGATGAGAAACAGGCCCCCGGGCTTCTGTTGTGGAGGGACCTGCTCCCTCACTGGTATAGCAGATTTTACCCAGATTGAGGTATAGGGACTTTACTGACTTCCCTGGCATACTCCTTCTGACCTGATGCCTACCGCAGGTAGAGAAGGGGAAAAGCTGGCTTCATGGTAGGAACTGTTGCCTCTTCTGAAAATCTTCTAGATTTAAGCGCCCTAGGGCTGAGGAGAATTCTGCTTATACTGCCCTTATCAGTATAATTACCTCTTATTGCATATGAAGTTGCCTATACAAACGATCTCTGTGCCTTTATTCCACATCTCTATCTAACCATAGGTTTCAACAGTCCACAATGGCTTACAGGGGCCATATGTCTTTTCTGGATTGTAGACTGACACAAACAGCAGTGGAGTAAGGCTCATGCCTGAGATACTCTTCCCCTTAGGGAAACCAAGAACAAATATTGTGAAGAGCCTCCATGAAGAATGAACAAGTGAAAGAGTCTAGGCCTAGGCTTAGTGGCTCTTCATTTTTCACTCCCCTGTCATGCAGAGTGTAGATTCTCCTATTTATCTATGTCTGGTTCTGCCCTCCGACAGTCCAGCCCCATATACAATTTATCGTATGTGGGTCTCGTGCAACTGATCTTTTGATATCCCAAAGGGCTGTCTTTGAACCGACCAGATGCAAGGATTGCCCTATTTGAGTCTGTATGCCAACAATTTGATCAAGAGATCCCTGAAGTCTGGTGTTATAAGTAAAAAAGAACACCCCTCTGCTTCTAGAAGAAGGATCTTCTTTCCCTGTACTGATCAACAGGGTCCCTTAAGCAGCAACTGATAAAGGATGTGACCAGAAAGCCTTGTATAAAAATGTGATGGAATTTCTGATACAGTCAAAGTATCTGGGCTCAGGAGATTGAAGGCTCAATGTCCTTTCCCAAAACATTTACCACATACTCAAGGTACCTGATTCATGGCTGTAGCTGTGTTCTGGTCCAGCCCCAAGTGGGAACCGTTTGAAAGGACCCAGTCAGCCTAATACTTTGTGGGATCTAGAAGAATAGTCCCTCTCCCCAGGAGTATTGTTGTTCATCACGACATCAGAGCTATAGCTACATATACATCAGATATATGCCCATTAGAAGAGCACTCCTCTGTTCAGGAAGCCCTCTGTAGAAACATTCTAGAGACTGAGCATTGCTTTACTCCATTTAAATCAGGTTATTATGCCCTGTTGGGACTAAGTGATGGGATGTGAGGATTAGCTTCCGACAGACCCCAAAAAATACCTTGTGCATTAGAAGGAGCTTCCTTTAATAAAGTCATATTATCAGCATAAGACTTCCATCTAGGAGAGAAAAACCCCTGAAGAGGAGCAGAGATTTTTTGCCACTTGCTGCCTTAAAACATTGTGGGTAAGGCAATTTGTACATAGTTTTAGCAGGGTACGACAGAGTAGTTTTGTGTCCAGAACCTGCACAGGATAGCATAATAGCTAACATGTCTTTACATAGAAGGATTTAAGCTGTCCCCTGTAGATTGCTTGCTAAAGATATGTTTATAAACAAAAAACAGGAATTCTGGCAATATTCAAGGATAATCGATGGTTAGAATTGTAGCCCTATATCAAACAGAAGACAGCAATTAAATATTCTTCGAATAAAATCTACTTACATTACCAAGGACGCCATCCAAATGACTCCTGAGTGTCCGGAAAGGCCTGCCGCATGCTACGTCCGGTTTGCGTTCCACTGGTGGAACGCATAGCGCGGCACTTCCGGTTTTCAAGGGCCTAGGGAAAGCGTCCACGCTTCCTAGTAGCCGACTGACATGGATGGCGCCAGGGGAGACCGGGCCTAGCGCTGAGCGGATGGCCAGGATCCCAACAACCCACAGAAGCACAGAAGCTTGGTAGAATTATCAGATCCAGCAAACATGAGGTGCCAGGTATGGATCTGGAACTGAATGTGTACTGCGGTTAGGCAAGTCACATAGGAAAAATAACAAACAATTTAAACTTTTCTTCTTAAGTAGGGAGAGAGAGAGGCAAAGCCTCCGTCCTCCAGCATGGTAGGACCAAAATAACTGCATAGGGGAGGTAGCTCAAGAAATTAATTTGATTTGGTCCTACCAGCTGGGAGGCGGAGCCAATTACCCACAGTACATTGCCGTGGATTGGACACAGAGGAAATAGGTGATTTAGAGACCTCTTAAGTCATTATAAAAAGTGTTAGTTCCACTTTAAAAGCGACACACACAACCAGACCAGATCAAATCAAATCCCCCTACATCCAGGAGTGATTTTTTAAAAAGAAAAATGATAGGTCACCTCTTTCTGTGATGGTTGTGGCATGTAACACTGTATTGTTCTGCTGCTTTCATTTAAAGGGATAGTAATGTTTCAATATAAAAGCAGCTCCAATTAATTTTCATAGTATTTGGGCCATGGAGAGAGTTATTTCAATACTGTCAGAGCTGTAGTTCAAGAGTAATTGAATGATAAAGTATCCCCCTCCTGCCCCTTTTACCTAGTGTAACACTGCTCACCTCAGATGTGGAGTCTGGTCTTAAGACCAGACAGCTCACAGCAAGGGACAATCATCTTACTGTGAGAACAATGAAAATCCTGCCCCCCTTTACAGGTTTTTCCCTTATGCTAATTGAAGATTGTCGCTCTCTGCGATCCATCCGGACAGTCTTGCTGCTCTGAGGTGAGCAGTGTTACATCAGTAAAAGGGGCAGGAGGGGGATACTTTATCATTCAATTACTCTTGTACTACAACTCTGACAGTATTGAAATAACACTCTCCATGGCCCAAATACTATGAAGATTAATTGGAGTGGCTTTTATTTTGAAAGATTACTATCCCTTTAATTCTAGGTAAAAAAGGCACTAGGATACTAACCTGCCTGAAAATCAGCCATGCCTACATCAGATCCCCTCAACTGATTTATGGTGGACAGTTTGTCTACCAGGTTACAGAACCATTTGTTGGCTATTATTTAACCTCCCTGGACACGAGTGAGACCTCTAACACATTGAAAAGCAAATACACTGGAGGCTTTTCTAGAATCCAAGGGGTTAACAGCTTTTGTGTGTTTTGTATTGTATTGAATAAGAGTATTTTCTTTGCTAGAGAACAGTGCATGCGTTTGGGGGTGGAGTAATGTAAGGACTGTGGGTGTGTCAATGGGTGGGGCAAAGTGTACCTAGGATATAAATTCAGCCCCGATTGTTAAATTGTGAAAGGAATGAATACTGCAATGCACCGTGAGGCAAGCAGTCTTAATACGTTTGTGCATTCCTGTCTCAGGAAGCTCCAAATGAAGATAGAAAAGGCAGAACTCTCACCTCATCACTGCAGGGGAGCATAGACGTGTGTGCCATAACTATATCTTTATTCCCAGCTCACGAAGTGCTCCCGCTCAGATTCCCCCATAAGAGCTGGCCTTTGCTACCCTATATTATCACATTATTATCAACAGCGTTTGATCCTTGCTCTGCACCTCACAGCGGTTCAGTCTCTGCTCAGGAAAACACGATTCAGGATGGAAGTAATCGTGATTGTGCTGTTTGGTAGCAATTGCCTGGAAATAACTTGACACTGTACTGTACAAATGAACCTCTTCTGTGCTTGGAAGTTCCTTAGCACCCAAGTGCCTTTCATATGGGCAACACCAATTCAGTGATTATCTAGCCCATGCAGAAGAGGAAACTGTTGTAATATGGTGCCTTTCACACGGGTGACTATCCAGCGGCATAACAATGGGGGTCGCACCTGCGACCGGGCCCATCGTTGCAGGGGCCCGGCCTCTCCCTGCGACTCCCCCCCCCCCCCGCCAGGCGCCACGGACCTCTAGCAGCTGAGCTCTCCCTCGTCGGCACTCTAGCACTGCAGAGAGCTGGGAGATGATCATCTCCCAGTGCTCTGCATTACTGGAGAGAGGACTGCGCGGGAGCTCCAGCTCTTAATTAGAGGTCTGTGCCGAAGGAGGCACAGACCTCTCCTGCCATGCCACTGGACCACCAGTGAGGTATGAGATGGACACTGGGGGCAATGTGGAGAGGTGGAAAGTGGGGACAATGTGGAGTGTTGGGGGCAACGTGGAGAGTTGGACATTGGGCACAATGTGGAGAGTTGGGGGCAATGTGTAGTGGTGGACATTGGGCACAATGTGGAGAGTTGGGGGCAATGTGGAGAGGTGGACATTGGGCACAATGTGGATAGTTGGGGGCAATGTGGAAAGGTGGACATTGGGGGCAATGTGGTCGGGGGGTTCCCAAGGCAAGTTTTGCACCAGGGCCCGGTGACTTCTAGTTATGCCTACGACTTTTACCTCTGTTGAACACACTGAAGTCCAGCATGCTGCAACTTTACTGCGCTCACACAAAAACACAGTAATAACGCAGCTGGGAAGATCTGAACACAGGCCTGTTGGACCACCAGCAGACCTTACACACAAGTTATGTTGGAGGTTCTCACCAACAACTTCTGTGCTGCACTCCAAATCCTTGGACACCATTAATGATAGGACCAGTGTTAAAAACAAGTCTTGTGTTGGAGGTTGCCAATACAATTCAACTGGTGTCACATGGATCAGCCATCAACCAAGCCCCCCATCCAAGACCAGTGGGAATTCCAGAAAGAAACCCATTCTGACAATATCTATCACTCTGGCAACAGAGGAGTGCGAGTGTACGTGAGCATGAGTGAGGACGTTTGCATGGGTACATGTGCCCAGGAAAGTCTGGAACTCACACCCAGTACAGGATGACAAGTCATAGAAACAAAATTTGGGAGGGTTTCAACCACTAAAACACCTTTCTATTCCTGCAGAAATTCTCACTGGAACAAAAAGTAACTATTCACATATTTCCCATTAAAATTATATGAGGTCTTGTGCTGTTTATTGACGGTGGTCGGGGAAGCAATTAACTTGTCACTCTTCACTTCCTGCTGTGCCTTCCATGGTACAGTAGAGTGTCCTGAGTAGAGAATATAGAGGCTGTTGCATGACTACATAGGAAACATTTCAGTCCAGTAATAATTAGGGTGACCACATTTCCATTCTGCCATTCTGGGACATGTGGTTACCCTAGTCCCGCGGCTGAGGCTCCCGCCAGTCATGGCGGGAGCCTCATCCGCACTTGCAGCGCCAGCATACCTGCTCCATCCCAGCTGTCTCGCATGCACCAGTCCAGCCAGCCAATGAAATGTATCTGCTATATGGTCTTCATTGGCTGGCTCAGCCAGCCAATGAGGACCATGTAGCAAATACATTTCATTGGCTGGATGGACTGGTGCTTGTTGCTCCATTCCGGGACTCTTTGTTGTCCTGGTGGGGGGTGCCTGGGACACAGACCCCTAATAAGGGACGTGTGGTCACCCTAGTAATAATCACCACAGCCATGCAGCATGTATTTTTCAAATATGCCCCTTTTTTTAGAAGGATGATCTGACAATCCTAAATACATCACTACATGCAGCCAACAAGGCAATACACCATTATCCATAACCAGCAAGGCAGTACAATCATTATACAGACACCCACAGATACTATACTTAACCCTTTGAGTGCAAGGCAATGCAATGCATTCCATACCCCACCTGGCACTCAAAGGGTTAACATATATAAATAGGTGGCTCCCCTATGGATGTTTGGATTGCGGATCCTGCCTTAGTTAACATCTGCTTCTGCATTTCAGTTTTTAAATGAATTTGGCACCCAAGATTACTAATAAATGATACATTTTATTCACATCAGCTGGAAAGTAAAAAGATGCAAATATTATTTAACATCAATATTTGCTTCAAAACAGAAAACCGCTGGAGGGTTTCAACATGAATATGTAATCAGGATGTTAAATTAGAGTGAAACTTGGAAGGTAATTTGTTGAGTAAATGTTTGTAAGAACTGGAAAATGGTTTGCACTATTAACTCATTCCCTGCCACTGAAACACTTGCAAGGCACTGCTTTGTCAATCCATGGCTTGGTTTCAGGAAGAGGGGAAGAGAGGCTTTAGGACCCAGAAGCTGAGCACGATGTTCTGAGTCAGCGGCAGGCATAACTGAAGCGTGAAATGTATTCAGATTGACTCTCTGCAATGTGAACTCTTAGCCCTGCTGTGTGTTCAGAAAAATAGAAAAAAATACAGCAGAGGATTCAAAGAGACAGAAAATGGCTGTCTCTAATAGAGAGCATAGGGGGTTAATGACTAGCAACCTTTGTGCCAACTGAACTAGCAATTGGGTCTGTGTATAATTAATCCTTCTTCAGAATTTTCATAAAATGAATAAATTAAAGGGAATGCATTGAATCATAAGAAAAATACATATACTGAAGGGCATTGCCTGCTGAGTAAAACAAGTGAACTGCCACTGCTGAGAGATGCTTTATTCAAAAGATATTAAAGCTCAGACTTACATCTTCTTTGAGGAGGGGTGGAGTGCTTACATGGCCTGCCATTTTGGGTGGCACTGTTGCTGCAGCAGTCTATGAAATATAATTGTTCACTAACAATAGCCTATCATAGGTTGTTGTAAGAACAGCGCCACCCTAAAATGGCAGGCCATGGAAGTACTGAACCCTCACAGTGCAAATTGGTGCTGCAATGAGTATATTTGTGTGTGTGTGTATATGTGTACGAGTCATTGTGTGTATGAAAATATGTATGAATGTGTGTGTTTGTGTAGGTATTTTTGTGTGAGTGTGAATGAGGGGAGCCGTGTGTGTGTGTATGTGAACTAAAGGCAAACCAAAACAGATTTGTGATGTATATAAACAGATAAAACCTGATCAGTTCCAACCAGAAAGGTGGAAATCATTTGGGAATGAGGAATAATTGTGAAAATCCTTTCATGACGGACACTCCCACTGAATGGAGGACTTGGAAAAGCGACAGGTCATTTTTAACTACATTTCTTCACTTTATCAAATGTCCACATGGTATAAAGTCCACGGCATCAAAATGTGTTTTTTCCACAGCTGGTTATTGCCTTTTTCTAAATGCAGGTGATAATCCCGATTCTCAGTTAAAGAGCTAATTATCGTGAATGGGGTGATTCATGATGATCCTAAGAAGGTGATGATCTACATATGTAAGTATGTGGGTGGATGTTAATTATGAGAGTGATGAGTGTGAGGAATCCATTATCAGTTGATTGGGAGAGGTTTTATACAGAAGTATCTGTGTGTGTGTGTATATCAGTGCTTCTCAACTCCTGCCCTCAGGACCCACTAACAGGCCAGGACTTAGGGATTTCTCTGCTAGAGCACAGGGGTGGTGATCAGAGGTTCATTCAAATTGATTAACTCACCTGTGCTCTAACAAGGAAATCATCATATCCTGGCCTGTTAGTGGCCACTGAGGACATGGGTTGAGAACCTTTGGTCTATATTATATATGCGTGTGTGTAATTTACACAATAAAAGGTATTTGGGGAGGGGGGTTGATAACAAAAGCAAGGACTTAGTCATAAAAAAATTGATTATCCCTCCTAATAATGACCCCCCAACAAAACCTACTACCGCCATACAATCCCAATGACCCCGTGAATTTTGTCCATATGTTTTTGTTGAAGAGATAACATCTTCAGTCAGTCCCAGGATCATAGAGACCGACATGACAGTTGCCGAAGCAGGCTGACGGCATGAGCCTACTTAGCTTTTTAAGGACTAAAGGGGTGTGCAATGCATTGCTTCACGATGCACTGTCCTCCCCTCTGTTACGTTAAAGTGATAGTAGTGTTTCACAATAAAAGCAGCTCCAATTAATCTTCATAGTATTTGGGCCATGGAGAGTGTTATTTCAATTCTGTCACAGTTGTAGTTCAAGAGTAATTGAATGATAAAGTATCCCCCTCCTGCCCCTTTTACTGATTTCATACTGTACATAGAAATATGTACTACTCAATATAAAGATACTTATCAGTGTATATAATTTCCAAGCTTCGAAAAAGAGGGGCTGCATAGAAAAAGCAAGGCTGGAGAGCCGAGTTAGGAGCTGCTGGTTATCCCGACGCGTATCGCCATGTTGGCTTCGTCAGACCCTCTTTTCCGAAGCCTGGAAATTATATACACTGATAAGTATCTTTGTTCACGATGTTTCTCTTGTTTTGATTTTTTGTCTAACAGACTAATCATGTTTATTCACATTATCTATGCCACTGATACTTTGCATTTAGCACTATAAGCACTTTATTTGAGAGCCTTTGATTTCCACTGCTCCTGATTAGACTTGTCATATTGTATCTGGGATATTAGACCTGGAATTATATATTCTGTAGGCTGCTGGGACATGGCATGTACTTTGGATTGCCTTGTATGTGCCGCTGGAGTTTTTAACTGTGTTTAATGTCAATATGTTTCCTTTTTGTACCCAATAAACATTCATATTTTTTCATTATATATATATATATTTTGGTTGTTTTATTAGAGTGCCTTCCATAAAAAAGAGCTACTTTTTGATGGAAAACAGGGGAGGGATACTTTCTCTATTTCCCCCTCCAGGTTCCCACCGGTTTATTTTTCATCTCCTTTTACTGATGTAACACTACTCACCTCAGAGCAGCAAGACTGTTCGGATGGATCGCAGAGAGGGACAATCTTCAGTGATCATAAGGAAAAACCTGAAAAACCTGTCAAGTGGGGCAGGGATTTCCTTATTTTCACAGTAAGAAGACTGTCCCTTGCTGTGATCTGTACAGTCAAGAGACCAGATTCCACATCTGAGGGGAGGTGGCTTACACTAGGTAAAAGGGGAGGGAGGGGGATACTTTATCATTCAATTACTCTTGAACTACAACTCTGACAGTATTGAAATAACACTCTCCATGGCCCAAATACTATGAAGATTAATCAGAGCTGCTTTGTTTGTGAAACAATACTTTGCATATTATCATGTGCAGTGAACAGAGGTGTTTGAGGTTCTGTGGTTTTACTAGCAATTGTCTTTTCCGCCTCCTTGGACAAGACATTCAGCACTGATTGGTGATGTTATCCCTTGAGCAAAGGCACAAGGACAAAATTCATAGCAGCCATTACAGTTTTTCTGCTCTTAGTAATGTAAGTAGGTGGTTATGATTAGGGAGCGTTAGCGTTTCTTTTAGGCATCCAGAAATGACAGTCACGCTTCAGTCTCTCATGTCTCTGCTAGAAGCAGGTTGCAGCTGAAACACAAACCAATTCAAACCACACGAAGCTTTGGAAACAAGCTCATCACCAGGCCAGCATTCTAATTACTAGACTTATTAATATCTGTGCAGGTAGCCAGCATCCTGACCACTTGCTGTCTGCTCATTGGACTAAATCTAGTAGATATTTATTTTGCTCGGTTCACTACACACTTGGCACAAGAAGAAGCCCTTCTTCCCTTCTGCCTTTTTGTGTTCTGACAAAGAAGGCAGATGATTTTTGCTACGATGGGGAAGGTCAGGAATGGTGGCAAAGCATTTATGGTTATAAGCACAAAGACCAATGGAGTCATTCTCAGTTAATCTGAGTGCCCCATAGGGGCCAAATACCAATGCCTCCTGATTTAGATTAGGCTTTTAAAGGAACACTAACACCTCCTAATAATACCTCCCGCAGCCCAGTGGCTGCTATGAATCAGTTCTTAGCAGTGTCAGTGAGTGGGGGAGGTAATGTAGGGATAAGACCAGATGTCAGTGATATGGGTGGTGAGCAATTCATCGCTGAGCAGTGTCAGTGTGTGGGGAGATATTGTAGGGAAAGGCAGGAAGTCAGTATTAGGGGAGGTGGGCAATGTTTTGCTGAGTATTATTGCAGTGAGTGGGGGGGGGGTTATGTAAGGAGAAGACAGGACATTAGTGCTGTGGGAGGTGGGAAATGCATTGCTGAGCAGTGTCAGTGTGTGTGTGTATGTGGGGGGGGGGGGTAATGTAGGGATTATGCAGTAATTCAGTACTGAAGAAGGTACAATTGCATTGCTGAGCAGTGTCAGTGAGTGGGACGGTAATGTAGGGATAAGATAGGAAGTCAGTGCTGGGAGAGGTGGGCAGTGCATTGCTGAGCAGTGTCAGTGAGTGTGTGTGTGTGTGTGTGTGTGTGTGTGTGTGGTGGGGTTAATATAGGACTAACACAGGATGTCAGTACTAGGGAGGTAGGCACTGCATTACTGTGCAATGCCAGTGAGTGGAGAGGTAATGTAGGGATAAGACAGGAAGTCAGTGCTAGGGAAGATGGGAAGTGCATTGCTGAGCAGTGTCAGTGAGTGGAGAGGTAATGTAGGGATAAGACAGGAAGTCAGTGCTAGGGAAGATGGGCAGTGCATTACAGAGCAGTGTCAGTGGGTGAGGAGGTAATATAGGGATAAGACAGGAAGTCAGTGCTAGGGAAGATGGGAAGTGCATTGCTGAGCAGTGTCAGTGAGTGGGGGTGGTAATGTAGGGATAAGACAGGAAGTCAGTGCTAGGGAAGATGGGCAGTGCATTACTGAGCAGTGTCAGTGAGTGGGGAGGTAATGTAGGGATAAGACAGGAAGTCAGTGCTAGGGGAGGTGGTAATGTATTACTGAGCAGTGTCTGTGAGTGGGGAGGTAATGGAGGGTTAAGACAGGAAGGCAGTGCTAGGGGAGATGGGCAGTACATTGCTGAGCAGTGTCTGTGAGTGGGGAGGTAATGTAGGGAAAAGACAGGAAGTCAGTGCTAGGGGAGATGGGCATTGCATTGCTGAACAGTGCCAGTGAGTGTGTGTGTGGGGGTAATGTAGGACTAACACAGGAAGTCAGTACTAGGGAGGTAGGCACTGCATTACTGAGCAATGTAAGTGAGTGGAGAGGGATAAGACAGGAAGTCAGTGCTAGGGTAGTTGGGCAATGCATCGCTGAGCAGTGTCAGTGATTGGAGAGGTAATGTAGGGATAAGACAGGAAGTCAGTGCTAGGGGAGTTGGGCAATGCATCGCTGAGCAGTGTCAGTGATTGGGGGAGGTAATGTAAGGTTAAGACAGGAAGTCAATGCTAGGGGAGATGGGCAGTGCATTGCTGAGCAGTGTCTGTGAGTAGGGAAGGTAATATAGGAATAAGACAGGAAGTCAGTGCTAGGGGAGGTGGGTAATGCATTGCTGAGCAGTGTCAGTGAGTGGGGAGGTAATATAGGGATAATACAAGAAGTCAGTATTAGGGGAGGTTGGCAATGTTTTGCTGAATATTGTCATTGATGGGGAGGTTATGTAAGTAGAAGACAAGATGTCAGTGCTATGGGAGGTGTGAAATGCATTGCTGAGCAGTGACGGTGGTGGTTGTGGGGGTAATGTAGGAATTCTGCAGAAATTCAGTACTACAGAAGGTGGTAATGCATTGCTGAGCAGTGTCAGTGAGTGGAGAGGTAATATAGGCATAAGACAGAAAGTCAGAGATGGGGAAGGAGGGTAGTGCATTGCTGAGCAGTGTCAATGAGAATGGTGGGGTGTAATGTAGGACTAAAACAGGAAGTCAGTACTAGGGAGGTAGGCAACGTATTACTGAGCAGTGCGTGTGAGTGGGAGAGGTAATTTAAGGATAAGACAGCAAGTTAGGGCTAGGGGAGGTGGGTAATGCATTGCTGAGCAGTGTCAGTGAGTGGGGAGGTAATGCAGGTATAAGACAGGAAGTCAGTGCTAGGGGAAGTGTGCAATGCATTGCTGAGCAACGTCTGTGAGTGGGGGAGGTAATATAGGGATAATACAGGAAGTCAGTATTAGGGGAGGTGGGCAACATTTTACTGAGTACAGTGAGAGGGGGAGGTCATATAAGGAGAAGACAGGACGTTTGCTATTGGAGGTGGGAAGATAGCAACGCACTGCTGATCAGTGTCAGGGATTAGAAGAGGTAGTGTAGGGATAAGACAGGAAGTCAGTGGATTTCTGAGCAGTGAGTGTGTGGGGGGCAATGTAGGAATAAAACAGGAATTGCCTGAATGGCATGCCTTAATTATCATAATCTATATATCTAAATAGTAAAACCTGTTTTATAAATATAATATGGCCTATGGGGCAGATGTCGTAGTCCAGAACTGCTTCAGCTCTTATTAGTGCACTAGCCTCAGATCTAAATGAACTGCACTGTAGGCACGTATATAAATTCCTCAAATTCCCATTGCTTTTAATGTTTTTTTTAACCCTTTGAGTTCCAGAGGGGTACACAACACATTGCTTTTGCAATGCGTTGTGTACCTCTCTGGCACTCAAACGGTTAACCTCTAAAATGCATTGGAGATATCTCAAGCATTTAAGAGGCGAAAAGCCCCATTTAAATCAATGAAAACTTTGGCCATTTTTATTCCTCCCCTGTTGTGCTATTGGTTTATCCCAGAATTGTGTCACTTTCCTTTTGTGTTTTAAGGTCATTGAGGAATGCAGAAATACAATTCCCGTAAAACCAGACACTGAAATCGATGTTGTAGAGCGGTGTCTGTATACACACGTACTAGGCTACTTAGGCAGGAATTCCTTCCCTTATTCCACTTGAGCCAAGGAGAGTAATCGATTGCTGGTTTGGGGAGTTCTTGTCTTCTACAGTGCGTTTAACTCCATACACAGAGGAAACGGTATAACTTTACACCATGGGGAGCAATAAAGTGCTAACGCTAGCAGAGTGTGCACTCCAGTAAGCAGCACAGTGATCTAGTTCATGCCCTGGTGAGTACTGACTCCAGTGAGCCTGTTCTGCCGGATCTGTAAATTCCCTCCATTGTCTGTTTAGAAGACGGCACACTCTGGTGGAACGCCTTGATTATACAAAAGCAATGGAAAGAAGAGGGTGTAGCAATGGTGCATTGGATGCTGTTGACCTAGTTTTGATAGAGCAATGAGCAGTCAGTTAATCTTCCCACTTGCACTGCTTCACATCCTTTCGCTCTGCAGTAGTTTATCTCATTTGCTAGTCACTTGGATTTATGTGGGCGTGCGGATGGATTTGTTCTTGCCCAGAGCTGGCAGTAACTTTGGACACGCTATCAGCTAAGACGCCTTTTGAACACCCAAGCTAGGAAGAGGGTTTAAAATAAACTGCAGTGTCTTTTGCTGGAAAGATGTTCATTCTGCTATGTCTGCTCATACAGTATCATCCATCATTTATATAAAATAAATGTATTTGGGTTGGGAAGGGAGTCTCCCATAGACTATTCTTCATTTTGCTTCTAAGCATATACTAAAAACATCTTTTCTTTCACAGTATATTGTGGAGCAGCGGTGTCAACTGTCAGGTGTCCAGCTGTAGATTAATGCAGCTTCCCACAATCACCTTTAACTGAGGACACAAAGGAAATTTGCATATTTCAGTGTTGCCCTGAAATCAATGTATTTTGATTATGCACTTTTCACAATGATGGGCCACTTGGCGAATATTATAGGGGCTGGGCAGACACAAGTGTGCAGTCTCTCACTCTCAGGGGTTCAGGTCAATTCTACAGATTAAGAGCTCAATGGTTCACTTTACCTGCTGATTGCAAACACACTGGCCCAGTCTATGTCTAGTTGACTGCTGTGATGCTAAATTAAAAATGGTATGTTTACTGAATTTCACAGACTCCTAGGTAGTAAAAAGCTTATATACAGGGGCAGGGCTTAAAATATGAAGTCCTTTGCTACTAGCCAGACCTGAAAAGTTACTCTCTACTGCAAGACATAACATACACACCAGGGCTGAATTTCTACTCGCCAGGGCTAAATTTTCACTCGCCATCTGGCGAGTGGAAATTTTGAGCCCTGTACAGGGGTATAAACACATTATATATACACCACTAGTGGCTACATGCAACCCCATACCTCCCAACATTTCAAAAGACCAAAGAGGGACACTTGTATTTTAGGTGGTGTATCTAGTGGAGTGGCTGATCGGCGGGGCATTACTGAGAGTTTCTAGGTTATTTTGTAACCTATTGGCATCTGTTTGTGTAACTGAATAAATTATCTAGAACAAGACCAAATATTTGATTTTCACAGACTAATTTCTAAACATGTATACTGAAGTTTACCTAAACAATAATATGACTTTTATTGCTGTGAAGCAAAACTAATACACTTATATTCACACCACACAGTGTGATCTCCTAAAAAAGAGAGACATCATGGTGGGTCTCAGGGACTGTCCCTGAGACTGTCCCTGAGACGATTGCCAGGAGAAAGGCCATTTTCCACATTAACATGCATAGAGGAATGGTAGCCAAAGACTCAAAGGGAGGGTGCTGAAGACCACCCAAAACCAAGTTAAGATCCCACGGAGGAGCAGGATTCTTAAAGACAGAACGAGTATGAGCAACGCCCTGAAAGAAAACCTTGACATCAGGAAGAATGGCAATGAGCCTCTGAAGGCTCCAAGGACACGATTGAAGAGCTGTAGTCAAGCCAAACGGAAGAGCTGAAAACTAAAATGCCCTTGGTCGCTGGCAAATCTGAGATACTGCCGGCTCTCTGGATGAATGGCAATGTGTAGATATGCGTCCTGAAGATCCAGAGAGGCAAGGCATTCCCCCAGGGACACAGCAGCAATCACCGTCCTTAGGGACTCCTGGTGATAATGAGTCCTGATCACGAAGGAATTGAGATCCTTCAAATCCAAAATGGTACAACAACTGCCATCTTTCTTGGAGACCACAAAGAAGTTTGAGTAAAAACCCATACCTCTGTCCTGAACTGGAACTGGCTCTAGAACATCCTTGTCCAGAAGGGTCTGGATAGCACCACTGAACAGACGGCGTTTCTCTGCTCCCTGGGGCATATGAGAAGGAAAAAAGTGAAAAGGAGGAAGAGAGAAGAAAGGGATAATGTATCCTTCCGCCACCGCTTGTAAAACCCATGGGTCCACCACTGAATCCTCCCAGACACTGTGGTAGTGACGCAGACGGCCATGCACAGCAGAGTGGGGACCTGGGTTTGGTGAGTCATGCAGAAGGAGGCTTGGAAGCCATAGGCTTGGAGGAGACCTTGGGCTTCTCTTGCTGTTTGGGCTTGGAGGAGGCACGCGGAGCTGAGGGAACCGCCTGGTTCTCTGGACGTGTCTCAGTCTGAAAGGGATGAAAAAACTATTACGCTTGAGAGGTATTTTCTTCCTGGGGACCAAAGGCAGAAGTGTACTTTTACCCCCTGTGGCCTCACTAATCAGATCCTTAAGATCTGGCCCAAACAAAGACGTGCTTTGAAAAGGCAAGCAGAGCAAGGCTTTCTTAGAAGCGGTGTCAGCAGACCAGATCTTGAGCCAAAGAGCTCGTCTGGCAACCACAGGCTTGGTGGAAACCCTAGCCACCAAACGGATGGCATCAAATAAGGCAGCAGAAACATAGTGCTGGGCCTCAGAAATGCTGGCAAGAAGGCACAACATATCCGAAGTAGGAGCACCCTGACGCACAGCCAGAGTGAGTTGTTCAGTCCAGACCGCAATAGCCCGGTTAACCCATGCCGGAGCGAACGCTGGACACATGGGGGTACCAGCAGTGGCAAAAATGGACTTGAGGGAGATCTCAGTTTTCTTGTCAGTCCAGTCTTTCAGAGCGGAGGCGTCAGAAACTGGCAAGGCAGTAGAGTTAGATAGCCTGGAAATAGGAGCATCCACTTTGTGGGGATGAACCCATTGAGCAAGCACCGCCTCAGATAAGGGATAAAGCTTGGCAAATTTCTTGTAAACAGAAGGTTTCCTTTCCGGGGATTTCCACTCATCAGACACAAGGCGGTCAAGAGAGGGGTTAGGTGGAAAACAAGTAAGGGGCTTCTGGGTTGAGTAGGAGGACATTCAAGATCCACATAATGCAAGTGTGTCTTGAAGGCCCATCTGAATAACCCAGACGCTCATTGAATGTCAGGTTGAGGAGGATGAGGAGAAGGCAAAGGAAGGCAGTGATCACCTTCCTGGTCTGTGCCATGGTCGCCTATCTTATCAGGAGATCAGTGCATGCTGGAGGGGGGGTATCAGGAGAGGTCCCACTGACCCCATCAAAGTCTGACTTAATTTAAAAAAAAATCATATAAAATAAACAATAAATTAAAAATAATAATTAAAAAATCCTTTTTTAAGGCGATCAGACTGTGTGAGTGGATATAACATTGCCCCACAGTAATAAAAGTCACATTAATGTTTGTATAAATGTCAGTGTCTGTGTTTATTAATTAGTCTGTGTAAGTAAAATACTTTGATCTTCCTCTAAATCATTTATTCAGTTACACAAAAATGTGTTAATAGGTCATGAAATAAGCTAAACATTCTTGGAAATGCCCCACTTATCAGCTACTTCCCCAGCAACACTGCCTAAAACAAAAGTGTCCCTCTTTGGTCATTTGAAATGTTGGGTGGTATGCACGCCCCCACTGCCCATGCTAGGCACACAGACCCCATATAAACCCAAACCTTGTTCACTTACCCACTGGTAGCCACCAATTCCCCACATACACATTCTGCCCACTGCTTTGTTACCCTGTCCACTTGTAGCCAAAGATTCCCCCCAAGCCTGATTCCACTGGTAGTCACAGAGCCCTGCATATACTGTGATCCCAGCTGATTTCCATTGGTATTCCACTGTCTGACCCCCTAGCCTGGCTCCACTGCCCATAGGTAACCACAGATTCTCCATACTTGGTAACACATGCTGTGGATTTCTAACTAATTTGCTTTTTGAAGCATTTAACTACACATATTTTACTATCTTACATGAATAAACCCTTTTTAGTGCCAGAGATTTGGGGAGTTTATTCCACCAAAAAGGCCAGCACTGTTCAACATTGTACTATACATCTGTTTAGGTATGATTCCCAGAGGTAACTTTCTACTTATACAAGGAAAATTTTTTCAAGACAAATTCAACTTTTTCATCGTGCCCCACGTGAAGTAAAATCATGCACAATATATCACAAACATTTACTCTGGTTGTGAACGTTTCGATTAGGTTTAAAAGCCCTGAACCTCAGAAATCAAAAATACCTGAGGTTTCTTCCTACGTGAACTGATGAAGCAAGGATTTTTTTAAATTTTTTTTTCTGGAAAGGATTCAGAAATTTTCACTAAAGTCACAAATTACTGTAGAACATTTTTAAACAAACGTAGCGTAACAAACCAATCAAATGAGGGGAACCTTGCATTTCTAACCCTAGCTTAATGTGCACAATTGTTTTCAGAAGGTGGCGCTAAAAGGAAAAAATTGCATTATTTTACATTTGTACCCCTTCAAAGGTACAAAAATCATTAAACACTATGGAATTTATTACCATATTAATTAGCTACTGCTCTTCCAAGAAACAAGGCAACCCATTGGTATGAGTTGAAGTATCCTAGGGTGTGCCAGAAGTACAAAACTACACCTTCTGCAGTCTTTCATTTTCCTTTGAGTTTTTCAAATGTGACTTGCCTGTACTAAATTGATTGTAACAACTGCAGAAATTAAGAAAAGGTAGACACGCCATACCATTTTGGAAAGAAAACAATCCACCTCATAAAATGAGGGGTCACTTGTTTTTCTACCCTTAGCCTGAGGTGCACAACTGTTTCCAGAATGTGGAGCTAAATTAAAAATAGGCATTATTTTACATTTCACCCCTTCAAAGATACTGAAAGCACTGGAAACTATAGAATTTAGTGCTGTATTCATTAGGTACTGCTCTTCCAAGAAAATAGTCCCTAATTGGTATGAGTTTAACTACTGTAGGGTGTGCCAGAAGTACAAAACGACATCTTCGTACTCTCATTTTTCTTGCAATTTTTCAAATGTGACTTTCCTCCAACTCATGAAGCAGAGGCTTCTCGTTCACCAACTTCCAATTTAAAGGTAAATCCAGCTGTAACCAAAAGACAAAGGTAAGATGTGCACACTCCTTTGTCTTTTGTCAGTCCTTTGAGAGGAAGCAATTATTATTGGGGAACTCTGTATTAAGAGGATAGTCATGAAACTTGCAAAGAAGTCCAATATCTTCCTGGAGCTACAGCTCAAAGAGAAATAAGATTCATTTTAAAAATTGTTAAAGTCAGCCTATCACCTTGAATTTTCTTTACATATTTGCAAACTTAATTCAAAACTGCCTATGTGCCATGTTAACCAAAAGTCCAGCAGATGTCTAGTTTAGAAGATATCCACACTTATTTCTAGCAAAACTTAACGTGAAAAATTTCCCGGTACTGAACAGTGCATCATTAGCATATGAGATGTCACATAAATCGTTCATTAGCATATGAAACATCACTGATCCTGCAATTAGCATACGTTATCTTATCAGCTGCACCACACCAATGAGGGCCATTTAAGCCAAAATATATGCCTGGTTTTGCTGGCTCTCTCACGCGGAGAGGATTTGTCTGACATTTCGGAGCTGGACTGTCTGTGGGCAGGACCAGTCTGTTGTAGATATGCAAATTTCCTCTCTGCAAGGGCACATGGGAGTGAAAGATGTGACTTATAGCACCACTGAGAGGCCACCATGCCTTAGAACAAGGTACTTTATCTTGTTTGTTCTCAATGGGTGTGTCATTGTAAATATAAAATAATGCATTTGGGACCTAAAAATCCAAAGGCAGAATACAATATAAAGGGTACTATGCTGTTCAAGACAACAGAGAAAAGAGATTTGGGAGTAATTATTTCTCAGGCAGGCGATATAAAGATAGGAGGGCGATATAACAAAGCAGAAGGAAATGCAAGCAGGGTGCTGGGTTGTACAGCTAGAGACATTAGTAGCAGAAAGAGGGAGGTGGTCATGCCACTCTACAGATCTCTGCAGTCATTGTTTTTTTCACAAGCAAATGTTTTCTGCTTAACAGACACCAGGATTATTATTGTATTGATATCAACACTAGAGCTTCTACTAGCCATATTAACAACTAGCAATATTGGCACTGCTATGTGCGTTTGGTTAAGAAAAACAATCACTGTTTTAACCCCTTAATGACCGGGGAATCGGCGAGCGGACGCGACTGAATGACAACGGAGCATTTTTTTTTATTACTCCGTTGCATTCAGGACTCCCCGAACGGCGTGCAGCCGCAGGGGGAGCCCGGAATTCGATGACGGTCATAGTACGTCATCGGTCGTTCAGTCAAATCATCCCTTAACGTACTATGACCGTCAAGGGTCGTTAAGGGGTTAATGACTGTCTTGTTTAATTTTCAGTGCTTAGCCCTTTCAGCTCCAAAAAGATGTTCAGCGCATTGCAAAGCACTGTGTTACACAACTCTCCATCAGTGTGCGTGAGTGTATGAGCATGTTTGTGCAAAAGTGTGAGTGACAGTGTGTGTGTGTGGGAGCGTGTAGTGTGTGTGTTTTGCGTGTATTTCATTTTGCTTGTATTGTATTTTGCATATAGTGTATTGTCTATAGCAGTGGTTCTCAACTCCTGCCCTCAGTGGCCACTAATAGGCCAGGACTTAGGGATTTCTCTGCTAGAGCACAGGTGTGGTGATCAGAGGCTCATTCACATTGATTAACTCACTTGTGCTCTAACAAGGAAATCATGTGATCAAAGGCTCATTCACATTGATTAACTCACCTGTGCTCTAACAAGGAAATCATGTGATCAGAGGATCATTCACATTGATTAACTCACCTGTGCTCTAACAAGGAAATCATGTGATCAGAGGCTCATTCACATTGATTAACTCACCTGTGCTCTAACAAGGAAATCATCAAATCCTGGCCTGTTAGTGGCCACTGAGGGCACGGGCTGAGAACCAATGGTCTATAGCATTGTGCATATATCATTTTGTGTAGGGCCTTTTGTGTATGGCATTTAGCGTATTGTGTTTTGCCTTTTGTGTATAGTGCACCATTTTTGGAGTTTTGCATATAGCATTTCGCATTTTGAGTATAGCAGTTTGCCTATAGTGTATTGGGAATATTTTCATCCCTATGATGCAATTGGTTAGCTGCACATCTGCACCTCCTTAGTTGATGACTACGATTCTGCGTGAACAGACCTCAAACTTATCAACCTTTGTCTCTAGCCAACTTACTTACAGCCACACAAGTTGCAGAAGGAATAGTCAGTCATTGGGTTTTCCACGGTTGGGACTACGAATTCCATCATCCTCAACTACCACAACAATACACTCATTCATATTTTTGTGAAAAGCCACTAGGATTTTTGTATCTCATCATTTGTGCTATATATCCAGTAAAACAGGTGCAAATATATGCATTTTAGTCAATCTTGTGAATTGAAAAATGTTTGGTCTTAAAAGAGTATTGAACCTCTTTGTGAAAAATATATATATTGTAGGACTCTTCCTCCTGAATGAAGCAATAGTAATCCCACTGATGGGAGATTTTTTCATTCAAATGTTATAACAGCCCACACATTTTATAATCAAACTTATCAACAATGCTAACTGGCGTCCAAAGTGCATTTTTTATAATGGCTCTGTGGAAGAGCTTGAGTCACAGACTATGTTTCTCCATTGTAAGTGATGGCAACAGCACCACCTGATGACCAGAATAAAAGAATTGTAGTTTGATTTGCAAAATTAGCTGTTACATTAAGCATCTCACAGCAATGTGAGTACCACTGGATTTATTCAGCAGCAAAAGCCATATAAGATACATTTTTCATAAGTTGCTTTAAGAATTTGCTGCTATGACCTTGATGCACAAGTTACCTTTCAAACGCAAACCTTATAAAATTGAGGACAGACACTCCAGTTGATGGGAACTACAACTCACAACATCCCCAACCAGCCATCAGTTGGTGGGAATGATGGACATTGTAGTCTCCAACAGATGGAGTGACAACATTTGGTACAGAGTTGCCAGCCCTCAGCAAATTCATGTACAATCAGTAAACACTTCCTAAAATTGGAAGGTGTCTGTAAAGAAATACTATGGTGGCATTAAAATATGGAAGGTCAAAAAATGTGTCACTTATTAAAAACAAATTGGTTGTCCATAATTTTTTTAAAGAAATAACAGTAAAGGCATTTTCAGTGATTTTAAATCAGGGGTAGGTAGGCAACACGGATTTACAAAGTGACTTACCGAGCATGCCTTTGTTGGAGTCAGACAAACACATGTCTTTCTCTGCACTGGGTAGCACAAATCCCACCACAAATATCTCTACCCCGTCAGCCATCAGGGCAAGTCCCAGAACGAAGTAGAGTGTCCACTGAAAGCGTCCATGTCCACATTCTTGAAGAATCATCTCATATTGCTGAGCTAGATCCTCCTTGTCTTTCCTTCTTTGACCTTCCAAATCCTCAAAGTCCTTGAACTCAGTGACAAGTTGCTGGTTATTAGTTAGGTGATCTCCTTTCATGGAGTCAGACCGAGGAATACCTTGATACTCTCCCTCGTATATCTCATCATCTTCATCATGGCCCTCAGTGGCATCACTTGAGGCTCCTTCATCATCGTTAAGCGGGTCACCCCGGTAATATCCATCCTGAGGTTGGTAATCATCATCATCGTCTTCTTCAAAACGTGTGTAAGAACGTTTTGTGTACTCATCCTGCATCTTGTCTACACCTTTCCCAACCTTCTTTGCTGCATGTCGCTTTACTTCTTTAGCAATGTCTTTAGCTCCACGTATAAAGGCAGTCCGGTCTTTGAAAGTATCATCCATGGTTGAATTCGAGAAGGCCTTTAAAAGTTACTCAAGCTTTGAGGACTGCAAATGAACGAAGAAGATCTTCTAAATGTTGTCTTCTTATATTGTACTTAATTGGTGATGGCCGTCTTATCCTACTTAATGGAAAGAGCAGGAATTTCAGCACTGGTTTCAGTGGACAGTTCCTCTCTGATGCCAATAGTGACGTACACGTTTAAAGAACAAAGATTGTATTCCATAAGGCTAAGGGAAGATGCACTTGATTCTCAATCTCATGCTTTTCATGAATTATGCATTCTTGGCTGAATTCAAAATTTCTCTCAGCTCCTATAAAAGAAAGTGCAGGGAAATAAATAAAATTATAAAATTGTTACGTATTGTATTTTAGCTTTAAGCCCTTTGAGTGCCAAAGCATAGCACCATCAGACATAGGATACATAAAGAGCTCCAATTAATCTTCATAGTATTTGGGCCATGGAGAGTGTTATTTCAATACTGTCAGAGTTGTAATTCAAGAGTAATTGAATGATAAAGTATCCCCCTCCCGCCCCTTTTACCTAGTGTAAGCCACCTCTCCTCAGATGTGGAATCTGGTCTCTTGACCGGACAGATCACAGCAAGGGACAATCTTCTTACTGTGAGTACAATGAAAACCCTGCCCCCCTTGACAGGTTTTTCCTTATGATCACTGAATATTGTCCCTCTCTGCGATCCATCCAGACAGTCTTGCTGCTCTGAGGTGAACAATGTTACATCAGTAAAAGGGGTGGGAGGGGGATACTTTATCATTCAATTACGCTTGTACTACAACTCTGACAGTACTGAAATAACACTCGCCATGGCCCAAATACTATGAAGATTAATTGGAGCTGCATTTTGTGTGAAACATTACTATTCCTTTAAAGAAGAACTTTGCCCTACGAATAAATGGCTCTTAATTTTGTTTAAAATGCAGACTTTGTTAGGACACCTTCATATAGTAGTCAAATATAGCTATCTATTTTACACTAAATCAGCAGTTTCCTGTATATCATTATTTATGTTGGCCTGTCTCTAGACACACCACAGAAAACAATGGGCTTTAGGAGAACTGAATGGCTTGTAAGGGTCACTATTCTTTATCAGACTGTAAATGAAACAATTTAGTAGTAGATGAAAACAGAGATGAATGCAAATAAAAAGAATGAATTGACTGCTGTTTGAAAGACATATAACTAGGTAAGTGCTTCTATATACAAATTAAGAGACATTTATTCCTAGGGTGTAGCTCCCCTTTAAATAATTTGTTGCAGAGAGATGGGTCAGCAAGGGCCTTGTAACGTACATACAAGTTTAGTTATAGAAAAGTAAGATCTGAATATATGATGTACTAGCCATGATGTGTAAAATAAATCATTTTTTGAGACGTTAACCATTGTGGTTTGTTGACACAGTATGGCACTTTATGCTAATTATCTGCATAATATGTTAATGAGTTATGTTTGAGACCAAACTTACTTTTCTCTGTGCTAGTATCACAATGTGTGTAAATATTTGCCCAATTGAATAAATCAGTCCTCTTTCTTTGTGCATATGGCCTTAAGGCAGAACTGCCACCTCAGTAGGAAAATCCATCTTGAAAGGATTTGCATGATTATTCGTCTCCATTTGTTTTTTTGCCTATTTGCCAAAAGTTGATTGGTTCTTGCAATCTCAGAAGGTGGAGTAAGAAGAAGCA
Source organism: Rhinophrynus dorsalis (assembly GCA_037306005.1). Lineage (NCBI taxonomy): Eukaryota > Metazoa > Chordata > Amphibia > Anura > Rhinophrynidae > Rhinophrynus > Rhinophrynus dorsalis. The sequence continues at coordinate 59,237,379 of CM074728.1, forward strand.
AGGATTTCATGGCAGAGGAATAATTAAAGGGATAGTAAACCCCCCAAAAAACTGTTCACGAATTGATAGGAATAATAAAAAAACATGTAATGCCCTTATTCCCATGTCTCAAACCGTTATGGTTTGAGAGATGTAATAAAATAAAGACCTCCGCTCCCTCCCCCTTCTCATGTGTCCACTGTATAGCGGATTTCATGAGATCCTGCTTCCGGGACCAGACGGCGGCTCTTCAGGAGCGCTGTCATTGAGATATCTAACTATGATTACTTCATCGCAATGGTCTACAACGTGTGCTTGCAAGCCAGACACACGTAGACCATACCGATGAAGTAATTATAGTTAGATATCCCAATGTCAGCGCTCCTGAAGAGCCGCCTACAGTCGGCCGACCGGATTCTGCCTCTGACAGCTTTACAGCTCGTCAGGCAGAAAGGGGAGGGAACAGAGGACTTTATTTTCTTATTTCTCTCAAACCATAATGGTTTAAGAGATGGGAATAAGGGCATTACATGTTTTTTTTATTATTCCTATCATTTCGCGTACAGTTTTTTGGGGGGTTACTATCCCTTTAATTATACTGGCTGTGCCACACATATCAGTAAAGGAGTCCTTGTGGGTTATGCACTAAGAGGTGATAAAGAGGTGAAGACTTCTCCAGTGATATCACTTCTCTACTTCCAATGTTATTCTATGGAGTGTATGTACTAAGATTTCTCCGACTTGAGAAGTCTTGGTGCATTGTCTCCATAGACTAACATCAGGGAGTAGATTCTCTAAGTAGTGATGAAGTGGACATGACTTCTCCAGTGATATCACTTCTCCAATTCCTATTTATTTTATGTATGCTATGCACTAAGATTTCTTCAGCTTTGGCGATGGTAGTGAATAGGCTCCATAGAATAACATAGGAACTGGAAAAGTGATATCACTAGAGAACTCATGTCCAATTTATCTCCACTTTATCATCTCTTTATCACTGCTTAGTGAATCACCCCAGGAACTGGAGAAGTGTTCTCCTCTTTATCACCTCTTTATCACCCCTTAGTGAATCTCACCACTTTATCTACTAAACCAAAATTCTCCAAATCCATTTCCTTAATTGTTAAAAAACAAAAAAGCAAAAAAAACCAAAAAGCATAATGTATGGGCAGTTCAACTATATTGTTTTTAATGAGACCGAAATTGTTTAGGAGATAGATCCATTTTAACCCTTTAAGAACCAGAGGGGTGTGCAATGCATTTGTGAAGCAATAAATTGTACACCACTCTGGATCTTAACCTTTTGAATGCGAAATACGTTTCGGACCCCTGTAGCACTCAAAAGGTTAAAGACTTAATGTGCTTTGTATGGCAGTGGTAGACAAAATAGAAACAATTGCAGGAAAATGCAATTATTTCTGTTATTAAATATATTTCCTTCCTTTGCCTGTCTGAGTGCCAGCAGTGTATCCACCCCCATTGCAAAGCAATGTTTTGAATACCCCTCTGGCACACAAGGGCCCAGATTCACCAAAGGTCGATGCTGTGGCGCTGTGTTTTTGTCGATGTGTTCAAAACACTTCAACATTTCGATGTACACACATACATCAAGATATGGAGGACCTGAGTTACAAAGAGAGACTAGCCAAACTGGGTTTGTTTACATTAGAAAAGAGACGTCTAAGGGGTGATATGATTACCATTTACAAATACATTCAAGGTCAATACAAAGAACTATCCAATGAATTATTTATGCAAAGAGCTGAGCTAAGAACAAGAGGTCATCCATTAAGACTTGAGGAAAGGCGCTTTCGACTAAAACACAGGCAGGGATTCTTTACAGTAAGGGCGGTAAGGCTATGGAATTCTTTGCCTCGGGATGTTGTGCTTGCAGATAATGTAACTGCATTCAAAAAAGCAAAGGATGCCTATCTAGCACAGAACAATATTGACGGTTATGACAGATGGCTTCAAAGCAAATAGGATATTGAGCCGGGGAACTATTTCACACACACATACACACACACACCTACACTGGAAATTGCTCCAGAGGGCTTTTTTGTTGCCTTCCTCTGGATCAACAGGGGTGTTATTGGCATGGGCTGGACTTGATGCACGCATGTCTTTTTTCAGCCTTATCTACTATGTTACTATGTTACCTTTGAGATCCATAAGGATGTGCATTGCTCGCCCCTGTGGCACTCAAAGGGTTCTAAAAATAAAAAGTACACCAAACACTACACAATTATCCCCTTAGCTATGTGGAAATATGGCTATTGTCAATGTGATGAATGAAAATTCATAAACTTGAAGGATGGATGTCGATGTGGGCATATCTTCGTTGGAGTGCTGGTGATGTGATGTCGTAGACACTTTAGTGAATACTATCGATGTGCCATCGACACTGCTCGGACAGGACATCGACATTTTGAGCCCTCTTTGAACTTTAGTGAATCTAGGCCAAAGCCTAGTCTGCAAGCTAAAACACAGATCTTCCCTGCTGAACACAGAGCCCTAGAAATAAGTAGCTATTCTCTGACTATCTGCAGAAATGCCACAGGCCAAAACATGTAATTGCTCAAAATAAGCTGGGAGCAATTCATTTCACCAGGAAAAATTCAATATCTGAAAGTGGAGAACGAAGTTTGTTGCTGGTATAGAATTAAACTGAGATGCTTTGTACAGACACAGTTGAAAACAAGTCCAGATTTAACTATTTGAATGTAAGAGAAAATTAGTCTAATGAACTAAGAGAATGCTCAATGAACAGAAGGGATTATGGGGCATATGTTTAAAGCGCAGCTCTGCTGGCAATAGCCTCCAATGGCAGTGGCTGTACTGCAGGGTATATGTTAGAGTAGGCCTGATAAAAATGCAGGTCCCTGGTTAAAACAAACGTGACCCACAACACAAAAAGTCAAAACTATTTACATTTCATCCCTCTTTCCAGACCTCGCCAACAAACGACTACAGCAGACCCTGGTGGCTATTACTGCAGCCCTCCTTAGAGGGAAGTGTTGAGCATGCAGCCCTCAAATATATCTGAGTTGACATGCCAGCACTAGACTATATGAGCTATGTAGTGTATACTGGCACATTCACTCCACCATAGCCTGTGCAGGAAATGGTAAAGAATCAAACCATTTCCTCTGCTTCTTGTTTAACCCCTTAGCGACAATGGACGTACATGTACGTCCTCTGTGGCTGTCACTTAGTGACAGAGGACGCACATGTACGTCCAGGAAATCCGGATCCCCGCGCGGCTGCACGCTGTTCGGGGACTCCGGATTCATCTGGAAAAAAAAAAAAAATGTTAGATGGGCGTTAAGTGACAGCCGCGTCTGCACGCGGCCGTCACTAAGGGGTTAATACATGCCATTAAAGGGACAGTAACGTCCCATAAAAATTCTTCTAGTTTTGTATTGTTTAAAAAAAATAAACTACGTGCCACCAATCCTATCTCGCAAACCGCTATGCTTTGACAGATATTCGCATTGAAAGTTCCCCCTCCCTCCCCTTCTCTTGATGTCAGCTGTAAAGCTGACAGCAGGATATTCAAGTCAGCCAACCAGAGGAGGCACTTCAGCAGAGCCAAAATCTTGTTATTTAAAAAGAATTACTTCATTGGAACAGTCTACAAAGTGTGCTTGCAAACCAGTCAATGAAGTAATTATTTTTAAATAATGCGATTTCGGCTCTGCTGCAGAGACGCCGGCTGGTCCCCTGACCAGGAACTCCTGCTGTCAGCACAGCGCTGACGTCAAGAGAATGGGTGGAGGGAGGAACGTTCAATGTGAATATCTCTCGAACCATAGCGGTTTGAGAGATAGGATTTGTGGCATATCATTTAATTTTTTTAACCTCTACAAAACTAGAATAATTTTTTATGGGACATTCGTGTCCTTTTAACAAGGCATAGTGACAATGGTCCCCATGAACACCCATAGACTGGTCCCCTGGGTGCAAGCAGGGTTAAGGGGAGAATTGCTGGAGTAAGCAGCTACACAGTTTGGCTTTAGGTAGGTGGATGGCTGATAAATCAGTTCCAGCAGTGGAGCAGAATCATTTTCATAAGTTCAACTCCATATGCATCACATAGAGGAAATGAACATTCCCAGAGCAAACAAATTGAAGCAAGTACTATCTATGTAGGATGCTCTGTACGTGACTTAAAATGCCAGTTATGGATTGGATTTTAGCATAAAACAACTACATTTTACAGATGCTAGCTGGAAATACATGACATCTAAAGCTTTAAGGACCTGGGGGTATATGCAGTGCATGTTACACAATGTGTTCCACTCCGCTTGGGCCACTAGAGAGTTAAATTATACAATCCAATGTATATTTTTAGGTGTTACTATCCCTTTAAACCTGATTGTAATTCAAAAGGATTGGAAGAGATGGGTGGGGGGGAGTGCATTGCTGTAAAAGCCTACATAGTCCTCACTGTTGTGCTGTCTTCTTCAATCTTATCTCCCTCTGCCAGCCCAGGATCCCTGTGTAGTCTTTGTATTGTGCTGGTGACAGCGATGTGACTCAGCAGTGTGCCACTGTACAACTAGAGTGTGCGATCAACGGTAAATAACAGGGTACTGAAAGCAGCGCACTAATAACTACTTCTATCTTAGAGCCCGCTACACGAAACAAAAGAGGTGCAATTCTGGAGCAAAGCAACTGCACCATATTGGACTTCTCATTCATATAAAATGGGCTTTTAACCCCTTGAATGCCAAGAGAGGTCTTCCACGCATTAATAAATGGAGGTATTGGATAGAGAATGGGATACTGCTAACGGCAATCCCCTGCATGATACAAGTACAGGGGAGGATTTGCATCTCAGGAGTGACACCCTGTCTCTTGTAGGGGTATTTTAACTCTTGGGAATACCTGGCACTTGCCAGGGGCCTTCCATTCCAGTGGGCATCACTTGGGTTCCCAATAGCTTTCATTTCTCAGCAAAGAACAAATTTAATCCTGTGTTTAGATAGTCACAAAGCATTGAGGCTGTTCTGACTGAACAATACACTGCTGTTGATGTTTTGCCCACAAATACAGTGGTGCAACAATAGGGGTCGCACCTACGACGGGTCCCGTCACTCCAGGGGCCCGGCTGCCCCCGACCCGGCACCTACAACATTCTGAGGTCTGTGCCTTCTTCAGCACAGACCTCTAGTAGCTGAGCTCCCTCTTCGGCTCTTTAGCAATTCAGAGCTCTGGGAGATGACATCATCTCCCAGCGCACTGAAGAGAGGACCGCACTGGAGCTCCAGGTGTCTGTGCAGAAGGAGGCACAGACCTCTCCTGCCACTCTGCTGGACCACCAGGGATGTAGGAATCAGAAACTGGAGGGCAATGTGAGCGCTATGTGGATAGAATGCAGAGATTGGGGGCAATGTGGAGGGAATGTGGAGATGGGGGGGCAATGTGGAAATAGGGGGCAATGTGGAGATTGGGAGCATTGTGGAGGTGTTCAGTGGAGATGGCCAAGGGAGGGCAATGTGGTCGAGGGGGGCCCATGGCAACTTTTGCACCAGGGCTCGGTGGCTTCTAGTTATGCCTCTGCACAAATATTAACCCTTTCAGTGCCAGAGGTGAGCCGTGTTACATAAGTAAATGGGGAGGGAGGGGGATAATTTATCATTCAATTACTCTTGAACTACAACTCGGATATTATTGAAGTAACATCTTCCATGGCCCAAATCCTATGAAGATTAATTGGAGCTGCTTTTATTGTGAAACATTTCTATCCTTTTAAATATTCCCTGATGGAGCAGACATTCCAGCCTTTTCCAGGGCTCCCATTGTTTGTACAGAATTATCTATGAATGGACTGAGATAAGATCAATCTTTCAGAATACAAGAGCAGTGGCACTAATCACAATCAGTATGTGATTTAGCTGTCATGTCTCAATCCATACAGTGCAGACAACATTGAATAAATGCTCTCTGATGAGGCCAACTTATACATGTGTTAATAACCACATTTACGATTATATTTTAGGCTTGCAACCAGAAAAAAAATTATTTGACTTATGCTAGCTGTAAGTACGGAATATTTAAAGTGACATCAGTCTATGCTTTGGTGTTGTGTTCCTTCAACCGCATTAAAGCTGGGAAGCTCTCTGACACATTGATAGTTTTGCTTGAGTAATTTCCATAATGACCAAAAGAAGCACATCACCAAGTCCATACCTTCCAAGTGTCCCTCTTTAGGAAGGACAGTCCCTCTTTTAGACCCAAATCTCTTTCCCACCCTGATGTCCCTGTGTTTAGGAGATCAGACTGTGTGGTGTGTATATAAGTGTATCACAATGAGCCACAGCAATAAAACTCACATTAATGTTTTTTTAACCCCTTAACAACCAGCCGATTGGCATGGTCACTTAAGGACCACGAAACAGTTTTTTTTTTTTTCCAGATTCCGGTTCCGGAATCCCCGAACGGCGAATTCACTCAGATCGACCCATGACGTACTATGACCGTCAAGGGTCATTAAGGGGTTAAACATCAGTATATGTGTTTATAAATTAGTCTGTGTAAATAAAATCCTTTGGTCTTGTCTGGTAATTTATTCAGTGACACAAGGAGGTGTCAGTAGGTCATGAAATAGCCTAAAAATTCTCAGTAATGCCCCGCCCACCAGCAATGACCCCAGCAGCACACCCTAAAACACAAGTGTCCCATTTTGGCAATTTGAAATGTTGGAAGGCATGCAAATGTGTAGCGGGGACAACAAAACATAAAAACATAGGGCCTTAAAGAAGTAATAAACATTTCAATGAAAACGTATGTTATATGGCTTTTCCTGCTGTGTAAAACAAGGCTACTCCAACTGCTGATAGTTTTATTAAAAATGTTTAACAGTTATAAACTGTTATACACTTTGGAACCAGAAATGTAGGTGCTCACTTCCTGAAAGTTCAAACTGACAGGAAGTGACTCAACAGTTGCCATTACTTTTTATGCAGAACTGTTGTCAGTGACTCATCTCTCTCATAGAATGCAACAGAATAACTGTCTGATTCTGTTGCCTGTTATCAAGCACAACAACAGGATAACCTTAGCTGAACACAACTGAATGTCATTAAAGAAGTAAAACCTTCTAAAAATCACCACCTCTTTACCTCATTGCGGACAGAGAAACTACCTCCCAACATTTCAAATGGCCAAAGAGGGACACTTTTGTTTAGTAGTTTTGCTGGGGGTGTGGCTGGGGGGTGAGCATTACCGAGAATTTTTAGGTTATTTCATGACCTATTGACATCTCTTTGTGCAACTGAATACATGATTTAGAGCACTTGGGAGGTATGAAAAAATCTCAATGCTCCCAATCAGTCCTGGGTGTTAGGTCCATGAAGGCGGACATGATATTTGTTGGCAGCTTAACTAGGCAGAGTGCATGAGCCTAGTAATCCCTTTGATCGTGCAACACATTGTAAAAGCAATGCATCCCCATCTGGTTTTTAAAGGGTTAAGCCTGTCATGTGCAGCGGGAGAAGTTTTTGCCCTGTGATCCTACCAACAACTGTCATGTCTGCCTCCATGGACATGACATCCAGGACTGATGTTATCTCTATCAAACGCAGGAGGCAAAATTCAAAGAGGCCATTAGGATTTTACGACCATAATAAGTTAAGCGGGGTTATTATTCAGAGTTGTTAATTCTCTTTTAAAGGGATAGTAACACTATGCAGAAAAATATATATTGTAGGCTGTATCCTTCTGAGTAAAACAAGGTGCTTCCACTGCTGGAAGGTGTTTAATTCAAATGTTATTGCAGCTTAAACATGATTTTTTTCAGGCACAGTATATCAATGGCCTGAAATTGTAGAGTGGAGCTGTTGCTACACCATCCTACGGAGATTTATGGTCAGCTGACCAGAGCTTGTTCACAGGATGGTGTAGCTATACAATTTCAGGCCACTGAGATAATGCGTATACAAATTTCCTTCAATTTTCAGACTTACTTACTGGGTCTCTGGAAACAGAGGCTGGTTCTCCAGCTTCCAGAGTTCCCTAGCAGCACCACCCACTCATTATGAACCTAATTGCATCATTTGGACAGTTCTAATGCCATCCATTCATGATTCTCTGGGAGCCTTCGACTTGAAGGTTCCCAGATAAGGTTCTTGCTTACCTCCAATCCCTTGGCAGTCCCATCACAGCTGTGACAGATCGCCGGTTCATGTGGGTCTCAGCTATTAATGACTGACGAACACTTACACTGGTCAGCCAGTTATTACAGTTAACAATGAATATGTCAACCTCCATTATCAGATGAACTATGGGCCACCATGCTAATCAGGCATACAGCAACTTGGATGTACTAAATGCAGAGTGCATCCAGCCTGCAGCATGTTGCATTCTGGCTAGACCACCTATAAGAACTGCATCACTAGGGGGGCAATCATTTGCACTTTGGGGAGATAAATTCAGTATTCAAAGAGATGAGCTAATGTTGACCACGTAGACAGACAGATCTTCCAAAATGAGCAATCCACTAAGAGGTATGGGACAATCTAACTGCGCCACAGGGGTAAAAAACAAACAAAGAAAACCCATGAGGATTTTAACCCCTTGAATGCTACAGAGGTATCCAACTTCCTCTCTATCATTAAAGCAGGGATTAAAAGTTGAAGTCCTTTGCTACTAGACAGACCGGAAAAGTTACTCGCCACTGCAAGCCATAAAATACCCACCAGGGCTGAATTTCTACTTGCGAGGGCTAAATTTTCATTCGCCATTAGCTAGTGGTGAGTGGAAATTTTGAGCCCTGATTAAAGGGTTAAAAGCGCCATTCAAATCAATTGGAATTTTAATTTCCCCCTAGATACAGTTGTTTTACTCAAGAATTACACCCTTTTTAGCGTATAGGGTTGAGTCTTGCTTCCTGGTCGGCACAAGTAATGATGTTCATGTCTCTGATAGTGATGGTGCCATTGGGCTGCATGGTGCATTGATATAATGCATTTGTTGGTCAAAGCTACAGGTCTTTTGAGAACCAAGAAACTTCCCTATTTGTAGCACGGTATTTCATGGATCCTACGTACGTAAGTAATAGAGGACCAGGCCTCTCAGGCTGATAAAGGACTATTGTGTACAATCAGAGATTTTGTCTACTACATACTCTTCTGACCCTTTTCCATCAAAAGCACTTTCCGTCAGCTTCAGTAACACAGGCCTATTTTCCAGAGGTGTTTTTTTTTTCCTCTCTCCTAGGGAGAAAAGAAATGTCTCGGAGGGTATGAAAGTGGTGGTGGTGGGGGGGAGGTGATAAATCATCAGTTTGTTAGCGTAATATAGATTCACGAGCCAGTTGCCATAGCAACCGGAGTGTGTGATAAAAACGTGTAAAGACAAGCGTTTCATCAAACCCTTTCACCAATCTTTTCATGCCTTCGCTCTTACTAGGGATTTACATCAGCATCATTCTGATACGCTGACGGGCTCCTCTAATTTTCATTACAGAATTCATTAAGACTGATTTTACTAAGAAGAAGTGAGGCAAATCTAAGGCACAATTGTCTAAAATTCCCATTGATTTAAATGAGACTTTTAACCCTTTGCGTGCCAGAGGAATGTGTTGCGTACCCCTCTGGCACTCAACAGGTTAACCTCTAAAATGATACAGATGTCTCCAAACTGACCTCTCTAGCATTCAATGTGTTTAACCCCTTGAGAGCCAGAGGGATACGCAATGCACTCTGACGCTCTAAGGCTTAGACCCATTTTTAGATCAGTGGGAAGTGTATATCTCCCCTGCATTACAATCCATTTTCCACAGAACTGCTCTAGTTCTTTCAAGTATATTGGCCTCATGGGCAATATACACCGACCTATTGGTTTTAACCCTGTGAGTAGCAGAGGGCTGGAAGATTTTCAGCCAGGATACGCAAGGTCGATGACCCGGTACTTTTTCTTTTTTTCTGGTATTACATATTAAAAAGGGTATTATTCCATTACATACCACCAGAAAGGAATTGCACCATGAATTAGGAGACCTAGATCCATTCTTTTTAGCAAAAGAGGGGTTTGTAGTCGTAAAGACCTATAAGGACATATTTGAGATACTAAATAGAATACATATGGAAAGAACCAACTCCACCATATAGGACTAAATACAAATACTTGAATTCCTACATATTTAAATAAAGTAAGGAGTATTGTGCATATCTCCTCTATACTGCTTTTCCTATGGTGTAGGTATGGAGCAGGCACCCCGTCCCACTCCTGTGAAAATCTCTGCAAGGACTTCAACCTCCACCGCACTACCTATGTCCTCCCTCCAATTCGCCACGTACAGGCCTTCACCCTACACCACAGTACACAGCTCCTTCCTCTACACCCTCCCTCCCCTTCGCCACATTGCCTCTAGCAGAGGTGCAGACAGTGCTGATATCACCTCCCACCCTAAAAGTACACAAAATAAAGGGGAAGGGCTTTTCTTTCAAATGTAGAGACGGGTGCATATTTAAGCCCCAGACCTCAAACTCTATACTCCAAACCTATACAGAATATGCCAAACCATATTCACAGTGCGCAAAACACTATACATATACAAATATATGCTGTTCATATATAAAAGGCTATGCACAAAAAGCTAAATGCTATACGCAATACGGCAAATGCCAAACTCCAAATTCTACGCTATATGCAAAACTCTATGCACAATACGCTAAACTCAAAACACTATACACATATGCAAAACTTGATACCCCAAACACTGTACGTCATTACGCTATACACAATAAGCCAAACCATGTGCACAATACGCAAAATGCTGCACACAATATGCCAAAAGCTATATAAAAAACACCAAAAGCTATACACTGAATATTATGCATTAAACCCTAAATGCTATATGCCAAATGTCAAATGCTATATGCAAAACATGATACAGGAAACGCTATACACGAAATCTCAAGCACTATACACAAAATGCCAAACGCCATACACCAAACACCTTGTTCTTTTACATATGCAAATCTACCCTTGGGACTGGTCACCCTAAAGGAAATAGAGGAATCCTGATGTGGCCGCTTAGCTCAAAGTGCTTAGAGAGATTAGCTACACCTCTATGACAAGGCCCAGCAAGGCCTAAACATACATCTGGGGTTGACTGCTCCTCTTTTTCAAAGATAAATTGCTTGGCACTTCATGGCTGGACTGCTGTAATGGCAGGAGCAATATGATATGCTTTAGGATATTTCCTATCTGTGAAAGGCACTAGAGAGCTAAAAGAGTCTGCACCCTGGGTAGGACACTATTCCTGCTGAATTCTGGGGCAGGTTCGTTCCAAGATGAGAATTTGACTATTTATTTTGCATATGGCAAAATAAAAAAAAAACAAAAACAGTAATTGTTTTATTACCTGCACAGACAACATTGTGCCAATATTGAGACATATATATGTATGTATTTATATATATATATATATATATATATATATATATATATATATATATATATATATATATATAGTAACGAGCCATAGGCTGTTACTGAGAGGCCAAGGGACTTTTTGGGCTTGTTGAACTCTATTGTGACCACTGGTCGAACCGTATGTACTCGAACATACAGCTCGCTCATCAGGACTATAGAACTTCGAACACCCTGGTGTCGGATTATAGAGCTATCTGGTTCTTCCACCAAGCCGTCAGAGGGTTCTGGGAGATGGAGGGAATTGTTGACGAAACACCAAAGGTTCGACAAAGTATTGGATGGACAATAGTCGAAGGCCTGATGGGGTGAATCTCTGAGCCGGATATTCAAATCGTTCCCATAGCTTAACATGGTGTACCGTAGGCAGCTCAGGGATTGGAACACAGGATAGTCCATACTGATATTTGATTGGTCAGAGTTGAAGTAGGACATTCAAACAAGTCGGCCAACGGCTTCAACCTCTGACCATTGTTTGCCCAAAATGTGTACTGGAGCCACTCCCAGCTAATTACATTCTGCCTTCCACTAAGGCTCCCTGCTGGGAGTTAATGTACTCAAAGTCTGGGTCTTTGTGTTGTGTGAACCATTTGTTGATTTTCTTTTTTGTCCTTGTTCCACCCCTTTGACTTGAGGGGTTTAGATTTTGTATAAAAGACATAAACTGTTCAATAAAGTGTGTTCGTGTGGAGTAAGCAGTCTCCTGTATCGTGCTTGCCCGGATGATCTCCTCTCTGACTCCCATCCCTGAAGGGTATCTAAGAGCTATTCACCCTCCGCCTACAGAAAGTACGACTTAAACAGACGCTGAGCCTAGGATTCAGACTCCCTCCATTCGACTCTGCCTTGCTAGACTCGTATGACACGGAGTTGAACTTAGTGACCCTGCCCTGCTTGCCTTGTTTGGCACAGAGTCAAACCTTCCTGGCGGCGACTCTCCAAGCATTTGACAGTCAGTTCCTCGCTTCCGACTGACCATTCCGACATTGCCCAGCCAACCTTAGGAGAGAGGAATCGTTTACGATGACTCAGGACTCCCCGGCGTCTTGGGTTCCTGATATATATATATATATATATATATATATATATAGAAGATCAAAGAATCAGCACGCTCAGGAAGCTTCTTAAGTGATACAAAGTAGCTTTATTGATGGATCAACGTTTCGATCCCAGTGGGGATTGAAACGTTGATCCATCAATAAAGCTACTTTGTATCACTTAAGAAGCTTCCTGAGCGTGCTGATTCTTTGATCTTCTGGAATTAAACTTATCAGGCACCCAGGCATTAACATATATATCGAGAAGTGCTTCCTTTCTTCTCAAATATATATATATATATATATATATATATATATATACATACATATACAGTAATGTGCAAAAGTTTTAGGCAGGTGTGAAAAAATGCTGCAAAGTAAGAAGGCTTTTAAAAATAGACATGAAAAAAAATCTAAATCAAATATATATTTGGTGTGACCACCCTTTGCCTTCAAAACAGCATCAATTCTTCTAGGTACACTTGCACATGTTTTTTTAAGGAACTTGGCAGGTAGGTTGTTTCAAACATCTTGAATAACTAACCACAGTTCTTCTGTGGAATTAGGCAGCCTCAGTTGCTTCTCTCTCTTCAACAATACAAATACGCTAAAGTTCGTATCAAACAAACATATTATAGTTTACAGCCATAAAAAAAACATGTTCAATACCAGCGATCCCAACACCAGCATGCCAGGACATATAGAGTAATACACCCTCTAGTACCATAATCAAAATGCCAATCTTAGGCAGAGTAATCAACATTCAGAAGAAGCCTAGTAGGTATCCCTCCTTGTTCTTCTTCACACTGAACATAGTGCTTATTGACTTTGGCTGTATGGTTTGGGTCATCGTCATGCTGCAGAATGATGGTAATGCAAGATGGATAAGTATCTGCCTGTATTTCTCAGCATTGAGGAGACTATTAATTCTGAACAAATCCCCAACTCTATTTGCAGAAATGCAACCCAAACCTGCAAGGTACCTTCACAATGCTTCACTGTGGCCTGCAGACACTCATTCTTTACCACTCTCCAGCCCTTTGGCAAACAATCTGCCTTCTGCTACAGCCAAACAATTAAAATTTTGACTCATCAGTCCATAGCACCTGCTGCCATTTTTCTGCACCCAGTTCCTGTGTTTTTAGATAGTTGAGTCGCTTGGCCTTGTTTCCATGTTGGAGGTTTGGCTTTTTGGCAGCAAGTCTTCCATGAGGACAATTTCTGACCAGACTTCGATGGACAGTAGATGGTTGTGCCAGGGTCCCACTGTTTTCTGCCAATTCTGACCTGATGGCACTGCTGGGCATCTTCCGATTGTGAAGGGAAGTAAGCATGATGTGTCTTTAATCCACAGCACTAAATTTCCTTGGCCTACCACTGCATCTAAGATCCTCAACATTGTCCGTTTCCTTGTGCTTCTTCAAAAAAGCTCGGACAGCACATCTGGAACCCCCCCTTTTGCCTTGAAATTTATGTCAGGGAGAGACCTTGCTGATGCAGTATAACTACCTTGTGCCTTGTTGTTGTGCGCAGTCTTGCCATAGTGTATGACTTTTGACATTAAACGGTCTTCAGCAATCTCACCTTGTTAGAAGATCATTAGCATCTGTTTGGTATAATTGTTTAATCATACACCTGACTATATGCCTACAAACTACATGACTTTGTGCAAGTGTACCAAGAATAACTGATGCCGTTCTGAAGGCAAAGGGTGGTCACACCAAATATTGATTTGACTTAGATTTTTCTGCATTTTGTTAATTGTTAAAAATAAACTATTGATGTCTATTTTTGAAAGCATTCTTAATTTACAGCATTTTTTCACACCGGCCTACAATTTTTGCACATTATATATATATATATATACTAGCAACATGGGACGGCGTTGCCCGTCATGTTATGACCATTGGGCGCACGTGTTTGAAATGCAGACACACTGATAAACACAGACATATGCAGCATACAGGCAGACACATACCATACATCCCAAGTGTCCCTCTTTAGGAGGGACAGTCCCTCTTTGAGGGCCAAATCCCTCTGTCCCTCTTTCCCACCCTGTTGTCCCTCTTTTTAGGAGGTCAGACTGTGTGCAGGGCCGGCTCCACCTATAGGCGAGGTAGGCGCCGGCCTAGGGCGCACACGTACTGGGGACGCGGGCATGCAGCGGAGAAGAGCTGCGCCCACACACCACGCCAGGAACCACAACACAGTCAGGTCTGTGTTGCTACAGCGCTTCCTCATGTGGTCGGATCTTTAGTAATGCAGAGCGCGCTGGGAGTCATGATCTCCCGCCGCGCTCTGCATTACTGAAGAGAAGACTGCGCGGGAGATACAGGTATGTGATGGGGGGCAAGTTGGAGCTGAGGGGGCATAGTGGAGCTGAGGGGGCAAGTTGGAGCAGATGTGGGGCAAAGTGGAGATGATGGGGGCAAGTTGGAGCTGTTAGGGGAAAGCTGGAGCTGAGGGGGCATAGTGGAGCTGGTGGTGGCAAGTTGGAGATGATGGGGGCAAGTTGGAGCTGATGAGGGTCAAAGTGGAGCTGATGAGGGTCAAAGTGGAGCTGAGGGGGGACAAGTTGGAGCTGAGGGGGGGCAAGTGGAGCTGAGGGGGGGCAAAGTGGAGCTGGTGGGGCAAGTTGGAGCGGATAGGGGGGCAAGTTGGAGCGGATGGGGGCAAGTTGGAGCTGCTGGGGGCATAGTGGAGCTGATAGTGGAAAGTTGGAGCTGAGAGGGCATAGTGGAGCTGGTGGGGGCAAGTTGGAGCGGATGGGGGCAAGTTGGAGCGGATGGGGGGCAAAGTGGAGCTGATGGGGGTAAGTTGGAGAGGATGGGGGGCAAAGTGGAGCTGATGGGGGTAAGTTGGAGCTGAGGGGGTAAAGTGAAGCTGAGGGGGCAAAATGGAGCTGGTGGGGGCACGTTGGAGCTGATGGGGGCAAGTTGGAGCTGATGGGGGCAAAGTGGAGCTGGTGGGCCAAAGTGAAGCTGATAAGGGGCAAGTTGGAGCTGGTGGGGGGCATCTCTTACAGGCATCTCCAGAACAGGGGCAGAGTGGCTCAGGGGGCAGAGAGAGGACAATCATGAAAAGAGGTTGGGTATAAGTAGGCAGGGTATAAAGGGGTGGGACACAAGGGGCGGAGCGAAATGGGCGGCAAAATTAGGTTTTGCCTAGGGTGGCAAAAATCCTTGCACCAGCCCTGACTGTGTGGTGTGTATTACTTTGCTCTACAGCAATAAAGCAATAAACTTCAGTATATGTGTGTATACATTAGTCTGTGCAAATAAAATACTTTGGTCTTGAACTAAATCATTTATTCAGTTACATAAATAGCTAGTAATAGGTCATGAAATAACCTAAAAATTCTTACTAATGCCCCGCCCACCAGCCACACCCCCAATAATATTACCTAAAACTAACATGTCCCTCTTTGGCCCTGTGAAATGTTGGGAGGTATGCACATACACACAGTGAGCGGCAGAAACATGCAAAAGACATGTACACACAGACACACTGGAGATGCACATATGGACACACATATGTAACAGAGATGTACACACACAGACACGCAACATATATGAGCAGAAACACGTGCTCATGAGTTGTGTACCCCTCTGGCACTCAAAGGGTTAAGGTATAGAGAGGCATGTCAGAGTTAAATAGCAGTGGGAAGTGTGTTCATACCTGGGAACACTGACTTGTGAAGTCCCTAGAGGGGACTGATGTGGTGCTGATGTGCAGAAACAAATGGGGCAATCTGGGTTAAAAGTGGGTGGGGCTTAATCGCGAGTAGGGGGCGGGGCTTAACATAAATGTGAAAAAGTGTTAGTAATAGGCTGGGGAAGGAGGAGAAGTGGGAGGGGAATGCAAGTTTACAGTGTGAGGGGTTTGAACACACTCCATGAGGGGTAAAACTTGATACAGAACCCTGTGGCAGTCAGTGGGTTAAGTGTGAATCTGATGGCTGTCTGTCCTGTGTCTTGCATGGCAAATGGTGACAGTGAAGAAGTAATTCAGCAATGAGGGCCTACCTTAACCCTTTGAGTGCCATTTTGTTCCCCTGCTGATGCAGCACCATTCAGTGGCTTTACTACAGGTCCTGCTGAGGCCACTGGGAGTCAAGGTGAGTGAGTGTGTGTCAGCCATCTTTCTTTCTGGCTTTGTGTGTGTGTATGGGTATATGGTGCTGTGTGAGTGAGGCATGTATGTGTTATACCTGGGAATTTTTACTTGTGGAGTCCCTCATGTGGTGCTGATGTGGAGAGAGCAATGGGGCAATCTGGGTTAAAAGGGGGCGGGGCTTAATCGCGAGTAGGGGGCGGGGCTTAACATAACTATGGAAAAGTGTTAGTAATAGGCTGGGGAAGGAGGAGAAGTGGGAGAGAAATGCAAGTTTACAGTGTGAGGAGTTTGAACACACTCCCTGAGGGGTAAAACTTGATACACAACCCTGTGGCAGTCAGTGGGTTAAGTGTGAATCTGATGGCTGTCTGTCCTGTGTCTTGCATAGCAAATGATGACAGTGAAGAAATAATTGAGCAATGAGGACCTACCTTAACCCTTTGAGTGCAATTTTGTTCCTCTGGTGCTGCACTACAGGTCCTGCTGAGGCCTCTGGGAGTCAGGGTGAGTGACTGTGTGTGTGTGTCAGCCATATGTATTTCTGGCTTTGTGTGTGTATGTGGTGCTGTGTGTGTGAGTGGGGGCATGTCTGCTTGGTGCTGTGTGAGTGGGGCATGTGTGTGTGTTTGTGTGGTGCTGTGTGAGTGGGGCATGTGTGTTTGTCTGTGGTGTAGGAGCAAGTGGCGGCCATATTGTTTTTTTCTGACTTTGATAGTGGTGGGTGGGCTGCATAGTGGGGGCGGGCCAACTCCCTGCATGATTGAATCACCCAATGGGAACAGTAACTCCTCCTTAATACCACCCCTGGGTGTGTTTTGGCAGGCACAAAGTCTTCTTTTATATATATAGATATATATATATATATATATATATATATATGATTTGTCTTAAACAGGGCACTCCATAGAAAAAGAAAAGTGGGGATACTGCATTGGTGCTACATAAAAAAATTGATATTGCTTATAGGTTATAAAGTATCAACCCAAATAGATGAGCACTTATAATGACTTGCAAATTGTACAAATTATTAATATATATTGTTGCCATTTCAGCCCCCTCAATGGTCCTTCCTCAAGACAACATGAACGTCAAAGATTGCAACTTAATTACACTATCTCAAGAAGAAGAGGCCAATAATGAAAGGGGAACCTAATTAATCCATAATCAAGTTAAAACAGTGTATTGCAAACACAAAAATATAAAAACAAAAATAAAGGAAACTTGCTTTACTTGTCCTAAACCTGAGAACATCAATGATTCCAAAAGATGTTCAAAAAAATCTAAAGGCTTAACCCCTCATGCCTCAGAGGCGCACGACCCATCACAATGTAATGCAACTATAACTCTCCTGGCACACAAAGGGCCAATCCCAATGCCAAATGCCCCCCGTAAGGCAGAGAACCCAGAGCAATGAGATACATACTGTGGCCACCGATTCTCCCACGCTCTTATCCACATCTCCCCTAACCCCCTGTGCGCCACACGGTCATGCCGCCCAGCATTTAGCGATGTGCCGCGTACTCACATGGTGCACAACTATCGCAGTCCCCGTGATTCCCTATCAATCTCTGTGATGATACCTGTGCATTGGAGGAGGCTGATTGGCCCACCCAGGATGTTCCTTTATATACTGGGCCTATGGCACCTGTCAGATGCCCTTTCGTGGTGTTCCTGATCCTGCGCTTTGTTGCTGTGTTCCTGCCTTCCTGTGTACCGACCTGGCTCGTCTGACCATTCTCTGTTCCTGCTCCGTGATTTGACCCAGTTTTGGCTGACGTTCCTGCTCCGTGATTGACCCGGTTCTGGCTGACGTTCCTGCTCCGTGATTGACCCGGCTTTGGCTGACGTTCCTGCTCCGTGATTCGACCCGGTTCTGGCTGACGTTCCTGCTCCGTGATTGACCCGGGTTTGGCTGACGTTCCTGATTCGTGATTGACCCGGTTCCGGCTGATGCTTCCTGCTCCGTGATTGCATCCTGTGTTCCTGTGTATCCCGGTCGCCTACCGGCGACATTCTGAACTGTGCATAGTATCGCTCTGACTAATCACTTCTCTGCTAAGCTGTGCTGTGGCCTCCGTTACCGAGCTGTCTTATAGCCTTGCTGAGCTGTTGTCTCCATTACCGAACCTGCCCTATACCCTTGCTGTGCTGGTTGCCTCCGTTATCGAGCCTGCATCCATACACTTGCCAAGCCTGTGCGTTTCATCCAAGTCAATTAACACTTACTGAGCCTGTGCCTTAGTGACCTAGCCTATCCGTTCACACGAGCAGAGCAGTTTCCGTTCCGGTGCTCGGTCTGCACCGTGGTTGCACCTCCCGGTGCTAGTGGCCTCCTGTTTGCTCTTGCAGTGTGTTGCTCCGTGACGGCACTGGAAGGGTGTTTCGGCTCTGGTCTCCAAGTGCTCATGGTGTTACACTATCTATCGCACTACCAGTGCGTTGGCTCACTATCGCTCGTGCAGTGTTGGTTCATACTGGCACCCAAGGGGTGTTCTGGCTCTGTTTCCGTTGGCACGCAGGGTTTCTTCCAGTTGCGAGTGCTAAGGGCTTTTCAGGTTCTAGTTCCTTTTGCTCCAGCAGTGGCTTTCATCCATTACATTCCTCTACGGAGGTATTAGCTTAGCTCTGGTCTAATCTTTGCTGTTCACTTGGGCGTCCTATTATACAGCTATCTGAGAGTGATTCAGTGCAGTTGCCTACTACACCTTTCCTTTGCACCATCAAGAGACTGATATTTACTTCTGGGCGTTGGCTAATTACCATCACAGAGACTGATTAGTTGCTCTCACATTAACCCTTGTCCATTCATTTATTCTGATCATTATAGTTTGCTCATACGTATTTGAGTCTGTCTACTGTCATTACTGTTTATGCCTGTCCTGGCCACCAGGGGCGCTGTCCTTTGATTTTATTTCAATAAAACTGTGTTTTTACTTTTAACCTTTGTCTGAGTGTCAGAAAACCGTAACAACAGCCAGGCCAAGGTAATCCCTAATGTCCACATATTTTTAAGTATGCAATATGAAAACAGTGTTGCAACATAGGAATTACTAATGCCCATTGCGTTAACAAATATTTTGGAAAGAAATAAACATAATTCAGAATTGTCTACGACTGGATTTCTGTGTGGTCCGACATAAAATGTCTACATTTGTTCTTAAATAAACTACTGACTGTACCTGTACCTGTCAGAGTCTTTATTTGTCTAGTCACTCCGTGACACTACAGTCCGGAAATGGTGGTAATTTCAGATAAGCAAATCAAAAAATCAGGACCGTCCAATTGTAACTGTTAGATCGCGAACAATGACATAAAGATAAATTAATTGGAATAACGAAAGCGTATTAAGGGACGCCAGAGCCACAGCAACCCTCAGGCACCCACACTCGGGATACACAATGGCACCGTTTATATCCTCTAATTTGGATTTTTATTCTAACGTTTTTTGGACTCGTTGATATTCTCAGGTTTAGAACAAGTAATGTAAGTTTCCTTTATTATTCTTTATTATATTTTTGTGCTTGCAGTAAACTGTTTTTTAACTTGATATTGATTCATGAGGTTACACTGTCATCAGAAGACCATCAACGTCAGAGGCCTGGTTCCTCGTACATTACTAGAGTCTTCTCCTTGAAATAGTGTATTGAAAGCGGAATTTTCATCTTATATAAAGTCGCCATGTAATAATAAAGCAGATAGCGACTAGCTTTATGATACGTCTCAAAAGTAGCCGATTGTAAAGTAATTCTTAATCTTCGGAGACTGACGGCCAGTTTAGTGCAGTCTGCGTGCCTGTGCCGTCAGTCCCTTCCGGGTACCTTGTGGAACAGTGCAATCCTCTTAGAGGAGACTGGGTGTAAGCGCCGCTTACCTTACCAGGCGCGTGTGTGTTCCCGGGTTGTGCGGCTCGCGTGGAGGGAGGACCGGTGCGCTCTGGCGTCCGTCCAGGCGACGTCCTCCTCGTTGCTCCCTCTGGCGGCTCCGGCCGCATCTGTACCAGGCGCGCATCTCAGGGATTCCCTGATGATGTTGCGACCTGGTTCTTAAAGGTACAGACACACATTATGCTCCACCTCAAGGGGTGGAGCAATTTGATTTAAAAACTGCCTGGACACCACGTCAGTTGCCTGTTCGTGGTGTTCCAGTGCAGTTGTTACCTTGGGCTCTGTGTGTGATCCGGTTTGGCTGACTATCCGTTCTGGTGTTGACCTGTGGCTCTGTCCGACTACCCGCTCTGTGTATGACTCCTTGGCCTGTCTGACATCCAATCTGATGCAAACCTGCAGCTCTAGTTGGCGAACCTTACCATGTATGACCCCTGGCTTGGCTGACTATCTGTTCTGGTGTTGACCTGTGGCTCTGTCCGACTACACGCTCTATGTATGACCCCTTGGCCTGTCTGACATCCAATCTGGTGTGAACCTGTGGCTCTAGTTGACCAAGCATTCTGTATTTGCTCCCATGTGTCTACCACCTTGACATAGCCTGGGATTGTCAACTGTGCAACCAGCATACAAACACTCCAGGGGATAACCCAGGATTGTCCTCGGTGGCTTGGTGTACTTCCTCTAGCCGTTGGACCTCTGCGGCCTCCAGGTGCGGACCTGTGGTGCAGCGGGTCCTACTGGTACATGGTCTGTACAGGTGCAAACCTACATATCCTCCTTGTGCATTGGGTCGCTGAATCCGTTGTCTGTACAGGTGCGTACCTGTAGTGTGTCCTCAGGTGCGGACCTGAGTCTCCGTTTCTCTGCTGCTGAATTCCGTCAGTACAATAGTACCTGTTTGATCCATCCTGAAGTCCTCTCTTGGCCTGTATTCTGTGCTGATTTCATTGTCCTGTCTTATTGCTAAATAAAGATTGTGTTACCTAAGTACTGGTCCATTCTCATTTTTGAATTCGTGACACTGGGACTGACAGCGCAGATGTGCAGGCAAGATGTCTGAGCTGATGCCTGGCTTCAGGTCTCCTAAGAATAAGAATTACTTTACAATTGGCTACTTTTGAGAGGTAATAAATGTATTATAAAGCTAGTCGCTATCTGCTTAATTATTGCAGGGAGACTTTACATATATATAGATGAAAGTTCCGCTTTAAATTTGCAATCTTTGATGTTCATGTTGTCTTGAGGAAGGCACGTTGAGGGGGCCGAAATGGCAACAACAAATATTTATTATTTATGCAATTTGCAAGTCCTTATGAGTGTTTATCTATTTAATCTATAGGTTAAATAAACCTGCCAGCCTTCTCCTTTTATTTATATGGATGTATATAAAAAGGCCGTACTTCCTCAAATATAAGGCACGCACATAGGGAAGGATGCTAGCGGCAAATTCAAATATGACACCCCCAGTGGGACAGGTCATATGACAATGTCACAAGTCTTCATATCCTATATAATAATTCGCTGAAACATGTGTAACGACGCTGTCATGCGCAGTAGAGACTGCCCGTGATGAGGCTGATACAGAGCAGGGTGCTCCGAAGGAGCGTCCCTCACTGTATCAGCCGCGGCGCATGACTGCACCACGACCAGCTGGCAGTGTATCAGCCGCGGCGCAGGCAGTCTCTACTGCACATGACTGCCCCGCGACCAGCTGCCAGTGGCACTGTGGCCCGTGTAACGGGCTCTTCAACTAGTCTATTATAACCTATAAGCTATTAAATATATATCTATACTAGCAAGAGTGGCATGGCGATGCCTGTGCGGCGACAAAACGACAGATGCTGAAATGTTTTGGATATGTCTTTGGTAGTCAAAGGGTTAATGTATTGACAACATGCATACACATGTGGTGTTTGTTTATAAGACTTTGAGTGTCTAGGAGAAGAATCCAGTGCATTGCAATGTGATTGATACCTGTTTGAGTATGAGCGTTAAGTGTGTGCACCTGTGTAAAGTGTGCACTCATAATGTGTTTGGTTTTAACCCTCTGAGTCCCAGAGTGGTATCAAACACAATGCAATGTGTTGGATAGGTCTCAGCCTTTCCAAGGGTTCAAAACCAGTAACTCACATTCACCAGTTGGATTTGTGTACCCTGTGTTGGTTTTGGGGTAATGGAACACCACTGTTGTAGGTATGTGAAAAAGCTCATTAATATACAGGCTGAAAACTTGGCAAAATTTCCATTCATTTAAATATGTGACAGGGCTATTTTGTGTGTAGTAAAACAAAAGTCATACCACGTTGGATGTTAGATACCTTCCACACATTGCATAGTAATGAGTCTGTGGTTTGCAATATATATTTTTTTTTATTCATGCAGACCTCTTTGGGGGGCATCAGGACTCCTCCTGATAAACCCCACCCCCCAACCCCAGGTAATGATCTCCAGCTGATAGAGCCGGGAGATCAATGCAGGTGACACAGAAGTATAGGAGTATGACACGCCCCACTGCTTCCACTCTTACCCAGAGTAACGGTAGGAGAGGGAGGGATTGGGGACTGGTGACGTGAGGAGGCTTTCCCCAATCCCTGCCAGGCCTTCCAGCACAAGTAAGCAAAGGACCTGGCGCTTGGGGCTTGTTGAGGCGTGCCTAAGAACTGAATGGTGCTCATTCATTCATTGGGCAGCCTAACAGAGCGTTTGGGAAGACAGAGCAGAGCCTGATTTACCAGGCTCTGGACAGCCTAACAGAGCGTTTGGGAAGACAGAGCAGAGCCCGATTTACCACTGCATGCTCCACACTTTTAAATCTGGGGTATGTGCTGTGTCTCACTAGGAAGAGTGCCAGCTTTATTCTTTTATTTATATAGATGTATATAAAAAGACTGTATTGGTCAACTATAAGGCAAACTCATAGGAAAGGATGCTAGTGGCAAATTCAAATGTGTCACCCTGCAGGTTTTGATGGGCCTGTATCACAGTGCCTGTGATCCTTTCTGTCACTCTCGCTTGTGGTGTATGCTGATTCGCTATACTGGTTTGGCCCGCCCCTGGTGACCTTTTTATGCCTGACCGTGACACTTGTCAGGTGCCCTTTCGTGGTTTTTCCGAGCCAGTGTTGCTGTTGCTGAGTTCCTGTGTTCTGGTCTCCCGTGTTCAGAATTGGCCCGTCTTGACTACGTTCCTGTGTTCCTGTTCGTGATTAACCCGGCTCATCTGAGTACCCTCTCCGTGATCCGACCCGGCTTGGCTGACTTCCTGCTACGTGACCTGCTAACGGACTGTTCCGGTGACCTGCTAGCTCCTGCTCTCCTCTCCGGTTGTCGCTGGGGCGACATTCTGAATTCCTCCACTGCCGCTTGCCTGGTTGATCGTGTGACCTGCTCCTGTCCGGGCTTTCTGCTCCCAGTGCTAAGTATTACCTGATTGCAGAGTTGGGTTGCTGTCCTGAGCCTCCGTATCGTTTGCAGAACTTACATACTTCTCAGAGCCTCCGATCCGTAAAAGCTGCATTTAACCCTAGCTGTGCCGCAGTACCTGTTGCTGGCCTCTTTCACTGGTATAGAGCCTCCCTCTTGCATTACATCTGCTGAGCTGGCCGCTTATGCGTTGGTTGGTCGGCGGCTCATTACACCATAGCAGAGTAGTGCTGTCAGTAACGATTACGGTAGGGCGCTATTTGGCTAAAACGCTTACATTAACACCATTGAGGCTGAAGGCACAAGCTAATGTAACTGAGTGTGAAGGGCTTTTGACTTCTCCGTTGCAGCATCTGGGGTCCGTTGCTACGCCCGTGGGGGCTATTGGCTCTAAGTTCGTGCAGGTTGACTAGGTTACGCCCGTGGGGGCTATTGGCTCACTACCCCTGTTCCGCTGGTCTCCGTTGTACGCCCGTGGGGGCTATTCGCAGCTCTTGCAGTTCAGGTTATACTGTGGTGACGCCCGTGGGGGCTAACTACTCGAGCACTTGCAGTGTCAGTCATACCCTTGGTTACGCCCGTGGGGGCTATTCTGGGTACTGTGTTGCTACTATACCCTCTGGTCACGCATGGCCTAGCAACAACATCTCTCTGTACTATAAGTGTGATTCCAGCTACACTTACTGCTTCCAATTTACACCTTGGGCGTGCCAAACTCCACAACAGAGACTGTTCGTCTATACATTTAACCCTTATTTGGGGTTCTCTCCGATGCCTGTCCTGAGACAGTATATGTAATACTCTTATTCTGTATACTGGGCCTGTGGGGGCATATCTGTCATTACCTTGCTATTATTTTGTGTTGCCTGTAGAGGGCGATCATTTGCCTTAATTTTCTTTTAATAAAACTGTGCTTTATCTCACTCCTGGTCTGAGTGTCTTTAAAAACCGTTACAGTCTGTCATCTGTCCGCCGCTCTGGGCTTCTTCTGGGTTTCGGAGTCATATGACACCACCAGTCTCATGCGGATCCGCGTTGTCTTCCTCATTCGCCGGCTACTTAAGGATGAGGTATGCCTCTCTGGACGCATTAGTATAGCCTCTCCATAGTGCATAATACTGTTAGTATTATAGTTTCTGTCTACCCGTGCTTGACCCTGCTTGGCTTTCTGCTTCCAGCTTGCTGATTTGGTGTTGCATTCGTGATCTTCTGTTCTTGACCCTGCTTGGTTCTGACTACTCTTCCTGTTTGCCGATTCTGTGCTGCATTGCCTCTACATGTATGACCCTGCTTGGCCTTGATTCTGCTTCCAGCTTGCTGATTTGGTGCTGCATTTGTGATCTTCTGTTCTTGACCCTGTCTGGCCCTGGCTACTTTTCCTGTTTGATGATTCTCTGCTGCATTGCCTCTATGTGTATGACCCTGCTTGGACTTGACCTCGTTAACTCCTGCTGATTCTTTGCTGCATCCTGTATATCCTATGTATGACCCTGCTTGGCCCTAACTAGTCTACCTCTGTTCTAGTGCTGCTTCCAGTATCACCAAATCCTGCATCTCCGGTCCAATACCTCATTTCTGACCCCCTCCTGAGACTGTTCTGCTGGAGTCCTCCTTGCTTCTTGCTCCTTGCTCCCAGTTCACCTGGTTGAAGTAAGTGAGCTTCTATGTTTCCTGTTGGAGCTTTGTATTCTGTCTGAGGATAGGGGTTGTATAGTTTGCCAGTAGGGAGTTATTCAGGGGGCTCCTTCGGCTCAACTAAAAGGGACCAATCTAGCTTCGCGGCTAGCACCTTTACACGGCTAGGCCCCAGCACAACTCACTATAGGTAACCTCCGTACCCTAGCACCGACCCCAAGCATCGCTTCCCAGCACCTTGCGCTTCTATCCCTTGTTGGAAGGAGTCTTATCCTCATATGTCTCTCCGCAGTCTGTTACCAGTGGCATTCCCGCTATATCCATCAGGGTCATATGGCAGTGTCACAAGTTTCCTGTCATTCAGTGTAGCAAACATAAATACCCAATGTCATACAGCATTCTTATAGCTGCACTTGTACAGCAAAAAAGACATTTCTCACACCCAAACACCACATTAAATAATGTAAATAAGCAATAGTAACATGGGAGGAAGCTCAAAAGAGGATTTTAGTCTTACCTGTTAAATCCTTTTCTATATAGGTTACTGGTAACTTTGGGTAGGCGATCCACCCCTTTCAGTAGGCAGGAACAATTCTTAGAGAATTCTGGGTGGAGCCTACCTCCTCTCCTTAGCTGCATCTAGCCACTTCTCTCAAATAAGATTTGAAACACTTACTAGTGACTAGGTAGTAAGAAGTGAAAAGAAGGCTCCTGTGAGCATGAACCTGAAAGGACCCTCATGGTTTGCCACAGGAGAGCCAAGCATAGTCCCTTGACAGGGTGGGAGACCAGTAACCTGTATGGACTAAGAGAAAAGGATTTAACAGGTAAGACTAAAATCCTCTTTTCTCTGTCGTTCAATATAAGTTACTGGTAACTTTGGGATGTCCAACCACTGAGTTTCCCAGAAGTGGGAAGTTAGGCAAGGACCAGGCTCATGGCCTCCAAAGTCACCAGAGCCTATATGAACCATCAGATCATAGACAGCCCAACAATAACAATGAAGTGTCAACAGACACAAAACTGGTGCATAACCACACCAGGAACTTAGCACAGCACGTAGAACTCGAGCCAAATGGGCTCAAAAGTGAAGGAGCACTGAAGAGACGAAAGGCAAACCTAGAAAGGCAAAACTGCCTCCAGGATCTTCCTTCTAAAGCTGACATTCATTGATGCCAGCACATCAATGCGGTACTGCTTAGAAAAGGTGTGCACAGATGACCAAGTGGCAGCCTCGCACAACTGATCAGCTGAGGCTTGATTCTTGTAACCCCAAGATGCCCCAATGGACCTAGTTGAATGAGCCGAAACCCTGAATGGAACAGGCTTCTTCCACAGTTCGTAAACCTTACGAATAGTAGACTTCATCCAAGACATTATGGTCACCTTGGATGCCGGTCTCCCTGCCCTGGGACCCTCAGGAATGACGAACAGGGCGTCAGACTGGCGAATAGACTCAGTGTGGTGCACACAGAACTTAAGACATTACACCACATCCAGCAAGTGAAGATCCCTTTCCTTGTCAGATGATAGGTCAGAAAAGAAAGAAGGTACCACTATCTCCTGATTAATGTGGAATTCAGAGACCACCTTCAGGAGAAACTCCTGAGAAGTGCAAAGCACCGCCTTGTCTTTGTGAAGCCCCAAAAAGGGTGGTTTACAAGACAGGGAATGCAACTCCGAGAACAGACACAATTGCCAGGAGAAAGGCCATTTTTCAAGTCAGCATGCGCAGAGGAATAGCAGCCAAGGACTCAAATGGAGGGCGCTGAAGGATGCCCAAAACCAATTTAAGATTCCACTGAGAAGCAGGGTTCTTAAAGGCAGGACAAGTATGAGCAACGCCCTGTAAGAAAACCTTGACATCTAGAAGGATAGCGATGCATCTCTGAAAGAAGACAAAGAATGCAGAAGTCTGAACCTTAAGGGCACTCAAGCTGAGGCTGTTATCCACTCTATCCTGCAGGAAGGACAGGACTGTAGGTAGATCAAATTTCAGGGAAAGACCTTTATCAGCACACCAAGAGAGAAAAGTGGACCAGACTTTATGGTAGGCCTTAGAGGAAACAGGCTTGCAGGCACTAAGCATAGTGGCCACCCCACTAGAAGAGAAACACTTGTTCTTCAGTATTGAGGATTCAATTTTCATGCCGTCAAACCCAGACGGTCCACATCCTCCTTCCACAGATACCCCTGTAGAAGAAGATTCGAACGGCGGGGAAGCCGAAAGGGCTCCACCACAGAGAGATCCAAGAGCTCCAGAAACCAAGAATGACAAGGCCAGTACGGAGCAATCAGAACGACTGGAGAGCCCTCCAGATGCAGTTTCTGCAACACCCTGTGTAACAAGGGAATGGGATGAAAGATGTACACCAGAGGGAAGTGCCATGGGATTGACATGGCATTCACCGCCAGAGCTAGAGGGTCTCTCCAGCGAGAGCAGAACAACGAAACCTTCCGATTGTGTTTTGTCACCATTAGATCGACGCAGGGAAGTCCTTACTTCTGAACAATGAAGTTGAATAACTTCTTGATTCAGTTCCCACTCTCGTCTGTCCACTGTGTGTTGAAGTCTGCCAGCACATTTTCTACACCGGGAATATGAACTGTGGATATGGCAGGAACATGTTCCTCTGCCCAGGTTAAAATAGCTTTGACCTCTAAGCAAGCTGCAAGACTTCTTGTACTACCTTGCTTGTTGATGTAAGCCACGGCAGTGGCGTTGTCGGAATGCACTCGGACTGAGAATCCCTCCAGGTGATGTATCCAGTGATGAAAAGCATGAAATATATAATTGCTGTGACCCAGGACCGCTCCCCAGCTGGAGAGGCTGGCATCCGCTGTCACGGTAGTCCAGAAGGATATCAGGAAGGGACAGCCCTTCAGCAGATTAGAGAGGTTGAGCCACCATGGCAGGCAAAGGGTTAATCTACTGAGTAGAGAAGGAGAGTCCAAGCCCTGCGTAGGATACTCGTGAAGGGAAAGCAGAAAATGGCTGCCGCAACGGGAGCCAATCACAAATGAGTGACCAAAGCAAGAGATCATGGGAAATGTAGTTTTCCCTAAAAAAGTACCCCAACAGTGCCCAAAGCCCCCTGAGCCTCCCAAAACACACAGAACATTGACTGGATGATAGAGCAAGGGCAGACAAACAAAATGAGCCATCTCTGAAGTCGCTGCATTGAGCGGTTGCAGAGATATGTCCCAAACTGTAAAGTCCCATAGAGGTGAATGGAGCATGGCGTCTATGCGGTAAAGCGCGTCTACAAGGAGCAGAACTCAAATTTGCTAAATTTTACAGTGAAGTAAAAAAAGTTGTAAATGCACCACAAAAACATGTTACGAGGCAAATAAACACTGTACCCTGAAGGGAAAAATACTAAACCCCCCAAAAAGATGCAAAATCGGCAGACAAAGGGTTATATTTATCATCATCAGACATACAGACAAACCCAATGAGTGCAGGAGTATGTAGTAGGAATTCCAAAGGAGACCTCTGTGCAGAGAGGAAGCTTGGGACAAGTGTACCTCGGCACTCAAAGGGTTGCTCACCTTTTTAGCAGGTCTTCTGTCTTCAGATTACTATGTGTAAAGAAGAAGCCTCAGTGTGCAACTCCTAGGGAAAGAACTTTTTAAACAAGATTTCCCCCACCAGGGCTAGAGGTCCATCATAGAGCCTGGAAACTGAGCTATCCACTAGGGAATGTCAGTAATGGTAATCCGCCAAATGGTGGTATTCCATATCTAATAAGCTAAAACTATAGCAGAACTGTTCTCTTGCTTTGAATCTTCATCAAGGAACAAATCTTACTGGAGAGAAGTGGCTAAATGCAGCTAAAGAGCGGAGGTAGGCTCCACTGAGCATTCTCTTCAAGAATTGTTCCTGCCTACTTAAAAGGGGGGTCGCCTACACAAAGTTACCAGTAACCTATATTGGAAGACAGAGAAAAACAATTAACCTTTTAATGACAAGCAAAAAGAGTATTGCTTGGAAGTAAATTTTAAACAGAGAGGCAACAGATACCAGGAACAGGGACCCGAAAACATGGGACTGTCCCTTAAAATCTGGGACAGCTGTCAGTTACAAGTTTACTACACATTTTATGTCACAAATCTTTCTTGCAATAACTATGTCCACAGAAATACTTTAGGCTGGTTGATATCTGGGCTCAGTGGACATGATTATCACTGTATCTTATATTAAAGCGGAACTTTCACCTAAGCACAAGTTTGCTTTAATCCACTTATTATACCAATTCTAACTGTGCTGGGTTTAGGTTTAAAAAAAAAACAAAAAAAACACGATAGTTTGAGGGTTAACTTTTCCCTCTTCTCCTCATTCTGATCGGCACCATCTTGCCAATGAGAATACAGGAGATCCACCTCCCCGCTGGTCTGTCAGTAAGCTGTAGTAGTAGTACTCTCATTGGCTAGATATCGATATCTTCCAATCAGAGTTTCTCCAGCTTACTGACAGACCAGCGGGGAGGAGGATCTTTCCTGTATTCTCATCGGCACAAATTGTGCCGATCAGAACGAGAAGACGTCAAGAGGGAAAAGTTAACCCTCAAAATTCATTTCTATGGCTTTTTTCTTTTTTTAAACCAAAACCCAGCACAGTTACAATCGGTATAATAAATAGATTAAAGCAAACTTGTGCTTAGGTGAAAGTTCTGTTTTTAAAAAACTGTTATTTGGAGATAACACCTGAGAAATGTAAAGTAATTAGTTCAAGTAACAGATTTGAAATCCTGGAAAAGCAATATAAAGAGCTACTGGTGGAAATCTATAGTGTCAATATCGCATACAGTAACTGTCACATCTCTGCCCAGTGGTTCATTGTGACATCATTTCTCAGTGCCATATACATGTTAAGGAGGCAAAACATTTAGTAAAGTTGATACCAATATTGGTTAACTAAACAGATTTAAAATGCAAGCTTTCAAGACTTCTTAGGTCTCTTCCTCAGGCATGTTATACAGATAAATATGAAAACTTCTCTCTTAAATACAAGTACACTTTACTTGTGTACACTTGTATTTAACCCCTTAAGGACCATTGCCGTGCCAGGACCGTCACGGTGGTCCGGCAGTTAAGGACCAATGACGGTCCTGGCACGGCATGGAGTTCAGGGCTCCCGTCGCGGCTGCACGCTGCTCCGGGAGTCCTGAACCGGAAGCGCTATTAAAAAAAAACTGCCCCGTGGTCCGCAAGTGCCGGACACACACGGGATTGCGCTGGTCCTTAAGGGGTTAAGAGAGAAGTTTTCATATTTATCTGTACCAACTCTCATCTAATATAAATGGTAAGCAGTAAACAATGTGCAGAGCAGCCAGTCACTATGACATCATAGTGCAATGGTGCAGTGTGACCTCAATTCCCAAGGGTATTTAAAGATCTGCAGAACTCAAAGCAGCAGATTACTACACAAACTGTGAACCTGGTCAGAGATGTCTGCACTTTGGGTAATTTGCTTTGTGTGCGCAATTTTGGGCACTGAGCTCAGTGCTAGGCCCCTACCTGACTTCAAGACCGTCAGCTCAGAAAAAGATTTAATAGAGAATGAGGAAGAAGCTGGAAAGCTGCTTCTCAAAGAGAAGGCAGAGCTAGAGAGGAAAACAGCTCTTGAGAAGGAGGACATAGACAAGAAGGAACATGTAAATCTAGGAACCTCTGAAATAAAGAATGTCAACTCAGAGATAGATTCAAAAGAGAAGGAGGAAGAAGCTGGCATACGGCTTCTCAAAGAGAAAGCACAGCTGGAGTGGAAAAAACCTTTTGAGAAGAAGAAACTAGTTAGGAAGAAACCTCGGAATTTAAGAACCTCTGAAATAAGGAAAGAGAACTCAGAGAGGAAGCTTACTGAGGAGAAAGAAGCTGACAAACTGCTTCTCAAGGAGAAGGAAGAACCAGAAAAAAACTGGAAAAAACCTCTTGAGAACGAGGAACCAGTTGGGATGAAAGATCTGGTCAACTATGAAATACCACAGAATGAGCCAGAGGAACGATCAATTCGAGATGTAGTATCGAACATTGTGAGATTCCTCCTGATTGCTGGTGCATTTATAGCGGTGATACTATGTTTATGTTGTTGTTGTTGTGCAAAAGGTTATCAAAAGTATGGGGATAAGATTCCCACCGAACAGATTATGGGAATGTTTTACCAATAGGTCCCAGTCCCCTGAAAAACACCTAAAGGGGACAGAAACATCAAATAAAGCAATAAACTGCTATGACATTGCATCTCTGAGTGCTTACTCTTTTGGCAAATTGTATCAGGGCTACAGCTACAGGCAGCCACCTCAGAATAAAGATTATCTCTGTCCGTGCTTATTTCCCTCTACAACATGTAGCTGTAGACTCTATCCTGACTGGTCACGATGAATATCCTTGTACCTGCCCATGGTCCTCACTAATTATCTTATCTGTCTCGCTCCTGATTGGTTTCCTCTAGCCACCACCCCCCATTCCGATACATACGCCAAGTTGAAGTCCTTACCTATTCCTATTAGTTATCTGGTTTATTGGCTGTGTCTTCCCGTGATACAGGCCCCCCTCATCCCGGTCACCTCCGTGATGTGTCCAAAGCATTGCTTCTACCATGAGCCTCACATCCTCCCCAAGTCCGGAGCTTACCCTCCCTCACCAGCCTCTGCCTCACCCCCTCACAAACAAACAATGTCACACAGCTGTAAACCCTTTGAGTATCACAGGGTTAAGCAATCCATTACAAAGCTTCAGGAGCTCGACAATGGTTTGTATACCTTTGCGGCACTGAAAGGATTCAGTGTTTGAGAGGCAAACAAGTGTCTAGGAAGAGGAATGTGTTGGATACCTCTTTGGCACTGAAGGGGTTTAAAGAAAACAAATAAAATGGGCAATGTGTTGGGTTCTTTTAGCTCCAGACAGGTATGTGACATACTCTACTGCATGGATACGTATTTAGCTATTTGCTAGTCACTGATGGAAATGTACCCAAACCATTTTCAATCAGTGCGCTGAAAACTCCTTAAGTACTCAAAGGACTTAGGCCTCGATGCAAATGTTGGAGTTAAAACCAGCGTGCAGAAAAAGACTGTCTTTGCGAATTAAACAAGACTGGGTAATGTGAGATTCAAATGTTCCTGACCCAGAAGAGTTAACGCGCGAAGGCCTACAAAACACACGAAAACTACAAAACTGGAGTCGCCTAAAATCTGACCTCATCGTTGCCGCAAAACATACGATAAACCAAGAAACGTCCCAATAAAAAAAAAAAACAAGTGAAATGTCCGATGTTACCTAGTGCCCCATCCTAGAGAGTGAGGTAGAGAGGAGCAGAGCACACAGTTAGGCGTTGGAGAGCATTGGCACTACATAATACACATAAAACACTTTTGCACATATCCATCACACACATCCAAACACACATAGCTTATTTTTATTTTGATAATACATCACGCTTTTATTTATTTATTTTTTTTTGACAGTGTGAGTCTGTGAGTGCAAGTGAGTGACAGAGAGTGAGTGGGTGAGTGAAATGGAGAGGACAGGAGGACAGGAGACAGGGATGGGGAGTGTAGGAGGAAGAGGTGCCGGTGGGCATCCCTGGTCAGGATAGGGGAGAGAGAGCCCTGGGGAGGAGGGGGACCACCAGTAGAAGAGGCACACAGAGTGCAGGGCAAGAGATGGCAGTGGGTTGAGGGGTATGGCATGGGGAGCACCACACTCAGCCAGAGCCATCACAGGCAGGGCCTGAGAACCATGGCTCTCAAAGAACCTCTGGAGGTGAGGAGGAGGATAGGGCAAGAGACCCCAAGCTCTCAGAGAAGGAAAACCTTGTCCTCTGTGAGGCAGTCATCACCAGGGAGAGGCTCCTGTTCCCCAAGGGGAAGGTCGTATGTATGGGGTCAAAAAGAAACACTGCATGGAAGGAGGTTCTGGCTGCGGTGAATGCTGTTTCCAGCTGCAGCCAGTCGCTAGAGTCCATAAGAAAAAAGTGGACAGACTTCAAGGCCAAGGTAATTTAGTTTGAAAAAAGACTTGCGTCCATCTAGTTCAACCCTTTTCCTATTCCTGTTTATCATTGTGAAGGTGAAGAAGAAGAAGGGAGAACAGGCTTTGCATGCAGCGAGCACAGGAGGTGGTCTGCCCTTGCACTTGGGGTACAGCCAGTGGGAGGAGGCTGTGAGCAGGACGATCTCCTCTATAGGGGTGCACGGGATCCCTGGATGGAGTGACACAGGGGATGAAAAGAGCCTCCAGTCCACCGGTAAGTGCATCAAGGCCCACACATACTTCACACAAATCTTGACACCTACCAGACAAAGGCCAACACAGTGACACCTGAACACATGGACAGCATTCCACACCACAATTCAGCAACACAGCTTGGAGGGACGTCAAACAAGGACAGAATACTTGACAAACCCAGCCTGAATGGTAATGGTCAAGTCCCTGATGAATCCCCTTCATGCTGTCCAAAACAACATCATGCACAGCACAAAAACAATGCACACCGTCATGTGTCAGTCACAGATCTAACTGTTATGTGTATCACTATGTCATACATACAGTGACAAAGAGGTCAGCACACAACCCCTTGAGTGCCACAGGGATAAGTAATGCATTGTTCAACAATACATTGGCTAGTCCCCTGGCACCCAAAGGGTTATCAGAGAATAGCAAGGAGGGGAATTGGTGTGTTTCCTATTGTATTGTTATTGCATGTCAGTGCTAGGCGTTGTACATGTAGGTAGTTAGTCCAAGTGGAATAGTCAACGTTCGGCTTTCTGCATCATATGCAGCCTGCAAAGTGTGGATGGCCAGGAGGCATTCACCGCCATCATCACTCTGAAGGACATATGTGATTCACAAGGCTCAATCATGATGGGGGGGGGACATTCACCAGCCGTTTCTGCTCCAGGAAAGACTCTTAACCCTTTACATATAACTAGCAAAAGGGGCACAGTATGGCCCATGCTGATTAAGTCCTTTGACTTCTTCAGGAATATTTAATGCATTCCATGACAATGGTTCGTATAGGCATTGAAAGGGTTCAATGTTTGAGAGGCAAACAGGTGTCTAGGAAGTGGAATGTGTTGGATACCTCTTTGGCACTGAAGGGGTTTAAAGAAAACAAAGAAAATGGGCAATGTGTTGGGTTCCTTTAGCGCCAAACAGGTATGTGACATACTCTACTGCATGGATACGTACTTAGCTATTTGCTAGTCACTGATGGAAATGTACCCAAACCATTTCCAATCAATGCGCTGAAAACTCCTTAAGAACTCAAAGGACTTAGGGCTCGATGCAAATGTTGGAGTTAAAACCAGCGTGCAGAAAAAGACTGTCTTTGCGAATTAAAAAAGACTGGGTAACGTGAGATTCAAATGTTCCTGACCCAGAAGAGTTAACGCGCGAAGGCCTACAAAACACACGAAAACTACAAAACTGGAGTCGCCTAAAATCTGACCTCATCGTCGCCGCAAAACACACGATAAACCAAGAAACGTCCCAATAAAAAAAACACAAGCGAAACGTCCGATGTTACCTAGTGCCCCAGCCTAGAGAGTGAGGCAGAGAGGAGCAGAGCACACAGTTAGGAGTTGGAGAGCATTGGCACTACATAATACACATAAAACACTTTTGCACATATCTATCACACACATCCAAACACACATACACACCTGGGACCACGAGAACGCTCTCCCTAGAGTAGCTGGGAGGGTAGTGGGAAGTCCAGAGGAGCTATGCCGCACATACTGTGTGCCGCACATTGTGGAAGTGCCCGTTTAGAAGACTTGATATCTACACTGTCATAAAAACAAAATGGAGCTAACATTACTTTTTTGCCTTACAACCCTTGTTCAAATTTTTTTAAAGTGAATGTTCCCCTTTAAAGTGGATTTGTTTGTTGTATTCAGTAGGCTACAGTCAGCCTTTACCGCTACAGAAGACGAAAAGATGGGTGCTCCTAGCTCACTGCTTGATTTTTCTTTGGTTCTCGTACCATCTGATTACATGGGTCTTAAACATGGGGAAAGGGGAGGCTACATATCTAGTAAAGGTCATTTATGCTGTCTGTATATATGCTGTACAGACCCATTCTATATTTATAACATTTTCATCTATCTCTGGAAAATTGCCTCAGTACTGTGAAGAATAATCTAAAAATAGGTTTGGCCACAAAGGGTGTGTGGTAAAGTAAAGGGGTGTGGCTAAGTTAGGGGGTGTGGTCAGGGGTGGGGCAAATGCAGTGCGAGGGGCACCAGATAGTGCTGTGCCTAGGGGTGCCTGAGATGTAAATCCGGCCCTTTGTAGTACTCTCATTGGCTAGATATCGATCTCTGCCAGTGAGAGTTCTCCAGCTTACTGACAGACCAGCGGGGAGGAGGATCTCTCCTGTATTCTCATCGGCACAAATTGTGCCAATCAGAACAAGAAGACGTCAAGAGGGAAAAGTTAACCCTCAAACTTCATTTCTATCGCGTTTTTTTTTTTTAAACCAAAACCCAGCACAGTTACAATCGGTATAATAAATAGATTAAAGCAAACTTGTGCTTAGGTGAAAGTTCCGTTTTTAAAAAACTGTTATTTGGAGATAACACCTGAGAAATGTAAAGTAATTAGTTCAAGTAACAGATTTGAAGTCCTGGAAAAACAATATAAAGAGCTACTGGTGGAAATCTATAGTGTCAATATCGCATCCAGTAACTGTCACATCTCTGCCCAGTGGTGCATTGTGACATCATTTCTCAGTGACATATGAATGGTAAGCAAACAATGTGCAGAGCAGCTAGTCACTGTGACATCATAGTGCAATGGTGCAGTGTGCCCTCAGTTCTCAAGGGTACATAAAGTTCTGCAGAACTCAAAGCAGCAGATTACTACACAAGCTGTGAACCTGGTCAGAGATGTCTGCACTTTGGATAATTTGCTTTGTGTGCGCCCTATTGATGCCTGAGCTCAGTGCCAGGCCCCTACCTGACTTCAAG
Source organism: Rhinophrynus dorsalis (assembly GCA_037306005.1). NCBI lineage: Eukaryota > Metazoa > Chordata > Amphibia > Anura > Rhinophrynidae > Rhinophrynus > Rhinophrynus dorsalis. The sequence continues at coordinate 59,273,873 of CM074728.1, forward strand.
ACCGTCAGATCAGATAGAGATTTAAAAGAGAAGGAAGAAGAAACTGGCAAACTGCTTCTCAAAGAGAAGAAAACACCTCTTGAGAGGGAGGACATAGATCTAAGAACCTCTGAAATAAAGAATGAGAACTCAGAGAGGAAGCTTACTGAGATGGAGGAAGCAGCTGGCAAACTGCTTCTCAAGGAGAAGGAAGAACTAGAGAAAAATTGGAAAACACCTCTAGAGAAGGAGGACATAGATAAGGAACATGTGAATCTAGGAACCTCTGAAATAAAGAATGACAACTCAAAGATAGATTTAAAGGAGAAGGAGGAAGAAGGTGACAGCCTGCTCCTCAAAGAGAAAGCAGAGCTGAAGTGGAAAACACCTTTTGAGAAGAAGAAACTAGTTAGGAAGAAACCTCGGAATTTAAGAACCTCTGAAATAAAGAATGAGAATTCAGAGAGGAAGCTTACTGAGATGGAGGAAGCAGCTGGCAAACTGCTTCTCAAGGAGAAGGAAAAACTAGAAAAAAACTGGAAAAAACCTCTTGTGAACAAGGAACCAGTTGGGACGAAAGATCTGGTCAACTATGAAATACCAGAGAATGAGCCAGAGGAACGATCAATTCGAGATGTAGTATCGAACATCGTGAGATTCCTCCTGATTGCTGGTGCATTTATAGCGGTGATACTATGTTTATGTTGTTGTTGTTGTGCAAAAGGTTATCAAAAGTATGGGGATAAGATTCCCACCGAACAGATTATGGGAATGTTTTACCAATAGGTCCCAGTCCCCTGAAAAACACCTAAAGGGGACAGAAACATCAAATAAAGCAATAAACTGCTATGACATTGCATCTCTGAGTGCTTACTCTTTTGGCAAATTGTATCAGGGCTACAGCTACAGGCAGCCACCTCAGAATAAAGGTTATCTCTGTCTGTGCTTATTTCCCTCTACAACATACAGCTGTAGACTCTATCCTGACTGGTCAAGATGAATATCCTTGTACCTGCCCATGGTCCTCACTAATTGTCTTATCTGTCTCTCTCCTGATTGGTTTCCTCTAGCCACCCCCCCCCCATTCTGATTCATACGCCAAGTTGAAGTCCTTACATATTCCTATTAGTTATCTGGTTTATTGGCTGTGTCTTCCCGTGATACCGGCCCCCTCATACCTGTTACCTCCGTGATGTGTCCAAAGCATTGCTTCTACCATCCTCCCCAAGCCCTGAGCCTACCCTCCCTCAACAGCCTCTGCCTCATCCCCTCACAAACAAAAAATGTTGCACAGCTGTTAACCCTTTGAGTACCGCAGGGGTAAGCAATGCATTACAAAGCTTCAGGAGTTCGACAATGGTTTGTATACCTTTGCGGCACTGAAAGGATTCAGTGTTTGAGAGGCAAACAGGTGTCCAGGAAGTGGAATGTGTTGGATACCTCTTTGGCACTGAAGGGGTTTAAAGAAAACAAATAAAATGGGCAATGCTTTGGGTTCCTTTAGCGCCAAACAGGTATGTGACATACTCTACTGCATGGATACGTATTTAGCTATTTGCTAGTCACTGACACAAATGTACCCAAACCATTTCCAATCAATGCGCAGAAAACTCCTTAAGTACTCAAATGACTTAATCCCTATGGGCAACGCCTTTTGAGTGCCACAGGGGTAACCAATGCATTACAAAGCAATGCTTTGCTTATCCCTCTGGCACTTAAAGGGTTAATTTTGCAAAAATCTCCAGAAGGACAATGATACAGCCGTTTCTGCTCCAGGAAAGACTCTTAACCCTTTACATATAACTAGCAAAAGGGGCACAGTATGGCCCGTGCTGATTAAGTCCTTTGACTTTTTCAAGAATATTTAATGCATTCCATGACAATGGTTCGTATAGGTATTGAAAGGGTTCAATGTTTGAGAGGCAAACAGGTGTCTAGGAAGAGGAATGTGTTGGATACCTCTTTGGCACTGAAGGAGTTTAAAGAAAACAAATAAAATGGGCAATGTGTTGGGTTCTTTAAGCTCCAGACAGGTATGTGACACACTCTACTGCATGGATACGTATTTAGCTATTTGCTAGTCACTGAGGGAAATGTACCCAAACCATTTTCAATCAATGCGCTGAAAACTCCTTAAGTACTCAAAGGACTTAGGCCTCGATGCAAATGTTGGAGTTAAAACCAGTGTGCAGAAAAAGACTGTCTTTGCGAATTAAACAAGACTGGGTAATGTGAGATTCAAATGTTCCTGACCCAGAAGAGTTAACTCGCGAAGGCCTACAAAACACACGAAAACTACAAAACTGGAGTCGCCTAAAATCTGACCTCATCGTCACCGCAAAACACACGATAAACCAAGAAACGTCCCAATAAAAAAAAAAACAAGCGAAACGTCCGATGTTACCTAGTGCCCCAGCCTAGAGAGTGAGGTAGAGAGGAGCAGAGCACACAGTTAGGAGTTGGAGAGCATTGGCACTACATAATACACATAAACCACTTTTGCACATATCTATCACACACATACACACACATAGCTTATTTTTATTTTGATAATACATCACACTTTTATTTATTTTTTTTGACAGTGTGAGTCTGTGAGTGCAAGTGAGTGACAGAGAGTGAGTGTGTGTGTGAGGGCCTGAGTGAGTGCCTGTGTGTGAGTGGGTGAGTGAAATGGAGAGGACAGGAGGACAGGAGAGAGGTATGGGGAGTGTAGGAGGAAGAGGTGCCGGTGGGCATCCCTGGTCAGGATAGGGGAGAGAGAGCCCTGGGGAGGAGGGGGACCACCAGTAGAAGAGGCACACAGAGTGCAGGGCAAGAGATGGCAGTGGATTGAGGGGTATGGCATGGGGAGCACCACACTCAGCCAGAGCCATCACAGGCAGGGCCTGAGAACCATGGCTCTCAAAGAACCTCTGGAGGTGAGGAGGAGGATAGGGCGAGAGACCCCAAGCTCTCAGAGAAGGAAAACCTTGTCCTCTGTGAGGCAGTCATCACCAGGGAGAGGCTCCTGTTCCCCAAGGGGAAGTTCGTATGTATGGGGTCAAAAAGAAACACTGCATGGAAGGAGGTTCTGGCTGCGGTGAATGCTGTTTCCAGCTGCAGCCAGTCGCTAGAGTCCATAAGAAAAAAGTGGACAGACTTCAAGGCCAAGGTAATTTAGTTTGAAAAAAGACTTGCGTCCATCTAGTTCGACCCTTTTCCTATTCCTGTTTATCATTGTGAAGGTGAAGAAGAAGAAGGGAGAACAGGCCTTGAATGCAGCGAGCACAGGAGGTGGTCTGCCCTTGCACTTGGGGTACAGCCAGTGGGAGGAGGCTGTGAGCAGGACGATCTCCTCTATAGGGGTGCATGGGATCCCTGGATGGAGTGACACAGGGGAAGAAAGGAGCCTTCAGTCCACCGGTAAGCGCATCAAGGCCCACACATACATCACACAAATCCTGACACCCACCAGACAGAGGCCAACACAGTGACACCTGAACACATGGACAGCATTCCACACCACAATTCAGCCACACAGCTTGGAGGGAAGTCAAACAAGGACAGAATACCAGCCTGAATGGTAATGGTCAAGTCCCTGATAAATCCCCTTCATGCTGTCTACAACATCATACACAGCACAAAAACAATGCAGACTGTCATGTGTCAGTCACAGATCTAACTGTTATGTGTATCACAATGTCATACATAGAGTGACAAAGAGGTCAGCACACAACCCCTTGAGTGCCACAGGGATAAGTAATGCATTGTTCGACAATACATTGGCTAGTCTCCTGGCACCCAAAGGGTTATCAGAGAATAGCAATGAGGGGAATTGGTGTGTTTCCTATTGTATTGTTACTGCATGTCAGGGCTAGGCGTTGTACATGTAGATAGTTAGTCCAAGTGGAATAGTCAAGGTTCAGCTTTCTGCATCATATGCAGCCTGCAAAGTGTGGATGACCAGGAGGCATTCACCGCCATCATCACTCTGAAGGACATATGTGATCCACAAGGCTCAATCATGATGGGGGGGACATTCACCAGAGTGTCAGAAAGAGGTGACAATGTGTACTTGACAACTGCAGTGTCATCACACATGCAATCCCTGTTATTCTATGGAGCCAATGCACTGAGATCTAAACAACACGTAACATATCAGTGCTTAGTCTCCATAGCATAACATAGGAAAAGGTAGAAGTAACCTCCAATAGTACAGTATAAGCATGCACATGTTTGCTGTGTGTTAGGATTTTAGCTGTCCTGGGGTGTGTCCGTGTGTCCTCCAGCTGATTGGGTTGCTGGGTTCCACAGATCATGTTGGTTGGTGTGCTTGGTGTGTCTGTTACTGTTGCTGACATCATTGATTGGACTCTGTAGTCATTGGTCATCACTGGTGCATTGCTGTGTTCAGAGGTCCTAGTGTGTTTGCTGTTGAGGCCTAGGTGTAGGACATGCAGTAGGTTTGTGTCACTCAAGGTGTCATGGTTCAGTTTTGCTCACCACATGGATCCTGATGAATGGGGATAGCAAGGAGGTATGCCTTGCCATCCCCACTGCTCAGGATCCACATGATGACCAAATCTACACCATTGTCGGTTAGTAGAATCAATGTATAGGATCGTGTCAAGCTTAGCAATGTGTGTCAGGATGGTAACCAATGCATTGCAAAGCAATGCAATGGATACCATCCTGCCACTCAATGGTTCACATGTCAATGTAATAGTCTTGCAGCACATCACTGATTACATCATGTCATTTCCCCACACAGCACACAAGTCAGCATGAGCGGAGGAGGCCACTATCTCCAGGGCGCTGCCACCACAACCACCACTGCAGCAGTAGCGGCCCCACCATGGCCCCCAGGGTCCACTCCCCATCAGCAGCCACAGCAGCAGCAGCTGGCCTACCAGGCCCCACCTCAGCAGCAGCTCAGAGGAACCTTTTAACCAGTTCATCCTCTGCAAATGTTGCAGCCAAATGCTGATAGCTGCACCTTGACTGAAGCTGGTTTAATATGACTCAATGTCGCTTTGCAAAAACGCAAAGGTAATAAGAGGTAATTGATGATCTGGGGGTCTTCATTCTCTAAACACCTTCTGACAGTTTTTCACACCCTGCAGTATATTTTAAAAGTGGATAATTTTATCCATGAAGTAATAGTCATAGCTACTGCTTCGAAATTAGCTACTTCCACTCAGCCGCCAGTCTCAAAAAAGGCTGGATTCTGGTGAAAGACTGGACCCTGACTGAGGAGATCCTGAGATAAAGGAAGGGACCAGGGCTGAGCTACTCATAGTTGAATTAAGTCTGAAAAACAGATTCCCCTTGGCCAGTCTGGGGCTATTAGAATGGATTCTACTTTGTCCTTCTTGATCTTTTTCAATACCTCCATCATAGTTGGTATAGGAAGACATTTGTAAGCCACATGAAAATCCCACCTACCTTTCATAACTTCCTGCCCCAGACACTCTGGGTCCTTCCAACATGAAAAGTAGCACTGCTATTTTTGTTTTTTGTGGAGAGTTAATGTCATGAGATCCACTGTCAGATTACCTCACCAGCTGAAACCTTCTCTGGGTTGTCACATTGTGCACGATTTGAGTTTTTTTGGCCCTTATGGGGACCGGTAGGTTTCTGACTCTCTGATCTCCTATTGGCTCTGAGAGGTTTAAGTATCTTGAGAGTCTGCACTTTCGCTGCCCGATTATTTGAGCTAGTTAGCATTTAGAGCGTTGCTCCGTTATTATTTTGTGTTCCTGATCTTGACTCCTGCTAGCTACTTGACTCTGAGTTTTGGCTTTCCCTACGTGGCTCTTTACGCTCCTATTTGACCTCGGCTTCGTTTCTGACCATTCTTGTGCCTTACCTCCATTGCTCCTGTTGCCCCCGGTTACCTTCGGTTCGTCTGCCTGATGATTCTTTACTGCCTGGTTTCCGATGCATTCTGACGCTCCCGGTTCTGTGCCTGACTGACTCTGCTCTTGTCCTCAGTGGCGGCCTGACTATTCTCTGTGTGCGCTTGCTCCCCCACTATCCTCCGGTCCGTGTGGTAGCTAGACCACTCACCCATTGCTTGTTATTCCGTGCCTCGTTCAGTCTCATCCAGGCAGCTTGTCGCTGCATTGGTACCTCCCCCTCAGTCCTGGCGGGTAGCTCCAGATCAGACAGAGTTGCCAGCCGATAGCCTCGCCTGGGGACCCTGTTCTGGTTTAGGGCTCCGCTATTCTGCTTCCTCTTGGGACTTAGAGGTACAAAGTTTCCTGGTGAGTAGGTCACTGTTGTTGCCCTCTCCTTGTTCTGCCATCTATTTATGCCTTTTGTGGGGGCTGCTAGCCAGGATTAGTCGATTGGGCCTTCTTGTGGTGTTTCCGTTGCCTAGCGCTTGTTCTGTTACTCTTGTATGATACTATTGTATGACCCGGAGTGCCTGACTATTCTGCCCGTTAATCGTTCCTGCTCTGTGTACCGACCCAGATTGGCTGACGTTCCTGCTCTGTGTGTCGACCCGGCTTGGCTGACATTCCTGCTTCGTGTACCAACCAGGATTGGCTGACGTTCCTGCTCCGTGTACTGACCCGGCTTGGCTGAAGTTCCTGCTCCATGTGCTGTTCCGGCTTACAGGACGTCCTGATTCTGATGTGCGGCCTGAGTTGCCCAAGCTCTCCGTGGTCTGTCCAGATCTCCGGTCGCCTCGGTTCTCTGCAGATAGTCCTGTCAGTGACCCGTTCTCCCTTAGTGCCTGTTGCTCCATTCCGGTGTATCACCGCTTGCACCATGATCGCTTGGTCTCTAACTGCTATCCCTGAGGTTGGGTTACTGTTGGGCACCTCAGGCTATTCCTACATCTGCAGTTGCCACAGACCAGAGCGTTCATTAACCCCTTGTGGGGCGGTGCTAGGCACATGGGTCTATTTACGGTAGTCTCAGTTTGGTGTACGTTGCTCCTTACGGTGCCGTGCACTTGGGCCATTATCCATTGCTGTCTCAGTTGGCCTTACACTGCAGCATCTGGTGCTGTGCCCTGGGTCACGAACACCTTGCAGTCCCCGGTGGGCGTTCCCTATATCAGTGGTAGCCACCTTCCTATGGTGCCTTGTAGCCAATTCTATCCTGGCTTCACCTGCTCCTTGTGATTCCAATCGCTATTGTTACTCTCTACGTAGAGAGTGTGCTTTGGGGCCTTCCACTATTAGGGCCAATTGCTGTTCCTGGCCTAATAAGTATCATTCGGACATATTCACGCTGCATCATACGAATTGTACCTGACCTATGTCAGTATTGTATATTGATCTACGTACGAGACCCATGTGGGTTAATCATATCACTGTAACCTGTCTTGTGTCAGCTTTCCATTTATCTGTATGCTGGACCCGCAAGGGTTACTTTTATTCCTTGTGTGCTAATAAAACTGTGTTTTACCAAAACCTTCCTTTCTGAGTGTACTAAACCGTAACACTAGCCTTTCAGTACTTCTGCCCTTCGGAACTTCCCGTATTCTAGGGGTCTTCATCCAACAGTGTACCCTTCTACCCATCCTGGTCAGGGTCCCGGCTCAACCGTGATCGGACATCTGGCTTTGAGGCCAGCACCTTTACTACAGCTATGGCCGCAGAAAGCGTTTAGGGTAATTGTCTACGTCACTAAGCTACACTCTCAAGCACTGCACCCTAGCATCATTCCTAGCAATTGTGTAAGGGTCAATTCCAGGCCTGTAGAAAATGTTCCAGTCGGACCCCAAGAAGAACCAAGCATGGGGTCCATATGCTCCAGGGTCTGTGAACAGAGGAACTGCACAGTGCTAAGTGAGTCTCTCTCTTCTGCTGCAGCTTTTAGTGTGCTAAGGGGAAATCAGGCCTCCTTGCCTTCCTCTGGCAGGCTTTGCACACTTGGATCCAGGAGCTTGAGAAGCTCCGGCCTCTGGACCTGCTGCATCAGGATGCCACTGTACAGTAAATGAGCTCCATTACCAAAGATCCTGATAACTCAAAATAAAGTTCTATGTCATAACTCCTAAAAACAAACTAAGGCTAGAGGTCTTGGGACTCTGTCCTCCAGCTAGGTAGGACCAAAATAACTGGGGGAAGCATGCAGGGAGCAGCTATTCATGTGCTGACTGGTCCAAGTCAGGTAGAAGGGGAAGACAATACCCAGTCTATTATTGTGGAGTAGGACACAGACTGGTCCAAGTCAGGTAGAAAGGGAAGACAATACCCACTCTATTATTGTGGAGGAGGACACAGATTGGTCCATGTCAGGCAGAAGGTGGAAACAATACCCACTCTATAATGTGGAGTAGGACACAGACTGGTCCAAGTCAGGTAGAAAGTATAGACAATACCAACTCCATAATGTGGAGTAGGACACAGACTGGTCCAAGCCAGGTAGAAGGTATAGACAATACCCACTCCATAATGTGGAGTAGGACACAGACTGGTCCAAGCCAGGCAGAAGGTATAGGCAATACCCACTCTATAATGTGGAGTAGGACACAGACTGGTCCAAGCCAGGCAGAAGGTATAGACAATACCCACTCTATAACGTGGAGTAGGACACAGACTGGTCCAAGCCAGGCACAAGGTGGAGACAATGTCCACTCTATAATGTGGAGTAGGACACAGATTGGTCCAAGCAAGGTAGAAGGTATAGACAATACCCACTCTATAATGTGGAGTAGGACACAGACTGGCCCAAGCCAGGCAGAAAGTATTGACAATACCCACTCTATAATGTGGTGTAGGACACAGACTGGTCCAAGCCAGGCAGAAGGTGGAGACAATACCCACTCTATAATGTGGAGTAGGACACAGACCGGTCCAAGCCAGGCAGAAGGTATAGGCAATACCCACTCTATAATGTGGAGTAGGACACAGACTGGTCCAAGCCAGGCAGAAGGTATAGACAATACCCACTCTATAATGTGGAGTAGGGCACAGACTGGTCCATGTCAGACAGAAGGTATAGACAATACCCACTCTATAATGTGTAGTAGGACACAGACAGGTCCAAGCCAAGCAGAAGGTGGAGACAATACCCACTCTATAATGTGGAGTAGGATACAGACTGGTCCAAGCCAGGCAGAAGGTATAGACAAGACCCACTCTATAATGTGGAGAAGGGCACAGACTGGTCCAAGTCAGGCAGAAGATGGAGAAAATACCCACTCACTCTATTAATGTGTAGGAAGACACAGAAGAAATATAGGTGATTTGGAATTTGTTACAGAGTGATACTTCAAAAGTCATAATTCACCCTTATACTGCAGTTGGTTTGTTCCAGAATTGCACCTCTTGTTTAAAGGGGAACTACCACCCCACATAAAGTAAAATCCCAAGAATTACCCATCTGGCGACTAGCTGATCAATAGTGCTAGTCACCAGAATAACTACCTTCTTACAGAGAAATTCTACTTCTCCCGATACCGACAGCCAGGAAACAGAGCAGACATCTTTGCATAGAGACGTCTGCGATCCTGCGCTGTCAGTCCCAGTCCACTGTAAGAGGCATTGCATGGTACCTTAAGGTACGGAAGGGACTGACAGCCTAGGATCGCAGACGTCACCATACAAAGATGTCCGCGCTGTTTCCTGGCTGTCAGTCCTGGGAGCAGTAGAATTATTCTGGTGACTGGCACTATTGATCAGCTAGTGGTCAGATGTGTAATTCTTGGGATTTAATTCTATGTGGGGTGGTAGTTCCCCTTTAAGTTTGTCAGGCTTAGCTAGGATAATATCTACCTGTACCACAGGGGCAAATACAAATTCCCCAAATATGCACAGATTTCAATGGGACTTCTCATGCCTTGAACACCAGTAAGTTAGAGTGCAGCTGGTTTTCCCCAGAAATGATTTAGTTCCTCTCATTGCATAAGCCTCAGGAGTAGATATTTGAGTGGCAAAGGGGTATCCAATGCATTGCAAAGCAATGAGTTGGACACCCTTCTGGCACTCAGAGGGTTAAGCGCTAAGACAATTTGGAGGTAATCAACTGCACCATAGTGGACAGACAACACCCCACAATTTGCCATTAATTTAAATAGGATTTTAGTCTTCCCTGTTAAATCCTTTTCTCTTAGTCCATATGACATACAGTTACCATGAGGAGGTGACAGCTCCTCCCTGTGGGCTGGAACCTTAAAGGCGCAGAACTCAAAAATTATACATTTTTGAAAAGTGAGTGAAGTTACCCAGATACCCAAGGGAACATGTAGGTATAGATAAAAACAGACAATCCTAAAGGAAAAGGAAAAATAAGCCCCAGAACCCAGAGAAACTAGGAAGGAAGGGGTTAATTTAAAAATACATTCATCCAAGCTCTAAAAACCCTGGTATCAAACCATACACGATACCCAACATGAGTGGTGGAGTTCTGGACTCCAAGAAGAACCTGGTATGTAGGGGAACACTGGGACAAGTGGACCATGGCATTCAAAGGGTTACTCACCAAACTAGACTTCTGTCTTCAGATTTCCACTGAACGAACAGAGCCTCAGAGAGACCCAGTCAAGAGAGAGAAACATGGGCTATGTGATTCTCTCCACAGGGCTGCAAGGGTCCACAACAGCACCTGGAACCAGGGACAAACAGAGGGACAGCAGATACCAGGCACAGGTGCTGTCCCTTAAAATCTGGGACAGTTGTCAGTTACAAGTGTACCTAATACTACACATTTTATGTCATAAATCAAATCTTTCTTGCAATAACTATGCACACAGAAATACTTTAGGCTGGTTGATATTTGGCTCAGTGGACATGATTTTCACTGTATCTGATCTTAAAAATACTGTTATCTGGAGATAACACAGAGAAATGTAAAGTAATTAGCTCAAGTAATAGATTTGAAGTCCTGGAAAAGCAATATAAAGAGCTACTGGTGGAAATCTATAGTGTCAATATCACATCCAGTAACTGTCACATCTCTGCCCAGTGGTGCATTGTGACATAATTTCTCAGTGAAATATAAATGTTAAGGAGGCAAAAAATTTAGTAAAGTTGATATCTTTATTGGTTAACTAAACAGATTTAAAATGCAAGTTTTCAAGACTTCTTAGGTCTCTTCCTCAGGCATGTTATACAGATAAATATGAAAACTTCTCTCTTAAATACAGGTACACATTACTTGTGTGCACTTGTATTTAAGAGAGATGTTTTCATATTTATCTGTACCAACTCTCATCTAATATAAATGGTAAGCAGTAAACAATGTGCAGAGCAGCTAGTCACTTTGACATCATAGTGCAATGGTGCAGTGTGCCCTCAGTTCTCAAGGGTACATAAAGTTCTGCAGAACTCAAAGCAGCAGATTACTACACAAGCTGTGAACCTGGTCAGAGATGTCTGCACTTTGGGTAATTTGCTTTGTGTGCGCCATTTTCGGCACTGAGCTCAGTGCCAGGCCCCTACCTGACTCCAAGACCGTCAGCTCAGAAATAGATTTAATAGAGAAGGAGGAAGAAGCTGGAAAGCTGCTTCTCAAAGAGAAGGCAGAGCTGGAGAGGAAAACAGCTCTTGAGAAGGAGGACATAGACAAGAAGGAACATGTGAATCTAGGAACCTCTGAAATAAAGAATGACAACTCAGAGATAGATTCAAAGGAGGAGGAGGAGGAAGAAGCTGGCATACGGCTTCTCAAAGAGAAAGCACAGCTGGAGTGGAAAAAACCTTTTGAGAAGAAGAAACTAGTTAGGAAGAAACCTCGGAACTTAAGAACCTCTGAAATAAGGAAAGAGAACTCAGAGAGGAAGCTTACTGAGGAGAAAGAAGCTGACAAACTGCTTCTCAAGGAGGAGGAAGAACTAGAAAAAAACTGGAAAAAACTTTTTGTGAACAAGGAACAAGTTGGGATGATAGATCTCGTCAACTATGAAATACCAGAGAATGAGCCAGAGGAGCAATCAATTCAAGATGTAGTATCGAACATCGTGAAATTCCTTGTGATTGCTGGTATATTTATAGCGTGCCAATAGGTCTCAGTCCCCTGAAAAACACCTAAAGGGGACAGAAACATCAAATAAAGCAATAAACTGCTATGACACTGCATCTCTGAGTGCTTACTCTTTTGGCAAATTGTATCAGGGCTACAGCTACAGGCAGCCACCTCAGAATAAAGGTTATCTCTGTCTGTGCTTATTTCCCTCTACAACATACAGCTGTAGACTCTATCCTGACTGGTCACGATGAATATCCTTGTACCTGCCCATGGTCCTCACTAATTGTCTTATCTGTCTCCCTCCTGATTGGTTTCCTCTAGCCACCACCACCCCATTCTGATACATACGCCAAGTTGAAATCCTTACATATTCCTATTAGTTATCTGGTTTATTGGCTGTGTCTTCCCGTGATACAGGCCCCCCTCATACCTGTCACCTCCGTGATGTGTCCAAAGCATTGCTTCTACCATCAGCCTCACATCCTCCCCAAGTCCTGAGCCTACCCTCCCTCACCAGCCTCTGCCTCACCCCCTCACAAACAGGGGTAAGCAATGCATTACATAGCTTCAGGAGCTTGACAATGGTTAGTATACCTTTGCGGCACTAAAAGGGTTCAGTGTTTGAGAGGCAAACAGGTGTCCAGGAAGTGGAATGTGTTGGATACCTCTTTGGCACTGAAGGGGTCTAAAGAAAACAAGTAAAATGGGCAATGCGTTGGGTTCCTTTAGCGCCAAACAGGTATGTGACATACTCTACTGCATGGATACGTATTTAGCTATTTGCTAGTCACTGACACAAATGTACCCAAACCATTTCCAATCAATGCGCTGAAAACTCCTTAAGAACTCAAATGACTTAATCCCTATGGGCAACGCCTTTTGAGTGCCACAGGGGTAACCAATGCATTACAAAGCAATGCTTTGCTTATCTCTCTGGCACTTAAAGGGTTAATTTTGAAAAAATCTCCAGCAGGACAATGATACAGCTGTCTCTGCTCTGGGAAAGCCTCTTAACCCTTTACATATAACTAGCAAAAGGGGCACAGTATGGCCCATGCTGATTAAGTCCTTGACTTCTTCAGGAATTTTTAACGCATTGCATGACAATAGTTCGTATAGGCGTGAGAGTGTGTGATTGAGTGCGAGTGTGAGTGAGTGTGAGTGAGAGAGTGTGTGAGAGAGTGTGAGTGTGTGGGATTGAGTGTGTGATTAAGTGTGAGTGTATGAATGAGAGAATGTGAGTGTGTGAATTATTGTGTGTATGATTGAGGGGCGTCGCTAGGGGTGGGCTAAAGGGGCTGAAGCCCCGAGTGTGTCAGTGCACAGCCCTGAATGTCAGACAATCAGCAGACTCACTCCTCCTGCTGTTTATCCTGAGGCTGGCTGGCTGGCTGCTGCCCAGCAACTTGTGGGCATATATAGCTAGGAACAGCAGGCTGCTGCCTTACTCTGTTCTCAGCTTCAGTACACAGCCATCCGCTCCACACTGGCTCTTCTAGCACTTCCTGGTGCTTTGCGATGAGGTCATCAACATGCACCTGAAGTACCAGAGAAGGCAGTGTGGAGCCCATGGCTCTACACTGAAACAGAAAACAGAATGGGTCAGAGCAGAAGAGAAGGTATGAGGGACAGTATAGTTGGGTGAAATATATGGCTACCAATGGCAGGTAAACAAGGCTGGTGGCTGTCACATTGTATATGTGGAGAATTTGTGGGTTGGCTACCAGAGGGCAGGGGAACAAGGCTGGTGGGGTCTCACAGTTTATGTAGGGAATCAGTGGCTACCAGTGGGTAGTGGGATAAGGATGGTGGTGGTCATATAATGTATGTGTAGAATCTGTGGCTTTCAGTGGGCAGGATAATAAGGCTGGTGGGGTCCACAGTGTATGTGGGGAATCAGTGGCTACCAGTGGACAAGGTAATAAGGCTGGGGGAGGTCACAAAGTGTATGTAAGGAATCTGTGGCTACCAGTAGGCAGGGGAGCAAGGCTAGGGGGTTATATAGTGTATGTAGAGAATCTGTGGACACCAGTGGTTAGGGGAATAAGGTTGTTGGGGGTGGGGGTCACATAATGTATGTATGGAATCTGTGGCTATCAGTGGGCAGGGGTAAAATGCAGTTGGGAATCACATAGTATATGTGAGGAATCTGTGGATACCAGTGGGAAGGGGGGGGGCACACGCAGTGTATGTGGGGAATCTGTAGCTTCCAGTGGGCAGGAGAACAAGGCTGGTGGGGATGCACAATGTATGAGGGGAATCTGTGGCGACCAGTAGGCAGTTGTACAAGGCTGGTGGGGTAACACAGTGTATTTGGGGAATGTGGGCAGAGAAACATGGCTGTGGCTACCAGTGGCCAGTGGAACAAGGCTGTGGTGTCATAAAGTTTATGTGCATTGTTCTGTGGCTACCAGCAGCCAATGGAAAAATGCCAGCAATCTGTATGATTGGCTACAGGTAACCAGTGGAACAATGATGGAGTATCACACAGTGTATGTATGGTTCTACGGATACCAGTTGCCAGTAGAAGAAGACTGAGATATCAGTTCATGTGTGGACCTGGTGCTACCGGTGGCAAACCACTGGAGTATCAGACAGTGGATGTGTGGCTAATAGGGGCTAAAAGCGCAAGGTTATCAGGCAGTGTATGAGAGGTTCTATGGCTACCAGTGGGCAATGGAACAATGCTGGGTATAAGCATACCTCCCAAGTCTCCCTCTTCGAGCCCCAAATCCCTCTGTCCCTCTTTCACACCCTGGTGTCCCTCTTTTTAGGACATCAGACTGTGTGGTGGGTATATAAGTGTATCACATTGCTCCACACCAATAAAACTCACATTAATGTTTGTTTAAACATCATTATAGTTGTTTATACATTATCTGTGTAAATAAAATTCTTTGGTGTTGCTCTTGATAATTTATTCAGTTACATCAATGGCTCATATGTATTAACCCTTTGAGTGCCAGAGGGGTACGCAATGCATTGCTTTGCAATGTATTGAAGACCACTCTAGCATTCAAGGAGTTAAAACCCCTATTAAATGTGACAGGAATTTTGATTTGTTCCCTGTGGTACAGTTGGTTTACACCACAATAACTTCAGTTAGTTAGAACAAAAAACAGTGGCAAGAGTTGAACATAAAATGGCTTACTTCTTAACTATTTGCATTGCATTATATATAGATTAGTAAAATAAACATATATGTTGTGTAAGGATAACTCACTCCACACTATAGCGTTATCATCACTACCACTGGTGGCAGACACTCTGTTGAATTTTGCTGTGGGCTCTAGCCCCAGATCATTTTGGAACCTAGAAACGCCCCTGGTGTACCCCTCTGGCACTCAAAGGGTTAAGTTGAGGTAACATAGCAATATAACACATGGTGGCTCTTCAGTTGAGGCGGCATAGCAATATGCTGAGGGAACAAATAGAAAGTGGTGTTTGAGGCTTGCCCTCTGTAACATACAGCAAAGCATCTCTCTCCCTTTAAGGAGAGTGGGCGGGAAGCAGGAAGTGGAGGAGTGACAGTTGAGACAGTGAGGTGACTGAAGAGAAGAAGAGTTAAATAAAAGAGTTGCTATTAAGTTTATCCCTGATTTTGTATTTTATGGGAACATTACACCCTCGTGCTGAAACAGAGTGTATGGAGGGTTACAGTTATCTGTGGGAGGTGAAACAGTGTGTTTGTGAGGTCATGATCCTGAGTGAGTGTGAGTGTGGACCGGGAGAAGTTACTGATATCCCCTATTTCAGGAGCCAGTGGCAGTTATATTTTTTTGGTCAGTTGGATAGTGGTGGGTGGGCTGGAGGGGGCGGGCCAACTCCCTGTATGATAAACATGCCCCCATTCAATCACCCAATGGGAGCAGTAAAGTCTCCATTGAATCACCCAATAGGAGTCGTGTCTCCTAATGAGACGTAAATTATGTAATGAGGCATTCTGTTCAATGTGTGTTTGTTTTCTGAGGAGACAGAAATTATGTTCTGTGTGTGAGGTACCATAAATTATGCAATGAGGCTTATTCTTTTTTTCATATATATATATATACTAGTTGAACTGCCCGTTACACAGGCCACAGTGCCTCTGGCAGCCGGTCGTGGGGCAGTCACGTGCAGTAGAGACTGCCCGCGCCACTGCTGATACAGAGCTGGATGCTCCTTCGGAGCGCCCAGCTCTGTATCAGCCGCGGCACGGGCAGTTGTACTGCGCATGACTGCCGCACGCGCAGCAGTGTCTACTGCGCATGTCGGGCGTTACACACAACTTAGCGAATTATTATATAGGATATATATATATATATATATATATATATATATATATTTTTTTTTTTTTTTTTTTTTTTTTTTTTTTGTTACATTAGAGGTCTGGAATTCCAAAAAAAATAAAGAAATACACACAATGGTAGCGAGGAAAAAAAAAAAAAAAACTATAACTACAGTTTATTAAAGATACATTACAAAAAGAGAACATAAAAGATACTAAGCTACTGCCGGCGTTTACATCAGTATGGGAGAGTCCTCCTATATACGACTCTGCAACAACAGTCTGTTACCCACAGGCTTGAGATGAGGTACACGCTCTATCTCTCAGACTTGAGACCAGGTACACTCTCCCTGGTCTCCAATGGCTCTAAATTAGAATCGTGTTGATGATGGGGTAAATACAGACTACACCCTTAAAGGTATGCAGGGTATGTCTAACACTACGCATGAGTATTTATTCGGTTATATAACACTGCATGTTGCGCATCTGGAGATGGCACTACCTGCCTCTCATAAACACTACGCAACTGAGGATGGCACTACTCTCTGTTTAGCTTGCTACATGACTGCAGAGCATTAACCCCCGACTGACCGTGAGGAGATCACCAAAAACCCATCCCTTACATATCCTATATAATAATTCGCTAAATCGTGTGTAACCCCGCGACATGCGCAGTAGACACTGCTGCGCTTGCTGCAGTCATGCGCAGTAGAGACTGCCCGCGCCGCGGCTGATACGAGTCCAGCTCTGTATCAGTTGTGGCGCGGGCAGTCTGTACTGCGCGTGACTGTCCCGCGACCGGATGGCAGTGGCACTGTGGCCCGTGTAACGGGCTGTTCAACTAGTATATATATATATATATATACATACATATATACATATATATACACACACACATATACAGACAGATAGATAGGTGTTTGTGTGTGTGTGTGTGTGTGTATATTCTACATGTTTATGTCTGACTACTGATGTGTGAGTGTGGATGTGTCTGTATCTGCCGGTGAGTGTGTTTGTCTGTATATGCATGTGTCTGTGTGTGTGTGTATCTGAATGTGAATCTGGATGTGTGATGATCTTAGTGTGGATGTGTGTGTTTGTGTATTAGAGAGTGCATTTTCTCCATTCATAATAGAATGGGAAAATTATCTTGCAGTACTTAGTAAAAAAGAGAATTATTTTGCACCATTAGGCTTAGAGAGACACTAATAGTAATGAAAATACAGTTCAGGTTGTTTTTGACACTCAGTGTGTATCAGCATTAGTATTAGAATGACATAATTACTATACACTGTTAACCTGAGGCACCAAGTATACATGCACTGAGTAACAATATTGGGCCATGACTATAAAGCAAACTGAGAAATTCTGGAGCAAACCAACTGCACAATAGGGGTCAAATAAACATCCCAGTGATTTAAATGTTACACCTTGAATGCTAGAGAGCACTCCCATTGCACTAAAATGCGTGGGAGACATCTTTAGTATCCAGAGGTTAAGAAGCCTCATTTAAATCAAAGGGGAGAGATTATATATTATTTATACAGGACATGCCAAATGCTAAATGCTATACACAGACCACCATACACAGACCACCAAATGTTAAACACAAAACGCTGTACAAAAAACACCAAGCTCCATTTGCCAAACACAAAATGCCATACACAATATGCCAAATGTTATACGCTATACACAAAATGCTATACACCAAATGCAATAAGCAAGTTGCCAATTACTATATGCAAACTGGTATACATGAAATGCCAAATGCTATATGATATGTGATTGTCACAGAAGCAGGCAACCAGGCATAGCCCCGTGCCCACTCCTGAGAAAATCTCTGCAATGACTTCACCCTCCACCACACATCTCCTCCCTCTACACTCTCCATCCCACTCACCACATACAGGAGTTCACACTCCACCACACTACACATATCCTCTGTTTACAGTCTCCCTCCCACTCACCACATACAGGACTTCACCCTCCACCATAGTACATACCTCATTCCCTTACACCCTCCCTCCCACTCACCACATACAGGGCTTCACCCTTCACCACACATCTCCTCCCTCTACACTCTCCCTCCCACTCACCACATACATGCATTCAATCTCCTCCCTCTACACTCACCATCCCACTCACCTCATACAGGAGTTCACACTCCACCACACTACACATCTCCTCCATCTACAGTCTCCCTCCCACTCACCGCATACAGGACTTCACCCTCCACCACAGTACACACCTCATTCCCTTACACCCTCCCTCCCACTCACCACATACAGGACTTCACCATTCACCACACATCTCCTCCCTCTACACTCTCCCTCCAACTCACCACATACAGGAGTTCACCCTCTGCACTCTCCCTCCCACTCACCACATACAAGAGTTCACCCTCTACAACACTACATATCTCCTCCCTCTACACTCTCTCTCCTCCCACTCACCACATACAGGAGTTCCCCCTCTACCAACTACATATCTCCTCCCTGTACACCCTCCCTCACACTCACCACATACAGGAGTTCACCCTCCACCACACTACATATCTCCTCCCTCTACACTCTCCCTCCCACTCACCACATACAGGACTTCAACCTCCACCACACTACACATCTCCTCCCTCTTGTCACCGCTCCGGTTGTTCTCCCCGGCCGCGTCTCTCTTTCCTTGCAGCGGCTCCTTCTTCCGAGTCTCGGTGCGATCGGATCGCGAATGCGCAGTCTTTGGCTGCCTTCAGCTTGAAAGCTGTGCATGCGCCCGGCCAGCGCTCTGGTCATTAGTTCTCCTCCTCTCATGATTGGCTCCCAGTCGAGCCCCTCTCTCTCAGCTCTCTCATTGGGTGGTCCTAGTATTTAAATGGGCTGCCCCAGGCTTAGGGCGCCCGTTCCACAAGTTAGTTCCTGGTTTGGTTCTGGGCTCTGAACCTTCTTGTCTGGTCTCTTTGAAGCAGTATTCCTGGCTTGACCTTTGGCTCCATACCTGACCACGCTTGATCTCCACTCCTGGTTTGACCTTTGGCTCCGCTCCTGACCACGCTTGATCTCCACTCCTGGTTTGACCTTTGGCTCCGCTCCTGGCCGTGCTTGATCTCCACTCCTGGTTTGACGTTCGGCTCCGTTCCTGACCAAGCCTGATCTCCGCTTCTGGCTTGAACCTTGGTTCTCTTGACCTTTCCTGTGACCATTCTCTCTCTCTCTGCCTGGTCTCCCACCTGTCCAGCTGGCTTGGTTTTCCAATGGTTCCTAGGTACTCCTATCCTGGTGGCACCCCGGCTCAACCGGGATGGAACAATCTGGTTTCGCGACCAGCACCTTTAACCAGCTTCGGCTGCAGCAAGGGAGTACCTGGCACACCATCACCGCTCACGAGCTCCGCACTCCAGCCTCACACGCTAGCACCTTACCAGAGCCAGCACCACATGGTTTCCTACCCGCCGTGTGCGTGACACCTCTACACTCTCCCTCCCACTCACCACATACAAGAGTTCACCCTCCACCACACTACGTATCTCCACCCTCCACGCTCTCCCTCCCACTCACCACATACAGGACACCCCCCTCCACCAACTACATATCTCCTCCCTCTACACCCTCCCTCTCACTCACCACATACAGGACTTCACCCTCCACCAACTACATATCTCCTCCCTCTACACTCTCCCTCCCACTCACCACATACAG
The DNA here is from genome assembly GCA_037306005.1 of Rhinophrynus dorsalis. NCBI lineage: Eukaryota > Metazoa > Chordata > Amphibia > Anura > Rhinophrynidae > Rhinophrynus > Rhinophrynus dorsalis. Next base: position 59,293,718 of record CM074728.1, read on the forward strand.
GAGTTCACCCTCCACCACAGTACACACCTCATTCCCTTACACCCTCCCTCCCACTCACCACATACAGGACTTCACCCTTCACCACACATCTCCTCCCTCTACACTCTCCCTCCCACTCACCACATACAGGACTTCACCCTCCACCACACTACACATCTCCTCCCTCTATACTCTCCCTCCCACTCACCACATACAGGCATTCAATCTCCTCCCTCTACACTCACCATCCCACTCACCACATACAGGAGTTCACACTCCACCACACTATACATCTCCTCCATCTACAGTCTCCCTCCCACTCACCACATACAGGACTTCCCCCTTCACCAAAGTACACACCTCATTCCCTTACACCCACCCTCCCCTTCATCTCATTGTCTCACACTCCCCTTCATCACATTGTCTCTATCACGGTGCCCGTGATTGCTGCATTCATGTGTCTATTACCTGTAGGGGGCTCCCATTGGCTGTCTGCCTTCAGCCCGCCTCACATTGCCTTTTTAAACTCAGTCTGGGCACCCTCTGGTTGCCCTTTCGTGGTGTCTCTGACAGCATCCTCGTTCACCTTGCTACTGTAGCTATTGGGGCCTGTTGCTGTGTTCCTGAGTTGCTGAATCTTCCTGTTCCTGAGTTCCTTCCTGCTGTGTCGGTTCCAGTCCGGTTCTGGTTGTCATCGTGAGAGGTTGCTGTTCCTGCTGCCAGTCTTCTCTTGCCGTTCCTGATCCGGTTGACCATCTCTGCTGGTTCCTGTTCGTTTCCTGCTTCCAGTTCCTGCACCCATGGCAACATTGTCATCGGTCGCCTTGGCGACATTCACGATACTGTTGGTTCCCAGCGTGCGGACGCTGGTTCGCTCCATTAGCCTTGCGGCTACACTCACAGCCTGTTGGTTCCAGCGTGCGGGCGCTAGTTTACTCCTTGGCCATGCGGCCTATACACTATACTGTTGGTTCCCAGCGTGAGGATGCTGGTTCGCTCCATTAGCCTTGCGGCTACACTTACAGCCTGTTGGTTCCGGCATGCAGGCGCTGGTTTGCTCCTTGGCCTTGCGGGCTATACACAGAACAGAACAGCAAGCATGGGACTGGCTAACACAAGAAAAAGTGTTAAAACAATTGAATGGTGTCAAGGTAGACAAAGCTCCGGGGCCAGATGGTATACACCCACGGGTACTTAAAGAGCTAAGCCAGACCCTGGCCAGACCGATATATCTGATTTTCAGGGATTCTTTTATTTCTGGTATGGTGCCCATGGATTGGCGTAAAGCAGATGTGGTGCCCATATTTAAAAAGGGATCAAAGTCCCAGCCAGGAAATTACAGACCCGTAAGCTTGACATCTGTGGTAGGGAAGCTGTTTGAAAGTTTGCTAAGGGAATATATTCAAGAATTCTGCTGGAACAGGAATATCATTAGCAATAGCCAACATGGCTTTGTGAAAGATAGGTCTTGTCAAACGAACTTGATCGCATTTTATGAAAAAGTAAGTAATAATATAGATGAGGGAGAGGCGGTTGACGTGATCTATTTAGACTTTGCCAAGGCATTTGATACGGTTCCACACAAGAGGTTACTGTACAAATTGAATGAAATAGGACTAGGGCAAAATGTTTGTGAGTGGATTGGAAATTGGCTGAAAGATAGAATGCAAAGAGTGGTAGTAAATGGCAAGTTCTCCAGTTGGATAAACGTGATAAGTGGAGTGCCTCAGGGATCTGTCCTGGGTCCTCTTCTTTTTAATTTGTTTATTAATGACCTCCCAGAGGGCATAGGAAGCCATGTATCAGTGTTTGCCGATGACACAAAATTAAGTAAGGTAATAAAGTCTGAACTGGATGTGTCTTCATTACAAGAGGACTTGGACAAATTGAGTAACTGGGTAGGCAAATGGCAAATGAGATTCAATATAGACAAGTGTAAAGTTATGCATTTTGGGTATAATAATAAAAATGCAACATATAGTTTAAATGGCGTTTCTCTGGGGAAATCTACTAATGAAAAGGATTTAGGAGTAATGGTAGACAATAGACTTAGCAGTAGCATGCAGTGCCAGCTGGCAGCGGCAAAGGCCAATAAGATATTGGCATGTATTAAAAGGGGTATTGACTCAAGGGAGGAAGATATAATTATGCCTCTTTACAGGTCCATGGTAAGACCCCACCTAGAATATGCTGTTCAATTCTGGGCACCCTTTCTGAAGAAGGACATTATGGAACTAGAGAGAGTGCAGAGGAGGGCTACAAAACTAGTAAGGGGAATGGAATGTTTTAGTTATGAAGAGAGGCTAGAAAAGTTAAACTTGTACACACTAGAGAAACGGCGTCTTAGAGGGGATATGATAACACTATATAAATATGTTCAAGGCCCATATAAAGGGCTTTCAAAAGACCTGTTCATTAACAGAACAGTACACAGGACAAGGGGCCACCCGCTTAGACTTGAGGAAAGGAGATTTAGTCTACAACAGCGGAAGGGTTTCTTTACAGTAAGGACAATAAAGGTATGGAATGCACTTCCGGAGGAGGTGGTGCTATCAAATACATTAGATGCCTTTAAAAGGGGCCTGGATAATTATTTAAAAGAGCATAATATAGAGGGCTATGCACGTTAGTATTGGGATTAATATTTAGTTAGGGCTTGTTGATCCAGGGAGAAGTCTGATTGCCATTTGGAGTCAGATGCCTTCTTTTGGGTCAGCGATGGTAAACAGGAATAGGAAAAGGGTTGAACTGGATGGACGCAAGTCTTTTTTCAACCTAAATTACTATGTAACTATGTAACAATACTGTTGGTTCCCAGCGTGCGGACACTGGTTCGCTCCATTAGCCTTGCGGCTACACTTGACAGCCTGTTGGTCCCAGTGTGCGGGCGCTGGTTCGCTCCTTAGCCTTGCGGCCTATACACTATACTGTTGGTTCCCAGCGTGCGGACGCTGGTTCGCTCCATTAGCCTTGTGGCTACACTTGACAGCCCGTTGGTCCCAGTGCGCGGGCGCTGGTTTGCTCCTTGGCCTTGAGACCTATACACTATTTTGTTGGTTCCCAGCGTGCTGACACTGGTTCACTCCATTAGCCTTGCGGCTACACTTTACAGCCTGTTGGTACCAGTGTGCGGTCGCTGGTTTGCTCCTTGACCCAACTGCTGTGCTATTACTAGCCTGTTGCTCCCAGCGTGCGGCCGCTGGTTTGCTCCACTACCTAGTGCTACATTATCTGTCTGTTGATTACCAACGCTCGGGCATTGGTTCGCTCCATGAGCTGTGGGTTTACTCCTTGTCTCTTTGCTCATGCACTTGATGATTCTCAGTGCGCTGTCCAGTCCTAGACAGCTAACTATTCTGATAGCTCACGGGTACTGAGTATCAGTCTGCTAGTGAAACCACTGACCTGGTAGCCTCTATATTTCATCGCTACTGTCATTGACCATCTGACAGTCTCTGAGGTCACTGTGGTTGTCACCTTCCCTTTGGGCTGCCTTGGCCGGTATATTGGTAAGGCCGGAAGAACCTTTTATTATTCCATCTCAAGGTTGCCTTACCCGGTATTGGCAAGGCCAGTAGAGCCCATTACATTGGTATTCCGTCGGGCTGCCTTGCCCGGTATATTGGTAAGGCCGGTAGAACCTCCTATTATTCCATCACAAGGTTGCCTTACCCGGTATTGGCAAGGTCGGTAGAGCCTATTACATGTATTCCATCAGGCTGCCTTGCCCGGTGTATTGGTAAGGCCGGTAGAACCTTCCATTCCTCCTACTTGAGGTTGCCTTACCCGGTATTGGCAAGGCCGATAGAGCCTATTACATTGGTATTCCATTTGGCTGACTTGCCCGGTATCTGGCAGGGCCGGAAGAGCCACCTATGTGTATTCATCCAGGTTGCCTTGCCCGGTATATTGGCAAGGCCGGTAGAACCTGCATTGCTACTGTTATGGACATTTGCCTATTCTATGTATTGTCTATATGGGTATAAAACCCTATGGGATTGTCTTAAACTTTTCAATAAGGTTGTGTTTTTAACCTAACCTTACGTCTGAGAGTCTTTACAAACCGTGACAGTCTCACATTCCCCTTCGCCACATTGCCTCACACTCCCCTTCTCCACATTGCCTCACACTCCCCTTCGCCACATTGCCTCACACTCTCCTTCTCCACATTGCCTCACACTCCCCTTTGCCACATTGCCTCACACTCCCCTTCTCCACATTGCCTCACACTCCCCTTCGCCACATTGCCTCTACCAGCGGTGCAGACTGCACTGAAATCCCCTCCCACCCATGACAGCACATGAGTTGAAGGGGGAGAGCTTTCTTTCAGATGTAGAGAGAGGTGCATATTTAGGCCCTGGATGTTATTTGCCAAACACTATACTCAAAATGGCAAACACTATACACAAATTGCTATACGCAATTCGCCAAACTCTATATATAGTAAAAATGCTATAGGCAATATGCAATACACGCAAAACACAAAAGCTCATGCTCCCTCTCATGCTCTCACACGCTGTTGCTCAAATACACTCTCATGAGCTGTTTCTCAAACACGATCTCATGCTCTGTTGCTCAAATGCGCTCGCAGACATGTTCGATCACTCACACAAGCTCGCTTGCACACTCACATACTTGCTCACATGGTCACTGATGGAGAATTGTTCAACGCAGTGCTTTGCAATGCATTGCACACCATTTTGGAGCTAAAAGGGCAAAGTACTGGAAACTCAACACATCAGTCATTAAAGTAGTCATTGTTTTATTAACTGCCAATATGTCAACACCATGCCAATATTGCTAGTATATTATATATCAGCAATTATCCTGCCAAGTAAAACAAGGGTACTCCCACTGATGATATATACTGTATTAAAAACTTATTGCAGCTCACACTTGCATTTTTTGGGCACAGTACTTCCATGTCCTGAAATTTTATGTGGGCGTTGTTGCTACAGAAGTCTATGGACATCTGCCATCAGTGACAATAACCATCCATAGGCTGCTGTAGCAATAGCACTACTGTAAAATGTCAGGCCACAGAGATTCTGCTCGCCAAAAAATGCAAGGCTGAGCTGTGATAACTTTGGAATTAAAGATCTCTCAGCAGCAGGGGTAACCTTGTTTTATTCAGCAGGATAAACCCTACAATATATGGTTTGTTCTATATTACACAGTACTATCCCTTTAAATCATTGGGAATGTTCAGTTATCACCTACAGTGCAGCTGGCTTGCTCCAGAGCTTCCGGAATATGGCCCATAATGTCACAGTGGGTGAATAGAGCAGATTAGGGAACATGCAGGTACATGACCAGTTCTTTGACGTAAGTACATCTTAGTGATATTTGAAATGTCAAGATAGTAGGCTGCAGTATTAGTCACAGACATTTCCTAATTAGGCCAATTCTTTAAGTGCTTGAAGTAGCGAGTTCTGTTTAGAACAGATTTATACTGCAAGACAAGAACAGTAAAATGCAGTCCAATGATTGCCTTTAATTACATACCGCTGGTGGGGTGACCACAGTTTCTTTCAGCCATTCAGGGATGCTGCCCATACAAGAAGAGAAGAATACTTCTTTTCGATTCCAGTGTGGCTATGTGGGAAGGGTTCACATGATCCCGCTGTAACGTCACTGGATTTCACTAAGCAACCTGTTCTCTCTTAAAACCCCAAGATTTTCTAAATACTAGAAGGATAACTGCTCATTGACTGTTGGAACAAAAAAATTATGTCTGTGCTCGGCTACTGGAAAATGGCTTCTGCAAAAGAGTTCTGAACAGTAGAGGAAGAACAGCCCATTGATATAATAGAAAGTGAAGCCTGTTCTGGCCTCCGCTTACAGCAGCAGAAGTCAGAGATGGCATCCGTCTTGATTAAAATATATCCCCCTGGCCATAAACTAACCTTCCCAAATGCAAAATTCACTCTATTCTTAATGGACTGGTAAAATGAGACCATCCAGCTCTACTGGGCTACAATTACCATCATCCCCAGCTGGCCAATGGCTGTCTGTGGATGAAGGTAGTTGTAGACCAGAACAGCTGGTGTGCCTCATTTGCCCAAACGTACGATAAAGCATTTTTCTCTAGATATTGTGGGGTTAATATATATCCATGATTAGATAAAGCCGCAATTCAGATATGTCAGAAGACCCCATTTCCATTTAGGCAAGATATGGCTGCCTGGTAGCTAGTAGCTCATCATGAAGTCTTTGTGCTGTGTCCTTAGATCTCCTTGGTATAAATGCACAATCAGCAATTCCACTCCCCCCACCCGTTGTTCTACCCATTTAAAATGAAGGATTCAAAAAAGAAGGTCACTCCGGATCAATCTACAGAGGGCAAACCAACAGTAGTATCTGACTGAAATATCAGACTCATTGTGAAACATTCAAGGGGGTGAAATCTCCATTTAAATCATTAGAAATTTGGGTGATATTTGTATCCTGTAGTGGAGTTGGTTTGCTCCAGAATTATATACAAAGATTCATGGAATGTTACTGTTATTTATGTCTGACTTGGGGTGTTATCTTTAAACTTGACCATATGCCGAAGTGTCCAGTCTATGTTACCTTTTATACGTGGTAGGGGTGTTATTAGCACTGGAGGTCGGAAATTGATCAGATATTATCTATTTGGGATGATTTCGTCGTGTTAGACGAACCCCTAGGGATAGAATTAGGGACCGAACCTCCAGTGCTCATAGCCCCTTTGGGATATATTCAGTTCAACCTAGTACACTATTAACGCTGGTGGTCGGAAATTGGAGAGGGATTAGCTTATCTGGGTTGATTACGTTGCCTTAAACGGACCCCAAGGGATTAGTGTTGAGGGACCGAACCACCGGCGCTTATAGCATTTGTGTGTGATATTAAGTGGATTGAGGAATATATCCGTAGAATAATACGATCTGTAATAATAATAAGTGGTGGGTGGATGACCCACTATGCGTAAAAAGACATAGGAGAAATAATTGGACACTGATTTGCATTTGGTCTAAGTTTTCACTGTTGTGGGATATGAGCTCTATGATAATAGATATGAGCGTTTATTTCGATCCCAAATAGTGTTTTCCTTTTTTAATTGTTTTTATTTACTTGTCCGAAATTAGTTGAGGAGCAATATAAGTTTTAATAGGAGTAAATAAAGATTAAGTTTTGAGAGTGTCCCTTTACAAGTAATGGAGTTGATTTGTTATTAGACTAATGGGCATTGAACGGGTCTCTACATGGAATAGTGGCTGTTAATAAGTCAGACATAAATAACAGTAACATTCCATGAATCTTTGTATATATTCCTATAGCATTCGTAAAGACCTGCAATGCATATGAGGTTCACATATATCCCGATATTTCAGTGTAAGTACATTTTTGCTCCAGAATTGCACTTCTTTAGCTTATGAAATACAGTCCTTTGTCATTATTAACGGAACACTAAGACCACCAAACAATACCCCCCAATCACTTTGCTATGACTATAAAATCCTTACAGTCGCTATGAATGTTGTCCTTGGTTCAAGAGATAACATTTTTATTCAGTTCTGGATGTCATGTCCAAGGAAGTAGACATAAATATCTCTTGCTGGCAGGACTAATGGACCCCAAAAATCTGCCCCCTCTGGTACTTTTTTTCTTCTAAACTAAAGCAGTCCGAGTACATATGCCCAAAGAAAATACTGAAGTGGGAGGAGTTTGGGGTGCAGGAGTCCTGATTTGTTTAAAAGGGCATTACATATCAGTTCCCTCTGTCACACTCAAGTAACCTTTATGGACATTCGTAGTCTCTGTCAGTAACGGTCCTAGTAGATACCCCCCACAGGCTAATCTTAATGCAGAGGACATGACCACAGATATCCAGGGCTGAAATTGTCCACAGTTTACAGCAATCTATAATCGAGCGCAGGTGAATGAGTCGAGATCAGTACGCTACCTTTGGCTCTCCAGCTGTTGGAGACTACAACTCCCACTCCAACAGCTAGAGATCAATATGTTGCCTACCCTGGTTTAGATGATTGATGAATTAACTCAGCTGTGCTCAAGCTGTGGTATCCTTACCCTTTGGACTCTACAGGGGTTAATCTCCTTCAAGTTAGGGGCAAATCAACTGCACTGTAGAATTAAAAGAAATTCATATTGATTTAAAAGGGGACTTGGAGTCCTTGATTGCAAAAGTGCTTGTCACGCAGTGTGCACCATTGTGCAAAAGACCTTGCTAGCATTCAAGTAGTTGAAAGCCTTGTTAAATCAATGAGAATTATTTGTCCCCAATGGGGCCAATTGTTTGCTCCAGAATTGCTCCTCTTTCCATTCATTTATAAGGGCCTTAGTCTCAAGGGGGGACTGGGTTCTCTGTCCTGAATTCTGAGTTCCCCTTAATTGTCTGTCCATTATGAATAGAATGCTGAAGGCATCTTTCATGCCTGTGTGTTTGACTCAAGGTCATCTGTGATTGACTTCAAGGTCATTTTGATGGTTTGATTTGATTACAAGGTCATTGAAGGACGGTTGCATTTGATTTCAGGGTTGTACATAAGTGTTAATTGCTTGTATGTGATATCACGTTGAAGTGCTTTGTCTCAAAGGAGTGTACCTACTGCTGCAGTGCAAATGAAAGATAGGCACTGTATGCTAGAATCTCTCTAGATCTTGTCATGAGAAATTTTTTTTCTTTAATAAATGTTATAGGGCTGCTGGCTAAAATGATAGCATCCCCACTACTAGGAAATGTTACATTTACATTCAAAAGTAATTACAGTTCAAGCTGTAACTGTTGGCTGGTTATGGGTTGATGGGAGTTGTAATCCCCAACAGCTGGTGTACCAAATGTTTCCTTCCCCTGACGCGCAACATAGATGAAACGTAGGGTGTAATAATAACTAAGCTGAGCAGTTTGCAGGCAGTCAGATAACACTGACACCAACTTGCAATGTCTGAAGACAAGCACCTCTTGTATACGCACATAACTAGCATAATGCTTCCTCCCACGCAGTCCCCTGTTTGTCTCTGCATATGCAGCGTTAGCAAAGCTGTTTGATCAGATGCTACTAAAGGTGCATTTCATCCTACTAGTTTTTATTATTTCTGAGAAACTGATGATAGGATTCTTTTTACCCAGGACAACACTATTGATCTTTTAATTTCCTTGGATGATAGAGAAGTATCCAATGCATAGAAAAGCATAACTAGGTCTGATTTTCAACCAGATCAGTGTACCTTTACCTTTTAAATCTGATGCTATATGAACACTGCAGAGCAATACACCACTGCATGAGAACAACAGAGCAATACATCATATCATGCCATCCACCGAGCATTATACCATACATGCTACCAGCAGAACAAAACAACATTAGATGTCACCAGCAGGGCAATACAGCATTAAATGTTACCAGGAGAGCAATACACTCTTACATGTCACCCTTACATGTTACCAGTGGAGCAATACGCCATTATCTGCTAACAGCAGGACAATTCATCATTACATATCAACAGCCAGATGCCTAACTAGAAGTCACCAGGCCCCGGTGCAAAAATTGCCATGCCCCCCCAACCACACTGCCCCCCATTGGGTATCTCCACATTACCCCCAATATCCACCTCTCCACACTGCCCCCAACATCCTCCTCTCCACATTGCCCCCAACGTCCTCCTCTCCACATTGTTCCCAACTCTTCACATTGCCCCCAATATCCACTTTTCCACATTGTCCCCAATGTCATCCTCTCCACATTGCCCCCAACGTCCTCCTCTTCACATTGTTCCCAACTCTTCACATTGCCCCCAATATCCTCCTCTCCACACTGCCCCCAACTCTCCACATTGCCCCAATGTCCTCCTCTCCACATTGCCACCAACGTCCTCCTCTCCACATTGCCCCCAGCTCTTCACATTGCACCAATGTCCTCCTCTCCACATTGCCCCCAACTCTACACATTGCCCCAATGTCCTCCTCTCCACATTGCCCCCAACTCTACACATTGCACCAATGTCCTCCTCTCCACATTGCCCCCAACTCTCCACATTGCCACCAATGTCCTCCTCTCCACATTGCCCCCCAACTCTACACATTGCACCAATGTCCTCCTCTCCACATTGCCCCCAACTCTACACATTGCCACCAATGTCCTCCTCTCCACATTGCCCCCCAACTCTACACATTGCACCAATGTCCTCCTCTCCACATTGCCCCCAGCTCTACACATTGCCCCAACTCTCCACATTGCCTCAATGTCCTCCTCTCCACATTGCCCCCACCTCTACACATTGCCACCAATGTCCTCCTCTCCACATTGCCCCCAACTCTCCACATTGCCACCAATGTCCTCCTCTCCACATTGCCCCCCAACTCTACACATTGCACCAATGTCCTCCTCTCCACATTGCCCCCAACTCTACACATTGCCACCAATGTCCTCCTCTCCACATTGCCCCCCAACTCTACACATTGCACCAATGTCCTCCTCTCCACATTGCCCCCAGCTCTACACATTGCCCCAACTCTCCACATTGCCTCAATGTCCTCCTCTCCACATTGCCCCCACCTCTACACATTGCCACCAATGTCCTCCTCTCCACATTGCCCCCAACTCTCCACATTGCCCCAATGTCCTCCTCTCCACATTGCCCCCAACTCTACACATTGCCCCAATGTCCTCCTCTCCACATTGCCCCCAACTCTACACATTGCCCCAATGTCCTCCTCTCCACATTGCCCCCAGCTCTACACATTGCCACCAATGTCCTCCTCTCCACATTGCCCCAACTCTACACATTGCTACCAATGTCCTCCTCTCCACATTGCCCCAACTCTCTACATTGCCTCGATGTCCTCCTCTCCACATTGCCCCCAACTCTCCACATTGCCCCAATGTCCTCCTCTCCACATTGCCCCCAACTCTACACATTGCCACCAATGTCCTCCTCTCCACATTGCCCCCAACTCTACACATTGCCCCAATGCCCTCCTCTTCACATTGCCCCCAACTCTACATATTGCCCCAATGTCTTCCTCTCCACATTGCCCCCAACTCTACATATTTCCCCAATGTCCTCCTCTCCACATTGCCCCAACTCTCCACATTGCCCCAATGTCCTCCTCTCCACACTGCCCCCAACTCTACACATTGCCACCAACTCTCCACATTGCCCCAATGTCCTCCTCTCCACATTGCCCCCAACTCTCCACATTGCCCCAATGTCCTCCTCTCCACATTGCCCCCAACTCTACACATTGCCACCAATGTCCTCCTCTCCACATTGCCCCCAACTCTACATATTGCCCCAATGTCTTCCTCTCCACATTGCCCCCAACTCTACATATTTCCCCAATGTCCTCCTCTCCACATTGCCCCAACTCTCCACATTGCCCCAATGTCCTCCTCTCCACACTGCCCCCAACTCTACACATTGCCACCAACTCTCCACATTGCCCCAATGTCCTCCTCTCCACATTGCCCCCAACTCTCCACATTGCCACCAATGTCCTCCTCTCCACATTGCCCCCAACTCTACACATTGCCACCAATGTCCTCCTCTCCACATTGCCCCCAACTCTACACATTGCCCCAATGTCCTCCTCTCCACATTGCCCCCAACTCTACACATTGCCCCAATGTCCTCCTCTCCACATTGCCCCCAGCTCTACACATTGCCACCAATGTCCTCCTCTCCACATTGCCCCAACTCTACACATTGCTACCAATGTCCTCCTCTCCACATTGCCCCAACTCTCTACATTGCCTCGATGTCCTCCTCTCCACATTGCCCCCAACTCTCCACATTGCCCCAATGTCCTCCTCTCCACATTGCCCCCAACTCTACACATTGCCACCAATGTCCTCCTCTCCACATTGCCCCCAACTCTACACATTGCCCCAATGCCCTCCTCTTCACATTGCCCCCAACTCTACATATTGCCCCAATGTCTTCCTCTCCACATTGCCCCCAACTCTACATATTTCCCCAATGTCCTCCTCTCCACATTGCCCCAACTCTACACATTGCCCCAATGTCCTCCTCTCCACACTGCCCCCAACTCTACACATTGCCACCAACTCTCCACATTGCCCCAATGTCCTCCTCTCCACATTGCCCCCAACTCTCCACATTGCCCCAATGTCCTCCTCTCCACATTGCCCCCAACTCTACACATTGCCACCAATGTCCTCCTCTCCACATTGCCCCCAACTCTACACATTGCCCCAATGCCCTCCTCTTCACATTGCCCCCAACTCTACATATTGCCCCAATGTCTTCCTCTCCACATTGCCCCCAACTCTACATATTTCCCCAATGTCCTCCTCTCCACATTGCCCCAACTCTCCACATTGCCCCAATGTCCTCCTCTCCACACTGCCCCCAACTCTACACATTGCCACCAACTCTCCACATTGCCCCAATGTCCTCCTCTCCACATTGCCCCAATGTCCTCCTCTCCACATTGCCCCCAACTCTACACATTGCCACCAATGTCCTCCTCTCCACATTGCCCCCAACTCTACACATTGCCCCAATGTCCTCCTCTCCACATTGCCCCCAACTCTACACATTGCCCCAATGTCCTCCTCTCCACATTGCCCCCAGCTCTACACATTGCCACCAATGTCCTCCTCTCCACATTGCCCCAACTCTACACATTGCTACCAATGTCCTCCTCTCCACATTGCCCCAACTCTCTACATTGCCTCGATGTCCTCCTCTCCACATTGCCCCCAACTCTCCACATTGCCCCAATGTCCTCCTCTCCACATTGCCCCCAACTCTACACATTGCCACCAATGTCCTCCTCTCCACATTGCCCCCAACTCTACACATTGCCCCAATGCCCTCCTCTTCACATTGCCCCCAACTCTACATATTGCCCCAATGTCTTCCTCTCCACATTGCCCCCAACTCTACATATTTCCCCAATGTCCTCCTCTCCACATTGCCCCAACTCTACACATTGCCCCAATGTCCTCCTCTCCACACTGCCCCCAACTCTACACATTGCCACCAACTCTCCACATTGCCCCAATGTCCTCCTCTCCACATTGCCCCCAACTCTCCACATTGCCCCAATGTCCTCCTCTCCACATTGCCCCCAACTCTACACATTGCCACCAATGTCCTCCTCTCCACATTGCCCCAACTCTACACATTGCCCCAATGCCCTCCTCTTCACATTGCCCCCAACTCTACATATTGCCCCAATGTCTTCCTCTCCACATTGCCCCCAACTCTACATATTTCCCCAATGTCCTCCTCTCCACATTGCCCCAACTCTCCACATTGCCCCAATGTCCTCCTCTCCACACTGCCCCCAACTCTACACATTGCCACCAACTCTCCACATTGCCCCAATGTCCTCCTCTCCACATTGCCCCAATGTCCTCCTCTCCACATTGCCCCCAACTCTACACATTGCCACCAATGTCCTCCTCTCCACATTGCCCCCAACTCTACACATTGCCACCAATGTCCTCCTCTCCACATTGCCCCCAACTCTACATATTTCACCCAGTGTCTGTTTCCTACCTCCCTGGTGGTCCAGAGGCGTGGCAGTAGAGGTCTGTGCCTCCTTCGGCACAGACCACTATGAAGACCTGGTGCTCCAATGTGGACCTCTCCAATAATGCAGAGTGCTGGGAGATTATGTCATCTCCCACTGCTCTGCATTACAAAAGTGCTGAGCGCAGCTAATTGATGTCCGTGGTGCCGGGCAGGAGGTCTCAGGGGGCGGCCGAGACTCTGGAATGATGGGCCCGGTCGCAGAGGGGACCCCTATTGTTATACCACTGTTAACAGCAGAGCAATATACCATTACATGTTAAAAGAAGGGCAACACATTATACCAGCAAAGGAAACCACCTGAATCTCAATACAGCATCACATATCACTAGCAGGAATATGCACCATTACATGCCATCAGCAGGGCATTAAACCATTACATGTCCATAGCACAAACTTGTTTTTATTTCATAAAACCATAAACAACAACATCAACTTATATCCAAAATGCATTTTATTAATAATGCCCTCTGTGGGGATACATGAGTCATAGACTACGTCTCTCCATAGCTTCTTTAACTCACGCATTGTAAAGCAATATGCTGGAAACCTAACATCCAGTGGGTAAGGTAAAATAAATAAATAAATAAAATAAAAAGTTGAATGTGCTGATATATATACACAGGAGCTATATCACTGCACACAGCCAGACTATGGCCTGGATTCCACCTCAGGTGATAACTTTACCAAGGGTTTATCTACTACATTTCTCCATAGTCTTCAATGGGAATCTGTTAGCTGAAACCAGTCGCTAACACTTACAGACTGAAATGTAATTTAGGCCTAAATTAGAAGTGAATCTGTAGATGTAGCTGACTGCAGGTCAGAAAGCCTCTTCCAGCTGACTTGCAGATGTTGATGTCCGCACGGTTTGATCCCCAGTGGCTCTGTGCAAGACGGCCCACATGCTCTGTGTGTACCGCTTAATATCACTGATGTAATAAAGTCCTCTCAAGCGCTTGGAGACACAGCGAGCTATCAGCACTCCCCTGCCATTTAACTGTGTAGAACATATGCTCTTATTTATTACTAATCACTTGGGGGATTCCTCATCGCCTCACTGAGTCAGTGGTACTGAGAACTACAGTAATTCTGTGTCAAAACCAACTGCACTCTAGGGAACAAATAAAAATTCTGATTGATTAAAACTGGGCTTTCAAACTCCTTCAACGCTAAAGGGGTTTCCAGTGTATTGTGAGGTATATACACACACACTTTGTACCACTGTATGCAGCAAAAATAAAAGGGTCTCTTCCTATTATATTATATTATGTAAAGCCTGACTGAGCAACCTTCTTGCCGTATACAAACATACAGAGCTGATTTCCAGCCAAGACATGCCAGGTCAGTGACCCTCTACTCAATGGTGTAATAAAAATGCTGGGGACACCCTGAAAATTCTGCTGAGGGCCCCCTGCCCCTCCACACCTTTATACCGTGCCCACACAATAAAAACAATGCTAATACATAATTTCACAGCACCCTGCACCCTCCTTTATAAAACATATTCACCAGCAGAATTCCTTAGCACCTTATAGCCCTCACCCCCCGCATTAAGACATTCACCTGCAAGGAGGGATGGAGGAGGGAAGAAGGTGGCAAGATGGAGGAAGATGCTGGAGAGATGGAGGAAGAAAGAAACTGGAGCCAGAAAATAGAAGGGGAAGAAGAAGATGGAGAGGGTGGAAGGAAGAAGATGGAAGGATGGTGCAATGAGGAAAAAGATGTAGGAGGGAAGACAATAGAAGGATAGAAGGCAAATAAGATGGAAGGAGGGTGGAGAGGGAATAAGAGGTAAGGATGAGTGGGGAGGGTGCAAGAAAATGGAAAGGTGGAGAAGATAACTGAGGGGGAAGATGAAGAAAGGAGACAGATGGAGGGAGCAATAAAATGGAAAGGTGGAGAAGATAACTGAGGGGGAAGATGAAGAAAGGAGATAGATGGAGGGAGCAATAAAATGGAAAGGTGGAGAAGATAACTGAGGGGGAAGATGAAGAAAGGAGATAGATGGAGGGAGCAATAAAATGGAAAGGTGGAGAAGATAACTGAGGGGGAAGATGAAGAAAGGAGATAGATGGAGGGAGCAAGAAAACAGAGGGATGGAGAAAGTGAAGGAGGGGAAGCTGGCTTAAGTACAAAATGGACACACACCAGGGCACCTCATTCACCCACATACCTGATCTCTTATGTACACACACCCAGCCTGTACTACACACACAAATGTGCACACCTCTCTTGTTACTTACATCATCATCCATATTTTGATGAACAAGAAAATGCCACTGTCACCCATCCACTCTTCCTCTACTCCTCCTTCTTGCTTAATTCAGTGTATGCATGGCCCTGTTGGTTTCATGTAATGGCACTGCATATGAGACCAACAATCCACAATTACTGTAATGGTGGGTTATACTACATATACTGACAGACATCTGAAAAATGAAGACCTCAAAGGTTCTGGAAATTGCTTTCACAACTGTGTAAACTTAAAAAGTCTACTGCTGATTTTTTCTCCAGCACAAGTGTTATCAATGTCTTTAGGCATGACACATTACAGTGCTTGCATTCTAGAGACACTGAACCAAACACATTACAATCCATTTGCACTGAAACACCCCAGAATTTACAATGCACGATGAGCCACCACAAAGCTTACATTCCGGAGGAATGAGAGATCTGGAGGAGTGATAGACAGAAAGTGTTAAGGGGTGAGAGAAAGACAAGAAGAGGGTGAGAAAATGGAGGGAAGAGCAGGACTATGGGGGGGAGGAAGAGAGTGTTTGGATGTGTGTATGGGGACCAGAGGAGAGAAATATTGGGGGAAGGATTGGTGGGACCTTGGTTTAGGATATCATCATCAGTCAGCAGTCCTTTCTTGGTTAGACAGAATGGGCATGTCTGTCTGTGAGTGACCATGACTATGATAAAATAGAGACAGATCACAAGTCTACACACATTCAACATATGGAATATAATTGTAGAAAAGAAGCAAATGTATAACGCACCAAACACAGCTCTATAAGGCAGAAGAGTGAATATATATTATATGCACAGACAATACTCCCCAAATTATGGGTATATATATATATATATATATATATATATATATATATATATATATATATATACACATATACTGGATGGGATGGAGCAGAGGGTTATGGAGTGGGTAAGTGGTTGGGTTGCCAGATTATCTCTTTAAACAGTATTCATATGAAGATTGCCTGCTGGATGGATACACAGAAAACATTTAAGACCAGTAATAATCACAGACAATCCTAGTAGGTACGCAAAGATAGAAGCATACAATGGAAATGGATAGAACAGAGACTTTAAAATGGAAATATGCTTGTGTTAGTCCAGGAACAGCTGGTGAGCCACATGTTGCTCACACAGGTAATATGAATTCTATGGCGGAAGATGGAAGGGAATAGCCACTATGTATTACAACAGTGGGTAACAATTGTTTAATTGTATGTGTGTTGGGGGGAATGATTTCACTTACCTCAGTCTCCATCAATGCTGTATAGTGATGTTCACATCCAGGAAGTGAAAGGTCTATGCACACAGGCTGGGATGTCAGGTGACCAGTTGCCTTACAACCTGCAGCTGCTGCAGACCTGGGATCAGCTCTCCTAGCTGCCTCTATGACAGCAGGGCTGCACGTGTTCACTGGGTACTATTTAGCTCTCCAGTATGAGGTTAATACTTTAAAATATATTAATGACTGGCCAGACAGACCCTAATTAGTTAGTATATTACTCCTGCACCTGAAGGAACACAGCCACAGTAAATCAGCAAGATACCCAGCACATCAGTGTAGATCAGGGCTAGTGGTCTCACTCTCTGCCAGTACCTGCACTGCATGGGTCTCACTCCCTGTCTTCTCTGCCACCACAAAGCACAGAGCAATGCGTTGCATGCCCCCTGGCACTCAAAGGGTTAATACTTAAAGAGCCAGAGGGGTGCACAATGCAATGCATACCTCGCTGGCACTCCAAGGGTTAAGGAAATGACAAAAGCCTACTGGACTGGGTCACTGAGGGAGGTCAGAAGGACAATTCACAAGCTAGACCAGTTTGCCTCCTTCAGTTCTGGGCCCGGGTACCTCACTACTGCAGAAGTTCAGATCCTGCTCCCTGCACACGTGCAGTTTCATTGCTGGGGGGCTTTTGGGTTCTGCAGGTCGGAAGCATGCTGAGGGGATGACTCAGATTCATCCCCACATTTATTTATTTTTTTCCCCTGCAGTTTAGGTAGCCAATCAGCACAGCCGCACAGCATTATCATGCATGTGTAAGCAGCTCTCATTGGGTATTTTATTCCTCATCCCCATCACTATTTTCCCTTATTCCCTGGTAGGCACTAAGGTAGCATAAACAGGTCTGAGTGGGGATAGTGACTAAGATACCCACCAAGGGCTGCCTGCATGTAGTCTTTTAGGATGTTCTAACTGGCTACTTCATCTGCACCGAAGAAAATAAATAAATAAACATACTTGGAGGTGAATTTCAGGCATCATCTCAGAGCGTAGACTTCATGTCCCTGCTCCAGTTGAGGGAGTAGGAACTTGAAAAAGGGTAGGAGATGGATAGTTAGCGACAATGGACCCCACTCTAACCTAATGAAGATCCAAACGTACAGATACTCAAAATCCTGAGATAGATTTCTGGCCAATGAGATCACTCCAGCTTAGAGACAGACAGCCTCCGTCATCGGAGGAGGCTGGATAGAAGCACAGACTACGGTACAGATCCGGTCAACACTGACTGCCAGAAGTTGGTACACAGCTACATTTAATCTTTTAATTTCTCCAAATGAGCTGATTTTTTTTTTTTAAAAAAAAGGATACACTTTCCTTTATTTATCATTTATAAGGAAATGTTTTAGGCAAAGTTGTGAAGGGGGTAAATATCCCCTTTAAATTGATTCCTTTCTGTAAAAATGGGAACCCAAAGATAAGCCCCCTTTAGACTGGAGGCCCCCAGCGAACACCCGGGTACAGCCATGTATTAAAATGCACCATGTACATTGTGTCACTGTCCCTGCTTTTATGGTCGGTTGCCAGGTTCTCCTTGTAGAGTTACTGTCTGATATTGCAAGCACACGCGGTTCCATTCATAAACAATTGACTAACGGATTAGACCCAGTTATAATTTCTAACTGCATCTGTTTAGGATATGTTTCCAAATAATTAAAATTTAAAGGGACTGTATCGCCTAAAAAGCACAAGCGTGCACACCCTTTCCAGTCTATGATAAAAGTGCTCTTCTGAGGATGTGTGGGCAGCTAGGCGTGATCATTTGACCCGGTTGCTTAGCCAAGCTTCTAATTAATGATAATATGCAATGTGTGTCATCATTTAAAGTGGAACTACCACCCAATAAAAATATTGCCCCACATAATTGTCCGTTTGTCGACTAGCTGCTCAGTAGAGCTTGTCACCAGAAGTATTACCTGATTAAAGAGAAATCACTATTCTTCCCGGATCGACAGCAGAACGGAGCGCGGACATCTTGCCATAGTGATGTCCACGTGCTTGCGCTGTCAATCCCTTTTGGAGTCGGCCTGCTCCTAGCAACGCCTCCTAGACCCGGCTGGGACTGACAGCACAGGCGCGGACGTCACTATGGCAAGATGTCTGCACTCCGTCCTGCTGTCAGATCGGGAAGAATGGTGATTTCTCTTTAATCAGGTAATAATTATGGTGACTAGTGCTACTGAGCAGCTAGTCGCCACATGGGCAATTATGTGGGGCAATATTTTTATTGGATGATAGTTCTGCTTTAAGAAAGAGCACAATTAGGATATGAGTCTCAGTATTTAAAGGAACACTAACACATCCTAATAATAACCTCCTATTCCAGCACTCAAAGGGTTAAAGGGATAGTAATGTTTCAAAATAAAAGCAGTTCTAATTAATTTTTATAGTATTTGGGCCACGGAGAGTTTTATTTCAATACTGTCAGAGTTGTAGTCCAAGAGTAACTGAATGATAATATATCTCCCTCCCTCCCCTTTTACTCATGTAACACTGCTCACCTCAGAACAGAAAGGTGGTGTTCAGATGGCTTGCAGAGAGGGACAATCTTCAATTAGCATAAGGGAAAAACCTGAAAAACCTGTAAAGGGGGGCAGGGTTTTCATTATTCTCACAGTAAGAAGATACTCCCTTGCTGTGAGCTGTCTGGTCTCATGACTAGATTCCACATCTGGGGTGAGCAGTGTTACATCAGTAAAAGGGGCAGGAGGGGGATACTTTATCATTCAATTACTCTTGTACTACAACTCTGACAGTACTGAAATAACACTCTCCATGGCCCAAATACTATGAAGATTAATTGGAGCTGCTTTTATTTGGAAACATTACTATCCATTTAAAGGGATAGTAATACTTAAAATGTAAAAAAATATGTTGAAGGGTTTATCCCCCTGAGTAAAACAAGAGTACTCCCACTGCTGAAAGGTGTTTCATTCAAAAGTTATTAATTTTCAAAGTTGAATTTTTAGGTGCAATATCACAGTGGCCTGAAACTGTACAGTGGCTCTGTTGCTACACCATACTACGGAGATTTATGGTCCCGGGACCAGAGCTGTCCATAGGATTCTGTGAGGCCTAAAATCTAGTCTTACATCTGCTCTGAGGGAGCATCTGTTCCTGCCTTTTTGCACAGCTCCCATTGATAGTCCAGAATGATCCATGAATGGGCTGAGTAAAATAAAAGTACAAAAGGTCTTATCTCTAACTCTTATCTCAGACAAGATTAACCCTTTGAGTGCCAGAAGGGTACGCAACGCATTGCCTACCCCTCTGGCACTCAAAGGGTTAAATGGTCTATGAACAGGACAATTTACACATGTACATGAAAAAGACATTTAGTATTATATTTTAAGGATGTATCATGAATAATCTGATTTTATAGGCATACCTGGCAACTAAAAGGGGCGAGGATTAATCGTGACTGGGGTGGGGCTTCAGAAATGTGTTAAACATATAGGCAATAGGCTGGGGAAGGAGTAGTGGGCAGGGAGTGGATGGAACTGACAGGGAAGGAGCACCAATGGGCAGAGTCTCTTAAGAAACTGCCCACAGCCCAGAGACTCAGACTTTGCAAACTGGGAGAGTTCTCAGCTATGATTATAGGTTCTCTTCAAGAACTGAAAGATAAAATCAAATCACAATTTCACGAAAGAAAATGTTGGTGTGAGTTTCTATTCCTTCCTATGGTAGAACTGATTTTCTCAAAAAATGTTTCTACTTTTCTGCAGGGCCGGATTTGCCATAAGGCAGAGTAGGCATCTGCCTACAGGCGCACCCCACAGAGGGGCTCCTGTCATTGAAATCCACTTTTTTTTAAATATTTTTATTCACAGAGCTGACACAGTGGCAAAAATAACCTGCCGGCCGCCACATGGTAGGGAATGTGCCTTCTACGGCACAGACCTGTAGCTGCTGTTGCTCCCTCATCGGCTCTTTAGTAATGCAGAGCGCTGGGAGATGACATCATCTCCATGACATCATCTCCCAGGGCTCTGCATTCCTAAAGAAAAGACTGCGCGGGAGCAACAGCAGCTACAGGTCTGTGCAGAAGGAGGCACAGACCTCTCCTTCCGCTGGACCACCAAGGAGGTAGGAAACTGATACAGGGGGCAAAGTGGGGGTAATGTGGAGATGATGGGGGCAATGTGAAGGCAAGTTGGAGTTGATGGGGCAATGTGGAGCTGATGGGGGCAATGTAAGGGCAAGTTGGAGCTGATGGGTGCAGGTTGGAGCTGATGGGGCAATGTGAGGGATAGTTGGAGCTGATGGAGGCAAGTTGGAGCTGATGGGAGCAATGTGAGGGCAAGTTGGAGCCGATGGGGGCAAGTTGGAGCTGATGGGGGCAGGTCCAACTGATGGGGGCAATGTGGAGCTGATGGGGGCAATGTGAAGGCAAGTTGGAGTTGATGGGGCAAAGTGGAGCTGATGGGGGCAATGTGAGGGCAAGTTGGAGCTAATGGGGGCAGGTTGGAGCTCATGGGGACAATGTGAGGACAAGCTGGAGCAGATGGGGTCAAGTTGGAGCTGATGGGGGCAGGTTGGAGCTGATGGGGGCAATGTGAGGGCAAGTTGGAGCTGCTGGGGGCAAGTTGGCCAATGTGAGGGAAAGCTGGAGCAGATTGGGTCAAGTTGGAGCTGATGGGGGCAGGTTGGAGCTGATGGGGGCAATGTGAGAGGAAGTTGGAGCTGCTGGGGGCAATATAGAGCTGATGGGGGCAATGTGAGAGGAAGTTGGAGCTGCTGGGGGCAATATAGAGCTGATGGGGGCAATGCGAGGGCAATATGGAGATGATGGGGGACAATGTGGAGATTAGGAGCATTGTGGAGGTGTCCAGTGGAGATAGCCAATGGTGGGGGGTGCTTCAGATTTCTGTGCCTACAGGCTCCTGAGATGTAAATCCGGCCCTGCTTTTCTGCTATGTATACAGCACATAGGGCCATATTTATCAACAATCCACTAATCAGTAAATATATATACACAATACAAAATGATATATAATTGCAAATTATGGCACATATTTATCAAAGAAATTATCGGAAAAAAAATGTCCTTTTAGCAAAGTTTGCAAAAATAAGTTTTGAATTTGCAAATTGGCAAATATTGCCCTATTTCTAAACCGTAATATAAAACATTTGTGACAGAAAAACTGTTGGATTTGCTCAATGTTTGATATATTTTTTACAATTTTCTACCATTTATCATTGTTGCTTTATAATATTAAAGTGTAATTAAACATTAGGAATGATCCTACTTTGTTTAATGCACTGACTTACCCTAGGTAAGTAACATAGTAACTTTGTTGACGAGGCTGAAAAAAGACATGCATCCGTTAAGTCCAGCCCATGCCAAATCACCCATTTTGACCCAGAGGAAGGCAAAAAAAACCAAAACACTGAAGCCATTTCCAATTAAGCCCCAAGTGGGTAAAAAATTCCCTGCTGACTCCAAATGGCAGTCAGATAGTTCCCTGGATTAACAACCTATCTGCATTGAAGCCGTCTGTCACAATTCTCAATATTGTTCTGTGCTAGATAGGAATCCATTGTTTTATCTGAAAGTAGTTACAGTATCTGCAAGCACATCTCAAGGCAAAGAATTCCATAGCTTTGCCTCCCTTACTGTAAAAAATCCCTGCCTTTTGTCTTAGTCTAAAGCACCTTTCCTCTAGTCTTAATGGATGACCTCTCATTCTTAGTTCAGCTCTTTGTGTAAATAATTCATTGGCTAGTTATTGACCCTGAATACAGCAGTCAGATAAAGCTATTTATTTAATTTGCATTATATGTGCAGTTTGCTGTACACAGTGGTCTCTGCTGAAGTCTTCCTCTAGGTTACAGCTTCTCACAACAAACAAATAGTCTTCAGTAGACCAGAATGGTTTGTAAGGGATACTAGTCTTTATTCTACTGTGAACAGAAACAACTAGCAGAAAAATACAGTATATAACAGGAGAAAATGAATGCAGCTTAAAATACATCTACCTAGGTCATTTCGTCTAGTAAAGAAATTAAGAGCCACTTATTTTTAGGGTATAATTTGCCTTTAACCCTTTTTAGTGCCAGAGCATCATTAACCCTTTGAGTGCCAGAGGGGTACGCAATGCATTGCAAAGGGTTAAGAGTAACACTTCCTAATAATAATGCCTCACTTGACTTACTATAGCCATAAAAGCCTAATGGCCCTTATGAACTTTGCCCTTATGCCTTTGTTCAATCTTCAGTTGGTCCTGGATGTCATGTCTGTGGGAGGCGGACATGACAGTTGCTAGAAGGACCCCAGGACCTCAATCACTGCCCCCTGCACATGGTAATCTTAACCATTTAAAGACCACAGGTGTGAGCAACATATAGCTTTAGAATGTGTTATGCATCCCTATGGTACTTAACCCTTTGAGTGACAGAGGTGTGTGAAATGCATTAATGCATTGCACGCACCTCTGACACTAAGAGGGTTAAATGATTAGAAAGTCATGTGCACTCTGACTGATTCAATGTGAGAGAACTACCAGAAACCGTCATGTCCGCCTCCATGGACCTGATATCCTGGACTCGTTTACGATGTGATCTCTTGAACAAAGGCACAAGAGTGAAACTCATAGGGGCTATTAGGATTTTCTGGCTATCGTAAGTTAAATGGGGGGGTTACTATTAGGAGGTGTTACATTTCCATTAAAGCGGAACTACCACCCCGCCTAAACTTGCCCCCAAATAATTACCCATCTGGTGACAAGCTGCTCAATAGTGTTGGCCGCCAGAATTATTACCGCGTTGTTGAGGAAAAAAAGATGGTATCGTGTTAGCCAGTGGCGTAGATAGGATTCAGTGTAGCAAAAAACTCACAAGAGTGGTGTAAAGGTGATACCTTTTAATGGCTGAGGACATAACTAGTGCAAGCTTTCAGGACACTAAGGTTCCTTCTTCATACCACTCTTGTGAGTTTTTTGCTACACTGAATCCTACCTTGTTATAGAGAATTCCTACTGCTCCTGGGACTGACAGCCAGGAAACAGCACAGACATCTTTTCATAGTGATGTCTGCGCTGCCAGTCCCAGTCTGCTCTAGGAGGCGTTGATAGGTGCCATATGGTACCGGAAGGGACTGACAGCGCAGGTGTGCAGACGTCACTATGCAAAGATGTCTGCGCTGTTTCCTGGCTGTCAGTCCCGAGAGCAGTAGGAATTCTCTATAAGGAGGTAATAATTCTGGAGACTAGCACTATTGAGCAACTAGTTGCCAGATGGGTAATTCTTTGGGGGCAAGTTTAGGAGGGGTGGTAGTTCCGTTTTAAGGTGGGGCCTCTACAGATGAGTGTCAGAGGGGTGTCCAAGGAGTTGGACGTTCCTCTGGCCCTCAGAGAGTTGAATATGATCTGTGAGTGTCTTCCCAAATCAATATTACGGCAGGCCACTGTGAGTGATCTATTCCTAGCCTTGGCTGCTGGAGGAGAGTTGGGGGAGGGCTGCGTGTAACAGTGTGTGAGTAACACGTGGAAATGGGATATTTATAGGTCCTACTGCATCAGCTCTCACCTCCCAAGCCTGCAGAAATGGAGGAATGGGGAATTCAAGGAAGAAAAATCACTTAAACAGCATCACTCTTACAAGAAAAAGCATGCTGTAAAAGTCCAAATATTTGTTGGTAGGAAACAAGATATACAACATATCATTGTATGTGTTGTTCTTAAAAGAACAGTCAACCTTAAACCCCTAATCTAACTAAAAAGATTGGACATGTGTTACTGACTACAGCTAAACTAACGCTGGGTGCTGTGGGGCAGATAATTACCAAACTGAATGGCCAATCCCACTTTATTTTTAAGACTTGTGGAGGAATCCTCCACGTCTGCCTCTAATCAGTGACTGGTGCTCTGGGAACTGGCACTGATGTCTCAAGCCCCCATAGTACCAATTAGGGTTGCCACCATTCCCGCCATAGACTTAACATTGGAAAGAAGCCAATTTTTTACCGGCCTGCCGGTAAAATACCAGCTGGGTGGCAACCCTAGCACCAATGCACTTACTTGGGAGAGGGTTCCTCAGAACTTTGGCTCTGAGCAAGACCACTGGCTCTCTGGGGTCATGAGATGTCAGTCCTATCTCTCCTAGTGTTAGTCACTGATGGATATTGGGGCTGCTTACCCTTTGTCTTGAAAATACAGCTTGAGATCGGCCATTGGACAGGGTATTAACCCCCAAGCTACCGGATTAGTTTAGTGGCAGTCAGGAAGACATGATCCAACATTTAGTTACATTAGGGTTTACTGTTCTTTTAAGAAACTGGAGAAAGCACTTGACCTTTGCACTTTTCACCTACTGCTGTGTTTTACATAGTGAAGTAATATATAATAAAATAAATCATTTTCCCATGTGTTTTTTGCAGAATTCAAAGGCGGGGGAGATTCACTAAGGCATTATAAAGAGGTGAAAAAGTGGAGATAACTTTTCAGGTGATATCACTTCTCCATTTCCTATTCATGTTATGGAACCTATGCACTAAGATTTCTAGAACTTAGGAGATGTTAGTGAATTGGCTCTATAAAATAACATAGGAACTGGAGAAGTGATATCACTGGAGAAGTCATCTCTACTTTATAACCTCTTTATTACCACTTTATCATGTTTTAGTGCACAACCTCCCAGGTATTCAAGGGTTAGTAATGCCTGAAATAAAGTTTATTCAGTATGGTAGGTTTTACAAAAATAAAGTACTTGGAGAAAGTCTTGTCTCTCAAACCTCTATGGTTTGAGAGATAATTGCTGCTAAGGTTCCCCCTCCCTCTCCTTCTCCTGATGTTAGAACGCAACAGACACAGGAGATCCCAGTCCTGGGACCAGCCGGCGGCTCTTCAGCAGAGCCGAAATAGTGAAATTTAAAATGAATTACTTCACTGGAACAATCTACAAAGTGTGCCTGGTTTGCAAGCACGCTTTGTAGACCGTTTCAATGAAGTAATTATTTTCCAGTATCGATACTGTGGCTCTACTGAAGAGCCTCCTCGTGTCGGCTGACACGGATCTCCTTCTGTCAGCTTTACAGATGACGTGAGGGAGGGGGGAACTTTAGAGGTGAATATCTCTCAAACCGTAAAGGTTTTATTTTTGTAAAATTTACCATACGGAATAAACTTTATTTCGGGCATTACTAACCTTTTAAATCAATTTAACCTTGCAGCAAGCATCAGTGCATACAAGCACACATCACACTCACCAATGCTCACATACATAAACTAGGGCATACACACACAAACTCTCAGGCTTACAAACACATACACTGACTTGAACTTGAGCATGCACACACATACACTCAGACATGCATGCACATACACACATACATTAGAACATGCATATGTATGGACACATAATTCATGTGCACACTCACATGTCTCAGCATGTAAGCTAACACACAGACGAGCATCTAAGTACATGCACACAATGTTTTGCACACCTCACTGGTCCTTAAAGGGATAGTAATGTTTCAAAATAAAAGCAGCTCCAATTAATCATCATATTATTTGGGCCATAGAGAGTGTTATTTCAATACTGTCAGAGTTGTAGTTCAAGAGTAATTGAATGATAAAGTATCCCCCTCCCACCCCTTTTACCTAGTGTAAGCCGCCTCCCTTCAGATGTGGAATCTGGTCTTAAGAGCGGACAGATCACAGTAAGGGACAATCTTATTACTTTGATCATAAGGAAAACCCTGCCCCCATTTACAGGTTTTTCTGGTTTTCCCTTTTGCTAATTGAAAATTGTCCCTCTCTGCGATCCATCCAGACAGTCTTGCTGCTCTGAGGTGAGCAGTGTTACGTCAGTAAAAGGGGTGGGAGGGGAAAACTGTATCATTCAGTTACTCTTGAACTACAACTCTGACAGTAATGAAATAACATCTCTCCATGACCCAAATACAAGAGGTATTTCCACGGGATACAAGTCCAGACAGAAAAGACATAAAAGGATGGCACTTAATTATGAATGTGCTGTTATATGACTCACAGGAGATCCTCTGTATCATACAGCCCCTGGGACACAGACTCGATAACCTGAGGATTTTGAACTGCATAATTTTAAAGGGATAGTAATTCTTTGATTTAAAAATGTCTAATATTGTAGCTATTAACTATAGAAGTAGAATAAGCTACTTCCCATTTCTCAAAACTTTATATTTTTTGTGTTCGTAGCATTTAAAATTCACCCCTCCCTCCCCTTTCTCATAACTCAGAGCTCTAGCTGACAGAGGCAGATCCTGGTCCTGGGACCGGTGGAGGCTCTTCAGCAGAGCCAAAATACCGACATTTATGAAGAAATACTTCATTGGAACGGTCTACAACGTGTGCTTGCAAACCAAGCACACTTTGTAGACTGTTCCAGTTAAGTATTTCTTCATAAATGTCACGATTTTGGCTCTGCTGAAGAGCCTCTGCCGGTCCCAGGACCAGGATCTGCCTCTGTCAGCTAGAGCATTTTGATACAAAGCATTGCTTACCTTTCTGGCGTTCAAAGCATTAAAGGAGCAGTAAAGTTTTTTTATTATGAAATGTAAACAGACTGTTTGGCTTATCCTGCTGAGTAAAACAAGCACACACCTTCAAGCACACTTCTGGGTGATGCCTCATTCAGAACTTATCACAGGTCAAACTTTTGTGTGCTCACTTCTTTTAAGCATTAAAACAGTACCACCTTGTGTCCAGACAGTAAATCTGCCTTCTGCATTGCTTTCTGTGAGAGAGATAAGCTGTAGGATAGTAATAACTTCTCAGCCTTGTCATAACCAAAATGACATACTAAATCACAAAAATGTTGACTCCCTCAAAACTGAATCTTATATAAATAGTACTTTTCAGAGTAACAGTCTTAAATCACAGTGACCTATTAGATTATGTAGAATGTGACATTTTTCAAATCTTTCAGGAGCTGTCTGCATCTCAATGATAACCCATCTCGGAAGCTACGTCGCAAAGTGCATATTTGCCAGTACCAGTGTTATCACCATAACAGCCCTTATCTGCATCTTGGGATCAAAACCAACATTCAAATTAGACAGAATTTTCCAAGACATAATTTCAAAGTTCAATATTAATGCTATGTTTACACAGGAGACATGACCTCTCTCCATTCCAGAGAAGTGTACCTGTCACTGGCACAACTTTTAGTCACATTATTTAAATTGCCTACACCTTGTGCCTTCTGTTTTCCAGTCAGTTGATCAGGTGAATGGTTTTAGAGATTTTTGATTTAGTAATTGGGGAATCTACATGCTTTGTTATCTGACCTGTCTGATAAAGCTGCATAATTATGACTCCTGTTCAGTATATCACCTCCCTTCACTTTCTTAGGTTACTAGAAGCTATCCGTTTCTACCAGAGGAGTGAAATAAATGGGAAGGAATAATTATGCAAATTCTTTTTGAGATGGAAGCGTCTCTGAGGGAAGAATATTGAAAGGTGATAGGTCACGTTATTTATGGTCTTATGACTGCGAGGTTAACCTTATCTTTAGCAAATGTCTTGCCTCTTTCTGCTGAAAAACAGCACATTGATTATATATTACCTTATAGCAAGGAAAAAAAAGTGTGTTTAAATATTACTGTGTGTGCATGAATGACTGTATGTATAAAATTATCAGTGTGTGCATAAGTGTATGGATATGTGTACATGTGCATGAAAGTATCAATATCTATGCAAATATGTTTGCATATAAGCGTGTGTATGTGTCTCTGAAAGTATCAATATGTGTGCATAAATGTACAAAGCAGAAATTCTGAAGCAAATTATATTCCCCATAGAGAACAGTTAAAAGTTTCCCAAATTCCCATTGGTCCTTTAACCCCGTAATTGTGAAACAATGTATTGGAAACCTTTCTAGCATTCAAGGGGTTAAAGCACCATTTAAATCAATAGGGATGTTTATTTGTCCCCTATAACAGAGTTTCTTTGTACATATGGCTCACTGTATATTATAAATATACGTTCCTCCCTCGTGTAGGTGCTGTACATAATGACAATAACATACCACTATTCTATTATAGCGTGT
The DNA here is from genome assembly GCA_037306005.1 of Rhinophrynus dorsalis. Taxonomy (NCBI): domain Eukaryota; kingdom Metazoa; phylum Chordata; class Amphibia; order Anura; family Rhinophrynidae; genus Rhinophrynus; species Rhinophrynus dorsalis. The sequence continues at coordinate 59,322,816 of CM074728.1, forward strand.
AGTAGTAACACAAGGGGGCTGGCGAAAAAAATAATTTCATCAGCATTCACCCTTTGAGAGCCAGAGAGATAGTAAACCCATTGCTTCCCATCTGGCACTCATTGAGGTTTTAAAGGGATAGTAAAAGCTGAATTAAAATGCAGCTCTGATTGACCCTCATATAACGAGGGTCATGTAGTGCTGTATTTCAATAATTTATGTTTTGTAGTTTAAGAGTAAATCAATTGTAAAGAATCCACCTCTCTCTCCTTTCACTTACGTCATGCTGCCTCTCTGAAGCGGCCGGCTGGAGCACGGCGAGGGAAAATCTTCACTGAGCATAAGGAGGAAAAGTTTTCCTTATAATTGAGGAGGCTAAGGGTAGGTAAAAGGGGCAGGAGGGGAATCCTTTGGCACTGAATTACTCTTGGACTACAAAAAGTAAACTACTGAGATACAGCGCTACATGACCATCGCTATATGAGGATCAATCGGAGCTGCATTTTTAGTCAGCTATTACTATCCTTTTAAGAGAAAGCAAACATGAGAAAATAGTCTGAATTTTATCTCTGTATTTCAGTCTTATGTGACCTTTACTTGACATAACGGTAATACCAACAATATATCTATACATAACCTTTTTGTTACAATAAGACAGAACACAGCTTTTAACCCCTTAAGGACCGGAGGTTATGGGACATTTCCGTCCCATAACGTCCGCATAGGGGCACTTTGACGAGCCGGTACACGTGACCTGTCACGTGTATCGGCGCGTCACTATGGGGCTTGAAACAGATCGCTCCGATCTTGGAGCGGTCTATTTCATGCCCTATTTTTACTTACAGCGCTCCCGGTAGAGCGCTGTAAGTAAAAAGTACGTGACGTACCAGGACCGTCAAGGGTCGTTCGAGCAAATTTACCCTTGACGGTCCTGGTACGTCAAGGGTCCCTAAGGGGTTAAAGAATCACTATAGACTGATTTATCACTATACACTTGTATGCTGTCCAGTGAGTGTTGACACTATTAATAACCAAAATACACAATTATCACTGATGCAGACCTGGTCCAAATACAGAAATTCCCACTGAATGCTGGAAAGGTCTCCAATACATTGCTTATCAAATCTGCCTCCACACATATAGCAGCAATATTGGACTCATTTGCACCAGTTATGGCTTGTAGTCATCTGAAAAAGGACAAAGTGCCCAGTTGTCATGCTGACCAACAGGCACCCCTGGGAGCTTACATTTGTGGAGTCTGATGCCTCTGGGGAGTATAATTGCCGCAAATCACGGCAAAAAAGGGGGAGGGGTTTACCCAAGAGTGGGAACGGGGCTTTATGGAGCATCACACAAGTGGGCGGGAAGTGTGAGGAACTGGGTAGGAAGAAGCAGAAGTGGGCAGAATTTTAAAGAAAACTCCCCACATTTGGAGAATCAGCCTCTGCCCTGGAGACCCAGTAATGCACTCTTAAAACTGGAGTATCTGGAGAAAATCCGGAGAGTTCCCAGGTATGTCAACAGGACAGGAGATGAATTCGCAGGACACATGAGGACTACTTCTCTGAGGAACCAACAATAGCTGGGTATACAAACCACTTACTTGCCAAAGTGACACAAGATGGCTGAGAAGCTGCTTAAAAGCAAAGGTGGGGTGTGTAGCTTGTGAGTGATGCCAACTGCAAGTGTGACTTTGCTGCAGCTATTCCCAGTGGTTAATATCAACCACAAGGTCGTATAGCCAGAACCAACTGAGCTGAAATTGGACCAGGATGGATGCACTTGCTCTTCAACTGCAGCAGCAGTGTACCAGCACATGCAGGTACAAACCAGCAGAGGCACAGCAGGGGATACTTCCTGCCTCTGTGTGGTTGCCTCCGGATGGAGAACTTATGGATTTCATCAAGTAGAAAATGTAATGAAAAGCTACTTAACCCTTTGAATGCCAGAGGGGTATACAATGCATTGCGAACCTCTCTGGCACTCAAAGGGTTAAAAACAAACCACTGCTTTTCATTTTTAACCCTATAGGTGGCAGAGGGATGTTGAATGCATTGCTTTGCAATGCATTGTGTACCCCTCTGGCATTCAAAGGATTAAGCAGCTTTTCATTACATTTTCTACTTGATATCATCCATGAGTTCTCCATTGAATTTACATCCACAGGCAAGCACACAGAGGTAGGAAGTATCCCCTGATTTGCCTCTGCTGCTTTGTACCTGAGTACTCACGGGCCATATACAGATGCACATTATTTTAACCCCGTGTGTATGTGTATTATCCATCCTTCTGTACACTTGATTTAAATTGGGCTTTTAATCCCATTCCTATGCAGTGAAAAAAAATCTGCCTGTTGTTGGACTACAAATTTCATCATCCTCAGTAATCCAAGGACCGTAGTAGGAAACAGAGATACTGTAGTAGATATTGTCTGAGGAGGTGAAGCCCCAGATCATGAGGAATGAGAACCATTCTGTTGCCTGGCCCTGGTAACGACATGCACATTAACTGATTTGGAGATATTGATTTCATTTCATCTGACAAGTAACAAACAGACTCTATTTTGGAACCTAGAAATTCCTTGGGGGCAGATGTACAGTATATGCTAATTTTAAGGCAAACCAATTGCATGATAGGACACAAATTAAAATTCTCCCAAATTCGTACTGAATTTTTAGACATACATTGGCCCCTTGTATATAGTAATTAAATCACTATTTTTTGGAAAGGAAATTAGACTGTGGGCAATATATGATGCTTACACAATGGGATGACTATATGAATTTGACTGTGCAGCCACAATGGCATTAGTCTCTAACCCCAGCACTTACACTTAACCCTTTGAACGCCAGAAAGGTATCCAAGGTTTTGCAATGCCTCCGATGGATATCTCTCTGGCGATCAAAGGGTTAAGGGTATGCACTACAGTGCATACAGAAGGACACGCTGCCACACTGCCAGCACTGGACTTCAGTGCCAGAAAGACCCATAGCATACGCAGGGAAATGGCGTACACTAGCACTATTCCCTCTGCGCCTTACTTATTACATTTATCTAAACAAGATGGAGAAAAGAGGCTTCTTTTCTTAAGGAGAAAACCCTTTCATCGCTAGAACACTTTGCCCAAAAATACATATATTTCATTGGAAATGGTTGCACTTACTGTTTTTGGTTATACAGTCCGACCTGGGTGCACATACAAAGTTAAATGCATACATACATACTGTTCTTGGAAGAACGGAAATCACAGGAGATTGTCAGATGAAAGAGATTTTTATGAATCGACGTTTCAGCCTTGCAAACAGGCCTTTATCAAGCTCCTCTGAGGCATGTCCTTCCAAGAACTGTCTATACATACATATATACACACACACACACACACACACACACACATATCAATACATACGTATGTACTTGTAATAAATTACACAAATATATATGTGTGTGTACTGTATATGTGCACATATATAAATTACACACAGACACACAATTTGGCTTCTTGGATATGAATTTTCCCCAAGTGTTTAACTCTTTGAGTGCTGTTGGAGAGGGGTTGGGTGGGTGAACAATGCACTGCAGAGCAACCTGCTACCTCCCTTGCTACTGAAGGGGTTAATATGACCTTATATTTAAAGCAGATGTGACCCCATACACGTAGTCACATGACATCAATAAAATAAAAATCTGTTCATCTCATGCCTGAGATAAACACATAAAGCTGAGACTTTTTTTTAACCATTTAACCCTTTAGGCGTACCCCTATAGCACTGAAAGGATCAAAGGGATTGGCAATGCATTGCAAAGCAACGCGCTGCACACAGCCCTGGTCCTTAAAAGGGTAATTAATCATTGGTGTTAACCCTTTGAGTGCCAGAAAGCAATGCGCTCTGTTCCCCTCTGGCACTCAAAGGGTTAAATACTTCTGCCTGCCAAAATCATACAAGGAAATAGTATGGAATAATATTTCTATATTTCTTCTACTCGGGCAGATTGTCGTTTAACATTCTTCAAAATATACAAACTAAATTAGCTATATTACAATTTCAGTCAATCTATATTTTCCAAGGTCATTTTTTTTACACTACCTCAGAGATGTCCTCTCTATTGCACCAAACTGCTATGGAAACAAACCACTAACAGGTAACTAATAGACTGGTTTAATTCAGGCAGCTACACACACAGAAATGAGACATTATCCTGTCATGTCAAAAGAGGAATAGGGCCAAGGATTTACAGGACAAAATGGCCACATCACAGAGGACATGAAGTGAATTGTCTATTAATAAATTGCCCACCCAAGGAAAGGGGTTGACAGGCCTCTCTGTGTATCTCCTTACCTTCTGTCCCACATCCCAGGGAAAGGCTGGTTTGGGGGTGACCGGAGGATGCACCTCTGGAAGACAAGGATGCTCTGCTGAGGACGCAGGAAGATGAGGCTCTGGGTACCAGACTGAGAGTGAGCTATTCCTGCCGTTACATCGGGTGAAACCACTGTGCACGTCAGTGCAGGGGGGGAAGAGCTATCTGCAGTCTGTAGCGGAGCTTCCCTTGGAGCTATAATGTCTAGATTTTAGCGATGTTAATTTCATAGACATGTGAATGGGGGTGGTGGGGATTATACTATGTATCCCAGCTCCTTATTTCCAGGTGTTAGCGCTGGCACCATCCCCCTCCCCCCGCATACACACACAGATGCCGGGCCTAATGTGCCTCATTGACATGCACTGAAGGAGCTGAACCTGACAAATTGGCTGTTATTATTAGGCTTTTGCAGCTGTCAAACTACCACTGGCTGAGAGATCTGCATGCCGGGGAATGGGTGCAGTGTCACCTAGGGAGGAGGGAGGAGAGGGCAATGGGGGTATCAGGGAGAAGTGACAGATAAACAATATGGAAATAAACAGGACAAAAGTCAAGGAGTGCAGAAGGAAAGGGAGAGAAAAAAAAACTATATATATATATATATATATATATATATATATATATATTGCCTGTCCGAAACATTTATGTAAATTTAAAAAAAAATTTAATCCCATCAACAAGTCCTGTGAGTGCTAGCCTTTGAATATATATATATATATATATATATATATATATATATATATATATATATGTATACTAGTGTAAAAGCCCGTGTACACGTGCCAAGGTCCGGTTGATGTTAACCCTTTGAGTGCCAGAGGGGTATGCAACACATTGCTTTGCATACCCCTCTGGCACTCAAAGGGTTAAGAGGTTGGTCCTGCTCTGCATCCTGCCACTGATGCAGTCATGCACTGTAGAGACTGCCCGAAAGTACAGAATGCTCCCAGCACAGAACTCCCAGCATTCTGTGCATTCAGGCAGTCGCATGATGGCTTCTGACAAACATCCTAGCAAATTATTATATAGGATATTATATATATATATATATAAACTACAATATTAGAGCTATAAATTACAGTATATACCAATATTATTTATTATAAAAATACATTCATACAATACTAAATATGAAATATGATTAAAATGTCCATAAGCACTACGGTAGCTCCAGAGCACATAAAAACAGTTCCACTCTCTTGAAATTCAGATTCTACTGTCGGTATATTCTCTCTTATTTAATATATATACTAGTTTAAAAGCCCTTGTACATAGGCCAAAGTCCAGGAGCTGTAAAGACACCATCCTGCTCTGCATACTGCCTCCACCTCACTGGCAGCGCACGCAATGCCGTCATGTGCAGTAGAGACGGCCAGAAAGTGGGCAGTCTCTACTGAGCATGACTGCATCGGACAAACATTCTGGCCTTTTATATTATAGGAGGACATATATATATATATATATATATATATATATATATATATATATATATACTGGCAATAGACTTTGCCTCTAAATACATGTGTCAATATATTATTAAGTGGGCAGGACTTCCACACAATTAACGTTTGCAGATAATAGTGTGTATCTTACTTGATATATATAGAGGCATATTCTATCGCCAATATATATATTTTGATATATATAAAGAGAGACTATACCAGCAATAGAATCTGAATTTCAAGAGATTGCACAAAAAATATTTTTGCTCTGGAGCTACCACTAGATTGACTACAGTGCTTATGGACATTTTTTGTCATATTTCATATTTAGTATTGTATGAATGTTTGTATGTATTTTTGTAATAAATAATATTGGTATATACAGTCATTTGTAGCTCTCTCCGATAATGTAGTTTTGGTGTTTTATTTTGGACTCGGACCACTAAAGAGTTCATGGATAGAAGCGATACATTTTGCTGTTGTTTTAGTCATATTGGTGGATTATTGGGTTCACTGGCACCGTGATCACATATTTGTTGCTAATATAGATAGATAGATAGATAGATAGATAGATAGATAGATAGATAGATAGATAGATACATAGATAGGTAGATATAGGAAATGGTATTAAAGGGATAGTAATGGATAGAGATAGTAAATGGGATTAAAGGGATAGTAATGGATAGATAGATATAAGAAATGGGATTAAAGGGATAGTAATGTTTCACAATAAAAGCAGTTCAGATTAATCTTCATAGTATTTGGGCTATGGAGAGTGTTATTTCTATACTGTCAGAGATGACAGAATGATAAAGTATCCCCCTCCCTCCCCAGCCTTCTCCTGATGTAACACTGCTCACCTCAGAGCAGCAAGACTGTCCGTATCTTCAGTTAGCATAATGAAATACCTATTTAACCTCATGAAGAAGGCTGTTGATTGTTAGCCGATGCAGGGGTCTACGAGACTTGGAACTAACCCAGACTAGGAGATAATAAGATACAAGCAGCCTGCCTGTACTCACAGAGAACATTGTTTTTGATCCTAATGCAGTAAGTTCCCCACAGCATTGACATGAGGGTTATCAAATTTGGGAAGATTACCTGGAAGAACAAGGGGGCAGTGGGTATATTTCAGTGAAGAGGTTGATGCTACAAAGTCTTATTTGTTTTCAAATACTGGAAATCAGCTGCATTTGTTTCATTGGTGGGTTCATATCTCTCTGGGAGCTGTCCGGTTTCTGATTGGCCTCCTCAACCTGCATTATGTCAGTGGGAAAACTTGGAGCTGTGGCCAAAAGAGGGCTCCAGAAGATGCAGGGATAAATGGGGTCTTATATCAGATTCTGGTAATTGGTTCAGGTTTTCAGAGTACTGCTCCGATGTCACATCAGCTGTTCTTTTTGGAAATAAGCAACATTTGCACCAAAATGGGGTCCCTTCTCTGCTACAGAGGTCCTCATAATCTAATATTTTTTATGGTTTTGAAAGAGCTTTCAAAATCACTTATATGCTGTATTGGCCATTTTTATTTAGACAGCTACTGTTAGGTATTTAGCTGGATAGCTTATGTAATGAAGACATACCGTGCAGGCAAGTCCCATTGTAACTCTACATTACCTCCCCCACTAAATGACACTGATCAACAATTACTTCCTGTCTTATCCCTACATTACCTCTCCCACTCACTGCACTGCTCAGCAATGCATTGCAAAACTCCCATAGCATGGACTTCCTGTCTAATCCCTACATTATCCCCCCGACTCACTGACACATTTAAGCTATGAATTGCCCAGCTCCCCTAGCACTGACTTCCTGTGTATCCCTAACATGATGTGTGACTACTCCTATGTGATATCGTGTGACCAATGAAACAGTCATCACCGTTATATTATTAGTCAAATATTATTTTGTTAAACCCAGTTTTTCATTTTAAGAATACATGCATTGAGGTTTATTTAAATCTCAATCACCTCTTTGGATACATCCAATTACTGAATTGCAGGAGGGCACGTATACGATTTAACACCTGCATGCCTGAAGCAGCCAGCACCTTTGACAAAGCCAAAAGAGGCAAAACGAGTGGCAGGTCATGGAACATTGCATGCGTTATACCTTCTGATATTTTTGTTGCACTGATCTTTGTGATTTCGTTTCCTACATTTTTTTTCCTGACCTGTGTTTCATATGCTGCCAATTACTGTATAATTTTTTTAATACCTATGAGGCGTACACACTATGTGGTTTTTTTTTGTTTGTTTTTTTCCGCATTACAAGTTAATAAGAGACAAGAGTACACTTTTATGATAATACGTTTTAATATATGTGTGATTCTTTTTATAAAAATTATGAACATTGATATTAAAACGGAGATCAAGTATTAACAGTTTCCATACCGATAACCATCTGAGCCCCTCTTACTGCGTGTTAGCGTCACATGCTTGTGATAAGCCTCTTTTGTGTAATGAATACCAGATTAAGAACCTTGGCACGGTTACACAAGGTTACATTTTCCTAAAAAGTTATTACTCTGTTAGTGAACCTCAAACTCTTTAATTTTGTGCGTGTAATATATATATATATATATATATATATATATATATATATATATATATATATATACAGGGCTCAAAATTTCCACTCGCCACTAGCCAATAGCGAGTGAAAATTTAGCTCTGGCAAGCAGAAATTCAGCCCTGGTGGGTATGATTTGGTTTGCAGTGGTGAGTAACTTTTCAGGTCTGGCTAGTAACAAAGGACTTAAAATTAAAATTGTGTGTGTGTGTGTGTGTGTATATCCTATATAATGATTCGCTAAGTTGTGTGTAACGCCCAACATGAGCAGTACACTCTGCTGCGCGAGCGGCAGTCATGTGCAGTACAGACTGACCGCCCCGCGGCTGATACAAAGCTGGGCGCTCTGAAGGAGCGTCCAGCTCTGTATCTGCAGTGGCGCGGGCAGTCTTTGCTGCGCGTGACTGCCCCACGACCGGCTGCCAGAGGCAGTGTGGCCCGTGTAACGGGCTGTTCAACTAGTGTGTATGTATATATATTATTATATATACATACACGCACGCACATTTCCCCCCATATATCCCGAGCCTGTGATTATTTCTTTATGTTGTAAGAAAGCGGCTATATACACATTACTCTAGCATATCGCTGTGTCATGTTGCCAATTATCTAATGATTTTTTTATGGCTGTAAGATGAACACACTGCGTGGCTTTATTTTCACAAAGTAACCGTAACTTTTATATGCAGCTCAGTAACTGTATCCTTATTAAATACAAGGGATTTGTATATCATATATACAAATATACAATCATTGCCCCTACCATGATGGTGGGAAAGTATTATTATTATTTAATACAGAACATTAGAAAGTTCTTACTACATGTAAACATTACATATCCACATAATATACATTTGTGAGTTATACTCGATTACCTATGTTGGTATGGCAATCTATGTTTCAACAGTGAACTAATAATAATTGTTTTTAAACAGTGTCACCCACGCACTGTAGTGGTCTGCAGCTATTTCACTGCATATGGGGCTCAATTCTATTGCAGGTGATAAAGGTTAACACCAGTTTTATCAAAAATGTTCCTATTGAAGTCTATGGGGAAACCTGCAGATAAAAGCAGAGATAAAATTAGCTTCTGCAATATTTGGTGCTTTTTTAGGTTTTCTTTTTCATTTGTTAGCCCTCCATTACACCTCCTACACTTACTGACACTGCTCAAGCAATGCACTGCCTACCTCCCCAAATATAGACTGCCTGTCTTATAACTACATTACCTCCGCCACTCACTGAATCTGCTCAGTAATGCATTATCCACCTCCCCAAACACTGCATTGCCCAACTCTCCTAGCACTGACTTCCTGTCTTATCCCTACATACCTCCCCCACTCACTGACACTGCTCAGCAATACACTGCCAAACTCCCCTAGCACTGACTTCCTGTCGTATCCCTACATTACCTCCCCCACTCACTGCACTGCTCAGCAATGCACTGCCAAACTCCCCTAGCATTGACCTCCTGTCGTATCCCTACATTACCTCCGCCACTCACTGACACTGCTCAGTAATGCATTGCCCACCTCCCCTAGCACTGAAAGATTTTAGAGTCAGTGAATGGGGGGCTAATGTACTGCTGTGACAGAAAGTGCCTACAATGTATGCCTTAATTAGCTCAATATTTAAATCTAAACTCAAAAACAAGTTCTCTAAACAAAAGTGGATAACACTTGTGATTCTCAAAGCTCATTCAAAATGACCAGAGTTCTTTTTAGGTTAAATGTCCCTTTCAAGAGAATTAAAAATCCATTATGTCCCATTTTCTTTGTGATAACCCTGTTTATTCTTCCTTCAAAACCATCCTATAGCTTCCTCCAGCTTTCCCTTCCTTCTATGTTTCTGCTTAGGGTTCCAGAACTATATGTTGGTTTCTTTCATGGTGGCCTTTATATGGAGTTAATCCTTTGACAATCTGCTCCTGACTACTTGAATCAGTGTCATTGTAGTCACCTTCTCACTACAATATAAAAACCAACATTTTTATAATGTAAAATTGCAGTTGGACAAAGAAAAAAATTATTAGAATGATATTCATGCCCCATTGTAAGCCTGTGGTTTCATTTGTTCTGTTTTGGTCTTGTTTGTATTTATTGTATATGCAGCTATAGTGCATATGCAGAAAGACATGTGGTCAGATTCTAGGGCAAACTAACTTTGCCTAGCATTCAAGGGGTTAAAAAGTCCATTTACATAGTAAGAAATGTCAATTTATTTTCTCTATATTGCAATTAGCTTGCCCTGGAATTGCTCCACATTTTACATTCTGCATATTGCCCTGTATGTTTTAGGGCTGACACTTCGTAACAAAGAAAAGCGCTTCCAACCAGCCTCATTGAGAGGCTGCTGTGAAAGAAGGTGCCTCCACCAATCACAAGCTGTGGCATGAAGTCTATAATTGGCTGTTAACATACTGTGCTGTGGCAGACTGAGTTTAGCTAATCACAACTCTCTCCTCTGCAGACCTCAAAAGACTAAAGCATGTGAGCAAAGTGGACCATGAGTTTTAATGCATTCTGCACCCAAGTTAAAGAATATATTTTTATGCCTCATGTTTTTGGTGCGAGTACATCAACCCATGGTTTTTCATGTACATTACTACCACTTACAGAGGCTTGCGGGTCTATACATTTATCCAGGTTGTGTGTGTGTGTAAGTACTCCACCAAGTCTCTATCTATGCCGGCTTGTTCTACCAGTAGAACAGAGGTGGCTAAATTATTAAACAGTGTCCCCTTTTAAAGGCACCACCCATCTATATACAGAATGAAGTTTTATAGCAGTCTGTCAAATCAGATTATAAGGGTTGTAAAGCCACCGAGGGAGTCAGCCCTACAGTTTATTTATCTCCGAAATAGACAATCAATGTAAAAAGGAATGATAAGGTTTTCTTATTTTTTTATTACAATCATTTACAAAGACTTGTTACTAAAACCTTTCAACATAAAAAGGCAAAAAAATTGTAAAGGTGTACCAAGTTTCTGATTTAAAGCAACACCGCATGTTTAAAGACACACCTCCTGTGGCAAGAGCATCTTGAAACAAAATGAACTCCTTCTGGCCAGGGGTGGAATGTAAGTTGTAGCAGGTGTGAAGTCCTTTCATCTGCAAATCTTTTATTTCCAACTAGTTGAAGAGCCTGTTACACGGGCCACAGTGCCGGCCTGTCACAGTGCAGTCATGTGCAGTGAAGACTGCCTGTAACAAGGCTGATACTGAGCAGGGCGCTCGCTCCGCACTCTGTATCAGCCACAGGGCTGGCAGTCTCTACTGTGCATGACTCCACCGCGCACAGCTGTCTACTGTGCATGACGGCTTGTAACAACTTTAGCAAATTATTATATAGGAGGATGGTGATTCTTCTGGGGTTTTCAACCATTTTATTCAATCAGTTGACCCCACAGAAGCTATAAACGTCTCCAACACATTTCAAATGAATGCACTGGAGACATCTCTATAACCCAAGGTGTTATGGTAAAAACAAAACTACTACTTCACATTTCAAAAGATGTAGCAAACAATCAGTAAGGTTTTAAAATGCTGCCATGTAAACTTAATGCAGGGGTGGGTAACACGAGACCCTGTCAGACTACAACACTCATGACCCCCATGCTAGAAAATGGCTGGAGGGGAATGATGGGCGTTAAATCTGGCAGCAGCTGGGAGGCCTCAAGTTGACCACCCCTGACATAATGTGTATCACAGGCAGGAGGGCAGTCTTTGTTTGCAGATCACTGGGTCATGGGAAGCCTCATGGGCCCTCGAGGGGGTACGGGTGGCCGTGGAGCAGGGCGAGGCATGGGAAGAGGGGCTCGCTGGTAACCGTAAGGTGGTGGTCGTGGAGGTCCATTGTAAGCGTGTGGTGGCATCAGAGGTGGCGGTCGCATCCCCGGAGGCATGCCAGGATGAGCTGGAGCAAAAGAACCAGAGTTAGAGGCAGACCATCTGGGAGAGACCCTTCCAGGCGGTGAATTAAGTGGGGCACAAATATTATACTGCACCATAGGGGTCAAATCTCCCACAAGTCTCACTAATTTAAATGCAGTTTTTTATCCATTTGATTCCCAAGCAGTGATTTGAAGAACTTGCTACCATTCAAAGACAGAATGCATCCATTTAAATTGATGAGACTTTGTGGTATTTTTACATCCCCTATAGTGCAGTCTGTTTGCTTCAGAACTGCCAATTTTATTAGTATTGTTAACGCTGCCTAGGAAAATGGGATGATTACAACTGTATGACTCTAAGCAATAATGCACAGCAGTACTAGGGAAAGTAAAACCAGGTGGTTTAAGTGGATCTGTCAGCTTTCCATACACTGACCTCAGTGTGAGCATCCATCTTTACATGATTTGCATGATTATTCCACTCCTTTTCGTGGAAGTGGATGCTGGTTTTGGCAGCCTCAGAGGGAGGATTTCAAGACAGGGGAGTAATTAGTTAAGGAAGCTGTCACACAGGTCAAAAAAAACTCAGCTCTGCTCCCTAAACTACTAAACCAAAAGTCAGTAAAACCATTATGCTAACTGGATAATAAAAACCACGAAGTATAGGCAGTTTAAAGTGATAGAAATGTTTAAATTTAAGTTTATTTAATATTGTAGGCATTAAAAAAATTAGTACAACGATCTAAGTCTTATCTCTCAAAACTTTATGGTTTGATAGATATATCTGGCTAAAGTTTCCCCCTCCAGGCTGTTTCAGAGAAGTCAGCGCTCTATGGGAGAGCAGCAGATTCCAGTCATTTGACCATACGGCGGCTCTTCAGCAGAGCTGAAATCACGCTATTTCGAAATAAATACTTAATTGGAACGGTCTACAAAGTGTGACTGTTTGTAAGCACACTTTGTAGACCGTTCCAATGAAGTATTTATTTATAAATAGCACGATTTGGGCTCTGCTGAAGAGACACTGGCTGATCCCAAGACCGTAATCTCCTGCTGTCAGCTAGATGGCAGACTTGGCTGAAACAGCCTGGAGGGGGAATTTAGACAGTTATATCTCTCAAACCATAAAGGTTTGAGAGCTAAAACTTACATTGTTGCACTTTTTTTTTTTTAGTGCCGATAATATTAAATACACTTAGATTTAAACATTACTATACCTTTAAATATACTTGTATCTAATGATACAAAAAGCTGGTGAGTGAAAAATCCAGAGATTTGCATGAACAAATGTGCCAAGGAAGAAGGTACTAAAACACGGAGCACTGTAATATAAAATAATAGGTTTTGCTTACTCATGGCTCCAAATGGTGGGGCCCTTGGGGGCATGCCCATCGGTGGAGGACCAGGATGTGCGATGCCATGTGGGCGTGCTGCCAGCTGTGCTGCTCCTGGGTGAGCGGCTCCAAGCGTGTGGTGTGGAAGCTGCATCTGCATTCCTGTGGAAACACGTGTCAGTTACCAGCAACTGTATGTATAATGGAAAACCCACTACAGCTTATGGAACAAAGAAACATTCTCTTTGAATGCTAGGCCTCCGATAAATTCAGAAGCGGAGCATTGGAAACCTCACTAGCATTCAAGGGATTGAAAGCACCAGACAGGAAGAAGTAACTCACCGGGGTGCAGTGCTGTAGTCTGGAACGGGTGCGGCACTTGAGGATGAGTAGTAGCTACAGTTGAAGCGACAGAAACTGGAGACATTGGGGGTGGCGGTAATGATGGTGGCATACCAGGAGGCATTGCTCCTGGTGGTGGACCAGGAGGGAATGTGGGAATACCTGCATGATCAAAAAAAGGAATAACACCTGGTTAGTGAGTTGGTATCTTAGAGGAGAAAAGAAACATGATATCCAGTACTGATTAAAATTTCCATATTGGGGAGCCAGTCCACACAATGATTCATAGTGGCCGTTAGCATGCTCTACCGAGATGCAAGTAAATTGAGGTGGGGTATATTAAGAAGCTTTCGTATTCCTTTTAGGAACACTAACTCCAAAATTGTGGTTTTGGATCTCATGTGCTTACAGCTAGCAAATGTAAAAATGATTCATGTTATAGCCCTAATAAAATACTGAACACAGAGCTTATACAAGATTAGGTTTTAATGTCCCAGAAAAAAATCTTTAATGTTTTGTAGTGCTTAAAAAGTTCACCTATATGCAACAAATCCTATCTCTCAAACCGCTATGGTTTGAGAGATATTTGACACTAAATTTCCCCCCACCCTCCCCTTTCCCTGATGTCAGTGCTGTGCCGACTTCAGGGGAATCCTGTCCGCGGACCAACTGGCGGCTCTGCAAAAGAGTAAAAATTGCGTTATTTAAAAACAATGACTTCATTGGAAAGATCTACAAAGTGTGCCTGGTTTGCAAGCACACTTTGTAGACCATTGCAATGAAGTAATTTGATTTAAATAACGCAATTGCGGCTCTGCTGAAGAGCCTCCTCGTGTCGGCTGACACGGATCTCCAGCTGTCTGAGGAAACTGAAAACTTTCAATACGAATAGCTCTCAAACTAAAGCGGTTTGAGAGATAGGATTTGTGGCATATAGTTTTTTTTAACCACTACAAAACTATAAGCATTTTTTATGGGACATTACTGCCCCTTTAACCACTTGATTACTAAAGAGGTCTGCTAAGTATTGCTTTACAATGTTAGCGGTTTGAGAGACAGGATTTGTGGCATATAGTTGAATTTAAGTGGATTTAACTGCTGTTCATTTTTAGGCATTAGTGTTACCTTAAAGCAAAAATATATTGTGCTCATTAACCCCACGGGTGCCAGAGACTGCTCCAGTACACTGGGGCAAGATCTCTAGCATCCAAGGGTAAGAAATCCCCTATGATTTAAATGGATTTTTTAACCCCTTAAAGGGATAGTATGGTCAAATTTTTACTACAATGCATCTTGTAGCCTTAAAAAAATTAACTTAATGCCCCCATTCCCATCTCTCAAACCTTTATGGTTTGAGAGATACTCTGCACTAAAGCTCCCCTCTCCCTCCCTTTTTCCTGATGTCTGCACTCTAGTTGACTGCAAGAAAATCCAGTCCTGGGACCGGCGGAGGCTCTTCAGCAGAGCTGCAATAGCGTGAGTTACAAAGAAATACTTCATAGGAATGGTCTACAAAGTGTGCCTGGCTTGCAAGGCCAGGCTCCGGAAGGGACTGGCAGCGCAGGTGGGAGGACGTCATTATGGAAAGATGTCCGTGATCCGTCCTGCTGTCAGCCCCAGAACAATGCACATTTCTTTGGAATAAGGTAATAATTCTGGCAATTAGCGCTACTAAGCTGCTAGTCGCCAGATGGGGATTTATTGAAGTTAAAGGGATAGTAATACTTAAGTATTACTAATCCCTATATTAAAGTCCTATTAAAAATAAAAGTATTGCCCCCAGTGTCATCTCTCAGACCTTTATGGTTTGAGAGATGATCGCTCCTAAAGTTCCCTCTCCCTCCCCCTTCCCCGAAGTCAGAGTTGTAACTGACTGAAGGGAAATCCGGTCTTAGATCACCAGGCGGCTCTGCAGCAGAGCTGCTATTGCGTTAATTGCTGGAGAGCCACCTGAAAGTCGTACGACTGGCTTCCCTGCAGTCAGCTAGAAAGCTGACTATGGGGAAGGGGAAGGGAGAGGGCAACTATAGGAATGATTATCTCTCAAACCAAAAAGGTTTGAGAGATGACACTGGGGGCAATACATTTATTTTTAATAGGACTTTAATATAGGGATTAGTAATACTTAAGTATTACTATCCCTTTAAATTCTTGAAGATGTGGTAGTTCCCCTTTAAAAACATTTTTAAGGGCTACTAGATGCATTATAGTAAAAATTTGACCATACTATCCCTTTAAATGCAACAGAGGTCTGTGGTACTCTGCAAAACAATGTGTTTAACACTATCATTTGAGAACACATTTTAAAGCAAAGGGAATTTGCAGAATTCATTCGAGCCCAACCCCTTTAGCTTGATGAATAAGGCCCACCATTTTACATAAAAGATTGAGTTTACAGCCTTGTTTCTCGTACGATCCCCATAGTTCCCACTGACATTATGGGGACGGTGTGAGGAATTCCTGCAGCCAGACCACTTCAAAAAGAGCAAAGGTCTGTCTTCCTTCATAATGATGTTGGCAAAATGTGCGCACTCATAAATGATAAGACTTCAGTGGGATGGGTTTGGGTTCCAGGAGTCAAAACTAGAGATGCACCGATACCACTTTTTTAAGACCGAGTACAAGTACCGATACTTTTTTCAAGTACTCGCCGATACCAATTACCGATACTTTTTTTGGGGTCATTTGCCAGTTTTCCAGGTACTTAAAGCGCATATATTATATATATAATATATATGCTTTAGGTACTTGGAAAACTGGCAAATGACCTCAAAAAAGTATTGGTGAGTACTTGAAATATAATATTATATATATATATATATATATATATATATATATATATATATATATATATATATATATATATATATATATATATATAATATACACACACACACACCACCTCTTGACTGTCCCCTTTTGCCTCTTTCTCCCCCTCTTGATTCCTACCTTTTACTTCATTCTCCCCCTCTTCAGCTTTTGCCTTGGCTTTTTCTCTTCCTTTTGATCCCCCTTTGTCCCCCTCCTTGACTCTTGATCCCACTCTTTTGCCTGTCTTGCTCTCTCCTGATCCCCCCTCTTTTTTGCCTTTTCTTAGTTCCCCTCCTTTTGTCTCCTGATCTTTACTCCTTTTGCCTTTTTTCCCCCCTTTTTCTTAGTCCCTTTTTTCTCCCTCCTTTTCACCCCTCTTTGCCTCTCACCACCCGCTCCCATCTAGCCTCCCATACTCTCCTCTGCCGGGTGCTCGCTGTTCTCTCGCGAGCCCCGGCAGAAGTCAGCGTCAGAGCGTTGCCATGGTAACCCGCGGCAACGCTCATACGCTACTTGAGGTAGAGAGGCAACCGGGGAGCATTGTGAGCAGCTCCCCGGTTCCCTCACTGCAGCACCGACCCTGACACAGGGTATCGGTGCTGGCATCGGCCGCATTTGCGCGAGTACAAGTACTCGCGCAAATGCTGGTATCGGCACCGATACCGATACCAGTATCGGTATCGGTGCAACCCTAGTCAAAACACCGAAAATTGTGTGCACCTCAATGGATGCGATGTCCTGTACTAATTTAAGATTCCTATTCAAAAACCAGTTCACACTGAACTGCATAATTGAATCAATTTCAGAGCGAGTTTGAGTGTGAGAGGTATCCAAAGCATTGTAACACACTGCACTGGATGTTTCTGGGATGCAAAGGGTTAATAATGTACTTTTTTCTTAGTCATCCTCACATGATCTCCAACCTTACCTGCACATCAACAGTCCCTCGCAATCACATTACTAAATGACACACAACATACGTCTGCTTATATTGACAGTCTATATAAAATAAAGCTGTAGCAAAACATGGAATGTATTGCCAAAGAACTGGTCAGATGCTCAACTAGGAATTAACAATTTAGTACTGTATTATAATTTAAAAACAAAAAAAACCAACCCAAGCAAGTAATTCTGGGTCTAACAAACTGGACCACACACACATACATATATATATATATATATATATATATATATATATATATATATATATATATATATATATATATATATAAAATAAATAAATACAAAAAAAGCTTTCTACATACCCCACTGATTTAAATGTGGCCTTTAACCCTGAGTGGTAGAGGTTAAGAGAACCATTTAAGTCAACTGGATTAATATTTGATGCCTATGGTGAAACTTTTAAAATGGCAACACTGTGACCACATTAACTTTTACAGTGTTCGAAGGCTTTGGCAAACACCACTCCACACGAATCTTCTTGTGGTCTACCAGTAACCACTTAGTGATCTATTGGTAGATCACCATCTATCTATGGGGCACCCAGAGACCCAGCCTGCAATCATGTATGATAAGCACAATAAATTATGGCATTACACACACTGTAAGAAAGAGGAAGGAATATTTCCTCAATTGGCAACCAATCCGCCGAATTGTATTTCTGTATTTTAGTTTCAAGTTGCAGGTATCTATATTTCAGAAATTGCTAATGACCTGCACTATAAAAAGTGAATTTCTCTTAGACCTGTGTGCTGTCTACAGTATTGTTACCCACCTCATTAACAGTCTGAATGCCAAAGAGGTCCAAAGCAATGCGTGGGACATCCCTCTGGATCTCTAGGACACTGCCCTCTTGTGGTTCATGATAGTCTTTTCTGACTTTCCTTCAATAAGCTGAAGAAGAGACCTATTTGACTTCAAAGGTTGCATCCTAGAGCTACCCAGTTAGCCAATAAATATATCACTTTTACTCTACAAGTACCCTGCTTTTTCTACAGCTAACTACCACTTTTTACCTGCTCTCTCTCACAACAAGCTTTTTGTAGGGATCCTCAGGACCATATCAAATATATGCTCAATTTAGTCTATGGGTTATATCAATACTGCCACATTCCAATATCCCTCTTCCACCCAAGGTGACCAATTGCCTCACTACATGTGAAGAATACAACTTCTTACTCACCTGTAGCAACTGCACTTGTCAAGGATGTGATCACAGCAGGAACTGATGGAGGTGGAGGGGCATCTGCAAACAGCTGGTGAGGCCTGTCTGCCTGAGAGAGTGGGTTTTGGGCAGCCAGCAACCTCTCCGCTGCAGATCCATGCCTCTCCCCTTTAGAGTCTTTCTTGAAAGCATAGGACACAGTAATTGGCCTGTTACACAGGTACTGTCCATTCATAGCCTCAATGGCTGCATCTGAGGCATCAAAACTGGCAAAGTTGATGAAGGCATAACCCTTGGAGTTGCCAGTATCTGGGTCTCTCATGATCTTAGGGGTCTGAAGGATGACACCGAAGGCGCTAAAGGTGTCGTAGAGCAGCTTCTCATCAATCTCAGGATCAAGATTCCCTATGAAGATGTTGGCTCCAACATCCAGGTTCTTGTTGTGAGCCGAGGCTTTGTTTACTCTGATGGGCTTGCCATACAGTTTTATCATGTTCATAATCTTTATTGCGTAGTCTGCATCTTCCTCACTCAAGAATTCCACAAAGCCATAACCTAGGAAAAAGAAATACAAAGAATTGTGCTCACTTCTATAAAAGCTCCAATTTAAAAACATCTAAACATATATACATTAAAGTGGGCCTATCACCATGTGTTTTTTTTAGACTGCCTATGTGTCATGTTAACGAAAAAAAAGTCCAGCCGATATATCATAGTATATGAAACCTGAAAGGCTTAATTAGAAAATGCAATGTAACTTGTCTCCTGCAGGTAGCACAATTAGCATTAGTTAACAATAATGAACATCTCCTAAACTGTAGATTTGCTGGTCTACTGGATAACACCTGGGCAGTTTTTAACATATGCAAACTTAAATCAAGATGGCAGTTCCACTTTAAAGAAAACTACATATTAAGGCACAGTGGATCAATTCTGAGGCTACAGATGTCTGCAGCATTCAAGGGGTGAAATTACTCATTAAGTCAAGTGAATTTTGATATGTAGTGCAGTTGGTTGTCCCCAGAACATATCCACTTTGCTTTTAAACATAAGGCCCTGTGTACTCCAAGACGGGTAAAAGAATTCTTTACTTAAATGTTATATCCCTTAACTCAATTTTCTAGCAAACGTGTATAATAGGGTACCTCTACAGAACACAAGCAGTTTATTTATGCAGCTTGTAATGCTTAGCATGATCTAAAACTGTAAAGGCATCAAGATTATTGCCATTCGTTCTACTAACAGAAATTTATAAGCTCTATGAGTTCACAGACAATTTTAATTGACACCGACACAAAGCATCAGTAACTGTCAACTCCAGTCCTTCATGAAGACAAAAAGGTAATGTTCTCAAGATATTCCTTATTAAGCATATGAGGATCAATCACAACTACTGATCCACCAATTACTCACCTGTGATTAAAGGGTTAGTAAAGTTTCAGCTAAGATCCCTCGAGTACGATTGATCAGTTATGTTGCTAATGCCGAAAGCACTCCATTTCCTCTGATATTATATCATAATTTGTTCTCCTGCCCTTTATGATGACATAATTCTTTTTGAAGGAGACCTGAAGGAGGATCGCTACAAGGAACAATCTTCATTCAGTATGAGAGGCAATGAAATGCACACCCCTCTAGTCCTCAAAGGCTTAAATCTTTGAGTGCCAGAGAGGTATCCAACAGATCACAAAGCAACGCGCTAGATAACTCTCTGGCACTCATAGGATTAGGATGTGAAAAAGCTGTTTTCCTATTTATCTGAATGGTAGGACATAGCAGATTTTCACATGTGTACTGGAATGTGGATTATAAATATTTTCCTCACCTTGGTGCTGTCCTGTCACTCTGTCCTTGGGCATGTGTGTGTTCACCACAGGCCCAGCTTGTAAGAAGAGCTCCCATAGCAGTGGCTCGCTCACTTTTTCATCCAGTCCTCCAACATACACTGTGGCATCTAGGGACATACCAGAATTCTTACTACTGTAATAAATACTCAAAATTGCATTATACAGGTGCAGTGTGGGGGATCTAATGCACTCTGCCACAATTTAGGCATGTAAGGTTTCTTGTCCTTAAGAAGCATGATCACAAGTCTGCTTCTTCTATTCCTTTTCTTTGAGAGCTATACATTTCCCATTTATTCCATATGTGCATATTTTCACAAGTATCTCTACAACACCAAATATGTTTGGGGAGGGGGGGTTGTTGTGGTCAGTACTGTAGGCCTATATTAAAGGGATAGTAATACTTAAATATTACTAATCCACATATTGTAGCCATTTTAAAAAGAACTGAATTGTCCCCAGTGTCATCTCTCAAACCTTTATGGTTTGAGAGATAACCGCACGCAAAGTTCCCCCTCCCTTAAGTCAGCGTGGTACTGACTGCAGGGATATCTGGTCATATTTGTATCAGGCGGCTCTGCAGGTTTGAGAGATGACACCGGGGACAATTCAATTCTTTTTACCATGGCTACAATATGCAGATTAGTAATATTTAAGTATTACTATCCCTTTAAGCAGACAGTGTCCATTTGACAGAAAAAGCTGACACCAAATGCACAGCCACATACCACATTTTAATTCCAATTAAGGACAGGGAAAAAAAAAAAACACATTTATTCAAACAAATATTTTGTATACCGCCAAGAATACTGTTAACTTTAAATATATTTCGGGTGTTGCCATCACACACACACACAAAAGTACATCTATTGTTATTTAAACCAGGTATACCCCAATGAGAGCCATGCAAAGTGGGGCAGTGAGTGGTCCAACCTATGTATCAAAGTTAGAGAACCTGCAGAGCTCAATATTGCTTAATTGTATATTATGTGATGAAAGGTACAATGCATCTCTGTAGCTTGTCATTCCAGGCATTACACTGATATG
This sequence comes from Rhinophrynus dorsalis, assembly GCA_037306005.1. NCBI lineage: Eukaryota > Metazoa > Chordata > Amphibia > Anura > Rhinophrynidae > Rhinophrynus > Rhinophrynus dorsalis. The sequence goes on from CM074728.1 coordinate 59,344,565, forward strand.
ACTGTGGGGTTTACAGAGTAATGCAAGTACATTTTTAGCTGCATACATCTTTGGTGCTGCCACCTTACACCTCTGCGGATCACAGGGGAATGCAGCGCATTGTGATGCAATAATCTGCACTCTAATCTGGTCCTTAAAAGGATAAAGCAAAACTTATGAAAATGCATGCTGGAGTAGTACCTACTGGGCTGCACTGTTTCACATATAGTCATAAAAGGTGCAGTTCTCATATATGTCATTTTTTAGGGATGAGGGAGCAACCCTATCCCCAGAATAACATGACACAATCGTCTTGGCTTCCCCCTGATTCCCATCAGGCTGCTACCTCCCTTGTCTCCAATTCCTCATTACGCTGCTCCATCACCCATGGTCCCCATAAGTTTACTACCACTTTCCATCAGTCTGCTAGCCCCTCCTTCTCGCAGGTCACTATCAGTCTGCTGCCCCTCTATCACTCTCTCCCCCCAGGTCTCCTAACCTTTCCCAGCTGGTAACTTATTCTGGACTCTCCGCGTTTCATCAGCTGCTTCCTGTTCTCGCCTACCCCCAAGCTCTAACCACGGTCGTACAGCCAAAGGGTCTCTTACCCTGGTTCCGTTCAGAGATCGGACCAGCCGCCATCTTGCTCAGTCAATTAGCCGGAACCTCGCGCTTTCCTCCCTACACGGACTTCCGATACGCCATTTCCGGATAATTTTTTTTCTTGGCAATTTTCATTGAATAACTTTATAGACAGACACAAAGCGAACATCTCGTTTGCAGCACACTTTTGGGGCGTGCAACGCTTTATGTATACACTTAGAAATAACCGTGCTGTCACTGCTGTGGAGACCAAAAATCACATGAGGTCAATGCACACACCGATCAAATGTCCCTCTTTTTAATGAGAGCAGACTGTGTGGCGTATGTATATAAATGTATCAAATTACACCAATGCAATAAAACGTTATTTTTTTTCTATAAATGTAAGTTATATGTGTTTGTACATTCGTCTATGTAAATATAATATATATATATAATATAATACTTTGGTCTTGCTCTAAATAATTTTCAGATTATTTAATGACGTATAGACACCTCTTTGTGTAATGTAATAATGTCCCAGCGACAGCACGAAACCTAAGTGTCCCTCTTTGGCCATTTGAAATACTGGGAGGTGTGTATGCACAGATAGATACATAAATGTTTACTGTAAATATAAATAAAAAACAGTACTTATGAGGGATATGACATTTTATTAGAGGATTAAAAGCTTATTTAGTCCCTACTGAGCAAAACAAAGATACTCCCAATGACAAGCGATTTGCTATTCCAATGTTATTAAAGTTTAAACTGTTGGGGGTTTTCTTTACATTAACAGTGCCCTCTGGTGTCCAGATAATCCACCTAACGTTCAGCTGGTGTTCTGACACCTTTATATGACATTTTGTGAGAGTCATGTTACTATCTCATTAGGGACTGGAGACAGGGTGACCATTGTCCAGGATTTTAAATGCATGTCCTGGGCAGCCCCCTTCTGGGACAATACAAAGTCCGTGAATGAGGACTCCAGAGAACAGAGTTCTAAATACTAGAATGAGAACGGCTCATAGACTACTGTGACAGAAAGTGATGTCTCTGCTGGGTTACAAAAATGTCTTGCAGACAGTGTTTTAAACACTAGAGAGAGAAAACGGAGCAGTGGCGTAACAATAGGGGTTGCATGGGTCACACCTGTGACCGGGCCCATCACTCCAGGGGCCCGTCCGGCCCTGGGACCCCCCGCCTAGCGCCACAGACATCAATTAAAAACACTGTCCCTATCGCACTCTTGTAATGCAGAACACTGGGAGATTACATCATCTCCCAGCACTCTGCATTAGTGGAGAAAGGTCTTCATAGAGGTCTATGCCTAAGGAGGCACAGACCTCTCCTGCCATACCGCTGGACCACTAGGGAGGTAGGAGATGGACACTGGGGGCAATGTGAAGACAAAGACATTGGGGGCAATGTGGAGAGTTGGGGGCATTGTGAAGAGCTGGGGGACAAAGTGAAGAGGAGGACATTGGGGGCAATGTGGAGAGTTGGGGCTATGTGGTGAGGAGGACATTGGTGGCAATGTGGAGAGTTGGGGCTGTGTGGCAAGGAGGACATTGGGGGCAATGTGGAGAGTTGGGGGCAATGTGGAGAGGAGGACATTGGGGGCAATGTGTAGAGTTGGGGCAATGTGGAGAGTTGGGGGCAATGTGGAGAGGAGGACATTGGTGGCAATGCGGAGAGTTGGGTGCAAAGTGGAGCAATGTGGCAATGTGGTTGGGGGGGATGGCAATTTTTGCACCAGGGCCCGGTGACTTCGAAGGAGGCACAGACCTCTCCTGCCACTTCGCTGGACCACCAGGGAGGTAGGAGATGGACACTGGGGGCAATGTGAAGATGAAGACATTGGGGGCAATGTGGAGAGTTGGGGGCAATGTGGAGAAGAGGACACTGGGGGCAATGTAGAGAGGAGGACATTGGTGGCAATGAGGAGAGTTGAGGCTATGTGGAGAGGAGGACATCGGTGGCAATGCAGAGAGTTGGGGACAATGTGGAGATACTCAATGGGGCAATGTGGTCGGGGGGATGGCAATTTTTGCACCAGGGCCCGGTGACTTCGAAGGAGGCACAGACCTCTCTTGCCACTTTGCTGGACCTCCAGGGAGGTAGGAGATGGACACTGGGGGCAATGTGAAGATGAAGACATTGAGGGCAATGTGGAGAGTTGGGGGGATTGTGGAGAGTTGGGAGCAATGTGAAGAGGAGAACATTGGGGGCAATGTGGAGAGTTGGGGCTATGTGGAAAGGAGGACATTGGGGGAAATGTGGAGAGCTGGGGCTATGTGGAAAGGAGGACATTGGGGCAATGTGGAGAGGTGGATATTGGGGGCAGTGTGGAGAGTTGGGGGCAATTTGTAGAGAAGGACATTGGGGCAATGTGGTCGGGGGGCAATTTTTGCACCAGGGCCCGGTGACTTCTAGTTACACCTCTGAAACAGAGGCTTGATCTTGACATCAATCAGGAGTTGAAGCGCTATTTTGTTGTAGTGTACTGCTAGATTAAGGCTTTGGGTTTGATGTATATTTTCTTGTAGACCACCACAGTCATTGCCTTCTATCACAGCAGTCAATGGTCAGTTCTCCCTTCAGTGTTTAGAACTCTGTGGTGTCCTCTTCCCTCCGCAGTGTCCCTGAATGGCAGAAATGAAATGTGGTCACCTTAACCAGAGAAATGTGCAGTGCATAGCAATGTAATGCACACCCCTCTGATCCTTAAATGGTTAATTTATTAAACTCTGGAGAACCAGAGGAGTGTGAAACACATTGTATACACATCTGGCAGTTTCAGTGTTAATGGTCAGGAAAGAGAGTGCATCTCACAGACTGTCCTCAGGGGTCCCATGAGGGAAATGCCAGGCTCCCAGGACCCTTACTGTAGATTCTCAGGTCTGGTTTTATGAATTTAGCTCTATCATGGAGCCTCTCCAAGACCCCAACTTCCTGTTCTCTGCCTCCTTAAAGGGGAACTACCACCTCTATACTAGTTTGCCTCTGTGTAATGTTCCTATAGCAATAACATGTAATTGTTTTTTGTTTTTTTTTTTAAATAATGCAGGCTACGGAGAAATGTACCATTTAAAAAACGAGCCGGTGACGTCTGTTCCACTCCCCAAGTAGCACCTCATCTCAACCTCCTCCGATGATGGAGAATTTCTCCATGTATGGTGGAGTGCTCTCTTGCCAATGAGAGCTCACCAGCTTACATGGATAAATCCTCCATCATCGGAGGAGGTTGCAACAAGGCAATACTTGAGGAGGAAATGGATAAAAATGGACAGGCTGCAGTACAGAGTTGTTCCTGCAGTTTATCCTGAAGTAAGGCTCTGGCTCATTTTTAAAATGGTAAATTCTGCCATACCTTCATTATATATAAAAAAATACGCACATTACATGTTATTGCTATAGGAACATTACACTGAGCCAGACTTGTATTGATGTGATAATTCCCCCTTTAAGTACATTTCTGTCCCAGCCTCAAGAAAACCTTAAAGGGACATGTCATTTTTAATAGTGGTCACCAGATGGTAATGTTGCCATCGTTTTTTTTTTTTGTTTTTTTTTGCGTTTTATCCTAAAAGTCATGCTATCCCATAGAGATCCATTAGAAAAAAAAGTGTTATTGACACTGTTGCCAACAATTTGATTTATAAAAGTTTCAATTGTAATGGCTTTTGAAGAAAAATTTTACATGCAGTCTTTACTAAGCAGAAAAAGCCCTACAATTATATATTTCACAAGAAAACATTATTGCCCCCTTAGATTTCATAAAAATGGAATTGCCACCTATGTATTCTGGGTCCACCCTGAACATTGCTCTGGATTTGGAGTGGAGCAGTGCATGATGGAATTCTACTGATAATGCCCTCTCAGCAGGCAGGATCGTTTTAAGCCAGTAAAGTATAAATTAGTGACCACCCGTTAATCTCTTGGATGTTAGCAATGACTCCAATACCTTGTAAAGTGATGCTTTGGAGTCCTCTCTAGCATCCGAAGGTTTAAATAATAACACTTGGTTTCCCCTACAGCCAAACGTACAGTAGGTTCATACAATTCTGAACCTATATTAAATTAATAAACTGTTGTATGCTCACACCCAGGTTCACACAGTTAAAGGCTGGGCCTGCATTTGTCGGATTGGCTGCAGGGCTTCATAATGTCCCACAGCTCCCTTCCTCAAAGGGCCGCCTCTTTGGAAGCCCTCCCAGTATTTACCCCCCCATTATCTTTTTCTTCCAACTAAATATTACCGTTTTTACGGCCTGCCCTCTAATCAGCATACCTGGGAACCCTCCTGATTTGCCCTGGAGACTCAGGTTTTGAGAAGGGCAGAGGCTGATTCTCCTGATGCAGGGAGTTTTCTTTAAAACTCTGCCCAATTCTTCTCCTAACCTCCCAGTTCCTCCCACTTCCCGCCCTCTTGTGATGGCCCAGAAAGCTCCACCCCAACTCACAGTTAATTCAACCCCTTTTTTACATGATTTGCAGCAATTCTACTCCCCACAGGCATCAGAGGAGTCCCCTCCAGGGACTCCACAAATGGCAGTTCCCGGGTATGCTAATCAGGCTTTCTGTTCGTCATCACGTCTGGGTTCTGTCAGGAATCCAGGTTTGGAAACAACTCTCTTCAAGTTAGTTAGGACCATCAGCAGTCACCGTAAACTACTACCACAACTATAGTAGCTTGGCAGAATACCGATTTTTCAGATTCTACTGCGCACAATATGTAGTTTTCATACCTGGCGTCAAACAATGAGCAGACTGTATTGTGTTTCTTAGGTCATCAGAGATAGCTCTATATAGTTCAGAACTGTTTAGCATGACAGTCAAAAGTTTTTCCATGACTAAGGATGGTGTCCATCCATCAGTCAACGGCCCTGTCTGCAGGTCTGCTCCAAATAAAGACCACTCATTTTTTATTATAAATAGCCCACTTTAATTAGCTTTCACAGAGTAACATTACATCACTACAAAAATATATAATCAGAGAGCAGAGACCAGTGCACGCTTCATTTCACACAGCAGTAATCAGCATACAGAGATTTATACACTTCTATTTTTCTTACATAAACTCATGAAAGTAAAATAAAAACAATATGTGTTATATGGATTTTCTTGCAGAATAAAACAAGTAGACAAGTCATTCAAAAATTATTACAACTCAAACTTTGTTTTATAATCCAGCAGCTATCAACTGCTAGTGTACACATGGCTGTTTTGTTATAATGCGTTTTGTGAGTCTTAGACTGTGGCTGTCCACAGTAAGTAAAAGCAACAGCACCAGCTGATGATGACAATAGGTAATTGCAGTTTAATGATGAAGAAAAACAAAGGGTTGATCTGTAATAACTATAGAATGAAACACTTCACAGCAGTCTGACTGTCCTTGCTGTACTTTGCAGAAAAGGCATTTCATATACACAAAACATTTTCACAATGAAATATTACTGTTCCTTTAATAGAAATAATCATTTATTCAAAGGAATGTATTTATATGCGATAAACAGATTGACATATTTCTCATGGAGAAAACAAGTACAGACTTCAACGACAAAAACAAACAAAAAAAAAACAAAGCCTATAACAAAATTTCAGCCTCACAGAAACAGAGTGATGGGCTTACCAGGGAACTCTCCAGATCTGTCCTGTAAAGTCCGTTTTTCAGATGGTTTTTTTGGGTCTCCAGGAACACAGGCTGAGTTTCCAGCTTGGGGAGTTCAGTGGATACCCTGCCCATTACTCTAACCCTGTTATACCTATTTTACCACCCATTTCAGGGCAAATCCTGCCTCTTGGCCTCCCTCCCAACAGACTTTCCCAATCGAGCCCCATTTACATTATGCCACAAATTGCATCATTTGGACACCACCATCCCCCAATCCTATGTGCCAACTACTTGAAGGTTCCCAGGTATGCAGATCTTCTTCCTTATGTAAAAATATAGTGGATACAAAGAACCCGCCCCCCAAAGAGGCTGTAAATGCTAATACTGAAATATAGCTCAGAAGGTCTTTGGGTTCATGTGGGATTATTCTGAATATAAAAAAAAGAACCAAACTGTTCCTGAGGATTTATAGCAAGTGGGAATATGCACAAGGCTGGATTTGCAACTCAGTAGCCCTTAAATGAGCAGTATACTCTTTACAAAAACCTGTGTGTTATAAAGCTTTTCCTGCTGAGTAAATAAAGGGTCCTCCCACTGCTGTGATTTGTTTTTTTTCAAAATGTATAACAGTTCAAATAATCAGGAAGTACATTTACTGTTTGTTTACTTCCTGAAAGTTCTAACTGACAGGAAGTAACTCTGCAGTTTCTATGGAGAACTGTTTGTCACTGAATTAATGCTCCATTAGAATGTAACAGACTAACAAACTGGAATTTGACCATTAGAGGGCACTGCTAATGTTAACCCCCTTCCCCCATAACTCTGGAAATTTGCATCTTGCAGCAGTGGGAATACCCTTATTTTACTCAACAGGAAACATCCTATAATATGTATTTTTTTCATAAAAATGTTTACTGCTCCTTTAACTTCACCTATGATCACACCCACACTTCTAACATGATTCTACCCCTAATCCCATCAAGTGGCACAGATGATATCCTCTATAACGCACAAGTGCAAAAAAGGTTCTGAAACCCTTGGTTGATAGGCAGTACGAGGCAGAGGACAAATACTAAATTAAATTGATTTCAATTGGTCATTTAACCCTTTAAATGCTAGCAAGATCTCCAGTGCACTTCAAGGTACTAAATACCCATTTAAATAATTTCAGAAAAAAATATTTTTTCCCCATGATATACTTGGTTTCTCCCAAAATTGCCTCACTCTTTGCACACGGTCTACTTGTGTTTTTTACAAAAGTGCCCTTCATAAAATACTTATTCAACAACTAGATATTTGACAGGAAATGAAAATGATACTATTTTGAATATTTCCATAAATGCCCAAAACTGTTAAAGGAACATGAACCCCTAAAAATGATATTGGTCAGTATACCTTTAAATATCATGTACTTCAGCTAGCATCTGTAAAAATGCATTATTCTGTGTTATACCTCTAAAATCTAATCTCAAACTGGCTTTTTAAAGGTATAGTAATGTCTATATTAACCCCATAGCGACAATTGACTTACCAGGTACGTCCTGCAAAAACTGCCACTTAGTGAAAGAGGATGTACCTGGTAAGTCCCGGAAGTCCGGGTCTCCGAGCGGCTGCACACTGTTCGGAGACTCCGGAATCATTTAAAAAAAAAATGTACCACGGGCATTAAGGTGACTAAGGGGTTAAAGTGTAGCTCTGAGTCTTTAATATGTTTTTATGTTTTTATAACACGTAGTGCTATGTTTAACCCCTAAGTGACCGGCCGTGCGCGGACGCAGCTGGCACTTAACGCCTGCTGAACTTTTTCCAACCATTACCTTCAACAACTTCCTGGACATATGTGCACATCCTCTGTCACTAAGTGACAGATTCTGCGGGACGTACATGTACGTCCATTGTCGGAATGGGGTTAATTACTTACAGTTCTGTACTTCTGGCCGCCTCCCCTTAGAGCTGCAAACTGGTCGTGGGACTGGATGGAGTGCAGCGAGGGACAATCTTCACACAGTATAAGGAAATCCCTGCTCCCCTTGACGAAGGACGGCAGGATTTTCCTTTTGTTTACTGAAGATTGTCCCTCGTTGTACTCCACCCAGACCACGCTTAGAGCCAGTGTGATGCAGGGAAAGGGGAGGGAGCGGGATCCTTTCAGCTTGAATATATTTTGAACTACATAACTGTAATTAATTAAATATAGGGTTACTTGTTATAAAAAACATATTGAAGACTCGAAGCTGCACTTTAATATTGACATTACTATCCCTTTAATGGGTGTGTAGCCTGTCTTTTTCAGAGAGTATGGATTGAGATTAGTACCCACTGCTCTTGTGTTCTGAAACACTGTTAACATATTTCAGATCATTTACAGACAATGCAGCACTATCACTTCAGATACGCCTATCAAGATTGTTGAGTTAGGGATCCCTGTAAAGAGAATTAATGGCTGTTCCCACAGAGCATATGTAAGTCTAGATTGTAGGCCTCAGGGATCAAATTGAAACATTTTTACACATGCCAACATGTAGTACATGCAATTTAAGGGTGTAGTACCTTGCCTCATTTTAAGGTGTTAGTGTTTTTTTAATAATAACAGAGACAGTACAGCAGCTAATCAGCAGATTTTAGGTTGGATTTTATGCAAAGTGCCACTAATCGATTGTTTCAAAAAGAGGCTTAAAGGGATAGTAATGTTAGAAATAAACTAGATCACCGAGGCTTCTTTATAATAAATGTAACACAATGCGCTAATTTTAGCAGCTTATTTTTCTGTAGTTCATAAGATATTAAATGTAGAAGGATCCCCCTCCTGCCCCTTCTGGACAACCCTTTGAGTGCCAGAGGGGTATGCAATGCATAGCTCTGCAATGTGTTGCGTACCCCTCTGGCACTCAAAGGGTTAATCCATTGCGGGACACTGGTGGAGGAAAAGTGTTACCTTTATTGGCTGACTGAGTAGCTTCAGAGTGCAAGCTAACTACAGCTAACACAGTACCACATTTTACCTTTAACCCCTTCACGACCACTGACATGAAAGGAACGTCATGAACGGTCCGGCACTTAAGGACCAGTGACGGTCCTAGCACGTCACAGAGTTCAAGGCTCCCAGTGCAGCTGCACGCTGCTTCGGGAGCCCTGAACCAGAAGTAATAAAATAAAATTCCCTCCCCCGCCCCATCAGACTCTCCCCCAGCCTTCAAATCTTCAGACGCTCCCTGAAGACTCACCTCTTCAGGGAGGCCTATCAACTGCCTCCATAAACATCATCACCAAGATTCACCCCTTGCATGGACTACTGCACTCAACGGCACTTCTCACACCCACCCACTGACTGGCAGTTCATGTGGCAGGAGGCACTTAAACGCAATAGCACTTACACCTTCTGTATCAAACCTACCTTCCTCTAGACTGTAAGCTCTCACGAGCAGGGCCCTCTGATCCTCCTGTTCTCCACATCTGATTGTACTATTTAATACCTCTGTATGTCAATTCCCAATTGTACAGCGCTGCGGAATTAGTTGGCGCTATATAAATAAAGAATAATAATAATAATAATAATAATAATAAAGCCCCGTGGTCACCATGTGCCAGCCGCGCGTGCACTTGCCGGTCCTTAAGGGGTTAATCCACTGAATGCGAAAGAGGTCTCCAGTCCAATGTTAAGAAACGCATTCCAAACCTCTCTAGTAGGGAAATTGGGAGTTCTCTCTGGGATGAGGAAGATGGATGGATTTATTAATTTGTAAAATTATTTCAAGGAGCAGCATACTTTTATTATTAAAAATACTTATTTTGTAGAGTTGTCCCTGCCGAGTAAAACAAGGACAGTCCCACTGCTGGAAGTTGCTTAGTTCTAAAGTAAATACAGTTCAAACATTTGAGGGATCATATTAAAGCGTTAGCAACAACGCCATCTGGTGTCCAGACATGTGTTCTACTATAGTCTATGGAAGAGGTGAGTCACTGGCTACTGTTTGTCATAGAATGTGATGGTAATAGGTCTGATACTCCATGAAATATTGAACCGTTATAACATTTTGAACTAAGCATCTCCTATTAGTGAGGGTATCCTTGTTTTACTTAGCAGGAAAATATCTACGATACATGTTTCTGCATAATAAAATTTACTGAAACTTTCAGTAAAAACGTATTGTATCACTTCAATGTAATAAAAAAAAATAATCTCTTTACATTATCATAAGCTTGTAAGAACAATCACTTACAAGGCGCCCTCTAGTGGTTGATGCCTTTAGTCAGTTTTGCACTCTGGCATCAGTATCCATTAACAGTGAGCATTTTCGTCAACAGGGGGAAGGCAACCTTTGTTGGTTGGCTGAGGGTGATGGGAGTTGTAGTCTCCAACAGCTGCAGTGCCAAATGTTGCCTGCCCTTGGTTCAAGAGTTCAAGGCATCACTTTGTTTGCTGTTACAGAACCTTTAACAAATACTGATTATAGAACTCTGGGTTTCTGTTGTTCCTCTCCTAGTGATTCCCTTGGGGTGTTAGAAGTTCTAGGCTGTGAGTCTTATCTGTAGGACTATGGTGAAAAGCTGCCAGTCTGATGTGTAATACATGAACTGTGCTCTTGGACCCAATTAATACTCTGGTTTGCCAACTTCTCCTGGAGAAACTTCAGTTCTGTGGCCAGGCCAGTGGCTGAAGGAGGCGGCATATTAAGCTGGGAAGAAGAAAGAAAAGAACAGGTTTTCTAAAGTCATATTCTGAACTATGTAATGTATTTTAAAATAGCAGTAAATGTTTACTATGAACAACCTCACACCCTCATGTACTATAGTGTTTTTCTTGCAGCGTACTAAGAACTGGGGGGATGCACTAAGGTGTGATAAAGAGGTGAGCGAGATGCGGTTAACTTCTCCAGCGTTATCACCACTCTAATTCCTATGTTAATCTGTGCAGCCGATGTCCTATGATCTATCCCAACTTGAGAAATTTTAGTGCAGTGTCTCCATAATATATATATATATATATATATATATATATATATATATATACACAGGGCTTAAAATTTGAAATCCTTTGCTACTAGCCAGACCTGAAAAGTTACTCACCACTACAATCCATAACATACCCACCAGGGCTGAATTTCTACTCGCCAGGGCTGAACTTTCACTCGTCATTGGCTAGTGGCGAGTGGAAATTTTGAGCCCTGTATATATATATATCCTATATAATAATTCGCTAAGTTGTGTGTAACGCCCGACATGCGCAGTAGACACTGCTGCGCATGCGGCAGTCATGCGCAGTACAGACTGCCCGCGCCGCGGCTGATACAGAGCTGGGCGTTCCGAAGGAGCGTCCAGCTCTGTATCAGCAGTGGCGCGGGCAGTCTCTACTGCGCGTGACTGCCCCGCGACTGGCTGCCAGAGGCACTGTGGCCCGTGTAACGGGCTGTTCAACTAGTATGTATGTATATATATATATATATATATATATATATATATATATATATAGAGAGAGAGAGAGAGAGGGAACTGATCTCACTGAAAAAGTTATCTCCTCCTTATCACCACTTTTTCACAGTTTAGAGCATTTTCCCCTGGAGTAATTATGGAGGAAAACTAACTGCTCATAGGGGACAATTAAAGCTGAACTACCACCCCACAAAATCTTTAGCTTAACTAAGTCCCCATCTGGTGACTAGCTGCTTAGTAGCACTAGTCGCCAGAATTATTACCTTATTTAATAGATTTATGCTCTCTTCTATGGCTGACAGAGCACAGAGAGCAGACATCTTGCCATTGTGACGTCCGCACGTCTGCGCTGTCAGTCCCAGCCAGAGCCGGATGGCTTCTAGCAACGCCTCCTAGACCTGACTGGGACTGACAGAGCAGGAGCGCGGATGTCACAATGGCAAGACGTCCGCACTCTGTGCTACTGTCAGCCATAGAAGAGAGCAGAAATCTATTAAATCAGGTAATAATTCTGGCCACTAGCACTACTAAGCAGCTAGTCGCCAGATGGAGACTTAGTTAAGCTAAAGATTTTGTGGAGTGGTAGTTCTGCTTTAAACAATCTCACTATCTAAATGATTTCATATTAAACCATTTTTTGACAGAGTTATCCAATCCATTATAGATCAGTACATAGGGACCTTGATTGCATTCAGCGGGTTAAATCCCATTTAATTCACTATGAATTTGGGCAATTGTTATTTGACCCCATAGCGCAGTTGGTTTGCGCTGGAATTATTCCAGGGGGATGGGGGGATACACTAATGTTAGATAAAGGTCTAGTTTTTTGAAACGGCGGTGAACTGGTTCCGAAACCATCTTGAAATATGCACTAGGGTGTCTTCTCATTCGCATCTCTGCAATTACACATCAGATATGACAACATCGCTATGCTTTATCCAATCCTTTGCCAGGTTTATGATGTTGCAGTATCTCATTCACCAATGCCTTATTTGGATATAGAAATGTAGCTTAATTAGCCATTGTCGTATTCCTGGGTTGTGAATATATGTTAATGTGACTATTCGCCACGTGCACTAAGCTCCGGTAGCTGACCACGCTGTCGAGTTCACAGAAACAAATGTGCCGACCTGAATCTGAGATTTTCACATTATTTTCTATGTAGCCACAGAGCTGATTCCGGAAAACACAGATCCGGGTAGATCAGCTTTTAAAAGTAAACAGAGGATTGCACATCTGTAAGCTGATTTATGTAAACACAAGACTCAGCCCCATCCCACAAGGCAAGCATTTGTCCTCTGGAGTGTGGCTGAGTCTTGAGTTCCTATGAATCAGCTGATCATCAGACAGTCCACTGTTTACATGAAACAACTGATCTGCCCTGTCTATGTTTTTTTGTTTTTACATCATATATCACAGTTCTCCATATTCAAAAGCTCTTCACAGAGGTGTATTTCAGAGACCTCCATACAGAAGTTTATTTCAAACTTCTCCATAGGTGTCTAATGGGAGACCTCACATAAGACTGAAGGGTGAAATGTGACATTAGACAGCTATGGATAAGCTTGAAATACACTCCTATTGAGCAGTAGGAGTGTGGGAAAGTGTGTCTTATTTGCCATGATGGAATACTCTCATCATGTCACCATAAATAATTAATTTGGCCATTATATTGGATTTTAGTTCATCTTGCTTCAAGAACAATGTATGTGAACTATTTGGACATCAGATGGTGCTTTTAAAGGAAAATAAATATAAAAAATATATACAAAAAAATAACAGTTTAAACTGTAATAAGTCTGGAACAATCATTTGGATGAGGCAACTCCCAGCAGTGGAAGCACCATGATTTTACTCAGCAGGAAAATCCCTACATTTCTTCTTAATAATAAAGTTTTACTATTCCTTTAAATTAACTGGCCACTACAGGGTTATATAAACTGTGCACATTAGACTATAAATTGGATTGCAGCATAACTTTAAAGGGACAGTAATACTTCATTATTACTAACCCCATGTTGTAGCCCTTAAAATTCTGAATTCAAGGATACCAGCGGCATCTCTCAAACCTTTATGGTTTGAGAGATATCCGCTTTCAAAGTTCCTCTTTTTGTCTTTCCCCTGACGTCAGCGTTCTAGCTGAGAGCAAGGTAATCCAGTCCGTGAGCAAGCGGCGGCTCTGCAGGAGTCCTGATATCGCATTATAGAAACAGAAATCCTTCACTAAAATGGTCTTCTATGTGTTCTTGGTTTGCAAGCACAAGTGGAAGACCACTTTAGTGAAGGAATTTCTGTTTCTATAACAAGATCTCAGCACTGCTGTAGAGCCGCCACCTCTGGTCCCAGGACCGGATTCCCCTTCTCTCTGCTAGAACGTTGATGTCAGGGGAAAGACAAAAAGAGGAACTTTGAAAGCGGATATCTCTCAAACCATAAAGGTTTGAGAGATATCCGCTGGTATCCTTGAATTCAGGATTTTAAGGGCTACAACATGGGGGACAGTAATAATGAAGTATTACTATCCCTTTAAATGGTAAATAAATCAGCTACCCTAAACTAGGAGGGGATCTCTGGTGCAGAAGCAATAACATTGTAATGGCCATGCGCACAGCTCAGAACCCAACACAATATGGCACTTTGGGTCATTGGTCGGCAATCTTCCACACTCCAACTGTTGGAGACTACAACTCCCATTATCTACATCCAACGGCTGGCTGGAGATGAAAGGAGCAGTAATCCCTAACTGATGGAGTGCAGAAGATTACCCACCTCTGCTGGAATCAGTTGCCTACTGTGCCTAATTGGATGTCCAGCCCTTGTTGTAAGCTTTGCCTTTGTAAGGAGCTGTGCCCAGTTACCTGCAGTTCCACAGCACATCGCAGATAACACCTTTTCCACAGCCGCACCCAGGGACCCATGCAAAGTGGGAGCAGAAGCTCAGCCGTGGTATAGTGGGAGCCGACGTTGCTCCTGAGCTGCCTCTCCTCCTCCAGCAGGCTCTCTGATGATTGGGCCCGTCTGGCACCTTTCTTTGACACAGTGCCACTTTTCCACGGCAAGAGCGGGGACTGTAAGATGAGAGTCCCCTTGGAAAGCAGGTACACGTTGTTCTGACTAGACAGATCCAGCTTAAGGAAAAGAAAACACATTAGCAAGGCTGTGGTGCTAAGAAGAGTCCCAGATGACAGCTCATTCAGTTGTGTGTGAATGAAATGGGACAGTGAATGAATGAGATCTGGGAGCCATTACATTCAATGTGCTTCATGGCACAAAAGAAAAGAGGAGCAATTCTGGAGCAAATCAACTGCACCATATGTTTTGAGTCAATGATTTTGATCTATATATGATTATTGGTTCAAGTGTTTTTTTATTACTATTTTAACAAATACATTTTGTTGTAACACTGCAGTCATATTGAGTATTGTTATAATAGTGTAGTTACACTAATTATGTTGAATAAATAAATCTTGCTATAACATTGCAGTCACATTGAAATAATTTAAAGGGATAGTAATGTCAGAAAAAAAGCATTAACTATATGGTAGATACAATTAAAAGAGAGTACTTGCACTTATTCGTATCTCTCAGACTGTTATGGTTTGAGAGATATAGGAAAATAAAGTTCACTGGTCCCTTCCCTTTCTGCTTGACGAGCTGTAAAGCTGTCAGAAGCTGATTCTGGTCGCTTGACCAGATGTGGCTCTTCAGCAGCGCCGATATAACAGTATCTAAAGATAAATACTTAATTTGGAACGGTCTACAAAGTGTGCCTGGCTTGCAAGCACACTTTGTAGACCAATCCAATGAAGTATTTATTTCTGAACAGTGTGATTTCAGCTCTGCTGAAGAGCCTCTGTCTGGTCAAATGACTGAAATCTGCAGCTGTCAGCTAGATGGCAGACTTGAGTAAAACAGCCAGGAAAAAGTAATTTTAGCAAGTTATATCTCTCAAACCATAAAGATTTGAGAGATAAGACTTACATTGATGTTAATCTTTTTTAATGTCTACAATATTAAATCAACTTAAAATTAACCATTAAAATTTCCATAAGAGACTTTCCAGATTTAAAGAAGCAGTAAACTTTTTTTATGAAAAAATATATATTGTAGGGATTTTCCTATTGAGTAAAATAAGGGTACTCCCACTGCGGAGAGGTTTATATCTCCAGAGTTATTACAGTTTAAACCCATGTTTTTTTACATTAGCAGTGCCCTATAGTGGTCAAATTCTGATTAGATTTCCTGTTAGATTCTAATGGAGAGGAAAGTCAGAAAAGTCAGAGACATACAGTTCTCCATAGAATGTGATAGAAACTGCCTGTCACTTCCTGTCAGAACTATCAGGACGTAAACACAGTAAATTCACTTCCTGATTATTTAAACTGCTATAATGTTTTAATAAAACATCTGACAGCAATGGGAGTACCCTTGTTTTATTCAGCAGGAAAAGCTCTATAAAATATGTTTTCATAAAAAAAAGTTTACTGCTCCTTTAAGCTCATCAGAATCCTTATTTCAAGCCTCACCAACTATGTTACTACGTAACTTTGTCTAAGTTACAACTGCACTTTAATTTGAGCTGTAGGGAAGTTTCCAATGCATTGCATTGCAATGTGTTGGATATCTCCCTTCCTGGCACTATACCTCCCAACATTTCAAATTGCTAAAGAGGGACACTTATGGTTTAGGGGGTGTTTCTGGGGGTGTGGCTGGTGGGCGGGGCATTACAGATAATTTTTAGGCTATTTTGTGACCTATAGACACCTCCTTGTGTAACCTAATAAGTGACTTCTAACAAGACCAAAGTATTTTATTTACACAGACTAATTTATAAACACATATACTGACGTTTAAACAATCATTAATGTGAATTTTATTGTTGTGGAGCAATTTGATACCATTATATGCACACCACACAGTCTGATCTCCTAAAAAGAGGGACATCAGGGTGGGAAAGAGGGACAGAGGGATTTGGGTATAAAAGAGGGACTGTCCCTCCTAAAGAGGGACACTTGGGAGGTATGTGGCACTCAAAGGGTTAACTATGTCCACAATTACATAAAGTTCATGAAACAAGACATTTATAGCCAACACTCTGGTGTGATATCAACCCACTTTTAAACACCCCTGTGGCTAGTTAACCCATCCATTACCTTGCTTGGCTTCTCATAGATCCCATTCCCATTCAACACAGGGTGTTCCTTGTTTTGGTACATGGGATTCCTGAACTGTTGTCTGTGCAAGTCACTGTAAAAAAGACCCCATTCCCACACGGTTGCGGGAACTGGGTCATCTAAAACTGCATGCTTGTAGTCTCCATTCAGCAGGATCTTTTCCCGCACAACATCTCGCCAACCATTAACAGGTGTGTACGTCTGGCTAAACGAGTGTCTCTACAAGGACAGAACAGACAAAACATTAACCAGACAGTGCATAAGGTAAATCTGAATTATGGCACTGTTATTAGCCATTGATTAAGCACAGATTTTAAATTGCTAAAAGTAGAACTGCCTATTAACTGATGGGACAAAAACCCAGTGTACAGTGCTGGACCAGGAGAAAATAGCTATTATAATATCTTCCAAAACTATGCATCTTGTGAAAATTTTGTTGGCATGATACAAGGCATTTCTGAATTGTTATGAACTGTTCAAAATGAGTGACCTTCTTTCAAAGTGAGCAGACAGGAAAGGATTCAGTTAGAAAAGAGAAACGTAGGATAAACATAGGATAATCATGTTTAAGTCCCCTGGTTAGAAAACGTATTGTGCAACAGATGTTGCTGCCTGTCATAGACTATGGTGAAAGTAGTTTATGCTCCAGCGCCAGAAATCCATCTTAGTAATCTTGACACCCTGTATAATTCAATATGCCGCTTTAGCCTTGAATGTAATTACACTACTCATCGCTGTGATATGTTAAAAGAACTAAATTGGTTAACACTCAAATCTAGACGTGCCATTCACCTTTCTTGCTTAGTACACAACCACTTCTCTGGAAAACTACCACACGACATGAGCAGTTTGCTCACCCCTGCTCTCCATACTAAGTATAACCTCCGCTCCACCGCAAACAACTCCCTACGTATACCACAATACAAGAAAGAAGCAGGAAGATCTGCCTTCTCCTTCAGAGCTCCAAAGGCCTGGAACAATCTGCCTGAAATAATCAAATATGCTCCCAGTCTAAAATCCTTAAAAGTAAATGCTTCTCTATATCTAAAAACAGAGTGTAACTGTTTATAATTTTAAAATTTCCATATGTATGTATATTCGTATGTATATTTAATAACATGTAATATATAATATTTCTCAATTTGTGTAAATATGCAACCCTCTACTGAAAACTGTCCAGGACATACTTGAAAACGAGAGAAATCTCAATGTATTCTTTCTAAATAAATAAAATAAAAAAACTCTCCAGCCACAAGATTATGCCGGCATAATGTGTGGAGGGAACACTGCTGGTTTCAATATCGGTCACCAGATGGTGCTGTTACTTTCATCCAGTGTGGAATATCTCTGATAGGATTCAGTGTAGCAAAAAAACTCACAAGAGTGGTATAAAGGTGATACCTTTTAATGGCTAACTGAGGACATAAAAAGTGCAAGCTTTCAGGACTCTAAGGCCCCTTCTTCAGGCATGCCTGAAGAAGGGGCCTTAGTGTCCTGAAAGTTTGCATTTTTTATGTCCTCAGCCATTAAAAGGTATCACCTTTACATTACTCTTGTGAGTTTTTTGCTACACTGAATCCTATCTACTCCACTGGCTAACACGGTACCATCTTTTTTTAGTATATGTCTTAAATCCTCCCAAAGAATGCATTAAAAAGTGCCTTCTGGACACTAGGTGGTACTGTTGCTACGGCACTGAAATAAAAGCAAAATATGTTCAATCTTTACTAATTTATGAATTAAAGGGATAGTAATACTTGAAAATAATTGTATTTTATATTGTAGCCCTTAAAAAAACATGAAAATGATATAAGTCTTATCTCCCAAACCTTTATGTGAAATATAGTAAAATTCTCTATTCCTGGCTGTTTCAGCCAAGTCTGCCATCTAGTGGACAGAATTGGAATTCGGTCCACAGAGCAACCGGCAGCTCTTTAGCAGTGCCAAGATCACGATCTTTGAAAAGAACTATTTAACTGGAACTTTCTACAAAGTGTGCCTGGCTTGAAAGCACACTTTGTAGACCATTCCAATTAAGAAATTCTTTTTAAAGATGGTGATCTCAACACTTCTGAAGAGGCACAGCCGGTCCCGGGACCGGATTCCAAATCTGAAGGGTGGAGCAATGACGTCACTCCAGGGGAAACTTTACTTCTGAATATCTCCCAAACCATAAAGGTTTGGGAGATAAGACTTATATTATTTTTCATGTTTTTTAAGGGCTACAATATAAAATAAACTTATTTTCAAGTATTGCTATCCCTTTAAACATATCCCAGCAGTGAAAGTACCCTTGTTTCTCCTAAGCAATCAAACCTCAAAAGATATATCTTTTAACCCCTTAACGACCCATGACATACATGTACGTCATGAGGTTGCGGTCCATGTACGTCATGGAATTCTGGGCCCCCTGTGCGGCTGCACGCCGTCTGGGGAGTCCGGAATCGGATGGGATAAAAAAATGCTCCGTGGTCCTTAAGTGACCGCCGTGTGCGGCCGGTCCTAAAGGGGTTAATTTTAAAAATGTATCACTCCTTTAAGACAGACCTGATCTGCACAACAGAACAGCGATTACCTGGTTCCCACGGATTCGGTCCCATTGGCAGTTGTGTGTGAAGCTGCTGCAGAAGGGGTTAAAAGCGCTGTCATGTAGCGCTATCAGGTAAGACTCTGTGAATTCGAAGGCAGATGGGAACTGCTGAATAAGCTGCCAGACGCAATCCAGGAAAAGCAGGAACACCTGCGACTGCACAAAATGACAAATACAAAGGAGAAACGTGACAAATCTGCTCACTTCCCTGTATAGTTCTATCCCAAGACCAGGTCCATATTTCCCATTAGGCAGAGTAGACAACTGCCTGGAATGCTATGTTTTGTTGTTCTCACACCCACACCAGCCAGAGCTATCCCAGTACACTGGAGATCTCTCAAGCAGCCAAAGGGTTAAAGGTTTTTTTTTCTGCTTGCGTGTTATAGGCTAGGGGCCTTATGTTCTAGAACAGAACTGTCCAAGTTCAGTCCTCTAGTGCCACCAACAGGCCAGGATGTAAGGATTTCCCTCATTACACACAGGTGAGTTACTCAGTGGATCACTCATTGTGACTGACTCACCTGTGATTAATCAGGGAAATCCTTATATCCTGTACTGTTGGTGGCCCTTGAGGACTGAACTTGGGCAGCTTAGTTCTAGGGAAGAGTGGAGGAAGTATGGAATATACCAAGTGTACCTTAGAAGACAAATAAAAACTAAGTTTCAATTAAATGGGGATTTTAAATTCAGTGCCTTTGATACCTCTCTAGAATTCAAAGAGTTATAAGCCCCGTTTAAAATAATAGAAATTTGCTGAGTTTTCATTTCCCACCCTGTGGTACAGTTGGTTTATTCCAGAATCGTACCTTTTAGCTTGAGGAATAACACCCTAACGGTATTTTTTGTGCCTGGTAACAGTGGCTGGGACTAGGGGTGGAGTCTAATGAGGATTTGGGGTGTGGTCAGGGGGCAGGGCTAGATGTCTCTTGAGTGCCTTGCCCAGGTGCTCCCGAGATCCTCAGGAGTCAGGCAATGCTATGCTCTCTCTCTGTATAAAAGCTAGGCTCACTTCATCTTTGTCCGTCTCCTTGAAGAGATTTATCCTTTGCAAGAAGGGGTGTCCTGCAGATACCCACTCCTTCTGTATCAAGCTCTGGAACCCAGACAGGGTGCGGGAGTGAGGATCCGACATCAGCTGTACCAGTGATGACATCAGACAGTTCATATCCCAATCTTCTGACTCTGTGGGTGACAGAGGGTAAAAGGAAAGATATATCTGGTTTGTCAAGAATTCAAACTTAAAATTTAATCCTCCTAATCATAACCTCCCCTCGATGGCCAGAAAATCCTAATGGCCTGTATGAATGCTGACCTTGTGCCTTTGTTCCAGAGATGAATCTTAAAAGAGTCCTGGATCTGCTCACTGCAGCCCTCTGGTCCTTAACAGGTTAAAGGGATAGTAATGTTTCACAAAAACAGCAGCTCCGATTAATCTTCATAGTATTTGGACCATGGAGAGTGTTATTTCAGTACTGTCAGAGTTGTAGTTCAAGAGTAATTGAATGATAAAAACATCTTCCTCCTTCCGCTTTTACATAGTGTGAGCTGCCTCCCCCTCAGATGTGGAATCTGGTCTCTTGACGGACTGGTTGCAGAAAGGTACAATCTTCTTACTTTGATCATAAGGAAATCCCTGACCCCCTTGACAGGTTTTTCAGATTTTTCCTTATGCTCACTGAAGATTGTCCCTATCTGCGATCCATCCGGACAGTCTTGCTGCTCTGAGGTGAGCAGTGTTACATCAGTGAAAGGGGTGGGAGGAGGATACTTTATCATTCAATTACTATTGAACTACATCTCTCACAGTATTGAAATAACACTGTCCATGGCCCAAATACTATGAAGATTAATCGGAGCTGCTTTTATTGTGACACATTACTATCCCTTTAAGTAAGCTTCTTCACACTTTACTGCCAAAGGGGTATCCAACGCAAGTGTTAAATCAATTAAAAAAACAAAACCCTGCAAGCAGCTGTCATGTCCGCTTCCATGGACATGACATTCGAGACTGACTGAAGATGTTACCTCTTGAACGAACGCACAAGTCATAGAGAGGATTAGGTTTTTCTGGTCATAGTAAGGGAAGTGGGGATTATTATTTAAATATGTTACTTCCCTATTAACCCCTTCTAGCATTAAAAATTATATGTGGCTCTTAATTTGTTTAACAGCAGCACTTACCTAGGTAGGTGTCCTTCATACAGACGTCTGGTATGCCTATTTATATGTTTTGTGCTGCTACCTGTATTTACATATCTCCATTTCAGGATAGAACCTAGATTCCAGCTCCGCTAAATAGCTATCAGTTTTCTGAATTAGAAATCTCATAGAAAGAAATAATAATTAGTGCATTGCATACCCCTCTCAGACTCAGACAGTTAAAAGCCCCTTGTCAATCAATGGGGATTCTGGGAATGTTTATTTGTCCCCTACAGGGCACAGTTAATTTGCCCCGGAATTAATCTCCTTATCTCTCTGTACATGTAGCCCACTGTCCCTTTAAATCAGGTATTCCAGAGCCTCTCTTTGTGTGTGTATTGTATTCACCTTGAAGGACCACAGAACAAATTCTTTCACTGAGCAAAACAGAGACCTCACTGGCCTTCTTCAGGCAGGACCTACATGGAGAAATACCACAGTGATTACCATGTTGTATATGCCAACATCACACACTACTGACACATTCCTGCCTGTATAAACGTCAACAATCTTGTTCTCAGCAGAACTTTTATTTCACATGTACACCCTCCATTTTCCACCTAAGCACATAGCTGAACCCTTTGGGTGCCACTGATTCCGTTGGATACCTCTCTGGCATGCAAAAGGGTTAAAGGAGAAATAATGCCTCCTAATATCACACCTTCTACATAACTTACAGTAACTAGAAAATCCTAATGGCCTGAGCTTTTGTTCAACAGATAAGACCTTTAAAGAGGAACTATCACCCCACATATAGTTTCCCCCCAAGAATTACCCATCTGTCGAGTAGATGATCAATATTGCTAGTCGCCAGAATAATTACCGAGAAATTGTAAACAGAGCTTTAGAAGAATCTGCATGCCTGCTCCGTCAGTCTCTCCCGGTACCTTAAGGTACCAAGCAATGCCTCCTAGAGCAGACTAGGACTGATGTCGCAGGCGTGCAGACATCCCTATGCAAAGATGTCTGCTCTGTTTCCTGGCTGTCGGTATCGGGAGAAGTAGAATTTCTCTGTAAGAAGGTAGTTATTCTGGTGACTAGCACTATTGATCAGCTAGTCACCAGATGGGTCATTCTTGGAATTTTACTTTATGTGGGGTGGTAGTTCCCCTTTAACCCTTCCTGGATATCATCAGATCCGTGATGGCGGGCATGATCCTTGCTTATGCGAGCATGGTCATCTTAACCCTTCAAGAGTCAGAGGGGCACTCAATGCATTGCAATTAGTTATGCACCTCTCTGGTCCTCAAAGGGCGAAGCAGACTTTCTTGATAAAACTGCCAGCAACTCTTGTGTCCGTCTCCATGGACATAATGTGCAGGACTGACTCTAGATGTTATTTCTTTAACCTTTTGTGTGCCAGAGGGGTATCCAATGCATTAGCAATCAAAGGGTTAACACAGGCACAAGGGGAAAAAATCTTCTGAGGTTCTGAGCTAGACATCCTGCAAACACAGCATACAGTGAACAAACGGATGATCCAATCCAAAACAGAGTAAAACATTAATCTACTGGAGGTTTCATTAGGAACTAGAGAACAGTGCCTTGATAATGCCAATGGCTCCAGCACACAAGGGGTGTACCATACTGCACCTTACGTGTTTCAGGCCATAGCAAGGAATTCAATCCCCATCTGTTTATCTCTTTGAATGCCAAAGTATTGTGTTGCGCTCTCCTCTGGCACTCAAAGGGTTAAAAGGATTCTTGTACTACCCAAACAGGTACAACTGCAAACACATGGATGATCTGATCTGGAACAGAATAAAACACTAATTTATTGAAGACCAATATAACCTAGACAATAGTGGAATGAGGATGCGAATGGCTTAACCATGGCGTGAAAAGGGTCACGGTAAAAGGACCGAAAGGTAGCTTCAGCCCTAGCTGTAGTCCCAAGTGCAGATGTTCTTTTTCTATTCCATTTTAGTCAGGAGTAGGCAGAATTTGGGACTTCAGCTGTTGGAGACTACAAATTTCATCGCAACCAACCTGACGTTAGCTGTAGTCCCTAATAGATGGAGGGCCAAAGGATGCCTACCCGTTTTAAACTCTCTCAAGCAAGGCCCCTTCTCCACTTGTTTTGGTTTGCACGTGAATATCACATTGTTTGTTAATATTTCCCTTAACCCTCTGTGTGTACAGCACCAACGGATATGCTGGCATTTTATAAATAGAAGATAATAATAATAATCCTAAAGGAGTGGTAAGCCTCAGGCTACTTCTCTCCATATAACGTGATAGCAACAGCTCCACCTAGCAGTGACTGTCTGAACTGTAATACGTTTTGAATTAACCATCTCCCAGCAGTGGAAGTACCCTTGCAAGAAAAGCCATACAATACATATGCTTTTCTTGTAATACAGTTTTATTGTTCCTCTAACCCAGAGGTGGCTAAACTTTTAAGAAAATACAATTAACTGAAGGCCACATATTAAATCATTTAATGACATTGCAAACAAGCATGCAAAAGCTTACATGGACTGTTAATAGGAAGGCAGATAAGCTCTTTTACATTTAGCAACATAAAAGTACATATCTGGTGATAAATGGCTGTCTGATTACTAAACATCAGATGAACATGTTTATGTTTTACAGCTAATCACATTTTTGTCATTTAATAGAATTGGGCCAGCTTGTCCATATCTGAGGACCACAGATATACCTAGGCCTTCATGTGGATGTCAATGTTTTAACCACATTATGGCCAGGAAGCCCTGCATGGCGTCAAATATATATATACTACTTGTCCTGGGTTTGAATTTTTACCTTACATGATCCAACCATCGAGTACTTTCCAAATTAGAAAGCCATTTCTCATCAGACACAGGAACAGAGGGATCTGAGAGAAAAAAATACCAAAAAAAGAAAATCATCACACATAATTAGTCCTCTGATTCTGTTTTTAACTTGTCAGCTACCCAACATATTTCCTGCCTGAGCACAGGTGGATCAGTCAACGAATTAGGCTGGATTTCCCATTAGACACAGTAGACTACTGCCTGGGGTACTATGGTTTAAGGGGCAGTGCCTCAGCTGTGCTGACCAGACCCAAATTCTGAACTATGGGTGTGGTCAGATTTATCCCACAACTCATGCACCCAGTCATAGTTTATGGTGACCAATTTTGTTTATATACCCCCTTCACTCTCATTTAACCCCACTGGAGATATCTTTAGAATTCAATGGGTTAAGAAGCTTTGCACATCCTGCATTACAGTCCCATGGTAATATATTTGCAAAGCAACACTGTTGGGGGTGGAGTTATAGGAGGAGTAAGAGTGTGACTATGGGAGAAGCTAAAGGGAGCCTGAGCTTTAAAGGGACAGTAATGTCCCAGAAAATATATCTAGCATTTTGTAGGGATTAAAAAGATGAATTGAATGCAAAAAAACCGCTATGGTTTGAGAGATATCTGCTTTCAAAGTTTGACGTAAAGCTGGCAGCAGGAGATCTGGAGGCTCTTCAGCAGAGCCGCAATCTCGTTTTTTAAAAAGGATGACCTCATTGGAATGGTCTACAAAGTGTGTCTGGTTTGCAAGCACACTTTGTAGACCATTCCAATGAAGTCATTCTTTTTAAAAAAAAAACGTGATTGCGGCTCTGCAGAAGGGCCTCTGTGTCGGCCGATACGGATCTCCTGCTGACAGCAAGAAACATCAAACTTTGAATGCAGATATCTCTCAAACCACAGTGGTTTGAGAGAGAGAGGGTTTTTTGCATTCAATTCAACTTTTTATTCCCTACAAAATGCTAAATATTTTTTGTGGGACAATGCTGTCCCATTAAATCCAGCCCCCCAAACAAAGCCCAGCTCAAGCAGAAATATTACAAATTACACTACTGATACAATATAATATTAAACAGAGATTAGCATATTTGAAATTTAATAAAACTCTTATCTCGTGCACTTCATTGCTATGAAGAGCAATCTTGTACATATAAAAGAACACCAAATACAATCAAATAATAAACCCGGGTTTATCTTAATCTGGGCAGAAAATCCTAATGGCCACTACGAATCATTTCTGGGTGGATTGATTCCAGATAACGAATCATTAATCAGTACCGGATAACATGACCATCAAGGCTGACATGATTATTTACTGCAGGACTCCAGGACTCTAAACATCTCCCATTGGTCCCTTACAAGGAACCAATCCACACAGAATCCATATGGCACTCCAGCAGTAGGGAACTACAATTCCCATTATCCGGTTGGGGATGATAAGAGTAGTGGTGTGGTGCCAGTAGTTGCTTGCTCCTGTTGCTTGTAGGCTGAGCGAAAGATAAAATATAATGAATTTGACGTATGCAGAGGAATTGGAGTCATTCTTGAACAAACCAAAAGCCCCATTTAAACGTATGATGATTTTGAGAATTTATATTTCTCAGTTGGCATGATAAAGCTCTTAATAGTTCATTATTCTCAATATGTGGACATTTAGATGCCTCGAGGGCAACATATGTAGTCCTTTAAGAGAAAATTGTTGCATGTTACTTTACTAAAAGAAATGTGGTGAAATTTTGGCTTGCTGGATTGTTATTCCTTTCATTCCCCTTCAATTAAACCCAGACAGCAGGAACATTGCTACTTACTGGCTGAGGAAGCTAAAGCCCCAGGTCTCATGGTTAATGCCCTGAGTCTTGTTGCCCGAGTGGGGCATGTGATGGGTACTAATCTCCCTACTATTAATGGTGCAGTCAGGTTGCTCAGGGCACTAACATTGACACAACCGAGAACTTTCTTGTCCCTAGCCCCAGGTGTACCAAGGAAGGCTGGGAGTGGAAGTGTCTAAATGACATGATTGAGGTCATTATGTGGTAAGGTGGGGTAGGCAAGTCTTGAAGAAGGGAAGGCAGGGTTTGTCTTGAAAATGGGCATGAAGTGGGCAGAATGGCACATTAAGTTGGTGGAGGTTACCGGGAGCTCACCAAGCAGGGATATCAACCTCTGCCCCCCAGAAAACCAATAGGTAATTCTGAAAACTGAAGTATGCTGGGCAGATCTGATTAGCTCTCCTGTATAATACTGTATTATGTTAGGAACCTAGATAGTCCTCTGCCAGAGAGACACACGTATTCAATTTCTGAATAATAATGTACTTGAAAGCCAAAACAGCAGAGCTTGTGAAGAAGTACTGTTGGGACAGCCTTTGTAATGCAGGAACCAAATTAGGTTATATTTACCACTAAGACACAGGCCACGTAGTTTGACAAAGGACAGTTGGATATCTGAGACAGCAGGAAGTTCATCGCTCGTGTCCACGATCACACACTGGGAATGGTTGGCAAACAGCAGGGATCTTATAAACCTGAAAAGGAAAACATGGATCGACTGCTTAACACAAAAAGCAAAAGATGAGCAATTCTGCAGAGGACAAACTGTATGATGGGAGACGCATAAAATCTTCCAAATTCCCATTGATTTACATGGGGCTTTGAACCCCTTGTATGCTAAAGAGGTCTAGACCTTCAAGAATTTAACCCCTTAAGGATCAGCAGTCCTGGGACGTTTCCGTCCCATAAGGACCGATTTGATCCTTGCCGACACTCCGGTACATGTGACCTGTTGCATGTATTGGTGCGCCGCTTTGGGGCCTGAAAGAGATCTCTGTAGTCTTGGAACGTCAATTTTAGGCCCTATTTTTACTTACAGCCCTCCCGGTGGAGCGCTGTAAGTAAAAAGTATGTGACGTACTACGACAGTCATCGGTCCTTAAGGGTATAAGGACCATGACGGTCATAATACGTCATGTAGTCCTTAAGGGGTTAAAAGCCCCACTGAAGTCAGTGGGAATTTTGCACTACAAGGGACAGTTGGTGAGTTGTAGTTTTGAAGTCCACTGGTTGGCTACCCCGATATAACAATATGAATACATCTATTCTCTGTACCTCACGTCATCCCTATCCGGGTCTGTGCTGGTTTCAAATCTGGCTGATCGCAATAGATCACTGCCGGCTGGGTGATGCCAGGACCATCTCTGTAAAACAAATATACACCCTAAATCAGTAGTAAACCTTTACTATGCAAAAAACATACTGTATGGCTTTTGCTGATGAGTAAAATAGAGGTCCTCCCACTGCTGAAAGATGCTTTATTCTAAAGTTATTGCAGTTGACACATAGTAACATAGTAAATTAGGTAAAAAGATACAAGTACATCAAGTTCAACCTTTGCCTCATAGCACAGAGACATGAGGATTACATAAGCTTTCCTGTTGCCAAACAAGTCAGTCTTTACCTGAACTTCCTGTTTTGCCTTCTAATACAGTATAACTCTGTATGTTCCCTCTTGAAAGAAATTAGATAATCATTTCTTAAATGTATCAATTTTATCTTCCATAACTATGTCCTTGGGCAAGGAATTCCACAATTTAACAGACTTTACTGTAAAGAACCCCTTCCTCTGCTGAAGTTGAAACTGCCTTTCCTCTAATCTCACAGTGTGGCCCCTGGTTATTTGATCAGGTCTTGGAATGAATAGCTCACCACAGAGATCCTTGTATTGACCTCTCATATACTTGTACAATGTGATAAGGTCTCCTCTTAGTCGTCTTTTCTCTAGCGTAAATAAACCAAGTTTGTCTAGTCGTTTCTCACACGTCAAGTCCTCCAGTCCCTTGATTAATTTTGTTGCTCTTCCCTGTGCCCTCTCCAGTTCTAGTATATCCTTTTTTCAGAACTGGTGCAAAAATTGCACTGCATATTTGAGTTGAGGTCTTACCAACAATTTGTACAATGGCATGTGATGTTATCCACTCTTGCTTCAATACCCCAGTTTATGCAAGACAGGACTTTGTTTGCTTTTGCTGCTGCTATTTGACACTGGTCGCTGTTTTCAATTTGTAGTTTACAAGGATTCACAGTTTTCTCTAGCAACAAGTCTCCTAAAATGATTCCATTACGTTCAAAAGTAGCATCAGGATTTTTTCTTTCCATGACTTTACACTTTCCCACATTAAACTTCATATTCTATTTGTTTCCCCAATCTTCCATTATTTGTAAATCCCTCTGTAGAGAACAAATATCCTGTTCTGAATGTATTAATCTGCATAATTTAGTGTCTTCTGCAGGTCATTTATAAACAGGTTAAAAATTAGTGGACCACGTACTGAACCCTGAGGTACTCCAGTCTTAACTTTAACTGAATTGGAGAATAGTCCATGTACAACAACACACTGTTCACTATGCTTCAACCAGTTTTGTATCCAATTGCAAAGGTTATTCCCTATCCCCAGTTTCCTTATTTTATACCCCAGCCTCTTCTGTGGCACTGTATCGAATGCCTTTGCAAAATCTAGATATACAACATCTACTGCTTTACCATTATCTAGGTTGCTACTTATTTCTTCATAGAAGCTCAAAAGATTAGCTTGGCACGATCTATTCCTCATAAAACCATGTTGATTCTTGCTAATAATCTTATTTTCTGCAGTGTAATCCTAAAATGAATCCCTAATTAACTCTTATAGCTGTTTTCCCACTATTGACGTCAAACTCACAAGTCTATAATTGCCAGCTATTGTTGTTTTACTTTAACATCGCCACCTGGTGTCCAGACAGTTCTCCTGTGGCCTGGATGATTCTTATGTTACATTCTATAGGAGAGGTGGCTACAATACTCCATAGAATGTAACAGTTTCATCTCCATCACTTCATGACGGTATGAACTATAATATTTTTATATAAAGCATCTCCCAGCACTGGGCCCTTGTTTTACTCAGACGAAAAAAAGCATTACAATATACATGTTTTTTGCCTTCAAAATAAATCTTTACCGAGTCATTTAACCACTCACTATCGTTCATCTTCCCATCCCTTCTCATGCAACCTCTCCCTGTCTTACCCAATGCCCTACTCACAGGTACTCACAGGTATGCGTCTCTGGTTAAAGTGAGCGAAGGTCTTCTTCAGGTCATTATCGAGGAGTTTGCAGGGGACCACAATGTACTTGGACAGGCTGAAAACATAGGCATGGTGGTCAGAGAGGTGGGTGCACAAGTAGGAGATGGAGCAATTGGTGGGGGAGGGGTGAACTCAGACAAACTTCATCATAGGGAACCAATACAAATATCCACTGCTTTTAACCCCTTGTTGCTGTAGTGGAACCCATTAGTTTCACATAAAGGGTCCCTATATACAAAAGAATCAGTGCCTCTTATTTTGACTTACTGTGCATAGACAGGGATACAATAAAAACCTGGCCTGTATGGTGACCTTTAACCCCTTAAAGACCAACGAGCAGTGCAACACATTGCTTACAATGTCTTTAAGGGGTTAACATGCTTTGCAATGCATTGGAGCACTCTCTATGATTCAAGGGGTTAACTCCCTCAATTTAAACAATGGATTTTTTTTTTGGAGGGGGGGATTTTTAGTTCTACCCTATAGTGGAATTGGCTTGTCCCTGGAATCCTCCACTTGTCTTTTGAACATATGGCCTTTAAGGTTAATTCCCCTTGCAGTATGCTAATTACTTCTGTTAGAGCTCAAACTTACCGCTCATTGTCCTATTAGACCTGCCCCAACACGTGGGCTCTTCCTAGATTCATTCATAGCACTGTGTGGGGTAATATCAGCCCAGTACAGAGACTAATTACCATAAAAAGCCAGACTGTGCCATCAACAAAGAAAGGTTAACTTCTCAAAAAACTCTTTATATTACAAACAAATGTCAAACACTGCACAAAGAGAGTTTTTATTTTACTTTAAATTTTAAGGTGACAGGTCCATGTTAAAGGCAAATTGGGTTTATCATTTGGAAGTGTTACTGCTCCTTTAAAGAGGATGTGTCACCTTTCCAGATCCTCCACTCAATGGGAGTATCAATCATAAAACAATTTGATTGATTATTCCTCCTCATGAATTTATCTCCCCTCCCAGAATTGCTTCTAAGTGTTCAGCCTCCTTGGTGTTTGTACTATAAACTGTTTGTGTTTTTCTTCATTAAAGAGGAGCTGTTACATATCCAAATTCTCTCCTCAGTGGGAGCATCCATCTTAAAAGGATTTGCATGATTATTCTTTCGAATTAATATACCCTATTCCCCTCTCTGGTGGAATGTTAGCAGCCTATGATGGAGGTAATTTCCTGTACATGTGAGTAATTCATTATGCAGCTTTATCTGACAGGTCAGAAAACAGAGCTCTGCTGAGGTTACATTCCCCAACTACTAAACCAAAATTCTCTAAAGCTATGAAACTGACTGAATAGCAAAAAGCTCAAGATATAGCCAGTTTGAGTAGACACATTTAATAAGAATAAAAGTTCTGTAGGTGACAGTTCCACTACAAGCATACCACTCAATTAAAATGTTGAACTGTATGGTTTATGCAGTGAGAGGGTTAAATGAAAAGGCAGCACTATTGCATGGTATGATAACGCCAATAAAACCATTCTGAACATATTAGCCTGAGTCAGACAGCTGTAAAACCTGCTTTTATACCATGTCTACCAGTGTATTACACAATGCTTGCGTTGCTGAAAGGCATTCTGGGTAACCACTTGCTGAACTTAAGCCTTAACTCTTGGAGTGTCCCAAGGGTTTCCAATGAAGAGCAACACACTGCGTGCCGCTCTGGCACCCGAAAGGTTAAAGGAATACTAAGACTTACAAAAGGAACTTGTAATATACATTTAAATATCATATACGCTAAAACGGCATCTGTTTAAAAAAAAAGTACATAAATCAATAAATAAAAGATATGAACTAAATCTTTCGAATGTCAGAGAGGTACGCAACGCATGGGGCCATACATTCTAACACTAAACATACTTTTCTAATGCTGTATAGAAAGCAGAGGCTCTATAGATCATCAGTACAGTGAGGTTGATGTGCTATGATTAACAAGAACACTTCTGGGCCAAACCAACCTCTCCATGGTATATGGGGTGGGCTGGGGGTGGGGTTGAATATAGATTCCATTGATGTAAAAGGAGGTTTTAACTTCTTGAATGCTTAAGAAGTCTAAGAGAACTATCTAGCATTTAACTTGTTAAAAGCAACATTTAAATCAGTTGGATTTTTTTGTCCCTTATGGTGCAATTGGTTTGCCCCATAATTGTTAGACTTTGTAATAATGCATATGTTCCTTTGGTCCTAAGCTCCTGGTTTACTTTTAAAAGGTTGCACGCAAAACAGCGTGCAACCAAATGACACAGTAATCATGTCGCTATAATAAAAATATGAGAATCTCACACTGATGACAGCGTGAAATTCTCATGTCAGGTACTGAAAGGTCGCATCAAGTACTACTGCATTACAGAAGTTACAGAAGGAGAGCGAACTCCACAGCAGTAACGTTTGAACCCTTATCCCTTAGTGTTAGGGTTAACTAGTAGAGTACATCGGCAACCAAACAGGGGGACGTGACACACACATAACTACTAATGTTTACAGATGAAGAACGATATAAGTCTTATCTCTCAAACCTTTATGGTTTGAGAGATATTCACAAGCAAAGTTTCCCCCTCCCACCTCTTTTGCCTAGTGTAAGCTTTAAAGGGATAGTAATGTTTCATAATAAAAGCAGCTCTAATTAATCATCATAGTATTTGGATTTTAGAGAGTGTTATTTCATTTCTGTCAGACTTGTAGTTCAAGAGTAATTCAATGAAAGTATCCCCCTTCCGCCCCTTTTACTGATGTAACACTGCTCAGCCAGATCAGAAGGGAGGTGCCCAGGTAGACTGCAGAGAGGGACAATCTTCAATTAAGATAAGGGAAAAACCTGAAAAACTTGTCAAGGGGGGCAGGGCTTTCATTGTTCTCATAGGAAGAAGATTGTCCCCTACTGTTATCTGTCTGGTCTATGGACTGGATTCCACATCTGAGAAGAGATGGCTTACACTAGGTAAAAGGGGCGGGAGGGGAAACTTTGCTTGTGAATATCTCTCAAACAATAAAGGTTTGAGAGATAAGACTTATATCGTTCTTCATGCTTTTTTAATGCCTACAACATAAAATAAAGATAAAACGAAGTATTGCTATCCCTTTAAGCTCTTGCTGCTTCTTGTATTACCTGATAGAGGTGTCACATCGCTCATTGACTGGGCTCACTCTCCAAGCAGTGGCTCCCAGCCTTTCTATTTCTCTCTCCCAGTCTCCGCAAGACTCAAAAAGCTGCGTGGGAAAGTCCATCAGTGACCCGCCTTGTCCGTTATCTGTCACCACATTACACATGGCTGGTGGAGAGGAAACAGCATCGTTATTAAGACAGGCACAAATGAACAACATTGCAAATCATGTCGATACAGACGGAAAAAAATCATTATGTGCAAATCTGCTTCTGAGCAGGGCTGGATTTCCTATTAGATCAGTGGTTGGCAACGTGAGGACCATTACTGCTCCCATCATGATGGGATTTGTAGTCTGGGAGCAACAAAGGTGCTCACATTGCTCATCCCTGCATCAGACAAAGTAGACAGCTGCCTAGAGAGGACCCAATATTGAGGTGAGGAGCTTGAGCTGTGCTGGCCACACCCACTACAAATTGTGGGTGTGGCCACAGTAATCCTAGTGCAGTGAATATGCAAATTCAAAAATACAGCAGTCCTGGCATTAGTCTGTAAAAGCCAGTAACTGCAGTTACAGGTATGTATTGCAGTTTACGAGCGCTGTAGTTCATACCAGTGGACACCTTCCAGAGTTGGACAGCCCTGCATGCTGTCCCATAGCATGTGCGTGAAAATGCCATACATTAATGCCATTTCCTCTATGCCTTACTTATTACAGTGGTCTAAGCAATGTGTAGAGGAATGGACAGAATCCAAAGCAACCACAGACTGCTCCATTGCTTTTCCTTTCACACAAGTGGCATTAAAAGCAGGATTTGGAGTGTACAACGTTTAGTAAACTGATGTTAGGCTGGCATAGTGAGTCCTGTGCTTGATTTAGCAAGGAATCCATTCTGAAGGGTCCCCCAATGTCCCTGCAGAAGATAACAGTTCCTTTCTAATGGCTGCTTGATTTATTTACCAGTTGACAAATCACATTTAAAGGGATAGTAATGTTTCATAATAAAAGCAGCTCTAATTAATCATCATGGTATTTGGACTTTGGAGAGTGTTATTTCAATTCTATCAGGGTTGTAGTTCAAGAGTAATTCAATGACAAAGTATCTCCCTCCCGCCTCTTTTACTGATGTAACACTGCTCAGCCAGATCAGAAGGGAGGTGCCCAGGTAGACTGCAGAGAGGGACAATCTTCAATTAAGATAAGGGAAAAACCTGAAAAACTTGTCAAGGGGGGCAGGGCTTTCATTGTTCTCATAGGAAGAAGACTGTCCCCTGCTGTTATCTGTCTGGTCTATGGACTGGATTCCACATCTGAGAAGAGATGGTTTACACTAGGTAAAAGGGGCGGGAGGGGAAACTTTGCTTGTGAATATCTCTTAAACCGTATATCGTTCTTCATGTTTTTTAATGCCTAGAAAATAAAATAAAGATTAAACGAAGTATTACTATCCCTTTAAAGGAGGATTAACATCTCTTAATATTAACCCAACTGCTAATCTTACACATAAATAAATTATTAAAATAAATATTATAATTAACAGCAAGATAAGTTGGTTGTTATTTTTATTGCTAAGTGTTACATTTGATTAACTCCTAGAATGCCACAGAAGTGCCAATATTTTATGCACAGACAAGACTGCTTTAATAATAATAAATAATAATAAAATAATCATTTGATTGGCGGAGGGTTGGGGCAAAGCAATGTGTTGCACAGCTCTAGGTGCTCAAATAGTTAATAAGGGAGTGGAAGATTCCTGTAGTTCATCTGTGGTCTCGTATGGCAATATTCACTAAGTGGAAAAGGAGTAATTCTGAGGCAGACCAACTGCAAACAGAAACTCCCCAAATTATCAGTGATTTAAAAGTGACTTTTTAAATCTCTTGAATGCTAGTGAGGCATTTAAGGGGTTAAAAATGTATTGGCGACAAGGAGTTAATTAATAACACCGGATTTCCCCTTAAGCTAAAATTACATGCTGAAACTTGTACTCGCTTCACAATTTTTTTTAACTTTAATGTTATTATATTTACAAATAATATACAATCAAAACATTACTGAGCCCAGGTAAAGGCAGTGTTACAGTTAACCCTTTTAGTTCCAGAGGGGTACGTAATGCATTGCAAAGCAATGCGTTCCGTACTCCTCTGGCACTCAAAGGGTTAAGTAAGTATAATAAGATGTAAGTAGCACTTATGCAGGGGTGAAGCCTACAGTAGCTTCACAATATTAAGCTTACATTAAATAAGCTTTATAGACCTTTATATGCTCACACCAAGTTCCTACCAATACCAAGGGTGTACACCTATAGTAGCTTCACAGAATGAAGTTTTCACACCCATCTTCACACTGCTGAGTTTTCACACTTTGTCACACAATGATCAGACTATTACGTATCCCAGATCAGTGGGATGAGGGAGATCAAGACGGCTCCAAATTGTGTTGTACAGTTGTAAGGGAGCCTCTTCCTCCAGTGGGATGTGAGCAACTGCCCATTTTGCCCTATTGTTAAAACATCCCTGCCCCCAAGGCACTAATCAGTGTAAAGCAGTATGTAAAGCTCCACGTGAATCCCCCCTCCTTTGGGTAGTGCATACACTGTCTCACCAAGACTCCGTCGTGCTGGGTTCCGCTTCTGAATCTCCATGCAGCTTTTCTGTTGGTAATGAAGGATAGTTCTTGTGATCTAGAAGCAGGCAGGGCAGATTGGTTAGTGTATGTATATGTGTGTGTGTGTGTAAGTATGTATGTATGTATGTATGTGTGTGAGACAGACAGTGAGACTATGTGTTAGACAGAGAGACTGTATGTGTTTGTGTGTAGTGTATTTGTATAAGAAGTCTGTATGTATGTATGTATGTGTGTATATGTGTGTGTGTTTGTATGTATGTATATGTGTGTGCATATGTGTGTGTTTGTATGTATGTATGTATGTATGTATATGTGTGTGTGTCTATGTGTGTGTGTGTTTGTATGTATGTATATACGTATGTATGTATGTGTATGTTTGTGTGTATGTGTGTGTGAGAGAGACAGAGAGTGACTATGTGTTAGACAGAGAGACTGAATGTGTTTGTGCGTAGTGTGCATATGTGTGTGTGTTTGTATGTATGTATATGTGTGTGTATATGTGTGTGTTTGTTTGTATGTATGTGTGTGTGTGTTTGTATGTATGTATATACGTATGTATGTATGTATGTGTGTGTGTGTGTGAGAGAGACAGAGAGTGACTATGTGTTAGACAGAGAGACTGAATGTGTTTGTGCGTAGTGTATTTGTATAAGAAGGTATGTATTTGTGAACTTGTGCCGGACAGACAGAGGGAGAGATTGGGTGTGTGTGATATTTTATAATATCCTGTAACATAAAGTGGTAGAATGCGTCGCTCCCTGTGAGCGTAACCGCACATGAGCAGTAGAGAGTTGCCAAACGCGCTGATCCGGAGCAGGGAGCTCCGGACGGCTCAACGCCTGTCTCTGCTCCCAGCTCCGGGGCAGCAGCCGGGGCCGCTGCATGCACCTTAGCCTGTGTATATTGGCATACCTGGGAACTTTCAGTTGAAGGCTACCCGGAGGGTAACAAAAATGACGCTAATCACGTCAAAAAGGGGCGGGGCTTAACTCGAGTGTTGGGGGGATTTAACCCTTTGAGTGCCAGAGTGGTACCACTCTGGCACTCAGAGGGTTAAATGTGTCACACAGAAGGCTGGGGACGGAGGCACAACGGGAGAAAAAGCAGATGTGGCAGAGTTTCAATAGAAACTCTCCACATCCGGAGGAATCTGCCTCTGCCCCGGAGACCCGGTAAAGCTCTGTCAGAACCGGAGTCTCCGGGGCAAATCCGGAGAGTTCCCAGGTATGTATATTGGCTTTTATATATATATATATATATATATATATATATATATATATATATATATATATATATATAAACAAAAAATCCGTGCACACTCCTATAAACAAGTCCACAGCCTGGGTGCTTGATCCCATGCAAGATACATACAGTTTTGTAGTTCATGAACCGCACTCACAGGACTTCCAATTTGTTGAACAATGATGCAATATTTATTATCAACGTTTCGGCCCCACTTTGGGCCTTGGTCAAGATAATATCTTGACAAACGCCCAAAGTGGGGCTGAAACGTTGATAATAAATATTGAGTGCGGTTCCTGTGAGTGCGGTTCATGAACTACAAAACTATATATATATATATATATATATATATATATATATATATATATATATATATAAATAAATATTATAGAAAAGGATGCACTCTGAACATAAAGAGTAACTGCCTGGGTGCCAGATAATGAAATGTCTAGCTTATTCCAAATCAGCACTCTCAGGACTGCTCCAGACGTTAAATATAACTTATTTATTAGATCAACTATTATGATCTAATAAATAAGTTATACTTAACGTCTGGAGCAGTTTAGCTTGGTGAATAAGGCCCAGTCTGTGGGCTGTACAATCAGCTCTTACCTTGTAGGCTTGTGGCTGTAATCCATTGTCACTGAAGTGAAGGTGCATGAGCCGGAATCCTTTATAATAAATCAGCAGTTCCTCTGGGATGAATTTCAGATTGGATTGTGCAGTCAAGACCTTCACTTTGGTCTGGCTGGATACTGAAAGGCAAAACTAGAAAAACTGCAAACACATCTTCACTTAACCCCACCTCTCCCGCATCCAAGACGTTAATTAGCACCATGTCCTCACTGGCATCTTAAAACACCAATAAAGTTATTTTGTTGATATATGCTCATTTAAAGGCTTCAAACTTTCCCATATTGAGCCACAAAAATATATATAATTTATAAATAGAGAGAGACATATAGATATGTACATGAATAGAAAAATAGATATGGGTACGCAGATCTACACATATGATCTACACTTGTGTTAGAGCTTTAATGCCAGCAAGCCCCACACACCAGTCCTGTATCATGGACAGGAAAATGGTGGACACATACCATTTCCATTACACTTTACTTAGTACCTAGCTAAACAAGGTGCAGAGGCACTGGTGGCATTAAGGGGAGGATTTGTGGTGTATGTTGCTTAATAAATTTACATTAGAAAAAATTTGGACAGAATGCCAACTCCAGCTCCTGTTATTGAGTTGAATCAGATGGTAACATGTTCCCCCCAGAGACATTACCGTAAAATCTCAGGTATAATACGCACCTGTGTATAATACGCAGGTGCATATTATACCAAAGATTTTGGGGAAAACAAGAGTGCCTATGTATAATACGCACCCTTGTTTTCCCCCCTTGCTAAAAAAAATAAAATAGGGTTGTCCGATCCCTTCCCTCCTTCCCCCGGGTCAAACCCGCTCTCAAAACCAGCCTTACTAGGTTGAAGTCCGCTTCTTCTGTGGATGAGGCAAAATAATTAGTTCTGCACAGCTTCCTTGCGGGCGGCACGCTTCCCTTTGCCGCCCGCTTCCATCAATGGGCTTGCAGGACCTTCCGCCTACAGCCAATGGTAATGCCCTGTGTATCAGGGCATTATCATTGGCTGTAGGCGGAAGGTCCTGCAAGGGCATTACCATTGGCTGTAGGCGGAAGGTCCTGCAAGCCCATTGATGGAAGCGGGCGGCAAAGGGAAGCGTGCCGCCCGCAAGGAAGCTGTGCAGAACTAATTATTTTGCCTCATCCACAGAAGAAGCAGACTTCAACCTTTAAGGCTGGTTTTGAGAGCGGGTTTGACCCGGGGGAGGGAGGGAAGGGATCGGACAACCCTATTTTATTTTTTTTTTTTTAACTCTCGTGTATAATACGCACCCCCCACTTCACATAAGGTGAAGTGGGGTAAAATTGTGCGTATTATACCCGAGATTTTATGGTATATATATTATTTATACACACACACACTGACCTAGATCTCCCAATAGGCAGCATAGGTAACAGCCTAGTGCTCACATTTCAAAGGGCGGTGTCTCAGTTAAAGGCTATTATTTCACCCCTTGGATGCTAGAGAGATCTCTAATGCAATGCTAAGCAATGTGCTGGAGATCTCTATAGCAACCACGGGGTTAAAGCATTTTATTTATCCTTGCTTGTTATAGGCAAAAGTGTGTTTTGATTTTCTGTGGCAGGAAACGGTGGAAGGGACTAGGGGTGGGGTCATGTGAAAAGTGGTGGTTTTGTTATGGGTAGAGCTAAGGGGGCCTAGAGTGCCTTACCTAGGGGCACATGGAATGTAACTCTGAACCTGCACACACACACAAAGAGAAGCAGACAAACGCGCACACATATATATCACACAAAGGACATATGGATCAATTATAAGGCAAACCAAATGCAATAGATGGGAGCAAATACAAATTCATGTTGATTTAAATGGAGTATTTAAGACCTGGAATTTGAGAGAGATTTACAAAGCAATTCATTGGAACCTTACTAGTATTCTATGGGCTAAAACCCATAAATTAACAGGAATTTGGGGATTGTTTCTGTATTCCCTATACTATCATTTGCCTTACAATTGTTCCTCTCTTTCTTTGTGCATATGGGTATTTTCCAGCACTCACTGTTGATAAAGCTCTTTCACACTCACCAGCCAGAATCCTATCAATGCAGGGCAGGGGAACATCATTGTCATTGTCAAAGAGCACCCCACTGGATAGGTCCTGTAAAAGGGACAAAAACGCATTTATTTTATCAGCCCGTTCTGATCAATATGAAACTGCAGTACAGTGTGAGCAAAACCTTTTAACCTCTCAGAAGCACAATGCCTGCAACACGTGAGTGAAAAGCACTGAAGAACTGAAAGTGGAATTAACACTTTACAATGACTTGGGTAATCTTGAAAGGTCTTTAAAATTCACCTATATTTTTGTTCGAAAAGTCTTTATATAAATTTATGGTTCATGAAATATTTAGCTTGATTTGTCAATTAATGTAAATCAGGCAGCACTTCCAGGTAAGAAGGGGCAGTTGGGAGGGTGAATGTTGGTACCTGACACACCAGGCTATGCCGGCCAGTATGGCCTAATGTTCATAAACTGTCAAGTGAAGCTAAACATCTCCTAAACTGTAGTTTATGTATCTAACATGTGTGTGGGTGACAACCTAGTTATATCTAGTTATGCGCATCTGACCAATTTAGTTCATCTTGGACACCTCGTAATAAGATGAACACTGTCTCTTTGTTTCCGGTTAGTTTGGGTGGCCGTACAATAATCAGGACGTGCCATCAATTGCAATGTTATCTAATGGTCTATTTCCACCTATCTTTCCTTTTCCTTTTTCTACCCCGGCGCGCTAGAATAGGTTTGATCCGCCGGGTGATAGATGATTGACTCATCACATTTGATGATTGGCATATATACTAAGAACGATTCATCCACGTACAGTTTATCCTTCATTTGATACATAGCCTAACCGGAGGTGTCTCCGTGACACTATATTCAATACTGAGTGGAATTTTATGTTTTTTGTAGCTGAACATCTACTTATAGTTCATGTGCGCTGTCTCAAAGCTAGCGATATTTATTAATATAAGGCTTTGCAGTGTGATCTAGGGATTCCTGTGACCAACACCGCAATGCTTTTGGTTTCCCGTGTTGGGCATGTGAAAGAGTGAGTGCTTCCATCCCAATTTTATTTATATATATATATATATATATATATATATATATATATATATATATATATTAGTGGAAGAGCCCGTTACACTGCCACAGTGCCACTGCCAGCCGGTCGTGGGGCAGTCATGCAGACAGTCTCTACTGCGTATGACCTTGTTGTTACACACGATTTAGCGAATTATTATACAGGATATATGAGCCATTCTTTAGTTAAAACCATGGTGAAGTCAGTCACTTAAAATAAAGTGTTTATAAGTGCCTAACTAAATCAATCACATAGTTAATATCGAGTGAATGTGGTATCACCTAAGCCAAAGTACTCCAATCCAGTGAACCAGTGTAACCAATTATCAGCACTATTCTACATTCTTGTAGAGCAATGTCTAATACGTTCATTGTTAGAATAGCCGGATGAATCCTCGAACTGGAGAGGGTTGGGAGCATCAGTTAGTAAATGTCCATCAACCTATTATATATATATATATATATATATATATATATATATATATGTGTTATTATGAAAGCGATATAAAATCACCCAAATCATTAAAAAGTGTTCGGTTCTCTTTAAAAGAGAAGTGAACTTTTCTGATGAAAACTATATGTTGTAGGGCTTTTCCTAATGATTAAAAAAAAACACAAAACTCTTTCACCCTGAGAATTTGGCCCTTCCCCCTAAGATTAGGGTCAAAACCCTGAGTCTCCGTGTCAAACCCTGAGAGTTCCCCAATATGGTTATTCTGTTACATTCCATTTGAGAGGAAAGTCAGTGACAAACAGTTCTGCATAGAATGAGATACAAACTGCTGAGTCACTTCCTGTCAGTTAGAACTTTCAGGAAGTAATCACTCTGTAAGTTCACTACCTGATAATTTGAACTGTTATAACTTTTGAATCAACAACTGACAGCAGTTGGAGTTCTCTTGTTTTACTCAGCAAGAAAAACTCTATAATGTGTAGGTTTTCATAAAAAAATGTATTTGCTATTTTAAGAACAGAATCAATATTTGTTTTAACAAAAGGGCAAAGTGGGCCCACCAATGGAAGGCAGAGATATATTAATTATTGATTGTACCCTGCCTTGCCTGGGTCACCCTGTTTCAATGGGCATCACCTTGGGTGCCCAGCAGTCTCGGTATTAGAGAAAGGAAGCCGTTTAATTTTGTGGCCAGAAGGAAGGAGTCTGTTCTGGGCACACTACACATACACATGGTTGTATTTCTCACAAGCAGGAAGTAAGGAAAATTGAGGCTATAATTAAACTTAAGCATCCTAAATATTAT
Organism: Rhinophrynus dorsalis; assembly: GCA_037306005.1. Classification (NCBI taxonomy): domain Eukaryota; kingdom Metazoa; phylum Chordata; class Amphibia; order Anura; family Rhinophrynidae; genus Rhinophrynus; species Rhinophrynus dorsalis. The sequence continues at coordinate 59,386,030 of CM074728.1, forward strand.
CTTATATGGGGGGGAGGCACCAGTCATAATTCTGCAAGGGCCTCAGGGATTCTTAAATCTGCCAAAATGGAAGTAGTCCCCACACAGACAAGGATGAACTCTTCTGGTCATACAGCACAGTTGAGTGGCCCCTGGATTGCCCAGTCCCAGTTATCTGGGGCAAACAATATGGCCTGCTCAATTTATGAAGATAGGCGTGCAAACTCACCATTATATAAAGTCAGGTGTGAAATCTCAGCATTGTGTGAAAATGAGTGTGAAAATATGGTATTCTGTGAAGCAGCTGTAGGTGTAAGCGCTTAGGACCGTGTGATCCTATGTGTGAAAGCACAACAAGTTATGAAGGTAATTGAAGGTAATGTTAGAATTATGTGAAGCTACTGTAAGCTTAAGTACGCACTCTCAGCAGCACAGAAAAACAAATGTACTTATTATTTAACCCCTTGAATGCTAGAAAACATTAAAAAGTCAAAAAGCCCACTTAAATCAATGGGAATTTTAATTTCTTCCCCTATGGTGCCATTGGGTTGCTACACTTTAGGTTCTGGATTCCTAATATGGGTTTTTTTAGCTCTCTGATTTGTACAGAACTTCATAAACCAGTGGCGAGAGAAGGAAACCAGACTCACCGGAGAGGGGTGGAGGAGTTCAGGCCTGAAAGCCACCCTGTAGTTGGTACAGTACAAAGTTCCCAGAACATATTGGTCACCATCTTTGAATTGCAGGCGTTTCTTCACTTTGATGGCTTCATCATGCACAGTTTCTCCTGGGAAACAATAATAATATAAAAGGTGTAAATAGATAACTTATTAGAGACCTATTAATAACAAATATATATGTTGCGACACAAGAACAAAACTGCACAAATCTGACGATGACCAGGCACTATCAGTAATGACAAAATAAGTCAAATACAAAATGGCCATGCCTAAAAGATAAAACTGCAGCCGTTTATTAGTCCACTGCAGGATGAAGGCCTCCACACAAGTCAAGCTGGGGGTATGGACCATAATCTGCCACAGTGGTCTAGTGCAGGTTGGCAGATAGGTGACCGTGCTGGGGAGTATAACCTGTGATCATGAGGTTTGAAGAGCTTCCACAGCTGGTGCATTAACCAACTTATATATATACTTTGGTACCGAGAAAACAGAGTAATTTTTGAGCTAACCAATTGCACTATAAGGGACAATTAGAAACTCCCCAAATTCACATTAAATGCGGCTTTAAAGGGATAGTAATGTTTCATAATAAAAGCAGCTCTAATGGAGAGTGTTATTTCAATTCTGTCAGAGTTGTAGTACAAGAGTAATTCAATGACAAAGTATCCCCCTCCCACCCCTTTTACCGATGTAACACTGTTCAGCCAGATCAGAAGGGAGGTGCCCAGGTAGATTGCAGAGAGGGACAATCTTCAATTAAGATAAAGGGAAAAAACTGAAAAACTTGTCAAGGGGGGCAGGGCTTTCATTGTTCTCATAGGAAGAAGATTGTCCCTTCTGTTATCTGTCTGGTCTATGGACTGCATTCCACATCTGAAAAGAGATGGCTTACACTAGGTAAAAGGGGCAGGAGGGGAAACTTTGCTTGTGAATATCTCTCAAACCATAAAGGTTTGAGAGATAAGACTTATATCGTTCTTCATGTTTTTTAATGTGTACAAAATAAAATAAAGATAAAACAAAGTATTACCATCCCTTTAACTCCTTGAACTAGCTTAATGAATAGGCATGAGTCAGCTTTAACACTAAGGAATCAATTCCAGTGAATATTATAGCACACAATCGTTTTAGTACATCCCCATTAAGTTTGAGCTGTAATAACTGTTGAATTAAATCTCTTTGTTAATCTCATTCTTTAGTACATACCTCCAAATAAGATCAATACCTTACCAGAGAGAGTGCCCTTGGTATACTTAGCAGAGAAACACTAGGAGATTTTTGATTAAAAAATATGTTTACTGTTCCTTTAATCATTAGGATGCTAGGGACACGAAGCCTTGGCAATATCTCAAGCATGCAAGGGGTTAAAAAGTATCTGATGCTGTGAAGGATCTTGTTATAGTGATAGCGGTATACAGCTGAAGACATTGCTAAATAAGGAAAGGCATTTGGCCACATTCTCCTTCAGATTAAAACCTGAATAAACTGCAGTTTGGTGCAGCTGAGCTGTGGTGGAGAAGTCACAATAATGCAATCCTGACCACAGAACTGTAAATAGGAAGTGCGTACAAGCAAAGCCAACAGTGCTTTTGTGTGTGTTTATATGTAGGTGTCTGAGTGAGTTTGTGTCTATAGAAATGTAGAATTTGACTACGTATAAGAACCATTCGGCCCATCTAGTCTGCCCATTTTCCTATTGTAAAAACCTTAAACTTTATTTGGTCCTTGGTCTTGTCTTATGTTCAGGACAACCTTATGCCTATCCCATGCCTCTTAAATTCTGTCATTGTATTAAAGTCTACCACTTCTGCTGGTAGGCTATTCAACTTATCTACTACCCTCACAGTGAAGTAAAACTTTCTTACATTACTTCTAAACCTGTGTCCCTCTAGTTTTAGATAATGGCCTCTTATCCTAAGATTTTTACTCCTTTGAAATTACTTACTTATGCATGTGAATGTGTGTCTAACATGTGCATGTCTGCATGTGGATGTGTGCGTGTGTGTGTGTGTCTGTATGCGTGTCTATGTCCATGTCTGAGTGTGTCTGTGTCTTCGTGTCTATGAGTTTATAAAGGGTGTTTTCTGTACCAGGGAAAAATGGTTGTGCCTGGGGGTGGAGTCAACTGAGAGTTGGGGGTAGGGCCAGGGGTGGGCCTAGTGGCACCTTGGGTTCCTTGCCTAGTGGGGCCTGAGGTGTAAATCCAGCCCTGGTACATACCAATGACCTACCTGGTAGACACTTCAGAGCAGCAATTGGAGCCGTGCAGTGATTTATTTTTGAAGACTTGGAACTTCTAAGCTGTAAAATAACACAGAGACGTGATTATCAATTGTGAAAAGAAAAAATAACCGCCACTTTAAATGTAAAGTAACACTAACAAAACAAAGCAAAAATAAAAAAAAAAGAACTGGGGGTACTACATGTTTACATGCCCTGTACCTCACTGTAACAGCTGTAAAAGTTCTCCCAAGATCTAAAATGTTGTCTTACATATGCTGTGTGTGGGCAGCCATTCCTGCTTTTTCCAGGGCTCCCTGACTCTCATTACCAAAGCAAGCAGGCTGTCTGAGAAATCAGAGTGCTGTTTCCTCAGATAAGATAATAGCCTTTTTTTAATTCAAAATGCGTGAATGCTAACCTCAGTAGATGAAATGCCGTAGCTCATTTCTCATGTGTAATATTTTGTTTTCTTTTCTTGAGTTTGCTTAACCAGTAAGGTCACACACTATTAAGATGAATGTGCAGGCACATATGAGTGCGGTTACATAATAACATAGTTGATGAGGCTGAAAAAAGACATGCGTCCATCAAGTCCAGCCCATGCCAAATCACCCCTGTTGATCCAGAAGAAAAAAAAAAACCCTGAAGCCATTCCCAAGTGGGTAAAAAAATTCCTTCCTGACTCCACATTGCAGTCCGATAGTTCCCTGGATCAACAACCTATCTGCATTGAAGTCATCTGTCATAATTATCAATATTGTTCTGTGCTAGATAGGCATCCGTTAGTTTTTTGAAAGAAGTTATATTATCTGCAACACAACATCCAAGGCAAAGAATTCCATAGCTTTACCACCCTTACTGTAAAAAATCCCTACCCTTATTTTAGTCAAAAGCTCCTTTCCTCTAGTCTTAGTGGATGACCAGGACCGGATTTACAATTAGGCAGAGTAGGCATCTGCCTACAGGCGCACCCCACAGGGGGCGCCTGTCATTGGAATCAAATTTTTTTTTTTTCTTTTAAATATTTGCATTCACCCTTCCCGCTGCCTGCCTGCCGCCCGGTGGGATCCTGCTGTTGCTCCCTCGGTGGCTCTTTAGTAATGCAGAGCGCTGGGAGATGACATCATCTCCCAGCGCTCAGCATTCCTAAAGAGAAGACCGCGCGGGAGCAACGGGAGCTACAGTTCTGTGCAGAAGCAGGCACAGACTTTTCCTGCCACTGGACCACCAGGGAGGAAGGAAATGGGGCAACGTGGAGCTGATGGTGCAAGCTAGAGATGATGGGGGTAATGTGAGGGCAAGTTGGAGCTGATGGGGAGCAATGTGAGGGCAATATGGATATGGGGGGTAATGTGGAGATTTGGATCATTGTGGAGATGGCCAATGGGGGGGTGCAGGAGGGCGCTTCAGATTTCTGTGCCTACAGGCTCCTGAGATGTAAATCCAGCCCTGTGGATGACCTCTCATTCTTAGCTCAGGTCTGTACTGGCTAAACACAGACTCAGCTGACTTACTGAGAGCATAGCTAGGACTGGGGATAGCCAACATAAACCCAACACATATGTATCTGCACATTCATCTTATTGTGTGTAACCTCACTGGTTAAGCAAACTGAGGAAGGGGAGAAGCAATCTTAGGGATGAGCCTTAGGATCCCTAGTCATTCCCTAGCAATTGCCACCAAATATTATCAAGGGGGTTCCGTATGTGTGGATTTATGGCTACAAGTGCAATGAAACAAGGCTGGGGGTCAGTATATATGGTCCTTTGGCTACTGCGGTAGGATCTGTGGTTAACACGAGTGTAGGTACATTTGAATTGTAAGTTCTGTGTTATCATTTGTGGCTCCATTTTAATGGAAAGCTCAGTGCCATCAATTTTTCGATCAATTTAAAGTGCATGCTCAGTGACATCACTTGTGTAAGTACATTTCACATCCCTTGAATGCTAGTCAAGGCTTAACGCGTTGCAAATCGCAATATGCATTAATCCTTTGAGTGCCAGAGGGGTACGCAATGCACTGCAAAGAGATGCACATGAAGGGGAAACTTCAAGAGCCATGCTGCCAGCAAAGAAGCTTCAGGAGAATTACATTCTGCAGGTGGAGGAGAAGCTTCAAGAGCATGATGTGCTGCAGGTGGAGGAGAACCTTTGAGAGCATGGCATGCTTCCGGTGAGAAAGAAGCTTCAATAGCACAATTTGCTGCAGGTGTACAGAACGTATCAAGATCATGATTTGATTCAGGTAGATAAAAAGCCTCAAGAGCATGATGTACTCCCAGTGCTGATGAAGCTTGCAGCGCAAGGTGTGCTGCAGGTAAAGAGAAACTTTCAAGAGCCTGATGTGCTGCGAGTGCAGGGGAAGTGTCAAGAGAAAGATGAGCTGCAGCAGAATCTGAAAGAGGAACTTCAGCATAACCACTTCTCTTTTGTTTTTTTTTTCTAGTGTTTTCTCAAATTCCTTTTTTACGTCTTGACTTTCCCCATCTTGACTTGATAACGAGTCAGGTCCTGTTTGTCTCACAATTTGAGGACCGGCCACAGCTACTGGAGCAAGATCTCTTGGTATTCTACTGTGTTCTCAGTACTTCTTAAAGTTCTTCTAATACTTTAGAAATGGTCTCATCATCACTCAGCACCGAAACAGGTGAACACGGTGGTGGACCAAAGAGGCCATGCTTGTAAGGCCTCTCCTTTGTAGGAAACATGGATTAAACTTAGTTGGATCAAGGTATAAAGTGATCCCCTTGGTGGCTTGTGAGATCTTTAATGCATTGCATTGACCTTCTCTAGCATTCAAGCCCAGTTTAAATCAGTGAACATTTTTTATGGAGCAGATAGTTTGCCCAAAACTGCTTAAAGTGATAGTAATGTTTCACAAAAACAGCAGCTCCAATTGATCTTCATAGTATTTGAGCCGTGGAGAGTGTTATTTCATTACTGTCAGAGTTATAGTTCAAGAGTAATTGAATGATAAAGTTTCCCCCTCCCGCCCCTTTTACCTAGTGTAAGCCCCCACTCCTCAGATGTGGAATCCAGTCCATAAAGCAGACAGATAACAGAAGGGGACAATCTTCTTACTGTGAGAACAATGAAAACCCTGTCCCCCTTGACAGGTTTTTCCCTTATCTTAATTGAAGATTGTCCCTTTCTGCAATCTACCCAGACACTCCCTGCTGCTCTGAGGTCAGCAGTGTTACATCAGTAAAAGGGGCGGGAGGGGGATACTTTGTCATTGAATTACTCTTGAACTACAACTCTGACAGAATTGAAATAACACTCTCCAAAGTCCAAATACTATGATGATTAATTAGAGCTGCTTTTATTATGAAACATTACTATCCCTATACCTTTTCTCTAGAACTCATGGGCCATTGTGTTTTAGGGCTGTGCAGGTTATAGTATATCATGGGTCAAAGAATCTTAGTCTATACACAGCCACACTTTATACCACCAACATCTCCCTTCTGCCAGATGCAACAGCGATTCACCCAGATTCTAGAATACAATGGCAATGCCTTGGTTACCACAGTCACGTTGCTGTCATAACTAGTTGCTGATACTGCTGAATGGGCATTTAGTTGCTGACAACAGAAGTAATTCTGGAGTAAACCAACTACGTCACAGGAGACAAATAAAAATTCTTGAATTTTCAATTAACAAGGTTATATGAACCGAAACAGGTCAATATCATATGACTATAGTGGGGTGAATGTATAACAAAAATTTCATAACACCAACACTGCAGCCATGAGACCAGTTAAATTGTGTGGTTTTTAACCCCTTGAATGCTACAGCGAGATCTCCAACACATTGAAAAGCAAAAGGAAAATGAAAATGTTTGTGCCTATTTTATCTGCAGTCCATCTGTATACAGAATGCCCTGGAGCTCCCACAATGCATAGCTCTAGACGCAAGTAGTGCACAGCAACCATTTAAAATTGCAAAGTGCTTCATACTTTGGAATTAAGCAAGTGCTTAATTATAATCCCCATATAAATCAATGGGAATGTTAATTTGTCCCCTATGATACAGTTGATTTGCATCCGAATTGCTCCACATTTCTTTTGTGTATATGGCCTCACCGTATATACAGACAGCACTATCTAAACAATATTATAAAGTGGTGAACACTTGCTGGACTCCTTGAGGCTGCAGAACTAAGTAGAACTGACGGAATTCTGGACCAAGCCAACTGCATCATGGGTAACATGTAAAGTTCCCTATTGATTAAATGGAGGATGCTACAGAATTTTCAAACACATTGTGAAACACTGCATTGGACACCTCTCTAGCAGGCAAGGGGTTAAAAGCCACATTTAAATCTATTGGAAATTGTCATTGACTCCTACATTATAGTTGGTTTACCACAGAATTAATCCAGTTCTTCACAATACAGCAGTTTATTGTTATTAACTCATTGAGTAACAGAGCTGTGCGTAATAGCCCATGGTACTCAAAGGGTTAAAATGTGATGATATTATTATTATTATATTTACATAATAATCCTATGTACCGTTATCTAGTGATGTCCCAAATGCATTATTCAGCAATTAACTGGAAAAGTCTCTTTAACACCCAAGAAGATAAAGCCGTAAATTTTCAGAGCCATTTTTAGTTTCATAACTTCATTATTTCGTATATAACTCGAAGTGTTCAAAATGATAGTCAAATGACTTTCTGGACTTAACACAAACCAAAAGTGCATAATAAACAACTTTCCATAATTTTCTTATTTTTTTTTTTTTTCCATCTATTTTCATACTTTTATGTCCCTGATAGCTGCCTGAATTTCTGTTTCTAGAAAGCTTTCTGTCAGGGACTGTGAAAGCAGGATGCAATACAGTGTAACACTATCCCTGCATTAAAGCGGAACTACAACCTATTTTAAACTTTATGGCAAATAATCACCCATCTGGCGACTAGCTGCTCAGTAGTGCTAGTCGACAGAATAAATTCCTGGAAAATGAGAATGATACCCTGCTCCGGGGCTGACAGGCAGTAGAGAGCGCAGACATCTTTCCATAGTGTCAGTCCTAGCCGGCTCTAGGAGGTGTTGCTGGGAGCTGTGCAGCTCCAAAAGAGACTGACAGCACAGGCACGCTGACGTCACTATGGAAAGATGTCAGCCCCGGAGCTGGGTATCATTTTCATTAAACAGGTAATTTTTCTGGAGACTAGCACTACTGAGCACCTAGTCACCAGATGGGTAATTATTTGCCATAAAGTTTAAAATAGGTGGTAGTTCCGCTTTAATGAGTGTTCTATATGCTGTAGTGGAGGTAGGCTTTTCTGCAGCAGGCATAGAGTTACATTGAATCACCATCCTTGCTTTCACAGTTCCTGATAGAAAGCTCTCTGGAAAGTGATATTCAGTGAGCTTCCTGTTGGGAACATACAAGAGTAAATAAATAATAATAATAATAATAATAATAAAAGGTGAAATTGTAAAAAGTATAGACAATTTGACTTTACATGTTACTCACTTGCAGAATATAAGTCAAAAAGGAGGTTGACACACTAAATCCTGCACACGTGATTGATTTGGCTTTCATTCTGATCTGCTAAATATATCTCTAAAGGATTTATGTAACTACATGGCTATAATCGATACAATATCTAACTCTTCTCCCCTAATGATCTGTAGACAGGGAGAAACATAATACATCACATGATTACCTAAAATAACAGCCTGCAAGTAAAAGTTAAAGGGATATTAATGTTTCACAATAAAAGCTGCTACAATCAATCTTCATAGTATTTGAGTCGTGGAGCGTGTTATTTCAATACTGTCAGAGATGTAGTTCAAGAGTATTTGAATGATAAAGTATCCCCCTTCCGCCCCTTTAACTGATGTAACACTGCTCAGCTCAGAGCAGCAAGACTGTCTGGATGGATCGCAGAGAGGGACATTCTACAGTGAGCATAAGGAAAAATCTGAAAAACCTGTCAAGAGGGGCAGGGTTTTCCTTATGTTCCCAGTAAACCAGATTCTACATCTGATGGGAGGTGGCTTACACTAGGTTTACTAGGTTTACTCTTGAACTACAACTCTAACAGTATTGAAATAACACTCTCCATGACCCAAATACTAAGAAGATTAATTGAAGCTGCTGTTTTGTGATACATTACTATCCTTTTAAAGGGAAAGTATTGCATTGTAAGAAAAAAAATCAAAGTTACAGCTCAGATTGCATTTCTAGGGTGTAGTTCTTCTGCAGCCTGCCATTTTAGGGTGGAGCTATTCTAACAGCATTCTATGAAGGGCAGCTGTCAGTGACATAAGTCATCCCTAGGGAGCAACGGCAACAGTACTACCCGAGGCAGAATTAGTCAGGTTGAAGACCTGGTACATTTTCGTATCAGGTTTGACATGAGATCCATAGGGCAATACACAATTACATGATGCAAACAAGCCAATTCACCATTACATGACACCAGCAGAGCAATAGACTATTACATGGCACCAGCAGAGCACTACAATATTAGCTTCCATGAGCAGAGCACTATGCCATTACATGGCACCAGTAGAGCAATAAGCCATTAAAAGCCACCAACAGAGGAATACACCGTTACCTTCTATCAGCAGAGCACTACACCATTAGATACCACTAGGAGAGCAATACACCATTACATGCCACCAACAGAGTAATAAACCGTTAAAGGAGACCAGTAGGACAATACACTATTACATGGGACCAGCAGGGCAACGCACCATTACAGAATGAGGTGACCTGGTAACTTGCTCTGTAGAAAATCACTTCTGGCACCACCCAAAAATGACAATCCATGGAAGTAGCGCACCCTGCTCAAAAAATACAATTTAACTGTAATAACCATACCTGGAAATTTCCAAAATGGGCAGACCCCAAGATATTTGAAAATATTAACCTGTGAGGTTCCCCATAATGCAGATTCTGGAAAATTGTCCCTATCTGCTCTAACCAGGAGGTGCAATTACCGGTCCTCAAGGAACCCTGAACATGACAGAACACAGTTTTCACAGCCTGAACATACAGATGAGATAAGTAGGACATCTCTGGCTGATTTCCAGTAGAAATGGTAGCGATTTATGGACTAAATAGTAATCAGTGCAGTTTTGGGCACCAGTTCTAAAAAAGGATATACTAGAACTAGAGAGGGTACAGTGAAGAGCAACAAAATTAATTAAGGGAATGGAGGACTTGACGTATGAGGAACGACTAGACAAACTTGGTTTATTTACTCTAGAGAAAAGACAACTAAGAGGAGACCTTATCACATTGTACAAGCATATGAGAGGTCAATACAAGGATCTCTGTGGTGAGCTATTCATTCCAAGGCCTGATCAGATGACCAGGGGACACCCCTTGAGGTGAAAGGAAAGGAGGTTTAGACTTCAGCAGAGGAAGGGGTTTTTTACAGTGAAGTCTGTTAAATTGTGGAATTCTTTGCCCAAGGAGGTGGTTATGGCAGATACAATGGATACATTTAAGAGAAGATTAGATACATTTCTTTCCAAAGGGAACATACAGAGTTATACTGTTTATTAGTAGGCAAAACAGGAAGGTCTGATAAAGACTAATTTATTTGGTAGCAGGAAAGCTATAAAATTACTGGGGTATGAGGATAAGGTTGAACTTGATGGACTTGCGTCTTTATTCAACCTAATTTACTATGTTACTAATTTACTATGTTACTATGTAAATAAGCAGTGACTTGGTGCAGAAGAGACAGTAGTTAGCACCAGGCTCTCTAGCCCTAAGATTTGGGTCATAACCCTGAGCGTTTCCAGGTATTATAATATTTTTTCAGCTAAACATCTCTTGGCAGTGGGAATACTGTTGGACTCGGCAGGTAAGCCCTAAAGTATATGCATTTACACAGTACCTTCCCCTTAAAAGGATAGTAAAACTTAAATGTAACTATGCTCCATCTTGTAGCCCTTAAAAAAACAATTTAAATGCCCCCAGTGCTATCTCTCAAACCTTTATGGTTTGAGAGATATCCGCTTTCAAAGTTCCCCCCTCCCCTGACGTCAGTGTTCCAGCTGAATGCAGGGGAGTCTGGTCCTGGGACCGGCAGAGGCTCATCAAGCAGAGCCGAGATCGAGTTAATTAAAAAGAAATCCTTCACTGAAACGGTCTGTTATGTGTTATTGCAACCCAAGCACATGTAGAAGACCGTTTCAGTGAAGGATTCCATAACGAGATCCCGGCTCTGCTGATGAGCCTCCGCCGGTCCCGGATTCCCCTGCAGTCAGCTAGAGCTCTGACATCAGGGGAGGGGGAACTTTGAAAGCGGGCGGATACCATTGGGGGCACATATTTTGTTTTTGTAAAGGGCTATAAGATGGAGTATAGTTAAATTTAACTATTACTATCCCTTTAAAAAACAGATTATAACTTAACACTTTGGAAAAAAAAACATTTTTCGCCCACATTCTCCTTTTAACCCTTTGTTTGACAGAGATGTATCCAAATCATTGTGTTGCAATGCGTTGGATACCTCTGTGGGATTCAAAGGGCTGAATCTTTCCATTACCACTAAGAGTGAAAAACACAGCATTACATAGACTTTCTTCTCTGATCTTGTTTCCTTAATAGAAATTCTTGGGTTTTGCTATGGCAACAAAATCTCCCTAAACAATCACTGTAATGAAGTGCAGTGGATTTGTCAAACCTCAAACAAACACATTCTATGTATTATGTAATCTGCATTGTCCTACCTCATATAATAATGATAACCAAACACATTCTATGTATTATATAATCTGCATTGTTCTGCCTCATATAATAATGGTAAACAAACACATTCTATGTATTATGTAATAACTAGTGTAAAAGCCTGCGTACACGGGCCAAGTTCTGGGTGATGTTAACCGTTTGAGTGTCGGAGTTCTGGCACTCAAAGGGTTAAGAGGTTGGTCCTGCTCTGCGTCCTGCCACTGACGCAGTCATGCACTGTAGAGACTACCAGAAAGCACAGAATGCTCCCAGCACAGGACTCTCAGCATTCCGTGCTCCCAGCACTCTGTGCGTTCGGGCAGTCTCTACTGCTCATGACGGCTTCTGACAAACATCCTAGCGAATTATTATATAGGATGATTGTGTTACCTCATATAATAATGGTAACCAAACAACATCTCATAGATACACTGAGGGTGTTCTACTAAAACAAACTTGGGCAAACTAACCAAACCACGGGGGCAAAATAAATAAATAAATCATTCCCAATATTCAAAATGATTAAAACCCCCATTTAAATCAAGGGCAATGTTATACGTCCGCTACGATACTACTGGTTTGGCACAGAATTGTCCCAATCGCACCACAGGGGACAAAATTGATTTATATTGGGTTTTAAACCTTTGAGTGTCAGAGGGATACGCAACGCACCACTCTAGCACTCAAAGTGTTAACCCTTTAATTCTAGGAAGGTCTCCAACACATTGCTTTAGTCCTCTGTGGCATTCAGTTAAAATCAATGGGTATGCCTATTACTCCCCCCACTGTACAGCTGGTTTGTTCCAGCTTTTCTTATTACCAACAACAAACCAACTTCATCTTAAGGGACAAGTAAAACTTCCCAAAGTGCCCCTTTTATTTAAATGCGGCTGTTAACCCCTCAACCTCCAACATTCAATTCTACTGAACCTCAAACTAGAATCCAAATTCCCCATTACCTTCCACCCCATTGTTTTAACCCCTCAAATGCTAGAGAGCTCTCTAGCAAAAGCAATGCCTTGGGGACCCCTAGAATTCAAGGGATTAAAAGCCATATTGAACCCTGTAAGTTCCAGAGAGGTTCCCTGGCACTCACAGGGGTTAAATCAGTGGAAATGTTTATCGTCCTCTCTGGGCCATTTGGACTGACCTGGAATTGTTGCTGTCAGTGCATCAGCCTCGGAGATAATGCAGAATTAATCTTGATTAAATAATAATAATAAAAATAGACCTACCATGTTGTCTCTGGGATTCTGCTTGAGAGTGAAGGATGTCATGGGTCTCGGTAGCATTTTAGAATGTTGAAAACAGAAGGAGAAAGTAGGAATGAAGAGAAAAGTAAATAGAGAGAGAGAGAGAGAGTCAGGTCCTGTTAGCTGCTCCCATGGTGAGACTATAAAGAGGACTTTGTTCTTGTGCTCAGAGCAGAATAGAAGACTCAGCTGCAGGGGGGTTACTCCACACTCTGCCAATCCATACAGTGCTGTAAGTCTGGGTGATGGGGGGTTGGTCTCTAACTGTGATGACCCCCCCACTCCTGGTAGCAAGGATCCCCAGCACCTTTTATAACGCAGGGGTGTAGGAGCAGCCTCCCCTGTGTCTGCTGCACTGTCTGATCGCCATAGTGTAACTGACACACCAAAACCACATGCCTCATGACTCTCTTAAAGAGACAGGCGCTGAAAAACACAGCAGCTTAAAGAGATATAGGTACCAACAAAAACAGAGGAGCAATTTTGGGGCAAAACTGCTGTAAACACTGGGGGCAAGTAAATGTGTTATTCAGTTTAATGGGACTTTTAACCCCTTGCATGCCAGACAAGCCTCCAACGCATTGTTCTGGGAGCTGTACATATAATGTAGGGAAATTTTAGGGGAAACCAACCGCCCCATAGTGGGAGCATTAACCCTTTGAGTGCCAGAGGGGTACGCAACGCACTCAAAGGATTAAACCTGCCTATCGTTTAATTGGGGTTTTTTAACGCCTTGACTTAAATGCGTTGGAGAACTCTCAAGCATTATAAGTTGTAAAAAGCCCATTTAAATCAATGGGAATTAAGGAAATGGTTAATTGTCCCCTATGTTACGCTCGATTTGACCCCGGTATTGCTGGGCAGGATAACACAACACAAATTCTAGAATGAATGATGACAATTTTATTTTTGGAATCCCCGCTATCTGGAAATCCAATATTCCACCCCCCACACACACAGTCATTCACCCCTTCCTGCTTGATATGCCATTAACTCATTGAGTGCTTCGCAATGCGTTGGACACCCTCTGCCACCCAAAGGGTTAACACATTAGGGATCCAAGAGGTTGAAAGTTCTGCGGCACCGCATTAAAAAAAAAAAATGCAAAAGGCATTTAACCCTCTCAATTGTGAATTCATCCAGAATGGGCCAGCATCTCGGTGGCAAAGTTAATGAGACTGAGGTACATATTTATTTAGCTGCTGAATCCTCTTCCTGTTATCAAGCTTGTTGAAGAGATGTTTAATGCGGCGACATGAGAATATCACGCTTTCATGCTGGGTAAGATTCTCATGTCGCCCTTTTCATCAAGGCAACATGGTTACTGCCTCTTAATGTCGCACCTCGCGTGCTCTTTTACATGCAACATTTTCAAAGGATACCCTGAATCCTAACCTTGGCAATGCCTGTAGAATCCAAGGTGTTAATAAAGACTAGAAGAGGAATGGGTCATATGCACAGAAACAAAGATGAACACGTCTGGAGCAAACCAACTGCGGCACATGAGATAAATACATTACCAAAAGTCTCGTTGATTTAAAATGGGCTTTTAACCCTAGGAATGCTAGACACATAAAAGGCTTAACATTTTTGTTTGTCCCTCTAGGTTTCTCACACCTGGTTAAATGGTTTGAAAAGAAAACGATGTTAAACTATTTCAATTACATATGGTTTTATAAAAAAACAAATCCTTGTAACTATACTGAGCCCTGTGAGCGCCAGAAACGTGTATAACGCCTCTCTCTGGCACTATGAGTGATAGTATCAAGAGAGACCAGGGATTTATTTACTAAGCTGACCAGACTTCACCTATAACCAGGAACACATAGGCATACCTCCCATCATTTCATATGGGCAAAGAAGGACACTTGTGTTTTAGGGTTTGGTGCTGGGGGCGTTGCTGGTAGCCAGGGCATTCCTAAGAATTTTTAGGCTATTTCATGACCTATTGACACCTCTTTGTGTACCCTAATAAGTGATTTATAACAAGACCAAAGTATTTTGTTTACACAGACTAATTAATAAACATATAAAAAGAAGTTAAAACAAACATTAATGTGAGTTTTATTGCTATAGAGCAACATTATGCACTTAATGTACACCCCACGAAGTCTGATGTCCGAAAAAGAGGGACACTTGGGAGGAATGGACCTCTAATATCTCCTAAAGAGGGACACTTAGGAGGTATGGACCCCTAATATCTCCTAAAGAGGGACACTTGCGAGGTATGGACCCCTAATATCTCCTAAAGAGGGACACTTGGGAGGTGTGGACCCCTAATATCTCCTAAAGAGGGAAAATTGGGAGGTATGGACCCCTAATATCTCCTAAAGAGGGAAAATTGGGAGGTGTGTTCCCCTAATATCTTCTAAAGAGGGACACTTGGGAGGTGTGTTCCCCTAATATCTTCTAAAGCAGCACGGTGACTCAGTGGTTAGCACTGTTGCCTTGCAGCGCTGGGGACCTGGGTTCACATCCCACCAAGGACAACATCTGCAATGAGTTTGTATGTTCTCACCGTGTTTGCGTGGGTTTCCTCCGGGTACTCCGGTTTCCTCCCACACTCCAAAAAACATACTGATAGGTGAATTTAGATTGTGAGCTCCAATGGGGACAGTGACCAATATGAGTGTAAAGCGCTGCGTAATCTGTGTGCGCTATATAAATAAATAATAATAATAATAATAAAGAGGGAAACTTGGGAGGTGTGGACCCCTAATATCTCCTAAAGAGGGACACTTGGGAGGTACGGACCCCTAATATCTCCTAAAGAGGGACACTTGGGAGGTATGCACACCTAATATCTCCTAAAGAGGGACACTTGGGAGGTATGCAGAATTTAGGGCTCTGCTGAAACTGACACAAACCTGCAATGTGCATTCTTCATATGTGCAGACTGTCCAGCATTGAGTATTACCAGCTGACAATGATTGTAGTCCAACAACAGCTGGAGGGCTGAAGCTTTTATGCTGTTCCGTACAACTTCTGAGCAAAACAATGTTATCAAATTTCTGCTATATGTAATATGACCAGATCTCCATTTGAATATAGGAATCTTATTGAACCCTCTGAGTGTCAGAGAGATATCCAATGCATTGCACTGTATACCTCCCTGGCACTCAAACAGTTAAAACCATCTGCTGCACGGGGGTGTACTCATTCCCCCCGCAGCTCTGTTGAATTAAATTTTTATAAGGGTCCCGCAGTAAAATGGAGATCTGGTTAGCTATGCTATGTGAGACGGGAAAACGTAACCCCTTGGAGCCAGAGATGTCAACGATACTTTCAAGATGTTTCTAGCATGCAAAGGGTTAACCCTTTGAGTGCCGGAGCAGTACGCAATGCATTGCAGAGCCTCTCTGGCACTCAAAGGGTTAAGGAATCAGAAAAGGATTTGATAACTTAGAGTCCAGACACACTGCATTTTCCTAATTGTATCCAGCATCCCTCCAGGTCCTTTTCTATCAAGAGGCCTCTCAATGAGCCAATAAAATCCTGCAATCACATGACTGAGGAGGAGTTAGGTTGTCTGGGTACACAGCAGCACTCCAGAGGAAATTCCTTCCTCATGAATATTAATGAAGCAATTAAAGTCCACCTCCGGACATGAAGGCTTGTCTGGAATTTTAGATTCATTATGTACTGGAGAATTATTAACTCCGCCAAACAATTTAATTTTGAAAAAATAAACTTACTGGGCGTTATTCACCAAGCGAAAGAGGTGCAATTTTGGAGCAAACCAAATGCACCACTGGGAGGAAACAAAATGCCCCAAATTCCCATTGATTTAAATACAGATTTAAAGGGATAGTAATGTTTCATAATAAAAGCAGCTCTAATCATCATAGTATTTGGGCCATGGAGAGTGTTATATCAATACTGTCAGAGTTGTAGTTCAGTAGTAACTGAATGATAAAATGTCCCCCTCCCGCCCCTTTTACTGATGTAACACTGCTCAGCCAGATCAGAAGGGAGGTGCCCAGGTAGATTGCAGAGAGGGACAATCTTCAATTAAAAGTTTAAAAGTCCCATTTATGCAATTTGTAGACTTAATTACTTTTATTTTTATAGATAGACTAGCGAATGGTGCATGGCGTTACCCATACAACTAGGCACGCAGTGCAGTTTGAGCGCCATTTGGACCACTGCAGCAATTTTCCCAGGAGTTGGCAGGGGGGCTAAGCTGCCCTGCCCACTTCTGTGAAAATTAACACCCCTGATTCGCTGCCTGTCGCCCAACTCCTCCCCCTCCTGCTGCTACTGGCTGTGGCAGACAGCAAACCAGAAACAAAATGTTATGTATGTAGATAGATACAAGGTCAGTGCAGGGAATGTGATTAACCCATTGCGTGCCAGAGGGGTACGGAATGCATTCCAAAGCAATGCATTCCGTAGCCCTCTGGCACTCAAAGAGTTAATGAACAAAGATCATTGCGTGCATTTGTTCTGGGAAAGAGGTGCCTATGAAGAGGCTGTAAGCCCTAACCATTACAGTCACAACAATGTAAAAACGCCATAGGCAGACATAGACAAGTAGAGGCAAAGTAGCCTAATCTGCTTCCCCAGCTAAACTGCTGCCGTAAGTCTAAATTGCCTGAATAGCTGGGAACTCTCCAGATTTGTCCAGGAGACTCTGTTTTTGTTGTAGCCGATTACTAGGTCTCCGGGGACAGTGACCGATTCTTCGGGTGGTGGGGAATTTTTATAAAACTCTGCCCACTTCTGCTCCTTCCCGGTTTGTACCTCCCACTTCCCCTTCACTTCTCCTTCATCCCCACCCAGTACCTCCCACTTCCTGCCCACTTTGTGGCATTCCCACTAAGCCCTGCCCCTTTTGACACGGATCACATCATATTTTATCCCGCAGTGGCACCACAAGAGTACACTTGAGGGCCTCCATAAAGCAAAGTTCCCAGGTCTGCAAATAGGTGGTGATCAAGAACAATCAAGATCATGGGTTGTGCAGTCCCAGGAGCTACAGGAAGCTTCGAAGTAAGGGCGAAAGATATCCCGAGGGGCATAAGAGGACACAGAAATTAACCAGGTGAAATGGTGTTAAGGAACCATGAAGAGTAGCAGTGAATTTCTCCACCAGACCTTCTTGATAATTCCACCAATAGAGGGGAGCCAAGCTTTTCTGTGAAGTGCTATACAGCACTCATCTGCAGAGCAAACAGACCGTACAAGCATATCGGCATACCTGTGAACTTTTGAAATGATCTCACCATGAGATATTTGAAATATTAACCCTTAACATTCACAAAAAAGTAGAGCCGAGGTGCTAAATCAATGTATACTATAACCCAGAGATGATCCAATCTCTCCTCCTGGAACCTTTAACATTCTACAGTTCTTAGATATCACTTCTTATATATTCACAAGACAAGCAGGACTTCTCTCTCTTTCTGGTAGAAACGTCACTAATTTGGACATTAAATAAGCAGTTAATTGGAGTAAATCACATAGTAGGAAACACTGGACTCTCTCGCCCTGAGAATTTGGCCCTTCACCCAAAGATTTGGTTCAAAACCTTGAGTTTCAGGGAAGGGCTGGTGCAAGGATTTTTGCCACCCTAGGAAAAACCTAATTTTGCTGCCCATTTGGCTCCGCCCCATGTGTCCCACCCCTTTATACCCCGCCTACTTATACCCCACCTCTTTTCATGATTGTTACCTCTTTTCATGATTGTCCTCTCTCTGCCCCCTGGGCCAGTCTGCCCCTGGTCTGGAGATGCCTGTAAGAGATGCCCCCCACCAGCTCCAAATTGCCCCTATCTGCTCCACTTTGGCCTACCAGCTCCACTTTGCCCCTATCAACACTAACTTGTCCCCTATCAGCTCCACTTTTCCCCCCATCAGCTCCAACTTGCCCCCCATCACATACCTGTAGCTGCTGGGGCTCCCGCGCAGTCTTCTCTTCAGTAATACAGAGCGCGCCGGGAAATCATGACTCCCAGTGCGCTCTGCATTACTAAAGAGCCGACGGCGAAGAGGGAGCACAGTAGCGACACAGACCTGACTGTGTTGTGGTTCCCGCCGTGGTGCCTGCAGACGCAGCTCTTCTCTGCTGCATGCCCGCACCCTCAGTACATGTGTGCCCTAGGCTGGCGCCTACCTTGCCTATAGGTGGCGCCGGCCCTGTTTCAGGGTCAAACCCTGAGAATTTAGTGGTATGCTTAGCCTTAAGTGTATGGGAGTGTAGATTTCCTTTCAACCAGAGGCATCACGACAATAGGTTCAAAGGATGCAGTTGTGCTGGGGCACATCATTCAGGGGGCCCCATTGGTTCTAGTTATGCTCCTGGGGGGACATTTTTGTTATGGGGCCCAAAACAATGTTTCCACTAGGGCTCTTCAATGACCAGTTACTACACACCATTCAAGGTGTTAGAAGCTCTATTTAAAGGGATAGTAATGTTTCATAATAAAAGCAGCTCTAATTAATCATCATAATATTTGGACTTTGGAGAGTGTTATTTCAATTCTGTCAGAGTTGTAGTTCAAGAGTAATTCAATGTCAAAGTATCCCCCTCCCACCCCTTTTACGGATGTAACACTGCTCAGCCAGATCAGAAGGGAGGTGCCCAAGTAGACTGCAGAGAGGGACAATCTTCAATTAAGATAAGGGAAAAACCTGAAAAACTTGTCAAGGGGGGCAGGGCTTTCATTGTTCTCATAGGAAGAAGATTGTCCCCTGCTGTTATCTGTCTGGTCTATGGACTGCATTCCACATCTAAGAAGAGATGGCTTACACTAGGTAAAAGGGGTATCGTTCTTCATGTTTTTTAATGCCTACAAAATAAAATAAAGATAAAACGAAGTATTACTATCCCTTTAAGTCAACTGGAATGATGTGCAGCTGGTGTATTCTAGAATTGCTTCTCCTTATCATAATACACAAAGCCCTTAGAAAGAAAGATGTTACACTCACTGACACATAATATGGCATTAAAGGAAAACTCCTAACAATCACCATCACTTACCTTAATATGGGCAGAAAATCCTAAGGGGCCTCCATAAATCAAGCTTGTATGTGAATTGGTTCTCTAAAATTAATCTTAGTTAGTAAAGGATATCACGTCCACAAAAACAGACATGGTTCTTTGATAAAGGACAAGTGGACCCAAAACTCTTTATTACAGAAGGTTTCCAAAAGTGGGAGGAGTTTGGAATCCTGTTGTCCTGCAGAAAGAATCATGGCTACCTCCATGGATATGATATCTAGTCCTAATTATAAAAGTGCTTTCGGGGAATCAATCCACACATAACTGATTCTTATAAGCCTTTAATATTTTTGGCCTAGATTAAGGTAAGCAAGTGGTCATTATCAGGAGGAATTAGTGATCCTTTAACAGGTCATTCATTTTTTCCTGGATGTAAACAAACAATAGGCAGATAGGAATCTGAGAGGAGATGGCAAACTTCAAATTAGAGATCATATCTATAATCCAAGAAAATGAATATTTATAGAAAATACAACCAGTTTCAACTTTGCGTTCTAGCATCTGTAGTAAATATATATTAATATTTGTGATATGCCTAATTGCAGTTCTTGCTATGTTTCTAATCAACCAGTGTATTAGGGATGCTTTGTTATCATCTAAGAATATTGCTCTTCGTTCTTTCCAAGCATTGTATTAACCTTTTAAAGACCAACCCTTCTGGTCCATAATGAGTTAGTAAAACCTACTTTCTCTGTAAGGCTGATGTACAATGTACTGAGTCATAGGGAAGATACCTTGCTTGTCCTGTATGAAGAGACTACTAAGAGACTGGTCTCTCAGTTCCATCTACGTCCTGCACTATGCTGTTCCCATAGACCCTGGCGTAAAATATCAAGACATTGGATCTATGGAGGCTGCAGGGGAAGGGTTGGCATGGATAATTGCCCCCTGGGCCAGTTATATGTCTGGGTCAGTGGGCCACTGCCTTACTCAATCTCCTGTTTGCTGCTGTAAATTGAGCTAAACTAATGATAACACAGAGTATACAAATATATTAATGACAATTTTAAAATGGACAAGATGGGGTGGGCTGGATTGGTAATAGATATGGCACACTTTACTGTACTTACCCCATGGCACAAGTTGCCACCCCACCCCTGAGAGGCTGACACAACCGGTAAAGTTCTTGTCTGAAAGTCACAGACAACTTGCTGTTTTCCAACTGAAGGGGTCAGTATTCTGACAACAGAAACAGCTGACTGGAGCTGTTTGGGGACTGCACAGTGAAGAGATAGGCTTTATACTAAATCTACTACCATAGAAGATCCCATAGGAGTGGATTTAGCAAAACATAATAATTGTCCTTTAATGTATATAATTTTAAATGGGTCTAAGCAAGAGTTAAATGATTGTGAAAACCAAGAATGTGGAATTTGCCCTGTGTGAGGATGAACACGATTACCCAAGCAATTGTGAGGACTTTGGTCCGGTTTCCTAACTACCATGTAACATTGCAGGCATTGCACAATACGATTGGACAGCGAGGAGGACAGGTTCTTAGTTTACGTTGCTACTTGGAATTCAAAAGAATATTTTCTGTACCTTGGCTTGTTTCCTGAGTACTGGAGTTCTTAACTGAGCATTCTGCCTTGGAACTCACTTTATGGGCCTTATGTATAAGGACAGAGTGGAGAAATCATAGACCAAACCAACTTCATACAGGAGGAAATACATAATTTACAGCCCCATTCATCTAAATGGAGATTTTAACCCAGTCAATGCTAGAGAGGTCTCTCATGAATTGCATAGCAAAATGCGTGGGAGACCTTCTACTAAGTGCAACTGGAGAAATTCTTCAGCAAAGGTTTAAGTTAGTTCCAGAATTTCTCCAGTTCTTATTATATATGTCTTACCACCTTTATGGCATTTGGCAAGTATGCTATGAATGGGCAAAGTGATCTTTTAACTAAAGACACACCCAGGCCAAGCAGGTATCTAGAAACTGACACTCACAGACAGGCTGTATCCAATTGCATTTTGGTTTGTAAAGAAAGATATTAAATTCCCCATCTATTATTAAAGCCTCAGGACACCTGTATAGGGTCATCCTATATGACCTGCTCATGGGCAACTTGTTTGTAGCAGTGAAAATGTATTAAAGAAAGGCTAGGTTCACATTTGTTACTTGAACAAAGAGATGATATAGCTCCATTGAAACCAGCTGTTTTGAGCTTCCATTATGTCTGCATTCCCATTGTTAATGGGAATGGCAGAAGAGTGGCTGATGGATGGAATATGCCAGCATTAGCCATCTGTCATTGGCTGCTGCCCACATGGGTTTACCATTTATTGGATGGTTTGATGAGCATCACGACATCCAGCATTTTAGTGTGGAAGACCTTCATGTCGGTCCATAGGTCATGCAGATCAGCCCACATCATATCTTCAAAAAGAAAGTGGAGCAATTCTGGGACAAACCATTTGCACGCAAGAGAAGAACTAAAAATTCCCATTGTTTTAAATGGGAATTTTAACCGATTGGACGTTAGAGAGGCCTCAAACACATTGCGGAGCATTCGGGCGAGATTCTCATGTGCCATTTACTTGCTCGCCAATAGTATGCGGCATTTTTACAGTAAACCCCTTTTCCATGTCATTGGAAATGTTTCTAAGGTGTTCCCCAAATCTAACCTTGATTGTTGATATTCTTATGTGCATTATTATTTAGATTTTATTTATGAGGTATATATTTTAAGAATGGTTTATATCCTGATCTATAAGTGGGAGGAGTTTGGCTTCCAGGAGCCCTGCATTAAAGCAACATGTCTGCCTCCATGGACATGAATGCCTGTACCAATTATAAATTAATTTTGGCGAACCAAGCCACACCGATTAATTCATAGTGGCCAAAAGGATTTTCTGCCCAGATTAAGGTAAAAATGGAGTTATCATTAAGAGGGATTCATGTTTCTTTAACCCCTTGTTGTATAGAAAGGTGTGCAATGAATTACTTTGTGATGTTCTAAACGCCCATCTAGTGCTCATGGGGTTAACCCTTTGAGTGCCAGAGGGGTACACAACACATTGCTTTCCTCTGGCACTCAAAGAGTTAAGGGCTGTGCTTTCTCAGACACTAGCCCTAGTGCTTTTCTGTGTATTTAGGCCCTGCAGAACTGGACTCGGTCACACAGACTGAGTTCTGTTCTGGCATTATAATAGTGCAGGAGGATTCAGGCCCACCCACTCCATACTGACGCCCATCTGGAAGAGATCAGAACACGTGCCTCTGTAGCCTGAAACCCTTCATTTCTTCCGTACCATGTAATCCCCACAAACACACATAGCCAGGAAACACGTGCCTGAGACTTTCTGATTCAGAACCCGCGTCATTTGTATTAACCCTTAAAATGCCAAAGGGCAGGGATGTTTTAGACACTGCAGGGACTTGGGCAAAATATAAAAGTCACAGGTGTCCCTTAACCTCCTGAGTGTTAGACAGGACTCCAAAGCATTTGCTCTCTATCATCCAAAGAGGTTAAACAATAACTACACATGTTCCCCTCTGGCTAAAAATGAGTATTCACTTTTAGGGTCTTCACACAATTTTACGTTACATTAAATAATCTTCATAGAATGTTGTGTGCTTACACAGTTGCACCTGCAGTAGCTTGACCTTCTCTTTTCACCCATCACAATACTGAGTTTTCTATATCATCTATACACAGTGCTTAAACTGTATTCATGGAAAATGAGGTCAAAATGGTTCCAAACTGTCAGTTAGATTTTCCCCATGAAAGAATGAATGAATGCTTGTGTGTGTGTGTGTGTGTGGGGGGGGGTACTTCCACTAGTGGCACTGGCAGCTGCCCACTTTGTTCAATTGTTAAAGAAAAAGTACATTTTTAAATGACAAAACCATATATAGTAGGGCTTTTTCACAGCCAGGAGAACAATCATTCTAAAGTTATTACAGTTTAAACTGATGTATTTACACCATCAGTGCCATCTGTTGCCCAAACAGTTGCTCTGCTGCATTCCATGGGATAGGGAGACCCCAACTGTGATAGCAACAGCTTCACCACTTCCTGACAGCTTGAACTGTGATTACGAGGAGTACCCTTGTTTTTCCTAACAGGAAAAGAATGACAATATATATGTTGTTTTTTGCTTAAAGGGGTAGTTAGTTTTTGATGTAAAGGGCAATTATCTTCAAGAGAACAGACTCAATTAAAAGCTGCTCCAAAATGGCTCCTGTTAGCTGTTTGAAGGGTGTGTGTGTGTACACATATTTTATTTATTTATATATATATATATATATATATATATATATATATATATATATATATATATATAGTTAAGATTGTAGCCGTATTAGTCCAGTGATGTAGATGTAAAATAACAAACAAAATTAATATCTTGTAATACCTTTTTTTACTGGACTAACAGAATTTTGGATAGACAAGCTTTTGGGATAAACTCCCTTTCTCAAGTCTAAAGCATGCTTCAAATGCTTCAGACTTGAGAAAGGGAGTTTATCCCGAAAGCTTGTCTATCCAAGATTCTGTTAGTCCAATAAAAAAGGTATTACAAGATATTAATTTTGTTATTTTACACATTTTATGTATGTGCGTGCGTGTACGCATGTGCGTGTGTGTCAAACTCCTCCCCATTGGCTGATGCTCAATCTGGAAGTAGGTGGCTCTGATCTACAAACTCCTGGTTTGAGTGTGTAACCACTGTGTCAGGCTTTTAAGCCAAAATGGTCTATGAGAATAGAGAGTTAAATGAGAGACTTAAGTGTAACAGTTCAGTCTCTTTTCTGCAGACCAGTCAGGAGACCCTAAAAATCTCTTTATATATTCTTGTTCTATACCCACTTTGTACTGCTGGGGCTCACTATGCAGCACAGGCTGATCTGCAGGTCTGCTCCCAGAGAGACACATTCGCCAATGGAGCACTATCCTGTTGATAGTTGCCCTTTAAAAACAGACCTGACAGAGGGGGTGTCTAATGTGTTGGACAACACTCAGGAATTCAAGGTGTTGCCCTTGTTTTGTGACTGTATACAGTGAAACTGGACTCATCCTCTGCTCATAATGTCTCATTAAAGCAGTGAGTGTACCAGCAGCCATCTTGTTTCAGTGACGTGCAGGTCTTCTGTAGTAAGGACAAACCAAGTCAGGGGTAGCTAACTATAACAGACTACAACTCCCAAGATCCCTAACCAGCCAATGGCTGGTTGGGGAAGATGGGAGTTGTAGTCCCTAACAGCTGGCAGTACAAAGATTGACTAACTCTATATTAAGGGAATTCAAAGTGATTGGTTTAGACCTCGGGTTAACCTAAACAAGGTTGAAGACCAAGGATAAAGCAATGCATTTCTCTACTCAACCAGGAGCTTAAAGGGGTTAACTTGGAGACACACCCACCCCCCCATAATCCAGCACATTCAATCCGCACAGGAGGGTGGTCTCTGCTGTCACTTGCTGTTCCTGTGAGTCAGTGCAATCGCTGGTGGCGAAGGGATTATGAAATGGGAATCCCCCGCTTGGACTCCAGCCACAGAGATTACACAATCTCCCATCTGGCACTATTTAGGATGTTTTGTTTTGGTTTTTACAGCTCTAATGACTTACAACGCATAGATTCTGTGCTGTGTTGCAGCACATATATGAACGTATCTTTCTGCATGGCTGAACAGGAAGTAGTACAACACTGCACTGTGTGTTTTCCATAAATGTCCTGCTTAAAGGGATAGTAATGCTTCGTTTTATCTTTATTTTATTTTGTAGGCATTAAAAAACATGAAGAACGATATAAGTCTTAGCTCTCAAACCTTTATGGTTTGAGAGATATTCACAAGCAAAGTCTCCCCTCCAGCCCCTTTTACCTAGTGTAAGCCATCTCTTTTCAGATGTGGAATACAGTCCATAGTCCAGACAGATAACAGAAGGGGACAATCTTCTTCCTGTGAGAACAATGAAAGCCCTGCCCCCCTTGACAAGTCTTTCAGGTTTTTCCCTTATCTTAATTGAAGATTGACCCTCTCTGCAGTCTACCTGGTCACCTCCCTTCTGATCTGGCTGAACAGTGTTACATCAGTAAAACAGGTGGGAGGGGGGTACTTTGTCATTGAATTACTCTTGAACTACAACTCTGACAGAATTGAAATAACACTCTCCAAAGTCCAAATACTATGAGGATTAATTAGAGCTGCTTTTATTATGAAACATTACTATCCTTTAAAGGGACTATGTTGTATAAGCCTTTCTTTATTTACAAAATTATTTTTTGACTTATTTAGCTGTATAGATCATGCTAAAGCATTATGTGAATGCTTACAGCTTGTAAATCAGATTAGTATAACCAAAGTTATCAGCATTTACATTTAAAAAAATATATATTATTTATGTCCATAACATGCCATATTTGCCTGAATATTAGTTTAGTTTTTGTTCAGGATTTTTTGTCTGAGAAAAACGACCTTGTCTTATATTACCTTTAAACCGGGCTGCCCAATGGGCTGAATTCTATTGCAGGTGATAAATGTTACCACCTGTTTTTATCAAACATTTTCCTATTGAGGTCTATGGGGAAAAACAGAGATAAAAGCAAAGATAAAATCGGCACCTGCAATAGAATCCAGCCCCAGATTGGTAGATGATCCGAACAGGCAGCAGCCTAGCAGAAGATTTCTCTCTCTCTCCCTCATTATGTAGATCTAGAAATGCAATACTTAGTTCACAACAACAGTTCACATGACATTGGGAAATCCCTTAAAACAACAACTCCCTCTCGCAAGAGTTCGTCTCTTTCCTTTTTCTTTTTATATAATTAGATTTTTATTGAGCTGGAAGAAAATAAGAAACATTCTCACAAAGTCCAAGTATTAAGAGTACACTCTGTTACATTTGTTTCATCATATTTTATAAATTGTTTTACAGGAAATTTGATGAAAATAATGGTATCTTTAGAAAGCCCAATTTATCTGGGTACATTAAATGAGTAAGAGGCTTCAAAGCAAATAGGATATTGATCCGGGGAACTATATGACTACCAACTGGAGTCAGGAAGGAATAATTCTCACACACACACACACACACACACACACAGACACACACAGACACACACACACACACACACACACACACACACACACACACACACACACACACACACACACACACACACACACACACACACACACACACACACACATATATTTGCCTTCCTCTGGATCAACAGGGGTGTGGCATGGGCTGGACTTGATGGACGCATGTCTTTTTTCAGCCTTATCTACTATGTTACTATGAGAATTACAGCTAAACACAAACACAGTAGAAGTGTTAAAACAGAAGGACAATGGCTGTTTTAACAGTTCTACTGTGTTTGTGTTTAGCTGTAATTTTTCTCTTACTCATTTAATGTACCCACATATATTATTTACTGTTTTTCTTGACATAAGATGGGCTTTCTAAAGATATCATTATTTTCATCAAATTTCCTGTAAAACAATTTTTAAAATATGATTAAACAAATGCACTTTTTTAAAAAAAAATAAATATATTTTACACATCTACAAATGCTAACAAATACCCTGCTAAATAGATTATAATATTAGTCTTATCTTTAGAAATGCACAATGTTGACGTGTTTTTCTAATGTTTTTGTCAAGTTATATGGCAATAACTAAAAGTAGAAAAAATTTAGATGTCCCAAAACTTTTGGCCACTAGCATACAACAGTGCAAGTACAAGCACAGTCACTGTCATACGTCAGGGTAAAATTCAGGTGATAAAGCGATTTCCAACAGATTTTTCCCTGATACTTTGATGTGAAAAGTAGAGGATTCCATTAGAACAGACCAAAAATTGAACGGAGCCAAAGAAGAAGTGACAGTGAGGAGCGAAAGAATAGGGAAATAATTGAAGAGGTGGGGTAGGAGTAAGAATGGAGTAAGAAAGAAAAGAGTGATGAGGGAAGAAAGGGAAAGGGAAGATGGGCCCGGCTTGCACCCAAAACTATCGATCGCAATGAAAATATTGGAGATTACAAGAGAAGTGTCACTGATTCCCAACAGTTACAAAACAATAGCAATAATAATAATTTGACCTCAGTCTCGGTTGACTTAAACCATGCTGAGAAATAGGAAGTAACTAAACTTGGGTCCTTTCTTCAACTTAAAAGAGTCAGCCAAAGTAACATAATCCCCATTTCCAACCCTTGATATCCATTCAGTAAAAGAGGGTGGAGTTGCACTCTTCCAGTGTAATGGAATAAGAGATTTTGTGGAACTGAGCATAGATAGCCATAGGGTCTTCTTGGGTAAGGGAGGTGGAGGCAGCCCCGAGTAGAAAAGGACACACCATGGGTCCCTGGGAAAAGAGACCTTCAAAATGTTCTTCACGTGGGAGAGTCAATGATCACAGACCTTTTGGACAGAGGACATATCTACCAAATGTGTACGCAGGTCCCTCTATGTTATCTGCATTTTCAACATAATGAGCTGGTGTTCAGGTACATTTTGTGAAGCCCAATAGGTGTGTAATACCAACAAAAGGGACATTTTTAATTCATTTCTAAGGTCCTGGTCAAAACTGAAGAGGACATAGTAATCTGTCATATGACCAACCAATAACTGGTATCCAAAGAAAAGCCAAACACACTCTCCCAACCTAGAATGGTCAGGTTTGTTCACTACAAGAGTGCAAATAAGAATCTTCTATAACTTGTCCAAAAATCTATGGTTATTGGTCTGACCAATTAGGAGGTTCTTGAACGGTGTTGAAGGTTGTGACAGGTTGTTCAAAAAAATGTTTTATACTGAGGAATCTCCACTATTCCTCCAGAGTGCGGGAGAATCTATCCTGTAGAAACGGAAAGAAATATTGATAAGCTTATTACTGGATATCAAATTGTCCACACAGAGGTCCTGGATGGAGGACCACTTTGGGAAAGACAGGGGGGATAATGTGAATAGGGCAGATCTAGTACAAGATATTTGACAGCAAAGAGAAGCGAGGGTTCAGAGTTGCTCAATCTGGGTGTATGTATTTCATGTATTAAGAATATTTACTAGTAAAGGATGAGTAGAGAGATGGGTTCTCCTTTATTGTCTAGGAAGTACTGCTTCAATAAAGGTGCCCCGAATTATGGTAAAATTGTTGTTAGAGTTGGAGTTGGACACATAATTTGTTCTGGCTGTTATTTGACCAATCAGAGATAGAAGACAGAAGTGTCAAGTGAGAATATTTTTTGGGATGTCTGGGTAGCCCAAGCCTCCACCTAGCTTTGATCTGCAAAGATTAGAAGCTTTAACTAATGGGACTTTAGAGCACCGGGTACATTTAATAAACACATGGGACAACTAAGAGAGGAAAGAAGCTGGCATCCGAATGGGTAGTGTTTGAAAAAGGTATAGGAGTTAAGATAGAACACACATTTTAATTACATTAATTCGACCGATCTAAGATAAAAACAGAAGTTCCCAATTATGTAAATATTTCTTAATAGAAGTCAGTAGGGATAATTGGCATCTAGCACTCCCTTTTGGAGCGAACGGCTCCTAGCAACGCCTCCTAGAGTCAGCTGACAGCATAGGTGTGCAGATGTCACAAAGGAAAGATGTCTGCACTCTGTCCTGCCTGTTAGTCCCGGAGCAGAGAATAATTTGCGTTAAGGAGGTAATAATTCTGGCAACTACTGATCAACAAGTCGCCAAATGAGGAATTATTGGGGGACATCTTTCTTAAAGGTGGTAGTTCCACTTTAAGGATAGTGTAAATTGGATGCCCAGATATTTAATCTATTAACACCATTCGGTTAATCTTCTTTGTTTTGTTTGTAATGAGAGACAAGAGATAAGGCAGTTCATTGAATCAGATTAGTACAAGCCTCACGTGTATTCAGAAAGGCTGTTACCTTATTTCATGCCAATTACGGCAATACTGCATTATCACTTCTGAGACCAGCGGCATAAATAGAGCCTACTGGGCCCTGGGGCAAAGTCTGAAACAAGGGCCCACTCCCCATATCTAGTATTCAAAGGGTTAATGAAGAGATGGAAAGGGTCTCAGCAGCACTATTTTTATGTTACTGTCTGGCAACAGCAATGGGTGATAACGTCATAGTCCGCCAGACAGTACGTGGACTGCTTGCATAAGGGGGGCACAGGCAAGTGGTACTGAACCCCATCACAGCTGCATCCTATACATATATACCCCTGTCTGAGAAACATTTCAAGACTGGGCAATGGGAAAAGGCCGGAATGGCTGCTCCCACAGAACAGATATAAGACTAGAGTGAACGGCAGACAATTATTACACATGCCAGTGTGTAATAGAAGTATACATAAACCAAGATCATATATACTTGTTTGTTCCTTTAAGATTGAGAACTGAGGAAGCCACAACTTAACTACGCCCCAACGAAAATGAAAGTGTTGGTTTATGTTAAAAAAAAAAAAAAAAAAAAAAAAAGGAACATTACAAATTCCTAAGTTGTGGTATTTGCAAGTCTATAATTGAAAGTGAAACGATTTCCCACCCACATAGGGGTTCACAGTGAAGCCTACTGGGCACTACTTTTGCACAATGGTTTGAGGGTCGAAATCAAAAGTAGGGGCAACCTTTGGCTCTCCAGCTGTATAGTTGGCTGGTAGGGAATGATGGGAATTGTAGTTTTCAACTGCTGGAGAGACCAAAGTTCTTACCTCTTGTCTATATTCTGATACCTCAGTAGTAAGGTTTTTGGTTTCCATTGCCTTTGAACCCCTTGAGGATAAGAGGGGTGTACAATTCATTGCAGTCAGGTGACAATAACCCCTATAAGATGCTGTAGCAACAGAGCTACTGAAAAATGTCAGTCCATGAAGAAATATTAAAATGTCAGCTGCTATAACTTTTGAATAAAACATCTCAGCAGTGGGAGTACCCTTTCTTTACTCAATAGGATAAATACATTGAGCAATATTATCCCTTTAAGAGCCCCATTTAACCCCTTAAGGACCCATGATGGTCCTGGACCGTCATGGGTTGTTATAACCTTAAGGACCCATGCCGGTCCTGGACTGTCATGGAATTGTGGGCTCCCCACGCAGCTGCACGCCATTCGGGGAGTCCGGAATCGAATCACAAAAAAAAAATGCTCCATGGTCCTTAAGCGACCTCCGCATGCGTGGCCGGTCCTTAAGGGGTTAAAGGAGCACTATGGCTATATTTCAGAGACATAATACATATAATATTGGGCTTTTTCTCTTGAGGAAAAAAAGCAAGCTGCCACAACAGGGAGGTTACTTCCTTGAAATTCAAACTGACAGGAAGTAGGGTGACCACATTTACTGTCTTCTATTCTGGGACACTATTAAAGTGGCAGTGTACTCAAGTGACGCCACATGACCCCTGCACTAAAATCCATGCGTGCTGCTGTTCCAATCATTCTATTCCTTTTCATCCATCCGTCACTGCATCCAGACACTCACTCTCACTGACAACAATGATTGAATGCGCCAGCATACATAATGCCTCACACACATTGATGAAGCGAGCTATTGTCTCGCGAAACGTGTTGGAAAGTTGTTTATACCACTACTATTAATAAAATTGTATCTGTTATTGGGTCTGCACCGCTGTTTTGGTCTATGCTTTCCATAGTCGGATTTGAAGGGAATACGCTGGATACTATATCTTTCTTGGTGAGTGCGGTCGTTTTGGGGATTTTGAGAAGTGGAACAGTGTACTTTGGATGCTACTGTTACAGGTGCGAGCGGCTACTATCTGAGGCAGAGGCCGGGGAGAAGGACTGGGAAATGTCCCATGTCTGGGACACCTATATCCGATCCCTAAAGAGCAACCTTCACGGGTTTAATGCCCACCACTGGGGCTATGCTGAACCACCGGAGGGAAAGTAGGCGGCTTCCTGATTGGCCAGTCTGAGTTAAAGGGCCTCCATTGACTTTGCATGGGAAAAGTAGGTGCCCCTCGGATTGGTCGATTGTTTGCCTGCCTACCGGTCCTGATTGGTTGCCAACTCATGGACAGGTTTAAAGGGACTCCATTGAGTTAACATGGAGAAATGTCAGAGGCCACCGGATTGGCCCTCTACTTTGGTCACTCGCCCTCCCATTGGCTGAGGCTTAAAAGCGGAGGCTCCATCTAGTCTGGCAGTCCTTTGTGTCCCTGATTGCCCCATGCTATTGTCCCACACTTGAAGCCCAGCCCCAACCCTTTGTTGTAGTGTGTATCCCCAAACAGTCCCATTGTTCTGTAATTTGATCATGGCTGATCCTTTTTTCCCTGGACCCCAATCCACCATTGCACCATCTCTCACCATTGTCTGCCTTTTGCAATTTACTGTATAAAAGGTGTGCCTGATTTTCAATAATGAGTTCTTGTTTTACCCTCAATACTGGTCCTGTCTAGTTATTGAGGGAACCAGCGATACCAGAGTTGAAGTTTGGGAGATAGTGGCACGGCGATAGCTAACGTGACGGTGGTACTGACCTGCTGTTCCGGGACTCACGTCACAGCTACACTTAGAGGAATCTGTTTTCTCTTTGTAATAGCTAGCCTATATACTATACCACGCAACACGATTTGACCTGCACGGAAGCACCAGTCTCTATAGCGTATAGGAGACGATCGCAAGCAATCAACTCTGCGACAACAAGCGGGAACACACCAGAAAAGACCATGGTGAAATCAGTGCTGCTGAAGGATCATCAGCAATAGATATCTTCTGCAAACTATTGATGAGTATATATTCAAGAATTGATCCGGTGAGTGCATATAGTATGAGCGGGGGATTCGCTATTTTATTCTAATACAGTGTACATTTAGAGGATGTGCTTCTCTCTTTCTTCTTTACGTATTGGTCATTGACTGCAAGGTGAGACTGAGGACACCACGACTGATAGCAGCACCCTTGAAATACCAAGTGAGAGACTTACTTTTTTCAAGTGGACTGTGGTAGGATCGCCTATATTTTTCTCTTTCTGTACACGCATGCACCAGCCAGCCAATGAGGACCATATAGCAAATAGATTTCATTGGCTGGTGTGGTGGTGGTGTGTGCTGCCCTAGGTAGGCTGTGTCACTGATGTTGAGTGAGCCACTGTGGAGCAGAGTGGAAATTGCAAAGGGCTCAGTGAGTGGCAGAGATTGCTTGTGCTACAGGTGCCAGCTTTGTTGCTCTGTTCTGGGATGTGTGTGTGTGTGTGTGTGTGTGTGTGTGTGTGTGTGTGTGTGTGTGTGTGTGTGTGTGTGGTGACCCAGGACACAAACCTCCATTAAGAGACAGTCCCGGGCATTCCGGGAAGCGTGGTCACCCTAACAGGAAGTAGCTCAGCAGTTTTTCTCCCATTCCATGGAGAACCTGTAGTCTGTGACTCACCTCTCCAATGACATGCAACAGGATAACTATATGAAATCTGCCCACCAGGGGCTGGATTCTGTTGCAGGTGATAAATGTTAACATCTGTTTTATTAAACATTTTCCTATTGAAGTCTATGGGGAAACCTGGAGATAAAAGCAGTGATAAAATTAGCACCTGCAATAGAATCCAGCGCCACATGTGTTTATGTAAGTTTTACTCAGGAGAAAAAGCCCTACAGTATATGGGGTTTCTTAATAAATGTTTATAGATCCTTTAAATCATAGTTTTTTTGCCCCATGTAATGTAGTTAGCTTGCTCCAGAACTGCTTCTCTTTTCTTTTATGCATAATGCCCTAACAGTTACATAAAAACAACTAAAAATTGCTTTCAAAGAGATGTCAGAGAAAACTGCTAGGTGCACAGGCAGCAGAAAGAGGGTGCACCAGGGTCATGACCCCAACAAAGTTTATGTCACACTCCGAGCAAATATTCCCTCAAATCCAGGGATTTGCAACCCGTGTATGGGAGTAACATTTCCAACATCCTCAGCCTGCCAACTGCCTGCTGGGGATTATGGGAGTTGTGATGAAAAACTATTGCTATCATGTAAAGTCACCAACTCTTGATATTGAATGATGGGCCAAAATTCCTTGACCTCTGGCCAGTTGAGTGCTATACAGTACTGTATTTATCCGGTCTCTCAGCACAACGTTTGGAATGGAGCTCAGTTATGAAATGTTTAAGGTGAAAGTGAGTCTTGCCACTATACAGCTATTTAGCGTTTATTGAGTTCACGTGAAACGTGTAAGGTGAAAGTCAGGCTCATTTCTGTGACTGACTTCAAGTAAAATGCTAAAGCTGAACGTGTGTCTGAATGCTACAAGGCTCTTAAGTGTTTATTGAGTACAAGTGTGAAATTCATAATAAGAAACAAACACATCAGTAATGCTACCTAGCTTTTATTGGATTCAGGGGTCAAATGCATTGTGTTAAAATGAGTCTCACTGCTATACTGCTGTTTAGCTTGTGACTTACAGTTTAAAATGCATAAAGCGAAAGAGGGTCTCACTGCTATGATACTTTTTAGCTTTTATTGTGATCAGGCGCAAAACGCGTTAAGTGCAAATTGGCCATCATACCTACACCATGTGTTTTTGAATGAGTAATGATTCATTAATAGTTATGTTCTATTGATATAGACTCCTGCTTCAAACACTTACCAATTACCATTGACTTGTAATCCCTGCTGGTAGGAGAAGGAATTGCACTTGAACAAAGTGCAATAGGAAACAATTAAAAGTACATTAATCCTCTTGAGGACCAGAGGGACGTACAATACATTGCACACTGCTCTGGTGGCCAGGAGTTTAAATGCCATTCCTTGACACTTTATAAAATTCTCACTAATGGGTTATACTTCACCACAGGGGACAACTTTAAATTTCCCAAGTATTCTTGCAGCTTAACTCTGAGTGCCAGAGAGGTACATTAACCCCTTGAGTGCCAGAGGGGTGCGCAAAGCTAAACTACGGTTTGGGGCTTGGCAGCCAGTCTCCTCAAGCCCATCACAGGTGCCACTTTCTGTCATCACAGTCAGTGGGCAGTTCACTCGCTAGTGCTTAGAATTCTGTGCTCAGGAGTCTTCACTCCGATACTTGGTATTGTCCCGTAAAGGAGCGGCCTGGCACTTGGAACACACAATTAAAGTACAGGACTGTACTGGGTAATCTGGGAGACTTTGTCACCCTGGACAGCAACTCCCATCAATGACATATAACAGGTCTCCCAGCCCGTTCTGAGCCCTGTGCCTTATACCTAATCAAAACAAAACCTCCTAAAAATAACCCCACATCCTCCTAGCAATAAAATCCTAATGTCTCTTATGCATCTTCCTTTGTTCTACTTGTTAACCTCTCCAATCAGTCCTGGTTATCATGTCCCTGGACACAGACATAGGAGCTGGTAGCAGGACCACAAAACCTCAATCTCTGGTTACCGCACATGGTAATGCTAATCTTTTGAGGACCAGAGTCATGTGCTTTGCATCCTGTATGGTCCTTAAGGCTTAAAGGGGAACTTTCACATCGAAAACACTTTGTCTCATTTGATTCATCTATTAAAATATGTGGATTGGCTTTTTTTTTTTTTTTTTTTTAAACACATATACTTTAGTAGATATTCGGTATAAAATATACACTTCATGCAGTCAATTCCGCATTCTGCGGTACAGGGGTTAACATTGGAACAGCCAGCGCAGGGCTTCCCAGGCCTCCAATTCTCCTCTCACCTCTCCCAGGAAGCTCAATCACGCATCCCTTTGTATTGATATGAATCACGTCTATTATAACAGCAAGCTCCGTTTGTCATTATACTGAGCTTGCTGCGAGCTTAGTTTGTCATTACACTGAGCTTGCAAGATGACATATTAGACAAAGTGTTTTCGATGTGAATGTTCCCCTTTAAGTAGACTCAACACTTTGCCTGCTTCAGCAGCTCTACCAGGCATTGTCATGACCGACTCCATGGACATGGCATCTAGGATCCTTGACGGATTGAAGAAGTTACCAGCTGAACCAAGGAGCAAGTGAAAAAGTCATAGAGGCTATTATGATTTTCTTGCCCTAGTTAAGTGTATGTGTGGTGGTCGGGTAACTATCAGGTGGTGTTACTTCTCCTTTAACAACAAATTCCTAACCGTCTGTTGCTCCAGACTTGATTCTCACTGCGGTCTGTCAGCCAAATGCAGAAAATTGGCACCAACTTCTTTAGGTTTTAATGAGTCCAATGAATAGTTCTGTTAAGCTGACAGTGACCTCATAGTGCTACCTCCTCAGCTGCTTTTACTTTGCAAACCTCTGATGTGAAAAACAAGTCAGCCTTCTATTCATCCAGGTTTCTCGTGATGTTTTTCTATTCCTACTGCTGAAAATGCAATACAAGAGGTTTTCCTTATTTGAAATAGACAGCTTGTTCCTCCAGATGCTCTTAAAGGACATCTAACACCTCTACATAATAACCCCTCACTTACCTTACCATGGCCAGAAAAACCTAATGCCCCTATGCATTTTACCCTTGTGCCTTGGTTCAAGACAAAATATATTCAGTCAGTCCTGGATTGTCAGGTCCATGGAAGCAGACATGACATTTGTTGGTATTTTTTTTCAAAATGAAGTTGGCAGAGAACAAGAGACTGCTTAAAAGGGATAGTAATTTTTTTAAAATAAAAGCAGCTCCAATTAATCTTCATAGTATTTTGACCATGGAGAGTGTTATTTCAATACTGTCAGAGTTGTAGTTCAATAATAATTGAATGATAAAGTGTCCCCCTCCATCGCCTTTTACCTAGTGTAAGCCACCTCCCCTCAGATATCGAATCTG
The DNA here is from genome assembly GCA_037306005.1 of Rhinophrynus dorsalis. Taxonomy (NCBI): domain Eukaryota; kingdom Metazoa; phylum Chordata; class Amphibia; order Anura; family Rhinophrynidae; genus Rhinophrynus; species Rhinophrynus dorsalis. The sequence continues at coordinate 59,422,561 of CM074728.1, forward strand.
GTCTTTGACCAGAGAGCTCACAGTAAGGGACAGTCTTCTTACTGTGAGAACAATGAACCCCCCCACCCCTTGACAGGTTTTCCCTTATGTTAATTGAAGATTGTCCCTCTCTGTGATCCATCCGGACAGTCTTGCTGCTCTGAGGTGAGCAGTGTTATATCAGTAAAAGGGACAGGAGGGGGATACTTTATCATTCAATTACTCTTGAGCTACAACTCTGACAGTATTGAAATAACACGCTCCACGGCCCAAATACCATGAAGATTAATTGGAGCTGTTTTATTTTGAAACATTACTATCCCTTTAAGACTTGAACCCCTTAAGGATGGTGGCGCGGCCAGCAGTTAAGGACCACAGAGCTTCTTTCTTTTTTTTTTGCCTAATGGATTCAAGAGTCCCCAAATGGCATGCAGCCGCGTGTGGACCCTTGAATTCCATGACGTGCCAGGACCGTCAGGGGGCCTTAACAGAAGTTTCCCCATGAAGGTCCTGGAACGTCATGGGTCATTAAGGACCAGAGGGACGTGCAATGAATTGCAGAGAGTTAGAGTTCAGTGCCAGTTAGTGTCTTTATATCACTGTACTATATTAGTAATGGTAAGCTGGTTAAAGTGATAGTAATGTCTATTTAAAATTAGTTGTCCTAGTCTTCTGTATATTAAAAGGAACAGATTGCGCTATGTCTAAGTGCTTACTTCTTTGTAGTTCAAAACTTATGAAGCCCTGAAGATCCACCACCCTCCCCTTTCTGGCCGCCTCCCACGGCATCTGAGATCGGGTCGTGCGATTAGACGGATGCAGCCAGGTACAAACTTCAGTAAGTATAAGGAAAATCCTGAGCCCCTTGATGAAGGAGGAGAGGATTTCCCTTTGCTTACTGAAGTTTGTCCCTCTCTGTGGTGTCCCACACAGGCTGCATCTTCTGAGTGAAGCGGGGAGAAGGGGCGGGCAGTGCTCTATGATCCCGCCAGCTATCATGTCTGCCTCTGTGGACATACAACAATGAATATGACGAGCACCCATCGAGAATGAACAAGATAAAGTGTTTGGTTCTAAGGCATGGTGGCCTCTCAATGGTGCTACAAGTCACGTTTTTCACTCCTATATGTCACTGGAGAGACAAAACTTCCATAACCATATCAGACTGGTCCTCCCCTCAGGCAGTCCAGCTCCAGAATGTCAGGCAAATTCTCTCTGCACAAGAGAGAGAGCAAAACCACAGATGTACATTTCGGCCTATGTGGCCTTTTGGGCTGGTGCAGGTAACACCGTCTTAACTACATGGAGAGCAAGGGCCCATGTGTGGCATAGCCTTTCACTTAAGAAGACCTACAACAACATGTCATCCAGTATTTAGAATTTGTAGAAGTCATTAGACTTTTCTGGCCATAGTAAGGTCACTTGGACCTGTTATTATTAGGTGTTTAAGCTTCAGCTAACAATGTTCTGAGCAAAATATGCACAAAGAAAACTAGAAGGAATTTTGAGGAAAAACATATTCCCCATATGGGGAAATTAATTGAAACAAGGCTTTTAAATGTTTAGATGCTAGGTTTCCAACACATTTCACAGTCACAACAAGGCTTATAATTTGGATAAGCACAGTTTACTGAGATTTAAAGGAGCAGTAAACTTTTTTTTTTATGAAAAAATATATATTGTAGGGATTTTCCTATTGAGTAAAATAAGGGTACTCCCACTGCCGAGAGATTTATACTTTCAGAGTTATTACAGTTTAAACCCATGTTTTTTTTTTTTACATTAGCAGTGCCCTCTAGTGGTCAAATTCTAATTAGATTTCCTGTTAGATTCTAATAGGAAGGTCAGAAAAGTCAAAGACATCCAGTTCTCCATAGAATGTGATAGAACCTGCCTGTCACTTCCTGTCAGAACTATCAGGAAGGAAACACAGTAAATTCACTTCCTGTCAGTTAGAACAACCAGGAAGTAAACACAGTAAATTCACTTCCTGATTATGTAAACTGCTATAAATTTTGAATAAAACATCTGACAGTGGAGGGAGTACCTTTGTTTTATTCAGCAGGAAATGCTCTATAAAATATGTGTTTTCATAAAAAAATTTTACTGCTCCTTTAAGATCTTTCTTGCAAGGGATTGCAAGACAAAGGAGAATGGAGGTAAAGAAAGATCTGAAGAAGCCGGAGGATACATTATATGATCTACAGTTACAAGAATAGATCAAGTAAGTGTATATAAATAGGGGTATCCCCCTAATATATACTGGAGGGCTGGTATTGTTATATTCTATTTTAACAGCCGCACAGAAATACACTGTCATTGTAGTGGTAACTTGGTCACTACATTTCACTTCAAGTTTTCGTACCTATTGTTATCTCGTTTACTGTGACTGCCAGCTTACGAGCTCTGTAGGCCTCTTTACATTTTGCTCAGTAGTCTCCAGGACTTAGCCCATGGCTATCATCATCATTATATGTATTTTATCAGCTTGTTTATTTATTGCATTTTTTGGCTACAATACTACTACACTTACGAGTTTTTTGTGCGCTTTTTTTTGTTTCTTATGTAGATCTTCACCAATTGAGTGCTTGTGCCTGTACTTACGTATGAACTAGCTCTTAAAGGGGTAGCAATACCATGAAACAAATGCAGCTCCGATTGATCCTCCTATAAAGAGGACCATGTAACGCATTATTTCAATACTAGTTGAAGAGCCCGTGTACACGGGCCACAGTGCCACCCAGCAATGGCAGCGGTGCAGTCGTGCACAGTAGAGACTGCCTACACCGCAGCTGATACGGAGCGGGGCTCTCCGAATTCAGACCTTCGGTGCGCAGAAAGGACTACGGTCTGAATTTGGAACCCTGCTCCATTATCAGCTGCGGTGAAGGCAGTCTGTACTGTGCATGACTGCAGCGCGCAGGCGTTTCTACTTTGCATGACGGCTTCTGACAAACACACACTTAACAAATTATTATATAGGATGCTCCGTGTTGTAGTTCAAAAGAAATTCACTGCTAAATGATTCCCCTCCCCCATCTCTTACAGCCTGCAAGCTGCCTCCCCTTAGATGTGCAATCCGGTCATGGGACTGGACAACGTGCAGCGAGGAACAATCTTCATTCATAGAGTATAAGGAGATCCTTGCCCCGCTTGACAAAGGAAAGCAGGATTTTCCTTATGCTCTGTGAAGATTGTCCCTTGCTGTGCTCCATCCAGCCCAGCTGAAAGAGGCAGCGTGACATGAGTAAAAGGGGAGGCAGGGGGATCCTTTAGCAGTGAATTCCTTTTGAACTAGAACACGGAGCGTATTGAAATAGAGCTTTATATGATCCTCTTTATAGGCGGATCAATCGGATCTGCATTTGTTTCAAGGTATTACTATCCCTGTAACTCAACCGCTATAGCAGATTTAAAGAAAATGGAATGTTGCGCTGGTTTCCTTTGTGCCTTCATTAGAACACAACATTGGATGGGGACCAGAGGAACAGCACATCCCAAAACAGGCACTCGCACAGTGCCTAATTCTTAGTGCAAGCAGCACTTAAACCTTTGAATGCCTTTTGAGTGCCACTCATTGCTGAACCCAACCCTTTAAGGAGCAGAGGATTCCTTAACCCTTTGAGTGCCAGTGAAGTACACAACACATTGCAGAGCAATGAGTTGTGTACCCCTCTGGCAGTCAAAGGGTTAAGGGAATAAGTAGGCTCACACACTCTGCTTCTGTTTAAAAAAATCTGGCCTGCTACTATCATGGCCGCCTCCATGGACATGACATCCAGGACAGATTGAAGAGGTTACCTCTTGAACAAAGGCACAAGGGAAAAATTCATAGGGGCAATTAGGATTTTCTGGCCATAGTAAGGTAGGTTGATATTACCAAGAGGTGTTAGTTCTTCTTTAAATAACCCCAAAGTCATAGTACACAGTTTTTTTTTTTCAAACAGGGTGTCACACGTTTTGGTGAAGAATGACAAAAATGTGAATTTTGATTTTCGAATTTGGTGCCAATATTTTTCACCTTTAACCCCTTGAAGACAAGAGAAGTCTGCAACACATAACGGGCAAACGTGTACATGTGTGTGTGCATACGTGCGTGTGTGTACACTACTAGAAAGACAGTCACGCTTAAGGTAGGTAGGTGTGTGTACACACATATAATATCAAAGTCAAAGTATGCAAAAAAAATAAATAAATAAATCAGACCGTAAAGGATCCCTAAACCAAGGTGAAAGACAGTCAACAACCAAATCTCTAAATCTTGTTCAGCCAATATCTGTGACATATAATCACACGTATTCGGTGGTATTTTCAGATAATATGCTCTGAAATAAGGTACGTATATAGTGTATCCAAAACAAAAATGAAGTTATTGACAAAAATGGACATGGCTGATGGAGAATAATGGCGATGGATGAACAAATTACTCACTAATGCAAGCTGGGCCCAACTTGTTCAGAGGATTATTATGCTGTTCCTACTATGCCTTTTCCACAGTGCAAATCAAATCTATATATAAAGAAGCGAAAAGGAACAAATATGGAAACAAAGTTTATAACAATCATAAAGCTGCACACAAGTACAGATGAGCACTTACAGACGCCCAGTAGATTAGCGCCCATCTCCTGCCAGTTTGTATAGTTACAATAACTGTGCCCAGCAGTCCTGCTTTTGCACCCACTCCATCAGTACGAGGTTCAACTCTTGAGGGGTGACTTAACAAGAACAATAAAGAACTCTTCAGCTTCAGTCCTCCTGAGTAGACCTGTCCTCTCAGAGTTGACTGCTCCATATTAGTCTTGTTTACAGAATGGCATCCTCATGACTCTGGATTTCCCACAGGGGGCATAACCAGGAGGGAACAATCATCAAGAGGGTTTTGGTGTTCATTCTCTACTGTATCCAGGGCCGGTACAAGGATTTTTGTATACACAGGAGAAGGTGCATTTTGATGCCCCCACCTGACCCGGACACAATCCCCTGCCCCCGCCCACATAGTCACTTCCACAATGCTCTCTTCATCTCCACATTGCCCCTTCCACAAGGCTCCCTTCATCTCCACATTGCCCCTTCCACAATGCTCCCTTCATCTCCACATTGCCCCTTCCACAATGCTCCCTTCAGCTACACATTGCCCTTTCCACAATGCTCCCTTCATCTCCACAATGCCCCTTCCACAATGCTCCCTTCAGCTCCACAATGCTCCCTTCATCTCCACAATGCCCCTTCCATAATGCCCCTTCAGCTCCACATTGCCCCTTCATTGCCACAATGCCCCTTCCACATTGCCCCTTCATCTCCTCATTGCCCCTTCCATAATGCCCCTTCATCTCCACAATGCCCCTTCCATAATGCCCCTTCATTCCCTACCTTGAGTCCCTGGTAGTCTAGCGGTGTGCCATAAGGGAGCTCTGTGCCCTTCGGCACAGTGCTGAAGCTCCCGCGCGCTTTTCTCAGTAATGCAGAGCACTGGGAGATGATGTCATCTCCCAGCGCTCTGTATTACTACAGAGCCTGGGCCACTCTGCATTGTCAGTGTCACATAGACCCCGCGAGGGAGCGCTTGGGAGTGTAATTCAGAGCTCCCTCGCGGCAGATATATATATTTAAAAAAACATTTAAAAAAATTCCCAGCATCCCCCTTTTCGGCGCCCCTCCGTTGCGGCGCCCTAAGGCAGCTGCCTGTCCTGCCTTAATGGTAGCACCGGCCCTGACTGTATCATAAAGATGCCACCTCTGTAAACAGGATGGATACTGAGCGTTCTGCTCAGGGAGGATATTGCTTCTCAGGAGCACTGAAGCTGAAGAGTTCTTCATTATTCCTATTAAATTTTCTATGGAACTTTGTGACTATATAGGAAACAGTCTTGGTTACTGAAGCAAGAACTCAAGTCACCTCTCAAGATTTGAACCTTGTACTCAAGGAATGTGTGCAGAAGTAGGACTTTTGGGCACAGATATCGTGGCTATACGAACCGGCAGGGAGACGGGAACTAATCTACTGGGAGTCTGTAAATGCATATCTCTACTTGTGTGTCTGAAGCTTTTCAATAGTAATAAACTCTGCTTTTAGAGTTGTTTTATATGCACTTCTTTTTACATAGAAACATTCCTGTTACTTAAACCCTTTGAGTACCGAAGTGGGTATGCAGTGGGTCTTTTAACCTTTAGAAATACAGGAGTTGCAGAAATCTGTCAGACAAGGGGTTACAGTGCACCTTTCACCTTAATTCAAGCTTGAATACTTGGAAACTGCATTAAAGGGATAGAAATACTTACATATTACTAATCCCCATATTGTAGCCATTTTAAAAAGAATTAAATTGTCCCCAGTGCCATAAAGGTTTGAGAGATAACCGAAAGCAAAGTTCCCCCTCCCTCCCTCCCTCCCTCCCCCTTCCCTGAAGTCAGCGTTGTACTGACTGCAGGGATATTCGGTCTTATTTGCATCAGGCGGCTCTGCGGCAAAGCCGAGATCGCGTTAGTAAAAAATAATTATTTCACTGAAACGGTCTTCTACGTGTGTTTGCAAACCAAGAGCAAATCAAGCACACGCAGAAGACCGTTTCAGTGAAATAATTATTTTTCACTAACGCGATTTCGGCTTTGCCGCAGAGCTGCCTGATGCAAATAAGACCGGATATCCCTTCAGTTAGTACAACGCTGACTTCAGGGAAGGGGGAGGGAGGAGGGAACTTTGCATGCAGTTAACTCTCAAACCATAAAGGTTTGAGAGATGACACTGGGGACAATTAAATTCTTTTTAAAATGGCTACAATATATTTAAGTATTACTATCCCTTTAAAAACTGCCTGCGTCAAAAGACCAGCACCTGTCCAATACAGAAGATATTCACACTTATTTTATATGTTAATATATGCTAATTATGAAACCTATGTAATACCAATGAAATTGGATATACTAATTACGATCTGTGCTGTACCAGGAAACTTTCACTTTTCCCAGAAATAAAAGTGGGAATATATCCCAAACTAGACATCTGCTGAACTTCTGGTTAACATGACACATCAGCACATTTTAATAAAGTTTTCAAATATGTAAAGAAAATTCCAGGTGATAGGTCCACTACAAAAAACAATAAAAATCACATTTAAATCAGTAGCATTTTGGGGACATTTTATTTTCCTCCTATTTTGAAGTTGATTTGCTCTTATACATAATGCCCATTGTCCTTTTAACCCCTTAAGGACCCATGACAATCCTGGACCGTCATGGAATTCCGGGTTCCCTCCTTGGCTACACGCAGTTCTGGGAATCCGGAATCGGGTTTGCAAAAAAAAAAAAAGTCCCTGGTCCTTAAGTGACTGCTGCGTCTTTAAGGAGTGAAGCAGCAGTTGCAGATTGCTCAGCAGGGTGGAACACACATTTGCGGCATAGCAGGGACAGGCTGTGGTGTTCATAATCTGGGAATGTCACCCATCCCCTTGTCTACCACAGAGGAATGTGCTTCTATTTGGGACCTTCATGAAGCTGCTGAGTGTTTATGGAATTTCCTCTGAAGTGCTGGGTAGGGGCAGTGGAATTCAGCTGTGTCTAAGTTTAAGAATTAAAGGTAAATTAGAAGGACAGCAACAGTTTTAGGAATAGTCATTTTTATTTTCAAAACAGAGGTTCTGAGATATTTAGCTGTATTTAATTGTCAGATTATGCAGCTGAACTAGTAATTCCTGCAGGAAGTGACAGTTGGTATAGCTGAGCTATGTGGAATGTCTCGGTCCTCCAGGCATACCTGAAGAACTTGCACTAAACGGACAAGAAAATAAAGCTAAATACCTATTAACTATTCATTTCAATATAAAAAGCCTAACATATAGTTTGAATTTGAACGCTTTTGAAATCCCTAATTTTTACAAACTGAAAGCTCCACTTTAAGGCCTGAACTATGTATTAGGAGGCAAACACTTTTTAAAAATTTTAACCTCTCGGTGTGTGAAAGTGGTGTGTGAACTTGTAAACAAACCAAACAGCTTAACACCTTAAGGACTGTGCGGGCCGGGGGTGGGGCGCCCTAGAAGACCACGGCACAAACTTCCGTGACATTCCAGAACCGTTGCCGGTCCTTAACACCTGGACATGTGTGACGGTACTGCCACGTCAAGCGTCATTAAGGGGTTAAAGGAACACTAACAAATAATAAAGAGAAAAACAACCACCCCTACGTACCTTAATCTGGGCTGAAAGTCCTAATTACCATTAAGGATTAAAGGGATAGTAATGTTTAATAATAAAAGCAGCTCCAATTAATCTTCATAGTATTTGGGTCATGGAGAGTGTTATTTCAATACTGTCAGAGTTGTAGTTCAAGAGTAATTGAATGATAAAGTATCCCCCCCTTCCTGCCCCTTTTACTGATATAACACTGCTCACCTCAGAGCAGCAAGACTGTCCGGATGGATCTCCGACAGGGACATGTTCAGTGATCATAAGGAAAAAAACTAAAAAACCTGTCAAGGGGGCAGGGATTTCATTACACTCATAGTAAGAAGATTGTCCCTTGCTGTGATCTGTCCGGTCCCAGTATCAGATTCCACATCTCAGGTGAACAGTGTTACACTAGGTAAAAGGAGGAGGACGGGATACTTTATCATTCACTTACTCTTGAACTACAACTCTGACAGTATTGAAATAACACTCTCCATGGCCCAAATATTATGAAGATTAATTGAAGCTGCTGTTTTTGTGAAATATTACTATCCCTTTAATTCTGAGCAGACTGGTTCCCCAGAATTAATCCTTAGTTAGACTTTGGCCACCGATACTTTCATTCCTGAAAAAGCCTTCAGTGGGAGGATTGTACAGTCAATATTGTGCAAAAAGAATCATGTCCGCCTCCATGATCATGGCATCCAGTACAAATTAAAGATTTATTTTTAGAAAACCAGTCCATAGAGAACCATTTCATAGTGACCTTTAGGGGTTTCTGCACAGATTAACCTTTGAGTGCCACAAGGGAACCCAACGCAATGAGTTGTGGATCTCTCTGGCACTCAAAGGTTTAAAGTAACTGGAGGTTATCATTGGGAGAACAACCACAACCTAATTTTATCCCCTCACACGGCCCACACACTTACTTTACTATAGCCAGAAAATCCTACTGGTTCCTATGACTTTTTGTTGACCGTTTGTTCATGAGATAAAGTTTTCAATCAACACCGGAATTCACATCTCTAGAGGAAGACATGACAGTTGCTGGCAGGACAACAGGACACAAACTCCGTCCGCTGCAAGTGGTAACCAAAATAAGTTAAAAGCTCTTTTTCTTAATAAAAAATGGCAAATGCAACATATAGGCATTTTTTAAAAATCTCGCCAAATTATCTAAATTGATTCTAGGGGATTTTTGCACCTATTTTGACTAAATTGTAATTTTCAACTCTACATACCCTGGTAATAAGAACACATTAAGTCCATACATTAATTCTTGCTAGTTGGCACCACCTAGTGTACATGCAATGTATTACAATGTTAAATGATAACTATTTGTGATTGATACATCCTGTTGAAATACCACACCACCAACTAAACTATTTTTTTAATACACTGGACCCGTGTATGGAGTACTCCTATCTGCATAAAGCTAATTTATTAACCCTTTGAATGCCAGAGTGCATCCTCTCTGGAACTCAAGGGGTTAAAGTGGATCTGCTACCTAAAATTAAAGTTTGAATATTTGGAAACGTTCTTCAAAAAGTGCCTACGTGTGACAGTCACCAAAAGACGCCCAACATAGTAACATAACATAGTAACATCGTTGACGAGGCTGAAAAAAGATGTGCACATCTAGTCCAACCAATGCCAAAACACCCCTGTTGATCCTAGAGTAGGAGATTGATATTTTTACTTCTATAAAGTGTTTGTTACAGCGTCTATCACTGTAACTATTGAAGCTCTTTTGGATAGCTGTGTGGCCTGCAGCAACCCCGGAATTCCATGACATGCCAAGACAGTCACCCGTCCTTAACTGCCAGAGCTCCGTGATGGCTCTGGCATGTCACTGGTCCCTTAGGTGTTAAAGGGTTCATTTGTATATGGTGCTGCACTTTTAGTTTCCAGAAATAAAAGTCTGTATATCTCATCAACTATGTATAGGTTGGTCTTTTTGTTACCATAACACACAGACGGTTTTCAATGAAATATTCAAATATTTAAACTTGGATTCCAAGCCAGTGGAAACCAGTGAATCAATGCCCAGGCTCAAAATAAAACTTGGGACACCAATTCGCTGCAAACTACTGAAAAACCCAAAACATTTTCTACTTTCAGCTTTCAGTGGGCCCCGGCATGTAATGGGAAGACTGTGCTTCAGTGTGCATTGTTATAAGAACAAAAGATGTGCTCTTAAATGGACACTAACACAATATGTAAAAAAAAAAAAAAAAATATATATATATATATATATATATATATATATATATATATATATATATATGTATTATAGGGTTTATCTTCCTGAAGGGTGCCCCCACTATGGAGAGGTCTTTTATTCAAATATTATTGCTACTCAAACTTGATTTTTTTTTTTTTTTTAAGGTGCAATATCTGAATAGCCTGAAATTTTAGAGTGGCGCTGTTGCTACACCATCCTATGGAGATTTATGGTCAAGTGACCAGAGCTATCCCTTTAAAGTGGAAATAACTCCTAATAATAGCCCCCCCCCCACACATGCACTTTTCTTACTATGGTCATCAAAGCCTAATGACCCCTATGAATTTTTCCCTTGTGAGTTTAATGGACAACACCATCAATAAATGCTAGTAGGAGGTGTTAATTCCCCTTTAAATTCACTACAGAAATAAGGAGTGCATCCAATAAGCTAGAAAGGTGCAATTCTGAGCTATAAACTGCACCGATGTGGGCAATTAAAATCTCCCCAGATCTAAGTCAGACTTTTAACCTTTGAAAGCTAAAGACAACCACGTCATTACTTCACATTAAATGTGATTTTGTTTTCCATTGTACTGCAACTGGTTTGCTAAAGAATTGCTCCACTTTAAATGATTGAATACATCCCTTTTTTTTTATTAAAAAACTTTTATAGTGTTTTTCCTGCCATGTAAAACAAGGGTACTCCCACTGCTGGTAGTTTTATTCAAAAGCTATAAGAATTCAAATTGTCAGGTAGTAAGTAACAGCTTTATCACTTCTTTAAAGTTCAAAATGACAGGAAGTGATGAAGCTGCTACTATAACATTCTATGGAGAACTGTTGTCAGTGACCACAGAATGCAACAGAATAATTCTTTCAAATCTGTTCACTACAGAGCATCGTTAGCGTAAAAAAATATATTTTTCCCATAAAAAGCTCACCTCTTCTTTAAGAACAAGTTATTCTTATATTCACAGTTTATTTTACAGATACACTTTCCCTCTATGCTAGACCACAAAGCCATTGCCCCCACTATTTTTTTAGGAAAATAATTTTTTAATAGTTAACAAGTACCAAAGTTTTTGAGAATTAGGAAAAAAACTACAAAGGAAACCATGTATTTGAGAAAAATAAAACCTTTATATTTGCCATTTCCTGCAAACATTCAACTTTACTTTTGCCAAACGCATCCCCATCATGAGTGGGACAGTTAGTGACATTTGTTTTGCTGTTCTAAGAACACATACACGTCTAATTTCTTTGTTGGACTATCATTTTGGGGTAGAACTAAATTAGTCAAACAAATGTGGAGCGGAGAGCTCCATAGTCAGAAGTACAAATACAATCCATACATTTTTAATGAGAATTAGATGGCAGACAATTAAAAGTCCCACAATTTCAGTCTGCAAATTATTACAAGGAGTTAACATGTAATGTGTTTCAGTACAATACAGATTCCTGTTCCCAGTCTGATACATATTCCAGATGTACAACTTGCATGAAGTTGTTAGAAAGGTTGAAGTGCAGAGGTTACAGACAATGAGATTGTATGTAAGGAATAGTGAATTTTTGAACTTCCAACTGCTGGGAACTGCAACTCCGTTCTTAGCAGCTGATGGTCCAACAACTGAATACGCTTGATATAAGCACAAAGATATGAGGAGCAATTTTAAAGCAACCCAACTTTACTGTAGGGGATAAAAATCACCCAAATTCTCGATTGAAATAAAGCATTTAAACCATTGAATGTTAGAGGTCTGCCAATTTGTTGGAGACAACAATAGCATAGTGAATTTTCCTTTTTCACCTATGCTACAGATATACTTTGCCATCTCCCGATCAGCACATATGGCTCATTATTTGCAGAAGAACATTCAGTATCTCGTTTCTGCATATGATGTCATAAGCATACCAGGGAAACCATGCTGTTCATTCCACTTCCTCACCCCCTTTAAGTGCCAACTCTGCCTCTTAACCTTCCATCTCTGTGTCACCCCAATTAAGCTCCTGCATTATTATGACACTACCATCAGCAGCCCTGTGCGTTTCTCCAGGGAAAGTTCCGAGGTATGGTCATAAGCAATTTGTCGCATGAAGAGTCAAACATGAGTCTGATGAGGTCATCACAAAGAAGACACTCCCCTCTCCAAACTCTAGAGCTTAGGTTTACTTTCAGGAACGCTATGTACAACAAACACTATTTTACCAGATACAAGTCAGAGCATGAACACACATATAAAAAGGAGCAGTAAAGTTTTATTATGAAGAAGAGAGGGAAAAAAAGTTACAGGGCTTTGCCTGCTGGGTGATGCTTCATTTAAGGGTTAGAACAGCTCAAACATATTTTCCTTCAATCAAATGATTTGCTACAGCTTCAACAGGTGTTCAGAAGCCAATATCTTTTTTTTTTTTTTTTTTTTTTTTTTTAAAGCATTGTCTGGGAAAGAGAGATTAATAGACCACAGTTCTCCATATTAAGTGATATGAACAGTACCACAGGGTAACTACAACAGCAAATTGTTATTTCAAGAATTGGCAATGTTCGTATGGCTCTAGTTTCTATGAAATTATATTGTAAAATTCCCTCACCTGCCCCTTTTCAATATGTCAATCTTCTGTCTTCAGAGTAGAAATCCGGTCAGGACAGATAGCGACGAGAACAGCACCTGTGTATATACATTCACGCTGCCATAAAGATATGTATTCACAAGATAATTTCTTGTAAAAGGACCTCAATGATAAAAATGATTTTCCAGTGGGCCCAGAGGTATTACAATCTGGCCAAGAGTATCCCACACACTTCTCTCTACAGATGTTCTATCAGTCTTATGGGAACTCTTAGAATAAGAAACAAAACAGCCCTTTAAAGGGTTTGTAATGTCTAAACACAAGTATATCGCAGAATCTTCTTTAGATTGCAAGAAACATATATAAGTATAAGGAAAATCCTACCCCACTTGATGAAGCAGGACAGGATTTCCCTTTCCTTACTGAAGTTTGTCCCTTGCTCCATCCGTCCAGACCTCAGAGAGCTGCAGCAGTGAAGTAGCAGTAGAAGTAGGCAGAAGGGGCGGACGGGGGATCCTTCTTCACTTCATAACTATAGAACAACACAAACATTTTTAACAGAGCAAAGTGTTTCTTATAATCTGAAGAAGACTCGGCGATATACTTGTGTTTAAACATTACAATCACTTTAAAGGGACAGTAATGTCCCCAAAAATTTTTTTTACAGTTATGTAGAGCTTAAAATATTAATCAAATCGCTCCAAACCCTATCTCTCAAACCGCTATGGTTTGAGAGATTTAATGATTCAAAGTTCCCTCCTCCCTCCTTTTCTCCTGATGTCAGCGTCTAGCTGACAACAGGAGATGCTGGTCCAGGGACCAGCAGATGGCTCTGCAGCAGAGCTGAAATCGCAGTACTTAAAAATAATTAATTCATTGGAAAGATCTACAAAGTGTGCTTGCAAACCAGGCACACTTTTTAGACCTTTCCAATTAATGAATTATTTTTAAGTAACGAGATTTTGGCTCTGCTGCAGAGCCGACTCGAGTCGTACGACTCGAATCTCCTGCTGTCAGCTTTACAGCTGACATCAAGAGAAGGGGAGGGAGTGGGGAACTTTGAATCCCTATATCTCTCAAACCATAGCGGTTTGAGAGATAGGGTTTGGAGCGATTTGATTAACATTTTAAGCTCTACATAACAGTAAAAAAAATTTTGGGGACAATCTAAGGGTAAAACTGTAACACACCAGAACCTAGTGTAGGCCCCCAAGATGAAATGAACTCACCAGATCAATTTTATTACTTTATTGTATAACACATCAAGCATGGGTAGATTCCATCGGCCACAAGTTTGAAATGTATCATGATATTTGATTATGTGCTTTCTATTCTCATAGATCAGGGGAGTTCATTTCATCTTGGGGGCCTATGCCAGGTTCTGGTGTGTTACAGTTTTACCCATAGAGGGCTTTTTTGTTTCTTATTCTAAGAACTCCCATAAGACTGACAGAACATCTGTAGAGAGAAGTGTCTGGGATATTGTTGGCCGGATTGGAACACCTCTGCGACCACTGCAAAATAATTTTTCTCATTAAGGTCCTTTCACAAGAAATGATCTTGTGAGTATATATCTTTATGGCAGTTTGAACTTATATCAGATCACTCTTGTACTCTTCTTTCTTCTTTTGGTTTTGTGTGAAGGTGACTGGCTGAGGACACCAAAGCAGAAGATGCAGACCTGAGAACTGCTCATTCCTGTGTAAAGATTGACCTTATATATGAAGTGATAATATACAAAGTGTTTGCATCGTGTATTCTTGTTTGTATAAGGAAAAACCTACCCTCTTTTGTCAAGGGCAGGAGGTAAGGTTTTCCTTGTACTGAGGGGAGGCTGCTTAACACATTGAAAAGGGTGGGAGGGGGAAACTTTACAATACAATTTTATAGAAACTAGAGCAATCTGAACATTGCCGGTGGTGGAGAGAGTTAGTACACACTATAAGGAACAATTGAACCTTAAGTTATATTGAACCATTACAATCCCTTCAATAGAACTGTGGTGGGGTTCTTGTTAAGTGTCTTCACGTAGTCAGTTGTAAATATCCCTCCTCCTCTCTTTAAAACATGTACTTTTTAAGACCACTGTTACGTCCTAGAGATTTTGGGTCATATACACAAACAATCATGGAGCAATTCTGCAGTGAGCAAAACAGGTCTTTCACAACACATACATTCCCATTCATTAAATGAGAATTAACACCTCATAATATCAATACCCCACTTACCTTACTATGGTCAGAAAATCCTCATGGCCCCTATGAATTCCGTAATTGCTCCTTTGTTCAAGACATGATGTCTTCAATCAATCCTGGATAGCTTGTCCATGGAAGTGGACATGACAGTTGTTAGCATGACCACAGGATACAAACTCTGCTCACTGCACATGGTAATCTTAACCCTTAAAGGACCAACGCATTGCTCTGAAATGAGTTGCACCCCCCTTTTGTTCTTAAAGGTTTAAATAGGTTTGCGCACTCTGCCTTCTCCAGTTTGGAAAAAGCTGTCAGGAGCCGTCATGTCCACCCTCCATGGACCAGACACATCCAGGACTGAATGAAGATATAAGCAAAGGTACAAGCTCAAAATCCGTAAGGGCCATTAGGATTTTCTAGCCATAGTAAGACAAATGTGGGTTATTATTAGGAGGCACTCTCCTTTTTTAAGCAGGTGTATGTAAATTTTTGGATCTCCAGTTGCTTGGGACTACAAATCCCATCAACCCCAACTAAGCAACAGCAGGCTGGGGGATTATGGGAGTTATGGTCTCCAACAGCTGGAGTTCCAACAATTGACTACCACTGCTTTAAAGGGATGGTAATGCCTCTGAAAAAAATCTTGCATTGTGTAGAGCTTCAAAAGTGGAACTGAGTGCAAAAAGCCATATCTCTCAAACCGCTATGGTTTGAGAGATATCTGCATTTAAACTTTGATGTTTCCTGCTGTCAGCTGTAAAGCTGTCAGTAGGAGATCCGTGTCAGCTGACACGGAGGCTCTGCAGCAGAGCCACAATCCCGTTATTTAAAACAAATGACTTCATTAGAATGGTCTAAAAAGTGTGCCTGGTTTGCCAGCACACTTTTTAGACCATTCCAATAAAGACAGTCATTTTAAATAACGTGATTGCGGCTCTGCTGCAGAGCCTCCGTGTTGCAGATCTCCTGCTGACCGCTTTACAGCAGACAGCAGGAAACATCAAACTTTAAATGCAGATATCTCTCAAACCATAGCAGTTTGAGAGACACTTTTTGCACTCAGTTCCACTTTTGAAGCACTACAAAATGCAAAATATTTTTTTCCGGGACATTACTGTCCCTTTAAAGAGCATTTCTTTTTTTAAAGGAACAGTGCACACTTTTTTTTTTTTTTTGGTTTCCCTATTATTCAATGGTTTAAAAGACCCATTTCATTTTATAGTGCTGTTGGTTTGCTCCAGTACTTGTTACACCAGCCTCGCTGTCAGTAAGCCCTTTACATGAACAAGACAGGTGCATGATCAATTCTATCCCTATATAACACTCCGCATGACCTAGATGTAAACAATATTAATTTATTTCAGCACAAGTATGGGAGACGAGACAAGCATGTTACCACACAGTGAAATAAGTAGACAGATGTTTGAACACTTCTTACAAACCACTTACTAACAGACAGAAGGGAGCAGAGAAAATTCTATAGTAAGTACACTTTTTGTTGTCTATATCCAAATTATGTTCAGCGATTAGAGTTTAACATCTAACTTAATTGCATAGTTATGCACTTAAAAGCAGCCGTGCCACTTATCAAAATAAAACTGTACTGTAAAAATATGTCATTTCTTTTTCTTTACACACTTTCCTGGAATTGATCAGTCACTTTGGAAACCTCCAGCAATTTGATTGTAAAATAGAACAATTAATATAATTTTTTCAGAACTTTAAACAATAGGTTTCTATTATATTTTAGCATCAACATCTTGCTAAATATGTTTGAATCCTGGCAGCTATCACTGTGCCATCTAAAGCAATGCCTTTCAGTCAAAGACTGAAAGATTACATTTTCAGTTTGCCAAGAAATATTTCTAATTCAACCCTTAGGGTGAGAAATTTGCTACTAAGCCAGTAGGTTATACAGTGTGGTATGAAATCATCATTAATTATTGGATTGGCAACTTGAAAATAATTTTAACGTTTGTAAGCTTGCACAGATCAACAGGCAACTTGTGATTTTTCTTGTTTGTTTCCAACTGTTGTTGGACTACAAATATCATCATCCGAAGCTAACCAACATTCAGCTGATGATTGTGGGAGATGTAGCCAACAGATGGAAAAAATGACAGGTTGCCTATCCCCAACCTAAAATCAGATTATCTATATTAAAGGCACTTCAGCCAATATTTATACTCTACTTTTAAAAATGTATTTTTTTTTCAAGTCCTTGTAGACTTCCCTGCAAAAACTGCATGGCTCTGGAATATAAAAAGGCAAACTGAAATTAGAATTTCAACCACAAAATGTAATACAAACAGAAATTACAATTTCAGCTAGAAAGTACAGTTACAACCAGTACTAATAGGTAACTAACTTTAGCTTATTGCAACCCCAAATGTCCATTTCCAAGTGGCACCGCTGCTTGAAACACATGGGTTTGTTATTTAAAGCTTTAGTTGAAAAACAAACAAAAACATGATAAAAACCTTATAATACACAATTACAATAAACCTTGTAATTACAACAGCACTCTTCCCTCTTGTGCTCTACAGTTAGAAAGATTTGTGCAAATACTGCTCATTTTCACCTTCCCGAGAAGGTGATTTTACGGACTATGACATCAAGAGTTTAGAAGAGGAAGGAATCTATTTTTTTTTCCATATCTATACATTTCATTTAACAACATGACAAAACAAAATCCTGCCTACATTGAACTATTATCAACACGATCCTTTGTAAATGAAGATGATGACACATGTCCGCAGGAAGTTCAGCAACAAACTTTGATCCGCTGGAAATCAAATTTTGCGAATTGCATTAAGTACTTTGCATAAGTCTGAAATAGAAATTAGAATTATATAGAATAATGTGGTTTCAAAGCCACAATATCTCCTAGAACAGATCAAATGAACCCCTTAAGGACAGGCGTGTGCACGTGCGGCCGGCACTTGACGACCACGGGGCTTTTTTTAACATTTTTTTAGTACTTCCCGTTCAGGGCTGCCGGAGCAGTGTGAAGCCGCGCCGGGAACCCTGAACGCCATGACGTGCCAGGCCAGTCATTGGTCCTTAAGTGCTGGACCGCCGTGACGGTCCTGGCATGTCAATGGTCGCGAAG
Source organism: Rhinophrynus dorsalis (assembly GCA_037306005.1). Taxonomy (NCBI): domain Eukaryota; kingdom Metazoa; phylum Chordata; class Amphibia; order Anura; family Rhinophrynidae; genus Rhinophrynus; species Rhinophrynus dorsalis. Next base: position 59,440,802 of record CM074728.1, read on the forward strand.
GGGTTAATTACAGCAAATCTGGGTGGATCAAAATGGCTTTTTATCCATGTTTTTTTTTTTTCTTGACAAAAATGCATATTTCGGAATATACTGACAGTGTAGGACAATTTGCACAACTTCTACAAAGAACTCTGGGGCAATCACTCTTTCCCCTGGTCACTTGTCATTACCTCCCTGGGGGTATTGGGAAATATCCAGTAATTAGGAAATGTTATACTTTGTAGGGATTTTCTGGTCAATTAAAAAGTGGCACACCCACTGCTATGAGATGCTTCATTCAAAAGTTCTTACAGCTTAAAACTGCATTTGTTTTTTTGTGTATTTCCATCATACTGCTGTGATTGTTCTCTATGAATGGCTTTCCTCACTTATAGTGGCCCTCCATAAATTTCTGCAACAACAGTGTCATCCTAACATTGCAGGCCATGGAAAATACTAAAGTAAAATGATAAAAAAAATAAAAAATAAAAACTGGACTTTCAGCTGTCATCACTTTTAACTATAACATCTGCCAGCAGTGGTAGTACCATTGTTTTAATGAGTAGGAAGATCCCTGCAAAACATTTCCACAATACTTTCCTTTTAACTTAAATGAGGAGTAACGCCTTCAGAGTGCTCTCCAACTCACAGGTTATTCCAGACAGAAGAGATCGGCCACCTTTGGCGACTACAACTCCCATCAACCCCCAACCAGCTGTTGCTCACCCCCTCAATCAGAGCCTCTTTACAATGTGAGAAAGCGTTCCAACATTTTGATAATGATGCTCTCACTCACTAAAGAGTTCCGTTACGGCAGCATTCATTGTCCAGATATTATCGGCCTACAAATCCCATCATCCTCAGTCAGCCAGCAGCTAGATGAGGATTTTAGTTCAACAGCAGAACTGGAGGGCAGCAGGTTGCACAATCTGACTTACGGCATCTGCTCAGAGGACAGTTAAAAAGGTAATTGCTGAGTTAGTAAATAATACTTTTGATTAGTTAATCCCACTGCCAATAACATTAACCACCCGATGGAGCATATGTATAAGGGAAAAAGGGAGCAATTCTGGGACGAATCAACTGAATTCGTGGGAGGTGGGATCCAAATAAAAACCACCTATTTAAATAAGGTTTAAAACATTGCATTGCAATGCGTTCCATACCCCTGTGGCACTCAAAGGGTTAATGCATTGAATGCTACAGCGATCACCAATACCCTGTGAAGCAATGCAGGATGAGCAGGATTTTTAATTTCTTCTTTATGGTGCAACTGGTTTGGACCAGAATTGCTCCATTTTTGCATTTCTACATATTGCCCCATCTATTTATCCTTAATAAAATGTTCAACGTGAAACAACAAAACGACAACTTGCAGTTGGTTAGTAGCTGTAAAACATCCATATTTGTTTGAGAAAAGTGCCGAAGGGAACAATGCTTAGAGTCAGGGTTAAATCAAAGGAGAAAAAAATTCAATGGATAAGCATAAAAAAAGATTTAAGTATCAGCTATTTCATATTTACATATTTTCTATGGCTAAATTATTCAGACCAGGTTTGTTTTTTATTTTGGGGGGGGGGGGGCACATTAGACGGATAAACACTGAATAATGAACTGTGGCTCTTCCATTTCGTTTTAAATGTCCAGATCAATATTGGAGTCAATGGGAACCGACAAACCTAAGATCAAGCTATGAGCGATATGAACAATGTCATGGTAAGTCAGCGAATGGACGTTAAACCCTTTAAAGGGCCAGAGGAGTGTGCAACGCATTACAATGCAAAGCACTGTACACCTCTCCAGTCTTTAAATTCTTAAGCCTTTGAGTGCAGAGAGGTATCCAATCCATTGATACGCAATGGGGCAGACTCACTAAGCGGTGATAAAGTGGGGATGACTTCTTCAGTTCATATATTTTTATATGGTGTAACGGACCCCTAGGCCGTTACATGGAGGCCTTGTCTGTGTAATGTATGCAAAGTTTTAGCATAGGGTTTGCAGGGGACAGGTAGGCTGCCTAGGGATTGGTCCCTCCTGTCCAGGCATCTGGTGACTCACCTGACCAGGATTGGTCTGTGTATTTTGTCACTCTGAATTCTATTGGTCAAGATTCAGAGTGGCAAGATTAAATTATGTAGAATGCCCTTCTTTGTGTACAACCCCATTGTGCCTTTTGTTCTACTGTTTATGTTTCATTGTTTAGATGTGTATTGCAGCCAGACACTATTGATTCCCCTCAGTAGGTCTTTGTACTAACCCCATTGTGTATTGTCTGAACAACTGTATAAAAGAGCTGATTTTTGACTGAATAAAGCAGAAGTCGTTTTGGACTTGAACCTGTATCCTGTCCTTATTCTGAATGGTTTAAAGGGACCCCTCTGTCCCCCATTCAGGCAGCTGATGTTCCAGGGTTCCAGTGGGCAGATTTCCTGTGTTCCAGTCTTGTTTCCAGTGACTATTTCCAGCCTATTATCCAGCTGCAAAGTTCAAGCCAGCTTTCCAGCCTACAGCCTAACAGGAGGGATTCCAGCTCTTTGTAGTGGATTTGCCAGGCTACCCACTTGTAGCCAACCCCAGGAGAGAGAAACCCAGCACGACGGCCCTGGACAGCGCGGCGTCCTAGGGGTTCCGTTACACTGGTGGCAGCGGTGGGATCTCTCTCTCACTACACTGAGGAGATTCAAACCACCCACTGGGATCGGCGATGGCGGAGCAGTACAGACACAGATCTTTGGCAGAACTGCAGGCTTTGGTGGAGGAACGGGGGAGAGAAACCAGAGGACTTAAACGAATGGATCTCTTGGCCGTACTGCAGGAGATGGACGAAGAAGCTGAGGAGCAAGCAAGAAATACTGCGCTACCCAGAGATTTCAGCCCAACTCCCACTGTACGCTCGGATCAGGAGGACACTAGACCTCGAGTTTCCCATCATATGTTTCAACCATTTGATGAGAAAACGGGAGATATTGATGGATATTTGCAGGGGTTTGAGAAACAGTGCCACCTGCATCGCATCGACTCCAGGGATTGGGTCAATTATCTGGTGGGCAAACTGACTGGCAAGGCAGCAGAAGCATACCGGGCTGTGCCTGTTGAACACATAGCCGATTATTCGGAGGTAAAGAAGCGATTGCTGGCAAGGTACGCCATTACGCCGGAAACTTACCGCCGGGCCTTCAGAGACATGCAGCGGAAGAAGGGCAGTACCAATGTGGAAGTAGCCTACGACTTGGAGAGGGCCTTCAGGCAGTGGATGCAGGGATCAGGGGTTACTACCATGGAGGAAGCGTACCAGCTGTTAATGTTGGAACAATTTTACACACAGCTTTCTGCCCCAGTGCAGGCATGGGTTAAAGACCAGGACCCCACCACGGTGACCCAAGCGGCAAAGTTAGCTGATCGATATGAGGACACTCGAGGGGTGGAATATCTGGGGCCAAAAGGACCTACCCTCAATCCTCTTGCCCCTTCATACAAGGCTAAGACAGCTCCTGAAACTAACCGGCCAGGGGCTCCTGTCCAACCCCGGTCCCCGTCCCGGCCGGCACAGCGGCCTGGACCAGAGTGTTTTGGATGTCGACAATTTGGACATATCAAAAGAAACTGTCCCCAAAAAGAGAAAAATTCCGTGCCTCGGCCTGGTATATCTCGGGGCGGTGGGTACGGAGCTATGCCCAGTCAGGGGTACCGGCAAGTGCACTGTGTACACGAGGACTCTTATGCCCCGGAAGGCCCCCCACTTGACCCCGAAGATCAGGGGTGGCCTGGCCCTAGGGAAATATGCCTGCATCCCGAGGATAGAGGAGCAGGAACCTTTTGCCATGAGATTGCAATGGTGAAAGACAATAGGAAACAGCACGTCCAACCCGTACAACTAAATGGTCGGCCCGTGAAGGGACTCAGGGATTCGGGGGCTACCCTTACCTTGGTGCAGCCCCGCTGTTTGGACCCGGGTCACCGGCTTCAACGGACTGTGGAAGTACGAGTGGCCGGAGGAAAACTGTACCAGCTGCCCATGGCTCAAGTTCACCTGGACTGGGGCTCTGGCCAAGGATACCGAGAAGTGGGAGTAATGCCTGGACTCCCTGCTGATGTGCTGCTGGGCAACGATTTGGGCGATTTGCAAAGCCACTTTGGTCAACCCTCGGAACCACAGGATTGTCAAGCAGTCACCCGGAGTCAGAACCGGAATCCCGGGGTAAGCCAGACTAACTTCCCGGCCAACCCTGAACTACCCGGGGCCGAGCTTAGGTGGTCCCCACCTGCAGAGTTTAGGGCCACATTACTTACTGACCCTACCCTAGCCAGCTACCGACAGAGAGCCCAGACGGGGGAGGTAGGCTCTGGGGGGGAGACGTTCCAATGGACAGACGGGTTATTGTACCGACACACGGTTAGCCCAGTTCATGGGGTGACTAAGACCCAGCTACTGGTACCCACGCAACATAGGGCTGACTTACTAGCACTGGCACATGAGATTCCCCTAGCCGGACATTTAGGGGTCCGGAAAACAGAATACCGCCTCAGCAGGGCCTTTTTCTGGCCCCGCATGTCCAGGAATGTGAGAACCTTCTGCCGGACATGTGACACGTGTCAGAGGGTAGGAAAACGGGGAGACAGACCCAGAGCCCCCCTTCAGACCTTACCTATCATCGGGGAACCCTTCCAGCGGGTGGCGGTGGATATCGTGGGCCCTTTGGCTAGGGCCAGCGCATCCGGGAAAAAATTCATAGTCACACTGGTGGACTTTGCCACCAGATACCCGGAGGCGGTTGCCCTATCCAAAATCACGGCAGAAAATGTAGCCGATGCCCTCATACCCATCTTCACCCGGGTAGGATTTCCCCGAGAGATCCTGACTGATCAGGGGACACAGTTCACCTCAGACCTCCTCCAGCAGCTTTGGAAAACCTGTGGGGTGAAAGCTATCCACACGACGGCTTATCACCCCCAGACAAATGGGCTCTGCGAAAGGTTCAATGGGACCTTGAAGCAGATGCTCCGAGCGTTCACTGACACTTACAGGGACTGGGAAAAGTATTTACCTCACTTGCTCTTCGCCTATCGGGAGGTGCCACAGGAGTCCACGGGCTTTTCTCCCTTTGAGCTGTTATATGGGAGAAGAGTCAGGGGACCCCTGAATATCCTCCGGGAGTACTGGGAGGGAAAATGCCCCACGAAAGAAACCCCGGCAGTCACTTATGTGATAGAGTTAAGAGAAAGGCTGCAATCCCTTATGGAGGCAGCTAGGCAGAATCTCCAGAAAGCGCAGGATCACCAAAAAGAATATTATGACCGGACGGCCCAAGTCAGGGAATTCAGCGCAGGGCAGAAGGTGTTAGCGCTGCGACCCATTCGGCAGAACAAGTTACAAACTGCCTGGGAAGGCCCCTACCAAATTGTGGATAGGCAGGGGGAAACCACGTACATTATCAGTCAGGGACCCCATCAGCGGGATCGCAGAATTTGTCATGTGAACGCTCTAAAGAGCTATCAGGACAGGGCAGACGCCGTCCTTGCTATTTGCACCCCAGTCCCTCAGGAGGAGGAAGATCGGGAAATTCCCGACTTCCTAGCCACGGCCCAAGACCCAGCTCCCAAGGACCTGACCCTAGGGGAACAGCTTGCCCCTACCCAGCGGGATCAGATTAGGGAAGTCATCAGCCACTGGTCCACCATATTCTCGACTAAACCAGGACTGACTCACCTCACCCAACACGTAGTTGACACTCCAGGCCAACAACCCCTACGACAGCCCCCATACCGGGTCCCGGAAGCGGTAAAAAATCACATCAGGACGGAAATACAGGAGATGCAGGAGATGGGCGTCATAGAGGGGTCCAGCAGCCCATGGGCCTCACCGGTAGTCCTGGTGCCCAAAAAAGATGGAACCACGCGGTTCTGTGTGGACTACCGGCGGCTCAATGATAAAACCACCACAGATGCCTACCCTATGCCAAGGGTGGATGACTTGCTGGACCGATTATCTGGGGCCAGATTTGTGACCACCTTAGATCTCAGCCGGGGATATTGGCAAATCCCTCTAGCTCCGGAAGCCAGGGCCAAGTCGGCATTCATCACCCCTTTCGGCCTGTACCAATTCACGGTCATGCCGTTTGGGATGAAGAATGCCCCAGCCACCTTCCAAAGGCTAGTGGATCAGTTGCTCGAGGGAGCGCAGGAGTTCGCCTGCGCTTACCTCGACGATATTGCCATTTACAGCCACTCCTGGGAGGAGCACCTATTACATGTGGAGGCCATTTTAGGGAGAATTCACAGGGCAGGGCTGACCCTTCGCCCCGACAAATGCCAAGTGGGAATGGGTGAGGTGCAGTATCTAGGACACCGAGTAGGGAGCGGAGTGCAGCGTCCCGAACCAGCCAAGGTGGAGGCCATTGTCCAGTGGCCCCGGCCTACAACCAAAAAACAAGTCATGGCTTTCCTGGGTACTGCGGGGTACTACCGCAAATTCGTACCCAGATACAGTGACATTGCGAAGCCGCTGACTGACCTCACTAGCAAGAAATTGCCCCGAGTAGTCAACTGGACCCCAGACTGTGAAACAGCCTTTGTAGCCTTGAAATCAGCGTTAGGGGAAGCTCCAGTATTAGCAGCACCGGATTTTAACCTGCCTTTTCTACTACACACAGATGCCTCCAACGTGGGCCTGGGAGCGGTACTAAGCCAGGTGAACGTCAAGGGGGAAGAGCATCCGGTAGCCTATCAAAGTCGTAAGCTCTTGGAGCGAGAAGTAGGCTATGCCGCAGTAGAGAAAGAATGTTTGGCCTTGGTCTGGGCCATCAAGAGGTTCCAAGCCTACCTCTATGGGCGAGAATTTACGGTGCTCACCGACCACAACCCCTTGGTCTGGCTTAATCGAGTATCGGGGGACAACGGGAGGCTGCTACGGTGGAGCTTGGCCTTACAGCCGTACAATTTCACCGTCCAGTACCGGTCTGGCAGAGACAATCGCAATGCAGATGGACTATCTCGTCAGGACGATGTTTGATTTTCCTGTTGCCCAGCCTGGACAAGGGTACTATTTGTTGTTGCACAGCCCCGGACAAGGGGGCTACTTGTTGTTACTAGCCCAGAACAAGAGGCTGTCCAAGCCTTTGGCCCCGGACTGCCAAGGCTTGGGGCTGGAAGGGGGGGGTGATGTAACGGACCCCTAGGCCGTTACATGGAGGCCTTGTCTGTGTAATGTATGCAAAGTTTTAGCATAGGGTTTGCAGGGGACAGGTAGGCTGCCTAGGGATTGGTCCCTCCTGTCCAGGCATCTGGTGACTCACCTGACCAGGATTGGTCTGTGTATTTTGTCACTCTGAATTCTATTGGTCAAGATTCAGAGTGGCAAGATTAAATTATGTAGAATGCCCTTCTTTGTGTACAACCCCATTGTGCCTTTTGTTCTACTGTTTATGTTTCATTGTTTAGATGTGTATTGCAGCCAGACACTATTGATTCCCCTCAGTAGGTCTTTGTACTAACCCCATTGTGTATTGTCTGAACAACTGTATAAAAGAGCTGATTTTTGACTGAATAAAGCAGAAGTCGTTTTGGACTTGAACCTGTATCCTGTCCTTATTCTGAATGGTTTAAAGGGACCCCTCTGTCCCCCATTCAGGCAGCTGATGTTCCAGGGTTCCAGTGGGCAGATTTCCTGTGTTCCAGTCTTGTTTCCAGTGACTATTTCCAGCCTATTATCCAGCTGCAAAGTTCAAGCCAGCTTTCCAGCCTACAGCCTAACAGGAGGGATTCCAGCTCTTTGTAGTGGATTTGCCAGGCTACCCACTTGTAGCCAACCCCAGGAGAGAGAAACCCAGCACGACGGCCCTGGACAGCGCGGCGTCCTAGGGGTTCCGTTACATATGGCGTCTATGCATTAAGATTTCTTCAACTTTGGAGATCTTAGTGCATTGGCTCTATAGAATAACATAGGAACTGGAGAAGTGATATCACTGGAGAAGTCATCTCCACTTTATTACTTCTTAGTGAATTTCCCCCAGTGTGTTGGATACCCCATTGGCGCCCAAAAGGTTAAAGTGGACCAGTCATTTAAAGGAAAAAAAATGCCTTTAAATGAACAACAAAAAGTTAACTTTTTTAAATCTAATTTTAATATGCACCATTTTTATTATATTGTAATTTGTTTTAGAAGTCATATTTTGTATGACCTCTCTGCAGTTGTGCTTAGGTTACAGACATGTACCTGTAATGCATGTAATTAAGTTTCATTGAACTAGTATATGCAATACATGTGTTCAGCATGTCAGACTACTAAACAGAGAGGTCATCCAAAGTTTAATATTTAAAGGGGATGTATCACCTCTATAGAACTTAGGCTAAATAGTTAGGTTATTTAGCGAATCTGACTAAAATTGATTTTTTTTGGTTTATCAAAATTTTAATTATAAAGTCTGGGATGCTTTTTCCGCATAGACTGCATTTTGTCGCTGTGCCTCTTCTCCCCTCCCTCTATCCAGCATCCTCCAATGACGGAGGCTTCTGCCTGTAAGCTGGAGCGATGTCACTGGCTAGATATCGATCTCTGCCAATGAGAGCGCTCCAGCCTACAGACAGAAGCCTCCATCATTGGAGGAGGCTGGACAGAGGGAGGGAAGCAGAGGCACAGTGACGAAATGCAGTCTATGCGGAAAAAGCTGCATCCCAGACTTTATAATTTAAATTTTGATAAACCAAAGCTTTTTTAAAAAAACAAAACACAATTTTAGTCAGATTCGCTATATAACCTAACTATTTAGCCTAAGTTCTATAGAGGTGATAAACACCCTTTAAAGTAAAAGAAAATGGTGCGTTTTAGGAAGAAATAAAAAAAAAAACCACAAGGTTATATTTATTTATTATTATTTTTATGTTAATTACTAAGCAATTTTTTAAAATCTAAGTGACTGGGTCACTTTAAGTATCAGACAGGTGAGCAACTCATCTGCAATGCTTTGCTTATTCATCTGGCACTTAAAGGGTTACTGGAAGAAAACAAATGCTCCAAAGTTATATCAAATCCGTATTTTGCCTTTTCCCATCAACTCTGACAATAATAAAAATAGCAATTTTTGTGTGGTTTGTTTTGTTTTTTTCTTTAAATCTTAGTTCTTCAAAATGGAGTCACACAGACTTTCTATCTGCCAGAAAAGAGGTAGCGTGGAAAATGGTTGACAATGTAGGGGAAATGAAAATAAAAAAAAAATAAAATAAAAATTTGCTGCAGATTAGTAACGTTATATATTTTATCAATGTACATGCTGGCGTTAGAAAGTCTAGGGCCTTTTTTTTACACCAGTGAGCTGTGGAATGATTAAAGCTTTATGCACAAAAGGGCAATTCTAGTGCAACCCAACTACTCAGCAGGTGAAAGGCAAAATTTCCCAAGATTCCCATCTATTTAAAGGGGAACTACCACCCCACACAATCTTTACCTTCACTAAGTCCCCATCTGGCGACTAGCTGCTTAGTAGCGCTAGTCGCCAGAATAATTACCTTATTTAATAGATTTCTCCTCTTTTCCATGGGTGACAGGCAGCACGGAGTGCGGACATCTTGCCATTGTGACGTCCGCGTGCCTGCGTTGTCAGTCCCAGCCGGATCTAGGAGGCGTTGCTAGGAGCCATTTGGCTCCGGCTGGGACGGACAGCGCAGGCGCGCGGACGTCACAATGGCAAGATGTCTGCGCTACGTCCTGTCTGTCACCCATGGAAGAGAGGAGATATCTATTAAATAAGGTAATTATTCTAGCGACCAGCGCTACTAAGCAGTTAGTCGCCAGATGGGGACTTAGTGAAGGTAAAGATTGTGTAGAGTGGTAGTTCCCCTTTAAATTTATGGTGCAATTGGCTTGCCCAGAATTGTTACTCTTCATTTGTGCTTAAGGCTCTCAAGGCATAGCAATGCTGCATTTAACATCATTTTATTGTGCCTGATACCAGTCAATATAAAACACTGCCATTCAGGAGATATATTTGATCGACATCAGCTCCTTCACTGAGAAGGAGTCAACACTGGTTAATTGGCCAGACGGCTCTGATTGAGAGAGAAGTTTCCCTCTGTCTGAGCCCTTCCATCTTTTCCTGACCACCAACTACAACAAAGTCAGTGCTCAGGGAGTGGTGAAAGGGCTAAGATGGAAGGATGTCTCCCTCCGTCTCAGCACAGTGAAGGTTATTAAGATTACACTAGCCCTGTTGGTGCCATGTGGTCAATCAACAAGGTACATTTGTGGTAATCCCCAGAGAAAGAAAAATAAAATCTGCCATATGATTTAAAACCCATTGGCTTAACCGGTAAATGCAAGCAGATAGATTTAAATGACTTAGATATGGGGATTTGAAAATGAAACAAAAGCGGCCAGTGATGCACAAGAACATAGATGGGCAATGTTACAACTACAACACTCTTCATTCCCTAGAAGACAACTGCTGTTGTGGAATGATGGGAGTTGTAGTCTTTGAAAAAAGTGTGAGGGTCTCAGATTGCCCACCAGTGAAATTGAATATTTTATAATTAAAGGGACAGTGCCTCCTAGATAAAGAAAATATTTTCTTAATAAATAGAGCATTGGAGAGCTTATCCCTAAAACTCTAAAGTGACCCCACAAACCTTAAAAAAGTACAATTAGTTTTTGAAATTTTCACCATTATATGAATTTTGCTGGGACTTCTAAATTCATCTGTGTCCTATTCCTTCTCCCCTTTTCTTCCTTTTACCCTCCCAATGATGATGAAATACACAACTAAGGAAATGTGAAGGAGCAGTCTGAGCTGAGAAGACTGTGCGTAATGTGAATGGCTGTTAGCACTACGGCAGAAAATACTTTGCTTGTTACCATAGCAACGCAAGAAGTTTTAAAGAGATAGTAATACTTTTATTAAACCGCATCTCTGAGTCTTCTTTATATATTTTAAACCCATGGTGCTATATTTAGTTACTTACAATGTTGTAGTTCAAAAGCTCCCTATGCAGAAAGGTTCCCCTTTGGGCCGCCTCCTCTAAGATCTTGAATCCAGTTATGGGACTGGACGGATTCAACAAGGAACAATCTTCACACAGGAAGTATAAGGAAAACCCTGTCCCTCTTTGACGAAGGAGGGCAGGATTTTCCTTTGCTTACTGAAGACTGTCCCTTGCCGCTCTCCATCCAGACCAGCAGAGAGAATCAGTGACACTGCCAGAAGGGGCAGGAGGGGGATCCTTTCTTCAGGAACAGTGTTTGAACTACAACATTGTAAGTAACTAATTACAGTGCTACAGGTTTAAAAATATATAATGAAAGACCCAGAGCTGCAGTTTACTCGAAATATTACTATCCCTTTAAACATTTTTTATATGTGAAGAGAAAAATAAAACCTATCCAATATATTTTCTCCCCGTAACATGTTAATGTTCTTAGTTACATTTTGATACAGAAGGCACTGTCCCTTTAAAGGGGAACTTTTCCTATGGAATAGCTGTCTCTTTATATGTTTAACAGAATGGCATAGGCAAGTGGGATTCCATCATACAGCAGTAAGACATACCTATTTAAATACATTTTGCATAGTACGTGCAGTTGTCTGTAGTTGCAGATACCCATTCGAGATGTACCTTTAGTTCACATCTTTGCACAACAAACAAGAGGCTTTCTCAGTCTGCAAGATATTATCTGTACAAATTGCTCCCCACCCACGGCCCTTTAGAACCACATTACATTCTCATGATAGTAAAAAATGTTGTCCAGCTACAGACAAGTTCAAATTTTAAATCAGTATATAACCGAGGATCACAAACATAGGGTAAGCATGCTTCTGTTAACTCTTTGAGGACAAGAGGGGGTGTGCAACACATTACTTGCACACCGCCTCTGGTCCGCAAAGGGGTTAACTTTATTAACCCTTTGAGTGCCAGAGGGGGTAATGCAATGCGTTCCATACCACTCTGGCACTCAAAGGGTTAGGAACCACTTAATCCAGGTGCATAGTTCTTACTTAATGAAAGGTTTGCCCTACACCTTTGTCCAAGTAATTGTGATTTAGCCACATCTCTCTCTCTGTCAGGAAATCCCTCTAATAAATAGGACAAAACTGGGTTTCTATTCCATTATTCAGGGATTTTGCAAAGCATTTTATTGCAGACCTTGAAGCAATAAATGATTTCTAAAAGTGTTTAATTATTAGTTAAAGGAATAGTAACCCTTTACTTTGACTTTACACACTGTGCAAGTTCATAATATGTACAATCAAACGACCTGTGCTTTTTATTGTTTATTGTTTCCTATCATTACCTATTATTATTTTTTTTTACACTTTTACATTCCAGACAGCGATCTCCCTGGATTTGATTTCAGAGAGCTTTCTGACAGGGAACACAAAAGCAGGGATAGTGATACAATATAAAAAGAGAAAATATAAAAAAAAAAATAGTACAAAGCGCTGCGGGGAGACTAACATTGTATTCAATTCTGTTTTAATGGTTTATCAACAAGAAACCTCTCTGGAAAAGGAGGGGGAAAAAAACCACAAAACAAAACAAAAAAAAAAAACACGTGAAGAATGAGAAAAGTAGAGGGAATTCAATTTCATATATTATTTACTTTCAGAATTGTAAAGTTAAAATAAAAGGTTACTGTTCCTTTAATGTGCCACATCTGCAGAAAGCTGCCCAATCCTGCCAATACGGACAAAGACAACATTCTACACATTTAGGGCTTTACACACTGAAGAGAAAATCAGAGCGATTATGGGGAGTGCCAGCTGCACAAATGGGGACAAATAAAAATTCCCCTGGACTTAAGACCCTGAATGCTTCAAAATGTGTTGGAGAACTCTTTAAGATTCAATTTAAATCAAAAATAATTTTTATTTGTCCCCATTATGCATTTGGTTTGCCCCCTAAGTGCTCCACTTTTGTCTTTGGCTGTATGGCTCCGTGTGTTACTCATCTGTCTTTGCAGTCTGGTGGGGGATAGGCAGCACAAATTTTAAGGGTTAAAAAAAATAATAATAATGTATTTTAATTTTCATATCTAAAGTGCTATGGAGTCAGTCATAAAAAAATGTTGGAAAATCCCAAACTACGCCCCTTTCTGACAATTGTCACTCCCTTGCATCACCCTCTGAATGCCCGAGAGGTAACAAACGGACACTTCTCTGGTACTCAGAGTGTTAAGTACAAGCAACTCCCCCCACTAATGTTATTGTTCCGAAACCCATCCAGGGTGTTTAACGCTTGAAATCTTTGTGGAACTCAACAATGGTAGCGCCACTGTGGATATCAAGCCGCCCACTGAGCGCTGGGAGGAGAAGGCTGGAAAACAATATTGCACCCTCCCCTACCCAAACAGTTCATGGACTTTTAAGTCAAAAACAGGTAGTTTTGGGTTTCCTCAGAACCTATGAATTAACGCCTCTTTTTCCCGTTCCTTCCGCCTCAGTTCCTCCTTGTAACAGCAGGAGCAGTAGTTCCCCGTTTCTGGATGTCCGTAAAAAGTGCAGTTTGATTGCTTACACTTGGTCTGCTGAACACTATATAATGTCCGACTTCTACTGCCATCAGAGGTGACGGCTCTCGGCAGGGTGCTTGGGTCTGTGTACTCTCTGTAGCCGTTGCTGTGTGTGATGCAGAGTGTCTGGTCACAGTCCCCGGGGTAGACCGGAGGCAGGTCTGGCTCTGAGGGAGAGAGCCTGTCTAGGTGCGGTGGGCTGGACTGGTAAGGGTGAGAGCGTGACTGCATGCAATGTCTTGGGAGGGTGGCATAGGAAGGCAGGTTGTTGCAGGAACCTCCTGCAACCTGCCTCCTGCTGTCCTGGAAACCATGAGGGTGAGAACTGTCTGATGGGTTCATTACAGAAGGTCTAGGTATGGTGAACCCTCCAGAATAACTTGATGGCAGTGCCCCTTTAGATCCGAGACTGTAGTCCATTCCATAGTTGTTAGTCACTTGGGAATAAGTAGGGAGCTGGAGCAAGTCATCGGCTTTTGGCTGCGAGATGTCCTGCTCTAACCTCTTCACTGTGCCACAGTTCATTAGCGCCTTTTTTTCCACTTCTCTTTGTTTCTGTTCGGCCAAGAAACGATCCTCCGCATCGACCAAGTACCTCTGGATCATCTGCTTCTGGTAAGGTTGCCGGTCGCTGGTCTTCAGGAGGCAGGCAAAGATAAACTTACGTTCTCCTTGCATTGCAGCACGCAGGATACTCAAGCTGAGCTTCACATCATTACTGTACTTGTAGGGGTCACCCTGGGCTTTGTCTGTTGACCCTTTGACAGAGTTTGATTTGTCTGATTGTGTGGACCCATCATTCTGTGACGTCTCATCTTTACTGCCTTTCCTTCCCTTAAGGGACCCTTTCTTTTTCTTCTCCAGTGTATCCGTCTGCCCGTTACTTACGCCTGCCTTCCCACTCTTGCTGTGCATCAACCCACCCATGTTTTTCTTTAACTTGCTCCCCAAGCTTTTCCCAAAGCTCCCCAACTTGTTGGCCACAGAGTCTGCTCTCTTCTTCTCTTTCTCCTTGTCCTTCTCTTTTTTCGACTTCTCCTTGTCCTTCTCCTTCCCTCCCTTGCTACCTCCATTGCTCGCGGAGCTGCTGCAAACCGACTCTTTGTCAGACTCCCCAGATTCAGCAGCAGAACGGGCGTCATCCCCAGCAGAGGCTGTTGGAGACTCAGGTTGGGCAAGAGGTGCCTGCACAATGAGAACAGGAAAATGTGATTAAAAAGAAACTTTTTCCCCAAAGACAAAGGCTAGGGAAGTGGTTCACACACTAGGTTTCGCAAAACACATGGGTTCCCTGACGAGTTACAGGGTAATCCATTAAATATTTTAACCAACTAAGGGCCAGAGAGGCTTGCAACTTATTGCTTTGCAATGTGTTGCACAGCCCTCTTGTCAAAGGGTTAAAGTGGATTCATCGCGTTAAAACGTAAACATTTTCCTCCATGTTGTACTACCAAATAGTTCTTGAGAAATTAACCTTTATGTGTTGGTGGCACATTATGCTAATTCCCTGCACAGTGTACTAATCAGTCCTGTTTGAAGCGAAATGTACCTCTCACTTTGCTAATAGACACACACCCAGTGCGTGTGGTCTCTGCCTAGATTCATTCATAGCTCAGTGTGTGGTAATATTGCCCTGGCCCAGAAACGAATTACCATTCAGCTAGTACAACATGTTGGCAGTTTTTAATTCTCTCCACAATTCATTGTAGACCTCTCTAGTTTTCCAGGGGTTAAAAGCCCAATTACCGTTTTGTCTGAGAAATGCTTTTGTTTTTTCTCTCTGTATATATGGTGCCACATGACACTTTCTGAGTAACCACTGGAGGACCAAATGGTGTGCAACATAGTTCTTTGCAATGTGTTTGCTCACCCCTCTGGTCCTCAAAGGGTTAAATGGACATATCATTCTGAATTTAAATTTGCGCCTTTGTAAACTCCAGTCAAAACTGCCAATAGATCACTCTAGCCAGGAGACTAACAGATTTTAAACACAGTTTAGGAGACAGTGTTGCTTTTATGTCTGAAAAAGGATTGTCTGAGTGCAGCACCATATGCTAAGGAAGCTTTTCAGACAGCACATAGACTTAATGCTGCACTGACAGACTTTCACTTTCAAGAAATAAAATTATATATTTTCTCCCACTCTATGTATCTGCTAACCTATTGGCTAAGATGACACACGGGCAGTTCTGAATGAAGTTTAAAAAGAAGCAAACTTGAATTCAAGGTGACAGGTTCACTTTAAAGGGATAGTAAGGGATGCCAATAAATGTAGCTCTGATTAATGCTCATATGTTATGTTTCATGTCATCCTGTACATTAATCATGCTCGACTTGTAGTTCTAAAGCAATTAAACTTTAAAGTCTCCCCTTCTTGCAACTTTAACGTCTTGCATGTGCCTCCCCACAGATGTGGAATCCAGTCGCGTGACCGGACAGCTCACAGCGAGGGACAATCTTCTCGTTGTGATCAGGAGTTTAGGATTTTCATTATGCTCAGTGAAGATTGTCCCAGGCGGCACGCTGTCCCGTCCGGAATGGGGAGCTCATTGTGTTGGTAAAAGGGGAGGGAGAGTGATAATTTAAAACTGACTTACTTTACAACTACAGGTCTGGCTTTCATTACTATCCAGTGCAAAACATAAGAGCATTAATCAGAGGTACATTTATTAGCATCCATTACAATCCCTTCCGTACCCCTCTGGCACTCAAAGGGTTAAAGGGAAAATCAACTAGAATAAAGCAGGTGACTTTGAAAGAGCTTTTAGCAATTATTATATTAAAAACTAGTTTTTGAATTATTTAGATTCAGAGTATTATGACACTGTGGCTTGCTGTACAGGCATTTCCTGTCGTAGTCGTACATTGCCTTCTCAACTCTCTTACACTAATCACTTTCATTGTTAGGAGTGGGCAATGCAGTGATAGTAGTACCAGTGAGTTGGGGAGTTATGTAGGTCTGAGAGAGGAAGTGTCTGCACATTAAACCTTAATTAGCATAATCTATACACCAGGAGAGGTGGGCAATGCATTGCTGAGAAGTGCGAGTGGGGGAGGTAATATAGAACTAAAGCAGAGAGTGCCTGCACGGCATGCTTCAGCACAATGTATACATGTCAACAACTCTTTTAAGAATCTTGTATTTGTGAGGGCCACATTCATATATATGAATACAAAAATGAAGTATTATGAACTTTATTCGTAGAATCGTGTACAGTTATTCAGGCCTAGTACTTGTTATTGATCAATTCTGAACAAGTAAAGGAGAACAATTCTCACTCTGCAGTGAACAGAATATCCACCAAGAACAACATTCCTTTACAGAGACCGCTACCGTTTCTCAAAGTGTTAAAAGGTACAGTAATGTCTCGATAAAATTAAGGTTCAACCATTCATCATACTTCTTCAATAATACAGAGCATTTTACAGTGCTGTAATCGATCATGTTCATGTGAAATGAAATTTTAAAGTGTCCCCTTCCTGCCCTTTTCATATACTTAATGCTGCCACCCCTCATAGCAGCAAGCTGGTCCGGACAGATCGCGACGAGGAACAATCTTCTGTCATCATAAGGAAAAACATGCCCTCCTTCATCAAAGGGGAAGGGTTTTCCCTTATACAGACAGAAGGATGATTGTCCCATGTTGCGATCTGTCCAGTCCAATGTAAAAGTGTGATGAATTATTGAAGTTTAGATTATCAAGAGACAATACTCTCTCTTTAAATCCTGCAAATAAAATAAGTTTTTCCCTCTTTTCTCCCTTTAATTGTGTTCAGTCACTATCCATGTTTGTCATGCTGGTAGAATATAGCCACAAATTAACCCTTAAATACCTGTGTTTCAGAGGGCAGGGAAAGCCAGGTCACCGTCATGTAGTTGTGTAGAAGGTTTAACTTGGCTTCCAATGATAACGTAACGCTAGAGAGAGCAAAATGGATTCCGATCAGTTAAATACTGCATTACTGTAGAAGTAGCTCTGTAACAGCACAAGGCTGGCTTTAACATGAAATACATCTTGTGACAACTTCGGTTCGAGAGACCTTTCAAAATCACCTACATGGTATAATAGCCATTTTTTTTTTTTTTAAATTCAAGGTTTATGAGTTATTTAGCTTTATTTGTGTGCCCATTTATGCAAGTTAGGCGGTTCTGTCTGGCGCAGCCAGATACTAACATTCCCAACTGCTCTCCCTCCCAACTGCCACTCCTGCATACTCCTTTTTCCTGCTTATTTATTTTAGTGATGAGAAAAGGGATCATACAATGCTTCTCTACAGCAAAGAAAATAAATAAATAAAAATCAAAAAGTTTATTTTTAACCTTTCAAGTGCCAGAGTCTAAGAGAGTGGCAAAATGGAGACAAGTGTATTCCCATTGGAGGGAGGCACTTCATTCAATATTTTTTTTTATTACAATGCAATTTTTCTCTTGTGACCACTAGGTGTCGCTGTTCCTGTCCCTATGGAAAGCTGAAATCTAAGAGCCCTATGATCAGAAACATGACAAATCTTGATTTAAGCTGTTTCATATTCACTTCTTTCAATAAAGTCATTTTCAAAATCATAATGTCACTTGAAAATTTGACGGAATTAGCACTGTTTTAGAAAGTATATGACAGAAAGAAACATACTTTGAAAATTCCTCAGACATATAATGTACATGTGACTACAGTATTTTTTACAGACATTTTAATATCAGAATTTTTAAATAGTAATTTTAGAGTTGAAACTAGAATTCATAATGTCCCTTTTTAAATTCATCCGATTTGTTTTATGTTAAGTTTGACTCAAAAACGGTCTTTAATGTCTTAAAAAACTAACATCTCCGACTACCCCCCCACACACTTACTATACTATAGCCAGAAAACCCTAATGGCCCTTACTAATAATGTTCTCGTTCCTTTGTTCAAGAAATAAACTCTTCAAATCAGGTCTGGGTGTCATCTCCATGGGGTGGACACGACTGTTCTTAGCAAGACCATAGGATGTCAAACCCTCCACACTGCGCATGATAATCTTAACGTCTAAAAGACTAGATGTGAGTGCAGTACATTACTTTACAATGTGTTATACACTCCTCTGGTAATTAAAGGTATAGTAATGTTTCATAATAAAAGCAGCTCTAATTAATCATCATAGTATTTTGACTTTGGAGAGTGTTATTTCAGTTTTGTAACAGTTGTAGTTCAAGAGTAATTCAATGACAAAGTATCCCCCTCCCTCCCCTTTTACTGATGTAACACTGTTCAGCCAGATCAGAAGGGAGATGACCAGGTAGACTGCAGAGATGGACAATCTTCAATTAAGATAAAGGAAAAACCTGAAAAACTTGTCAAAAGGGGCAGGGCTTTCATTGTTCTCACAGGAAGAAGATTGTTCCCTGCTGTTATCTGTCTTGTCTATGGACTAAATTCCACATATGAGAAGAGATGGCTTACACTAGGTAAAAGGGGCGGGAGGGGAAACTTTGCTTATGAATATTTCTTAAACCATAAAGGTTTGAGAGATAAGACATATCATTCTTCATGTTTTTTTTTAATGCCTACAAAATAAAATAAAGATAAAACGAAGTATTACTATCCCTTTAAAGGGATACAACAGGAGTATACACTGTGCCTTCTTCAGTTTGAAAAAAATATCCAGGTCTAATTGAAGATATTATTTTTTAAGGTGAGAGGTTAATATCAGGAGGTTTTAGTTCTCATGTATCAATAGATCAATGATCTCTTTTGAAAAACGGACACTAGAATATTTTGGTGCTAATAATGTCACTGTAGCAACATACAGCCCGAACACTTAAATTATTCCATAAGAGTGCATTATATACACAAAAACAAAACTGTGCTTTGGGCACTAGATGGCACTATTTCTAACTGTGCATAGCTTTGTTTAACTCAGCAGGAAAAGTCTTATATATATTTTTTCAATAAGAAAATGTTACTGCTCTTTTAACAACTACCGGTGTGTGCAGTAATGTATTGCATACCCCCAGTCCTTAAAGGGATAGTAATGTTTCACAAAACATCTTCATAGTATCTGGGCCATGGAGAGTGTTATTTCAGTACTGTCAGTTGTAGTTCAAGAGTAATTTAATGATAAAGTATCCACCTCCCTCCCCTTTTACCTAGTGTAAGCCACCTCCACTCAGATGTGGAATCTGGTCCCTTGACCGGACATTAGACAGCAAGGGACAATCTTCTTACTGTGAGTGTAATGAAAACCCTGCCCACTTGACAGGTTTTTCCTTATGATCACTGAAGATTGTCCCTCTCTGCGATCCACCTGGACGCCACCTTGGTGCTCTGTGGTGAGCAGTGTTACATCAGTAAAAGGGGCAGGAGGGGGATACTTTATCATTCGATTACTCTTGCACTACAACTCTGGCAGTATTGAAATAATCTCCAAGGCCCAAATACTATGAAGATTAATTGGAGCTGCTTTTACTTTGAAATATTACTATCCCTTTAACCCTTTGCGTGCCAGAGGGCTATGCAACGCATTGCTTGGTAAAGCGCTGCATACCCCTCTGACACTTAAAAGGTTAAAGGATTAACTAACCTCTTGGATACTAGCGAGGCCTACAACATACTAAAAGGAAGTGGTTTCATGGAAAAGCCATCCTGCAGAGCAGGTTGGAGTCAATCCAGCAATGGAATGTGAAACTGCTTTGATGGAATTAAAGGGGTTATGAATATTAGGCACGGATCAAGATATGGGGTGCTATCATAGACAAAGATAGGCAGGGAAATGGCAGCTGAGACAGGGCACAGATGTTGTTTTGTTGACATTAAATAAATATCAATTGCCAAACAAACTATTGGGAGAGAAACCCAGATTGTGTTACACTGAACCAAACTTAGCTGAAAGGCAGGGAAGCTGCAGTTAATGTATTATGTATAGTTCTAGACTCTAACGTTACACAGCAGCGCACGCTCACAGCAAGTTCTGCATATAGGATACTCATGGGGAGGAATGACACAATGAGAAGCACAATTTAACACCCCCTCCCCTTGGATAGATTTCTAGAACCCAAGGGGTTAATGAACACTGGAAACTCCTAATAACAACCCCACTTACTTTAATCTGGGAAGAACTCCTATTGGCCACTAAGAATGAATGCTCTGTAAACCAGGTCCCAAAATTAGCCTTTAATTAGAAGAGGATATTTTTTCCATGGAGGAAGACATGATTCTATATTCTAGACTCTAGGGCCCCAAGCCCTTCCCAATGAACTGTTCTTAGGAATGATGACAACAGTGGGAGGGGTTTGTGGTAATTGAATTTGCAACAAAAACGCATGTCTGCTGCAATAAAAATGATATCCTGCATTAAAATAGGATTTTAGTCTTACCTGTTAAATCCTTTTCACTTAGTCCATACAGGTCACTGGTACCATGGGATGTGTAGTCCCCTTTAATAGGCAGGAACAATTATGCAAATAATCTGCAAGGGGCGGAGCCTCCCCTCTTACTTAAGCCACCTTCTGGCCAGAGCCACTCATATTGATTTGAGACCCCAAGAACTGACCTCAGGTAAGCAAAAAGAAAGACTCCTGTGAGCATGCCCGAACGGTCTCCCACTGAATGCCACAGGAGAGCCAAGACTGGTCCCTTGACAGGGTGGGAGACCAGTGACCTGTATGGACTAAGTGAAAAGGATTTAACAGGTAAGACTAAAATCCTATTTTCACTGTCGTCCAATACAGGTCACTGGTACCATGGGATGTACAAACATTGAGCTGATCCAGAGGCGGGAAGTAAGGCAAGGACCAGGCGCGAGGCCCAAGTCACTAGAACTGATAACCAGTTGAAACCCAGCCCAAACTGTAAGTGTCAACGGACACCAACCAAGGAAACAAACCTTGAACTAGCACAGCACACGGAACTAGAGCCAACAGGGCTCAACAGTAAAGAAGCACTAAGGATCACAGAGCGGAAGACCTACACAGGCAAGACTGCCTCCAGGACCTTCCTTCCAAAACTGGCATCAGCCGAAGCCAGTACATCAACTCGATAGTGCTTAGAAAATGTGTGCACAGAGGACCAAGTGGCCGCTCTGCACAGTTGATCAGCAGAAGCTTGATTCTTGTAGGCCCAAGAGGCCCCAATAGATCTGGTGGAATGGGCAGTTACCCGGAAGGGAACATGCTTATTCCTCAACTTATAGGCTTCACGGATGGTAGCCTTAATCCAAGAAGCAATGGTAACTTTGGAGGCCGGTCTCCCTGCCCTAGGCCCCTCAGGAATGACGAATAGAGCGTCAGACTTCCTGAGAGACTCGGTGCGATGAACATAAAACTTGAGGCAACGCACCACATCCAACAAATGGAGATCCCGTTCCTTGTCAGATGAAGGATTAGGGCAGAAAGAGGGAACCACAATCTCTTGATTGATGTGAAATTCGGACACAACCTTTGGTAAGAATTCCTTGGTAGTGCGAAGCACAGCCTTATCCTTGTGGAACACCAGGTAAGGAGGTTTACAAGACAGAGCTTGTAACTCTGCTACCCGGCGAACTGAAACAATAGCCAAAAGGAAGGCCATCTTCCAAGTCAAGAGACGTAATGGAATGGAAGCCAAGGATTCAAACGGTGGTCGCTGGAGAACACCCAGCACCAAGTTGAGGTCCCACTGGGGAGCAGGACTCTTGAAGGCAGGTCGAACATGAGTCACACCTTGGAAGAAAACTTTCACATCAGGAAGGATAGCAATCCTTTCCTGGAAAAACACAGACAAGGCAGAAGTCTGAACTTTGAGGGAACTCAGACTGAGCCCCTTATCCACACCGTCCTGCAAGAATGCCAGGACAGTGGGAAGATGGAAGTCAAGAGGCAACTTCTTGTCAGAGCACCATGTCACGAAAGTTGACCATATGCGATGATAGATCTTGGAAGACACAGGCTTACGAGCACTGAGCATCGTCGATACCACAGAAGGAGAAAAGCCTTTCTTAGCTAGAATCGAGGATTCAACCGCCATGCCATCAAACGGAGAGAGTGAACATCCTCTTTCCACAGATACTCCTGGAGAAGCAGGTCCGGACGGGCAGGAAGTGGGATTGGATCCTTCACAGACATGGCCATCAATTCCGGAAACCAGGACTGGCGAGGCCAGTTTGGAGCAATCAGGAAGACAGGACAACGTTCTCTCTTCAACTTCTGAATGACTCTGATCAATAGAGGAAGAGGAGGGAAGATGTAAGCCAGGGAGAAGTCCCAAGGGATCGACAAGGCATCCACTGCTAGAGCAAGGGAGTCCCTCAGCCGGGAGCAAAACACCGGAACCTTCCTGTTGTGTCTGGCAGCCGTCAGATCCACCACAGGCATTCCCCACCGTTGAGTGAGCATGTGAAACACCTCTGGGTGCAGAGCCCATTCTCCGCTGTCGACGGTATGACGACTGAGGAAGTCTGCCATGACGTTGTCCACGCCTGGAAAATGAACCGCAGAGATGACAGGCACGTGATCTTCTGCCCAAGACAAAATATCCTTGACCTCCCACCAGGCGGAACCGCTTCTTGTGCCGCCTTGCCTGTTGATGTAAGCCACTGCCGTGGCGTAGTCTGACTCCACTCTGACTGGAAGACCGGTCAATTGAGACTCCCAGTGCCTCAGGGCCAGCCGGACAGCTCGAAGTTCCAGAACATTGATGGAGAGCATGGATTCCTTCAGACCCCATTTCCCCTGAGCACTGAAGCGACCCCAGACTGCACCCCAGCCCCGAAGGCTGGCATCCGTAGTGACTGTGGTCCAAGGAGGAACTAGAAAGGATTTCCCTTTCAGGAGATGAGAGAGATCTAACCACCAGTGCAGACTCGACTCGACATGAGGAGGAAGAGAAACAGACAGATGTTGATGATCTGGATGATTCTCGCACGTCTGGATCGCGAATCTCTGAAGATCCCTGGAGTGGGCCATGGCAAATGGTACTGCTTCGATTGTGGAAATGAACTTCCCCACTAAGGACGACAACTTCGGAACTGGAAACACGTCCAGGTCCAGAAGTCCAGCCACTCAGACAGCTATCTGGTGAGCCACGTCCTCTGGAAGAAACACCATGCATTGGCGAGTGTCGAACAGGAGACCCAGGAACAGAAGCCTCTGAGATGGAAACAAGTCCGACTTGTCCAGATTCAGGATCCAGCCATGACGGTTCAGGGTGTGCATGCACATCTGTAATTGCTGAAGGAGAAGCTCCGCTGAGGAGGCCTTCAGAAGGAGATCGTCCATGTAGGGGGTCACTCTGATCCCATCCTGATGGAGCACCGCTATCAATGAGCCCAACACCCTCTGGAAGACCTGAGGGGCTGAAGTCAGCCCAAAGGGGAGCGCTGCAACTGAAAGTGTCCCCTGTGACAGGCAATCCTGAGATACCGCCTGCTCTCTGGATGAATAGGGATGTGAAGATAAGCATCCTGAAGGTCCAGGGAGGCAAGAAACTCCCCTGGAGACATTGCTGCAATCACAGAACGCAGGGATTCCTGGCGGAAGTGGGAAGTCACCACATAAGCATTGAGATCTTTGAGATCCAAGATAGGACGGGCTCCTCCGTCCCTTTTGGCTACCACAAACAGGTTGGAGAAAAATCCTGAACCTGTGTCCCCCTGAGGAACCGCCTCCAGAACCTCTTTGTCCAAGAGATCCTGAATAGCGTCGTCTAACAGACGCCGTTTTGTGGGTTCCTGAGAAGGACGAGTAAAATGGAACCGAAAAGGAGGAAGGGAAGAGAAAGGGATCCTGAATCCCTCTGACACCACCTGAAGAACCCATGGGTCCGCCACTGACTCCTCCCAAATCCGGCGAAAGATGCGGAGACGACCGCCTACAGCCGGATGCGGACCCGGGTTCGGCGAGTCATGCCGAAGCAGTCTTGGAGGTCTTGGCCTTGGGGGCAACTTTGGGCTTCCAGGACTGTTTGGGCTTGGAGGAGGAGCGCGTAGTGGGAGGACCCGTTTGGGCCGAGGAACGTGTCTCAGTCTGAAAGGAACGAAAGGACCGATTGCGTTTGGCTGGAAACTTTTCCTTAAAGACTGAGGGTAGAAGAGTACTTTTACCTCCAGTAGCCTCACTGATCATTTCTTTGAGTTCAGACCCAAAAAGCAAATTTCCCTGAAAGGGCAAAGAAAGCAAAGCTTTCTTAGAGGCTGTATCAGCAAACCAAATTTTCAGCCAAAGAGCGCGTCTGGCCACCACAGAAGAAGTGGAGGCCCTCGCCATCATGCGCACAGCATCAAAGGCAGCGTCAGCAATATAGTTCTGAGCTTCAGTGATATTAGCAAGAAGCTGCAACTGTTCAGACACAGGCGCATCCTGGCGAACCGCTTCAGTCAGTCGTTCAGTCCAGGCTGCAATAGCTCTATTAACCCATGCCACAGCAAAGGTGGGGCGCATGGCAGTGCCAATAGAAGCAAAAATAGACTTAAGAGAGAGCTCTAATTTCTTATCCGTCCAGTCCTGCAAGGCAGAGGCATCTGAGACAGCCAAAGCAGTAGATTTGGATAGTCTAGACACGGGAGCATCCACTTTGGGAGGATGAACCCATTTTGCCAACTCCGCCTCAGGAAAAGGGTAAAGCTTGGCAAACTTTTTGGAGACAGAGGAAGATCTATCTGGATTCCTCCATGCCTCAGAGACCAGACGGGCAAGAGTAGGGTTAGTTGGAAAACAAACAACTGGTTTAGATGGCTTTTTCTGAAAAACATCAGTAGGATCATAAGTGGATTCCTGAGTCAGAGGAAGGTTGAGCGTATTTAGAACCGCTCTGATCAGACCCTCAGCCGAAACTTCAGGGTCACACTCATAGGGGTCCCCAATGGACCTGTTAGATTCAATAACAGTACGTTCCTCAGCATCAGAATCCTGTAAAAGTTCTTCTTCAGAAGAATCAGTGATATCAGGAGCTCCCTGTGGCTTAGGCAGGGAGGTCCTGATAGTAGAGGGGGTCTGCCAAACCTGGAGAGCCCCCTGTACCTGAGAGGGAAAGAGTTGAAGCGTGGATCTGAGATCCCTAGTGGCAGCTTTGAACTCCCTCACCCAAGATGGCTCAATAGCATGGCTGGAAGGCCCAGGGTTGCTATTTTGACAAGTACAAACAGGGCATAGATCCCCCACATTATCGCTATCCAGCCCAATGTGGCAAGAGGAGCAAAACGCCATGGGGGTAGCGGACCCCCCATCCTCCTTAGTCTTGGGTCTAGCCCCCAGCTCCAGTGAAGTAGACATGCTCACAGCGTCAATATACCCCACCAAGAACACTATCACCCAGAAAGGTGTTAAAGATTAAAGTTTCACCCCAGAAAAATGTCTAAAAACGGACTTATCAGGCCAGCGAAGGGTTAATCTGTTGAGGAGAGAGAAGGCTCGGTCCCTGCGTAGTGTACTCGCATAGGAAAAGTGCAATAAAATGGCTGCCGTCATGGCTGCCAATCAAAAACGGGCGCGAAGCAAGCGCTCATGGGAAATGTAGTCTTTCCCAATACAAGTACCTAAACAGTGCCCGAAGCCCCCCTGAACCCCCAATATTAATAAAACACCAACCGGATGATAGAGCAGGAGCCTAGCATTAAAATGAGCCCTCTCTGAAGTTGCTGTGACAAGCGGTTTCAGAGATATGTCCCACACTGTGATTTCCCATAGAGAGTAAAGGAGCCATGCGTCTGAGCGGGAACGCTGCGCTTAAAGGCGCAGTACACAATTTTTAATAAAGTTCAGTAAAACATTAAAAAGTGCCCAAACAAGCATGAAACACATGAGAATCATAAATAAATGAATACCCAATGCTCCAAAACTCAGAGAATAACACAGAAATTGCATAAACTTTTTAGAGATAATGCAATAAAAACACCCTATGAGTGCTGGAGTGAATTACAAACTCCCAAATACAAGCCCAGCAAAGGGACACTGTGGGGACAAGTGGACCTTCAGCACTCAATGGGTGACTCACCTTTCTCGCTGACTTCTGTCTTCAGGTGACCATGATAGGTAGGGAAAGAACCAGAGGTAAATTCCCCAACAGGGGAGCTGCTTAACACAAGCTGTCCCCTCTTCAGGTATAGGTCCACAGAAATCCCTGGAAGCTGCACTAGCCACTTCGGGTGAGGGCATTCACAGCCATGGTCACCCTCCTAATGGTGGTATTCCATATTTGAAGAAAAAATAATAAAACTCTAAGAAGCATAGCTGTTCTCTGCCTGGTGTGCAAGCACACCAGGAACAAATCAATATGAGTGGCTCTGGCCAGAAGGTGGCTTAAGTAAGAGGGGAGGCTCCGCCCCTTGCAGATTATTTGCATAATTGTTCCTGCCTATTAAAGGGGACTACACATCCCATGGTACCAGTGACCTGTATTGGACGACAGTGAAATAAAGATTAGATTTGGGGAACCAATCCATCCCGTCATTATTATAATGATTGAAACAATTAAAGGGATAGTAATGTCTATATTAAAGTTCTGCTCCAAGTCTTTTTTTTAGCTTTTTATAACACGTAGCAGTATGTTTCAGTACTTACAGTTCTGTAGTTCAAAAGATATTCAAGCTGAAAGGATCCCCCTCCTGTCCCTTCTGGCCTCCAACCCTTAGATCTGCAATCCAGTCATGGGACTGGACCGATGCGGCGAGGGACAATCTTTAGTCAGTAAGTATAAGGGAAACCCTACCACCCTTGATGAAGGATTTTGTTTACTGAAGATTGTCCCTCGCCACTCTCCATCTGAACCAGGCGGAGAGGATCAGAGACAAGGCCAGAAGTGGCGGGAGGATGATCTTTTCAGCTTAACTATCTTTTGAACTACAGAACTTTAAGTACTTAAACATACTAATTATGGGAATGGAGGACTTGACGTATGAGGAATGACTAGACAAACTTGTTTTATTTACTCTAGAGAAAAGACGACTAAGAGGAGACCTTATCACATTGTAAAAGTATATGAGAGGTCAATACAAGGATCTCTGCGGTGAGCTATTCAGTCCAAGGCCTGATCAGGTGACACCCCTTGAGATTAGAGGAAAGGAGGTTTAGACTTCAGCAGAGGAAGGGTTTTTTTTACAGTAAGGTCTGTTAAATTGTGGAATTCATTGCCCAAGGAGGTGGTTATGGCAGATACAATTGATACATTCAAGAGAAGATTAGATACATTTCTTGCAAAAGGGAACATACAGGGTTATACTGTATATTAGTAGGCAGATAAGGAAGGTCTGATAAAGACTAACTATACTATTCTCCTATCACTAGGGTATGAGGCAAAGGTTGAACTTGATGGACTTGTATCTTAATTCAATCTAATTTACTATGTTTACTATACCACTACGTGTTATAAAAAACTTAAAGAAGATGGAGCAGAACTTTAATATACACATTACAATCCCTTTAATATGTAAAAACTATGTATATACTGCAGGGTTTATCCTCCTGTGTCAAACAAGGTTATTCAGACTGCCGAGATGTTTCATTCAAAAGGTTTTGCAGCTCAAACTATTTTTATTTTTTTTTATTTTTTTTAGGTGCAGTACCTCCATAGCCTGACATTTTACAGCGGCGCTGTTGCAATACTATGGAGAGCTCTGATCAATTGACCATAAACCTCCTTAGGATGGTGTAGCAACAGCACCATAAAATTTCAGGCCATTCAGATACTGCACCTAAAAAATTCATGTTCTAACAGCAAGCCCAACAGTATCAGTTTATTGGGCTCGGCAGGCAACCAGTGTATTACAGACTTCCTGGTTGTGTCCTGATCCCATGTAAACGGAAAGGGGGCAGTTTCCTGACCCCTCAAAAAGGCTGGCGGGCCATTTCGAGATTGTACAGAGCCGCCCCAGACATTTTAATACGACTCTTCCTATAGGAGCAGATTTAGAAAAAAGTTATAATTGTCCTTCAGACATTTTCATTCACCCTCCTTTTGCATTAGTAGCCAGCCCTTGTGATATCAAGATCATCATTGGTTGGTTATAAGCGCACCTTGCCAGCCGGACGTTATCACAGTCATTTTTTCCCCATTCCCAGTCCTTCCCAGGATCCACTGCAAAGTGCACTGGCAGCAATTTGTGTTCAGAGTCAGTCAGCGGGATAAAAGGTGCTAGAGACAAAAAGAAATAAAAACTTCCATAAATAAATAAAACAAAGTCGATCTTTTCTTTCTTTAAGGGGTTAATGGTGGTTTGCAAAGAGCTTTCAAAATCCCTGATATGATAAACTAGTTAAACTATTTTGAGTTATTTAGGTGTAATAGAGTATGCTAATTAAGGCATGCCACACTGGTACTATCTGTCTTAGACTGACATTTCCTCCCCCACTTACTGACACATAACACTTCCAGTGCTAGGGAGGTGGGCAATGCATCGATGAGCAGTGTCAGTGAGTGGGGGAGTTTATATAGGGATAAGACAATAAGTCAGTACTGAGGGATGTGACAATGCATTGCTGAGCAGCATCAGTGAGTGGGGGAGTTAATATAAGATTAAAGGGATAGTAATACTTCGTTTTAACTTTATTTTATTTTGTAGGCATTAAAAAAACATGAAGAATGATATAAGTCTTATCTCTCAAACCTTTATGGTTTATGAGATATTCACAAGTAAATTTTCCCCCTCCCGCCCCTTTTACCTACTGTAAACAATCTCTTCTCAGATGTGGAATGCAGTCCATAGACTGGACAGATAACAGAAGGGGACACTCTTATTCCTTTGAAAACAATGAAATCCCTGCCCGCCTTGACAAGCTTTTCAGGTTTTTCTGTTATCTTAATTGAAGATTGTCCCTCTCTGCAGTCTACCTGGGCAGCTCCCTTCTGCCCTGGCTGAAAAGTGTTACATCAGTAAAAGGGGCGGGAGGGGGACACTTTGCTTGTGAATATCTCTTAAACCATAAAGGTTTGGGAGATAAGACTTATATCATTATTCATGTTTTTTTAATGCCTACAAAATAAAATAAAGTTAAAACGAAGTATTACTATCCCTTTAAAGGGATAGTAATACTTCATTTTAACTTTATTTTATTTTGTAGGCATTAAAAAAACATGAAGAATGATATAAGTCTTATCTCTGAAACCTTTATGGTTTAAGAGATATTCACAAACAAAGTATCCCCCCCCTGTTCAACCAGATAAGAAGGGAGATGCCCAGGTAGACTGCAGAGAGGGACAATCTTCAATTAAGATAATGGAAAAAGCTGAAAAACTTGTGAAGGGGGGGAAGGGCTTTCATTGTTTTCATACAAAGAAAATTGTCCCCTTCTGTTATCTGTACTGTCATACAACCAGACTCACATCTGAGAAGAGATGGCTTACACTAGGAAAAAGGGGCGGGGAGGGGAACTTTGCTTGTGAATATCTCATAAACCATAAAGGTTTGAGAGATAAGACTTATATCATTCTTCATGTTTTTTTAATGCCTACAAAATAAAATAAAGTTAAAACGAAGTGTTACTATCCCTTTAAGACAGGAAGTCAGTACTAAGGGATGTGACAATGCATTGCTGAGTAGCATCAGTGAGTGGGGGAGTTAATATAAGATTAAGACAGGAAGTCAGTACTGAGGGATGTGACAATGCATTGCTGAGCAGCATCAGTGAGTGGGGGAGTTAATATAAGATTAAGACAGGAAGTCAGTACTGAGGGATGTGACAATGCATTTCTGAGCAGCATCAGTGAGTGGGGGAGTTAATATAGGGATAAGACAGGAAGTCAGTAGTAAGGGAGGACAGTAATACACTGCTGAGCAGTGTCAATGAGTGGAGAAGGTAATATAGGGTTAAGACAGAAAGAGAGGAGGCGGGTAATACAGGGCTTGAAAAAATCTGGTTTGACTCTAGAAGCCAGACTGCATCTGAGAAGAACCTTCCCTTAAGGCCTAGGGAAAGCAGTGTGTGTGTGGTTCTGCGGCTACCAGTGGAACCAGATGGGGGGGGCAGAGTATATGGGGGATATGCGGCTACCAGGGCAGTTGAGCCATGCTTGGGAGTCACTCAGTATATGTGGGATCTGCGGTTACCAGTGTGCAAAGAAAAAAGTCAGTGGTGGTGGTGGTGGGGACCAGGTTTTGTGACCAGTGGGCAATGGAACAAGACTGTGATGGGGGTCAGACAGTATACATGGGCATTTGGGACTACCAGTGGGCAAGGGTACAAGGCTGGGAGGGTCAGACAGTGTATGTGAGGATCACTGACACCAGTGGAACCCAGTTGGGCGGTGTGTTATTTTATTTATTTATTTTTTTCAGTGTGTGTGAGAGAGAGAGAGAGAGAGTGTGAGTGAGTGTGTGCGTGTGCGTGCATGCGTGCGCGAGTGTGTCTCACTTCCTGGTAGCAGTGGGCTGGATCGGGGAAGGTTCCCCATGTCACCAAAGCCAGGTGTAGTCTTGCTCCTCCTCCTCGTCTGCATTGATATCCCAGGGCTATTGTCTGGAGATAAAGGGGGGGAGGGCACTAAGTAGGGGTCCTAAAGCCCCTCCTTCAAAGCCTGATTAATTATTAAATGTATAAAAAGTTGCCATGAAGTTGCCAGGAAGCAATTCCTAATCGCCATGACGACTTGTTGTGTGGGGGTTGTCAATCCCAGAGGTCATGCATGGCTGAACAGTGTTGGAGAGTGGGGGAGGTAATGTAGGGATAAGACATGAAGTACCTGCACAACATGACAATCACCATAATCTATAGATCTAAATAATTCAAACACTAATTTATTGAAAGCAATGCATTGGAGACCTTTCTAGCATTCAAGGATTTAAAACCCCTACTTAGAGTACAATAGTAATTGTGGGTATTTTTATGTGTCCCCCTACAATGTAGTTGGTATTTTCCAGGATTCCTCTGATTCTTCACTTATACATAATGTCCATTAGATATTAATGTAATGTTACTCCTTGGAAGGAGACCTGTCAGTGAAGTCTGGGCTGTACCGTGAATCCCACAGTATCAGGAAGGGAGCACAAGGGTCCCTCACTGGTCCTGCAAGACTATGGGGACCACATTTCCTGTCTGCCATACAGGGATATTGCAGAGACAAAAGCAGCAGAGAACCTATCCAATGCTCTAGTAAAGCTACATGGGTAGAGTCACTTGACCCGGTGCTGATGTCTCTGTGCAACATCTGCTTTTTCCCCGACCGCTATTGAGTTCTAAATAGTAAAGGAAGAACTGTCCATTGACAGCTGAGATAAATTGACACTTCTGCTAGGCTACGTGAGCATTAGAGGGAGTATGATGCCCTACTTCATGACACCATAGAGGAGCTGCAGTAACAATTTCTTGTAGCACTGTGATACACTAAGGCTTGCAGCCATTAAATTTACTTATTTTGAGTCCATGATGTGTTTTTCTGTCGTGGTGGTCAATTATTCCTCTACGATTTAAAATTCTGTGCTCCAGGATCTTCATTCAAAGTGTAGTGTTGCAGAAGGTGGTCTGCAAAGGGCATATACTTAAAATTTAGGACTGCCCCAGGCAATCCAGAACATGCGGTCAACTATGCGAGGGACATTTAACTGAATGAGTTAAGTCTGACGGTTCATTGTTGTTGGGTTGTGTGCTCACTGATAAAGGGCTTTCGAGCCTTTAACTAGGGGTCTACAAAGACTGCACCCACAACCCACACACTTTGTTTTTATGGGTCTCAGATTTCCGAGTTGCCTCAATCATCCCATACGTTATACTTACAACTTATTACTAAGGGCTTGCATAAACAAACGGGTCAGATAGCAGTGAACAGTTAATAACATATAATAGGAAAAGCAAATTTATAACATAATTTGGTGCTAATGTAAGAAAGAAATACATGAGTATGAACTATTCGTTTTAGGTGACGATATCCCATAAAATCATAACTGAAACCCATCAGTCCCTTATGCAATGAGCCTCATCCATCCCAAAACATACAAATATGCTTCTACTGCACCTTGCTCCTTGCTTTGCTCCTTCTGTTCCATGGACACGAGGGCAGAGAAGTGAGCCTGGTCATACGCCAATACCAACGGTGAACTATGGCACTTGTTAGCAGGGACCTCTAGGGGGAGGTATATGCCCCCAAAAGGAATAGGTGCAAATGCTGCAAGTAAAAACAGTACAGAGCTCAGATTTCAGAATGTATAAGATGTTGGGAGATCAAACCTATTCAGACGATGGGACAACCCAAATGCACCATTGGGGGGCGGTAACATTTTCAATTACACAGAGCGTTTTAACCCTCTGAAAAGTAGAAAGGCCTCCGACACATTACAAGGCAGACCTCTCTAACGTTCAGAGGGTTTACTTTTCAATCAGTGGGGACTATAGACATTTTACATTTTCCTCTATGGTGCAACTGATTTGTCCCAGGATTGCTGCTCTTCCTTGTTATGGGCTAAAAGGTCAAGTCACTCCAAGGTTAAACTGCTAAAACATAAGACAAATGCCTTTTAAATGTACATCTGTGAAGCTTACAACATGAGCATATATACAGAAGCAACTTGCATATTAGCATCCTTTAACCTTTTAAAAGACCAGAAGACACTGCAGAGCAATGTCTGTTTGGCCTAAGAATCGGAAAAAGGATGTGAAGTTTTATAAAGAGGAACTAGACCCTTGAATAAAGTGGCTCTAATTTTAACAGCAGGACTTATCCAGATAGGGGTCATCCATGTAACAATCTGGTATTATCTCTTTACGGTTTTCAAATCTGAGCACTGCTGGAGTCTGTA
Source organism: Rhinophrynus dorsalis (assembly GCA_037306005.1). NCBI lineage: Eukaryota > Metazoa > Chordata > Amphibia > Anura > Rhinophrynidae > Rhinophrynus > Rhinophrynus dorsalis. The sequence continues at coordinate 59,473,947 of CM074728.1, forward strand.
AATTAATGGTGACATTTTGCCACCTTGAAAATGGTTTCATGGCTGGGATTGGATACAGCACAGAGCAAAAACTCTGCCTAGGATTCTAATGGGCCCTGCAAACAATCTCAAGGAAGTACACTGCCCCCACTGATTCACAGACTACATTAGCGTTTAATAATAACAAAATCAATAATCACGTATCCCTGACTAAGAATGACACCTGCCTAGGTAATTCCTTTTGTTAAGCAATTTACAAAACAGTTAATCCAAGGATATAGTTTCTTTTTAAGCAGACACAGTTGCACATTCATTTTGTTCTCCCACTTTCCATATTTAGTATCCATGGAAGGAATTACACAGACAGACAGACACAGACACAGACAGACAGACACAGACAGACAGACACAGACAGACAGACACAGACAGACAGACACAGACAGACAGACACAGACAGACAGACACAGACAGACAGACACAGACAGACAGACAGACACATACACACACATGTGGAAGGAGGAAGGGATGGAGAAGGTGAAAGCAATTATAGGAGAAATGAGAGAAGGGGAGAGAAACTGCAAAAGGCAGAGTGCATGAGCCTACATAACAGTTTAAGGAATCGGGGTGTGCAGCAGATTGCAAAGCTGGTTCTTCAAGTGTAAAGGTTACCATGGGTAAAAGGCAGAAACTATGCTATGTGGTCCTCCTGGCACCTGTCATGGCGGCCTCCATTGACAAGACTTCCAAGTCTGATGAAACCTTTTGAGGGAATGCGCAAGGGCACAATTCACCAGGGCCATGAGAATATACTGGCCATAGCAAGATAAATTGGGGGGGGTTATTAGAAGGTGCTTCTTCTTCATGTATGCTATGCACCAATCTGGTCTGTAACCATTTTCCCACGTAATGGGTTAAACAAGGGGGGGGGGGGGTCAGGACAGAAAGATAAAATACAAGAACATAAAAGAAAACCAACCTTCTCCCCCTGAATCTCTCAGCATTGTGTCTGCCACCACCACAATGGGCCTTTTGAGTACATGCGCCAGCACAAACACGTGGAACTCTTCCAGGCTCTCGTACACAGGCTCCTCCGAGCTTTCAACACTGTAAAATAATTGAAGAGATCCAATCAGCCCTCTGCCTGGTGAATATTTAATCACATGCACAGTGCAACCGCACCACGCTAGCGCTCAGGGAGCCTCTGACATCTCAGTGGGAGCCGTCCTGTGATCTGGATGTGTACATAAACACTGTGGCCTCCTGGGGATCCGATGAATATTGTATGACTCACAGACACAGATATACACTCTAGGGCAATACAACTACAATATAGGGGACACAAACATTCTCAAAATTCCAAATGACTTAAATACAGCTTTTAACCCCTTGAATGCTAGACAGGTCTCCAACATAAGACCACTCTAGCATTCTAGGTGTTAAAGGCAATATCTAAATCAAAAGAATTTCGAGTTGTCTTTGCCCCAAAACTGTTCCACTTTTCTTAAGTACACAAGACCTTATATAATAAGAACTAGTGTAAAAGTCCGCGTACATGGGCCAAAGTCGCAGAGCTACATGGCAGGAGTACTACCGCAGAACTACATCTCCCAGCATTCTCTGTGTTCCGGCAGTCTCTACTACATGACAAACATACATCTGGCCTTTTATATTACAGGATGATGATTAAAGAAAATAATGCCTATTAATAACAGCCTTCTACTTACCTTAATTTGGGCAGAAAATCCTGGCGACTATGAATCCATTCTGGGTGGACTGGTCATATACAATTAATCTTGAATTACTACTGGATACCACTTCCATGGAACTGGACATGTTTCTTACTTACTAAACTCAAGGGCTCTAAATTACTCCCACTGAAGGCTTCCCTCACAATACAACTTCAGTGGGAGGAGTTTTTTTTGGGGTGGGGTGGGGGGGGAGAGTCCTGAAGTCCTGCAACAAAGAATCATGTCTGCCTCCGTGGACATAATGCCAAAGATAACTGAAGATGAATTTTGGGCACTCAATCCACACAGACTGATTCAGAAGCCAGTAGGATATTTTGCTCAGGTTAAAGCAAGTAGTGGAAGGTTTTTATCAATGGGAGGTCTTAAAGGGCTAGTAATATCTATATTAAAATGCAGTTCCGAGTCTTCTATATGTTTTTTAGAACATGTAGCGCTATGTTTAAGTACTTTAAATTATGTACTTCAAAAGATATTCAAGCTGAATGGATTACCCCCGCCCCTTATGGCTTCCTCCCCTTAGATCTACAATCCGGTCATGGGACAATCTTCACACAGTAAGTATAAGGAAAACCCTGCCTCCCCCCCTTGACGAAGGATGGCAGGATTTTCCTTTTGCTTACTGAACACTGCCCCTCTCATCGCTCGGTCCGGACCACTCTTAGAGGAAGCGTGGTGCAGGGAAAGGGGCAGGAGGGGGATCCTTTCAGCTTCGAAATCAATTGAACTACATAACTGTAAATAATAATCATAGCGCTACGTGTTATAAAAAACATATAGAAGACTTGGAGCTGCACTTTAATAGAGACGTTACTATCTCTTTAATACTCATTTAAGTTATTAAACTCTTTATATATAGGTCTATGAAAGTTACATTAATTTAGCTCCACAGCTTCTTTGAAGGAGATTCATACCATAGGAAGAAGTGTCTCTTAATTTAACACATTTAGTTACCTGGGTGGGTGTCCTTTATACAGTAGTCATATCTATATCTGAATATTTTGCAGTACATGTACAGTTTTCTGCGTACAGTGATCTCTGAGCTAGAAGCAGTCTTGAATACACTCCTCACAACAAACAATGGCGTTGAAAGACCGGAGAGGCTTGTGAGGGTCACTAGTCTAACAGATTGTAAACTGAAACAATTAGCATGGACAACAACAGAGACCAGATGGAATTAAAAAAAAATACAGATCTAACAGACTGTCTGTATTATGGGCACCTACCTAGGTAAGCCCATTTGTTATTTATGTGGCCGTTATTCATAGAGTATTGTTCAATTAGAAGCTTCCAGATGTGACTGAAATAGAGTCACCTAATATGAAGAGGATGTGACCGCTCTGTCCTTATCTAGGTTACCTCCGACGCCTGAAGAAGCATTTCCATGTATCCCAGGAGAGGAAGGAACTCACTCCTAGCTACTATGTAAACATTAGGGACATATGCACAAAGTTTTATAAAAAAAAAAAAAAAAAAAAAAAAAAAAGCAATTCTGGGCAAAGTGAATGTGCCATTTTGGGGGGGGGGGGGCAGTAAACATTTTAATGGTTTCTAAATTGGACTCTTAACCTGTTGGCTGTTAGAGAGGTCTCCAACGCATTGCAAAGCAATGCGTTGGAGACCTCTTTAGCGGCCATGGGTTTAAATTCCCATTTATCTCAGTCGGAATCTGAAAAATGGTATGTTGTCTATGGTGCAGTTGGTTTTCTCCTTTTCATTAGCCAAGTACGGCCCTGTGCATCAGAATATTTGGGAATATTCTGGGGCCACTGTTGGCTCCCCCCCCCAGAGTAGGATCAGACGGCCTAAAACAAGACTGTTCCCTTTCAACCCTTACAGTGCCAGAGAGGGTGCCGAATGTATTGCTAAGCAATGTGCTGGCCACACCTTTTGGCGCTCACAGGGTTAGTAATTTATGTAAAACCCTGAATGCTAGTCTTATTCAATGCCTTGCCAAGAAACGTTCTAGAAACCAAGCCATCCTGAAACCCTTCAGCTGTTTAAGTCTACAATTCTCATCATCGTCAGCCAGTTCACAACAGCTGGAGGGACTCAAATTGTCCTCCACGGATTTAAAGGAATAAAGTCGAAGTAGGCGGCACAGACAGCAACAAGAACCACCCCGTTCTCGTGTCACCTCTCCTGGTGAAGACTGCAGAGTGGATCACAATTAACATTCCTTTTACTCACCCCGCGCAGTTCCCTCCGTTTGTACCATAGTGCATGCGAGGTTCGCTGGACGCCAGTTTTATTAAATCGTTCCACTCTTTCTGCCATTCCTCCTCTGTATACACGAGACCAGACTAAGAACAGACAAAGGAGAGTTGGTTTAAGGCGGAATTAGGAAACCTTGGGCTCTACAGTTGTTGTAAACTGCAGTATGTTAACCAGAATCACCTTTAACCAGGGAGACATATGAATTATGCATACAGCAGGGTTGCTTTGATTTCAATGCAACCTTGCAATATGCATAATTCCTGTGTGTTTCTGGTTAAAAATTAGGTCTGGTCAGCTTAGATCAGGGGTGCTTAAAGCGATAGTAATGTTTCATAATAAAAACAGCTCTAATTAATCATCATAGTATTTGGACTTTGGAGAGTGTTATTTCAATTCTGTCAGAGTTGTAGTTCAAGAGTAATTCAATGACAAAATATCCCCCTCCCGCCCCTTTTACTGATGTCACACTGCTCAGCCAGATCAGAAGGGAGGTGCCCAGGTAGACTGCAAAGAGGGACAATCTTCAATTAAGATAAGGGAAAAACCTGAAAAACTTGTCAAGGGGGGCAGGGCTTTCATTATTCTCACAGGAAGAAGATTGTCCCCTTCTGGTATCTGTCTGGTCTATGGACTGGATTCCACATCTGAGAAGAGATGGCTTACACTAGGTAAAAGGGGCAGGAGGGGAAACTTTGCTTGTGAATATCTCTCAAACCATAAAGGTTTGAGAGATAAGACTTATATCGTTCTTCATGTTTTTTTAAAGTCTACAAAATAAAATAAAGATAAAACGAAGTATTACTAGCCCTTTACACTCACCTAATAACAAAGTAAGTGGTAAGCATGGCCTGAAACAGGTGCCACACTGTGTCAACCAACAGATACAAAAGGATAATTTCTCAAAAAATTATAGTTCATGGAAAAGTGGCTATGGGTATAAATTCACCTGTTGAGTGCCAGAGGGGTACGCAACTCATTGCACTGCATACAGCTACGGCACTCAGAGGGTTATTTTTCTGCAGAACAAACCAAACTGGTCTTAGAGGACAGGTCCACTTTATTAAACACTGAGTTAGGATAGTTGATTTCTGAATACAGCTATGTAAAACACCCTCATATCCTTGTCTCACAAGCAAACACTGAATTTCACAGCAGTTGACAAACTGCTCTACCTTGCCTCTTTAAATTTGTCTACATACACACCAAAAGTAAGCATCACATGACTTTCTGGTAGCCTGCTAAAAGCACCCAAGTTTAGGACTAACACAAGAAGGTGAATGTCTAACACTACACCCAGAAGAAAGTATCAATAAAACCAGAAACATTCAATTTGGCAGATAATGCAGATAATGCAGATGCAGTTCAGACCTCTCTATCTTTCAAGGTGCTAAAACCCCCATTTAACTCAATGGCAATTTTAGGATTTTTTTTTTCCTCCCCTATAGTGCAATTGGTTTGATCCAGAATGGCGCTAATTAGACTTAGTATTAAGTAGAACTACAACAATTCTGGAGCAAATTAACTGCACCAAATGGGGAAATGAAAATTCTTACCAGTTCGCCCTGTGAATACTTGTAGATTTAGAAAGGGGGGGGGGTTAAAAATGCAGTTTAAATCATTAGGAATGTTGGCAATCTTTATTTTTTCCCTGTGGCCCAGTTGGTTTCCTCCAGAATGACTTTGTTCATACCGTCTTATAAGTATAAGCTGAAGCCCAAGCAGAACAATGCCCAATACCTCTTTATTCTGCATGGTCTGCTGGAATCTCCACCTACGCTTGAGGGCCTCCTTCTCGGCGCCTTTCTCCATCAAAGTGTAGAGGGATTTGCGCAGCATCAGGTCTCGGTCGTGAAAGCCCCACATACCTGGAATAAGATGCTTCTGTCAGAACTTCCCATAAGCCCATTCTTTACCCCATGTGTGTCTATCTGACATCCAGGGATCATGAGTAAGCATTTTCAACGTGAAACTCGTTGATGTGTCTGAGATGTTATCTTACTACATCTGACTGCATGTACCGATCGCTAACTAATCTATTAGCTATCTTTGTTGACCGTCAGATTTGTTACTCACTAATAAAGTTGTTGATTTTACATATGGACTGATTTGAATATTTGTTGGTTGTGCGTGATACCAATACTACTTTTGCTGTCCATCTGACGTCCCCAGACTTACCGAGTGACGCCGCATGCAGCAAGCAGTTCCCATCCCCAGTGGTTGCCAAGGGAAGGAGTCTCTGATACGTTGGGTCAACCTGCGCCCACCAGTTGAGGCGTCCTGGCATACAAAAAAAAGAAGAGTAATTTATTAACATTATTACAAACATGGTCGTGATCAGTTAACCCTTTGAGTGCCAGAGGGGTACAAAAATCATTGCAAAGCAATGTGTTCCGTACCCCTCTGGCACTCAAAGGGTTAAGGTACATTAGAACCACAGTAATGTTTTATTATGAAACAAATATATATTGTAGTGCCTCTCCAGCTGAATAAAACATGGGTACTCCCACTGCTGGAAGATGGTTCATCAAAAAGTTAACAGAATTCAAGCTAGCCCAATTTCTTTGTTTTCTTTATTAAAAAAAAAAAAAATAAAAAAAATCCATAAACATGACCACTAGTTGGTGCTGTTTCACAAATGCTCAAATTCTTCTTCATCTGAATGTGCTGGTTTCTAAAACTGCAGAGGTCACTCTCTCTTTTTGCTTGGAAAGCCAAAGTGCTTCATAGTGGACCTGTCACCTTCAGAGAAGGTTAGTTAAATGTAAACAGAAGTAAAAACTGCCTATATGTCGTGCTACCCATCTGTATGCAATTGAAATAGTTTCTGAGAAATTAACATTAATTTCTTGGTGCCGAGTCTGGCAGGTTATGTTAATTAGTTTCTATACTAGACCAATATTACCACGTGCTGGGCTATAAATAAATCTAGACAGAGCCCGCACACACTGGGGCAGGTTTAACAGCCACAGAGCGTGCTACATTTGGCCATAAACATAACTAATTAGCATACTGTGCAGGGAATTAGAATAAAATGCCACACTGTGCCACCAAAACATAAAGTTTAATTTCTACGTTTTTAAAATGGCTACTAAATCATAGAGGAAGATTTTAAATCTCTGAAAAGTAAATTTTGGGTGGCAGGTCTATTTTAACCTCTTCATTATTAAAGGGACGTGCAACATACTGCTTTCCAAATGTTGGCACTCAAATTGTTAACCCTTTGAGTGCCAAATTGTTGACCCTTTGAGTGCCAGAAGGATATGGAACACAAAGGTTTAAACAGCATAAAAATCTAGACATATTATATATATATAACCCTGGCAATCAGAGTGTTAAAAAACAAAACAAAAAAAAAAACCCTCTAGAAGAGAAGGTTGGAGTGTGTTTCAGTGCAGTGGAGATAAATTGCAGATATAAAGGGAAGGAATCCACTTCAGCACGGAGAGCCTGGTACACAGATCTGGAGGACAATAGCTTCACACAGAAATACGGCTATTTTCAGTCAATACGACTCAAGCCAAATGGATGAGATCCAGGAACGGAATGAAACAAAAATGGTGTGGGTCAGCAAAAGAGCACAAGGCAGCCCATTAGTCTCGCTTAAAGGGAAAGTGACCCTAAGCAATGTTTATTATGTGAAACATGCAATACATTTACTGCAGTATGCACAAAGGCAAAGCTGAGCAATTGGGGTGAACCGAGCTACATTATAAGAGACAAAAATTCCAATCGATACTACAGAGGTCCCCAATCAATTGCTTTGCAATGCACTGGAGGCCTCTGTGTAACATTCAAGGAGTTAAGAATCAGCAGGGATTTGGGGACATTTTAACCCATTCAGTGCGGATTCTGCCTTGCAGTCCGTTCAGCCTTCTGAAAATCAATGAGAGGATCAAAAGGGTTAAATTGTTCCCAAGCTCATCCTGCCTAGGAGAGCTGGATGCCTAAATATTACCCAGTGACCTCAGCTCCGGGTTAGTCACAACAGAGATGACATCACCTTATAGGAATCTGTAATTACCCAACAGCAGTCTGGGCAGAGGAAGGTGTCATTGCCACAGCAATGGGCGCTACCCACACATGTCTGAGACTAGCAGGCTGCTTGTTTAACCTTTTATTAACCCAGATTGACAATTATCCCCTCCTTGAATGAAAGGGACCTCTCCAATGCATCACATCCAAAGGGTTACATTACATTACATCCAAATCAAGCACTGCTTTATTCTTACTGCTGCTACCACATGTGCTGGGAAATGGTCCAATGAATCTACCATCTTCCTTTAACCCTTTGAGTTACTTTGCAATGTGGTGCGCACCCCTCTGGCACTCAAAGAGTTAAATTATGCATAAAGGTGCATTCTAATAACCTTTATTTACCATAAAGGGGTAGAATTTCCTATTAACAATGATGAATTCTGCATGGATCAATTCTCCGAAATAAGCCTTTAGTTAGTCCACATAGGTAGACATGATTCTTTATTGTCGGATCCCAAACTGCTCCCACTGAACTGTCCCTTCTGAAGAGGTCAGTGAGAGGAGTCTGGGGCTCTGACGTCCCAATGAAGGAGGAGGTCTGCCATCAGGAACATGATATTAGTGTTAACTGAACATTACATAGTATTTCCTGCTGAGTAAAACTAGGTTACTCCCAATGCTAAAATCTGATTAATTCAAAGATATTATAGCTGAAATAAGAAAGCAAATAGCAATTTTATTTTCTTGTCTCCAGAAAACAGACAGCCATTCTCTTTAGAAAACTACAGAACAGCGCAACCTAGTGGTGACACGATGAATTTGACTAAACCCAAAAATGTTGATTTGTGTTGCACTAATGTTAGAATGAAGCATCACTAAACAATGGGAATAACCTAGTTTTTCAAATCAGGGAACATTATACAAAACATATTTTTCCATAAAACAAATTTAATGCCAGAGTGATGCCTCACCTGCGTGCTCCAGAGCCACGAGCATGGACTGTTCGATCAGGTCTCTCTCGATAAAGTTCCGGAACTCGTCCTTGTATACAGTTAAGTCAGGGAGTTGGAAGGTGCAAACAGGTGTCTCCAGCGGGTGTTCACTGCTGCCATTGCTGGAGACATGGGAGCGAGCCAGGGAGACGATGGACGAGCTGGCATGGGAAATCCCCCTGGACAATCGTTTCTCTGAAAGAAAAAAAAAAAAAAAAAAGAGACAAGAATGAAGAGACACAAGAAAAGGACAGAACATAAGAGCTAGGTAATCCCCTAAGACCAGGGTTTGCCAACAAAAGCCTATCCAACTGTGGAGGACTATAATTCCCATCATGCCTAGTCAGCCTGAGCAACCTTAGTCAAATCCACGGCATCGAAAATACCCTTAGCCTACGAAAATCATGTGCAATAAATAAATAAATATCAAAAACGTAACACTAATTACCAGCAGGGTGTCTGAAACATTACTTCCTTCATTGTTGTCCATTAACCGTACTGTGCACTGTTATGTGCTGCTCAGTGTAAAGCAGGCAGTGTGGGGACCGGTTACAATGAAAGAAAACTGTTCAAACAACACAATTAAAGGGGAACTCTCATTTCCTTTAAAGTCATACTTGTTTGATTCTTTGTTCCCAATGCATGTTCAATCCTTTTATATCGCTCTTATTTTGGAGGTTGTGTTTCGTTCCAACGTCCTCCTATGACTGTGAAATCCTGCATGTGACCTGATGCTCTCTCTTGCTGATTTACCTGGTAAATTAATTTTTCTTATTTTAAGTAATGGAGATTTATTAGAGCAAAAACCACAGGTACTGCCACTTGGAACTCTCAGTCTGCTTGCCTCTAGGGCTATTTTGAGCTCAGCAAGTGGATTGGCACTTTTTATAAGGAGTACACCACAACAATGACCTGGATGTGCCAGACAGCGTGCCAGGTCACATGCAGGTGGGGACGAGGCACAACTGAGGAAGGGAAGAGATGGGAACGAGACCCAACTGGGGAGGGGGAGAGGTGGGAACGAAGCACAGCCGCGGAGGGGAAGAGGTGGGGACGAGGCACAACTGGGGAAGGGAAGAGGTGGGAACGAGGCATAACTAAGGAAGGGAAGAGATGGGAACGAGACCCAACTGGGGAGGGGAAGAGGTGGGAACGAGGCCCAACTGGGGAGGGGAAGAGGTGGGAACGAGGCCCAACTGGGGAGGGGAAGAGGTGGGAACGAGGCCCAACTGGGGAGGGGAAGAGGTGGGAACGAGGCCCAACTGGGGAGGGGAAGAGGTGGGAACGAGGCCCAACTGGGGAGGGGAAGAGGTGGGAACGAGGCCCAACTGGGGAAGGGAAAAGGTGGGAACGAGGCCCAACTGGGGAAGGGAAAAGGCGGGAACGAGGCCCAACTGGGGAGGGGAAGATGTGGGAACGAGGCCCAACTGGGGAGGGGAAGATGTGGGAACGAGGCCCAACTGGGGAGGGGAAGAGGTGGGAACGAGGCGCAACTGGGGAGGGGAAGAGGTGGGAACGAGGCGCAACTGGGGAAGGGAATGAGGCACAACTGGGGAGGGGAAGAGGTGGGAACAAGGCACAACTGGGGAGGGGAAGAGGTGGGAACAAGGCACAACTGGGGAGGGGAAGAGGTGGGAACAAGGCACAACTGGGGAGGGGAAGAGGTGAAGACTGACAGCCTGTAGAACAGAGCTGTATCACAGCAAGGCCTAATGTGACTTCATGCAGTAACATTATAGAAGCACATTTCTCCAAAATAGGAGCAATTAAATAAAATAAAATTTCAAAAAAGCAATTGAATATATTGGGAACAATCAAATAAGTATGACTTTAAAGGTGGTGAGAGTTTAAGTTGAAAGAACTTGCGCATTTCGGGAGTGAACTAACTTCAGCCTAAGGAAAAAAAATCAACATTCACATTCGTTTTATATGGAACGTTTAATTCCTTGAATGCGATGCAATGTGTTCGGGCCCTCTTTAGCATTCGATGGGTGAAAATCGTAGTGAGTTTTGGAAAATGTTATTTGTACTATATGGTGCAGAAGGTTTGTTATAATTTGGCTGGATACATTGGCCTCAATGTATGGTTAACGTTTTTTTTGTTAAAGTGGCAGCTCCACATTACCATACCTGGGAACTCTCCGGATTTGCCCCAGAGACTCCGGTTCTGACAGAGCTTTACCGGGTCTCCGGGGCAGAGGCTGATTCCTCCGGATGTGGAGAGTTTCTATTGAAACTCTGCCACATCTGCTTTTTCTCCCGCTGTTCCTCCTTCCCCAGCCTTCTGTATGACACCTTTGACCCTCTGAGTGCCAGAGTGATACCGAATGCATTGCTTTGCAATGCATTCCGTACCACTCTGGCACTCAAAGGGTTAAGTCCCCCTACACTCGCGTCAAGCCCCGCCCCTTTTTGACGCAATTAGCGTCATTTTTGTCACCCCCTGCTGAACAGAGTACTACCCTCCGGGTAGCCCTCAGCTGGAAGTTCCCAGGTATGCACATTAGGACTAATACAGGGCATAGTACAAGGTGCCTGGCTTCAGCCCAAACGGAGATGGTACATGGACCATTATTGAGGTGATCCAATCACAAAGAGATGGGCCTAGGCAGCCTGTGCTTTGCACTGGAGACACATCTAGCATTTAAGGGGTTAAACAGGTGCATTTAAATCAATGGAAAATGGGGGACTTTTTAATTGTCCCCTATAGAGTATTTTGTTTAATCCACCAAATATTGGCATACCAGTCTCAAACGTGTCCAATAAAATGCATTGTAATTAAAATTTGCTTTCTGGACAACAGATGGCACTGTTGAGATCAGTATGATAATAAAGTTGGGCAGTTTTGAAGATTAAGCAATTACATTTCCTATATTCATTTTAAACTGCACCTCCGAGGCTCAACAGTAGTAGTGGGCAACCTGAGGCCCTCCAGCTGTTATGACCTGCAATTCGCAACATACCACATCAGCCAACAGGATGTTGGGAGTTGTAGTCCACATGTTTCACACCCTAGGTTTGTAGCCTCCTATTTGGCACCTCTCCAAAAAGCAAACATAGACAAAGGCAAATCGCTGACTACAAGCCCTGGGCATTTTGGGGAAGGTTATAAGAGGACATTGGATGGGATCAACGTAGTGCAACATTATAATCAGATGTACTCAGAACTGCACTGTCATTGCAGGCACCTCTAAGCCGAAGAACTTTAACCTTTTCAGTGCCAGAGGGTTACCCTCTGAAAAGGTTAACCTCTTGATGATCGGAGGAGTGTGCAGTGCATTGCTTGGGTGTGTGTAATGCACCGTCTCTGGTCCTGAAAGGGTTGAAGGGATAGTAATGCATGCCAATAAACCTACCTCCATTTAATACTCGTGTTATGTTACATTTTGCATTGCATATCAATTGTGTCCGACTTGTAGTTGTAAAGTAATTCAGTTTTCAAGTATCGTATCCCCCTCCCGCCCTATGTCTATGCATATCGCTAATGTAATGATGATTTGGGGCTCTATATTAATCAGATGAAAGTTCTGCTCTAAAACAGAATTACTTTTGAACTACAAGTCGGACACAATTGATATACGGCGCAAAATGAAATAAAACATAAGAGCATTAACCCTTTGAGCGCCAGAGGGGCACGCAACGCATTGCTGAGCAATGCGTTGCGTGCCCCTCTGGCACTCGAAGGGTTAAACGGAGGTACATTTATTGGCATCCATTGTTATCCCTTTGAGTTCCCCTAGGCCACAGAAACTGCTGTCCGATACATAAAACACTTTTACAGTTTATCACATAGAAATCTCTTAACACTTTGAGTGCCAGATAGCTATCAAATGCACTGCAATGCATTGGATAGCTCTCTGGCACTCATAGGGATAAAGCTGCAATTCTGGCTCAAACAAAGTGCATCATAGGGTTGAAATTCATATTCTGCAAATCCTAGTTGATTTAAATGGAGACTTTTAACCTCTCGAATGCTAAAGAGGACCCCAACGTACGAAGAAGCAGCACTGAAGGGGTTAAAAGTTCCATTAAATCAATGGGGTTTTTCACTTCAACCCTATAGAGTTATTGGATTCCTCTAGACTTGCTCCTTGGTAGCCATATGAATAAGGACCTTTGTACGTCCAGTGCAATAAGCAGCGAGGCAATGAATTCAGTATCTGTGTTACCTTGTACAATATCGTCCTGCCGCTGCAGGGCCGGTCTCATGGGACGGGCTGTTTCCGGAGGTTTGAAGCTGCGTCCTTCGCTGAAGGAATGTCCCAGGCCTCCGGCATTTGCTTGTCGCAGCTGATCATAGTCACCGATAGCTGCGTTTATATCCCATTTTTTACCTGGATTGAATAAAAGACAATTGTCTAATTAACAGCGACAAGTGAATTATTCGTAAGAAAGCGGAGCATTTACAGTAAACAAAAAAGTTCTGTTATCGAGTAGTTAGTGCAGGAGTGAGCAACCTGCGGCACTCCAGCTATTGATGGGTCAAATCCACCCATCATTCTCAGACAGTCCATTGGCTGGCTGAAGAGAAGGGGCGTTAGGGGTGGATATTTCCACAAGTCTGTGACTAGTAAGAAAAAATTTACAAAACCAGCAGATGAACAAAATTATGCTATTCGTTATATTTACCCCCTTAAGGACAAGCATTCCCGGGAAGTTACCGTCCCTTAAGGACCGCTTTGATCTATGCCAACGCTCCAGCACACGTGATGTGTACCAGCACGTGGAATTGGGGTCTGAGAGAGACCGCATCGGTCTTGAAGCAGTCAATTTCAGACCACGCTAGTGCTTACAGTCTCCCGCTGAAATACTGCGGACACAAGGTACGTGCCGCGCCAGGACAGTCAACATTCCTTAACCCCTTAATGACCCTTGATGGTCATAGCATGTCATAGGTAGATCTGACTTAACGACCCATGACGTACTATGACCGTCATGGAATTCTGGGCTCCCCCCGCTGCTGCACGCCGTTCAGGGAGTCCGGAACCAGAAACAAAGAAAAAAAAAAAATGGTCCTTGTGGCCTTAAGGGGAAAAAATTTAGTTATGGTCCTGGAAAGTCAGCAGTCGTTAAGGGGTTAACACTGGGTACACTTGTAACTTCTGCCTCTGACTGATGAACCTCACAGTAGTTCTCCTGCCCTGATAGGAGTTGTACTCTTAACAATAGTTCAAAGGTAACATTATCTGCCTTAGAGACCTCTTACAGATATTTATGTAGCATACAAATGAACCAATTCTGGCACAAACCAACACACATAGGAAAGAAACGTTCCCATTGATTGAAATGGGTCTTTTAACCCCTTGAATGCTACAGAGGTTCGGCAAGGCACCAATTCGCATTTCCTTAGAGACCTTTCTTGCATTCAAGGGATAGTAATACTTCGTTTTAACTTTATTTTATTTTGCAGGCATTAAAAAAACATGAAGAATGATCTAAGTCTTATCTCTCAAACCTTTATGGTTTAATAGATATTCACAAACAAAGTATCCCCCCCCCCCCTGTTCAACTAGATCAGAAGGGAGGTGCCCAGGTAGACTGCAGAGAGGGACAATCTTCAATTAAGATAAGGGAAAAAGCTGAAAAACTTGTCAAGGGGGGAAGGGCTTTCATTTTTTTCATACAAAGAAGAGTGTCCCCTTCTGTTATCTGTCTGGTCTTACAACCAGATTCACTCTGAGAAGAGATGGCTTACACTAGGTAAAAGGGGAGGGAGGGGGAACTTTGCTTGTGAATATCTCTCAAACCATAAAGGTTTGAGAGATAAGACTTATACCATTTTTCATGTTTTTTTAATGCCTACAAAATAAAATAACGTTAAAACGAAGTGTTACTATCCCTTTCAAGGCCTTAAAAGACCCATTTAAAGCAGAACCATCACTTAGAAATAAGTGCACTCCAATTAATTCTTAGTATAGCGGGTTATAACCTTTATTAAGTGCAGTTATTATGTGGAAACAAATTTGTTTGTCTCACCTCAAGACGATAGTGCAGACATCTTGCCAAAGAGGGATCTGTGCATCTGCCCAGTCAATACCTGCCTGTACCACACGGTACAATGCAACGCCCTCCTTCCAAATAACCTATTCGTGAGGAGACAAGGACGGACAGAGGGACTGCCCTCTTCGGCAAGAGGTCTGGCTCTGTAGTCTTGAGGTGAGTCTCAAACAAAGTTATGTTGCCAAATAATAAATATTATAGTAGTATTTCAATGCTTACAGCTATACTAAGAATTAGGGGGGCACTTATATCTAAGTGATAAATCTGCTTTAATTCAAAGAGTATTATTATTCGTTCCACATGGTGTAGTTGGTTTGTCTGTTTTAAATTCATAAATTCTAAAGAGGCCTCATACACATTGCAAATCCATGATTTGGTTACCACTCTAGCATTTTAGAGGTTAAAAGACACAATCAATGGACATTTTGGTAATTATTGTGCAGTTGTTTGTCCAATAATCATTTCAGTTTCCTTTGAGCATGTGGCTTTAAAGGGATAGTAATACTTCAAAATTACTATCCCTTATATTGAAGACCTTGAAAATCGGAGTTAAATGCCACCAACGGCATCTCTCAACTCTTTATGGTTTGTGAGATAGCCGCTTTTAAACTTCGCTCCCCCCTGCCTCTCCGCTGACGTCAGTGGTTTTGTTGCAGCAGGGAATCCCGGTCCCGGGACCGGCGGAGGCTCTTCAGCAGTGCTGAGATCTCGTTATGGAAGACAAGATCCTTCACTAAAATGGTCTTCTACGTGTGCACACGTAGAAGACCGTTTTAGTGAAGGATCGTTTCTTCTAGAACGAGATCTGGCTCTGCTGAAGAGCCTCCGCTTGATTCAATGAACGGATTCCCCTGCTGCAGCAAGAACGCTGACGTCAGGGGAGAGGCAGGGGAGAGCAAAGTTTAAAAGTGGCTATCTCTCAAACCATAAAGGTTTGAGAGATGCCGCTGGTGGCATTTAACTTCAATTTTCAAGGTCTTCAATATAAGGGATAGTAATTTTGAAGTATTACTGTCCCTTTAAAGTGCAATAGATGACTAAGGTTCCCAATGGATGATGTCAGAGATTCAGCTCTAACAGAATGCGTTAACCCCCAGCAGACCTTCCTGAAGAAACACCCTCCCCCCCCCAGAGGGACTTATTAACTATAATGTGGCTACCACAAAAATGCTGTCTCCCATCACTGCAGCACTGACGTCAAATGGGATTTTCTGCTGATAGTCCACCTGTATCTCAGTACAGAGAACAGGCCTGTGGGGACATCATCAGCAGACTGCAGAAATATTGGTTTACATCTGTGGTTCTCAATAGTGTGTTGTTTAGAGTACCTGAACAGTTTCATAGTCATCTTACATTTTATATGCCATTTATCAAGGACATAATGAAAGGGATAAAATATATAGAATTATTTCTAGGTCTCGGTCAGAATGACATAAAGCAGCATATTATGCAAAACAATTTCTGCAAATATACATGTAAAGCTTAACATTCTTCATACAAAAACGGTGGCACCTGAAGCTGGTGTCAACTTCACATGAAGGTGCCTCTGCAGCCTGGGTGTAAGCCATTTTTTTAAAAGAACACTACTACCTCATCCTAATAATCTTCCTTTTGCCTTGGTTCAACATACATCAGTCCTAGTTGTAATGTCCACACTGAGATGTCAGCTGGGAGCACAGCCAGTGGACCTAAACCTCTGCTCACTACACAAACACCTTAAAGGGATAGTAATACTTTGTTTTAACTTTATTTTATTTTGTAGGCATTAAAAAAATATGAAGAATGATATAAGTCTTATCTCTCAAACCTTTATGGTTTGAGAGATATTCACAAGCAAAGTTTCCCCTCCCGCCCCTTTTACCTAGTGTAAGCCATCTCTTCTCAGACGTAGAGTCTAGTCCATAGACCAGACATATAACAGAAGGGGACAATCTTCTTCCTATGAGAACAATGAAAGGCCCCCCCCCCCCCGGACAAGTTTTTCAGGTTTTCCCTTATCTTAATTGAAGATTGTTCCCTCTCTGCAGTCTACCTGGGCACCTCCCTTCTGATCTGGCTGAGCAGTGTTACATCAGTAAAAGGGGGGGAGGGGGATACTTTGTCATTGAATTACTCTTGAACTCTAACTCTGACAGAACTGAAATAACACTCTCCAAAGTCCAAATACTATGATGATTAATTAGAGCTGCTTTTATTATGAAACATTACTATCCCTTTAAGTAATCAAGATCTCCATTTAAATCAATGGGCAATTAAATTTGTTCTCTATGGAGTTACGTTTGGTCCTAAAATTGCTCCTCCTCATTAATTTTTCTACTTACACACCTTCTTACATTAGGCCTAGGCAACCTTTGGCTCCCTAGCTGTTGTGGACTAAAGCTCCCATCATCCCCAGCCAGGCGACGGATGGGAGCTATAGTCCACAACAGACAGGGAACCAAAGGTTGCCTACTTATGTGTTACAAAATATCTGTTTAGCTACAGGTCCAGCTCGGCCTACTGGTGAGTGACCATATTCTCGGTATCATGGTCCAAACGATGAAGTCATCTTTCCTCTCACAACAGAAAATAAAGACATGGAGGCTTCAAGTGGCCAACTCAGGAACAGCCCCCTACCGTTCCTCGGCAGAAGATCTGGCAGTGCTCCTTATGACTACATGCCCAGTGGGCAATGTGCACTGGAGGGAACCAACTCACTGTGCCAGGCAACACAACAGATGCCAAGGAGAGATGTTTTAACTTTCATAATAACAAGATCCCTCAGTTTTGAAAAGTGGAACGATCACCATTTTTACGTTAGAATGCAATAAGGAAAATGGAACAATTGTGAGGCTAACCAACTTAAAATGGGGATTTAATCCTTTCATACGCTTGAGATCTCAAACGTGATGAGAGGCAAAGCAAGTTCCTTTTCTCTTAGTCCATACAGGTTATTGGTAACGTTGGGTAGGTGATCCGCTCCTTTAAGTAGGCAGGAACAATTCTAGAAATGACTGCAGGGGGTGGAGCCTACCTTCCCTCCTTGGCTGCAGCTAGCCAATCAGCTCCAGAAAGATTTGAGACACTAACTATTGAATAGATAGAAGGGAAATTAGACTCCTGTGAGCATGACCCCTAAGGACCCCCATGGTCTGCCACAGGAGAGCCAAGCATGGTCCTTGACAGAGTTGGAGACCAGTAACCTGTATGGACTAAGAAAAAAGGATTTAACAGGTAAGACTAAAATCCTCTTTCCTCTGTCATCCAATACAGGTTACTGGTAAATTTGGGATGTCCAACCATTGAGTTTCCCAGAGGTGGGAAGGCAAGGACCAGGCGCAAGGCCCCCAAAGTAACCAGCTTGTAAATGAACCATCAGATCAGAGATAGCCCAACAACAATAAAGTGTCAACGGACACTGAACAGGAGTAACAACACCCCAACTGTTACAGAGCACAGTGAACTAGAGCCAACAGGGCTCAAAAGAGAAGGAAGCACCAAGAACCGAAGAAGATCCTAGACAGGCAAAACTGCCCCCAGGATTTTCCTCCCAAAAATGGCATCAGCCGATGCCAACACATCAACACGGTAGTGCTTCGAAAAGGTGTGCACAGACGACCAGGTGGCAGCCCTGCACAACTGATCAGCAGAGGCCTGATTCTTGTAAGCCCAAGAGGCCCCAATAGATTGAGTAGAAAAGGGACATGCTTCTTCCTCAGTTCATAAGCCTTATGCAGCAATAGTCACTTTGGATGCAGGTCTTCCTGCCCTAGGACCCTCAGGAATGACGAAATGCGCGTCTGATTGCCTGATAGACTCAGTGCGATGTACATAAAACTTGAGACAACATACCACGTCTAACAAGTGGAGATCCCTCTCCTTGTCAGAGGATACTGAGCTAGCCACATCTAAGGGCATTGTCAGTTATGGTAATCCGCCTAATGGTGGTATTCCATTTCTAGCAGAAAAATAAAAAAAGATTCTAAAACTATAGCAGAACTGTTCTCTTGCCTGTGTTATCTTCACCAAGGAACAAATCTTTCTGGAGCTGGTTGGCTAGCTGCAGCCAAGGAAGGTAGGCTCCACCCCCTGCAGTAATTTCTAGTATTGTTCCTGTCTACTTAAAAGGGGTGGATCGCCTACCCAAAGTTACCAGTAACCTGCATTGGACGACAGAGAAACCTCATTTCAATCAATATGGATTTGAGAAAAGGTTTATTTCTCCCCTATTGTGCAGCTGGTATGCCCCAAAGTTGCTCCTCTTTTGCTTTGTGCAAATGGCTCATAATGCAGGGGGTGTATTTTAGACACATATCTGGCACAATGACAATTAAACATGGCATTAAAGTGTCAATGGGATGTACAGCACATTGCAGATCAATGAGCCACACGGCCTCTCTGGCACTTGAACGGTTAAGCAGGGTGGTTTTAAAAGTTACTTTATGACGACCAGTTTGTGATTTTTTTGAGCTTAGTTTGCTTTTCGCTGCCATTCATATCTCCCCAACTCTGCTAAATGCACCTCTGAAGGCTTTATCTTACTACATTGACGTAAACAGATAATGCAATCCACTGTGAGACGCAGTGCAGCGCTAGGCAGAAAGCTCTTTCTTAAAGGGCAATCAACGTGAAAATAAATGTGTTCAATTTCAGTTTTTTACTACTTAGTGTGCACAAAGGGGGCCTGAAAAGAGACAGGTGCGTTTCCACTGCATCACACAGGAGAGTTTCCTGCCCAGCGAGAAGCAGAACCCCATTGACCTTCTGTATTGGTCTTGAAAGCCAGACACAGCAGATATATGGGGACTGTGTACATAAACCTGGATTCTGCTGCTGAAAGCTACATACTTTCAGTTTGCCTTACAGCCAAAGAGATCATATTTCTGTCCCCCCCCCCTGCCGATGGCTGATATAATCTGTTTTGGGGCTGCATAGAACAGACAGAGCCTATTATCAAGTGTGTTCCCATTGCAGCCGACTTGGTAAAACATGATAATTGCCCTGCGATCAGCATTTCCACCTCTCTTATAACCACATAAATCAACATTTTAGAGGTTCCATATCAGTGTTTTAGAGCCACAGACAGGAAAGAAAGAGACAATATAGGACCACTAACACCTCCTATTAATAGCTACACACTTACTTGAATCATGGCAGAGAAATTGTCCCTATACATCAATTCTTTTCTCCAAAATGTGTCTTTAATTTCTAATCGATGTAATGTCCAAGGGAGGCAGACATTATTCTTGCAAGTCTCCAGCACCCCCCTCCTACCTTAAAGTTTTCTTTGGAAGCCCTATGTAGCAGGGGTTTGTAGTCCAGAAAAAATGGCATTACTTTTCCTGGTCCTTTAAGGGTTAAGTGTGCAGCCGTTGACTATCACTCAATATCTACTCACTAAGAGACAAACATGTTTACTCTGTGCAATGTGACTTCAAAGTGTTTTGGCAAATAGAAGCTTTCCACAGCCTCTCATTGCTAAACTTGACAAGACCAACCTGTTCACTTTATGCAGGTCCAAGGAGGTCTCCAACAGGTCACAACTAGGAAATGAAACGCCATACTCAGTAACAAATTCTGGACAAGCCAAAAGCACCATAGGGGAAAAAACAAAACATTCTTGTTGATTTATAGGTATTTATTTACGAACCAATTTTACCAGGAAGAATACAATGAGGTTTCTCACATTTTCCAACATGTGCTTTCCAATGCATGGGAGACCTCCTTAGCACTCATAGGCTTAAAAGCCTCATTTAACACAATGAATGCCAGAGAGGTATCTAGTGCAGTGCTTGCCTCGAACTGCTGTGACACCAACTTTGCGTAGAACCCGGGCAAGATTTCTAAGGGTTTATGCGAGTTCCATTCTTTGTTTCAAATATATTTATATATATATATATATATATATATATAAAAGTTACTCGCCACTGCAAGCCAAAACATACCCATAAGGGCCCTGATATATTATATATATATATATATATATATATATATATATATATATATATACATACACACATATACACACACACACACACACATATATACCTGGGAACTCTCCGGATTTGCCCCGGAGACTCCGGTTTTGGCACTGCTTTACCGGGTCTCTGTGGCAGAGGCTGATTCCTCCGGATGTGGGGAGTTTCTATTGAAACTCTACCCACTCCTGCTGTTTCCCCCATTGTAACTCCTTCCCCAGCCTTCTTTTGAGCTCTGTCTCATACCTTTAAGCCCTCCCCCCGCGTGTGTCAAGCCCTGCCCCTTTTTGAACCGATTCATGTCATTATTCTCACCCCCTGCTGCGCCAGAGGACTCCCCCCTGGGTGGACATCAATGGAAAGTTACCAGGTATGTGTGTGTGTGTATATATACATACATAAATATACACACATATACAAAGAGTTGTATCAAAAATAAATCTTGATATCAAAAGCAATCACTCGCAGGATTTAAATAAAACAAATAGGTTTTATTGATGTCAACATTTCGACCCTACTGTGGGCCTTTCTCAATATGTCTTGAGAAAGGCCCACAGTGGGGTTGAAATGTCGACATCGATAAAAGCAATTTGTTTTATTTAAATCGTGCAAGCGCCTGCTTTTGATATCAAGATTTATTTTTGATATAACTTTTTGCATATACTTTAATAGCAAGAGCACCCAAGTAATTTCGGAGAGTTTTGGAGTGCCCATCAATTTGGACTTATATATATAGTTCATGGAGAGAGAAGGCACTCACAGGATCTTTTTTTTTTTTTTTTTTTTTTTTTTATTGTGAAGTAACATTTTATTGGAATCGATGTTTCAGCTCCCTTGGAAGCCTTTTTCAATATTACAATAGTGCAGCAGACAAGCTCCTTGAAAACCCTCTCCCCAATTCAAACTTGAAAAGCGCGCCAACATATCCGGTGCTCTAACTTGAAAAACGAAATCAAACACTTATTCATTTAGTGAAATGAACTATGGTAAAACATCATGCCTGGTGTGTATAGTTAAAAACAATATACTGTAGCAAGGACAATAACTGTGAGAAAAATAATGAAACTAAGGAACAGGGAATGGCCGTGTACATATAGCATAGTGATCAAAAATTACTGTAATAAACAATTGATGGAACACAAAATATCTGAGGCAGGCACAAACAAGATGTCCGATTCTCAGATATCTAATACGGCACATAATACTGGTATCTCGGAGGTGAAGACTGTATACTAGACTCTCTATAAAAATAA
The DNA here is from genome assembly GCA_037306005.1 of Rhinophrynus dorsalis. Taxonomy (NCBI): domain Eukaryota; kingdom Metazoa; phylum Chordata; class Amphibia; order Anura; family Rhinophrynidae; genus Rhinophrynus; species Rhinophrynus dorsalis. The sequence continues at coordinate 59,496,065 of CM074728.1, forward strand.
AACTTCCATTAATTTTGTAACAATATAAATCGTAACCGCACTCCATTTTTTGAAATTTTATAAAACTATGTATAGATAGATATATATATATATATATATATATATATATATATAAAGAAGGGGGAGGTGGTAGCACTGACTCTCCAGAAAGTTCTTGGCCAAGTGCACAATCTCAAATTTAGATGAAGAATAGAAATAAAAGGAGGGCAGCAACCATGGATCCAGGGCTCAAAATTTCCACTCGCCACTAGCCAATGGCGAGTGAAAATTTAGTCCTGCTGAGTAGAAATTCAGCCCAGGTGGGTATGTTTTGTCTTGCAGTGGCGAGTAACTTTTCAGGTCTGGCTAGTAGCAAAGGACTTCAAATTATAAGCTCTGGTGGATCTTTTAGAAAAATAGCTTTATTTGCACAAATGGTCAAGGGAACATGGCCAACCTCTTGATAAAGGTCTCATGATTGAAACGTTGATCATGTTTCCTTTGACCATTTGTGCAAATAAAGCTATTTCTGAAAATGCCCTCCATATAAATATTATACATACGCCCACACCAACAATATATATATATGAAAATAGAAGTTGTATCTGTGTCCACCTCCACAGCATGTGTCCACCTCCACACTGTGTCCACCTCCACACTGTGTCCACCCTGCTAACACTGGCACTCAGACCAGTGCTTGCCTCCAGTGAAGCTTCCTCCACCTCAGGTCACTGAAGTCCTGCCTCTGGCCTCCCTCTCAGCGGCAGAGCCAGGAGGACCTTAATGATGTTGGTGCCAGAAAACTGCTGGAGAACTGGCTTGGCACTCTTTGTTCAACTGCGTGCCAAGCATTTTTGGTGGGCCAACCAGAATGCGACATCACTGTGCACACACATGCGCAGTTAACAATAGCTTCCCTTCACTGAGTCAATAGATTAAATGAAGGGAGCTGTAGGCACTGTAATTCAGAGCGGACTGCAGGGCACTTAGGGCAGCAGCACAGGGGGGCCCTGGCGATGCGATTTATTTAAAAAAATTGAAAATTAAAAAAAAACAAACAAAAAAAAAAAACGTGCAGCTTCACCATTGGTCCGGCTCTGCTTGCCCAAAGCAGGGCTAAACATGATTAAAAATGTACCTGTCTGGCGCCCGGAACTACATGTTCCGGGTGTCGGGCGATATAAATTCCACAACCCTGTTTACACAGGAGCGGGCTTCGCCCCCATGCCCACTACTGGGAAAATCGCTAGTGTGTGGGTGTGTGTTGCTTTGTGATCTAGGCCATATGGGGACTTTCATTTTCATTTCTAGAAGGCACACCTTATGCAACTAAAGGAGTGAACATAGGGAGGTTCTCCTAACAGAATCATAAAATAGATCCCTCTTCTGATATAATTACATGTAAACAGTTGAACAATCAAGGAGACAATTTCTATACTCTTTACAGATGTTATTCAGCAATTTATTAGGTATTTAATGGAGCACTAACAAGTCATCATTTCCTTATTGGCAGCAGACTTGCTGAAGGTGGTGGATCTGCAATGTGATCACATGATCAGTATAAGAGCCAAGCAGGAGTCAAAAAAGTAATCCCCAAGCTGTCAGTCTGATCCTGAAAGACTGAACTGTGCAGTTCAGTCAATTGAGGCCGTGACCACAGCTCCCTGCCTGCTAGGAACAGGATTTCTACTCTACCTGGCTCAGTAGGGGCTGCTCACACAATTAATGAGTCCTGGGGCTCGTAGCCGTAAAGACTTCCAGAGTCTATCCAATCCAAGGGGGCCAGTTATCTGATTTATGGAGCTACAGACCTCAGCTATGATTGCACCTTAAAATGTGAAAATAAATGCTGCAGGGCTGCATAAGGACCATTGCAATCCAATATTAACCCTCTGAGTGCAAGAGGGTTAACCAATGCATTGCAAAACAACCCTATGGCACTTAAAGAGTAAAAAATATCCCAGTAGCATATATTTTTCATATGCTTTTTTTTTTTTCTTCTAAAAAAAAGGTGATGGTTGTCCTTTAACCCCTTAAAGCGATAGTAATGTAGCAGAAAAAAAATATGGTTTGGAATCAGAATGAGAAGCCGTGTATGTTATGCATTATTGTATCAGTAAATAAGTACTTTTTACCGTCTTAAAATTCAAGGGAATGTGAAGTCCGGCGGCCATCTTTAAAAATCCCTTGTAGCTGCGCGTTCTTGTGTCTGTTCTGTCTGATCCCAGTATCTAGCGCGCTCCATATGTTTTGGTGACGACAGTGGGCATGGCTTACAGATATACAGCAGTGGTATTTTGTCCCTCCAGACAATCTGTCCGATCCCGGGACCAGATTTCTCCTCTGAGACCTTAATCGGTGACGCAGCAAAAAGGGGAGGTTGGGGGAAAATATAAATGGCAAATTCTTAATAAATTTAGAAGTATGAGCAGAGAGACACGGATGGAATGATTTAGTTTTTTAAATATAACTCTATTAAGCAAAGTTCAATCGATGTATTACTATCCCTTTAAGGACCATGTGACGTGCCAAGACCTTCACACAGTTTTTTCCTTAAGGACCGGTGACAATCATAACACGTCACCTACATTTTACTTACAGTGATCGGACGGCAGCGCTGCAAGTAAAAATGGGTTCTGAAATGGACCACTCTAAGACCGGAGAGGTCTCTCTTAGACCCCAACTAGGCGTCAGGTCGTGCATACCGGCGGGCCGGCAAGGATCAAAGAGGCACCTTCCCGGCACCGCTGGTCCTTAAAGGATTAATCCTTTCAGCGTCATAGGGGTGTCCAATGAACAGATCTGCAATGCATTGACACCCCTCTGGCACTCAAAGGGTTAACCCAAAGCATTGCAACACAAACTGTTGCAGGCCCTTCTGGTCTTTAAAAGGTTAACTTACACCAATCTGGTATTCAGCAGTAGTAATCACATTATTTTTACTTAAAATGTGCTTCTCGGCTCTATAAAAATGCCTTGAATTGGGGATTTCTGCTTATAAGGAATAATAACGCTCACAGGGAATGCCTGAAATTCCTACCACTCTGGGTGTCAGAGTGTAATGTGTTACACATCCCTCTTGCACTCAGAGATAAAGTTAACGATGCGCTGTCCAGCCACAAAATGGCTTCTGTCAGGCCTTCAGGATAGGGTCAGAAAACCGACTCCATCTGCTGGTAGCAGACTGGAACGCAACCCAGGAAGTCTGTGACTCAAAGCCCTAATGGAATATCCTTATCAGGCATGGAAACTACTCACTAGTGCAGGGTTGGACAGCTTGTGGCCCTCCAGCAGTTCAAGACTACAATTCCCATCATCCCCCAGCCAGCTAATGTCCCTGACAACGAGCTCCCTGGATTTCTGAGTCCAAAGAGATTTCTTTCAGAAACTGTGAAAGCGGATAGCGATACAATATATCATCATCCCTGCAGCATAAACAACTGTGTCCACTCTAGTATATACAATATAAAGAATACTCAATGCTTAAGGGAGAGCGGTACATTGTATCAGAATCCCTGGTTTCACAGTCCCTGACAGTGAGGTCCTTGGATCTGTTACCAGACAGCGATCTTTATCTGTCAGCAAATAAAAGTTTTAACCATTTGAGCTCCCAAGGGTTACACAACGCATTTTAGAGCAATGACTGGGGTACCCCTCTGGCACTAAACGGTTAAAAAAAAAAAAAGGGGGGGGAGGGGTGAAGATGGAAAACAAATGAAATAAAGAGTATAGGCAATTTGACTTTTCTGTAAATGATTTATGCACTACAAACCTTACCGTCACTTTAATCAGAATAAAAATAACGTATACATTTCCACAAAATACTATACAGACATATAAGAAAACTGGTGAACCCTTACAGCGATCCAGTTTAACGCTCTGAATACTAGAGATGTCTCCAATGCCCTGGAAATTATGTCTCTAGCATCCAAGGGGTTAATAGTGGTTCATGGACATAACAATACGATTTCCAAACTCTAAGAGCATGTATTTTTCCATCCAGACACTTGCAGTGTATGCTGTTTTCGACGTTCTGTAAACAGTACCATGGAGAATGAATCTGCTGGCTGATTTAAGTTATCGCTCTGAACACAAGTAACACAACATTGTAATGATCCATGTCAGTGTAATCCCAGAGTTTCCTCCTCTCCATAATACGCCCGGTGTGTTTACATTACACAGTTCCACTTTCTTATCTGGCTTCTGTGAAAGTGTGGCACGTCCATTTTCTCTACACTACAACTGGGCTCTGCACGGGAAGACGTCAGTGCACGTTTCCAGTTAAAGGACCGCTAACCTCTCATAAGAACTCATCCACTTACCTTAATCTGGGCAACAGTCCACTCTGAGCCAATGCTATGTGAATTGGTTCTCCAAAATGTATTAATAATGGCTATCGTGTCCATGGTGGAGGACATGACCCTTTGCTGTTGGACTCCAGCAACCCAATCTCCTCCCACTGAAGCCTGGCATTATTCTGACGCAAAGCAACTATACCATTGGAGGCAATGTCCCAGAATTCTGTCTGATTTAAAGGGATAATACGGTCTTAATGATATAAAAATTAATATTGTAAAGCATTAAATAAGAAATCCAGCGATGCAATTCCTCTCTCTCAAACCTTTATGGTTAGAGAGATAGAGCATTCTAAAGTTTCTCACTCCCCTTCTCCTGACATCAGCTGTAAGCTGACAGCAGAAGTTCTGGGTCTGGGGACCAACAGGTGGCTCTTCAGCAGAGCCAAAATTGCACAATTTAAAAATAAATACTTAAGAAGAACGGTCTACAAAGTGTGCTTGGTTTGCATTCCCCCTTTTTAGTCCATTCCAAAGAAGTAGTTATTTTTAAATTATGCTATTTCGGCTCTGCTGAAGAGCCTCCTTGTGTCGGCCAACATGGATCTCCTGCTTTACAGCTGACATCAGGGAGTGGGGAACTTTAGAACGCTTTATCTGTCAAACCATAAAGGTTTGAGTGATAGGAATTGCATCAATGGATTTCTTATTTTATGCTCTGCAATATTACTTTTTATATAATTATGACATTACTATCCCTTTAAAAAAGTCTCCAACTTCTCTAGCAAACAAGGGTTAAAGGGCCCCATTTATATTTGATTTGTCTGCTATGATGCAATTAGTTTACCCCAAAATATCTAAACCTTTATTTTGAAATGGGGGCATTTAGTGGTCGTTCAAACCACAGAAAACTGTGATGGACAAGTCATATTTAGTCTTATTTTTGTCGACAGCGGTTCACTGAACGTGAATTACACTGGCCGCTTCTGATACGGACAAAATATCAGAATTCATAATACAAGCTGCCCCGCTGTGCTTAGAACCCTCAAGTAGAACACATTACAAAAAGTCCTTGTTAACAAGAGATTAGGTACAAGACAATCTGTTCTCTAACCAAGATAGCTGTGTCACTGTGGCCACTTTGTCCGGTCCCATTAAAACACCAAACAGAACCCCATTCAGGGCCTGTGTTCCGTAATGAGACTTGTGCCAAGTGACTGGAAGGGCCAAACAGACAGACTGATTGTACGAAGGCATTTGAAGGGCACTGAAATATTCATTAGTGCTCTGCTTTGTAATACAGAACTAGGTACTGAATTCAACAAGCTACCTGAATCATAGAGGACACCAACATTTCAACTGATGTAAATGGGGCTTTTAAAGGGATAGTAATACTTGAAAATAATTTTATTTTATACTGTAGCCCTTAAAAAAACATGAAAAATGATATAAGTCTCATCTCCCAAACCTTTATGGTTTGGGAGATATTTACATGTAAAATATAGTAAAGTTCTCTTTCCTGGCTGTTTCAGCCAAGTCTGCCATCTAGTGGACAGATTTGGAATTCGGTCCACAGAGCAACCGGCAGCTCTTTAGCAGTGCAGAGATCACGATCTTTGAAAAGAACTACTTAATTGGAACTATCTACAAAGTGTGCCTGGCTTGAAAGCACACTTTGTAGATCATTCCAATTAAGAAATTATTTTTAAAGATGGTGATCTCAGCACTTCTGGAGAGGCACAGCCGGTCCCGGGACCGGATTCCAAATCTGAGGGGTGGAGCAATTATGTCACTCCAGGGGAAACTTTACTTCTGAATATCTCCCAAACCATAAACGTTTGGGAGATAAGACTTATATCATTGTTCGTGTTTTTTTAAGGGCTACAATATAAAATTAACTTATTTTCAAGTATTACTATCCCTTTAACTACTCAAATGCCAGAGAGGTCTGCAATGCACTGTGAATCAATGCGTTAGGGACCTCTTTAGAAAAACAGTTTTAATCCTTTAAGCGCTAATCAATAGATACGTCCGGAATTTGCCCTTGTCTCCTATGGCACAATAGGTATGCTTCAAAATTTCACCTCTTCTAGATTTCTGATTATGGTCCTAGGCTTCAGACAGATTGAACACCATGGTTGAAGAGGATTTCTACATGAGGGCTGACTGCAGTGGCCCTTAAAGGAACAGTAACACCTTCTGTTAATAATACCACCCGAACGCTTGTCTTACTGAGGCCAGAAAAAGCTAATGGCTGCTATGAATTGTGACCTTACACACACACTCCAGAGCAAACCAACTGTACTACAGGGGACAAATAAAAATGATCAAAGATTGAAATGGGACTTTCAATCCTCCTGGATGCTAGTTATTTCTCCAAAGTACCACAAAATGCTCTACAATGTTTTGGCTACCCCTCTGGCACTCCAAGGGTTAAATCAATGGGACTTTTCACTCCACACCCCTTTAAGGTGCAGTTGGTTTGTTCCAGCACTGAACCTTTTCGCTTCCTGAATATGGCCTATAGGGCATTATGTTCAAATGCAGAGTGGAGCAATATTGGGGCAAACCAACTGCAGCAACGGGGAGTTCTTTCTAGCTTTCAAGAAGTTAACCCTTTTAGTGACAGAGAGGCGCTGGGCACCTCTCGGGCACTCAGAGTCAAAATTCCAATTTGGGAATTATTCCCCCCCTCGTGATGTAGTTGGACTCTCCGGCTGCTGCCTTTCTTTTCGTTTCCACATAAGGTCCCAAATTCATGACATTCAAAGTAGGAAATGGTATAGGTTTCCATGAACAAAAACCCAAATACAAGGCTTAATATTAAATATCACAAAGGCGTTCTAATCTCTACTTCTTATTCATCCTATAAACCCAGAACCAGTGGTGATCAGTCATATTGAATCATGCCATCTCTTGTTACCTTCTAGAAGATCTCGAGCAAGTCCTGGCTCCGCCCCAGTCGAGTGAACAAAATCTGACAGGACGACATCCATGTCCTGAGGTCATGTGACCATGAATTCTTTTACGAGCAGTTGCAAACAAATGGGACAGAGATCAAAGTTTCAACTGCAACCGGTGACTGAAATAGTGGACAGAGCTCACGTTACACCCTGTTAAATAGTCAGCTGGACGGAGCAGACGCAGTGTAGCGGGCGCAGTGCCAGCCGTGATGATCTTGATGCTGCCAATTCTAGACTGGTACTCAGGGGAATATTTTGGTTTCCAAAAGACCCGTGTATTTGTTCAAGAATTCATGCAGCCCATTTGCACCATTACTAGAAGGGAGATTACCACCATTAAATGCCCCAAGTTGGCAGCAAGATCCAGGGGTTTTAAATATGAGCACTGGGGCTTCAACCTTATCAGCCAGCGACTAGCACCATACCAGGAGATATGGTCACAAGAAGGCAAATTTGAAATATAAATAAACTTCCCTGCTATCTTGTACACCAGTGTCCCTGAAAAAAAAAAAAAAAAAGCTTGTTTGCCTTTTGTTCAATTTCACAAAAGCACGTCTCGGGACCCGCCTCGCATTTCTGCAGCAGAAAAACGACGATTGTTCACACTCCTACAGGTAGGAGCCTCTGTCTGAAGCACTCCTCGTGAGCACGCCCACAACCTGTTTCCCTAATTTCCCATTAAAGAAACAGTAACACCAGAAAAATAAACTGAACAATAATCCTTAAAACAGTGGGTAATGTGGAAGGCTCAATCTTCAGTTAGACTACAGCCCTCATGATACACTGCCAGTCTCTGGATGACAGGGTTATAATGGGACTTGCAGTTTGGCAGCAGCTGGAGAGACTCAGGTTGCTCATATCTGCTTTAAAATACCATGCAATTACAGCTAGCATCTGTGAAAATGTATTTTATAAAAAAATAATCATTAGATTGGTTTCGTTTTTAACCTTTAAAAGGACCAAAAGGAGTGTGTGCAATGCATTCCAGACCCTGGTTTTTAACCCTTTGAGTGCTAGGGCATGGTATATCTCTGACACTGAAAGGCGTAAAGGGATAAAGTCGTCTTATAAAGAGAATTTGGTTATTGTTTGTGATATTTGGAATGAGAAACAAGAGCTCAGGCAGTAAATCTATAAAGAGATCTATACACCAGGCGTTCTTGCATTCAGAAAGGCTGTTACCTTATTCTGTTCATTCACAGACAATCCTGCACTATCAACTTCACAAACACCATATCGAGCTTGCTGTGGTAATGAGGCCATTCACAGGCATTCCTGCACTATCTCTACACAAATACCTTATTAAACCCATTCACAGACAACCCTGAACTATCACTTCACAAACACCATATCAAGCTTGCTCTAGTAATGAGGCCATTCACAGACAATCCTGCAGTATCACTTCACAAACACCATATCGAGCTTGCGCTAGTGATGAGGCCATTCACAGACAATCCTGCACTATCACTTCACAAACACCATATCAAGCTTGCTCTAGTAATGAGGCCATTCACAAGCAACCCTGCATTATCACTTTACAAACACCAAATCAAGCTTGCTGTGGTTATGAGGCCATTCACAGAGAATCCTGCACTATCACTACACAAACACTACATTGAGCTTATTCTGGTAGAGAGGCCAGGGTGCCCTGGAAAAGTCAGTAATGGCGGCCTCATGAAATGCCTTAAAAAAAAAAAAAAAAAAAAAAAAAAAAAAGAGATGTATTTATGAGACTAGCAGGAGTACAGGGTATTGAAGTGTTTATATCCTCAGTTCATTTTTAAGTGTTAGTGGTTCCTTTAAAGGGATAGTGGGCCTTATGGTTAAAAAGAACAATGCAATTCTGGTGTAAGGCAACTTATCTACAGTTAGAATAAAGTACCACAGTTCCCAATGATTTAAAATGGGACTTTTAACCATATTATGCAATACTTTCCTAAAAATTAGTATTCATCATAATACGCACAGAGGAGGAACTAGACAACCTCAAACTACTCTCATTGTTCTATTCCTCTTAACCCTTTGAGTGACTGAGAGGTATGCAACACATTTTAATGTGTTTGAATCTTGTCTGTCACTCAAAGTGTTAAACCAGTAAGGTGTACTGGAGTCATCCAAAAACTAATTGTGTTTGCCTCCATGGACATGATTCTCACACACTAATTAAAGAGTACTAGCACTAATTAAAGAGTAATTCCGGAAAACCAATAAGCACAGAATTGATTCCTAGTAGTTATTACGATTTTCTGATCATAATAATGTAATTAAGAGTTTATTATTATTATTATTATGTGGCAGTGTTCCTTTAAGAAACAGTGAGCTCTCCCCATTCTACCCCACCTAGCCATCATGTCTTTTCTTTAACTTTCTTCTTGCCTTCCATGTCCTCACCTGCTCTTTCTCCCCCTTCCAAAAATGTTTTGTTTTTAAAGGGGCAGCAACCAATTATAAAAAAAATATATATTTTAAGGCATTTCCTTTTAAAGGGGTAAGTATACCCCAAGTATGAAAAAATATAATGTAAGGCTTTTCCTATAGAGTAAAACGTGTACTACTAATGCTAACTTTCAAAAGTTATTTAAAAGATAACCTATAATTTTTCAGATTGCTTGAGTTCAAGATGTTTTACAGCCAGGTGGAGCTATTGCTATTACTGTCTTTGAAAAGCCACTACCTGGCTGCAAATCATCTTGAGCTCAAGAAATATTAAAAATTATAACTTGTCAGTTTTCCTAACTTTTGAAAGCAATATCTTCAAGAATTTGGAGCACCTTGTTTTACTGTGTAAAATAATGCACTTGGGAAGTAAAAATCCAAAGACAGTATGTAGTATTAAGGGTACTATGTGGTCAGACACAGGAAAAGGATTCGCAAGTAATTGGTTCTGATGACTTAAAGTTGGCAGGCAATGAAACAAAGCTGTAGGGAATGCAAGTAGGGTGCTGGGATGTATAGCTAGAGGCATTCGTAACAGAAAAAGGGAAGTAGTCATGTCACTCTACAGATCTCTAGTTAGACCTCACCTAGAGTATTTGTGTACAGTACTGGAGACCCCATCTCCAGAAGGATAATTCAGAGAAGGGCTACTAAAATGGTGACTGGTTTACAGGAAAAGAAATATCAGGATAGACTAAAGGATCTGAACATTTATAGCTTGAGAAAGAGGGGATAAGATAGAAACATTCAAATACATGAAGGGATTCAACAAATGCAGGAGGGAAGTACATTTCAAAGGAGTAAAAATGTTAGGACAAGAGGCCATAGTCTAAAACTAGAGGGACACAGGTTTATATGTAATGTAAGAAAGTTTTACTTCACTGAGAGGGTAGAAGATAAGTGGAATAGCCTACCAGCAGAAGTGGTAGAAGTTAATACAGTGACAGAATTTAAGCGTGCATGGGATAGGCATAAGCATACCTGGGAACTTTTTATTGTTGTCTCCCCGGAGAGGAGTCCTCTGCTGCCATGGGTGATGTGAAGAATGACGTGCATCATGTCAAAAAGGGGCGGGTCTTAACGCGAGTGCCGGGGGAGGGCTTAAAAGAAGGCTGGGTAGGAAGGAGCTACACCGGGGTAAAAAGTGGAAGTGGGTAGAGTTTCAATAGAAACTCCCCACATCCGGAGGACTCAGCCTCTGCCCCGGAGACCCGGTAAAGCAGTGCCAAAACCGGAGTCTCTGGGGCAAATCCAGAGAGTTCCCAGGTATGGGCATAAGGCTGTCCTTAACAGAAGACAAGACCAAGGACCAAATAAGGTTTGAGGTTTTTACAGTAGGAAAATGGGCAGACTAGATGGGCCGAATGGTTCTTATCTGCTGTCAGATTCTATGTGTAGGAAAAAGTCCTACAACACACAAATACATCCTTATTTATTTTATATCAGTTTAGGATACATAACCTATTGCTCCCTAAAAGTAAAACAAGTATTCTCTTACTCCTGTGAAATGCTTCATACACAGCCTGGAAATTTTCACTACTCCATGTATCATACATATATTTATATATTCAGTAGAAATGACTGCCACTGTAACTCAGTATGTTTAGAGGGAGCTCTTGTATGAAAACGAGGTACTGTTGGAACAGAAAATGGCTCTATTAAGACGGGTTGGTTAAAGTATAAGAATACACAGGGTAAATTAATTTCATGCCCTTGAAAAAGTTGCGGTGTGTGTGGGCTGGTACAGCAAGATATTTCTTTATTTTCATTCAACTTTTTATTATGCTTTTTAACTAATAAAACATAAGAGGTAGAATGATCACATATACAGGTCTGAGTAATACAATTTGCATGGTCCAAATTATATTCCAGTATCTCATACAAGGTACAGTGGGGGTGCAGCAAGACTTTAATGTAACTTTTATACTGTTGTTAAATCTTTTTATACCAATAAATGGAGGCCATTTGATTAAAGCATAACTTTCATGGTAATAAGATTGCCCCTTACTAACTTAGCGCTATGCAAAGGCATGCTATCTTTAAGCTCGATAAATTTGTGGTATTGCAGTAAAAACATAACTTCTACAGGCATCGGGCCGCACAGAGATTACATGAGAAGCTCTGTGCGCCTGCACGGTCAGTCCCTTCCGGTGCCATAAGGCACATAGGTCTCCACTCACCCATGCTGGCAGTGAACGGGACAGACAGAGCAGACTCAGGTACATTTCCTATAAGATGCTGGCGCTGTCTGTCATCTGGTTTCTGTAGAAGATATGTATTTACTGCAATACCACTAAATTATCGAGCTTAAAGATAGTATGCCTCTGCATATCACTAAGTTAGTAATATGTTCAGGGGTGATGTTATTACCATGAAAGTTCTGCTTTAAAGGGATAGTAATGTTTCATAATAAAAGCGGCTCTAATTAATCATCATAGTATTTGGACTTTGGAGAGTGTTATTTCAATTCTGTCAGAGTTGTAGTTCAAGAGTAATTCAATGACAAAGTATCCCCCTCCCGCCCTTTTTACTGATGTAACACTGTTCAACCAGATCAGAAGGGAGGTGCCCAGGTAAACTGCAGTGAGGGACAATCTTCAATAAAGATAAGGGAAAAACCTGAAAAACTTGTGAAGGGGGGTAGGGCTTTCATTGTTCTCATAGGAAGAAGATTGTCCCCTTCTGTTATCTGTCTGCTCTATGGACTGGATTCCACATCTGAGAAGAGATGGCTTACACTAGGTAAAAGGGGCGGGAGGGGAAACTTTGCTTATGAATATCTCTTAAACCATAAAGGTTTGAGAGATAAGTCTTATATCGTTCATGTTTTTTAATGCCTACAAAATAAAATAAAGATAAAACGAAGTATTACTATCCCTTTAAGGCAAGGTTGCCTTTTACTCTTGAAATCCCTGACTTAGAGGAGACGAAGATCAAGGTGGAAGAGTGTTTGGATTATTATATACCTGTATACTGAAGCAGTCTCTTCTTCTAGAGGGCACCCATCTTAAAGGGATAGTAGTACTTCGTTTTAACTTTATTTTATTTTGTAGGCATTAAAAAAACATGAAGAATGATATAAGTCATATCTCTCAAACCTTTATGGTTTAAGAGATATTCACAAGCAAAGTTTCCCCTCCTGTTCAACCAGATCAGAAGGGAGGTGCTCAGGTAGACTGCAGAGAGGGACAATCTTCAATTAAGATAAGGGAAAAAGCTGAAAAACTTGTCAAGGGGGGGAAGGGCTTTCATTGTTTTCATACAAAGAAAATTGTCCCCTTCTGTTATCTGTCTGGTCATACAACCAGATTCACATCTGAGGAGAGATGGCTTACACTAAGTAAAAGGGGCGGGGAGGGGAAACTTTGCTTGTGAATATCTCATAAACCATAAAGGTTTGAGAGATAAGACTTATATCGCTCTTCATGTTTTTTTAATGCCTACAAAATAAAATAAAGATAAAACGAAGTGTTACTATCCCTTTAAGCGGTGGGTGTTAAAGGGATTGTGCCAGGAGGTCGCTCTTAGAAGTGTTTTGTGCTGTGTTTTTCTGTTTTTGTAGAGTAAGAAATGACATTGTTCTCAATGCTTAACTTCATCTTCTGGCTTGTAAATTGTATCTCTGACTGGTGAACCACACTGGTGTTATTTCAGTTATTTCTTATCATTGTTTACCATCTCTTAAGCAAATGAAATATCTGTATTTCTAAAGTTGTATTTATAAACTCTGTGAAGGTTGGAAGAATGGAGAAGGTGGGGGAAAATTACGCCAGGCAATTAACCCTTTGAGTGCCAGAGGGGTACGCAACACATTGCATACCCCACATATTATATATATATATATATATATATATATATATATATATACACACACACACATTAAATATATATATATTGTAATTATATTCCTACCGAGTACTAATAAGGGTATGCCCACTGCTGGAATATTTTTCATTAAAAAGTTATTACATCTCAACCTTGTTCTTATTAAAATAAAGTGCGATTTTCTCTTCTGGTCAGAACATGGCTTGTTTCCTTACACTTACTGTGGAGAGCAGTAGTCAATGACTCACACTGCCTTATAAAGTTCATTATAAAAATATTGCCTTTGTGCTCATTTTTAAGGACTAACAGCTCCTAATAATAATGATGATGATGATGATAACTGAAGAAAGCGTATTATGGGCAGAAAATCCAAATGGCCCCTATGATGTTTGCTCTTGCTCCTTGGTTCATGAGATAACGCCTTCAAAATATAACATCAAATACGTCAATCAGTCCTGGATGTCATATCCATAAAGGAGGACATGATAGTTGATAGCAAGACCACAGGACCTCAAACGTCGCCCACTAGAGATGGTAAACAACATTTTAAGGAGCAGAGGGTTGTGTAACGCATTGCTTTGCAATGCGATGTGCACCCCTCTTTTCCCTGTAAGGGTTAAGATAGGCTCATGCACTCTGCCTGCTTCAGACTGAAGAAAAACTCTGTCATGTCCGCCCCCATGGATCTGAAACCCCAGGAGTGATTGAAGAGGTTCTGTCTCAAACAAAGTCCTAAAGGCAAAATTCATAGGGGCCATGGTACGGTCATTATTAGGATGTGTTAGAGAAATTGACTGGGTTGCTAAAGCCAAAAGATCTTGTTTACAAGTGAAAGATGGAGCTAAATCAGAATTGCACTTCCTCCTACTAAAAATGTTCTTTTTCTGTTCACGATAAAATAACCATAAACAACATCACACCCAATTTGTGTTTTATTTCTGTTGTCTAAAAATCTTCCTTCACGTTCAGCATCAAAACTCCGGCCTCTCGGAAAAGGACAAAGAAAACAAACTGCAGCAGCCTACACCCAAATATTGTTGGCATGTGCAACTGCTTAGAAAACTCCCTCGTACACAAGAATGTAGGTCTTTAACCACTCATGGCCTAGCAGGCTGTGCAACACATTGGCACAGATGACAACACTGGAGGAGGCTGTGGACAGAATGAACACTTGGTCTGTGCATTTTACAACTCAGACTAAAAACAACGAGGCTGCTCGGTGCCCCAAGAGCAAACAAAAAAGTGCCTGTTCTGGGCACAGCTCTGGAGAGCACATGATGCCTATTGTAATGGGGACTAGACCAGGCGTCTACAGTTATCTGTTTACAAGCATTTGGCCCCTTTCACATGGGCTCCTATGAAGTGTTGGATCGGATGCCCGTGGTGAAAGGTAACATGTTGAACTATGGACTCTTTCACCTGAGTCACCGTTGTCCACTGAAGTCCAGAATGCTGCAACTTTCCTGGGTTCCCTCATTAATTCAGCAAGGTTTCTGAAAGGAAAGAAAGTCTGCCTCGTGGCCTATGGGGCCTCCGGCTGGCTTTTCACACAAGCAGAGTTGGAGGTTGCAATCATCATCATCACAACCTCCAATGAATGGCTGAACCACCACGGAACAATTCTGCATGATGCTCACATTCAGTGGTAGATCACAGGAAAGAGGAGAGTGAACACACACTTATGACAGAACAGACAATGGGGGATGCAATAGTTTTGTCACCTGTGTGCGAGATCTTAAAAGAAGTAGCAGTGTTTATTTTTTTATTAAATAAAATATACACTGTAAGGCTTTTTCTGTTGAGAGATTCTTTACAGTTCAAGACAGAGTTTGGAAAGCTTTTGGCCTTCTTCAAACTGTCAACAGCAATGCTGCAATGCTGCAGTATGTAGTATTATGCTGGACTCCGATGACTTTCCCACGAGCAGTTATCACCTCACGGGATCACACCAACATTACTGTGTTTCCTCAGGAGAGCAGTACAGTTTCAGTAACTGAGGTCTACGCTGAGGTCTAAGGGGCCCCAAGCAGACCTTGCACAC
The DNA here is from genome assembly GCA_037306005.1 of Rhinophrynus dorsalis. NCBI lineage: Eukaryota > Metazoa > Chordata > Amphibia > Anura > Rhinophrynidae > Rhinophrynus > Rhinophrynus dorsalis. Next base: position 59,511,604 of record CM074728.1, read on the forward strand.
GCTATGCTGGCGTTTGTGATGCTCCCCACAGCCTTCAATAATCTGCTGATCCGTATCGGTGCAGCCAGTAATATTATCCGGTGCTCCTGTGGGCTGACCATGTGACGTGCCCTTCTTGGTTTCCACTCAGTGGATGAGCAAGGAGAATGAAGATACACCAGTGATATAATTATAACAGGGAGCCGTGGTAGTTCTGTTGCCCATGTTAAATAGGCCTTATGGTAATAAAACAATCAATTTTCTCTATAGGAACTAAAGCCCTATTCTCTTGAGCGATTTGGTTAACAAAAGCCAGAAAATTGTAAAAACGAACAAAAGAAACCTGCATAAGATGTATATCATTGTGTTCTATGGGGCATTTAACACAGGCAACAATACTGCAATTAGCATAGAGATTCAGAATGGTGCAACTTTCCTCCAACAGTGTGACAGTGTTGATATTAAGAGAAAGGAATGCTGTGAAAATCTTGCTACAAACTATCACTAAAAACACCTCAACATTTTGAGCTGCTACTAAGTCAATCACGTGAAAGAGCCGTAATGCCACAGTACTACCTAGAGGTCAAGTTTATAATATTTTTATTCATATAATATTTTCATAATACAGCATTACAGCAGATTTAAAACCGTTATGTTCTCTGCGTAGTTATTCAGTGGTTTGTTTTAAAGGGGAAATAAATCCTAGGAATAAGGTTTGAAAATAAAAAAAAAAGTTTACCTTAAAGGGATAGTAATACTTTGTTTTAACTTTATTTTATTTTGTAGGCATTAAAAAAAAACATAAAGAATGATATAAGTCTTATCTCTCAAACCTTTATGGCTTAACCCTTTGAGTGCCAGAGGAGTACGGAATACATTGCAAAGCAATGCATTCCGTACCCCTCTGGCACTCAAAGGGTTAAGAGATATTCACAAGCAAAGTGTCCCCCTCCCTTTTACTGATGTAACACTGCTCAGCCACATCAGAAGGGAGGTGCCCAGGTAGACTGCAGAGAGGGACAATCTTCAATTAAGATAAGGGAAAAACCTGAAAAGCTTGTCAAGGGGGGAAGGGCTTTCATTATTCTCACAGGAAGAAGATTGTTCCCTTCTGTTATCTGTCCAGTCTATGGACTGGATTCCACATCTGAGAAGAGATGGCTTACACTAGGTAAAAGGGGCGGGAGGGGAAACTTTGCTTGTGAATATCTCTCAAACCATAAAGGTTTGAGAGATAAGACTTATATCGTTCTTCATGTTTTTTGAATGCCTACAAAATAAAATAAAGTTAAAACGAAGTATTACTATCCCTTTAAAGGCACAGTTTACTTGTTTTAGGAAAGATACATGTTTCAGTGCTTTCAGCACTGAGGGAAAAAAAAAATCAAAGATACTTCTACTTCAGCAAGATTTTTATTCTGGGGTCTCTCTTTATCTGGGCTGCCACCAGGATCTGGAGAAAATCCCATCCAGCAGTCAGTCTCTCCCCTAGTCTGCCTTTAACCCTTTGAGTGCCAGAGTGGTACAGAATGCACTGCAAAGCAATGCGTTCCATACCACTCTGGCATTCACAGGGTTAAGCCTCACTAACGGAACCAAACAAACAATCTTGCTGGAGTGGGGTCCACCACCATGACATCCCATAATGATGAAAGGTCTTTAAAAAGACCTATCAATGCACAGACTCTATACGCATTGATGGAAAGATTCTGCACGACGTCAGAATGTAAGTGGGTGTCAAATCCAAACATGCCTCCTGCCAGACCATTGTACAGGAAGACCACTGGTTCCAATACTGCAGCTTAACCCATTGAGTGCCAGAGGGGTATGCAATGTATTGCTTTCAATACATTGCATACCCCTATGGCACTCAAAAGGTTAAATATGTGGAGAGGGAAGCCTTATATTGTCCCCCAACACAAACACACACACCTGAAATTGTAAGTTTTTTTTTTTTTTTTTATCCTCTAAACCTATATTTGGGGTTTCTCAACACTACGACTCCATATTAAGAGATAGGAATAGCACCACCTGGTGACCAGAGCAAAAATCTGCAGGTTAAAAAAGTCCGGCGTTATTGAGAAATCCAACCCGTTCTGAGATGGTCAGGCAGACATCAGCGCAGACATCTTGCCAAAGAGACATCTGTGTGCCCGATCTGTTAGTAACGGTCTCCTATAGGAGGCGATGCATTGATCCTTAACCCCTTAAGGACCAGCGGTCCTGGGGTGTGCGGTCCTTTAAGGACCACATAGGAAACTTTGACATGCCATCCCAGGTGACTGATCACGTGGGGCGGCACACCGAACGGGGGACTGAAAGAGATCGATCAACTTCAGTCCCCGGTATTACTCACTCAGTAAAAGTACGTGACGTGCCAGGACCGTCACTGGTCCTTAAGTGCCGGACCAGCGTGAAGGTCAATGGTCTTTAAGGGGTTAAGGTAACATGGAGGGACTAACAGCGCAGACGCACAGATGCTGGTACAGCAAGATGCCTGCCTGCGTGTCTGGGAACGAGTTGTATCTATCAATAACGCCAGACTGTATAATACACCCAGATAATACTAGTATTGATATGCGTAATGATTTGGGGGGCACTTTATTTTCAATGATCATTTCAAACACCCCGCTGTCCTTAAAGGGTTACACACAGCATACACTGAGATTATCTGGTTTTATTTTTAACAAGGTAACAAGAAATCTCAGCTTGTTTTGATCTTGTTACAAAACTGTAGCCTGTATATTTACATATCACAGCACTGGGTGTAGCTGGGTGCATGGGAGTTCTTACGACGACTATCCCAAAGCAGTGTGTGTGTGTGTGTGTGTGTGTGTGTGTGTGTGTGTGTGTGTGTAAACCAATTATTTGGGCCTTAAGTGCAATATAAAGTGCAGTAAAATATAAGGGAAGTGTCGTAGAAAGTGAACACATTTATTGCTTCGATAAACAAACAAATAAAACATATATAAAGTAAATAAATAATATATAGAGTGTGCAAACCTATAACATTGATCTAATAATAAAATAATTCAGGGTAGAAACAGACAAATAAAACAGAATATGAGAAAGCGATGAAAACATGATCCTAGAGCTACCCAGCTGTAGGGGTCACCAATAAATCTGAATAAAATGCCAGCTGTATGGTAATATGGTGGCTGCACACAGAGAAGTTTACTGTATGTCTAATATGCAGGGAGTACACATGATTAAGGTGGATGCTTACATCATTATAGTGGATCCAATGATCTATAAAGTCAGTGCACAAAGAAAGGCACTCCAAGCATCCGATGTCGGCCAATGAGAGCGCTCCAGTTTACATGCAGAAAGCCTCCGTCATTGGAGGAGGCTGGATCGAGGGAGGAGAGAAGTGGAAGAGTGACAGACTGCCAGTACAGAGATGGTAACCACAGTCTGTCCAGGATGGCACAGGGCAATCTTTACTCATTTATTTTCGGCAAACTAACGATTTTAATAAAAAATGAAAATGTTATTACATCTAGTCGCTACATAAACCAACTATTTAGACCAACATGTATAGGGGTGATCACCTTCAAAGAGCAGTAAGTCTGGGGAACCACCTGCAGGACTGAGGCGAAAAACAATCTGCATAGGTTTAAATGGGGGCTTTAAACCTTGACTGCCAGAGAGGTGACATGGAGACTTTTTTTTATCATTCAAGGGGATAAAAGTTCCATTTAAAGGGACATTAATTGTCCAAAAAAAATCTACACAGTTTTGTAGCCTTTAAAAAAATAACCAATATGGTCCAAACCCGATCTCTCAAACCGCTATGGTTTGACAGATATCAGGATTCAAAGTTCATCCCTACCTCCCCTGATGTCAGCTGTAAAGGATGGGTAGCTTACCCCTTAAATTGGGGCTTTTACATTGGAGAGGTCTATCGTTCAAAGAGTTAAAAATCCTATTTAAAGTGGAACCATCATCAAACGCACATTGAGCCCCAAATCCTTAATACCTTAGTGATATATATACTTGTATTCTGCAGCATAGGTCTGGCATCAGTGAAAAATAGATCTCGCTTGGCAGGCAGCAGCGGGGAACAGCGCAGACATCTTGCAGAGACGACATATCTGCGTCTGCTTTGTCCGTCCTCTTCACCTCCAAGATTGGTGAGTTGAATGCCTTGGAACCTTAAGGCACCAGAAGGGACTGACAGTGCAGGCACAGAGAGCGCCTACAGCAAGATCCCTGCCGTGCCTATCTGTCTAAAAAGTTCTATTTCTCACTAATGCCTAACTTAAAGGGATAGTAATACTTCGTTTTATCTTTATTTTATTTTGTAAGTATTAAAAAACATGAAGAACAATGTAAGTCTTATCTCTCAAACCTTTATGGTTTGAGGGATATTCACAAGCAGTTTCCCCTCCCGTCCCTTTTACCTAGTGTAAGCCATCTCTTCTCAGATGTGGAATCCAGTCCATAGACCAGACAGATAACAGCAAGGGACAATCTTCTTCCTATGAGAACAATGAAAGCCCTGCCCCCCTTGACAAGTTTTTCAGCTTTTTCCCTTATCTTAATTGAAGATTGTCCCTCTCTGCAGTCTACCTGGGCACCTCCCTTCTGATCTGGCTGAGCAGTGTTACATCAGTAAAGGGGCGGGAGGGGGATACTTTGTCATTGAATTACTCTTGAACTATAACTCTGACAGAATTGAAATAACACTCTCCAAAGTCCAAATACTATGATGATTAATTAGAGCTGCTTTTATTATGAAACATTACGATCCCTTTAAGCAGCAAAATACAAGTATGTATAATTTCTAAGGTATTAAAGATTTGGGGCTCAATGTAAGTTTGATGATAATTCCGCTTTAACCCTTTGAGTGCCAAAGAGATATCCAACACATTTCATTGGAAACCTCCCTGACATTCAAAGGGTTAAATCAAAGAGAAAATGTTCTAATGTCCCGTATGGTGAAGTTGGTTTACCCTAGAATTTCCCCATTTTACCTTTATAATATGGCCCATTGTTTGGCTAGCTGTTTTATAAGTATTTATATATAAAGCAAGACGTTTCCAAGTGTCCCGATGTACAGACTTGGTATGTGCGTGATTTGGGCGTGTGTTTTATCTGGAGTACTGCGAACATTACCCCATCCTCCTAGACACAGCTGGAGGAATCCAGTGGAACATGTTGAGCATAGTTTCTGTGATGCTATTTGGTCAAAGGAGACTTGTACGGAGCGGTCAGTACTAGCATGAGGAAGTCACAGAGCGAAGGATGTAATTACGTTATTCACCAAGGACTGACCCTTTGAACGACAGCAGAACATGTAACACATTGCAAAGCCGTGAGTAGCGCATGCTTCTGGCACTCAAAGCTAAAACAATGCAAAGGATTCTGGGAGACTTGCTCGCCTGCAGAACCTCTCTAGGACAGTGAGACAGATGTACTAAGAAACGCTGATTGTTTGGCTTGCTCCATAAACATACTATTGGAAACAATTTAAATCCTTCAGATTTCCACTTATTTAAATTGGGTTTTTAAAGCAACATTAACACCTAAAAATGAACTGGTTTTCTATACACTTAAAGGAGCACTAAACTTTTATTTATGAAAACACATTTTATAGAGCTTTTCCTGCTAAGTAAAACAAGGGTACTCCCATCGCTGTCAGATGTTTTATTCAAAATTTATAGCAGTTCAAATAATCAGGAAGTGAATTTACTGTGTTTACTTCCTGATAGTTCTAACTGACAGGAAGTGACAGGCAGTTTCTATCACATTCTATGGAGAACTGTATGTCTCTGACTTTTCTGACTTTCCTCTCCATTAGAATCTACCATGAAAACTAATTAGAATTTGACCACTAGAGGGCACTGCTAATGTAAAAAAACATGGGTTTAAACTGTAATAACTCTGGAAATATAAATCTCTCAGCAGTGGGAGTACCCTTATTTTACTCAATAGGAAAATCCTTACAATATATATTTTTTCATAAAAAAGTCTACTGCTCCTTTAAAGGGATAGTAATACATCATCGATTGAACTTTGCTTAATAGAGTTATATTTAAAAAACGAAATCATCCCATCCGTGTCTCTCTGCCCAAACTTCTAAATTTATTAAGAATTTGCCATTGATATTTTCCCCCAACCGCCCCTTTTTGCTGCGTCACCACTTAAAGTGTCAGAGGAGAAATCTGGTCCCGGGACCGGACAGATTGTCTGGAGGGACAAAATACCACTGCTGTATAGCTGTAAGCCATGCCCACTGTCGTCACCAAAAACACATGGAGCGCGCTAGATACAGGGATCAGACAGAACAGACACAAGAACACGCAGCTACAAGAGATTTTTAAAGATGGCCATCGGAGTTCACATTCCCTTGAATTTTAAGACGGTAAAAAGTACTTATTTACTGATACAATGACGCAGAAAATAGGTACAATATACATGGCTTCTCATTCCGATACCAAACCGTATTTTTTTTTCTGCTACATTACTATCCCTTTAAATACCCTGTCTGCAGCTGTAAAACATCTGTTTTATTAGGCCTAAAATCTAATCTTACGTATGCTCTGGGGAAGAAGACGTTCCTGCCTTTTCCAGTGCTCTCATTGGTTACCGTTGATTATCTGTAAATGGGCTGAAGTAAGAAATGAGCCTTAATATGGGAACCTTGGACACTAATAATCAATTAACTTAGTTTTCTTATCTCAGTACAAACAGCACTGACAATGTTAAATAAATGGTCTATGAAGAGGACAATTTACACATGCGTTAAAAATAAGTTTTGCATTATTTTAGCAATCAAACATATCAAGTTTTACACATTCTAGCTGAAAGTAGATGATATTTATAGTTATATCAGCCCATTTTATTTTGTATTTACTGTCCAATGATCCATTAAAAGCAGTCACGTGGATAGCACCCTATCAGGCCATGAGTTCCACTGAAAGTAATCCTGAGAATAACACTGGGGCTGTATTATTCTGAATGTCATTGGACCAACCGGTGAGTAGAAGGGGCGTGGGGAAGGAAAGGTCTCTGTGGCTCCTCCTTTACACCCAAGGGATAAATGAACAGCAATAATATGAAGTCTGACAGCTCAGTTTTGGCAGGCTGCACACTCTGCTGCTATAGGCTCTAGTGTCCAGCCATGACAATAGACCTCTATGGCGGCAGTGCATGCAACCCACAGAAGCCAAAAAGCCTTCTGTATTGCCTTTCACGGGCAAATTTGACAACATCACCCCGCCCCCTCAAACAGCTGGCAGGAGTTGGTTTGCTTCACAATTGCAGCCATTTCAGTCTCACTGACTGCTTTACCCCTCTGGCATTCAAAGGGTTAAAGGAATAGTAATGTTTCATAATAAAAGCAGCTCCAATTAATCATCATAGTATTTGGGTCATGGAGAGTGTGATTTCAATACTGTCAGAGGTGTAGTTCAAGAGTAATTGAATGATAAAGTATCCCCCTCCCGTGCCTTTTACTGATGTAACACTGCTCACCTCAGAGCAGCAAGATTGTCCGGATGTATTGTAGAGAGGGACAATCTTCAGTGATCATAAGGAAATATCGTAAAAATCTGTCAAGGGGCAGGGTTTTCCTTATGATCACAGTAAGAAGATTGTCCCTTGCTGTGATCAGTCTTGTCCCAGGACAGGAAATAACCCTCTCCATGGCTCAAAGACTATGAAGAACAATTGGAGCTGCTGTTTTATTGTGAAACACTACTATCCCATTTATTTTTATGTTGCTAGTTTCTTACTGTAAATCAGTGGTACTCAACGAGCGTGCGGTGGCACTTTGGTGTGCGTTGGACAGCCACACGTAGAAAAAAAATTATTTATATATATATATATATATATATATATATATATACACACACAGTGATTTGCAACGCGTTGCGTACCCCTCTGGCACTCAGAGGGTTAAGAAGCCGGTCCTGCTCTGCGTCCTGACAAAGTCATGCACTGTAGAGACTGCCCGAAAGCACAGAATGCTCCCAGCAAAGGACTCCCAGAATTCCGTGCTCCCAGCACTCTGTGCGTTCGGGCAGTCGCTACTGCACATGACGACTTCTGACAAACATACATTTAGCGAATTAGTATATAGGATAGTCCTGATGCCTGACTCTCTCAGAGATAATAACTTGATAGCTATGAAGCAATCATATGATGAATATTATCACGCCCTCCCCTTTTCCCGTTGTGAAGCCACCCCCTTTGAGTCGCTTGACTGGACAGATCACAATGAGGGACAAGCTTTCCTCCAACAGTATAAGGAAAAACCTGCCTGCTCCGTCAGAACAGGAAAAGGGGCGGGAGAAGTAATATTCATCACTAGGGTTGCACCGATACCGATACTGGTATGTGCCGATGCCAGCACCGATACCCTGTGTCAGGGTCGGTGCTGCAGAGAGGGAGCCCGGGGAGCTGCTCACAATGCTCCCCGGTCACCTCTCTCACTCCTGTAGCGTCAGATCGTTGCCACAGGTTACCATGGCAACGCTCCGACGCTGCCCTCTGCCGGGGCTCGCAAGAGAACAGTGAGCACACGGCAGAGGAGAGTAAGGGAGGCAAGATGGGGCAGCGGGTGGTGAAAGAGGCAGAGAGTGGGGTCAAAAGGGAGAAAAAGAGGCAAAAGGAGGGGGGATCAGCAGGGAGAGAGAGACAAAAGGGTGAGTCAAGGAGAAGGAGGGGGAGAAAGGGGGATCAAAAGGGAGAGAAAAAGCCAATGCAAAAGAAGGGGGCTCAAGAGGCAGAGAATGAAGCAAAAGGTGGGAATCAAGAGGCAGAGAATGAAGCAAAAGGTGGGAATCAAGAGGGGGAGAATGAAGCAAAAGGTGGGAATCAAGAGGCGGAGAAAGAGTCAAAAGGGGAGAATCAAGAGGTGGTGGTGGTGGTGGTGGTGGTGGTGTGTGTGTGTGTATGAATACTTTTTTTGCGGTCATTTGCCAGTTTTCCAAGTACCTAAAGCAAATGACCGCAAAAAAAAAGGTATCGGTAATTGGTATCAGTGAGTACTTGAAAAAAGTATCAGTACTCGTACTTGGTCTTAAAAAAATCGGTATCAGTGCATCTCTATTCATCACATGACTGCTGAACAACTATCACATTATGATCTTTGATAGTGTCAGACATCAGGACTATCCAGTATAGGAAATTATCTGAGCAGCTATTTTCTAAACACTACTATACCTTTAACCCCTTAAGGATCAGCGGTCCTGGGGTGTGTGGTCCTTTAAGGACCACACAGGGAAGTTGAACGTGCTGCCCCACATGACTGATCACGTGTGCCAGCATACCGAACAAGGGACTGAAAGACATCGCTCCGGTCTTGAAACTATCAACTTCAGTCCCTGGTATTACTCACCGAGCTCCTGCAGTAGCTCGGCGAGTAAAAGTACGTGACGTGCCAGGACCGTCACTAGTCCTTAAGTGCCGGACCAGCGTGACGATCCAGGTACGTCATCGGACGCAAAGGGGTTAAAGTGTTTAAGGTGCATCAGTTAATTTAGCTTTACATATATTTTTTATGCGATTTTCATTCAGCTGATCTGAACTACATCACTGCTAATGATGCAAAGAGGAGTAAAGATCACAAACCTGTTTTCTCAATTGAGTAATGAATTAAATATAAATAACCTCCCTGCTTACATAACACTTCATGCCTCTGAAGTCATGTTGTCCTAATATCTGGTGACTAATCTAGAAATAAACAATAGAAAAACTCAGGCCTCGATCCTACTGCAAATTATAATCATCAATGGTTTTTACCTCACTGATACTTACTGAAGTCTATGGTGAAATTGAGTGGATAAAAAAAATATTAAACTGCAATGTAATCCAGGGCACAACTGGTAAAATACACATTAAAAAAGGAAAACATTTTTTCAAATTCTAAATGATATAAATTGGAATTCTCTCTCAAATTAAAGCCCCCCCCCCCAAAAAAAAAAAAAAAAAAAAAAAATCAATATGCACATATCGATATGTGCAGAATTACTAGTATTATCTTGGGGAACGAGTTGGGTTTCTCAATAACGCCGGACTTATTCAGGATAACACTAATACAGATATAAGCATCACTATGGGCGTAATGATTTAGGGGGCACTTTATTCTGAGTGACAGTTCCACTTTAAATGGGACTTTTAACCCTTTGAATGCTAGAGAGGTTTCAGAAAACCTGACGTGCAATACTGGAACCAACTACATTACTCCAAGTCCCACTGATTTAAATGTGCCCATTAACCCTTTGAATGCTAGAGAGTTCTCCAGCCCATTGCTCTGCAATGTTCTGGAGACCTCTCTAACATTCAAGGGGTTAAATGACCCAATTAAATAAACAATAAAATAAAAATGAGGGAATTCTGGAGCAAACCAAACTGCACCGTAGTGGGTTAAAGATTCCTAAAACGCCAACGGATTAAATGGGATGTTAGCCATGAGTTGTAAAGATGTTTTGCAATGCGTTTGACACCCCATTTCATTTTATTTGCCTCATAATAGCGCAATTGGTTTGTTCCAGAATTGCCCATCTTCATCAGTGGATAAGGCACTAGGTTTGTTCCACAACTGGGCCCGTTCTTACCAGTCCATTAGCCTCACTCCGAAACAAGACGGACAAACCACCCGGTTAATAAAAATCTTTAGCTATTTGCCTAACGCATAATCCAGCATTCAAGGGGCTGAAAAAGCTATTAACCCCTTAAAGTAGAAGTTTCACCCCAAATAAATGTTAATCAATATATATATATATATATATATATATATATATATATATATATTTATTTATTTATTATTTTTTTTTTTTTTTATATGTCCATCGTCAGAAGTAAGTTTACATCGGGACATAACATACCGCACAGCTTTCCATTACCGCTCCTTTTTTGTCACATCCTACCCACAACTTTCCACCCATCGGTATGAGCTGTAGAGAAGAGGTAGGCTCTTCCTCGCCTACTGACAGCTCCTGGGAGGGTGAGCAATGCCAATCAAGATTCATGTCATCAAGATGGCAGCGCTCAGCCATCTTCTTGTTGGACAACACGTTAGGTATATTTTATACATGAAATGAGATTATATATATATATATATATATATATACACACACACACACACACACACATACACACTAGTGTAAAAGTCTGTGTACATGGACCAAAGTGCATCATGCAGAACTACACCTCCCAGCATTCTGTGCGTGCGGGCAGTGTCTACTGCGCATGACTACATCAGACAAAACATACAGCATCCGGGCAGTCTCCGCTGCGCATGACTGCATCCTGCGTTCGGGCAGTCTCCGCTGCGCATGACTGCATCCTGCGTTCGGGCAGTCTCCGCTGCGCATGACTGCATCCTGCGTTCGGGCAGTCTCCGCTGCGCATGACTGCATCCTGCGTTCGGGCAGTCTCCGCTGCGCATGACTGCATCCTGCGTTCGGGCAGTCTCCGCTGCGCATGACTGCATCCTGCGTTCGGGCAGTCTCCGCTGCGCATGACTGCATCCTGCGTTCGGGCAGTCTCCGCTGCGCATGACTGCATCCTGCGTTCGGGCAGTCTCCGCTGCGCATGACTGCATCCTGCGTTCGGGCAGCCTCCGCTGCGCATGACTGCATCCTGCGTTCGGGCAGCCTCTGCAGCGCATGACTGCATCCTGCGTTCGGGCAACCTCTGCTGCGCATGACTGCATCCTGCGTTCGGGCAGTCTCTGCTGCGCATGACTGCATCCTGCGTTCGGGCAGTCTCTGCTGCGCATGACTGCATCCTGCGTTCGGGCAGTCTCCGCTGCGCGTGACTGCACTGGACAAACATATTATTATTAGTGATATAGGACTACATTATTTCTATTGATAAAAGCCCTGAAGAAAACGGATGGTGGCGTTCCAGCTGATAAGTGACAGTTCCACTTTAAGGATCAGCGAGGTAAGCAACGCTTTGCAAAAGAGTGCATTACATATCCCGCTGCTTCTTAAGTGCTTTAAAAAAAAAAAAAAAAAAAAAAAAAAAAAAAAAAAGGGGGGGGGGGGAATCTTTGTTCCCTATGGTGCAGCTGGTTTGTTCCAGAACTGCTCTGATTTTGTTTGCACATATGTTCCTGAACCCGTTAAAACTCTTTGAATGCCAGAAAGGAAAATGCATTGTGATTCAATGCATTTGATACCTCTCTAGCACTCAAAGGGTTAAATAAATAAACAAACAAACAAGAAAAGGTGGTGTTATGTTAGCCGGTATAGTAGATGGGATTCACTGTACTTTTGTAGCAAAAAGTTGACATAAAGGCGATACCTGCTAATGGCGCACATAGTGTCCTGAAAATTTGCGCTCCTATGTCCTCAGTTAGCCATTAAAAGGTATCACCTTTATATCACTTGTGAGTTTTTTGCTACAAAAGCAAAGTGAATTCCATCAGACTATATAGCAGAAGCTAAATTTCTGCATTCAGAAAGCCCTGTTCTTTGAATCAGGCTGATTGGCCCAAAACAGAGTGAGACAAGCAGGGGGTGGTTAATCAGCTTAGGCTGCGAATGACCAGAGCTGGCCAGCATGTGGCAGATGGCAGCCTCTTCTTATTTCACAGCCGGAAATACTGCACACGTTATCAATGCCACAGTGTAAACACCTCACTCCTACTCGCCAGCTGGACTTCACCCCTTTGTTGCCAGTGGACTAAGCAAGCAGGGTCAGGTCAGGTGAGACTGCATGTACAAAGCAGAATTGGTGCAACTGTGGTCTGTACTGACTGAACCTTAGTGAGAAAAAAAAAACTCCCACAATCCCCACAGAATTAATCTTTTGCATGGTCAAATTGGGCGTTTAACCTTTTAGTGACAGGACTTAGCACATTATCCACTTGTAGAATATGTAAATTCAAAAAGGAAGCTGTCACTTTAAATACCCTGTACTTCATGCTAGTCAACGTAAAATATTTCTATTTCTAAGGAAGCCTAAATTCTAGTCATTATATGCTCTGCAGGACCTTCTGTTGTGTCCTTTTGAAGCGCACCCTGGTTCCCTCTACCATAGCAATCTTTACAGATGACTCAGTAGTCCTAGCGCCGTAGTATCCGTTAAAAGCCTGTGACAGGGTACAAAGCCTTTTTGAATACAAGAGTGGGTATTTATCTCTAGAAATCAACTGACTTGGCTCTTATAGCACATTGCAAGCTGCAAAAAATAATTTAACCAAATTGTCTCTCTGAATAGGACAGTATACAACTGCATAAAAAAAGGCAAGTGTAGGGAAGATTATATTCTAACAATCCATCCAGAGACAAATTTACGTTCCATTGACTCCACCAATGGTCACACATCCTCTCTTCATAAAACCCCGCCCCCAATACCATCCACTGTTTCCTGGCACAGAAAATACCCTTGGCCTAGAAAAAGCAAAAGATCTGCAATGCATTTGGATCTCTCTTGCATCCAAGGGTTTAAATAACTTGTAAAGGGGTATAAACTGGTGCAGGGACATTGATATTTCTTTGGCCACACCCATAATTCAGAATGTGAGTGTGGCCAGCACAGCCGAGGCACCACCCCTCAAAATTTGGAGCTCTACGAAGCAGATTACTCTGCCTACTGAGAAATACGGCACTGGATCAAACACAAAATAACACATATTACAGATAACGGCTGTATGTACAGAATATTTAAAAAGGCATTAATATCAATAGCATCATCAATTTATTAAGTGCTAGCATATTCAGCAGCAAAGTGCAATTATGGAGCGCATTACAAACGCATTGCAAATAAATATAGGACATATTTAAATGGATACAAAAGGTGGAGAAGACCCTGCTCGCGAAAGCTATTAACTAATTCATTTTTTAGACGTTACGGTTCCTTTAACTCCCTGGAGGACCAGAGTGGTGTGCAATGTATTGCAAACAAGGTAATGCACACCATTCTGGTCCTTGGGGGTTATGGTATAGGTGTACTGTTAGGATTTGTCTGTGTTCCTTTAAATCAAGAACAGAGCTCACTATAGCATTGTTCACTCTGGTTAGTTCAATATGAAATGTAGATCACCGATAGGTAGTGTGAACTGTGTTCCCTAATTCTGGTTTCAGTGGTGGGCAACATGATGCCCTCCAGCTGTTCCCAGACTACAACTCCCATCGGCTGGCAAGGAATGCTGTAGTTCGGGAGCAGCTAGAGAGTCTCATGTTGCTCATCACTGGACTAAGGTGAAATATGGGTGGAAGGACCAAAATAAACACATCTATCTTCCCATTAGTGATGGAGAATTTGGAGGGTGTGAAAAAAATAAATAAAAGACAGAAAAATTCACTACAAAAAGAGCCCGTTAACCCCTTGGCTACTGAACACATCTCCAGAGCATCGTAGAAAAAGGTAATGGAGATATCTATAGCATGCAATATGTTACAGAATCACTGATATTAAAAAAGTGTTAAAGGGACACTAACAGGTCCTAATAATATCCCCACTTAACTTAAAAGGAAATCCTAATGACCACTAGGAATCAAGTGTATGAGGATTGGTTCCCCAAAAATCAATATTTAATATCGGGTCCATGGAGAGAGACATGGGCTCCTTCCACTAAAGTGTTATTAGGAAAGAGGAATAAAGTGGGAGGAGTCTGCAGTCCCACAACAAAGAATCAGGCCTTCATTGCTATGATATCTTTTAATGAAAAATATATAAAGCAATGATTTTCATGTTGCATAATATAAGGCTACTCCTGCCGCTGAGAAATTTTCATTCAAATGTTATTTCAGTTCAAACATTTTTTTTTTCTTATTAAAGTGAGCAGCAATCACCAGGCAGAAACATTTCACTCTCTGAGTATGAAAAGTTGTAGTCTGTGACTCAAGTTCTCCCACAGAGTGTGTTATAAAAAAGAAAGACATGTACACACTTCTGGATCCCAGAAAATGTGAAAATTTAAAAGTTTAGTTATAATCCTAATCTATAAACCCCCCACCACTTTGAGTACCCCTGTTTTATAAGCAGGAGACAATCTACACATTTAAGAAAAAAATTGTACTGCTGCTTTTACCCCTTAAGTACCAGAGGGGTGTACAACACATTGAAGAGGGTTCCGGTTGTCTTCCTAGGACAATTGTTCTCAACCCCTTTTTGTTCAGGGCACCTTCAAAGGGATTGTAATGTCCCAAAAAAAGTATATTCTAAATGGTAGCTGCAATAAAAACCCATTTGTGGTTGGGGCTTCTGGAGTATGATTACCTGTGGGATTGCTTTCCCCCGGGTTATCGTAAGCCCCAGGGGATGAGCGACGAAGGCTACCTGAAGAAAGGCAAACTTAGGTATCCCTGTAAAGAAGGGGTGTTGGTGGGGGGGCACAAGTGACGATGCGTCTCGTGGGAGAGGCTGCTGCCCGTCTTATAGGCCTGCAACCCCTCCCACAAATATGGGCCCTGCCCTCTACTTAATGTGCTAAATCTTCTCTCTCAAACCGTTATGGTTTGAGAGATGTAAGAAAATAAAGGTCTCCGCTCCCTCCCCCTTCTCCTGCGTCTGCTGTACAGCGGACGTCATGAGATCCTGCTTCCAGGACCAGACGGCGGCTCTTCAGGAGAGCTGTCATCTAGATATCTAAGTATAATTACTTCATTGGAATGGTCTGCAACGTGTGTTTGCAAGCCAGGCACACGCTGTAGACCATACGGATGAAGTAATTATAGTTAGATATCCAGATGACAGCGCTCCTGAAGAGCCGCCTACAGTCGAGCGACCGGATTCTGCCTGTGACAGCTTTACAGCTCGTCAGGCAGAAAGGGGAGGGAACGGAGGTCTTTATTTTCTTATATCTCTCAAACCATAACAGTTTGAGAGAAAGGATTAAGCGCATTAAGTGTTTTTTTATTGCAGCTACCATTTAGAAGATACTTTTTTGGAGAAATTATTATCCCTTTAATATGTAATTTAGATTCGTCGGGGCACCCCAGACATTTTATGTGCCGTTTGTCAAGGGCATTATGTAGGGCACAAATAAGTAATGTATATAGTTCTACTTATAATCAGAACAACAGAGACAAACATAGTGTGCATAAACATTTCTATAATTATACATTTAAAACTCAACATTCACATTTTGTCAAAGTCTTTGTAGTAAATAAGGGGCACACTAAGAGGATGTCCGAGGTGCACCAAAGGGCCACCGCACCGTGGTTGAGAATCACTGTCCTAGGATAAAACGGACATAAGTAGCTGCATGTTAACCCCTTAAACAAAATGTAATATTGTAGATACTAAAAAAAATTAATAAATTGATTTAAGTCTGGTCTCTCAAACATGTATAGTTTGAGAGATATACGCTTCTAAAGTTCCCACCTCCCGCCCCTTTCAAACGTCAGAGCTCTAGCTAACAGAAGGAGATCCTGGTCCTGGGACTGGCCGGCGGCTCTTCAGCAGAGCCGAAATCTAAAAAGAAATAATACTTCATTGGAACGGTCTACAAAGTGTGCTTGCAAACCAGTCACAATTTGTAGACGGTTCCAATGAAGTACTTCTTTTTAGATAGCGCTATTTCGGCTCTGCTGAAGAGACCCTGTATGGACGCACAACCAGAATCTCATGCTGTCAGCTAAAGTGCTGACGTCTGTGAAAGGGGCGGGGGTACTTTAGAAGAGTATATCTCTCAAACTATACATTTACATCACTCAATTCTTTTTTTTTTTTATCTACGATATTAAATTTCGTTTTCTTAATGGTATTGCTCGTATTGCTCATTAACCCTTTGAGTGCTAGAGACATTGCACTCAAAGGGTTTTTTTTTTTTGTTGTTTTTTTTTTTTTAAATTCCCACAATTCTTGTGTTGCTATGGCTAAACAAGAGCGTCCTTGCTCTCAAACTCTTTTACTCTGGTGAAGTCAGCTGGTCGACTCCCACTCAGCCCTCTCAGCTCATGATAGGCTTTCAAATTTCATCTTCAGAGGAATATTTAAAGGAAGAAAAAAAAAAAAAAAAATCAGATGATTTAGGTCCCTGAAGAAATTCCGATATAGGAAAAAAGAAAGAAAGAAAAAAAAAATTGTCCAATTTTATATAGGTCTGGAGACGTTTAGGAGTTGGAGGGATAGACTCCCTAATGCTGTATTCATATATTTTTTTTTTGGGGGGGGGGGGGGTTCACATCTATGAAGCACTGGCCATTTAAAACACTGCAGTAAAACTATTCTGAAGTAATTTAACACTTTCAGCATGACTTTCAGTAATGTAAGCCCGTGGCAAAAAAAAAAAACACCACTCAGCGTTCCTAGCGTATTTCTTTCTAAATATTGACAAGTGTGTGTGTGTGTGTGTGTGTGTGTTGAGCATGTGCATTAAGACATGCCATAATACGAGTAACATATCCCTGAAGGCAGTCTAACGATGCACTTTGTTCTGGGAATTCCACTCCAGAAAGCCACAAAGCAGGCAATTAATAGGATTCCACTCAACACATGCATGGCTAATGTGAAGCCCTCCTGCTGTTTCCACACTACAACTCCCATCATCCCCCGTCACGCATCAGTTGGCGGAGGATGATGGACTCACTTCGCCCACTCCTGGGTTAACCCCTTAAATGCTGCAGATGTCTCCATCCTTACTAGCAGCCAAAAGGGTTGAAGACAGAACAGGCCTTATATATCAAGTGAAATAAATGCAATTCTGGAGCAAACCAATCGTATTATACGGGTTGAGATGAAAATCCTGCAACTAGATTGGCACATTGGAAACTAATAATAAATAGTAAACGTGAGCAAATAAAGCAACAATACATCAGTCAAAAACGGAATTTTGAGCAAACTGGCATAGGTGTGTAAAAGAAAACCACACAATGCCATATAAAGTTTTATTATGGAAAAACAGATTTTCTGTAGTCTGCAGAGTGTAACGTGAGTGCTGATTTATTAGGAAGATGTTACAGTTCAAACGGCCACAAACTGGTGGCGCTGTTAGTACCACATACTATGGAGAACTGCAGCCAGTGGCTTACCTCTACCAGAGAATAACAATCTGGTGAACTGTCCAAAACACAAATGTTTGTGTTGTAATTATTTTCAAGCATATCATCTCCCAATTGTGGGGTACCAGTGCTTTGCCCAGCATGAAAAGCCCTACAATTTACTTTATTTTTCCATAACATATACAAAGTGGAGCAAACCCACTGCAATGTAGGTGATAAAACATACAACAGAGTAAGTGATTTGAATGCAACCCCTTTTAAATCAACTGGAATTTGGGGAATTTTTATGTATTAACTATGGTGCAGTTGGACCGATCCACTTTGTCTTACGTAAGGGCCTCAGTATTGTATGTCAGTGTATTAAACCCCTGTATTGTATATCAATAGACATAAGTAAAGTACAGCGTAATCAGTAACACTATGAAATAAACGTATACATACGTATTAGCCTTTTACTTTAAATACGTAGTAGCAGAGTCTTTGATGACTAGACAGAAGTGGGGGGGAGGCTTTAATATAAATAGCATTTTATAAATAGATTTGTGGATGTGTTGATTTCATACCCGCCAACGCAGTGCGACACAAGTCTGGGTAGAGCAGTGAACTCAATCTGATCTAACGGAATAAAATCTGTTTCATGGCAACATTAGGAGCATGTGGGCTTTTCAGATTGTATCAACATGAAAATATGATGTAAGTGAACATTACAGATTAACCACAAGCAACATACATCAATGTGCAACAGGTCTGCTGTTAATTTTACACTAAAGCACACCTGTCACATCAAAACAAGACAATTTGTTTTACCGGTAATCAATATCTGCCTATATGTTTTACTAGTCCCTTTTTTTTTTTTTTTTAATAAAAAGTTTTGTTTGAGAAATTAACCTTTATGTCTGCATCATTGGTTTAGATGTCTTACAAAAAGGTCCGTTTCAGGACTTAAATGCTAAACATTTACATGCTTCACTTGATTAACGAGTCAGTAGGGTGCTGTTCACCTCCCCTAATTTGTAGGGTGCTGTTGAACTACAGAATTAGTTCCCCCAGCAAGTAACCTTTGGTTCTTCAGTTGTTGTAGACTTCAAGGGATAGTATTGCCAAGTTTTAAAAAAAGCGAATCTTGTAAGAATTAAAAAATGTAACTTAATGCCCCCAGTCCCATCTCTCAAACCGTCAGTGCTCAAGCCGTCTGCAGGCGAATCCGGTCCCGGGACCGTCGGAGGCTCTTCAGCAGAGCCAAGATCGGGTTATTGAGAAAGAAATCCTTGACACCTTGTAGACCGTTTCAGTGAAGGATTTCTTTCTCAATAATGCAATCTCGGCTCTGCTGCAGAGCCTCCACTTGTCCTGGGACCAGATTCCCCTGCAATCAGCTTGAGCGCTGATGTCAGGGAACGGGTAAGGAGGGGGGACGTTAGTGCAGAATATCTCTCAAACCATAAAGGTTTGAGAGATGGGACTGGGGTGGGGGCATTATGTTAAATTTTTAAATGCCTACAAGATTTGTTTTTTTTTTTATAACTTGGCAAAACTATCCCTTTCAACTCCTATCATATAAGGATTAAGTGATCACTAACAAGGCCCAAAGCTTGATGTACAGTGTTTACATTAGAATAGTAGAAAGCAGCTTTGGTACTCCAGCTGTATCAAACTATGACTCCCATCATCCCCACGCAGTCATAATCTTCAATAGCTGGAGAGTCAAAGGTTGCCTTCCTCAGATACAGGTGAGCCACTGTGCTCTAAGGCTCATATATATTTTAATGGAAGAAACACCAAAGCTTGAGCACTGCAGAAGATCTCTCCCCAGCTGTGCAAGCATGCACGGACATGTATGTAAATCACACTGTATGTGTTCATGATAATCAGCAATGGGTGACTGACAACACAGCCACCAGCGGTGGATTATTCTCCCACGTGAATAAAATAAAAAGAGGATCTAAATAATAGCCACTCCAATTCATTTTTCCCTCCAAACTTTATCTAAATTCCCAAAACATGCACTGTAGCATAAAATAAGATAAGAAGGCAGTACACCAACCACAGAAAGATTTTTTTTTTTTGCACCCACATGCAAGAACAAAATGATCTCAGTTGCATACCTAAGACACCTTTAACTTGGTGTGATCAGCTCATACTAAATGTGCAGGCCACATCATGTGCCCGTCTGACCTGTTCAGATGTTATAAAGTGTGAGTCACGGAACATCAAGCTCCTAACAGATGAAGTAATTCACCATAGAATCCAATGCACACCATGTGAAGAATATTCCTTCGCCCAGTGTGATTCAGGCATACAGAATAAAAATTGGGTGCCTTTTTCTTTCTCAATTACTTAAAACTACCACCCCTTCTAAACTTGCCCCCAAATAATTAGCCATCTGGCAGCTAGCTGCTCAATAGTGCTAGTTGCCATAATTTTTATTGCGTTATTTAGAATTTCTACTGATCCTGGGACTGACAGCCAGGAAACAGCGCAGACATCTTTGCCTAGTGGCGTCTGTGCGCTGTTAGTACCAGTCTGCTCTAGGAGGAGTTGCTAGGAGCCGCACAGCACCGGAAGGGGACAGCACAGGAGCGCAGATGTCACTATGCCAAGATGTCTGCGCTGTTTCTGGGCCGTCAGTCCCGGGAGCAGTAGGAATTCTCAATAAGGCGATAAAAATTATGGAGACTAGCACTACTGAGCAGCTAGCCGCCAGATGGCTAATTATTTGGGGGCAAGGTTAGAAGGGGTGGTACTTCCGCTTTAAAAGTGCATAATAAACGTCTAATGGTTATATGAGCTTTAAAACATGAACTAAATAAACACTTATGGTTTTATACATCAAGTTTATAAGTTGCCATTTCACAGAGGCTCAGAAGCTTGTCCCAGCATCCATGAAACCGGCTTCCTAGGTGTAATTACTTAAACAGGAATCGTTACAATCACCTACAAATCTCACAAATGTTGTCCTGGATTATATTGTAGTTGTTATATATTATGACTGATCTTATCTCCCAGATTCCTACTGAAGTCTGGGATGAGGATTCTGTAGTTAAAACCAGTGATATTTATCATCTACAATAGTCCAGGCGAATATTGGGTACTTGAGGACATATTCAGAAAAGAAAAACATGAGTAATCCTGGAACAAAATTCCCATTGATCTGAACGGGGCTTTTAACTCTTTTAGTGGCAGAGGGGTACGCAATGCAATGGATAATTTTCAACTATTCAATGGGTTAGGAACTCAGTGCATGCCAGAGGGAAGCACAAAGCAATTTGTTGCTCACCCCACTTGCGTGAAAGGGTTAACGTCAGTGGGAATGTTCATTAATTCCCTACAATGAAGCTGGTTTGCTCCAGAACGGTTCATCTTTAATCCTTTGAATGCCAGAAGCATACGCCACAAATTGCTTTGAGATGCGTTGCATGGCCCTCTGCACTCAAGGAGTTAAATTCAACCTGTCACCCTAACATAGTATTTCTCAAAGTTGGTCCTCAGGGAAAACCAACAGTTCAGAATTTCCTTATTTCCCTGCTTGTGAATCGGTGAGTAATCAGTGGCTCAGTACATTGTGACTGCTCTGCCTGTGCACAGGTACCAGAGATCTCCCTAAAACCGTATTTTTGGTGACAAAGTTTTTGTGCTGGGCCAGTGTTTCCACATGCTGCCCTGCTAATGAATCTTGGCAGAGCCCACCTCTCTAATAGCACAGCGAGAGAGATTTGGCCTTCAGACAGTGCTAATTATACTGTGCAGGGAATTATCATAATGTTCCACACTGTGCCATCAAACTATAAAGGTTACTTTAGCAAAATCTAATTATTTTACAAAAAAAAAAAAAATAAATAGTTCTCTGTAAAACAAACTAAACTGGTCTTAAAGGAAGAGGTCCACTTTAACATCCTGAGTCCAGCCCTAAATACCCCACAGAGTTCTCCATTGCATTGCAGGGGGTTAACTGATCACTGGTTTATTCATCAATGTTCCAGAAAGACTTACATTGAACACATTAAAGTGGAACTACCACCCCTTCTAAACTTGCCCCCAAATAATTACCCATCTGGCACCGAGCTGCTCAATAGAGTTAGTCACGCACCTGCACTGTCAGTCCCAGTCTGCTCTAGGAGGCATTGCTAGGAGCCGCACAGTACCGGAAGGGACTGACAGCACAGGCGCGCAGACATCACTATGCTATGATGTCTGAGCTGTCTCCTGGCTATCAGTCCGTGAGCAGTAGGAATTCTCAATAACGCAATAAAAATTCTGGCGACTAGCACTATTGAGCAGCTAGTCGCCAGATGGGTATCGACTATGGAGTCACCCATCTGTTGTAGTTACCATTTATTAAGGAAACTAGTTGTTTTTTTTTCTTTTAAAGGGATAGTAATACTTCATTTTAACTTTATTTTATTTTGTAGGCATTAAAAAAACATGAAGAATGATATAAGTCTTATCTCTCAATCCTTTATGGTTTATGAGATATTCACAAGCAAAGTTCCCCTCCCCGCCCCTTTTACCTAGTGTAAGCCATCTCTTCTCAGATGTGGATCAGGTTGTATGACCAGACAGATAACAGAAGGGGACAATTTTCTTTGTATGAAAACAATGAAAGGCCTTCCCCCCTTGACAAGTTTTTCAGCTTTTTCCCTTATCTTAATTGAAGATTGTCCCTCTCTGCAGTCTACCTGGGCACCTCCCTTCTGATCTGGTTGAACAGGGAGGGGATACTTTGCTTGTGAATATCTCTTAAACCATAAAGGTTTGAGAGACAAGACTTATATCATTCTTCGTGTTTTTTTAATGCCTACAAAATAAAATAAAGTTAAAACGAAGTATTACTATCCCTTTAATCATTTATATAATAACATAACTGAGGAGACTAGCAAGTTTAGCCCATCAAGTTTAGCCCATGCCATTTCATCCCTGTTGAACCAAACGGATGCAAAAGACAATTCAAATTAAGCTTGAAGTGGGCAAAAAAAATTCCTTCCTGACACGATACTTCCCTTGATTGTGCTAATTAAAGGGGATCTCTCACCCCTATAAAAGTTAAGCTTATTAGGTACAGTATTTAGCGATATTGATGAAAACGTTATTTATTTAAAAAAATAAATAAATTTAAAAAACGCTATTTGGGCTACAATTATTGATTACATTGTGCCCTGCACCCTACTTCCTCATACACTAGTTTTGCCACTCTACCTCTGCTCCCTTCCCACTACCCAGCCTTCTCTGATGACTGAGGCTTCTGTCTGTAAGCTGGAGCGATCTCATTGACAGAGATTGATATTTCGCTAATGAGACCGCTTCAGCTTACAGACAGAAGCCTCCATCATCGGAGGAGGCTGGGTAGTGGGAAGGAGTAGAGGCACTGCGGCAAGACCAATGTATGTGGAAGTATGGAGCAGGGCACTATGTAAATATTCAAATAGCGTTTTTTTTTTTTTTTTATAGGGGTGAGAGATCCCCTTTAAAATATGCCATATAGGTATTCCCTGTCATAGCCCTACATAAACTCCCCTCTCATTGACACAGCTCAACACTGTACTACTCCCCCCTCTGACACTGATAGGGTTAACTTAAATTATTTAAATTAAATTAAAAAAAAAAAAAAAAAAAAAAACACCACCTGCAACGCAGCTATTTGAGATGGTAAAATATGAGTGTTTGGAATGAAAAGGGGAAACATTGATTTTGAGTAGAAACGCAATTATTACAGCAGAGAGAAAAATAAAATATAAAATTAGTGTAGATATGTATTGACTTGCTGTAAAAACTGGGCAATATGGAGAGGGAGGAGGAGATGAGAATATATTAATTACAGTCATAAACTCAACCATGGGGAATGCTGTCAGTTTAGATAAGAGAGAGGCTGTTACATAATCCAGAGCAGAGTCCCATTGAGGTCTCCCAAAAGGAAGGGGTGTGGTGGGGGTGGGCGATCAATGTACAAGGTTATACTGAATACCTTCTCAGTGAATCAATGCATTTTTTAATGGTGAACAAAAGGCAGATTGCAGTAGAAATCTCATAACAAAGAGTATACACAGCAGGGGCAGGCAGTGTTTGACAATGCAGCTGTTGGACTGCAACTGCCATCATCCCCACCCAGCCAGTAAATGTTTTAGAGTCCAAGAGCTGAAAAGCCGAAGGTTGTCTAACCCTAGATATGGAGACATGGACTAAAGACATTTGATGCCACAAACGACAGCCATTGATTCAAAATCTCACATCCTTATGCTCTTCCCCACTAAGGGCTAGTTCACACGGGAGGTGATGCTGAGACAACACTATTGCAGTGCACAGTCATGAAAAAATAGGAAGCACTGCAACCTATGACACTGCTCAATCGATGCCAGTGGCTGGTATGGTTGCAGCTTGCGGCAAATCAGTGTGATTAGAAAAGGCCTCCAGGAAGTTGCATCAAAGGTCATCTCCATGGCGGAATACAGTGCTACCATGCAGATGGGTCACACAGGTGATTTCATCTTAGAGGTTGTCTTTGTAGTGCCAAATCACCGGTGAACCCACAAGGGAGACAACTAACCAAATACATCATGCTGACTTCTAAGTAGCTTGGCCAACTAACTGCATGTATGTGCATGCCTTCCCTTCCTTCGGCCCACAGGGTGAGGTCAGTGAAAAGGAAATTAATGATACCAACCTGTCGGTGGTTCTGTCACGTTGGCATCGGTCATGTGAATAAATCCTTAGATTTAATTACATTATTTTTTGGTTTCAGTTAAATTTCATAAGAAAAAGATAAGAAGAAAAAGAAAATGGATACGATTTACAAGTGATTTTGTAATAAGATCCCCCCCCTTTCCCAGCATACATTAATGTTAAACGGATAGTAGTGTTTCAAAATAAAAGCAGCTCCTATTAATCATCATAGTATTTGGGCCATGGAGAGTGTTATTTCAATACCGTCAGAGATGTAGTACAAGAGTAACTGAATGATAAAGTATCCCCCTCCATCCCACCCCTTTTACTGATGTAACACTGCTCACCACAGAGCAGCAAGACTGTCCGGATAGATCACAGAGAGGGATAATCTTCAGTGAACATAAGGAAAAATCTGAAAAACCTGTCAAGGGGGGCAGGGTTTTCATTGTTCTCACAGTGAGAAGATTGTCCCTTGCTGTGACCTGTCTGGTGAAGAGCCCAGATTCCACATCTGAGGCAAGCAGTATTACACTAGGTAAAAGGGGTGGGAGGGGATACTTTATCATTCAATTACTCTTGAACTACAACTCTCTTAATATTGACATAACACTCTCCATGGCCCAAATACTATGAAGATTAATTGGAGCTTCTTTTATTTTTAAACATTACTATTCCTTTTATCCTTTGCGTGCCAAAGGGGTACGAAACGCATTGCTCTGAAATGTGTTTCATCCCCCCTGACACTCAAAGGGTTAATATCAACAGCAGAATGAAACTGCACCAGAACGCACCTCTAATACTTGTGCAATTCCACTGTAATGCTATTGAAAATCATTATTAAAATTGTTGGTGTGAAAACGCATTGTCAGACATGAGTTGCAACATTTTGCATCAACCTGCGCCATATTCCGCACAAAATACCAATGTGAACAGCCTCACATGACACAATTATACCAACTAAGGGCCATAGGCACTAGTAGAAAGAGAACAATTATGAAAGAAACCAAATAAAAATTGTTGCCATTCCCAAATGATTGAAACAAGGCTTGCGACCCCTTGAATGTGACAGAGGTCTTCAACTCATTCTGAAGCTATGCTTTGGAGACCCATCTACCATTCAAAGTGTTAAAATATCCACTTAAATAATGAGATTGGGGGGGGGGCATAAAACACACAGTGGAAAAATATCCAGTGTCAGCTGGTCCTAACCAGGAAGAGATGTGATTTGGGAGGCTGCGTATAGAATATTGTGTAGGGTGCCTAAGGAGGTGTGGTAGGAGGAGGAGTCATTCAACAATACTGGCCTGGTCTTATAAATGAGTGGTCAATGTACAGTTCTTAGAAGTGGTTTAAGTCTGGAGTACACCAAGAGCGCCAAAAAAATGAACAGAAATTTAAAAACTGGGGCTTTTAAACCATTAACCCTTTAAGTGTCAGAGGTGTATTGAAATCACACAGCTTCGCAATGAAATGTTTAAAAAAGATAGACAGGACCCCAATGTATTGAAAAGCAATGCACTCAAATGGATAGTAATACTTCGTTTTATCTTTATTTTATTTTGTAGGCATTAAATAAACATGAAGAACGATATAAATCTTATCTCTCAAACCTTTATGAGTTGAGAGATATTCACAAGCAAAGTTTCCCCTCCCGCCCCTTTTACCTAGTGTAAGCCATCTCTTCTCAGATGTGGAATGCAGTCCATAGACCAGACAGATAACAGAAGGGGACAATCTTCTTCCTATGAGAACAATGAAGGCCATGCCCCCCTTGACAAGTTTTTCAGGTTTTTCCCTTATCTTAATTGAAGATTGTCCCTCTCTGCAGTCTACCTGGGCACCTCCCTTCTGATCTGGCTGAGCAGTGTTACATCAGTAAAATGGGCGGGAGGGGAATACTTTGTCATTGAATTACTCTTGAACTACAACTCTGACAGAATTGAAATAACACTCTCCAATGTCCAAATACTATCATGATTAATTAGAGCTGCTTTTATTATGAAACATTACTATCCCTTTAAGACCTCACTAGCATTCAAAGAGTTAAAATCCCCAAGTAAATTAATAAGAATTTTTATTTGTCCCTTATCGTGCAGCTGAATTGCTCCCATCCTTAGTACATCAGAGTCTCAGGGAAGCCTAGTTTAGTTTCACTGTGACCTTACGGAAGTCTCTCTATCTCAGTGCCTCAGGTAGTGTAATTAGATTGTAATCTCTTCTATAGGGCAGGGAGCAACAACATTCAAATAGATGAGCAGCACAAAACAAGGACAAATTATAATTAAGATATAAATTACGTAGGAATGCAAACAAAAAACAGGGCTAGGTTTGGCATTTCAGCCAAATTCTGTTTCCTGTACTGTAGGGCCATCATATTTACATTGTAAAAAGGAAATCTAACATGTCCTTATAAGAACCAGACAATTTTCCTTAATCTAGGCAAAAAATTTGAATGGCCATTGTGGATCAGTTCTGTGAGGACTGGCTCAACAAAATGAATCTTTAATTAGAACTGGCTATTGTGCTCTGTCATACAAAATTTTTGTTGTACAATATCTCAGGCTACTCACATTGAAGTGTTCTTACAGCTGGGAGAAATGATCCCAGAAGCCCAAGCTCCTACCTTTTTTTGAAGATATTTTCTATATATGTACCCCTTTCCAAACGCCTAGCTGGCTCCTAAAACATATCTTTGGTGCCTACGTTTTCAATACTTTTGCCCACAATTGTCTTAGAAAAGACAGAAGACTGCAATGAAATGCGTTTAAGGTCCTGGAGTTCTGCAACAAAGAATGATGTCTGCCCCCATGGATATTACATCTAGTACTATTTAGAGAGTAATTGTGGAGACCCACATGTGAAGAATCAATATCATACTTGCCATTAAGATTCAGAATATCCCTTTAAGGATCAGAGAAGTGTGCAAAATGCAGCCCAAATGCTGCCTATCTGATCCCAGGTTACAGCCCACCAGATACTTTTAACCCTTTGAGTGCTAGAGGGGCTTTGCAATGCATTGCGTACCCCTCTGGTGCTCAAAGGGTTAACCCAAAAAAAAAAGTGTTGTTGTTTTGGATTACCCATTTAGTTAGCTCAAACTTTCAGATACCAGCTTTCTTATTAAAAGGATCAAAAACATGCACCAGGACTTTAACCGTTCACTTATCCTATATAATAATTCGATAAAATGTGTGTAACGCCACAGTCATCCGCAGTAGAGACTGCCTGTGATGAGGCTGATACAGAGCAGGGTACTCTGAAGGAGCGTCCCTCTCTGTATCAGCCGCGGCGCAGGCAGTCTCTACTGAGCATGACTGCCCCGCGACCGGCTGGCAGTGGCACTGTGGCCCGTGTAACGGGCTCTTCAACTAGTAAGCTATAATTCATCTTCATTAGCAATAAATTAATGAAATTGGACAGTAATACAACATGTAAATATATATATCAGGGTTTATCCAGATGAGAGAAACAAGGGTACTTTCACAGCTGAAAGGCGTTTCATGCAAAATGTATTGCTGCTCAAGCGTGATTTTTTTTTTTTCAGCATCTAAATGGCCTGAAATATTACAGTGGTGCTGTTGCTACGGAGGTATATGGTCAACTGGCCACAACTGCCCATAGGATGGTATCGCAACAGTGCCACGGTAACATTTCAGGCCACTTAGGTACTGCACCTAAGTATGAGCTGCAAAATATGTTGCCTGTTGGCAAAGGAATGCCCATGTTTTACTCAGAAGGATATATATGCATACATACATACATACATACAACATACATGTTAAAGGGATAGTAATGTTTAATTATTCAAGTAAAAATCGAGTCTTCTCTGTTCTTTTTTATAACGACGTGTGGCAAGAAAACATTATTAAACGCTGCCGTTTTTCATTTACAGTCTAATAAAGTTCCCCCTCTCGCCCCTTCCACTTACTTCAGCAGAAAATGACCATTTATCTAAATGGCGCTCTTAACCCCATGAATGCTACAGATGTCTCCAACACATTCCATTGCAATTTGCATTTAAGTGGTTCAGATCCATTTCAATCAATGGGACATTTTGCGCATTGCACTTATAAAGGGTAGTGTTCACACTTTACCCAAAGAATCCACTCTCCACCTATTAACACACATCATGTACTACACTGAAATTCCACACAGACGTATGACCACAGACCTAAAGTAAGC
Source organism: Rhinophrynus dorsalis (assembly GCA_037306005.1). Lineage (NCBI taxonomy): Eukaryota > Metazoa > Chordata > Amphibia > Anura > Rhinophrynidae > Rhinophrynus > Rhinophrynus dorsalis. The sequence continues at coordinate 59,540,331 of CM074728.1, forward strand.
CCCACAAGTAAAACCTTCATTAGTTCTGTGTGACCTTTGAACCTTGACTCAATAAGTGTGTCCAATGTAAGTATTACATACAAAGCCAAGCACAAATATGATTCTGTGGAGAACATGGAAGAAGGAGGTAGAGACCCTCCAGTTAAATTAGCAGGGTCCTAATGGCCTCCATGCAGTTTGGCTTTGTACCTTTTATTCAAGAAATAACATTCAAATCAGCGCTGGATGTAGTGCCCATGGAGGTGGGTGCTGGCAGCTATTAGAGACTTAAATAGGTGGTGGAATGAGCCAATTTAACCCCTTAAGGGTCATACAACGCACTGTTGCACACGCATTTTGGACCTTAGACCTTTGAGTACCAGAGAGGTATCCAACGCATTGCAATACGTTGAGTACCAGAGAGGTATCCAACGCATTGCAATACGTTGGATACCTCCCTGGTACTCAAAGGGTTAAAAGGGTCAGGGTTACATGTGCGGTAGTCAAAGCCTGTGTCCTGTGGTCTTTAACCAATGTCGCGTTTGCCCCAACAACTGGGACGTCAGGACTGTTTGAAGACTGAATAAAGGCACAGAGGCAAACTCCATAGGGGGCCCTTAGGATTTTCTAGACATAGTAAGTTAAGAGTGTGTGTTGGAGTGAGTTAGTTATTATTAAGTATAAACAAACATTTCAAAGGTTCATTCATCAAATTAGAGAGGAGCAATTCTGGCACAAACCAAAATCTACCATAAGTTTGAAACAGAAGATTCAGCAAATCCTTCCCAATACTCAATGGGTTAAAATCAATGAGAAATATAATTCTTCGCATGGTGATTTGTTTTGAGCATCTATTTCGCTTGAGGGGTATGGCCCTAAATACCCTCTAAGAAAACTATTGCTCATCAGAGGTCTTACCCACAATAAAGCAAACATTCCAATCACCAACCTCCCATCCATTCCTCAGATCTCCTCCAAATGTCATCATGCAGCTTTCTAAGCGGAAGAATGCTATACCTTACATATTCCACAAACTGTACATTTCCCTCGCCAACAACTAACTTCTAAGACATCCACCTTAAAAGTCAACAGTGTCCCCTTCCCCACCAGAAAATATCCTCCTGATGACAAAAATGTCCCTGTCATACAACTTTCTGTCCATCAGGAAGTCACCTGTCTCACTGAGCATCTTGTAAATCAACAGACATACCTTTTAGAAATCTGCTGAAGGCAAATGAGGCACCATACCCCTCTAAGTGATAAACTGGTGTGCAATAAAGAACATGACATGGTATGACTCACTCATTCACAAGCAATAATCACCTAGGGTAGGACTCTCCCATTGTCTTCAGTCACCGGCACCCTCTTAAAGTGCATTCTCTGGTCCTCATATAGAAAAGCAAACTGAGGCATACCAGCTATAATATACAGGACAACTAAGCATCAAATTAAATAGGGCTTTTTAACCCCTTGTTGGAGATGCTGGGAATTTTTATTTTTTTTCCCATCCATGGTGCAGATGGTTTGCCCCAGAACTGTTCCAGTTTACTTTAACACATAAGGCGCACTATTCCTTAAAGTGCAGACACTTTCCTGATTAAATCTTAAGTTTTAACCCTTTCTGTTGTCAGAAGGGGGCCCAACACATTGCTTTGTGCTGTGTTGGGCCCCTCTCTGGCACTGAAAGGGTTAAAGAGCTTTGCCTTACTAAAAGCAATGAGAACTGCACAGTTCTTTATCTTCAGTACAAACTATATAAGGTTATATAGTCTTAATGGTAACGCGCATTAATGCTATACAGGCCATATGCACCATACCAAATGAGCAGCATTTATGAGACAAATCATAGGGCCCAAATAAAAATTCTCATTAATTGAAAGGGGGATTTTAACCCCTTGACTGCTCGAGGGATGTCCAACGCATTACAGGGGGTTTTAAGTCCCACTTCAATCAAAGGGACTTTATTGCGAGAAATAAAATGTCCTTTCAATTGTAATTTTTTTTCCACTCTTGACAGCTTGTGAGGTCTCTGTTGCTTTGCTCTGCAATGCATAGGAGACTGCTATAACAATCACAGGGTTTTAAGCCACATTTTGATCAATGACAGTTTTTATTTATTTCCTGCTGTTCAGATGGGTTGCTCCAACATAGATGACTTTCAGCAAAACATATTTTATTACTCTAGGAAGCATCCCACGCTCAGCCATTAACAGGAACAAACCATGCCATGCAAACGGATAAATTCACAGCCCAAGAGTGTATTACACAAAGGCCTCACCCTAAGTTAGAAATGGGATATGAGGGAGCGCATCATAACAATCAACACACTGTGCCACTGAGCCACCCTTATCCAGTGAGTAACGCAAATTAAGAATACCCACAAGACAAACCTCAGTGCTGGATTATTAAGATTGGCTGGATAGTACCACAAAAAGTGCCAGGGGGTCTCCTTATTCAATGGTTCAACATCAGCTGCAAGGATTCATTCTTAGCTAAAGAATTTTACTAGGTGCCAGGCAGCTACATTCAGCTGAATAATGCCAATAGGTACAAGAGTCACCCTTAGCAGCAGAATTACAATAGGTGCCAGACAGCACCCTCAGCCAAAGGATGCCCCCCTAGATGCTAGACAGTTACCCAAAAATGTCACTAGATGCCAGGCAGACACCCTTATCTGAAGAATGCCGTTAGATACCAAATAGCCACCGTCACCCTGATAATACAACTTAGTACCAGACAACCTCTTAACTGGAGACTGCCTCTCAGTGCCACTCAGCCTCCCTCAACAAAAGAAAGGCAGCCTCCCTCACCTGGAGACTGGTACTCCTTGTCAGTGAATCTCCCTCACCCAAAGACTTCCACTCATTAGCAGTCAGCCTCCCTCACCTGGAGACTTCCACTCAGTGCCAATCAGCCTCCCTCACCCGGAGACTTCCACTCAGTGCCAATCAGCCTACCTCACCCGGAGACTTCCACTCAGTGCCAATCAGCCTACCTCACCCGGAGACTTCCACTCAGTGCCAATCAGCCTCCCTCACCCAAAGAAAGGCACTCTGTGCCAGACAGCCTCCCTCACCCAAAAACTTCTACTCAGTACCAGGCAGCCTCACTCCTCTGAAGACTTCCACTCTGTGCCAGTCAGCCTTCCTCGCCCGGAGAAATGCACTCCGTGCCAGGCAGCCTCCCTCACCTGGAGATTGGTACTCCGAGCTAGGCAGCCTCCGTCAAATGCAATCTGCACTCAGTGCCAGGCAGGCACTGTGCCCCCTACCCAGTCAAATCTCATGCACAGCCCAATCTTAACCCAACACAAGCCCTCCCTCAGGAGTGTGAGCTCCATAGGGCAAAGATCAGCCCAACACTTACCCTTGGATGTCATAGTGTCCCCAGGGCGCTGTCACACTGTCCCGGAGCCCCACTGTACAATCAGGCCTGTCCAAGGCCGGGCACTGAAGTAGCGCTGCAGTCCAGGACACTCATACCCTTCCTGCCCCGGCTCAGGCCGAGAGGCAGCTCTCATCTCCCGCAGGCTGATCCACGTTTCCCTTCCCCTGTCCGTGCTATAAAGGCGGTGCACAAGCAGATAGTAGGCCCGGTATTATTCCAAGTGACTCCCGGTGCATGCAGCGATCACTCCTCTGTACTCTGCCCGCTCTCACCTCGCACTACTCGGATCTCCTAGACTAGTTCAACCCCTCTAACTCACTGCGCAAGGCATGACGGGACATGTAGTTTAGTAGGCACCCCGGTGTCACTGACGTCACTTGCTGCCAACGCAGGACTGCTAGACATGTAGTCATGTATAAAAAAGGCCTTGTGCGTTAGTACAAATTGGGGCAGTTTGGGGGGGAAATTCCCCAGTTCGTTAAATGGAGCTTTTAGCACATTGAACTCTACACAGGCGTCCAATGTAAAGCAATGAGGTCGAGACACGTCTAGCATCCCCAGGGTTAAAATTAATGTAACAAATAATTCTGTGTACAAAAGGAGTCCTGTCAGTGCACAACATATATGTTATAGGGCTTTTTCCTGCTGACCGAAATAAGGGTACTCCCAGGATTGGGAGATGTTTCACTGAAAAGTAATGACAGCTCAGACTTGTTTTTAGCACATTCTTAGCAAAAGTGGCAACTAATACCCAGAGAACAAATATTTTTTGTATTCTACCCTTTATGTGATTACTTGAGTTTTAGACTGCAGCTCTTCATAGTAAGTGATAAGAACATCACAATCTACTAACCAAAACAGAACATTGCGATTTAATGTAAAGGAACACTGAACACTGGCAGTAACAATGATGGAAAGTTATATTTACTTAAAGGAGCAGTAAACTTTATTTTTAAAACATTTTTGTTATATTGCTTTTTCTGCTGAATAACACAAGGGCACTCTAACTGTTGTTTGTTGTTTTATTCAACATTTATAACAGTTCATATATTATGAAGTGAATTTACTGTGTGTTTACTTCCTGGAAGTTCTGACAGGGTGACTCACCAGTTTCTGTCACATTCTATGAAGAACTGTAAGTCACTGACTTTCCTCTCCCTTAGAAGGTAACAGAATTAATAATTGGAATTTAACCACTAGAGGGCATTGCTAATGTAAATAAACACAGTTTTAAACTGTAATACTGCTGGAAATATGCAACTCTCAGCAGTGGGAGCACCCATATTTTACTCAGCTGGAAAAGCCCTACAATATATAGTTTGTCCCTGTGAATGCTAGCGAGGTCTCCCAACTCATCGAGAAGCCAGTGAAAATGATGGGCGGAGTAATATGGCAGCAGCTGGCAGGCTTCACATTGCCCACCCCAGGTCTAGAGACATTTATTAGGAAGAAAGATTGAATTTGCACTTTCAAATATTCACTTACCCCTCCTCATTGTGGAAGCAGCGATCATCTGAATTAGGTCATATTGCTGTATAGACACCATATTATCCCTTCTTCCCAGAATCCTCCAAGGTAAGCAAAACTAAAGAGAGGATGTTACTAGTCAGTGTGACTATCACATATTCATTATTTTCTCTCAACATTTTAAATGGGCAGTAACATTTCATTATGTCAAATATACACTGTATTGCTTTTCCTGCTGAGTCATCAAATAGTATTCCCACTGGTGGGAGATAATTTATTCAAACTTTATTACATCTCAGATTTGTTGTTTTTAAAATAAAATGCAATACTGTATAGTGGTCAGTAGGCGGTGTGATTCCTATCATGCGTAATACAGTTGAAATGTAAAACTAAAGTTCTCCCATATATTACTTTATTTAAAAAACTTGTCTCCTGGACACTAGGTGGCTCTGTTTCTAAATTTTGATAAACAAAAATAAAATAAAATGTTTGCGCTGTTACAAATATATCTATCTATCTATCTATCTATCTATCTATCTATCTATCTATCTATCTATCTCTGTCTATCAGTCTACATTTTTCTTTTTCATCAATGCAGTGAACAGAGCTGAAGCAGTGAGATAATCAGGAATTACAGTCTTTTTTACAACTATTTATCAATGAGACTGATGTACTTAGAATATCCAGTGTACTTCTGGAGTATACCAACTTCACCACAGGGGACAGAAATCTGCATTTCAGTCAATGGGGATTTGGGGATATTTTGCCCCCTACAGTGCAGCTGAATCGTTCTGAATATATACATGTTGTGTGCAGTGCTTTGCAGTAAATGGTTACACTGTTTCCAATCTGTCCTAAAGCCTTGTACATACATAACATATGAAATAATAGAAAAGCCGTATATTTGTGCTTGCTTGTTACTAATATGCCGTTAAATTGTATTATTCATGCAATATTCCTTGAAGTCCTCTCTGTGAGTGATTTGCATGACATGTACTAAGGTAAATATTTAGCAGTCAACGAGTGAAAGCATTTAAGGAATGCATCCGGTCGACAGCAAACAATTTTTTTTAAGCAACGTAGTAATGACCTATCCTATACATTCCGTCCTAAAGCAATCTGTCATTGCTCTGTGTTTTGTGTTTACTACCATTGAGAGATTGTATAACATATGTCAGGTGTTTCTGATGGCTTTGCTAAGTATGAAGTAACTAAGACAGAGGTAGGAAACATTTGGCTCTCCAGCTGTTGGAAATTACAACTCTCATAATTCTCAACCAGCCGTTGGTGATCATATTTTCCTTCTGTTGAGAGGAGAGTGGCAAAGTATTTCTACTTGACTCTAGTGTGGCTGCTTTGGAAGGGTCAGGTGACCCTGTACCCATGATGTCATCAGTGGACATCAGTGTAACTGCTTTGGAAGGGTCACGTGATCCTGTACCCATGCTGTCATCAGTGGACATCAGTGTACACAAACTGCACTTGCTCTAGGCACTACAGGGGTCTAAACACCAGAGATAGAGCTACCAATTTAATACTGTGACAGAAAGTGATGCCTGTTCTGGGCTACAAGAAAATGGCCTTCAAGCCTTAGAATAGCCTTACTCTTCAAAAAAGGTTCTACAGCACCTGTATGGCAGCAGAAAGTAGGAATCAGTTCTCTGTCTAGTGATCTCTTTGCTCCAGAGTCAATGTATTGTCCCAGAAAGGGGTTGCCCGGGATGCAAGACAAATAACTAAAATACAGGATTGTCCCAGGCAGTCTGGGACAAGCGATAGTCCTACCCTGAACTAATGTATATAGCTGATGATTGAAACAATGACTGAAAAATTGCATATGCAAACGTTAGTCTAGACAGTCAAAATAACTGGCATATTATCTTATATTTTGACAAAAAGAGTCACAACATTTTTCAGTTGAGCAACATTTGGCAACGTGCTCCTGTTAAAGACCATACTGGATTGAAAACTGCAAGTGTTGCTGTTTTACTTATAAATATATACATTTATATTCTAATTGTTTTAACTCTGTCTAGACTAACTTTTACATATGCTACCCCTGGACTAAACCTATGTTAACATGGGCAACAGTGACATTATATGGTTAAAAAAGAGGTACATTTTAGCCACTCTTTTCATGCATTACACATGATCTATATGTGGTTTACTGCAAGGTTTTTTCCCTCTCCCCAACCCCTTGCTTATATTAAATAAACAGCTGATCAAAAAAGACACTCAAAACAAAATAATTTGAATTATTGGGCTGAATCCAGTGAAATACTATTGAAACTAACTGTGGGAATTTGATTGAGCTAAAACTCCATTTTAGCAAGCTGATTTGATCTAAAATATACATTGAACAAATCTCCCAGTTGAACAGCCTCATATCCCTCTTCTGCCCCTTTTATCTAGTGTAAGCCACCTCCCCTCAGATATGGAATCTGGTCACTTGACCGGACAGTTCGCAGCAAAGGACAATCTTCTTATTGTGAGAACAATGAAAACCTTGACCCCCTTGACAGGTTTTTCCTTTATGCTAATTGAAGATTATCGCTCTCTGCAAGCCATCTGAACACCAGCTTTCTGCTCTGAGGTGAGCAGTTACATCAGTAAAAGGGGATACTTTATCATTCAATTACTCTTGAACTACAACTCTGACAGTACTGAAATAACACTCTCTATGGCCTAAATACTATGAAGATTAATTGGAGCCCCTTTTATTTTGAAACATTACTATCCCTTTATGATCTCTCAAACTTTATGGATCTTAGTGCATAGGCTCCATATAAAGTTATAGGAACTGGAGTGTTTATCACAATGGTGAAGATACTATATCACACCTTAGTATATATCAGCTCTGGAAAGTGTATTTGTTCCCTATGGTGCAGATAGTTTGCTCCAGAATTGCCTCTCTTCTCTGCTTCTTGTGTAAGGCACATAGGTGCAGTTCATGCATAGTTCACATGTTCAAACCACTGGAAAAAAGTCACCTGTGATTATGGCAAGTAAACGGAGTTCTAAGCTAGAGTTTAAATGCTTAGAGGGATCTGATGTTTAACCCTTTGAGTACCAGACAGGTATCTATCACATTGCAAAGCAATGAGTTGGCTACCTCTCTGGCATGCAAAGGGTTAATATAATAGAAATGCACTAAATTTTAAAGGAACGCAAAAGCTTATATAAAATTTGCTCTTACAGTAAAGAGAGGGGGAGGGAGTGTGCGTGTGTGTGTTTAACTGCGTGTGTGTGTGTGTATGTATGTATGTATGTATGTATGTGTGAGTGTATATCTATCTATCTATCTATCTATCTATCTATCTATCTATCTATCTGTCTATCTATATACACATAGATAGATAGCGATAGATAGATATTGATTTCTATAGATAGATAGATAAAAAGATACATAGATAGATAGCTATAGATAGAGATAGATAGCTCAAAATCCTGAGTCGCAGGGTCAAACCCTGTGAGTTCCCAGGTATGTAAATTTTGCACCTTGTACATTTAGATAGTATATTATGCTGTCAGGAGTGTAAGGTAATATACTAAAAAGATTAACCCCTTGAGCATTAGAGAAATCCACAATGCATTGCAATGTGTTGGAGACCTCTCTGACATGGAGTGGGTTAAAACAAGCCCCAGCTGATCTTTCTTAGAGATTACTTACATGTCTGCTTGTTGGCTGTGCTTCTCTACGGAATATTAGATTAGCATCTCATGAATAATAAAATATGGTTAGAAGAGGTCTGCTTGCTCTTAAGTGTCCAGACATCTTGTGGATGAATTTTGGTCTGTGATATGAGGTTGTCGGTATTATATGAAGACTCATTACATAATGAAATAACTACTGACAAGCACTTTGAGCAATCAATGTTTTATTTAATCGTGCCCTGGGGATAGGAATTGTAAAAGAGAGATAGGATCACGATTAAAGTATTCCACGTTTAATTCCATGCCAGTGACAACACAGACACGTATGGTATAAAGTGAATCCATGCCTGCTGAAGGTACAGTGTGCTTGTACATTGTGTTCCAGTTCTTACGGATTAAGTACCCCATGTATACCAAACAATGAGGCACATGGAGACGGATGTCCTAAGAAGATTTGGAGCGATTCTAGAGCAATCCAGTTTGCACCATAGGGGACAAATTAAAAATTCCCACTAATTTAATGTCTTGCTGACCAGAGGGAGGTGCAACAAATTACATACCAAAGCTTTACACAGTTCTGAGTTGTTATACACTAATAGATGAGAGTTGGTACCGTGTTAGCTGTAGAAATACAGGATGAAAAATTTTTTGTAAAGTTGATACCTTTATTGGCTAACTAAACAGGTTTAAAACGCAAGCTTTCAAGACTCAGAGGAAGAATGCTATTTAAATCACATCCTCTACCACTGACTGATCAAGGAATTTGTATCTGGACTAACGGTCTTATCTGATTTCCATTATAAACAATGTAATGTGTACTTGTATTTAAGAGAGAAGTTTTCATATTTATCTGTATAACATGCCTGAGGAAGAGACCTAAGAAGTCTTGAAAGCTTGCATCCTATATCTGTTTAGTTAGCCAATAAAGGTATCAACTTTACAAAAAAAGTTATACACTAAGGGGTGGTAGAGTGGAGTTAACTTATCCTGTGACAACACTTCTCCACTTCCTATGTTATTCCATGGAGCATATGCACTAAAATCTCTCATGTGGGAGCAGTCTTACTGCATAGGCTCCATAGAATGACATAAGAACTGGAGAAGTGATATCACTAGAGAAGTGATATCACTGGAGAAGTCATCTCCACTTTATCACCTCTTAAAGGAGAAGTAAACTTTTTTTTTATGAAAACACATATTTTATAGAGTATTTCCTGCTGAATAAAACAAGGTCACTCCCATTGCTGTTAGATGTTTTATTCAAAATGTATAGCAGTTTAAATAATCAGGAAGTGAATTGACTGTGTTTACTTCCTGATTGTTCTGACAGGAAGTGACAGGCAGTTTCTATCACATTCTGTGGAGAACTGTATGTCTTTGACTTTTCTGACTTTCCTCTCCATTAGAATCTAACAGGAAATCTAATTAGAATTTGACCACTAGAGGGCACTGGTAATGTAAAAAAACATGGGTTTAAACTGTAATAACTCTGGAAATATAAATCTCTCGGCAGTGGGAGTACCCTTATTTTACTCAATAGGAAAATCCCTACAATATATATTTTTTAATAAAAAAAGTTTACTGCTCCTTTAATCACCTCTTAAAGCATCCACCCTGGCCCTCCATTGGTGATTGGAGCAATACGCTGTGCATTGCCCACCTCTTCTAGCACTGAAAGGGTTAAAACTCAGCCTATCACCTAAAAACAAGTTTGGTGATTTTGAAGGACCTTTCAATTCACCTGTGTCTTGTATTAGGTATTATTTTTTTATTTTGAAAACTAGTTTTTGAGTAGTTTAGATCCTGTCACTTTGACTTTTTTTTACATATTTGAAAACGTCATTCAAAGCTGCCTATATCTTATGTCCATCGGATGTATAGTTTATGAAATATTTGCACTTTTATGTCTGCGAAAAAGCGAAAGTGATAGTCTCATGTGCAACACCATGCTTCATTAGCATATAAAATAGAACTGAAAACCTTCATTAGCATATGGAATGCCACTGACAGGCTTCAATAGCATATGAAACATCATTGAAAAGTTTAAAAGGAAATATGAAACTTTCCTGGTACCACAGTGGATCCGCAAATAGCATATACATACACATATATATATATATATATATATATATATATATATATATATATACTGTATATAAATCTCAAGTATCAGTATCTCCCTAATTATACATTTGTTGGACCTCTGACAGTTTTTACAAATATACATACTTGAATCATGGTGATAGGTCCACTTTACGGCATGCCATATAGGTACTTCCTGTCTCAACCCTGTTACCCCCACAAAAAACACACATCATCATCACCACCACCACCACTGTCACTGCTCAGCAATGCATTGCCCACCTCCCCTAGCACTATATTCCTGTCTTATCCCTACATTATCTCTCCCAGTCAGTGACACTGATCAGCAATGTACTGCCCACCTCTCCTAGCCCTGACTTCCTGTCTTATCATTATGTTACCTCCCCCACTCAATGACAAAGAAAAGCAATGCATTGCTCAACTTCCATAGCACTGACTTTTTGTCTTATCCTTGTATTACCTCCCCCACTCACTGACACTGCTCAGCAATACACTGCCCACCTCCCTTATCCAGGGCCAGATTTGCCATAATGCAGAGTAGGCACCTGCCTACAGGCGCACCCCACAGAGGGGCGCCTGTCATTGAAATAATTTTTTTTTAAATATATATTTACAGCACTTCTGCGCTGCACACAGTAACCCGCTGCCCCTCTCTTGCTAAGGTCTGTGCCGAAGGCTGTAGCTGCTGTTGCTCCCCCTTGTTGGCTCTAATGCAGAGCGCTGGGAGATTACATCATCTCCCAGCGCTCTGCATTCCTAAAGAGAAGACCGCGCGGGTTGCAACAGAAACTGCAGGTCTGTGCAGAAGGCAGCACAGACATCTCCTGATGCTGGACCACCAGGGAGGTAGGAAACAGATACAGGGGGCAATGTGGAGCTGATGGCAATGTGAGGGCAAGTTGGAGCTGATGCTGATGGGGGCAATGTGGAGCTTGGAGCTGATGGGGGCAAGACAGTTGAAGCTGATGGGGGAAGTTCAAACTGATGGGGACAACTTGGAGCTGATGGGGCAAGACAGTTGGAGCTGATGTGGGCAAGACAGTTGGAGCTGATGGGGGCAAGTTGGAGCTGATGGGGCAAGACAGTTGGAGCTGATGGGGGCAAGTTGGAGCTGATGGGGTAAGTTGGAGCTTGGAGCTGATGGGGCAAGTTGGAGCTTGGAGCTGATGGAGGCAAGTTGGCACTGATGGGGGCAAGACACTTGGAGCTGATGGGGACAAGTTAGAGCTGATGGGCAAGACAGTTGGAGCTGATGGGGGCAAGACAGTTTGAGCTGATGGGGGCAAGTTGGAGCTGATGGGGCAAGACAGTTGGAGCTGATGGGGCAAGTTGGAGCTGATGGGGGCAAGACAGTTGGAGCTGATGGGGGCAAGTTGGAGCTGATGGGGGCAAGACAGTTGGAGCTGATGGGGCAAGTTGGAGCTTGGAGCTGATGGGACAAGTTGGAGCTTGGAGCTGATGGAGGCAAGTTGGCACTGATGGGGGCAAGACAGTTGGAGCTGATGGGGGCAAGTTAGAGCTGATGGGGCAAGACAGTGGGAGCTGATGGGGCAAGACAGTTGGAGCTGATGGGGGAAAGTTGGAGCTGATGGGTCAAGACAGTTGGAGCTGATGGGGGTAATGTGAGGGCAATATGGATATGGGGTAATGTGGAGATTTGGAGCATTGTGGAAATGGCCAATTGTGGGGGGGGGGCGCTTCAGATTTCTGTGCCTACAGGCTCCTGAGATGTAAATCCAGCCCTGCCCTTATCACTGACTTCCTGTCTTATCCCTACATTACCTCCCCCCACTCACCGACATTGCGCAGAAATGAACTTTCAACCTTCCCTAACACTGATTTTCTGTCTTGTCCCTGCATTACCCCCCCACACACTCACTGACACTGCTCAGCAATGCATTGCCTGCCTCCACTGATGTATAGATTATGCTAATTAAGGCATGCCATGCAGACACTTTCTTTTTTCCCTGAGGAAGAAGCAAGTCAAGGCTTTGAAACACATTGGAAGGTGCAGAACATGTCACACAGATTGTTATGATACACATGTAAGAGCATATGGAAACATTATACAGCCTTTAAACATCTTTGTTGCAAGAGGACAAACATGCAGGTGGAAGCCGCAGAGGGAGACACCGGAGCCACAGACAGGTGACGGAGAGACATCAAATACGCATCTATTGGGCACGTCACAGGTGCACACCTCCGAAGGAGCAGTGAGAATACAATAAAGTTACCACTTTGAAGTTTGAATCCTCATAATATGCACGTAAGCAATTAATCCGTCATTGTATCAGGTGTGGTGAGAATGAGGCTGGTGCTTGTTTGCTCAGACGACAGAAGGAAGAACTACGGACCTACGAGTTTTCTGTCTTAACAAGTTTTTGTATCTGATGATGGCTACAATATAACATCCTATTGATGTGATTTGTGTATGAATAATATCGCTACATCTTTAAGGCAAAGTACAAGAAGATGCACATCAGCTTCATTGAACCGTTTTGAGATCATTACATATTTCCATAGGGAATTAACTTTATGTTTTTATTATAATTCACTACTGTGGAGATGCTAGTTCTCTATAAAAAGTTTAGATTTTTTTATTTTGTGCTCCATAGGTATATGTGTGTATGTATTTTTTTTTGTATTATATTTGACAATATATTCCCTAATACAGATGTGTGATCTGAACTGGGAGTATTAGTCAAACAGCAGTAAGGGCTTTTAATTGATGATCAGTCGGTATACATACGGCAGATCTGATCATCAGTTTTGTAGTATTAGCTAATTTTGTGACATATTAGTGGCATTTGATATATATACGGTATATTGCAGTTGGTATGCTGTTCATTTTTTATAAGATGTTTTGACCTGTTTATCTATTGAAGGAAAATAAGGGATTGTAGACATGGTGTCCAGGGGTATCAGTATAAATTTTTCCGGGGAGGGGGCAAAGCCATAATATGACCCCCAAGCCAGCCCATCCAGCCCCTTTGTTTATATGGAGGGGATACTTGTAGGGGGGAACAAGTACCCCCCTTGCCCCCGCCCAGACACCCATGACAGTGTCCCCTGCAGGAAATTTCGGGCACTTCAGAACAGCGGATGGTTTTGGCATCAGGAGATCACTTGTGCATCACATTGTACTCTTATGACGCTACGTTATCTACATTTGAATGACGTTGGGCGTTAATGTGTAATAGCACATCTATGCGCTGGTGCTTCTTGTCGTTACCGGTGTGATTGTTGGCTGGTTGTGATCCGGTGGGTGGACACATGGTCTACAATACTTTGTAGTATATTATATTTTAATAAAATTCTGTTTTGATTTTATTTTTATTCTGTATTGAAGGATTCTTTACCTATAACCAACCACTGGAGCTCTCAATTAATAAGGTGTTACACCTTCTGTCTTACCTCTGTTACCTCTCCCCACTCAGTGACACTGCCCAGCAATGCACTGTCCACTTCCCCTAGCATTGAACGGTTTAAGTGTCAGTGAGTGAGTGAGATAACGTAGAGCTAAGAGAGCAAATGCCTGCATGGTATATCTTAATTAGCATAATCGATTAAACAACTAGTTTTGTAACTAAAAATTGGTATTATAGCATAAATGTGACTTTGAAAGCTTTTTCAAAATCATCAGTACCTTTTACGTGATAGTGCATCTTTAAACACCCCATGTATACCAAACAATGAGGCATTTGGTGGCTGATGTGCCAAGCAGAACTGGAGAGATTCTGGAGCAAACCAAATGCTTTGTGTGCACAAATAAAAATTCTCTGTATTTCCATTGATTTAAAGCAGAAGTAAAATTGTTAAAGGGATAGTAATACTTCGTTTTATCTTTATTTTATTTTGTACTCATTAAAAAAACATGAAGAACGATATAAGTCTTATCTCTCAAACCTTTATTGTTTGAGAGATATTCACAAGCAAAGTTTCCCCTCACTGACCAAAACAGTCAAGTCTGCCATCTAGCTGTCAGATTTGGAATCTGGTCCGCGGACCGGCCGTGTCTCTATAGTAGAGCCGAGATTGTGAGATATAAGAAGAACTACTTAATTCGAATAGTCTACAAAGTGTGCCTGGTTTTCAAGCTCACTTTTTAGACCCTTACAATGAAATAGTTATTTTTATATCTTGCGATCTCGGCTCTGCTGAAGAGCCACCAGTTGATCTGCAGACCGGATTCCAAATCTGACAGCTAGATGGCAGACTTGACTGTTTTGGTCAGTGAGGGGAAAATTTGCTTGTGAATATCTCTCAAACCATAAAGGTTTGAGAGATAAGACTTTTATCATTCTTCATGGTTTTTTAATGCCTACAAGATAAAATAAAGATAAAACGAAGTATTACTATCCCTTTAATGAAAAAAATCATGTTACATGGCTTTTGCTGCTGAAAAAAAAAGAGTGAGTTATTATTGCTCATACTGACAGCAGCAATTACAACTAGTGTACAAAAGGCAAACTGTTATTAATAATTCACTCTGTGGGAGAACCTGAGTCACTGTCTGCAGTTCTCCATAGTAAGTGATAAAAACAGCGCCAGCTGCTGACCACAGTAGAAAATTGCAGTTTATTGTAATAAAAAAATTAGCTGAAATAATAAATAGAATAGGTTACTAACAAGCTCACAAAATTTTAGAGCCTTGGTGATACTTAACTGTTTAAACCCCTCTATTTTTGGAGCGCAATATATCCAAGAGCTCACACGAAAAGGAAAAGTTGGGCAATCCTGGCACAAACCAACGGCTTCATAGTGGGATCAAGTGAAACTTTTCATTGATTTGAAATGTTACTTTTAACCCCTTGAGTACTGTTAACTCCTTTACAAATCTTTCAAGACTTTTCCACCTTTCAAAGTGGTTAAAATCCCAATCTAAATTAATTGGAATTCTGGGAATGTTTATTTCTTCCTTTTGCTATAGTTAGTTTCCTCCAGTTCTTCATAATACATTGTCCTCAATGGGACTGAGTGGAACGGCAGAATAAGACACCCGCCCATGGGCAATATGCAGAAACCAGAAGAGGAGTAATTCTGAAGCAAACCAAATGCAGTATGCACCATAGGGGAGAAATTAGAATTCCTGTTGATTTTAATTTGACTTTTAAGCCCCTGAATGCTAGAGACATCTCTAGCACATTGCTCCGCATTTAACTAAATAGTAATATTGGGGATTTTCATCCCCTCCCATCTCAAGGAACAGTCAGTAGTTTTCAGAATTGTTTCTCTCCATTTTTATTCATATGAATCCATATCGTATGAAATGTCTGGCTAATCTTAGGATATAATTACAAGCTTTGGCTTTAAGTTCTTCCAGCAAACAAGAATTTATATTTGCCCATGGCAGTGTTGTTAATGAGCTGAGCAAGAAAAGCTAAAGGACACACGCTAGGACTTCCCATATCACAGCCTCATTCTGGTAGAACTGCTTCCCAAAAAAGTATTCCATTGATTCAGGAGTAGGTTTCAACCTACTGAATGCTAGTGAAGTCTCCAATCCATCTTATGTCTTATATAGTTCAGGTGGTTTGACCCAGAAGTCCTCTTTCTACCTGTACACCAGTGATTCTCAACCAGGGTGCCATGGCACTTTGGTGTGCCACGGACATCAACTTAGGGTGCCCCATGTTTTCTATGAAAACTAACAAAAATGGACTTTTAAATAAAGATTTATAGACATTGTTATGCACAATAGATTTAGTTTTGTTATTCTGATTATAAAACCTAATAATAACTGTATATTTGTGTATTGTACCCTTCTTATGCCCTTGATAAAGTACATTAAATATGTTAGGGGTGCCCCGAATGTTGTAGATTGTGTGTTAGGGGTGCCCTGAACAAAGAAAGATTGAGAACCACTGCTCTATACATAAGGACCTTTGTGTATAAATTCCCTCTATGAACCAATTCTGCGTGAATTGGTTCCCCAAAATGACATCATATGATGCCTCCATTCTCCATATGCCCTTTTGTCAAGAGGCATCTCAACTTCAAATGTTGCTGAGTTAACAATTTCTCCCAAATAGTAACTGATTCATCGCTTTCAGCATCCAAAATCACCTGTTCCGAGTTTCCTTTGTAAGGTATTTCAGAATCTCTGAGCGGTTTCACGGAGATAACATCTGATCCATAACTTTTCCCATCAGACATCTCCTGTCCAGATGTTGCTGTGTTAAATCCTTCCTGCAGACTGTCTGTGGTTGCACATGGTATATAGTATGAATCTGAATACATTCTGCATGTATTGGTTCCCCAGAATGACATCAACTAATGTCACTTCTCCATATGGTATTTCTTCAAGAGGTATTTCAACGTCAGGTGTTGCTGAGTTAACAGTTCAATAATATGTGGTGGGTTTCTCCCAAATAATAACTAATTCATCACTTTCAGCATCACCTGTCCAGAGTTTCCATTGTAACTTAATTCATAATATCTGAGCGGTTTCTCTTAAATATCTGATTCATTTCTTTTCCCATTAGACTTCCGTTGTCCAGATGTTGCTATGTTAAGTCCTTCCTGCAGACTGCCTGTGGTTGCACGTGGTGTACAGTGGTGTAGGTTATCCATTGTCCATTGCTGGTGGATTGTGTCCACCACTATGCACTACAGTGGTATGCTGTAGTGTGTACTTTTAGGTGCAGTCTATGGAGCGAGAGGCTAGCTCCATGCAGCTACATTGGCACATTTGTACATGCTCCCCAGAACCTCCTAAAGTGCACTCTCTTACGTGAACTACCTTCCTCCTCCCACAATCTGATTCTCTCTTTCTGTGTGTGTGTGTGTGTGTGTGTGTGTGTGTGTCTGTCTGTCTGCGAGTGTGTCTGTTTGTATCTCTGTGCATCTGTATGTGAAAACATACCTTAGTAAAAATGTGTGCATGTTTGACTGTGTCTATGTCTGTGTGTGCCTTTGTGAGTGTCTGTCTATGTGTGGGTGCATAAGCCTTTATAAGCATCTGTGTGAGTCTGTGTGTACATATATCTGTGTGTCTATTGTGTATCTTATGTGTGTGCCTGTCTTGGTGTCTCTGTATACTTGTATATATGTGTGTGTGTACATCTGCATGTGTCTTTGTGAGAGTTTGCCTATACGTGTGCATTTCTGTCCATCTTTGTGTGTTTTTGTCTACATGAACATTTATATCTGTTTATCTTTTTGAGTGTAAATGTGTGTTTTTGAATATGTATGTCTGTATGTATTTTTGACTGTGTGTTTCTGTATGTGTGTGTGTGTCTGTGAATGTGTATGCTTGTATATGTGTATGTGGGTGTCTATATGACTGTGTCTTAGTGAAAATATGTGTATGTCATACCTCCCAACATTTCAAATTGCCAAAGAGGGACACTTGTGTTTTAGGGGGTGTTGCTGGGGGCGTGGCTGGTGGAAGGGGCATTACTGAGAATTTTTAGGCTATTTGACAACCTATTGACACCTCCTTGTGTTACCTAATAAATGATTTATAACAAGACCAAAGTATGTTATTTACACAGACTAATTTATAAACACATTTACTGAAGGTTACATAAACATTACGGTGAGTGTTATTGCTGTGGAGCAATGGGATACACTTATATACACACCACACAGTCTGATCTCCTAAACACAGGGACATCAGGGTGGGAAAGAGGGACAGAGGGATTTGGGTCTAAAAGAGGGACACTTGGGAGGCATGTATGTGCATGTGTTTTTCTTTATGTTCTTGAAAAAAGGGCCAGTACTATATAACATACGTTTTTATTTTGAAGAAATGTAAAATATTGGATATATATATTTTTTTAAACTCACATATACAAGACGAGCCTGCCAGTATGCACTAAAGCATTTGTTCATACCCACAGGTGCAGGAGTTTTCAGCTAAACTATAAATGCTGAAAATGAGATGCTCTGGCAGATTTGTGGCTCACAATCTCCCTGAGGGTGATGCACTGAATTAAACTGGAATAATGCTGGTGGAAATCTTCTGCATCATAGGGCACAAATTCAATTATCTCAAATTCCTGTTGGTTTAAATGGGGTCTTTAAACCCATGAATGCTAAAGAGGTCTCTAAAGCATTGCATTGGAGACCTCTCTAGCATTCAATGGGTTAAAAGCCTCATTTACATCAATGGGATTTTTTACATGAGTTCTCAATACATCAACCTGTCTGCTTGCATTCACCAAGTGGCGTATTAGGCTTTGTGTGCAGTTTTTAGGAGTATAGCACCATCTATAGGTAAATAGATGGTATTGCAACAACTCTAAACACCTGTCTACACAGCAATGTACACTTGAGTATGTAGTCATTACATCCACCTTCTCATGGACAGCCAGGAGAGGTGAACTGGAAGCATCCCACCCATTAGCATGTGGAGTGAAAGAGGAATGAATGCTAATGTCATATAGATCAGAAAAAAACAAGCAACATGGAGTTAATATGCACACTTATCAACATATGAAAATATCTTCCATGGACTATTTTGCCCTGGATAGTCACATTACAGTGATTTATTAGTGTACATAGCACAATGCCAGCAGTGGTGGTGGTGATGGTACTACAACAGTGGTTCTCTACCCGTGCTTTCAGCATACCTCCCAAGTGTCCCTCTTTAGGAGATATTAGGGGTAAATACCTCCCATGTGTCCCTCTTTAGGAGATATTACGTTGCTCCACAGCAATAAAACGCACAGTAATGTTAGTTTAAACCAGTATATCTATTTATAAATTAGTCTGTGTCTTATTATAAATCATGTATTCAGTTACACAAAGAGGTGTCAAGAGGTCATGAAATAACCTAAAAATTCTTGGTAATGCCCCACCCACTAGCCACACCCCCTAAAACACAAGTGTTACTCTTTGGCCATTTGAAATTTTGGGAAGTATGCCTTCAGGGGCCACCAACAGGCCAGGATGTGATGATTTCCTTGTTAGAGCACTGGTGAGTTAATTAATATAAATGAGTCTCTGATCAACACACCTGTGCTCTAGCAGGGAAATTCCTGTAAAGTGGCCCTGAGGGCACAGGTTGAGAACCATTGTGCTACAATATAAGCAGAATAAGCTGCTACTTAGGGCCCCCTCTTGGTCATAGGGCCCTGCAGGGAATATACAGTACCGCCACCACACATAAAGAAAATCAGAAAGCAATAAATTATTAGAAATACCAGCACAGGAGTAAAAGGTGACCCCACTTGAATTTTTCCCTTAGGGCCCCCAAAGAGCCCAGCGCCACCACTCACCAGCAGAAAACCTTGTAAGACAGACTTAACCCCTTCAGTGCCAGAGGCTTGGGCCATTTCCTGAACCCTGCAGGCCAGACACTTTTTCAGCATTTTTGCTATCCTTCTGTTTATGCTTGATTTCCTCTGGGGATTTTTAGTTAAATATGGAAAACTATATATTGTTTTTTTCAGAACAAATTGAGCTTTCTCTTGGTAACTTACATGAAGAGAATTTTACATCGTGCAAAAAGCTATGATGTCATAATGACAAAAAAAAGTGAAAATTTATTCATTTTACTAAAATCACATAATATGTATCAAAAACATTTACCTTGATTGAAAAAGTTTAAATTATTTGAAAAAGCCCCAAGTCCCCCGAGTAAAAAAATACCAAATTTGTATAGTTTTACCTACGTCCATGGCTAGCGTAGAGCCCTAATCACCAGCAGCGCAAAATGACATTTTAAACTTTATTAACTAATATGCGCATTCTAGGGTTTTTGTGGTAAAACTACCCTAAAACAGTGGAATAACTATATAAAACTATATATTTCGGAAAAGTAGACAACCTGCCACATCTAATGAGGGGTAACTTGTCTTCTTACCCCAAGCCTGGTGTGCACAAATGCCTCCAGATGATGGCGCTAATGAAAAAAAAGGCATTTTCTTACATTTCTGCCCCTTCAAATGTACTGAAATTTGTGAAAACCATGGCATTTCCAACTGTATTCATTAGCTAGCGCTCTTAGGAGAAAAATGACACCCCATTGGTATGAGTTCAACTACCTCAGGGGGCGCTAGAAGTGCAAAACGACACCTACTACAACCTCAAATGTTTCTAACATTTTCTCAAACATTACTTGTCTGTACACAAATGGTTATAACAACTACAGAAGTGAAGAAAGGGTACACAAACCATACCATTTTGAAAAGAAGACACCCTGCCGCATCTAATGATGGGTGACTTGCCTTGTTACCCCAAGCCTGAAGTGCACAAATGCCTCCAGAAGGTGGCGCTAATGAAAAAAAAAGGCATTTTCATACATTTCTGCCCCTTCAAATGTACGGAAATTTGTGAAAACCATGGCATTTCCAACTGTATTCATTAGCTAGCGCTCTTAGGAGAAAAATGACACCCCATTGGTATGCGTTCAACTACCTCAGGGGGCGCAAGAAGTGCAAAACGACACCTACTACAACCTCAAATGTTTCTAACATTTTCTCAAACATTACTTGTCTGTACACAAATGGTTATAACTACAGAAGTGAAGAAAGGGTACACAAACCATACCATTTTGAAAAGAAGACACCCTGCCGCATCTAATGATGGGTGACTTGCCTTGTTACCCCAAGCCTGAAGTGCACAAATGCCTCCAGAAGGTGGCGCTAATGAAAAAAAAAGGCATTTTCATACATTTCTGCCCCTTCAAATGTACGGAAATTTGTGAAAACCATGGCATTTCCAACTGTATTCATTAGCTAGCACTCTTAGGAGAAAAATGACACCCCATTGGTATGAGTTTAACTACCTCAGGGGGCGCTAGAAGTGCAAAACGACACCTACTACAACCTCAAATTTTTCTAACATTTTCTCAAACGTTACTTGTCTGTACACAAATGGTTATAACAACTACAGAAGTGAAGAAAGGGTACACAAACCATACCATTTTGAAAAGAAGACACCCTGCCGCATCTAATGATGGGTGACTTGCCTTGTTACCCCAAGCCTGGAGTGCACAAATGCCTCCAGAAGGTGGAGCTAATGAAAAAAAAGGCATTTTCTTACATTTCTGCCCCTTCAAATGTACTGAAATTTGTGAAAACCATAGCATTTCCAACTGTATTCATTAGCTAGTGCTCTTAGGAGAAAAATGACACCCCACTGGAATGAGTTGACCTACCATAGGGGTGCCAGAAGCACATCACTACACCTACCTGTTTGCTTCTTCGAAAATGGCGGCTTGTACTAAAATGTCCATAACTGTTAGAGACATGAAGGAAAGGTATAAAAGGTATACCATTTTGGAAAGTAGACATTCTCCCGCATCAATTGAGGGGTCACTTGCCTTTCTACCCCCTGGGCTGAAGTGCACAAATATTTCCAAAAGGTGGCGCTATGGGAATAAATACATGTTTTTTTACATTTCCACCACTTCAAAGATACTAAAATCTTTGAAAACCATAACATTTCCTGCTGTATTCAGTACCTGCTACCAACATGAGAAAAATGGTAGCCTATTTGTGTGGGTTAACATACAATATGTGGGTGCTAGGAACACGTATGTAAACCTGACACTTTTGTTTTTGAAATTATCTGCTTGCACTAAAATGGTTATAACATAATAGATATGCAGAAAAGGTAGAGAAACAATGCCATTTTGGAAAGAAAACAACCTTCCACATCTAATGAGGGGTCACTTGCCTTCTTACCCAAAGGCTGGTATGCACAAATGCTTCCAGGAGGTGGCGCTAGTGAAAAAAGGCATTTTCTTACATTTCTGCCCCTTCAAATGTATGGAACTTTGTAAAAACCATGGAATTTTCAACTGCATTCATTAGCTAGTGCTCTTAGGAGTCAAACGACACCCAATTGGTATGAGTTGACCTACCTTAGGGGGTGCTAGAAGTAGAAAACTACACCTACTACAACCTCTGATGTTTCTAACATTTTCTCAAATGTGACTTGCCTGTACAAAAATGGCTATAACACATTCAGAATTGAAGAAAAGGTAGATAAACCATACCATTTTGGAAAGAAGACAACCTGCCGCATCTAATGAGGGGTCACTTGCCTTCTTACCCCAATACTGGTGTGCATAAATGTATGGAGCGCTGTGAAAACCATGGAATTTTCAACTGCATTTGTTTGCTAGTGCTCTTAGGAGTCAAATGACACCCCATTGGTATGAGTTGAACTACCTTAGGGGGTGCTAGAAGTAGAAAACTACACCTACTACAACCTCTGATGTTTCTAACATCTTCTCAAACCTGACTTGCCTGTACGAAAATGGCTATAACACCTTCAGAATTGAAGAAAAGGTAGATAAACCATACCATTTTGGAAAGAAGACAACCTGCCGCATCTAATGAGGGGTCACTTGCCTTTTTACCCCTAAGTTAGTTGGCACAACTATTTCCAGAATGTGGTGCTACAGGAAAAAAAAATTGTTTTACACATCAGTCACTTCAAAGATACTAAAATGGTTCAATGGTGTGGGATTTCCTAGGAGGACTTCTTGCCAGCCTAATTAAAATGGTACCCCACTGCTGTGGGTTGACATACCAGTTTACGCTGCAGGAGCGTAGCTACCAGTGAAACAGAAATGGTAAAGCAAACAGTGTATGTGTGATTTTATTGCTAACAGATGAAAGAAGCTAGGGCGTCAGCCGGTGTACTTGCGGACCTGTGACTACAAGTGTAATAAAGTGTGTGGGAGGGTGAGGGATTAGGCAGTGTGTGTGGGTATGAGCAGAGGAGCAAGGATGGTGGTGATGGTGGGGCAGTGTGTATGGGAGATCTGTGACTACCAGTGTGCACTGTATGTCCCCTCATACAAAGCACTGTGTTGGACCCCCCCCCCCCCCTCCTGTGGCACGTGCATTTTTTGGGGCTTTTTTCTCCAATATTTTTGTGTAGACCTCGTTGGGGGCATCAGAACCCATACAATGAGGTCTAAATAAAAAATAATGGGGGGAAAAAAAAATCCTTTGTGTGCCACAGGGGTGTCCAGTGGATTGCATTTGGGCCCCTGTGGCACACAAAGGGTTAATTTTTTTATCGTTACTTTGTATTCAGATGGCCACCAAACAAGCTCTGATCACAAAGTAATGATAAAAAGTCCTGTGTGTGCCACAGGAAGGGGGTCGGCATTGAACCCCCCCTCCCAGTGGCACACACAGGGTTAATTTTTGTTTTAATTTTTTTTTTATTATATACCTCATTGAGGGGCATCAGGACCCCCTGATCCCTCCCCAATGAGGTCTTAGAAAAAAAACAAATATATATGTCCACAAACGGAGTGACCCTGGGAGTGCCACAGGGGTCTCCAGCGCATTGCAAAGCAATGCATTGGATCCTTGTGGCACTCAGAGGGTTAATTTTTTTTTATCATTACTTGGTAATCAGAGCTTGTTGGGGGGCCATCGGGACCAATCCTGATGGCCCCCCAACAATCTCTGATAACGAAGTAATGATAAATGCCCTGTGTGTGCCCCAGAAGGGGGGCTGCATTGGCCCCCCTTGTGGCACACACAGGGTTAATTTTTTCTTTACTTTTTTTTTTATTATGGACCTCATTGGTGGGTATCAGGACCCCTATGACCCCCCCCCAATGAAGTCTTACAAAAAAAAAAAGAATCAAAATAAATTTCCCTGTGAGTGCCACAGGGGTCTCCAGCGCATTGCAAAGCAATGCATTGGACCCTTGTGGCACTCAGAGGGTTAATTTTTTTTTATTATTCCTTTGTAATCAGAGCTTGTTGGGGGGCGATCAGGCCCAATCCTAATGGCCCCCCAACAAGCTCTAGTAACAAAGGAATGATAAAAGCCCTGTGTGTGCCATGGGGGGGGGGTGCATTGGACCCCCCCCCCCGGCACACACAGGGTTAATTTTTTTTTTTTTTTTTATCATAGACCTCATTGAGGGGCATCAGGACCCCCCCAATCCCCCCAATGAGGTCTTGCAAAAAAAAAAAATCCCCCCAAAAGAAGTGACCCTGTGAGTGCCACAGGGGTCTCCAGCGCTTTGCAAAGCAATGCATTGGACCCTTGTTGCACTCAGAGGGTTATTTTTTTTTATTATTATTCCTTTGTAATCAGAGATTGTTGGGGGGCCATCAGGACCAATCCTGATGGCCCCCCAACAATCTCTAGTAACAAAGGAATGATAAAAGCCCTGTGTGTGCCATAGGAGGGGGGGGAGTGCATTGGACCCCCCCCTGTGGCACACACAGGGTTATTTTTTTGTTAGTTTTTATTTTTTTAACTCATCCCCCACAAGAAGTGACCCTGTGAGTGCCGCAGGGGTCTCCAGCACATTGTGGGGGACATCAGGACCCCTCCTGGTGTCCCCCCAGTTATTGATCTCCCAGCCGATAGGCTGGGAGATCATTTGGCGACTGCAGGAGAGCAAAAGCTCTCCTGCCTTTCACTCCTACCACCGGTAGGAGTGATCGCTATCGGGGAAAGTCACCTAAGGTCATCGGTGAATATGTCACCGGTGATGTTAGGAGGCTTCCCCCGGTCCCGCCCACTCCTACCCGGAAGTTCGGGGTAGGAGAGAGGCGGAGGGAGAAGCTCTGTTTCTCAGAGCTTCTCCCTTGGCGATATTGATCTCCCAGCGCGATCGACTGGGAGATCAATACCTGGGAGGACATGAGGAGTAATCCTCATGTCCTCCCAAGAGCTCCAGGCTGCATTTCAGCTGACCCTCCGTTCGGTATTAAAGCCCATTCCACTAGGGCAGTCTCTACCTCTTGGGCTCAAAAGCCAGTGGCCTCGCCAGAAGAAATATTCAAAGCAGCAACCTGGTACTCCTTGTCAACTTTTATCAGACAGACACTACGGGCTTGAAGTCCAGGCATCAGCTGATGCCAAGTTCAGCAGAAAAGTTTTGCAGGCGATAGTGCCTGTTTAAGGTTTGGTATCCCTCCCTTGTTGGTACTGCTTGGGGAGGTCCTCATTAATTTCCTGGCGTGGTAAGGACACAGAGGAAAAAGGGAAATTTACCCACCGATATTTTATTTTCCTCTATGTCCATCCACGGCACACCCTCCCATGCCTAATTATTGTTTTATATGTTCCTGGGGAGAGTATTTGATCTATTATTATAATATATTTACCTTATTTCTCTTTTACAGCTTAGACAAAAGTTTAACTGAATCCTCTCTCCTAGGAGCCTCTTTTAAGAAGTTTGTTCATTGGTCCTACCAGCTGGAAGGTGGAGCTAACCCCATTAATTTCCTGCCGTGGACAGACACAGAGGAAAATAAAATATTGGTGGGTAAATTTCCCTTTTTCAATTTTATGACGTGGTGCCCGTCTTCTATGGGTCAATCTTTTCAACTCATTTCGTAGCTAACCGCTCCTTCCTCAGGAAAAGTGTGGATACAGTGAAAAGGGTTCCAAGGTGGCGAGTCCATGACTTAAACTGTGATTAACCAATTGGAATGAGTTACAGAGGTCACTGACCTCTATTATCCACTCATAAAGATCAACTACATAAAGAAAGATAAAAGCGCTTGTAATAAAACACAACAATGTATATACAATGTATCAGCGGCTCATTTGAGTATAATTTATACTTCTCACATTGAGATTCGTAAAAGCTAAAACTGGGTGTTTGTGCCAAATAAGTTTCCAAAAGTAAGAAGCAGAAATACATTATAGGTAGTATAACTGGCACAGTAAGTGTCTATATTTATAGTGTATCAAAGAAAGAGTTTTGATTCTCTGAACATAGAGAATTAGTGAAGGATCGGCTAAGCAGAGGTGGTCTGGGATGTACTGGTGACCAAAGGTTCAATGCTTGTACATAACGATACTTGGCAGGTGGAATCCGGATGATCCCCCTAATTACACTCCTAAAGAATTATTGTTATACATTTGTTAAAGGAGGTGTGGGATTCAATGGAGTAACTATAGGGGTCGCACCTGTGACCGGGATCGTGCACTCCAGAGGCCCGGCCTCCCCCTGTGACTCCTCCACCTGGTGCTGCAATCTCCCGCTGGCGCTCTAGTAATGCAGAGTGCTGGGAGATTACATCATCTCCCAGCACTTTGCATTACTAAGAGGACCGCGCAGGAGCTCCAGGTAGGAGATGGGGGCACTGTGGAGGGGGTCAATGTCGAGTGAAAATTCAGCCCTGGCAAGTAGAAATTCAGCCCTGGTGGGTATGTCATGGCTTGCAGTGGTGAGTAACGCAAAGGGATTAAAATTATAAGCCCTGCATTAGATTATAGATTACATAGCCAGTACAGATGGTAGCTCAGAAATTATATATATATATATATAATATATATATATATATATATAATATATATATATATATATATATATATTCCCCCCCCCCCAAGAGTCAATAGTGTGGTAAACCTCAATTCAAAAGGGATATAATGCTATAGGAATTGTATTTAATAGCCAAAGATTTTTATTGGAATTGTGTTCCAATCTGGGTGTTATAAGTATATTATAAACCCCACAAATCTAATTTCTCATGGAGTCCTTCAGGTTCAAGTGTACGTAGCTTAAAAATCCAGTAGCTGTCTTGTCTAGCTAAATGTTTAAAGGGATAGTAATACTTTGTTTTATCTTTATTTTATTTTGTAGGCATTAAAAAAACATGAAGAACGATGTTAAGTCTTATCTCTCAAACCTTTATGGTTTGAGAGATATTCACAAGCAAATTTCCCCTCCCCGCCCCTTTTACCTAGTATAAGCCATCTCTTCTCAGATGTGGAATCCAGTCCATAGACCAGACAGATAACAGAAAGAGACAATCTTCTTCCTATGAGAACAATGAAAGCCCTGCCCCCCTTGACAAGTTTTTCAGGTTTTTCCCTTATCTTAATTGAAGATTGTCCCTCTCTGCAGTCTACCTGGGCACCTCACTTCTGCTCTGTCTGAGCAGGGTTACATCAGTAAAAGGGGTGTGAGGGGGATACTTTGTCACTGAATTACTCTTGTACTACAACTCTGACAGAATTGAAATAACACTCTCCAAAGTCCAAATTCTATAATGATTAATTAGAGCTGCTTTTATTATGAAACATTACTATCCATTTAAACCTATTTCCTCCTGTGATTGTAGGGTTAATAATTTCTATGCCCATGATGCTGATGTCTTCGTTCTTTTTAAAAGATGGATAGTAGTGACAATCTCTGGATACTGAATGCTGTCGATTGTTCTTCATTATGTTATTTTTATGATCCAGAGATCTTTTCTTCATGGGTCTTGTAGTTCTTCCTACGTATTGGGCACCACAAGTGCATTCCAGAAGATAGATCACATAACTACTGGTACAATTAATAAACTGTTTCACGGGGAATGTTTCTCCAGTTGTATGACTGAAAGGTTTTTATCCTGTTCTTAGTGAAGCTGCAGGTAAGTGGCTACATTTAAAGTTTCCTTTAATTGGTTGTCTATTAACCCCTTAACGGCCCTTGACGGTCATAATACATCATGGGTAGATCTGACTTAACAACCCATGACGTACTATGACTGCCATGGAATTCCCGCAGCTGCACACCGTTCGGGAAGTCCGGAACCGGAAACAAAAAAAAAAACATTCTCTGTAGTCCTTAACCCCTTAGGGACCCTTGACGTACCAGGACTGTCACGGTCCTTGAACTACTCAAGGACCGATGACGGTCATGGTACGTCACGTACGTTTTACTTACAGCGCTCTACCGGGAGCGCTGTAAATAAAAATAGGGCATGAAATAGACCGCTCCAAGATCGGAGCGATCTCTTTCAAGCCCCATAGTGACGCGCCGATACACGTGACAGGTCACGTGTACCGGCGCGTCAAAGTGCCCCTATGCAGTCGTTATGGGACGGAAATGTCCCATAACCTCCGGTCCTTAAGGGGTTAAGTGACTGCCGCGTGCGTGCGTGGCCGGTCCTTAAGGGGTTAATAGAGATAACAGTGTTTTCTTGAGGTCTGGTGCTTTTCTGTAGGCAAATTTTGGAAATGTAGGGATAATTGCTCTCAGGGTTTTATCTCCCTCGAGTATTTTACAGTTTTGCTTTATTAGTTGTTCAATTTTTCTGGAGATTGTTGAATATGTGGTAATGAATGGTATAATTGATTTATGGACATCTGTGCTATTTTTATTAGTTGGAATTGTTTTTTTCTATTTTTTCTAAATAATTTAATAGTGTTCTAACAATCTGTTATAGTAGAAACACATATACACATAATTAGCTTTGTTATTTTAGATGCATCATATGTGAATGAGAATTGTATGCACCTTTATGATTCACACATTTATTTTCACTTTGTGATATATAGTATAGTAAAAAATTTCCACACTTTCTTTATTGTGCTATAGTGTAATAGTTCCCCTCCCCCTTTTTGATAATAATGTCACATACAACTTAATGTGGGAACCATGTGGGGCTGGAGTGCTTGAGAATCCCTTTTTCTAGAACATAACTTCCTGTGAAATAATGTATGTGCTTGTGGAATACTCATCCTTATTTTGACCGACTATGTGTCAGACGGTGATGCAGCGCATTGCGAAACACTCCAGAGAGGCTAGCACAGGTCCTATGTAATTAAAAGGATAGTAATGTTTCATAATAAAAGCAGCTCTAATTAATCATCATAGTATTAGGCTCATGGAGAGTGTTATTTCATTTCTGTCAGAGGTGTAGTTCAAGAGTAACTGAATGATAAAGTATCCCCCTCCCACCCCTTCTACTGATGTAACACTGCTCAGCTTAGAGCAGCAGGGAGGTGCCCAGGTAGATTGCAGAGAGGGACAATCTTCAATTAAGATAAGGGGAAAAGCTGAAAAAACTGTCAAGGGGGGGCAGGGTTTTCATTGTTCTCACAGTAAGAATATTGTCCCTTGCTGTTATCAGTCTGGTCTGTGGACCAGATTCCACATCTGAGGGGAGGTGGATTACACTAGGTAAAAGGGGCGGGAGGGGGATACTTTATCTTTCAAATACTCTTGAACTACAACTCTGAAATAACACTCTCCATGGCCCAAATACTATGAAGATTAATTGGAGCTGCTGTTTTTGTGAAACATTACTATCACTTTAAGGCAATGCCATTTTTTTACATGTTTATGTGCTTATAAATATGTAAGGATATTATATTTAATTTTTACTTTGAATTGTATTTGTCATATTTAGATTTTATACAGAGACAATAGATTTCAGGATTTATATTTTGAATTATTCATGTGGGGATTGTAATTATTTTTATTGTTTGTGAGGCAAATATTTGATTGGTCTAAAATGCCTTTGAAAAGCCCTAAGATGAGGTTTTCAGTAACCCCTGAGAAAGTGGCTAGAAGTGAGGCATGATATGTGTTGGTTGTATTGGAACAAACTTGTTTCAGAGCTGTATCCCTCCCAGCCATACCCCTCTGCTAACCACCTGCTCTCTGGTTTTGTAGGACGCTGTAACACTAGCTTGGTGCCGACCAACTATGACTCCTCCCTTTAATTCCAATATCCCTATTACCTCAGAAAAAGTTAATTTATAAGGTGACTTAAAGTGTTAGTAATGTCTAAAAAAACTTTTTTGCATTTAGAAGAGCTTAAAAAGCTGATCTAATGCAAAAAAACGTATCTCTCAAACCTGCTGTAAAGCTGTCAGCAGGAGATCCATGTCAGTCGACACGGTGGAGCTTGAGAAGTGCAGAGATCTCGTTACTTACACGGAATCCCTTCATTGGAATGGTCTAAAACGTGTGCCTGAACACAGTGGCGCTTGAGAAGTGCCGAGATCTCGTTATTTACACGGAGTCCCTTCATTGGAATGGTCTAAAACATGTCCCTGAACACTAGGATTCTGTGTAAGTAAGGAGATCTCGGCACTTCTCAAGCGCCACGGTGTCTACCGACACGGATTTCCTTTACAGCTGTCAGTAGGAGAAATCAAACTTTAAACGCCCATATCTCTTAAACCATAGCGGTTTGAGAGATAGGGTTTTTTGAACTTAGATCAGCTTTTTAAGCTCTTTTAAATGCAAAAAAAAGTTTTTTTTAGACATTACTAACACTTTAAGAATGAACTTAAAAGGATGAGAGAAATATGAGAATGGAGGAATGACCACTGGAGGACTCAACAAGTAACCAGAAGGTACCAGACAGAAAAAGCCATGTAGTCTGAGGCTAACAGGATTGGGAAGTCTGGTGAGAGTAATTTATTTTGCATTCCGTTAATAAATAGCTGTGTCTTGTGCGCCTCTTTTCCAGATGGTCTATTATACAGGGTAAATTACCTTGAATATGATGCAGCATTACTGAGAATTAAAACATTACTGATGTGCTAGTGATGTGAGTGAAATTAGCTGCCTTGAAAGACATGAAATATCATATTCTTGGGGGCGGAGTGAACTGCCTGAGAAGATGGCCGCGTTTTGAATCTGCTCCGAGACCAAGACGTTGCTTTTCTATGGGTTATTAGTAATGTTTATAGGTGGCAGTCTCCCTCTTTTGTATTCTGGATGACTCTTTTGAGGAATTAACTAGAAGGAGAGCCGCAAATCCCTGTATTCCTGCCTGGTGGCGTAGCTGAGTATCATGACGGCTGGAACTCTCTTGATGAGGGAGGATATTGTGCACTTTCTGTCCAGGGAAGACCTCAGTGCCTTGGTGGTGGGTATCAGAGCCTCAGTTAAGGAGGCGTTGGCGACCATACGTTCTGTTTTTGGGCAGGCGGGTCAGAGCATTACCGACCTGAAGTGAGAGACTGATGACCTGACTCGTCGTCCTACGCATCTGGAAACCAGTCTGTGCCAACTGTAGGAGGCCCCGGATCGCCTTAGGGATCGTACTACAGGCCTGGTTGGCCGAAGTTGGAGAGATATTCTGTGCATTCATGCTTCACCAGTAGCTGTACCTGGGACTCCTGGGAAGAACACCCTGGACTTTATTTTATATACACACCTGGGGTCATTGGAAAACAATTTATGGCAGTTGTTTTGCTGCTGATGGGGCGTGTTCTCCAACATGTGGACAGTGTGGTTTGGCTGGAATGCTTCTCCCTGGGATCCGTGCTGTGTTCCATGGATGAATAGATTTGTCGCCTTACCTCATCTCCCCTTCCAGTTTCAGCGTGTTTCAGGGGGGCTGTTGTGCTCTTTATTAGACGCAATGACTTTGGCTGTTATTACATTATTTGATATGTTCTCCTTACCTCTGTTATGGACCATTATTAAACGCCCCGGACCTGCATGCTTCAGACATGCTCAGCGGACTGTGCATCCTCAAGTGGGGTTTGCGCTCCCTTGTGTACCCTAAAGGCAATGGAGGATCACGGGGGAGCCCTCTAGTGCCCGGAGGACTGCCTGTGATTTTGGCTGTAGCAACGTATATTATATGGAGCTGCTTCTGCTTATGTTTAGTAAAGCTTTATTGATGGAACTCCGGTGTTTGCATGTATCAGTGCTGTTATGTTCCTACTCATTGTTTCCTGACACCGGTTCTACCTGTTTACTGCTGCTTAGGCGAATTTGCTTTGTGTATGTCTGTACCCACCTTTTTGTTATTATTAATTTTGATATATTTATGCAGTTCCTGACTAGGGTCTTAACCCACATAAGGCCTTTTGTGGTTTCCCCCTCCCCCAGGGACCTCTCTGAGGTCTTTGCATGATACTCAGACAGGGTGTCGGGCATATTGGCCTGTCACTCTGTCCACGTACTAATCCTTTCCAGCTTCTCTCTGAACTTTTTGTCTTTTCCACTTCTCTTATATTGGCAATCTATCTGTTGCCGACTTCACGCTTTTTCTCTTTTTAACCTCTTTCTTGCTCCTCTCCCTACTTCCTGTCTTCTGTTTAGTTTCCTCTGCATATTTCTCCTAGATGACTCACTGGTCTTCCTCTTTATATGCCCACATAGTGCTAGGTTCTTTGCTTATTTGCAACTGGGCATTGGATGCTTTTTCTGTCTTTCATGCACTTACTATTCTTGTATTGTTGAGACAGTGTTGTACTATTTATCTCCCACTTGGATAATGTGTGTGACGTCTTGTGCTATATAATGTGCATTTCAAAATCTCTCCTAGCTGCTTTACTGTTTCTCCTTTCACAGTGCCAGACTGGGATCGGGTTATTAGGAAATGCTCAAGGGGGCGTTAGTTCATCTTTCCTCATTCCTACCTGTGATGTTTTCTATTGTTATGCACCACAGTGCCACTTATATCTTGACTGAGTGTTCTGGGTTAGCCATTTCATATTGTTCTGTATTATTATTGATATCTCATGTATCTGGCTATTAATGTATCTGTATGTACACTTTCTTTTACAAATAAAGCTTTTTAAAAAAAAAAAAATATATATCATATTCTTTTCCTCTGTACATTTTCATCTCCATCTTCATCCTCATTTTCATCAATTCACCTTGCTCATCTGTTTACATCTTTAACCAGATAAATATAATTTAGACAGAACAAAAACTAAAACGCGTACTGGTTTGATTATAGTAATACCTTAGCCACTCTTGGCCAAGTATATGGAATATAAGAGACTATAAAAGACTGTACAGCATACTTTTCATTTGCATCTGTTCAATATCATATTACTCACCCTTTTTATTTTTATCCATATAATTTCACACATCCTTTTTGTTATTTTTATTAATTTGTGTTTCATGTGATCTTTATTTAGACCCTATATATATTTACTTTCTTCTTGCATTACTTTTTTTGAATGCAGTTACAATATCTGCAAGCACAGCAGCCCGAGGCTAGGTATTTCAGAACTTTACTCCCCTTACAGTAAAAAAAAAAAAAACAACTGCTTTTGTTTTAGTCAAAAAAAGGTAGTCCACTTGTGTAGATAGGAATTAGGGTATCCATAGATTTAAGTGGTCAAGGGAGCTCACGGGTGCTCAAAAACTGGCAAAGTATTATTGGTCTTTTTCAGTGGAGATTGGGTCCTGGAGTTTGCCAACAAATATCATATCTCTCCCTATGAACATGATATATATTACTAATAAAA
Source organism: Rhinophrynus dorsalis (assembly GCA_037306005.1). Classification (NCBI taxonomy): domain Eukaryota; kingdom Metazoa; phylum Chordata; class Amphibia; order Anura; family Rhinophrynidae; genus Rhinophrynus; species Rhinophrynus dorsalis. Next base: position 59,573,814 of record CM074728.1, read on the forward strand.
TATTAATTTAGGGGAACTGGTCCATGTAGAATTGATACATAGTGGCCATAAGGCTTTTCTAACCAGATTAAGATGAGTGTGTGTTTGTACTAGGTGCTATAAGGAAAGGTGACTTGCTTATATTGCATATGTGACCAGTAGATGTCAGCGCTGCATTGCTTCTCTGATGTTTCCATAGATTACCCTATGGTGTTTTCTGTATTCCCTTTTTTAGAGGAATTTATTATAAAAATTACAAACATATGTCTGGGAACCAGGTGTGTAACTACAAGAGTTGGAGTTGTGCCAGGGTCCAGCATCTAAGGGAACCCCAACTGCCCTCCCCTCAGGGTCCAATATCAAAAATTGTTGCACTAGTTATGCTACTACTGTAACTCTCAGGGTCTGATCCAAATCTTAGAGTGAAGGGCCAAATTCTCAAGGTCAGGGTGTTAGGTGTTTTGTACTATTTGATCTGCGACAGTTTACTGCTAATTTAGTGTCTAATTTGTGTCATTTCTGTCATAAAGACAGAGTGAAAAGTCCTGTAAAAGCAGCTCCAATTAATCTTCACAGTATTTGGGCCGTGGAGCGTCTTATTTCAATACTGTCAGAGTTGTAGTTCAAGAGTAATTGAATGATAAAATATCCTACTCCCGCCCCTTTTACTGATGTAACACTGCTCAACTCTGAGCAGCAAGACGGTCCGGATGGATCACAGAGAGGGACAATCTTCAGTGAGCATAACAGAAAAACCTGAAAAACCCGTCAAGGAGGGCAGGGTTTTCATTATACTCAGAGTAAGAAGATTGTCCCTTGCTGTGAGCTGTCTGGTCTTAAAGGAGCAGTAAACTTTTTTTTATGAAAACACATATTTTACAGAGCATTTCCTGCTGAATAAAACAAGGTCACTCCCACCACTTTCAGATGTTTTATTCAAAATGTATAGCAGTTTAAATAATCATTAAGTGAATTTACTGTGTTTAATTCCTGATAGTTCTGACAGGAAGTGATTTTACTGTGTTTACTTTCTGATAGTTCTAACTGACAGGAAGTGACAGGCAGTTTCTATCACGTTCTATGGAGAACTGTATGTCTCTGACTTTTCTGACTTTCCTCTCCATTAGAATCTAACAGGAAATCTAATTAGAATTTGACCACTAGAGGGCACTGCTAATGTAAAAAAAAAACATGGATTTAAACTGTAATAACTCTGGAAATATAAATCTCTCGGCAGTGGGAGTACCCTTATTGTACTCAATAGGAAAATCCCTATAACATATATTTTTTCATAAAAAAAAGTTTACTGCTTCTTTAAGACTAGATTCCATATATGAGGGGAGGTGGCTTACACTAGGTAAAAGGGGCGAGATGGGGAGACTTTATCATTCAATGTCTCAATATTTCACCGCTGTATTGAAGCTTGCAGTGTTAAATTTTAAGCCGCCCCTGCTCAGTATTATTAAAAAAAGTATATATCAAAATGTTCTACTATATAAAGTATATATGTATCTATGTATATAAAAAAGCAAGAAAAAATTAACTGAAGAAAATAAACTGACTATTCAATAAACAAGATTTTGCTATTTGTTCTTGAAAAAGTGGCGGATGAAACTCCACGATAAGCGTGGAACGTAACTTTTATATATTAATATGTTCTTTTATGTATACATCTGTTATTATTAAAGGGATAGTAATACTTCAGTATTACAAATCCCTATATTAAAGCCCTAGTAAAAAAAAAATGTATTGCCCCCAGTGTCATCTCTCAAACCTTTATGGTTTGAGAGATGAACGCTTCTAAAGTTGCCCTTTCCCTCCCCCTTCCCCGTAGTCAGCATTTTAGCTGACTGCAGGGAAGAGAGTCGTATGACTTTCAGGTGGCTCTCCAGCACAGCCTGATCGCGTTAACTAAAAAAAAAACTTTCACTGAAATGGTCTTCTACGTGTGCTTGCAAGCCAAGCACACGTAGAAGACCATTTCAGTTAAAGTTTTTGTTTTAGTTAACGAGATCACGGCTCTGCTGCAGAGCCGCCTGATGATCTCTGACCGGATTTCCCTGAGTCAGCTAAAATGCTGACTATGGGGAAGGGGGAGGGAAAGGGCAACTTTAGAAGCGTTCATCTCTCAAACCATAAAGGTTTGAGAGATGACAGTGGGGGCAATACGTTTTTTTTTTTCTAGGGCTTTAATATAGGGATTTGTAATACTGAAGTATTACTATCCCTTTAATTAGTAATTTTATTTTCTCCAGCTCGTGTTTTCTTTCTTTTTTATATGCATAGATACATATATAGCTTATAAAGCAGAACATTTTGATATGTACTTTTTTTGGAATAATACTGATACAAAGTACGATGACAGCCTGAGCAGTAATGGTTTAAAATGTAACCCAGCAAGTTCCAATATACCGATGAAAGACTGAGACACTATTATATTGAGTATTTTATATCCACATGCACTGTGGAGTTGATGCACTTCTGAAGTTCTTGCAACTATTCTTCCTATTTAATTTTGAGTACCCAATGGAGCAGGTTTAGGTGAACCTGGAGGTGAATATTTGCAAGCAGCACAACAACTGATTGGTGGCAAACAAGAGCACCCTACTGGGGGGGGGGGGGGGGTTACAAAATCACCTACAGGCTGTTTGCCATCCACATATGTCTCTGACAGATCACCACAGATTGCGAGTACCTTATTAAACGGGTAAAGTGAGCTTTATATTATTGAATGGACATACCATTCACTGTGGGCCCCTTTTTCATTTTCTTGTTAGATTAAATTGGACTTTTAACCCCTTGAATGGTAGTGAAGTCTCCAATGCATTGCAAAGCAAAGGGTTAAGAAGCTCTATTAACCCCGTAACGGGTAGTTAACGACCCATGAAGTACTATGATCATCATGGAATTCCAGGTTCCCCCAGCACCTGCACGCTGTTCGAGGAGTCCGGAATCCAAATTTTTTAAAAAAATGCTCCGTGGTCCTTTAGTGATCGCCGCGTGCCTGCACGGCTTGTCGTTAAGGGGTTAAAGTGCAGGAAAAGTTAGGAATTTGTATTGGCCCCCCATGGTGCAGTTTGTTTACATCAGAATAATTCCAGTTTGCCTTTATAAATATGGCCCAAAGGTCTTAGGAGCTTTAAATGTTAATAATTCAAAGATCCCAGGGTCAGCTTATTGCAAAAGTTCCCTCATATTACTGGGTAAAACAAGAGCATTAGGCAACCTAGCAAAAGTGTAGCAAATGCGGAGAAAATTAGCTGCATTTAGTTCACAGAAACTATACCATTGAGAATAACACGTTTGTCTTTGATAGCTAGGGTCTAAATGCAAAAACAAGAGGAAAAATACTGGACAAAACTACTGGTAACAACAAAACAATTATAAAGAAAAAAAATCTAAATTGTTCACTTCAGCCTGCAGCTCTGTTACAATACTCTTGCCCTCTCTACATACACAGGCATAAACACACTGAAGTCACATGACTGGTGATATCAGAGAAGGTCCTTTAGTCCACTAGAATCTAGGCATTACCCAATAAGCAGGGGGGTAGAGTTTTTGTGGACAACCTGTGGCCCTCCAGTTGTCTGGACTACAACTCCCATCATCCCCAGCCAGCTGTTGACTGGGTGGGAATGATGGGACTTGCAGTTTACAATAGCTGAAAAGTCTCAGGTTGCCAGTCCTTGGACTAGAGCATGCTGGGAGAAGGTAGGGTTGCCACCTTTTCTTGAAAAAAATACCGGTCATGGCGTTCCCTCCATAGACTTAACACTGGACAGAAGCCAATTTTTACGGGCCTGTCGGTAAAATACCGGCTGGGAGGCAACCCTAGGAGAAGGGCGGGGCTAGAGCAGATTTTTCTCTAAGGAAGTAGTTACAGTTGTCCTAACTGTTCTGTTTGTGCACTAGGAGTGTCCCCCATTTCCACAGAAATCAATTAAAATGGAGCATAGTTTTTGGCCTAACCTGAGGAAATTTATTCTTTATTTGTTGTAAGAATAAAAGAAAAGCTGAAGTATTTTTCTATTAGAAGGAATAGCTCTTCTGTCTCCTACTCTAATGGGGCTTTATGCTAAGAGGAAAATATGAGTAAATATGAGACAAACCAAAGATATTATAGGGCAACAAATAAGGAAAATCCCCAATTTCCTATTAATTTAATTGGAAATTCAATCCCTTGAATACTAGGGAAGGCTTTTAATGGGAATTTGTATATGTGCCCTATGGCACCAGAATGAGTTTACTTTTCTTTTGTACGTGCTTCTCAGGGTTGTTGACGGTAATAATATTTAAAATGTAAGTATAACTAGGGAGATGATTATTAAAGGGATAGTAAACCCCCCAAAAAACTTTAAGCCAAATGATAGGAATAATAAAAACATATTTAACGCCCTCATTCCCATCTCTCAAACTGTTATGGTTTGAGAGATGTAAGAAAATAAAGACTTCTGCTCCCTCCCCCTTCTCATACCCAAAATGTGCAGCTTTCCTGATTAAAGCAGTAATGTGGTCTTGGGTGCTGTTTATGATAGATGATGTGTATAAAAATGTTTGCATGTATTTATGAAAAGTCTCATTTGTGCAACTTTTTCCCAAAAAATTGGTGATATTAACACCATAACAACTGATGACGTGCCAGGACTATCATTGGTGTTTGTGCCTTAAAGACCAATGATGGTCCTGTCACGTCGTGGAATTTTGTCATCACAGTGAGCCTACACGGCACACTGTGATCACCCTGCCTGCTGACCCCCCCAAAAACAGTCCACCGGTCCTCCAATGCACCCCCACCCTGACACCGCACGGTCTTTAAGGGGTTAGAACTGTTGCAAAATGTGACAATTTTTTTACATTGAAGGTAACAAAATTCTTACTTTATCTATGTCCACAAATTGTCATATATTTTTTCCATGCTTTGCACAAAGAAGGGACTTTTATGTGCAAACACCTTTTTTACATGAGAAATGTGAAAATGGCTACAGATATATACGTGTACCATTTTTATACTCCTTCCCTATTCTGAGGTGCAAATACAAACAGGGACACTTCTATCACCTCAGAGAAGACCAATAAAGATACAAGTATCTGTATGGAAGCAATGTATGAAGTGATAGCATCTGGATGATACATTATATACTGAGATAAAAATAATGACACTTGTTACCTCAGAAAAGACCATAAATGATGTGTTTCAGTATTTGAACAATGAAGGAGATGAATACAAATCATCTAAGGCAATCACAATAATGGATTCACGTGTCCTTGTGCACTCTACGTAAAGATGTTTACATTCATTTTATACAAACATACATACTGATTGCAATGAAAAGTCTCAGTTGTGACTTTTTGTGACATTTGAGAGACTTTTTTTTTCCAGCTTTCAGGCATTTTATGCATATCTGTAACATAGACTAACAATATTGACATTACACCAAGGGGACAGTAGAGGCTAAATTAGGGACCATGGTAATCTTAAAGCTATCTCCAAATGTCCCATTTTATATATATATTAACTAGGGTTGCACCAATACTGATACTGGTATTGGTATCGGTGCCGATACCAGCATTTGCGCGAGTACTTGTACTCGCGCAAATGCGGCCGGTGCCAGCACCGATACCCTGTGTCAGGGTCGGTGCTGCAGTGAGGGAGCCCGGGGAGCTGCTCACAATGCTCCCCGGTTGCCTCTCTCCCTCCTGTAGCATCTGAGCGTTGCCACAGGTTACCATGGCAACGCTCTGACGCTGACTTCTGCCGGGGCTCACGAGAGAACAGCGAGCATCTGGCAGAGGAGGGTAAGGGAGGCTAGATGGGACATTTGAGCGGGTGGTGAAAGTGGCAGAGAGGGGTGCCAAGAGGGAGAAAAAGGGACTAAGAAAAAGGAAAAAAAAAAAAAAAGGCAAAAGGAGTAAAGATCAGGAGACAAAAGGAGGGGGACTAAGAAAAGGCAAAAAGGAAGGGGGATCAGGAGAGACCAAGAGAGGCAAAAGAGTGGGGTCAAGAGTCAAGGAGGGGGACAAAGGGGGATCAAAAGGGAGAGAAAAAGCCAAGGCAAAAGGAGGGAGCTCAAGAGGGGGAGAATGAAGTAAAAGGTGGGAATCAAGAGGAGTAGAAAGAGGCAAAAGGGGACAGTCAAGAGGTGGTGTGTGTGTGTGTGTGTGTGTATATATATATATATATATATATATATATATATATAATATTTCAAGTACTCACCAATACTTTTTTTGAGGTCATTTGCCAGTTTTCCAAGTACCTAAAGCATATATATTATATATATAATATACGCGCTTTAAGTACCGGGAAAACTGGCAAATGACCGCAAAAAAAAGTATCGGTAATTGGTATTGGCGAGTACTTGAAAAAAGTATCGGTACTTGTACTCGGTCTTAAAAAAGTGGTATCGGTGAATCTCTAATATTAACTATGAAAATGAACTTGTCATAAAATGTATTGGATTTTTACGCACAAAATCCTTTATACAAATGAGCAGCCAAACAAAAAGAGCAAAGTTATGATGTCAGATAGAAGCAATGAAAGTACAGTTTTATAATGTCAGATGAGACCAAAAAATATACATGCCTCTGTATGGGAGCAAGATATGACGAGATAATATATAAATTATACATGTACTAAGGTACAAATATGAATATAAACAATTTTATTTCCTCAGGTAAGACCAATAAAATACAAATATCTAAGGGTCGTTTGTTCAAAGAAGTAGCGAAATAGTTTTTGTAATTTGTAACGACTTTTCAAAGTACAGTGTCATTGGGATCATTAATATTTTTAGAGAGTGTCGGTTATGATTGGAAATATGTTGTTTGTCCTGACTGAAAATGTCATATATAACGACAAAAAATGTCTTAACTAAGGACAAAAATGTCTTTAAAAACGTCTTAACCAACGACAAAAATTCTCACATTCACTTCACATTCCCTCCACTTTTTTCTTAACGTACAAATTTTGTCTTTTGCAAGACAATTTTTTTGTCGTTAATTAGGACAAATTTTCTTTTCCTCTATAAGACACTGGTGAATAGTTTTGCCCCGCCCTTCCCTGCCCCTTTGCCCGTCAGTTCTGGAGTTGTGTTATACACAATGGACATTACTATTTTTTTGTCGTATACTCTATAGAAAATATGTTGTTCATGCATTCAATTACTTATTTTTGTCATTCATACGACAATTGTTTGCCGTTATCTCTTTGAACTTATGGCCCTAAGTGAGAATAAAGTGTGAAGCAACAATATCTGGTTGATACACGTTCTGAGGAGCCATACATATAAGGACAATTTTTATTACATCAGATTAGACCATAAATTATACATTTTTTCTGTATGAGAGCAATGTTTTCATGATAATATGTAAATTATACATATCATATCAAGCCACAAAGAAGGACAATGTTATCACCTCAGATATGATCATTAATTATACATGTCCCTAAGGTAATACAATCTGGATAATATACTGAGGTACAAATAAGGACAATGTTATCACCTCAAATAACATATTTAAAACCCTTTACATACCAGAGGAGTACTCAAAGACTAAGGATAGATTCACCTGTATGTTAGCAATGTATACACTGATGATAATATATGGATAATAAACATACTGAGGAGCAAATACAAATACGGACAGTTTTATGCTCTCTGATAAGACCATTAAGGATAAATTATAATTTTAAGCTCTGTGGAATCACTAGTATAGCTCCATTCCAATTCTAAGCTCTGTGGTATCACTAGTGTAGCTCCATTTACAGCAGGAAGTGAGAGACTGAGTGATGCAGTAGCCCACAGGCCCAGAAATATGACTGGCCCAGGGGGCAATTGCCCCTCTGCCCCCAGGCCAAGCCTCTCCTGGTTTCTAGCATCCATTTATAATTCTAGTATATACAGCCATATATATCAATGCTTTGTTAATCAATAAATATACATAGTATCCCTAAACATGATACTGTAACTCTGAATTACATTTATCAAATATATTAGGGGAAACATTTATTTTAACAACACTTGAGAATAACAGGCTCTGGTCCGGATTGGTCGCTGTATCTTGTCTCTCCGATTCCTATTGGCCAGGATTTGGAGTGGCAAGATTAAATCATGCAAAGTCCCTGTACTGTGTACAGTGCCTTTTATCCTGATGATTATGTTGCCATTGTGTTAATTGTCCTGTGTGCCCCTACACCATTGTCCCCATTGTATTTACTTTGTACATTTTCCATTGTATCTAGTATTGTTTATTGTGTACGGTTTATGTATAAAAAAAACCCTGTCCCCTGAAATAAAAGGTGTTAGTCGTTTGGGTCTAAAAAGTGTTCCTGTGTTGATATTCCTGAGTAGTCTAAAGGGTTCCCCCGAACCCCCCCCCCTTCAGGAGCCCTATACTACAGAGATCCAGTCAGCTATCCACGTTCACTGGACCAGCTACTCAAGTCCGCATTCATCACCCCCTATGGCCTATACCAGTTTAAGGTAATGCCAATCAGGATGAAGAATGCCCAGGCTATTTTCCAGAGGTTGGTGGACCATCTGCTGGCAGAGGCACAGGAGTTTGCATGTGCCCACCTGGATGACATCACCATATTCAGCGACACCTAGGAGGACTATCTTCTGCAGCTAGAGGTCATTTTGTGTAGAATACACCGGGCCGGCCTAACCATCCGACCTGACAAATGCCAGACAGGGATGGGGGAATTACAGTATCTGTGACACGGAGTAAGCAGTGGAACACAGTGACCCAAGCCGGCCAAGATAGCTGCTATCCTAGACTGACCAACCCCAAAGACCAAAAAACAAAAAATTTGTACCACTATAGCTCCCTTGCCAAACCCCCTTACAGACATCACCAAAAAAGCATTACCCCGGACTGTGGAGTGGAGCCCCAAATGTGAGCAAGCTTTCTGTGCTCTTAAAGAGGCACTGGGATGGGAACCGGTACTGGCAGCTCCAGATTTTAATCTCTCTTTTCTGATTCTCACAGACGCCTCCAACTGTGGACTTGGGCAGTGCTGAGCCAAGTAAACCACTCCGGAAACTACTGAGCAGGGAGATTGCCTACTCTGCCATGGAAAAAGAGTGTTATGCGCTGTCATGGGCTCTTAAGGAGTTTCAGCCTTATCTGTATGGCCAAGAGTTCTTTGTAATTACGGACCATAATCCCCTGGTGTGGCTGAACCGAGTGTCCAGACAATGGACGTTTGTTACAATGGTGCCTGGCCCTCCAACCCTTTAACTTTTCCATCAAATACCTGTCAGGACGAGATAACCGAAACACGGATGGCCTATCTCATCAGGAAGACTTATAGCCCGGGTCAGATGACATTCTCAAGCCTCAGTCCATTCTACACCGCTGGCTTGAGGACTAAAAAGGGGAATAATGTAAACTGTTTTTGGAAAGACTGGAATTCTTAACCGGCATCAGACGGACAGAATACAAGGGTACTGGGGCCTTTCTTTTGAAAAGTAGGCGAACATTTGATTGGTCACCATCCCCTTGTGACGTGTGGGTTTCTATCACGGTCCCCGTGACTTTCTGTCAATCTGACCTGATTTGCCTGTGCATTGGTGGAGACTGATTGGCCCGCCCAGGATGTGCTGTTATATGCTGGAGCTTGGACACTTGTCAGTTGCCCTTTCGTGGTGTTCCTGTTGCTGCGCCTTGTTGCCGTATTCCTGTGTCTCCTGCGTACCGACCCGGCTAGTCTGACTCTTCTCCTGCTCCTGCTCCGTGATTTGACCCGGTTCTGGCTGACGACCGTGCTCCGTGATTTGACCTGGCTCTGGCTGACGACCCTGCTCCGTGAATTGACCCGGCTCTGGATGACGACCGTGCTCCGTGACTTGACCCAGTTCTGGCTGACGACCCTGCTCTGCGATTCATTCCAGCCTGCCTGCTGTTCCAGTTACCGTTCCAGTTCTGCCTGCTGTTCCGGTTGCCGTTCCGGCCTGCCTGCTGTTCCAGTTACCGTTCCAGTTCTGCCTGCTGTTCCGGTTGCCGTTCCGGCCTGCCTGCTGTTCCAGTTACCGTTCCGGTTCTGCCTGTTGTTCCGGTTGCCATTCCGGCCTGCCTGCTGTTCCAGTTACCATTCCGGCCTGCCTGCTGTTCCAGTTACTGTTCCGGTTCTGCCTGCTGTTCCGGTTGCCGTTCCGGTCTGCCTGCTGTTCCAGTGTTCCTGCATCATTCTGGTCGCTCCAGCGACATTCTGAACTGTTTAAGAGACTCACTGTTCCTCTCACTAGTCAGTAGCTGTAGCCTGAGGTTGCTTTGCCTTCTGCTGGTTGCCAAGGTGCTCACTCCTGTGCAGAACCACTTAACCCTTGCAGTGCCTGTAGTCTCCGGTCTAGTGCCTCCGACATATCTTGCCAAGCATACGTTTCCTGACTTGAGCCTTTACTCTGAGTGATTCTGTGTGCCTCTCATTCACCCTCAGAGCCTTGTCTGCTCCGTGCTCGTATTCTGGTAGTCTGTTCGCTCCCACTGTGATCATTTGGTACGGTACCAGAGTTGTGTTCGGGCTGTGGCCCACAGACGCTGAAGTTACATTTCCCATAGCACTTCAGAGGGCGCCGGCTCTACTACAGCTTGTGCAATCACCATCAGTATAGCACCCAAGGGGTGTCTGGGCACAATCCAAGTGGCACACGCAGGGTTACTACTTTTCCAGTTAAGGGCGATTTTGGTTCTGATCACTGCAGCGTGGCAATAGCATTCCTCTGTAGCCCACGGTGGTGGTATCGGCTCAGCTCTGGACTTTGTTGCGCTACTATACCAACTTGAGAGTGTATTCAGTGCAGTTACTTATTTCTATCCAGCTATTGAGAAACTGTGTTCCAGAGACTGCTATTTATCCCGGGCGTTGGCCAGTCTTGTTTATATCTCACCTATTGCATTTGTTAACCCTTTGGGGGAATATTCCCTATCCAGTCATAGCACCTATCACTATCATTGTGTGCATTCTCTTTGTCATTATTGCCATTACTGCTATTCCTGTGCTGGCCTTTAGGGGCATTGTTTTATTTTCAATAAAACTGTTTTTTTACTTCATACCCTGGTCTGAGTGTCAGAAAACCGTAACAGTTTCACACCTCTTTTTCAACGCATTTATGTGAGGTCTCGATTTTACTTAAAACATAAAGAATAAAATCATAAGGATGAAAAATAAAATAAGTAAAAAAGATAAGATGAGTACTAAGGATGAATGGATGATAACATCTTTATATGACAAAATGCAACCAGTCTTAAGAAGTCCTAATATGGATAAATTATACGCCCACAGAAATCCAATATCAACCTTAGTAGCCAATGTTCAGTAAGAGAAGTCCTAAAATGGCAATGACATTAGCTTTATCACTATTAGTAATCCAATGTTCAATGTCTTGATATAGCTGAAGGAAAATAAAATAAAGTTAGTCATCCTTAACAGTCTATTTCCATTCAGAAATGATGATGAGCAGTTGATAACTGTGATTCAGATGATGAATAAGAAGATGAAATGTTGGATGGAGGTGAAAGATGAAGAGATGAGAAGATGATACAAGTTTCCTGTCCTTCATAGTACATAACCTTACTGTGCACTTGTTACACCTCTTTAATGTTCAGAGTACAGTAAAACATTACTCAGTTGTTTAATTTTGTATGATAATGTTTATTTTGTGTTTTTCTTGCTACATCTTACTTTTGCTTTTCTTTACCACATGATGTTGAAAAGTGTTGGGGGTGCATCTCCCACTTCACAAGGCTCTGTATGACATGAGGCTGGTTCCTGCTTCCTTATAATATCCTCATTTCCTTCTATACTTGCAGGTATCTTACAGCTCATTTTAGATGACCGACAAATGAATTTGGTACAGACAGCTACAAAGCTGAGAATAAATGTAGTAAAATAGTTGCTTTCAAGACGTAGTCCAGTACAACACATTAACATTTTCTTTGATGTCCATAATGTGAGTGAACTACAAATTGATAGAAGCAATCAAATGTATCTTCATATGTATAACACTGATATATTATGTTCTCTGACTGAACCACAAGAATGTTCCTTTTCTTTAGTAAAATATGAGGCGTAAACCATTAACAAATATTTTCCACATGTAAGTGGAACGGCTTTGAGGAGCTATACAATTGCAATCCATCAGCAACAAAGATTGTGTTTCATCCAGGAGACTACCCTATCCACAATATAATGTACCCTTACATTCTTCAACCTTGGTAACACATATGGTTTTGTTTTGGGCCCCCACTTGAACTGTACATTTTGCGATTGCCAATGCCACATGTAGCTGAGCAAGGCTTAGTCATCAAAGTTTCACTGTGATCTTTGGCTTTATTCAGAGGAAGGAACTTGTCCTTCTTGGTGCTGCTCCCATTCTCCTTCATTAGTCTTTTGCATGTTCTGGGTGCTGGATTTGACACAGAGAAACATCCATAATAATCTCCAAGCCAGTGCTGAGTACCGATTGTGTTGGATGGAGAAAGGGCTTTTCCAAATTTTTAATAAACCCGAGCTGGGTCAGTAGTTGAATAGATAACTGCAAATTGTTCTATATTATCAGTACATTTTGATACATGATGAGCATGTAGTCTAGATAAAATATCATCCGTATTTCCCTGCTTCTCAGAAATTAGACCACAGTTTCATAAATTTTGTGATGCACCAAGAGGCTGATAATAGATAGAATGGTAGGCATGTGAAATGCCACTTTTCCCCTTTTCACAGAAACTACAGAAAAGTTTGATGTTGAGGGAAATGTTAAGTAAACATCTTTGAGATTCAGTTTTACCATCCGATCTGATGGCATCAGTAGATATCTGAGGCAGTGTATGCTGTCCATCTTGAAATGTCTGTACATTACATGTTTATTTAATTATTTTAAGTTTATTACTGGGCATAAGCAGGGGAGGGCTGGCCTGGGGGGCAGGGGGGCAATTGCCCCCTGGGCTGGTCATGTATCTGGGCTGGTGGGCCACTGCACCTCACTAAATCTCCTGATTGCTGCTGTAAATGGAGCTACATAAATGATACCACAGAGGTACAATCCTAATGGAGCTAAACTAATAGCATAAACCATTTCCCTTGTAAGCTCTATAGTATCACTAGGTAAGCTTTACTTGAATTGTAAGCTTTGAGGTAGTGCACTAGTGTAGCCCCATTTCAACTGTAACCTATGTGGTATCACTTGACATAAGTCACAACATTAATGCCAATTTTAAAATTAACAAAAAAGGGTGGGCTGGAACAGTGGGCTCAAACGATAATAGAAATGGGCCACTTGAATATATTTGCCCCCTGGGCCACAAGTTGCCAGCCCTCCCCTGGGCATAAGCTTATGTACCCTGGACATTGCATTGGAATTTACACAATGGCTCCTTTTTTCTCTAGTTCTTGAATTTCTAAATCCAAACTGCTTTACTCCTTTGAGAATTGGAAACAAGGAGGAGTCTTTTATGAATAGGGAGAGAGAAAACAACTCTATCTGGCAACATCTGATGGTTTGCAGGATTCACTGATCCAACAGTTCCACATAGGAAGTAAATATAAAAAATAAATGCAATGAAAATGAAAAATTGGAGATGGAAATAAATGAAGACAGGATGGAGTCCCCACTTATCTGAGTCTTATGATTGTCCACAAAGGAACAGTTCCAAGCAGAGATATGGATAAAGATGAAGACAGAATGGCAATGAAGATTGTAAATGAATAGAACAAGATGATCACAATGCATATAGCGGACTATACTGTCCACTTCTATCACGGTGTCCGTGATTGCCTTTAGTGACGCTGTGCTTACAGACGACATTGCTGTACTTCCTGGTTGTCACGCTGAAGCACATTAGCTATTCTTATTGGCCACCTCCTGTCTTTACTCATTTGCCCTTTTGTGGTGTACCTGTGCTATAGCTCTTGTGATTCTGATGCTCCATTTCTGTGTATGACTCCTGGCTACGTTCTGACTTCGGCTCCATTGATCCCTGACTAGCTGCTTTCCGTTCCGGTCTGACTCCTGACTTTGGCTGACTACCCCTGCTCCGGCTGACTTCAGATTATCCTTTACCCTTGGCCTACTGTGTCTGCTTGCACTCTCCGTGCCCTAGCGCTGCCTCATTCGAGCGGTGCTCAGTCTGCATCAGTCCTGTTGGTTACCCTAGCTTTCTAGGGACATCCGTTTCTGTACTGAACCCCACTAGCATACTAGGGGATTTTCCCTATGTTTACAGGGGCCTCCCAGCTGCTCCTGCACTAGTAGCTGCTACCATCCCTGCTACTAGCATTTATTCACATATTCAGTCAGAGTGGTGTTTGCCTCCTTACAGTGGGGTGATCCAGTGCTGCCTCCATACCTGGCTACTGAGGGTTAGGGAAGTGCTCCGGCACGGTCCCTACACCTGGTCCTGTGAGGGTTGGGGAAGTGCTATCTTACTTTGTTTTATGCTGATTCTCAATAAAGTTATTATTTTACTGTATCTGTACTTCTCAGTGTCTTTATTCCAAGTCACTCTATGACAGTTTCCTCCAAATGTTGCCTACCCCTGGACAATACAAAGTGAAAAAACAAGTTTGAAGCTTAAGAGGATATAAAGACGTGTGTGTGAATGAAGAGAGTGCAATGTGCAAAATACGAGAGAAAAGGGAGAAATTAGGGTGTAACAGAGTAGACAAATGAAAATATTGGAAACTAAACTAGGAATGAGGGAGAAAGTGGAGGAAGGAGAAAAAGAGGTAAGCAGAGTCTCAGATAGAGGAGGAGGAGTAGTAGAAGTATGTGGGTAAGAGGCTGCACATTTACAATGGCTATTATAGCCTTTGTTCTTATTTTGAGGTCATCTATGGTCTCTGCCCGGAGGAGGATGTTGTCAACAATGACCTTCATAATATCAACAACTTAACCAACCTTGTGTTGGAGGGCCTTCAACTTCATTTCCTCTGCACAGGGCTTGCTGGTTTTCTCTTCCTCTACAGAGAGCTTGCCAGACACCACCTGATAGTACAGAGATGAAAGGTCGAGGTGGGGTAACACTAATCCACAAAGACAAATATATTTGCATATACACACTTATCCATTCTGATATCAACTAATGCAATAGGAAAGTTAGAGTTCTTTGAGACCTGCTCCCCTGCTACAGAGTGGAAGGCTCTTGTTGAAGATGCTTAACCCTTGGAATACCATAAAGATATCCACTGCATTGCAAAGCAATACATTGGACACACAATTTGGCAATTAATGGGTAACTAAATAGAGAAAAAAAGTCCAGTTTAGTAAAAACAAACAATATAATGTCAAGAGAATTGCACTTACATTTGGGATCTTCACTCTGAGGGTTTTATTTCCCATGTCGCCACGGTCTAGAGCATATGGCTCGAGTGCCCCCACTGGCAAGCAGAGGCCTTTATGGTGACACATGGCCAACGTGCCAGCTCTACGCCTTGTGACCTAATATCCTTTAGAATGCAGAACCAGGGGGTTGTAAATCACTTTGAAACTTGTTGCACACATCTCTAGTAGTTAAGGGTTAATGTCTTCTGCTGCCAAGAGAAAGGATCCACAGATCTAGATTACTCAGTGATTTTGACATTCATATACCCATGTCACTGCACAGGATTCAATATCTTGATTATTCAGGCGCCAACAGCAGCTACCCTCCCAAAATATATTGATTCGCTCAGGAGCCAATAAGAGGAGGCGGCAGTACAAACGCACACAAATGCAAGCAAGTCAACACATCAATTCTACTGCACACAAATTGTTAATGAAATATGCAACAAAATGCTTGCTGTTTCCACACACATTTCTCATCTCTTCCCTTTTAACCCTTTAGTGGTATTTTCAGTAGGTGGGACATACCACTGGCACTTAAAGTGTTCAGTTGCTTTAGATTCACACGTATAAAAACTCCTGTACCATCAAAAGCCCCAACAAATTAAAACCCAGTGGGCTGGGGATATTTCTTGTTTTAGCCCTTCCTATTTCCTTTCTTCTCCCCTTTTCCTTCTTTCTCTTTCTCCCCTTTTCCTTTTCTCTCCTCCTTTGCCCACCTCTGCCCCTTTTGCCTTTTGTTTTGCTCCATTTGAAATACAGCAACACATAATAATACATAGAGCTTGCAATTTTTTGACTACCTATTGGTAGTCTTGGAATTTTAAGTCCAGTGGTTTCACTAGTGTAGCTTAATTTCATGTGTAAGCTCTGTGGTATCACTAGTGTAGCTTTATTTTAATTGTTATCTTTTTAGTATCATTGATGTGGCTTCATTTCAGTTGTAGGCTGTGTGATATCACAAGTGTTGCTCAATTTCAATAGTAAGCTATGTGGTATCACCACTATAGCTCCATTTCAGTTGTAAGCAGAGGCGTAATTAGAAGCCACTGGGCCATGGTGCAAGAATTGTCATGGGCCCCCTGACCACATTGGCCACCTCCACATTGCCTCTTCCACAATGCCCCTCAATCTCCACATTGCCCCTTCTACAATGCCCCTCAATCTCCACAATGCCCCACAATCTCCCCATTGCCCCTTTCGCAATGCCCCACATTTCCCCTTCCACATTGCCCGCCAATCTCAACAATGACCCTAAAGTCTCCTACCTCCCTGGTGGTCCAGTGGCAGAGGACAGGTCTGTGCCTCCTTCTACACAGATATTTTCTCCTGCGCGGTCCTCTTCAGTAATGCAGAGCTCTGGGAGATGATGTCATCTCTCATCGCTCTGCATTACGAGAGTGCCGGTTTGCTGGAGGGAATACTGATATACCTCCGGCAGACCGGCACTCTTGTAATGCAGAGCCACAGCACTCTGCATTTCTTAATTGCAGGCGTCAGGCGAGGGGGTCGCAGGGGGCGGCTGGGCCCCTGGAGTGAAGGGCCAGGTCACAGGTGTGCCCCCTGCTACCCCTATAGTTACGCAACTGGTTGTAAGCTCTGTGGCATCACTAGTGTAGATTGGAAAACAATGGCAAACAGCAGTGAAAGTGAATAAATACATAGTATCTATTACAAGTTAAAAACAAAACAAAGTAGAATCATTTCAGACTAAACACTCACATATACAGATCCATCTTGAAATAGCCAGTACTCCTGATATATACATTTTGCACTATGCCCGCTTAATCGTGATCATGGAGTCGCCATTATTGTCAGTAGATTTAAAAACTGTAAAACCAATCAGAGACTAGGGCATCATGCAAGTCTAGAATTCATATTTAACCATTTCATTGAATATTAAAGTGACAGTAACTCTTAAGATGCCCAAAAAGACACAGTCCATAAACCTGATACTATTTCCACACCTTATCCAAATATTCTCAGTATATGATACATGTGTTACATTGTGTGAGAAATATATCATCCAAAGCATCACTTTACTTAGTATCAGAGAAGTTAGAAATAAATAAATCCGCATGGCAATATATATTAACAGGCATCTCATGAACAGCACACTAATAGATCTAAAAGGGTAATATAGTGTTGTCCCTATGAATAGCAAAGATCACAATGCAGTAAGCTAGCACACATTAAAACATAACTGACAATAGTGACACAGACAACATTGTAGGTACAGATGTCTCAACAGTGTGATGAATTACACGATGACATCAGTATAATCTAAGGGCAGACAAACTAGTCCACAAAGCTCAAACATCTTTCAACTCATTAATGTAAATCATCACCTCTTGAGCAATACAACACCACATTGCGCAACTTGCCACAATATGCCATATGCCGTAGTGGTGACTATTTATGCACCAAAAATTATTAAATGTTCTCATTCGCTTCAACTACATAAAAAGATAATTACCATATCAAAAAGACTATATATATATATATATATATATATATATATATATGAATGAAATATTGTAGTTATTGTCTGATGGCATAACAGTCACTCCAGATCTACAAGACTCTAATAAATAAAATCGATTCTTAGTTTAAAAAAAACTCTCTAGTATCACTAGTGTAGCTCCAGTTCAATTTAAAGCTCTAGCGTAGCTCAATATATATATATATATAAATATATATATATATATATATATAAATATATATATATATATATATTTTTTTTTTTTTTTTTTCACATCATCATAAGAACAATTTGTATCTTAAGAGAACGTTTCAGGGGGAATCCCCCTTCCTCAGCTCAGCCTTCCACACACTAAACGTTCTCTTATGGCCTGTGTACATTCCGACTTGTCATATGATTAATATACTGGAAGTTGCTTGTATTAAAGAGCGTTTGGTGATAACAAGTATATCGGTGAGTTCCTTTTTCTTTCTGGACTTAGTACATTGTGTGCCCCCTTTGGAAGCAGGATTAGATATACTGTGTTGAATTTCTGTCCTACTTTTGAAGAGTGCGGCTACCATTCTTTGTGAACAATTTGTATCTATTATTTAGTACTAGCGAGTACGTGGCACTGTCTCGCCCGTGAGGTAAACGTTAAAGGTAAATGTTAGTTTATTAATAGGAGCTGTTAGTGGTAAACGCTTTGTGTCTGAAACTACCAAATCTGCACAGTACATAATAAATGTCTCTGGCTGTTGGGGGTTAAAAGTCAGGACTAGCAAAGAACAGCCTTATCTGCCATGTTGGCATTAGACCTTGTACGAAGCAAACTGTTTGCATCATCTGAACCTTTGCTTTGTCCAGCAAATATTGACAGCTGCTATGTTCTAACGGAAGCTCTAATGCCACCTAATCTGTTGTCTCTGAGCAAAGTGACCTCTCCTCCTGCAGGTCTGGAAACAGTGAGGTTGATGTAGTCAAAAGAATTGGAGCAATTCTGGAGCAGACCACCTACACCCCTGTTCTGTGGAAGAGCTTTGAAGCTTAGACTAAGTTTTCCCATGCACAGTTATTGAAACAATGACACCTGGTGACCATCATAGAAAACTGCAGTTTTATTCTGGGGAGCTTTAGTCTAAGACTCAACAAAAGGATAAAAAAAGTGTTCGCTGTACAACAGTGGTCTTTAGACAGTTAAATGTTTTCTATGTGATAAAATTTGAAAAATACCTCTCAGTAGTAACAGTTCCCTTGTTTTTGTTCAGGAAGATTCGCCCTATTGTTACTGTTACTGTTACACACAGTAATTATATAGATATACCTGCTACTGTGTGACAGACTCCTACCTAGATAAGTCCTTTTGTTACACACAGCAATTATATAGATACACCTGACTGCTGTATCATGGACTCTTACCTAGGTAAGTGCTTCTGTTACACACAGTAATTATATAGATACACCTGACTGCTGTATGATGGACTCCTACCTAGGTAACTCCTTCTGTTACACACAGTAATTATTTAGATATACCTGACTGCTGTATGATGGACTCCTACCTAGGTAACTCCTTCTGTTACACACAGTAATTATATAGATACACCTGACTGCTGTATGATGGACTCCTACCTAGGTAACTCCTTCTGTTACACACAGTAATTATTTAGATAGATCTGACTATTGTATAATGAATTCCTACCTAGGTAAGTCCTTCTGTTACACAAAGTAATTATATAATAATAATAACTAGTGTTTATATAGCGCCTTTCTCCCAGTGGGACTCAAAGCGCTGTCAGCACACGCTCTCAGAATTAACCAAATCGGCAGCTGAAATAATAGGTGTTATTATTAACCAATCAATGGTTCTTATTTATCGACCTCAGAAGGATGAAGAGCTGAGTTGGCCCTGCCAGGATTCGAACCTGCAACCCAGAGGTTGAATAGGCTCCATGGTCAGGGAATTTACCACTGAGCTATCTCACTGACTGTTGTGTGATGGACTCCTACCTAGGTAAGTCCTTCTGTTACACAAAGTAATGATATAGATAGACCTGACTGTTGTATGATGGACTCCTACCTAGGTAAGTCCTTCAGTTACACACAGTAATTATATAGATACACCTGACTGCTGTATGATGGACTCCTACCTAGGTAAGTCCTTCTGTCATACACAGTAATTATATAGATACTCCTGACTGCTGTATGATGGACTCTTATCTAGGTAAGTCCTTCTGTTACACACAGTAATTATATAGATACACCTGACTGCTGTATGATGGACTCCTACCTAGGTAAGTACTTCTGTTATACACAGTAATTATATAGATACACCTGACTGCTGTATGATGGACTGGTACTTAGGTAAGTGCTTCTGTTACACACAGTAATTTATATAGGTATACCTGACTGCTGTGTGATGGACTCGTACCTAGGTAAGTGCTTCTGTTACACACAGTAATTATATAGATGTACCTGACTGCTGTATGATGGACTCCTACCTAGGTAACTCCTTCTGTTATACACAGTAATTATATAGATACACCTGACTGCTGTATGATGGACTCCTACCTAGGTAACTCCTTCTGTTACACACGGTAATTATATAGATACACCTGACTGCTGTATGACGGACTCCTACCTAGGTAAGTGCTTCTGTTACACGCAGTAATTATATAGATACTCCTGACTGCTGTATGAAGGACTCCTACCTAGGTAAGTGCTTCTGTTACACGCAGTAATTCTATAGATACGCCTGACTGCTGTATGACGGACTCCTACCTAGGTAAGTGCTTCTGTTACACGCAGTAGTTCTATAGATACGCCTGACTGCTGTATGACGGACTCCTACCTAGGTAAGTACTTCTGTTACACGCAGTAATTCTATAGATAGGCCTGACTGCTGTATGACGGACTCCTACCTAGGTAAGTCCTTCAGTTACACGCGGTAATTCTATAGATAGACCTGACTGCTGTATGACGGACTCCTACCTAGGTAAGTGCTTCTGTTACACGCGGTAATTCTATAGATAGACCTGACTGCTGTATGACGGACTCCTACCTAGGTAAGTCCTTCTGTTACACGCGGTAATTCTATAGATACGCCTGTCTGCTGTTTGACGGACTCCTACCTAGGTAAGTGCTTCTGTTTCCACGCAGTAATTATATAGATACGCCTGACTGCTGTGTGACTGACTCCTACCTAGGTAAGTGCTTCTGTTACACGCGGTAATTATATAGATACGCCTGACTGCTGTGTGACGGTCTCCTACCTAGGTAAGTTCTTCTGTTACACGCGGTAATTATATAGATACGCCTGACTGCTGTGTGACGGACTCCTACCTAGGTAAGTGCTTCTGTTACACACTGTAATTATATAGATACGCCTGACTGCTGTGTGACGGACTCCTACCTAGGTAAGTGCTTCTGTTACACGCAGTAATTATATAGATACTCCTGACTGCTGTATGACGGACTCCTACCTAGGTAAGTGCTTCTGTTACACGCAGTAATTCTATAGATACGCCTGACTGCTGTATGACGGACTCCTACCTAGGTAAGTGCTTCTGTTACACGCAGTAGTTCTATAGATACGCCTGACTGCTGTATGACGGACTCCTACCTAGGTAAGTACTTCTGTTACACGCAGTAATTCTATAGATAGGCCTGACTGCTGTATGACGGACTCCTACCTAGGTAAGTCCTTCTGTTACACACAGTAATTATATAGATACACCTGACTGCTGTATGATGGACTCCTACCTAGGTAAGTCCTTCTGTCATACACAGTAATTATATAGATACTCCTGACTGCTGTATGATGGACTCTTATCTAGGTAAGTCCTTCTGTTACACACAGTAATTATATAGATACACCTGACTGCTGTATGATGGACTCCTACCTAGGTAAGTACTTCTGTTATACACAGTAATTATATAGATACACCTGACTGCTGTATGATGGACTGGTACTTAGGTAAGTGCTTCTGTTACACACAGTAATTTATATAGGTATACCTGACTGCTGTGTGATGGACTCGTACCTAGGTAAGTGCTTCTGTTACACACAGTAATTATATAGATGTACCTGACTGCTGTATGATGGACTCCTACCTAGGTAACTCCTTCTGTTACACACAGTAATTATATAGATACACCTGACTGCTGTATGATGGACTCCTACCTAGGTAACTCCTTCTGTTACACACGGTAATTATATAGATACACCTGACTGCTGTATGACGGACTCCTACCTAGGTAAGTGCTTCTGTTACACGCAGTAATTATATAGATACTCCTGACTGCTGTATGACGGACTCCTACGTAGGTAAGTGCTTCTGTTACACGCAGTAATTCTATAGATACGCCTGACTGCTGTATGACGGACTCCTACCTAGGTAAGTGCTTCTGTTACACGCAGTAGTTCTATAGATACGCCTGACTGCTGTATGACGGACTCCTACCTAGGTAAGTACTTCTGTTACACGCAGTAATTCTATAGATAGGCCTGACTGCTGTATGACGGACTCCTACCTAGGTAAGTCCTTCAGTTACACGCGGTAATTCTATAGATAGACCTGACTGCTGTATGACGGACTCCTACCTAGGTAAGTGCTTCTGTTACACGCGGTAATTCTATAGATAGACCTGACTGCTGTATGACGGACTCCTACCTAGGTAAGTCCTTCTGTTACACGCGGTAATTCTATAGATACGCCTGTCTGCTGTTTGACGGACTCCTACCTAGGTAAGTGCTTCTGTTTCCACGCAGTAATTATATAGATACGCCTGACTGCTGTGTGACGGTCTCCTACCTAGGTAAGTTCTTCTGTTACACGCGGTAATTATATAGATACGCCTGACTGCTGTGTGACGGACTCCTACCTAGGTAAGTGCTTCTGTTACACACTGTAATTATATAGATACGCCTGACTGCTGTGTGACGGACTCCTACCTAGGTAAGTGCTTCTGTTACACGCAGTAATTATATAGATACTCCTGACTGCTGTATGACGGACTCCTACCTAGGTAAGTGCTTCTGTTACACGCAGTAATTCTATAGATACGCCTGACTGCTGTATGACGGACTCCTACCTAGGTAAGTGCTTCTGTTACACGCAGTAGTTCTATAGATACGCCTGACTGCTGTATGACGGACTCCTACCTAGGTAAGTACTTCTGTTACACGCAGTAATTCTATAGATAGGCCTGACTGCTGTATGACGGACTCCTACCTAGGTAAGTCCTTCTGTTACACACAGTAATTATATAGATATACCTGACTGCTGTATGATGGACTCCTACCTAGGTAACTCCTTCTGTTACACACAGTGATTATATAGATACACCTGACTGCTGTATGATGGACTCCTACCTAGGTAACTCCTTCTGTTACACACAGTAATTATTTAGATAGATCTGACTATTGTATAATGAATTCCTACCTAGGTAAGTCCTTCTGTTACACAAAGTAATTATATAATAATAATAACTAGTGTTTATATAGCGCCTTTCTCCCAGTGGGACTCAAAGCGCTGTCAGCACACGCTCTCAGAATTAACCAAATCGGCAGCTGAAATAATAGGTGTTATTATTAACCAATCAATGGTTCTCATTTATCGACCTCAGAAGGATGAAGAGCTGAGTTGGCCCTGCCAGGATTCGAACCTGCAACCCAGAGGTTGAATAGGCTCCATGGTCAGGGAATTTACCACTGAGCTATCTCACTGACTGTTGTGTGATGGACTCCTACCTAGGTAAGTCCTTCTGTTACACAAAGTAATGATATAGATAGACCTGACTGTTGTATGATGGACTCCTACCTAGGTAAGTCCTTCTGTTACACACAGTAATTATATAGATACACCTGACTGCTGTATGATGGACTCCTACCTAGGTAAGTCCTTCTGTCATACACAGTAATTATATAGATACTCCTGACTGCTGTATGATGGACTCTTATCTAGGTAAGTCCTTCTGTTACACACAGTAATTATATAGATACACCTGACTGCTGTATGATGGACTCCTACCTAGGTAAGTACTTCTGTTATACACAGTAATTATATAGATACACCTGACTGCTGTATGATGGACTGGCACTTAGGTAAGTGCTTCTGTTACACACAGTAATTTATATAGGTATACCTGACTGCTGTGTGATGGACTCGTACCTAGGTAAGTGCTTCTGTTACACACAGTAATTATATAGATGTACCTGACTGCTGTATGATGGACTCCTACCTAGGTAACTCCTTCTGTTACACACAGTAATTATATAGATACACCTGACTGCTGTATGATGGACTCCTACCTAGGTAACTCCTTCTGTTACACACGGTAATTATATAGATACACCTGACTGCTGTATGACGGACTCCTACCTAGGTAAGTGCTTCTGTTACACGCAGTAATTATATAGATACTCCTGACTGCTGTATGACGGACTCCTACCTAGGTAAGTGCTTCTGTTACACGCAGTAATTCTATAGATACGCCTGACTGCTGTATGACGGACTCCTACCTAGGTAAGTGCTTCTGTTACACGCAGTAGTTCTATAGATACGCCTGACTGCTGTATGACGGACTCCTACCTAGGTAAGTACTTCTGTTACACGCAGTAATTCTATAGATAGGCCTGACTGCTGTATGACGGACTCCTACCTAGGTAAGTCCTTCAGTTACACGCGGTAATTCTATAGATAGACCTGACTGCTGTATGACGGACTCCTACCTAGGTAAGTGCTTCTGTTACACGCGGTAATTCTATAGATAGACCTGACTGCTGTATGACGGACTCCTACCTAGGTAAGTCCTTCTGTTACACGCGGTAATTCTATAGATACGCCTGACTGCTGTATGACGGACTCCTACCTAGGTAAGTGCTTCTGTTACACGCAGTAGTTCTATAGATACGCCTGACTGCTGTATGACGGACTCCTACCTAGGTAAGTACTTCTGTTACACGCAGTAATTCTATAGATAGGCCTGACTGCTGTATGACGGACTCCTACCTAGGTAAGTCCTTCTGTTACACACAGTAATTATATAGATACACCTGACTGCTGTATGATGGACTCCTACCTAGGTAAGTCCTTCTGTCATACACAGTAATTATATAGATACTCCTGACTGCTGTATGATGGACTCTTATCTAGGTAAGTCCTTCTGTTACACACAGTAATTATATAGATACACCTGACTGCTGTATGATGGACTCCTACCTAGGTAAGTACTTCTGTTATACACAGTAATTATATAGATACACCTGACTGCTGTATGATGGACTGGTACTTAGGTAAGTGCTTCTGTTACACACAGTAATTTATATAGGTATACCTGACTGCTGTGTGATGGACTCGTACCTAGGTAAGTGCTTCTGTTACACACAGTAATTATATAGATGTACCTGACTGCTGTATGATGGACTCCTACCTAGGTAACTCCTTCTGTTACACACAGTAATTATATAGATACACCTGACTGCTGTATGATGGACTCCTACCTAGGTAACTCCTTCTGTTACACACGGTAATTATATAGATACACCTGACTGCTGTATGACGGACTCCTACCTAGGTAAGTGCTTCTGTTACACGCAGTAATTATATAGATACTCCTGACTGCTGTATGACGGACTCCTACGTAGGTAAGTGCTTCTGTTACACGCAGTAATTCTATAGATACGCCTGACTGCTGTATGACGGACTCCTACCTAGGTAAGTGCTTCTGTTACACGCAGTAGTTCTATAGATACGCCTGACTGCTGTATGACGGACTCCTACCTAGGTAAGTACTTCTGTTACACGCAGTAATTCTATAGATAGGCCTGACTGCTGTATGACGGACTCCTACCTAGGTAAGTCCTTCAGTTACACGCGGTAATTCTATAGATAGACCTGACTGCTGTATGACGGACTCCTACCTAGGTAAGTGCTTCTGTTACACGCGGTAATTCTATAGATAGACCTGACTGCTGTATGACGGACTCCTACCTAGGTAAGTCCTTCTGTTACACGCGGTAATTCTATAGATACGCCTGTCTGCTGTTTGACGGACTCCTACCTAGGTAAGTGCTTCTGTTTCCACGCAGTAATTATATAGATACGCCTGACTGCTGTGTGACGGTCTCCTACCTAGGTAAGTTCTTCTGTTACACGCGGTAATTATATAGATACGCCTGACTGCTGTGTGACGGACTCCTACCTAGGTAAGTGCTTCTGTTACACACTGTAATTATATAGATACGCCTGACTGCTGTGTGACGGACTCCTACCTAGGTAAGTGCTTCTGTTACACGCAGTAATTATATAGATACTCCTGACTGCTGTATGACGGACTCCTACCTAGGTAAGTGCTTCTGTTACACGCAGTAATTCTATAGATACGCCTGACTGCTGTATGACGGACTCCTACCTAGGTAAGTGCTTCTGTTACACGCAGTAGTTCTATAGATACGCCTGACTGCTGTATGACGGACTCCTACCTAGGTAAGTACTTCTGTTACACGCAGTAATTCTATAGATAGGCCTGACTGCTGTATGACGGACTCCTACCTAGGTAAGTCCTTCTGTTACACACAGTAATTATATAGATATACCTGACTGCTGTATGATGGACTCCTACCTAGGTAACTCCTTCTGTTACACACAGTGATTATATAGATACACCTGACTGCTGTATGATGGACTCCTACCTAGGTAACTCCTTCTGTTACACACAGTAATTATTTAGATAGATCTGACTATTGTATAATGAATTCCTACCTAGGTAAGTCCTTCTGTTACACAAAGTAATTATATAATAATAATAACTAGTGTTTATATAGCGCCTTTCTCCCAGTGGGACTCAAAGCGCTGTCAGCACACGCTCTCAGAATTAACCAAATCGGCAGCTGAAATAATAGGTGTTATTATTAACCAATCAATGGTTCTCATTTATCGACCTCAGAAGGATGAAGAGCTGAGTTGGCCCTGCCAGGATTCGAACCTGCAACCCAGAGGTTGAATAGGCTCCATGGTCAGGGAATTTACCACTGAGCTATCTCACTGACTGTTGTGTGATGGACTCCTACCTAGGTAAGTCCTTCTGTTACACAAAGTAATGATATAGATAGACCTGACTGTTGTATGATGGACTCCTACCTAGGTAAGTCCTTCTGTTACACACAGTAATTATATAGATACACCTGACTGCTGTATGATGGACTCCTACCTAGGTAAGTACTTCTGTTATACACAGTAATTATATAGATACACCTGACTGCTGTATGATGGACTGGCACTTAGGTAAGTGCTTCTGTTACACACAGTAATTTATATAGGTATACCTGACTGCTGTGTGATGGACTCGTACCTAGGTAAGTGCTTCTGTTACACACAGTAATTATATAGATGTACCTGACTGCTGTATGATGGACTCCTACCTAGGTAACTCCTTCTGTTACACACAGTAATTATATAGATACACCTGACTGCTGTATGATGGACTCCTACCTAGGTAACTCCTTCTGTTACACACGGTAATTATATAGATACACCTGACTGCTGTATGACGGACTCCTACCTAGGTAAGTGCTTCTGTTACACGCAGTAGTTCTATAGATACGCCTGACTGCTGTATGACGGACTCCTACCTAGGTAAGTACTTCTGTTACACGCAGTAATTCTATAGATAGGCCTGACTGCTGTATGACGGACTCCTACCTAGGTAAGTCCTTCAGTTACACGCGGTAATTCTATAGATAGACCTGACTGCTGTATGACGGACTCCTACCTAGGTAAGTGCTTCTGTTACACGCGGTAATTCTATAGATAGACCTGACTGCTGTATGACGGACTCCTACCTAGGTAAGTCCTTCTGTTACACGCGGTAATTCTATAGATACGCCTGTCTGCTGTTTGACGGACTCCTACCTAGGTAAGTGCTTCTGTTTCCACGCAGTAATTATATAGATACGCCTGACTGCTGTGTGACTGACTCCTACCTAGGTAAGTGCTTCTGTTACACGCGGTAATTATATAGATACGCCTGACTGCTGTGTGACGGTCTCCTACCTAGGTAAGTTCTTCTGTTACACGCGGTAATTATATAGATACGCCTGACTGCTGTGTGACGGACTCCTACCTAGGTAAGTGCTTCTGTTACACACTGTAATTATATAGATACGCCTGACTGCTGTGTGACGGACTCCTACCTAGGTAAGTGCTTCTGTTACACGCAGTAATTATATAGATACTCCTGACTGCTGTATGACGGACTCCTACCTAGGTAAGTGCTTCTGTTACACGCAGTAATTCTATAGATACGCCTGACTGCTGTATGACGGACTCCTACCTAGGTAAGTGCTTCTGTTACACGCAGTAGTTCTATAGATACGCCTGACTGCTGTATGACGGACTCCTACCTAGGTAAGTACTTCTGTTACACGCAGTAATTCTATAGATAGGCCTGACTGCTGTATGACGGACTCCTACCTAGGTAAGTCCTTCAGTTACACGCGGTAATTCTATAGATATACCTGACTGCTGTATGATGGACTCCTACCTAGGTAACTCCTTCTGTTACACACAGTAATTATTTAGATAGATCTGACTATTGTATAATGAATTCCTACCTAGGTAAGTCCTTCTGTTACACACAGTAATTATATAATAATAATAATAACTAGTGTTTATATAGCGCCTTTCTCCCAGTGGGGCTCAAAGCGCTGTCAGCACACGCTCTCAGAATTAACCAAATCGGCAGCTGAAATAATAGGTGTTATTATTAACCAATCAATGGTTCTCATTTATCGACCTCAGAAGGATGAAGAGCTGAGTTGGGCCTGCCAGGATTCGAGCCTGCAACCCAGAGGTTGAATAGGCTCCATGGTCAGGGAATTTACCACTGAGCTATCTCACTGACTGTTGTGTGATGGACTCCTACCTAGGTAAGTCCTTCTGTTACACAAAGTAATGATATAGATAGACCTGACTGTTGTATGATGGACTCCTACCTAGGTAAGTCCTTCTGTTACACACAGTAATTATATAGATACACCTGACTGCTGTATGATGGACTCCTACCTAGGTAAGTCCTTCTGTCATACACAGTAATTATATAGATACTCCTGACTGCTGTATGATGGACTCCTATCTAGGTAAGTCCTTCTGTTACACACAGTAATTATATAGATACGCCTGACTGCTGTGTGACGGACTCCTACCTAGGTAAGTGCTTCTGTTACACACGGTAATTATATAGATACACTTTACTGCTGTGTGACGGACTCCTACCTAGGTAAGTGCTTCTGTTACACACGGTAATTATATAGATACACCTTACAGCTGTCTGATGGCCTCCTACCTAGGTAAGTGCTTCTGTTACACACGGTAATTATATAGATACACCTGACTGCTGTGTGATGGCCTCCTACCTAGGTAAGTGCTTCTGTTACACACGGTAATTATATAGATACACCTGACTGCTGTGTGATGGCCTCCTACCTAGGTAAGTGCTTCTGTTACACACAGTAATTATATAGATACACCTGACTGCTGTGTGATGGACTCGTACCTAGGTAAGTGCTTCTGTTACACACAGTAATTATATAGGTATACCTGACTGCTGTGTGATGGACTCGTACCTAGGTAAGTGCTTCTGTTACACGCAGTAATTCTATAGATACGTCTGACTGCTGTATGACGGACTCCTGCCTAGGTAAGTGCTTCTGTTACACGCAGTAATTCTATAGATAGGCCTGACTGCTGTATGACGGACTCCTACCTAGGTAAGTACTTCTGTTACACGCAGTAATTCTATAGATAGGCCTGACTGCTGTATGACGGACTCCTACCTAGGTAAGTCCTTCAGTTACACGCAGTAATTCTATAGATAGACCTGACTGCTGTATGACGGACTCCTACCTAGGTAAGTGCTTCTGTTACACGCAGTAATTCTATAGATAGACCTGACTGCTGTATGACGGACTCCTACCTAGGTAAGTCCTTCTGTTACACGCAGTAATTCTATAGATACGCCTGTCTGCTGTATGACGGACTCCTACCTAGGTAAGTGCTTCTGTTACACGCGGTAATTATATAGATACGCCTGACTGCTGTGTGACGGACTCCTACCTAGATACGCCTGACTGCTGTGTGACGGACTCCTACCTAGGTAAGTCCTTCTGTTACACGCAGTAATTCTATAGATACGCCTGTCTGCTGTATGACGGACTCCTACCTAGGTAAGTGCTTCTATTACACACAGTAATTATATAGATACACCTGACCGCTGTATGATGGTCTCCTACCTAGGTAAGTGCTTCTGTTACACACGGTAATTATATAGATACGCCTGACTGCTGTGTGATGGACTCCTACCTAGGTAAGTCCTTCTGTTACACACAGTGATGCGTTAGAGACCTCTTTAGCATTCAAGAGGTTAAAAGCCACTTTTAAATCAAGGACACTTTGGAAATGTGTTTTCTATCATGTGGTTGGTTTGCTCCTGATTTTTATAGTACATCAGCATCACTTGGCCCTATGTCCAAAAGTAAAGTGAAGCATGGCAGATAAATAAACACTTCCACTGAATTACATGAAGATTGTAACCTTTTAAATGCCGGAACAGTCTCCATTCTCCTCTGGCACTCGAAAGGTTTAATGCTTGAATACTAGAGAGACCAATGCATTGCTTTGGAGATCTCTGCAGCATTCTAGGGGTTAATGCTCAGTTTAAATTAATAGTATTATATGGAATCTGTATTTGTCGCCTATGGTGCAGTTAGTTTGTCCTAGAACTCTTCCACTGCACTTTTATACATGAAGTCCATTGTGCCCTGACCTTTGGAAATGAGTGATGGATGGCCTTGTTGGTAATACCTGCTGACATCCAGTGGACCTCTTGTTCTTCCTTGTTCCATGAACTGAGCCTCTGTTGAAATAGGTAGGAGTGAGTACTGTGTTTTGCTTTGATATTGCCCGTTGGTAACCCAGAGAGCAGATAGCTTTCTCTGTGTGATACCAGGAATCTGCATAGAGCCAAAATCTATATAGTACAGAGATAAACAAGCACAAGTAAGCCGTGTTGTTCAGCAATACTGTGACATTATTACTGCATTCATATATGATCCCATTATATTAAAGTGATGCTAACAGGGTTATATAACATCATGTTCTTCCATCTTGCACATCTCTGTGGTTCTTAACCCCTTAAGGACCCATGACGGTCCAGGAATTTCGGGCTCCCCGCACAGATGCACGCCGTTCGGGGAATCCGGAATCGTATTCTGCAAAAAAAAAAAAAAAAAGGTCCCGGCTTCTTAAGTGACGACCGCGTGTGTGAGCGGCCGGTCCTTATGGGGTTATAGACCTAAGCGGTCTTGAAAGCTTGCATCCTAAATCTGCTTAGTTAGCCAATAAAGGTATCAACTTGACTATATTTTCCTCCTGTATTTCTACGGCTAACATGTTACCAACTTTCATCTGTCCTAATACCTGAATATCTGGTCTTCATTTCATCACTCATATTCATCTCATCAGCCCTCTAGCCATCTCCTTTAGATAATTCTATTTCATATTTTCCTTCCCTAAGATCTTTCAGCACTGTTTCATGGACATCTATTTTTGATCCTCAGGTACTGTTCTTACTGCAAACTTTAATGTAGTCAATTAGCAGGTTTTAGGCTTTACATTACTGCTATTTTTAGTTGGACTATTTTACATGTGATTCTTTTTTGCACCAGCTGCAGTTTTTTGGAATGACCAATAAATATCTGCATACCACACAACTTAAAGCCATTGCGATGAATTGAAAATACATCGGTTCAATTCAACAAATACAAGCTAGTGCTTCCATGTACCATCTTTAGAACATAATATATTTGGAGGCGTGGACTCCCGCCATCTTACGGGAGGGAGAAATACATTGATGAATACATTTTGCATGTAATAAATGTTTACTTAAGTTCCAATGGCAATTACCGTAAAGGGATAGTAATACTTCGTTTTATCTTTACTTTATTTTGTAGGCATTAAAAAAACATGAAGAACAATATAAGTCTTGTCTCTCAAACCTTTATGGTTTGAGAGATATTCACCAGCAAAGTTTCACCTCACGCCCCTTTTACCTAGTGTAAGCCATCTCTTCTCAGATGTGGAATCTGGTTGTAAGACCAGACAGATAACAGAATGGGACAATCTTCTTCCTGTGAGAACAATGAAAGCCCTGCCCCCTTGACAAGTTTTTCAGGTTTTTCCCTTATCTTAATTGAAGATTGTCCCTCTCTGCAGTCTACATGGGCACATCCCTTCTTATCTGGCTGAACAGTGTTACATCAGTAAAAGGGGTGGGAGGGGGATACTTTGTCATTGAATTACTCTTGAACTACAACTCTGACAGAATTGAAATAACACTCTCCAAAGTCCAAATACTATAATGATTAATTAGAGCTGCTTTTATTATGAAACATTACTATCCATTTAAATTCCTCTTTTCTTTGTCTTGAATATTGGGAAATGCACCAGAGTTTTAGTGATTGATTTCATAAAGCTGCTTTTGAACTTTCACTTCACTTCTGTCAACTTTCCAATTTACTGCTACAGCACGGAGTAAGAGTGTTGGCAAAAAAAAAAAAAAAATGTACCAGTCATAGGAAGATTTGTACTTGCCTCAATAAAAGAACACTGGTCTAGATTAGCTGACCTCCCATTGACCTGTCTCACCCATCCCTTACCCCATTTCCTACCCCATTTCCTGATTAGTTAACTTAGGAAATGGTTCAGTTAGTTTAATTTAGGGCACAGTTTGTCATTGTGGCACTGCTGCAGGCCAGATGGAGGGCCAAGAGTTGCCCAGGAATAGCAAGGATGGTGGGTATTGTAGGGCAGTAATAGCTAAAGGACCACACATTGATGGAAACGATGGGTAGAACAGCATATGAGTTGGATGAAATGCACACAAACACAGTATGGGGAAGAAGCAAAAGGCTTACCAACAGAAAGTGATCTGGCAAGAGTTGGAACTGTGCTGGCAAGAGACACACCAGTCAGAGTAGGTGCCATGCTGGTAGAATGAGATTTAGAAGCCGTAGTAAGAGCCATGCCAGTCTCAATAAAAGCTGCAGTCGCAAGAGACTTAGCAGGAGAAGGACAAGACTTAGAAACAACAGTAAGAGCCATGCTGGTAAGTGACTTATCAGACAGAGTAGGAGCACTGTTGGAAAGATGAGACTGAAAATCTGCAGTAAGTAACAGTTAAGTTACTTAGCATATGTTACGTGTTTGGTTGGGAAGCGTTATACTCAGTTTCTCCCTCACCTGTGTTATGGCTTATACCCTACATACCAGTCCCCAACTTCCCGGACGTCAGGTGGTAAAGTTGGGTGGGGATGATTGGAGTAGTAGTTCAGAAACATCTGGAAGGCCACTGGTTGCCCACTCCTGAGCTATAGTGGCATACTGACTACATGCTGACCATATATGGGCATGTAGCATGGGGCAGCTATAGCAGGAGTGGGCAACTTGTGGAGAGCAACCTCCAACCCTCCAGAAATTGCTGACTGAGAATGCTGGGAGTTAAAATGCAGCAACAACTGAGGAGATGCATGTTGCTCACTGCTGCTGTCTGTCAGCAGGTACTAGTGAAGTGGCTCAGTTGGTGAATGCAAGGCTATAGAATCTGCTCAAAACTTGGGGTCACAGGTTCTAATCCCAGCAAGGTCAGTTCAGCCTTTTATCTTATTTCTAAGGTAGATAAAATGAATACCATCAAAATGGGTAATAATATCTATCATCCCAGGACATACTTAAAAATGAGAGATAATCTCAATGTGTCTTTCTTGGTAAAATACTTTGATATTATTGTTATCATATGGTCAAAATGTCACTAATGTGTCACTGTAGCCCAGGGCACGTTGTGTCTTTTTGATTTATATGAGGCTTTCAACCCCTTAACACTTTGAGCGCCAGAGGGGTACGCAGCGCGTTGCTCTGCAATGCGTTGCATACCCCTCTGGCACTCAAAGGGCTAAATCAGTGCTTCTCATCATTAGTCGTTGGGGCACCCACAGTACAGGGTTTTATCATATCCCTGCTTGTACCAGATGTGTAATCAGTGGCTCAGTCACTGTAACTGCTCCATCTGTGCTTAATCAGAGAGATTCTTACAGCCGAACTTGTCAGTATGCCCTGTGACTCACTGCCTTGAATGCTCGAGAGGTCTCCAATGCATTGTGAAACAATTCAAAGCATTCAAAAAGCTGAAAACCCCATTGAGATCAACGAGGACTTTTGTGAGTCCGCTACAGTGCTCCTTATTTGCATCACAATCGCTCCACTTTGTTTTAATGCATATGGTTATTCATATGGCCTCATATTTCTATTATATCCCATTTATGAAAGACAAAGTCAAGCATCATCCTAATTTCTACACCTCTTCCAATGCAAGGATTAATCTCTTACCTAGGCTGTTTCATGATAGAAGGAAGGTGACTGGCCTTCTCTTCTGACAGGCTTAATACACAAATGCCTTGTCAGGGGACAGCACAAACCAATAGCCCTCATTGTACTTAAAGTGACAGTAATGTCATAACATTAAAAGGCTTTATATGATGACCGATAGTAAATAAAGATAATTGCCTGCATTATTTCCCATTTTCATTCACTAAATATGAAGTTATTAACTTCTGAAACTGCTAGAGCAAGTGAAGTTCATCGGCCATCTTTGAAATTCCCATAACTAAGCGTGTTCCCGTCTACCAGACCTTCTGCTGGCGCGCTCACCTCAAATACCTGATGGGAGGGGGTGAGCTGCTCCTTATGTCCCAACGTAGAGACTCATTACATGCTAGTTGGTGCAGATGGCTCGCAGGCATAGTGCTATTTTGCGCATGTGCATAAAAAAACCGGCTCTGCTGAACATCAGATGCGTCATTGCAGAGGGGCTGGCTTTCACATAGGCTGCCTGAGGTTTGTGCCTCTGTGAGATCCATTGAGTCGTGTGACCCACAGCCAGCTCTGACCCATATACAAGTGACTTGATGAAAAGGGGCAGGAGGGGAAGAGTTCAGGAGCCAATTACTTGCAAACGATGGAGGTACAGACCATACAAAAAGCGCTATATATTATAAAAAAAAGTATAAGGAATTATATTACGCATAGTTTTTTTCTGACATTACTATCCCTTTAACGGATGTGTGATGAGCAATCTGTTTGTCTCTGTTTTCTTTATCTCTTGGCTAAAAGTATTTTGTCTTTCACAATATCATACAGGTGTGACACTGTGAGCAAAGTTAGGTCAAATAAACACTGATACCGTCATATGTATAACAACAACAAAAATGGAGAGTTGAAGAGCTATTTATGAGGTAGATGAGTGGACAAGGGGACAGTCTGTGGTCATTTCAGGGCGGTATTTTTCTTAGACCACTGTTCCAAGCAAGGCTTAAAGGGATAGTAATGTTTCAAAATAACAACAGCTCCAATTAATCTTCATAGCATTTGGGCCATGGAGGGTGTTATTTCAATAATGTCAGAGTTGTAGTTCAAGAGTAATTGAATGATAAAGTATCCCGCTCCCGCCCCTTTTATTGATGTAACACTACTCACCACAGAGCAGCAAGACTGTCCAGATGGATCACAGAGAAGGACAATCTTCAGTAAGCATAAGGGGAAACACCTGAAAAAAAACTGTCAAGGGGGGCAGGGTTTTCCTTATGCTCACAGTAAGAAGATTGTCCCTTGCTGTGAGCTGTCCAGGACCAGATTTCACATCTGAGGAGAGGTGGCTTACAAATAGGTAAAAAGGGACTGTGTGGCCTCTTGCCAGTCATCCTAATTCTGTCACATGAATGGGGCTGGTGGGATTATCTTCAAAGGCCTCCCTCTTTCTCTGACAAGTCCCCCCTTTCCTCCCTCACATGAATCTGATTGCTGGGTCTCATGCCTCCATCCTTCTCCCACCAGCTCGGTTGCAGCCCTTGCCCCTTCTCTCACATAAATCGGTCCATGGGGCCTCTCTATAGGTGGCAGCCTCTTTTTCTCACTTTTGTCCACCATTAGGGTGCTCTTTCCATCCCATGATTTTGCTTAGTGTGTCTGTGTCCTCACCTTTGGTTCCTCCCTCCTGCCCTCAAATCAACATGGAGGTCGATCCGCCTTTGCACCCCACCCACTTTGCGATTATTAATACTTTGTCAGCAGTCGTCTTTCCACCTTCACTTGTTTGCTTGTGGGATAGGCAGGGTAATGGCAATGCTGTAGGGATTTGCCCTCTCACAATTCTGCAAAAGCATGGCACCTGATCCATGCAGCCACACAGACATAATTTTTTTTTTTACTGAATACTGCATTTGGCTGATGATACAAATGGTGGAGGGGTGCCAGGCAGATGGGGAGATGAAGGCACATAATACACGATGCATAATTTTAAGCTTAAGTTACTGCTACTTTCAATAGTATAACAATATCTTCTGAGCCAGTGAGATAGTTCATTGGTAAATTGCATGATTGCAAAGCTTGCTCAAATAAATTGCAAGGTTGCAGGTTTGATTCCTGGCAGGATCATCTCCCCTCTTTAGCTTTTTCAAGGTTGAAAAATGAGTACCATTAATTGGGTAATAATAACTTTTATTTTCAACTGCTGATTTGGTTAATTCCAAGAGTGTGTGCTAACAACACTTTGAGTCCAACTGGGAGAAAAGCGCTACATAAATACTGGTTATTTTTATTATCTTCTCTCTGTTAGTCATGAGTCACTGGCGTCCATCTTTTATGGCTTCCAGTGTCACTGCACTTGTGGCACTGCCCTAGAAACGGACACTTTTTTTAGATGTTTTTTTTCTTGTGGCGTCTTTTTTAGCTTTCCTTTTTAACTCTTGCCATATGTGAGCTATCTTTTCAGCTTCTGTTGCAAATGGATATACTTATACGTCAGCACTATTTTAACCCTTTGAGTGCCAGAGGGGTATGCAGCGCATTTCAAAAGCGATGCGTTGCGTACTCCTCTGGCACTCAAAGGGTTAACCTTTTTGAAAACTTTATCCATTAAGTATCTGGTTATGGCAACTATTTGTATTTTTTGCCCTGGCAATGCCTAAAGTGAAGGTACATACTTCTCCAATACTACAGATTCATTTTAACTATATCATTAATTTTATTTCAGCTATTAAAAGTTAAGTTGTATTTTCCCTGCTGCACTGTTCCGAGATAGGAAGCAGAGAATTAGTGCCGAATACAGCAGGGCTACCGGTATTCCTCTTTTCTGCTTTCTGACAACTAGAAAAGGACAATTGGGGTGACAGACAGCTGTAATCTGTTGTCACATTTTGTACAAAGTAAGGTCAATCCCTATTTTATCCTCCTGTGCCTACTAAATATCTGCAAATAAACATGTTTTTGCACTGTGTGTGTGTGTGTCATTGGACCTTTGTTCCTTGATGACCTTTGGAATGGAGTGACATGCTAAGGTCAGGAACCTAGTCCACCTGAAGCCTATACAATCACCTTATTCACATCAGCTGGTGGAGAGGGAGAGAGGACACAGATAAGTTTTATTGAGACTTGAACTATGACACAGGTGAGGCCTAGATAAAATATGATGAAAGCAAAGAGCAGGGAGATATGAAACGTGTACGCTGGAGACAATGTGATAAATGACTATAGTTATATTATAGCCCCATGATGCGGGAGAGGTCTCCAACTCATTGCTTCACAATACTTTGAAGACCTCTCTAGCATCCAAGGGGATATCGAAATCTATAAAATTCTGCCTTTCTTTTATAGTATAAAAGGATAAAACTAATACAGGTTTAATTTTTTTAATTATTTGAGCCTAGATACCATAGAAATCTCTGCACACATCTTGCCCTAAAACATGGATGCTAACCTTGTCACTCACAAACCTTGTTAAATAAAAACACAAGACATATTGTAAGATGGAAAAATGGAGGTCATGGTTTATTGAAGTATTTCATTATTTAAGCCCCTGGAATCCTCCCACATCCTCCTATTCATGATGTCCTAGCATTTAAGTACAAAATGAAACTGAACAAGATTAAGTGTTGCTTTCTGTGCATCTACAGAGAATGCGCTGCACCTCAGTGAGGAGGCCCACATAGGCCGAAATGTACTTGTGGATTAGTGCTGCAGATGAGCTTTACCTGACATTTCTGAGATGGACTGACTGTGGGTGGAAACAGACTAATACGAATATGGACATTTCCTCTCTCCAGTGGTACATGGGAGTTAAAGGGATAGTATAGTCCCATAAAAAGTATCGCTTAAATCGTAGCTGCAGTGAAACAACATTCAGTGTGCTTACTCTTTTCTCTCAAGCCGTTATGGCTTGAGAAAAATAAGAAAATAAAGACCTCCGCTCCCTCCCCCTTCTCATGCTTCCGTTGTCCAGCGGACGTCATAAAATCCTGCGTCCGGGACAAGACAGCAGCTCTGCAGGAGCTCTGTCATCTAGATGTCTAAGTATAATTACTTCATCGGAATGGTCCACATCGTGTGCTTGCAGCCA
Source organism: Rhinophrynus dorsalis (assembly GCA_037306005.1). NCBI lineage: Eukaryota > Metazoa > Chordata > Amphibia > Anura > Rhinophrynidae > Rhinophrynus > Rhinophrynus dorsalis. The sequence continues at coordinate 59,612,079 of CM074728.1, forward strand.
GGCACACATTGTAGACCATACGAATGAAGTAATCATACTTAGGTAGCCCAATGTCAGCGCTCCTGAAGAGCCGCCTACAGTCAGGCGACCGGATTCTGCCTCTGACAGCTTTACAGCTCGTCAGGCAGAAAGGGGAGGGAGCGGAGGTCTTTATTGTGTTATATCTCTCAAGCCATAACGGTTTGAGAGAAAGGAGTAAGCACATTGAATGTTGTTGTACTGCAGCTACAATTTAAGCGATACATTATATGGCACTATACTATCCCTTTAAAAATGTGACTGAGGAGAACCTGAGTGGCTACTATGCCTAAGAACAAAACAGTTAATCTTGTTCAGGCTCAAGGTGCGCTTGTCACACATTCTATAGTCTCCCTAAATATAAAGGTATCACAAGCACTGACCCTTGAATTAACTGCACTTCAATTGCAAGGCTTTTGTATGCTCAAACATAAGTTGTGTTGGTTTCCTTGTGCACTTAGGATTTGCCTGATACTTAGAACTGAAATGTTCAGACATTTCAGAATGTTATTCATATAGAGGGTTTTACTTTGTAATAGCACATTGTAGGATACCATATCTGTTAGCAAATCTGTTTCAGTGTCAGACTGTGTTTGTCGCTTTTCCTAAGGTGCAGGAATTTCCATATCCGAGATAAATTTCCTCTTAAAGAGACTACAAAATGGAAAGTATAACAAGCACAAACTGACACTAAACGTGTTTGTTCTTAAACATAATAGTCTCTCAGGTTCTATTCTCTCACATGTTTCAGTCCCTTATGCTTATAGTGAGAACATTATCCATCCAATACCCCACAACCAGCCCAAATCAATAATATCCTGCAATCTGCATATTAAAAACAGCACAACCCCAGTAATACATGTCAGCCTATAAAAACTTTCCCAGTTAGACGCAGACAATTTCATCTTGTTACACAGAGGTAAGGATGCATGCCCGCAATACTTTTACACTTAGGGAAACTCCCACTATTGCAAGCCCACATTCAACACATACATAAAATAACCATGCACAGAGACAACAAGGACTCATACTGGGGATACCCTTACACTTAGGGAGACTAAAAAACAGAAACTGACAAGCACATCCTGTGAACGAACAAGCATATACTGTAACTGGACAACATTAAGTGTTTTGCTCTTGATCAAAGTACTTTCCCAAGTGTTACTTTATTATGTTTCACTCCCATGTACCACCGCAGATACTAAAGTTCCATACTTATTTTACAGTCACCTTCAAAACATCAAAGAAAGGAAAAAAAGCCAATCAGAAACTCTCAACTAATAACAAACCCACATTAGAGCTTAAGAAGCTCTATAGAAAAAGACATGCTATCTGAAAATGCAGTCTGTTTGTTTTTTGTTTTTTTTAACTGAATATTATTTATTACAGAGAAAATATATCCTACACCACAGCATACAGATCCTACCAAAACATAGTCCAAAAACATGGTGAACATCCACCATCTGACTGTGGGTAAAGCGTGTGCACATTTAACCTCCAAAGCCATAGAGTGTGCGCCCCTGGTGTTTCAGAGCATAGACTACGTCCATATCAGTAACAGTCTTCCTCTTAGCAAGTTCGGTGTAGGTGACGGCATCACGGATCACATTCTCCAAGAAGACCTTCAGGACACCACGAGTCTCTTCGTAAATTAGACCAGAAATACGCTTCACTCCGCCTCTGCGAGCCAAACGACGGATTGCTGGCTTGGTAATGCCTTGGATGTTGTCACGGAGAACCTTTCTATGGCGCTTAACGCCTCCTTTCCCAAGCTTTTACTAATGATGCAAACAATGTCAAAAAAACAAAAAAAAACCACAACAATAACAGTGTCTCTTTGGAACAGAGTCTTTGAGTTCATTTTCCAATTCATCCAAGAGAACTTGGGCAAAGGGGCACTGCTAAAAACATGCAGGGCAGTTTCTTCTGCCATGCATACTCTAGGGCAGTGTCTATACCTGCACAGGTTCCTTGCATGCATGAATGACCTGAGATACAGACCCCTCTAAATGGCCATCCATGGAGTGTCCTTGTGTCGGTGAGTCTCCCTGATGACACATTCTGCTAAACAATCTTGGAAGTGGCAGCTGGGAAACTGTCTCTATAATGCCTTTTGCTCTGATGACCTTATATATGACCTTCAGGGTTTATGATCCTGGTTCAACACCCTCCAATTAGCTCTCCCTCACAAATCTACCAACATCCTTGTAGAATCAGGGGGTAATCCAGTTGTAAGGGATTGACCTATAACACTACCAATTCACCTACAGAGAGAGAAAGCAGGGCATAACTTATGAGCCCACTCACTTAAGTGCAGCTAAACAATATACATACTGTGAGCAAGGGGTCCACTTCTGGATTCCCCGTTTCCCTTAGAGTGACCAATCCAGATACTAATTTGCATATGCAAATATATCTTTGCATATACACATTACCCATTGAATTGTCACCCTATAGTTAACATGGGAATACAAATATGGACACCTTGCTCACAGTGCCTAAGAGGATCAGCATATATAAAATGTTTGCATCTTTAATTGATTCCAATGTGTTGCAAAGTGACAAGTTTTTTTTTTTTTTTTTTAAAAGGTGTGATCACTAACATTATTTTGTAATTGCAAAGAGCTGGTTAGTGATGCCAAACAAAGAATCACCCTGCCCTTAAACTGAGAAGGCTCTATATGAAAGTTTTCTTACCAACTTTGCTTTTTAATTTTGCTCACTAGCATATTTTAAAGAATAGGGGGAAAAAAATATCTTGCGTTATATTCTGGTAAAAAGCACTCCTGCAACACAGTGCATGGAAATTTTTCACCAAACAAGACACATAGCCAATTATACATTTCAGCATTATTGTGCGAAGTTAGTTAAGTGCCACTAAACTCAATAGTCATTATGAGTAAGGGGTCCATGTCGGATTCTCCTGTTACACTAAGGGTGACCAGTCAAAAGAATAATTTGCATATGCATTTGCATATAGACTTCAACTGCATTTTACTTTTGAAGTAAACAAAGGCAAAAAAGTTTTTTTTTTTTTGTTTTGATTGTTGTGTACAGCCTTTCATTCAATGCATCAGATGGAATACAGGGATCATTGCACCTATACAGAGCAGATGAGAGGCAAAGTGCTTGCTTGACATGGATGAATTTGAAACCATCTTTTTCACTTACTAGCAAACATCTCATCCAGACAAACAAGAACTTTGGCAAACTTTTACGTGTCAAGATCAACTGCGGGAGCTCAGAGACTATGCTCTTTAGAGAGTGGCACTTAGATTCAACCACTTCAGCATCAACCCATGCCTTATCAAAACCTTGGAAGCTTGATAGAAAGTAGCACACACAGCAAATTAAACATTTCAGCCTTATTGTGCCAAGTCATTCAAGTGCCACTAAACTCATTAGTCACTATGAGCAAGGGGTCCATGTCGGATTCTCCTGTTACACTTAGGGTGACCAATCAAAAGAATAATTTGCATATGCTAATCACCCATTGGATTGTCACCCTAAAGGTAATAGAAGAATCCAGATGTGGGCCCCTTGCGCACATAGAGTTCAACTGCATTTTACTTTTGAAGTAAAGGCAAAAAAGTTTTTTTTTTTTGTTGTGTATAGCTTTTCATTCAATGCATTAGATGGAATGCAGGGCTCATTGCACCTATACAGAGCATGTGCAAGGCAAAGTGCTTGTTTTACATGGGTGATGCAACCATCTTCTTTGCTGACTAAGAAACACCTCATCCAGAGAAGCGAGAATTTTGGCAAATCTTTAGGTGCAAAGTTCAACTGTGGGAAGTCAGATACTATGCTCTTTCGGGAGTAGCACTTGGATTCTGACCACTTGACCATTAGCCCAGGCCTCCTCAAAATCTTCAGGGTCTGGTAAGATAGAACATACCACACACAGCCACTTATACATTTCAGCCTTATTATGCCAAATCATTTAAGTGCCACTAAACTCATTAGTCACTATGAGCAAGGGGTCCATGTCGGATTCTCCTGTTACACTTAGGGTGACCAATCAAAAGAATAATTTGCATATGCTAATCACCCATTGGATTGTCACCCTAAAGGTAACAGAAGAATCCAGACGTAGGCTCCTTGCGCACTGTGCATATAGACTTCAACTGCATTTTACTTTTGAAGTAAATAAAGGCAAAAAAGTTGTTTTTTTTTTGTTTTGTATAGCTTTTCATTCAATGCATCAGATGGAATGCAGGGCTCATTGCACCTATACAGTGCATGGGCGAGGTAAAGTGCTTGTTTTACATGGGTGATGCAACCATCTTCTTTGCTGACTAAGAAACACCTCATCTAGAGAAGCAAGAATTTTGGCAAATCTTTAGGTGCAAAGTTCAACTGTGGAAAGTCAGAGACTATGCTCTTTTGGGAGTACCACTTGGATTCTGACCACTTGACAATTAGATTAGCCCATGCCTCCTCAAAATCTTCAGGGTCTGGTAAGATAGAACATACCACACACAACTACTTATACGTTTCAGCCTTATTGTGCCAAGTCATTCAAGTGCCACTAAACTCAATAGTCACAGTGTGCAAGGGGTCCATGTCGGATTCTCCTGTTACACTTAAGGCGACTAATCAAAATATGAATTTGCATATGCTAATCACCCATTGGATTGTCACCCTAAGGGTAACAGAAGAATCCAGACGTAGGCCCCTTGCGCACTGTGCATATAGACTTCAACTGCATTTTACTTTTGAAGTAAACAAAGGCGAAAACGTTTTTTTTTTTTTGTTGTATAGCTTTTCATTCAATGCATCCGATGGAATGCAGGGCTCATTGCACCTATACAGAACATGTGCGAGTCAAAGTGCTTGTTTTACATGGGTGATGCAACCATCTTCTTTGCTGATTAAGAAACACCTCATCCAGAGAAGCAAGAATTTTGGCAAATCTTTAGGTGCAAACCTCAACTGTTGGAAGGCAGAGACTATGCTCTTTCGGAGTAGCACTTAGATTCTGACCACTTCACCATTAGCCCAGGCCTCATCAAAATCTTCGGGGTCTGGTAAGATAGAAAATACCACACACAGCCACTTATACATTTCAGCCTTATTGTGCCAAGTCAATTAAGTGCCACTAAACTCAATAGACACTGTGAGCAAGGGATCCATGTCGGATTCTCCTGTTACACTTAAGGCGACTAATCAAAATACGAATTTGCATATGCTAATCACCCATTGGATTGTCACCCTAAGGGTAACAGAAGAATCCAGATGTAGGCCCCTTGTGCACTGTGCATATAGACTTCAACTGCATTTTACTTTTGAAGTAAACAAAGGCGAAATTTTTTTTTTTTGTTTTGTATAGCTTTTCATTCAATGCATCAGATGGAATGCAGGGCTCATTGCACCTATACAGAGTATGTGCGAGTCAAAGTGCTTGTTTTACATGGGTGATGCAACCATCTTCTTTGCTGATTAAGAAACACTTCATCCAGAGAAGCAAGAATTTTGGCAAATCTTTAGGTGCAAAGCTCAACTGTGGGAAAGCAGAGACTATGCTCTTTCGGGAGTAGCACTTGAATTCTGACCACTTTACCATTAGCCCAGGCCTCATCAAAATCTTCAGGGTCTGGTAAGATAGAAAATACCACACACAGCCACTTATACATTTCAGCCTTATTGTGCCAAGTCATTTAAGTGCCACTAAACTCAATAGTCACTGTGAGCAATGGGTCCATGTCGGATTCTCCTGTTACACTTAAGGCGACTAATCAAAATACTAATTTGCATATGCTAATCACCAATTGGATTGTCACCCTAAAGGTAACAGAAGAATCCAGATGTAAGCCCCTTGCGCACTGTGCATGTAGACTTCAACTGCATTTTACTTTTGAGGTAAACAAAGGGAATCTAAGCAGTGTCTTTGCTATAGTGGATGTATGGCAGAAGAAACTGCCCTGCATGTTTTTTGGCAGTGTGCTTTTGCCCAAGCTCTGTTGGCTGACCTGGAAAATAAACTCAAAGACTCTGTTCCAAAGAGACACTTGTCGTAACACTCGGTACTGTATGGACTATTTCCAGGGACACACTCGTATGGTGCTATCCAGGAACCCTGGCGCATTATGTGCTGTGTCAAAGACGCTCTGCGGTTTGTAAGGAATCGTCTGGTGCTGAGGAGAGAACAGATGACAACACAGGACTGTCGCAGACTGATCCACAGTCTGCTAAGAGACTATAACATCTTGGACAGCCCTGTAGAGGAGGACTAGCATCCCCTCCAATGGCTCAATATCACTGTCACCTCCCCTTGGCTCCTTGACCTACCCTGACCCATGCCCCATATCCCACCCCCCCAGGTGAATGCCCACAGAGACTTTAATACAGTGAAATAAACTACAAGTGTTGAGTTCAATAAAGTGATGTACCTGTGTGCTGCCAAAGTACACTGCGTTGCAGGTATAAAGAATGTTATTGTTTTAAATGTATGAATGCACTCTGTATTGGAAAGCATTACCGGACAAAGAAATGTTGTGTTGTATTTTCCATGTCAAAATAAAGATTATTTTTTCAAAAAAAAAAATAAAATCCATGCAGTGTCCTTGTGTCTGTTATTGAGTCTCTCTGATGACACATTCTGCCATACCATCTTGGAAGTAGCTGCTTGGAGTCCTGAAGCTGTCTCTATAATTTTTTTTTTTTTTTTTTTTTTTTTTGTTCTGCTAACTTATGTATGACTTTTTGGGTTTACAGTTCTGGTTTAACACACTCCAGTTAGCTCTCCCCCCCCCAAATCTTCCAGCATCATGGTAAAACCAGGGGGTGATCCACTTGTAAGGGATGGAGTTATCCCACACGCTACAAGTAAGTTGTCTGGAAAGCAAAAGCAGGACATAAAGTATGAAACTTATTGATCTACTCAATAAAGTACAGCTAAACAATATACTTACTGTGAGCAAGGGGTCCAGTTCTGGATTTTCCTGTTGCCCTTAGGGTGACCAATCCAGACAATAATTTGCATATGCAAATATATCTTTGCATATACAAATTAGCCATTGGATTGTCACCCTATAGTTAACATGGGAATACAAATATGGACACCTTGCTCCCAGTACCTAAGAAGATCAGGATATACAAAATGTTTGCATCTTCAGTTGTTTCCACTGTGTTGCAAAGTTACAAGTTGTTGTTTTTTTTTTTTTTGTTTTTTGTTAAAGGTGTGATCACTAACGTGCTGCTACGCACTTTATATACTAACGTTATGTTGTAGATGCAAAAAGCTGGTTAGTGATGCCAAACAAAGAATCATCCTGCCCTTAAATTGAGAAAGCTCCATATCAGTTTTCTTACCAACATTGCTTTTTTTTCTTGCTCCCAAGCATATCTTAAAAAAGTAGTGGAAGAAAAAAGAAAAAAAAAAATTACATTATATTCTATTAAAAAGCACTCCTGAAACACAGTGCATGGAAATTTTTCACCCAACAGGACACACAACCAATTATACATTTCAGACTTATTATGCCAAGTCAGGTAAGTGCCACTAAACTCATTAGTCACTATGAGCAAGGGGTCCATGTCAGATTCTCCTGTTACACTTAGGGTGACCAATCAAAATAATAATTTGCATATGCTAATCACCCATTGGATTGTCACCCTAAGGGTAACAGAAGAATCTAGATGTGGGCCCCTTGCACACTGTGCATATAGACTTCAACTGTATTTTACAAAGGCCGTCCATGTGTTTGTTTCTACGTCGCCATGGTGATGCATTTTGCCATACCAATTTGGAAGTAACTGGTGGAAGTCATGAAACTGTCTCTATAATATTTTTTTTGCTTTGATGAGCTTATATATGACTTTTGGGGTTTACAGTTAGCTGTTCCTCCCAAACCTACTAGCATTCCGACAGAACCAGAGAGTGATCCACTTGTAAGGGATGGAGTTATCCCACATGCTACAAGCAAGTTGCCTGCAAAGCAAAAGCAAGACATAAAGGCTGAAAATTATTGGCCTACTCAATAAAGTACAGCTAAACATTGTGCTTACTGTGAGCAAGGGGTCCACTTCTGGATTTTCCTGTTTCCCTTAGGGTGACCAATCCAGACAATAATTTGCATATGCAAATATATCTTTGCATATAAATTACCCATTATTTGTCATTGGATTGAAGAAGAAGAAGAATACAAGGTTTGTATCTTCAATTGTGTCCATGAGATGTGTTTTTTTTTTTGTTATAAGGTGTGGTCATTAACGTGGTCCTAAACACTTTATATACTAATGTTATTTTGTATATGCAAAGAGCTGATCAGAGATGCTCAACAAAAAAATAATTCTGCCCTTCAACTGAGGAGGCTCTATATGAAAGGTGTCCTACCAAATTTACTTTTTCTTTTAGGTCACAAGCATATTTTAAAGCTTAGGGGAAAAATAAATAAAAAAAAAAAAAACTTACATTACATTTTATCAAAAAGCACTCCTGAAACACAGTGCATGGAAATTTTTTGCCAAACAGGACATCTTTGGGGGCAAAGGTCAACGCGGGAAGTCAGAGACCATGCTCGTTGGGGAGTGGCACCTGACTTCTGACCCCTTCACCATCAGGCGAGGCCTCATCAAAATCTTGGGGGGTCTGGTTCGGTGGAAAAGGCCACACACACAGCCAATTATACATTTCAGCCTTATTGTGCCTAGTCAGTTAAGTGCCACTAAACTCTAAACTTATTTATATTATTTATTCACAGTGCATGTTTTGTTCTGCACTGATTTATGGATTTTTTGCACTATTTATTGACACAGCACTTAGCCCACTACAGCACTTAAAACACTGGAAATTGCCTCAGTGGGGCCAGGTAGAAAGACTTGAGCTTTGGTGGGGGGGATGGTTGATGTGCCCTCGGGCCTCCACCCCCCTGAAAGACTCTGACGCTCCTCTCCCCAGAGGTAGCCGAAGAAAAAGGTCCCGGGGTGGGACCCTATAAAGCGGAAAACCCCGGGATGAAGACCCTTCTCTCCCTTCAGGGGGTGGAGGAGAAGCTAAAGGGCCCCCCAATCTTTCAATGGTGCGGGGGGTCGAAGGCTGACCCGGCCCCAGGAACTGCACTGTGCACCTAAGAATGGACACAGAGCACGACTGGGATCGGGAGAAGCATGGGACTGCATGTTTGAAGACGGCAATATTGAAAAAAAAAAAAAAAATGGACCGAGTGAAGCATGCAGTTATGTACAAAGAGACCCTGAAAGGGGGAAAGGGGGTGCCAAATATCCCCACCATGCTGCGGGCCTTCTGTGTGTGTGCAACTGTGTGTGGAGGACTTTAAGAGAAACTGACCAGGGATCTGCAGGTAAAGCTATGTCCTGTTTCTTCCTGCTACCTCTTTGGAGGGGACTCGGTTGGGACAGGTGAGATAGCTCCATCTCTTACAACTGGACTACCCCTTAGTTCTAGCGGGATGTTGGCAGATTTGTGAGGGAGAACCAACTGGAGTGTGTTAAGCCAGAACTGTGGACCCCAAAGGTTACATATAAGCTCATCAGAGCGAAATACATTATAGAGACAATTTCAGGACTCCCAGCTGCCACTTCCAAGATGGTATGGCAGAATGTGTCATCAAGGAGACTCACCAACAGACACAAGGACACTTCATGGATGGCCATTCAGTGGGGTCTGCCTCTCAGGTCATTCATGCATGCAAGGAACCTATGCCGGTATAGACACTGCCCTACAGGATGCGTGGTGGAAGAAACTGCCCTGCATGTTTTTTGGCAATGCAGCTTCACCCAAGCTCTGTTGCATGACCTGGAAAATGAACTCAAAGACTTTGTTCCAAAGAGACACTTGTAGTACCACTCGGTACTGTATGGACTATTTCCAGGGACACACTCATATGGTGCTATCCAGGAAGCCTGGTGCATCATGTGCTGTGTCAAAGATGCTCTGTGGTTTGCAAGAAAATGTCTGGTGCTGAAGAGAGAACAGGTGACAACACTGCACTGTCCCAGACTGATCCACAGCCTGCTAAGAGACTATACCTTCTTGGACAGCCCTGAAGAGGAGGACTAGCATCCCCTCCAATGGCTCAATATCACTGTCACCTCCCCTTGGCCCCCTGACCCATGCCCCATATCCTACCCCCCACACACACACACACACACACACCCAATCCCCCAGGCGAATGCCCACAGAAACTTTAATACAGTGAAATAAAGTACAGGTATTGAGTTCAATAAAGTGATGATACAATAAAGTTCAAAATGTACCTGTGTGCTGCCAAAGTGCGCTGCGTTGCAGGTATTAATAATGTTATTGTTTTAAATGTATGAATGCACTCTGTATTGGAAAGCATTACTGTACAAAGAAATGTTGTATTGTATTTTCCATGTCAAAATAAAGATTATTAAAAAAAAAAAAAAAAAAAAAAAAAAAAAAAAAAAAGACAGCAGGGGTTGGCTGTTATTGCTCAGTGATGATTTTTTTTTTTTTTAACATGACAATTCATAAGTTTACAGCAGCCAGAGGAAACCAGAGGAAAAACAATGTGACACAAGATTGCATCTTGGGTAGAACACTTTTATTATAGAGCCTGCTGATTCTTGTACAGGCTTGTTCATAGTTGAGCATCTCTGACTAGCTCTTTGCATCTTGGCATAAAGAGAAAGCAAGTAATCATGCCTAGGACACAATTTTATTATAAACCGGAATGCATGCCAAAAGGAGTTTGAGAACAAACTAGGATTTTGCTCTTAAACATAGTATTCTCTGTAAAATTTATGTCAAGAGACAATTTCCATATTCATATCCAGCTGGTCTTAAAAATACAATGTGCTGCTCAAAAATTTCAAGCAAATGCTTTCCATAGAAAAAGCTCAGCATAATCACAGATACATATTTTTTTTTTGCTTTCACTGCGTTACCAAATAGGTGCAGCTCTATCCACCTAGCGCAATAGGGTCCATGCCCAGGATTCCCTTGCGCTTAGCAGACTACAAAACAGAATGTTTGACAAGCACATCCTGTGACTGAACAACATTAAAGGGATAGTAATACTTTGTTTTATCTTTATTTTATTTTGTAGACATTAACAAAACATGAAGAACGATATAAGTCTTATCTCTCAAACCTTTATGGTTTGAGAGATATTCACAAGCAAAGTTTCCCCTCCTGTCCCTTTTACCTAGTGTAAGCCATCTCTTCTCAGATGTGGAATCCGGTCCATAGACCAGACAGATAACAGCAGGGGACAATCTTCTTCCTATGAGAACAATGAAAGCCCTGCCCCCCTTGACAAGTTTTTCAGCTTTTTCCCTTATCTTAATTGAAGATTGTCCCTCTCTGCAATCTACCTGGGCACCTCCCTTCTGCTCTGGCTGAACAGTGTTACATCAGTAAAAGGGGCGGGAGGGGGATACTTTGTCATTGAATTACTCTTGAACTACAACTCTGACAGAATTGAAATAACACTCTCCAAAGTCCACATACTATGATGATTAATTAGAGCTGCTTTTATTATGAAACATTTCTATCCCTTTAAGCTTTCACTTACTCATGCCCCATCAGTGAGGTGGAGCATCTCGGCCTTTTGGCTAAGATTGAGAGTAGTGCCTGCTCAGATAGATGGTAGATGCCTGGGAGGTAGTGGTATGCTGCACTTGGTCAAACACCAGGGGCCAGGAAGCCGAGGCGCAACCCAACCCCCCATTCCTATACCTGGCGGTGCTTAAACTTTCCCCAGAGCATGTGAGGAAGAACACAAGTGCACGGAGCAGGCAATAGCATGGAGCACTATGGACTTTCTTTATTTTTTCATTTATGTTGCCCTGGCCTTTTCCATTTTATTTTTTTCACTGGGCACATGCACAGTTGATTCATGGACATTGTAACTTTATTTTATTTGAACTGATGCACTTAACGCCCTTTTTTGAGCACTTGCACTTCGCTGAAAATTGCCACAGTAGGGCCAGTGGTCTGGGCTTCAAGGCCTTGAGACCCTGTGCCCTTGGTGGGAGAAGTAGGTTAATGTGCCTTTGGCTGCCACCTCTCCCTAGGAACTTAGGAAGGTTCTCCCTCTGGAGGAGGGCTTGAAGTGTACCCTGGAGTAAAGAAGCCAAGGCTGAAGACTGTGGGAAAAGAACCAACTCACTAGCGCCCTTAGGGCCGGAGAGAGAGAAAAAGGACTATTTTCCAGCAAGAGGCCTGAAGACCAGATTGCTGGCCTCTCCTTGCACCTCAAGAAGAACACTGCACAGATGGAGCATGCACCCTGAGACTTAAGTTAAAATTAATCAGTAAGGTTGATCTAAGACTGTCTAGACATACAGAGATCATAAGGCCTTGTGTTTCCTTTATAATTCATCTTTTTTTATAAAGTGCCAACTTCTTCCTCAGCGCTGTACAATAGGGAATAGACACTTCCACTACAAAACAGAAACCGTGACGAACAAAATTTAAGATTGAGCAAGGGTTTCCTTTGTAGGCACAACAGCTTCCTTTGAGTTATTGTAAAGCAAACATTTCCATATTCATACCAGGCTGGTCCTCTCCACAAACAGTCCAGCTCTATAACATCAGGCACAGGTGTAAACTAGAAGTCAACTAGAAGTCAACAAGCCCTGGTGCAAAAATTGCTATGCCCCCCCCCACCACATTGCCTCCATTGGGTATCTCCACATTGACCCCATTGGCCGCTTCCACATTGCCCCCAATGTCCACCTCTCCACATTGCTCCCATTGACCCCCAGTGTCCATCTCCTGCCTCCCTGGTGGTCCAGCGGTGTGGCACGAGAGGTCTGTGCCTCCTTCTGCACAGACCTATATTAGCAGCTGGAGCTCCCATGTGGTACTCTCTCCAGTAATGCAGAGAGCTGAGAGATGATGTCATCTCCCAGCGCTCTGCATTACTAGAGTGCCGGAGACAGAAAGGGAGCTCAGCTGCTACTAGAGGTCTGTGCCTTCCTCTGCAGTCAGCTAGAACACTGATGTCAGGAGAGTGGGAACTTTGAAAGCGGCTATCTCTCAAACCATACAGGTTTGAGAGATGCTGATGGGCTCATTGAATTTGTATTTTTAAGGGCTACAATGTAAATTAAAGTTCTTGTTAAGTATTACTATCCCTTTAAAAGCCCCAATTTAAAGCAATATGAATTCTGTGAATGTTTATTTGTCCACCATTTTGCTGCAGTTGGGTTGCTCCTGAATCGCTTCACTTTGCATCAGATTCCTCTTTAGTATTCAAGGAGTTAAAAGTAATTTTTAAATAAATGGGATTTATTTTTGCTTGCCAGTGAGCTGTTGCTCTTTAACTTACTGAATACATCCCAGACGCTTTAGCAGGCTGCCAAATTGACCTTCCATACACCAGGGGTAAATTTTAACACCTAGATCCTGGATTCTACCCTTCTCTCACTTTGATGCAGATGGCCAGCCTAATGGACAATGCTTATCCACAATTGCCTTGTGAAGTTTATGGGGATCACTGACCCTTATGGAAATTCCTTCAGATGAAAAATCTAGCTACCACGCTTATTTCAATGTCAATACACAGCAAGAGTAGCCTAGGAACAATCCTGGGGTAAACCAACAGAAACATGGGGAACATTTTAAAATATACAGTTAATGTTAAATGGGATTGTAACCCCTTGAATGCTAGAAAGGTCTCCGACGCATCACTTTTAATGCGTTTGATACCTCTCTACAGGAAAGAGGTTAAAATCCTCATTTAAGTCAAGAATTTTAGGGATTATTTCTCACCTATGGTGCAGTTGGTTTGCCCCAGAATCTCTGTCCATATACATAAGGTCAATATTTATTTTCAAAAGAGGTATCTGGGTTTTTTTAACATATCCATCCTTGCTACAAACATTTAAAGAAGAAATTGCACATTTTTACCACCCTTCCTGTAGAAAAAAAGAGAAAGACAACTTTCCTTTTCCGCAGTTGAAAACTAAGCAGCTCTTAACCTGAAGGACCACTAACGCCTAATAATAAGCCACAAGTTGTTTTAATCTGGGCAATAAATCCTAATGGGCTCTATTAATCAATTTTATTTGGATTGGTTCCTTAAAATTAATTTATAATTAGTAATAGCTGTCACATCCACACAGGCAGATATGATATTTTGTTGCCAGACCCCAGACTCATCCGGCTTAAAGGGATAGTAATACTTCATTTTTACTATCCTCCCTCTTGTGGCCCTTAAAAATCTGAATTAAACAAGACAGCGGCATATCTCTCTTTGAGAGATATCCGCATTCAAAGTTCCCTCTCCTTCTCTCTCCCCTGACGTCAGCGTTCTAGCTGAAGGATTTCTGTTTCTATAACGCAATTTCAGCACTGCTGCAGAGCCGCCACTTGCTCTCGGACCGGATTCCCCTGCTGTCAGCTAGAATGCTGACATCAGGGTAGAGAGAAGGAGAGGGAACTTTGAATGAGGATTTCTCTCAAACCATAAAGGTTTGAGAGATGCCATTGGTCTCGTTTAATTCAGATTTTTAAGGGCTACAAGGGGGGGGGCGATATTAAAAATGAAGTATTACTATCCCTTTAAAGCTTCCTTCCTGAGAATACTTCAGCGGGAAGACGCTGAGTTCTAGAAGTCCTTCAACAAACAATTATGTCTGCCTCCATGGTATCCGGTACTAATTAAAGGATAATTTGGAGGAACCAGCCCAAACATTATTGATTCATAGTGGCCAAAAAAATGTTCTGCACAGATTAAAGTAAGTGGGCACTTATTATTAGGACCTATTAGTGTTTAGTGAGAATAATAATAACTAGTATTTATATAGTATCTTTCTCACAGTGGGACTCAAAGCACTTTCAGTGCACACTCTCGGAATTAACCAAATCGGCAGCTGAAATAAAAGATGTTATTATTGCACAATTAATGGTACTCATTTATCAACCTGGAAGGATGAAATGTTGAGTTGACCCTGATAGGATTCAAACCTGCAACCTTGCGGTTGGAATAGGCTCCACAGTCAGGGACTTTACCACTGAGCTATCTATCTGTATATAAAAAGGAAGACCAATTTTAAACAAGAGAAGAAAAAGAGGTGCTTCTTGTGCAAAATTTTGTCTTTGTCACAAATCACCACGCCGCCACCAATTGGATATTACTCACCAACTATGTGGCTGGGACTACATATACATGTATGCCAGAATTAAGACTCAAGGGATTTTTAAACCTGTTCCCTCAATGCAGCTATATACCAATCTTCCTTCAAATAAAATAATATGGCTGCTCACCCAAAGACTCACCTCACAAAGCCGAAAATGCAAATAAAAAGAAACAAAGGGGTGCTACAATAGTGCCTTATCACACTAGATACCAAAATAATATCTCTGTAAGAAATGCACTTACATTAACCAATTGCTTTGTAATAAACATACGAATATACACAGCTAACAAAGCTTGCAGATAATTTTTCTACCATCTCTGCTCGGATTCATTGAGGGACTTGTGTTCCATCCACCAATGAACATTCCAAAATGGACACTGTACTTTAGATATGGATAGCTCAGTGGTAATTTCCCTGACTACAGAGCCTTCTCAAACCACAGAGTTGCAGGTTTGATTCTTTGCATGGTTAGCTCAGCCCTTCATTCTTCCAAATTCAATAAATGAGTACCATTCATTGGGTAATAAAAACCTCTGTTATTCAGCTGCTGATTTGGTAAATTCCAGGAACGTGTGTTGAAAATGCTTTGAGTTCCACTGGGAGAAAGTTGCTATATAAATACTAGATATTATTATTTATGCATTTAAAAACACTTAAAAAGATTTAAAGTTTAAAACCTTTTTAATTGTTTTTGGATGGAAGACAATGAATCCGAGCAGAGTTGGTAGGAAAATTCTGTGCAAGCTTTGTTAGATATGTATATTCGTATGATTATTACACAGCAATTGCTTAAAGGGATAGTAATACTTCAAAATTACTATCCCTTATATTGAAGCCCTTAAAAAACTGAATTAAATGCCACCAGCGGCATCTCTCAAACCTTTTTGGTTTGAGAGATAGCTGCTTTTAAACTTCACTCTCCCCTGCCTTTCCCCTAACGTCAGCGTTCTAGCTGCAGCAGGGGAATCCTTTCATTGAATCAAGCGGAGGCTCTTTAGCAGAGCCAGATCTCATTATAGAAGAAACGATCCTTCACCAGAATGGTCTTCTACGTGTGCTTGGTAACCAAGCACACGTAGAAGACCGTTTTAGTGAAGGATCTTGTCTTCCATAATTAGATCTCAGCTCTGCTGAAGAGCCTCCGCCGGTCCCGGGACTGGATTTCCCTGCTGCAGCAAGAACGATGACGTTAGTGGAGAGCGAAGTTTAAAAGCGTCTATCTCGCAAACCATAAAGGGTTGAGAGATGCCGCTGGTGGCATTTAATTCAGTTTTTAAAGGGCTTCAATATAAGGGATAGTAATTTTGAAGTATTACCATCCCTTTAATGTGAGTTAATAATTGGCACCCCCCCCTCGTTTGTTTCTTTTGTTTTACCCAATTTAAACAGTGCACCAGGTGACTGTATATATATATCAAGATAAACATTCAATGTGTGAAAGAAAGACTGAAAAGTAAACCATGGATAAAGGTTCAGTTGCAGTATGTTAAATCTTTCTTTCACCAGCTCAGTGGTGATTTCAGTATTTTTTGGAGGTTATGTATTAAGGCATGAAAAAGAGGTGATAAAGTGGAAACCACTTTTCCAGTGATATCACTTCTCCAGTTCCTATGTTATCCTATGGAGCCAATGCACTAAGACTTTTCCAAATGTGGAGATCTTAGTGCTTAACTGCTATTGAATAACATGGGAACTGGAGAAGTGATATGACTGGAAAAGTGGTCTCCATTGTATCACCTCTTTATCACTCCTTACTGCTCTCCCCCTTTGTCTCTCATCGTGTTTATTGCAAATACATACCATTCTGTTTAGCACCACCCTTAGCTTTAGGATGAATATTAAAGATTGTAACTAATTATTTGTATTACTCCATGGAAGAGGCTCCTGTCTCGGAATATAATTGGATATAGGAATCCTATCCTTGCACAGATGCCAGCTGGATATCCACCAAGTTGTACAACACAATGCATTGTACACCCCTCCGGCACGCAAAGGGTCAGTGAATGCTAAAGAGGTCTCCAGTGCATTGAATCATCTTCCTAGAATTCAAGGGGTTAAAAGCCCCATTTAAATCCTAGGAAATTTTAGGGAATTTTGAATTTGTGGTGTGCTACAAAATGACTCTTTCTTTGTCTCTGCAGCCCATATCCTATATAATAATTCGCTAGGATGTTTGTCAGAAGCTGTCATGCGCAGTAGAGACTGTCTGAACGCACAGAATGCTGGGAGTTCTGCGCTGGGAGCATTCTGTGCTTTCGGGCAGTCTCTACAGTGCATGACTGCATCGGCAGCAGGACGCAGAGCAGGACCAGCCTCTTAACCCTTTGAGTGCCAGAGGGGTATGCAACGCATTGCAAAGCAATGCGTTGCATACCCCTCTGGCACTCAAAGGGTTAACATCAACCGGACCTTGGCCCTTGTACACGAGCTTTTACACTAGTAGGTTATAAATAAGGTTAAACACAAATAACTCCGCCCCTAGAATTAGGCCTGATTCCAGACTTCTCCTGTGAGTTTTTTTCCTCATTATCCCCCTATTTGCCTTTATTCCCCTACCTCCTGTTGGTTAATCCTAAAATGTGTGACAGTTACCAGATGCTACAAGACAGACAATTTGGCCAAACAACATATTGGGTAGTGGTGGTGGGGTGGTTGCTGTTTTCTCACTTGGACCCTAGGGGGTCTCTGCTGTCTTGACCTTGATGCAGATGGCCATGGCCTAAGAGGCAATCATTGTCAACAACTACCTTGTGTGAGAGGTGTGTGTGTGTGTGTGGGGGGGGGGGGGGGGGATGTTCTTCAAACCATTACCCCCATTTATATATACCCTAAAGCTTTCTCTTTTACTCTAGTGCTTGATGATGATTTGATGTTATTAACCCTTTGAGAACAAGATGGAACTCAAAGGGTTAAAGCGAAAAATAAAATGTAATAATGCTTTTAACCCAGTTCTGTCTTTTTGTATTACATTATTTCAACTTTTGTTAAGCGCTGTGTACATGTATGGCGTTATATAAATAAAGATACATACATACATACATACATACATACATACATATATACAATATAAAATCTTCCCTGATCTGAACAAGAAAGACTACTTTGCTATTTTAAAGGGCAATCATCACATTAAGTATGCCCCCCCACCCCCAGACCTGTAGGGAAGGAGAGGTGTCTTTGTAAGCCCTGGTGGACCAATGGGAGTGCCAAACAGAATATTAAAAGTGACCACTGATTCTCTCTAGTTGATCCAACAATATACTCTGAACTGCAAAACTTCCTGTCTTACAGTACAGAGCCACATGAACATCAGTCCCCAAAGGTTGCTAGGGATAAGCTATTAAACCTAACCCCATTACTCTGTTGGGGAGGTGGATGCAAATCAGTGACGTATGTGGCTGTGATCCTCTGATTTCTGTGTTGTGTCCAGCCCTTCTACTGGTGTATGACACCCTGAAGAAAAGTACCATTTTCTAGTGTATATTGTATATTTAATTGTTTGTTTTAAGAAGGCTTGATCTCAGTTTCAGCAAGTTATTGGGAATAGGGGCGTCTGTTTATATATATATATATATATATATATATATATATATATATATATATAAACAAACTAATGTTCCATTAACTCAGGTAGCTCCTAGGCTAATTTCCTGAACAGTATGTTAATTAGTTATGTTCAGACTCAATCTTATCCCTAGCCTAACATATGCCCAGTGTGTTTGTTAATATTGGCCCAGCACAGAAACTACTTAGCATAACATGCCACACTGGGCCACCAACATAAGGGCTGATTTCTCCTAACTAGTTATATTACAAACTAATGGCTAACACAACATACAGCCAGCATTCAACTCCCTTTATAACTCACTAAACTTATCTGAGGGTGACATGTCAGCTTTAACCCCTTATGGACTGGTCTTTAAGGGGTTAAGATAACCCACAACATAACCTACAACTCAGCAGTGCTGGAATGTAATTAATAAAGGAACTCTCATGAACTGAAGGGTTCATAGATAAACATAGGTGCTGGTGGAGGAATTTTAACCATTTAATGACCATAGGTGTGTGCAGATATTGCAAATGTGCTGTACACCCATCTGGACCAGAAAGAGTTACGCTGACATATGAGAGTAGAAAACGAGCTGCTCTGGCAGATTCATACACCCCCCCCCCCCCCATGATATACAAAGGTTGACAAGAGTCATGACAGTTTACAATCTAGGAGGATTAGTGTCCACCAATAACCCCCAATCCAAATGTTTGACAACCCGCTCTCCCATGGAAATAAGTTAACAATGTGTTCGCTTTGCAGAATTAATATCAAGGTTAGACAGCTCGGCATCAGCAAAAAGAAAAAAAAAATATATAAAAAAGACTCCTAGAGATAAACTGGCTAAGGGATAGGAGGCACAAGGACCTTTAACCCCAGTGTTGTTATCAGAGTTTTGTCAGCAAAGAGGGAACCAACCAATGGGAGTGGAGAGAGAAGGCAGGACCAGTTGGTGCTTTCAGTGTATATATAGAGGGTTACTGCCACAGAATCACAACACCCACCGGATTACTCTCCAGACTATCATAGGTAAGCCACTTATCCTCTTCTCTCTCTTTTACATGGGGTAGGTTAGACAGATCATACTTTGAAAACTCAAATGTAGGTTGCATGGATAAACGGGAACAACTGATGTCCAGTAATAATTCCTGCTGCTATGCAGTACATATTTTTCATATGTGTGTCATATTAAAGCAGCAGTAATCTTTCATTATGAAAAAAATGATATATATTCAATTTAGGTTAGCCGTGTTAGTTCATTGGTGTAGATGCCAAATGAATGAATATTTCAGTATGTAATAATACCTTTTTTATTGGACTAACATTCAGTGATAGTCCAATTAAAAAGTTATTACATACTGCAATACTCATTCATTTGTCCTATACACTCACACATACACACACAAAGCTAACTAGTGTCCAAAGCCATTTTTTTTTTAAATAATGCACTCTATGCAAGAGGTTGAGTCACTGACTATGGCTCCCCATGGTAAGCGAAAGAAAAAGAACAACATGATAATCAATATAGAAAATTGCAATTTCATAAAAAAATTGAGTTGTAATAGCTTTTGAATTAAAAATACCCAACTGTGGGAATATTCTTATTTCATTCAGAATGAAAAACCCTATAACATATTTTTTTCATTATAAAGTTCACTACTGCTTTAAAAGGATGATCTGAAGTCACTATATAGGGATATTTATCCTATAGCATAACTCTACTGTATACATTAACTGTCATAAATATATTTTTAGACGCACTGCAGACATTTGGATTTTCACTGGGTGATTTTAGCAACTTAGAGACCAGAAAGGATTTTTAAAAGTTAAAAAAAAAGTTGTCTGAATTACGATTTACTAAGAAGTATTGGAGCGATTCTAGAGCAAACCAACTACATCATAAGCGACAAATGAAAATTCCCAATGATTTAAATGGGTCTTTTAACCCCTTGAGTGCTAGAGAGGTCATCAGCACATTGCGTAGCAATGCACTGGAGACCTTTCTGTCATTCAAATGGCTACAAACGATGTTTAACCCTTTGGGTGCCAGAGGGTTACGCAATGGTTTACATACCTCTCTGCCACTCATAAGGTTAAATCAATGAAAATGTTTTTTGTCACCTATGCTGCAGATGAATTGCCCAAATTATTTTTTAGTAAATCATCCTCCACGTCTGTGAATCAGACAGGCAGATGGGAATTAACCCTTTGACCGCCGGAGAGGTACGCAATGCATTGCAAAGCAATGCGTTACATACCCCTCTGGCAGTCAAAGGGTTAAAGGCATTTACCTTACTTTATGATTGTTATTGAAATTTCAAGCGGAACTACCACCCCTTGTAAACGTTGCCCCAAATAATTTCCCATCTGGCGACTAGCTGCTCAGTAGCGCTAGTCACCAGAATTATTACAGCGTTAATGAGAATTATACATTGTTCCCGGACTGACAGGCAGGAAACAGCGCAGACATCTTTCCACAGTGACGCCTGCGTGCATGCACTGTCAGTCCCTTTTGGTACCGAACAGCTCCTAGCATCGCCTCCTAGAGCAGGCTGGGATAACAGCGCAGGAGCGCAGACATCACTATGGAAATTTGTATGCGCTCTTTCCTGCCTGTCCGTCTGGAAGCAGTATAGACTTCTCAATAACGCGGTAATAATTCCGGCGACTAGCGCTACTAATCAGCTAGTCACCAGATGGGAAATTATTTGGGGCAATGTTTACAAGGGGTGGTAGTTCCACTTTCAGGATGCAAAGTCTGTGAAGACTACAACTGTAGAAGTGTATTGATCATGCTGTTTAATAGGATTGTGAGTTTTTTAGAAGAGGATATAGAATATTTTTGGAGAAGTGCATAAAGTGGTAATACAACTTCACAGCAAGTAAAATCTCACCGGTTTATGTGTTGTTCCACACAGTCTATTTATCGGATTGATTTTTTTTTGTTTGTTTTTTTAATTTAGAGCTAGCTTTGTCTTAACTAAAAATTGACCTGTCACCATAGGTTAATTTTAAAGAAAATTAAAAACTGCTTTTGTACCAACCATTTGTAATATAGTTGTTGAGAAACGAACATGTATCTGTTGGTGGCACAGTGTGACACTTTATGCTAATTAGTCTCTGTGCTGGGCCACTGTTACCACACACTGTGATATGAATGAGCTGTGAGGTCCCACAGTGTGGGCAGGTCTAATAGCACAGTGAGCAGTAAGTTTGCAGTAGAACATAACTAATTTGCATATAATGCAGGAAATTAGCATAAAGTACCACACTGTGCCACTAACAGATAATGCTTAATTTATCAAAAACTATTGATTTTATAGAATAATGGCGAGTACAACACATAAACAGGTTGTAATTCTCAGTGGAACAGATCCACATTAGGATGATGTTTCTTAATAGTACAGTAATCATTAGTCTATGACATACTGCCCCACAGAATGTATTGATAAAATAAATTATTTTCAGACACCAGTTATGAGTTAAAAAATATATGTTTTATCTGTAATAACTTTTCAAAGAAAAAAAGTTTACTGCTTCTTTAACCCTTTAAAAGGGTTAAAGAGGCAATAATTAGTGGCAGCATATCTATTTAAAGTATGTATTGCCTCTTTGACCCCTTAGATAAGGGGTAGTCAACTGTTGGACCTCCAGCTGTTGAAGACTACAACTTCCATCATCCCCAACCTGCCAGCGGGATGATGGGAGTTGTATCCCCCAGCAGACAAAGTCTGTCTTCCTCTTAGCTACATTTAACATTAGTTCAGTCCAATTTTTTTTATAATGACCAGTTGTTTGACATTGCAGATTTCCTTGCTCAGTGAACAGAACAACAGTCATGAAGGTCCTAGCATTGGTTGTGCTGATCATCGCCGTCAGCGGCTTGGAAGGTGAGATGGAAAGACTAATTGTTAAAGTAAATGCTCACTAAAAATTGGTCAGGGTCTTCCATACACAGGGTACGAGGGTAGTAATATGTATAGCTTGGAAGATGGTGGTGTTGGGAGGGGAAATATGATACAAACATTTAAGAGATTTAATACATTTCAGGAGGGAAGCATTTTTTAGAAAAAGGCAAATACTAGAACAAGTGGTCATGATCTAAAGTTAAAGGGTGGAACATTTAGAAATAATATGTGTTAAGTCTTACTTTACAGAAAGGGTTATAGACTCGTGGAACAGCTTCCCAGCAGAGCTGGTTGGGACTAATACTGTTAGGGAATGCCAACATGCCTGGGATAGACATAAGTCTATACTGATAAGTATGTAGGACTGAGTATTTTATTAGACAGGGAAATTGGCAGGCTGAGTGGGCCAGATGGATCTCTTCTGCTGTCAAAATGTAGTTTTTATACTGTAATGGCACAATATTTATATGACTCCAGAGTTGATTTTTAGCCTGGTCGGTGACCCTGCATCTTTTGTTGGTGACACAGTATCTATTATCAGTGACTGAAATTTTTCTTGTCCACTTTGTCCACCAAGAATAAGGTGACTTGGTAGTTTTCATTTTAAAAAAATCACCTCGTGCAACCAGGACATAAGTAATAAATAACCCTTCATCCCTTTAGCAGAAGAACATACCTACTCTTGTGTCCTTTACACATCAATAAGTATCTCTATATACATTTTATAGACAGATAATGACATTATATCTGAAAATGCTTACATGGTTCTATAGAACCATGGATGGAACTTAACGTGATAGAATTTATCGTTTAGACTTTTGAATCCTATTGTCTGTGGTGAGTAGGCGTGAACTAAAGGCAGACTAATATGGAGATAGAATAGAAGTAACTCAAAATACAACGCAAAAAACATGACTCTCCCTACTTTAATAAATCCTTCTGTTAAACAAGTTAAAGTGCAACTGTTACTTTGTAACAACTAGGAGATTTTGTCATTAAATTGCATCTTCCACTGTGGTCAGCAGGTGGTGCTATTTTGCTCTAAAAGGAGAGCTCCAGTCTATACTAAGGTTCCAAGAATTGAGGACCTCAAGTTTTCCACAGAGCGCAAGTCTGCCTCCTAGTGACAACAGTGAAAAACCGCAGTTTACAAATATGTTTGAGCTGTAAATGCACTCTTGTCCAGTATATACAGCCTCTTGGTACATTTTCTTGCAGTTAAAATAACATTAATCTGTAATAACTTATGAATTAGGCTTTTTTCCAACAATAGGAATACTTTTGTTTTACTCAATGTTTGCTCCTTTAACACAAGCACAAATATGGATTTATCATAACAGATTCCCAAATCTATAAGCGGTCAGTTGGGTTAAACTTTCACCTCTCTCTTTAACACAAGCTCATTTTACCTCTGCAGCTGGAATTGTGAAGAGAGAAGTCCCCGCTATCCCCAACCTGGATCAGCTCACAGCAATACTTAGAGGCTGGGCTGACACAGTGAAAGCCAGCACAGATGAACTGGTGGCCAAAATCCAGAATGGAGAACTCAAGGCTCAAGCTGAGTATGTATCACGTTAATCTACTGCCCACCAAGAACTGCATGCGATCAATGGATCCCCAGAACTACACTGGCCAGTGAAGGGTAGACAAGCTTTGGTTTTCCAGCTGTTGGACGCTATAATTCCCACCACCCCCACCCAGCCAAAAACTGGTTGGGAATGACAGAAGTTGTAGTCCCGAATGGCTGGAAAGCCAAAGGTTATCTAACCCTGTCCTAGAATGTGCTATGCAACAGGGAGAAATCTATCTTAACCCTTTGAGTGCCAAAGGGTATCTAATGCAGAGCTTTGCACACATCTTTATGGCACTCAAAAGGGTTAAACCTATTCCCGCAAACTGCATTTTAATTTTAAAGGTAACACATTGCAGTGGGAAGTACACATGGGGCCTTAAGAACAAAAGACAGAGGAGCAAAACCAGCAGCTCCTTGTAAATAACTTTTCCCACTGATTTAAATTGAACTTTTAACCCATTGAATGCTACATAGGTTTCCATCACAATGGGGTTAAAAAAAAACATTTAAATCAGTGGGAGATTGGGAAATGTTTCTTTCTCCCCTACTGTGAAGTTGGTTTGCTCCTGAATAACTTCTATTTTCTTTCGTGAACAAGACCCATGGTGCATTACTAGTAGTGGCAGTACTCTCCAGCAAGTGTGCAGAGTGAGAAAAGCTGGATGTCAGAGACAGGCCAGATTCCATTCTTACTGCTGTGAACTGAACACATTTCTTCCAGGCAGTAAGATCCACGTCAGAGACATAAATGTCAAGATGTGACCCATTAGATGATGACCCATTGCAATGAGTTGGAGACTTCCCTAGAACAAAAGGAGTTAAAATTACAACTTAGCTGAGTTTTTATTTGATGCACATGGCACAACAATGTTGCCCCAGAATTGCTCAAGGCATTACAAATTTATATATTTAACCCCTTAACGGCCTCCCGATCAGACGCGGGGCAGCCATAAAGGACCACTGAGCTTTTTTTTTTGTGCCTTGAATTCTGGGATGGCAGAGTGACATGCAGCCCTGCCAGAAAACCATGACATGCCAGAACAGTCCCCTGTCCTTAACATCCAGACTGGAGTGACGGTTCTGGCACATTATGTGTCTCTAAGGGTTTAAAGAAGCACTAAAACGTAAAAAGAAATTGGGTTATATAATTTTCAATATCATGTACTTACAGCTAGAATCTGCAAAATGTAGATATTTTATGTTAGATCCATTAAATCTAATCTTAAATGTGCATGTTAATACACACGCATGTTGGCCAAGACAGACACCATTTGATTAACTGCTTTTGGGAAGAGCTAATGTTAACTTATTGAGATTAGTGCCCATTGCATTTCTTCAGTACGACTGGTAAATTAATTCAGCTCATTTAAACACAATACAGGTTCTACAGGGCTGTGTGACATCAATGCTTCATTTTACATTTCTGGTAGTGAAAACTACAGCTCTAGTTCTAAGCCTAGTGTCTAAATATTTGCATACGGTGGGCTTCAATGGCAATGGAAATTACAGAAATCTCCCAAAAGTTCTGACTGAAGCACAGATGGCACCCTGACCTCCAGGTCACAGGAATCTGCTGGGTGAAAGGAGATAGAGAGGTTTGCAGAGTTTTAAGATGTGGTTTCTTGGCTCCTACAGCTCTCAGGTAACCTCCACATGTCTTACTGTGGCCATAAAATCCTAATGGCCAAAATTAATTTTGCCCTTTTGCCTGTGTTCAAGAGATAACATCTTCAATCAGTCCTAGATTTCTTGTCTAAGGAGGCGGACATGACAGTTGCTGGCAGGATCACAGTACACACACAGCTCACTGCACATGGTGATCTCAACTCTTCATGAACCGGAGGGATGTGCAATGCATTTCTATGAGCTTTGCACTCCTCTGGTCCTTAACGGGTCAAGTAGGCTCATGTACTCTGCCTGCTTCAGTCTGAAAAAATTGCCAACAGCTGGACATGACAGAATGGACTGATTGAACATGTTATTGCTTGAACAGGCTCAAGGGCAAAATTCATAGGGGTCATTAGGATTTTCTGGCCACAGTAAGGTAAATGAGTGGTTACTATTAGGATTTATTTCTTCTCCTTAACGACATATGACATGCCAGGACTGCCACGCTGGTCTGGACGTTAAGGACCGGTGACGGTCCTAGCACGTCATGGAATTATGGGAAGGCAGCATGGCTGCACGCCGCTCTGCCATCCCATAATTCATTGCAAAGAAAAAAGTGCCTTAGTCCTCAATGGCCGCCCACCACCAAATGAGGTAGTTAACACACACATATATGTGTGTGAATGTGACTGAGCCTTTTCAAATTTTGTAACTGGTTATAGGAACTCCATATCATGAGGTTACATTGGTCCTCAATTGTATTTCATCTCTCTCTCTTTCAGGGATTACATCCAACAGACCAAAACCCAAGTACAACCACTCACCAGTGGATTTGAGAAATGGTTTTCAGACTTCATTGAGGATGCCAAGAAGAAACTGTCCTAAAAAGCCTTTATGAGAACTCTGTTTCCGCCTTTGACTTCCCACTTTATGCTGCCTTTTGTTAATGTCTGTTAAACATTTTTTTTGTTTGTTTTATTTGCTTTTGATGGAATTAAAAAATTTCTGTTTCCAACAAAGATTGTTTTGTTTACAACTGACTTTTCTTTCCACATTTAAAATGGACATTACAACGCATGATGTTGTTTAGAAGACCAACAGAGATAAAGTTTAGGAGATATTCATACTTTTATTTCTGTGAATGTTCTGAGTGCTGTGTCATATGCTAATATATGTAAATGAAGCTCTCGTTGCCGCACAGAGCTTAATTAGCATATTAAAATGCACTGGCAGATTTTCAGTTTTTTTTTTAATAAAACTATCACTATATATAATAAACATATATAAACTATGGGAATCCATCACACAATCCACCTTGGCCTAGGATGATGTGGCCCACCTGAGATTTTTTACAGAAACATTATGCTACCTGATTAGCTAGCGCACATGGACCAGTAGGCCACTAAATATCTGCCACAGTTGTTAAGAATAGAAAGAATGGTTTGGTCAAATATCAGTATTCTCATGGACTTGATCAAAATTGATCAATGATTAGAACTAAGCCTAAAAATTTGTACTTTTGTACTAATAAAGTTCTTCAGAAATGAACCTTTATATTTTGGTGGTGGTGTGGCACTTTATGCTAATTGTATACACATTATGCTAACTAGTTATGTACAAGGCCAAACTTACACTTGGGCAATTAGAAACTCCCCTGTTTTGTGGACTATTTAGATTAATTCATAGCAGAAAGTTTGGTACTTTTGGGCCCAGCACTGATTGCTATTGCGTTGGATACCCCTCTGAAATTCAAAGGGTTAAGTGCCACCCTGTGCCACCAACAAATAAAGGTATATTTCTCAAAAATGGTTTATATTACAAACAAATGGCTAGCACAGTGTAAAGGGGGGGGGGGGTAATTATTTTTTAATATTAAATAAACTTATCTTAGTGTGATAGGTCCTCTTTAACTTTTTTATTAAAGGTCTGTAAGTGGCTATAAAAAGCAATATTTCTATATTTGCAGATGACACCAAATAATGTAATTTGACAAATACAGAGCAGGAAATAGGTTGTCTAAAGCTAATTTGGTGGAAATGGGGATTGAGCTGTCACATGAGGTCAATACATAGAAGTGTATAGACATTGAAAAGTATTAGCAATTCATCCTTAACATGTTTACTTAATATTAAAGAGAATGAAAAACTGCCAATATATTATGCTAAACATTTGTTAATTACATAGTTTTTGAGAAAATAACTTTTATCTGCTTCTAACAGAGTCTGGCAATATATGCTAATTCGTTTGTGTGCTGGGCACACACTGTTTTATAAAATTCAATATGAGGAAAAAGTCTGATAAAAATGACTCCTGCATCTCTTCATACATATTATTAGTTTGTATATTTTGCAACTATATACCTGAAGAATAAAGATTAGTTAAATCAGCACTCACAGGACTTATATGTGGAAAACAAAAAAATCTTTTTATTTGATCGACGTTTCGATCCCTCTTGGGATCTTTATCAAGACTTGACTTGACAGGCATTTGTCTTATTATCGAGAGTGCTGCCTGCCACCTTACCTGAAGAATAAGATATGAAAATCTGATGCTAACTAGTGTCCTTTATGAGTCATTCAGGTCTGTTGAAGACCGTTGTTTTGTGTCAGGAAATGTGACCTAGTAGCAAACTTCAACAAAGATCACTGTATACAGGAAACTGCAGCTATAATGCAAAAATATATAGTTAAATGTATCTGTTTACTGTCATAAGGACACCAGCCTAAGAAAGCGAATGCCATGGGATATTGGCTCTGACTAACAGCAGTTGTATCATCCATAGCTCCAGTTACCCAATCAGAAGTAGAAGTGGTGGTTGTGTCCCCTTAGCCTTCAAAGTGTAGTGTGTGATTGGCCATGCAACTGTGTAAATATTAACCCCATAGCTACTGGATTAACGTAGCAGTGGTCCGAAGCACATGGCTAATCATTTATTTAGATTATTATTATAGAGTTTACCATTCCTTAACCCCTGAGCTACAGAAGCATTTTAGCAGTAGTCAGGAAAAATGTTTTTACTTAGTGTTGTTTTTGACATTACTATTACTTTATGTTAGATGTCATTCTGACTGTACAAATAGCTGGTAAGAAGATATCAGCTAAAGTGTTCAATTAAATGTCTTAAAGGGATAGTAATGTCAATATTAAAGTGCACCTCCAAGTCTTCTATATATGTTATTTTAAAACACTAAGAGCTGTGTTTAATTACTTATTGTTCTGTAGTTCAAAAGCTATTCAAACTGAAAAGATCCCCCTCCTGCTTTTTCTGGCCATGTCACACTTCCTCTAACTGTGGTTCGGATGGAGAGTGGCGAGGGACACTGTTCAGTAAGCAAAAGGAGAATCCTTCATCAAGGAGGATAACTGAAGATTGTCACTCGCTACATCTGTCCAGTCCCATGACCGGATTCCAGATTCAGTGGGAGGCGGTCAGAAGGGGTGGGAGGGGGATTCTTTCAGCTTGAATATCTTTTGAACTCCAGAACTGTGAGTCATTAAAATTAACGCTACATGTTTTAAAAAACCTATAGAAGACTCGGAGGTACACTTTAATATAGACATTACTATCGCTTTAAATAATTAGATTCTTCATTTGCAAAAAAAGAACAACAAAATGAAGAAAGGGAATTCAGGAACAAAGGGAATGCAGGAACTGAAAAATGAATATTGACTGGTCAGACTTAGTTTATTGCCTAGAAAAAAGGCACATAAGACATTACAACTGCATTGCACCCAAGGTCTGAACAAATAACTAGAGGACACCAATTAAAATATGAGTAAAATTTATTATAAAATATGTATTTTGTAGGGGTTTTGATGCTGTGTCATAAATGTAGTCCCCACTTCTGGCAGTTGCTTTATGCAAATGTCCTTAAAGCATACCTCTCAAGTCCCCATTTGTAGGAGAGGCCACATACCTCCCAAGCCCCCTCTTTAGGAGGGACAATTCCTCTTTGATACCACGGTGTCCCTCTTTTTAAGGAGATCAGACAGGGTGGGATGTACATAAGTTTATTCCCCGCCACCCATTTTGAAAAGTAGGAGGCTCAGTGATTGGCCGCCTACTGTAGTGTAATGAGAATTCCGACAGGAGGCTTTATGATTGGTCGTCTACTGTTCCCTGTTAAATGTGGGTTTCAATGCGTATTCAACAAGTAGGCAGCGCTCTCACTGCTCGCCGCTTGTCGAACAATGCCATGCAGAGCATTACGAAAAGTAGGTGGCTTGGTGATTGGACGACACTTGTCTCCATCTTGTTGTTCCAGTTCCCATTGGTTGGGGAGCCAGTGTAACAAGATTTAATTAGTCTGCCGGGGCCGTGTAATAAACTCAAAATCTGTATACAATGGCAGATGGGCCCCGATTGGTTGCAACCCTGTTGTTTCTTGTCACTCTGATTCTCATTGGTTAGATCTCGGAGCTGCAAAATTGAATTATGTTCCTTTGTGTGTTTTCACTCTAAAATGTCCCCATGTCCACAAATAAAGTGTGTTTGTTTTGGAACTGAAAATACGTGGTGTCCTTTACTATAGGAGTGGTTTAAAGGGTGCCCTTTTGTAACGGTTATTCTGACACTCAGACCAGAGGTAAAAAATAAAACACAGTTTTATTGAGATTAAATTAGGAACACGGCCCCCTAAGGGCAGAAATAGGTAATTACACGTAACTGAAGGCAATATGGTAATATAGCAGACACAATATTGATAGAGAGCAATGCATACAAGCAATAGGACTGAGTAAGGCTAGGGTTAAGTCCAATTCAAATGATCAGTCTCTGTTGTGGTGTGTAAGACAACGCCCAGTAGTCCTCAAGGACTGGTGATTAAGCAAGACCAACACTGGTGCTAGAGCTGGATAATACCAGAGCCAAGGGCACTCTGCCGTGCTTAACGGAATAGGCACACTGCGTGAGCTGAATGGGACCGGAGCCACGGTACTCTGCGGTACTGAAAGGGTTAATGACACTGCGTGAGCTAAATGGAAACTGAGCCAGTAACACCCCTCGGTGCGCCAACGGATACCCACACTGCCAGAGCTGAAAGGGACCAGAGCCAGTAGCACCCTGTGGTGAGTCAACGGATACCCCAATACTGCTAGAGCCGAGTAAGACCAGAGCCAGTAGCACCCCACGGTGCGCCAATGAAGCGTATGTTGCAAGAGCTACGGTAGATGTAAACGGAAACCCACTGCTCTGCAAATGTAGCGGATGGCTCGGTAATGAAGGTGGAGAGCTCAGCAAGTGTAATGGAGAGGCTCGGTTACTTGAGGCAACAAGCTCTGCAAGGGTTAACGGACAGGTTTGGCAACGGAGGCAACAAGCTCAGCAAGTGTAACGGATGGCCCAGAAACGGAGGCAACAAGTACAGCAAGTGTTAACGGATGCCCAGTATCTGAGACAACAAGCACAGCAAGTGTAAACGGACAGGCTCGGTAACGGAGGCAACACGCTCAGCAAGTGAAAGGTCAGCTTAGGAGGCACAAGTCTGACAGTTCACAATGTCGCCAAGCGACATAGACGAAGCCACACAGGAACTGGAACTCAGGAAGCAGGATAGTCAGCAGGCCGGGTCATACACGGAGCAGGAGCGTCAGACAAGCCAGATCAATCACAGAGCAGAAGCGTCAGCCAGGCCGGGTCATACACGGAGCAGGGACGTCAGACAAGCCAGATCAATCACGGAGCAGGAACGTCAGCCAGGTCGAGTCATACACGGAGCAGGAACCAGAAAAATAGTCAGACAAGCCGGATCGGTACACAGGAACCAGGAACACAGCAACGGAAGCACTGGTACTGGAACACCACGAAAGGGCACCTGACAGGTGCCAGAGGCCTGGTATAAGAAGGCCATACTGGGCGGGCATAACAAGTACTGCCAATAGGAACACTCCATCGCAGAGAGTGACAGGTAATCACAGGAACCGTGATACCTTTGATCCCATTCCCAAGAAATCTCTACAGGACCAGCATGGCTATGCTTTTGCAGTCGCTTTAAGGAAAGGAAAACCCAGCACGACAGATAAGGACACCTCGGTAACCTTAGCTTCTGTTACAATTGTAATGGTGTGTGTGTGTGTTTGTGTGAGGGATTATTAGGTGTTACTCTTCCTTTAAAGGGATGGTAATGTCCCAGAACAAATATTTTGCATGTTGTAGTGCTTAAAAACTTGAGCTAAATGTGCCACTTTTTAGACCATTCCAATTAAGTAATTTGTTGTAAATAAAGTGATTGCGGCTCTGCTGCAGAGCCTCCGTGTTGGCTAACACGGATCTCCTGCTGACAGCAGGAAACATCAGACTTTAAACTTTGTATTTAGCTCAAGTTTTTAAGCACTACAACATGCAAAATATTTGTTCTGGGACATTATTGTCCCTTTAAATTAACAGGAAAATCTTTTAGTTACATTTGATGTGGTTTGCCCTGCAGTTGTTGTTGTACTACAACTCCCATGTCTGAGTCTATTTAAAGGGATAGTAATACTGTTATAAATTAGTTTGCAGAGTCTTCTTTATATTAAAAGTAACACATTGCGCTATGAGTAGGGGCATACTTGTTTGTAGTTCAAACATTATTAAGTGGAGAAAGATCCACCACCCACACCTTCTGGCCACCTCCCACTGAATATGGAATCCAGTTGTGGGACTGAATGAATGCAGCAAGGGACAAACTTCAGTAAGTATAAGGAAAAAGTGACAAAGGAAGGCAGGATTTTCCTTTGCATACTGAAGTTTGTCCTTTGCTGAATCCTTCCGGACCAGACTGCAGATTCAGCATGACATGGACAGTAGGGGTGGGTGTAGGGTTGCCAAGGCATTCCCTCCATAGACTTAACATTGGACAGAAGCCAATTTTTTACCGGCATGCCGGTAAAATACTGGCTGGGTGGCAACGCTAGGTGGGTGGGGGATCTTTCTCTACTTAATAACTTTAGAACTACAAACTAGTAAGCTCCTACACATAACACAATGTGTTACTTTTAAGATAAAGAAGACTTGGCAAACTACTCTTATAACAAACATTACTACCCCTTTAAGCCAATAGTAATTTTATTTTCTAACTTATAATGCAGCTGTTTTGCCCCAGAATTGACTTTGCACGTTAAGGGCCTTATTTACAAAAGAAAAAAGGAGCAATTCTGTAACACAACTTAACTTCTTGATTGCTTTGCAGTAGGTTTGAGACCCATTTACAGCAAGGGGAGTGTGAGGAATTATTTCTTATCTGTGGTGCAGATGGCTTGCTGAAGAATTGCTCCTGTTTCCTTTTGTGAATAAGACCCAAGGACCTTCTTGGCTACATGCACAAGTTAAAACTGGTGTAGTGCGTTGCACACACACCCCTTTGGTCTTAAATGGGTTAAAGCGAGAGGCATTTGTCCAAAATCACACAATTTGTTTTGCTCTAGAATATCTCCATTTATATTTTATAAATATGCTCCCCTCGTTTCAATTATGATTCATGACATGACAGGCTCTGAAATCTCATTTTCGGGTACATCAGTTTGCCCACAGTTAAGATGGTCGACTAAAGTCCACTATTGACAAGAGGAGGGAGACAATTCCGCTTCCTTTTCTTGTCTCAACATGGTGGATGAAGCAACTCGCCGGGTGGCGTCAGAGATACCGCTCCTGAAGACAGGAGCCAGCCCCAGGGACAAGGAGCTGTGGGTACAGCGGCTAAAAGAAGAGTACCAGGCACTCATCAAGGTGAAGATGTGTTGCACTTTAATCTATTGTCCGGGAACATATGCTGCTTACCAGAGGTTCCGGGGTTGTGGTGTGAGACTTACGGCTGTACTCTTAACCCTTTGAGTGCCACGCATTGTGTTGCGTACCACTGGCACTCAAAGGATTAACTTGGATACCTACACCTGAGGAGAGAACGCCACGTGTGGGAACCGGGAAATGGCAGTTTAATTAAATGAGCAAATAGGATAGTGTTACGCTGAAATGTGTTTGTGAGTGAGTGAGAGAGAGAGAGAGAGACCGCTGACGTGTTAGTTTCTGGGCACTGTCACACGTGTACGAGTGGCAATTCTTGTCTGTTAGTAACACCTGTGGCATTCTCTCCTTCATACCATAAGCACATTCTTTGAGTTACACTATCTTCCTCTTCCTTCTACTCTCAGGGGTGCCTTCCTTTCACAATGTCTTCATTGCACTGCCCTTCCCTCTTCCTGCGGCACTAGGGTGCAATCCCTATAACCCAGTGGCACCTGTATGTGAAATTTAGTAATGGAGTAATATATTAATTAGAATTTAGAAACATGTTCCTATGGGAACAGGCTTGTGAAAGAGCCAGGGGATGAGTAATGCAGTTCACAAACTTTTCCTGTCAGCTGTTTAGGGGAGGGATGGGGGAGGAGGGTGTCATCTAATATCACCATAGCTGGCAGGAGGACTGGACACGTTTTGGGGCACCTTGGCTCAAATCAGCACTCTAGATGCAGTAAGA
The DNA here is from genome assembly GCA_037306005.1 of Rhinophrynus dorsalis. Lineage (NCBI taxonomy): Eukaryota > Metazoa > Chordata > Amphibia > Anura > Rhinophrynidae > Rhinophrynus > Rhinophrynus dorsalis. Next base: position 59,646,267 of record CM074728.1, read on the forward strand.
ATAGGATTCCAAGAGGACCCCTAGAGATATTTCTGAAAAATGCATGCCACAGGGCTGCTTTGATTATTACTGCACATCAGTGGTTCCCAGGAATCCATGCAACATGAACTTTTCATTGCCATCCCATTATAACTTTATTTTTGCAACCCCATACGCTATTAGTGTCTGGTATGAAATCTAATTCCTGACAGTCTGTAGTAGTTGTGGTTGCAGCTCCATGCGACCTAAACTGTGAAAATGTAAATATTGCAGTTCACTTCCTCTTAAGGGATCAGCTGGAGAGCGTAGGTTATGACTTTTAAGACCCCTGTCCTGTTTTCCTGTTGATTCCCAAGATTTTAAATTCTGCTCCTGCTTCATTTCCATGTCAGGTTTCAACAGAACACACCTGCCACCTTGCCAATACAGCAGAGTATATCCTTGTAATAGTTCACCAGCAGTCAGCGTGTTACTGCTGTTGCATAGAACTGTGCACTAACAGTATAATCAAGGTATTTGAGAAGTTAGGATACTGGTCATTCTCAGACACCATAATACCCAGTCGCCTATAAAGCAGTAAGTGGAGGAGCTGTTCACCCAACATAGCAGAATTGGGCATGGGTTTGATGAGCCACTTGGGAAAAACGCCTCAGCTTCCAAACTTAATTAGCTGTAGTCATGAACACATGGCCGTTGTTTTCAGATTGCTTAGCATTTGGGTTTACTGTTCTTTTAATATTAAATTATTTATTAGGATCTGGACCATAATTTGTTGTTGCTTTCAAAATCTAGATCTTCAGGAAAAATCTTTTGGACACCCTTTTTCTACAGGGATAGTTGACATAGCAACTGTGGCTGAGACATTTGCTCGTGCAGCAGGGGGTTATTGACACCTTTGGGGTGTCAAAAACTTTTACCTGCTAATCACCAAGGTGCAATTAGCACCTCAGTGGTAAATCAGTCTGTGGCTAAACTTCAAGTTGCAGAGTTGTTTTCACAGCAGGATCACGGTGCATGCTAACGGAGTAAGACGTTCATATTTTATAATTAAGGCACCGGCATCACAATTGTCAAAAATGTACCTAGCTGCACTAGTGAGTGGCTTTCTTGTTACATACAGGCCAGAGTTAGTTTGTGACTCAGCTAACACAACTAGGCTGATGTACCTAGAAGAGCTGGGTAAACAGTGGGTTAAACCAACTAAACCATAGGGGACACATTCTTACTGGTTTAAAAAGGGCTTTTAATCCATTGAATGTTAGAGACTGTGCAATGCATTGCTTTGCAATGTATAGAAGACCTCTCAAGCAACGAAGCTGTTAAAAGTTCTGTTTAAATCAATGGAAATTATTTGTACCTTTTAGTGCAGTTGGTTTACCCACAAACTGCTCCATTTATTGTTTGCATATGGCTCTAAAAGCTGCATTTAGAATCAGGAATTTGGGGATGTTGTGTCCCCAATGGTGCTCCAGAATTGTTCCATTTTGCTAATACACATATGGCCCATCATCTCTTGGTTTGAAGAATTTGACACTGAGGTAGATGTGCTAAGAATTCTGGAACAAACAAGTTGCACTATAGGAATACCTTGGAAATTTTTAATGCATGTCCCCTGGAGAAACAGGGCTGGGGACAGAAGCATCCACATAACTCTATTTGCATCATCATAATGTAGGTGAGGCTTAATTTGATGAGGGGAACACACAAGGCTGGTGATAGGAGTGTGCAAATGACTCTACTGCATCATAATTTAGGCAGTACTTAACCAATCTGAGTGATGAGAGGCAGGGTCAGAATTTAAATTGACAGGCATGTGGGAGAAACAGGATGGACGTGGGTGGGACAGTGCACTGTTGATGGTGAAACTGGAGAATTGGCTTCTGTCCCTGAAGATCCGGTAATTTGTTCTGAAAAGCGGAGTCTTTGGGGCAGATTCGGAGATTTTCCATTTATGGCCATTGTAGTAAGCAAAAATTAGCATTGTTAAATGATGTTTTTTTAATCACTTGTCACCAGTACATTGATGCCATCCCAAGTGGTTAAGAGATCCACTGTCTTAAGAGGAAATCGCTTTAACGGCTCAAATATCTGCCAGTGCACCCTTTTAATGACTCCGGTCAAATGGTGCATCCCCAAGTCCCAGCAACATTTAGTGTAATAGAAACATAAAGACTGTAGAAGAAAGTAAAAATCTATAAATAGCACCAATCTCACCCTTATTCCATATTGCTCTAGGTCGTGGTAGATGCACTGGGTAGAGGTTGGTGAATAAAGAGTAAGGATGGCACTGTTGCTATATAGGGATTTTTTTCTTTCTTCTTTTTCTTTCTGTTCATCAAAAATTATCCTACCAAATTCCCTTTGACCACAGCAATACCTCTGCCACTCCCACTACAGTGGTGACCTATTTCCTTGTATTTAGTTAAATAGATCCAGTTTTTTTCTTACGTATAATTGGGAAACAATTATTTGATTCCGCCAAATGCACTATTGAGAAAATGAATCTTATCCCTTGGAGAGAAAATTATTTTATCTTGGAGTAAAAAAAGAAAAATTATTTTTGTGGGATTAATAACATCTGTTTTCTTTCATTTTTTATAGTATGTGGAAAACAACAAAAAAGCAGACAATGACTGGTTTCGACTGGAGTCTAACAAAGAAGGCACCAGGTAGAACTACCGCTTCTGCCATAGTTGGACACTTGGGCATGTCTATCCCCCTGTTGGTAAAAGTTCACAAATTACTGCAGTAACATTTTTTTAAAGGGTTAGTAACACTTAATATGAAAAAAATAGATATTGTAGGGTCTATCCTCCTGAGTAAAACAAGAGTACTCCCACTACTGTGAGGTGATTTGTTCAAAAGTTATTGCAGTTTAAACGTGATTATTTTCGGTGTGGTATCTTAAACCCGTCGCATCCGATGATGTACCCGGACCGTCAAGCTGGTCCGACACTTAAGGACCAGTGACGGTCCTGGTACGTCACGTACTTTTACTCACTTCGCTCTTGCAGGAGCGCGGTGAGTAATACCAGGGACTGTCCCTCATTTGGCGTGCCAGCACACGTGGGGCGGCACGTCGAACTTCCCTATCTGGTCCTTAAAGGACCACACATCGCGGGACCGCTTGTCCTTAACGGGTTAAAGGAACAGTAAGGTCAAATTTTTACTAAAATATATCTTGTAGCCGTTAAAAAAGTAAACTTAATGCCCCCAGTACTTTGAGAGATAGTCATGACAATCTGTATAGGAAATCTAAATAGCGGTCTAAAGAAGTATCATTTATACAAAAAACATAATTCCATGACTTGTGAGGAGATAGACATGTCGTCAAAACAATTCTGCAAGGCGGAAAGGAAGAGTAGTAGAATTCTTGATAAATAAACAAAAATCGGGTAAAATAGATAGCTTTCAAGATCTCCTATATTTGTTAGCTATTTTATATTTTATCAATAATTTGATACTTTGCTTTATTTAACAGTGTAGAATGTCATTGTCTAGCAGACATGTCTACATTGACAAAACTGAATATCAAAACTATTGTCCATTTGTGTGACAAAAGAAATATCCAGTGCATTGCAACACAATACATTAGATTCCTGCTTGGCACTCAAAGGGTTAAATACATTATTTCAAAACAATCTATTTGTTACAATGTGACAACTGTTCTTTAAAGTGGAACTTTCTCTCAAAGTTACCCACAAATCATTATGCACATAGCGATACGCATATAAATACAAGTATTATCCTGCATAAGTCCAGCATTATCGAGAAATCCAGCTTGTTCTGAGATGCACAGGCAGACATCTTGCTGTAGCGGCGCCTGCGCAGTCAACCCCTTCCTGTACCTTAAGGTACAATGCAAATCCCCCTCAACAATCCTAGAGGAGACCGGGATGGACAGCGCCAGGCGCACAGATATCTCTTCGGCAAGATGTCTGCACTGTGTGTCTCTGGTCAAGTTGGATTTCTCAATAATGCCGTACTTATTCAGGATAATACTTTAATTTGAGTGAAAGTTCTGCTTTAAATTCTGAAACTAGCCAATCAGAATCAAGTGTTCTGCAAAGCACTGACCATTACAGAGATCATGGTTAGCTCTATAGCATTGTAAAGAGAATGGAAAATTGAATGTTCTATCGCTCTCTCTCGCTCTCTGTTCTAGGTGGTTTGGAAAGTGCTGGTACATACACGACCTGCTGAAATATGAGTTTGACGTTGAATTTGATGTGAGTCTTTGGTTTCTGTGTTTTGTGAGCCATGAGGGTGGAAGGGAGACAATAAGTGAAATAACTGATTTCAGCCACTCTACTTCCTTGTCCTAAGTTTTCTAAATATTGTTTAAAAAAAATTACTGTTACTTTTACTGTAGATGCTGCTAAGAAATTGAATGCAATGCTTTGCATGCTTCTATGGACCTTAAAGGGTTAATTTTACTTTATAAAAAATGCTGTTATTTTTTTAATTTTCTTTTTTCCCCTGAATCACGTTACTTTTAATTTATATCTTAATGCAGATTCCAGTGACCTATCCCTCCACAGCTCCTGAAATCGCCATTCCAGAACTTGATGGTAAAACTGCAAAGATGTACAGGTATGGTCTGCTAATCCCCTTTGGTGTTGAGATTCGGTACTCACAAACTGGGCCGTATGCAGAAAGAAGGGGTGAAGCAGTGCTGTACCAAATGGGACAAATACAAATCCTCAGTCATTTTAAATGGGGCTTTTAACTCCTTGATTGCCAGCAAGCTCTCCAACGCATTGTTTCACAATACTTTGGAGACCACTAGCATGTATGGGTTTAAAAATCTCAAGTTAAACGAGTGAGAATTTTCTTCCCAATAGTTCTGTTGCTTTTCACCAGAATTCTTCCTCCTTATCTTTCCAACACAATGTGGATGATGTACTAAGAAAATGGATGAAATTTCCGTACAGACCAACTGTTCCATAGTGAACAAAAGACATTCTGACTGATTTCATTGGGACTTTTCACTGCTTGAATATTAGAGGTCTCCAGTGTACTGCAAAGCATTGTGTTGGATACGTCTCCCAACATAGAAGAGATACAAAGCCACATTCACTTCAGTGTGTAAATTTATGTCCTAGGGGTGTAGTTATTTTGTCCTCGGATTTCACCACTTTTCTTATACGTATCGCCTTAATGCGTTGCATGCCCCTCTGACGCGCAAAGGCTTACTGCTAACCAGCATTGTTACCTAATCTCCAACTCACCTTTGCAGGGGTGGGAAAATCTGTCTGACCGAGCACTTCAAACCCCTATGGGCACGTAACGTTCCTAAGTTTGGGCTGGCACACCTAATGGCATTGGGGGTACGTATACAACTTATCAAATATAAGTATCTGTGTACATAGAAGGGAAACTCTAGCCATAGAAATAAATGGCTTGTTTAACAGGAGGTGGTTATTGCTGTAGGTGTCCTTCATACAGCAGATCCTAAAGTGTTTAAAAAAAAAAAAAAGTGACAGGCAGCAGCGACCTGAATAAAGGCCTGAACTGAGCATTGGTAAAATACAGGCAACTTCAGTTACAATGCTTTAAAAATGAATAGATCTACCAGACTGCTGTATCAAGTACATGAATCCTTAAAGGGATAGTAATACTTTGTTTTATCTTTATTCTATTTTGTAGGCATTAAAAAAACATTAAGAACGATATAAGTCTTCTCTCTCAAACCTTTATGGTTTGAGAGATATTCACAAGCAAACTTTCCCCCCTGCCGCCCCTTTTACCTAGTGTAAGCCATCTCTTCTCAGATGTGGAATGCAGTCCATAGACCAGACAGATAACAGCAGGGGACAATCTTCTTCCTATGAGAACAATGAAAGCCCTGCCCCCCTTGACAAGTTTTTCAGGTTGTTCCCTTCTCTTAATTGAAGATTGTCCCTCTCTGCAGTCTACCTGGGCACCTCCCTTCTGCTCTGAGGTGAGCAGTGTTAAATCAGTAAAAGGGGCGGGAGGGGGATACTTTGTCATTGGATTACTCTTGAACTACAGCTCTGACAATTGAAATAACACTCTTCAAAGTCCAAATACTATGATGATTAATTAGAGCTGCTTTTGTTATGAAACATTACTGTCCCTTGAAGTACTTCTGTTAAACAGATTACAAGCCACTTATTCCTTCAAGTTAAAAGGTTTTAAGAAAGCAAACCCACTAGTTCCTAGGTATGTAGTTTGGGAACCATGGTTCTCCATGTTAATGATAGACAGATTCCTGAAATAGAACTTGAGATACCCAGTCAGGGGAAAGCTGCACAGATGCGCGTTGTCCTGTGGAGCCCATGAATTTAATCAGACACTGAAACCAATGGCTGGTTGGGGGATGATGGCAATTGTAGTACCAAATGGCTAAGTCCAAGAATTAATTACCACTGCACTTAAGTGTGAAATTGTTCTCCAGCATGAAACAGCAGTTTCATCGGTGATTTGGCCAGAATTTATTTATTTTATTGTGAGTCCTTAGTCACTTTTGTAAAAATGTTATCCTGTTGAAGGTATACTTGCATATGCTGTAACGTTGACTCTGCTTTCACAAGGCAACAGATTGGCGCACATTCAGTGAGATTGTTACAAGCTTTTGGCTTGTGTTCAAACTGGATGGGTGGTCCACATCCTACTTGTTGCTTTACCATGGAGACATTTCACTCTCTGGAGAGACTGCTTGCTTTCACCTTAGTGAATCTCCTCCCAGCAATATGTTAATTTTGGAGAAACTTACCAGATACAGTGGTGTGTTTGTGGAGGGGTGTCAGGAATGGTTTCACAGCTGAATGGAAAACATGCAAGGGTAATAGTAATAAAGGAGTAATAGAGTTTCATTCTTGTGTGTGTGGGGGGTGTAAATATAGTATTACAGGACTTTTCCTGCTGATCAACACAAGGGAATGACTACTTTTAGGAGATTCTGCATTCAATGGTTATTACAGCTCAGTCATTGTTTTTTTTGTATTTTTTTCATACTGTTGGAAACAGCTCTCTGTGGATAAGCTGGAGTCTATTTTTTTCATAGTACGTGATATTAGCAATGTCATTTGTGGACCACAACCAAAAATTGTAGATTTAATTTAAAAACCAATAACAAACCTGAGTTGGAATGACTTTTAACTGTAGCATCTCTTAGTATTAACAGTACCTGTATTTCACTATGCAGAAAAAAATATGCAATATAGATACATTTTTCCCATAATGAAATAAATGTAATCCTTTGGGGACCAGAGGAGCATGAAATGTATTGCATTGCCACATGCTGAGCAGCACTCTGGTACTCAAGTGGTTAAGAATGCTGCCTCTGGGTTGCATTGACACTCTTTTTCTTTGTCATACAGCTGGGTCCTTGGTTGGCCGTAGAGATCCCAGATCTGATCAGCAAGGGACTGGTGGAACACAAAGCCAAGTGAAAGCAGGATCTCACTGCGGGCCAGCCAGCAAAGCAGTGCAAATCTCATGTAAACAATCTGTACAGGCTTTTACACTAATGTACATCATTGCTCCGTGTGGGACATCACAACATGATGCACTATTACCCAAAAGCCATTGCCACTAAATCTGGATGTCATTTATCCCATGTAAGAGCGTGCCAGATTTGCAACTAGTATTAACCCGTTGAGTGGCAAAGTGGTGTACAGTGCATTGCGAATGGTTAACTGTGATTGAAACCTTTGGCCGTTGGATACTAAAACTCCCATCATCCCCAACCAGCCATTGGTTGATTGGGAATGATGAGAGTAATAGTTCCCAATGCCAAATATTGCATTGCCCTTGATTACCATTTTTAAAGAACCCTAATTTAAACGTATTTAATATTTCCTTTCAAGGACAGTGTTGTTCAAGCATCCACCATTAATTCTCGGTCTAATAAATGTTCTCAAAAAATTCAGCTTGTCCCTTTGCATATACCAATGTGTAGTAATCTGTTGTCATTGTCATCACAGACACGGTTTCCTCTCACATAATTCACAATGCAAAATAAGTAATGATAGGTCTTGTGGTATATTATCAGCTATATTCAGGAAGCTAAACGGGTGCAATTCTGGATCAATCCAAGCACACCATGGGGGAAAATTAAAATCCACATTGGGTTAAATAAGGCATTTAACAAACTGAATGCTGGAGAGGTATCCACCTTCTTTATACATGACTAAATCATACATTTTCTGAAGTGATTACATGCAGGTAATCAGTATTCTACCATACCTCCCAACATTTCAAATGGCCAAAGAGGGAAACTGCTGCTTTAAAAGATAGTAATACCTCAGACAAAATGCAGCTCCAATTCTTCCTTATATTATTTGTCCCTTGTAGCTCTGTATTTTAGTTCTATCAGTCTTGTAGTTTAGCCGCAATTGAATGAGAAAGTATACCCCTCCTACCCCTTTTAGCCGCTTCCTTTTGTTGTTGAATGTGGTCACTTGACAGGACAGCTCTACTAGTATAAACCTGGCCCAATATTAAAAGCAAGCGTCAATCCAAACTGTAAACCATTGGTATGCTTGCCGCTGGGAGATGATTATCACAACTCAAATCCCGCCACGATTTTCAACAGCCATGCCACCTGGTGTCCAAAATTGGTGCGCAAATTTTTTTTTTTTATTATTAATTAAAAAAAAAACCATACATACATACACACACACATTTATAAAGTGATTGTAACAAGTCAACGTTGTCATGACTGTTTCATATATGATGACATTCACTTGAAATGTATCCCATCGTTAATAGTAGTAGTAGTCGTTGTCTTAGTCTTATGTTAACTTGAATCTGTTTTTCGTGTACAGCATTCAGGCTTGTTAAATGTCTCTTTAAACTGCCTATAACTTTTCTTACAAATAGGTTACTAGTTTTAGTTATATCTGAGATAATAGTTTGGGAATCTAATCTCAGCAGTGCTTTGTTCTCTGATGTAGTCTGGTAAAACTGCATAATGAATTAGTCTAGAAAATCACCTCTTTCTCATTGTTGGGCTGCTAGGACCTATCTGTTTCCACCAGCGTGGTAAAGTAAATTGGAGAAAGAATGATCATGCAGACCCCTAAAAGGTGGAAGATGTCAATGAGGGGAGGACTTGGAAAAGTGATCACTCCTCTTTAAAATATATATAGTACTGTGCATCTTACAAAAACACAAAAAATGTATCGTAGGCAAAACCTTTAAAGTTATAAGTCCACATTAATCAGCAGGAAACACCATATTACAAGTAATAATATATTTTTTAATTTTGAAACATTGCTTTTTTAAGAGAGTAAATGGGAGCAGAAATACCTAGTATTTTTATTTATTTTTACATTTTATCTTTCAGACTTGGCAGAACCTCAGATAATTGCTGCACTATAGGGGGCAAATAAAAATTCACAGCATTGATTTAAATGGCACTTTTAACCCCATGAATTCTATAGGTCTCTGCTTGCCCATTGCTTTGCAATGTGTTTGAGACCACTAGCATTTATCCCCTTAAGGACAAGTGATGTGCCAGGAAATCCAGAAATCCATCCTTTAACGAAGGATGATGGTCCTAGCTCATCAAGGATTAATGATGTCAGCACACCACAGGAAGCTCTGCGAGCATTTTGGGGAGGATGTAACTGACTGCTCTAGGAGCCACACGACAAAGGCAATGTATGTACCCATTGCCTTTGTCTGTGTTGTCTGCCTCTCTCATCCTCACTGTGATTGTGAGGAAGAGAGAAGCAGAGAACAGAGATACCAAAAGGGAAAATGACCAAAGTGGGGGGCACTTTCATTTTCAATGGTGGTGCTGGTGGCAGGACTATGGGTAGAGCAGGTTTGTTCACTTTATGACCTATAGCCACATCTTTGTGTTACTGAATAAACTATTTCAAGCAAGACCAAAGTATTTTATTTACACAGATTAATTTATGGACACATATTGGGGTTTAAACAGACATTAATGTGAGTGTTATTGCTGTGGAGCAATGTGATACACTTATATACACACCACACGGTCTGATCTTCTATACAGAGGGACACCAGTGTGGGAACGAGGGACCGAGGGATTGTTATCTCAGAGTATCAGTACCACCTTTAAATATACACTTGGGAGATTTTACCCATTCCCTATTAAAAATGCATTTTTATCCAGTCCTTGGAAAAACATATATAAATGTTGTTTTTACATTTTTTGTTATTTATTATTCAATTAATGTGTGTGTCATACATATAAATGTGATACCAAAATAAACCCTACCTATGCTTTAAAATTTTGAATTATAGAGAAAATGTGAGTGAACACTGGCTTGCTAAGAGAGCCAAATTTGCTCTTGTCCTCTGGTGTAACTAAGCTGTTTAAAGTCCATTTCAGACAATGTGATATTTATATTTTGTTCGTTATTATGCAGTTGGTTTGGCTCAGTGTTACTCCAAATTGCATATGTGCATATGGTCTAGTGCCTCAGAGTTAAGAGGATAAAACAGTGTATCATGGAAAAAATGATATAGTTGCATTGTTTTTCCTGCTAATCAAAATCTGGCACTTTCCCACTGTTTAGAGATATTTTACATGAATGTTATGGCAGCTCCTCCATGCCCAAAATTATAGGCCATTGAACTATTGCACCAAAAGAAATCAGGTTCTAGCTTTGATAACTTTAGACTCCAGCATCACAGCAGATGCAGTAGTTTGTTTTACTCAGCAGAATAAACCTGCCCCAGGAAATAAATGTATTTCCATATGATGTAAACAGAAAAAATAATGAAGGATAATGGAGCAAAAGGAACCACACAAAGCCCTCAAAAATAGAGACCCATTCAAAGAGCCACACTACAGAGGCATAGAAATTGAAGATCAAAATTATTTTTATTAGCAATACAAAATTATATATAAAGAGTCAATAAAATAATTTAAAAACCAAACCAAGTTTGTAAATAAGGATATACTTGCTATGCTGGTTAACAATATTTTTCTAACTATGTATGGAGATAGTATATATCCTTTCCGGGTCTGCTTGGCTTGGTTTTTAAACGATAAAAATCCATTTTGCTCTTCACTTTCTATGCCTCTGTAGTGTGCCTCTTTGAATGGGTCTCTGTTTTTGAGGGTTCTGTGGGGGTTCCTTCCTTTTGCCCCATTATCCTTAATTATTTTTTCTCTTTAGATGATTTCTTGACCCTTCAGTGCACCTTACTATTTAGCTTCATCATTCCGGCGTTAATTAATTTTACTGATGCGAGTTCCAGTCTGTTCTAATGTATTTCCATATTAACCTTTTGAGTGCCAGAGGTGTACAGAACGTTCCGTACCCCTCTGGCACTCAAAGGGTTAAGCAGCACCATACTATATAATACATATTGTGTGTACAACGTCCAAAATACTTGCTAACATTTCATCTTTTTGCTGTTGATAAAACCTGTATTACTCGAGAAGATACATTTCAGAATAGTACACGAAAAAGCGATTTGCCCAAAAGAAAGATGGCTGCGCAGCTGTTCCTAGTAAGGGTCTAAAGGGTCTAAGCGAAGCAGAGGCTGTCAGTCGCTAGCAGTCACTACGGATAGGAAGGAATGTGTTCACTATGGCAACGTTTGTAAATAAAGGGCGGGGAAAGCTTGAACACGGTTCATGCGCATAACGGGGTCTGAGGCAAAAAAGGGGAGAGTCAAGATGGCGACGGATGCAGTGGTTGCTATGAAGCTAGGGAGGAGTAGGCCGTAAAACACATCTTGAGGATAAGTACGCAGGTAATACAATTTCTATATTATGGGGTGACATGCAGAGGGAAGGGAGGTGGAGCGGGGCGTCGATAGGATGATCACATACTGTACCGGGCGTAGAGACACCATACAGAGGTCAGACCCCTTTTAAAGGCACAGGGATAAAAATAAGATTTGCACACCTCCAGGCACTATAAACTGTTCTTTATGAGGTGACATAATAGTAGAAGAATTACTGATTGCCCACACACAAGCAGCTTCCATACATAAGGTGCTGTAAGCCATGCATATAGTTTAGGCTATTTATAGGAGATACAGGAACATTTATGGTGATACATTAACCCCTGCACACATAATTGGGTGCTTGTATAGCGTGCAAGGACAAATGTGGAATAACTGGACACCTAGGCAGATCATATTCCTTCTAAAGGATACCAAGCTCATGCTTAGAGGGATAACTGACCCTTTATACACAGATGACTTCCTTATGAAGGGCACAGGGACATTAGAGGGATAACTAACCCCATGCACACAAGTCTGGCTCTTTATGGGGGGGTGGGGGGTGTGCTATAATGACATACCCTTTTTTATAAGGTCCACTACATTTGTTTCAGCTTTTGTAGCTTCTAAAATGGCATGATAATTGTGTACCTTTTTCAGTGTAGAAGGAAAAGGGGACTGTGCTTGATTCATTTTGTAAGTGGCAGAGAGTAACTCAGGCACATAATTGTTCACTGAAATTAGAATTGATTTACAGGACAGAAATATGTAATGTAAAGAAAATCTCATTATTATGTCTTAGCACTCCATGCACACTACTGTTATGTGTTCTTTATCAAGCCTTATTGCATTAGTATATGGAGAGGTCGTGTAGTTTTAATGCTATACCATAGGGTCTGGCTTCTTATGTAGATTATAGGGACATTAGAAGACCAACGGACCCAATTCTCAACATGTATTCCTCCTAAAACAGAGGTTAAACATTTCTGGACCCTTACATTATACAGCTCTCTCCTCATTTCACAGTTACTGTGTTTACATATGTACATACACCCAGTAAATTCTCTCTGCAGTCATTCCCCCCCCCCCCCCCCCCCCCCCGGATTCTAAAGAAGAATATGGAAATCTTAGCCAGGATTACTGACTTTAAGTGTTTTTTTTGTACTATAGAGGAATAACTGTGCCATGCTCTTATGTCAGGCTTACTATTACAGAGACCTTAGAGAAAATATTTGTTTCATGCTCACATGTTATCCTGTGAGGCAGGAATAGGCAACGGTTGGCTCACCAGCTGTTGGAGACCACAATCCACTTCATCCTCAAGCAGCCAATGCAATGCACTTGGAGGCCTTTCTAACCTGGGATTAACCCTTTGAGTGCCAGAGGGGTACAGAATGCATTGCGTAGCAATGCATTCTGTACCCCTCTGGCACTCAAAGGGTTAAAAGCATACCTCCCAATACTTCAGATGATCAAAGAGGGACACTTCTGGGGACGCTTTTGTTTTAGGTGATATTGTTGGGGGTAGGGCATTACCGAGAATGTTTTCGGTTTCTTCTTGACATATTGACACATCTTTCTATAAATGAATACATGATTTAGAGCAATACCAAATTATTTTTTTATTTACTCAGACTAATTTATATACACATATATTGAAGATTAAACAAACATTAATGTGAGTTTCATTGCTGTGGAGCAACGGATACACTTATATATTCACTTATATACACACACCACACAGTCTGATAACCTGAAAAGGGTAAATGGTAATTTTCGTTTGTCCCTAACGGGTGGGATTGGTGTGCTCTAGAATTGTTCCTCTTCTCTTGTGCATATGGACCCAAAAATTTGTACAAAAAATGTTACCCAATAATGTCAAATTTGTTTGCTTGTAATTATAATATCTAAACCACAGGGAGCAGCTTTACCCTCCGAGTGCCAGAGGGGTATCCAGTACATTGCTTTGCAATGCTTTGGATACCCGTCTGGCACTCAAAGGGTAGAAATACACCCCTGGTTATGCAAGGTGTAGAAATATGTGAATGCTAAAAATGTAGTTGGTGCATTTGATTTAAATGCTTGTTGCTTTGAGTTCCAAGTGGTGATATTTTGGGGCAAGCTGGCTGCATTTGAGATAAAAAATACAATATTCTATTGATTTTAAGTGAGGCTTTTAACCCCTTGAATTTTAGAGAGGTCTCCAATGCAATGCTCAGCATTGCGTTGGAGACCCCACTAGCATTCAAAGGTCAAAAGTCCCACTTATTTGAAATTTTTTTGTGTCCCCCATATGGTTCAGTTGGTTTGCTCCAGTTGACTTTGATAAGACCCTATGTTCAAAAGAAATGCAGTGTAATTGTGCGTCAAACCAACTTCACTATAAGGGACAATCAAACAATCCCAAAACCCTATTCATTTAAAAGGGTCTCTTGATGCATTAGATGCTAGAGGTCTCTAATGCATTGCAAAGCTATGCAATTTTGTGACTTCTTTAGCATTCAACATTAAAGCCTGTATAGGGGCTTTAATTGCTCACCAGTGATGCAGTTGGCTTGCTCCAGAGTGACTCCACTTGCCTTTAGAAGAAAATTATTTAATATAAGAATTCACCCTGTGATAGCCAAGCAATGCATTTCATTTCCCAACAAAGACACAAGGGTTAAACTAACAGTAAAGCTGTAAAAAGAAGGATTCCCCATAGGATGGCTGTTTTTGCTAATTGAGTGCTGAAAATAAACACGACAAGTTCACTCTGCCTGATCACAGAGGAATAAACTGCTCTTCTTTTTTACAGGATGATCTGAGGTGAGCGAGCCGAAACCAGGACATACAGACTGCGGATCATAGACAATGAGGTACTTCCAGCTGTACCCCTCCCCCTGAATTGCATGGCAGGTCAACTGGTCAGCAGAAATGTTACCACAAAGTTCTAAGTTCCATGTAGCCTTAAAGGAGCAGTACATTTTTTTTCTTTGGGAGAAAAAAAACATATTGTAAGACTCTCCCTTTTCTCAAGACCCACCTCTCAAGATCCTTGATTCAGAATTATTTCGGAAATAATTAATTTTCTTTTGATAAACAAACTGTTAAAAATGGCAGTGTTTGTTGTCCAAAAGTGATATTTTTTTGTTTCTATTGCTTTCGTGACCTTAAAGGGATAGGAATACTTTGTTTTATCTTTATTTTATTTTGTAGGCATTAAAAAAACATGAAGAATGATATGTCTTATCTCTCAAACCTTTATGGTTTGAGAGATATTCACAAGCAAAATTTCCCCTCCTGCCCCTTTTACCTAGTGTAAAAAAAAACACAAAAAAAAAAAACACAACGTGTCAAGGGGGGCAGGGCTTTCATTGTTCTCATAGGAAGAAGATTGTCCCCTGCTGTTATCTGTCTGGTCTATGGACTGGATTCCACATCTAAGAAGAGGTGGCTTACACTAGGTAAAAGGGGAGGGAGGGGAAACTTTGTGAATATCTCTCAAACCAAAACTGTTTGAGAGAGAAGACTTATATCGTTCTTCATGTTTTTTTAATGCCTACAAAACAAAATAAAGATAAAAAGTATTACTATCCCTTTAAGGTGATGATCATTTTAATTTTTCAAATCTAAAGTTTTAAGCATTTAAAACTGACATTTTAAATGAATAGTATCCCCCCTCCCCCAACTAAAACTAGCTAGCTACAAGTATGCCCGTGTCTTACACTACGCTGGTCTGGCAGCTCAGAGGGCAATACCTACCCAATTTCATGGCCAATCCAGTGCTGTAAAGTGATTATAACAGATGAGAGTTGGTACCGTGTTAGCTGTAGAAATACAGGAAGCAGATATAATCAAGTTGATAACTTTATTGGCTAACAAAGCAGATTTAGGATGCAAACTTTCAAGACCACTTAGGTCTCTTCATCAGGCATGTTATCAAGTTATCATGCTGTTAACATCTCTTTAAAAAGAGACCTAAGATGTCTTGAAAGCTTGGATCCTAAATCTGTTTAGCTAGCCAATAAAGGTATCAAATTAACTATATTTTCCTCCTGTAAAGTGATTACTGTGCATCAGCAGGCTCCACTTCCAGACTGTGATTGTCCACTTGCTCTATAAAAGCTGGACTGATGTCCCATAAAACCAGTGTAGAAATCCTGTAGGGTCACAGCTCTTAGCAATAGCAGTGGCTCTATTGGAGTTTGAAACATGAGTCCCACCTTGCATAGCACCAGTTGCCAATCAGAGGTAGGAAGTAGAACCTGCTTCTACCCTAGTCTTCATTTTACAGATCTGAATTGGTCATGTGGTTGGGTATTAACCCCCAGAGCTGCAGGACCAGGTTAGATGGGGACACATGACCAAACTTTTGGTGTTTTAGTTTTTTGGGTTTTTTTGTTTGTTTTTTGGGGGTTATACTATTCCTGTAAAGTAAAACTGTCAATTTGTAAGAAATAGGTGGTTTAGAAAGTGCTTTCAAAATCTCTACTATTTCTGTTAGCTGTTTGTTATTTCATATGATAGTTTGAGATATTTCAATTGATTTATCTGTCATTTTTGCAAGACTTAGTACTGGCCAGCAAGGAGCAGTAATTAGGAGGACAGTGTGGAACCTAACTGGCATGCCTGACAGTACTGTTTAATTTGCATAAACAGACATGTAAATAAAGCTAGAAGCTTTCAAATCTGTTTTAAATAAAAATGGGTAACATAAATATAGCACTTTCAAAATCAAGTATTTGTTACAAGGTAACAGTTTCATTTTAACAGACTATGATATGAACTAGAACTATGGCAGAGTGACCAAATTGCTGCAATACAGTTTTTGCACTGTCTTAGAATGTAGTGTTCTAGTCACACCTGTCGTGACATAAATACGTGGAAAATATTTGCAATTATGCACATGACAATCTCTTTTTACAGGATCCCTCTCTCCATAAGATCAACAATGCCTCAAGTATGTGAGCCCAGAATTGTGCGGGGTAGAGACCTCTCGGTCATCACCTCCCAGCCAACAGGTGTTGGCAAAGTCTTAAGCTCCCACCGCACCGTAAGCCAGGAACGCCAAAGCTCTGCATATATTACCACCATCTTTAGCAATGGGATGGCCTCTACCCCAAAGATGCGTCCTCTGCCACCCAGGCCCACCCTTGACGAGAGGGCAAAATCAGATAGGGGTCGAAGTGCACAGAGGTCAGAAATTTCCCGTTCTGCCAGCAAGCGAGGGCCAGTGAAGGCAGACCACTTGCTCAGATTAACTAATCCTTCTCCAGTCCCTAAAGTGTCACTGCAGCCACGAGAGAGCAAGGTGAGCAGCTTGTCTCGCTCAAAATCTGTTAGCCATGGTGATCTGAGTTCTACCAGAGACAAGACAGAGGAGGTCAGCAAGGGTTTGGCACGGGTAGTGGTAAGGGAACGCAGTGCCTCTTCGAGCAGAAAGCCCCCGATGGACTCTGCCAACTTCAAGAGAACCAGCTCGCTGAAAAGACTGAATGTACTGCCCGCGTTAGACACACAGCAGAAACCCTGCAACACCACCTTGAGCTCACCACAAGTGGATGGTTGTGCTAAGACAACTGCCTTTGAAAGCCGAGAGGAGGAGGAGAGTTACCGGCCCCCTCAAGCCTGCAGCCCGCCTGCTATTGAAGCTCCTGTCTGCAATGGCATCAGGACTCAGGAGAGGACTTTGTCTGCCACTATTCCTGTAAGTATATGCTGTGACATCAGGGTGTTTCTGAGGGGAGTTATTACATTCAAGGGGTTAAACGCCCATTTAAAGCAGTGGGAATCTGAGGTATGTCCATTTGTGCATTTATTGTGTAGTTGGTTTCCCCCAGAATTGTTCCACTTTGCTTTTAAAGGAATAGTAATGTTTCAAAATAAATGCAGCTCCGATTATTCTTTATAGTTTTGGCTCATGTAGAGCTTTATTATCATTTTCTATGATGTGTAGTTCCACAGAAAATGAATCACAAAGTGTCCTCTCCCTACCCTTTTACTTGTGTAAAACTGCACAGCAAGACCGTCCGGATGGATATCCACAAGGGACAATCTTCTGTTAGCATAAGGAAAAAACATGTCCTCCTCCTTCAAGGGGGGCAGGATTTTCCTTGTGCTCACAGTAAGAAGATTGTCCCTCTTTGCGAGCTGTCCGGTCAAGTGACCAGATTCCCCATATGAGGGGAGGCAGCTTACAATAGGTAAAAGGGGCAGGAGGGGGACATTTTATGATTCAATTACTCTGGAACTGCACATCTTAGAGAATAATAAAACAACTCTACATGGCTCAAAAACTATAAATAATAATTGGAGCTTTATTTATTTTGAAACCTTGCTTTTAAACATAATGCCATTATATCATAACCAGACTCTGTGTTCTATGAATGTTTTTATTATCTAGAACAGGTGAAAGCTGTCATATCACTGCATTAAAATGAATTTCCTCTGGCTTTAGACTTTTGTGAATGAGGGCAGACACCATCAGGGTCTGTTGTCAGCTGTATACATAGAATACAATTGTATATAGTTCTTTGGATAATTTTACACAATTAACAGGCATTAAAGATCCTTAAAGGAGAACTAAAACCACCCTAAAAATAACCTCCTACTTGTATAAGATTCTAATGGCCCTATAAATTTGGACTGTGTACTTTAATTCTACAGACAATATCTTCAATCCGTCCTCAAACGTAATGGAAAACTCCAGAATCTGAATATAACTAAAAGATTAGCCATATGTCCGTGACTACCACTAGCATGCTCTTGCAGCTCAGGGGTTACTTCTTAAAGGGATAGTAATATTTCATAATAAAAACAGCTCTAATTAATCATCATAGTATTTGGACTTTGGAGAGTGTTATTTCAATTATGTCAGAGTTGTAGTTCAGGGGTAATTCAATGACAAAGTATCCCCCTCCCACCCTTTTTACTGATGTAACACTGCTCAGCCAGAGCAGAAGGGAGGTGCCCAGGCAGACTGCAGAGAGGGACAATCTTCAAATAAGATAAGGGAAAAACCTGAAAAACTTGTCAAGGGGGGCAGGGCCTTCATTGTTCTCATAGGAAGACGATTGTCCCTTGCTGTTATCTGTCTGGTCTATGGACTGGAATCCACATCTGAGAAGAGAGATGGCTTACACTAGGTATAAGGGGCAGGGAGGGGAAACTTTGCTTGTGAATATCTTTTAAACCATATGTTTTTTTAATGCCTACAAAATAAAATAAAGTTAAAACGAAGTATTACTATCCCTTTAAAGGGACAGTAATACTTGACTTGAACTTGAGGTCCGAGTCTTCTTTATATGTTTTTAAACAAATAGCGTTATATTTCAACACATACAGGTTTGTAGTTCAAGCGTAATTCAATCCGAGAGGATCCCCCTCCCATCCCTTCTGGCCACCTCCCATCAGATATGAAATCCGGTCGTGAGATGAAGGAGTGCAGGATTTTCCTTTTGCTTAGTGAAGATTGTCCCTCGCCATCTTCCACCCGGACCAGACTGAGCAGAGTGATGCAGGGGAAAGGGGCGGGAGGGCGATCCTTTCCGATTGAATTTGGCTTGAACTACAAACTTGTAAGGGTTGAAAAATAGCGTTATGTGTTTAAAAACATATATAGAAGACTCAGACCTTAAGTATAATTCAAGTATTACTGTATCTTTAAAGGGACAGTAATGTCCCATAAACACTTTTTATACTTTTATAGAGCAGAAGAAAATAAGAAGAATGGTGCAAACCCTATCGCTCAAACCACTATGGTTTGAGAGATATAGGCACTGAAAGTTCACCCTCTCTCCCTTTCTCCTGATGTCAGCTGTAAAGCTGACAGCAGGAGATTCGAGTCGTAGGACTCGAGGAGGCTCTGCAGCAGAGCCGAAATTGCAGTATTGCAAAAGAATTACTTCATTGGAAATGTCTACAAAGTGTGCCTGGTTTGCAAGCACACTTTGTAGACATTTCCAATGAAATAATTCTTTTGCAATAACACGATTTCGGCTCTGCTGCAGAGCCACTGGCTGGTCCCTGGACCGGAATCTCCTGCTGTCAGCTAGACGCTGACATCAGGAGAAGGAGAGAGAGGGGCGAACTTTCAGTGCAAATATCTCTTAAACTATAGCGGTTTGAGAGATAGGTTTGCAGCATTCTTCTTATTTTCTTGAGCTCTAGAAAAATCTAAAGTTTTTTATGGGACATTAATGTCCCTTTAAAGAGTTGTGTGGCTAATCCTGAAAGAATCTCCACTTTCCACGGTCCGCAACTGGCACTATGGGAACCGGGACTGATATCTCAAGCTCCCTGTAGAGTCAGGGATCTTGTTCAGAGCCGAAATCTCGCTGTAGCATTCTGTTGGTAGTCAGGCACATATGGTAGTCTTCCAGTTCGGTTTTGGGGATTTATTGTTCATTTAATAGTCATTGTTCTGTGTCTTTATTGACTTGTGACAAGGGACAGATAAAGCAAGGGTATGTCAGCGGTGCATTTGCTTGGCTGGCACTAGGGCAGCAGAAAGAAACCTATCACCCCTAGCAACTGTCATGTTAATTTTTATGGACGTGTTTAAACTTCCTGCTGTCCTAGCCCTAGTCAAGGGAATGCACCCCTGCCATTCCCTTGCTTTATCTGTCCCCTTTCACAATCTAATAAAGACAAAGATGCGTGAATATGCGCTTGGAGGAAATATCTTTTTATAGCTACATGGTTTATTAATACACACAAATACACTCACTTTAATTTATGAAGAAGGACCATTTGGCTATGTTTAAGTTGGTGCCTATGAAGCAGAAACATTGTTCTATCAATGTTTAAGTCTTCCTCTAGATTTTTCTCAAGAAATATATAGATAGATTTTCTTTTTACATTTAATTTTATTAAACTGCAGTTTCCTATTGTTATCACTAGGTAGAGCAGTCCTTATTACTTACTATGGTGAACAGTAGTCTGACTCAAGCTCTCATAGAGTACATTAACCTTTTGAGTGCCAGAGGAGCGTTCACTGTCAAAATGTCGTCCACTATTGGGTGACAGAAAACGGAGCGTTAAACATGTTGCCGCAATGAAAAGGGCGATATCAGAATCTTGCCCGCATCAAAAGGGCGAGATTCTGATACCGCGGGCTTAAAGAGTCTCACATTTTAAAAGTTAATGTTAAAAATTATGACCTACATGCTTCACACTC
Source organism: Rhinophrynus dorsalis (assembly GCA_037306005.1). Classification (NCBI taxonomy): domain Eukaryota; kingdom Metazoa; phylum Chordata; class Amphibia; order Anura; family Rhinophrynidae; genus Rhinophrynus; species Rhinophrynus dorsalis. The sequence goes on from CM074728.1 coordinate 59,667,091, forward strand.
TGCTCTGCTCCGTGCATTTCATCTTGCAGCTCTTACACACAGCTTGTGTAGGAATCGCACATCCAACCACTGCTAGTGCTTACATCCATGTATGTTAATCCTTTGAGCTAGAGAGTGGTTCCAGAGCGTACCCCTCTCACAATCAAAGAGTTAACATACATGGATGTAAGCACTAGCAGTGGTTGGATGTGGGATTCTTACACTCGCTGTGTGTAAGAGCTTCAAGATGAAATGCACAGACCTGAAAAGGCTCCTTGTATAAGGTTAGACTAACACACTACACTGCACCTTTCTGCTTTGAATCATGTGTAGGTTATACATTTTCATGGCTAAGTATTAAAATGTGCCACACTTTAAGCCTGTAATATGAGAATCTCGCCCTTTTGATATGAGCAAGATTCTGATATCGCCCTTTTCATTGTGGCGACATGTTTTATGAACAGTTTTCTTTGTCGCCCAATAGTGGGCAGCGTTTCAAAAGGATACCTCAGGGCACTCGCAGTGTTACTAAAAAGAGGGAACAAAAAGGCACCCTTTGGGCACCAGTTGGAGCAGTTTGTAACTGATGTAAAAAAAAAAAAGTGTGAACTGTAATAACATAATTGTGAGGTATCTTACTTTACTCAGCTGGAATAGCTCTACCACATAAATAGTTTTTCATTAACCTCTTAATGACGAGCAATGGATCTTTTTCGTCACACATTTCCATCTTTAAACTATGGATGACAGTCCTGGTCCGTCATAGAATTCATGATAGCAGTCTGCCTCAAAGTGTGTTGTGATCATGCCAGAGAGGCTGTAACTGATATCTTGGTATCAAAACAAAGCCCTACATGTGCTTAAAAATTGTGTATAATTTCTGTTAGGGATGCACCAATACCAATTTTTTAGGACCGAGTACGAGTACCGATACTTTTTTCAAGTACTCACCGATACCAATTACCGATACTTTTTTGCAAATTTTTTTATTTTATTTTAATAAATAATAAAATACAATTGAAATATAAGGGAAAATAGGGCAAAAATAACGGAATAAGGGCAAGCTAAAATAAGCTGACAAAAATGAAACCACTTTATTTTTAATAATGCATTATTAGTTGTAAGTTGAGGACAGTGAGAACGATGATTATTATGATAATGGGAATTTGTTGATATATGCTCAGTGTAATTGTGTAGAGCCAATTCCCTCTGAGCGCCTTAGTTCTGGCTTGAAAAAAATTTGAAAAATGTTTCTTACAGCAAGTTGGGGCCACTCAGAGCCTAGGGGAAAAGGGACATTAATCGTCTGCAAGTTAAAGTTTGGATGCATTGCCTACCGTGTCACTCTCAGGACAAGACACCGTGAACAGATGTCACAGTAACAGCCTATTGAAGTACAGTTTGTCCTCCGATTGTGGCTTTCAGCACCACGAGGGAAGGTCAAGACCTCAGACCAAACAGGCTTCTGCTCTGCTGCTAGTGCTGCTGTGATTTGCTGCTCACTACACCTGCTTGGTTTTTACAAGATCACACTGTATGATGCAACTGCATCCAACTGGTGATAGCTGTTAATGCCACCCTACCTTGTGCTATTCCCTTCCTGCTGGGATATTGTCTATGATTACTGAGGTCTCTACCTCAAAAAAAGTCAGTTATCCATGCATATTATAATGCATAGATCAAACAATCCATTTGCAAGAGTGCTATTGCTAAATAAGACATAAGTCTTAAAAGCTTGCAGTTTAATACAACTCGGACAATAAAGATATCATGTAATCTTATTTTTCCCTGTGTCCCATAGAACAGGGGTAGTCAATTGTTGAACAGCCATATATTGGGACTACAATTCCCATCACCTCCAACTAGCATGGCAGTTATAGCCCCAAACAGCTGGCAGCCTATTAACTGACTCTATGGTAACAGCATATAGCCCCTAATCGTGTTAAGATAATCATGCAGTATATTTAACAATCACCACAAAGTGAAACTGACTCAGTCATGAAAGGGTTCAAATCACTACCTGTGTTTCATGTGCAAAATGCACAGCCTTAAACCACGGATATGTACAACTGCAGTACGAGACGATTATCATGGTGGTCCCCCAGGTGTTGTTGGGCTACTCCTATCCACCCCTGACCCCAGCTGACCATTGGTCGGTTAATGACTACAGTTAATGTCCAACAACACCTGGGGGACCACGTTTTGCTTGTCTCAGGTCTGAGCATCTGATTACCTTTCTAGCCACTAAAGAAGCATGATCACATTTGGAGTTCCTAGGTCCCTCCGACTCCCCCAGATCATCTAATCTATATTATAACTAAGCAGATAATCTCAGATTCGCATACCTTGCTGGCTGCAGCACCTGCCGCCAGCAGGTTTTTTGTGAAGGAAGACGCGAGGATCAACAATATGTCAGTGTTAGCTCAGAGGAAATCTGGGACTTGTTGTCCTGCTAATTGTAAAAGTTGTAGCATGTAATAGCAGTAAAACTACATCCCCTACAATTCCTTGCACAAACAGCAAGAAAATCAGCAGCCTAGAAGAAGGTTGTTTAGATCTAAGGGAAGGACCAGCTCTCTGTATACAACTCCCCTCCCTGGACGCACACAAATACCAGCTTGGCAACCCTATGAACAGAGCTCCTCCGCTATGCCTCTGGCTGTCGGTCCGGCTCTGCTTGCCCGAAGCAGGGCTAAAGCAGAGAAAAATGTACCTGCCCGGTGCCCCAGAACTGCATGTTATGGGCGTCGGACAATTATAAATTCCACATCCCTGTAGTTCAAGAGTATTTGAATTATAAAGTATTCCCCTCCCCTTTTACTGATGTAACACCGCTCAGCTCAGAGCAGCAGGATGGTGTCCAGGTGGATTGCAGAGAGGGACAATCTTCAATTAGCATAAAGGAAAAACCTGTCATTGGGGGGACAGGTTTTCACTGTTCTCTCAATAAGAAGATTGTCCCTTGCTGTGAACTGTCTGGTCTATGGACCATATTCCACATCTGAGGGGAGGTGGCTTACACTAGGTAAAAGTGGCGGGAGGGGGATACTTTATCATTCAATTACTCTTGAACTACAACTCTGACAGTATTGAAATAACACTCTCCATGGCCCAAATACTATGAAGATTAATTGGAGCTGCTGTTTTTGTGAAACATTCCTATCCTTTTATCCCCCTACAGTCCCTCTCCTTGCTAGCAGGGCCCTTGCTAACATACGTTTTGATCGTGTACTGCATGTCATTGTATGTTCTCACCCCTTATTTTGTAACATGCTTCAGAGTATTTTGGTAATCTCTAAATAATGCATGATAATAATAACAAGGAATAGTTATCGTGAAAATCTGATTCAATCTGCTAGGGGTCACGCTATCTTTTATGAAGCTTATTTGATAAAGATGATCATTTTCTGAGTTCTTCTCCAGTCTGACACCCAGAGATGGGCAAAGCTGACGTTACCCCCTGTACGTGCCTTCTGGAAAAGAGAACTAATGCTTTACTGTGTTCCTCAGAGAATTCACTAGGGGGATGGATGCTGTAAATCAGGCACTGGAATACATATTCTAGTCCTGGACCTGCTTAAAGGGATAGTAATGTTTCATAATAAAAGCAGCTCTAATTAATCATCATAGTATTTGGACTTTGTTGAGTGTTATTTCAATTCTGTCAGTTATAGTTCAAGAGGAATTTAATGCTAAAGTATCCCCCCACCCAACCCTTTTACTGATGTAACACTGCTCAGCCAGAGCAGAAGGGAGGTGCCCAGGTAGACTGCAGAGAGGGACAATCTTCAATTAAGATAAGGGAAAAACCTGAAAAACTTGTCAAGGGGGGCAGGGCTTTCATTGTTCTCATAGGAAGAAGAATGTCCCCTGCTGTTATCTGTCTGGTATATGGACTGCATTCCACATCTGAGAAGAGATGGATTACACTAGGTAAAAGGGGCAGGAGGGGAAACTTTGCTTGTGAATATCTCTCAAACCATAAAGGTTTGAGAGATAAGACTTATATCGTTCTTCATGTTTTTTTAATGCCTACAAAATAAAATAAAGCCAAAACGAAGTATTACTATCCCTTTAATGCCCGTTTATTAAGCTACTTAGCCTTAAAATGGTCCCCTTAACACCATTTGCACTAAGACATATCAGTGGGGCAATCTATGGGTGATTCAAGGCTTTCCTTTCTCATGCACCTTGTTTACTGCCATGTATTAACCCTGGTGAACAATGCATTCAAGTCCTCTTTAACATTTAAGGGGTTAAAAGGCCCATTCAGATCAACTGAAATGTTATATTTGTTCATGCACCACTTTGTTTGCCCCTGACTTGCTCCAGTTTCTGTAGTGCATCAGCCACGTTGTGTATATCTGTTTCCCGTACTACTACAACGTGACTGTCATACCCCACACCCCTTCTCTGATCTCCTTGGAGAAGCACTGTGACAATACAGCTAATTAATCCACATGAGATGATCTCTCTCTGAGCCACCTAGAATAGTCCCAAGATTAATCCGGTCAGGTGATTAGGCAGGGAGTCTAAGTGTTAGAGGGAAGAGGTTTCCGTATTCCCTGTCAGTATTTTGAAGGCATCAGATAGACAAGGGCAGGCAGGAACCCTCACCGATCCCCAAAATGCCCGGTCTTCAGGCAGGCAGTCTGGTGGAATTACCGCAGAAACTGCAGCGCACTCTCACTGATAAGAAAGAAGCAGAGGGGAAGGGGACAGACATCTCTGAATCAGTTGTGCACACTGCCATGATGGGACTTCTACTTATGACAAGCGAGGTAATATCGAGGAGGAAGTATGTGAAAACTGGAGGTTTCCTATTCTGGCTTAATTTATATCTGAAAATACAGCAATAGGAGCTCTCACCTGAAAATCCCTCGCTGCAAAAAACACTGCAAAAAGACTAGTTAGTCTTAGGACCTCCACTGGGGAAATCGGGATGCTGTGGTCTTGGAACATAGTTAGTTTTGAAAGTCGTCTGTGCAATGTTAACTTTTATATTTTTTAAAACAATAGTTTATTAGATGTTTAGTTTTATTTGATCATTTTACACATACTTGCTAGTACTGGTCAGCAAGGCGTAATAGTTGGGAGGCAGATGATCATGGAATGTTAGTGTTTGTCTAGAATGCAGCCAGTGATAGCTAATTTGTATAAACTGACAAATATTTCTTAAAACTGTGTTTTTAAAAATATATACATTTTGAAAGACATTTCACTTTAATAATCTGAGACATGCTTCCAGTCTGTTACTAGTAGAAACAGTCAAAGGATACTAATACTTATTTTTTAAGTGTACTCCATATTGTAGAGTTAAAAAAAAACTGTGAAAAGCAATGTAAGGCTTATCTCTCAAACCTTTAGCGAGGCATATCTCTCAAACCATAAAGTTTCCCCTCCTTTGCTGTTTGAAAGAAGTCAGTGCTTAGCTGACACCTGCAGAATCCAGTCATTTGACCTGATGGAGGCTCTTCAGCAGTGTGTCAGGCACACTTTGTAAACCGTTCCAGTGAAGTATTAATGTTTAGACTGCGCATTTTCCCCTCTGCTGAAGAGCCTACATCAGGTCAAATGACTGGATTCTGCAGGTGTCAGCTAAGTGCTGACTTCTTTCAAACAGCAAAGGAGAGGAAACTTTAGCGAGGCATATCTCTCATACCATAAAGGTTTGCAAGATAAGCCTTACATCGTTTCTCAAAGTTTTTTTTAGCTCTACAATATGGAGTACACTTAAAAATAAGTATTACTATCCCTTTTAGCATGGGGAAGAAATTCTGCTCTTTTCCATATAGAAATTTACATTTTCATCCCCTGACTTGTACTTTTTTTTTTCCTGTGACTTGTGAATATCATTGATATTTTTTTTTACCCCTGTCCAAGTATGTGCGCCGGTGAGCTGTCCAGTGCTCTGATTAGTCATTTCTAATGTCAGATGCCTTGGATAGTCCTCATTATTGTTAATGCATTTTGGGAAGTATTCCACATCACTTGATAGATTGGAGGACATCTTAAACCAGGGCTGGACAGCTGTTGTTACAGAACAGTTCAAATAATCCTCCAGTGTCGATTGGCCAGTAACTGCAGTTCATCAACAGCTGCACTAAGAAAACATTGCACTGGACATCTTCTTTAGCTCAACAAGCAACTGGCTATTGTGACACGCAACCTTATTTAAGAAATTAAACCTTTGAGTGCCAGAGGGGTACGCAACACAATGCTTTGTGTATGCTTCTGGCACTCAAGGGGTTAAGGCTGGGCAATTCTGGAGCAAACCAAACGCAGCATAAGGACAAATAAAAATACTTCAAGTGGAGAATTTTGCATTGTGTTGGAGAACGCTACCATTCAAGGGGTTAAAAGCCCTATTTCAATCAATGAGAATGTGGGTTTGCACCAGTATTGCCCACTTTATCTTTCTATGATCACCAGAATTCAGTGGTAGTTCTCAGTGTTCTAATCTAGTGATTGTTGCATTATGGGTAATTTGTTCTTTGAATGAACACGTGACAATATTTTTGCGTTTAATCAACTGTTTTTCTTTTCTTTGGTACCCTGCAGCCTACACGAGTTCCTGTCCTCGGCTCAGGACGCGTTGGCCTCCGGAATTTAGGCAATACTGTGAGTTTTGGGGGGTTTTTTCCTCTGGCAACTGCACTAGTTATTATCCCATCAGGCATTAGAAGAAGTCTGGATAGCTTAATTGTACCTTTTTACCAAGACAGTAAAATAGTTGATGAGGATGAAAAAAGACATATGTTCATCACCCCTGTTAATCCAGAGGAAGGTAAAAAAAAATCAAACCAAACAAACCCATTGAAGCCATTTCCAATTAAGGCCCAAGTAGGTAAAAAAATTCCTTCCTGACTCAAAATGGCAGTCGGATATTTCTCTGGATCAGCATCTTATCTGTTTTGAAGCCAAGATAATTTTTCAGTTTTATTACCCCATCTTCACAACAGTTGTGCATGAATTTACCACAAAAGTAGCATGTTTGTCTATGCCAATGATTCTCAATTCCAGTCCATAGAACATTCCACCAGGTCATGTTTATCTCTTTCAGTGCTGGAGGGGTACGCAACTCATTGCTCCGCAATACGTTGCATACTCCTCTGGCACTGAAACGGTTAAAGGATAACCTCTATTAAGCACATTGACTTAAACACTGATTACTCACTGGTGGTCAGATGGATATTCTGGAATCCTGATCTGTCGGTGTGTCCAGAAAAAAACCCTCTTTATGCAAATAGCTATCCTACTAGATAAAAGGGTGAAATCATTTATACAAAAGCATGCTTTTTTACGGAGAACAGTCACCTCCTTCTAATAAACACTGACATACCTCACTAAGGCCAGAAAATCCAAGTGGCCTGTTTGAATTTTGTTCCTGCGCCAAGAGGTAACCTCCTGGAAGTCAGGTCTGTGAAGGAGATCATGGCAGTTGCTGGCGATTTGTTATTTTCAAACTGAAGCAGGCAGAGTACACGAGCCTTTACAAGATTACCCCTGTGCAGTGGGTAGAGTCTGAGGTTCTGTTGCCTTGGTAGTAACTGTCATGTCCTCCTCCATAGACATGACATCCAGGACTGATTGAGGCTCTTACGGCTTTAATGAAGGCACAAGGGCAAAATACATAGGAATATTTTGGCTTTTCTAATCATAGTAAGGTAACTAGAGGTCATTTATCCTTAACCCTTTCAGTGCTAGGGGAGATGGTCAATGCATTACTGAGCAATGCCAGTAAGTGGGGCATATAATATAGGCGAATGACAGGAAGTCAGTGGTGGGGAGGTTGCCCACACATTGCTGATCAGTGTCAGTGAGTGGGGAAGGTAATGTAGGGATAAGGCACAAAATTGGTTTTAGGGGAGGTGGGCAATGCATTGCTGATCAGTGTCAGTGAGTGGGGAAGGTAGTGTAGGGATAAGACAGGAAATTGATGGTAGGGGAGGTGGGCAATGCATGACTGAGTAGTGTCAGTGAGTTGCAGAGGTTATATAGGTATAAAACAGGAAGTAAGTGCTAGGGGACATGGGACAATGCATTGCTGAGCTGTGTCAGTGAGTGGGGAAGGTAATATAGGAATAGAATAGGAAGTCAGTGCTAGGGGAGGTGGGCAGTACATTGCTGAGCAGTCTCAGTGAGTGGGGAGGTAATGTAAGTGAAAAGACAAGAAGTCCCTGCACTGCATACCTTAATTACAATAATCTTCACCTTCTAAGTAACTCAAAAGCTAGTCTTATAAATTAAGACAAATACAACGTAAAGGTGAATTGAAAGCTTTTTTAAAATCGCCAACATTGTTTTTAGGTGCTAGGGTCGCTTTCTATCACTTTTGTTATTAAAGTGTAAGTAATGTCTAAAAAAAACTTTTTTTGCATTTAGAAGAGCTTAAAAAGCTGATCTAAATGCAAAAAAAAACGTATCTCTCAAACCGCTATGGTTTAAGAGATACGGGCGTTTAAAGTTTGATCTCTCCTACTGACAGCTGTAAAGCTGTCAGCAGGAGATCCGTGTCGGTCGACACTGTGGCGCTTGAGAAGTGCCGAGATCTCTTTACTTACACGGATTCCCTTCATTGGAATGGTCTAAAACGTGTGCCTGAACACTAGCTTTTTAAGCTCTTCTAAATGCAAAAAAGTTTTTTTTAGACATTACTAACACTTCAATGGCGATTAAAATATATGTATTCTGCTCAAAATGGATGAAGGCATTCATTTTCATGGTGGACTCTTATTAAAAATGGCCTGAACATCTGTGATATGTTTACAGTACACTCTTTATTATGAAAAAGGCCACTTTTGTTCCTCCAGCTTTTGTTGGACTACTGCTTCTATCATCCCCAGCCAGCTGTCCGCTGAGGCTGATGGGCTTAATAGTTCAACTACAGCTTAAAATCCACAGCTTGCTCCCCTCTGCTTTATTCACTGCATCCCAAGCCAAAGTGTTGTTGTGTTCTAAAGCCATCTGTTAATATCATTTCTAGTGCTTTATGAATGCTGTTCTGCAGTGTTTAAGCAGCACCATACCCCTGAGGGACTATATATTGCGGCAAGAGTACAGGCATGAACAGCAACCCAGCTGCAGGACTCAGCAGGAACTCACAGAGGGTAGGTCTTTCTTACGGGCTGTTTATAGCCATAATAATAAACCCTCACTTACCTTAATCTGAGAAGAAAATCTCAATGGCCACTATGAATTGTTTGTTGACTGGTTCCCAAAATTTGTGAGTAAGTTTAGTTTTTGACTTTGGATACACTGCAATGACTTAATAGGAGGTATCCTATTGAAATGTTGCCCTCTATTTGTTGACCATCAAAACGCTGAGTTAAACATATCGCCCAAATCAAAAGAGCGACATTCTGATGTCGCGTGCTTAAAAGGAGCCAAATAGAGGGTGACATTTCAGTAATAAAGCACAGCCCCTGCAGTGCTTTTACAGACTTATGCCTCGAGTAGCTGATATATTTTTCTGACAATGTTCCTTAACCCTGTGAGTGCCAGAGAAGTCCAGGAAAGCATTGCAAAGCAAGTGTCTATCCTTGCCTTAGCAGATTTGCGACTCTTAAGAGTCACTGTGATTCTAGCAACATTCTGATGTGCCCTTCTGAGTGTTCAGGAGGCAAAACCAAGACATTCAAAAGAGGTACAACTTTACATTTAACCTTTTAGTGCCAGAGGGGTCTGCAACGCATTGATTTGCAATGCATTGCGGACTTCTTTGGCACTCAAAGGGTTAAGGTGCAAGGTCAGTAAGATATGACATCAGCTACTCGAGGTATAATATTTTATTCCTCTTTTATAGAGGGGAGAATTCATTGAAGTCTGTAAGAGCATTGCAGGGGCTGTGCTTTATTATTGAAATGTCGCCCTCTATTTGGCGACCTTTAAGCCTGCAAAATTAAGTATTACTATCCCTTTAAGTCTCTATCTTGTCTCCAGATAAGTGTTTGTCAGGGATAAAAGGTAACACTGTCCCTGCAGCAGCAATCACTGAAGGGAGATAGTGTGGAGGTCTCTACCTTCTAGGCTGTCTACTTTGGGGGTTGTGCTCGGTATGCTGTACATATGCTGGTGGTAATGGCTACATAGTTCACTCCCTCCTTTTCTGATGCAGGTATAGTGTTACATTGTGTCACTGATAGATAGCTATCTGGAAACAAGGGATACAGACGCATACAAAAACTAAAAAATATAATTTCTATAGTCAGTCCGTTGCAGAATATGCAAAGATCAAAAACTGTTCACTTAACCCTTTGAGTGCCAGAAGTTTCAGGCGCATTGTGTTGCAATGCATTGGATACACCTTGGGGGCTCAACAGGTTAAATCCTGAATTATGGCAGATGTCACATCCATGGAAGCACAGATGAGTCTTTGTTGCTGGACTCAAGGACATCAAATTCCTTGTGTTATTAGAAACAATGGGAGCCTTCAGTAGGAGTGGTTTGGGGTGTGACAACAAAGACCTGCCATAAAATGATATCCAGTTTAAGTCTGCTTTTCTTCATGTGTTTTTTAAATTCTTTTTAACCACTTTATTAATTTGCACTTTCATGTAAAGTGTGTATGTATGTATGTATGTATGTATATGTATATTATAATATATAATATAATGTGTGAATGATCTCATAATCACTCTCAGTAATGTTTAAAGTGGACTTGTCTATTTACATGTTTAAATTTAGTTAGTTTTAAATAAAATAAAAAACTGCCTATATGTTGTGCTAGCATTTTGCGTGTGGAATAAAGTTTTTTGAGAGTTGAAAACACACGCACACTCACACACCTCTTTTAACCTAACTAATTAGCATACTGTGCAGGACATTAACATAAACATTCACCAAAAGGTACGTGCTTCTCACTTATTTTACAGAAAAATGGCTTCTAGAACAGAAGGCAAATTTTTATTCTCTATAAAACATACTAAACATGTTTACATAAGAATAATAATATAACATTCGTACATCTTTTTTAGTTTTTTTTCTCTCCCTTGTTTTCAGCCTTTGCCGATGTTATTGCCTCGTTATGGAGACCAGACGCCCCTGATGCCGTCAACCCAGCCCGCTTAAAATCAGTCTTCCAGAAGTATGTTCCGTCTTTCACTGGCTACAGGTGCGTGCAAGATACTTTGAGTTACTAGGAAGGAACAGATTAATCCTATAAACCCACAAGCTGCTTTCTCTAGAGTCATACAGGGCGTTCAGAGAAGGAAGGAGAAAGTGCTACTTACATAAACTGCTGTTCCCAAAACATCTAAGGGTCATATGCACAAAAGCGTAGTAGAGTAAATCATTTGCACCATGGGGAACAAGTAAAATTACCATTCATTTAAATGGGCCTTTAATCCCTTGAATGCAGAGAGATCCCCAACGCTTTGCTTCACAGTGCTTTGAAGACCTCCAGCATTCAAGAATTTTAGAATCCCAGTTTAAATCAAAGTATATCATATGTTACCTGTGCTGAAGTTGGTTTCACCCAGAATTGCTCCACATTAAAGGAGAACTAACCTTTAGTAATACCTCTACACATACTTACCATGGGTAGAAAATCCTCATGACTTCTATGAACGTTACCCTTGTGCCTTTAAGAGATCACATCTTAAATCATTCTGTGATGTTTTGCCTTTGGAAGGAAATGTTCATTGAGGCAACTGGGATTTTCTGGATCAGACAGGTTCATATAATTTGCCATCATATAATATGCTTCTGTCCACCAATGTTGTGATAATTTTGCAGAGCAATTTACCCACTTCAGACATTAGATGGCAACCTTTTAAAAGCCACATTTGAATACTATTTTTGAATCCCCATATAGCCAACAAGACGCTCAGGAATTCCTTAAATTCTTCATGGACCGGATTCATGTTGAAATCAACAGGAAGTACCGGAAAACTCCCAGCATCCTTTCTGACGCCAAGCGCCCAGTGTCATTAGAACATCAAGACTCTCTCAGGTAACTAGGATGAAAGGCCTTAAAAATTATGAGCATGAAAAACTTCTTGCAAAAGGGTGGTGGATACAAGGGATAACTTCTCAGCAGAGTTCGTTGTTGTGCACCAGACTCCTACAGTTAAGAGTTATTTACTTGTTAGATCTCTAGTTGTTGTGATGTACAACTCCCATTAACCTCAACAGCTGGTGGTCCATCAGTTATCTACCCCTGTTCCATAGTTTTACTGCAGAAAGTAGAGGATAAGACTGGGTGATGGAATGATTTCTCATTCTGTGTGTCCTGTGCTATATGCACTCATTGGTCTGTCTTACTGCAGTGATGATGAACGAGCCAATCAGATGTGGAAACGTTATTTGGAAAGAGAAGATAGCAAAGTAGTCGGTGAGTGTTTGATATCCTAATATCCTGTATACCTTGAGAAAATCTGACGCCAACCAACTGTACCATAGTATAAGATGGACAATATGTAAATGTGGATTTTTTTAACCCCTTGAATTCAAGAGGTCTCAATCGCATTGTGAAGCAATGTTTTAAAGACCTCTCCAGCAATATAAGGGACTAAATCCCCATTTAAATCAAGATGAGGTTTTATATGGCGCTGTATGGTTGTGTTGGTTTGCTCCAGAACTACATAAGGCATTTTCATATGAAAATTTCTTCTTATGTTACTAACACATAAATAAGGTTTACCATTTAATTTTCATGTAGTTTGTACTTTAATGTGGACTTTTAAGAGAAGTTACTTAAAGGGATAGTAATGTTTCAAAATAAAAGCAGCTGCAATTAATCTTCACAGTATTTGGGCCATGGAGAGTGTAATTTGAATACCGTCAGAGTTGTAGTTCAAGAATAATTGAATGATAAAGTATCCCCCTTCCACTCCTTTTACCTAATGTAAGCCACCTCCCCTCAGACATGGAATTTGGTCTCTTGACCATACAGCTCACAGCAAGGGACAATCTTCTTACTGTGATCATACGGAAAACCCTGCCCCCCTTGACAGGTTTTTCCTTATGCTCACTGAAGATTGTCCCTCTCTGTTATCCATCTGGACAGTCTTGCTGCTCTGAGGTGAGCAGTGTTACATCAGTAAAAGGGGCAGGAGGGGGGTACTTTATCATTCAATTACTCTTGAAATACAACTCTGACAGTATTGAAATAACATTCCCCATGGCCCAAATAATATGAAGATTAATTGGAGCTGCTTTTATACTATGATTTTCTAGCCATTTGTTTTCATAATTAAAAAAAAAAGTTTTGAGATATTAACTTTTATTAGTTTGGCACAGTGTGGCAAATTATGACAGTTAATCTCTGTGCTAGGCCACATTGTGCTATGAATCTAGGCAGAACCCACACACTGGAGGAGTATCAAATAGCACAATGAGCAATAAGTTTGGCCTCAAACAAAACTAAGTATCATACTGAGCAGTTAATTAGCATAAAGTGCCACCAAAACCTAAACTTTAATTTCTCCAGAACTATTTATTTTACAGGAAAATAGTTATTACAAACCATAGGCAGATTTATGTTATCTGTAAAACAAACTAAGGTTGTCTCAAGGTAGCAGGTCCATAGAGATGTGTTTCTTGCAAGTTAAACATGATCACAGAAAGGAAATGGTGATCTGGGCATTCTCTCTTACACCGTACATCCTCATGCCAATTTTCCTTCCTTCCAGATCTGTTTGTTGGCCAGTTAAAGAGCTGCCTTAAGTGCCAGTCCTGTGGCTACCGGTCACCTACGTTCGAGGTCTTTTGTGATCTATCTCTTCCTATCCCCAAGGTATGGATGTTCCTATATTTGGACACCATAAGTCTGATTGCACTTTCATACTGTGGTATCTCATAATGTAATCACTTTACCCCTTGTTGCTAAAGCTTGTAGGAGTTCTCATCGTAAAAATGCAGTACACTTTTTTTATGTTAAAAAAAAAAGTTATATGCTTTTACTGCTGAGGAACATATGGGTACTCCCACTTCTGAGATCCTCTTTATTAAAATGGTATAATGGCTCTATGTATGTATGTTTGTTTGTTTTTTTGTTTGTTTGGGGGGGATACTTGTATTTTGTTCTCATTTTATTGTTCTCAAAAGGGTGTTGCTGATCTCATCACTTACTATGGAGAGCTGTAGTGTGTGACACAAGCTTTCCCATAGAGGACATAAAAAATACCTTTGGGCATTAGTTGTCACTGTTGGTAACTGTTTGATCTGTAATAACTTTTAAATTAAAAATCTCCCAACAGTGGCAGCACCCTTGTTTTACTCTTCATACATCTTCTCATAAAAAAAGCTTTAATACTCCATTAACCCCTTGGAGCCTATGGAGATCTCATTATCCTCACCCCTATTTCATTTAGCCCCTTGTATGTAAAAGAGATCTAAAGTGCACTGGAACTTGACAATGTCCATGGGACTCATTGAAATAAGGAGAAGAGTAATATGGAACTGTTCACTAATTTGAAATCCCAGCTATATTCTGTTTGGCTCTTGGTCTTCTGAGTAGTCAGAACCGAATTCGGAATTTAGATCACTGACAGATATAGAATAATATAAATGATACAATTACATGGATTGCATTTACATATTTTAATAATTTAAAGCGGAACTACCACCCAATAAAAACATTGCCCCATATAATTGCCCATCTGGTGACAAGCTGCTCAGTAGCGCTAATCGCCAGAATTATTACCTGATTAAAGAGAAATCTCTATTCTTCCAAGACTGACAGCAGGACAGAGTGCGGACATTTTACCATATTTACATCCACGCCTGCGCTGTCAGTCCCTTTTGGAGCCGACTGGCTCCTAGCAACGCCTCCTAGACCCGACTGGGACTGACAACGCAGGCACGCGGACGTCACTATGGCAAGATGTCCGCGTTCCGTCCTGTTGTCAGTCCAGAAAGAATCGCGATTTCTCTTTAATCAGGTAATAACTCCGGCGACTAGCGCTACTGAGCATCTAGTCGCCAGATGGGCAATTATGTGGTGCAGTGTTGTTATTGGGTGGTAGTTCCGCTTTAAAGAGGTATACACTGTGCTAGCCATTTGTAATATAAATATTTTTTGAGAAAAGATGAGGGAGTTTTTGTGCATCTCACCAATAAATCCTTCTCTTGATCTGTCGGATTAAAGGGATAGTAATGTTTCATAATAAAAGCAGCTCTAATTAATCATCATAGTATTTCGACCTTGACTTGTTATTTCAGTTCTGTCAGAGTTGTAGTTCAATGACAAAGTATCCCCCTCCCGCCCCTTTTATTGATGAAACACTGCTCAGCCAGATCAGAAGGGAGGTGCCCAGGTAGATTGCAGAGAGGGACAATCTTCAATTAAAATAAGGGAAAAACCCGAAAAACTTGTCAATGGGGGCAGGTTCTCATAGGAAGAAGATTGTCCCCTGCTGTTATCTGTCTGGTCTATGGACTGGATTCCACATCTGAGGTGAGCAGTGTTACATCAGTAATAGGGTTGGGAGGTGGACACTTTATCATTCAATTACTCTTGAACTACAATTGTGACAATACTGAAATAACACTCTCCATGGCCTAAATACTATGAAGATTAATTGGAGCTGCTGTTTTTGTGAAACATTACTATCCCTTTAAGCTCCCTCCACTAGAAGGCAAGAATTTAAAGAAAAGAAATCTATGGATAAGGAGACTCCATCTCAGACCCACTTAACCCCTGCCCATCATCCGTTTATAGCAAAGCCAGAACAAAGGCCGAGTTCAGAAAGAAGAAAGGACTGAAAAGAAGTCCCCATTCCAGAAAAACTAATATACACCTGCCAGATAAGAAACCAAAAGTTAATTTTTCTGGAAGATGTTCCCTTTATCGCCCATAGACTCAAATGATCTATATGTAAGTAGCACAACAATCCTGCCTTTCGTCCACTGGGGGATACCCTGATGCTGTACCAAATTCATAATTGTTGTAAGAGCAAAACAAACAATAAGCTCTTACTGTAAAAACAAACAAAAAAAAAAACGTATAAAACAGACTTTGGAAAAAGTCAGACTCTGAATTCAGGAAAGAGGGCTACACAGCAGACTACTAGCCTTAACCAAACTTATTACTGTAAAGACAAAGATGTGGATGCTATAGCATCTAGTAAATGAATGGAGAAAGGTCTAACCTGTATAGTTTAGAGAATGGGCGTCGAAAAATGCTCGAGGCTGTGGAGCACTGGTACTCTGTAGAAGTCTGATTCTTGTAAGCCTATGGAGCACTTGACATGATAAGGAACCAGTATCACACCTAGGACATAGGTTAACCAAACAGAGGGCCAACTATAGGAAGCCAGAGGAGTCCCAGAAGATTTGTGACCACACGGTGGGATCTCTGTTATAACAAGAGAGACTTCTGTATAAAAGTGAACCTGAGTCTGGCACATGTAATGCCTATGTTGAACAGCATCCAACAAAAACAGATCCTACTCTTACTAAGTGTCATTCTTTTTCTTTGTCCTTGATCTATAATCTGCTGATTCAGACAAAGGTCACTTCATAGAATGGCCATCACTTTCCTCCAGTGACCACTTAAAGGGATAGTAATACTTCGTTTTATCTTTAATTTATTTTGTAGGTGTTAAAAAAACATGAAGAATGACATAAGTCTTATCTCTCAAACATTCATGGTTTGAGAGATATTCACAAGCAAAGTTTCCCCTCCCGCCCTTTTTACCTAGTGTAAGCCACCTCTTCTGAGATGTGGAATGCAGTCCATAGACCAGACAGATAACAGCAGGGGACAATCTTCTTCCTGTGAGAACAATGAAGGCCCTGCCCCCCTTGACAAGTTTTTCAGGTTTTTCCCTTATCTTAATTGAAGATTGTCCCTCTCTGCAATCTACCTGGGCACCTCCCTTCTGCTCTGGCTGAACAGTGTTACATCAGTAAAAGGGGCGGGAGGGGGATACTTTGTCATTGAATTACTCCTGAACTACAACTCTGACAGAATTGAAATAACACTCTCCAAAGTCCAAATACTATGAGGATTAATTAGAGCTGTTTTAATTATGAAACATTAGTATACCTTTAAAGGGTGGGTTGTGTGCAGTTTAAGATTTGCATTCCAAGAGAAGAATATATCCTGCACTTTACACAACACTGGAATTCATGCTAATCTCCTAGGTGTCTCAAGGGCATTGCACAACACTGGTGACCATGCTGTAGATCCCAGGGACCTCTGCCCTGGAGTGGCCAGTGTACATGCTCAGCCAAATTCCAGCCTCTGTGGTTCAGTCACTGGCTCCTTGCCTACAAATAAAAATTAAAACACTTCAAATTATGGATTATAGAGCCAATGAAGCACTTGTGACCTCCGATTGTGTTCCATGTCAAGACAGAGGGCGATAGACACACAGTGACAAATATCCTGGCTCCTGAAGTGCTTTTCACTGCCAGCAAGCCCGTTTCCAATGCACTGATTCGTATGTCAGGACCAAGTCAGGCAGATGAGATGAAGATGTGGGGAACAGCTGTAAATTCCCTCCAGTTCTCCCCCTGTCATGTAGAAAAAGCATAAAGAATAAAATAAACTATTTTCTAAAAAAGTTCAAGCCCTGAGACCTCCTCTAAGCAGGACACAAACAACTTAGGCTAGACATAACTGGGCAGGGTTTAAGTAGGGTTAAGAGAGAGTCTCCTCCTCTTAATGTGACTTGCCTCCAAGTGGACGGATCTTAACTCTGTGGTCACTGTCTCTTCCAGTGGATATAAGAGAAATTATCCTGTCTTTGTTGGTGGCACAGTGTGGCTCTTTATGCTAATTAACTGATGTGCTGGGCAAATATCACACAATTCTATGACTGAAGCTAGGCAGATCTTATGAACTGAGGACATTTCTAATAGCACAGAGAGTTGTCAGTGTGCCCTGTGACAGAACTCATTAGCATACTGTGCATGGAATTAGTATAAGGTGTAACACTGTGCCATCACAACATAAGGTTCTAGTCTAAAAAATTATTGATTTTAAAGAAAAATGATCAGTACAACAATTAGGCAGATTGTCTTTGTGTGACAGGTACACTTTAATACACTACAAATGGACAGGACGTTTAACCCTTTGCACGCAAGAGAGGTATCCAATATACTGCGACCAATGCTTTGGGCACCTCTGGCACTCAAAGGTTAAACCTGACAAGGGAGTCATTGTGTGATCACACTACTTTTTACTATAGAGATACTCCTACTCCTCTAACCCTTCTATACATATACAGCCCAGATCATTTTAACCTTTAATTTATCTTTCTGATCTCAGGAGTTGCAACCTATTACTTATGCTCTGTCTCATCTTGTTTGCAGAAGGGCTTCACCAGCGGCAAAGTGTCTCTTCTCGACTGTTTCAGCCTTTTCACTAAGGAGGAGGAGCTGAACTCTGAAAATGCCCCGGTAAGTTACCCTTGCCATGTATTCCTCTGCCAACAAACATGGCGTCCGTCAAAATCCAGACAACCTTAAAGAGATCATAATGTCCAAAAATAAACGTACATCTAATTGTTCAATATAATAATAAATAGTATGGATTTTCAAGCCCAATATGAAAGTAAGGGATTTTCAGAACAATTAAAGGTTTCCCCCTCCCGCCCCTTTTCAGCACGTCAGGATTTCCCTCCAATCTGAAGGCCGGCTGCTTGACTGAACAGATTGCAATGAGGGAGGAGGGAACCCCCCCCCCCCCCTTAATGAAGGGGCTGACACAATATTGTCCCTCATCGCAATCTGTGCAGACCAGCTTTCTGCTCTGAGGGAAATCAACATGGAGTACTGAAGAGCGACGGGAGGAAACTTCTATTTGTATTTTCAAGCCGAATATTAAGGTAAAGGATTTTCAGAACCTACTATTCGTTATAATGTGGCTGCTGCGTCTGCATGCTGCTCCCCTGAATTCATTTCTCAAAAAAAAAAAAAAAAAAAAAAAGCTGCGTGGCCGGTTGTTAAGGGGTTAAGACTAAATAATAATTTGTGCATATGTGTCTATATGTCTGTATATATAAATTATATAAAATATACATATTTAAAAAAAAAAAAAAAGTTTATTACTCATTTACATGAAGAGTTTAGCTCCTTGAATACAAGAGAGAGCTCCAATGTGCTGAGGACCTCTCTTTTATTCAAAGGGTTGGAAACCTTATTTAAATTAGTAGTAATTTTGTTTCTTCTCTATGGTGCAGTTGGTTTACCCCATAATTATTCATTTTTTCCTCTGTTTCATAATAAAATTGTTTCTTTCCTTGTACTCTATGATAAAAAAAAAAAAAGAATTACAGTTTGACAAGAGAAATGTGGTGATGTCAGCCCTTCATTGAGTTGTGCGAGGCTGGCTCCATTTTGTACTGTTATTAAACAGGAAGTGGAAATCATCACACCTGCTGTGTCTATTACAGATCTGTGATCGCTGCCGGCAGAGGACGCGGAGCACCAAAAAACTCACCATCCAGCGTTTCCCCCAAATCCTTGTTCTACGTATCCTTTTTGCGTCTCACAACAGACCGTTGTTTTTTATTTTTAATATGCCGAAAATGATTAGCAAGCAAAGGGTTGATATTTGTCCTACATTCGGAAGTTTGCTTTAACTCCTTGAGGCCCTGAGGGATGTGCAGTGCACTTTACACCCCTCTGGTCCTCAAGGGTTAAGTTTTAGAGTATTGTTTGCCTTTAATTTTTAGTGCAGAGCAATGCGTTGCTTACCACTCTGGCACTAAAAGGGTTAAGTAACCATATGATATATCCCTTTCCTACTGATGATACTTGGGTCTATATATATTTTTATATTGTGCAATTCAGGAGCAAACCAGATGGACCACAGAGGGGCATTCAAATTCCCCTAATTCTCACTTATTTAAAAGGGGCTTTGAGTGCTTGGGAGGTGTCTGATGTATTGAACGCTTTGCAGACCGCTCTAGCATTACAAAGTTTAAACGCCTCATTTAAATCGGTGGAAGTGCTTATTTGTTCCCTGCTTTGCATTTGGTATGACACATAATTTCTCCACTGTTGCATTTATACTTTTGCCGCTATATATCCATAGAGGATGGTGAGTATTCATTAAATGTCATCTGGCATGCAAGGGGTTAAAAGTTCAAATTAAATTAATGGGATTTTTTGTAGCTGTTGTGGTTGGTGCAGTTCCCCCCGCCCCCCGAATTGCACCACTTGGTTTTTATACATATGGCCCTTCCTTTGTGTCACAGCTTCCCCATTGAACTCCAACATAGAAATTACATAATATAAGGCTTTATTTAACCCCATGGTTTAACCTCATGCCTCGGAGACACCTCTAGTATCTAAGAGGTTAAATGTCCTATAAAAAATGCTTATAGTTTTGTAGAGGTTAAAAAAATAAACATTATGCCACAAATCCTCTCTCTCAAACTGCTATGTTTTGGGAGATATCCTCCGCTAAAGTTCCCTTTCTCCTGATGTCAGCTGTAAAGCTGATAGAAGGAGATCCAAGTCTGCCTACACGAGGAGACTCTTCAGCAGACCCGTAGTAGCGGGATTATAAAGAAATACTTCTTTGGAACGGTCTAAAAAAGTGTGCTTGCAAATCAGCCACACTTTGTAGACCGTTCCAAAGAAGTATTTCTTTTTAAATCTCACTATTGCGGCTCTACTGAAAAGCCGCTTCTTGGACTCCGGACCAGGAACTCCTGCTGTCAGCTTACAGCTGATGTCAAGAGAAGGGGAGGGAAGGGGGAACTTTAACGGAGGGTATCTTTCACATCATAGCGGTTTGACAGATAGGATTTGTGGCATATTGTTTATTTTTTCACTCTCTACAAAACTCTAAACATTTTTTGTGGGGCATTACTGTCCCTTTAACAGAAGTGCATGAGGATTCTGCTGCAGTCATGTGAATAGTAGTATCATATCATTATACTGCATGAAGCTGGTATATACCAAGGAGAGCGGAAGCAATCCTGGGGAAAATCAAATAAACATTTCCATTGACTTAAATGCAGCCTTTAACCAACTGAATGCTAGAGATGTCTCCAACCTCTTTAGCAAGGAAGTGTTTAAAAGATCCAGCTCTAGTGAAAATTTGTGGATTTATTTTTTGTGTCCTATAGTGCAGCTTGTATGCTCCAGAATTGCTTATATTCTGCTTTCTGCATATGGACCTTAATGTTTTGCTGCCCACCCCATCAGGTGATGTCATCAGTCTGGCACTGTATGTAAAGGATCTCATTTACATACGTGCCATAGAGTGACATCACCACAAGGAGTCATTAAAGCAAAACTTCATACCTTGAAAAAATAGAGCATTAACTAGAATTTTGTCATATAGGCACCCTATCACCTAAAGACAACTCAACCGTGACAGAGGAGTAGGCAACGCAGTGCTTTGCAGTGTGTTGCATACCTCTCTGGTATTTAAAGGGTTAAGAACATATGTTGTATCAGGTTTGTTTTTTGGTTTTTTTAAGAAAATGTGCAAATTAAGGTACCTTTAAAATCTCTGGTTTAATATGCACCTGTGTATAATATGCAGGTGTAAATTATACAGAAGATTTTATGGGACAAAAATGTAAAATATGCACCCTTGTTTTACTCCCACCCACCCACCTCAATATGCTTCGCTCCTTCTCCTCCCTCTGCTCAACCCCTCCAAAGGCCGCCAGGACACCTATGTAGGGGACAGCATGCTTGCACTTTCCGCCCGCTTCCCACAGTGCCCTGTGAGGATTTGTGTTAATTAAAGATAATGGTAGTGCTCTTTAAGGTCCTGAAAGTCCTTGCAGGGCACTACTATAGATCCAAAGCGTAGATTTCTGTACATTGAAACTACAGTAGTGCCCTGGGAGGACCTTCATGTCCTCAAAGGTTATTGCAGGCATGTCGCCTGCTGCACATAGGTTCTGGCAGCCTCCATAGGGGGTGATTAGAGGGAAGGGAAGGTGGAGGCAGGGAGCAAGGGAGCAAACATTTTTTTAAACTCTTCTGTACAGTACTCACTCCTCACTTCACATAAAGTGAAAAGGGGCCAAATTGTGCATTTTATACCATAGAATTTACCCATTACCCATCTCCCCTAGCAATGACTTTCTATCTTGTCCCTACATTACCTCCCCACTCACTGACACTGCTCAGCAATGCATTGTCCACCTCCCCTAGCACTGACTTCCTGTCTTAGCCCTATATTACCTCCCCACTCACTGACACTGTGCAGCAATGCATTGCCCTCCTCCCCTAGCACTGACTTCTTGTCTTATCCCTACATTACCTCCCCACTCACTGACACTGCTCAGCAATGCATTGCCCACCTCCCCTAGCACTGACCTTGTCTTATCCCTACATTACCTCCCCACTCACTGACACTGCTCAGCAATGCATTGCCCACCTCCCCTAGAACTGAGTTCTTGTCTTATCCCTACATTACCTCCCCACTCACTGACACTGCTCAGCAATGCATTGCCCACCTCCCCTAGCACTGACTTCCTGTCTTATCCCTACATTACCTCCCCACTCACTGACACTGCTCAGCAATGCATTGCCCACCTCCCCTAGCACTGACTTCCTGTCTTATCCCTACATTACCTCCCCACTCACTGACACTGCACAGCAATGCATTGTTCACCTCCCCTAGCACTAACTACCTGTCTTATCCCTACATTACCTCCGCCACTCACTGACACTGCTCAGCAATGCATT
The DNA here is from genome assembly GCA_037306005.1 of Rhinophrynus dorsalis. Taxonomy (NCBI): domain Eukaryota; kingdom Metazoa; phylum Chordata; class Amphibia; order Anura; family Rhinophrynidae; genus Rhinophrynus; species Rhinophrynus dorsalis. The sequence goes on from CM074728.1 coordinate 59,689,684, forward strand.
GCCCACCTCCCCTAGCACTGAAAGGGTTAAGTACCAATTAATGTGTGGAGATCAGGTAGTCTAACCTGGCATCCCTTAATTACCAACATCTACAAAACTAATGCAAAAACTATGTTTCTAAATAAATAATGGCTAATTCACCATATTCCATATTGATAACAAAAAAAAAACTCGCCAAAGTTTTTAGATGACAGAATACTTTAAGCGTAGATCTAAAAATATTTTTTTGAGATGAATTTAGTTAACCCTTTGTGTCAGATTCACACCTCTCTGGTCCTTAAAGGGTTAAAACTTAAGAAGAGGTTAGTTCTTTGAATAAAATGTCCACATGCAAGTCTATGACGCAGCCTCACTATTTTCATCTACCTGCTGTTTCCTTTTCCCAGGCCCTATGAGCTTAACCACTTGACGTTTCTGTTATTTATCCAGCTCCAGCAGATCTTTCAAGATCTATTGTTTGCTAATCCTCTTGCTAACACCTCTGCATATATATATTTTTTTTCTATACTGTAACTGCAAATACCACTTATGAGCACTTAAAAGTGAAATCTTCCTGGGTTGAAAAGCTCTGTACTTCATCAAGAACCTGTTATGTTGGTCACTAGACCCATATTTTGAAACAAAAAAGTAGAGGCAATCTGGGGCAAACCAAATTGCACTATAGGAGGAAATATTTAAAAATTCCAAAATTTTCCATTTAATTAAAGGTTCAGTAATGTCCCATAAAAAATGCTTATAGTTTTGTAGAGGTTAAAAAAAAAATAAACTCTAAGACACAAATCCTATCTCTCAAACCGCTATGGTTTGGAGATATCCTCCGCTAAAGTTCCCCCTCCCTCCCCTTCTCCTGAAGTCAGTGCTGTGCTGATAAAAGGAGATCCCGGTCCGGGGACCAGCCGGTGGCTCTGCAGCAGAGCCGAAATAGTGTTATTGTAAAATAATTACTTCATTGGAAAGGTCGACAAAGTGTACCTGGTTTGCAAGCACACTCTGTAGAGCGTTCCAGTGAAGTAATTAATTTTAAATGATGCGATTTTGGCTCTGCTGCAGAGCTGCTGGCTGGTCACCAGACAGGATTCCACTGCAGTCAGAACAGCGCTGACATCAGGAGAAGGGGAGGGAGGGGGAACTTTAGCGGAGGATATCTCTCAAACCATAGCGGTTTGAGAGAGAGGATTTGTGGCATAGAGTTTATTTTTTAACCTCTACAAAACTATAAGCATTTTTTTGGGACATTACTGACCCTTTAAATGGAAATTATAACCCTAGAATGCTAGAAAGGTGTCTATCGCATTGCTGCAAAATGTGTTGGCGTCCTAACCTTTAAGGGGTTAAAATACTCATGAACACTTTGCGTGCCAGAGAGGTACCTCTCTAGTACTTAAAAGAATAAATCAATGGAAATGTTTAGTTCTTCCCTATAGTGCAGCTAGTTTGCCCCAGAATTGCTCCACTTCTCTTCTAAACATAAGGCCCTATGAATCTAGTTGTTTTTTTTTTTTTTTTTGTTTTTTTAACTACTGGAACGTACCAAAACTCTAAGTTCACAGGTTGGAAGCCTACAAATCTACATCTGTTAGATTACAACATGATGTGTGTTGTAGTCCAGTAGCAGCTGGAAACTGCCTGAGGATGATGGGAGTTGAAGTAAAATGACAGCTAGAGAGCCTCAGTTTGGCATGATATTCAGTTGTATCACAGTCTAAACTGTTATTACTATCACATTCTATGGTTCAGCTCTCCTATACAATGCCATAGAAAAACCGCATGGACATCACGTGTCATGGGTGCCCAGTATTGTAATATCTTTGGAATTAAGCATCTGCCAGCAGTGGGAGTAGCACTGTTTCACTGTAGGAAAAGCCGTACCATATATTTGTTGTCTTTTGTTTTGTTTGAATTTAGAAAGAGATGGGATCATTGTTGGGTGGAGTTACCCAAGGTTTATTAAGTGATCTAGTAAGGAGCTGCCCCCAGTTTAGTTCATGATAAAGAATGGAGATGCAAAAAAAAACTGTTTATAAAGTGGAAGGGTTAACTGAAACAGTTATGTTTGACTGCAACATCTCTCAGCATAGGTATATGTTTGTTTTGCTCAGAAGGAAAAAGCCCCATCCTGTTTTTTTTTTCTTAGTAAAACTTTACTGATCCTTTAGTAAATCTTCCTTAACGCACGGCTTCCAGACCTCAACAGGTTCTCCACTACACGGTTCTCTATAAAGAAATGTTCTGTCTCTGTGGACTTCCCACTGCACAGGCTCAACCTTAAGGAGTTTGCCAGCGAGAAAGCAGGTGAGTTGCCCATGGATTCCATGCCGTTGTCCTAGGCTTCCTTCCTTCCATCCCATCCACTCCCCCCAGCCATCCTTTAGCCACACCTAGTAGGGTAATCTAGCAGAACCAAAATAGTCTCCAGTAGCTGACACCTACACAGCATAGGAGGGATGGCTTAGACTTAACCCTTTGAGTGCCAGAGGGATAAACAACGCATAGAAAAGCAATGCGTTGCATATCCCTCTGTCACTCAAAGGTTTAAGAGAGACATTTAGCACATTGGATCTTATTCTTTAATGTAAGTGGAGAAATTCAGGAGCAAACCAACTGCACACTAAGGGAGAAAATTCTCATTTGCTTTTAAATGTGGCTTTTAAGTCCCTGGTTGCTAAAGAGGTCTCACCTTCTTTGCCTTGAAATGTTTTGGAAGCCTCTCTTGCATTCATGGGGTTAAAACCCTCTATTTCAATCAATGGGAACATTTGTAATACAAATGGCTTGCAGGCAAATCAGACAAGAATCTGATGTAGCACACAGATTCATCACTGGATTTCCCTTCAGATTTCCCCACAGACTACAATACAAAGGGTTAGACAGCCTTCAGACCTCCAGCTTTTGGGTACTACAATGCCCATCATTCCCAACCAGTAGATGGCCTGTTAGGGATATTGGAAATTGTTGCCTGCAACAGCTGGATAGACGAAGGTTGCCTACTGTGTCAACAGGCAATTATTTGTGAAAGAAAATCCATTGGCATAAGTCTCGTGTTTAGTACTTTTTGGCAATACATGGGTTAAGGCAGTACAGGTGCTATAGTAGGATGTGATCTGTGACCAGCTAAGGATCTCTGTAATGCATTGCGTTGGCAGGTAAGGACCTATAATGCATTTCTTTGGCAGCAAAAGGGTTAAGGGTATAATAATTATAATAGATGGTTTATCTATTTAAGCTGTTTTATGTTATCCAAGAATCCTCCTTATCTAGAAGGGAAAGTTGGACCCTTGGGGATCAGTGTCAAGGTCTCAGCAGCAGGATTAAGGCAAAGCTTGCAAACAGCTTAATGTGTCTGTGGGATCCGGCCAGGGACAGAAATAGCTGGGATTACTAGACAAGGTCAACGGCTGCATTAATACCCAAAGAACATTCACTGTACCCACTTTCTCTACCCTGTGTGATCTTTAGCCTTAGTTTACTAGAATACAACTACATTCTAGTGGTACAATGGGAGACCTTTCCCAAGGAGATTACAGACTAGTGGTTTCCTTGGAGACCTGCCCCAAGGAAATGACAGTCTAGTGGTATAGTAAGAGACCAGACCCAAAGATATTATTCTAGTGGTATAATGGGAGACGAGGAGAATGCATTCTAGTGGTATAATGGGAGAATTCCAAAGGGAGCAAAATATTTTCCGTGGGCCAGTACCAACCTGCAGACCGGTTTGATCCAGTCTGTGTCGCACACATTGTTTTAAAAATCCACAAAAGGTTTACGTTTAGACGTGAAGCCAGCGGGTCCCCTGCAACCAAAGTCAGCTTCTCATCACCATTGCTCCGGTGTGACATTGTGGGATCAGAGCGACTTGTGCCTACACAGACAAGGTCATGACCAGTTAATGATTGAATGGAGAAACTGAATCAGAATGCAGGGGACCTCCAGCTTCACTTTTAAAGTAAATTATTTGTGAATCTGCGGCAAAAAGGTGATTCCTTGTTATTCTTATTTGCATATGCCTACCCAGAATCCCTTGCAGTAGTAACACTGCAAATGTGAGATTTCTGTGGGAAAAGCAAGTCTTATGGCTTGAGTGGTGTGTCAGATTTTTGTTTAACATTGTAACTACCACCCACCAGTATAATTTAAAAGAAAATTGTTCAGTGTGCTTACGATGATCACTGACCAACAGCACAAATTCTAAATGAATGTGACCCTTGGACTGAAAGACTTTCCCCTGCCTGATGTAATGGAATAATGGAAGACCTGTACATAGATTCTTGCACAGTACAAATACTGAAGAAACTTGAGACGTTTGTAGATAGAAGTCATGAGACTGTTTAGCACTGGGTCACTTCATGTGTTAAATTTGTAAGCCTTTTTTTTCCAGGGAATCCTGTGTATAACTTGTACGCATTGTGCAATCACTCGGGCAGCGTGCATTATGGGCATTACACAGCCTACTGCAAAGACAAATCCGGCTGGTATGCATACAACGACTCACGGTGAGGACCGGGCATGTTGGGAGATTTTGGGAATGATAAGATTTGTTTATTTGTCCTGTTTCAGGTGGTGTTAGACTACAAAGCCTAACATCCTTATCCAGCCAGTGGCTGACTGAGGATGATGTGAATTGTAGTAAAAGGGCAGCTTGAGAACCACTGTTGCCCACTCTGGTGCAAATCTGTGTCTGATTCGCAAAACTTGTAAAGTAATAGAGGTGTATTTATGAAGAACAAATGTGCATGGTCTTATTCCATTAGTTAAAATTGTTCCTTTGAAATCCAGTGCCCCAGACCTAGTAAAATGGAGGACAGATGAACAAGGCTAGGTGTCAGATAATATATGTGTGGTCCCGTGGATACCGGAGAACAGAAGGCTAAGGTGTCAGACAGTATGTATGTGGCTCTGTGCACAGTGTGTGTGTGTGTGTGTGTGTGTGTGTTTCTGTAACCTCCAGTGGACGTCTAAAATATACAAAAACTTTCAACTGTATAATTTTGTTTTCTCTTACATAATTCTTTTAATAATAACTAGAACCTAGTTCCCTCTAAAAATTATATTATGTAATAATTACAGTTTAACTGGTAACTAATCCATTTTAATTGTACCAACTAGTAATCCTTTTGTACGGACATATGTTACCCTCTTGAATGCTGGAGAGGTCTCAAACGCATTGAGAAGCAATAAGTGGAGGCATCTGTAGCAAACAAGAAGTTTAACTGTTTGACCATCAGGGTTCCACAGAGATTTCATGTGACATCACATCCCAGAAGGCAACCGTTGGCTATCCAGCTGTTGAATAATGCAGTTCCCAGCATCCCCAACCTGCTGCTGGCTGTCTGGGATGGTGTGAGTTGTAGTTTCCAAAAGCTGGAGAGAAAAATGTTGCCTGCCTTGGATTTAAATTGTTTCCCATAACAGAAAATTTTAGAGACACTGCATTAGTTTATACTTTTCTTCCTTACCATTAAATAACTGATGAATCACATTATGCCATTGATCCCCAGGGTGTCTCCCATCAGCGAAAGTCAGATCCAGTCCAGCGAGGGTTACGTTCTCTTCTATGAATTGGAAGATGCTTGTTGGAAAAAATAAGCTGGCTTGTTAGGATAAGAGACATTCTGTAGGGATTCTGTCTGTACCAAGCCAAGCTCTTCTGACTCTATTCAAGTAACCACCCCGTGATCCTTCTCTGTTGGGTACAAAGAAAGATCCACGTCTTCAACTTAGCAGGTGCAGCACTAGAGGTGATGAAGCTGGCTCGTTTTCCTCGAGAGTGCAGTGAAAACTAAAGCAATAAACACTTTGATGGAAGTGGGTTTTTACAACTTTTAGAATGGACCCAGTTACTTTTAAAGGGACCCTATCACTTAAAATAATGATTTTTGAAAGTGCTTTCAAAATCACATATACATTGTATTAGCCATTATTTGTTTAGAAGTCTAGTTTTTGAGTTATCTAGATTCATATGTGATTCTAATAATGGTAACCTGTAGAGGCATTTTGTGTCTGAACTCTACATTATCTCTCTCATTCATGTTGGAGGGGGAATGGGCAATGCCTTGCTGATCAGTGTCATTTAGTGGGGGATGAAATGTAGGCTATGACAGGAAGTGCCTGCACAGTATGCCTTAATTATCATAATCTATACATCTAAATAACTCAAAAATAATGTTCTAAATTTAAAAAAAAAAAAAAGTCCGATCTGACGATATAGGTGATTTTCAAGAAGCTCTTTCAAAACCACAGAGTTTGTAGGTGATAAGGTCACCTTGACCTAAGCTTGTTACTCTCTCTATTTCAATGTGAACTGTAAGTCATCATTATTCGACTTTGTTACTGGCATTAGGACAACAAGCAGCTGTCCTACCTGGATAGGTCACTATATACTGCAAATCTTCTTTAATCCTCCATCTAGGTCATCTACAAGGGGCAGCGCCTCCTAGGGCAAAACTGAGATAAGTATGGAAACATATTAGTAAAAGTTATATTATTGGGACAAAAACCCAACCTTTATTGTAAGGTAGGATTAGTCGTGTTGGACCTCCAGCTCTTGGGGACTACAAATCCCATCATTCAAAACTGACGGGAGTTGTAGTTCCCAACTACTAAAGGATCCAACGGTTGACTACCCCTGTTGTAAGTATTCCTGCTGAGTGCAACAAGAGTGTTTCCACTGCTGGCAGATGCTCCATTCAACCGTTATTACAGTTCAATCAGTCTCAGAATGATGACACTGTTATTGTCATATTTTGTGGATAACTGTAGCCCTTGGCTCACCTCACCCATAAAATGTTACTGAAAAAATATCTGGACACAAGGTGGAATCATTACCATTAGTTTAATATACAAATAGCATGAACCGTAATACATTTTGAATGAAACCTCTCGAGACTGTGGGAGTCCACGTATACCACTTAGCAGGTAAATCACTACAATATGTTTTCTTTTTGTCTTCACATAAAAAACAAAGCACTCTCCCTTAGGAAGCTTGTGTTGCTTTGACAATGTGAAGAGACTTTTCTCTCTGTTTTTGTCTACTCTGGTAATGTCAGCTGTGCATATCTCACCCTTTCAACTCAGGCTGCTCCTTTACATTTCCTACAGTCAGCTTGGATTTTGATCTTTGGTAGGAAGAGGAGGAGACCAGCTGAATTTAGACGTCCCAGAGAAATTCAAATAATGGCAAAAATATCAAAAATAAAAATGTGTATCTTTAATATTTGGTTGGGCTCTTAAGACTGTCAGGGATAAGCTGGCCAGTGCTGTATTTATTAAGAAAAGTAATGGTTTTCTTTTCTCAACTAGGAGGCGCTACCTTTTTAAGATCTACAGCTTCTGGTGTCCGCCTGATAGACTGAGCTGTGTATTGTTGAGGTAGGAGGAGTTTATCTAGGGGTAAGCAACTGCTTACTCTGTTGTTGGACTACAATGTCCATCGTTCTCAGTCCGCCTAATGGCTAGCTATGAATGATGGAACTTGTACTCTAATTGACTGACACTGGGATAATCACAAAGGCATTTTGGACTCCTCCAATTACAGTACTAGCAATAAAGAATCCCCACAACTAGAGGTGCGCAACCAGCATTGCTCAAATTTAGTAAAAATTCCCATTTACACTGTAGTTTATTTACTGTTTTGTTTATTTTCTCCATGCCGATAAAGAGAGACTCTTTTGAAACATTTATTTATAATGGTTAAAGAAAGTTTTTAATATTTTTTTGCTTTCACACATGTTTGTACATAAGGCAGTAGGTGGCAACAATGTTTCATTTGTAAATAAGTGATAAATGAATTCTAAATATATTAACTTTTACCAGTAAATTTATTACAAAAAACAAAAGTGCTTCCATAAGGTTTCCTTCAAGTGATTCAAAAAGAAAATGTTGTTGTGTAATGTAGGGACAATTTGTGTAATTATTATGCACACAATTTTGTGGATATTGGTTGTAGAGAGCCAGTAGTATAGACCATAAATGGAAAGTGGGAATTTTACATGGTAACATAGTTGGTGAGGCTGAAAAGACATGCATCCATTAAGTCCAGCCCATGCCTAAACACCCTTGTTGATCCAAAGGAAGGCAAAAAAAAGCCCTCTAAAGCCATTTCCAATTTAGCCCCAAGTGGGTTAAAATTCCTTCCTGACTCCAATTGACAGTCGGATATTTCCCTGGATCAACAACCTATCTGCATTGAAGCCATCTGTCACAATTCTCAATATTGTTCTGTGCTAGATAGGTATCCATTGCTTTTTTGAAAGCAGTTACAGTATCTGCAAACACAACTAAATGATGAGTAAAATATTATTTTGAAGGAAAAAACATATTGCGGTATTTTTCCTGCTGAATTAAAACAGGGTACTCCCACTGCTGTGAGATGCTTTATTCAAACGTTATTATTGCTCATACTGTCAAAATAGGAGCCGTAGTTACTATAATAGTCTGTGGAGAACTGTACCTCAAGGCTCACCTCTCCCATCAAATGCAGGAGAATAACTGTCTGGACACTAGGTGGCAATGTTGTTAACATTTTTAATAGTTAAAAAAAAAAAGCAACAACAGTTTGAATTGTACTAACTTTTGAATGAGTCATTTCTCAGCATGAATAAGCTTACAATATATGTTTTCCATAATAAAAGTGGTATCACAGGGCCCAATTAAAAATCCTATTTGTTTAAATGGGTTTTTAAGCCCTTTGGAGATCTCTTGACGACTTTCTAGTATTTCAGGGGCTGAAAGCCCCATTTGATTCCATTGGGTTTTGGGGGGTTTTAATTGTCCTCTAGTGCACTTGGTTTGTCCCAAATATGCTTCAGTTGCCTTTATACATTTGTCTTCAGTATAGGCCTGGATTCCACTGCATTTGTTAACTTTATCAAGGGTTGTACATGTAAATTTCTCCATAGAATCCAGTGGGAATCTGCTGGATAAATCCATTAAGAACACTTATCATCTGCAAAGTAATTTAGGTCCGAGTTCCTCAACCTTAGTCTCCAAGCAGGACCAACAGTGCACAGTTTTGGGAATTTCCTTGTCTGGGCACAAATGAACTAATCAGAATGACAGATCCTCTAACTATAAGCCTGTTTATTAGACAGACATGCTCAATCCCTGCTCTTCTGGAATGACTTGAGGGTGGCAGATGAGAAACTCTGGTCTAGACAAAATATAGCCAGTTGGTCGTCTTTGAGTTCAGTAATTCTGGAAGGTGATTTCTATTTATAAATTGTCCAGCAGGTGGAGACAAACTGAGAAAACTACTATGTGATTTATAAACCAGATACACAATGCATATTGCACAAACTGGTAAAGTTTATCTATATGTATATATATATATATATATATAGAGAGAGAGCAGATATAAACCTTTTAGTGCCAGAAGGATGTGCAACACACTGCAAAGCAATGCATTGCATACATCTCAGGCACTTAAAGTTTAGGCTGGCCAAAATTGTATCTATATATAATACTAGACATAGACAACTCTACACCCCATATTCAGTCCGCTGAGACAATTCTCTAGTTCCACTGTGGTTAATACGTGCCTGAAATAGGGCATATTCTTGAGAATGTATGTTTTTGCGACATTTACAATTATATATTGTATCCCAGCAGACGACAAACAAAATCCTCCAAGGGATATCTTCGCACCCCATGCAAGTTCAAACCTGCATCTTAAAGGGATTGTAATGTTTCATAATAAAAGCAGCTCTGATTAATCATCATAGTATTTGGACTTTGGAGAGTGTTATTTCAATTCTGTCAGAGTTGTAGTTCAAGAGTAATTCAATAACAAAGTATCCCCCCCTCCTGCCCTTTTTACTGATGTAACACTGTTCAGCCAGATCAGAAGAGAGGTGCCCAGGTAGACTGCAGAGAGGGACAATCTTCAATTAAGATAAGGGAAAAACCTGAAAAGCTTGTCAAGGGGGACAGGGCTTACATTGTTCTCATAGGAAGAAGATTGTCCCCTGCTGTTATCTGTCTGGTCTTACAACCAGATTCCACATCTGAGAAGAGATGGTTTACACTAGGAAAAAGGGGCGGGAGGGGGAAACTTTGCTTGTGAATATCTCTTAAACCAAAAAGGTTTGAGAGGTAAGACTTATATCATTCTTCATGTTTTTATAATGCCTACAAAATAAAATAAAGAGAAAACGAAGTATTACTATCCCTTTAAATAGCAGAAGACTGATAGAGTACAAGTTATACCTTTTATTGACTGATTTAACTTTACAATGCAAGTCTTCAAAACAGCTTAGGTCTCATCTTCAGACATGGTTAGAATGAAGGCTGAATACAAAATTTATGACAGGTTATACATTCACGCAAATGCTTTTTAAATATAAATTCCACTGGAGATGAAACTTCCCAGTTTTTGTAAATCATTGCCTAGACTCCAGTAGATGCATCTCTTTGTAGCTGGCAAGTTTTATTTCCCTTTTGATTTGTGACTATCTCCAGTAAATTTAGTACATAGAGAGTTTGACTGAAGCCGAAGATGGCTAAGTATGTGGAATATATGGGTTAACTGTATATATACAATAATGTGCAAGAGTCTTAGGCAGGTGTGAAAAAAATGAAATGACCCCTGTTCAAAAGTCTGCATACCCTTAGTTCTTAATACTGTGTATTGTCCCCTTTAGCATCAGTGACAATGTGCAGTCTTTTGTAATAGTTGTCTATGAGGCCCAGAATTCTTGCAGGTGGGGTGGTATAGCTGCCCATTCGTCTTTGCAAAATGCCTCCAGGTCATGCAAACTCTTTGGTTGTCTTGCATGAACCACTTTTTGAGATCTCTCCAGAGTGTCTCGATGATATTAAGGTCAGGACATTGTGATAGCCACTCCAGAACATTCACCTTTTTCTGCTGTAACCACTGGAGGGCCAACTTGGCCCTGTGCTTAGGGTCATTGTCATGCTGGAAAGTCCAAGAGCGTCCCACGCGCAACTTTCGTGCAGAAGAATGCAAATTGTCTGCCAGTATTTTCTGATAACATACTGCATTCATCTTGCCATCAATTTTCACGAGATTCCCTGTGCCTTTAGAGCTCACCCCCCCCCCCCAAAAAAAAAAAAACATCAGTGAGACACCACCATGCTTCACAGTGAGGAAGGTATTCTTTTCACTATAGGCTTTGTTGACCCCGCTCCAAACATAACGCTTATGGTTGTGATCATAAAGCACTATTTTGGTCTCGTCACTCCAAAGTACAGTGTGCCAGAAGCTGTGAGTCAAGGTCAAGGTGTTGTCGGGCATAGTGTAACCAGGCTTTTTTTGTGGCATTGGCACAGTAAAGGCTTCTTTCTGGCAACTCGACCATGCAGCTCATTTTTGTTCAAGTATTGTCATATTGTGCTTCTTGAAACAACCACACTGTCTTTTTCCAGAGCAGCCTGTATTTCTCCTGAGGTTACCTATGGGTTTTAATTTGTATCCTAAACAATTTTTCTGGCACTTGTGGCTGAAATCTTTCTTGGTCTACCTGACCTTGGCTTGGTAGCAAGAGATCCCCAAATTTTCCACTTCTTAATAAGTGATTGAACAGTATTGACTGGCATTTTCAAGGCTTTGGATATCTTTTTATATCCTTTTATATATTTGGCTCGAGCAGAAAGCAGTTTGTTCGCTGAAGGACTGGAGAGCGGTAAAATAATTGTCTGCAGGACACAGTGAAGCATGGTGAAGGTTCCTTGCAAGTTTGGGGGCTGCATTTCTGCAAATGGAGTTAGGAATTTGGTCAGAACGAATGGTCTCTTCAATGCTGAGAAGTACAGGCAGATAATTATCCATCATGCAGTACCATCAGGGAGGCATCTGATTGGCCCCAAATTTATTCTGCATCATGACAATGACCCAAAACATGCAAATGAAACACTGTAAATATGGGAACGCTACAGGCCATAAGATAAATAAATCACTGTAAAGTAACAGGCTCACCATGTAGCAAGTCAGTTGCAGGTCCGGAGCACTTCCCACAGCCTTAACCCAAGACTTTGACAGATGTGATGACAACTTGGAGGGGAAAGCTTCAAACAGACCCACCAGTCTCCAAAACAGCCATTAACGCTCTGGTGTTAAAATAATTTTTATTTATTTATTTATTTTTTGCTTCATTAAAAACAATGACAACAAATGTCTTTCAGCCATCCGGCTACATATAATAACAGCTACCACCACACCTAATGCGTTTCGTGCTTGCGGCTCTTATTCATAGAATACAATGAGTATACAACATTACATCTCGTATAAAGCCGATAGTTAATATCAACCCACATGACAAACCAATAACGACACGAAAAGGAGATTCAAACAAACCAATCCAAGTTCGTTCACAAATCAACCCCTCCTCCGATTTCATGGGCCAACCTGTGAGTTAACCCATATATATCCAAAATCACACAAATGAGACTAACATAGAAACAGTGTAAAAAATTGATTAAAAACAAAATACATAAAGTGTGTTGACAGACAAAGTGACAATATGAATCCACATTAAACAAAACAAAATACTGACATACGATCAGAATTCTATATTTGCTTTTGACCTTTAAATTAACTCGTGGATCATTCGAGTGAACTTATACTATGTCATAAGATTCATGCTATGAATTTAAAGGGTATTATATTTAAGTTCTTATATATTACATATATTATAAATACCCCTAACAAAGCAAATGAAAGCCATTGATATATAATAAAATATAGTATGGTATATTATAGTATCTGTTTGTTGATTAATCAAAGTGTAGCAAACAAATCCTACAAACCAGATACCAAATACAAGAAATGTATTAGAGCAATTTAATTAATATCTTTCACTAAACTACGTGCTGACAAGGGGAGAACCTAATATGATTGATATCATCCTAATATAAAGAGTAGTTATTATTAGTGTTATTGAAGAGATCTCTAGCTACTGTGTATATACAAGGAGACACTGTGACGAGAGTTTAGGCCATTAGGTATTCTCGTGTCCAAATCAATAATCCATTTCACTTCTGACCTACTCAAATCAGTCCTGACCTATTCATATCAAACCCAAACATACAGCCAAAGTCATTAAGAACTATCTTCAGCGTAAAGAAAAACAAGGAGTCCTGGAAGCGATGGTATGGCCCCCACAGAGCCCTGATCTCAACATTATGGAGTCTGCCTGGGATTACATGAAGAGAAAGAAGCAACTAAGGCTGCCTAAATCCACAGAAGAACTATGGTTAGTTCTATAAGATGTTTGGAACAACCTGCCTGCCAAGTTCCTTATAAAGCTGAGTGCAAGTGTACCTAGAACAATTGATGCTGTTTTGAAGGCAAAGGGTGGTCACACCAGCTATTGATTTGATTTTTTTTTTCTGTTCACTCACTATGCAGTTTATTAAAGAAGCAGTAAACTATTTTTATGAAAATATATATGTGTTGTAGGGATTTTCCTATTGAGTAAAATAAGGGTATTCCCACTGCTGAGAGATTTATATTTCCAGAGTTATTACGGTTTAAACCCATGGTTTTTTTTTTTTTACATTAGCAGTGCCCTCTAGTGGTCAAATTCTAATTAGTTTTCCTGTTAGGTTCTAATGGAGAGGAAAGTCAGAACAGTCAGAGACATACAGTTCTCCATGGAATGTGATAGAAACTGCCTGTCACTTTCTGTCAGTTAGAACTATCAGGAAGTAAACACAGTAAATTCACTTCCTGATTATTTGAACTGCTATAAATTTTGAATAAAAGATCTGACAGCGGTGGGAGTGACTTTGTTTTACTCAGCAGGAAAAGCTCTATAAAATATGTTTTCATAAATAAAAGTTTACTGCTCCTTTAATTAATCAAAAACAATAATACATAAAAATCTAAGTGAATCTTGTTCACTGTCGAGAGCGTGGCTGGAAAATGCTGATTGGTTGAGGAGGAGGCATAGCCCCCTGCCTCCTCAACCAACCACCACTGCCACTGATTAAATTAAAAAAAAAAAAAAGCTAGCTACTGGCTTAGGAGGAGGCAGGGGGAGAAGCCAGCTGCATACAAAAAAGAAAGTCAGACTTTGTGGTGGGCCATCAGGACCTCTTCTGATGCCCTCCAGCTAAGGATCATCCAGCTGATTCAGCTGGGAGGTCATTATTGGTGATACAGGGGAGCAAGAGAGCTCCCCTGCTTCCATTCTACCCGAGTAGTACCTGGGTAGGAGTGGAGACGTTGAGAAACCCTCTAACGATAATGAGTGAAAGACTCCCTCATTGAAGTTCAAGGGTTTTCTGATCCTGCCCAGACCTACTGGGGACTTGGGCTAGTATGGAAGCAGGGGAGCTCTGTTGCCAGTGTCCTAATGCCCCACGGTTTACTATCAAAGTGACGCGTGTAAACTCTTGCGTCAAAAAAAGTTGCATTTCTTTGGCAGCGTCATTTGACGTGTCACATTGAAAGTTTTGCGTCTAAAATTCTATGTTTCGTGTTCCGAATGGCGCATTCACCATATCGTGCATTAACATGTCGCAATAATGACGCTATATGGATGCATTAAGGACGGAATATTGGTGCAATATAGGAGCAATATTGGTGCACCCATATTGCGTTATTATTGCACCCATATTGCGTTAATATTGCACCCATTTTGTGTCCATATTGCACCCATTTTGCATCCTTAATATGTCCTTAGTGTGTCAATATTGCACCCATATTGCGTCAATATTGCACACACATTGCGTCAATATTGCACCCATATTGTGTCCTTAACATATCCATATTGCGTTCTTAATACACCCATTTTGCATCCTTAATGTGTCCTTATTGCATCCATATTGCACCCATAGTGCATCAATATTGCACCCATCGTGTGTCAATATTGCACCCATATTGCTTCCTTAATGCACCCATATTGCGTCAACATTGCACCCATACTGCGTCCTTAATGCACCTATACTGCGTTATTATTGCACCCATATTGTGACACTTTAACACACAAAATGGTGAATTCGCCAGTCGGAGCGATGCAAAATGTAGAATTTGTGACACTTTATGATGCAAAACTATAAATGCGACATTTTATGATGCAAAACTTTACATGCAACACTTCAAATGGATACCATGCCCCACCACGAGGTCTAACTTTTAATAAAATTTAAAAAAAAAAAAAAAAAAAAGTTTTGCCGCATGGGTGAAGCTGTGCCACATACCTGCTAGTGTGACATAAATTCCTCGTCACAGTTCAGGCCACAGTTTAGAGTGTTAAACTTGGCCATGCTTCCAGATCTTTCTGTCTCTCTATGTCTGAACATTTCCCATCAATACAGTCACCTTAAGATCTTTAATGCTGTGATCAGTTTTGCAAAAATGATGACCCACTGCGACATCTCTTCATCTTCATGTTGGGGTTATGAGAGTTCATAAGACAAGATCATTATTACAAACACCACATTTGAAAAGGTAAACTGCCACCTAGTGCTGTAATGTTTATTAGTCAATATAGATGTTGCGATGTCTGACGTTTGTTACACTTATTACAGGAGATCTGAGCTTTGATTGTTAGATAATCAAACTGGTTTTACTAGCACATATGCATCACAGAGTTGATTTAGGATATAAAAAAGCAAAGTTTGCCAGATCTCTTTTGCTGATGGAAAAAAACAAGCAGACTCCCACTAAATAATAGTTTATTATGGCTTATTCCATTGCAGGTGATACGTTACTGCTGGTTTTGTCACAGATTACTATTGAAATCTATGGTAAGATATGCACATAAAACCAGAGCTAGTTACAAACTGGAATCCCGGCCTATGATGGCCCAAGCTGGTTAAAAAAAGAACTCCAAAAGGCAATTGGATTTCTCTTGCAGGGAGAAAACAAGGGTCTAGATACAACTGTCTATGTTGATCACTTCTGCAGTAAAACAAAAAAAAAAACACGTGCTCACAAAGCACACCTTTATTCTTAACTTGAAAAAGTCCAACCTGACACCCACTCTGTGTGTAACCTTTCAGATGCTGAATATGACACCTCTCTTCTTACCATCGAACAATATTTCAGTGGCCTAGAACACTCCCTAGCAAGTACCCAAAGACCAACAGTTTGGTACTGCATAAAATTAGCAGGGACCATAGTCTCTATTCTGAAAACAGCCCCATTCTTCCAATTGCACATTCAACCCCTAGAGTTGGACCGTCTCCAGAAATGGAACACAGAGTTAAAGGTCTTTAAATAACTGCATAAGTCTGTCTCTAGGAATTCAACAGGCACTGGAGTAGTGACTAAACCAGACAGGGAACCTCCAGCGGGGCAGGTTTTATCATATTCTGGTGTGGACAGCCTGTTCAGATAGGGGAGGAGTGGTATATACACCCACCTTTCGACTCTGGGCATCTAGTTAAGAACTGAAGAGATGCGCTCCTTTAACGTATGGCAGTCCACAACAACCTCATGACGTGAACAGACCTCTTCAATTCTGATACCGTCTGACAGTGTAACTGCTGTGGCTTACACAAACCATCAAGGTGGACTTAGGACCATGGCCAAGTGAGAGAAGATTCTATGCTGTGAAGAAATGCATATCCAAGCAATATCTACCATCTACATGCCAGGTGTAGAAAACTGTGAAACCAGGAGAATAAGAGTTAGAGCAGGATCAATCACTGTATGGGGTCACCTAGACATGAATCTCATGGCCTTTCACTGCTTAGCCATAAGACCCCAGAGTTGTCTGTAGACACAGGATCATCCTTTGGAAGTAAACGTGCAGGATGAAGCCTGTACTTCCTGCCTACAATCCACAAATGGCAACATGGCAGCTGGGCCGATGTCTCAAGATTTCACAGGGTTTATGCCTTTGCCCAGAGCTGAAATGGCTGTATGGGAGTTTGAGACAACAGTCCCAACTGCCATAGCATCAGTTTCTGGTGAAGAGCATTCTCCCTAATTTTATGGGATCATTCTGGGTTCATCCAAGCAAGAAGATAAGTATTAACCCTTGAATTATCAGAGCAGATTGGTGGTGATCAGAGGTAGTTAAATTTATATGGGTTTACTGTTCTTTAAGTGGAGAAGGCTTGTAATTCTTATAGCACCAGCTTGAATATGGCAGCCATGGTATCACTACTTCATGGAGCTCTCGATCACTGGGCTTATTCACTCAAGGTCCCAGTCATCATCCCAATTCCGACAACCTTGTTTTACCGGCATCAAACTAGAGCCTCTATCTTTAAGTGGAAAGGCTTAAGGCAAGAAAACTAGTGTCAGCCAAAATATAGAACAGGATCTATTTTCTCTTATTATGGAGATAATCATTTGAACCCCCTCCCTGATTAAAAAATGCCACACCTCCTCAACTCCTTTCATGTGGGACTGAAGAAAGGTCTCAAACAGTTTTCCCGCAGTCCAGGTTTCGTCTCCATCTGTGTTGTTTTAGTGGTTCAGACTCTCTTGTAAAGGCTGATGCATATGGCCCTCCCTTATTTAAACCAGACATCTCTCTGGGACTAGAAGCTGCGCTTCACAAGAATGCGTCATCTTCTACATAAGTGATCCACGTATATCTTTAGAAAAGAAGATTGGGTAGAACCCTGTGGAGCATATGTCCCCCAATGGTTTAAGGGAAAATACTTTAAAAAAAAAAAAAAAGTCCCCTTTTCTGCCTGAATGAACATGCTATTTGCTTAGTAACCAGTCACAATTTGCTATTTTTCTTAGCTATAAAGGCATCCAGTAGTTTATAAAAGCATCAACAGTATCGACCAATACAACCTCCAGAAGTAAAGAATTCCATGCCATCACAATAAAGAATCTTTTGCCTTTGCTGTAGCCAAGAGCTCCATTCCTTTAAGTTCAGTTCTTTGAGTAAAGATCTCCCACCATAGTTCTATGTACTGGCCTTGAATATATTTGTAAATAGTAATCATGTTCCACCTTAGACACCTCTATTTATAAATTAATCTTCCATTCCCTTTACCAGTTTTGTTGCACACATCTGTATTTTTTCCCAGTTCAATAATAAGAACTGGAACACTGTATTGTACATGAGATCTTGCCAAGGATTCACAGACAGACAAAATTATACTCTCATCCCATGAATCACCTTTTTATATATAATGTTTTAGCTCTTGCAGCAGCTGCCAGACACTGCACACAGCTGTTTTGTTTATGGCATGTGGAATGTGGACAGTGTTGGCAAAGCCTTGGAGAACCTAACATGAGCTGTGAATGTAGCCAGCCCAGCTAAGGTACAAGGCCAGATTTTTCCCATGGAATTAAAAGTTCCATTTATGTAAATAGTAATTTATGTGTCCTCTGTGGTGCAGTTGGTTTGCCCCAGAATCGCTCCAGTTCTATTTAGTACATCAGTCTTGCTGTCTTAAAGTGTTAGTAATGTCTAAAAAAAGTTTTTTGCATTTAAAAGAGCTTAAAAAGGTGAGTTAAATGCAAAAAAATGTATCTCTCAAACCGCTATGGTTTAAGAGATACAGGCGTTTAAAGGTTGCTGTTTCCTACTGACAGCTGTAAAGCTGTTAGCAGGAGATTTGTGTCGTTCGACACGGTGGCGCTTGAGAAGTGCCGAGATCTCGTTACTTACAAGGAATCCCTTCATTGGAATGGTCTAAAACGTGTGCCTGGTGTTCAGGCACACGTTTTAGACCATTCCAGTGAAGGGATTCCTTGTAAGTAATGAGATCTCGGCACTTCTCAAGCTCCTCTGTGTCGACCGACACGAATCTCCTGAATCGGAAATTTAAAAAATATATATATGGGGTTAAGGACCATGTGGTCTGGTAGTGGGATGCTCTACAGGACCAAGGCACAATTTTTTTTCACTGATGTGCCCAGGGATGACAGCTCACAGTTCAGGCGCTGTGATCACAAAATTCCATGATGTGCCAGGACTGTCTCTAGTCCTTAAAGGGATAGTAACACTTTGTTTTAACTTTATTTTATTTTGTAGGCATTAAAAAAAACATGAAGAATGATATAAGTCTTATCTCTCAAACCTTTATGGTTTATGAGATATTCACAAGCAAAGTTTCCCCTCCCTCCCCTTTTACCTAGTGTAAGCCATCTCTTCTCAGATGTGAATCTGGTTGTATGACCAGACAGACAACAGAAGGGGACACTTTTCTTTGTATGAAAACAATGAAAGCCCTTCCCCCCCTTGACAAGTTTTTCAGCTTTTTCCCTTATCTTAATTGAAGATTGTCCCTCTCTGCAGTCTACCTGGGCACCTCCCTTCTGATCTGGTTGAACAGGGGGGGGATACTTTGTCTGTGAATATCTCTTAAACCATAAAGGTTTGAGAGATAATACTTATATCATTCTTCATGTTTTTTTAATGCCTACAAAATAAAATAAAGTTAAAACGAAGTATTACTATCCCTTTAACACCCAGACAGTCGTGACAGTCCTGGCACGTCATTTGACAATAAAGTGGAACTTTTAGTTTGAAACAAACAAGTTATTTTGACAAAAAAGACATGGACATAGATAACATGTAGAAAAATGGATAAACAGTCAAATTCAATAGATATAAATGGGTACTGACATGAATGATGGTCAGTAAGAGTACCAGCTGACAAATGCGCTTGCAGAGAATTTTTCCCGTCTCCGTTCGGGTGGTGAAGGGGTTCAGCTCCAAAAGAATTTCAAACAATGTTCAAGACTGCTTCAAAAAAAAAAAAAACTATTAAGACATTTGTAAAACAATAAAAAGGCGATTGGAACCCAGGAATTCTAATGCGTTTCGCTGTGTGAACCTCCACTTTATCAAAGAAGTGACCGAGTAAGTATTTACCTGGTCAATTTCTTTGATACAGTAGCAGTTAACACCGTGAAACATGTTAGAATTGCTGAGTTTGAATCGCCTTTTTATTGATTTACAAACTTTTTAATTTTTTTTTTTTTTTTACATTTGGAGCCGTCTTGAGTATTGTTTTAATTTCTTTTGGAGCTGAACCCCTGCACCACCCGAACGGAGACGGGAAAAATTCTCTGCAAGCCTATTTGTCAGCTGGTACTCTTACGGACCATCATTCAAGTGAGTACCCATTTATATCTACTGGATTTGACTGTTTATCCATTTATACTGTAGCATTGGGCTCCTTCTATTTGTCTCTTTTCTACAAATGGTTGAGCGTTTTTGGGAGAACGAAGTTTGGAAGTGCTGCCCATTTCAAGATTATGCTACTACATTGTGGTGTGTGGCCTGAATATTCCCCAGAAGCTTGTTAAGCTGTTTTACCACATACTTGGATTAACGGCAACTATCCTTATGAGTATAACTCACTGTGGTGTAGAGTTTGAGGCTATTTGTTATTTGATTCAACACAAGGGGAGCCTCTTTTTTATTTTATTTTATTTTATTTTTTATTCTCCTCCCTGTCTATTTTCCATACAGACATACATATGTACCATGCAAAGAGCTAGTCAGAGATGCTCAACTGAGAACGAACCCCTTTAGGATATTTCCTCTCTGTGGAAGGCACTAGTGAGCTAAAAGAGATTGCACCCTGGGTAGGATACTTATCCTATAGAGCCTCATCAATTCAAGGACAGGCTTGTTCCTAGTTGAGCATCTCTGACTAGCTCTTTGCATACATATGTACCTTACAGGGATAGTAATGTTTCATAATAAAAGCAGCTCCAATAAATCTTCGTAGTATTTGGGCCATGGAGAATGTTCTTTCAATACTGTCAGAGTTGTAGTTCGAGAATAATTGAATGATAAAGTATCCCCCTCCCACCCCTTTTACTGATGTAACACTGCTCACCTCAGAGCAGCAAGTGTCTGTTCAGATGGATCGCAGAAAGGGACAATCTTCAATGATCATAACGAAAAACCTGTCAAGGGGGGCAGGGTGTTCATTATTCTCACAGTAAGAAGATTGTCCCTTGCTGTAAGCAGTCTGGTCAAGAGACCAGATTACACATCTGAGGGGAGGTGGCTTACACTAGGTAAAAGGGACGGAAGGGGGATACTTTATCATTCAATTACTCTTGAACTACAAATCTGACAGTATTGAAATAACACTCTCCATGGTACAAATACTATGAAGTTTAATCGGAGCTGCTGTCTTTGTGAAACATTACTATCCCTTTAAAGAACACACGCAGACACACACAGTTTATATACCTGTCAGAGACAGATAAAAATCTCTATGACAGAGTTCACGTGGCAGGCCCTTATCCGCTTGTAAATCATTGTGCATTCTTACTTCCTCCATTGTCATGTTATATCCACCAGATAATTAGGCCATAGATTACTGGGATCTTTAAGGCCTTTTCTTTGGTGGGGGTGTTTGCTTTATTATTATGCCATATCTATATAGCACCATCTTATTCTGCAGGGCAGCTTTGCAATGCGTTGGAGTCCTCCAGCAATTAAAGCGTTTAACTCTTTGAGTGCCAGAGGGGTACGCAGCTCATTGCTCTGCAATGTGTTGCATACCCCTCTGGCACTCTGAGGGTTAAAGGGATTGTAACGTTTTAAATTTAGTTTATCAGCGAGTTTTCTTTATTGCAAATAGAACAGTTTGCACTATATTTAGTACCTCACTTTATGTAGTTCTCAAGTTATTCGATATAGAATGATCCCCCTCCTGCCCCTTCTGACCACGTCACTGCTGCAGCTCTCTCTGGTCTGGATGGATGCAGTAAGGTACAAACTTCAGTAAGCAAAGGGAAATCCTGCCTCATTCATCAAGGGAGGCAGGGTTTTCCTTATCCTTACTTACTGAAGTTTGTTCCTTGCTGCGTCTGTCCGGTCCCGGGACCAGAATGAAGATTCAATGGGAGGCAGCCAGAATGGGTGGGAGGGAGATCTTTCTATATTGTATAACTTGAGAACTAACTAACAGTAAGTTATTAACCCCTTAACATCCACTGCCTTGCCAGGACCGTCACAGCTGTCCAGCACTTAAGGACCAGTGACGGTCCTGGCAAGTCATGGAATTCAGGACTCCCCACGCGGAGCCCTGAATTGGATTGTTAAAAAAACCTTAAGGGGTTTAAATATAGAGCAAACTGTTCTATTTTCAATAAAGAAGACTCAGTGATATATGGTGGTATCAAAATTGCATTTGATATCAAAAGCAGGCACTCACAGGATTTTGTATATGAAAAAAGATTTTATTGATGTAGACGTTTCGACCTTACTATGGGCCTTCCTCAGAAGGCCCACAGTAGGGTTTAAACGTGGACATCAATAAAATATTTTTTTATATACAAAATCCTGTGAGTGCCTGCTTTTGATATCAAATGCAATTTTGATACCACTTTTATGTATTCCTGTAAACAGCAAGAGCACCCAGGTGTTTTTTGTGAGTTTTGGAGTGCCCATCATTTTGAATTTTATATATATATATATATATATATATATATATATATATATAAAATTTAAAACATTACTACCCCTTTAAAGACCTTTTCAAATCAGTGGGATTTTGGAGGAATGTCTGTGTGTTCCTTATGATATTGTTGGTTTGTTCCAGATTAACTGCACTTTTTGTTTGTGCCTGTGGCCCTCTGTTCTCAAGCAACCCTGTAGAATGACATTTTTATAAGCCTTCTTTATTTTTTTATATACATTAAAGTGGACCACTCATTGTAAGACCACTTTGGTTTCTTTAACATTGAAGTAATATCTTCCTGTAAGTTGTATCAGCTGTTATTCTGTAAAAATAAATAGTTTCAGAGAAATTAAACTTTGTTTTGGCGGCACAGTCTGGCATATCATGCTCATTCAACTTACCCCTCAATGAACAAAAAAAAAGTTTATTATTCAAAATTCTAGATTATATAGATACACCTGACTGCTGTATGATGGACTCCTACCTAGGTAATTCCTTCTGTTACATACAGTAATTATACAGATATACCTGACTGCTTTATAATTTACTCCTACCTAGGTAAGTGCTTCTGTTACACACAGTAATTATATAGATACACTTGACTGCTGTATGATGGACTCCTACCTAGGTAACTCCTTCTGTTATACACAGAAATTTTATGGCAGCACAGAGGCTTCATATTATTCATTATCCTTCCTCACTGCCCCCTCAGCAGCAAAGGAAACTTTATTAAAATAACAGTTTAACAGAAGAAAAACTTGCTAGTATGACACTTCTCCCTCCCAACCAATCACCAGTCCTGAATCCTGTAAAACTGGGATACAGCCTTGACTTTCCCCCTTTCCTTTGCTGCTCCTCTCAGAGATAAGTGAACTTTTACTAGTACTCTTGTTTACTTGTGTATCTTGGTTTGTTTGGCCTCTGACTGACTGGTCTGCTGGGGTTTGCTTCACCCTTTGTGCTCCAGTCAGTCATTGCCTATATATATATTTATGCTGTACTTATATACAGTTGTATGTCTTGGTTTGTTTGGCCTCTGACTGACAGGCCTGCTGGGGTGTGCTCCACCCTTTGTGCTCCAGTCAGTCATTGCCCATATTTTGAACTGACCTTGTATATTTTGCCTTTGTTTAATTCACCTGGTATGGGCTTTATGTGTAATTGCTGTTCTGCACTTCGGCGCTGGCCTCCTTTTCATTCAGCTTGCAATGTTACTTTCTCCCTGGCCTTGTGTGACCTGCTTTTTCCCCTCGCGCCAACCTTTTCGGCTCATCTGTATGTCTCTGTTCGGCCTGCGCGGACAGCCTTCTACTGTCTCTGATCAGATCTCTTTAATGCGTGGTTCGGCGCTTTGTTCCCTCTGCTGGTTTTGGCCTTCTGGACCCTCAGTTCAGTGCCCACGAGGTGGCATCCATTTTGAGGATTGCTCACCTCGCGGGTTCCTGGGCTAGTTTGCGTCTGAACGTTCCTATTCCTTTTAAGAAGTTTGTTTTCTTTTCCATATCGTTTTTGCTGCCGCATTAATAGCTTTGGTGCTTATTTATTGGGCTACTCATAGCCTTCCAGGCTTCTCCTAGGCAGCCTGTTCCTGAGTATTGTTTTCTCTATCCATTGTGTCTCTTGACATGAATATTTTGTTATTAACTATATGTCCACTATATATTTATTGAGTCCATTCTTCCTATACACATAGGATTGAATTTATTTCACCCTTGTAATTCCTATCTAGGCATAATCTACGTGCATAAGGCATGGATCTACTGGCATATATCTTTAACCTAGTAATTCCTATCTAGGCATAGATCTACTGGTATATATCTTTAACCCTAGTAATTCCTATCTAGGCATGGATCTATTGGCATATATATTTAACCCTAGTAATTCCTATCTAGGCATAGATCTACTGGTATATATTTTTAACCTTAACCCTAGTAATTCCTATCTAGGCATGGATCTATTGCCATATATCTTTAACCCTAGTAATTCCTATCTAGGCATAGATAAACTGGTATATATCTTTAACACTAGTAATTTCTATCTAGGCATGGATCTACTGGCAAATATCTTAACCCTAGTAATTACTATCAAGGCATAGATTTACTGGCATATAGCTTTAACCCTAGTAATTCATATTTAGGCATGGATCTATTGGCATATATCTTTAACCTAGTAATTCCTATCTAGGCATAGATCTACTGGTATATATTTTAACCCTAGTAATTCCTATCTAGGCATGGATCTATTGCCATATATCTTTAACCCTAGTAATTCCTATCTAGGCATGGATCTATTGCCATATATTTAACCCTAGTAATTCCTATCTAGGCATAGATAAACTGGTATATATCTTTAACACTAGTAATTCCTATCTAGGCATGGATCTATTGGCATATATCTTTAGCACTAGTAATTCCTATCTAGGCATGGATCTATTGCCATATATCTTTAACCCTTGTAATTCCTATCTAGGCATGGATCTATTGGCATATATCTTTAACCCTAGTAATTCCTATCTAGGCATAGATCTACTGGCAAATATCTTAACCCTAGTAATTACTATCAAGGCATAGATTTACTGGCATATAGCTTTAACCCTAGTAATTCATATTTAGGCATGGATCTATTGGCATATATCTTTAACCTAGTAATTCCTATCTAGGCATAGATCTACTGGTATATATTTTAATCCTAGTAATTCCTATCTAGGCATGGATCTATTGCCATATATCTTTAACCCTAGTAATTCCTATCTAGGCATGGATCTATTGCCATATATCTTTAACCCTAGTAATTCCTATCTAGGCATGGATCTATTGCCATATATTTAACCCTAGTAATTCCTATCTAGGCATAGATAAACTGGTATATATCTTTAACACTAGTAATTCCTATCTAGGCATGGATCTATTGCCATATATCTTTAACCCTAGTAATTCCTATCTAGGCATGGATCTACTGGCATATATCTTTAACCTAGTAATTCCTGTCTAGGCATGGATCTATTGGCATATATCTTTAACCCTAGTAATTCCTATCTAGGCATGGATCTATTGGTATATATTTTTAACCCTAGTAATTCCTATCTAGGTATGGATCTATTGCCATATATCTTTAACACTAGTAATTCCTATCTAGGCATGGATCTATTGGCATATATCTTTAACCCTAGTAATTCCTATCTAGGCATAGATCTACTGGCAAATATCTTATCCCTAGTAATTACTATCTAGGCATAGATTTACTGGCATATAGCTTTAACCCTAGTAATTACTATTTAGGCATGGATCTATTGGCATATATCTTTAACCCTAGTAATTCCTATCTAGGCATAGATCTACTGGTATATATCTTTAATCCTAGTAATTCCTGTTTAGGCATGGATCTATTGGCATATATCTTTAACCCTAGTAATTCCTATCTAGGCATGGATATACGTGTATATATCTTTTACCTTAGTACTTCCTATCTGGGCATATATCTACTGGTATATATATTTAACCCTATTATTTTGTATTTGGACATGAATCTACTGGCATATATCTTTAACTCTAGCATTTCCTACTTGGACATATATTGGTTTATATATTTAACCCTAGTAATACCTATCTGGGCATATATATCTACTGTCATATATATTTAATCCTAGAAATTCCTATCTAGGCATGGATCTACTTGAATATCCTTTTAACCCTAGTAACCCCTGTCTAGACATGGATCTACTTGCATATATCTTAACCCTGGTAATTCCTATCTGGGAATATATCTACTGGCATTATCTATATTTTACCTTAGTGATTCCTATCTAGGAATGGATCTACTTGCATGTTTTTTATCTCTTAATTCCTATGGGCATAGATCTACTACATTTATCTTTAACTCTAGTAATTCCTATCCGGGCATAGATATGCTTGCATATTTCTTACACCCTACTAAGACCTTTCTGAATATGTATGTATATATGTGTGTACATATTAACCCTAGTAGTTCCGTATCTGGCCACGTGTGTATGTTTATATGTGTATATTATGTTCCACTGACAGTACTCCTCTTGTTACTTTGGATCTGCCTATATCTGCTATACTTTCCCCCAGTGATGCAGGAGTTCTTTGCCTATCATACACCTACTTGACGCTGGCACTCTTCCTGGCAGGGCTGAGGGGGTTTCCAGTGACCCGGTCTGGGACTTCGCTCTGCTTTTGCGCACAGACTGCGCAGTTCATCAACTTCATGGAGCAGTCCATGCTGTGTATGTTCATATATGTTTACCTTCCTTTGAGTCCATGTCTGCGGCTCTGTTTCACACGACCCGGCAGTGGGAAGTACTGCACATGATGCCCCCATCATGTCTGCACAGGCCGTCCCTCGGACGGCTGCTTCTGCCCATCCTGGAGTAGACCTTTCTACTACACGCAGACATACTGTCCCTGACTCAGATGAATTTACTTGGGAAAAAAGGTAAATTATGCTGGCGCAGGCTGTACCTTGCTTTGACACCGCAAACTGATGGCTGGTGCGGCTCTGTCCCACTACCCAGAACCTCACCTCAGGAGGAAGTATATCTGAGGAGAATGAAGCATTCAGGGCTAAACCTGACTCCTACTGTATTATCAGTGCTTTTGGGAATGCCTCTCTGTAGCATTTACCCTCAATGATTTGTGGCCAGCTTTGATTTTGTGCGGCTTAGTTCCCACACCAGTGATCATCTCCTCAAGATGAAGATTTATTAAGGAAATGAGATCTAGAATGTTGAGTCTAATCTTGCCTATGCCGAGTATAGGCAGCTTTAATTGTGCGACTTAGTTCCCACACGAGACACTCGCCTCAAGTGGAGGGAATTTAAGGAAATGAGATCCAGCGGGCTGAGCCCGGTCTCTGCATGTTCCCGATTCCTTGACTGTGCCACTACTGGGCAGCTTTGATTTGTGCGGCTTTGCCCCCACATGAATACCTCTCCTTAAGAGGAAGATCTTTTTGCGGACTTGTGACCACACATTTTAAACCCGTTGGTTTTCTTGACTACATTAGCTAGTTTTGTTAAGGCATGTGCTTTTGCATGTTGAGTCCTTTTTCTTGACTCCGCCACTTATGGGCGGCTTTGGTTGGTGCAGCTTCATTCCTTTCTGCATCTTTTTCCTCTAGTGGCAGATATCTGTGGTGGAGTGCCCTCACGAGTGCAACCTGATTTTTTCTTTTTCTGCTTTAAGTGCAGCTGGTGATGTTAAGGTTTGGGGCCGTCCTCTGGTGGTGATAGTGGTTTTGGGGTTTCCTTTCTTACCTCAGGAAAGTGGGGGGCAGACTCTCCCACTCCTCCCTCTGCTGGTCTTGTTTCTTTCAGTTCCATGGGTGTTACTACCGGCATGAATGTTTCTTCATTTTCTGTCTTGTTTCCAATTGTCAGTCTCGTCTGGGAGACCCTACGCCAGTTGACTGGCATTCTTGGTTGGATGTCTTGGCATCTCTGCCGGATAGAGATTTTTTTCCTGTTTCCAGCTGTTTGTTTTCTGTGTTGGTCCCGCACGGTGTCTGCAGTTGCTACACTTTTTGCTAGTTGTGAATACCCTTATATATTTGCGGGTTCAGTCTGGCAACTTTGGTGCATGCTGCACTTCTGTTCCCATCGTGCTTTCTGTTCTCTCTTTTGGCTGCAGTATGCCTCTAAGCATAAAATTATGCTGGCGCAGGCTGTACCTTGCTTTGACACCGCAAACTGATGGCTGGTGCGGCTCTGTCCCACTACCCAGAACCTCACCTCAGGAGGAAGTATATCTGAGGAGAATGAAGCATTCAGGGCTAAACCTGACTCCTACTGTATTATCAGTGCTTTTGGAAATGCCTCTCTGTAGCATTTACTCTCAATGATTTGTAGCCAGCTTTGATTTTGTGCGGCTTAGTTCCCACACCAGTGATCATCTCCTCAAGATGAAGATTTATTGAGGAAATGAGATCTAGAATGTTGAGTCTAATCTTGCCTATGCCGAGTATAGGCAGCTTTAATTGTGCGACTTAGTTCCCACACGAGACACTCACTTCAAGTGGAGGGTATTTAAGGAAATGAGATCCAGCGGGTTGAGCCCGGTCTCTGCATGTTCCCGATTCCTTGACTGTGCCACTACTGGGCAGCTTTGATTTGTGCGGCTTTGCCCCCACATGAATACCTCTCCTTAAGAGGAAGATCTTTTTGCAGACTTGTGACCACACATTTTAAACCCGTTGGTTTTCTTGACTACATTAGCTAGTTTTGTTAAAGTGATAGTATTACTTCAAATTTACTATCCATCCCATTGTAGCCCTTAATAAACTGAGTTAAATGACACCAGCGGCATCTCTCAGACCTTTATGGTTTAAGAGATAGCCGCTTTCAAAGTTTCCTCTCCCCTGCTGTCAGCGTTCTGCTGCCAGCAGGGGAATCCGGTCCCGGGACAGGCGGAGGCTCTTAAACAGAGCCGATATCTTGTTATGGAAGGAAAAATTAGTCATTGAAACAGTCTTCTACATGTGCTTGGTTGCCAAGCACACGTTGAAGACTGTTTCAATGAATCATTTTTTCTTCCATAACGAGATATCGGCTCTGCTGAAGAGCCTCCTCTTGATTCAGAGACCAGATTCTTCTGCTGGCAGCAGAACGCTGACAGCAGGGGAGAGGAAATTTTGAAAGCGGCTATCTCCTAAATCATAAAGGTTTGAGAGATGCCGCTGGTGTCATTTAACTCCATTGATTAAGGGCTACAATATGAGGGATAGTAATTTTGAAGTAATACTATCCCTTTAAGGCATGTGCTTTTGCATGTTGAGTCCTTTTTCTTGACTCCGCCACTTATGGGCGGCTTTGGTTGGTACAGCTTCATTCCTTTCTGCATCTTTTTCCTCTAGTGGCAGATATCTGTGGTGGAGTGCCCTCACGAGTGCAACCTGATTTTTTCTTTTTCCGCTTTAAGTGCAGCTGGTGATGTTAAGGTTTGGGGCCGTCCTCTGGTGGTGATAGTGGTTTTGGGGTTTCCTTTCTTACCTCAGGAAAGTGGGGGGCAGACTCTCCCACTTCTCCCTCTGCTGGTCTTGTTTCTTTCAGTTCCATGGGTGTTACTACCGGCATGAATGTTTCTTCATTTTCTGTCTTGTTTCCAATTGTCAGTCTCGTCTGGGAGACCCTACGCCAGTTGACTGGCATTCTTGGTTGGATGTCTTGGCATCTCTGCCGGATAGAGATTTTTTTCCTGTTTCCAGCTGTTTGTTTTCTGTGTTGGTCCCGCACGGTGTCTGCAGTTGCTACACTTTTTGCTAGTTGTGAATACCCTTATATATTTGCGGGTTCAGTCTGGCAACTTTGGTGCATGCTGCACTTCTGTTCCCATCGTGCTTTCTGTTCTCTCTTTTGGCTGCAGTATGCCTCTAAGGCGAATCCTCAGTATCTCTCAGTTTTCCGGCATCTTCACCCTTGGTATTTTCTTTTCTTTCTTTGGGAAGGCCTGCACTGCGTTTTAATTTTTTCTTGGTGTTTTGGATGTATCCTGCTTTTTTTTTTTTTTTTCCCTTGTTGCACTTTTCAGACTATTTGTCTGTGCTGTTTGGTCTGTTTGCTTTGATGTTTGTGGCTCCTTTAAGAGGGTATCTGACGTCAAGGCATTCAGTACTAGGTCTTTTACCCCTGAAGGTGTTCTTTTCCAGATCTTTCTACGTACTAGCTGAGAGCGCGCGTGGTTTCTTACCCATCTTATGAGATTCGGACGGTAAATTTGAGGAGTACTGTATTTAAACAGTTGCTAATTTTCTTTCGTAAGCCACTTTTACTGGTTTCTGCAGCTGCCTTGGCCCACTGGGTTTGATGTATTATGCATCTTGCAGGTATTGATATCACCTTATTCGGAGCACATTCTTCTAGAGGTGCTATGGCATCAATGGCTTTGCAAGTTGGTGGTAGGTTGGAGGATATAGTTAGGCCTGCAGATTGGTCTAGGGAGTCCATGTTTGAAGGTTTTTAGTGTAAACCAATTGATTGTTTCTAATCAAGTTGTAGATAATTTGTGGATAAGCTTTAAACTTGCATAATATGAAGCCTCCGTGCTGCCATAAAATTTGTGGATTTTCCTAACTATTGTGACGGAAAGTCAGAATATAGATATAACTGACTGTTGTATGATGGACTCCTGTCTAGGTATGTCCTTCTGTTAAACACAGTAATTATATAGATACACCTGACTGCTGTATGATGGACTCCTACCTAGGTAAGTCCTTCTGTTACACACAGTAATTATATAGATACACCTGACTGCTGTATGATGGACTTCTACTTTGGTAAGTGCTTCTGTTACACACAGTAATTATATAGATACACCTGACCGCTGTATGATGGTCTCCTACCTAGGTAAGTCCTTCTGTTACACGCAGTGATTATATAGATACACCTGACTGCTGTATGATGGACCCCTACCTAGGTAAGTGCTTCTGTTACACACAATAATTATATAGAGACACTGGACTGCTGTATGATGGACTCCTACCTAGGTAAGTCCTTCTGTTACACACAGTAAGTATATAGATACACCTGACTGCTGTATGATGTACTCCTACCTAGGTAAGTGCTTCTGTTACACACAGTAATTATATAGATACACCTGACCGCTGTATGATGGTCTCCTACCTAGGTAAGTCCTTCTGTTACACGCAGTGATTATATAGATACACCTGACTGCTGTATGATGGACCCCTACCTAGGTAATTCCTTCCGTTGCACACAATAATTATATAGAGACACTGGACTGCTGTATTATTGACTTCTACCTAGGTAACTGCTTATGTTGAACACAAATTATATAGATACACCTGACTGCTGTAAACACCTAGGTAAGTTCTTCTGTTAAACAAAAGAACCCCTTAAAAAATTGGTGTCTTCAATACATTGTTTAGCAATGCCTTAAAGACAATTCTAGCATCCAAGGGGTTAAACATTTACTTTCCTGTTGTATAATTCCACTTTGAGAATAGAATACACAGAGAGGTTTGGTCTCCTACAACCTAATGAGTGCAAACACAGTAATACGGTTTAACAAGCTTCATGAAAATCATGTACACAAATATTTACTCAAGAGAAAGTGAATAACTAAGACCCGGATGTTGAAGAATCTGCCGTTTATCATGAGATTTTAGAATAAACAGAGGATAAAGTATGGCCTCGCTCTGACTGGTGTGTTACGTCTCCAGTGAAAAGATGGAAAATGCAATGTATTTATTTGTGGCCACTGGTAACACTGGGTTCTTCCACTAGAAGAAATCACTGCCAGCATTCAGGGAGACTTTCCTCTGGGTAGTCACATGACAGAGTATCACCAGTGTGTGAAATGCCAACAGTAAATCAGAGGCTTAAAGTAACACTAACCCCTAAAAATGAAATGTCCTTGTTTTTTTTGTTTTTCCTGCTGACATGTATTTTTAGCTATTATCTGTAGCTAGCAATATGGTGATGGTGTTGCCCATCTTTTTGTTGTTGTTGTCACGCCTAGCTGCATGGCAGGGAATGTGGGAGTGGGGGAGTTAGCGTTCACAAGCGTCTGGGGAACTTTTGGAACGAATGAGGTGCTCATTCCTGAACAAATTAAGCTTTACCAGGAGCTCACTGAACTGGCATATCCTGGCGAGAGCGAGCTCCACAACAGGAAAAAGAAAGATGGCGTATAAAGTTTATGGAGGGGCTAACAAAGAGTTAAAAAAAGGGTTGATTACAGAAAAATGAAGGGGGCAGTTGTTAATACCATAGGGACGAAAGACACGTTATGCACATAAAGTATCACTATCTCTTTAAGTCAGTAGCAGTCATTTGTTAATCCTCCAGCTTTTACGATCCACAGTTCCAATCATCGCCAACCAAGGGCTGGATGGAGATTATGGGAGCAGCAGCAGAAAGTCTGACAGTTCACTGCACGTGATCTAAACCAATGGCCATTTTATTGTTCATTAATTTGCACCTGGTTTGGCCCAGAATTTCTCCACTTTAACCTGGTGTGTTTGGCCCTTAGCGCATACCTCCCAAGTGTCCCTCTTTAGGAGGGACAGTCCCTCTTTTAGACCCAAATCCCTCTGTCCCTCTTTCCCCCCTGATGTCCCTATTTTTAGGAGATCAGACTGTGTGGTGTGTATATAAATGTATCACATTGCTCCACAGCAATAAAACTCACATTAATGTTTGTTTAAAATATTAGTATACTAGTTGAACAGCCCGTTACACGGGCAACAGTGCCACTGCCACCCGGTCGCAGGGCAGTCACGCGCAGTAGAGACTGCCTGCGCCGCGGCTGATACACAGCTGGACGCTCCTTTGTAGCGCCCAGCTCTGTATCAGCCGAGGCGCGGGCAGTCTCTACTGTGCATGACTGCAGCACGCGCAGCTGTGTCTACTGCGCATGTCGCGGCGTTACACACGATTTAGCGAATTATTATATAGGATGTGTTAATAAATTAGTCTGCTTAAATAAAATACTTTGGTCTTGTTCTAAATCATTTATTAGATTACACAAGGAGGTGTCAATAGGCCATGAAATAGCCTAAAAATGAGTGGGTAATGCCCCTCCCACCAGCCACGCCCCCAACATCACCCCGTAAAACACAAGTGTCCCTCTTTGGCAATTTGAAATGTTGGGAGGTATGCCTTAGCGTGAGATACACGCAATGCCTAAACAAAAAGGTTCTTAGAACAAAAAAAAAAACACGATTGATGTTGTATATAGAGGTTTTCCTATGCTTTATGTGATTAACCCTTTGAGGGCCAGAAAGGTAACCAATGCAATACTTTGGCTATGTGCCTGGCTGTCAAAGGATTACGTAGGTCTCAGTTGCAACCTGCTTTGATTTTGTTTCCTGCATTGCAACATAATTTATGCATATACTTTACATTTGCTGATGTTCCAATTAATTAAGGAAATGGTGATAGGAAAATGAGGTGTACGTGAGTGATTTTAACCCTCTGAGTGCCAGAGGGGTTACGCAACGCATTCTAGCGCTCACAGGGTTAGAGGATGTAAACTTATATGTTACATGGTTTGTGACTGAGCAACAGAATGGCGGTCACATTGCTGGGAGACCTGTCACTTCAACATCATTACAGGATAATTTCATAAGGCCTAATGCATAAGGAAAAGTGGAACAATTCTTGTATGAACTAACTGCGCTGTATGGGACAAATATAGTTTAAACGGGGCTTTTAAAACCACCCTTTAATTCAGGAGGGGTGGACAACATGAGGCCCTCCACCTGTTGCTACAATTTTCAAAATCCTTCTGCAGATAATGGCTGCCTCTGGATGACGGGGTTTGTAGTTCACCAACAGCTTGAGGGACTCAACATTTCCCACCCCTGCAAATGAATGAGAATAAGATGAATGACTGCTAATTTTTCATAATTCCAGGCCAAACTGTCACTAATTTATTATGCAAAGCTTTAGTCTTAGCTTCTCCATGGAAAGCAATATTGGTCACTAGGTGGCGCTGCACACACCAGCCACGACCCCAGCAACACCCCCTAAAACAAAAGAGTCCCTTTTTAGCCATTTAAAAAGTTGGGAGGTATGCATTTGCTTTGCTCCAGAACTGCTCCTGTTCTGCGTACTAATACGGAACATAGTTTGGTCACTCAGGCAATACCTAGACCCACCCCCACCCCTAACATTTCAGATGGCCAAAGAGGGGCACTTTTGTTTTAGGTGTTGTTGCTGGGGGCAAGACCGGAGGGCAGGATATTACTGACAAATAGTAGGTTATTTCATGACCTATTGACAACTTTGTGTAACTGAAAAAAATATATCCACATTCAAGCCACGTGGGGATAGCTGAGCTAAGAACTTTATCCCCCTGCCCATGGCTTGCATGTGGATATTGACCTGGCAGCTTTTATTTAAAGGGATAGTAATACTTAATTTTTTACTAATCCCTATATTAACGTAATATTAAAAATAAATGTATTGCCCCCAGTGTCATCTCTCAAACCTTTATGGTTTGAGAGATAATCGCTCCTAAAGTTGCCCTCTCCCTCCCCCTTTCCCCGAAGTCAGCATTGTAGCTAACTGAAGGGAAATCCGGTCTTACGATCATCAGGCGGCTTTGCAGCAGAGCTGCGATAGCGTTAATAAAAAAAAAAAAATATTTCACTAAAACGGTCTTCTACGTGTGCTTGCAAACCAAGCACACGTAAAAGACTGTTTTAGCGAAAGATTTCTCTTTTTTATTAACGCGATCTTAGCTGTGCTGCAGAGCCGTAGGAAAGTTGTACGATAGGCTTCCCTGCAGTCAGCTAGAACGCTGACTTCAGGGAGGGAAAGGGCAACTTTAGGAGCGATCATCTCTCAAACCATAAAGGTTTGCGAGATGACACTGGGGGCAATTCATTTATTTTTAAAATTACTTTAATATAAGGATTAGTAATAATTAAGTATTGCTATCCCTTTAAGGCAGATTTCTACTTTTTTTGATAGTTATTGTATTCCTCCTTTTGCTGTTTTTTTTTTAGATTTTTTTAATATATTTATTGATATTTGTGTTTCTTTTTATAACTTTTTTTTTGCTATATTTCATATTGAGTGTTCTTAACCTCCCATTATTTACTATTATTTGTTTTAGGGGCATGAGATTCTGCTTCTTTATATATTTCTATATACATATTTATGTATTTACATATGTGCTTTTGTCAGATCTGTGCCATGCTTCTGTAGATAACAGATGAGAGTTGGTACCGTGTTAGAAATACAGGAGGCGAATATAGTCAAGTTGATACCTGGGATCGTAAATACCTTGGACCCCTCAGAGGAAGACTGCACTTTACAGCACTCTTCTCTACCAATGACTGATCAGAGATCTGGACGGAGCTTCCTTATCTGGTTTCCATTCAAAACAATGCAATGTGTACTTGTATATAAGAGATGTTTTAATATTTATCTGTATAACATACCTGAGGAAGAGACCTAAGAAGTCTTGAAAGCTTGCATCCTAAATCAGATTAGTTAGCCAATAAAGGCATCAAACAGAAATGAACAACATGGGTGCACCCTCTCTGTCGTTGTCTTGATTGTAGAATTGAACAGCCCTGACACAGAGATGATAAAGGCATCAATTTGATTATATTCTCCATGCTTTTGTAGACATATATTTGTTTTTTTTCAACTTATCATACTTGAAAGATGTTTTTCCCATTTTAGATATATCTGAGGACAGGGCTCAAAATTTAAGCCCTGTATGCGTAGTCCTCCGCGACACTTAAAACAGTTAAAACATAAAAAGTTTATAAAGTAAAGGAAAAATCACAAAGTCTATCTATGGACAGTCTGAATCACAGTTCAAATACTGATTTCACTAAAACTCTTGATTAAATGCCCTCAGTGTTGCCACTCGGGAGATCTTGTTTCACCTCTGGTCTGTTTAAAGGGATAGTAATACTTCATTTTATCTTTATTTTATTTTGTAGGCATTAAAAAAACATGAAGAACGATATAAGTCTTATCTCTCAAACCTTTATGGTTTGAGAGATATTCACAACCAAAGTTTCCCCCTCCCGCCCCTTTTACCTAGTGTAAGCCATCTCTTCTCAGATGTGGAATCCAGTCCATAGACCAGACAGATAACAGCAGGGGACAAGCTTCTTCCTATGAGAACAATGAAAGCCCTGCCCCCCTTGACAAGTTTTTCAGGTTTTTCCCTTATCTTAATTGAAGATTGTCCCTCTCTGCAGTCTACCTAGGCACCTCCCTTCTGATCTGGCTGAGCAGTGTTACATCAGTAAAAGGGACTGGAGGGGGATACTTTGTCATTGAATTACTCTTGAACTACAACTCTGACAGAATTGAAATAACACTCTCCAAAGTCCAAATACTATGATGATTAATTAGAGCTGCTTTTATTATGAAACATTACTATCACTTTAAGCTCAGTGCCGGTTTTCACTGTGCAGCAAGGGTCGGCTCTCCAGCTGCTCCCAAATATCGGCACCAGTATCTGAAATAAATCAAACAACCCTCTAAGAGCAACACCAAATAATATGCTCATCAAATGTATGGAGGTAACCAAATATTAATGCAAATTTAATGGTTTATTTCAAACGAGTTTTGCGGGTCCACAAGCCCGCTTCTTCATGGGATAAAAGTGTTTTAGAAAAAAACAACACTTTTATCTGTAATCTGTATGAATGTGTCTCCTGATTGTGTTATATAAAATGAAAGACCTAATAATAAATGACCACTATAAATAAATACTTTCATATAAGGGTACTAAAGCAATATGAGAAGAAAGAGATGGGTGGGGTTAAAGGCAGGGATATGGGTGGGGCTAGGCGTGGAAACTGGTGGCGAGTAACTTTTCAGGCCTGGCTAGTAGCTCAGGACTTGAAATTTTGAGCCCTGTCTGAGCATATATGAGCATGTTTATCAATATAGTATAGGATTTATTAATGTATATTTTTTGTTTCATTTTATATTTTCTGTATTATTTTTTATCTTTTTCTCTGATATACTGTAGTAAGTCTGGCTCCCCTTATCTTAATGTCTTGTATAAAAAAAAATAAATAAATACCTTATCGTTTTTGCATGCTTTGTATAGTACTTTATCATATGGTAACATAATATGATTTACAAGAGTATAAATGTAAGCTAATGGACTACCATCGCTTTACCCCAGAGGAAGTGGGAGGTGTCCCACGAAAGCACTAGGGTACTGACTCCCACTCACTTGGTTCCGATCCTTCCTTAGGTCCCCTGTGAGCTTCTCCTTACTATTAGCTCATAGCCGGTGCTAGCCAAGAGACGTCCTACTTAAATGGCCACTGCTAACCATCTAAAGATGCCAGAGAGGTTTCCTTGTGGTTTGACAGCACACAAGGATAAAGGAGAAAAGGATGAGGTTCGTGAGTATTCTGGGAGTAGAGACCCCAAGATGCTTTCTGACCAAGTTGGCAATATGTGAGTGTTTTTGTCTTGTTTCATTGATGTTTTAATAAATCTAACTACACTTATTTTCACTATTTCTCCCTCTTTTCTCGAGCACTGAGTTCTTTATCATATAAAACCACTGCTAAATGTATTAGCTACAGTGAAATCTAGGTCTTTGTGTGTTTTAGGATTTAAATGGATCATTTACACTGACTGAATGTTGGTGTTCCTCTGTTTAGGAGGTCAGACTGTGTGATTTGTGTATAAGTGTATCCACGCTCAATACAACTCACATTAACATCTGTTTAAACCTCAGTATATGTGTTTATATGTTAGTCTGTGTAAATAAAATACTTTGGTCTTGTTTTAATATATATTTGATTACACAAAGAGGTGTCAATAGGCCAGGAAATAACCTAAAATTTTGAGGTAATATCCATCCTACAAGTCCTTTGACATCTGAGGTAATGTCACACCTATAATAAAAGTTTCCCTCTTTGACCATTTGAAATGTTGCGAGGTATGTTATAGCATGCTGTGGTTTTGTACCGGTGTCCTTGTAGATTGCATTACTGACTACAGCTGCAGAATATGTTAATATTTTATAATTAAATTTAGCAGTAACACCACCTAATAGTAAATCCTCACTTTTGGCCTAGTTCACACTGGAGACCAAATCAACATTCCAACTCGTGCTCATGAAAATGGTATCACTTTGTCGTATGGAACGCTTCACATTGCTGTTAAACGTCTCAAGGTACCATATCTTGTTGCCAATATTGGTCCGACAGCTCATTATCACAAGTACATGCAACTTTATTTTGATGTTATAACACAACATGTCTCACATTACTGTGATTACTTTGATGCTGAATCTGAGGTAAAGCATTATGGGTGGAACAGTAGAGATTTATGAGGTTTGAAATCACGTTGAAAAACTCATGATAATTTTAATGCAGATCAGTGCATCAAACAAATCACCAGCTTTAATCTGGCCAGAAATCCTTTTAGCCAGTATATGAATGCTTTGTGGATTTGTTCGTCAAAATTAATCTTTACTTAGTCCTGGATATTTTTTTGCCAGACTCCCAGAACTCAGACTCCATCCGATTCCTTCCTGATATGTTGGAGGAATTTCGGGGCCTTGCGTCCAGCAGCAAACAATCCAGTCCATTGACAAGATTTCCAGTACTAATTAAAGTGGACCTGTCACCTTGATTAAAGTTTCAATATTTGAAAACTTCAATACAAATTGACTGTGTCACGGTAGACAAAACTCAAGCAAATATGCAGTTAAGGATACCTACGTACCTTGATAAAGCAGCGTTTCCTGCTGTGAAACGCGTTGATTTGTAGAAAATAGATACTATATTTTTACTGTTTTTAATACATTTACAGTTACAAGAAATCAGCTGGAGCGGTGTCTTTCCTTTATATACACATATTTGTTTCCTGTGTTTGCCAGATCCATATAGATGGGAGAGAGGTCCATTTGAACCAGTGAACAAGGACATCCACTGCTAGATCCAGAAGGACTTGAGAGACCTGGGGGACATGGAGCATAGACTGTGGTAAGTTCTCTGCAAGTTTTTTTCACTGTGGATGTATATACACAGCAATTTGATAATGTGAGTGTATTTCTTGTGGGAATTTTTGGTACTTTTGAATATATCAGAGTAATACAGTCACTATTAGCACGTCTTTGTTGTTTTTCTTTTCACATATTCACTGGCTCTGTGGGTGGAGTTTGGGGAGAGCAGCCTGTCGACTGGCAAATTAAGAAGCTGAAGAGATACAGATATATATATATCCTAAGTGTGACTAACTGGTTGGCATATATAGGTACAGCCAGCAACTTCCTTTGTAAGTACCATACTTATGGTGGTGGTGTGGTGAAGAACGTTCCTAGAAGTTATTGCACAAAGAAGCACCTCTTTTCCTTTTTTCTTCCATTAAAACTAGAGGAAAGGCACTTTCGACTAAAACAAAGGCAGGGCTTCTTTACAGTAAGGGCGGTAAGGCTATGGAATTCTTTGCCTCGGGATGTTGCATTGCAGATAATACAACTGCCTTCAAAAAAGCAATGGATGCCTATCTAGCACAGAACAATATTGAAAATTATGACAGATGTCTTACAAAGCAGATAGGATGTTGAGCCAGGGATCTATCTGACTGCCATTTGGAGACAGAAAGGAATTTTTTTACCCACTTGGGGCTAAATTGGAAATTGCTCCAGAGGTTTGTTTTTTTTTCTTCCTCTGCTTGGGCTGGACTTGATGGATGCATGTCTTTTTTTCAGCCTCATCAACTATGTTACTATGTAAGGATATATTCTTAGTTGTTACCTTATGCTAATTGTGGTACTTGTACTATACCAGTGACTTTTTATATG
Organism: Rhinophrynus dorsalis; assembly: GCA_037306005.1. Taxonomy (NCBI): domain Eukaryota; kingdom Metazoa; phylum Chordata; class Amphibia; order Anura; family Rhinophrynidae; genus Rhinophrynus; species Rhinophrynus dorsalis. Next base: position 59,729,277 of record CM074728.1, read on the forward strand.
CTAATTAATCATTTCAGTGACGCTTCATATGCCAGTTTAAGGTTTTATGTGGCTTTTCATGTGCTGATTAAGCTATGTGCTGCACCAGGAGATTTTCACTTTCACTTTTCCCATAAATAAAACTGAATATTTCCTAAACCAGAGGCAGCCAACTCTGGTCCTCAAGAGCTGCCAATGGTGCATGTTTTTAGGCAAACCATGAATCAGTGCAGGTGTATACATTAAAATGACTAAGCCACTGATTGATTCAAATATGCTCAAGCAGAGATCTCAAAAACATACACTGTTGGTAGATCTTGAGGACTGTGGTTTGCTACCCCTGTGACTTACACTGTGGATCTTCTGGAATTTTGGTTAAAGTGGAACTTTCACCCTCAAGACACTTTATATCTTTGAATGTATCTTCAAATTGCCTATATGTTGTTAAATTATTTTTTCCAATTCGTAATACCTTAGTAGAGATAGCCTTAATGATATCACCAGTTCCTTTTGCTGCAGTACAATCTATACCACATAGTTTTTCATCAGTTTAGTGGTTAAAAAGGCAAGTGATCCCGTATTTTATGCAGTGGGCTGTTTTCTTTAAAATGGTATGTTTTGTCTTCATTTCGGTAGTTGTTACAGCCAATTAAGTAAAGGCAAGTCATGGCTGAAAAAAATGATAGAAAAATGACAACTTGTACTTGTTGAAGTTTTGTGATTCTGTCACCCTCTACAGTATGTCAGCTCACATTAATGGGGTGCCATTTACTCATAAGAACAGTAGCAAATGAATAAATGAGGAAACTCCACAGTATTCAAAGATTCCAGTACATTTGAAGGTGTGGAAATGTGAAAAAATGACAATTTTATTTTTCCTTTAGTACCACTTTCTGGAAAGATTTGTTCACATCAGGCTAGGGTAGAAAGGCAAGTGACCCCTCATATGATACAGTGCGATATGTATTTTCAGGAAATATATACATTTATTTAGTTAACTAGTTGAACAGCCTGTTACACGGGCCACAGTGTCACAGCCACCCGGTCGCGGGGCAGTCACGCGCAGTGGAGACTGCCAGCACCACGGCTGATACAGAGCTGGACACTCCTTCGGAGCGCCCAGCTCTGTATCAGCCGCGGCACGGGCAGTCTCTACTGCGCATGACTGCAGCACGCGCAGCAGTGTCTACTGCGCATGTCGCGGCGTTACACATGATTTAGCGAATTATTATATAGCATGGGCTATTTTTGTGCAGTTTTACTATGTAACCAATGAAATGTGCATTTTTACTTCATAAAGTTGAAAAAAAACATGTTGCTGTCCTGTTAACTGGGGGTTTGTGCAGGCCATGCATGTTGGTAAAACTATACATACTTAGTATTTTTGTAATCAGAGTATTCAGGACTTTTAAAAATAACTGAAGTTTTCACAATCAGCATAAAATATTTTGGATTTATAGTTTACGATATTGGTAAATTTAAACAATTTTTATATTTTATTTTAGCTTGTCGCATGATGCAAAATTTATTTTTTGTGAAGTTCTATGAAAAAGCTGAATTTGTTCTGAAAAAAAAAAAACAATACTTAGTTTTCCATATAAGACTAGAAAGTTAACATTGGAAATCATACCTAAACAGATGGATAGCAAACATGCTGAAAGAGGGCCTGGCCAGCAGTGTATAAAAAAAAAAATATCTCCAAGCCTCTGGCATTGAAAGGGTTAAAGCAGAACTACCACCCCTGAATAAATGTGTCCCAAATAAATACCCATCTGGCGACTAGCTGCTCAATAGCGCTAGACGCCAGAAATATTACCTGCTGTTTGAGAATTGTACTCTGTTCCCGGACTGACAGGCAGGAAACAGCGCAGATATCTTTCCATAGTGACATCTGCGCGCCTGCGCTGTCAGTCCCTTTTGTAGCCGAACGGCTCCTAGCAAAGCCACGTAGAGCTGGAACTGACAGCGCAGGCGTGCAGACGTCACTATGGAAAGATGTCTGCGCTCTTTACTGCCTGTCAGTCCGGGACAGAGTACAATTCTTAAACACTGGGTAATATTTCTGCCGTCTAGCGCTATTGAGCAGCTAGTCGCCAGATGGGTATTTATTTGGGACAAATTTATTCAGGGGTGGTAGTTCCACTTTAAAAGGATAGTAACACTTAATATTGGGAAAAAAGTAAGTAGTAGGGTTTATTCTTCTGAGTAAAACGAGGAAACTCCCACTGCTGAGAGATATTTAATTCAAAACTTATTGTAGCTCAAACTTGCTTTTTTTTTTTTTTTTTTTTTTTTTTTTTTTTTTTTGTGTATAGTACATCCATGACCTAATATGTTATAGTGGCACTGTTCCTACAGCAGTCTATGTAGGTTTATGGTCAACTGACAGTAGCTGTTCATAAATTGCTGCAGCAACAGCGCTACCATAAACTGGCAGGCCATGGAGTTAAAGGAGCAGTTTTTATGAAAGCACATATTTTATCGAGTTTTTCCTGATGAAAAAAACAAGGTCTCTCCCATCGCTGTCAGATCTTTTATTCAAAATTTATATCAGTTCAAATAATCAAGAAGTGAATTTACTGTATTTACTTCCTGATAGTTCTAACTGACAGGAAGTGACAGGCAGTTTCTATCACATTCTATGGAGAACTGTATGTCTCTGACTTTCCTGACTTTCCTCTCTATTAGAATCTAACAGGAAATATAATTAGAATTTGACCACTAGAGGGCACTGCTAATGTAAAAAAAAAAAATTGGGTTTAAACTGTAATAACTCTGGAAATCTCTAGGCAGTGGGAGTACCCTTATTTTACTCAATAGGAAAATCCCTACAATATATATTTTTTCATAAAAAAAAGTTTACTGCTCCTTTAAAGAACCCCCCAAAAAATGACGTCTGAGCTGCAATAACTTTTGAATAGAACACCTCTCTGGAGTAAGAGCTCCCAGGATAAGCCCTGTAATATATATTTTTTCAATATTTTTACTATCCCTTCAAGGAGAAACTTATTAATACAAACTTGCCAGTGTGAAATACACTGACAGGATTGTAACAACAAGTTTCACTAAATAGATATTTTATCCTATGGCAGAGGAGCTCAGACCTGTCCTACGATGCAGGTTTTCAGGATCTCCTCACATGGACACAGTAAGGTGATCACATAGCAGTGTAACCCCTTTGTAATGAGTGACGTTCCTGGGCCGTCACTCATTTCCATCCTTTAACCCTTTGAGTGCCAAAGGGGTACGGAATGCATTGCAAAGCAATGCGTTCCGTACCCCTCTGGCACTTAAAGGGTTAAAGGGATAATAATGTCTAGATAAAAGTATTTCTCTGAGTCTTATATATATTAAAATTAACACATTGCGCTATGTGTAAGTATTTATTTTTGAGTAGTTCAAAAGTTATGAAGAGATAAAGATCCCCCACCCACCCCTTCTGGCAGCCTCCCTCTGAATCTCAAATCTAGTTGTGCAACTCTATGGCTGCAGAGGGGAACAAACTTCAGTAAGTATAAGGAAAATCCTGCCCCTCTTGTCGAAGGAGGATTTCCCTTTGCTTACTTAAGTTTGTCCCTTGCTGCAGCCGTCCGGACTAGAGTGACAGCCTCTGGTGATGAGGACAGAAGGGGCGGGCGGGGGATCTTTATCGCTTCATAACCTTTGAACTACATTAAAGTAAGGACTTACATATACAGTTGCGTAACTATAGGGGGCTGCACCTGCGACTGGGCCTGTCACTCCAGGGGCCCGGCTGCCCCCTGTGACCCCTCCACCTGGCGCCCGCAATCTCCCTCCAGTGCTCTAGTAATGCAGAGCGCTGAGAGATGACATCATCTCCCAGCGCTCTGCATTACTAAGAGGGCCGCGCAGAAGCTCCAGGGTGGTAAGAGATGGGGGCATTGTGAAGATTGAGCGGCATTGTGGAGGGAGTCAATGTGGTCGAGGGGGGCCAATGTGGTGGGGGGGCCCGTGGCACTTCTTGCATTAGGGCCCGGAGGCTTCTAGATACGCCTCTGTACATATACTATTTAATACCTCTGTATGTCTTTTCCCAATTGTACATCGCTGCGGAATTAGTTGGCGCTATATAAATAAATAATAATAATAGAGCAATGTATTAATTTTAATATAAAGAAGACTTAGCGAAAGACTTTTCAATAGACATTAATAACCCTTTCAAAACTTCCATGATTGTAGAGTTACTCGGGTGCACTGTGATCATGTCAGGGAGGCCGTATCTGACTGCTCCATGGCCAGAGCAGTCAGTTTCAGCCTTAACACGGTGGCTTTGTGCACGCGATCGCTGTTACAGCAATCACATGTGTCTGATGAGTCAGCATACCTTCCAACATTTCAAATTGCCAAACAGGGACACTTGTGTTTTAGGGGGTGTTGTTGGGACACCAGGGTGATACACTTATATACACACCACACAGTCTGATCTCCTAAACACAGGGACACCAGGGTGATACACTTATATACACACCACACCGTCTGATCTCCCAAACACAGGGACACCAGGGTGATACACTTATATACACACCACATAGTGTGATTTCCTTCCTAAACACAAGGACACCAGGGTGATTCACTTATATACACATCACACAGTCTGATCTCCTAAACCCAGAGACATCAGGGTGATACACTTATATACACACCACACAGTCTGATCTCCTAAACATCGGGACACCAGGGTGATACACTTATATACACACCACACCGTCTGATCTCCTAAACACAGGGACACCAGAGTGAAACACTTATATACACACCACACAGTCTGATCTCCTAAACACAGGGACACCAGGGTGATACACTTATATATACACCACAGCGTCTGATCTTCTAAACACAGGGACACCAGGGTGGTAAACTTATATACACACCACACAGTCTGATCTCCGAAACACAGGGACACCAGGGTGATACACTTCTATAAACACACCACACAGTCTGATCTCCTAAACACAGGTACACCAGGGTGATACACTTATATACACACCACACAGTCTGATCTCCTAAACACAGGGACACCAGAGTGAAACACTTATATACACACCACACAGTCTGATCTCCTAAACACAGGGACACCAGGGTGATACACTTATATATACACCACAGCGTCTGATCTTCTAAACACAGGGACACCAGGGTGATAAACTTATATACACACCACACAGTCTGATCTCCGAAACACAGGGACACCAGGGTGATACACTTCTATAAACACACCACACAGTCTGATCTCCTAAACACAGGTACACCAGGGTGATACACTTATATACACACCACACAGTCTGATCTCCTAAACACAGGGACACCAGGGTGATACACTTATATACACACCACACAGTCTGATCTCCTAAACACAGGGACATCAGGGTGGGAAAGAGGGACAGAGGGATTTGGCTCTAAAAGAGGGTCTGTCTCTACTAAAGAAGGACACTTGGGAGGTATGAGTCAGTGACAAAGGGAATGTAAAGCATACATTGCCTTTGTCACTGTTCTCTGTAGGAGGCACTTTTGATTTACTTGTTGGTGCTGAGGTCAGAACTAGCAGTAGAGCAGGTTTGGTCACTTGATGACCTCCTGCCACTTGGTTGTGTAACAGAATAAATTATTTATACGGATGTTTAAACAAACATTATGTGAGTTTTTATTACTGTGGAGCAATGTGATACACTTGTATATACGCACCACATAGTCTGACCAACTGAAAGAGGGATACCAGGGAGGGAAAGAGGGACATGGGGATTTTTGCCTCAGAGAGACAGTACCCACCTAAAAAGGGACATTTGGGAGGTACCTCTTATCCAGTCCCTGTGTTAAAATGAACGAACTGAGCATAAATTATGACAGGAAAACCTATTTTATTATAATAAAAATAAGTTGTGGGTTATACATGTAAATGTGGTATCAAAACAAAGCCCTTCATATGCTTAAAAATTGTATATAATTTGTGTGGGTGAACTAAATGAATTGGAGTTAAAATATGGTTGAACAGAGGCATAGTAGGAAGTCCAATATTGCTCCGGTCCTCTGTCAAAAAGCTGCCGTCACTAAGGGGTTAAATCGGGATGCGTATAAAACACACTCGCAGGGTTCCACAAATGCCTCTGCAGTGTTTCAGAATCAATTTTTCATAAATGTCCCTGATTTAAAGGATTAGGTAGTCACCTAAGGACACAGTTGAATCAATCAAAGGTTCTATCATTCTAAAGGAACTGCCAGAGTTCACATCGCTCATTTGTGTTTAATTGATGACCTCTTAATCCTTTGAGTGCCAGAGTGGTACGGAACGCATTGCAAAGCAATGCATTCCGTACCACTCTGGCACTCAAAGGGTTAAAACCATGCCCTGGAGAGGGTGTGGCTTGAGCATCTTCTGAGTTCACATGGGTTGCTGCAGGAAAGTCACCCATGTGAACTAACCCCCAGATCCTGGCCTGTTGGTACCCCTTGAGGAGTGAACTTGGACACCCCTGCTTTAAACTACTTCACCTTAACCCCTTGGTTGCTGGGGAGGACCTTCCTAGCATCGAAGAGGTCAGTCTGCCTTGTTTATTCCAACCCCCTGTTTAGGACATAACTCTAATTTGCTCCCCCCTGGCAGACTTGAGGGCCACACATACAGCTTTAGTGCGAATCTGGATGCCTTTGAGTAATCTGTGATCAAACAGGTTCCAAGGCTTTACAACAGGTAAAAGAGAGGCAAGTCATCTGGAACAAGCGTCTGTTATCTGATGGGAAAAACAGGAATTAGCTGAAAAGAAAAAAAGGAGGAGGGAAGGGAGGGGAGGAGGTGGAGCAATGTGGGGGAGGTAAGAGGCACAGAACCAGCTTCATAGAGGAAGGGTGGAGAGTCACTGAGGCCATGACAGATCTCTACTGATCTTTCAAGCAGTGTCAGGATTCAGGAATTAAGAAAGCACCTTATTTATATACATCTTTTTTTCAATTACAGTCTGCTCCTCCTAAAGGTAAGTGATCATTTGCCAGGGGGGGCTATGCTCACTGATATTCAAAATTAAATTAATATTTTTATTATGGGGAGCAGAGATAGGTATGCATACCTACCTGCATAAACCAGATAGCCTGTCTGTGCTGCATAGCAGTCTAACTCTCCTGTCCTCAGTAAATGAGATATTGGTATACAGTCTGTTGTTATCATGCTGGATCCTTTACATAATGGGTGGGCAGCCAGAGGAAGATGACAATTGGTGTCTGACAGTACTGAATGGCAGAGGATTGTGTATACTAGCCGTAGATGTAAAGCACTTTTTCAGCATTTTTTTTCCCTAGCTTCTTAACGGATATTTGGTGCAGTATTATAATGACTTTCCATGTTAGCAAATCAGTCAATGGCCCTTTTATAAGCTTATGTATAACATGCCTCCCATTGATTTCTATTGTGTGTTCCATTTATATGAATAACTAGAGGATTCTCACAGAGAAATCTACATGGAATAGCCTAATGTATAAAGCCAAAACAGAGCAAACCAACCACTGTAGGGGAGAAACAGCTATTTTTCTATTTAAATGGTGCTATTAACCCCCTTGAATGCAAGAGAGGTCTTGCAATGCGTTGGCGACCTCTCTAGCATTCGAGGTGTTAACACTTTGAGTGCCAGAGGGGTACGCAATGCATTGCGTACCCCTCTGGTACCAAAAGGGTTAAAACAACCCATTAAATGAATTGGTGTTAATATACTATATATATTCTTTTTAACTAAAAATAATTTGCCAGTACCACATCTTACACCGTATAAACTTGTACTGTGTCGCAAAGCGTCAGACAGGGGAGGGCTGGCGACTTTTGGCCTGGGGGGCAAGTACAACTAAGTGGCCTGTTTCTATTACCGCTCCAGTCCCATGTCCCAGCCCAACCCCTTTTGTTAATGTTATAGCTGACATTAATGTTATGGATTAAGTCAAGTGATACCTCAGAGCTTATAACTGAAATGGTAGTACACTATTGATATCACAGAGATGACAATTGAAATGGATCTACACTAATGATACCACAGAGCTTACAATTGAAATGGAGCTACAATACTCGTGTAGCTCCTTAAATTCTGTTTACTCTATTTACAGCAGCAAATGGGAAATTGAGTGAATCAGTGGCCCACTGGCCCATATTCATGACAAGCCTGGGGGGCAATTGCCCCCTTGCCCCCCAGGCCAGCCCTCCCCTGGCATCAGAGGCAGGCCCCCAAAATTGTTCTGCCCCAAGGCCATCATTCTCTAGAACTGCCTTTGCGAAGAGCCATCTGTAACTAGTCTTCCTCCAACCCCAGTGCTATTTAATATATAATAATAATGTTAATGATTATGGGTATTAAATACTGAAACAGAAGAATACAGAAGATACAGAAGAATAGCGCAATTGTGGCTATTTATTCCCCTCATGTGGTTCCCCAGAAGTGTTCCTCTTTTGTGCACTCTGTTTTAGTAGAAACAGGGAAAATCAAAAATATTTAAAGCAGAACTACCACCCTATATAAAGTCTCCCCCCAATTATTAGGAATATGGCGACTAACTTCTTAATAGTGCTATTATCTCACACAAATACCGTGATCTGAAGTAATCCTTCTTCTTAGACTGACGGCCAGGCTTCTTGCTTTAGAGCGGCCTGCGTGCCTGCATTGTCAGTCCCTTACTGGTACCTTATGGCACAGTGCAGTGCCTCCTAGAGGAGACCAGGACGGACATTGCAGGTGCGCAGACGTCTCTAAGCCAAGATGTCTGCGTGCAAGCCTAGCTTCTGGTCTCCGAAGAAAAAGGATTAGTTCAGAACCGGGTACTTATGAGAGATAATAGCACTATTAAGAAGCTAATATCGTCATATGCCTAATTGTTGGGGGGCGACTTTATACAGGGTGGGAGTTCTGCTTTAAAAGGATGGTAACTCTTGTTATTGAAAAAGGGTTTATCCTTCTGAGTAAAATGAGGGTACTCCCCACCGCTGAGATGTTATATTAAAATGTTATTGCAGCTCAAAATTTCCAGGATGCAATACCTCAATGGCCTGAAATGTTACAGTGGCGCTGTTGCTGCAACATCCTATGGAGGTTTATGGTCATCTGACCAGAGCTGTCAGTAGACTGCTGTAGCAACAGCAGCACAATATAATATCAGGTTGAGGAAGTACTGTACCCAGGAAATGCAAGTTTGAACTGCGATAACTTTTGAATATAACATCTCAGCAGTGGGAGTACACACTTGTTTTAATCAGCAGGGTGAACCCTGCAATATATATCTTTTTTTTTTTTTTATATGGAGCTTTGCAACCCTTTTAAAACAAATTTTTGCCAATGTTGATATTTTGCAATACTCTGCACACACAGCGTTAGCAGTGTAACATAACATGCTGTAATTATAGGACACTTGTCTTATATAACTACAAGGACGGTAGATTCACAGAATAGCTTCCCAGCGAAAGTGGTTGGGCTTATCTAGTGCAATTCATTTAACAGTGCCTGGGATATAGATAAGTGTATTGTGAGGATTAAGTAAGCCTGAGCTTATTAAGCAGACTCGATAGGTCTATTGGTTCTTAGACACTGTCAGTTCTTCAGGGGTATGCAACGCATTGCAGAGCAATGCATTTCGTACCTCTCTGGCACTCAAAGGGTTAAGAAGAATTTGAGCAATTCTGGAGTAACCAACACCATTTGGGATATAAAGTCACCCTCCAATAATTAGGCATATGACGAATAGCTTCATAATAGTGTTATTAGCTCATAAGTACCTGGTTCTGAAGTAATCCTTATTTTTCGGAGACTGATGGATAGGCTTTTTGCTTTAGAGCCGCCTGCGCTGTCAGTCCCTTCCGCTTCCTTAAGGCTCCATGCAAGGCCTCCTAGAGGAGACCGGGAAGGACAGGCCCGACGTGCAGATGTCTCTAAAGCAAGATGTCTGTGATGATGCTCGGCTTCCGGTCTCCGAAGAATAAGTTTTACTTCAGAACCGGGTACTTATGTGAGATAATAGCACTATTCTGAATCTAGTAACCATGTGAATAATTATTGTAGAGCCACGGCCGGTCCGTGGACCGGATTCCAAATCCGACAGCTAGATGACAGACTTGACTGTTTTGGTCAGTAAGGGGGAAACTTTGCTTGTGAATATCTCTCAATCCTTTATGGTTTGAGAGATATTCACAAGCAAAGTTTCCCCTTTGGTATGAGAGATAAGACTTATATCGTTCTTCATGTTTTTTTAACGCCTACAAAATAAAATAAAGATAAAACGAAGTATTACTATCCCTTTAAGGACCAAAGGGGTACATAAAACATGGCAGAGCAATGCATTGCCCACCTCTTTGAACCACAAAGGGTTCAGTCTCATGGGAATATAAAAAATGAAATTCCCAGATGGGGCCCTTTTGATTGCCATGCAGCACAATGCATCAACACCCCTCTGGCACTCAAAGTGTTAACCAAGAGTGTCTGAAAGTTAGTCTTAGGGAGGAACCAAGTCACGTTTTCGGTACATTCCTGATTATTCACAGGCGGGGTAATCAGTCACTTAGTCATTTTGATTGCACCACCGGTGCTTAAATATATCCGTGCACCTCACCTGTTGACATATCCAGAGAACTAGAACTGAGAATTGCTGTTTTAACCCTTTGAGTGCCAGAACTTTCTAGCACTCGATAACACCTTGATTACTATATCGGTTACCGTCTCCTTGCATTCAGGTGGTTACAAGTTTCATAAGGGATTTTTTTTTTTGCTGTCCCCTACCTCCTAGATGCAGTTGGTTTAATCCTTTCAGTGCCAGAAAGCTATCCAATGCATTGATCTGCAATGCATTAGATACCTCTGTGGCACTCAAAGGGTTAAAGCGGAACTAACACCGCTAACAAACGTTGTCTGTAATAATTCCCTATCTGGCGACTAGCTGGTTAGTAGCGCTAGTCGCCAGACTTATTACCTCTTCATGAAGAAATCTGAAGTCATCCTCAGCTGACAGGCAGGGCGGAGCGCGGACATCTTACCCTAGTGACGTCCGCGCGCCGGTGCTGTCAGTCCCAGACGGCTGTAGGAGGCGTTGCTAGGAGCCATTTGGCTCCGGAAGGGACGGACAGCGCAGGCGCGCGGACGTCACTAGGGCAAGATGTCCGCGCTCCGTCCTGCCTGTCAGCCGAGGATCACTTCAAATTTCTTCATGAAGAGATAATAATTCTAGTGACTAGCGCTACTAAGCAGCTAGTCAACAGATAGGGAATTATTACAGACAACGTTTGTTAGCGGTGTTAGTTCCGCTTTAAGCAAGGTTTTCTCCAATAGTGTTTCCTTTAAAGCGGAACTTTCACCCTCTATAAAGTCACCCTCCAATAATTAGGCATATGGCAACTAGCATCTTAATAGCGTTATTATCTAACATAAGTACCTGGTTCTGAACTAATCCTTATTCTTCAGAGACCAGAAGCCAGGCATCAGTGCAGACATCTTGTCTTAGAGACGTCTGTGTGCCTGCTCTGTCCGTCCCGGTCTCCTCTAGGAGGCATTGCACTGTGCCTTAAGGCACCAGAAGGGACTGGCGGCACAGGCACGCAGACAACACTAACATGGACGTCAGTCTCCGTAGTAAAAGGATTACTTCAGAACTGGGTACTTGTGTGAGATAATAGCACTATTATGAAGCTAGTCGCCATATGCCTAATTATTGGAGGGCGACTTCTTTGAGAGTGAAAGTTCCACTTTAAGTATTTATTTTGTGGGTAAGAAACCCTTTGTGTCCTTGGAGATGGAAGTTGTAGTGGTCAGCAGCTGGTGTGCCAAAGGTTGCCTAGCCCTGGGTTAAATCTGTAGGAGAAGGATGACAAAAGAGGAGGTGGGGTAGGAGTTAATGACTAGTTGTCATCAGTTCATGGAGGTTATTTGCACAGACAATCATGAGTTTCATTTTACAGTATCTATGGATATCATGAAACAATACGGATGTATCTAGCTTTGAAGTCTGATAATTATATATATGTGACTAGATACAACCTGGGCCACAAATCATGAGTTCATTTTTCTTTGTGTCTGGATCTATTCACTTCTACTCATTCTAGTCTCGTGGAAATGTCTGGCCTCTTTGTACGCACACACCTGGGACGTTCTTTGTATGTATACAATACATATATTTAGCTACAGAATCTCCCATAATAAGTACCTATACCACTCATGAACTCTCACACACAGACCTAGATTCCATTGCTGTTGATAAGTTCTTTCAACTCGTGTACCCAGCAGATTCCCATTGAAGTTGACGAAACCCTTCATATTTACCAAACTGCAATTCAGTTCGGCCCTGTGCGTCATCTATAAACAGCTTATACTTATGAAGACGTGGTAAAGGGGACTTTAACCTCTAAAAGACATTTAGCCATGTGCTTAAAGGGTTAGTAATGTCCGCATATAAATGTATGATATATTTTAGATTTTAAAAAAAATGAATCATGTGGAGCAAGTCCCATCTCTCAAACCTTATGGTTTGAGAGATCTACGATTTTAATGTTACCCCCTCCCTCCCTTTGCCCTGATGTCTGCTGTAAAGCTGACAGAAGGAGATACGTGTAGGCCGGCTCGAGCCGGCTCTTCAGCAGGCACACTTTGTAAACCGTTCCGATGGGAGATGGGACTTCCTCCACATGATTTATTGTTTTTAAATCTGTAATACAGAGTGAAATTATATGCGGACATTACTAACCGTTTAAGTTATTAAAATAGTATTAGGATTGTTTTTTTTTTTTAACTTACCTGCTCCCTAAGAAGGCACACTGAATCTCCCAGCTGTCCCAGGGAGTACGTTCACGCTTCCCTTCATAGTGGTGTGCATCGCATCTGTCTTCATAGCAAGCTCCATTTATCATTATACTGAGCTTGCAAGCTAGGAGATGACTTCTCCAGTTTATCACTTCTCCTATGTTATTCTATGGAGCCTATGCACTAAGATCTCCAAAGCTGAAGAAATCTTGGTGCGTAGGCTCCATAGAATAACATAGGATTTGGAGAAGTGATTAAGTGGAGAAGTCTTCTACACTTTATCACCTCTTAGAGAATCTCCCATCTTGAATGCTTATGAGGTCTCCGATGCATGTTTTTCCACGCGTTGGAGACCTTTTTTAGTTTAACGGGTTAAATGATCCATTTAAAAATGTGGATTTTTTTTATTCCTCGCCTTTTACGTTAGTGTATATTGGTTTGCTGCAGAACTGATAATGTTGACTTAAAGGGATAGTAATGTTTCATAGTAAAAGCTGCTCTAATTAATCCTCATAGTATTTGGACTTTGGAGAGTGTTATTTCAATACTGTTGTAGTCCAGGAGTAATTCAATGACAAAGTATCCCCCTCCCGCCCCTTTTACTGATGTCACACTGCTCAGCCAGAGCAGAAGGGAGGTGCCCATGTAGACTGCAGAGATGGACAATCTTCAGTTAAGGGAAAAACCTGAAAAACTTGTCAAGGGGGGCAGGGCTTTCATTGTTCTCATAGGAAGAAGATTGTCCCCTGCTGTTATCTGTCTGGTCTATGGACTGGATTCCACATCTGAGAAGAGATGGCTTACACTAGGTAAAAGGGGCGGGAGGGGAAACTTTGCTTGTGAATATATCTCAAACCATAAAGGTTTGAGAGCTAAGACTTATATCGTTCTTCGTATTTTTTTAATGCCTACAAAATAAAATAAAGATAAAACTAAGTATTACTATCCCTTTAATTCACAAGGCCCAGTGAGACTAAAGAAATTAACAAGAACTGAGCACTGTATGTGTGTGTAGACCGTACATACCTTTCATACCGCTCATGCACATCCACACATAATAGGGCACTAATAACTGCTGTAAACAACTGCACTATAAGGGACAGATGATTATTCCCCAATGATTTAAATGGGGCTTTTAACCCCAGGGGTGAAAAAAACCAAGGAGCATGAGAGACCAGGCTCCTAAAACTTTACTTCTGGTGTCAACATTTTGGGGGTTATTTTAGCTACATCTACGTACATGTATCCCTTAGTTGGCTCCTAAAAATACGTATTGGCTCCAAAATATTGCATTTGGCTCAAGTTTTAGAGTGGTCTGTCAACCCATTTAAACCCCATGAATTGCAGATATCTGCTGGTTTTAAGTATTGGTGTGTTGCTCTACTGGTGACATGTAATGGGGTATTTCTCTGCTGCTGACATGTACTATTGTATTGCTATGTTAGTCTTATGTACAGGTGTATTGTTCTGCTCTTGGTATGTAATTGCATACTGCTGTGCTGGTCTTTAATAATGGTGTATTGCTCTCCTGATGTCATGTAATGATGTATTTTTCTACAGTCTGATGTGATGGAGTATTGCTTTGCTGGTCTCATGTAATGGGGTATTGCTTTGCTAGTCCCATGTAATGGTATACTGCTCTGCTGGTCTCATAACTGGATTGCTCTGCTATTGGCATATAACTGAATACTGCTATGCTGGTCTCACATAATGGTGTATTGCTCTTCTGGTGTCATTCAATGATCTTCTTGTCTAATAAGTTATGAATGCATTCTATATTGATTGGTTCCCTAAAATAAGTACTGGATGTTACGTCCATAGAGGCAGATGCGATGCTTTGTTGATGGACTCGGACTCCAAACCCCAGCAGATGAAGGCTTTTTAGGAAGACTTAAAGCGGAACTACCACTGCTACAAAACTTGCCCCCCAAATAATTCTCCATCTGACGACTAGCTGCTCAGTAGCACTAGTCGCCAGAATTATTACTGCGTTAATGAGAATTATCCATTTCTCCTGGACTGACAGGCAGGACGGAGCACCGACAACTTTCCATAGTGACGTCTGCGCGCCTGCGCTGTCAGTCCCAGGCGGCTCTAGGAGCCTTTGTTATGAGCCGTTCGGCTCCAAAAGGGCCTGACAGTGCAGGTGCGCAGACGTCACTATGGAAAGATGTCTACGCTCCTTCCCGTCTGTCAGCCCAGGAGCAATGGATAATTTTTTGTTAACGCATTAATAATTCTGGCGACTAACGCTACTGAGCAGCTAGTCGCCAGATAGGGAATTACTGGGGGGCAAGTTTGTTAGCGGTGGTAGTTCCACTTTAACAGGTCCTGATGTCCTGCAGAAGAATCTTACCTGTCTCAGTGGACATGATATCTAGCTCTAATTAAAGATTACTTTTTGAAAAACAATTTAAACATAATTCATTGTTAGTGTCCTTGCTGCTTTTCTGACTGAATTATGGTAAGTTGAGGTTATTATTTGTGGGGAGGGTGGGGTTAGTATTCTATTAAAGGAGAACTTACACAATGTAATAATAACCTCCACACCTTAATCTGGGCAGAAAATGATAATAGCCACCCTGAATCAATTCTGTGTTCGCAAGAATCTTAAAGGGATAGTATTACTTCAAAATTACTATCCCTCATATTGTAGCCCTCAATAAACTGAGTTAAATGACACCAGCGGCATCTCTCAGACCTTTATGGTTTAAGAGATAGCCACTTTCAAAGTTTCCTCTCCCCTGCTGTCAGCGTTCTGCTGCCAGCAGGGGAATCCGGTCCCGGGACAGGCAGAGGCTCTTCAGCAGAGCGGATATCTCGTTATGGAAGGAAAAATTATTCATTGAAACAGTCTACTACGTGTGCTTGGTTACCAAGCACATGTAGAAGACTGTTTCAATGAATCATTTTTCCTTCCATAACGAGATATCGGCTCTGCTGAAGAGCCTCCTCTTGATTCAGAGACCTGATTCTCCTGCTGGCAGCAGAACGCTGACAGCAGGGGAGAGGAAACTTTGAAAGCGGCTATCTCTTAAACCATAAAGGTTTGAGAGATGCCGCTGGTGTCATTTAACTCAGTTTATTAAGGGCTACAATATGAAGGATAGTAATTTTGAAGTAATACTATCCCTTTAAAGCAGGACTTTCATCAGATTAACGTAGAGCCCAACATCATAATTACATTAGCGATATGCATAGACGTAGTTGTCTTTTCAAGAATAATTGCTGCATTTAACTGATAGTAATGTTTCACACTAAAAGCAGCTACAATTAATCTTTATAGTATTTGGTCCATGGAGAGTGTTATTTCAATACTGCCAGAGCTGTAGTTCAAGAGTAATTGAATGATAAAGTCTCCCCCTCCTTTTACTGATGTAACACTCCTCCCCTCAGAGCAGCAAAACTGTCTGGATGGATCACAGAGAAGGACAATCTTCAGTGAGCATAAGTGAAAAACCTGAAATACCTGTCAAGGGTGGCAGGGTTTTCCTTATGATCACAGTAAGAAGATTGTCCCTCGCTGTGATCTGTCTGGTCAAGAGACGAGATTCCACATCTGAGGGGAGGTGTCTTACACTAGGTAAAAGGGGATGGAGGGGGAAACTTTATCATTCAATTACAGTACTACAACTCTGACAGTATTGAAATAACACTCTCCATGGTCCAAATACTATGAAGATTAATTGTAGCTGCTGTTTTTATAAAACATTACTATCCCTTTAAAGAGAAATAAAACCTTTTAGACAGACAGGCCCTGGCTGGGATCTTGCAGTAGGCGCTCTCTGCACCTGCGCTGTCAGACCCTTCCAGTGCCTTAAGGCACAATGGCATTCAACTCACCAGTCGTGGAGTTGAAGGGGACAGACAGTGCAGATACAGAGATGCCGGCTCTGCAAGATGTCTGCACTGTTCCCCGCTGCCTGTCTGCCTAAAAGGTTCTATTTTTCTTTAAAGTGATAGTAATGTCTAAAAAAAACTTTTTTGCATTTAGAAGAGCTCAAAAAGCTGATCTAAATGCAAAAAAACTTATCTCTCAAACTGCTATGGTTTAAGAGATACGGACGTTTTGAAGTTTGATTTCTCCTACTGACAGCTGTAAAGCTGTCAGCAGGAGATTCGTGTCGGTCGACACTGTGGCGCTTGAGAAGTGCCGGGATCTCGTTACTTACACGGAATCCCTTCAATGGAATGGTCTAAACATGTGCCTAGTGTTCAGGCACATGTTTTAGACCATTCCAATAAAGGGATTCTGTGTAAGTAACTTCTCAAGCGCCACAGTGTCGACCGACACGAATCTCCTGCTGACAGCTTTACAGCTGTCAGTAGGAGAAATCAAACTTCAAACGCCCGTATCTCTTAAACCATAGCAGTTTGAGAGATACGTTTTTTTGCATTTAGATCAGCTTTTTGAGCTCTTCTAAATGCAAAAAAGTTTTTTTAGACATTACTATCACTTTAATGCAGCAGTTATTCTTGAAAACACAACTATGTCTATGCATATCGCTAATGTAATTATGATATGGGGCTCTATATTAATCTGATGAAAGTTCCTATTTAATAGGGTACTGGACATTGTGTCCACAGAGGCAAACATTTTTCTTTTTTCCAGGACACATGGACTCTAAACTCCTCCCACTTAAGTCTTCTTGAGAAGCTTTCAGTAGGAGGAGCTTGGAGTCTGGCAACAAAAAATCATGTCTGCCTCAGTGTTGATTTAAGATCCATTTTGGGGAACCAATCCAAGCAGAACTGATTCATAGCTGCCATTAGAATTTTCTACCGAGATTAAGGTAAGAGGTGAGTTATCAGTAGGAGGTATTTGATTCCTTGTACCCTTTAAAGATAATTCATACTGTTCGCTCAGATGTCACTTTAGTGTGTGACACCTGCTATGGAGCAGGGATGCCCCCAATTTGTACATTTTCCGGCCCATTGCAGCCTGACAGCCCAGGAGTATGATTTCTCTGCAGAGGGAAAGAAGGCAGACTGTGTCAAGCTGTTTTCACCTGACACATACGGAGTGATTGTGTTTACCCACCAAATTACAGCCAGGTACAGAAGAGACTGTGTGTGTTGGTAGAGGGGAGGAATCCTGAATACTGGATGGCAGGGGACGGAGCAGTTTTTCATTTCCATGTCTGGATTTTCAATCACAAATTGTGCTATTCGCTATAGCCAGGATAGCATTTCCCATAAGGCAATTTAGGCAGCTGCCTAGGGTCCCTGATTGTAAGGGGGAGGAACCGTGGTTATAATAGCCACATCCACTGCTAAGTTGTGGGTATTGTCTTTGCAATCAGTATCCCCCTGCAGCAGACCCCCTGTAAATATACCCCCTTGAATAACCAGCATCCAAAGGCATATTCTCTATTTATATTTCATAGATTTTGGGTATTTCCTGTGAAAGGCAGCTTTTGATAGGGCTGGGGGGTGGCCATTGGAAATGGGGGGATGACCATGTGTGGGGCTAAGTGCCTAGCGTGTTACCTTGCCTATGAGTTCCAGAGATGTAAATCCAGCTCTGACAACTGTTATTATTATACGGCAGTGGTGAGCAACATATGGTTATCTACATGTTGTTTTACCATAATACTCTTGATCTTCAGCCGGCCTGTAATGGAAATTGTAGTACAAAAACAGCTGCTATTATGGGACAATGGTTTCTAGTTGGAGGAAGGCTTTTATACTTTGAAGAACTGGAGCATAAACCAAATACTGTATATGAGGTAGAATAGATATATTGCAAGCCTACAAATCGTCAATCAAGCAGAAAAGAAGATTGCAAAGACTGATATATTATTATACCAAGCAGAAAGGTCATTTCAATAATGCATTATTACAGTGTCAAATTATACATTTTTTATTATATTGTAATTAGCGCCCAGGATAAAAAAGAAAACTAATTAATAAGCTTTATTATGCTTTCAAACTAGACAAATGAATATAGAGAGTAGTGTAATAACAAATACACAGCTTATTGGAGGTTTATCACATAGAGATGATACTACTACCCAAAACTGCTAGTTACTATTAATAACTGGTGTACTATTATAGATGCCAGTTTCACATACAATATAGCAATCACAATTTCAAAATGGCTCAGTATGGCATCTCTGTTGTGATGCCTATAGAGAAACACAGCTCTGTTTCTAAAAATTTTTAATTTTATGGCAAGCACAGAGGCTTCATATTATACTTAAACCTTTTCCACTGCTACCCTCAGCAGCATAGAAAAACTTTATTGATAACAGACAGGCTAAAAAACTTCTGTATCAGTATACCCCTCCCCTTGACCAATCTCAGTGCATCATTCCCTTGAAATAGTGATGTCATCTGTCCGTTTCCCTCTTTCTTTGCTGCTCCCTTAGAGATAAGTGATCTCATTTCTTTACTCCATGATTTTTAATAGTCTTTCTTGTATTATGGTTGAATACTTGTGCAGGATAGTACAATTTGTTTTTTATTTTCCATAAGTGTTTTGCCTTATGTGTTGTACCTGTACATTACTCATTATACAGTATATGTTATTCGGGCCTATATTCTATCCACCTTGTGTCTTTCCTTTACCTAAGTGTTTTTGCCTTATGTGTTTAACTGTACCCTTTTCATTGCATTGTTTGGTGCTTCTTCTGCTCACCACTGAAATGTTTGCTACTATTATCTGTTTCCATTTTATTTGCTAATTTTGTCTTGCATGATTTTCATGTGCTGTTCTCTTCAGATCTCCTCTGCTTGGATCTGTGTGTCTGTCTTGTCCATTCAGTTGGTGCTTAGCCAGGCATCTACTTTATGCTTCCTCTTTCATCCTGTGGGTGTTTTTGCCCTTCGTGTTTCAGCCCTGTGATTTGGCTTTCCCTTTTCCGTGCATTTGAGTCCGGACTAAAAATTTTAATTATAGTTTGATCATATAATTACTTTATCACTAACAATGTAAAGCTTAAAGCAGAACTGTCATCTATG
This sequence comes from Rhinophrynus dorsalis, assembly GCA_037306005.1. NCBI lineage: Eukaryota > Metazoa > Chordata > Amphibia > Anura > Rhinophrynidae > Rhinophrynus > Rhinophrynus dorsalis. Next base: position 59,748,983 of record CM074728.1, read on the forward strand.
TTGAACCCCCCCTCCCCCCAATATTTGGAAAGTGCTGTTGCAGTCCAAAACGGATGGTTTTACTGTTAAGAAATGTTTGTCTCCCAGTTTCTGTTTGAGAGATAACCGAAGGCAAAGTTCCCCCTCCCTCCCCCTTCCCTGAAGTCAGAGTTGTGCTGACTGCAGGGATATCCGGTCTGACTTTAATCATGCAGCTCTGCAGCAGAGCCGCAATCGCGTTAGTGACAAAGAATTATTTCACTGAAACGGTATTCTACATGTGCTTGCAAACCAAGCACAAACCAAGCACATATAGAAGACCGTGTCAGTGAAATAATTCTTTTTCACTAATGAGATCTCGGCTCAGCTGCAGAGCCGCAAGCCTGTCGTACGACAGACTTCCCCTGCAGTCAGTACAACGCTGACTTCAGGGAAGGGGGAGGGAGGGGGGAACTTTGCCTTTGGTTATCTCTCAAACCATAAAGGTTTGAGAGATGAACTTGGGGGCTATTACATTATTTTACAAATATGTACAATATGGGGGATAGTAATAATGAAGTATTACTATCCCTTTAAAGGGATAGTAATACCTAGTTTAAACTAGGTATTAAAATAAATATTAAGAACGATGTAAGTCTTATCTCTCAAACCTCCTCCTGCATGTTTTAGTCAAGTCCGCCATCTAGATGACAGAGTCGGATTCTGGTCCGCAGACCCGCCGGCAGCTCTTCAGCAGAGCCGAGATCACGATTTTTAAAAATAAATGCTTCATTGGAACGGTCTACAAAATGTACTTGCAAACCAGGCACACTTTGTAGACGGTTCCAATGAAGTAATTATTTTTAAAGATCGTGATCTCTGCTCTGCTGAAGAACCGCCAGCCAGTCTGCGGACCAGAATCCAAATCTGTCAGCTACAGCACTGATGTTACAGAGGGGGGAACTTTAGTTTCAAATATCTCTCAAACCATAAAGGTTTGAGAGATAAGACAAAGGTCTTACTATTTTTTTTATTGCCTACTAGTTGAAAAGCCCGTTACACGGGCCACAGTGCCTCTGGCAGCCGGTCGCGGGGCAATCACACGCAGTGGAGACTGCCCGCGCCTCGGCTGATACAGAGCGGGACGCTCCTTCGGAGGTCCCGGCTCTGTATCAGCCGCGGCGCTGTCAGTCTGTACTGCGCATGACTGCCGCACGCGCAGCAGTATCTACTGCGCATGTCGGACGTTACACACAACTTAGCGAATTATTATATAGGATAATAATAAATAAAGTTTAAACTAGGTATTACTATCCCTTTCAAGGGGATCTATCACCCTTCTATATGTTGGTCTAAATAGTCACTTTATGTAGTGAATGGATGTTATAATGTTTTCATTTTTTAATAAAATTGTTAGTTTGCCGAAAATAAACGAGTAAATATTGCCCTGCACCCTTCTTCCGGACAGGCTGTGGTTACCAGCTCTGTACCGCAGTCTGTCACTCTTCCTCTACTCTCCTCCCTCTATCCAGCCTCCTCCAATGACTGAGGCTTTCTTCATGTAAGCTGGAGTGATCTCATTGGCCAGCGATCGCTCCAGCTTACGTGAAGAAAGCCTCTGTCGTCGGAGGAGGCTGGACCGAGGAAGGGGAGCAGAGTAAGAGTGACAGACTGCTGTATAGAGCTGGTAACCACTGTCTGGCCAGAAGTAGAGGGGTGCAGGGCAAGCTTTACTCATTTATTTTCGGCAAACTAATGATTTTATTAAAACTGAAAACATTATAACATCCCATCGCTATATAAACTATTTAGACCAACATGTGTAAGGGTGATAGATCCCCTTTAAAGTGATAGTAATAATTTGTTTTATCTTTATTTTATTTTGCAGGCATTTAAAAAAACATGAAGAACGATATAAGTCTTATCTCTCAAACCTTTATGGTTTGAGAGATATTCACAAGCAAAGTTTCCCCTCCCGCCCCTTTTACCTAGTGTAAGCCATCTCAGATGTGGAATGCAGTCCATAAACCAGACAGATAACAGCAGGGGACAATCTTCTTCCTATGAGAACAATGAAAGCCCTGCCCCCCTTGACAAGTTTTTCAGGTTTTTCCCTTATCTTAATTGAAGATTGTCCCTCTCTGCAGTCTACCTGGGCACCTCCCTTCTGATCTGGCTGAGCAGTGTTACATCAGTAAAAGAGGCAGGAGGGGGATACCTTGTCATTGAATTACTCTTGAACTACAACTCTGACAGAACTGAAATAACACTCTCCAAGGTCCAAATACTATGATGATTAATTAGAGCTGCTGAAACATTACTATCCCTTTAAGTAAATTTCATAGTAAGCACATCAATTTAATTAAAAAAAACAACTATATAATTCAGACTTCATTTAGCTTGCTCTTCAACCAGGGAGCAGGAATCTCACAGGTTAATTTTCCATAGCCTCCACATATCATTATTAAACAAATGTTCTCTACTGAAATTAGTTAACATATTGTCTCTTATCTTCAGACATGCGACAACCCAGCTTGTTGAAACTAACCACATTATGCTGAGTCATGTGTTCCTAAGAGAACAATGTAACTTCTATTTCATTTACTAACATATTGGCATTTATGAGTTATACAGTAAATTAACAATCATAGCTTTGATATCTGTAAATAATTCCCTCACATTTCTGCTATCTAATCGCCCATTTCTACCATCTAATCTCACGCCCAGCTTCACCAGGGGAAAGTAGGTGAAAGGGGAACTTTCATGACATTAATATTGAGCCCCGAAATATAAGTACAATAGCGATACGTATAGACTTACTTGTAGTTTCAAGTATAATTGCGGCATTAGTGAGAAATATAATTTTTTAGACAGACAGGCATCGGCAGGGATCTCGCAGTAGGCGCTTTCTGTGCCTTCGCTGTCAGTCCCTTCCGGCGCCTTAAGGCACAATGGCATTCAACTCACCAGTCATGACGTTGAAGGGCACGGACAGTGCAGACTAAGAGATGCCGTCTCTCTCTAAGATGTCTGCACTGTTCCCAGCTGCCTGTCTGCCTAAAAAGTTATATATTCACTAATGCCGCAATTATACTTGAAACTACAAGTAAGTCTATACATATCGCCATTGTATTTATATTTTGGGGTTCAATATTCATGTGATGAAAGTTCTGCTTGAATGCCAAGCCCTAGAGTGCTTATATTTATTCCCCCAACTAACAGGTCGAGGGAATCCAAAAAGTACCACCCATCTGTCTTATTTGTTTTGTGGGAAACACACTCTGAAAACGGAATGGCTTTGTATTGGATTACTTTCTATCACTGTAGGTACACTATCACCAACTGGTTCAAAATGTTGTATTAAAGCCAATCATTGCTTAGTAATATATCAACAAATGTTAAAATGGAAACACATACATTGACAATCACATATATATAATCATCATTATTATCACCAGCTGTTGTTGATCCTCTGCAGGATGAAGGCCTCCTCGGCAGGCCTCCAACAATTTTGGTTCTATGCCTTCTGTTACCACTCTGTACCAACAAATTTGGTTATTTCATCTACCCATCTTGTCGTTGGTTTTCTTCTTGGGCATTTAATGTCAAGTGTAATGCATCAACATTAATTTGGTCCATATTCCTTCAGGTCTTCTTGCTATATGGCCTGTCCTTTTTCATTTCAGGCACTTTACTCTTTCAGTGATGTCATAGACCTTCGTTTGACGACAAATCCGTGCACGTTTTTCGGTCTTTTTTTGTTATCTTTAGAATTTTCCTATCCATATTTCTCAGCGTAACCTTACGTTTTTGTATGGCTTTTGCATTCACTGTCCCTGTTTGACGGCCATACGAAAGGGAGGATACCTTGTTCAAAAACCTTTCTCGCTTAAGGCACAGTGGCAAATTTGTCTTAATTGTCTTAAAGGGATAGTAATACTTTATTATTACTATCACTCATATTGTAGATATTTGCAAAATAAGTTAATAGCCCCTAGGTTCATCTCTCAAACCTTTATGGTTTGAGAGATAACCAAAGGCAAAGTCCCCCCTTCCCGTTGTGCTGACTGCAGAGGTAGTCTGTTGTATGACAGGCTTGCGGCTCTGCAGCTGAGCCAAGATCCCGTTAGTGAAGAAGAATTATTTCACTGAAACGGTCTTCTACATGTGCTTGGTTTGCAAGCACATGTAGAAGACAGTTTCAGTTAAATAATTCTTTGTCACTAACGCAATCCCAGCTCTGCTGCAGAGCTGCATAATGAAAGACAGACCGGATATCCCTGCAGTCAGCACAACACTGACTTCAGGGAAGGGAGGGGGGAACTTTGCTTTCGGTTATCTCTCAAACCATAAAGGTTTGAGAGATGAACCTGGGGGCTATTCATTTATTATCCAAATACCTACAATATGAGGGATAGTAATAATAAAGTAGTACTATCCCTTTAAAAGTACTACTAAGTTTTCCAAATGCTTACCATCCCAATATTATTCATTGCTCAATTTCCATCTTGGAGTTTCCATCTGTTACATTTCCTGTTCAAGGTAAACATACTCGTCCACTCCTTCTAGTTCGTGTCCATCTACTCTGATTTTCCTTGGTATGGAAAATGTGTTAAATGTGACTTTTGTTTGTTTTGTTGATATTCATCTTCAAAATGTTTGCTTTCGTGTAGTAGCTCTTCAGTGTGTTCTTGCAGTTCTTCAGGATTACTGGCAAAGAGTGTGATATCTTCTGCAAAACGTAAGTCATGTAGCTATTCCCCATTGATCTTAAAGGGATAGTAATCTTTCATAATAAAAGCAGACCTAATTAATCATCATAGTATTTGGACTTTGGAGAGTGTTATTTCAATTTTGTGAGAGTTGTAGTTCAAGAGTAATTCAGTGACAAAGTATCCCCCTCCCTCCCATTTTACTGATGTAACACTGCTCAGCCAGAGCAGAAGGGGGGTGCCCAGGTAGACTGCAGAGAGGGACAATCTTCAATTAAGATAAGGGAAAAACCTGAAAAGCTTGTCAAGGGGGCGGGGCTTTCATTGTTCTCATAGGAAGAAGATTGTCCTCTTCTGTTATCTGTCTGGTCTATGGACTGCATTCCGCATATGAGAAGAGATGGCTTACACTAGGTAAAAGGGGCGGGAGGGGAAACTTTGCTTGTGAATATCTCTCAAACCATAAAGGTTTGAGAGATAAGACTTATATCGTCCTTCATGTTTTTTTTAATGCCTACAAAATAAAATAAAGATCGAAAGAAGTATTACTATCCATTTAAGTCCTTTTTTGTCCCAATTTAGTTTGGGGAAAATTTATTCTAAACAAGAAGAAAATAGTTGTGGGGGAGATTGTGTCTCCTTGTCGGAAACCTTTTTCTGTGTTGATCTGGACTTTATCGTTGTTGACATGCACTAATGCAGCTGCATGTTCATATATATTCAACTTCATTATCACTGTGGCTACTTGTAGGGGCATAAACTTGAATAATTTGATGAACATTGTGACTGTTTATTTGATATCACAGGAAGCGATTCTTCTATAAATATTTTCAGCTTTTATGACCGAGTCTGTCAGTTTTTTGATAGTCAAGAATTCAGCTCCTCCAAATCGTCCATAATTGGTTCCTTTATAGTATGGTCAGTGTCCATCTTCTAATTTGACTAAATTGTCATCTTTTTTTTATGAGTCTCGCATAAGTCGATAATGTATTAACTGATATTATTCAGTTCCTCTATGTGTGACACCATACACATAGATATAATGTTAAGCATTCCAATGTCTAAAGACTAAAAGGCAGCCTTGATGGAATCCGGTAATTCTTAGCACCCTCTGCCATTGAGCTGGTCTTCCCGCTGCCATAGGAATGAGGGCTGTTATTTTTTTTGTATTGAATCCATGCTGAGGGAATGAATCATAATTGACACCGTATCGACCCATGGGAGTGATATATATACACACATCGCTTGTGTCTACAATATAAGGATAAATTGTAGACACAAGTTAAATTGTTCATATATTGAGACACTTGTACACAAAAATCAGGAATCAAAATTTCCACTCGCCACTAGCCAATGGTGAGTGAAAATTCAGCCCTGGCGGGTATGTTATGGCTAGCCAATGGCAAGTGAAAATGTAGCCCTGGCGAGTAGAAATTCAGCCCTGGTGGGTATGTTATGGCTTGTAGTGGTGAGTAACTTTTCAGGTCTGGCTAGTAGCAAAGGACTTCAACTTTTAAGCCCTGCAAAAATAATATATATTCATAAATAATATTTTGCAGAATCAATATGAAGATCCAAGCTACACACACAGCACTATTTTTATGTGTACATTTGTCCCAGTATATGAAAATTTTAATTTGTGTCTACAGTATATGCTTACTGCGGATAATCTAGGCTCTTTGTATATTTTATCAAGAGTGTGCAGGAACCACGTAGCAACATGGATAAATAGGTCAATATGTTCTGATAATTCAACATTGTAAGATTACAGAACTTTATGTACTGCTGTTATATGAATTCATCTTAAAAGTACCACCCCCACACCATCACATTTTGATTGGTAAATTATTTACGCAGTGCTTTATATATGCTGTAGAACAAGGAGGGGGGGGGGTGTTTAGGGGGAGTGTTTAGGAGATTTGTAGTGGTACAATTTGTGCAAAATTTATTTTAGAGAAGTACATCTAATCTATATTTCAGAGATATTTCCCTTATAAGGATAATAATGTTTCATAATAAAAACAGCTCCATTAACATAAGGGAAAAACCTAAAAAACCTGTCAATGGGGACAGGGCTTTCATTGTTCTCACAGTAAGAAGACTGTCCCTTGCTGTGAGCTGTCTGGTCTGTGGACCAGATTCCACATTTGAGGGGAGGTGGCTTACACTAGGTAAAAGGGGCAGGAGGGGGATACTTTATCATTCAATTACTCTGACAGTATTGAAATAACACTCTCCATGGCCCAAATAATATGGAGAGTAATTGGAGCTGCTGTTTTTGTGAAACATTACTATCCCTTTAAGTCAATAGGAATTTTTATTTGCTTGTGTCCTCTTCATGAATTCACGCTTGGTTTTTCCAATATAGAATTGTTTTTACTAGCACACTGCATCATCTAGATTATACCACTTGTTTTACAGTTTATAAATGTCCTTATGGAGAATCTATGCTTGCACTCTAATGTACCATAAGAAGCATCCTACTTTATGAAAGCCCATGCACTCCCCTGCTTGTACATGTTTTTAAGTTACACCATTCCCTTTTTTTCACTTATCTGTACTTTTGAAGGGATGGTTTATTTAATTTTCTCTTTATCCTAAGAGCTAATTAAAAAATGATATAGCACATGACATGAATGAATGATTCTGTATTGATCTGGCCTTTCTGCTTGGTATAGCAAAATACCTATCTTTTCAGTCTTCTTGATGGATATAGAATTGGACCAAACCAATATCCCTCTCATGCAGGGGTGCTCAAATGTGTCTTCAGGCTCCCCACAAAAGCTTTCAGAATCCCCTGCCATGAACACAGGTTGATCAATCAGTGGACCATTCATTCTGGAGGATGACATTCACTGACATTCACTTTTGGTTAATAGAGGAGATCCTTACAACATGCACTAGGTGGGGGACAGGCTTGATTACCGGCTGTAGCGTCCATGTCATAGCAGACAAAAGCAAACATCCTTTCAGTTAAAATAGGGAATTTAATATCTTGAATTCTAGCATTCGGGGGTTAAAGACTCCCATTTGTGTGTCTAAAGATTGTAAGCTTTCGTCAGGGACCACACTTCTATTATTTCAGTTGGCAAATTACTTGTAACCCTGTGTTGTCTAAACCTTTAAATTGTAAAGCGCTGCATACACTTGTGGTGCTATATAAATAAACATATTCATTCATCCATTTATTTAAATCAATGGTAATCTGGGGCCTGTTTACTTGTCCCCTGTAGGAGAGTTGGTTTGTTCCAGTTATTTTTTAGAGCAAAAGCCCCAGAGTCACCCATCAGGTTTGGGAGGAACATTGTACAGAATAACAAAGGGAGAGATGTTTTGGGATAGAGTTACACTAGTAACTGAATAAAAGACAATGTTTGTTTGTGTCTATAGATGAAAATACAGCACATGTGGCGTTCAGACGACCTTTAACCCATGCAGGCTAGACAGGCCTTCAACACATTGTTTCACATTGCATTGGAGACCTGTTTACAATGCAAGCAGTTACAAACCCCATTTACATCAGTGAGCATTTTTATTTATCCACAAGTGCAGTCAAAGACGTCCCTAGCGTCCGAGTGGTTAATGCAGGACTTATATGAAATTGTCATTCGGCAGAGCTGCACAGACATCATTTGGCGCTATATAAATAAATAATAATAATATAACCCTGCAATGTGTTCTTTTCATATGATTCCTGCATTAAATGATCAGTAATGTTTTTTATTGCATAAAAACATGTATTGTAGAGCTTTTCCTGCTTAGTTAAACAAGGGTATTTACAGTCAAACGGTCACAAAGTATTGGAGCGGTTATCCTATTCTAGAGAGAACTGTAGCTAGCGGCTCTCCTCTCTCATTCACCGAAACAGAATAACTGTCCAGGGCCCTTTTAATGCATGGGTTAACCCATTGTTTGCCAGGGGCCTCCTATCACAGAGGGCAATACCTTGGATTCCCAACAGTCCCAATTTCAAGGGATAGTTATGTTTCACAAAAAAAAGCAAATAAAAAAAAAAAAAAAAAAAAAGCAGCTCCAATTAATTTTCTGCTAGGGACCAGGAACCAGACAAGACACAAAAGTGTAAAATGCAATACACCTTTATTAATGAAACAAAAACAGAAGCATGATCCAAGAGCATAAGCCAAAAGTCACACCAGGGTCAGGAACCAAGACAGGTATTCAGATGAGCCGGAGTCAGGAAACCAGAAGTCTGAGATGTCAGGAACAAGCCGAGGGTCAGAAGCACAGAAGTCAGGAAAAAGCCTGTGAAAAAGAAAAGAAATAGTCTGTGTAAATAAAATAATTTGTAAGTAATTTATTAGGTTACACAAGGAGGTCTCAAAAGGGCATGAAATAGCCTAAAAATTCTAGGTAAATACCAGCCCACCAGCCACCTCCTCAGCAACACCCCCTAAAACACAAGTGCCCCTCTTTGGCTATTTGAAATGTTGGGAGGTATGTAAAGTTTTTTGTCAGAGACCATGAAAGCAGGGTTAGTGATATAATGTAGCACTTCCTGCAGCACTGTGTTCTCTATATAATGTGTTACAGAGGCAGGGATATTGCAGCATCGTATACATTTTTCAGCTTTCACAGTCCCTGATTGAAAGCTCCCTGTAATTTCAGGGAGCTTACTGTCAGATATAAAAGTATAAACAATAGGTGAAGATTAAAAAAAAAAAATAAGGAAAAGCAATCTAACAGAACAGGTAAACTGAAAAAGCAGTTTGATTAGTCTTAAAGTGACATTCCAAATGTTCCTTTTTCTTTCTTCTTCACCTTGTGAGCCTTCGTTTATAGTTTAACCCCTTAAGGGCCCATGAAATGCCAGGACCGTTATGGGTGAACTTGCTGTAAAGACCCATGATGGTCCTGGCACGTCATGGATTTCAGAGCTCTCCGCGCAGCTGCACGCTGTTCTGGGAGCCCTGAACATGTTCGCAAAAAAAAAAAGCTCTGTGCTCTTTAAGTGCCGGCTGCGTTCACGCGTGCCGGCCCTTAACCCTTTAAGGGCCAGCGGTCCTGGAACATTTCCGACACCATAAGGACCGCTTTGATCCTTGCCGACGCGCCGGTACACGTGACCTGTTGCGTGTATCGATGTCCTGCTTTGAGGCCTGAAACAGATCGCTCCAGTCTTGGAGAGGTACATTTTAAGCCTCACTTCCCGGTGGAGCGCTGTAAGTAAAAAGTATGTGACGTACTATGACCATCATCGGTCCTTAAGTATTTAAAGCGGAACTATCACCTAAAACCATAGTTTTACCATGTGTTTTAATGTTTAACCCGACATTAGTGTTGTGTGTGTGTGTGTGTTCTTCAAGTTGCCTGGTAGTGGAGATATTTGCCCTACAAAATCGGGCACTTCCGCGTTCTGCGGGACTCCATGATGTCTCAGGACTTCCCAGCTGCCCCAGGAAGCGCGTTCACGCTCCCCTTCGAAGCTGGATTTCTGTGATGTAGCGTTACAGCAAACTCTGTTTACAATGCTACTGAGGTTGTATATAGTTGTATTACAGGTTGCAACCTCAGTAGCATTGTAAATGGAGTTTGCTGTAACGCTACATAAAAGAAATGCAGCTTCGAAGGGGAGCATGAACGCGCTCCCTGGGGCAGCTGGGAAGTCCTGAGACGTCATGGAGTCCTGCAGAAAGCAGAGGTGCCTGATTTTGTAGGGCTAATATCTCCACTACCAGGCGACTTGAAGAACACACACACACAGCACTAATGTCGGGTTAAACATTAAAACGCATGGTAAAACTTCGGTTTTAGGTGATAGTTCCGCTTTAAGAACCATGACGGTCATAGTATGTCATGTAGTCCTTAAGGGGTTAACCAGGGCCCCAGGAAATCTGAAAAGTGTCCTGTAGCAGGGGAGAGCTGCCCCATGAGCCGGTCATATGGCTCCTAGCAAAGTTCTAGACCCGGCTGGTACTGACAGCGCAGGCATGCGGACGTCACAATGGCAAGATGTCCGCGCTCTGTCCTGCCTGTCAGCCGGGGAAGAGAGCAGAAATCTATTAAATAAGGTAATTATTCTGGCGACTAGCGCTACTAAGCAGCTAGTCGCCAGATGGGGACTTAGTGAAGCTAAAGACTGTATTGGGTGGTAGTTCCCCTTTAAGTATTGAACCTAGGGCCATAGTCCTCACAGCTAAGACTTAGCAATGCCCACTAATTCAGCCCTTTCTAGACAAATGTATTCAGCGCAGACTATAACCTTTCTACTTGTAGGATATGCTGTTTCCCTTTTGACGGTGAAAGGGAAGGGTAATAATTCTCAGGATTACATGAAATTCCAGGTAACGCGGCCTCCTCTCTTGCTATAATATGAAGTGCTAATAACTAGTTTCTTGTGTTCTTCCCTTCTCTCCAGGCTGGCTGTCACCAACCCTATAAAAAGGTATACAGGAGATAAGCTGGCGCCGGTTTGTTTCCCTACCACTCCCTGTTGGTGAAATATTCTTTAACCCTTTGCCAGAAAGGCATCCAACGCATTGTGCTGCAATGCGTTGGATACCTCTCTGGCACTCGTAGGGTTAAGGAACGTAGCCTTGTGAGACTTATTGAAAAGCTATGCATTGCACATTACACTGGTCCTTTTAAAGCGATAGTAATGTCTGCAATAAAGCAGATCGCTGAGTCTTCTCTATTGTAAATCTTAGACACTGCGCTATGTTTAACAACTTACTTTGATGTAGTTCAAAAGATATTAAATATATAAAGATCCCCCTCCCACCCTTTCTGGTCGTGTCACTGATCATCTCATGCAAGTACGGATGGAGAGCAGCAGGGGACAGTCTTCAGTAAGCAAAGGAAAATCCTGCTCTCCTGTGTCAAGTGGAGCAGGGTTTTCCTTATTCGTACTGGACGAAGATTGTCCCTCGCTGCATCTGTCCGGTCCTACGACCAGATTGCAGATTCAGTGGGAGGCAGCCAGGAGGGGCGGGAGGGGGATCTTTCCACATTTAATATCTTTTGAACTACATCAAAGTAAGTTGTTAAACATAGCGTAGTGTGTTGTGTTTACAGTAGAGAAGACTCAGCGATCTACTTTATTGTACACGTTACTATACTTTTAAGGGTTCTGCATGTAAGCTGGAGTGGTCTCTGGCCAATGACAGCGATCCAGCTTACATGCAGAAAGCCTCCGTCATTGGAGGAGGCTGGATAGAGGGAGGGGAGCAGAGGAAGAGTGACAGACTGCGGTACAGAGCTGGTAACCACAGTCTGTCCAGAAGTATGGCGCAGAGTAGCATTTACTTGTTTAATTTCAGCAAAACAGCAATTTTATTTAAAAAATGAAAATATTATAACGTAGTTGCTGCATAAACTATTTGTGCCAACATGTATAGGGGTGATAGATCCCCCTTTAATTAAAGGGTACATACCCAACAAGTCATTCCATATGCTCTTCTCCATCTTGTACATTGTAAGGGGCAGAGAATTTGGCCTTTCAGATTGCGAGGGGTAGGCTGATTACAACCGGGGGAAGTCTGTGACTCAAAGACATAAACTTCAAGGGATAGTATTGTTTCACAAAAACAGCAGCTCCAATTAATCTTCATAGTATTTGAGCCATAGAGAGTGTTATTTCAGTACTGTCAGAGTTGTAGTTCAAGAGTAATTGAATGATAAAGTATGCCCCTCCTGCCCCTTTTACCTAGTGTAACACTGCTCACATCAGATGTGGAATCTGGTTGCTTGACCAGACAGATCACAGCAAGGGACAATCTTCTTACTGTGAGAACAATGAAAACCCTGCCCCCCTTGATGGGTTTTTCCGGTTTTTCCCTTATGCTAATTGAAGATTATCCCTCTCTGCAGTCCACTTGGACACCACCTTGCTGCTCTGAGCTGAGCAGTGTTACATCAGTAAAAGGGGAGGGAGGGGGATACTTTATCATTCAATTACTCTTGAAATACAACTCTGACAGTATTGAAATAACACTCTCCGTGGCCCAAATACTATGAAGATTAATTGGAGCTGCTGTTTTTGTGAAACATTACTATCCCTTTCAATGAATTGTATGCTAAGACCCACAGACTGCTAAGGTTGTGTTAGAATTCTGGCCCTAGCAGTTTATGAGCAAGACAGTTATGGAGCAGCGTGATTGTGAAACTTGAACTCTATTGATTCTGTCTGGGCAGGAGAATGCTATATGAATCACTTTTCAGATTCCTACTCAAATCTTCACCTAATCTACTGGGAGAAAGCAACTCTGGGTTCCTCCACATGCCTACTTCCTGAGTGGAAAACAAGATTATGATAGTTATCCTATAATGGGTCTTTTAAGAGGCACATTTAAATTAATAGGAATTTAGAGAATGTTGATTTGCTCCCTGTGGTGGAACCAGTGGCGTAACTATAGGGGTTGCAGGGGTCGCACTTGCGGCCGGGCCCGTGCACTCCAGGGGCCCAGACACCCCCTGCAACCCCTCTGTCTGGCGCCTGCAGGTTCCCTCCGGCGTTCTACCAATGCAGAGTGCTGGGAGATGACAGGGAGGGGGTCAGTGTGGTTGAGGGAGGCCAATGTGGGGGGGCCCATGGCACTTCTTTTACCAGGCCCCAGAGCCTTCTAGTTACGCCTCTGGGTGGAGCTGTTTTACCTCAGAGTTACTCCATTTTCATTGCTGTGCATATAGCACAGTGTACTAATATCTGTACTTATCTCTCCGAAACGTGCTTTCCTTCTGCATTTATAAGGATCATAACATGGCTAATTCAAATAAACCAACCAATGCAAATGCTTTTTAAAGGGACACATATTTCAATATATTTTCCAATTCTTTAATATATAAATCAAAGCAGCTGCTGTAGTTTCATAAATATTTCCTTATTAGCTGCTGTAGTGGGGGTCAGTAACTTTCCCCGCAGATGTTTAAGCTTCAGTTTGCACCTTGGTAATGCATCTGGCTGTGACCATGGGCGTCCGCAGAAATTTTTCCAGGGGGGGGGGGGCATAATTTTAATGACATCCATACTCTGTCCTTTTTTCACAATGTCATGAAGGGGAGGGGAATAGTCATCACATAAAGCTCAGGCATGCAAAGGGATGAATGGAGGATGTTCACGGTACTTTCATACTGCACCTTCATACAACCTTTTAATGCCTGGGATGCTAGGTCTGCACAGCATGCAAGAGAATAGTATATCAATATCAAATATAGTTGGTACCATCTGTAGGCACAGAAATCTGAAGCCCCCCCCCCCCCCCCCCATTGGCCAGCTCCACTGGACACCTACACAATGCTCCAAATCTCTGCATTACCCCCCACATAACCATAATGCCCTCATGTTGCCCCGCATCAGCTCCAACTTGTCCCCATCAGCTCCAACTTGCCCCCATCAGCTTCAACTTGCTCCAACTTGCCCCCATCAGCTCCAACTTGCCCTCACATTGCTCCATCAACTCCAACTTGCCCTCACATTGCCCCATCAGCTCCAACATGCCCTCACATTGCTCCATCAACTCCAACATGCCCTCACATTGCCCCATCAGCTCCAACTTGCCCTCACATTGCTCCATCAGCTCCAACTTGCCCTCACATTGCTCCATCAACTCAAACTTGCCCTCACATTGCCCCATCAGCTTCAACTTGCCCCCATCAGCTCCAACTTGCCCTCACATTGCTCCGTCAACTCCAACTTGCCCTCACATTGCCCCATCAGCTCCAACATGCCCTCACATTGCCCCATCAGCTCCAACATGCCCTCACATTGCTCCATCAACTCCAACATGCCCTCACATTGCCCCATCAGCTCCAACTTGCCCTCACATTGCTCCATCAGCTCCAACTTGCCATCACATTGATCCATCAACTCAAACTTGCCCTCACTTTGCCCCATCAGCTTCAACTTGCCCCATCAGCTCCAACTTGCCCTCACATTGCTCCATCAACTCCAACTTGCCCTCACATTGCCCCATCAGCTCCAACTTGCCTTCACATTGCCCCATCAGCTTCAACTTGCCCCCATCAGCTTCAACTTGCCCTCACATTGCTCCATCAGCTCCAACTTGCCCTCACATTGCCCCATCAGCTCCAACTTGCCCCCATCAGCTTCAACTTGCTCCAACTTGCCCCCATCAGCTTCAACTTGCTCCAACTTGCCCCCATCAGCTTCAACTTGCCCCCACCAGCTTCAACTTGCTCCAACTTGCCCCCATCAGCTCCAGCTTGCTCTCACATTGCCCCCATCAGCTTATAACTTGCCCCATCAGCCTCTAATTTGCCCTCACGTGGCCCCCATAAGCTTCACATTGCCCCATAAGATTCACAAGTGCCCCCCCGCGGACGCCCATGATACCATGACCTTCCTTTACCTCCTTGGCTCAGCCTCAGATGATGTGCACCCAGCCTTACCTTGAATGCAGTCCACCAGGTCTCCTCCTGAGCGGGGTCTGTAGCTCTCGCTCGCTCTCTGCAGCACCGCTCCTTCAGCTGCACGCGGCGATCACCTCTCCTCTCCTCTCCCTTCCCCTCCACGACGCCTTCAGCTGCATGCGGCGATCACCTCTCCTCTCCCCTCCGCGACGCGACTCCCGTCACGCACAGTTGGCAGCCAATGTGAGAGGGGTATCCAACTCTCCTCTTATTGGCTGCAGTGCAGACTGCACTGCAGCCAATGAGAGAGGAGAGTTGGATACCCCTCTCTCATTGGCTGGCAACTGTGAGTGACGGGTGTCGCGTCGCAGAGGGGGAGAGGAGAGGTGATCGCCGCGGGCAGCAGAAGGAGCGGTGCTTCAGAGTGCGAACGAGAGCTACAAGCCACACTCAGGCTCATGTTTTAAGTGGCAAGATGAAAATTCCCCCCCCCCCTGCGGACACCCATGGCTGTGACCTTAAAGCGGAACTACCACCCAACACAATCTTTAGCTTCACTAAGTCCCTATCTGGCGACTAGCTGCTTACTAGAGCTAGTCACCAGAATAATTACCTTATTTAATAGATTTCTGCTGTCTTCCATGGGTGACAGGCAGGATGGAGCACGGACATCTTGCCATTGTGACGTCCGCGCGCCTGTGCTGTCAGTCCCAGCCAGGTCTAGGAGGCGTTGCTAGGAGCCATTTGGCTCCGGCTGGGACTGACAGCGCAGGTGCGCGGACATCACAATGGCAAGATGTCCGCGCTCCATCCTGTCTGTCACCCATGGAAGAGAGCAGAAATCTATTAAATAAGGTAATTATTCTGGCGACTAGCGCTACTAAGCAGCTAGTCGCCAGATGGGTACTTAGTGAAGCTAAAGATTGTGTCGGGTGGTAGTTCACCTTTGAGTCTTAGATTAACAGTATGTATAGGAAGATTTCTGTGTTGTACAGAAAGACAGAAGTCCTACTTATCCTGTTCAGTCTCTTTCATGGATCCAAAAGGGTATACTGGGGGTCCCTTATCAGAACCCTTTACTGGTCCACCAAGAGTTACAAAAAGAGAGAGTGAAAGGTATAGAGACTTTATTCTGTTATAACTGTGTGATGACAGATGTGGCACTGTTCAGTTGTTGAACGTTATCTCTGGATGACTCATTTTCTGTATACAACTGCTGGAGTATAAAATCCCCGATTGTTTCACCTTAGTCAGTCTGCATTACAACCCAATTTACTGGCCGAAATGTGCCTGTCTGCATACCTACCAAATATCCCTCTTTGAGACCAAAATCCTATGTCCCTCTTTCCCACCCTGGTGTCCCTCTTTTTAGAAGATCAGACTGTGCGGTGTGTATATAGTTATATCACATTGCCTCACAGCAATAAAACTCACATTGCTTGTTTAAACCTCATTATATATGTATATAAATTAGTCTGTGTAAATAAAATACTTTGGTCTTGTTCTAAATCATTTATTCAGTTACAAAGTTGTCAATAGATCATGCAGATAATTACTGGCCTGCCCCCCAGTCACAACTCCACAACAACAAACAAAGATCTGAGTTATGATAGACAGTGTCACTTTGGAGAGTGTGAGACAGTAGAGGTGTGCGTGTTTAAAAAGCAGGATTTACAACTTGGTCACCTTTAATCCCACCCAAGACCACACTCCTAATCACATGATTACATACATATATGCAGTGGACTAACTATTAATTGGAGTAATCTAGTACATGTATATATATGTATAAATAATATGTGTGTTTCCATATCCTATATAATACTTCGCTAATGTGTGTTTGTCAGAAGCTGTCATGTGCAGTAGAGACTGCCTGCGTCGTGGCTGATAACAGAGCGGGGCGCTCCAAATTCAGACCGTAGTCTGAGAGGACTACGGTTTGAATTTGGAGCACCCCGCTCCGTTATCAGCTGCAGCACGGGCAGTTTCTATTGTGCATGACTGCACCGCGGCCGTTGGTGCCTGGCACTGTGGCCCTTGTACACGGCCTGTTCAACTAGCCTTTATATAATTCCTATATATATTATTGCATGTGCTCTTTTTCAGCTGACTTGAAGAAGCCATTTTCCTCAATAAAATAACTTTACAAATGTACAGGCCACGCATATTAGAACAATGCAATGCATATCCCATGGCAACCAGAGAACAATGCAATGCATTCCCCATGACAACCAGAGAACAATGCAATGCATACCCCATGGCAACCAGAGAGTTGCTGGGTAATGTCTGGAAATTTTATAGTCTCTGAACATAGAGAGAAATGTAAGCAGCACATGAAGACGAAAATAATAACACACTGACATCATAAAGCAAATATGTAAACACACAGCTTGAGATCTATTTCCTATCTATTCACAGCTGTTACTGATACTGTGATCTAAGGAGGTGATGCACTAAAGCAGGGTTGGGCTGGGGTATAATGGGAATTGTAGTTTCCAACAAAATAGGATTTTAGGGTTCTTACCTGTTAAATCGTTTTCTTTTGAGTCCATATGGAACACTGCTACCATGGGGTTTACTCCCTCTTCTGGAAGGCAGGATACATCTCAGAAGACTTGTAGGTGGAGATTCCCAGCCACTCCTTCAGCTTAATCAGCCCTGCCTTACATCCCCAGTATGATGTGACCTAAGCCACATTAACAAGGCAATCAAGAGAACAAGAAGGAAGTTTCCTGTAAGAAAAATGTGCAAGGAAAGGACTGCGCAGCCCAGACATGCAAGACCAAACCTGAACAGCCCAAGCAGAATAAAATGTCAACAAACACTGAATGACACAGCACACATGAAACAAGATCCAACAGAGCTCAAAATAACTGCACAACAGTATGACAACCAAGTGTGCAGGTCCCTAGACAGGACAACTGCCTGCAAGACCTTCCGGCCAAAGCTGGCTTCAGCTGAAGCCAAAACATTGACACAATAGAGCTTAGCAAAAGTATGCAGAGAGGACTAAGTCGCTGCTTTGCACAACTGCTCAGCCAAGGCTTGATTCTTGTAGGCCCAGGAGGCCCCCCACAGACCTAGTGGAATGTACTGTGACTTAGAAAGGAACAGGTTTCTTTCTGAGTTCATATGTCTGGCGTATGGTAAACACGATCCAAGAGGCCACAGTGACCTTGGAAGTAGCCTGACCTGCCCTGGAACCCTCAGGAATTGACAAACAGAGAGTTAACCTTGTGAAAGGGCTTGTTCCTATGCACATACATTTAAGGCAACGCTCCATGTCTAACAGATGGAGATCCTTCTCCTTGACAGATTGAGGATCAGGGCAAAAATAAGGCACAACAATCTCATGATTGATGTGGGACTCAGAAACCACCTTAGGAAGAAATTCTAGAGAGGTACAAAGAACCGCCTTGTCCTTATGAAAAACCAGGAAGGAGGGTTCGCGAT
This sequence comes from Rhinophrynus dorsalis, assembly GCA_037306005.1. NCBI lineage: Eukaryota > Metazoa > Chordata > Amphibia > Anura > Rhinophrynidae > Rhinophrynus > Rhinophrynus dorsalis. Next base: position 59,767,432 of record CM074728.1, read on the forward strand.
ACCAAACCTGCAGGTCTGCGAACTGAGACACTATCAAATGTAAAGCCATCTTGAGCATAGATTGACACATAGAAATGGTAGCCAGGGGCTCAAAGGGAGGCTGCTGTAAAACTCCCAGTACCAGAGTGAGGTCCCACGGAGGAATGGGAGCCTTAAAGGCAGGGAAGATATGAGCCATCCCCTGAAGGAACACCTTGACATCTGGAATGGTGGCAAGATGTCTCTGGAAGAACAGAGAGCTGAAATCTGAACCTTCAAGGAACTCAAGAGGAGTCCTTGGTTCACTCCATCCTGGAGGAAGGATAACACCAAGGGTAGGTCAAACTCTAGCGAGGACACTTCCCTGTCCACACACCATAAATGAAAGGTAGACCACACCTTGAGGTAGGCATTAGAAGAGACAGGCTTTCGAGCCTGAATCATAGTGGAAATAACATCAACATTTAGCTTCAATAGCCATGCCATCAAAGCCAGCTTTTCCACTTCCTCATTCCATAGGTAAACCTGGAGAAGGAGTTCTGGCCTGGGAGGAAGGTGGAGCTGGTCCTGAATGGACTCTGCTGGGAGGGAAAACTTGGGTTGCAAGATTCTCTCCACAGAGCCTCAAGGGTACACACAGCACCTGCACACTGGTCAGTTCACTCCAGGGGAAGCCCAGTAATGGTGACCCACCTAATGGGGGAATTTTGACAGCCCCATATGTATCATAAAATAATAAAAGATCTAAAAACTAAGAGAAGGTTGCTAGCCATGTTTTCACCTCAGAGGAAACACCATAACTGGAGGTGCAAGGAGGGGTGAGGGATGAGCAGGAGGAGTCTCTACCTACAAGACTCTATCTTTTGAGATGTGTCCTGCCGTCCAGAAGAGGGAGTCAACCCTGTGGTACCTGTGTTCCATACTGGACGTAAGAGAAATGGAGGTTCACAGATTGACAATCCCTGGCCCAAAGTCTGTAAATTCTTTCTTGTTCACTATTCCTGTTTCTTTTCACTTTCTTAATCTCTCTCTTTCTGCTTTTCTATGTGTGTCTCTGAGTGTGTGTGACCTTCTCAGTCTCTACCTCAGTGTTGATTTCTCTCTGCCTCATTATCATAGACACATAGAATCTGATGGCAGATAAGAACCATTCGGCCCATCTAATCTGCCCATTTTCCTACTGTAAAAACCTCAGACCTTTTTTGGTCCTTGGTCTTTTCTCAAGGACAGCATATCCCATGCATGATTAAATTCTGTTACTGTATTAACTTCTACCACTTCTGCATCTAAACACATCTAAACCTGTGTCCCTCTAGTTTTAGACTATGGTCTCTTGTCCTAACATTTTTACTCCTTTGAAATGTACTTCCCTCCTGCACTGTGTTGACTCCCATCATGTATTTGAATGTTTCAATCATATCCCCTCTCTCTCGTCTCTCCTCCAAGCTATACATATTCAGATCCTTTAGTCTATCCTGATATTTATTTTCCTGTAAACCAGTCACCATTTTATTAGATCTTCTCTGACTTTTCTCTAGAGTATCTATATCCTTCTGGAGATGGGGTCTCCAGTACTGTATACAATACTCTAGGTGAGGTCTAACTAGAGATCTGTACAGTGGCATGACTACTGGGACAAAAAATAGGCCCGGGCATTAAGGCTGAGCAGCCCATTTTTATTTTTTGAGCAGCCCATGGGGGGGGGCGGCGGGCGTTCATATATATATATATTTTTTTTTAAAGCACGGACCGGCCCACCTGACAAATGCCCGGTATGCCCGATGGCCAGTCCGGCTCTGTAATGAGGGAAACTCCCAAAGCGAAGCCTGGGGAGGGTGCCTGAGCCTGGGCAGGAATCCGAGCGATCTCCCCAGTCCAGTCCCGGACTGGGACAAAAAAATAGGCCCGGGCATTTAAGACTGAGCAGCCCATTTTTATATTTTGAGCAGCCCATGGGGTGGTGGTGGTGGGGTGCCGTTCGTTATTTTTTTTAAAGCCTGGACCAACCCACCGGGCAAATGCCCGTTATGCCTGATGGCCAGTCCAGCCCGGCTAATGCCCCTGTTATTATCTCTCACTGTGCGTGACGCACTCTGTGATTGGTGTGTCTCTTTCTCTCATACTGTATCTCAGTCTCTTTCTTAGTGTTCCACTGTTTGCCCGGGATGAGTGAGCAATAGAGAAACACTTAGCTTATCTTCCTAAAGCCTCATCATCTCTTTGAACCATGGACTTCAGAAACATGTCAGCAATTATATTCCAATTAATTATTTACAAGTCACAATGTCCTGTGAAGGAGTTGATGGAGCTGAAACTTGCATCTGTCAGGATAAAACCAGTAGTCATTGTGTATATAGTAAAGCTGGGTAATTGTGAAGCAACTGAACTTCATTGTAGCAGGCAAATAAAACTTCCACAGATTCCCTTTGCATTAAAGGGCAGTTACCAGATTTTACTAAGGCTGATTGCCTGTGGAAGGAGATAGTGAAAAGTCCCAGGTTGTAGTGCAGTCCCACAATGGTTCTATCAGCAGTTTGGAGGGGATGGAGAGGACATAAAACTGACCCTATTGACTATAATAAGCTGACCATACCTCACTTTTAAAAAGGGACACATAGGAAATAGGCATATTTCAGGAGTGCACCAAAATCAAAGCAACCCTGTAGTATGCATTTTTCATGTGTGTCCCTTTTTAAAGGTGAGGTATGGTCAGCCTAACTATAATGCATCCTGGAAGTATGTGACTATTGGTCACAAACATTGCATGGTGCATGCACAGTCCAGATATTCCCTCTGTGCCTGACTTTCAAGCCAAATACAAAGGGCTTATGACAGGAATGGGCAACATGAGGCCTTCCAGCCGCTGCCAGACTATAACTCCCATCATCCGTGGCGCTGAATATTGGAGTTGTTGTGTGACAATAGTTGAAGGGCCTTATTTTGTGCACCACTGTGCTTTGGGGACAGCACCTTGCAGAAGAGAACTGACAAACTGCCATCTGATCACATCTTCTGAAGGGGCACTGTCCTTGTGATAGTTGCCCTTTAAAGGGGATAGTAATACTTCAATTGAATCGCAGCTCAGAGTCTTCTTTATATTTTTTAAACCCATAGCGCTATATTTAGTTACATACAATATTGTAGTTCAAATGCTATTCTTGCAGAAAGGTTCCCCTTCCCGCCGCCTCCCCTAAGATCTTGAATCCGGTTGTGGGACCGGATGGATTCAGTGAGGGACAATCTTCACACAGGAAGCATAAGGAAAACCCTGTCCCCACTTGATGAAGGAAGGCAGGATTCTCCTTTGCTTACTGAAGATTGTCCCTCGCTGCTCTCTATCTGGACCAGCAGAGAGGATCAGTGACGCAGGGAAAGGGGCAGGAGGGGGGTGCTTTCTGCAGGAATAGCGTTTCAACTACAACATTGTAAATAACTAAATATAGAGCTAGAGGTTTAATAATATATAAAGAAGACTCGGAGCTGCAGTTTAATCAAAGTATTTCTATTAAAGGGATAGTAATACTTAAAATGTAAAAAAATATATGTTGTAGGGTTTATCCCCCTGAGTAAAACAAGAGTACTCCCACTGCTGAAAGGTGTTTAATTCAAAAGTTATTAATTTTCAAAGTTGAATTTTTTAGGTGCAATATCACAGTGGCCTGAAACTGTACAGTGGTGCTGTTGCTACACGATCCTATGGACAGCTCTGGTCCCGGGACCATAAATCTCCATAGGATGGAGTAGCAACAGCGCCACTGTACAATATCAGGCCACTGTGATATTGCACCTAAAAAATTCAACTTTGAAAATTAATAACTTTTGAATGGAACACCTCTCAGCAGTGGGAGTACCCTTGTTTTACTCAGGGGGATAAACCCTACAACATATTTTTTTTTACATTTTAAGTATTACTATCCCTTTAAGGTTGCCACCTTTTCTTCAAAAAAATACCGGCCAAGGCATTCCCTCCATAGACTTAACATTGGAAAGAAGCCAATTTTTTACAGGCTGGGTGGCAACCTTCATTTCTATCGCTTTATCCCAGTTAAAGTGAATTGCTATTTAGTTTATCCCCTATTGTATAGTTGGTTTGCCCCAGAATTACTCTTCTTTCTTCTTTTTTTGCATATGACATTTTGTGCTCAGTTAGAAAATTTGTTCCTTGTCTTTTATTTTCAGGATCTCACCCACCTACACCCTCTGGCGTATTTGATCACGGAGATGATCCGTCGTGTGTTGGAACGTCCCTGTACGCTGGCCATGCTGATTGGCTTCCAGTTTGCCTTCATGGTCTACTTCTCGTTTGGGGGTCTCCGCAGTCTGGCCTTCATATTCGGTCGTTCCTCTGAACCCAGCTTTGATTATTCACGCACCCACGATGTTTATGTTAACCTCACCCGAATACAAGGTCCAATGTTCACAGGAGCACAGACTGGAAATTGGCTCCCGATGTGCCCAGAGAAGTCCCCACATCTGGGTAAGTCTGTGGATTGTGTGCAGAAATATTGTTTTCTCTGCTACTGACTCTAATGTGCTAAGAGGGACTACAGTATTTCTGGAGTAAACCAACTGCACCAGAGGGAAGAATAAAAAGTCCACAAATTTCCCTTGACTTAAATGGGGGATTCAACTCCTTGAATGCTACACGTCTGCAGTGTCTTGCATTGCAAAGCACTGGAGACCTCTCTAGCATTCAAGGGTTTCCTCTCTCTCTGTCCCCCGCTCTCTCTCTCTCTGGGTCCTTCTCCCTGCATCCCTCTCTTTGTCTCTCTCTGCATCCCCCCCCTCTCTCTCCCTGCGTTCCTCTCTCTCTCTCTCCCTGTGTTCCTCTCTCTCTCTCTCACTCTCTGCGTTCCTCTCTCTCTCTCTCTCTCTTTCTGCGTTCCTCTCTCTCTCTTTCTCTCAGCGTTCCTCTCTCTCTCTGTGTCTCTCCCTCTTTGCTTCCCCTTTCTTGTGTGTGTGTGTGTGTGTGTGTGTCTCTCTCTCTGTCCCTCTCTGTCTGTCTCTCTCTCTCTGTCCCTCTCTGTCTGTGTCCCTGTCTCTGTTTACCTCTCTCTGTCCCTCTCTCTGTATCCTTCTCTCTCTCTGCGTCCCTCTGTCTCTGCGTCCCTCCCTCTCTCTGTCCCTTTTTCTCTCTGTGCCCTTCTCTCTTTGTCCTCTCTCTTCGTCCCTCTCTCTGTGCGTCCCTCTCTCCCTCTCTCTGTGCGTCCCTCTCTCTGTGCGTCCCTCTCTCCCTCTCTCTGTGCGTCCCTCTCTCTGTGCGTCCCTCTCTCCCTCTCTCTGTGCGTCCCTCTCTCTGTGCGTCCCTCTCTCCCTCTCTCTGTGCGTCCCTCTCTCTGTGCGTCCCTCTCTCTTTCCGCATCCCCTCTCTCTCAGTATTCCTCCCTCTCTGATTCCCCACTTCTCTCTCTGCAACCCTCCCTCTCTCTGTGACCCTCGCTGTGTGTCCCCTCTCTCTCTACGTCCGTCTTTCTCTCTGTGTCCGTCTCTCTCTCTCTCTGTCCCTCTCTCTCTGTCCCTCTCTCTCTGTCCCTCTCTCTTTCTTTCTGCGTCCCTCTCGCTTTCTCTCTGAGTCCCTGTCTCTCTGCCTCCCTTTTTCTCCCTCTCCATCTCAGTATTACACCCTCTCTGATTCCCCACTTCTCTCTCTCTCTCTGCCTCCTCTCTCTCTCTCTCTCTGTCCCTCTCTCTCTCTCTGCGTCTCTTTCTGTCTGCATCACTCTCTCTCCCCCCTTGCATCTCTCTCTCTCTCTCTGGATCTCTCTTGCTGCATCCCTCTCTGTGCGTCCCTCTCTGCATGCATACCTCTCTTTCTCTCTGCATCCCTCTCTCTGTGTCCTCTCTCTCCCTGCATCCCCCTCTCTCGCTCTCTCTCTCTGCGTTTCTCTCCCTGCGTTCCTCTTCTCTCCCTGCGTTCCTCTAATCTCTCTGCGTTCCACTCTCTCTCTCTGTTTTCGTCTCTCTCTGTTTCTCTCTCTCTGTGTCCCTCTCTCTGTCTGTGTCCCTCTCTGTCTCGGTCTGTGTCCCTCTCTGTCTCTGTCCCTCTCTCTCTCTTTGTCCCTGTCTCTCTCTGCCCATGTCTCTGTTTACCTCTCTCTGTCCCTCTCTCTGCATCCTTCACTCTCTCTCTGTCCCTTTTTCTCTCTGCGTCCCTCTCTCTCTGTCCCTTTTTCTCTGTGTCCCTCTCTCTGTCTCTCTGTTTCCCTCTCTCTGTGTCCTCTCTCTCTCTATCTGTGTCCTCTCTCTCCCTGCGTCCCTCTCTCACTTTCTGCATCCCCCCTCTCTCTGCGTCCCTCTCTCTCTTTCTCTATGTCCATCTCTCTCTCTCTCTGTGTTCCTCTCTCTCTCCCTGTATACCCCTCTCTTTCTTTCTTTCTCTCTCTCTCTCTGCATCCCTCTCTCTCTCTCCCTGTATACCCCTCTCTTTCTCTCTCTCTCTCTCTGCATCCCTCTCTCTCTGCCTGCGTCTCTTCCTCTATCGTTCTCTCTCTGCATTCCTCTGTTGCGCTTTGTCTGCGTCCCTCTATCGCGTTCTCTCTGCATCCCTCTCTCTCTGCACCCCTCTCTCTCTACGTCCCTTTCTCTCTCTCTCTGCGTCCCTCTCTCTCTCTGCGTCCCTCTCTTTTTCTGCATCCCTCTCTCTCTGCTTCCCTCTCTCTCTCTGCCCCCTCTCTCCTCTGTGCATCACTCTCTGCATTCGTCCCTTCTGTCTCTCTCTGCAACTGTCTATCTCTGTCTGTGTCCCCTCTCTCTCAGTATTCCTCCCTCTCTGATTCCCCACTTCTCTCTCTGCCTCTGTCTCTCTCTTTGCCTCTCCTTCCTTTTGCATCCCTCTCTCTCTCTGCATCCCTCTCGCTGCATCCCTCTCTGTATGTGCCTCTCTATTCTATGTCCCTCTCTCTGCATCCCTCCTCTATTTCTATCTCTCTCACTATGCGTCCCTCTCTCTCGGTGTCTTCTCTCTGTCTCTGTGTCCTCTCTCTCCCTGTGTCCTCTCTCTGCATCCCTCTCTTTGTCTCTCTCTGCATCCCCCTCTCTCTGTCTCTCTGTGTCCTCTCTCTGTCTCTCTGTGTCCTCTCTCTGTCTCTCTGTGTCCTCTCTCTGTCTCTCTGCGTTCCTCTCTCTCTTTCTCTCTGCGTTCCTCTCTCTCTTTCTCTGTGTTCCTCTCTCTCTTTCTCTCTGCGTTCCTCTGTCTCTCTGTCTCCCTTTTTGCTTCCCCTTTCTTGTGTCCATCTCTCTCTCTCTCTGTCCCTCTTTCTCTCTGTGTCCCTGTCTCTCTGTGTCCCTGTCTCTCTGTGTCCCTGTCTCTGGTTACCTCTCTCTGTCCCTCACTTTGTATCCTTCACTCTCTCTCTGCATCCCTCTCTCTCTGTCCCTTTTTCTCTCTGTGCCCTTCTCTCTCTGTGTCCTCTTTCTTCGTCCCTCTCTCTATGCGTCCCTCTTTCTCTCTCTCTATGCATCCCTCTCTCCGTGTTTCCCTCTCTCTGTGCGTCTCTTCTCTTCTCTCTCAGTATTCCTCCCTCTCTGATTCCCCACTTCTCTCTGTCTCTGTCTCTCTCTGCGTCACCTGTGTCCCTCTCTCTCTCTGTGTCCCTTTCTCTCTCTGTGTCCCTCTCTCTTTCTCTCTGCGTCCCTGTCTCTCTGCCTCCCTCTTTCTCCCTCTCCCTCTCAGTATTACTCCCTCTCTGATTCCCCAGTTCTCTCTCTCTCTGCCTCCTCTCTCTCTCTCTGCGTCTCTCTTTCTTTCTGCATCTCTCTCTCTCTGCATCCCTCTCTCTCTCTCCCCCTGCATCTCTCTCTTTGGATCTCTCTTGCTGCATCCCTCTCTGTGCATCCCTCCCTCTCTTTTTCTCTGCATCCCTCTCGCTCACTCTCTCTTTGTGTCCTCTCTCTCCCTGTGCTCCTGTCTCACTACATCCCTCTCTCTCTCCCTTTCTCTGTGTCCCCTCTCTCCCTGCACCCCCCTCTCTCTCTCTTTCTGTCTCTCCCTGCGTTCCTCTTCTCTTTATCTCTCTCTCTCTCTCTCTGCTTTCTGATCTCTCTCTGCTTTCCTCTCTCTGCATGTCCCTCTCTGTCTCTTTCTCTGTCCCTCTCTCTCTCTCTCTGTCCCTCTCTCTCTCTCTTTGTCCCTGTCTCTGTTTACCTCACTCTGTCTCTCTCTCTGCATCCTCCACTCTCTCTCTCTGTCTCTCTCTCTCTCTGTGTCCCTCTCTGTCTCTCTGTGTCCCTCTCTGTCTCTCTGTGTCCCTCTCTGTCTCTCTGTGTCCCTCTCTCTCTCTGTGTCCCTCTCTCTCTCTGTGTCCCTCTCTCTCTCTGTGTCCCTCTCTCTGTGCGTCCCTCTCTCTGTGCGTCCCTCTCTCTCTGCGTCCCTCTCTCTCTGTGCGTCCCTCTCTCTCTGCGTCCCTCTCTCTGTGCATTTCTCTCTCTGTGCATCTTTCTCTCTCTGCGTCCCCCTCTCTCTGCGTCCCTCTCTCTCTGCGTCCCTCTCTCTCTGCGTCCCTCTCTCTGTGCATTTCTCTCTCTGTGCATCTTTCTCTCTCTGCGTCCCCCTCTCTGTGCCCCTCTCTCTCTGCGCCCCCCTTTCTCGCTCTCTCTTCCTCGTTCCTCTTCTCTTTCTGTCTACATTCCTCTCTCTCTTTGTTCTGTTCTCAGTGTCTCTCTTTGCTTCCCCTTTCTTGTGTCTCTCTCTCTCTCTGTCCCTCTCTCTCTCTGTCTCTGTGTCCCTGTCTCTCTCTCTCTGTCCCTGTTTACATCTCTCTGTCCCTCTGTCTGCATCCTTCACACTCTCCCTGTCCTTTTTTCTCTCTGCGTCCCCCTCTCTGTGCCCCTCTCTCTCTGCATCCCCCTTTCTCACTCTCTCTCCCTGCGTTCCTCTTCTCTTTCTGTCTATGTTCCTCTCTCTCTGCATTCCTCTCTCTCAGTTTCTCTCTCTCTGTGTTCCTCTCTGTGTCTCTCTTTGTTTCCCCTTTCTCATGTCTCTCTTTCTCTGTCTGTGTCCCTGTCTCTCTCTGTCTCTGTTTACATCTCTCTGTCCCTCTGTCTGCATCCTTCACACTCTCCCTGTCCTTTTTTCTCTCTGTGTCCTTCTCTTTCTATCTGTCCTTCTCTGTCTCTGTGTCCTCTGTATCTGCATCCCTCTCTGTGTCTCTCTTTCTCTGTGTACTCTCTCTCTTTCTCTGTGTCCATTCTCACTCAGTATTCCTCCCTCTCTGATTCCCCACTTCTCTCTCTCTTGCATCCCTCTCTCTCGGGGTCCCTCTCTCTCTCTCTTTGCATCTCTCTCTCTCTGTCCCTCTCTTTCTCTCTCTGTGTCCCCACTCTCTCAGTATTCCTCCTTCTCTTTCTCTCTGTGTCCATCTCTCTCTGAATCCCCCCTCTCTCTCTGTACTCTCTCTCTTCCTGCATCCCTCTCTCTCTTCACCCCTCTCTGTCTCTGCACCCCTCTCTGTCTCTGCACCCCTCTCTCTCTGTGTCCCTCTCTTTGTCTCTCTCTGCATCCCCCCTCTCTCTCTGCATCCCTCTCTTTGTCTCTCTCTGCATCCCCCCTCTCTCCCTGCATTCCTCTCTCTCTCTTTCTGTGTCTCCCTCATTGCTTCTCCTTTCTTGTCCCCCTCTCTCTCTCTCTGTGTCCCTCTTTCTCTGTGTGTCCCTGTCTCTGTTTACCTCTCTCTGTCCTTGTGTCCCTCTCTCTCTCTCTCTCTCTCTCTGTGTCCCTCTTTCTCTGTGTGTCCCTGTCTCTGTTTACCTCTCTCTGTATCCTTCCCTCTCTCTCTCTTTGTCCTCCCTCTCTCTGTCCCTTTTTCTCTCTGTGTCCTTCTCTCTGTGTCCTCTTTCTTCGTCCCTCTCTCTATGCGTCCCTCTTTCTCCCTCTCTCTGTGCGCCCCTCTCTCTGTGCGCCCCTCTCTCTGTGCGCCCCTCTCTCTGTGCATCCCTCTCTCTGTACATCCCTCTCTCTCTCTGCATCCCTTCTCTCTCAGTATTCCTCCCTCTCTGATTCCCCACTTCTCTCTGCCTCCGTCTTTCTATGAGTCCCTCTCTCTCTCTGTGACCCCTCTTTGTGTGTTCCCTCTCTGTGTTGTCCCCTCTCTGTGTGTCCCTCTCTCTCTCTGTGCGTCCCTCTCACTTTTTCTCTGTGTCCCTGTCTCTCTGCCTCCCTCTTTCTACCTCTCCCTCTCAGTATTACTCTCTCTCTCTGTCCCCCTCTCTCTCTGCATCCCTCTCTCTCTCTCTCTGGATCTCTCTTGCTGCATCCCTCTCTGTGCGTCCCTCTCTCTCTGCATCCCTCCCTCTCTTTCTTTCTGTATCCCTCTCTCTGTGTCCCCACTCTCCCTGCATCCCCCTCTCTCTCTCTTTCTCTCTCTCTGTGTTCTACTCTCTCTGTTTCTCTCTCTCTCTCTGTTTCTCTCTCTCTCTCTGTTTCTCTCTCTGTGTTTCTCTCTCTGTCTGTGTTCCTCTCTCTCTCTCTGTGTCTCTCTCTTTGCTTCCCCTTTCTTGTGTCTCCCTCTCTCTCTCTCTTTGTCCCTCTTTCTGTGTGTCCCTGTCTGTTTACACCTCTCTGTATCCTTCCCTCTCTCTCTGCGTCCCTCTCTCTCTGTGTCCCCCTCTCTCTCTCCCTTTTTCTCTGTGTGCCCTTCTCTATCTGTGTCCTCTCTCTTCATCCCTCTCTCTGTACATCCCTCTCTCTCTCTGCATCCCTTCTCTCTCAGTATTCCTCCCTCTCTGATTCCCCACTTCTCTCTTCCTCCGTCTCTCTCTGCGTCACCTGTGTCCCTCTCTCTCTGTGTCCCTCTCTCTCTGTGTCCCTCTCTCTCTCTGTGTCCATCTCTCTCTGTGTCCCTCTCTCTCTGTGTCCATCTCTCTCTCTGTGTCCCTCTCTCTCTGTGTCCCTCTCTCTCTCTGTGTCCCTCTCTCTCTCTCTGTGTCCCTCTCTCTCTCTCTGTGTCCCTCTCTCTCTCTCTTTGTTCCTCTCTCTCTCTCTCTGTGTCCCTCTCTCTCTGTGTCAGTCTCTCTCCCTGTGTCCCTCTCTCTCTCTGTGTCCCTCTCTCTCTCTCTGTGTCCCTCTCTCTCTCTCTGTGTCCCTCTCTCTCTCTCTGTGTCCCTCCCTCTCTCTCTGTGTCCCTCTCTCTCTGTGTCCCTCTCTCTCTCTGTCCCTCTCTCTCTCTGTGTCCCTCTCTCTCTCTGTCCCTCTCTCTCTCTGTGTCCCTCTCTCTCTCTGTCCCTCTCTCTCTCTGTCCCTCTCTCTCTCTGTCCCTCTCTCTCTCTGTCCCTCTCTCTCCCTGTGTCATCTGTCTCTCTGCATCCGTCTCTCTCTCTGCGTATGTCTCTCTCTTTCTGCATCCGTCTCTCTGCGTACGTCTCTCTCTCTCTGTCCCTCTCTCTGCGTCCGTCTCTCTCTGTCCCTCTCTCTCTCTTTCTGTCCCTCTCTCTCTCTCTTTCTGTCCCTCTCTCTCTCTCTTTCTCTCTGCATCTCTGTCTCTCTGCCTCCCTCTTTCTCCCTCTCAGTATTACTCCCTCTCTGATTCCCCACTTCTCTCTATCTGCCTCATCTCTCTCTCTCTCTCTCTCTGCCTCCTCTCTCTCTCTCTCTGTCCATCTCTCTCTCTCTCTCTGTCCATCTCTCTCTCTGTGTCGTCTGTCTCTCTGCATCCGTCTCTCTCTCTGCGTATGTCTCTCTCTCTCTCCCCCTGCATCTCTCTCTCTGGATCTCTCTTGCTGCATCCTTCTCTGTGTGTCCCTCTCTCTCTGCATCCCTCTCCCTCTCACTCACTCTCTCTTTGTGTTCTCTCTCTCTCCCTGTGCTCCTGTCTCACTGCATCCCTCTCTCTCTCCCTCTCTCTGTGTCCCCTCTCTCCCTGCATCCCCCTCTCTCTTTCTCTCTGTGTGTTCCTCTCCCTGCATTCCTCTTCTCTCTCTCTCTGCGTTTCTGATCTCTCTCTGCTTTCCTCTCTGTGCGTCTCTCTCTGTCTCTCTGTGTCCCTCTCTCTCTCTGTGTCCCTCTCTCTCTCTGTCATTGTCCCTCTCTCTCTCTGTCATTGTCCCTCTCTCTCTGTAAGTGTCCCTCTCTCTCTGTCTGTGTCCCTGTTTACCTCTCTGTTCCTGTCTCTGCATCCTTCACTCTCTCTGTCCCTTTTTCTCTTTACGTCCATCTCTCTCTGTCCCTTTTTCTCTCTCTGTGTCCCTCTCTCTCCCTGTGTCCCTCTCTCTGTGCGTCCCTCTCTCTGTGCGTCCCTCTCTCTGTGCGTCCCTCTCTCTCTGTGCGTCCCTCTCTCTCTGCGTCCCTCTCTCTGTCCATCCCTCTCTCTATGCATTTCTCTCTCTGTGCATCTTTCTCTCTGCGTCCCCCTCTCTGTGCCCCTCTCTCTCTGCATCCCCCTTTCTCGCTCTCTCTTCCTGCGTTCCTCTTCTCTTTCTGTCTACATTCCTCTCTCTCTGTGTTCTGTTCTCAGTGTCTCTCTTTGCTTCCCCTTTCTCGTGTCTCTCTCTCTGTGTCCCTCTCTCTCTCTGTCTCTTTCTCTGTCTGTGTCCCTGTCTCTCTCTCTCTCTGTTTACATCTCTCTGTCCCTCTGTCTGCATCCTTCACACTCTCCCTGTCCTTTTTTCTCTCTGTGTCCTTCTCTTTCTCTCTGTCCTTCTCTCTCTCTGTATCCTCTCTCTCTGCATCCCTATCTCTCTCTCTGTCCTCTCTTTCTTTCTGTGTCCTCTCCCTTTCTCTCTGTGTCCATTCTCACTCAGTATTCCTCTCTCTCTGATTCCCCACCTCTCTCTCTCTTTGCATCCCTCTCTCTCTCCCTGTCCCTCTCTCTGTCTCTCTTTCTCTCGGTGTCCCCTCTCTCTCTGTATTACACTCTCTCTCTCTCTGCATCGCTCTATCTGCGTCCTTCTCTCTCATCCCTCTCTCTCTCTGCATCCCTCTCTCTCTCTGTGTTCCTCCCTATCTCTCTCTGGATCTCTCTCGCTGCATCCCTCTCTCTGCTTCCCTCTATCTCTCTGCGTCCCTCCCTCTCATCATGAGTCCATGTCTCTCTCTCTCTGTGCGTCCCTCTCTCTCTCTGTGTTCCTCCCTATCTCTCTCTCTCTGGATCTCTCTCGCTGCATCCCTCTGTCTGCGTCCTTCTTGCTCTCTCTCTGTCTGTGTCCTCTCTCTCCCTGCGTTCTCTCTCTCTGCATCCTCTCTCTGTGTGTGTCCCTGTCTCTGTCCCTCTCTCTCTGTGTGTCCCTCTCTCTCTCTGTCCCTGTCTCTGCATCCTTCACTCTCTCTCTCTGTCCATCTTTCTCTGTGTCCTCTCTCTCTCTCTGTCCCTCTTTCTCTGTGTCCTTCTCTCTCTCTCTCCCTGCATCCCTCTCTCTCTGTGTCCCTCTCTATGTGTCCTCTCCCTGTGTCCCTCTCTCTCTCTCTCCGTGTCCCCCTCTCTCTCTCCGTGTCCCCCTCTCTCTCCGTGTCCCTCTCTCTCTCTGTGTGTCCCCCTCTCTCTCTTTCTGTCCCCCTCTCTCTCTCCGTGTCACCCTCTCTCTCCCTGTGTCCTTCTCTCGCTCTGCCTCCCTCTCTCCCTGGGTCCCTCTCTCTTTCTTTCTCTCAGTGTCCTTTTCTCTCTCTGTGTTCCTGTCTCTCTCCCCTTCTGTGTTCCTCCCTCTGCATTCCTCTCTCTCTCTGCATCCCTCTCTCTGCCCCTCTATCTCTCTCTCTGCATCCCTCTCTCTGCCCCTCTATCTCTCTCTCTGCATCCCTCTCTGCTCCCCTCTCTCTCTGCATTCCCCTATCTCTTTTTCTCCATCTCACTCTCCCCATCCCTCTCTCTGCTTCCCTCTATCTCTCTGCGTCCCTCCCTCTCATCATGAGTCCATGTCTCTCTCTCTCTGTGCGTCCCTCTCTCTCTCTGTGTTCCTCCCTATCTCTCTCTCTCTGGATCTCTCTCGCTGCATCCCTCTGTCTGCGTCCTTCTTGCTCTCTCTCTGTCTGTGTCCTCTCTCTCTCTGCATCCTCTCTCTCTCCCCTCTTTCTGTGTGTGTGTCCCTGTCTCTGTCCCTCTCTCTCTGTGTGTCCCTCTCTCTCTCTGTCCCTGTATCCTTCACTCTCTCTCTCTGTCCCTCTTTCTCTGTGTCCTCTCTCTCTCTCTCTCTCTGTCTGTCCCTCTTTCTCTCTGTGTCCTTCTCTCTCTCTCTCCCTGCATCCCTCTCTCTATGTGTCCCTCTCTCTCTCTCTCTCTCTCCGTGTCCCCCTCTCTCTCTCCGTGTCCCTCTCTCTCTCTGTGTGTCCCCCTCTCTCTCTCTGTGTCCCCCTCTCTCTCTCCGTGTCACCCTCTCTCTCCCTGTGTCCTTCTCTCGCTCTGCCTCCCTCTCTCCCTGGGTCCCTCTCTCTTTCTTTCTCTCAGTGTCCTTTTCTCTCTCTGTGTTCCTGTCTCTCTCCCCTTCTGTGTTCCTCCCTCTGCATTCCTCTCTCTCTCTGCATCCCTCTCTCTGCCCCTCTATCTCTCTCTCTGCCTCCATCTCTGCTCCCCTCTCTCTCTGCATTCCCCTATCTTTTTCTCCATCTCACTCTCTCCATCTCACTCTCTCCATCCCTCTCTCTGCTTCCCTCTCACTCTCTCCATCCCTCTCTCTGCTTCCCTCTATCTCTCTGCGTCCCTCCCTCTCATCATGAGTCCATGTCTCTCTCTCTCTCTGTGCGTCCCTCTCTCTGCATTCCCACCTCTGTCTCTGCTTTCCTCTGTCTCTGCTTTCTTCTCCCTATCTCTCTGCTTCCCCTCTCTCCCTCTTTGTCCCTATCTCTCTCTCTGTTTACCTTTCTCTCTGCATCCCTCTCTCTCTCTCTTTGCGTTCCTCTCTCTCTTTCTCTGTCCCTCACACAGTATGCATCCTTCTCTCTTTGCATGCCTCTCTTCCTCTATATCTCTCTCTGCATCCCTCTGTCTGCGTTCTCCTATCTCTCTCTCTCTGCGTCCCTCTCTCTCTCTCTGCCTCCCCGTCTGTGTCTTTCTCCCCCTGTCTCTCTCTGCATTCCTTTCTCTCTCTGATTTCCCCTTTCTCTCTGCTTTCTTCTTCTCTCTGTCTATATGCATCAGCTCTCTCCCTCACCTCTTCCTCTGTGTTCCTGTCTCTCTGCATCCTTCCCTCTCTCTGAGCCCCTCTCTTTCCTCTCTGCGTCACTCTGTCTGCATTTGTCCTTTTGGTCTCTCTCTGCATCCCCTCTCTTCCAGTATTCCTCCCTCTCTGATTCCCCACTTCTCTTTCTCTTGCATCCCTCTCTCTCTGCGTCTCACCCTTTTTGCATCCCTCCCTCTCTCTACTCTCGCAGTCTGTATCCCCCTCTCTTTTGCTGTGTCTCTCTCGATCGATGCCTGTCCCCCTCTCGCCACCTTTGTGTCCCCATCTCTTTTGCTACATCTATCTTTGTCTCTCTGTCTCGCTGCATGTCCCCCTCTCCCTGTTTGTCCGTTGTTCTTTCACTGCATGTCCCTCTCTCTCGTTCCCTGCATCTCTCTTGTTCACTCCCTGTGTCCCTCTCTATTTCATTCTCTCTCTCTAGCTGTGTTTCTCTCCCTGCATTTCCCGCTCACTCGTTGTTTATCCCTCTCTCTCTCGCTCCCTGCATGCCTCTCTCGCTCACTTTCCCTGCATGCCTCTCTACTTCATTCTCTCTCTCGCTGCATGTCTCTCTTGATTGCTGTCCACATGTCCCCCTCGATCGCCACGTTTCCTGCTCTCACCGCTTGTCCTGCTCTCCATGGGTCCTGTTCGCTCGATACATGTCCCTCTCGCTCCCTGCGTCCCTCTTTCTCCATATCCTGCTCGCTTGCTGTGTGTCCTATCACCTTGTGTTCATCTCGGTCCCTGCGTCACTTGTGCTCCCTACGTCCCTCTCTCTCCTGTCCCTCTCACTCACTGCGTGTCTCTCAGTTTCTTTCACTCGGTGCATGCTCTGCTCACTCGTTCGCTGCGTGTCCCTTTCTCTCTCACTACATCTATTTGCATGTCCCTCTCTCTTGCTACGTTCCTCTCTCGTTACATACTTCTCTTTCACTGCATTCCTATTTCTGCACCCCTCTTATGCACACAGTGCCCATTTCTCTCTGTTGCTGCATCTGTCACTCTATCTTCATCCCTCTCTCTCTCGCAATGTCAGTCTCTCTCTCACCGCATGCCTCTCTCCCACTTCCATCTAACTGTCGCTGCCTGCCTCCCCCTCTCTCATTGTGTACCTTTCTCTCATTGTGTACCTTTCTCTCACTGCATACTCCCTCCTGTCACGTCGCTCTTTCTTTCGCTGCACCCACTCTTGACACGTGTCTTTCTCTATGTATGAAAATTAAAACCCAACTATTCTATACACCTGTAAATGTCCGTTATATACTAATCCGTGAATAAACCTGTAGTGATTTTGTGGGCCATTGGTACTGTGATTAGCTTGGCCACAACAAACTTCACACAATGGGAGTGGTTAGCACACCTAAGGATCCTCTCCTCAAAATGTGGCATTTGATTACTTTAATGGAAAATGTGACCCAGCCAACTTGTGCTCACATCTCCCTTTCTTCCTCCCTCACCCAGTGGGACCTATAACAGTGACCTTCAGTCGGGTTCCCTCCCTCCAGCGAATCCAGATGAAGAACCCTTTGGTGACAAAGGGGGGCAGGTACAAGCCCCCAAACTGTGAGGCTCGTCACCGCACTGCGGTAATCATCCCTCACCGGAACAGGGAGATACACCTGAGGCACTTCCTCTATTACCTGCACCCTTTCCTGCAGCGCCAGCAGATCCAGTACGGCATCTACGTCATTCACCAGGTGAGGGGGGGTGACTGCCTAAGGGCCACGTGCACACAGTAAAAAGGAGATAATTCTGGGGCAAATCAAGTGCACTCTGGGAAACAGATTAAAAAAATCCAGATTTGAGTTGAATGGGACTTTTAACCACTTGAATGCTAGGAAGCTCTCTTACACATTGGTCTGCAATGCCTTGGAGAGCTGTAGCATTCAATGAGTTAACAACCCCATTTAATTCAATGGTAGTTATTATTTGTCCTCTATAGTGCACTTGGTTTGCTTCACTTTACTTTGTGCATATTGAATTATGTTTTAATCATCTTCATTGTGTGTCTATACACACTGTAATGCTTTTGTTTTGTAACACTTTGAGTGCCATAGGGGAACGCATTGCATTGCAATGCGTTGCGTACACCTCTAGCCTTCAAATGGTTAAACAAATATATCCAAACAAAATTAAAAGAAACCACAAAAAAGATGTAATGAGTTGAATCGTGTTTATTTGTCAAATTAGCAGAAATTTAACATCAAAGACTGCATAGACCGGCAATATCATTGTGTTATACACATAAAGTTTACTAGTTGATAGTAACTACTTAAAGTGATAGTAATGTTTCACAAAAACAGCAGCTCCAATTACTCTTCATAGTATTTGGTCCTTGGAGAGTGTTGTTTCAGTACTGTCAGGGTTGTAGTTCAAGAGTAATTGAATGATAAAGTATCCCCCTCCGTCCCTTTTACCTAGTGTAACACTGCTCACCTCAGATGTGGAATCTGGCCCACAGACCAGACCGATAACAGCAAGGGACAATCTTCTTACTATGAGAACAATGAAAGCCCTGCCCCCTTGACAGGTTTTTCAGATATTTTCCTTATGTTAATTGAAGATTGTTCTTCACTGCAATTCACTTGGACACCACCCTGCTGCTCTGAGGTGAGCAGTGTTAAATCAGTAAAAGGGGCAGGAGGGGGATACTTTATCATTCAATTACTCTTGTACTACAACTCTGACAGTATTGAAATAACACTCTCCATGGCCCAAATACTATGAAGATTAATTGGAGATGCTTTTATTATGAAACATTGCTATCAGTTTAAAGGAAAAGTAACATGACGAAATACAAAATATTAACTTGTAACAGACTGAGCTTCAACATATATAACTAATAGTTTCGCCTCTGGCAATAGCATCTTTATAAACCCGGGGCTCCTCCTTCCTCGAGCTGGCACTGTGAGCTCCTGAGAGGCAGCTGATGATTCCTATTGGCTGCTGTTATGTCACAGCCAATTGGAATGAGGCTGACACTGCTATGCCAACATCTGGCAGTTGCAGCATTTAAAACGTAAAGCTCTTTGTGTACAGGTACCCACATGTAGACATAAAATATACATCCATGTAATGCAAACATTAATTCAACAAAACAAATTGCTCTTGCGCTGGGGCTTGTAGGCTGAGTCTCTCTAGCTGCTGTTGGACTACAACTTCGATCATCCTCAGCTGGCCTGCTAAGAATGATGGGAGCTGTAGTCCAGCCTGAAGAGCTTATTAATTTTAACATGAGCAATTTGTTTTGTTAAATGACTGACATCCATTTAATGGATGTATATTTTATTTATAGGTTTAAAACTCTTTCCTGGTTTGCAAATGTACAGTTTTCTGCTGTCTCCACCTGTATAATAGAGCAGTGTATTCTAGAATAGCCATATTTTCCTGCAAATGGCAGACAGTGAATTGCTGAGCCAGTGAGTGGGGGAGGTTATGTAGGTATAAGACAGAAAGTGCCTGCACGGAATCACTTATTTAGTTTTACAGATTATGGTAATTGACTCAAACTAGTTTGACCATATAAATTAGCTAACACAACGTATAGGGTAGTTTGAAAACGCATCCAAAATTATCAGGTACGTTATACACTAAAGTGTGATAAAGTGGTGATGACTTCTCCACTTCCTATGTTATTCCATGGAGCCCATGCACTAAGATATCCAAAGTTGGAGAAATCTTTAGTGCATAGGTTCCATAGAATAACATAGGAACTGGAGAAGTCCTCTCCACTGTATCTCCTCCTTCGTACATAACTGCCAGGTGGTTTTTTTTTAAGCAATAGGTTCCATTTAACTAGCTATGGTACGTCTTAAGGACTAATAAAAATGATTAGAATTATTTACTATCTTACCTATACTCTTTCATATTTTTGTTTCAACCCTTTTTTAATATTTGTATTGTGAACCCAGTGACATCACCAGGTCCTCTTTCAGGAGGCAGGACCTGATTACTGACAGTTTAAACCAGTATGCCTACTTTTACTATTTATAAATATATAAAAAATTAATTAGTTTCTGGTACACTGTCAACCACACCCTGGCATGTTACAAAGGTGGAGTTATGCAAAACTCTCCTTTGTGTGTCTGATGGGATGTGGCTGAGGGCATTGTGTATTCTAAGGTTTGCTGACCTCCTCAGACAAATGGAATACGCTTACAAAAAAAAAAAAAAAATAATAATAATACAGCCCGCGTGATGGGGCATCAAGACCCCTCCTGATGCCCCTGCCATCTAATGATCTCTCAGCTAGGGTTGCCACCTTTTTTTAATAAAAATACCAGCCATGGCATTCCCTCCATAGACTTAACGTTGGACAGAAGCCAATTTTTTACCGGCCTGACGGTAAAATACCGCCTGGGTGGCAACACCGCTCTCAGCTGATTCGTCTGGGAGATCAATAGAGGTGACATAGGGGAGCAATAGGGCTCCCCTGCTTCCATCCTTCCCAAACTACAAGATAGGATTGGGTGAGATCAGGGAATGCCTCCCACATTGACGTGAGAGGGTTTCCTGATCCCGCTTTCTCCTATCTGGTAGTTCAGGTGGGATGGAAGCAGGGCAGCCTTGTTGCTCCTCTGCGTCACCTTTATTGATCTCCAAGCTGAATTGGCTGGGACATCAGTAGCATTAGGAGGGCTGAATTTAACTCCTTAAGGACCAGCGGTCCTGGGACATTTTCATCCCATAAGGACTGCTTTGGTCCTTGAAATAGCACCGGTACACGTGACCTGTTGCGTGTATCTGTGCGCCGCTTTGGGGCCTAAGGGAGATCGCTCCAGTCTTGGAGGGGTCAATTTTAGGCCCTATTTTTACTTACAGCCTTCCCGGTGGAGCGCTGTAAGTAAAACGTATGTGATGTACTATGACCGACATCAGTCCTTAAGGGTATAAGGACCATGACGGTCACAGTACGTCATGTAGTCCTTAAAGGGTTAAAAATACACTAAGGATTAAAAAAATATACAAAGAACTAAGGGTTTACCATGCTAATCTGTACCATTAATGCTAGTACAGTATATATACAGAGGTATACTGTGTAACTATCCTCTATAGCATATTCATTTGAAGGAAGATCAACGTTTTATTAATCATCCTGACATGATCTCCTACCTTACCAGCACGCATCAGCGGTACCTCATCATGACATTCAAACCCGTCACACAACATGTCTGCTTATACTGCCTGTCTGTATAGAATAACACTGAACCATAATATGCACAATATTTTAAATCTGTTAAAACAAGAAATTCCCTATCCTATATAACTTGTCTGAGTTGATTCTCTCAAATGTCATTTCTGATGCTTGGGGCATTCCTATCAATGCTCATAATAACAGATGCATCTCTAACGGACTTCTCTCTATACATGTGGCTCTGTTCCGGTGTAGCCTAGCTGTTTGTACCTATTCTTATGAATGGAGCTCTGGTATAGAGTGGATCTCTGTCCTGTTCCCCCACTAGATTGATAAGAAGAGACCCAAATGTGGGCAGACTCAGTGAGAACCAATACTAATTTATAGGAAGTAATTGGTGAGATCATAAGAGACCTGGCAAAATGACAGGAGCAATCCAAACATTAGAAGTGATGTTTGGGGGAATCCAATTGAGACTATTTATAATGGCTTTGGGGTAAAGAGTCTCTGTATGCAGTATATAATAGACACGAGGGAGCGAGCTCCTTAAGTTCACTCCCTTCAACTATCTGCACTGCAGAGATAGTGGCACATTGTACCACTGTGTATATTGTATACACTTGCCAGTCGTCTTCTTCTTGCTGATAGATTTTATCCATCAGCGGTGATTTTGGATACCGAGGCTTGAGCCTCACTACTCCATATTCTCGGGTTGGGTTTTAAGTCACAGGTTTGGATTACTCTTGATCTGTCTTGACTTGTCACAGTTGGGTTAGTTTCACAGGGTCTTCGCTGTGATGGGCCGCGGGTAGTGGTCGAAGGGGTTTGCAGTGGTGGCAGTGAGTTTTCTGATCAGAGGGTTTGGGTTCTGATCCAGTCCTTGGCAGAATTTCCTACTCAGCTTCTCTAGGTGTTCGTCCAACATCTCGATGTCCAGCTCCCTGTGAAGGTCAGCTGTCCTTACGAAGCTTGGAGCTCCGATTGTATACACTTTATCACTGTCTGGCTTTTATGGTCTGTCCCCCCTTCAAGAGAGGACCTAATGTCACTAGGTTTATTAAAAAAAATTGGTTAAAAGAATAAACAATACAGGCAATTTTATTTATGCATTCTGCCCTGGCAAAATAACATTTTAAATTTAGTGATTCTCTTTTTGCTCCTTAAAGGACCAAAGGGTTGTGCAACTGATTGCTTTATAATGTATGCACTCCCCTCTGATATTTAAAGGAAACATCATGTTGAAATACTAGTTGATTTTCTAAGAAAGCATATCCTGTAACGCACACACACATATATTATAGTAAAAGAAAAAAAAACTATATTTTTCTATCCTGTAAGAACTAGCATATTACATATGCAAAGCAAAATTGTATTTGAGAATTAGTGATCCTTTGTTTCTTACAGGAAATATTGCTTGTTTAATATGTCACTAATCCGTCTAGGACAACTGCATCATCTACACTTCCTGCAATATATATTCTTAGATTTCCTGAGATGTTGTTATTTTGCCGTTTATATATTAGAAGTCAATTATAAAGTTAGTACATCTGCAGTAATGGGAGAAGACTTGGTAAACATCCCACGGCTGCACTGCACATAGTCAAAATGACTCCTCTCAGCCACTCAGGGGTAAGAAAACTGAACCTCTCCACTGGAATGCCACCGGGAACTATATAGCTTTTGTCCACATACTCCTTGGCTGTGCATGTCCATGTAGACCTGCTGTGTCTCACATTTACAAGCCAAAAACAGAGCAGAAAACTGGGGGAGCTCTGGGTTCACTAATTTCCAGACCCCACTTGGGCACCATTCTGGTCCACAGGGGCTAATAATGCAGCCCAGGCTGCATCAGCAGATTTGCCTACAAGGTACTATCTACATGATAGTTACGCTTTACGTAATATATTCCATTTTGAAAAACTAGTGACCATTAACATATTTCCAATTTTTTTTTTTGTTTCTGTTTGTAGGCAAAGCATTCTTACACACAATAACACAACTAAGGAAACCAGAGGTCAAATACACATTCCTAAAATTCCCATAGATCTCTATGGGAATCTTCGGAGTTTGCCTGATTCCTGCAGAGAACCGAAGTAAACATTCAGATCACTGAGGAGGTTTCCTTGGTGCATTTGTCTTGCTCATTCTCAGTGCATCAGCCTCACTGGGTTTTTATGTTCAGATCTGTAATTCCTTACGTGCTCACAGTCGTTTACAGACAGCATTCCAGTATGGAAAATCAGCATGAATATTTACAGTATGAGACAATGGGCATCACCTAGTAATAAGTTTAATCCCCTGCAGTGGGTGGAGGTGCCAGTAAGCTCTTAAACATCTGTGACACATTATAACAATAATGGACAGATTTGCATAGGATTATTTTAATGTCTGAAATGTGTTTACTAGTGATTGCTAATCCCCTTGAGGACCAGAAGGATGTGCAATGTATTGCGCACACCTCTGGTCTTTAAGGGGTTAAGCCAGGGCTGCACTGTAAGCCAGACCAGCAAATGGGGGAGCAGAACAGTGATGGGGAGTTGTCTGGAAAAAGACTTCCAGCGCTTCCCCCAGTGTATCTGTCCTGCACTACACACTTCCCCATAGACCCTCTGTACCAGGCTTGGAAGCTGGACATGTCTATGGGGCTGCTCACGCAACCAATGAGTTTATAGATGAAACTCATGGACTTCCATTCCAGCTGTGTGGGGCAGTTTTCTAACACTAGGCCCCTCCACCCAAAACAGCTTCTAGGAGCTGTTTTTGGGACTCCTCAAGTGTGCCTCATCTGGCAAAGAAACAAAAATGGGGCTTAGACCTTTTCCTGGTAAAATTAGTCTTTTTAAATGAATAGGAATTTTCGTTTCTCCCCTATTGGTGAACCTGGTTTGCTCCAGAATTGCTAATTTCTTTAGCATATCAAAATAAAATGTCTTCATTAGTGTATTCATGTATTAATATATTTTACCTTTTGATTTTTCTTCCTTCTTTCTCTCCATTTCACACCTACATTTTTCTCTTTGCTCCTTCTGTCCTCCTCACAACTTCTTGCACTCGCCCTTATGTCCTCTACATGTCCATGGCAGTCTGGGAATTCCACGTTTAACCGAGCTAAGTTGCTGAATGTGGGAGTGAAAGAGGCCTTGAAGGACGAGGATTGGGACTGTCTGTTCCTTCATGATGTAGACCTGATCCCAGAGAATGACCACAACCTGTACGTGTGTGACCCCTGGAGCCCTAAACACGCATCCATCGCCATGAACAAGTTCAGCTACAGGTGAGGGATAAATAAGCTTGTCCCAGTACTGCTAAACAGCATGAGAGAAACTCCACTCCGCCAAAGTGCTTCCCTAAAATGCAAACAAGGAGCCGGTTCCAAAAGCAGCGACAGGATCCAGCTGCAGTACAGGGAAAACGGCAATATCTCCCAGCATTTTTAGATGATATATACTATACCTGTCTGTACAGTTTAATTACAGTTTTAGTTTAACTATTGGTGCTAATGTGATCGTAAATGAAAGGGATAGTAATGTTTCACAATAAAAGCAGCTCCAATTAATCTTCATTGTGTTGGGCCAATGAAAGTGTTATTTCAATACGGTCAGAGTTGTAGTACAAGCGTAGCTGAATGATAAAATATCCCCATCCCACCCCTTTTACTGATGTAACACTGCTCACCTAAGACCAGCAAGACTGTCCAGATGGATCGCAGAGGGGGACAATCTTCAGTGATCATAAGGGAAAAACCTGTCAAGGGGGTCAGGGTTTTCATTACACTCACAGTAAGAAGATTGGTCAAGAGACCAGATTCCATATCTGAGGTGAGCAGTGTTACACTAGGTAAAAGGGGCGGGAGGGGGAAATTCTTTATCATTCAATTACTCTTCAACTACAACTCTGACAGTATTGAAATAACACTCTCCATGGCCCAAATACTATGAAGATTAACTGAAGCTTCTGTTTTTGTGAAACATTACTATCCCTTTAAGCTAAATGGAACTATAGTGCAGCTTTTTCTCTCTCTCTCTCTCTCTCTCTTACTGTATAAGCCCATAAGAGGCTGTTTTAGGTCTTGACACTATTGCAGGTGATAAGTTCCCCACTATTTTTATCTACAGATTTCCCCATAGAATAGAATAGGACTGTGGGAGTGACACTCAGAGATACCATTCATCACCTGCTATGGAATCTAGGCTTTAACACTTTATTGACCAGAGGAGAGAGGAACACATTGCGAACCAATGCACTGCATACCGCATATTCCTTAAAGGGTTAATAAGTGTAGCAAATCTGGTAGAAATATATTTTCCTGTAACTTACGTGGTGCTTTTTAACCCTCTGAATGCAAGAGAGATCTTCAAGGCATTGTCCCTCTTAAATCATTTAATGTTGGGATTTTTCTTTGACCCCCTCCTATGGTGCAGTTGGTTTGCTCTAGTTCAGCCTCAAAAAGTCCACATGCACAGTACTAATTAGTAGTTCTGGAGAAAACCAACTGGAACACAGGAGATCGACAATAATTCCCTTTTTTAATCAATGTGAGTTTGTGGAAATCAGTTTATCTCCCCCCGGTGTAGTTGGTCTGGTCCAGAATTGCCGAGCTCATCCTTTGAGGAATGCTTCAATGTTTATGCCTACTATCAGCTTTACTGTGTGCTCAGGAACCAATGGCCTTAAAATGAATCCTCAAACACCTTGATATGTGTAGCTTGGAAGAAGTGAGAGAGCGAGAAATGGGGGATATGATAGAAACATTTAAATCTATTAACTTTTTAATAAAGTTCTGGCAGGAAGCAGTTTTCTGAAAAACATGAACAAGATGGCTTGACCAAAACGTAGAGGGTAGAAGATTCAGAAGTGATGTGTAACTAATACTTTACTTGAAAAAGTAATTGATTTTTTATGAAACAGCCTCCTAGTGGAAGTGGTAGGGGATAATAGAGTAAAGGAATTTAAAGATGTCAGCGTTTCTTAGTTCTCAGGACAGACTTCTGTCTGAGACTGCATTGTAACTGTACGGGGCAATTTGTTGTTATGTGCGGTCAGATTCTGTTTCTATGTTTATTAAAAAAAACAAATATATAACAGCAGAAATACTCATAACAGCAGAAATACAAACCAATGTTTCAGTCATCTAATCATATCTTTCTTCAGGGATATGATTAGATAACGGAAAAGTTGGATTGTATTGTTGCAGGTCTGAGCTGAATAGATGTTGTATTTTTTAAATATTTTATGGCCAATTGTCCCAGCATGCACGATAAACCTCTGATACAGGTATTGGAGCAGCTATCACTATTGTTATCAGCACACTGGTAGACTGAAGTGTACCTTAAAGGGATAGTAATACTTAAAAATTACTGCACCTCATCTTGCAGGCAATAAAAAACTGAGTAAAATGACACCAGCGGCATCTCTCAAACATTTATGGTTTGAGAGATATCCGCTTTTAAAGTTCAGCAGTTTGCCTTTTCCCCTGACGTCAGCATTCTAGCTGAGAGCAGGGGAATCCTCTCCTGTGATCTGCCGGCGGCTCTGCAGCAGTGCAGAGATCGCGTTAATAACAAAGAAATCCTTTACTAAAATGGTCTTCTACGTGTGCTTGCAAACCAAGCACATGTAGAAGACCTTTTAAGTTAAGGATTTATTTTTTATTAATGCGATCCCCGCACTGCTGCAGAGCCGCCGCCGGTCCTGGGACCGGATTCCCTTGCTGTCAGCTAGAATGCTGACGTCAGGGGAGAGGGAACTTTGAAAGTGGATATCTCTCAAACCATGAAGGTTTGAGAGATGCTGCTGATGTCATTTTACTCAGATTTTTATTGCCTACAAAATGAGGGATAGTAATTTTTAAGTATTACTATCCCTTTAAGGTCCCAAAGTGCTTATCTACACATTTTTCTGCTCCTCTTGATTTCTACATAGTCCTAAATGTTCTTTTATCCTTGAGTTTCTTCCCTTTTCTCAGACTCTCTCCACCTGTTGCATTTTTCCCTTTTCACTATCAGCCTCCCACTTCCCATCTGTCTCTGTCATTCACCATCTGTCTAGTTCTGTTCCTATCTCTCTGTTTATCTGGTCCTTAAAGGAACAATAACACCTCCTTATTTCAACCTTCCACTTGTTCTCTACCCAGAGTAAGTAACTATTAATCAAATCTGCATGGACTTGTTTCCAAAAATTTTTATTTAATTAGTGCTAAATATCATGTCGATGGAATAAGACCTGATTCTTTATTGCTAAATTCTGGGACCCCAGAGTCGTCCCACAGAAGTGTACCTGTTCCTGTTTGTCTCCTCTCTTTCAGGGCCCTATCCACAAGACAAAAGCTGAGCATATCTGCAATAAACCAACTGCCCTATAAGGGGAGCAACACAAATTTGTCAAGCTCCTTTTTGAGCTAAATGAGACTTTTCATCACTAGAATTAGGGAGTTCTTCTACAATGCATTGTGAAGCAATGTGCTGGGGACCATGAAATGGGGATTGTAAGCCCTTGAATACTTGAAGTTGGCAGTTGTATTTGTCCCTGTGGTGGATGGCTTGCCTTGATTGCGCCTCCTGTTTTATGTATAATGGACAGTACTTAGGAAGTGAAATTGATTTCTCCTTCCCATCCAGTCATGTTTATCATCTCACCCTAATTCTCTCTTTCCTCTCTCCTCTTGTCGTGTTCCCCCTCTGGCTCCCCTCCCAGCCTCCCATACCCTCAATATTTTGGTGGAGTTTCAGCCCTGACTCCAGACCAGTACATGAAAATGAACGGTTTTCCTAACGAGTATTGGGGCTGGGGCGGCGAGGACGATGATATCGCTACCAGGTGAGACCCACTTTTCCGTCTCATTCAAACCCAAACTCTTGCCTCCTTTCCCTCAGACACCATTTGTCCTGCCATTGTCCTCACTGGGGGGTATAGTAAGGGGATATGGGCCGATTTTAGGACAAATAAACTTTCCCATTGCAATAAATGGGTCCTTTAACCCCTTGAGAACTGAGTACTAGCATTCCAGGTGTTAAAAGCCCCATGTAAAGGGATAGTAATGTTTCACAATAAAAGCAGCTCTAATTAATCTTCATAGTATTTGGGCCATGGAGAGTGTTATTTCAGTACTGCTCACCTCAGAACAGAAAGGTGGTGTCCAGATGGCTTGCAGAGAAGGACAATTTTCAATTAACATAAGGGAAAAACATGTAAATGGGGGCAGGGTTTTCATTGTTCTCACAGTAAGAAGATTGTCCCTTGCTGTGAGCTGCCTGGTCTGTGGACTGGATTCCACATCTGAGAAGAGATGGCTTACACTAGGTAAAAGGGGTGGGAGGGAGATACTTTATCATTCAATTACTCTTGAACTACAACACTCACAGTACTGAAATAACTCTCCATGGCCCAAATACTATGAAGATTAATTGGAGCTGCTGTTTTTGTGAAACATTACTATATTTACTTGATTTCACTTCAAGGGCCTTATATAAAAGTAATCTCGGTAATACATATGGCACAATGTAAATCAGGACCACTTTAGCACCTCTTATCAAACCACTGATACAACCCCCCTTGTATTTGCACACGTACCCCCTTTCAGTTCTGTACCTCAATGTTTTTGTCAAATCCGCTTCTCTGGACTAAGAATATTAACCTTTTAGGGCTCTCTGCACAAATAATAAATGGAACGATTGTGGGAAAAATAAATTTTTAAAAAGTGCAAAAATCCCCATAAATTCTAATGGCACTTTTAACTCTTTGAGCGCTAGAGGGGTACGCAACGCATTGCTTTTTGTACCCCTCTGGCACTCATAGGGTTAATCCATTTAATGCTAGTGAGGTCTTTAACAGATTGCAAGGCAAAGCGATGGAAACCTTTGAATCAATGGGGATTTTTATTTGTTCCCTATGTTGGGTTGATCCAGAGCTAGTCCACTGTTTCATTGGTCACATGGTGCTTTGTGTTCTAGAGTGTTGTCCAATACAGGACATTGCACATTCCTCTGGTGCACAAAGGATTAAGACCCATCAGTGTTTCCCTAAAATATAAACCGTAGGAAGACTAAGACCTACTAATTATCCCCTGCTTACTTTAAAGGAATAGTAACATTTAATATGTTAAAAAAAGGTACTCCCAGTGCTGAAAGGTGTTTTATTCAAGAGTCATTACATCTCAAACTTGACTTTTTTTTTTTTTTGTGTGCAGTATCTCAGTGGCCTGAAATGTTACAGTGGTGCTGTTGCTACACCATCCTATGGACAGCTCTGGTCAGTTGACCATAAATCTCCATAGGGTGGTGTAGCGACAGCGCCACTGTAACATTTCAGGTCACTGAGGTACTGCACCTAAAACCAGATTTCAGCTTTAATATATTTTGTATAAAACACCTTTCAGCAGTGGAAATACCTTTGTTTTACTCAGTGTGAAGGGTACAACACAAAATGTAAAAAAAAAAAGTATTAATATCCCTTTTATCCAGGAAGAAAATCTTAATGACCACTATGAAATAATTTGGTTTGGACTGGTTCTCCAGAATTAATCTTTAATATCATGTCAACAGAAAAAAATACCTTTTCTTTGTTGCAGGACACCAGGACCAAAACTCCTCCCAGTGAAAGCTTCCATCTTCAGAATACTTAATTGGGAGGCGTTTCTGGTCTGGCAATTATGTCTGAAGCTGTGGATATCATATCCAATACTAATTAAAGACTAAGCGCTCAATGCAAATGTTGGCGTCGGCAGCAAAAACCGGCGACGGTGGTTTTCTACGACAAGTAAGCAATGCAAAAATATGTATGATAATACTGCACATTGCTAATGGGCCACTTTGAATTGTTTGCGGATACATGATATTTCATGTTTGCCTGACACATACTTGCTCTCAGTCTATAGAGGCATTATTCAATGTTGGAATGTCTTCACAACTCCATATTCCTGTGCTGGATATTTTTTAATTGATATGATGTATTCACTTGATTTTGTATTGTCTGATTAAGATTTTGTTGGGTTTGGTATGCTACCGGAGTGTGCGTCAGTTATCAGGTTTCCTGTTTGGGGGGGCACCACCTGGTGATCTTCCCCGGTTGGTTAACCCCTTCCCTTCTTCCGGTATCATTGTATATCCCTATGAGTGCACCTCACCTGATTACAGTTTTATCTTGAGTAAGGAGTTCTGTACAGAGCTGGGGAGATTCCTCACCTTTGTTTTGGTCCCATCATTATGACCACATGAACAACACCTTACTGCTGTTTAACAGTGACAGCCCACCCTCCTCAGATGTAGTGTGAGAGAGACACTGACAGGGAGACAGACCAACACTAGTATGTACACATGCTTGTACCTAAGACGACAGTGGAGGCGAAGGTGTGAGAGGGCTAGGGCTCATCCCCCTCCTCCTCCAAGCACCTCTGTCCAACAGTTGTCACCTGCTGCAACTGTTCATGCTCTGGCTGAAGGCCTGTCATGCTGACTTGTTTGTGTGTGTGTAGCACAGTGAATATGCCACTCTATTGTTTGTCAATGTCTTGTTCAGGAGTCAGGACCATGTGAGGTGTCCATCACGGGGATGGCAAGCAGACATATGTATGTGTGTCACGCAGACCCTGAGCACACACCTCATCAGTATGTAGATCGAGATCCATGAAATAGCTGCTCTGTTTCATGGGTCTTGGTTTACACACTGATGTGTGTCTTTTTTCAACCTAAATTCCAATGTTACCTTGGCCTTGCAGTCTGTCCACCTTTTCTTGACCGACTCCAGCGACAGGCTGCGGCTGGCCACAGCATTCACAGCCGCCAGGACCTCCTTCCATGCGGTCTTTCTCTTTGACCCCATCCCAATGACCATCCCCTTGGGGGACAGGAGCCTCTCTGTCGATCACCGCCTCACACAGGACAAGGTTCTCCTCCTCGGTGAACTTAAGCTCTCTTGCCCTATCCTCCTCCTCACCCCCGGAGGTTTTTTGAGGCCCTGCCTGTGTTGGGTGCTCCCCCAGACGTACCCCTCGTCCCTGCACTATATGTGCCTGGTCTGGCATGTTTCCCCCTCCTCCCCAGGGATCTCCCTCCCCTACCCTGACCAGGGTCGCCCACCTGCATCTCTTCCTCCTCTCCTACTACATTCCCCACTCCTCTCTCCTCTCCATTCCTCTCACCCACTCACGCTCAGGCCCTCACTCACTCTGTCACTCATTTGCACTCACACTGTCAAAAAAAAAAAAAAGGTAAAGTGTATGTGTTTTACTAAAAAAAAATACGAGTGTAGTGTGTGTGTGTTTTTGTATGGATGTGTGTTATGGGTATGTGCAAAGGTTT
This sequence comes from Rhinophrynus dorsalis, assembly GCA_037306005.1. Taxonomy (NCBI): domain Eukaryota; kingdom Metazoa; phylum Chordata; class Amphibia; order Anura; family Rhinophrynidae; genus Rhinophrynus; species Rhinophrynus dorsalis. Next base: position 59,797,924 of record CM074728.1, read on the forward strand.
ATAATGTCACAAGGTATATACCAGTCCTCTCTACTACCTGTCTCTTTCACTAGACTCCACTCCTGGGTCCTGTGCTCTAGCTCTAATGAACGTGATACGCAGACAAAGGTGCGTCGGTTATTTTGGGTCTATATATAGTTTATTTGACTGAACTTGATACTTTGGGGTGCTGTGATTGGCTGGGGCACTAGGTAACGTTGGACGCTTTGCTTGTTTCTTTTTTATTGGGACGTTTCTCGTGTTTATCGTGTGTTTTGCATCGACGATGAGGTCAGATTTTAGGCGACTCCAGTTTTGTAGTTTTCGTGTGTTTTGTAGGCCGTCGCGCGTTAACTCTTCTGGGTCAGGAACATTTGCATCTCACGTTACCCAGTCTGGGTTAACTCGTGAAGGCAGTTTTTTTCTGCACGCTGGTTTTAACTCCAACATTTGCATCGAGCCCTAATTTTGGAGACCAAATGAACGCAGATACTCATTTGCAGTGTCCATTATGATTTGCTGTCTAGGTTAATGTTTCAAAATAAATGCAGCTCCGATTATTCTTTATAGGTTTTTTTTTATTCTTTATAGGTTTTGGGCCATGTAGAGCTTTATTATCATTTGCTACAATGTGTAGTTCCAGAGTAATTGAATCATAAAGTGTCCCCTTCCCATTCCTTTTTCCTATGTAAAACTGCACAACAAGACCGTCTGGATGGATCAATCTTCTGTTAGCATAAGGAAATCCTGCCCTCCTCCTTCAAGGGGGGCAGGGTTATCCTTATACTCCCAGCCAGGAGATTGTCCCTTGCTGTGAGCTGTCTGGTCAAGCGACCAGATTCCACATCTGAGGGGAGGCGGTTTACACTAGGTAAAAGGGGCGGGAGGGGGATAATTATATTTAAATTACTCTGGAACCACACATCGTAGAGAAATATAATAACGCTCTACAAGGCCCAAAGACTATAAATAATTGGAGCTCCATTTATTTTAAAACATTACTATGCTTTTAAGGTAAACATGGTTTGTTATAAAGTTAGTGTTCCTTTAAGAGGATTTTGGTATTTCTGTTTGTTTTTTGACTGGGCAACAAGGCAAGAATGACCTGTTCTGATAAAACTGGTACTTCCACTTCCCTCATCTTATTTTTGTCATCTTGAAGGGTTCGTCTAGCTGGCATGAAAATCTCCCGGCCTTCCATGTCTGTGGGTCATTACAAGATGGTGAAACATAAAGGGGACAAGGGGAATGAGGAGAACCCGCACCGGTGAGCCACCTGGGATGGGATCAGTTGACAGATCATCCCTTCTAATGGGGAAGTAACACCTCTTAATAATAACAACAGCCTCCAATTAACTTAATTTGGCCACAACATCCCAAGTCTCCTATAAGTGTTACCCTTGTGTATTTGTTCAAGAGTCAATATCGTTAATCAGTCCTTGATGTCAGGTCCATGGAGGCAGACATGATAGGTACTGGCAGTATTTAAAAACTGGAGCAGACAGAGTGCGTGAAAATTCATAACCATTTAAGGACCAGAAGGGTGAGCAATACATTGCAAATCCCTTTGGTCCTTGAACAGTCAAATATACAGTGTAAAGTGGGCAGAGTTTGTATCCTGTGGCCTTGCTAGCAACTATCATGTCCGCCTCCATGAAAATGACAAACGGACTAATTGAAGATGTCCTCTTGTGTATAAAAGTACAAGGAGAAAGATTCAAAGGTTCATTAGATTTTTTTGGTTATAGTAAGGTAAAGGGAGGTGTTAAGTCTACATCAAAAATGAACATATAATGCTAGTCTACGTCGGAACAATTGCATAAGTACCTTTGAATGCTTCATGCTAGAGGCTAAAAGCAGCACTGAAATCAACCTGAGTTGGAGAATTATTTTTTACTCTCTTTGGTGAAGTTGGTTTGCTTCAGCATTGCTCAAATCCCTATTAAAATTGTACTCTATGGTCCATGAGAACGAAGAGCATTTCTGGAGCAAACCAACTAGAGAAATAGTGGACAAACACAAGTTACTTTTTAAATTAATGGAAATTTTGTTTTAGGTCCCTGGGGTATGGTTGGTTTACCCCCAAATTGGTTCATTTTTCTTTCTACATACTGCAGTCAGCTGTATCTGTATAATTTCTATATGATTGACACCGTTTTATGATGGACTTCTACCTAGGTAAGTCCTTCTGTTACACACAGTAATTATATAGATACACCTGACTGCTGTATGATGGACTCCTACCTAGGTAAGTGCTTCTATTACACAAAGTAATTTAATAGATACTCCTTACTGCTGTATGATGGACTCCTACCTAGGTAAGTCCTTCTGTTACACACAGTAATTCTATAGATATACCTGACTGCTGTATGATGGACTCCTACCTAAGTAAGTCCTTCTATTACACACACTAATTATCTAGATACACCTGACTGTTGTGTGATGGACTCCTACCTAGTAAGTCCTTCAGTTACACACAGTAATTATATAGATACACCTGACTGCTGTATGATGGACTCCTACCTAGGTAAGTCCTTCTGTTACACACAGTAATTATATAGATACACCTGACTGCTGTATGATGGACTCCTACCTAGGTAAGTGCTTCTGTTACACACAGTAATTATATAGATACTCCTGACTGCTGTATGATGGACTCCTACCTAGTAAGTCCTTCAGTTACACACAGTAATTATATAGATACACCTGACTGCTGTATGATGGACTCCTACCTAGTAAGTCCTTCTGTTACACACAGTAATTATATAGATACACCTGACTGCTGTATGATGGACTCCTACCTAGGTAAGTGCTTCTGTTACACACAGTAATTATATAGATACTCCTGACTGCTGTATGATGGACTCCTACCTAGTAAGTCCTTCAGTTACACACAGTAATTATATAGATACACATGTCTGCCGTATGATGGACTTCTACCTGTCTGTTACAGACAACAATTACATAGGTCTACCTAGGTAGAAGTCCGTTATACAGTACTGTATGTAAAAGAAATATATAGATATACCTGACTGCTATTTGATGGACTCCTACCTTTTTAAGTTCTTCTGTTAGAGTAATTACCAAGGTAGGTGTCCATCATGCAGTAGTCAGGTATATCTAATGTGTGTAACAGAAGAACTTACCTAGATATGTGTCCATCAAAACACACGCAGATATAGCTATATAATTGCTTTATGACTAACACATACCAAGGTATTCCTATCGTTACTATATGTAACAGTGGCACTTATCCAGTTAGGACTCCATACTAGAACATTGAGGTAAGTCATCCTTTTACATACAGTAGTCTGGTATATATCTATGTAATTACTGTGTGTAACTTAACGACTTAGCTAAGTAACGTTCCATCATACATGCGTATAATGAACTGTTACTTAGATAAGTCATTATGGTGTGTATTCTATTACACACTATAATTCTGACTTTCCTTCACAAATGCAAGGAAAATCCACATATTTTTTGGCAAGCACGGATGCTTCTTATTATGTAGTTCAAAGCTGACATGCAACCTGACTAGTCACCTAATCAACAGGGTTAAATTAAAATAAAAAATACATAAACGTGGACTCCCTATACCAATCCACCACTCTGAGAGCATCCTCCAACCGACCCCCAACCTGGAGGGCCATCGATGCTACAACGCCCCTGGAGGAATGCACCCCAAACACAGATATATCAATACCAGCCAACTGCATAATATTCGCCTCCGTGTCTTTGATAAAATTCTGAGTTTCCTTCACAAATGCTAGGAAAATACACTAATTATATACATATATCTGACTGCTGTATGATTGGCTCCTACCTAGGTAAGTCCTTCTCTTATTTCTTACTCACAGTAAATATATAACTGTGTGTAACAGAAGCACTTACCTAGTTAAGCATCAGTCCTGTGTAATTTTATTAAAGACACGGAGGTGAATATTATCCCTCATAGTGGTCCCTCCCTTTGACTGTATAAAATTATTGTGTGAAACAGAAGGACTTGCCTAGGTAGTGGTCCATCACACAGCAGTCAGGCGTAGCTATATAATTACTGTGTGTAACACAAGCACTTACCTAGGTAGGAGTCCATCATACAGCAGTCAGGTGTATCTATATAATTATTGTGTGTAACACAAGCACTTACCTAGGTAGGTAATTACTGTGTGCAAGAAAAGGGCTTACCTAGGTAATGTTTTATTCAAAGGTTATTACAGCCCAAACATATTTTTTAATCTGTTAGGAGAAGAGCCAACTGGTGAATAATATTATTTTTTGTTTGTTTGTTTGTTAAAATGCACACGGTGGAAAAGCTGATTTAGACTACAGCTCTCCGTTGTAAGTGATTGAAACACCAACACAGTGATCAGAATAAAATAATGGAGTTTAATTTTAAAAATTGAGCTGTAATAACGTTTGGATTAAGTCTCCCAGCAGTGGAAGTAACTGCAGAGCCCGCACACCGAGGGGAATGTTTGGCCTTGACATAACTAATTAGCATATAGCGCAACACTAAAATACAAAAGGTTAACTTAGAAAAAATTATTGAAGAAAATGGCTAATACATTATAAAGGCAGATTTCTATTCTCTAAAAACCACACTAAACTTGCCTTAAAATGACATCCATTTCAAGTCTATTTACTCTTGGTTTGACTGCCGTTTTTTGTTTTTATGCAGGTTTGACCTTCTCATCAGAACTCAGAGAATGTGGACAACGGACGGCATGAATTCTCTCACCTACACACTGCTGTCCAGAGACTTGGAACCATTATACACCAATGTCACAGCAGACATAGGTGTTGACCCTAGGAGTCAAAAGCCAGTAAGGATGAGGGGTCCTACCCCTCCAGCCACTAATCCTCACGTCAGTGTGACCAGTGGCCAACCAGATGAAAGCAGCTTAACAACTGAGATCCAGTTACCAACTGGAGCATTTAACCTCTCTGTGGTGGAAGAGTCTGCAAATGAGAAGAAAGGACATTCCATCTTCCCTAAATCCTTAAGTCTGGGTGCAAAACTGGCCCCGGACATGTTAAACAAAACACACAAGTTCAGAGATAAGGACAAAGTCAGCAGGATGCCTCCCAGCTTAGGCAAAGGTGAGGCTGTACAAGGGACAAGACTTCTTGCATCCACACAAGAACTGTCTCGCTTGTCACATGTACAATCCCAAGGCCCAAGGAAGAGACTGTTAAAAAGCAACAAAGTAGGACAGAGAATAGATCAATTAAGAGCATCCAAGAAGGGATTAAGTGAAAAAGAGGTGCCAAAAATTCACCAAGAAGCTGCAGGCTCCAGAGAAGATGTGCGAATGAGGCCACTGGACCAGAGCACCAGGAGCAGGCCTCCCGTGAAACAGTTGGGTGGCAGTATGAAGGACAGGACCGTGCAACTCTGAAAAGCGGAGCCTAATCAGTATGGGATTAAGTAAAGGAGAGAACTTGAATCCACAACTGTGACTGGACAGTTTGGAAACCTCTTGCTGCTCTTTGGAGAACAGAACGGGCTCAGGGACAGAAGAAAAGAGAAGAAATTCTGGAGCAAACCAATGGCACCACTGACTTAAAAACGATAGGTATTTTTGTTTCTTCTCTAATGTATAACTGGTTTGCTCCACGTTTGTGCATATGGCCCCAAATCCCTTGGCAGAAGGCTGGATTTGAATGATATTGCATACATCCTGCCGGACTTCACTCAAAGGAGATTTGTTCCTGCCCAACTTCATTAAAGCTAACACAGTCATTATAAGCCTCCCAAAAGGACGGAAAATACTGCTTTCCTGGCCCCGTAGTGAGCGCCTCTAGAGGAGCCTTGAATCCTACAAGTTAATCTGTACTACAGATGTGAAATTCCACTTTACAAACTACTACCCCATTATCATTGGCCTTTCAGAAAGTGACTTAATCTTAAACGAATTTAAGGAGTGGTTACTTAATTTCAGAATGCCTCTTTGCTGAAGGGGGAACAAAAAAAAAAAAAAAAAAAAGATATATTTTATATATATATATATATATATATATATATATATATATATATATATATATATAGATCTATATAGATATATAAAAATCGGAATCCACTGTGAAATTGGCCATATGATAAGCTTCTCACCCATAAAACTGAAACGCTGCCTTGCCATTCACTTTCTGCGCTTTTGTAGACTACAGTGTTGCCAAAGGCAGTGTGTTCTGATTACAGTGTGTTTTGCTGTAGCCTGGTTCTTCAACATTATAAGTGTGTACATATACATATGAATATATTTTTAAAAGTAATTTAATGCTCCGTGCTGTGCGCTGGGTGTCGTCCTAAAAAAACAAAAACAAAACTAAAATAGTCAGACTTTTAGGTCTAAAAGGAGCAACATTAACAGTCAATAATATATTCCATTTACATTAATTTGGGCAGAATTCCTAATGGCCATTGTGAACGAATACAGCATGGACTGGTTCTGTATATCCTGTTCACGGACATGATTCTTTGTGGCAGGACTCCAAACTCCTCTTACTGAGGGCTTTCTCTGCAGACAGTGGGAGGAGTTTAGCATGCTACAAAAAAGAATCATGTCGGTCTCCATGGATATTCTATCATGTAACTAATTAAACATTTATGGATGGGGAGCAACGCACTGCACATCCCTCTAGTCCTTAACCTTTTGAGTGCCAGAGGGGTACACAACGCATTGCAAAGCAATGCGTTGCTTACCCCTCTGGCACTCAAAGGGTTAAAGAGTTAAATAGTATATTTTGGGAACCAATACACAGAATCCATTTATAGTCGCCATTAGGTTTATCCAGCCTTTATTAAGGTAAGTGGTAATTATTATTGGTGGGGAGGGGGGGTTGTTTCAAAGTCTGAAAAATCACAATTTGTTTGGTTCTGATCTGTTGGAAACAGTTCTGATGTGTGTGTGCGTGTGTGTGTGCGCCAGTATTTAAATTCCAGGATTTTATCTGCCGTCTCTACAGTGCAAAAGACGATCAAGTCTGAAGAAACAACTGCATCACAGTAGAAAAATCAAAATCCCCATTGATTTAAACTGGGCTTTTGACACCACAAATGCTAGGGAGCTCTCCAACGCACTGCAGAACAATGTGTCTGAGCTAGAAACCCTATTTCAAACGGAACTATAATCAAAATTAAATTGCCCCCTAACTCCTTATTAACATAGCGATACCCATATACATACTTTTATTATGCTGAGTATGTCCGGCATTCTTGAGAAATATAACTTGTTCGTCAGGCAGCAGCAGCAGGGATCTTGCAAAAGAAGCTCTGTGCTCCTGTGCCGTCAGTCCCTTCCCGTACCTTAAAGGGATAGTAATACTTGTTTTATCTTTATTTTATTTTGTAGGCATTAAAAAAACATGAAGAACGATATAAGTCTTATCTCTCAAACCTTTATGGTTTAAGAGATATTCACAAGCAAAGTATCCCCCCCCCCGTTCAGCCAGATCAGAAGAGAGGTGCCCAGGTAGACTGCAGAGAGGGACAATCTTCAATTAAGATAAGGGAAAAAGCTGAAAAACTTGTCAAGGGGGGCAGGGATTTCATTGTTTTCATGCAAAGAAGATTGTCCCCTGCTGTTATCTGTCTGGTCTTACAACCAGATTCACATCTGAGAAGAGATGGCTTAGACTAGGAAAAAGGGGCGGGAGGGGGAAACTTTGTGTGTGAATATCTCATAAACATTTGAGAGATAAGAGTTACATCGTTCTTCATGTTTTTTTAATACCTACAAAATAAAATAAAGATAAAACGAAGTATTACTATCCCTTTAAAGGGGAACTTTCACCCCTTAATAACTAAATCTCCCCTTACTGCTGACCTGGCGACTAGCTGCTTAGTAGCGCTAGTCGCCAGAAATCTTACCCCGTTCTCAAGATTTCGCCGTTTGAAAGGATCAGGAAGCACGGACGTCTCTTCACAGTGACGTCCGTGCGCCTGCGCTGTCAGTCCCTTGTCAGTCCCTTGTGCACCGTATGCACCGTACGGTGCACAAGGGACTGACAAGGGACTGACAGCGCAGGCGCACGGACGTCACTGTGAAGAGACGTCCGTGCTTCCTGATCCTTTCAAACGGCGAAATCTTGAGAACGGGGTAAGATTTCTGACGACTAGCGCTACTAAGCAGCTAGTCGCCAGGTCAGCAGTAAGGGGAGATTTAGTTATTAAGGGGTGAAAGTTCCCCTTTAAGGTACAAAAGAACTCCACTAACCAATCCTGGAGAAGACCGGGACTGACAGCTCAGACTCACAGATGCCTTTTCTCCAAAATGTCTGCGCTGTTGCCCGCTGATGCCTGCCAAACGAGTGGTTTTGTTTTATTATGCTGAATAAGTCCAGCATTATTAACCCCTTGATCGGCAGCTGCACGGTCAGTTAAGGACCACGAGGCATTTTTTTTTTCTTTCTTCCGCTTCTGGACTCCACGAATGGCGTGCAGCCGCGGGGGGGGGAGCCCGGAATTCCATGACGGTCTTACTACATCATGGGTTGTTCAGTCAGATCGACCCTTGACGTACTATGACCGTCAAGGGTCGTTAAGGGGTTAAGAAATCCAACTCGTTCAGGAGGCATCAGCGGGCAACAACAGAGACATATTGGAGAAAAGGCATCTTTGATTCTGCACTGTTGCCCTCTGATTCCTTGCCAAACGAGTTGTATTTCTTAATAATGCCAGACTTGTCGTTATGTTAATAAGATTTGGGGGCACTTTTATTTTGATGATAGTTCGCTTTAAATGAGTGGGGATTTTGATTTGTCTATGGTGTAGTTGGTTAGCTCCAGACATGCTCCTCACGTTTATTTATTTTTTGCGCAAACGGCCTTAAGTATTTAACCTGGGTGGATAGCCAGTGAATGTTGGATTACAATTTCAATCATCCGGAGGCTGATGGGAGTTTTACTCCAACAGTTACTGAGGAGCCACGGATTGCCAGTTTCTTGGTTAGCCACTGTCCTGCTACAGGACACAACAACAAAACTTAAAGCGGAACTATCATTCAAATGATATTGGCACCCAATATATTTGTAACCTAGCGATTAGCAAATCCTTACTGTCTTTAAAGTCAATATATCTGCATTATTGCTGATAAACCGCTTCTTCAGCAGGAACCAGAGGACAGACAGTGCAGACATCTTAGAGGAAATGACAGCGCTGTCTGTCCCATTCACTGCCAGCATTGGTGGTGACGCTAGTTGGTTACCTTAAGGTAACCGGAAGTTCCTGACTGCACAGGTGCACATAGCTTCCCTTGTAAACTCTGTGCATCCCAATGCCTTGGAAAGAAGCGGATTATCAGCAATAACGCAGACATATTGACTTTAAAGACAGTAAAGATTTGCAAATTGCTAGGTTATAAATATATTGGGTGCCAATATTATTTGTATGATAGTTCCTCTTTAAAGCAATGCTGACTCTCTCTAGCGGGTAAGTGGCCAAAGTGTATTCTGAATTTCCAACCAGATATCTGCCTCTTCATTTTTACTGTCTAAATGCTAATTTTATGTTTAATATGTATTTAACAGACACACATTTATCTGTATATATGGAGTTAGATATACATTGTGTGATAACTCACCCCTCAGGGTATTAATACTATGAAGCTGTGGTTTCATTAAACTGACACGTTAAAAAGAAATTGGATTTTATAGTTTTATATAAAAAAGGCAATTTTGGGTCACTTAGAAGTCCTATGTTCAGAGGAAATCTGGATTAATTTGGGGACAATCCAACTGCACTAGGGGTGAGGAAAATGTGCTTTCTTTTGCCCACTCTGGACCTACAGCAAATGGGACAAGTAATAAATGATTCTAATTCCAAAATATCCCATTAATTTAAGAAGGAGGAGGGGGAGGGTAACACCTTGAATCCTAGAGAATTCTAGATTTGAAGTCCCATTTTATATCCAGTAGTTATAGTCCCCTATGGTGAAACTTATTTGCTTCGGAATTAGTCCAGGTTCCTTTTGAAAATGGGGACCAATAGATGTAATTCTGCAGCAAACCAACTGCACCACAGGGGACAAATGCAAATTCTTATTGATTTAAATGGTTTTTAACCTTTTGAGTGCCAGAGGGATAGACAACACATTGCAATGCATTGCGTACCCTTCTGGCATTCAAACTGTTAAACACCTGAATGGTCTCCAAAACATTATGAAGCAACATCTTATTCTCTAATATGTTGAGGACATCTCCAGAATCTAAGGGTGTACATTTTTTACATGCATAAAACTTGACACCGCATTAACATGATTCAATTTATTGTTTTGAGATTGTTTAACCATCATTGGAGATAAAAAGCCCACCTACGATTCAACGTCTCTGTCCTTGTGACAAGTCTGCTCTGCCAACACAGATATAATTGCCTAGTTGTGTGTCCTTCAGAAGTTCAACGAAGGTCAAATCCAAAGTTCAGTCGCAGAAGGGGGCGTATAACTCCTAATGTTGGAGAAGTTTGTGTACTGCGTTTTTGGCATTGTATATACAGTCATTGACTGAGACCCCATCATAGGATGCTCCGATAAGACTGAGAGGCAGGGAGTGCTCACGGAGGTAGGAGAAAATGGTGCCTGTTAGGGAACAAAAAGGAAGAGGTGAACGTGGGCCATATTCATCAAGATACATAAGTGTAATTCTGGAGCAAACAAACTGCACTATAATTCCCATTTTAATGGGGCTTTAAAGCCTTGAATGCTAGAAAACTCTTCTATGCATTGCATCCTTTTTTATCTTTTGATTCCTCATTATCTCTATTCCAGCTTCTGAAGCTCACTCTTGTTATTTACACAGTTCCTTTATCCCTTTGCGTGCCAAAGGGGTGCGCAAACCCTGCTGTGGGGATGGGAAAGCTCGGACCTTAGAGGAAATGTTATTCTAAGTGTCCTATGTCCCTTTTGAGTGCCAGAGGCATGCAAGACGCATTGCAAAAAATAAAAAAAGTGAAGTAATTCTGGTGCAAACCAACTACACCACTGTTGAAAAACTTGAAGCCCCCGAGCTGCTGCTGGATTGCAACTCACATCATTCACCACCAGGCAAAGACTGGTGGGTAGATGATGGCAGTTTCAGTCCAGCAACAACCAGAAAGCCTAACTTTGCCCATTCCTCAACTACATCATAGGGGGCAAGTAGAAAAATGACTCTAATTCCATTTGATTTAAATGGAGATTTTAATCACCTTGAATGGTAAAGATGTCTCCAACGCACTGCAAAACCTCCCATACAACAAGGGCTTTAAATGAAGGTTTAAAGCCCTTGGATGCTAGCGGTCTCCAATACAAGTAACTAAACACAGTGCAACGTGTTACATTTACTACAAAGAACACTCGGCAATCTACTTTATTAAAAACATTACTATCCCTTTAATGCCAGTAATGCTTACTATCCCTTTAATGCCAGTAATGCTTCAGCTATTTGCAATGCATTGGAGAAATCTTCCATTTAAGTGCTAAAATCACCATTTGGTAATTTTGTAATTGTTCACTATGGTGCAGTTTAGTAACCTCAGAATTGCTTCACATTGGCCTTTACACATTTCAAGATCAAAGCCATTACAGGGTTAGTAATGGCCAAAATAAAGCTGATTCTGTATGTTAGATTTTACAAAAATAAAGTATTTGGAAAAAGTCCTATCTCTCAAACCTTTATGGTGTGAGAGATATCCTCAGCTAAAGTTTCCCCCTCCCTCATGTTAGCTGTAAAGCTGACAGAAGGAGATCCGTGTTGGCCAACACGAGGAGGCTCTTCAGCAGAGACGCAGTAGTGTGATTTAAAAATAAATAATACTAAAAATAAATAATACTTTGGAATGGTCTATAAAGTGTGCTTGCAAACCAGGCACGCTTTGCAGACCGTTCCAAAGAAGTATTTGTTTATAAACTGCACTATAGCGGCTCTACTGAAGAGCCTCCTCGTGTCGGCCAACACAGATCTCCTTCAACATGAGGGAGGGGGGAACTTTAGCTGAGGATATCTCTCACACCATAAAGGTTTGAGAGATAGGACTTTTTCCAAATACTTTATTTTTGTAAAATATCATGAACTTTATTTTGGACATTACTAACTCTTTAAGGGCTACCCATAGTTAATAGAAGCAAATCAAGCAAATATTCAGAGACCACAAAGATAGGGGGAGATATATATAAAGGTGAACTGGATCAAATCTAGGGCTAACCAACTGCATCATGGAGACAAACTTTTAACCCTTTGAATGCCAGAGGGGTTACGGAACGTATTGCAAAGAAATTCGTTCCGTACCCCTCTGGCACTCAAAGGGTTAAATAATTTAAGCAGGGCTTTTAACCCCCTTGAATACTAGACGTCTTCAACGCAGAGCAAAGCAATGTCCTGGAGAGCTCTCTGGTATTGCAACGGTTAAAAACCCAGTCTGAACCAATGGGCATTTTTGGAATGCTTGCTTCATATGGCGCAGCTTGTTTTCCAGAACTGGTCTAGGTTGCCTTTATATATGGTCCATGGAATACATACCATTTAAAGTGAACATGCCATCCTAAGAAGTTTAGTTAAAAATTGCCTATATCAGAGGTGATTAAATTTGGTTCTCAAAGGCTGCAAACAGTCCAGGATATACGGATTCTCTCTCCTGTATTTAATCTGGAATATCCTTTAGTCCTTTCTCACATGGGTGACAGAACTGTGATAGACCCTGTCTCTATGCTCTACCCTCTAACTTTAGATCATGACCTCTTGTGGTATTTCTCTTTTTCTGAAAAATGCCTAATTCCTGAACCATATTACATTCGTTAATATATTTCGAAATTTCTAGCATATCACCCTTCTGCCAACTTTCTTTCAAGCTGTACATATTAAAGGGGAACTATCACCCCAACTAAAGTCCACCCCACCTAATTAGGCAATTAATAAGCTTAACAATCACACTGTAAAGACAGCATTAGTCAGAAATCCTACCTCAGCCAATACTGATGGCCAGACAACAGTGTGGACATCTTGGCTTACAGATGTCTGCGTGTCTGCACCATCAGTTCCAGTGTCCTCTAGGAGAAGTTGCATGGTACCTTGAAGTACGGGAAGGGCCGTCAGTGTCGGCTGAGGAAGGATTTCTGATTAATGAGGTCTTTATTCTGCATAACAGTTTGATTGTTAAGATTATCGCTAGATACCTAATTAGGTGGGGGTGGACTTTAGTTGGGGTGATAGTTCCTCTTTAAGTATAGATCTAAATAGGCTTATGCACTCTGCTACCAAATGTTATGTTTGCATCTATCGGCCTGACATCCAGGACTGATTGACGATGTTATCTCTTAAACAAAAGAACAAGGGCAAATTCATAGGGCAATCCTGGATTTTTGGGCCATGATAGGGAAAGAGGGGGTTCTTATTAGGAGGTGTTAATTCTCTTTTACTGCACCTTTCTAATGACCAAATAAAGAGAACAGCAAAAGCTTTACAGCATGTAATAACTATGTGGCTCTGCAGACAAGAGTAGCAGTCTTGTAAACGGAAGGTCACTGGTTTTAATCCCTGCTGTCGCTAGTGTTGTGTTTGTTATTTTATTGACTAGACTAATTCACAAGTAGAAATGGAACAAAGTGAAACAAAGCCTTTGAGTCATGTGTGGCTCTGCAGGCTTGGACATAGGCTTGTAAGATGAAGGTTCCCGGTTCAAATCCTCACTGTGCCAGATACACACAGACATTCCTTCGGTGCCTGTTTGTGTGGAGTTGCGTATACTTGGCACTGAAACTGTGGGCGCTCGTGTGTCTGAGAGGGAGAGCAACCTTTCATTGTGGCTGGCAGCATTGAAAGGAAACTTGTAACTCTCAGGCAGTAGTCTCGGAAACGGTGGGCACTCGTGTGTCTGAGAGGGAGAGCAACCTTTCATTGTGGCTGGCAGCATTGAAAGGAAACTTGTAACACTCAGGCAGTAGTCTCGGAAACGGTGGGCACTCGTGTGTCTGAGAGGGAGAGCAACCCTTCAATGTGGCTGGCAGCATTGAAAGGAAGCTTGTAACTCTCGGGCAGTAGTCCTCGGTCTGTGTGAATGAAGGGTATCAGCATCTATGGCACTCAAACTCTCTCAGTGCCCATATAGTTCTGACCCTGAATGGATATATCTGCGTGTGAATGTGTCCCCACTGGAAGAGAAGAGGGGCACCTCATACTCCAGAGGGAAGCAATTTTTTAGGCACTTAACAAAAATTTCCAATTTTTGATATCTATATGGAAAATGACACACAGGAACAAAACTGCCCTTTTCTCATTTGACACACAGATATACCTGCCCCCTTTCAGGGTCAAGGCAAGGACCTCTCAGCCATTTCAGTGGTACACACTCATGGCACCAGAGACATACAAGCTCCCTTCCAGTGATGCTGGCAACACCACAAGGTTGTGTATTATCTCCAACACATGAACACTCCCACATTGTTTCAGCGCCAAGGAGATGCAATTCCACACAAACAGGCACCGAAGATATGTCTGTGTGTATCCAGAACAGCATGGATTTGAACCGGCAACCTTCTGCTTACGCAACCACTGTTCCAGACTGCAGAGCCACAAGTGACTCAAGAGTGATGTTTCCGTCCATTCTACTTGGCCCTACATTAGCTTAATCATGGAAGATGTTAAAATAGACACCAAAGAACATCCGGGATTCGAACCACAGACCTTTCACTTGTGAACTTAGCATCTCAGTCTCCAGAGCCACTGCTAATACAGACTTGCTTATTCTCTCAGCTCTATTTCTACTTGGCCATGAGCTACGGAGTTAACTAAAACAGGAGGGTTTTGAACCAGTGACCTTCTGCTTATACAACTACAGTTCTAGACCACAGAACCACAGTAAGGCACAGATGTGCCTGCTCTTTATTCTAGTTCTGCTTGGCCATGCACAAGTACATTTGCATACTCCGCAAATAGATTAAAAAGGATTTTTATCTTCACAGACACTAAAATTTATGTCTGTTATATAGAATGGCATAAATATGAACCAGTGACCGTGTACTTAGACACCTGCTGTTCCAGACTACAGCACCCGTCTTCCTAATCAAACTTTCCTGTATGCTACACTTCACAGGGGCACCGTCAACTCCGTTCCCCTTTACACAGCTCCATCCCAACTTCAGCCCCCCCCCCCCCATAGACAATGCCAAGACACAGGATGCATTTTAAAAGGCCCACAGCATTTTATTTATCATAAATAACATAACTTAATCCAAACATTTATCACAAACCCTTATTTAAAACTCCCAAACAATAACCATCTTTAGTGCTTGCTATACAAGAGTCATCCCCTCACTAAAACAGTACCAGCACTTTTCAACTAACCCACGTTTCCAAGTATTGGTTGACTGAGGGCCATGCCACTATCCACCCTCCCTATGGATGTGGCAAGTGGTAGCCCAACAGCTGTACCCCGTGACTTGTGAGACCAAGCCCACGAGTCATGATCATGAACCAGAGTTCCGATGACCACTTCAACCAGACAGCACCCTGCCATGACAGAATTTTGGGGTAAGTAACTACCCCATAACCACATCTTGCCCCCCCCCCCTTACGAGACCACCCATATTTAGCTAAGCCGCCACCACCACCAGACACTCACTGTCCAAATCAACCTGATCGGGCCTCGCCTCCCAGGCTAATATGATCCTCAAGGGTGGGAAGCTCCTCACACTTCTCACGCTATACTAAAATGGTTGCAGGGGCACCCACAATCCCCTGCAGTCATCAGTTCCTGTCGGGCTGAGTTCCTTCCTCAAGCCTGCCGTCACATCTGCCACTTCCTTCCTTTCCCCATCAAAGAACCCACAGTCTGGTGTGTTACATTTCACAACGGGTGACAGATCCAGTGCAGTGTTGCCAGTGCAAAAGGGTCCTTAATACAATCCTGATTGCACCCATTGAGTGCTAAACTTCGAAAACCCTCCTCTATATGCAGTACTAGCCATTTTGTTTGTACTATAAAGAGTTTGTGAGATATTAAGCTTTGTTGGTGGCACTTTATGGTAATTCTGGGCATGTATAGCACAGACTGGTAAAGTTTGATCTCAAACAGAGCTAATTAGCATAGCATTCAGTGAATTGCCACTAAAACAAATGTAATTTGTAACTATTTATTAGGGATGGGCGAAAATTTTCACTTCAAACTGAAACTGGCAAATAATGGCACTTCCCACTTGGAGAATAATTTCCCATGAAAAGTGCAGTTTTTCCGATTTATGCAGCCTAGCTCATTCCATTGGAATGAATGGGAACATTGAAATTACACACAACACATAAATATTATTTTATTTTCCAAAGGCATGGTATAAAAGGGGCATACCTGTGTTGGTGGGGTGTGGAGAAAGAATTAGTTGAACAGAGAATTTTTTTTTTGAGGGGGAGTTGTTTACTGGGATTGGGGGCAGTTAATAAAAAAATAATTCCTAAATAAAATTAAAAAACATAAGACATGGTATAAAAGTGGTCTGAGGAGGGTACTTGTGTTGGTGGGTGGAGTCTGGGGAATAAATAAGTTGAACAGGGAATTTGTTTTGGGGGGTGTTTCTTGACTGGTATTGGGGGGACAGTTAATAAAAAAAAAACATTAAAATAAGAAATCTGTATGTAAAGTGATAGAGTCAGGAACCCCCTGACATAAGCTGCCACTGTGGAAGACTGATACTTGACTTGATAAGAGTATTTTGTAGAGGATGATTTGTTGTCAGAGGCCCAAGCCCTGAGAAAACATTGATTTGTAAAACATAAGTGTCACGGTTTCCCAAGAACAAGTCAGGAGTCAGACCGGTATAGTAAAAATGACAATATTTTATTATACAATAGAAACAGAGTATCACAATAAACAGACATAATCACAGGCAATATACACTAGGAACAGTAGAGGTCCCACTAAAGGTCAGCAACTCTATCAGAAATAGGAGTCTGTCTGAACAAGGGAACCTCTACCTGAGACAGGCCCAGGAGGGTACACCGGAAGCGCTGCTAGAGACAACCTGACTAACGCCTGCAGTCAGAGAGAAGGTAAAGGGATCTTCCAAAGGACAGTGGTAGGAAGATAGACTGACGCACGCCTGCCGTCAGTTCAAGGAGAATTAATTCAAACGTAGTCTTAACCAGAGCCACAGGTCTGCACCAGATTGGGTGTCTACTATACACTAGGAGGAGGCCTGAGAATACTCAGACAGAGCCACAGGTCAGCACCAGGATGGAGGGTCAGACAAGCCAAGTCATACACAGAGCCCAAGGAAACCCAACTGTATACAACAACAATACAAGGGTAACTGAGAATTGGCTCAGTTCCCTTTTAAAGCCCAGCCCAGGAAGTCGATGGGAGGAGATTACAGCCAAGCAGCATAAAACAGGGGTCTGTGTCACTCTGCCGCCTCGCGGCCGTAAATGACGCATGCCGCTGGGATGCGTCAAACCAGCGGCCTGCACTTGCGTCAAAAGGAGCACCAAATCCAGCTAGCGAGAGGACATGAACGGCCAATGACGTCGCCAGGCGCACTCAAGCCAGGACTAGTCAGTGACGTCTGGAAGGAAGCGACCGCGACATATCGACGCCTCCTGCGTCCTCGCCACTGGAACTAGGTAACGGTCACAATAAGCTTGTTTGGCACAAGCCCTAAGGAAACATTGATTTGTAGGACTTAGGCTTGTTAGAAACAACCCCCCAAAAATTGTATTATTATTAATTCATTTTTATTTATTTATTTTTTTAAAGCACAAGCCCTGAGAAAAAAAATGCCCTACTGGCCTAGTCCGAGCAAGTCCTGTTGGCCAGAGGCCACTTGCCATTGTAAAATGTCCTCCATCCTGAGTCCATAATTGTGGAATTTGCAACTGCTGTTCTTGCTGCTGCTGTTAACTTGTTTAAGCAGCAGGAGGATTAGGCAGCTGAAAGGGAATGGGATCAACAATGGCAGTAACATGGGTGATGGATGATGAAGGTTCCATTTGCCACAACTGGCTCCAGTGATGCGCCTGAGGCAGTAGCAGCACAATAAGTAGCCCCCAGTGTATGTGGAGAAAAGAAGAAGTTGGCCATTAATTCTTCTTCACCAGCCCCTTCTCCAAAATCATGGGTGTGTTGTTATTAGAATATAAATGTTTCCCTTG
The DNA here is from genome assembly GCA_037306005.1 of Rhinophrynus dorsalis. Lineage (NCBI taxonomy): Eukaryota > Metazoa > Chordata > Amphibia > Anura > Rhinophrynidae > Rhinophrynus > Rhinophrynus dorsalis. The sequence goes on from CM074728.1 coordinate 59,816,011, forward strand.
AGAGCAGGAACTGTGCCTCCCATCAGCATCTGTAATATGCACAGTGTGTGTGGTAAATAACATCTGGGGGCACAACTGTATCCAAATTCCATGACACCAGACACATGGCAACTTGCTGACAGTTTAATAGTAATGATGGACCCTCCCTGCTACCATCTTAGCATATTCTGCGGAATGGAATCTCCTCAGATGCAGATTGATAACCTGGTATCGATTCTCCTCCACCACACTGCCATGTGTGGTCAGTTCAACATATGGTGAGTGGACACGAACTGCCACATCCTGACATCAACAGAGTGGCTATCTTTTGGTGGGGAGGTAATGAGGAATGAGGTGGATTGGCAGAAGATGTAGTTACCTAGAGGAAAAAGGTGATGGCAAGCTAGTTGTTTTGCTTGTCATGGAAATTCTAGCCTCTGTCTGGGTTTCTCTATTCCTCCTCGTCTTCAATCTCCACCTTGCCTCTTGTTGCCTTTCTGGAGAGTCAGGGAGTACAGCAACAGCGGTGCTTGATTTCTGTGGTGGGTGTTTGGCTTTAACATGTTTGACATAAATGTCAAGGTGACTGTGTTTCATGTGTGTTATCAGGGTGGTTGTGCCAAAGTGTGTTCCCTCATTTCTTCTTCTCACCGACTTCTCACAAATTCCACTGCTGATGACTGCGCTGTGCCTGGCCCAAGAGAAAAATAGTTCCACACCCAGGACTTCAGGGTAAAGGGAACAGGTGGAGAAGAATGGCCTCTTTCTTTTTTTGTCCTCCACATTCTCCTTCACTGTCTTATGGCAGCGGATGATGTTGCTGCTACTGCCTCAGAATCAGCCCTGCAACTAGGACCAGGAGTATTGCTGCTGCTGGCAAGTGGAACCTGTCCTAATCCCGCATCATCTGTTGACCCCATTCCCACTGTGTCCACGGTGGTCTATGACACACTAGCTTGCTCCTCAGCTGCCCTTGCAACTCAGCAGCAGCAGGAATCAGAGCAGTTGCAAATTCCGAAAGCTCTGCTAGTGGTGGTGGTGATGCCCATCCTCATCCCTGTCTCCCATTCCTTCTCAGTATCTGCTAAAAAAGGCCATCAATGTCTCTTCCACCTCAGCTTCTCCACCATCATCATCACCACCACCACTAGTCCCTACGTGTTGCTGCTCTATTACAGACATCTCTCTGCTGGTTGGAGGAGTTGACGAGCAATGTGACAGAGGGTCTCCTAATGGTGACGTGAAGAAGGCAGACTAGCAGCAGGCACAGGCAGCCGATCCGTGCTCCTGGTGTTGGTGGTATTATTATTTCTGTGCCTGCTATCCTCCAACAGTTCTGGTCTCTTCAGGATCATGTTCCACCTGGACACTGTAGTGAAGTGAAAAGGACTCCCAGGGCCAGAGGAATAGTGTGGGCTCCCTTGACCAGTAGTCTGGATGCTCTTAAATGCTTCTCCTACCACTCCCCTAACACTAGTCTCACCAGCTGCTTCACCATTACTGCTACTACTACTACTACTACTACTACTACTACTAAGACCAACCACATCAAGTTCGACCCCGTAGTCTTCCACCTCACAGTCACTACTAATATGAGGATATTGATTATTCCTCCTTCATGCCAAACACTAACAAGCTGCTGGACCTTCTTAGTAGTAGTACTCTAGCACTGGCGGTACTGCTTGGGGATGGCAAGTATGACTTAGGGTCCCCTGCTATCACACTTGGCATCATCTTCTCCTTCCCCCCATCCTGAGTACTACAAGACACACTAGCAGCAGGTTTACCACTGGCAGCAAGCACAGTACTGGTGGCAGCAGGTTCAGCACTGGCAGCAGGCACAGCACTGGTTGCAGCAGGGGCAGCATGTCTGACAGCAAGCACAGCACTAGTAGCAGCAGGTTCAGTACTGGTGGCAGCAGGTTCGGTACTGGCAGCAGGCACAGCACTTGTGGCAGCAGAGGACACAATGGCAGCAGGGGCAGTGCATCTAACAGCAGGCACAGCACTAGTGGCAGCAGGGGCAGTGCATCTGACAGCAGGCACAGCAATGAGAGTAGCAGGGGCAGAACGTCTGGAAGCAGGCACAGGCAGCTGACCTGTCCTGCTCTCACTACTACCCTTTTCCTCCTCCCTTCCCATTAAATTCCCCAAGATCCCTAGGGGTGATTTAAGGGGACTGGACAGCATTGGTTCGGTAGTACTCAATTCCTCCTCCTCAGACTATGTGGACACATAAGGGTCCTTTCAATTCCTCCTTTTACTATTTTTAAACTTTCTCATAGTGATAACAGCCACTATGAGCCTCTCTTGCCTTAATTTAGGTAAAAAAATCACAGCTTTTTTTTATAGCAAAAAGGCAAAAACCACGTAAATCAATGGGAGGAAACTTTCTAACCATTGAAAAAATGGTGAAGAATGTTGGCCAATGGACGAAAAATCCAAAGATTGCAGTCACTGCCTTCGCCCACCCATACTATTTAATTTACATAAAAAGGGTTAGAACAACATTATGGCAAATATGAATCATCTGAAAAACAAATTCAATGTGTGTTATCATGACAGTACTACTTTAAAAGCATTGTTTAAAGGGAGAATGGACAAAGAAATCATACACAGTTTCCCTGTAAGTGTGCAGAATTCTAAATTACCTTTATGTTTCCAGTGTCCCAGAATGTACTGAGGGATGCAGTCCTGTAAGGGACAAAATACAGGATTTTATTAGTTTACATTACATGACTGTCAAAGGCAGGATTAATTATATTCCTGTGCTGCACCTTAATTTCATATCTGTATATAATGACCAGCGGATTCTGTTGTTTAGATCAGGGGTCTTCCTGTGTAGGGAAGTTGCAACAGAAATGATCTGCTGGGCAGCCTAGGGTGTCACTGTCAGATCCTTCACACAGACAAAGATATATATTGTGTTAACCAGATTTAAATGTAAATGTGTATTTTGAGGTTTAACTTACTATGTGCCAGACAGGTGTGCAACAGGTCACTTTGCAGTGCATTGTGTACCTCTCTGACATTCAGATGGTTAAGGTGCAATTTTGAAGTAAACTAACTGCACCGTAAGGGACAAATGACGATTCCCAGTGATTTAAACTGAGGTTTGTAACAACTTTAATAAGAGCGGACTCTCTAACGAATTACAAACCCATGCCCTGGAGATTTCACTAACAATGAAGGTGTTACAAACCACATTTAAATCTATGGGAATTTTAATAACGTGTATTTGTCCTCTATCGTGTAGTTGGTTTGCTCCAAGTACACTGTAAAAAGCATTCAAAGGGTTAAACACCCAATTTAAATCAATGGTAATACCTCCCTTATTTTGTGTATGCATCAGGCTGTGGTGAGCAACCTGATACCCTCCAGCAGCTCAGGATTATAATTCCCATTGTCCCAGCCCTTAAATTGCTGGGATTGACTGGCTCTGTAGTCCTGGGAAGCTGGAGAGCCTCATGTTGCCACATCCTGGTATAATACCTTTAATCTCCAGGACATCGTTGACAACAAGAGAAATCTCAAGGTACTCTTCCTGGTAAAAACACATGGTTACAAGAGGAGTCAGCAAAAGACTGAAACTCTGACAACAATGTAAGAGACCATTTCTTCTACATAAATATCTTGAGAGCAGCTTCTGCGAAAAATAAAACTAGAAGTCTGATTCTTTATGGTCAAAAGAAATTAACATGGGCACCTGTTTGAGTTCAGTTTTTAGCAGCTGACAACATGTATATTAGCAAGGGTAACGGTTTAAGCCCTTTATACATAGGCACAATCAATGAATTCCTGGTCCACATGGGCACCAGCCAAGGATATTTAGCCCTTACCCCTTAAGGACCGGGAAAATCTGAGGTGGATTTCACTTAAGGACCAGAGCTATTCTGACATTTTTGACTATGTCTTTGTCAGTGTTTTCCCTCTTAGTCTTTTATTCCACCCCCATAAATTATATACTGTTTTTTTACGCACAAATAGGGATTTCCTTTGAAACCCCACTTATATCGATAACCCACCATCTACTTTATTAAAATTAAAAAAAGTACAGCAAAAATGTAAAAAAACCCACCATTTTTGTTTTTTCTCTTGGGATCAATTGGACGCAAAGGGTTACATTTTTATGGAGACAGAATGAAAGGTATGACCGGTCAGTCATACCTAAAAAATGCACAGTTTAAAGTGGCCACTGTCCCCCCCGGGTGAAAATCCCCATGTCCCTTTTTCCCACCCTATTTTCCCAATTTTTATCTATGACATTTGGCAGTGTGTATAAGTGTATTACATGGCTCCACAACAATCACACTCCCAGTTTCATTTAATGCGATCAATATGACAAGAAAGAAGAGAAAGAAAATGTTGTGTTTGGTGCACACTGAATATTCATTTCTTAAATTTTTTTTAATTTTATTAGTATAATTAAAATCCAAACTTAACTCTAGTGAAAAAAAAGAGTTAAAAATCATCAGGTTCGGGGTGATTAGATTATTTGAAAATATTAATTAAAGAGTGAGAAATCGGCATAAGGTAAGTAACCTTGTAAAGACACTTCACAAAGTATATACACTAATGGTGGCAAAATGTGTCTGTTTTACATCAGACACTTGCACACCTTGCCTCATAACTCTTAACAGGGAAAGGTAAAGTTGAACAGTGAAACACCCTTCTAATGGAACTGCCAGATTCCTGTCCTTACCTAACATTAACTGAGGCTAAACAAAGTATTATAGAATGTATTGTTTCTTATTAACAGCGTTACAAAGTATCACATGCCTCATTCATCCTCTAGATGGCAGAGGACTCAAAGCGAGCTGCCATAGAGGAACATTGTGGTACTCCGCCACATCGCAAAGCACGCTATAACAAATAACTAGACAGGAATCTGACTGAATTAAATCCTAAAAGGCAGTGTAGATATCGATCTTGTATCTGAATATGTGTTTGGGACTCTTTAACATCTACAGTCCCAACTTGCTGTTACGATCCCAACAATGGATCTAACCTCCGTTATAAGTAAACGCTATTGCCTAGCTGGTAATTGGATCGTCTTCAACATAATATATGTCATGTTTTATAATACATCTTCCTCATAATTAGACATTAAAAGGAGTGACTGTACACCTAATTCCCCTATTCCCTATAATTATATCACCCAGAAAGCTGAATCTTAAAACTAAATAATTCTTATTTTTCCGGTGGGGGAAAAATTCGGTTCATTCCTCTGACCTAAAATCCATGCGGTCAGAGGCGCCCCACATACCGGACACTCAGACAAGAGGTTTCCCTTCAAAAAAAGTGAAGGTAAAAACTCCAGCCTTCACCTAACATGTTTTGGCTTGAATAAGCCTGCATCAGAGGTGTGGCAAGGGGGGCTAAAATCAAGGTATTTATACCTATGAGACACACCTCTCTAATCTGGAGGTATTCTCCCCGGTCCTAAAGGGTATCAGATTGACTTCTATCCTCCAGATTGGTACTGTAGATGTTAAAGAGTCCCAAACACATATTCAGATACAAGATCGATATCTACACTGCCTTTTAGGATTTAATTCAGTCAGATTCCTATCTAGTTATTTGTTATAGCGTGCTTTGCGATGTGGCGGAGTACCACAATGTTCCTCTATGGCAGCTCGCTTTGAGTCCTCTGCCATCTAGAGGATGAATGAGGCATGTGATACTTTGTAACGCTGTTAATAAGAAACAATACATTCTATAATACTTTGTTTAGCCTCAGTTAATGTTAGGTAAGGACAGGAATCTGGCAGTTCCATTAGAAGGGTGTTTCACTGTTCAACTTTACCTTTCCCTGTTAAGAGTTATGAGGCAAGGTGTGCAAGTGTCTGATGTAAAACAGACACATTTTGCCACCATTAGTGTATATACTTTGTGAAGTGTCTTTACAAGGTTTCTTACCTTATGCCGATTTCTCACTCTTTAATTAATATTTTCGAATAATCTAATCACCCCGAACCTGATGATTTGTAACTCTTTTTTTTCACTAGAGTTAAGTTTGGATTTTAATTATACTAATAAAATTAATTTTTTTTTAAGAAATGAATATTCAGTGTGCACCAAACACAACATTTTCTTTCTTTTCTTTCTTGTCATATTGATCACTGATTATGATGTTGGGGTAGCATCTGTTCAAGGTTTTTCCATTATGAAGGAATTATAATGCAATAAGCTCCCAAATAAGAGAGAGAATATCTCCTAAATTAATAAAGGGACAATTCAATACCTTTTGGATTATCATTTAAACATTAGACAGTGCAGTTCTGTTTTTTGTAATATTTCGTTTAATGCGATGTTTTTTTTTTTTTTTTTAAATAAAATATTTTTTTGTAAAAAAAAAAAAAAAAAAAAAAAAAAAAGTGTGTTGTGTTTTTAAAAAAAAAAAAAAAAAAAAAAAAAAAAAAAAAGAGTATCATTGCAGGTCAGAAATTGACCTGCATTTAGCCATCCTGCAGCACCAGCAGTGAAGGTGTTAATACCCCCCAGCTGCTGTATTTTCTTTTTCCACTAGGTGTCTCCTCTTTGCTTCTCTCTCCTTTACTTTGATAGTAAGGGAGACAGAGGCAGAGAGGAGACATAGAGGCAGTATGCTTCGCATACTGCCTCTATCACTCAGAATGCCGGTACATGTGATCGCTGCTACAGGCAATCACATGACCCGGCACAAGCAAGAAGGGCTGAGACTGAACACCCCGGTCTCGAAGCGTTCAGTCTCAGCCTGGAATTAATGATAGCATGAATTCAACCCATGACGGTCCTGGACCGTCATGGGTCGTTAAGGGATAAATATGTCCAGACTGGTGACAGAATGCAGGAGAGAGGTGAGATTACAACAGACTACAGTTCTGTAGCTCATGCGAGAAAGCATGTTGAAGCTCAATATTCCAGAACTGTGGAGTAAAATGCCTTCTTTACAAAGATGAGAATAAAAAAGTAAATTGCGTGGATGGAAGCAATCCATAAAAAGCTACAAATTGGTGATTATGTATATAGACAAAACTGGAGGAATTCTGGGGCAAGAAATGTACACAGCATATATGAGAGAGGCAACAGAATCTAAGGGGTTAATTTATGAGACTGTATTCCAGTCTCAAGAAACTGAGGCTGATGTTGAGCAATTCTGGAGCAAATCAAGTACGTTATGTAGAATATTAAGAAAATTCCCAGAATTCCCTCTAATTTACAAGGTGCTTTTTACCCCTTGAATGCTAGAACGGTAGATTTAGAAGTCAAGGGGGTTAAAAAGAACCTTTTAAATGAAGGGGACTGTTTATTTGTCCCATATGGTCCAAATGGTTTGCCCCCAAACTGCTCCACTTTTCTTTGTGCATTAGCCTCACTGTTGGTGATTAGCCCTGTGAAGAACTGAGAGGCGTGCAATGCATTAGACACTCTCTGGTCCTCCAAAGGGTTAAACTGGTAATCAATGGTTGGCCCTCCAGCTGCTGGGGACTAGAATTCCCATCATCTCTAAACAGTCAATGGCTGATTGGGGATGATGGGAGTTGTAGTTCTCAACAACTGGAGGGCCAACAATTCACTTACCCCATGATTAATAGGAAGGGATACGAATTTCTCTCTCACCTTGTTGAGATTCACAATGGATCGGCTCGGCTTCTCTTTCAGTCCAAGCTGTGTGGCTGCAGCCTCTGTAGCCAATTGCAGGAGCTTCTCATTAGACACGGTATCTGGATCTCCAAGGCTGCTTTCAAACCATGCTCCACCCAACATCACCTTAAGACAAGAGAACAAAACTCTGATACTATGGGTCGGATCTAAATGTTGGCATTAAAAATGCCAGTAGGGCAATGGATACTGACCGACAAAAGAAAATGTCTTAGCCAGGATTCAAATGTCTTACCGGCATTAAGAAAAATGGACGTTAGGCCACAAAAACTGCCTTGTGGCCATACGTCCCTTTTGTGTGTTAAAGCGGAACTACCATGTCACAAAATGTTTAGCTTAACTAAGTCCCCTTCTGGCGACTAGCTGCTTAGTAGCGCTAGTCGCCAGAATTATTACCTGATTTAATAGATATACGCTTTATTCCCCAGCTGTCAGTAATATGGAGTGCAGACATCTTGCCAGAATGACGTCCGCGCACCTGCACTGTCAGTCCCGGCCAGGTCTAGGAGGCGTTGCTAGGAGCCGGCTGGCTCCGGCTGGGACTGTCAGTGCAGGCATGCGGACGTCATTCTAGAAAGATGTCCGCGCTCAGTGCTACTGACAGCTGGGGAATAAAGCATATATCTATTAAATCAGCTAATAATTCTGGCGACTAGCGCTACTAAACAGCTAGTCGCCAGAAGGGGACTTAGTTAAGCTAAACATTTTGTGACATGGTAGTTCCGCTTTAAGTTCCCAAAACGCTGCTAAATAACGGCAGTATTGGGAACTTCATAGGAAAAAAGCTAACGACAGGTGCCTGACATACTGCCAAGCATCGATCGTTAACTAATCTGTGTTAAACCTACCTGTAATCCACTGCCCTTCTCTTCAGTCTTCTTCTGTCTTTTCTGGTATCTGTAAAAGACAAAATGGTATTAATATAATGCAGCATAAAAAACATTGTTTAACCCCTTGAGTGCAAGAGGGGTATGCAATGCATTGCAAAGCAATGTGTTGCGGACTTCACTGGGACTCAGAGTTAAACAATGCGTTAGTGCTCCCGTGTATAAAGAAATATGTCGCTATTATCAAGAAGCCAGTATATTAACGTTGCCAAATGATATGTCCCAACACTAATAAAAATACACTTAGCTTTTAAAATACGGATGTCTCCGCCACTGTGTGCGGCCGTAGAGGTGACAGCGGAGTGTGCTAAAGACAAACCCCTCCTGCTGCTACATGAGCTGATGACTGTTCCGCAATGAGGGAATTGGATCAGAGGCTGCCTTTATATATGGGCAGCCTCTGATCCAATTCTCTCACAGCCATTGGCTGAGATGTGCTTACGCATCGGACCGTGTGGCAGCAGGAGGAGGGTTGTCTTTGGCACACAGTGATGTCTCCGCTTCCCCGCCTCTGCGGCCGCACCCAGTGGCAGAGACATTCATATTTTAAAAGCTAAGTGTATTTTTATTGTTGTTGGGACATATTATTTGGCAGCGTTAATATATTGGCTTCTTGATAATGGCGGCATATTTCTTTATACATGGGGGCACTAATGCATTGTTTAACTCTTTGAGTCCCAGAGAGAGGTCCTACTGGCACTCAATGGGTTAAACAATGTTTTGTATGCTGCATTATATTAATACCATTTTGTCTTTTACAGATACCAGAAGAAAGAAGAGAAGGATAGAAAAGAAGGACAGAAGGGGACCAGGAAGCTGAGGACTCCACTGGACATCTCGATTAATGGTAAGTTTTACTTGTAATGTATTTTTTTACTTAGTCGGGTCAACCCTATGAATGCTGGCGGGGTAATTATACCCCACTGGCACTCATAGGGTTAATTCTACTAATGTCTGACACATTTATCATACTTTGGAGGTATTGATATGGAGCTTAGAGCCCCATATCAATACATCCACTGAGGACTTAGGTTTTTTTTTTTTAAACAATTTTTTTTCATTCAAGATTCTTCGTCTGCTGTTTAAAGAGCCGATAAGGGACTCAAGTTAAAAAAAAAAAGTAGGTCTTAACTTTCCTGCGATAATTTGAGTCCCTTATCAGGTTTTCATGGCTAAGGCAGACATTTGAATTATATTAACAGTTTTTTCATCATTTTTAATGGGTGAAAATACTTCTTAACTTTATCGCACTACGGCTCTTTTTTTGCCGGTATTTTTTCACAGCACAGACATTTACATACCTTACTATGCTTGAAAAAATGCAGTCAGCAGAAAAAACAGCCGTCTCCAACATTTGGATCAAGCCCTAACTTGGCTCTCCCAGTGTGTCCTCCTTTACCTACTTTATGCAAGACCTTAAAAGATATATTTATCTTTTAATTCAGTGGTTCCATTTGTTTAGTTAAATGATTTGTTTAGGAATTTATCCTTCATAAAAGCAGTCAGTTATACGTATCTATAAATTACTGTTGTTATTATTACATTTTTTTTCACTTGAGAGGGTTTTCATGGCCATTTAGAACCATGGGCGGATGAATCTCAATCTCTGGCTAATATTTTTCAGACTAATAAAGCCTAGTGTTTATTACCTGCAAGTGAAAACTAAACACAGACCTAACATCTTGCACACCAAATGTAGACAACTGCCTATGCTATGAAAAAAAAAATATTCATAGATACACCTGACTGTTTTATGATGGACTCCTACCTAGGTAAGTGCTTCTGTTACACACAGTAATTATATAGATACACCTGACTGCTGTGTGATGGACTCCTACCTAGGTAAGTCCTTCTGTTACACACAGTAATTATATAGATACACCTGACTGCTGTATGATGGACTCCTACCTAGGTAAGTGCTTCTGTTACACACAGTAATTATATAGATAAACCTAGGTAGGACTCACCATACAGCAGTCGGTGTATGTATATAATTACTGTGTGTGTAACAGAAGCACTTACCTAGGTACAAGTCCATCATACAGCGGTCAGGTGTAAGTCCTTCTGTTACACACAGTAATTATCTAGTTATACCTGACTGCTGTATGATGGACTCCTACCTAGGTAAGTGCTTCTGTTACACACAGTAATTATATAGATAACCCTGACTGCTCTATGATGGACTCCTACCTAGGTAAGTGCTTCTGTTACACACAGTAATTATATAGATACACCTGACTGCTGTGTGATGGACTCCTACCTAGGTAAGTCCTTCTGTTACACACAGTAATTATATAGATACACCTGACTGCTGTATGATGGACTCCTACCTAGGTAAGTGCTTCTGTTACACACAGTAATTATATAGATAAACCTAGGTAGGACTCACCATACAGCAGTCGGTGTATGTATATAATTACTGTGTGTGTAACAGAAGCACTTACCTAGGTACAAGTCCATCATACAGCGGTCAGGTGTAAGTCCTTCTGTTACACACAGTAATTATCTAGTTATACCTGACTGCTGTATGATGGACTCCTACCTAGGTAAGTGCTTCTGTTACACACAGTAATTATATAGATAACCCTGACTGCTGTATGATGGACTCCTACCTAGGTAAGTGCTTCTGTTATACACAGTAATTATATAGATACACCTGACTGCTGTATGATGGATTCCTACCTAGGTAAGTCCTTCTGGCACACACAGTAATGATATAGATACACCTGACTACTGCATGACGGACTCCTACCTAGGTAAGTACTCATGTTAAACAAATTTAGAGCCATTGATTCTAATACAGGGTAGTTAAGTGCTGGAACTCCAACTGTAGGGTACTACAACTCCCAATCCCCAAGTTGTTGACAGGATGGGGATGATGGGAGCTGCAGTTCAGCCAGAGATACAACAATTGACAACTCCTGTTGTAATTTGTAGGTAAAGTTCATCTTTGATTAGACCCTAGCTGTCCAATGGATCTGAGTGTACTAGAGGCATAGCGGTTACCGTGAGTCTAGTGGAGCTGGATCCGGTCCTGTTGTGTTGTGGAAATGTAGCTGAATCATACACAATGCCCAGAACTGCTTTGTCCTCAGTTGATGGTATCAGATGTCCAAAACCCTGAAGGACAGGAGAGAAATACATGAAGTCACACCAGCTTTCCAATGGCTACAGACAACCTAAATTTCCTGACGGAGGGTTAGATGTAATGTAAGAAAGTTTTACTTCACTGAGAGGGTAGTAGATAAGTGGAACAACCTAGCAGCAGAAGTGGTAGAGGTTAATACAGTGACGGAATGTACGCAGGCATGGGATAGGCATAGGATTGTCCGGAACACAAGACAAGACCAAGGACCAAATAAGGTTTGGAGTTTTTAACAGTAGGAAAATTGGGCAGACTAGATGGGCCCAATGTTTCTTACCTGCCCTCAAATTCAAACCAAGGACCAAATAAGGTTTGGAGTTTTTACAGTAGGAAAATTGGGCAGACTAGATGGGCCCAATGGTTCTTACCTGCCCTCATATTCAGACCAAGGACCAAATAAGGTTTGGAGTTTTTACAGTAGGAAAATTGGGCAGACTAGATGGGTCCAATGGTTCTTACCTGCCCTCATATTCAGATCAAGGACCAAATAAGGTTTGGAGTTTTTACAGTAGGAAAATTGGGCAGACTAGATGGGCCCAATGGTTCTTACCTGCCCTCATATTCAGACCAAGGACCAAATAAGGTTTGGAGTTTTTACAGTAGGAAAATTGGGCAGACTGGATGGGCCCAATGGACTCCTACACATTGTTAAGCAGGACTCCATGATCCTAAACAACTCACGTTCAAGTTTTTCTTCCAAAGAACATTTCAGTGGGAGGAGTTTAGGGTCCCGAAGTCCAGCAATAAAGCATAATGTCTGCTCACAGACATAATATCCAGTTAAAATTCAAGATTAAGTTTGTGGAACAAATCCACACAGGGTTATTTCATAGCGGTCATTAGGATTTTCTGCCAAGATTAAGGTAACTGGGGGTTATTATTAGGAGGTGCTGATGTTATTATAAAGGGATATTATCACCATTTGTATTTCCTTCTATTTGTTTAGAGCTCTAGAAAAAAATATAAACTTTATTTTAATTACATTTTGAAACCTTGTAAAGTCTGCATCTAGGGCCTCATTTCTAAACCTGTGGTACAAGTACTCCTTGGGATACTTGGCACATAAGCAGAGGGGTACACACCACAAGGAAAACCTGTTCACAGTATAGAAGTGCCAGCTCCATTACACAAACTGAAAGTGGTTGTGGCTGAAAGCCACCCCAGCACTTCTACTACAGACAGGTCCTCATATGCACAGGTCTTTGTACTAAAGTTTGATTGGCTCTTTAAGACAGAGATAGAAAAAATACCACTGCCTCATACCCACTAGGCTATCTGCATACATGAAATAAGAAGCAGAAGCAGAGAATAGGTAGGAGGATTCTAATATCATACAGCAAAAATCATCCCCAGCAGTATAACTGGAAATACAATACATAGAGTCAACACTTGATTGTTCTATTACCCGTGATTTTTTGCCATGGGACCAACCTTCTCCAGCCTTGGAGAGTGCCAACACTCTCCCCGCTCTATATTCATTAGTAGACTACAATGCTACTTATCCTGGGTATGTGTCTGTGTATTTTAGAGAGACAGAGTGAGTGTTTGTGCATGTCTATTAGACTTGGTAGACCTGAATGTGTGTTTTTCTGCAAGAGCAAATGTTTGAGAGTAGTTTTATGTCTGAGTAAGTATTTGTGTGTGTGTGTGTGTGTGTGTGTGTGTGTGTCATTCTGTGTATATGTATGAGTTTGTATGTTTGAGACTGGGTATGTAGGTTTTTCTTTGAGGAGCAGGTGTGTGCATGTATCCGTGTGAGAGTGAGTGTGACTGTGTGAGGGAATAAATGTGTGTGTGTCAAACTATAATTCCTCATGATACTGAAGCCACATATACCTCCTATAATTTTCCTCACTCCACCCTAAAAAAAATCATTTTCTTGAATCTCATTAAATGTAGATATTATTCATCCATGAAGAACTAATGTTTGAGATGCATTTTGTGAAGAATAAAACCAAGTGTAAAAAAGTGAGTCTCTCAGAGTGTGTGCAAGTGTGTGAATGTGCATAAGTGAAAGTTAGTTTGTGTGTGTCTTAAAGGGAGACAGACAAGGTAACAAACCAGAAGGGTGCTGTGTTGAATAGTTAGAGAGGCATAGTAGCAGAAAGACGGAGGTGGTCACAGCAGGCTACAGATCCTGGGCAGACCCCACCTACAGTATTGTGTAGAGTGTTGAAAACCCCATCTTCAGAACAATATAGATATTCTAGAGAGAGTTCAGAAGGACTACTAAAATGGTGAACAGATTACAGATTACATTATAGCTTGCAGTAGAGAAGATACAGTATAAACACTCAAATACATAAAACGATTCAACAAAAAACAGGAGGGAAAACATTTCTAAGCAGTAGAAATATCATAGTCTAAAACTAGAAGGACAGAGGCTTAGATTAATGTAAGAAAGTTTTAATCCTTATTTTTTTCAGTTTTCAAATTCTATGTTCCTAAGAGCATGTCTGTCTGGGCTGGTGTACATACAAGGAAGTGTGTTTGTTTTACTATCAAAGCCTGCCTCTATACCAGTTATATAATGGCATTGTTCTAGTTTGTATACATTAAATTACATTCAGTGTAATTTTTTAATGGGTACTTATCACTGAGGTGGTTTAGAAACAATGATCTAGGGAATTAGATGTTTTGATCTGAGCCCTAACTTGTGTTGATTGAATTCACTAAGTGTAGTGGATGAGATGGCTGGTAGTGGGTGATCCACCTGCGGATATACTTAGGGGAGGTATTAGTGGCTGCAACAGTTTTGTGTGCAGAGGATAGAGAGAGGACTCCCCACTGGGGGGTAATGATTTGTGGAGTGAGGTGGTAGTGGCTTTGTGTATATATGTAAGGACTACTGGCTGTGAATATCGCAGCTGGAAGTGCTATGTTGATAGGGTGAACTTACGACACAAGCACTGCTTCTCACGAATCACCTGATCCCTGCACTGAAAGATTAATTTGTACATTATATATTTTATGGAGATATAAAGGGAGAAGGATAGGGGCAATATGTGTGTATGTTATATGTAATAATACATATTTCTGAACTACCAGTTCTCAAACTGGAGCTCAGGTCAAAATATCTGAATCCCTAGATGTAGACTAGCCAGATTTACAAGGTTTCAAGAACTTCAAGGAAAAAAAATAAATAAAATCAACACAAATTCACACATTAAAATGTAAAACAAATAAATAAAGATATACTAAAAGCACTGAGCACTCACCGAAACAGGCATGACTTCTCCATCGTACTCCAAGTTCACCACAGCAACCGTGGCATAACTGATCTGGCGCAGTTCCTTCGCTAAAGTTTCATCTGCTGGGGTGAGCAGCCCACTGAGAACTTGGGAAATCCAAGCAAAAAAACTCAAATCAGTACCCAGTATGTTAGCCACACTTTAATCCTTTGAGTGGTTGAATGAGAGAACACTGCCGTGATCTTAAACACTTTGGGATCAGAGGGGTGTGCAGTGCAGTGCTTAGTGCCTGGCGATTGTGCGGGAACTTCAAAACTTACAGCCATATCTATATGGGTGACAGTTCACAGAAGTGTCAGACCACAAACCTAGCCTAGCTCTGCAGCCCTACAACTTCACAGTGGTCTACCAGAGAGGTCATCATAATAATGCAGACAGACTACTGCAGCATAATTAAAGGAGCAGTAAACTTTTATTTATGAAAACACATTTTATAGAGCATTTCCTGCTGAATAAAACAAGGTCACTCCCACTGCTGTCAGATTTTTTATTCAAAACTTATAGCAGTTCAAATGATCAGGAAGTTAATTTACTGTGTTTACTTCCTGATAGTTCTAACTGACAGGAAGTGACAGGCAGTTTCTATCACATTCTAAAGAGAATTGTATGTCTCTGACTTTTCTGACTTTCCATTAGAATCTAACAGGAAATCTAATTAGAATTTGACCACTAGAGGGCACTGCTAATGTAAAAAAACATGGGTTTAAACTGTAAAAACTCTGGAAATATAAATCTCTCGGCAGTGGGAGTACCCTTATTTTACTCAGTAGGAAAATCCCTACAATATATATTTTTTCAAAACAAAAATTTACTGCTCCTTTAACCATTACTAAACCTTTAATAATTTACTAAACATTTAATAGTAGCATGATCAAGGCAGCATGAAAGAGCTCAACAATTTACTTTTTCAGTATTCGCAGCAAAGACTATAATTTACTAAGCAGGGTCAATATTCCAGAACCCAACAAGGAGCAATTCAGTGGCAAACCAATCACACCACAGGACAGAAATAATCCCCAGACCTTTCTAGCATTCAACAAGTTACAAGCCTTTTAAATCAGTAGGAATTTTGGGACATTTTATTTTTCCCTATGGTTTGCATTTGAACTGGTCCTCTTAAAGGGATAGTAAAATTCTATATATTGTAAGATTTTTATCTTCCTGAGTACAGTAAGGGTACTTTCACTGCTGAGACGTGTTGTATTCAAAAGTTATAGCAGCCCAAACTTGAATTTTTTTAGGTGCAATATCGTAATGGCCTGAAATTTTACAGTGTACAAAATCAAAGAAATGGCTAGCACCAGCAAATAGATATTAATACTGGGAATAGTCACACTTATAGCAGGGTGCACTCAGAGATTCAAACGCTGATACAAGTACATAAGGGACAAGACAGAAGGGTCCCAAAAATAGGAATCACTTTAAGTGGGGCACACCACCCAGAATTATGTCAAATCATAGGTTTTTATTGGGTACAAAAACAACACTAATATCACAGAATTGGTTTAACCCCATAAGGACTACATGATGTACTATGACCGTCATGGTCCTTACATACTTAAGGACCGATGACAGTCATAGTACGTCACGTACATTTTACTTACAGTGCTCCACCGGGAGCGCTGTAAGTAAAAATAGGGCCTAAAATTGACCAGTCCAAGACTGGAGCAATCTCTTTCAGGCCCCAAAGCGGCGCACCGATACATGCAACAGGTCACGTGTACCGGCGCGTTGGCAAGGATCAAAGCGGTCCTTATGGGATGGAAATGTCCCAGGACCGCTGGTCCTTAAGGGGTTAAAAACAAACAAATCCATAGGGGGGCTCAGGGTGCAAAAATTATTAGTACATAATGGCTTATACAATACATTGCAGTATTTTAAATAGATATATAATATGCAACAAAAAAGCCATTATGTGAAGTACTAAAATGGTTCCACCACTTGAAATACAATAACCAGTGCAAATACACAATTAGACAAACAATAATCCCAAATAGATTCACAATCTAAAGAAAAACTCTACAAGTTTATGGTGAGCAGTGAGATAAGAATCACCCAAGATATCATACCAATATCCAAAATAAAGTGTGTGATGGAACACAGCACCTATTAGAGTACACCCCAAAGGATGTCCATCCCAATGCATACACCATTATTGGCTTGGTCAGGGGATGCATATTATATAACTACAGGGCCGGTGCAAGGATTTTTGTCTACATAGGCGAAGGTGCATTTTGATGCCCCCCCCCCCGCCTCCAGTCCCCTCCACTGACTGTGTGTGAGTTCAAACACTGCGTAATATAACTCCTTTTGGATTCACACAAGGTCAGGTTTTCCAATGGACGCACTGAAGGCCACATCACAAGAAGAGCAGACTCCTGCCCTGGAGCCTTCAGCAGCCTAATAGTAACAGCCTGGGTACCCTGGGAACGCATACAGTTTTTTGGGACAAATGTATGCAGTAGGGGGCAATCCAGGACCCTCTCGTGATCTGGGTTCCAGACTTTGTACTGCATCTCTAATCTGTGTGAGCACACCTCTCACAGAAAATCATCTCCAGGCCTGCCAGTTTGCCTCTCTGACACTAAATGTCCCTTCCCTCAACATGGGTAATGATGGAGGCATGATAATAACCCCTCGTTCATGGTGCCCACTGTGCCCTACCCTAAAAATGGCCCTGTCACAAAATTTTACACAACTGACCGACTTAAACATTATTGGTGATTATCCCTTATGCAATGTAGTATGAAAATTCATCACTCTTATTCTAATATTACATGTAATCAAATTACAGGTCACCAGATATTACAATTAATACTATGACAATCACTGAAAGATTGTGTCTCACAAAGCTAACCACTGTCATAATCTGCCCTCTGTTCACATAAATAAAATAGCTATGTGCTGACTTGCCTGCTGCTGATATTGTGCTCCCCTTCTTCCTGGTGCAGCTCCTCCATGAGCACTGAGCACTAGGTGCTTAACAGCTACTGAAAATTCAAGCGAGTCCAGCGTGGTGACACAGGGATGTCACAGCACCATTGGTGGGTGGGGATTTTCTCTTGGACGCCTCTCGCTGCCTCCTTTCTCCCTCACAGGCCTCCACGTTGCCACCTGCTCTCTCCCTCATTACCCTCCACATTGACACAAGAGGGGAAGAAAAGAGAAAGGCAAGAAGAGGAGAAAGAGAGAGGCAAGAAGAGGAGAAAGAGAGAGACAAGAAGGAGAGAAATAGTAAAGAAGGAGAGAAAGAGAGGCAAGAACAGGAGAAAGAGGATGCAAGAGGAAGGATAAAGGAGCAAGAGGGGATAGAGAGGATTCAAGATGAGGGATAAAGAGACAAGAGGGGGGATAAAGAGGATGCAAGAGAAGAGATAAACAGAAAGGAAAGAGAGGGAGACAGAAGAGGGATGAAGACGCAAGGGGGAAAGAGGCAAGAAGGGGGGAAAGAGGCAAGAAGGGGGATAAAGAGAAGGGCAAGTTGAGGGATAAAGAGGCAAGGGCAGGATGCAAGAGGAGAGACAAAAGCAATAGGGGGATAAAGAGGAAGGAAAAATAAGGGATAACAAGTGGAATAAAGAGGCAAGGGGTAAAAAGATAAAGGGGAAAGAGGGAGGAAGAGTTAAGAATGGAATAAAGAGAAAGAGGCAAGAGGGGAAGAAATACTATATTTCTCTGCATCTTGCCTCCCTTGTACTTCTTTCACCCCTTGCACCTTTTTCTTGCCCCATGTACTTCTTTCACCCCCTTGCACCTCTTTCTCCCCTCTGTACTTCCCACCTTGTACTTCTTCCTCCCCCTTGCACCTCTCTTTCTTCCCCCTATGTACTTCTCTCTCTCCCCTCCCTTGTGCCTCTTTCTCCACCCCTTGTACCTCTTTCTCTCCCACCCTTGTGCCTCTTTCTCTCCTCCCCTCGTGCCTCTTTCTCTCCTCTGTACCGCTTCCCCCCTTGCACCGCTTTCTTCCCCCATGTAGTTATCTCCCCCCCTGTGCCCCTTTCTCTCCTCTGTACCGCTTCTGCCCCCGTACCTCTCTTTCTTCCCCCTATGTACTTATTTCTCCCCCCCCCATTGTGCCTCTTTCTCTCCTCTGTACCGCTCCCACCCACCCCCTGTACCTCTTTCTCGTCTTCTTTTCTCCACACTGCCCGCACTGATGACAGCCAGGACCGCATCACACAAGGAGACGCTGCGTGGTGCATGCTGGGGTTTTCTTCCTCAGTCTGGGCGCCAGTTTTAAAGTTGCACTGGCCTCAGAACAGAGGAAGGAAACCACCAGCACCCTCCACGCGGCACCGGCTGCCATCATCGCAGGCAGTGGGGAGACACAGTAAAGAACCTAACTAAATAGATTTAAAAAAAAAAAAAATTATTCCCGTTTCGGCGCCCCTCCGCTGCAGCGCCCTAAGGCAGCTGCCTAAGCCGCCTTATGGTAGCGCCGGCCCTGTCTATGTAAAATACCGAGATGCATTGTATAAGCCATTATGTACTAGTACTTGTTTGTACCGAGTCCCCCTGTGGATTTGTTTGTTTTCAATTGTTTTTAAACTGATTTTGTGATATTATTGTTGTTTTTTTACCCAATTAAAAACCTATGATTTGATATAATTCTGGGTGGTGTGTCTCACTTAAAGTGATTCCTTATTTTGGGACCCTTCTGTATTTGTGACATTTTACAGCGGCGCTGTTTCTACATCATCCTATGGAAAGTTCTGGTCAATTGACCATAAACGTCCATAGGATGATTTAGCAACAGAGCCACTGTAAACTTTCAGGTCATTGCAACAGGGCTCAAAATTTCCACTCGCCACTAGCCAATGGCGAGTGAAAATTTAGCCCTGGTGAGTAGAAATTCAGCCCTGGTGAGTATGTTTTGGCTTGCAGTGGTGAGTAACTTTTCAGGTCTGGCTAGTAGCAAAGGACTTAAAATTATAAGCCCTGCATGGTGATATTGCACCTAAAAAAATTCAAGTTTGAGCTGCTATAAGATTTGAATAAAACATGTCTCAGCAGTGGGAGTACCCTTATTGTACTCAGGAGGATAAACCTTACAACATAAAACTTACTATATAGTGTTACTATCCCTTTAAAGGATTAGAAAACCTTTTATTGTGAAAAAAGTGTGGCTTTTCATATTGAACATATCATAGGTACAACCACTACTGGGGGATGCTTAGTTTTCAAGCTATTACAGTTTAAACTATTTTCCCCACCTCTACAGTTATTAGAAGAAATGGATTTCTAACAGTGAGCAACTGGCTACAATTTTCCATGTAATGTGAAACTAACAGCTGCATCACTTTGTGACCGTTTGAACTTTAATAACTTCAGAATAAAGCAATGCCCAGTAGTTGGATTTTCCTTGATTTACTCAGCAGGAGTAAGCTCTATAAACTTTTTCATAATAAAAACTTTACTGATTCTTTACGCTTCCTGACAGAAGTGCTGGAAGCCTCAAGGCGCCTCTGTTTATATAAACACCCACCTTTAGCAGGTAAAGCACTGAACACATGATCTGCAGTAATGGTGCCATCTGGAAGCTTGACCTAAGTTAAAAACAAACAAGTAAACTGGTGCTACTGGATCAGCTATTAACCCTTTGAGTGCCAGAGAGTTATCCAGCACATTGCGACGTAATGCGTTGAATATCTCTCTGACATTCAAAGGATTAACATCTGTCTCTGAACTGTTGGGGACTACAACTCCCAACAGCTCCAAACATATATTAGAAGTTATTTTTCTGCCCTATTCCAGTTTTACCTTCCAGCGATGGTCCCCTGTCCTCTCCAGCTGTCTCACTGGGGTGTCCTTGTGAATCTCCACACCCTTATCTTTTAGGAACTGCTCCAGGGCTTCTGACAGGGTCTGCAGCCCTCCACGCAGGGACCACTGACTCCATCTCTCCTTTTTAGATCTTCTGATCAGCTCAGAGTCCACCTGGGGGCCCTTATCTGCCGGAGACAAGTACAGAAACCCAGAAATGGGCACATGTAGCCTAAAAACAGCTGAACGGCCGCATGTTGCCCAGCCCTACTGTCACAAACAATTTTATATTTATACACACACACACACAAGGGTGTGGATGTGAGTGTACCTATTTTCTTTTAAGCAGCTTTTGAGGGTACCCACTTTTAATTTGAACTTAGGGTCCATTGACAGAGAGCAGACAAGAGCCTCATGTTTGCCTTTCATCTGTCATCTGGAAACATCAGGTGATTTTGTATTATCCATAAACACACACAAACAGGTAAAACCAGGACACGGCCATTTGCAAACCTAAAGCCTTCTGAGTCCCACCCCAAAGTCCTCTACACCCACGGATTCAACCTTTTTTAAAGGGGAACTGTCAATTTGTGATTTATTTAAGAGCTTTCAAAATTACAATTATTTATGTAGGCCATTTTTAATTGAAAACCATAGTGTAGGATACATGTAGCTTCCTCTAAACTGTAAGCTCTCACAAGTGAGACCCTCTGATCCTTTTGTTTCAAGTTCCATTAGTACCGTCCTGTCTCTGTAACTCTATCACCTATTGTACAGTGCTGCGGAGTAAATTGATGCTATATAAAAGGATAAAATAATCATAATAATGATTCGGTTTATTTCATCCAGATACTAAAATTCCACACTGCTTTGCATCCCAAATGCCATGTGTGTTGAGAACCCCAGTTTCTATGGAAATGTCGCAGAGGGGAATGGCATCGCCTAAATGGCAAGCATCAAAGGGGCAACCTTACTGATAAGGCCCAACAAGGCCGACACGTACGTCTGGGGTTGGCTGCTTCTCTTGTTCAGAGAGGAATTTCCTGGCATTTCGTGGTTGGACTGCTGTTATGACAGGACCAATATGATGTGCTTTAGGATATTTCCTCTCTGTGAAAGGCACTAGTGGGTTAAAAGAGACTGCACCCTGGGTAGGACATCATTCCTATAGAGCCTTCAAATTTGTATTGCAGGCTCATTCCTAGTTGAGAGTCCCTGACTTCCACTTTACATATGCAAATTACCCTTGAGATTTGTCACCTCAAGGGTAATAGGGGAATCCAACCCTGATCCCTTGCTCACAGTACCTAGAGAGATCAGCTGCACCTCACTGACGAGGCCCACCAAGGACAAAACGTATATCTGGGGTTGGCTGCTTCTCTTGTTCAGAGAGGAATTGCCTGGCATTTCGTGGTTGGACTGCTGTTATGGCAGGACCAATATGATGTGCTTTAGGATATTTCCTCTCTGTGAAAGGCACTAGTGGGCTAAAAGAGACTGCACCCTGGGTAGGACACCATTCCTATAGCGCCTGCAAATTTGTACTGCAGGCTCGTTCCTAGTTGAGATTCTCTGACTTCCACTTTACAACTTCTAAAGCTGTCTTGGGATATCTTTGGTCTGACTTTACCAAAATTCACATCACACAAAAGTCTGCAAGAGCAGACTCATCCAATAATACTACCAGCTGAATCAGAACAAGAGTGATGGCAGTGACCCACATGACTCAGTCTGACTGAGCCAGTAGTATTTGATTGGTGTGATGATGATCTGCTGCGGCACTTGCAGACCATTACAGAAGGGGAGATGATGATCTACTGAAGCCTCTTGCCTGAGTCTTCCATTCTGCCACTGGAGCTTGGAAGGGGGTGAAATCACTGTGCACATTCCATATTTCTGTACTTGGGCTTGGATAACTCAACGTACATCAGCCAGTCGTGGAAGTCCTTGGCAGAAGGTCGTAGGATGAGGATCTCAAATCTGGCTCCCCTCATCAATTTTTTCGTTCTAGAATCAGTCTGCAAAATAATATTTTTACAGCTAGAATCTTCCACCTTATGACTACTTTATGGAACTGGTGAGCTCCTGGCCGCTGAAGACCAATTTGGCCTATTTCACTCCAGGATCTTTTCTGGCACTTCTTTCTTTACATGACCATTCATAAACAGTTTCTCCACCATAAGCCTCTTGCTTCTAACCTCTGGTAAGCTGATGGAAACTTTATCAATGGCTGTGCTGTGCCATGAGGGTTTGTTAGATTTGCCGTGGATCTTAACACAGTTAATCACCGAGCCAAGATTGGGCTTGGATGTAGGAAGAGATAGCACCTGTTTACGAGTTTCTGCTTTTACAACATTTTGATGTCGCCCTTTTGACGTGGGCAACATTTTGATGTCACTTTTTTGATGCAGATGACATTTAGGCGATGTCATTCCAATAGGATAGCAGGAACCCCCTAGTCTAGACTACAAGTTCTCATGAGCAGTGCCTGCTAAGCCTTTTGTATTGTGTGTTCTAATTGTACTGTCTCAGTATGTATATACCCTACAGCTCTGTAGAATAAGCTGGCATTTTACAAATGGAGTGTATTAAAAGGTAAAAATATATGAACAATTTTAAACAGTTTGCTGCCTGAGGTCATCAGCTTTCCCTATAAAACTGCTAATGATGTAGAACATCACATTTTCTAGACACTGGAAGCAAGATGGTTACTACTAGGGACTGATGCTTACCTGTCTTGTAGGTTTCAGTTTCCGGTAGGTCCTACTTATCCCAGGAACCGGTACATAAATAACATTATCACATACAAGCGTGATGAAGTCATGAGACCCGATCTAATGGATCACCTGTTACACTTGAGCTGAACAGGGCAGAAGCTCTTTAAGAGCCTAAAACTCAGCCCCTCCAGTCCTATCAGCCTCTAAGTAACCTAATTTGAAAGAGGGTAACCCTCTCTTTCAAATGAGGGTACTCATGTATATTATACAGGGTTGTGGAATTTATACCGCAAGACGCCCCGGACATGTAGTTTGGGGCACCGGGCAGGTACATTTTTCTCAATTTAGGCCTGCTTTGGGCAAGCAGAGCCGGAACGACAGCCCCCCTGTTTGTAGGGATCTGACGTAAAAATAATAATAATTTTACAGATAGTAACGCTAAAGACGTGATACCTGAAATTATATCATTTAATTTTGGTGTCCATGTCCCTTCAACCAGCCCCCTCCCATCACCACTGCCCTCACCTAACATGGTGGATGGCTCTGCCTCAGTCACTCCCTCCTCTCCAATGGCGTCACATCCATTCTTTCCGCCTCCGCTGTTGTTTGCGGTGCGGGCTCGGTGCAGATGATTAAGGAGAGATGGCAAGGGCCTGGGAGACCAGGTTAGGGGTCCTGGTGAACCCAATGTAAGGAAAGCCAGGATGGGGGTTTGGCGGTCCATGTTAATCCACTGAAGACCGGATTGTGATGTACACCCCCTGCAGCTCCTCAAGGGGTTAATGTTGTATAATGATATATAACTGGGGGAGGCAGTATGGGGGTTAGTGTCACAGAATTACCCTGTGTAATGATAGTCTCTGTTGTCCCCAAGGCATCAACTGTATAGTGAAAGACAATTGCCCTGTATAAGGGACATGCCCTCGGGTCATCAAGGGGTTAACTTTATATTGAAAGACAGCTGCCTTGTATAAGAGACATGTCCTCTGATCATCAAGGGGTTAACTGTATATTGAAAGCAAATTGCTCTGTATAATGGATATTACCTGGTACACAATGGATTAATGTTATTGTCACCTTTCCGCCTCCTGGCCGCCTTGTTTCTGCTCTCATGCGGCGTCCGGGCTGGTAGTCTGTCACTCGCCTCTCGAGCTCGCGCTTGCTTCCGGGTTCGCCGCGTCCTTCCCCGATGACGTCACGGCGTCATTCTCTATATCTAGCAGCGTTTCCCAGCTATCGGTGCACTTTCACAGTGTTCCCAGGGAGCGTTGACCTGGTCCCAGGCTCTGCTGTTGCTCCTATCCTGTTCCTTGCCCGCTGTTCTTACCTACCCAGTACTTCAGTCCAGTATCCAGTTAACCCTTGTGTTCCTTTCTGCCTAGACTTCCTGTGAATGACCCTTGGCTCTGGATTTCACTACTCTTTTGCCTGCCGCTTCTACCCTGCTAGCCCACCTGTGAATGACCATTTGCTCCGGAACTCACTACTCTTTTGCCTGCCGATTCTGCCCTGCTGGACCACCTGTGAATGACCATTGGCTCCGGAACTCACTACTCTTTTGCCTGCCGAGTCTGCCCTGCTGGACCACCTGTGAATGACCATTGGCTCCGGAACTTACTATTCTCTAGTCTGCTGATTAGGTCTGTCTTAGTCCGTCCGTGTATGACCCTGGCATTGCTTTAGACCAACCTTCTAGCTCTCAGTTCCTCGCCCCTACGGGGCTATTCCTGTCCCAAGTTTCCCTCCATCCCTTCATTTGGGGAGTTACGCCCAGATTGGCCCGTGTACCCTAGCTTTGTACGCTAACCCTCACACCCTAGCCTTCACTCCCCCCTGCAGGGGAGCTTACGCTGTCGTTAGGGGGTCCCGGTCTGGATTTCTTCAGCCTTCTACCAACAGCCAACGAGACCCTAGCACCGCTCTCCAGCGCCGCTCGCCAGCGCCGCTCGCCAGCACTCCCTTCCCTGCAGGCTACGGTCTGCTTTCAGTTTTGACAGTTATGTATTGAAAAAAAATGGGGAAGGGGTAATTGATATGTAAGTGGTGTAGCAGTAGTGGCATGGAATATGGTGTAACCACATTAGGTGTAACCACATCTGATAGAATTGTGATGTTTGATCAATTGCTCACCAATCAAAAGTACATATACATTTATAAAAAATTGTGCTAGACATGGTTTTGTGCTTTTGTACTCTAGATATGAGAGTTCATACTCATGGGACACTATTTTCTCCGGATGGCAGTATGTGGGGGTAATAAAGCAAAAGCTCTATTTTTCCTTTACCACCACCTTCTGACTACATTTTCACAAACCAGCCTAGGGGTAAAAATGCAATCGAGCCCCTCATTTGATGTGTCTGCTTGTCTGTTTTCCAAAATAGTATGCTTTGTCAAACCTCTCCTCATATCTGTAACTGTTATTACCATTTGTATTGTAGGCGGTTAATAACATAAAATAAAAAAATTATAGGTGTAATTTAGTGCTCCTGGTATTCACTATGATGTGTCCAACTATACCATTGTAGTACCATTTTTCTCAGGTTTGCAGTAGGTAATGACTACAATAGGAAATTCCATGGTTTTCAAAGATTTTGTTATCTTTGAAGTATGGAGATGTTAAAAAAAAAATACCTTTTTCCCTCCAGCTCCAGCTTCTGGAAATATCTGTGCTCACCAGCCTAGGGCTAGGAAGGCAGATTTCCGTGGTTTGCCTTCTTGTTACAGATATTTTAGTACAGATGAATAATGCAAGAATAGAGGATTTTTGTGTACTTACTGATAAATCAGGGGTAAAACAGGAATCAGGGGTAAAGTATACTGCCACAAGAGGGCAGGGCACTTGCATAAAAGACCTCTCTGGAGCCAGAGACTGCCTCCCTACTCCACTTTACCTCAACCAGACATGCTCAGTTTTATTACATAGCAAATATCAAAAAAGACGTAGGGCAGGAAGGTGGTCACTTAAACTAGAAACCCAAACTACTAGAAGTGAAGAAAAGAAAAGCTCCTATACAGGCATGACAGCCACATAGCTGGGAACTCTCTAGTTTTGCCCAGGAGACTCCGGATTTCACTCTGATTTAGCGGGTCTCTGGGACAGAGGCTGATTCTCCGGATGTGAGAAGTTTCTTCTGAAATTCTGGCCACACCTGCTCCTTTGCTGTCTGTTTTTCCAATATATCCTCCTTCACCTGAGTTTTCTTTACAGATTTTGCAGGTCCGTGAAGCCCTGTCCCCCATTCACGGTTAAGCTCCTCCCCCTTTTTGACAGGAGTCGTGTCATCTTTCTACTACAGCGGCACCAAGGAGTCCCCCTCAACGGAGATCAAAATAAAAAGTTCCCAGGTATGGGCAGCCAGTAGGACATTTTCTTCTAAATGGCTTCAACTAAAGACAGAACATTGACTTGGTAGAGTTTAGCAAACCTGCAAAGAGACGACTACTTAGCTGCCTTGTACAACTGCTCTGCAGAGGCCTGGTTCTTGTAGGGCCAGGAAGCACAAACTGCTCTGGTGAAAACAGCAGTGACCCTAAAGAACACGGGCCTGTCAAATGGTCAAGTTGATCCAAGAAGCTACTGTCTCCTTAGATGTAGCTTGGCCAGCATGGGGATCCTCAGAAATGACAAAGAGTGAGTCCACTGTTTAGAAAGGTTCCATGCAATGGATGAAATACTTCAAGTGCCTATTCCCATTGTTCCAATTCCTATTGCAGGAGCTGGACAAAGAAGGAAACATTTCCTGATTAAAATACACTTCAGAAACTACCTTAGGGAAAATCCCAATTTGAAATTCACAAAACCGCTCTATCATAATTAAAGCTCAGAAAGGAAGTTTTACAGGACAAAACATGTAGTTCTGGTACGAGCTGGACGGACACAACGAAAAGCAGGAAATCTATCTTACGAATTAAGAAACTAAGAAAAACAGAGGCTTGAAAATTAGCCTCCTGAACCTCTCCCAGAACCAGGTTAAAGTTCCACAAGGAAGTGGCATCCCAAAAGACTGGGTTAGCATGAGCCATGCTGTGCACAAAGGTTTAGATATCTGGCAATGATACAATACAACTCTGAAAAAGAAGAAGTATGAATCTGAACCTTGATAGAACTAAAACCAAATTCTTTCTGGAGCCTACCCTATAGAAAGGCCAAAACAGTTGGAAGACTAAAGGGGAGCAGCCATGATTTCTGGTCCCCACATCACTTGTCCCCACATCACTTGTAAAACAAGGACCAAACCCTGTGATATGCTTTGGTTAGATAGGGGGGAGGGAGAGGGAGTGAGAGAGAAAAAGAGAGAGAATATATCCGGGGTCCTGAAGCAAAATAGAGGAACCCTGTGGTCTGACCTGGGTGCCATCAGACCCATAGCCAGAAGACAACACAGTCGAACACCATCTGCCCAAGCTCCCAATTCCTAGGATACAGATGTTGATGGCTGAGAAAATACACCACAACATTGTCTACCCCTGTAATGTGAAAAGCTGAGAGAGTTGGCAGGTGAGCTTCAGCCAAAGTGAGAAATCAGACAAATTTCTGACCACGCAGCTGCTGCCTAGCAGTTGATATAAACCACGGCTATTGCACTGTCAGACTGAATCCTAACTGGCAGGCCTGGGACCAATGTGAATGACCCAAACCACCAACACATTCATGGACAGAAGTCTCCCTTTGTCAAACCAAAGGCCCTGAGCTGTCTGACAACCAAAAGAGGCTACCTAGCCCTTCAGGCTGGCACATATTATGACTACAGGCCAATTCAGGATGACCAATGTTTGACCCAGACATAGATGTGACACATCAAGCCATCAACGAAGGTCTGATTTTGTTCAGCTGGAAAGACACAGGACGTGGTACGTATGACACTGCTGTCTAAACAATTCTTGAGAATCTTCAGCTGCAGCTCCCCAAAAAATGTAAAAATGCCCCTCATCGATCACTCTTCCTCTTCCCACCCTCCCCCCACTTCAATACCATTACATGTCTGCCCCCTTTTTCATCCTCGACCCCACCTGAAATCCAGAACACCCCTCTGGAGTTAGCCGTGATATTGAGGCAGTGGGTGGCATTCTTCCATTATTGCCTGCTTCCTCCACTATGTGTACCCCCTTTAAACCCTCAAACCCACCTGAAATACAGGACTGGCCTCTGGAAGCAGCTGTGACAATTGGACAGAGCACAGCACTCCTGCATTCACCACCCCCATCCTCTACTCCTGGAACTCCTCTGTAGTGTAAACTGTTTGCCATGTCAGGACCTCCTGACAGGGTACTGCCATAGATTCAATGGGCATGCATTCACATTGAATCTATGTCCCAGTGTTACGGTTGCCTCCAAATGGGGGTCCTGGTTATGCAGGTGGGTACAGGGAGGGAAAGGGTGCATACATGTAATAACACTGAGGAGGGGGAGGGTGAGAAGGGGAAAAGAGAATGATGGGGACATCGATATTTCTGGGGGTAGATGGAGGGACAGGGGTGAATACTACATCTGAACTAATTATTTTGCCAAAAATCTTGAGTATAATTTACACCTGTGTATTATACACAGGTGCTTATTACACCCAAGATTCTATGGTACGTCAGCGTATTCATGTATACCCTCACAACCACTGATTAGCTGAAATATGCTTAACCCCTTAAGGAAAATCTGGGGTAATTTGAACTAAAGAACCGGAGTAATTTTGACCTTTTTGAGTATGTATTTGTTCAACAGTATTTTCCCTTTAAGTCTTTTATCCCAGCCACACACTTTAAGCATAATTATGGATTTCTTTTGATACAACACTTATATGGATTACCCACCATTTATTTTATTTGTAACTAGTGTGAAACCAAGGTCTGGGTGATGTTAACCCTTTGAGTGCCAAAGGGGTATGCAACGTATTGATTTTCAATGTGCTGCGTACCCCTCTGGCACTCAAAGGGTTAAGAGCCCGGTCCTACTCTGCGTCCTGCCACCGACGCAGTCATGCACTGTAGAGACTGCTCAAAAGCACAGAATGCTCCCAGCACAGAACTCCCAGCATTCCTGCTCCCAGCATTTCTGTGCTCCCAGCATTCTGTGCATTCTGGCAGTCTCTACTGTGCATGATGGCTTCTGACAAACATCCCAGCGAATTATTATATAGGATAAAGTAAACAATAAAAAAACAGAAACACTTTTTATAAGTTCTCCTGTGATGATTTGTGCCCAACTTGTTAATTTTTTAGTAATCCTGGATAAATTGTATGAAAGGTCATTCATACATCCCAAATGTACAGTTTTGGGGGGCTGTCCGTCTGGGGTGAAAATCCCCATGTAGCTCTTTCCTTCCCTTATTTTATATATTTTTTTTTTAGACATTATATTTTGTGGTGTGTGTATATAAGTGTACTACACTGCTCCACAGCAATACATTCCACATTAATGTTTGGTTAAACTTATTGTAGGTGTTTATACATTAACATTTGTGAATAAAATACTTTGTTCTTGCTCCACATAATGTATTTTGATATACAGAGGTGTCCATAGGTCATAATTTTGACCTACACCTCATACGCCTCCAGCACCATCACTGAAGGGGTTAATACCCCCAACTCTGGGGTGCTTAAAAAGTAAAAAAAACCCTATTTC
The DNA here is from genome assembly GCA_037306005.1 of Rhinophrynus dorsalis. Classification (NCBI taxonomy): domain Eukaryota; kingdom Metazoa; phylum Chordata; class Amphibia; order Anura; family Rhinophrynidae; genus Rhinophrynus; species Rhinophrynus dorsalis. The sequence goes on from CM074728.1 coordinate 59,846,010, forward strand.
TCACACCGCTATGGTTTGAGTGATATTCACTGTCAAAGTTTGACGTTTCCTTCTGTCACCTGTAAAGCTGACAGCAGGAGATCCGTGTCGGCCGACACGAGGAGGCTCTGCAGTAGAGCCGCAATCATGTTATTTAAAACAAATTACTTCATTGGAATGGTCTACAAAGTGTGCCTGCAAACCAGGCACACTTTGTAGACCTTTCCAATGAAGTAATTCTTTTTAAATAACACGACTGCGGCTCTGCTGCATAGCCGCCAGTTGGTCCCAGGACAGGATTCCCCTGCAGACAGCACATCACTGATATCAGGGAAAGGGGAGGGAGGGGGGAATTTTGAATGCGTATATCTCTCAAACAATAGCGGTTTGAGAGATAGGGTTTTTTGCATCTAGTTCAACTTTTTAAGCCCTACAAAATAAGAAATATTTTTTCTGGGACATTACTGTCACTTTAAGACACAGTTACTAGATAGTGCTTTTTAACAAATGCTAAATTGGCCTGTAGAGTGTATACCAGTACCTAACCCCATTTCATTTAGATGCATTTTTTTGTATTTTTAAAGGAAAACACTTAGCAATAGCTTCAATTTCAAATGCTGTGTTTCAGGCTAAGTCCTGGAATATAGCAGAGGCGCCCATATCCCACCCTTTACCTCCACCTGTCACCATTCCCAGGATGACTGATCTCTTCCTCTGCTCTGCATCGTACAGAAAGGGGAAACATGAACGTACACTGAGGCTGCGGCAATCACCAGCAAACACTCCACGGCACAGACTGTCTATGACGATGTCAGCTAGCTGAGGAGAGAGGGAGAAACAGCTATGAGACGAAGAAGGAAAAACACATGAGGATGGCATAGGGAGAATTTCTTTCATTAATGAGCAACTAAAGAGAATATAATTAAACAACACACACATGTTAAAGCTCTGTCATTTTCAATTAACTGTTGCTATTTACACTTCTGCTAAGAACAAGAGGTCATCCATTAAGACTAGAGGAAAGGTGCTTTCGACTAAAACAAAGGCAAGGATTCTTTACAGTAAGGGTGATAAGGCTATGGAATTCTTTGCCTCGAGATGTTGTGCTTGCAGATAATGCAACTGCATTCAAAAAAGCAATGGATGCCTATCTAGCACAGAACAATATTGACAATTATGACAGATGGCTTCAAAGCAAATAGGATATTGACCCGGGAAACTATTTGACTACCAATTGGAGTCAGGAAGGACTACATCCCCCATCCACTTGGGGCTAGATTGGAAATGGCTCCAGAGGGCTTTTTTTTTTGCCTTCCTCTGGATCAACAAGGGTGTTTTTGGCATGGGATGGACTTGATGGACGCATGTCTTTTTTCAGCCTTATCTACTATATTACTATGTTCTGGAAGTGGGAATCTTAAAAATGTATAGCTCTAATTGTTATGATTCAAAAACAGAAGCTGTCAGTAGAAACCTCAGTTCTAATGACTGTGCAAGAAGACATGATATAACAGCTAACAGAATCATCAGCTGCCTCTCCAGACATCAGAGCAGAAGCTCTGGAAAGAAGACGCCCAGGGCTGTAAGTTTATAATGCAGTCAATCCAGAGGTGACAGCTGCAGTAGGAGTCTCATTCCTTTTGGCTGTTCAGGTGGAGGGAAGATCATAGCAACATATACTGAATCATCATCTGCCTCTCACGCCACCAGTTCTGGAGAGATGGCAGGGGAGAATTATACACTGAGGGCTGTAAGTTTTTGATTAATATTTGTTTGATTTCCTTTAAAAGGATATCAATTCTAAAAACAGGTCACTATTATATAAAATGGCAGGATAACCATCACTTTGTCCATCCTGATTTTCTGGATCACCCAGGGGATGAAAGGAATCGGGAGAAAACAGATAGAACAAGGAATAACTCCATAGGATGGACATTGTATCCATCATGAAGGCCAGAGGATCCCTCATGTGAGCAGAGAACATTGGAACTTTCCTGTTCTTCCTATTTACAATGAGGTCTATTTGTGAGACCCCCCAGTGTTGATCTATCATGTAGAAGACCTCCGCATGGAACTTCCAGTTTCCTGGATCTATGTCTTGGCGACTGCATAAGTCTGCCTGTATGTTTTCCACTCCTGGAATGTGTACAGCTACATGGCTGGAAAGTGTACTTCCACCCAATTAAGGAGATTATTCGCCTTCATCCATGAAATCTTGCTGTGGGTTCCCCCCCTTGGCAACTGATGTACTCCACTGCCGTGGAGTTGACCGATTTAATTTTCACTGGAGTCCCTTAAAGCAACTGGCACCAAAAGAAGAGAGCCAAATGAACTGCTTTGTGCTCCATAATGTTGATGAACAGTAGACTCTCCTCTCCTGTCCACCTGCCTTGGGCACCCACGTGACCCAGGGTTGCACCCCATCCCCTTAGGCTGGAGTCTGTCGTAACCAGGATCCATTCTGGTATCACAAAAGGTCTCCCTCCAGATTTGGCCAATGAAGCCACCACTGAAGATCCTCCCTGGATTCCAAAGACGGGTCATATGATGGAAAAGATGCTCTGGATTCTTGGACCACATTTGGAGAAGTTCCTTCTTATGGAACTGTGAGTAAGAGACCGCTTCCAGAGCAGTAACCAACCCAGGACATTCATGTAGTCCTTAATTGTGGCTAAATGCCACTCCAGTGCTTGTGAAATGTCCTGGAACAGAATCTTAATCTTTTCCACTGTAGGAACGACTCTCCCTTGAAAGGTGTCGAACTTCATGCCCAGGAACACCAAAATCTGTAATGGGATGGCAAAGCTGTGAACTGGTAGTGACTGGAGCCTAAATGTATGCTTCCTGAAGATTCAGAGAGGCCAGGTACTCCCCTGGGCACATCGCTGCAATGAAAGAAAGAAAACATTCCATCTTGAAGAATGTAGCAACCACATACTGGTAGAGATATTTGAGGTCCAGAATAGGACGATAGCTGTTGTCCTTCTTGAGAACCACAAAAAGGTTGGAATAGAAACCTGAAAAGCGCTCTTGGACTGGCACCAGAACATGTTTTACCAGCAGAGAGGAAATGGCTTTGTGGAAAAATCTTGCTTTTTCTGGGTTCCACAGAACCTTTGAGGAGATGATTGTCAGGGTTTGGCTGAGCTGCTCTAACTCTGCCTATTGGTTCTGCTGTCTGAGCTAATCAAGTGCACTGCTATCCATGGCTGCTGCCTTCTGAGTTCCTGGGTCAGGCTGAATCAGGTGACCTCTCTGATTCCTCAACTGACTGTTATCAGCCAACCCCCTCAGGGTATTTAAAGCAGCTTGGCTCACTTCCTGATTGTCCTTTTGTTTGTTGCTACTGGCTGCTGTGGATTCTTCTGTGCTCCTGTTTATCTGTGTATGACCTGGTTTCCTCTGACGATCCTTCTGGCTCCTGACTGCTGGCTGTTCCTGACATCATGGACTTCTGTGTTCCTGACCCCTGGCTTGTTCCTGACATCACAGACTCCTGTGTTTCTGACTGTCGCTGTTACCCAGAAAAGTTCAGAAGTCAGCACGGTATAGTAAATGCAATTTATTAATAATTAGATAGAAAGAACAAAACATCTACAGGAACAAGCAGAGGGTTACCAGCCAGCAAGCACTATTATCAGGAATAGTTGGCTGCTACGCTAGACCACACTGCTGGAGTCTAGGCCTTAGCCACTGGTAGTCTCAACAGGAACCAGGAGCAGGAGCAGGAACCGGAACTCAGGATCTTGATCTGCAGGTAGTCTCAACAGGAACCAGGAGCAGGAACCGGAACTCAGGATCTTGATCTGACGAAAGGAGCGAACTGACTCTCGCCTGCAGTCAGTAGGGAGCGAACTGACTCACGCCTGCAGTCAGTAGGGAGCGAACTGACTCACACCTGCAGTCAGTAGGGAGAGAACTGACTCACGCCTGCAGTCAGTATGCAAGTCTACCAGAGCCTCAGGCCCGCACTATATTGGGTGTCTGATCACCAGGGGAAAAGACAAAAGAATAGTCAGACAGGGCCACTAGTCAGCACCAGAGGGGGTAGTCAGACAAGCCGGGTCATACACAGTTCAAGTAGTCAGCCAGAGCCAATAATCTGCACCAGATTGGATGTCCACTATTAGGGGTTAGGCAAAAGAATAGTCAGGCAAGCCACAGGTCAGCATTAGAATGGATGGAAGACTAGCCAGGTCATACACGGAGCCCAATGCAACAGAACTGCTTTGATCAACAACGCAAGGGCATCTGAGTCAGGCCTCAGTCAGCCTTTTAAACCCCTCCACAGGAAGTAGGAGAAGCAGGTCAGAGGGAGGAAGTAGGAAGGAGGAGACTACAGTAAGCAAACAGATAAAACAGAGGCCTGCAGCATGCGTGCAGCCTCGTGCCTGTAATGATGCTGATGTCAAGGTAAACTGTAACAGTACCCCCCCCTCAAAGGCCCCTCCTCCGCGGAGCTGGCCGGGGTTTGTCAGGGAATCAAGCATGAAACCTGCGTACCAATACAGAAGCATGAACATCAGCAGCTGGAATCCAGGAACGCTCCTCTGGACCATAACCCTTCCAATGAATAAAGTAGTGTAGACATCCTCAAACCAAACGAGAGTCCAGAATGGTTTGGACCTCATATTGCTTGTGATCTGCAACTCTCATGGGAGGAGGACGAGCAGGAGCTGAAGTATACCAGTTGCAAACCAAGGGTTTTAGCAGGGAAACATGAAAGACATTGTGAATGTGCATGTTGGCAGGAAGTTCCAATGCATACGCCACTGGATTAATTTTGCGCAACACCCGAAAGGGACCAATGAATCGAGGAGCCAACTTGTTACAAGGCACCTGGAGGTGCAAGTTATGGGAAGACAGCCATACTCTGTCTTCACCTGAAATGTAGGTGCCGGCAGTCACCTTCGGTCAGCCTGCCTTTTCTGTCACTGCATGGAATCACGTAGGGTATGCTGTACCCGTACCCAGGAGGAACGGAGTGTCCTTAAATGTTCGTCCAGAGCTGGAATTTCTTGTGCTTGGAAAGTCTCGGGTAGAGCTGAGGGTTGGAACCCATAATTAACCAAGAACGAGGAACTCTTAGTGGAAGAGTTAACAGCACTATTCCGGGCAAACTCCGCCCAGGGTAACAGGGTAGCCCAGTTATCGTGATGGTCAGAGATATAGCAGCGGAGGAACTGTTCTAAGGCTTGGTTTGACCTTTCTGCTGCACCATTAGACTGCGGATGATCCGCGGAGGAGAATGCCAATTGAATGCCCATTTGAGTGCACAAACTCCTCCAGAACGGGACACAAACTGACTTCCTCTATCAGAGATAATGACTTTAGGAATGCCATGTAATCGGAAGACCTCTCTGGCAAACACCACTGCCAACTCTTTAGCGGAAGGCAATCCTTTAAGTGGTATAAAATGGGCCATCTTTGAGAACTTGTGTACAATCATCAAAATGACTGTATAACCCATAGAGCTCGGAAGTTCAACCATAAAATCAATCGATAAGTGTGACCACGGGCGTTCCCCATTGGCCACTGGCTGTAACAAACCCACTGGTAATTGTCGGGGTGACTTATTTTGGGCACAAGTTGTGCAGGCTGCAGTGAAGGCAGCACAATCGGGACAAGGACCATATCAATTGGTCTCGGCCAATGTGACCAGCTATTTTAGATGAATGATCCGTCTCCAGTAACTTAATGGGCAATTGTGCTGGCACAAAGCAATGGCCTTCAGGTTTCTCAATAGGAGCAGCAGCCTGGGCAGCCAAAATCTCCTCACCCAGAGGAGAAGTGATACAAGTGCGAATTGTGGCAAGAATACGATCAGCAGGAATGATCGGAGTAGGAGGATCTTCCTCCCTGGTTGGAGAACAAAACTGGCGAGACAACACGTCTGCCTTTAGATTTTTTGAAGCCAGGAAGATACGAAATCACAAAATAGAATCGGGAAAGAAACAGTGCCCAACGAGCCTGTCTTGAAGAGAGGCGTTTTGCCTCAGAGAGGTATATCAGATTCTTATGATCTGTTAGGATCAGGATAGGAGACTTTGTGCCCTCTAGTAGATGTCTCCATTCTTTAAGAGCAAGGATTATCGCCAGCAGTTCTCTGTCCCCAATTTGATACAATCGCTCAGCCTTGGACAGTTTTTTAGAGAAGTAGCCAAAAGGACGAAGGGCCTCCCCTGGGGTAGAACGTTGCGATAATAAGGCCCCTACACCAATCTCGGAGGCGTCTACTTCCAAAGTAAATGGCAGAGAGGGATCAGGATGAACCAACAACGGAGCGGCCGCAAATGCAGCCTTTAGTTTCTCGAAGGCATCAATAGCCTCTTGAGACCATAAGGTAATGTTGGCTCCTTTACAAGTCATTTCAGTGAGAGGTTTGACAACAGAGGAAAAATTATTGATAAACTTCAGATAATAATTAGCAAATCCCAAGAACCTCTGGATTGCCTTAAGGCCCATGGGATGAGGCCAGTTAAGTACAGCCGACAATTTCTGAGGATCCATGGCAAATCCAGAGGCAGAAATAATATAGCCAAGAAAGGCAACCTGGGGTTTGTGAAATTCACACTTCTCGAGCTTGCAGAAAAGCTTATTCTCTCGCAACAGGCTCAGGACCTTAGCTACATCAGCTTGGTGCGTCTCCAGAGTGGGAGAATGTATAAGGATATCATCCAGATAAACCACCACAGAACTCTGAAGTAGTTCTCTGAGAACAACGTTTATGAATTCTTGGAAGACAGTTGGAGCATTGCACAGGCCAAAGGGCATAACCAAATATTCATAATGACCACTCCGGGTATTGAAAGCTGTCTTCCACTCATGCCCTTCTTTAATTCGTACTAGATTGTAAGCAGCCCTTAAGTCCAGTTTCGTAAAAATCTTGGAACCTTTGACTCGGTCAAAAAGTTCAGTAATCAAGGGAATCGGATAGGCGTTTTTAACCAGAAACTTGTTTAAACCATGGAAATCGATACAAGGATGTAGCTCCCCATTCTTCTTTTTGACAAAAAAGAATCCAGCACCCGCAGGGGATGTGGATTTCCGAATGATTCCACTGGCCAGCGCATCAGCCACATACTCCTCCATAGCCTTGTTCTCCTCCACAGACAAAGGATAGACACGACCCCTTGGGAGTGAGGAACCAGGCAATAACTCCAAGGCACAATCGTAAGGTCTATGTGGAGGTAAGACCTCAGCCTGGCTTTCACTGAAAACGTCAACAAAGGAGGCATACTCCTCTGGGAGGAGTGGATTTGAGGCCTGTTTGGCTCTCACAGGACAAGTTAGACAAGACTTTGTACAACCTGGAGACCAGGATAAAACTTCACACGTGTGCCAGTCCATCCTGGGGTTGTGTCTCTGCACCCATGGAAACCCCAGGAAAATGGCATGATGTGGTGAATTAATCACCTGAAACTTCAGAGTCTCAGTATGTAGGGTTCCGATTCTCAGGGTTAGTAGTGCGGTCTCATGAGTAATGTGTGCAGGTTGTAGAGGTCTACCATCAATAGCCTCTACTGCCAAAGGAGACTCGAGTGGTACCAATGGAATACATTTGCTGGCTGCAAATTCCGCATCCATAAAGCAGCCTGCAGCCCCCGTGTCCAGAAATGCTGGAACTGACACAGATTTATTAGCCCAGTAAATACAGGCCTTCAGTACTGGTTTATCAGAAAAATTTACTTGGGACAGTGAAATACCCCCAATCACTTGTCCCCCACTGGTTCTAAAGTTTGAGCGTCGCTCGGGACGGACTGGACAGGATTGCAGCAGATGTCCAGATTTACCACAATAGAGACAGAGTTCCCCTCCTCCTAAAGGCTCTCTCCTCTCTAGACAAACGAGTGGCCCCCACCATTCTAGGGTCACGACTCTCCGAGTCGAGATCAGGAGGTAAGGGAGGTGAGGGAGGATAGGGTGGGTCAGAAATGTGTGGAGGGACCTCATCAAGCTGTCTGCGTCCCTGCTCCATAACTGCCGACCTCCCTCTGACCACAGCATCAACCTGCATGGGTTCGGCATCATCTGTGACAAATCTAGGAGGCCTGGGAGGCGAGGGAGGATAGAGAGGGTTAGCATAACGAGAAGACTCTTTGCCAGAGAACCTCCACAGGTACTCTTTAAACGAGGGTCTCTCCCTTATTCTGGTATCCATCAGAATACAGAACTCAATTAACCAGTCCAACTTATTAGGAAGATCGCGTGCCGCGATCTCATCTTTCATCGTATCACAGAGCCCTTGGAAAAACATGGCCATCAGCACTTCATTATTCCAATCAACCTCAGCCGCCTGAGTACGGAATTCAATGGCATAATCCACCACCGTGCATGCACCCTGTCGGAGGGTCATCAGGTGTTAGGAAGCCAAGACCACGTGGCCAGGCCTGTCAAAGACATGCTTAAAGGAGTTCACGAACTCCGCGAAATTATGCACAATGGGTTTATTAGTCTCCCACAAGGGGTTGGCCCATGCCAATGCCCGACCAGTGAGAAGAGAGATCAGGAAGCCCACCTTGCTGCGTTCATTCGGAAACGCATATGGTACCAGCTCAAAATATATTCCCAATTGGTTTAGGAAACCACGGCAACCATCTGGATCCCCACCATACCGCTGTGGGAGCTGAGCGGAACCCGTTAGCCTCTTGACCGTGCCTGCGTCAACCGAGGCGGGTTGAACTGGTGCCCGGGAGGGATCGGGAGGGGCCACCAGATGTGTACAAATTTGTTCAAGGTTTGCAGTACGCTGCGAAACCATCTGTATGGCTAAAGACAACTGGTCTAGTCTTTGACCCAGTGTCTCCATCCTATCCAGGATGCTTTGGAAAATTACATTACCATCACCGTCTGAACTCATGGCCCTTGCGTACTGTCGCGGTTACCCAGAAAAGTTCAGAAGTCAGTACGGTATAGTAAATGCAATTTATTAATAATTAGATATAAAGAACAAAACATCTACAGGAACAAGCAGAGGGTTACCAGCCAGCAAGCACTATTATCAGGAATAGTAGGCTGCAACGCTAGACCACACTGCTGGAGACTAGGCCTTAGCCACTGGTAGTCTCAACAGGAACCAGGAGCAGGAACCGGAACTCAGGATCTTGATCCGCAGGTAGTCTCAACAGGAACCAGGAGCAGGAACCAGAACTCAGGATCTTGATCCGGCGAAAGGAACGAACTGATTCTCGCCTGCAGTCAGTAGGGAGTGAACTGACTCACGCCTGCAGTCAGTAGGGAGCGAACTGACTGATGCCTGCAGTCAGTATGCAAGTCTACCAGAGCCCCAGGCCCGCACTATATTGGGTGCCTGATCACCAGGGGAAAAGACAAAAGAATAGTCAGACAGAGCCACTAGTCAGCACCAGTGGGGGTAGTCAGACAAGCCGGGTCATACACAGTTCAGGTAATCAGCCAGAGCTAATAGTCTACACCAGATTGGATGTCCACTATTAGGGGTTAGGCAAAAGAATAGTCAGACAAGCCACAGGTCAGCACTAGAATGGATGGAAGACTAGCCAGGTCATACACGGAGCCCAATGCAACAGAACTGCTTTGATCAACAACGCATTGGCATCTGAGTCAGGCCTCAGTCAGCCATTTAAACCCCTCCACAGGAAGTAGGAGGAGCAGCTCAGAGGGAGGAAGTAGGAAGGAGGAGACTACGGTAAGCAAACAGATAAAACAGAGGCCAGCAGCATGCTTGCAGCCTCGCACCTGTAATGATGCTGAAGTCAAGGTAAGCTGTAACACTGACTCCGGCTTGGCTGAGTACCTGTCTTGGTTCCTGATCCTGCCTTGTCCTTTGGTTCATGCTCCTGGATCACGATTCTGTTTTTTGTCACTTAAATAAAGGTGTTTTGCATTTTACATTTTTGTGTCTGTCTGGTTCCTTGTCCCTAACAATGAAGCGATATGGAGGAAGGGATTTGAAATCTACGTGGTACCCTACTGATATCACCTGCAAAACCCACTGGCCACAGGCATCTTAAAAAAGACAGCCCCCTACAGGGAAGGATGTTCAGGATTCCACGAGTCATGCAGACGTTGGTTTGTCAGATTTAGACTTTGCAGCTGATTACTTGGACTGTCTGGTCTATATGGGCTTTGCGGTGGGCACTGTTGGTAGATATGAGGTGTTTGTACCCTCAATGCCCCACACTGGCAGGGAGAATGAAATCCACATGTTTTCCTTGCAAGAAAGGACCTCTTTGGTGGAAAGTTGAGGCAACAAAGTGCTCTTACCACCAGCAGCATTGCTAATGACCTGTTTCCAGTCAGGCATAAAGACAGCCTTGCCCTGAAAAGGCAGGGACACCAGTGACTTTTAAGAAGAGTAGTCCACAGAACAAATCTTGAGTGGTGCTGGCATTGGCTTCCATGTGTTGGCCACCAAAAGCAATGTGTCCTCCTTAGGCACATCTTCCTTAGCTTCTGACAGCTGCTCACCACAGACAGCAATGGTCCTGTTGACCCACTATGAGGCAAAAATAGACCTCAGCGCTGCCCCAGTTCCCACAAAACTGGCCTTGGGTAAGGAGTTAAGCATCTTATCAGCCTGGTCCTTGAGCCCCGCAGTGTCCACCAGGGGAATGGCAGTGTTCTTTTCAAAGAGCAAAATATGGGGTCAGCAGTAGGGGGAGAAGCCCGATGCACCAGAGCCTCAGCCATAAAAGGCTATCTCTTAGAGAACAGAGAAGTGTATATTATGGAAAAGTCTCATATCAGGAGTTTTCCACTTGTTCATAAGGATCTGATCAAGAGTTTTATTGGGGAAAAAACATGGTATCCTTCCTGTGCTGCTCGAACATGTCCAGAGAGGTAGATCCCCCACCTGCTGTGTTAGTGACCTGAAGGGTCACTACCACTGTCCTGTGTACCGACTCGGATTGGCTGATGTTCCTGCTCTGTGTACCGACCCGGCCCAGCTGACATTCCTGCTCTTTGTACTGACTCGGATTGGCTGACGTTCCTGCTCTGTGTACCGACCTGGCCCAGCTGGCGTTCCTGCTCTGTGTACCGACCCGGCCCGGCTCCTGTATTTGCGTATCCCTCCTGCTACGCCTTAGCTGGTCTACGGTTGGGGTTGTGACAGGATCCTCTCTGTCTCCGGACAGTTTCTCTCTGCAGTCTAGTCTCCGTTGTTACCGCTGTCGCCCAGGCAACATTGCTGTGTGTTCCTTTCCTTCGTGCAGTCCCCGGTTGGGTGCTCTAGTTCCCGTTACTGCTACGGCAGTCCACAAGTTGCCCTGGTCTCCGTTACTGCTACAGCAGTCCACAAGTTGCCCTGGTCTCCGTTACTGCTACGGCAGTCCAAAAGTTGCTCTAGTCTCCGTTACTGCTACGGCAGTCCACAAGTTGCTCTGGTCTCCGTTACTGCTACGGCAGTCCACAAGTTGCTCTGGTCTCCGTTACTGCTTGGGCGTTACTAGATATTGTGCTCTCTCTTCAAGATTGAGTTTCTTAAAGGGCCTTGCGCTATTAGGGCCTGTCAGTCCTCCAGGCCTAATAGTAACCCATTCAGTGCTGCCTAACTTGAGTATCACACGAAAACTGCCTGACCTGTGTCAGTATATTGTATTCTGTATTACTTGCATATACTGGACCCATGTGGGTACACCTCATTGTAACCTGTCCTGTGTCTGTACTATATTGCTGATATATTACTGGACCCGTGAGGGTTATTGTTATTACAACTGTTCAATAAAACTGTGTTTTATCTAAACCTACTGTGTCTGTGTGTCAAACAAACCGTTACAGTCAGCCTCTGAGTAGGATAAGCAAGATAGAAGTATGACAGTCACCAGTAAGTGTTCTAGTCAATCAGAAAGTCCAGGAAATGGGGAATTATGGGAACTGTAGTCTTCTTCCTTGCTTGTTGCCTAGCAACGAGTGAAACTCTGGCTGCGGCGTGCCCCCTGGACACTCAGAAGTGGAGTGGATGAAGAGCATAATGAAACAAAAAGATAGAGCCCTCTATGACCCTTGTTGCTCAAACAGATGCAGAGATATTTCCCAGAACAGTTTCTCCCAAAGAAGTCAACGGAGCATAGATGGCCGCAGGTGGGCTCCGGGTGTTAAAAAGAAGCCATCACATATAAATCGATCCAATATCAAAAATAAAGGGTAAAGACCCAAACCCCCCAGGAAATACTTGGTGGACAGAGGAATAATTAATGTCCTGGTAGTGGGGGAGCAGAAATAAGCCCCCTAAAGAACCAAACTAAGATACACCCAGAGTAATCAGAAAACAACAGAGAAAGGGAAAACGATCAAAAAGGACAGCGGCCATCTGACTTACAGACACCTGAAGAGAAAATGGAGTTAGAAGTGATTGCATAAGTATCTTAAAAACTGTACACATGAGTGTAAGATAGCTCAGAATAGGACATACAGTGGACCAAGGTACTCAAAGGGTTACATACCAATTTTCTTTCTTCAGGCTAATATCATATGTGTCATGTTCTGCCCCTTTTCTTTGCTTTTTGTGATTCCTTGTCTGGTTTTTCATTGGATTTCTTTGTTATCCAGATCCTGGTTCCCCGCCTTGATGTATTTGCCCTGAGCCTTTATAGAGCCTCTGTACTTTTCATGGGGCGATATCAAAGTGTTTCAGGTCCTGATCCTGAGTTTCCTTTCTTGTTCTGGAGTGTTGTTTTGTGTATTTCCCTGGCTCTTCCTGCTGCTTCCCTCCTATTCTGCAACTTGGTAAAATGCTCATCTGATATCCTGTTACTGACTTTGGCTCCGTTGACTCGACCACTCCTCCATCTGCTGCCTTGTACTGCAATGCCCACACGTTCCTTATCTGGCTTGACTGACTTCCCATCTGTCTTGAACTTGGTGGGCTTCTATCTCCTCGACCGCCAGTCTGACTTCCACTGTCCTGTTCTCTGTTTTCTCAGTTGAGCTCCAGGTGTCAGTGTCTTGTACACAAACTAAGACTATACTGCATTTGGGATATTTGTTCAGTATCCTCTTATACCTCAGTGAGTAGCTGTTGTTCTCTGGGTTGTCATCCAGTGTAAGAATGCTAGCATTCTCTAATGCATTCTAATAATTCTTCTGAAGTCAATTCATCTTGTAAAAGGTTAAACTTCATAGAGGCTGATGTAATAGGTAACATGGAGCCATTCTAGAGCAAACCAACTGCACCACAAAGAACAAATAAGTGTTCTCAAAATTCACCATAATTTTAACCCACTGAATACTAGCGATTTCTACAATGCATTGCCTTGTATTGTGATTGAGGCCTCTCTAGAATTTAATGGGGTTTAAATTCACATTTAAATCAACAGAAATGTTTGTTCTCCATGATGCAGATGGTTTTCCCCAGAATAGTTCCTCTCTCTTATCACATCCGCCTCACTGTCATTTTTCAGTCTCAATATCTATGTACCTATATTTAACCAACTGGGAAACAAGAGGTTAACACATCCCAGGATAAGAATAATTGCTCTTCGTGCCTCCTTATTTAAGCGAGTAATCAAGAAATCTTCCCATCTCCGGAATGGTAATTTCATTCTACTCTAACCACACCCACACTTGATCACCCTCTCTGCCCTAGAACCCAGCACATTATCTGGGCTCTCCCGACGCTTGCATACAGAGGATAAGAATGGGTTAGGTGAAGGAATAATTAGCGGGAGTGTGTCTTGTGTAATTACACTGTAATCATGGGCTTATAGCACAAGAGATACAGATAAGAACTGGAATGAAGGGCAGAGAGGGTCAGCCATGTAACACATCCACAGTAATCTAACTATAGAGCCTCATGTATAATACTAACATGGAGAACTTTTGGAGCAACTAACAGCAAAAAAATGGAATTTTAACCACTGAATGATAGGTGTCTGACACACTGCTTTGCAATGAGATGGTGACCATCTCTAGCATTTAAGATATTAAAAATGTAAGTGGAAGGGATAGTAATACTTAACATGTAAAAAATACATATTGTACTGTTTAGCCCCGAGTAAAAAAAAGGGTACTTTCACTGCTGAAAGGTGTTTTATTCAAAAGTTATTACAGATCAAAGTTGACATTTTTAGGTGCAATATCACAATGGCCTGAAATTGTACAGTGGCTCTGTTGTTACACCATCCTATGAACAGCTCTGGTCAGTTGACCATAAATCTCCATAGGACGGTGTAGCAACAGCGCCACTGTACAATTTCAACCCACTGTGATATTGCACCTAAAAATTTCAACTTTGATCTGTAATAACTTTTGAATAAAACACCTTTCAGCAGCTGCAGTACTCTTGTTTTATCAGGGGGATAAACCCTACAACATCTTTTTTTTTACATTTTAAGTATTACTATCCCTTTATATAAAGAAAAGTTGTTTTCTCCACTACTGTGCAGATTAGTCCTGTTTGCTTGTATACAAGAGGCCCAAGGTGTTTACTGAACACTTATAGAGAGCATGACACTACTCTTTATTGGAATAATCTCAGTACTGGGAAATTAATCCTTTAAAATATTGTGTTGCACTCTCCTCTGTGTCTGCGTCTCAGTATATCATTAACTGCCATACCTGTACACAAAAAAAGAAGCAAAAAAAAAATACACAACACAGACAATCTAAAGCTATGACTGTTGCAGATAATCTTTCTTCAGGTGAAATATTTTGACCAGAATTACTTTAGTTAATATTCCTGCATAAGGCCTTACCATACAAATTGCTTTTATATAAAAGATCATGCTCTGATAGTGGTAAGATATATACGTGACAGATCATATACCAAATATAGGGCACTATATCTTAAGGTCACATACACAACAGATTCCATACCACCTTACTGAACACTTTTTAACCCTTTGCATGCTAGAAATGTCTCAAACACATTGAGAAGCAGTACACTGTAGACCACTCTAGCAGACAAGCGGTTAAATGATTTTGTTATGCTTGTTTGTTATAGGTTCATGGAATTTACTGTGAATTACAACAGCTGATGGAACCAAGGCTGGGACTGTGTGAATAATGGGGGGGTGGTTATGGGTGGAGCCAGGGGCACCTTGGCTGCTTTGCCTAATCAGCGTGAAATGTAAAATAGGCCCTGCTATCACCGTCAGTGTTGAAAACTATTTAACATTAAAGCAGCATGCATTTTAACATTATTTCTCCATTGAGGCAAGAAACCACGTAACCTCTCACCTCTTTCCCAAAGCGGCGTGAGACAAAATCATAGATGCTCTCATCCTCCTTGGAACCCTTTGGTGCAGACAGATCACGCAGGCCACATAGGAATAATGGCCTGGTAAAGGGGGGAATGGTACGCAGTACCCCACTACATGAAACCAAAGGAAAAGGGATTAGGATAGTTTGTGAGACTTAAAAAAAATAAAAGAGTTGAGAATTCATAAACTGGCCTCCCAGGAGAGGTAGTGGGTATAAAATTGTGGGATTTTAACACTGCATGGGATAGACAGAAGACCAAAAGCAGAATATCAGTGTAGTCTGAAGATCAAAGAGGGAATGAGGTGTTACAACTGACAGAAAAAAATAACCGGGCAACTGTCTTTAATCCTTTAAGAACCAGAGATGTGTTTAACACATTTCCCACTGATCTTAACCTTTTAATGCCAGAGAGGTACACACTGAATTGACAAGCATTGCGTTGTGCATCCCTCTACCACGCAAAAGGGTTAAAAGAAGACATACTGCAATAAAAAGATATATGTTAGAGGTGCACTACCTGTTAAATGTAAATGGAAGTAGTTCTCACTTAAAGGGAATGTGCTAAGTCAAATAACTGAAGTATATACAATAAAGAAAAGGAAAAGAGACTAATGACAGCACTATTCCCACCTTCCCGGACGAGATGAAACTGGTTAGGCGATGTATAGGGGATTGGTATCGCACGCAAAAAAAGACAAAATTAAAAAACAAATTTTATTGTGGCTAGATTAAAATCCCAAGGCGAATTGATTAAAAAAACCCTGTAACTAGTATATTCAAATCGATACTGATGTTTATCCGTAATATGGGTCAGAGTATCAATATTTATCTGTCCATCGCTTGCTGTAGTGGCAATTACAAAGATCCACAACGTAACCCCTTTGTTGCTAGAGCATACAAAAAGCTTACAATGTGTCAATATTTATCTAAAGCATAGTGCGTTGGTAAAACACTAAACTAGAGTACTATCAGAAGACTTACCCAGTCCTCTATAAGAAAAAGAAATCGGTGTCAAATAGTTGAAATAGTACTAGGATATAACGGCAAATATAATCATGCATATAGTTAGATGTCACGCTGATAACTCCAATAGCGTGAACACTGATTCATCAGTGTCACCAATAAATCAAATCGCATATAGCAACACTGAAGTTAAATGACATCTAATATTATCGGCAAACAAGGTTCGTAGTAAATGTTCGATCCCAGTATTACCGTATCTATAGTCAAATGACATCCAGTATTAACCTCAATAAGTGCAGAGTCATAAAGTACTGCTTATAAGAAATATTCACAACACAATATTACCGTGTCTCATAGTACTATATGCTGTAATCTAATCCGTCTCATAATACCTATTGTAAAGACCCTGCCTCCTAAACACCAATCTCAAAAAGTGAACGCACAAAAAGGTGAAGCAAACAAGGTATAGCCTTCAAAAATCATTGGGTAATAGGCACCCTGTTGCGTGCGTTCGTAATGACCAGCGTATCTAAACCTATTCTAAGGTAAACCTAAAGTAACACTAACACCATCAGTATCTGTGAGTTACAGGGATATAGATGGGGGCAAATGTCAGCTCCCATGCACCCGACGTACGTTTCGCCATAAGTTGGCTTTTTCAAAGGGCTAAAAGCCGGCACAAAATCCCGGTTATTTATAATTTGAATGCTCCAATCAAATGACAATAACAAAAGAAACCTCTCCCTGTTGGATAAGCAAGCTGTCACACATTTTTTGATTGACAGCATCATATAGATCTACAGAGAAATACAAACCCAATATAAAGAAAAGGAGAATAAACTTTAAACATTGTCGATAATTATACATCTGACAGTTGATAATCTGTTAATAACAATTTTTCAAATATTAATGAAGTAGATTCAAATTGACCTAGATAGATCTTGCAATATCACCGATATACCTCAACACATTAATATCGGCATAAATGTGCAAATCGTCACAGACAAAATCATGACATTACCTTAATATTCCTACTCAAACACGAGCATATCTCAATCCAAAATTGCCACTAGATGCACATGGGAAATTAAATAAGGATAAATATTGTAATCATCTATACTGAAACTAATATAAAATTATATTAATTACACCTACTTACATATCTTATACAGTCAATAATTACAGTGACTACTAAATTTATAATTACACATAGATGATATCCTACTGATGATGAAAAACACCATCAGTGAGCAACTTCCAGTACAACATCGATATTAATAATATCCAGAATTATACCTTATTACTCCAAATGTGCAATCAATCTCATCCCTTCATTCAAACCGTTTGGAGACAATGTGTTTAGTAAGAAAATCCATTGATTCTCCGCCTTAAACAATTTATTATCCATGTCCCCCCCACGTAAATCATTTTTAATATGTTGTATACCTAGAACTTCTATTCCATTTGGACAAGACTGATGTTTCTCTAAGAAATGCCTGCTAAGACTTGTGAGTTTCTTCCCTTTTCTGACATCTTTGTCGGCATTCTTGATGTTATTAACATGCTCTTTAATTCTAATTTTCAATTTTCTCAAAGTTTTTCCAATGTATAATAATCCACATGGACACCGAATTCCATAAATGACATTTTTAGTATTACAGTTTATGAAGTGTTGAAACTTCCTCCATTTACCAAAACGATCCAGTATCCCTTTAAGATTTCTAACATAAGGACATATGCCACAATGTCCACATGCATATGATCCTATCACTAGGGAACGTTTGGGTCTATTACCCTCAAAAAAACTCCGAACTAGCCTATCTTTAAGATTAGGAGACCGTCTACTACATACCTGAGGTCTATCACCAATCACTTTTTTCAAATCAGAATCTGTTTGTAAGATAGACCAGTTCTTCATTAATATTTGGCGCACTTCATTCCACTGGTTGTGATATGTGCTGATAAATCTGATGGTATTATTATTCTTTTTAACTTTCTTTTGTAATAAAGAATCTCTTGTGGTATGCATCGCACGATTTCTAGCTTTCTTAATCATATTTTTGCTATACCCTCTATCAAGGAGTCTCCCTTCTAATTCTTGTGCTCTTAACTTAAAGATCATATCATCTGAGCAGTTCCTCCTGATTCTTAAAAATTCTCCTACTGGAACAGATTTTATTACAGATTTCGGATGGAAACTACTGGCATGTAATATGCTATTAGTAGCCGTAATTTTTCTGTACAAATCTGTTTGCAGAAAACCATTCACATCTTTAAAGATGGTGATGTCGAGGAAATTCATACGCTCTGAATGATGTTCCAATGTTAACCTCAAATTCCAGTCATTGTTATTGAGATTATCAAAAAACTCTTGAAGTTTGTCACTATCACCTTCCCATAGGATAAACAAGTCATCAATGTATCTGTGCCAAGAAAGTATTGAGCTGTTCCACCTAGACATATTGTCATCAAATACAATTGTCTCCTCCCACCATCCAAGATATAAATTGGCATACGTGGGGGCACAGGCTGCCCCCATCGCTGTGCCACGGGTTTGTAGGTAGAAGTGATTATGAAACAGAAAATAATTATGAGTAAGTACAAATCTCAATAAACGCAAAATAAAAACCTTATATGTTTCTGTTAGAGAGATATCCTTGTCTAGATAATACTTGACAGCTTCAATACCTTTTTCGTGGGATATGGAGGTATACAAACTTTCCACATCACAACTAACCAAAAGTAGAGTAGAGTCAGTCACTGGAAGTTTGTTAATCTTAGTTAACAAATCAGTAGTATCACGAGTATATGAGGGTAATTGTAATACATATCGTCTTAGTTTCAAATCTAGAAATTGGGATGCTTTCTCACTTAGGCTATTGTTGCTAGAGACAATGGGCCTGCCTGGTGGATTATTTGCATTTTTATGTACTTTAAGAAGTAAGTATAATGTTGGTACCATCGGTTGCTTTATTGTTAGGAATTTGTGATCCTTCTGAGTAATACACCCATTAGTCAAACCATCGTCTAGAATGTTATTATACAGGGATAAAAAATCTTTTGTTGGATCCGAAAGTAATCTCTTATAACAGTCTTTATTATTTAACTGCTTGAATGCTTCAGTTAAATAAAGAGTGTTGGGCCAAATGACAATATTACCCCCCTTATCTGAGGGTTTTATGACCACATCATCCCATTGTGCAATTTCTTTCACAATGAGATTTTGTTCTTTACTAAGATTGTATGGGCCATTTTTTTCGGGTAGATTAATGATCTCTTTAATCACCATTTCCCCAAAGATCTTAACTTGTGGACACACTTGAGTAGTAGGTGTAAAAGTACTTTTGTATGGTAATTGACAAATTGACTCCTGTATATCCTCATCCAACAACTCAATGAGGTTCTGTAAGCAAGCGTCTGGATTCTCATTCCAGTTCACCTGTTTTAGACCAAAATCAGATTGACTGAAGCAATTGGTATCAAAAAGATTAGTGACGTTGTCAATCTCTTCTCTAGATTTGTTAAAGAACTTGTGGAGGAGTAATTTTCGACAAAAGAGAAACAGATCTTTATAAATCTCAAATGTATTGATTTTATGACTGGGTGAAAACGATAATCCTTTACTTAATACTTCTGTATGGGAAGGAGTGAGAACATGTTGACTCAAATTAATAATAGTTAAGGCTGATGTCCTCTCCACATGTTGTTGCTTCTGTAAATTCGTCTCTGTCCATACCCCCAAATTTCTCTGTCTCTTAGCCCTCTTTCCTCCCCTCCTCCTGTTCTTCCTACTACATTTGGATAACGTCTTTTGAGAAAATTGAAAATTAGAATTAAAGAGCATGTTAATAACATCAAGAATGCCGACAAAGATGTCAGAAAAGGGAAGAAACTCACAAGTCTTAGCAGGCATTTCTTAGAGAAACATCAGTCTTGTCCAAATGGAATAGAAGTTCTAGGTATACAACATATTAAAAATGATTTACGTGGGGGGGACATGGATAATAAATTGTTTAAGGCGGAGAATCAATGGATTTTCTTACTAAACACATTGTCTCCAAACGGTTTGAATGAAGGGATGAGATTGATTGCACATTTGGAGTAATAAGGTATAATTCTGGATATTATTAATATCGATGTTGTACTGGAAGTTGCTCACTGATGGTGTTTTTCATCATCAGTAGGATATCATCTATGTGTAATTATAAATTTAGTAGTCACTGTAATTATTGACTGTATAAGATATGTAAGTAGGTGTAATTAATATAATTTTATATTAGTTTCAGTATAGATGATTACAATATTTATCCTTATTTAATTTCCCATGTGCATCTAGTGGCAATTTTGGATTGAGATATGCTCGTGTTTGAGTAGGAATATTAAGGTAATGTCATGATTTTGTCTGTGACGATTTGCACATTTATGCCGATATTAATGTGTTGAGGTATATCGGTGATATTGCAAGATCTATCTAGGTCAATTTGAATCTACTTCATTAATATTTGAAAAATTGTTATTAACAGATTATCAACTGTCAGATGTATAATTATCGACAATGTTTAAAGTTTATTCTCCTTTTCTTTATATTGGGTTTGTATTTCTCTGTAGATCTATATGATGCTGTCAATCAAAAAATGTGTGACAGCTTGCTTATCCAACAGGGAGAGGTTTCTTTTATTATTGTCATTTGATTGGAGCATTCAAATTATAAATAACCGGGATTTTGTGCCGGCTTTTAGCCCTTTGAAAAAGCCAACTTATGGCGAAACGTACGTCGGGTGCAAGGGAGCTGACATTTGCCCCCATCTATATCCCTGTAACTCACAGATACTGATGGTGTTAGTGTTACTTTAGGTTTACCTTAGAATAGGTTTAGATACGCTGGTCATTACGAACGCACGCAACAGGGTGCCTATTACCCAATGATTTTTGAAGGCTATACCTTGTTTGCTTCACCTTTTTGTGCGTTCACTTTTTGAGATTGGTGTTTAGGAGGCAGGGTCTTTACAATAGGTATTATGAGACGGATTAGATTACAGCATATAGTACTATGAGACACGGTAATATTGTGTTGTGAATATTTCTTATAAGCAGTACTTTATGACTCTGCACTTATTGAGGTTAATACTGGATGTCATTTGACTATAGATACGGTAATACTGGGATCGAACATTTACTACGAACCTTGTTTGCCGATAATATTAGATGTCATTTAACTTCAGTGTTGCTATACACGATTTGATTTATTGGTGACACTGATGAATCAGTGTTCACGCTATTGGAGTTATCAGCGTGACATCTAACTATATGCATGATTATATTTGCCGTTATATCCTAGTACGATTTAAACTATTTGACACCGATTTCTTTTTCTTATAGAGGACTGGGTAAGTCTTCTGATAGTACTCTAGTTTAGTGTTTTACCAACGCACTATGCTTTAGATAAATATTGACACATTGTAAGCTTTTTGTATGCTCTAGCAACAAAGGGGTTACATTGTGGATCTTTGTAATTGCCACTACAGCAAGCGATGGACAGATAAATATTGATACTCTGACCCATATTACGGATAAACATCAGTATCGATTTGAATATACTAGTTACAGGGTTTTTTTTAATCAATTCGCCTTGGGATTTTAATCTAGCCACAATAAAATTTGTTTTTTAATTTTGTCTTTTTTTGCGTGCGATACCAATCCCCTATACATCGCCTAACCAGTTTCATCTCGTCCGGGAAGGTGGGAATAGTGCTGTCATTAGTCTCTTTTCCTTTTCTTTATTGTATATACTTCAGTTATTTGACTTAGCACATTCCCTTTAAGTGAGAACTACTTCCATTTACATTTAACAGGTAGTGCACCTCTAACATATATCTTTTTATTGCAGTATATTTACTCTGTTTTTCAGAGTTATCTCGATGAGTAGCACACCTAATACACTAGATAGTATGAATACTTCAGAGAATATTACTTTCTTAAACAGACGAGAGAAATGGGCATTACAAGTGGGCAATGTTTTCTCTCCCACTGAAACTACATCTCCTAGTACAACTAAAGTCACAATCAATGAGATTTTGAAAGAATACAAAAATACCAGTATTAAACAGATGAGATCCTGGTGGAATAAGTCTTCTTATGAGAAATATTTTGGTAATGACATCATTCCCAGGGGTTTACGCATTAGGCTAATGCCAGCGGTTAATCTTAACAATGCGGCCCTTGAGAAGAGATGGGAAACAGCTTTGAATAAATGTTCACATGAATTGATTCAGATTCTTTTTGAGTTTGAACAAGTGAGAAGTGATACATTTGTGACTAAAATACAGGAGATAGAAAATAAAATCAAGGAATTTAATTGTGATAATTTAAAAGATAAATTGGATAAGATCAATGGAGAAATTGATATAATGGAGAAAAAAATTATAGAAAAGAAGAGGAATAAATTTCAAAGAGATTTAAAAGATTTTAAAGAAAAGAAAGTATATATTTGGAATAAGTCCAGCTCAGATTTTAAAGATCCAGATAATTCTGATACAGAAATGTCGGAGTCTGATGTATCTGATATCGAGAGTTCGGTAGACACTATGTCTACTGGAGATCAGGGCAGGACTAGCAGGAATTTTTTAGATCATCGTCAATACAGAGGGAGGAGCAGAAGACGTTATCCAAATGTAGGATATTGCAAGATCTATCTAGGTCAATTTGAATCGACTTCATTAATATTTGAAAAATTGTTATTAACAGATTATCAACTGTCAGATGTATAATTATCGACAATGTTTAAAGTTTATTCTCCTTTTCTTTATATTGGGTTTGTATTTCTCTGTAGATCTATATGATGCTGTCAATCAAAAAATGTGTGACAGCTTGCTTATCCAACAGGGAGAGGTTTCTTTTGTTATTGTCATTTGATTGGAGCATTCAAATTATAAATAACCGGGATTTTGTGCCGGCTTTTAGCCCTTTGAAAAAGCCAACTTATGGCGAAACGTACGTCGGGTGCATGGGAGCTGACATTTGCCCCCATCTATATCCCTGTAACTCACAGATACTGATGGTGTTAGTGTTACTTTAGGTTTACCTTAGAATAGGTTTAGATACGCTGGTCATTACGAACGCACGCAACAGGGTGCCTATTACCCAATGATTTTTGAAGGCTATACCTTGTTTGCGTCACCTTTTTGTGCGTTCACTTTTTGAGATTGGTGTTTAGGAGGCAGGGTCTTTACAATAGGTATTATGAGACGGATTAGATTACAGCATATAGTACTATGAGACACGGTAATATTGTGTTGTGAATATTTCTTATAAGCAGTACTTTATGACTCTGCACTTATTGAGGTTAATACTGGATGTCATTTGACTATAGATACGGTAATACTGGGATCGAACATTTACTACGAACCTTGTTTGCCGATAATATTAGATGTCATTTAACTTCAGTGTTGCTATATGCGATTTGATTTATTGGTGACACTGATGAATCAGTGTTCACGCTATTGGAGTTATCAGCGTGACATCTAACTATATGCATGATTATATTTGCCGTTATATCCTAGTACTATTTCAACTATTTGACACCAATTTCTTTTTCTTATAGAGGACTGGGTAAGTCTTCTGATAGTACTCTAGTTTAGTGTTTTACCAACGCACAATGCTTTAGATAAATATTGACACATTGTAAGCTTTTTGTATGCTCTAGCAACAAAGGGGTTACGTTGTGGATCTTTGTAATTGCCACTACAGCAAGCGATGGACAGATAATATTGATACTCTGACCCATATTACGGATAAACATCAGTATCGATTTGAATATACTAGTTACAGGGTTTTTTTTAATCAATTCGCCTTGGGATTTTAATCTAGTCACAATAAAATTTGTTTTTTAATTTTGTCTTTTTTTGCGTGCGATACCAAGCCCCTATACATCGCCTAACCAGTTTCATCTCGTCCGGGAAGGTGGGAATAGTGCTGTCATTAGTCTCTTTTCCTTTTCTTTATTGTATATACTTAAAAGAAGACATGCCTCATTACAAATATTACTTCCCCTGAGTAAATAAAGGAGGTACTTCCACTGATAGGACATTCTCACTTCAATAGGTACTATAAAGTAACTTTTTCTATTGAGGTCTCAAGAGACACTTATCCTATCACTAACTATGGAGTGATGTAGTCTAAAACAGTAACAGGCCAGGTTTTTTTATGGTTTCCCTGCTTGATCACAATAATAATAATAATAATAATAATAATAATAATAATTATATCATATAGTGCTGCCAGTGTTTATGCTGTTCTTGACTGTGAAATTTTTTAGGCAACAACTGTTGTTACCAATTTAATTAAAAACTCCCAGAATCCTTCTGTTACTCAGCAGGAAAACACATCAAAAAGGTTTTTTGCTATAACATTTTAATGCCACTATACAATAGGATGTAAACACAGATTATTTTAGTCAGTCTTATTCTTTTTTTGTCAGAGACTCACCATAAAAACTCTTTGTGTTTCTCTAGCAAGAATTATTGGTATTATCCTATATAATAATTCACTAAAATGTGCGTAACGCCACAGTCATGCACAGCAGAGACAGCTGCGTGTGCTGTAGTCATGCGCAGTAGAGGCTGCCAGTGACGAGGCTGATACAGAGCGGGGCGCTCCAAAGGAGCATCCCGGTCTGTATCAGCCGCGGCGCGGGCAGTCTCTGCTGAGCATGACTGCACCGCGACTGGCTGGCACTCTATCAGCCGCGGCGTGGGCAGTTTGCATTGTGCATGACTGCCCCGCAACTGGCTGGCAGTGGCACTGTGGCCTGTGTAACGGACTCTTCAACTACTAAATTATATTCAAGAAGTGAGGGCTCACTCACCCTAAACTAGAAGGCAGTTTGTGCAGTGACTTGTTGACATATAGGAAGCGATTCTTCGCCGAAGGATGGTTTCGGAGTACAGGAAGAAGGTCCTTTTCTAAGCCGAGCTCCGACACCTGTAGGCACAATTGCATAAAATATATTAATCTTTACAGTACCAGAGTGGCAAAGCAGTGCGTTGGATACCTCTCTGGCACTCTAAGGGTTAACCTTTACAGTGCCACTGAGGTGTGGAAAACTCAGTGGCATTCAAAGGACTGAGTGGAAAATATCACCCAAAATAGAAAATATGTATTACAGGACTTTTTGCTCCCATTGCTGGGAGTAGCTTAATTAAAAAATTATTACAGCTGAAATTTGCATTTCTTTTGGGTACAGTACTTTCGTGGTCTGCCATCTTAGAGTGACGTTGTTATTGGTCCCAATGAAAGACTATTATCAGTGATATTAGCCCCCACCCCCCAGACAACTGTAGCAACAGAGCCACACTAAAATGACAGGACATGGATGTTTAATGCACCCCACCCCAATAAATCAATCAATCAAGTATGAACTATAATAACATCTGGACGCCGTATATCCCAGCCATTGGAGTACTGTTGTTTTACTCAGCTGGAAAAGCCCAGCAATACTTCCATATTGAGTGGTCAGTTACAGCCTACGTACCGTATGGAGAAAGAAAAGGAAGAACAATTGTGGAACAGGCAAAATACTACTCAGTGGACAATTTAACATCCATAAAATTCCCCCTTGATTTAAATGGAGATTTTTTTTTTTACTCTTTGAATGAGAGAGAGCACTGTTGAACTCAAGGCGTTAAAAGTTCCATCTAAATCAAGGGGAATTTTCATTTGCCTCCTATTGTGCGTTTTGCTTAGTCCCAGAATTTTCCTCTTTTTCTTTCTGTATAAAGAAACAAAACAAGGACCGCGCACGGGAACATCTAAGTGTAATATTAGTCTAGATGAATTTGGGTTAGTAGTGGAAAAAGAAAAAAGGAATACAAAATATGTTAAAAAACTGGTGGCTAGTGTATACTTCTTATTATGACTAATATGTTGTTTTTGAGGACAAGTATAGGTCTGTGGGACTATGGTCAGAACATGAAAGGGTGCCCAGTGCAAGTGGAAGAGTAGTAGGGAGAGGAAGATGATACAAATCTATCGGGAGAAAATATAGCCGTGATTGTTAGCAGTTTAACGAAGGGCCTCAGACTATTATACAAAATAGCAGTCATTCAACTAGTACATAATACAAAGGTCTGGTTATCTGGACATCAATATGAACAAATTGAGCGCTTACCAGAACACTTCTTGAGAGAAAGCAATGTACTGTGTAGCTGGAAGCAGTCTCTCAGGATACCCTCTGATTGATGCTTTGTCCTCCTATATTACTGCACTCTCAAACCTCCATGGCGTACCCTGGTTATCACCTCTGTTCTCGCTAATTCCACAAACTTCCTTAAACTTTTGTTATTTTGAGTATATGTATAGAATTTTGAGTATATGTATAGAATTGGACTTAATCAAGAAAAAATGTAAACCATTTCTGTATGTATAATTCTCCAAAATTCCAACAGGTGCTATCAAGTAAATTGCATCAGGTTAAAAAAAAAAAACACACCAGAGACTAAGGGCTCGATCCAAATATTGGAGTTAAAAATGCCAGTAGGGCAAAATGGATACCGACCGACAAAATAAAATGTTTTGGTCGGTATTCAAATGTCCTACCGGCATTAAGCACAACGGACGTTAGGCCACAAATCTGGTGTTGTGTCCAAATGTCCATTTTGTGCATTAAGTTCCCAAAACGCCGCTAAATAACAGCAGTATTGGGCACTTAATAATAAAAAAGCTAACAATCGGTGCCTGACATACTGCGTACCTCTCTGGGGCTAAAAAGGGTTGAAGTACGCAGTATTGTGATGGGTCTGTAATACACAAAATGCCCCCATGAATAGTAAGTAAATATGTACAAGGTAATCTAAGTACATCGTATTGCCAGAATAAAACGTATAAAAATATACTTAGCTTGCAGACTTTCAAATAGCTGCCTCCGCCACTGTGTGCGGCCACTGAGGCGGCAGCGGAGACAGAATCACGTGCCACAGTCCCCCCCTCCTCATGTGCAAGGGCCGATGCCCGCTCCGCTCTGAGAGAATTGGAATTGAGACTGCCCTTATATATGGGCAGTCTTACTTCCAATTCACTCACAGCCATTGGCTGAGATATGCTTATGCACCTCCCAGCCAATCAGTTTAAAGCACAGCTGCTCAAAGCTGATTGGCTGGGAGGTGCGTAAGCATATCCCAGCCAATGGCTGTGAGAGAAATGGAAGAAAGACTGCCCATATATAAGGACAGCCTCAATTCCAATTCCTTCAGAGTGGAGCGGACATGGGCCTGTACACATGAGGAGTACTGTGGCACATGATTCTGTCTCCGCTGCCGATGCAGTGATTTGAAAGTCTGCAAGCTATGTATATTTTTATACATTTTATTGTGGCAATACAAAGTACTTGGTTTACCTTGGACATATTTACTATTCATGGGGGCATTTTGTATGTTACAGTCCCGTCACACTTCTGCATATTTGAACCCTTCTGAGCCCCAGAGAGGCTTTGCAATGCGTTGCGTACCCCTCTGGCACGCAAGGGGTTAAACTGTGTATTAGTGTGCCGGATATTTATACATTGTACTTATACTTGTCTTTTTGTTTTTTACAGCAGTAAGATAAAAGAGAAGAAATAAGACAGACGAGAAGACTGAATAGAAGGACAGGAGAGGACCAGGAAGCTGAGGACTCCACTGGACATAAGGAGTAATAGTAAGTTTTACTTGTAATGTGATGGGTTTTTTTTTAACTTGGGTTAACCCTATGAATGCCGGCGGGGTAATTATACCCCACTGGCACTCACAGGGTTAATTCTACTAATGTCTGACACATTTTTCATACTTCGTAGAGGCCGAAGGTTACCCCAGTTACATACCTCACCTCTTCGTAGAGGCCGAAGATTACCCCAGTTAGATACATCACCTCTTCGTAGAGGTCGGAGGTTACCCCAGTCAGATATCTCACCCCTTCGTAGAGGCCGAAGGCTGCCCCAGACAGATGCCTTACCTCTCAGTAGAAGCCAAACAATTCTAAGAATGAAACTAAATTCCAGTTTAAGCCTCAAATACTACAACTTACACAAAATGGTTCTACTTGTCTCCCCGTTCCTCTCGCCCCATTTCCATAGCAATGGACAACATGGAACGTCTGGATCACTCAGAATCAGAAACCTCACAAATCGCAATCCAAGCTCCTCAGCCTAGAACTCCTTCCCTCCACAGATGGACTGTGGGCAAACTCATAAAAGAACTGACAAGACTTCATATCCCCAGAACTAGTCCGGATCCTACTTTCATCACCTACCCCGGCTCAACGTCCACCATCCCCCCAACCCTCACCATCCTTTTCCACCCCCACCCCTCCTTCCCCATTATCAGCAGACCAGTTCTCACACATTACTCACCTCCTTACAGGATTCACCTCAGCAGTAGCTGATATTCAATCAAAAGTGGTCTCACTGGAACAATCCAACCATATGCATCATCCTCAACCATCTACTTCTCAACCTCAGCAACAAGGTAATCCTCAGGCCTCCTGTCCCTGAATCTCCCCAACCCTTATGGTCCCTCCAAATATCCGTAGAGCATTATAGTAGGAAAATAAATAAATCTCATCACCCTGCTAATAGTATCGCAGGACTTATCAAACAATAAAACAATTAATTGCGGCGAAGCGTCGGTTACTCTAAAATCAAAACATCCCTGGCTCTCCAAAAAATTATCAGTCACGGAGTTTGTCCTAGCTTTTGGCATAACAGGGATATATTATGTTCCGCATTCCCCCACCGATGCCAGGAGCTGGACCACTACCTGCATCTAGTCGTTGACTTGGCTCATAAGTACGGTGGTAGTACCTTTTATGACTATCACTGTTCTTTTGCAGCCAAGGCGGCAGCTGCGCAAGTGCAGTTCAACTTCACGACCGACTGGCCTGGATACGGAGTTATTCTGTCGGCACTTCACCGGACTAAGGGCTCCAGTATGCCTCTATTGCCAACCATCATATCACTCAAGAAATCTGTGTCCATCTGCACCCCAAGCCACGAATCACCCCCCCTCCAATACCCATACATCCAGTCCCCCTACATACTTAGCTCAAGCCGAAACCTCATTCACCCCCCCTCCTATGATAAACTTGGCTGGCGAATCCACTATATGGGAGGCACCACCTTGTGTAACAACTACAACTCTAGAGGGCACTTCTTTAGTGGATGCCAGCTCCTTCATTTATGTATCAACTGTCGTAAAGCCCACTCAAAACCAATCTGCCTCGTTTTAACTCAACCAATAAAAATCTTTGAGGAATCTGTATTAACATCTTGCAGTCTCTAATTTCAAACCATCCAAACTCCTCACAAACCCAATACATCATCACTGGATGTACAGAAGGGTTTCACACGGGAATCATAGCCAGCCCAGCTTTATCAATAGAGTGTCCAAACGTGGCATCAGCATTAGCAGAACCTAATACAGTCACCTCACTTTTAGCAGAAGAAGCAGAAAAAGGTTTTCTAATAGGCCTGTTCCCCTCACCCCCTTTTCCCATTTGGAGAATAAACCCTCTCGGTATAGACACCCATAAATTCACAAAGAAAAAGCAACTCATTGTAGATCTCTCCACCCCTCACTGTACACTAGCACCCAGCATAAATTCACTAATCCCCTCAGACGCATATTTACTACAATATGCCAGTATAGACAATGCAATCACACTCATAAAACAAGCCCTCCCCAACTGTTGGATCTCAAAAGCAGATATCAAAGATGCATTCAAACTCCTTCCAGTACACCTCTCCCTCTGGCACTTACAAGGTATCAAATGGCTAGGCCAATTCTACTTCTTTACACAACTCACGTTCGGTTCCAAAAGTAGCCCCAACATTTTTAATGAATTTGCCTACCTTCTCTGCTGGCTGCTGCTAAACCACTGTCACTGTCCAGCCATCTTACACTACTTGGACGATTTCTTATTAATAGACCACATTAATTCTCCCTCTTCTAGTCTCACTAAACTCTTAAAACTATTTAACTCAATTAACATACCCGTATCTTTACACAAAACCAGAGGCCCATCAAAAATCATAGAATTTGTAGGCATCATCATAGACACTTCCCTACTAGATACCTGTATTCCACAAGAGAAAATACACAGGATCAAGGCTTTAGTTCACACCTACTCTTTTAAAACTTAACTAACCAAATCAGAATTACAATCACTTACAGGCCAACCTCAGTTTTGTCATGAGAATTATTCCCCAAGGCTGCTCCTTCATATCACACCTCCTCTCACTGCTCCCTTCCGCCCAACAATCCTTGTCACTTATCACGCTAGACATATCCGCTAAATCAGACCTCCAGATGTGGTCAAACTTATCACACTGTTCCCTCGTCCCCATCAGCAGACAGTCACACCGTATACTCTGACGCAGCAGCAGGTGCTGGTTTTGCAGCAATATTCAGTACTCAATGGTTCTCTGAACCTTGGCCGCAAGAAGCCCTGGACCTGCACAAATTCTCAGCTACATCCCCCTGTTTGAAATTTATCCCATCATTGTAGCCGCTGCTCTCTGGAGCCACCAGTGGTCCGGGAGAGTGGTCACGTTCTATACTGACAACCTGGCCACTTCCACGCTAATTACTAAAGGAAGATCCCCATCCCCTCAGATAATGTTATCTCTTCATAAACTCATCTGGTTATCCCTATTTCACAAGTTCACTATAAACTGCTCATTTATCCCAGGTTCACAAAATCAGGCAGCTGATGCACTTTCATGCTTTCAGTTTCAACTTTCTCCAGAATTTTCCCAGCAGCAGCCAGCCAACCTTCCCATCCACCAGCATTCAAAGACCTGATAATACATTAAGCGACCTAGGGCTCGATTATATTACCCACGCTAAAACCGGACTTACAAGAAAAACAAGCAATGTGAGTTTTGCAAACATGTTTTACGCCTGTATTCTATTGCAGAACCACAGTAAAACAAAACTGGCATAGACAGCACATTTCAGAGTACTAACAAAATTGGCGCTGTCTGCTTTTATTTCAAAGTCCAAGGAAACAGGTGTATGTTTGACGACAGAAAGATCAAGTTTAGTGTTAGATGTGCTCCCCGCATTATCAAAATCCAAGAGTGCCCCCTCGGCATTTTAACCCCCCCATTTAAAATTCAACTTACATTGCTTTCTTTCACCACTTTAATTCAACAAATATTGTTCAATTTCGACATTTTAACCCTTCCCCTTGAAAATTCGACTTACAGTGCTCCCATGACTTTTCTTCTCCATTTAAATTCGACATTGTTCTTCTCCCATTTTTTACGACATGCCTTCTTTTGTATTTGTATTGTATAATTAACCCTATGAGTACCCAAGATGTAGCAATGCATTGCAATGTGTTTGTTAACCCTCTGGTACTCATAGGGTTAATTATACAATACAAATACAAAAGAAGGCATGTTGTAAAAAATAGGAGAACAATGTTGAATTTAAATGGTGAAAGAAAGGGCACTGTAAGTAGAATTTTCAAGGGGAAGGGTTAAAATGTTGAATGTGAACACTATTTGTCGAATTAAAGTGGTGAAAGAAATCACTGCAAGTTGATTTTTAAAAGGGGGTTAATATGTCGAAGGGGGAGCTCTATGTCGGATTTCTATGCTGTATACTGTATTTCTACACTGCTTTTGTTCGAACAACGATGGTTTTGAAACCGTTGTCGTAGCTTCTATGCCTCAGCCTCTGAGATGCAGGATTTCCGACTTAAAATATATCAACAAAACAGGCGCTAATTTCTGAGCGTGGGTAATAGGAGACTACTTGCATGTTGTTTTTAGTTGTTTCCTATGGGCTTTTTTTGGCGGTGTGTATGATTACCGCTGATTTTGTTATCACAACTTGGGTAATAGGATGCTAAAACCTGACTTAAAAAAAACACAGTGCCTTTTTTTTTAGCTCTGGTAATAGAATTATGTCCCTACTACCTGAAGCTTCATCACTCATCCATCAAGCACTAGCCCCCAACACTAGGACATCTTACAAACAAGCATGGCACACTTTTAAAACTTTTAATTCATCTCATACACAAAACCAGCTAATCCATATTGTCAATCCACCTTATTTGCATTCAATACTTTCTTTTCATATTGGTCTCAGATTAGCAGTCCCCTCTATTAAAGTTTACCTAGCTGGTAATGTATACAACATCATTACACATTACAGTTTCCCCACAGACCATCTATACTCTCCATCTACAGTATCAAATTACTCCTCAGAGGTATTTCAAACACACACCATCCCGTTGCATGCCAAAAGATTCCTTACAACCGGTCATATTTTCAAACAAATCTACAATTTTCTGCTAACAAATCCTTTCCAAACTCAAACAAACATTATTATATTAGCAGCAATCTGTTTAGCCTTTTTTGTCGTTTTAAGACCAGGAAAGTTCATCTGCCGCTCCAAGTCAGACGTATTCATACATAAAGAACAACTCACTAGGCACTCAGATCATTTCAAGCTATTTCTCACTCACTCTAAAACAGACCAGAGTCACACCGAACACTAAATATTATATTCTGCCACTCACAACAATTGGTGTCCATTTGCAGCCCTAAGCAAACCTCAGTTCACTCATTAAAGCTCTTATGGACTCCAGTCCACTTACTACAGTCAGTTTCGCTTACTATACCCACACCTTACTGACACGCATAGGTTAGAACTCCAAGAATCAAGTACTAGCTCACTTAATCAAAAAGCTAGGCAGATGGCAATCCTCGTGTTACACCAAATACATCCCTAACCCGGCAATAGAAATATACAGAGCTCTCATCAACCTTACAAATTAATCTGTCATCTTTGCGCAAGTACAAATAAAGTTACTGTATTCACTAAACTTCTTTGCCTCTTATTCAGGCACACCTTCATCTTTCATCCACTGAGCTACATTTATGCTCAGAGGGCAGCATTCACCTATCAGTTTTTATATTCTACTCTGTAAGCCCTGACCACAAGTTAAAGAATGGGCCTGTATTTGTGGGAGGGGCTGCAAGCCTTTTATATACTGGGTCACAGCGTCTCCCACTGGGCTCTGTCGTCTTTAGAGCCCCCCACAATCATTCCACCATCTTTACATTATTCCATATATTCCATTAAGATGGCCCTCTTATTCAGGCTCACTGTCATCGTTCATCCACTGAGCTACATTTATATGCTCAGAGGGCAACACTCACCTATCAGTTTTTATATCCTACTCTGTAAGGCCTGACCACAAGAGTATTTATTGTATATATTGTTAAATACTCTTATGAAAGATTTTTCATATTTGTAAGTTTTTAACATATAATATTTTGAAGGATCAATATATGACCAATAGAATTATACATACAGACTTGGTTTACATTTTTTCTTGATTAAGTCCAATTCTATCCTTATACTTATACACTTGATGGCAATGAACGGGAAATAACAAAAGGTTAAGGAAGTTAGTGGGATCTGCAAGAACGGAGGTGATAACCAGGGTATGCCGTGGAGGTTCGAGAGTGTGGTAATCAAGGAGGACAAAGCATCAAACAGAGGGTATCCTGAGAGACTGCTTCCAGCTACACAGTACATTGCTTTCTCACAAGAACTGTTCTGGTAAGCGTGCAATTTGTTCATATTGATGTGCAGGTAACCAGACCTTCGTATTATGTACTAATTGAATGACTGCTATTTTGTATAATAGTCTGAGCCCCTTCATTAAGCTGCTAACAATCACGGCTATATTTTCTTCCTATTGATTTGTATCTTCTTCCTCTCCCTACTACTCTTCCACTTGGTGCCCTTCTTGTTCTGACCATAGTCCTACGGACCTATACTTGTCCTCAAAAACACCATATTAGTCGTAAAAAGAAGTATACACTAGCCACCAGTTTTTACACATTTTTTTTTATTAACCCCCCCCCCCCGTTTTTTCTTTTTCCACTACTAACCCAAAATTCATCTTGATCGATTAATATTACACTTAGATGTTCCCGTACGCTGTCCTTTTTTTTAAGTAAACCATCTCTTGATCAAGCGGCAACAGCTACCATGTCTGGTATTTAAGATCTATCACAGGATAAGTGAATCAAGCACCCTCTTAAGAAATTTTGGGGAAATTCCTTTGCAAGCCTGATTATAGACTGGATACTAATATTGTTGTAAGTGACTCTCTCTCTTCATATATTTTTGATAATATCGAGAATCATTTTTTGGGGACTGTATACTACTATGGAACAAATCCTGTGAGATCATTTTATTTGTATGGTTATGTTGCAATATTATCATACTTGTACTTGTTTCAGAATTGTTATATTGAGAAATTTTTAAACATTTCCTTGTACACAAATGTTAGGAGTAGGTGAGCACTAGTCTATCTTTTTGCTTCTTTCTGTATAAAGCTCTATGTGCCCCATATTCCACCCGCTTACCAAACACAGTGTGTTTCTCCCAACCACTCCTTTAGGGAGGATTCCTCTTGGTCCATGTTCAAAGATGGCTCCGTCTTCTGTGCGGGTGGTGCGCATCCAACCCCCCAGCCTGCTGCTCCCCTCCAGTAAGATCACCTGTCCGACAAATAACAGCATAAATTCCAGGGTAACTTCTTCATCAGATTAGGTCAACACTATCCAGCTACAGCCTCAAGAGCTACCAAGAGTGTGTTTTCAGTATCTCTGCTTGAGCACAGGTGGATCAACTACAGTGATTGAGCTATGGATTGATCCACCTGTAATCTGGCCAATATAGCTGAACACACACACACACTGCTGGCAGCTCATGAGGGCCATGGTTAATTACTCCTATCTTACACTAATTGGATTATAGGCCACAAATGTATGTTTTATGGCCAAAATCTGTTCAAAATAACGAAAGTCTGACATAATAATAGTACGTTCAATTCCATAAATGTTAATGTGTAAAGCATACCCACCAGGGCTGAATTTCTACTCACCAGGGCTAAATTTTCACTTGCCATTGGAAATTTTGAGCACTGTATATATATATATTTATATGTGTATATATATATATATATATATATATATATATATATATATATATATATATATATTGCAGTATTTATTCTTCTGAGTAAAAGCTAGGTACTTCCACTGCAAAAGTTACTGTTGCTGAAACTTGCCACTATTTTGGGAGCAGTATGTCCATGGCTGGAAATGTTATTGTGCAGCTTTTGTTCCATCATAATGTCAGTTGACCATACATCTCCAGAGGTTGTTAAAACAACAGCGCCATTGCAACATTTCAGCCCATGGAAGTACTGCACCCAAAAAATCTATGTCTGAGATGCAATAACATTTCTCAGCACTGGGGGTACCCAAGAAACAGAACAGGGTTAATATTACCACACACTGTACAATTAATAGGGTTGCCACTCGGCCGGTATTTTACCGGCACAGCTGGTAATTAGCACTGCTGAGCCAGTGCCGGTATAACCTCTATACCGGCAATTGAAAAGCCGGTATTACTGCTTTGCCCCTCTTCCCACTATGCCCAGACCGCTTCAGCAGCCTTTAATGATGTCACTGACTCACTATCAATCTCTAAGCCAGTGGTTCTCAACTCCTGCCCTCAGGACCCACTAACAGGCCAGGACTTAGGGATTTCTCTGCTAGAGCACAGGTGTGGTGATCAGAGGCTCATTCACATTGATTAACTCACCTGTGCTCTAACAAGGAAATCATCAAATCCTGGCCTGTTAGTGGGTCCTGAGGACAGGAGTTGAGAACCACTGCTCTAAGCCCTCCCTCACTCAGCAGTGTCTTAGTGAGTGGAGGCGAGATGCCGATCATGCAGTACTGCGCGTGCGCATCGCACACTTTATATGCACACGCACGCTTCATTACGAGCATACTCCACCGTTGCCTGGTTGCAAGTGCCTCCAGTCCAGTGCTTGACGCGTTCAGGCTGTCACTTCTCTGTTCTTTGCCTACCATGATTCTTTTAGCAAGTTTGTATATTCTCTCGCAATGGTGGGTCTGTGTGCTCGGGAGAAAGGGGGCTGCAGGAAGCTGCTGGAGGAGCTGCAGACCCCAGACTTGGTCTCCCTGGCAGAGACTGTCACAATTTACAAATCGCATGATCAAAGTGTTCAGAAGGGAATGTAAGAACCTACATACTATGTAATGGGGGTAGTCAACTGTAGGACTTCCACCTTTTGGGGACAGAGACTCCCATCATCCCCAGTCAGCTGCTAACTGGTTGGGTATCATGGAAGCTGTAGTCCCTAACAGCTGGAGGTCCAAAAGTTAGCTAAATCTGTACTAACCAATACAGAATATGTAACTTGGATGGATGCTAATAGAGCACAGTAGCCAGTAGGGCACGTCAGCTTGAACCTCTGAGTTCAGTGGCTGGCTGAGGATCATGGAAGTTGTAGTGTAGCAATTGGTTAGCCACAGGTTGTCTACACCTGCTCTAAAGAAGAGTAAAACGTTGTGCATCTCTGTAGCTGAACTCTTTGTGTAAAGCATTGATTCATAATGAATTGTGTCTTGTCCCTCAAGGGTTAATGAAGTAGTTACATACAGTTTCCTGTAGAGTGAAGCAGGAGTGCTCTCAGTTGCTGGCAAATTTTTCATTGAGAAGTCTCTACAGTTTTAACACATACAGTGATAGGAACAACTAGTGACCACAGTAGAAATTTGAGGTTTAATGCTAAAAAATATATATATATATATTTTAACATGCTTACATAGTTGAAATAGATGTTTTATATTAAACTTCAAGTCTCCCAGCATTGGGAACACCTTTGTTTTACTCAGCAGGAAATACTTTTGTGGGTTCTCTATGGTTCCAGGGCAGCCTTTATCACATTTTTTACAAAGGTATTCTGCATTAACTTCCTTGAGGACCAGAGTGACATGCAACACATTGCATGGAAATGTGTTTCATTCCCGTCTAGGCCTCAAAGGCTTCATTGGGAGGTCTGATCACCTTTGTGTGTAGGGGATCCTTCACCACACTGGCCTGGGAGAGCTTAGTCTGAGAGAGAGTGAGTGCTTAGTCTGAGAGAGAGAGATAGAGAGAGTGAGTGCTTAATCTGAGACAGAGTGAGTGCTTAATCTGAGACAGAGTGTGTGCTCTTAGTCTGAGAGAAAGTGTGTGCTCTTAGTCTGAGAGAGAGTGTGTGTGCTTAGTCTAAGAGAGAGAGTGTGTGCTTAGTCTAAGAGAGAGTGTGTGTGCTTAGTCTAAGAGAGAGAGTGTGTGCTTAGTTTGAGAGAGTGCTTAGTCTGAGACAGAGAGAGAGTGTGTGCTTAGTCTGAGAGAGTGTGCTTAGTCTGAGAGTGGTCATGCAACATTGAGTGGTTCTGCCCCTTTTGTGGCTCCTCCCTTTTTGGCTCCTCCCTTTTGTGACTCCGCCCTCACCAACCCACAGCTATGGCCGGTATTTTTTTTTTTTTTTTAGGAAAAGGTGACAACCCTATGTACAAATCTAGAAAGCGCCCATATAGTAGTACATGTCTAAAAGCACAGCGAGGGGGAGGTTTGGCATAAGACAGAACTAAATTAGCATAAAGTGCCAAACTGTGCCACTAAACTATAAAAAGGTTAATTTCTTATAAACTTTATTGTAAATAAAAATGGTTTGTACAACATAGACAGATTTTATACTCTTGTAAATCAAAGTAATAGGTCCACTTTAAGACAGAAGTTCATGAAAGGCTGAATGCATAAGTAAAGAATTGTTTTTGCTTTTGTATTCGTTTTTTGAAAATGTATAAAGGTCTAGCTTGTATCTTACATTCACTCACACACTACTGATTACCAAATAATCCACCATCACCTGGCATGTTCTATCTGGCTGGTGAAACACTAATCTATGGGGTGGATATACGTGCACACATAAACTGCAATGCGGTTATGGCTGCACTTTCAGCAAGTTTTCCCATTTCTTTGACTTACATAAACACACTAGGGAAGCAAGTATTATTAACCTGCATCACTGATACCTCCAGTTATCCCTCAATATACATAGTATAGTATACTCTGTTCTAATCGCTATTTTATCTTTTACAGTCTTAGGTATTTAAAGGGATAGTAATACTTCGTTTTATCTTTATTTTATTTTGTAGGCATTAAAAAAACATGAAGAATGATATAAGTCTTATAGGGCTGCAACTAATGATTATTTTGATAATCGATTAGTTGGCCGATTATTTGTTCGATTAATCGATTAATCAGATAAAAAAACAATATGCTAATTTTTCATTATTTAAAACGATTTAATGAACAAACTGAGGGTTAAAAACAAACAAAAGCAGAATAAAAAACTTTATACATTAACGTGTCATTGTTATTATTTTACTATGGGGTTTATGCACCTCTATTTCTCCTCCATGTCCTTCTTTCTCCCCCCTTGTCTCTTTTTCCCCCTTGTACTTTTCTCCCCTTTGTGCTTCTTTATCCACTTTGTGCCTCTTTCTCCCCATTGTGCCTCTCTTTCTCCCCCTTTTACTTCTTTATCCCCTTTGTGCCTCTCTTTCTCCCCCTTGTACTTTTCTCCCCTTTGTGCCTCTCTTTCTCCCCCTTGTACTTTTCTCCCCTTTGTGCCTCTCTTTCTGCCTCCATGTACATCTCCCCCCTGTACCTCTTTCACTCGCTCATCCTTCTCCCCACTGGCTGCACTGATGACATCCGGTGCAAAACCACGTCAAAAGTGGAGACGCAGAGTGGTGCATACTGGGGTTTTCTTCCTCAGTCTGGGCGCCAGTTTTAAACTGGCCTCAGAACAGAGGAAGAAAATCCTAGCATGCTTCACGCGGCATCTCCGCGTTTGACGTGGTTCTGCACCGGATGTCATCAATGTGGCCAGTGGGAAGACAGTTGCATCCGGCAGACTTTTAGCGATTCACAACCTATGGCGGCTGGCGGCGCTGCTGGGCACCACAACTAATCGATAATGAGAATCGTTGCCAACGATTCTCATTATCAATTTTTATCGATTTTATCGATTAGTTGTTGCAGCCCTAAAGTCTTATCTCTCAAACCTTTATGGTTTAACAGATATTCACAAGCAAAATTTCCCGCTCCCGCCACTTTTACCTAGTGTAATCCATCTCTTCTCAGATGTGAATCTGGTTGTAAGACCAGACAGATAACAGCAGGGGACAATCTTCTTTGTAGGAAAACAATGAAAGCCCTTCCCCCCCTTGACAAGTTTTTGAGGTTTTTCCCTTATCTTAATTGAAGATTGTCCCTCTCTGCAATCTACTTGGGCATCTCCCTTCTGATCTGGCTGAACGGGGGGGGGGATACTTTGCTTGTGAATATCTCTTAAACCATAAAGGTTTGAGAGAAGACTTATATCGTTCTTCATGTTTTTTTAATGCCTACAAAATAAAATAAAGATAAAACTAAGTATTACTATCCCTTTAAATACTTGTCAGAAAATGTGAAGAGCTTACACTTCAAGCCAAATGCACAAAAGTAAAGCAAATTTGGGACAAACCAACGGCACCGAGTAGAACACATAAAAATTACCAAAATTCGAATAGAATGACATGGGGCATTTAACCCCTTCAATGCTAAAGAGGTAAATGCAAAGGAGACCTCTGGCATATCAGAGTTCTGATAAGTTACATGCCTCCAGGGGGTTAAATGTGCTCTGAAGTCTGCTGATGTAGTTCTAGATGCAAGAGGGAGAATGATCTATGCCAGGGCTTAAAGGGATAGTAATACTTCGTTTTAACTTTATTTTAGTTTGTAGGCATTAAAAAAACATAAAGAACGATCTAAGTCTTATCTCTCAAACCTTTATGGTTTGAGAGATATTCACAAGCAAAGTTTTTCCTTCCGCCCCTTTTACCTAGTGTAAGCCATCTCTTCTCAGATGTGGAATGCAGTCCATAGACCAGACAGATAACAGAAGGGGACAATCTTCTTCCTATGAGAACAATGTAAACCCTGACAGGTTGATCAGCTTTTTCCCTTATCTTAATTGAAGATTGTCCCTCTCTGAAGTCTACCTGGGCACCTCCCTTCTGATCTGGCTGAACGGGGGGGGGGGTACTTTGTTTGTGAATATCTCTTAAACCATAAAGGTTTGAGAGATAAGACTTATATCGTTCTTCATGTTTTTTTAATGCCTACAAAATAAAATAAAGATAAAACAAAGTATTACTATCCCTTTAAAATTCAAAGCCCTTTGCTACTAACCAGACCTGAAAAGTTACTCGCCACTGCAAGCCAAAACATATCCACAAGGGCTGAATTTCTACTCGCCAGGGTTAAATTTTCACTCGCCATTTGCTAGTGGCGAGTGGAAATTTTGAGCCCTGATCTATGCGCAATCAGGTGACTTCTCTTACCTTGGACAGGCTGGCATCCTTCACGAGATGGTAACAAGCAGTCAGGCCGCTGATGCCACCTCCAGCTACCACCACTGTCCTCTGCATCCCAAAATCTTCAACCTTTAATGAAAAGGTAGAAATAATAAGACTACAAAATATAAAAAGCATCATGCATTGTTTACACATAATATTTTTGGCCTAAGTAAGAGGCACTCAAACCTGTCCCCAGCTCACCTCACCCCAACAGCATTTTCAGGATCTCTATACCAATACAGGTGAATCTATCAGTGAATAAATCATTTTGAAGACTCTGTTAAGTTAATGCCATTCATTTGTGTTTAACTTGATAACAGGTGTTGGATGCGGGGGGGGGGGCAGAGAGAGAGGGACACAGAGAGCGTGAGAGAGGGATGCAGAGAGAGAGGGATGAAGAGAGAGTGAGAGACAAAGAGGCATGCAAAGAGAGAGAGAGAGGGATGCAGAGAGGGGGCAGAAATAGAGAGAGAGCGATGTAGAGAGAGAGGGGGATGAAGAGAGAGGGAGATGCAGAGAGAGGAGAGATGCATGTAGAGAAGTAGAGAGAGAGAAGCAAGCAGAGTGAGAGTGAGGACACAGAGAGAGTGAGAGAGGGATGCAGAGAGAGAGAGAGAGGGATGCAGAGAGAGGGATGCAGAGAGAGTGAGAGAGGGATGCAGAGAGTGAGAGAGGGATGCAGAGAGAGAGAGAGAGGGATGCAGAGAGTGAGAGAGGGATGCAGAGAGAGAGAGAGGGATGCAGAGAGTGAGAGAGGGATGCAGAGAGAGAGAGGGATGCAGAGAGAGAGAGAGAGGGATGCAGAGAGTGAGGGACGCAGAGAGAGTATGAGATGCAGCAAGAGAGAGAGGGATGCATAAAGAGTGAGAGAGAGGGACAGAGAGAGTATGAAAGGGATGCAGAGAGAGGGGGGTGAAGAGAGAGAGACACACACAGAGAAAGAGAGACACAGAGTGAGGGATGTAAAGAGAGAGAGGGATGCAAAG
Source organism: Rhinophrynus dorsalis (assembly GCA_037306005.1). Lineage (NCBI taxonomy): Eukaryota > Metazoa > Chordata > Amphibia > Anura > Rhinophrynidae > Rhinophrynus > Rhinophrynus dorsalis. The sequence goes on from CM074728.1 coordinate 59,887,452, forward strand.
AGAAAGGGTTGAAGACAGAGAGATGCAGAGAGAGAGAGGGAGGGGGATGAAGAGAGAGAGAGAGGGGGGATGCAGAGAGAGAGAGACACATGCAGAGAGAGAGATAGTGAGAGACTGGCGCAGAGAGATGCAGAGAGAGAGATAAAGAGGGATGCCGAGAGAGAGGGACACAGAGAGAGGGAGATGGGGATGCAGAGAAAGCGAGAGGGGGATGCAGAGAAAGCGAGAGGGGGATGCAGAGAGGGAGATGCAGTGAGAGAGAAGGATGCAGAGAGAGAGAGGCAAAGAGAGAGCGAGGGGAAAAGAGAGAGCGAGAGGCAGAGGGAAAGAGGGAAGCAGAGAGAATGGGAGGAATACAAAAAGAGAGAGGGATGCAGAAAGAGAGAGAGGAACAGAAAGGGAAGCAAAGAGAAAGAGAGAGGGAGGAAGGCAAGGAGAGGAAGGAAGTCAGAGAGAGGGAAGACAAAGAGAGAGGGATGTAGAGAGGGAGAGAGAGGGACAGAAAGCAAAGCAGAACGAGAGAGAGAGGCAAAGAGGGAAGGATGCAGGAGAGAGAAAGTGAGAGAGGCAAAGAGAGGAGGATGCAGAGAGAGAGAGAGAGAGAGGGACGCAGAGAGAGAGAGAGATGGATGCAGAGAGAGAGAGAGAGACACGCAGAGAGAGAGAGATGGATGCAGAGAGAGTGGGAGGAAGTTAGAGAGGTCAAGAGAGAGGGATGCAGAAACAGAGAGGGAGGGAGGGACAAGGAGAGAGAGAGACAGAGTGGGATAGAGAGAGAGAAAAGAAGAAAGAGAGAGACAGAGTGGAATAGAGAGAGAGACTGATGCAGAGAGAGACAAACAGAGAGAGGGAAGGGACGCAGAGAGACAGAGAGGGACACAGAGAAAGAGAGGGATGCAGAGAGAAAGAGAGGACGCAGAGAGAGACGGATGCATAAAGAGTGAGAGAGAGGGACACAGAGAGGTGAGAGAGGGATGCTAAGAGAGAGAGACGGATGCAAAGAGAGAGAGGGATGCAGAGAGTGAGGGACGCAGAGAAAATAGGAGGAATACAAAAAGAGAGAGGGATGCAGAAAGAGAGAGAGGGACAGAAAGGGAGGCAAAGAGAAAGAGAGAGGGAGGAAGGCAAGGAGAGGAAGGAAGTCAGAGAGAGGGAAGACAAAGAGAGAGAGGGATGTAGAGAGGGAGAGAGAGGGACAGAAAGCAAAGCAGAAAGAGAGAGAGAGAGAGAGAGAGAAAAAAAGAGGGAGGGATGCAGGAGAGAGAAAGTGAGAGAGGCAAAGAGAGGAGGATGCAGGAGAGAGGGATGCAGGAGAAAGAGACAGAGAGGAACACAGAAAAGGCGAGAGAGATACAGAGAGAGGGATACAGAGAGAGGGATGCAGAGAAAGAGGAATTCAGAGAGAAAGAGAGACAGAGGGAGAGAGAGGGACAGAGAGAGGGATGCAGAGAAAGAGATGCAAACAGCGACAGAGGGACAGGGACGCAGAGAGAGTGAGAGAGGGATGCAGACAACAAGAGAGAGGGGGATGCAGACAGCGAGAGAGAGGGGGACACAGAAAGAGAGGATGGAGAAAGAGAGAGAGATAGAGAGAGAAGGATGCAGATAGAGGGAGAGAGAGAGAGAGAGAGAGAGAGGGAAGAAGACAGAGAGAGGCAAACAGACAGAAAGAGGGAGACAGAGAGAGACAAGGATGCAGAGAGAGGGGGGGACATAGATAGAGAGTAAGAGGGATGCAGAGAAAGATGCAGAGAGAGAGAGAGAGAGAAAGATGGAGAGAGAGACGCAGAGAGAGGTATGCAGAGAAAGAGACATATAGAAAGAGTGGGGGACACAAAGAGAGAAAGAGGGGGGTGCAAACAGCGAGTGAGGGTCAGGGACGAAGAGAGAGAGAGGGATGCAGAGAAAGAGAGAGAAGGACGCAGAGAGAGAGAGGGATGCAGAGAGACAGAAGGAGGCAGAGAGAGAGTGAGAGAGAGAGAACAGAGAGAGGTAGACAGAGAGGGGGGGTGTAGAGAGAGAGTAAAAGAGATGCAGAGAGAGTGTCACACTACTAGGCGTACAACTAGAATAGCCCTAGCTCAGGTAGCTGGTGAGGAAAAGACAGGATCCTCCAACAAGGGTTGGTAGGATGAAGGCTTGAGTGTGGCACTTGTGTTCAGCGCTCGCTGACATAGGCCTCTTGTGGTGGGTTGTGCTGTGGCCTGGGCCGTGTAAAGTTGCTGGCCGCGAAAACAGATAACCCCCTTTGGTTGAGTCGAAGAAGACACAGGATAATCTACCATGGCAATGTCTAACGCTACCAGGCCCAGGGAGAATGATTCCAATAATAATTAAGTAAATGAGTAGGAGACTCACCAACAACAGCAACACAGAGTCAAAATACTAACAGGGTCAGCAAGGGTCCAGATTCAAGGCAAACTAAACAGCAAGCAGGAGGATGGTCCAGGTACACGCAGGGTCAGGAACAGACTGGAGGCAAGGTGTCTAAATCAGCAGGCTAAAGAGAGGTCAGAGACAGGCTTGGTCAGCAACAGGCAGGATACTTGGCACTGAGAACAGGCTAGGAGACCAAGAAAACAAGGAGCAGCAGAAGGGAATAGCACTCCTAAGTATGCTATAATCACATGCCGGAGAGACTGGAGCGCCTCCTATTTAAGGCCCAAACCAGAAGAGCAGCTCCAGAATGATGCTGCAAACGGCTTCAGCAGCAAAGGGAACCACAGAGTCACCCAGCAACCACAGAGAACAGCCACAATGCTGTGAAGCACTGGGGCATACATAAAAGAGAGAAAGAGGATAAGAGAGAGAAAGAGGGATGCAGGGAAAGAGAGAGTGAAGCAGAGAGACGCAGAGAGAGAGAAAGGGGGACACAGAGAGAGAGGTACGCAAGGAGAGAGAAAGAGGAATGCAGAGAGAGAGGGGCTCACAGAGAGAGAGAGACGCAGACAGAGAGAGAGAGGGATGCAGAGAAAGAAAGAGATGCAGATACAGAGAAAGGGATGCAAAGAGAGAGAGAGGGGACGTAGAAAGGCAGAGAGTGGGCCTCAGAGAGAGAGAAAGGGATGTAGAGAGAGAGAGAGCGCAGGACAAATCAAGAGATAGAGGGATGCAGAGAGAGAGAGATAGAGGGATGCAGAGAGAGAGAGAGAGAGGGACGCAGAGAGAGATAGAGGGACACAGCGAGAAAGAAATGGACTCAGAGAGAGAGGGACGCAGAGAGAGAGAGAGGGACACAGCGAGAGAGAAATGGACTCAGAGAGAGAGGGACGCAGAGAGAGAGAGAGGGAAGCAGAGCGAAAGACGCATGCAGAGAGAGAAAGAGAGGAAGAAAGACTAAGAGAGAGAGAGGGATGCAGAGATAGAGTGTGAAAGAGACAGGATGCAGAGAGAGAAAAAGGGACGCAGGGAGAGAGAGAGAAACATCAAGAGAGAGACGCAGAGAGAGAGGGATACAGAGAGAGAAGCACACAGAGAGAGAGAGGGGGAAGCAGCGAAAGAGGGATGCAATGCGACAGAGAGGGATGCAGAGAGAGAGAGGGTGAGAGAGATGAATGCCGAGAGAAAGAGGGAAGCAGGGAGAGAGAGGGATACAGAGTCAAAGACGCATGCAGAGACAGAGAGAGAGACGCAGAGAGAGTGAGAAAGAGGGATGCAGAAAGAAAGTGAGAAAGAGAGAGATGCAGAGAGAGAAGCATGGAGAGAGAGACAGGGTGATGCAGAGAAAGAGAGGGATGCAGCAACAGCGAGAGGGACGCAGCGAGAGAGAGAGATGGACAAGAGAGAGAGAGATGGACACAGTGAGAGAGAGAGAGGGTCGCAGAGAGAGAGGGTCACAGAGAGAAAGATGCAAGCAGAGACAGAGAGAGAAAGGGACATCGAGAGAGAAAGAGAAGCAGAGAGAGGGATGCAGAGAGAGAGAGGGATGCAGAGAGAGAGGGATGCAGAGAGAGAGAAGGACGCAGACAGAAAGATGCATGCAGAGAGAGAGAGGAAGAAAGATGCAGAGAGACAGAGAGGGATGCAGAGGGAGAGGGACGCATGCTGAGAGAGAAGGATGCTGACACAGAGAGAGAGGGATGAAGAGAGAGACACGTGGAGAGAGACACAGAGAGAGAGAGAAAGAGGTAGGAGAGAGAGTTAAGCAAAGAGAGGGACACAGAGAGAGAGGGATGAAGAGATATGAGAGAGAAGGGTGCAGAGAGAGAGAGAGGGAAGCAGAGAGAGTGAGGGGGATGCAGAGAAAAAAAGGGGGACACAGAGAAAGATGGGATGCAGAGAGAGAGAGACACACACAAAGAGAGAGAAAGAGACAGAATGCAGACAGAGAGGGATGCAGACTGAGAGAAGCAAGCAGAGAGAGGGAGAGGGACGCAGAGAGAGGGAGAGAGACAAAGACACAGAGAGAGAAAGAGAGAGAAAGAGAGAGACGGATGCATTGAGAGTGAGGGACACAGCAGCGAGATAGAGGGACACAGCGAGAGAGAGGGATGCAGAGAGAGAGAGGGAAACAGAGAGAAAGACATGCAGAGAGAGGGGAAGAAAGACTAAGAGAGAGAGAGAGGATGCAGAGAGAGATAGAGGGAGAGGGATGTATAGACATAGAGGCAGAGAGAAAGAGTGGGGGGGAAGTAGAGAGAACGATGCAGAGAGAGAGAGAGAAGGATGCAGAGAGAGAGAGTGAGAGAGAGAAAGATGCAGAGAGAGGGGGATGCAGAAAGAAAGAGAGAGAGGGGGACTCAACGAGAGAGAGACAGAGAGAGAGGGGGTATGTAGAGAGTGATAGGGGGTGGAGAGAGGGACACAGCGAGAGAGAGAGAGAGAGACGGAAGGAGAGAGAGAGAGAGACTGAGTAAGAGGGAAGGAGAGACTGACAGAGAGAGACTGACGCATGGTGGGAGAGAGAAAGAGACTGACGCATGGCGGGAGAGAGAAAGGGACTGACGCGTGGCAGGAGAGAGAGAGGGACTGATGGAGGGAGAGAGAGAGGGAGGGAGGGACTGATGGAAGGAGAGAGAGACTGAGAGGAAGAGAGAGAGAGAGGGACATAATGACACTGGGGGAGAAAGAGACAGTTGCGAGGAGAAAGAGGAAGAAAGACTAAGAGAGAGAGGTACTGATGGACAGCAAGAGAGGGAGGGAGACTGACAGAGGAAGAGATAGAGGGAGGGAGACTGATGGAGGGGGAGAGAGAGGGTGGAACAGAGAGAGAGAGAGAGAGAGAGAGAGAGAGAGAGAGAGAGAATGAACGGAGGAAGAGAGAGACTGATGGATGGTGAGAGTGAGAGGAAGGGAGAAAGGGACTGATAGAGAGAGAGAGAGAGAGAGGGAGGAGACTGATGGAGGAAGAGAGAGAGGGATAGACTGATGGAGGGAGGGAAGGAGAGAGAGAGAGGGATAGACTGATTGAGGGAGAGAGAGACTGGCGGACGAAGGGAGTGAGAGACAGAGAGAGAGACTGATGGAGAAAGAGAGAGAGAGAGACTGACGGATGGCAAGAGAGAGAGAGGGACAGAGAGAGAGAGGGAGGGAGACTAATGGAGGAAGAATGAGAGAGAGAGAGGGACAGACGACGGATGGAGGGGGAGAGAGACTGATGAAGGAAGAAAGACAGACGGAGGAATAGAGAGGGGAGAGAGAGACTGACGAAGGTAGAAAGAGAGAGACTGATGGAGGAACAGAGAGAGAGAGGGAGAGACTGATGGAGTAAGAGAGAGGGAGACTGACAGAGGAAGAGAGAGAGCGAGAGAGAGAGAGAGTGAGGGAGACTGATGGAGGAAGAGAGAGATAGACTGATGGAAGGAAGGAGAGAGAGAGGGGGAGAGACTGACTGAGGAAGAGAGAGACAGAGAGAGACTAACAGAGACAGAGATAGAGAGAGAGACTGACGGATGGCGAGAGAGAGAGGGAGGGAGAGAAGGACTGGCCGAGAGAGAAAGATAGGGAGGGAGACTGATGGAGGAAGAGAGAGAGAGGGATAGACTGATGGAGGGAGGGAGAGAGAGATTGATGGAGGAAGAGAGAGGTGAGAGAGACTGATGGAGGAAGAAAGAGGTGAGAGAGACTGACGAAGGAAGAGACAGGTGAGAGAGAGACTGACAGAGGAAGGGAGAGACTGAAGGAGGAAGACAGAGAGAGCGAAGTGAGAGACTCCAACGGTGAAGAGACAGAGGTGAGACTGAAGGAGGAAGAGACAGAGGTGAGAGACACTGATGGAGTTAGGGAGAAAGAGAGAGACTGACCGATGGAGAGAGAGAGAGGGGAGAGAGACCGACGGAGGAAGAGACAGGTGAGAACTTGGACAGCCCTGCATTAAGTAAAGACAGACATTCTGTCCTCTGTACTAGCAATCTGAATAATACAAAGGTACATACATTATGCACCTCTTTGTGATAATATGGAGTATATGGGCTGTTGATCACTTCACAGAAGGCAGTTTAAGATGGAGGAGGGGGAACTTTAGCTCCCCCATGCCATGAAACCTGCAATGTGTCCAGCCACACTTTCTTTTTAACAGTCACATACTGTCTAATCAACAACCAGTATCCTTCCAGCTGTTGATGTCCAATTCCAAAATGGGTAAGATGGTGGTATTGTAGTCTATCAGCTGGAGAACCAAATACTTCTACACATCTTGCAGAACTAACGGAGGGGACTCAACATTAGTATAGCAAAAATATTACCTGGGAAATTAACCTCACTCAGAGCGCCGCCTCTTCAGGATTACTTATTTTACTGTGAAAAACATATCCTTTGCGTACCAAATGGGTGTGCAATGCATTGTTCTGCAATAAGCTGCACTTCCCACTGAGCTCTGCACTCAAAAGATTAAAAACAACTCTTAGTCCTAGAGAAGGAACTATGATTGTACTGCTACTGCAGTCCTGAACGTGCTTTTCCTTCTACCTAAGTTTATGCAGCAGAGGTACATCCTGTGCACTTTAGAGGCTACATTATACTAAAAAGTATGTACAGGAATAGGGATGGCAGGAGCGGTAAATCAACCCTCCTTCGCTCTAACTCGGAAACCTTTTGAGTGCTACTAATTGCAAACCAATGTGGTGCACACCTCTTTTTTTTTTTCCTTCCTACGACTCCGCTTGGCTTTTGTGCACAGGCTCCCTGCGACGACATGCATCATGTTAAAACACACTTACTTTGGCACTCAATGGGTTAATGTTTTCTCATAGTAAAACATCCACTTAGCACTCAAAGGTTAATGTTCTCATAGCAAACTGTGTAATAAGGATCATCATTTTATTATGAGAAATATTAACCTTTTGACTTGGATACCAAAAAAGGTGTACAATGCATAGCTCTGCAATGAACAGCACACTACTATTGGGGTTCTTAAACTGAACTGGACTGCTCCTGCCACAAGAGTCCTGAGCTTAATTTTTGTTCTAACGTAGTTGCTGTAGTGTCCAGGATATACAGTATGTCAACTGCACAGGCGTGGTTACCAAGAAAGGCACATGAAGGACTGCAGAAGCAGTAGGCTCACGGTTCCTTCACCAGGAGTAAGGGGCTTTAAAGCATTTTAGAGCTAACACTGCACAAGACACTGACACTCCAAGGGTTTGAATTTCTCATTCTAAAATGAATAACCAGGATCACTGGAGTCCCTAAAAGATAGTTCACCTTTTGTTGTATTTCTGGGTGACTTAGCCACACAGCAGGGACTGGCTTGACAGAAGGCAGCAGCTCCCTTATTTACCTCTGTGCCCTGCGCGAGGGTAGTTTCATCCCTCACACAGTCAAAAAGTTAAACATCGAGGCTTCTGTTGGTGAGCCCAGGTAAGCTCTCTCTTCTGGCCAGTGACTCATTGCTAGTATCACTCCAGCCCATTCCCTTTTGTTATTTTTTTTATAACTAGTATTAATGTCATGAATTTTAGGGGATCTACACTTGTGATACCACAGGGCTTACAATTAAAGTGAAGATACATATTTGCTATCACAGAGTTTACACTTGAAATACAGTTACGCTAGTGATGCCACAGAACTTACAGAAGGAACAGAGCTACAATACTAGAGTAACTCTGTTATCACTTGTGTATCTCCATTTCTAAGTGTAACACTTGCGATAACACATATTCGTTAATTGAACTAGCGCTACCCACCTAGAATATGCTGTTCAATTCTGGGCGCCCTTTCTGAAAAAGGACATTATGGAACTAGAAATAATGCAGAGGAGGGCTACAAAACTAGTAAGGGGAATGGAAAGTTTTAGTTATGAAGAAAGGCTAGAAAAGTTAAACTTGTACACACTAGAGAAATGGCGTCTTAGAGGGGATATGATAACACTATATAAATATGTTCAGGGCCCATACAAAGGGCACACCAATAACCTATTCATTAACAGAACAGTACACAGGACAAGGGGCCACCCGCTTAGACTTGAGGAAACGAGATTTCATCTACATCAGCGGAAGGGTTTCTTTACAGTAAGGACAATAAAGGTATGGAATTCACTGCCTGAGGAGGTGGTGCTATCAAATACATTAGATGCCTTTAAAAGGGGCCTGGATACTTATTTAAAACAGCATAACATAGAGGGCTATGTACGGCAGTATTGGGATTAATATTTAGTTAGGGCTTGTTGATCCAGGGAGAAATCTGATTGCCTTTTGGAATCAAGAAGGAATTTTTTTGCCCCATTCAAGGCAGAATTTGAAATTGCTATATTGAAGGGGGGGGGTTGCCTTCTTTTGGCTCAACAATGGTAAACAGGAATAGGAAAAGGGTTGAACTAGATGGACGCAAGTCTTTTTTCAACCTAAATTACTATGTTACTACGTTACCCTAGTGATACCACAGAGCTGACAACTGAAATAGAGCAACACTAGAGATAACACAGAGCTGAGAATTGAAACAGAGCTACGCTACAGATACCATAAATCTGACAGTTGAAATGGAGCTACACTATAGACACCACAAAAATGATAATTGATATGGAGCCATGCTAGTGATGCTACAGAGCTGACAATTGAAATGGTGCTATACTAGCGATACCACACAGCTGACATCTGAAATGGAGCCATGCTAGTGATGCTACAGAGCTGACAATTGAAATGGTGCTATACTAGCGATACCACACAGCTGACATCTGAAATGGAGCCATGCTAGTGATGCTACAGAGCTGACAATTGAAATGGTGCTATACTAGCGATACCACGCAGTTGACATCTGAAATGGTGCATTGCTAGTGATACCACAGAGCTGACAATAGAAATGGTGCTATGCTAGTGATACCACAGAACATACACTTGAAATGGTGCTACAACACCAGTGTATCCATTTAAATTGTAAGCACTGTGGTATCATTAGTGTATCTCCACTTTAAATGCAATACAACAGAGCATTCACTTTAAATAGAGCTACATTAGGGACACCACATAACTTACAACTGAAATGTAGCTACGCAAGTGACAGCACAGAGCTTACAGTTTATATGGAACTCAACAAATACTCCATTCAATTGCAAGCTCTGTGGTATCGCTATCCCTCCCTCTGCTTCCTTCTCCCTCCACCTTCAGCAAGAGGCATGTTTGAATTTCCCAACCACTCCAAAAACACATTTTCCGTATCTATGGCTATACAGTCGGTAGACTGGACCTGGCAGGTCCTGAAAAACAACAGAGGGGCGTGTAATGAACAAACTTGAAATTAAATTATGCCACTCACTAGATGTATAACCTGTTGGGCTGCCCGCCAACAGGACGGATAGCATAATTAAGTTCTGGGCCAGCCTTGCACTGCATTATAGCAGCAATTAAGTTAGACAGAGGTCCACCGATTCACAATTATGACCAATCTAGGGGGCAGCTGCTCCCCAGGCCAATCCTCCCTGAGCTTATGCACTGAAGTCTTATGTTGGAGGGATCTTAATGCAATGGCTTGATACAATAACATAGGAAATGGAGAATTTTTCTCACTGGGGACATCTCCTCTTTATCACCCCTTAGTGCATAACCCCCCCTCCCCCCGAAGTAAGTCTAAATCAGGCACCGACACAGACTGAAGGTGCACTTCACCACCAAAGGACCTCTGAAAATATTTGTGAAACAGAAAGAGAGCAAAAGAGATTTGTTTGCATCGCCAGGGAGCTGCTACACTTAGATTCGTGTCCAACATGCTGAAAGTAAATTTTTATCACATTGCTTTTTAATATGTTGGACAGTGCGGTTCTTAACTTACTGGCTAGCAGTGCTGTGTGGGATGTCAACAGCCACCAGAAACTGGTCTGAATGTAAGGGATGACAGAACTGTGCTAAGGCAGTGGGTCCAATTGCCTGTCAGAACCTGTCAGAACTGCACTGTCTGCACTACATGCACCCACACTGATTTAACTGATACATTTAACCCACTGAATGCTAAAGGTATTCAATGCATTGTTTCACAACACAATGGGAAATCTCTCTACCATTCAATGCGATTAACTGGCCTTTTTAAATTCACCAGAATATTTATTTGTTCTCTCTCTGGTGCAGTTGGCTTGCTCTAAAACTGCCCTTCTTTTACTTTGTGCATATAGTCTTCTGTAAAATCTCAGCTATGAGCATTTTATGACAAAATTAATATGTTGTCCTTGCAGTTAATCCTTTTGCACTGAAATTCTCCCAGATGTCTGTACTGTTTTCCCCTTGAGTGCCAGATGGCACATGCAACTGGCACTCAGATGGTAAAAGAGAGTACTTCTGAAATACATAATTTCTACACTGGAATTAAAGCAGAAATCCAATGTAACCTTACTTACCCACTAAAAGGAAAGCAGTTCACAGTCAACCATACAGTGAAACCTCTCATCCACATGGCAATAGAACTGGAGAAGGGAGGGGTGTGTGCTTAACAGTCAGCAGCCAATCACAAAGCTGGAACTGGTAGACAGATATGTAGTATAGGAAGTGGCTGACATTTACTGATAAGACGCAGGCCATGCTATCTCTTAAAGTGAAATTATGATGACATTATTGAATTGGTTATAATGTGACAACACCTGACCTTTAACCCTTTGAGCACCAGAGGGGTATCCAATGCATGACGATGAAAAGCATGGGATAACTAACACGCAAAGGGTTAATCCAGGATGTGTAAAAAAAAAAAAAGAAAAAAAAAATGCTTACTACAGGATTGCTTTAAATTGACAAGACCTCCCCTAAATACTTTTTCCCCATAAACTCCCAATATTAAAGGGGAAACCTGTGACAGCTTACAGCAGAGATTTCCAGCTCCAGTCCTCAAAGTACACTAAAATGTCATGATTTGTGGATATCCCTACTTCACCACAAGATTCTCAGTCACTACACAGTATATTAGGATATGTGGGCAATATGTAATGTTGTGTCCCTTTTCAAACCATTGAGTGCCAGAGTTATCCAATGAATCCAGTACCCCTCTGGCACTCAAAGGGTTAAAGGGATGATCTGGCAACACTAGGTGTAAAATACAGCGTGTTAACCACATAGATGCTAGCTGTTACATTTCTAGCATTCAATTACCACATGTACCTAGTTTTCATGGACAGTCATGTATTTTAAATGTGTGTCCTACAGCCAGGACAGCCCCCATGAGGGATAATGCATAGAACAGAGCAGAAGACTCCAGTGCACAAAATCCTAAAAACTAGGAAGAGTACTACCTATTGACTAACCTGCCAGAAAGTGACATCTATGTTGGTCTACAAGAAAATGGCCATCACACCATAGCATAGTCTTATACTACAACAACATGGTGCTGCAGATCTTATTTGATATTTAGAATTAGGGATCAGTTCTTGCAGTAGTATTCAGAACAGTGTGTATCAATGTTATCCTCCAGTATACACACCAAGAGTTATCCTTTGACAGGGCCCGGCCCTTACATGGGTCCCGGGTGGATCCATGTCCCTAGGGGTAACTCTGATAGGGACGGCAATTTGCCGCCCCAAGGCATGTTATTTCCTGTGCAGCTTCTCCCCACTGCCCGCACTGATGACAGCCGGTACCGTGTCACATGCGGAGACGCCGTGTGGAGCATGCCGGGGTTTTCTTGGTCTGTTCAGAGGCCAGTGCAAGTTTAAAACTGGCGCCCAGACTGACGAAGAAAATCCCAGCATGCACCATGTAGCGTCTCCGCATGTGACACAGTCCCAGCTGTCATCAGTTCGGGGCAGTGGGGAGACTGAGTGAAAAGCAGGAGAAGAGAGAGCCAGAAGGAGAAGAAAGAGAGTGATCCAAAAGGAGAAGAGAAACGGGCAATGGGGGGGGGGAGAAAGAGCCACAAGGGGTGAAAACATGGAAGAAAAAGGCACAAGGGGTGAAAAGAGGGGAAAAAAGAGGCACAAGGGGTAAAAAAAGGGAAAAGATGCACAAGGGGTGAAAACAGGGAAGAAAAAGGCACAAGGGGTGAAAAGAGGGGGAAAAAAGAGGCACAAGGGGTGAAAACAGGGAAAAAAGGCACAAGCGGTGAAAAGAGGCACAAGGGGTGAAAAAAGAGGCACAAGGGGTGAATAGAGGAGAAAAAGAGGCACAAGGGGTGAAAAAAGAGGCACTTAGTTACAACCAGCAGCAACATTGTTTGCTTAATTAGGGAATCACATGTTGCAAAAGCAGAATGACAGGGACAGTATTTAGAAATACTGTCCCTGTCACATCTCTCTGCCTCCCTCCATCTTAGACACTTCTGAGGTGGAGAGTGACAGAGATATCATGTTCCAGAGTCTGTTCCTGCAAACAAATCTGTTTAAAAATAGAATTAACCCTTTGAGCACTGTTGCTGCAGTGATCAATACAGTTCCCCCCATCTGATCACTCTAGTAGTGATCAGTTTGCTGCAGATCTGCGTTTGCTGATCCTTGGTACATCCCCCTTGCGTTTTTAAAAAAAAAAAATTACATTTTTTTTTAATATAATTTGATTAGTTTATTTTAGGTAGTTTAGGTAGGTAGTTGGGTAGCTTGAGTCTACGTGTGTTAGGGAATGATTTAGGGTTAAATTTAGGTCTAGGAGTACAATAGGAAAAAAATATAATAATTATAGCTTAGACAGGTAGTTGACTTGGGTTAGGTAGGTTCAGGGTATACGTTGGTTAGGGTAAGGTTTAGGGTTAGATTTCGCTTTAGGAGTAGCGTAGGAAACAAAAAAAAAGTTTATTTTATTTAAAAATTGTTTTATATTATAAGCTAGTTTAGACAGGTAGTTGGGCTGGGTAGGTTCAGGGGAGGGCTGGCCTGGGGGGCAGGGGGGCAATTACCCCCCGGGCCGGTCATATGTCTGGGCTGGTGGGCCACTGCTCCTCACTAAATCTCCCAATTGCTGCTGTAAATGGAGCTACACTAGTGATAACATAGAGCTTACAATTGAAATGGAGCTAAACAAACGACACCACAGAGGAACAATCCAAATGTAGCTACACTAGTAGTATAACCCATTCCCTTATAAGCTCTATAGTATAACTAGTATAGCATTACTTAAATTGTAAGCTTTGTAGGAGCACACTAGTGTAGCCTCATTTCAGCTGTAAGCTATGTGGTATCAGTTACCTTACTTCACAACATTAATGCCAATTTTAAAATTAACAAAAGGGGGTGGGCTGGGACAGTGGGCTTGAGCGATATGAAAATGGGCCACTTGACTGAATTTGCCCCCTGGGCCACAAGTTGCCAGCCCTCCCCTGGGTAGGTTCAAGGAATACGTGTGTTAGGGTAAGGCTTAGGTTTAGGAGTAGCGTAGGAAAAAAAAAAATACAAAAAAAAATGTATCATAGGAATAGTGACCGTTTGGGGTGACAGTTAGGTATAGTTAGGTATAGAAGTTAGTAATTTATTTAGTTTAGAGTAAGTGTGTACAATGCAGTGGAGGTACAATTTAGAAGAGACTTATTCCTTTTTGGCTTCTGACTCAGAAAATACAGACACTGCATCAGACTTCAACATCACTCAGTTTTCTGAGAGTGAGAGCAGCTCTAGTGATGACGCAGGGCCTTCTTTCAAAAAAACACACACTGCTCCAAGAGCTGCCCCAGCTACTGCCCCAAGAGCTTCCCCAACAACTGTCCCAAAAGCTGCCCCAGCAAATGCCCCAAGAGCTGCCCAAAGACCTTCCCAAAGAGCTGCCCTAAGAAATGTCCCAAGAGCTGCCCTAAGAAATGTCCCAAGACCTACCACAAGTACTGCCACTCCTGCTGATGAATGGGTATCCTCAGCCAATTTATGCCCACAAATTCCTGAATTCACAGGCAACCCAGGAATTCAGGTGGATGTGGCAAGATTTACCCACGTTCAGTTTTTTATTTATTTTTGGGGGAAGAAATCTGGGGGAAAATCGTGTCTCAAACAAATTTATATGCAGCCCAATATATTGCCGCCAACTCATCAGCATTCATTTCCAAGTAAGAAATATGGCAACCCACAGACCTTTTAGAATTTAAGAAATTCTGGGCCATAACAATGACAATGGGAATAGTAAAAAAAAAGTATTAGATCAAACTGGAGTAAAAACCCCATATATGGTACCTCTATATTCGCCAAAACAATGACCAGGACTAGATACGAAATTATTTTGCGTTTTATTTGCTTTAGTGATAATATACTGTGCCTCCCAAAAGAACACCCCCAGCATGACAGACTGTTCAAAATTTGCCCCCTAATAAATCATTCACAGGGATAGTTTGCCCAAGTATATACCCCCAAAAACACATAAGTATAGATTATTATTCTTTATTTATATAGCGCCAACTAATTCCGCAGCGCTGTACAATTGGGTGAATCCCTTATGAAAAATAAAGGCATGTTAGGTTTCAAGCAATACATCCACTCCAAGCGATCCAAATTCGGCATTAAATTTTATAAATTGGGTGTAAGTGCCACAGGCTATACCCAGGCTTTTCTAATTTATGAGGGCAAGGACAGACAACTTGACCCTCTTGGTTGCCTAGAGTATCTGGGAACAAATGGGAAAATTGTTTGGGATCTAATTTACCCCTTATTATATAAAGGATATAATTTATATGTTGACAACTACTACACCAGTTCCCTTTTATTTAAGTCACTTTTTTATTTTGACACCGTGGCCTGTGGCACTGTCAGGTGCAATTGCAGGGAGATGTCCAAAGAACTGGTAGCTAAAAAACTAAAAACCGGGACGTCCTCAGCTTTGTGGCAACAAGAGCTGCTGGCAGTTAAATTTAAAGACAAAAAAGAAGTATACATGCTTTCCACCATGCATGAGGGCAAAACTGTGGCAGTCTCTGTTTGTAGCAGAAGGGGGGTACTAAAAAAGCAAGTCTGCATCAAAGACTACAATAAGCACATGGGGGGGACTTAATCTGTGTGATCAACTCATGCAACCGTACTTCACCATGAGAAAGTGTAGGGCATGGTACAAAAAGGTTGCCATTTACATGATGCAGACTGCAGTATACAATTCTTTTTTTATTTTCAAATTGACAAACCCCACTCTAAAATGTAGTTTTTTGCAGTATCAGCTCCATCTTATTTGGCAATTTTTGTTTCAAGGGGCAACAGAAATATCTCCACAAAAACCCGGGGTAATATACTTTATTTATAAAATCCCCCAACCCCCCCAAAAGAAAAATCCACAAAAGAGCTGCAGGGTTTGCTACAGCAAGGGAATACGGAGAGAAACCCCAACCTACTGTCCTGATTGCCCTTCCAAACCTTGTCTCTGCATGGGTGACTGCTTCAAGCAATACCATGCAGGCACACTGTAGTAGTGCTGTAAAGTTTATTTTATTATTTGGCCACTTTTTCCCCCTGAAATATCCTGTTTTTTATTTTTCAAAACGTATCCCTCCTTAGATCTAACACTATCAAAATATAATGGGAAGCAAAGCACCCTAAGTTTTTTTTTTCATCTCTGATAATGGAAACACACATGTTCCTTACTGGGCCCAGTAGCTAGCTCCCCCAAACCCTGACAAACCTATGCATATGGGGCATTGCCGTACTCAGATGACATAACTTACTACTAATGTAAAACACTTAAAAAATCTGCAAATATCATCTGATTGAAATCCAGAGCAACACTAAAATATAAGTGTGAAAAAATGGTGTTTCTCTTCCTTACTGCAGGATTTTGGAAGGATTGGTGATAGAGTGGCAGCGAGAAAATTGATAAAATGCAAATAGAATGAAAGCCAGGGTTGTCTACTCTTCTACAACATATACTTTTGGGGGTAAAATTAATTGCAGCATTGCCAAACAATCCGAAATGAGACAAGGTGCCAGCTGTAAAAATAGCATGTCTGTAAAAGGAAACTAACATGTTCCAACTGGGCCCAGTAGCTCCCCCAAACCCTGACAAACCTATGCATATGGGACATTGCTGTACTCAGAAGAAGGAGCCGAAGACTAATCAATGCAGTTTATAAAATCTTCACCTATTCTGTGCTTGAAATTCACATCAACACTGAAGTCTAAGTGTGAAAAACGCTGTTTTTTGGGGTTTTTTTTTACTTCAAGATTTACGAGGAATTGGTGGTAAAATGGTTGTGAACAAAATTTGAAAACACACCTAAATTGAAAGCCTGGCGTGTCTACTTTCCAAAAATATACACTTTTGGGGGGAAATCTTAAAGTGGAGCACTGTTACACAGCCCAAATGAGAAATAGCACCAGTGACGCAAGCTCTGAAAATTGAAAGTGTGAACCTGGAAACACACATGTGGCAATTTGGGTCCTGTAGCTCCCCCAAACCATGAGAAAGCTATGCATATGGGGTATTGCAGTACTCAGAAGGAGCCAAACACTAATCAATGCAGTTTATAAAATCTTCACCTATTCTGTGCTTGAAATTCACATCAAAATTGAAGTCAAAGTGTGAAAAATGCTGAATTTTTTTTTTACTTACGTCAAGTTTTCACAGGATTGGTGGTAAAATGGCTATGTAAAAAATTTGAAAACACACCTAAAATGAAAGCCTGGGGTGTCTACATTCCAAAAATATACACTTTTTGGGGGAAATCTTAAAGTGGAGAACTGTTACACAGCCTCTGTTGACACATGGCATCAGTTAAGCAAAATGTGAAAAGTCAATATTTGTTCAAAATTGGGTCCCGTAGCTCCCCCAAACCTTGAGACACATATGCAATTGGGGTATTGACATACTAAGAAAAGGGAGCTGAACACTAATAAATGCAGTTTATACAATCTTCACCTATCCTGTGCTTGAAATCCACATCAACATTGAAGTATAAGTGTGAAAACCGCTGATGTTTTTACTTACGTCAAGATTTACGAGGGATTGGTGGTAAAATGGCTGTGTAAAAAATTTGAAAACACACCTAAAATTAAAGCCTGGGGTGTCTACATTACAAAAATACACAGTTTTGGGGGGAAATTTTTAAAGTGGAGCACTGTTACACAGCCCCAATTGAGACATGGCACCAGTTAAGAAAGATGTGAAAATTCAATATTTGTTCAAAATTGGGTCCTGTAGCTCCCCCAAACCTTGAGAAACCTATGCATATGGGGTATTGCTATACTCAGAAAAAGAAGCTAAACACTAAACAATGCATTTTTAAAAATCTTCACCTATCCTGTGCTTGAAATTCACATCAAATTTGAAGTCAAAGTGTGAAAAACGCAGATTTTTTTACTTACGTCAAGTTTTACGAGGGATTGGTGGTAAAATGGCTGTGTAAAAAATTTGAAAACATACATAAAATGAAAGCCTGGGGTGTCTACTTTCCATAAATATACACTTTTGTGGGGAAATTTTAAATTGGGGCACTGGTACACAGCCCCAAATGAGACATGGCACCAGTGACGCAAGCTGTGAAAAAGTGTGAAACTGGAAACGCGCATGTTCCAATTTGGGCCTGTAGCTAGAGATGCACCGATACCGATTTTTGAAGACCGAGTACGAGTACCAATACTTTTTTCAAGTACTCACCAATACCAATTACCGATACTTTTTTTTGCGGTCATTTGACAGTTTTCCAAGTACCTATATGCTTTAGGTATTTGGAAAACTGGCAAATGACCGCAAAAAAAAAGTATAGGTAATTGGTATCTGTGAGCACTTGAAATATATATATATATATATATATATATATATATATACACACACACACACACCACCTCTTGATTTTCACATTTTGACTCTTCCTCCCCCACTTGATTCCCACCTTTTGCTTCATTCTCCCCCTCTTGAGCCCCCTTCTTTTGCCTTGGCTTTTTCTCTCTGTTTTGATCCCCCTTTCTCCCCCTCCTTGACTCTTAATCCCACCCTTTTGCCTCTCTCTCTCTCTCCTGATCCCCCCTCCTTTTGCCTCTTTCTCCCTCTTGACCCCACTCTCTGCCTCTTTCAAAACCCGCTGCCTCATCTTGCCTCCCTTAGCCTCGGAGCGTTGCCATGGTAACCCGCGGCAATGCTCCGACGCTGCAGGAGTGAGAGAGGTGACCGGGGAGCATTGTGAGCAGCTCCCCGGGCTCCCTCTCTGCAGCACCGACCCTGACACAGGGTATCGGTGCTGGCATCGGCCACATTTGTGCGAGTACAAGTACTCGCGCAAATGTTGGTATCGGCACCGATACTAGTATCGGTATCGGTGCAACCCTACCTGTAGCTCCCGCAAACCTTGAGAAACCTAAGCATATGGGGTATTGCCATACTCAGAAGAAGGAGCTGAACACTAATCAATGTATTTTTTAAAATTTACAACTATCCCATGCTTGATATCAACAGTAATATTGAAACGTAAGTGTGAAAACTGCAAAATATTATCACAATTTTGAAAAATATTTCTGGAAAAACTCCAAAATTCTTCTGATTATTTACCTCATGTTGTCTACTTTTCATAAACATATACCTTTGTGGGACATTTTTGGTTCTGGCACCGTCAACTAAGCTATGATGCTCACATGCCAATTGTTGAAAAATTACAGGTTGGAAATAATGACGTCCAGCTTGTTATATTTACCTTGTAAATGTGAAAAACCGGATTGAAATACTAGGCATATGGTGTACTCTTATATTCAGGAGAAGCAAATGAATATATTTAGGGGTATTTTTTGTAATGAACTAATGGTATGCAAATCCTTACAGGAAAATGTAAGCAAAATTTTGGGGGGTTTTTTTGCTCTTTTTTTCTATTTTTATCAAATTATACGATGAGGTATTCATATAATTGTGGTATCAAAAGAAAGCCCTACTCGTGCTTAAAAAAACAGTATATAATTTGTGTGGGTGTACAAAAAGAAATAAACAGAAAATATGGTTGAATAACGACATAGTCAAAAAAGTCAAAATTACTTCGGTCCTTAAGTGAAATCCACCTCAGGTTTTCCCGATCCTTAAAGGGATAGTAACACTTCGTTTTAACTTTATTTTATTTTGTAGGCATTAAAAAAACATGAAGAATGATATAAGTCTTATCTCTCAAACCTTTATGGTTTATGAGATATTCACAAGCAAAGTTCCCCTCCCCGCCCCTTTTACCTAGTGTAAGCCATCTCTTCTCAGATGTGAGTCTGGTTGTATGACAGTACAGATAACAGAAGGGGACAATTTTCTTTGTATTAAAACAATGAAAGCCCTTCCCCCCTTGACAAGTTTTTCAGCTTTTTCCATTATCTTAATTGAAGATTGTCCCTCTCTGCAGTCTACCTGGGCATCTCCCTTCTGATCTGGTTGAAGAGGGGGGGGATACTTTGTTTGTGAATATCTCTTAAACCATAAAGGTTTCAGAGATAAGACTTATATCATTCTTCATGTTTTTTTAATGCCTACAAAATAAAATAAAGTTAAAATGAAGTATTACTATCCCTTTAAGGTGTTAACCAGCCATATCCAGGAAAGCTGACCTATTACTGTGCACTGAGGATGAGCCTTGAGAAGCATGACTCTACTTCATCACCTGCTAAAATGGGTTAAAGCTGAGCTGACAAGTTGTTCTAAATTGTTTCCTGTGTTAGCAATTAGCATGTTGCCAAATAAATATAAATTTTAAGTTATCATATTCATGATAATATGAGTTACAAAATGCCCTTCTGACGCTGCTATGTTCCTCTGTGCGGTAACAATCTGTACCGCACGGCTTGTTAGTACCTCCCACTTGGTTGCCAAGCCCAATAGTCATTTGTATGGCTGACAGTATCACGGAGCGCAGACATCTTGCCATTGTGACGTACATGCGCCTGCGCTGTCAGTCCCAGCTGGAGCCAAATGGCTCCTAGCAACGCCTCCTAGAGACTGGGACTGACAGCGCAGGCGCATGGATGTCACAATTGCAAGATGTCTGCTCTCCATGATACCGTCAGCCATAGAAGAGAGCAGAAATCTTTTAAATAAGGTAATTATTCTGGCGACTAGCACTACTAAGCAGCTAGTCGCCAGATGGGGACTTAAGTTAAGCTAAAGATTTTGTCGTGTGGTAGTTCCGCTTTAAAGGCTCAGTAATACCCTACACCAACTTAAAACACTGGCCATATGCCCCTGACTGCAGCTAAAATGTTCAAGAATCTCAGGGGTTAACACTTACCCAGTCGTACGCCAGCGCTGTCTGTTGGAGTAGGCTGAAGGAGGATTCAGTTCCAGGCTTGATTGGCGACTGAATCTGTAGGGGCTCAGAAAAACAAACTTCCTGACTTCTCAAACCACATAAAATCTCTCACAACGAAAGACTGATGTACTAAGATGTATCGGAGTATTTATCATCATGCAGTCTCTTTTAGCTCCTTGCTTTGCCCCTAATTGCTCTAATTCTTCTTACTACATTAAACTCAAAGTGTCACGTTAACATTTTAGATACAGTACCTGGTGGCAATAACCCCTTTAATAGAAGCATATAATTTGACGGCAGGTAAGAACCATTCGGCCCATCTAATCGGTCCATTTTCCTACTGTACAAACCTCAAATCTTATTGATCCTTGGATTTGCCTTATCCTCAGGACACCCTTATGCCTGTCTCATGCATGCTTACATTCCCTCACTGTATTAACATCTACCTAAGCTATTCCGCTACCCTTTAAGTGAAGTTGAACTTTCTGTAGTCTATGGCCTCTTGTCCTAAAATTTTTATTCCTTTGAAATGTACTTCCCTCCTGCGTTTTATTAAATCCCTTTATGTATTTGAATGTTTCTATCAGGGATACAGGAAGTTATGACAACTAGTAACTACGGGGTTGTACTTATTCCTGTACAGTCCTGGAGTGTGATTTTTCTTTTCATACTCTTCATATATTAAACTGAGATTTGGTTATCTTGGGAAATAAGTGATTTTTTTATGAACAATTTATTGTAATATATGGCATTTGTTACTTTTATCCCATTTCATAGATAGTTAATATTTATTTAAAGCAGTTCTCTTTTATCTCGCCAGGGACCCCTTACAGGTCATGTTCTTTAGAATCCCCCTGCTTGTGTGCAGGGGGTTAATTAAATCACTGGCCATGTCTTCAGAAAAAACTATAGACATGACCAGTTAGGCACCCCTGAGGAGAGGTTAAAGAATAACTTCTTTAACCCTTTGAATGGGTACCCAAAAGGGTTCAATTGTATCCTCACACAGTTACAAACACCTCAGTCTTTGTAACAGCTTTTCCTGTACCAAATACTGATCCAACTGAGCTCACGTGAGAAGAATACTAATTGTACTGACTGGCATTGACTATTTAGACATATTATGAAGCTATATGATACCTCACAATAAGTCATATTTACTACAAACATGCTCTCCTACTGGAACAATGTTTATTTTACTGATTATAAGGTACCTCACGCCTCTGAAGGGAAGGAGTTAATTTCCCGCCATCACCATAGCAACTCCCAGAAACCGGAAGACTACTCTCACTTCCTAGTTCAATGCTCTGTTTCGGAAGGAAGTGAAGTAGCTTGACAGATCGAGTGTGGTCGGGACTGGTGATTGGTGCGTTGTTTTACACCCGGAAGCGTCAGTACAGGCCATGGCCGGTTGTGTACGGGACCCTTGCGGGCTCTTATGCGTCCTGCTAACCTACCTGAGCCTGGGATATGCGGATTATGTCATCCTTAGGCACGTCCTCTGGGAGAATTACTCGGGCAGGTGAGAAATGGCAAATGGGTAGGATAAAGGAAAGAGTAGGGGAAGAAGCTAGATGTTGAAGTGGGGCCATAATAAAAAGCAAGGGATGGGCCATAATGAAAGAAAGGGATACATAGAGAAAGGTGGACGTAGATATTAAGGAACGGGGTTGAATAAAAAGTTACTGGGAAAGAGAATGATAAGGAAGTGTGAAATGCCAAGAAGAAGATTGATAAGGAAACAGAATAAGGTAGAAGGAGAAGAGAATATAAAGATACATGGATGAGAGAGAATTACAAGAAGATGAGACATAAGGAGAGACAGAATAATGTGGAAACGTCAGGGATAATAAGGAACAGTGACTTAAGAGGTAGGAGAGCTGCCCGTATACACTAATGTGCAACATGTGGCTCTCCAGTCGTTCAGTTGCAGCTCTCATCATCCTTACCTAGACTGTGTGTGGAGAGCCACACTATCCACTTTTTCTTTAACCGTAGAGTGGGTGTAACACAATTTTAAGCTGTGCATTGCATATCCCTCTAGAGGTAAAACAGTAAGAGGTTGTTGCTTGGAAAGTAAATAAAGAAGAGTGTTGTGAACTTAGTAGAAAGGAGTTAAACAGTTGTGCAAGAAGGAAAAGAGGGTGATGTGTTAGAACAAAGCTGAAAATGAGCAGGGATAAGTGCAGAGGAACGCTCACTGACAGATGCTTTCCAGTTATACCTGTCATACTGACAGTAGAACTGACCTAGTGTTTAATGTCTCCCATGTACACAGCCTCTGGTGCCCTCTTCATGCCGTGGGATTCAACCTGATTGTGTTTATGTTGCTCACCTGCCACACCAGAGCTGTATTCTCTGACCCAGGTAATCAAACTATGTGGGTATAAAAATATATCCTGTATCAGTAGTCATCAGGCTTTAGACCACCATCACATGGGGATTTCAACTCCCATCATCTCCAACCAGCTGTTTGTCTGGTTGGGGATTATGCCAGTTGTAGTCCATAACAGCTGTAGGTCCTATGGTTGCTAAATTTAAGTAAATAAATTATTGGTTACTTTGCTGTTATCCGGAACCATTTTCAAAACATTTTTCAAAAATGTTTAAACAAAATCTTTATTATAATATTTTATATTTATTATAATCTGACAGGACAGATTCTGACAGGAAATAACAACAACAGGAATTAGTTTTGAAAATGGTTCTGATAACAGGAAAGTACCAATTATTGGCATAAATGAATAAGAAGCTAACCTCTTGCTTTGTTTGCACCTGGTTCTTTTACCCCTAATATGCTAGCTACATTTCCAATGTACTGGTTTCATCTGTAGCCATGTACACACACTTATTAGCAGGGCCGGCGCCACCTATAGGTCAGGTAGGCGCCGGCCTAGGGCGCACATTCTCTGGGGGCGCATCAGGGCCCACCCCCCGCTCACCACTTACTGCCCAAGTCAGTGGCATAGTGTAGGGGAGCCTAGAGAATGTTAGCCTGCCCGTCTCAAAAAAAAAAAAAAAAAAAGTACGTTTCGGTGCCCTCCCTTGGCTGACTATTTTTTTAATGTAACACAGCTATGCCTATTTCTCTCTCCCCCTCCGCTCCTTCAATCCTGGCCGAGGATTGAAGGAGCGGAGGGGGAGAGAGAAACGGGCATCGCTGTGCTACATTAAAAAAATAGCCAGCCAAGGGAGGGCACCGAAACGTACTCACTGGGAGAGAGAGATTTGCAGTGGGAAGCACTGGTCAATATTTATTCGAGAGAGAGAGAGGAGACATGCACCGGGAAGAGTAAGTGGAAGGGGGGGTCAAGAGGGGATAAAGAGTTAGACGGGGGAAGAAAGTGTCAAAGGGGGGATCAACAGTCAGACGGGGGAGAGAGTCGGGGGGGGGGGAGAGTCACATATAGATAACATATACACTGATTCACATACAGAGAAGCACGCACACACATACTTACACACTGATATCCTTACAGAGACACACACACACTGACACACATGTATACATAGGGAACACATACTGATACACATATAGAGAACACACACACAAACTGTCACGCACATATAGGGAACACACTGACACTTAAACACATACAGGGCGGGCATAAAGGGGTAGGACACAATGGGCGGAGCCAAGAGGCAGCAAAATTAGGTTTTGCCTAGGGTTGCAAAAATCCTTGCACCAGTCCTGCTTATTAGAAGGTGTCACTATAACCTTTGTTTTAATAATCAAGAAAATATCTACAATATGTAAGTTTGCATAATGAAACTTTACTGCTCACTTCATTTCAATTTGTTCTACATTTATCTTTAATATGGTTATTATTTGCAGGCACAGTCCCCTTACCAGACACTGCAATAGATTTCTCTGACCTTCGCTCGAGTACTCCACGCAAAAGCGACCGGGTAAGAGGTGCCATTTTCCACTTCCCTTTAATAGAATCGCCTGGTCTTTCCTGTCTCTTGAAGTCATTGATTATTCAGTGAATCATGAACCTCAAGCTGTTGTAGTCTAAAATCAGTTGAGAGTCTGCAGGTTGCCTACCTTTGGAATAAAAGGCACACTAACACCTTCTATAAATAACACCTCCTCGCCTACTGACACTCTCTCTTTCTCTCTCTCACTCTCCTTAATCTTGACTATAGGATAAATCCTCAGTCTCTTACTAAATGTCACCATTGTTTGTTTGGAATCTATTACATGAGTCTACCATCTTCTTTGTTTTTTATTTTTTGACAGGGAAATGAGGACTGGACAGTATGTAACCGATGTGAAACGTATCGTCCCCCAAGGGCGCATCATTGCCGCATCTGCCATCGATGTATCAGGCGTATGGATCACCATTGTCCTTGGTATGTTAACCCTCTCTTTGCCATGGATGTCTCTGCTATCTTGTTGTTTTATTCATTAATAACCAACATTTTGTTTTCTCTCTTCCACATAGGATCAATAATTGTGTTGGAGAGCTGAACCAGAAATTCTTCATTCAGTTCCTTTTTTACACAGGTAAGTTCTAACATGTACCCAGAAACTAACCCATTGCATAGTAGCTCTCTATTGAGAAAAAGCTCTACCTACTAAGGGGCTAGTGCACAGTTTCTCAACTGAAGTCCCCAAATACCCCTAACACTACATGTTTTTGAGGCTTTCCCTGCACTGTTGGTGTACTTCAGGACCACAGTTTAAAAACTCTTTGTTACAGGATCATTCATGGAAATCACAAACTTCTATTTTTTTGTATATTACCATTACTTGATAGAATGTGAGGAATTGAATGTACTGTTTTTCATCAGGCGGAAAGGAACTTTTGCACTCCTCACTTACTTTTGAAGAAGCTGTACTGTACTTTATAAAACACACCAGAAAGTGCGGAGTGCATAGGAAAATGTCTTCTCCTAGCCTACTGAATAACAATAATATATAATCAATCATCATGTAATACAATATAATGGATATAACATTTTCTTTCATACAGCAGTAACATTTATTTGTGCATGATTGTTCCTTTTCTTCAATTTTGGTTAGACTGTGCCACCACAAAATGAAGGTTGATTTCTCAAAAAAAAAACAAAAACAAATGGCCAACACAACATTAAAGACAGGTGACCTAACCTTATTTTAAGGTGACAGATACACTGTAAACCCTTGAATGCTGGAGACATCTGGAATAAACTACAAAGCAATGATTTGGAGACATCTCTAGCATCCAAGGGGTTATCCAGACATGGCAGAAGTTGCGACTCCCCAGTTTTATCTTCTATTTCTTTTATATCCATGGCATAGGATCCGCTAAATATTTAATCAACCTTTTAAAAAATATGCCATTCCCTTTTGGATTTCCCCCTGCAGATCTCTGTGATCTGCAGGCTCGATTATGTCAGTGCTTCACTCTCATTCTGGGAGAGACATCAACATCAACTGCCTTTCCATTAAAGCCAAAATGTCAGCACTTTTCTGACAATGTCCTAAGGGAAGGGCTGATGTCAACCACCCCTGGAAATCACAGAGATCTTCAGGGAGAATGGAGAGTTAAGTGAACTTAATTTCAATAACTCTCCATTTTATGTAGTTAATCTGCTCCTAACCCTTTACTGCCCCATGAAGTCTATCCTTTCCTGTATTGGTCACTGCTTTGTGCCTGCTGTTTCTATCTTTTTTTTTTCATATTTTCCCCCATCTTTATACTCTGCCTTATTTAGCACCTTAGCTCAATGGCTTTGAGTCCCCAAGGCTGTGCAACATTAGTGGTTAATAGAGATTTAACACTTTTATTGTCTGTGTTTCAGGTCTGACAAGCCTGTACGCAATGGTCTTAGTTGTGGCCACCTGGCTATGGCCACCCAAGAAGGGGACTGTGGAAGACCCAGAAAAAGTTGTACCAGCGCACAGCCATGTTCAGATGTAAGAGAAGATGGAACGTCTCCTGGTTTATATAATTTTGGATGTTCATTTTGACAACTGCAAACATTTCAAATTTCTTTTCCCTTTAAATGAAAACTATAATTTTACTAATTCTGTATCTATGGGATAGACTTAGGGAAAAACTGAGGGCTTTTCCCTGTGACCCCAAGACTGCAGGGGGGGGGGGGGCTGAACAAAACCAGGAAGTATGGGGTTTAAAGGGATAGTAATACTTAAAATGTAAAAAAAAATATGTTGTAGGGTGTATCCCCCTGAGTAAAACAAGAGTACTCCCACTTCTGAGAGGTGTTTTATTCAAAAGTTATTAATTTTCAAAGTTTAATTTTTTAGGTGCAATATCACAGTGGCCTGAAATTGTACAGTGGCGCTGTTGCTACATGATCCTATGGACAGCTCTGGTCAGTTGACCATAAATCTCCATAGGATGGTGTAGCAACAGCGTCACTGTACAATTTCAGGCCACTGTGATATTGCACCTAAAAAATTCAACTTTGAAAATTAATAACTTTTGAATAAAACACCTCTCAGAAGTGGGAGTAATCTTGTTTTACTCAGGGGGATACACCCTACAACATATTTTTTTTACATTTTAAGTATTACTATCCCTTTAAGCCACAGGCTTCTGTGGTTGTGTGCTTAGTCTTATATAGACTACCAGAGTCAGTCTTCCTAGGCAGGACCAGACCTGATTTGGTGCAAGTATTACATCATCATGCCCCTTAAACTAAAGACACTTTTACTAACAGTGATTTGTGAAGCAGTCCAGTGGGTTGTACAAAATCAGACACAACATATTCGGTGGAATTAAATATGTCCTTCTTAAAGATTAAATTTGATATCCTCTAGCTCTTCATTAAACAATCTACTTTTTTTCTTTCAGAGCACACTGTATACTCCTGCTCATAGAATCTGTATTGTTTGGACTTTTTGTTACTGTAATTTTTTACGATCAGGTGAGTAAAAGGCATATGTAAACGTCTGCAATGTAGCTGTATCACTCTGCTTGCATGCATCCCATTTCAACTATTTACACCCGTGAGTCCCATGTTGTAGTATGTTGGGCACCATTCTGGGCTCTGGCAGAATGTAAGATATGTGAATTTGCATGTTTTGCTTTTCATTTGTCTGGGAGGAGCAATTTCCTTTGCTTTTATGTTTGTTTAGGGGACACAAGGACCATGGGGTAAAGCTCTTCCCACTAGGTGCCTGCGGACTTAAACAAGAAATCTGCTAACTCATCCCATCCTGTCTTTTACAAACTACCAGCTCAGTTTTTAATTGTCTTGCTACACAAGAGGTTCAAGGCTGTCCTTTAGTGAGAATTTTCAACAGGCTCAGGGAAGCCATTTTCCATTTCTTCTCTTCCTCATCAGGCGATTTTGCTGTACTACATAGGTCCAAACTCTGTAGGGAGAACTGCCCATTGACTTGTATGACACCTGTGCTGTACTTGAAGAAAATGATTGTTTAGCCCCAAGAAATACATCTTGACCATGTGTTTATATGCCTAATGTATAAAGACAAAACTGATCAATTCTTTGGCAAACAGATGCATCACATGAGCAGGCAGCAGCCATACACTACAAGAATATGGCTGCTGCAGTTCCTGTTTTGGCATCAGGAAGTAGGATTATTTTCTCCACACCTGTCCTGAAGGACCATAAAACCAGTATTTAGTGATATCTGCACCTGCGATAACATGAGTTCTAGCAATATATTCTTTGAATTATCTGTAAATGTTTCAGGATTTGGTAGCTCTGCTGATAAAATACAGAAAAAACCTGTATTTTCAGATTAATATTTCATTAAATGACTACTCCTGTTATCTTACTATTTACAGTGGATCTATTTAGGATTTATGACTTTATCCCTCGTGCCTTAGTTCAAGAGCGATTCTCTTCGACCAGTCCTGGATGTTATTACAATGGAGGTGGACATGACAGCTGCTGGCATTTTTTTTTTTTTTTTTTTTTTCATTTATTTCAAACTGAAACATGAAGAGTCCAGGAGAGTACCAGTTAAGCAATGCATTGCACACCCCTCTGGTGCTTAAAGACTTAAGATTACCATATGAAGTGCCTGGAATTTGTGTCCCGGGATCTTGCTATCAACTTTTAATGTCCATATCCATAGACATGATATCAAGGACTGATTGAGCAGGTTATCTCTTGAACAAAGGCACAAGGACATAATTCATTGGGTTTTATGACCATATAGTGTGGGTGGGTGAGGGGGGGGGTTATTAGAAGGTGTGAGTTCTCCTTTAACCCTACTTCTAACTTTTCAAAGATTGTCTCCATCATTACGGATGAAACGCCTATTGAGCAGCTGAGAAACCGCCTGTTGAAGGAAGCCCGCAAGGAGGTCACTCACACTCGCAAACCAAAGATGGCTCTGCTACGGGAGGTGTTTGGCAGAGGTAAGACACAGGGACATAAGTCCCCCTCCCCATAAGCCACCCTTCCAAAGTAAAATAAAATGGAGCAATACTGGTTCAAACCAAAAGCACCATAGATGACAAATTTAAAATACCAGATTTAATAGGGCATTAACCCCTTGAATGCCAAAGAGTCGTGCACCGCATTTGGTTTGCACAAGAATTTCTCTTTTTTTTGTGCATTTCTTTTTCTGGTAAGAAGTGACATCTGTACTTGTGAAACTGGTTAGTGTGCACACAAAAGACCTCATGGTCCCTGTGTCCCCCCCTTTTAAAAGCCAATAGTTCCTCTGCTCATAGGATACCAGTTGTTACATTAGAGGTCTGGAATTCCAGAAAAAGATAAAGAAATACCCACAATGGTAGTGGAAAAAAAATATAACTACAGTTTATTAAAGATACATTACAAAAAGAGAACATAAAAGATACTTAGCTACTGCCTGAGTTTACATCAGTATGGGAGAGCTCTCCATACGACTCTGCAGCAACAATCTTTTACACACAGGCTTGAGATGAGGTACACGCTCTGTCTCAGACTTGAGACCAGGTACACACTCCCTGGTCTCCAATGACTCTAAATTAGAATTGTATTGATGATGGGGTAAATACAGACTACACCTTTAAAGGTATGCAGGGTATGTCTAACACTACACATGCGTATTTATTCGGTTATATAACACTGCATGTTGCGCAACTGGAGACGGCACTACCTGCCTCTCATAAACACTACGTAACTGAGGATGGCACTACTCTCTGTTTAGCTTGCTACATGACTGCAGAGCATTAACCCCCGACTAACCAGTTGGAGATCACCAAAAAAACCATCCCTTACACCAGTGTAGCACAAAGAAGTATCACATTGTGAAGAAGGGTCAGGATGTGCTGTGAATGTAAATAATACAAATTTTCTTTGCAAAAACGTAACATATCAGAGAATATGGAACTGAGTAGGAGAGTATGACATTCAGGTGTGATGCATTTTGCACCATTTAGAAGTCTGAGTAAGTACTAAATGGAATGTAGTGAAATGGCCCATACTTTCCCTGGCATTTCATATCCCTTAATATGTTTGTTTGTGTTTAGTAATGTTCATTATCCTCTAACACAAGGACAGATGATAAAAATGATGCTGTTAAACTACAGGGAGGCTGGCCGAATTAATTAGTTGGACATGCATCTAGCGTCCATGGGGTTAAGACTAAAAAATTAAACACCGCTGATAAATAACGTCTTGGATGTTAGAGACATTTCCAGTGCTTTGTATTGGAGATGTCTCTAGCATCCCAGGGGTTAATCAATGACGATTTACATTGGGCATTCTATAAGCAGCTGGGGTCATGTTATCCACTTTCTTTCTCTCTTTGCAGGATACATGATTTGCTGGTTCTTTCCATGTAATAGTCCCCCCTCATCTGGGGGCCCAGCCTACACCTACCTGCCAGACTACGATGTGTGAGTGCAAGAAGCAGGAAGAGCAGGGCCTGCATAGAACAAAACGTTTACTCTGTAAAAAAAAAAAAAAACTACAATATCACATCTGGAAAAAACAATAGGATTTATCACCCATTGTAGGAACTTTACCTACAAACACACTGTACTCTACGGTACATCATTTCACCCATTCTGGTGGCTGCTTCTTCACACCTTTTGATTCACCCTCTGCCTTTCTGGCATGTTTACATGGGTGATTATAACCGGTTGGTATTAACGCAAGACCATCACCCTGCCTCACCCTTGCTGGATCAGTCTATTAAACCACTTGTGTTCTATTTGAGATGTAGAATGTCAACCGCAAACTACTGAAACCTTGCACTGTACTGAAACTGCTTTAGAGGACTACTTTTATCTTCCACCCCTCCCCCCCATACACGCAATGATTTTACTTTGGACAGGAAATTCTAATGGATTCTATGAATTAATTCTGTGTGTGCTGATTCTTCAGAAGTTATCTCCAGTTAGTGCTGGATATCATATCTAAAGTACTATAGGGCACTAAACACTTTTTTAGGGCAGCATACCTCCCTTCATGATATCATGTACTAATTAATGACTACATTTGAAGAACCGTTCCACACAGAATTTAATTTTAGTGGCCATGAGGATTTTCTGGCCGAATTAAAGTAAGTGAGAGGTATTGTCCCTTTACGTTCTTTGCTGTGGTCAAGGGCTTAAAGGAGCAGTAAACTTTTTTATGAAAAAAACATATTTTATAGAGCATTTCCTGCTAAGTAAAACAAGGGTACTCCCATCGCTGTCAGATGCTTCATTCAAAAATTATAGCAGTTCAAATAATCAGGAAGTGAATTCATTGTGTTTACTTCCTGGTAGCTCTAACTGACAGGAAGTGACTCAGCAGTTTCTATCCCATTCTATGGAGAACTGTATGTCTCTGACTTTTCTGACTTTCCTCTCCATTAGAATCTAACAGGAAATCTAATTAGAATTTGACCACTAGAGGGCACTGCTAATGTAAAAAAACATGGGTTTAAACCGTAATAACTCTGGAAATATAAGTCTCTCAGCAGTGGGTGTCCTCTTATTTTACTCAATAGGAAAATCCCTACAATATATATTTTTTCATAAAAAAGTTTACTGCTCCTTTAAAGATTCACATTAGTCGTTATGCACTAAGGAGTGATAAAGTGGAGATAACATCACCAGTGTCTTTGTTATTCTATGGAGCTATGCACTAAGATTGACAAGCCTGGAGAAATCTCATTGCATTGGCTCCACAGAATAACATAGGAACTGGAGAAGTGCTATCACTAGAGCAGTCCTCTCCGCTTTATCACGCCTTAGTGCCTCACTTCCAAAACCTGTAAGCATTAATATCTTC
Source organism: Rhinophrynus dorsalis (assembly GCA_037306005.1). NCBI lineage: Eukaryota > Metazoa > Chordata > Amphibia > Anura > Rhinophrynidae > Rhinophrynus > Rhinophrynus dorsalis. The sequence goes on from CM074728.1 coordinate 59,919,156, forward strand.
TTATTTTAAACCTCTGAATGCCAAAGAGGTATTGCTTTGGATACCTCTCAGGTACTCAAAGGTTTAGTTGCTGCATTAGATTTTCTATGAGAGATGTGCTGGCACTGAACTTTTTATTGTGTAAAATGTTGACCTTGAAGGTCACAGTATTTGGGGCGAGTGTGAGATTATGAGGAGTTGGATAAAGTTAGGCTGATAGATTAAGTGAAGCAATTCTGGATTCTGCATCACAGGGGGAAAATAACAATTTTTTTTTTGCAATGTAGTCTTAACCCACAGAGTGCTAGAGAAGTCTCCAGCATGTTAACTTGTACTGTGTTAGAGATCGTTCAGGCATTATGTGGTTAAAAAAAATTTCAATTAATGGCAGTTTTTATTTTTTACAAAGTTACAGATGATTTTACCGTTTTTGTAGTACATCAGCCTTTTCAGGGTCATCTAACACGGCAGTCTTTGGTTTTTTTTTTAATCACTGTCCTTGTTAACCTGTTAAGAGTTCATAATTGTCATGGGAATTTTCAAAAATGTCATTATCAAAGGACATGTTTACAGCTCATGGACCAGATGAAAGTCTGTTCTGTTAACTTATTCATATAATTTCTAGAACTTTGTGATAAAATGTTCTGTTTTAGCTAGTTGTGGGATTAAACCTATCAGTGCTGCAAGCATAAATCCAAAGAAGAGGAATTAGCTGTAGTGTAGATTAAATGAGTTTAATGTTCTTACCCAATGATGCAAAGCCAGAATAGGTTTAAATATTTAGTGATTTTTAATTTGTGTTTTTAATTATGAAGTTACAGAGTAAGCCTGTATGTTTACCATTACATAATGGGAAGGGTGGGAGGTATTTAAAGACAAATCCAAAATAAAAATAAAATAGGAAGTTCTTATTTTCATATGCTGAAGATAAAAAAACAAAAAACAAAAAAACATCCGTACTGCCATCTATTCCTTCCCATGAGTGGACAGTCACTGGTGCTGTGCAGATAAGCCCATATTTTGCATTACTTCATATAATTCATGAATTTTCTAAATATGTTTACTGCAACCCCAGATTTTCCTGAAATAGGTCAAGGGGTTCTGTTTTAATTTAATAGCGGAGTGGAATAAGGCAGGGGTGACCAATACTTTAAATGTAATAAGCATTGTATATCCTAGACCAAACACATTCAGATACAATTACCTGGTAATTTTTAAACCATCGGTATCTGCCAAATAATTTATTCTTATGGTAATACCTACTAGTATTCAAATACATTTTATATCTTTGTGCTAGAGAGCTGTCCAACACATTGCTTTGCAATGCTTTGTAGATCTCTCTAACATTTAAAGGGTTAAAAGCCCCATTTAAATAAATGATGATATTGCTATATTAAATGGTGCAGATGGTCTGCCCCAGAATCGCTCCAGTTCTTCCATAGTGATTTACTGATGGCAATATAATGAATTTGAAAACTTCAACACTGGAACTATTTAATGGACTTTTTGCAAAAAAAAAAAAAAAAAAAAAAGTCTCTATAGTGAAACCACACAGTACTGAGTAGAGAGAAAGGTATATCTTTCTTATTTAAGGGGCAGTATACCCAAATAGATATATATGCAACTTTTTTAATCCTATATAATAAAACGCTAGCGATGTTTGTCAGAAGCCGTCATGTGCAGTAGAGACTGCCTGCGTTCGGCCAGTCTCTACCACGCGTGACTGCATCGCGTGGAGCAGGGAGGAGGTGTCAGTACACAGAGCAGGACTGGAGCAGTGAGACATCACCCAGACCTTGGCCCATGTACACCGGTTTTTACACAAGTATATATATAAAATTAGGATATACTCCTCCTTTGAGATCATTTCCCATTAACCATCTGAGTCAGACCTGTCCATGTTCAGTCAGCAAGGGCCTCCAACAGGCCAGGATGTAAGGATTTCCCTGATTTAAGCACAAGCTCAGTGGATCATTCATTGTGACTGACTCACCTGTGAGTAATCAGCGAAATCCTTACATCCTGTACTGTTGGTGGCCCTTGAGGACTGAACTTGGACAGCCCTGCTCTTAGTTACAGAGAAAGAGTCTGATATCTCTTTGGCGCTCAGGAAATTATAGGACCGGTAAATGTTTTTAATGGGGGAAAAAACGTATAGGACTTTTCCTGCTGGATACAACAAGGGCGCTTACCCCTGCTGCTAGATGCTTCATTTAGAATGTAACCTTTTTAATTCAAACTGTTGGCATCAGTGCCAGCTAGTGTCCAGAACTAATTTTTGTAAATACTTCCTGACTCATAGGTTATGGCTCTTTTTAGTAAATTATAAGAACAACGCCACCTGGTGACCACAATAGAAAACTGCATTTTTTATTTGAAAGGAAAAAAAAAAACGTGAATAAAACATATCCCAAAAGTGGGAGTTCCCTTATTTTTAATCAGCAGGAAATTATGACAGTCATTATAACTGCTCATTTAAAATTAATAATGGACCAGTAGTGACCATGCAAGCCTTACACTGCAGGGACAGCACAAAAGGGCAATTCCAGGCAAAGTAATGCTACCATAGTTCCCAAACGGGGCTTTACTTGAATGCTAAAGAAGTCTCCAACAGATTGCTTCACAATGCTTTGGAGACCTCTCTGACATTAAAGGGGTTAAAAGTCACATTTAAATAAATGGGAATTCTCTGAATTTTTATTTCATCACTGTGGCAGTGTTGGTTCGTTCCACAATTGTCTTTGCCTTTTGTGTCTATAGCCCTTTATATTTATCTCTTAAAGGGATAGTAATGTTTCAGAATAAGAGCAGCTCCAATTATTCATCATTCATGGAGAGTGTTATATCAGTACTGTCAGAGTTGTAGTTCAAAAGTAATTGAATGATAAAGTATCCCCCTCCCGCTCTTTTGCCTATTGTAAGCCCCCCTCCCCCCAGATGAGGAATCTGGTCATAAGACCAGACAGCTCACAGCAAGGGACAGTCTTATTACTGTGAGAACAATGACAGCCCTGCCCCCATTGACAGGTTTTTCCCTTTTAATTGAAGATTGTCCCTCTCTGCAATCCATCTGGACACCACTTTTCTGTTCTAAGGTGAGCAGTATTGCATCAATAAAGGGGCGGGAGGGGGATACTTTATCATTCAATCACTTTTGAACTACAACTCGGACAGTATTGAAATAACACACTCTCCGTGGCCCAAATACTATGAAGACTAATTGGAGCTGCTTTTATTTTGAAACATTACTATGCCTTTAACTCCTAAATAAAGATGGGATAGTCTTTGTGATGTAAGATGTGCAAAGATCACTGCACCATGCAATCAGACAAAATCTGGTGAATTCAAATCATCAAACGTTTATTCTGAAAAGCATAAAAAAATAATGTATCCAAATAACTCACGGTCTCAGATGACTGGGTGCAGACTACCTTCTCATCAGCGTCTTAGTTCATGCGAAATGGGTTGATGAGAAGGCTGTCTTTACCCAGTCATCTGAAGCCATGAGTCATTTGGATACGTTATGGTTTTATGATTTTCAGAATACATGTTTGATTTTAATTCACCGGATTTTGTCCGATTCCACGGTGCAGTGATCTTTGCATATCTTTGATAATTTTTGGACTTAGTATTTTGTTTGCTTTGCACATCTTTTCAGGCATATCTGAATAAATTAGCACCCTTAATTGTTATTCATAAACCAGGGTTTCCTAGAGCCGTTTAATGTATTCTTTGTTTTTCAGAGTCTATGTGATGTCCCTCCCTGTCTAGTGTCTCACTTGATAAGCACTTTTAACTTTATCCTTAACTAGGCAGTGAGACTCCAGTGGGGTTTATGCTCCTTCATTTAATTTGGAGCTGAAACTGTGTAATCTTTCATGATAATTGTGGAAAGTGGCTAAAGTTCAGCTATGTTTCTTATTGGCAAAATAAGAGGTTCTTTGTAAATTGCCAGTTGCAAAAAAGTATTTATTCAAAATAAATGATAGGTTAAAACTATTATTGCCCCCATAACCTAAAACTGTCTTAAAAAATAACCCCTTGAATTGAATCCCCCTGAATTTCATGTGAAAATGAATGTGCATCTCTGCCATAGGCAGCTAATAAAGAGATGTAAAGTCAGCAGTGCATATTAATGATTATATCGTGATATAATATAATTTAAACTAAATGGATTTGTTGGTTCAGTTTAATTAAGTATTTACATTTGTACGTTTGGTCCCTACAACCACTGGTAACCCAGTAAGAAATATTACACTGGTCTCTCTCTAGCAAGCAGATAAGTGGGTTACTGTTCCATTCTTAACAGCAGAGGGTGCTGTTCCCACACTCTTTGCACTTGTGTGGGCTTTAACTGCCTTGACTGTCTGTTACCAACTTAAGTGCCCAATGTTGAAAAGAAAACTATAGTCCTTCTTGGGCAAAACAACTGTACCATAGGGCACAAATTAAAGTTTCTATTTATTTAAATGGGATTTTAACCCCATGAATGCCAGAGGACTCCAGTGTTGGAGACCTCTAGCATTCACAAGGTTAAAATCTCTGGTGCATTTGGTTTGCCACAGAATCACTATCTGTCTATACGTCTGTGTCAGCGGATTCCCACCCCAATCATTTTACTACTGAAAATGCTTGAAGAGAGGGATGCCTTGTCCACTGTGGACCATCCACTAATCTGCTTCATTATGACCGGTATGTTAGGGGATATGGTTGTTTGTGTAATCATTAGGTCTCATTGGGAAGAAAGGCACTTGTCTATGATCTGTCTACATTACAGTAGTTTGTCTTTTCCCCAGACTGCTGCTTGTAGAGCTTTTGCACCAGAATTCCGTGTACAATTTTACTTTTTTTTATGTTGGTGCAGTGAAATGAATCACTACCTGTGAAGTAACTTATTAATTAACTCTGTGAGTGCTTTTTATTAAATTTGTTGCTGTAAAATATATTTATTGCTTCTTGTTTTTACAATACAAAATACTGTACATTTCTTGGATGATATTAAACTAAGAAAATTAAATTGACTACAGTCTTGTTTCTTTCTCACAATGGCTTGTCTGCTGGTCAGAAGGCCCCACTTTCAGTGAACACTAAATTGAACTGGGGTTATAGACGCACTTAAATACCCTATAATTCACAACAGCATATATTAATCTTGGTTTTTCAAGGCCTAAAATCTAGTCTTACCTCTGCTTTGTGGCGGCAGCCATTGTTGTTTTTTCCAGGCTTCCTTCACTCCCATTCTCACAGCAATCTTGATGGGTGTCCCAAAAGTGATAGTTTAGTATTGTCTGTAAATTGTATCATATCAGGTAAGTTTTTGTTTTTCTGAACAGAAAAGCTGTTAGTCAAAATCTCAGTATCTCATTACAAAGAGAGCAAACAAATATAACCCAGTGGTGTCCATATAAAACAGTATACTGCAACTTTACATTTTAGTAATCCAGATGCTAGCTGGAAATAAGTGAATTTAAGTATGCATAATGGCAAACTTAATTTAAACAGTCTACGTAATATGTTAGTCAGAAGACCAGCAGATTCATAGTCTAGGACAGTGATTCTCTGTGTTGGTACTCAAGACACGTGAACAGTGCTGGTTTTTGGGATACCCGTTCTTGATCACAGATTGGTATTCAGTGGCTCTGTAACTTTGATTGATCTACCTGTGCCTAATTAGAGGGCTCCTTATAACATGAGCTATTGGTGTGTTCCTAGGACTGGTGCTGAGAATCACTGGTTTAAGGATATATTCGTATTTTTGTTTCTGGATAAGTAAAAAAATCTTTTTATTAGCAGTTTCATATGGAAATTAGTTTTGTGCTTTGCTGAGACCTCAGCATAAATTAGTATATAGTACCACACTCTGTGTCCCTTTCTCCTAAACAATAAATCTACTAGACTTTTAGCCAACATTCTATAGTCAGATTATTTTTTTATTAAGTTTTCAAATATGCAAAATTGAATTCAAGGTGACAGGTGCAATTTAAAAACACATAACTTAATCTCACAGTTAGGTGTTTGTTTTTTAAGTCTAGTAATTTAAGGAACCCAAACACAATATTTTGTTTTCATGTATTTCTGTTAGACTGCTCTTTAATTACGAGGAACCAGTCAAAAACTCCTCCCTCTAAAGTGTTCGTTCCTCCCTTCCTAGGAACACTTCAGTGAGTGGAGTTTGGGCTCGTGGAGTCCTGCAACAAAGGACATAGGCTCCATATTTATAAAAGCAAACTGGATTTATTCTGGAGTCAAGCAGCTGTGCCATAGGGGACAAAAATTCCTGTTAACTCCTTAAGGTCCGGTTGACCATGGGTAGGTTTACCCTTAAAGGGATAGTAATACTTAAAATGTAAAAAAATTGTACAGTGGCACTGTTGCTACACCATCCTATGGAGATTTATGGTCCCGGGACCAGAGGTGTCCATAGGATCGTGTAGCAACAGCGCCACTGTACAATTTTAGGCCACTGTGATATTGCACCTAAAAAATTCAACTTTGAAAATTAATAACTTTTGAATGAAACCCCTTTCAGCGGTGGGAGTACTCTTGTTTTACTCAGGGAGATAAACCCTACAACATATTTTTTTTTTACATTTTAAGTATTACTATCCCTTTAAGGACTGCATAGACAACATTTGGAAACCCGGTACATGTGAGTAATCACATGTACTGGCCTGCTGAAAGAGAGGCTGAATTTGACTGTTCTGGTCTTGGAGTAGTGAGTTTTAGACTCTTCTAGTGATCACAGCGTGCCCGCAATGAATGAATGAATTATGACAAAAGTCATAATGTGCCAGGACTGTCACCGGTCCTTAACCCTCAGGCACTCGTTACAGTACTGGCACATCACTGGTCCTTAAAGGGATAGTAATTCCTTAAAATAATAAGTTATATTGTAGCTAAGGAAAAAAAAATCCATCAGTGCAAGTCCTATCTCTCACACCTTTATGGTTTGAGAGATATAATTTTGGAAGTTCCCCTCTCCCTGCTGTCAGCCGACTCGAAGCAGCTCTTCAGCAGAGCCGAGATACCAAAATCTAAAAAGAAATACTTCATTGAATTTGTCTACGAAGTGTGCCTGGTTTGCAAGCACACTTTACAGACCGTTTCAGTGAAGTAATTCTTTTTAAATTTGGGTATTTCAGCTCTGCTGAAGAGCCACCTGACGGTCCCCGGACCAGGATCTCCTGCTATTAGCTAGACGCTGATGTTAGGAGAAGGGCAGGGAGAAAAGAACTTTAAAACATTATATTTCTCAAACTATAAAGGTCTGAGAGATAGGACTTGCACAGATCGATTTCTATTTTCCTTACCTATAACACTACTTGTTATTATTTAAAGGGATAGTAATACTTCAGTATTACAAATCCCTATATTAAAGCCCTAGCTAAAAAAAACGTATTGCCCCCAGTGTCATCTCTCAAACCTTTATGGTTGGTTTGAGAGATGAACGCTTCTAAAGTTGCCCTCCCCCTTCCCCGTAGTCGGCATTCTAGCTGACTCAGGGAAATCTGGTCAGAGATCATCAGGTGGCTCTGCAGCAGAGCCACGATCTCGTTAACTGAAAAAAAAAAAAAAAAACTTTCACTAAAACGGTCTTCTACGTGTTCTTACAAACCAAGCACACGTAGAAGACCATTTCAGTGAAAGTTTTTTTTTTTTAGTTAACGCGATCAGCTGTGCTGGAGAGCCACCTGAAAGTCGTACGACTCTCTTCCCTGCAGTCAGCTAAAATGCTGACTACGGGGAAGGGGGAGGGAGAGGGCAACTTTAGAAGCATTCATCTCTCAAACCATAAAGGTTTGAGAGATGACACTGGTGGCAATACGTTTTTTTTTTTTTACTAGGGCTTTAATTTGTAATACTGAAGTATTACTATCCCTTTAAGATATTACTAACCCTTTAAGGGGATTAATTTGGGTTTTTAACCCCATGAATGCAAGAGAGGACTCCAGTGCATTGCGAATCAATGCACTGGAGACCTCTCTGGCATTCAAGGGGTTAAAAAACCTATTCAAGTGCATGAGAATGTAGACATTTTTATTTTGTCCCTAGGGCACATTTGGTTTACTCCAGAATAACTCCAGTTTGGTTTTATAAACATGGGCCATTATGTCCAGTAATAACAGATTGATTTTGGGTAGCCAGTGATCACAGATTTAATACGTAGGGGTTATTACAACTTTCTGCCCAGATTAAAGCGGAACTTTCACATTAATTACATTGCCCCAGAATACATTCCTAATCTGGCGATGTGCAAAGTCATACTATCCTTCAGCTGCATAAGTCCGTGGTATTTCAGTAAAAACACATCTTCGGCAGGAACCAGAGGACAGACATCTTAGAGGAAATGTACCTCTGAGTCTGCCCCATTCACTACCAGCATTGGTGAGTGGCGTTCCTTCGTGCCTTAAGGCACCGGGAGGGACTGACCCAGAGGCGTAACTAGAAGCCACCGGGCCCTGGTGCAAGAATTGTCATGGACCCCCCCCGACCACATTGGCCCCCTCATCCACATTGCCCCCTTCATCTCCACAATGCCCCCATCTTCACATTGCCCCATCATCTGTACATTTCCCCTTTATCTCCACATTGCCCCTACCTCCAGTCCCTGGTGGTCTAGCGGAGTGTCTTTACAGATCTGTGCCTCCTTCAGCACAGATCTCTGTAACTGGCGCTCCCGCGCACCGCTCTAGTAATGCAGAGGCTGGGAGATGATGTGACCGCTGCGACCCCTATTGTTATGCCACTGGACTGACTGCGCAGGCGCACAGAGCTTCTCTTGTAAGTTTTGTGCTGTTTTTTACTGAACTACCATGGACTTATTGCGCTTAAGGATAGGATAACTTTGCATATCGCTAGGCGGGAGGGGGATAATTTATCAATCAATTACTCTTGTACTACAACTCTCACAGTACTGAAATAACACTCTCCATGGCCCAAATACGATGAAGATTAATTGAAGCTGCTTTTATTTTGACACATTACTATCCCTTTAAGTGTGAGTCTGTCCCACCTCTGCTGGGAGCTTATTCCCTGAACCCACCTCATTTACTAGTAGGGAGAGCATGCCACGTGTCAGTAGCAGCCTTCTAACGATTTGGATTAGAAGGGAAGGAAGGCTTTGTAATTTTTTTTTTTTTTTATGGAGAGAATTGGCACATAATCCTGAGTTCAGTCAAATAACAGAGCTGGAAATGGACTAAAGGAAGGCAGATTTGTTACAGTATTCTGTGTATTATGCTTCTTAATATAAAGGCAGATGGGCTTTTATCTGTGTATTGGGTTTGTGTTTTCTGTGTCTGCAATAAAAGGAGGTGAGAGGTAGGTATACAGGTATTTATGTATTGGGAGGAGGTGGGAGGTAGGTATCCTGATATCCATGTATTAGAAAGAGGGGAGAGGTAGGTACCCTGATGTCTGTGCATTAGAACGGGAGAGGTAGGTACCCTGATGTCTGTGTATTAGAAGGAGGGGAGAGGTAGGTGCCCTGTTGTCTGTGCATGAGAAGGAGAGGTAGGTACCCTGTTGTCTTTGTATGAGGAGGAGGAGGGGAGATGTAGACATCCTGTTTATGTATGTGGAAGAGGGGGGGAGAGGTAGGTGCCTCGTTGTCTGTGTATGAGGAGGAGAGGTAAGCGTTCTGTTGTCTGTGTATGAAGAGAGGGGAGAGGTAGGTTCCCCGTTGTCTGTGCATGAGAAGGAGAGGTAGGTACCCTGTTGTCTTTGTATGAGGAGGAGGAGGGGAGATGTAGACATCCTGTTTATGTATGTGGAAGAGGGGGGGAGAGGTAGGTGCCCCGTTGTCTGTGTATGAGGAGGAGAGGTAAGCGTTCTGTTGTCTGTGTATGAGGAGAAGAGGTAGGTTCCCTGTTGTCCGTGTATGAGGAGGAGAGGTAAGCGTTCTGTTGTCTGTGTATGAGGAGAAGGAGAGCGGTAGGCGTTCTGTTGTCTGTGTATGAGGAGGAGAGGGGAGAGGTAGGTACCCTGTTGTCTTTGTATGACGAGGAGGAGGGAAGATGTAGACATCCTGTTTATGTATGTGGAAGAGGGGGGAGAGGTAGGTGCCCCATTGTCTGTGTATGAGGAGGAGAGGGGAGAGGTAAGTTCCCTGCTGTCTGTGTATAAGGAGAGGTAAGTGTAAGTGTTATGTTGTCTATGTACGAGGAGGAGAGGGGAGAGGTAGGTTCCCCGTTGTCTGTGTATGATGAGGAGAGGGGAGAGGTAGGTTCCCCGTTGTCTGTGTATGATGAGAGGTAAGCATTCTGTTGTCTGTGTATGAGGAGAAGGAGAGCGGTAGGCGTTCTGTTGTCTGTGTATGAGGAGGAGGGGAGAGGTAAGCACCCTGTTGTCTATGTATGAGGAGGAGGGGAGAGGTAGGTGCCCTGTTGTCTATGTATGAGGAGGAGGGGAGAGGTAGGTGCCCTGTTGTCTATGTATGAGGAGGAGGGGAGAGGTAGGTGCCCTGTTGTCTATGTATGAGGAGGAGGGGAAAGGTAGGTACCCTGTTGTCTATGTATGAGGAGGAGAGGGGAGAGGTAGGCACCCTGTTGTCTTTGTATGAGGAGGACGAGAAAGGTAGGCACCCTGTTGTATGTGTATGAGGAGGAAAGGGGAGAGGTAGGTACCCTGTTGTCTTTGTATGAGGAGGAGGAGAAAGTTAGGCACCCTGTTGTATGTGTATGAGGAGGAGAGGGGAGGGGTAGGTACCCTGTTGTCTATGTATGAGGACGAGAAGGAGGAGAAAGGTAGGCACCCTGTTGTATGTGTATGAGGAGAGGGGAGAGGTAGGCACCCTGTTGTATGTTTATGAGGAGGGGGGAGAGGTAGGCACCCTGTTGTCTTTGTATGAGGATGAGGGAAGATGTAGAAATCCTGTTGTTTAAGTATGAGGAGGAGAGGTAGGTACCCTGTTGTCTTTGTATGAGGAGGAAAGGGGAGAGGTAGCCACCCTGTTGTATGTGTATGAGGAGGAGGAGAAAGGTAGGTACCCTGTTGTATGTGTATGAGGAGGAGGAGAAAGGTAGGTACCCTGTTGTATGTGTATGATGAGGAGGAAGGGAAAGGTAGGCACCCTGTTGTATGTGTATGAGGAGGAGGAGAAAGGTAGGTACCCTGTTGTATGTGTATGAGGAGGAGGAGAAAGGTAGGCACCCTGTTGTATGTGTATGAGGAGGAGAAAGGTAGGTACCCTGTTGTATGTGTATGAGGAGGAGAAAGGTAGGTACCCTGTTGTATGTGTATGAGGAGGAGGAGGAGAAAGGTAGGTACCCTGTTGTATGTGTATGAGGAGGAGGAGAAAGGTAGGTACCCTGGTGTATGAGGAAGGGAAAGGTAGGCACCCTGTTGTATGTGTATGAGGAGGAGGAGGAGAAAGGTAGGCACCCTGTTGTATGTGTATGAGGAGGAGGAGAAAGGTAGGCACCCTGTTGTATGTGTATGAGGAGGAGGAGAAAGGTAGGTACCCTGGTGTATGAGGAAGGGAAAGGTAGGCACCCTGTTGTATGTGTATGAGGAGGAGGAGGAGAAAGGTAGGCACCCTGTTGTATGTGTATGAGGAGGAGGAGAAAGGTAGGCACCCTGTTGTATGTGTATGAGGAGGAGGAGAAAGGTAGGCATATAGATGACAATTCTGTGTCCCACCAGAAAAGACTATTTTTCCATTCCCCCAAACTGCTTAGACATATGAATACACAAGTAAGCACACACAAAAAATGCGACTCATTCTTATTTTATATAAATAACTTTAAATAATTTTTGTGCAGGTTTTAAAAATACAAAAAGTACAATAATTATTACAAAATAAAAAAGGAAAAAAAAAAACAAAAGAAAAAACACCAGTATTAAACACAGACATGAGGATTTGATTTTCATCCCTTCAACCTTGGGTATTTTTCTTAACTATAAAAACTTGAATTATTTAATTCACTCTTGAGATCCCTTCCATGTGTGTGTCTGTGCAGTAAGTTGTCGCTCGAGTGATTTTGTTGCAAGAAAGTTTCATAGAATAGGTATCATTGATTAATATCCATGCAAGGACCAGAGGGGCGTTCATGTACACCCCTCTGGTCCTCAAGGGGCTGTGGGGTAGCTTGTATGGCAGCTACAGTAATTTTCAGTGACAAATTGTGTTGCTACAACAAAGTCGGCTATATTATCTAGGCACAAGAGCGAGACTAGCTGATGTGTGCATATGGATCCTCGATATGTGGCTTACCTATATGTTGTGTTGTGTCAGATGTAGAGAAATGTGACTATTCCGGGCCAGGGGTGGACAACCTGTGGCTTGCAAGCTGTTATTGGGCTACACTGCCAAAGGTCAGATGAGGATGGTGGGAATTGCGTTCCATTAACAGCGGAAAACACAAATGGGTACTCTTCCCTGATCGCTGATCATATTATTGTGTTTTGTCTACCTTGGTAGTGCCATACTTTTAACAATGGCATCTTGAGGCCGATTTACTAGGGACAAACTAGAGCAAACCAACTCAATAGCGGACAAATAAGAGTTCTCCAAAAAAATCTGAAAACTCTTTAAAAAAAAAAAAAAATAATAATTCCCATTCATTTATAAATGTGTTGGAGACCTCTATGGCATTTAAGGGGTTAACATGAAGGGGAATTTATATTAGTTTCCTGCCTCGTTTATTCTTCTCCAAATTCCTCTATAGTACCTAGACTATACCTCTTGTCATGGGATGGTGGCAATAGCTGTAGTCTACAAGGGCTGGAGAGCCAAAAGGTTCCTACTCCTTTTAACTCTTTCATTGCCAGAGGGCTACCCCTCTGGCACTGAAGGGGTAAATCAGCCTCCTCTAGCCCTAAAGGCCAGATGCTGAACGGAAACCCATTGCGGGAATTAATTTTATAAATGGATCAGGACAAAAAGCTCAATGAATCCGTAATAAAACAATTGTATTATCATTATCAAATAGACTAAAAATCCTATTTTTATCAGTGGGCCTTTTTCATTGATACACACAGGGTTAGTTGTTTCTGTCCAGATTTGCAAACATTTACTCTGATAAATATTAAGTATCTACCCCATCTGCTCTCCAAATACTAGTTCCTGACTCCCCTTAAAAAATGAACTTCCTCTTTCTCTTCAAAACACATTTTCCCATATTCCACTGATCGACCTATTCCCCCTTTAAACATTTGTCTCCTCTGAAACACTTGACTGTTTATCCCACTGATGCAGACATACACCACCTAGCGGAGAGTAGATGCAACAAAAATGGGGGTTGAACACAATAAAGAACAGCAACACAAAAAAAATTAATCTGTTGCTGCAACCTTAACTATTTATAGGTAGCATTTAAAAATTATTTGTTACCTTCCTAAAATATAATACGAAACTTACTTGTTAACTCATATGTAAATTGTCCTGTTCAGAGAGCATTTATTTAATGTTTGTGCTGTTTGTACTGAGAGAGAGGACAATAAAGTTAGTTAATTAATTGTAGTTACAGCCCACTGCTCATGAATTCAGAAAGCTTCCTATCATATCTCTCTCATGTAGCTCATTTATAGATAATACTGGACAATCAATGAAAACCCTGGAAAAAGCAGGAATGTCTGCTACATCAAAGCATATGTTAGATTAGATTTTAGCCTTCAAAACAAATAGAGAATTTCTATAGATAGTAGCATGAAGTGCAGGGGAAATGAGTGTAACGATTATTTGTATGTGTCAGTGTTCCTTTAAAATAGCAAGTACATATATGAAAGGACATGTAACATTCAGGTATGTTTAGAACAGCTGCCATACCCTGATGTAACTGAACCCTTTCAGGACCACATGGTTGGGCACTGCATTTGCTTGACAGTTTTCTTGTGCACTCTTCTTTGCCTCTGGATGCTATACTTTCAGATCCTGTAGTTGCTTTAAAAAAAAATAATGGATACCTTCCTAGCTCAGCACAATATTGAGAATTATAACAGTTGGTTTCAAAGCAGATAGGATGTTGATCCAGGGAAATATCCTGCTGCCATTTAGTTAGGAAGGATTATTTTTTTATTCACTTGGGGCATAATTGGAAATGGCTTTAATGTTTGGTGGCAGGGATTGTCTTCCTTTGGATCAACAGGGATGATATGACAAGGGCTAAACATGATGAACATGTCTTTTTTCAGCCGCATCAACTATGTTTCCATATATCACTCCTCTCTTCCTGCAATGCCCAGACACAGGGAGATTTTGTTTGGTAATAACCCGCAATCAGAATGCTGTGTGATTAGATAGTTTGCGATTCCTTTCCAAGCCCACACAGACCAAATTCAGGCAATCTAATCATACAGGATGGCTTGTATGTTTGTCAGTGTGTGAGTGTGTCTGTGCAGGTTGAGTCAAAAAGGAGTGATACCACAGCCCTAAGTGACATTTCTATTCTCTGGGTGATCAGAATTTTCAAACAGGCCGACCAACCAAACTATCCAATTTAGTCAGGCACATCTGAATGAGCTGACCTATATACAGAGCACTAACTGGGTCATATGGTCATTTTTGACCATATTCAACAGGTTTAAACTAAAACATTGTGCTGTGTATGGGTACTTTAACATGGTAAAGTATAGCTTCCTGACCAGGAAGTGGAGTGCAAAGGAAAATTGCTCCCATCATCATGCTAGAAAAAATTACACAATATCACATATATCAAATTGTATACGTAGATACTTTCCCTCGTTCTTTCATATTAAATAAAGCATGGTCAATTTTAGTATTGCTGTCCTTAATACGCAGTATTTTCTGTTTGAGTGTGCTCATCACAGAATATTTTGAGCTCTTTTTAACAATTTGACACAGAACTCTTATTTTAGTTAATGCCAGCAGTGGTTGATAGGTGCATCAGAACATTCCAAAGGTCATTAACCATTTCAACTTTATGGTGCAGCCCATCTGGAAATGTTAATTTTTTTTCATTCTGCAAAGCAATATGAAATCACGAGCATGTGTATTTTTTTAAAATCTTGCACATTAGACTCTGGTAAACATTAAACTCTTGATCTCTATAGATGTCTGAATGCACTACAAAGAAAAGTATTGAATACATCTATATTGTCCAAGAAGTTAAATCATAGTTCTTGAATTGTACGTAGTTTAAAAGGGTGATTTGGGTTTTAGAAGGGCAATGTTTGTCTGATTTCTGAAATGTGATACTTCCTAACTAGGGCTCAAATTTACCAGCCTGCCCCTGCTTTCATGTCTAACCATGAAGCAGTGCATTGTGGGTGAATGAAGTAAGCTGATGCACATTTGTGCTCAAACTGTTGCAATTGCACTGACATCTGGAGCACAGTAAAGTAGAGGTCTGTTCATGCATTACGCATTCTTATGATCCATCTAAACAGAAAAACAGAGAAGCGAGTAATCTTAATCCCTTTTTGATTGCTGCGTTTAGTGTCATTCTGCTATTCCTTTTCGGCATTAAAGTAGTAGCAAACTTATATTATGAAAAAATAAGTCATATGAATTTTTTTCCTGCTGTGTAAAACAAAGGTACTGCCACCATTTGCAGATTTTTTTCATTCAAAAAGCTATTACAGATGCAACTTTCTTTTTATGTCAGTGCTAAGTAGTGTCAAAAAGGCCACAGTTTTCTCTTATAATGCACTGTAATGGAGAGCTTGAGTCACTGACTATGGTTCCCTAAATAAGTGATAGGAATGGTACCACCTGGTGAGCAGAATGAAGATGAATTGCAACTTACTTTAAATAAAATTGAGTTGTAATAACTTTTAATCGTGATAACTTTTTTAAATAATGATATATCTTCCAGCAATGGGAGTAGCCTTGTATTACTCAGCAGGAAAAGCCATATAGCAAATAGTTATTTCATAAAAAATATTTACTACTTCTTGTGAAAATATATATATTTTTTTTTTGCAAATTTGCCAGCCTTGTTCTACCTCCACCATATGATATGTCAACAAATCTACAAGTTAATAAATAATCAAATAAATAGACAATACCATACAATAAAACATAATTTGGGTGTAGACATTGGCTGGGACTCTACAGCAAGAGCTCATCTTCAAGAGTCTTAGATCCCTGTCCAATGTGAGGTGAAGCAACACCAGTCAGAGATATCGGATCTGGGTGCATTATCCTCTATGGACCTCTGTGGTTAACAACAAAAGGCTAGGTTACTCAAAGGGTCCTAAGGTTGCACACTCTTCTCCCCAATACAAATGTAATCAACCCCTTTGCTAGCGATGTCTCTATCTCACTGCTTTGCAATGTGTTCAAGACCTCTCTAGCATCAAAGGTAGAACGGAGAGCTTTCTTTGATAAATCCAGTCCTTGAAGTGGACCTGTCACCTTGAATTCAAGTTTTCATATTTGAAAACATCATTTAAAAAAGCCTAAGCAACCTACTATTGAAGAGGTCAGCAGATGTCGTGCTAGTTTAGAAGATATTGCTACTTTCGTTTCTGAAAATTGATCGCTCTGAGTGTGGTGTTGTATGCTAATGAAGGTCTCAGAGGAACCTGCTTTAAGCAGCATACTGTGATTTCACTTCCTCTTTTCAGAAAATAAGCATTAATACCTCCTAACTGTTTCTGCTAGTCTTTTAGTTAACATGATATGTAGGCGGTTGAGGTTTTCAAACATTAAATCTTAATTTATGACAGGTCCATGTTAACCATACCATGTGTAGCTGTTTAGGATGAAAGATTCCCACTCTCTGTTATCTGTTCAGGTGTTTCAACAATAGCACCATGTAAGATCAGATGTCATGCTAGCAGCAAGATTGTCCGCAGATCTTCACCATGCATGAGACTCTCTTAGGCATCTATGCCATACTCTGATTTCTAACTCCCTTCTGACTATCTAGAGCCTGGATGGTTATCAACAACAACAAGACAGAGCTAGGTATGAGGGAGATCTGTATAGCACCTCGGCTTGGGGGGACATCTATTGCCTAATTGACTCAGTTGTGACACTATGTACATATTGTGTAAGCAGCACCATAATCCTGGCTGAGCCATCAAGAACAGACTCAACCATTCCAGGTCTAATTTACATCAGTTGATTTTGTGAGACCACTTTGAAGCTGTTTGGTGGTTGGGGATGATGACAGTTGTAGCCCCAATAGTTGGAATCACAAAGATTGCCTACTTCTTTAACAGACAATGCAGCAGCAACAACAGGAAAACCAGATCCATAAGGGTAACCCTTGAGCAACATAAACTACAATGTTTTTCATGGGAGTTATCCACAAAAGCCAAGCACCTCCTATTTTCTGACCATGGGCTCTAAGGTGTGCTAATGTGCTATTGTGGATATCTCTTTAATATCCCAGGCTGTTCCTCAGTGACCGTGTATCAATACTATCATTTTATGTCTCTATATTAAATAATTTCGGGTTTCCAGACCCTACTTCAGTCTACAAGGAGATATCAACTCCTCTTCCAAGTCAACCTTCTGAGCTGCTTCAACCATTACCATGAGATGCTTTGTTAAGCACCTTCATCAGGCAAAAAGAGCCACAAAGTTATTTTGTAGAAGAATTCTGGGCAGTTCCTCCATTATGTCTTTGACATTCAAAGTTCATCAAGAAAGGAAACCATGGTTGAACAAAGTAAGATTTCAAGCAGAAGATATTTGGAGAGAAGCCACAAGTGGTGGACCTGCCAACAGCAGGGGCTTATTTTAGACTTGGAAACATCACAAGGTGTCTAGTTCAATCTGAGCATTCACCCCAATCAAGGTACACCAAAGTCCAGCTCTGTTTATTTTTAATGAAGCATACGTACCACCATCCAGCATTTCTTTTGAGTTTGCTGGCATTTACACTTGTCTTGTTGATGACTTATCTTGTATTGTCTTCTCCTGTGATATTGCTGCATATGTCAGCTACTGGTAGAATAAGGCGCACATTTCCTATTGCCTACAAAATGGCCAAGGCCAATGACTGTTCAAGGCAGTGGAGCAGAGATGTCCACAACACTTCTTCAATTCAGACATGATTATCTTATGACATATTTTACAAAGTGCTTATATCCAGGCTGAGAGTATCCAAAACTGTAGGCTTTATTGTCTCCCAAACACCTTGCTATCCAACCTAAAATAATTAGGTAAGACTGCTTGTTTCTACCTCTGTGAATCACAGCATCTCTGTTCCTTAGTTTCTATGAGTAATAATTATTTGTGGCTGTTTCTGGTCCTCCTCAGAATTTCTAGTATCTGTGCTCTACGTTTCATCCAGTCCTCTGCAGGTTTTTTGGGTTGGTTGGCACGCATGGTAGGTTTCGGGACAAAAAAGGTATACTTTAGACGTGGAGCTCTCTGGTCACTAACAACCAAGGCTTGGAGGGTCACAGACTCCTTCAGGGGTCCACGTCCAACAATAGATTCCACAGACTTGGTAGCACCACTGTATCGCAAGGTCACCCCTCCACCTACGTTGACATCCACTTCCGAGGGCACCAAGATGTAATTACCATTGAGAACATAGGACCCATCCTGCTTCTTCATGGCTAGATAAACTCCATCGCTTGTGGAAGTTGACCCACTGTTCTGACGTATCAGTATGTTGGTGGCTCCAGCTGGGATAGTGATCACATCAATGTATCCATATCTGAGAGCAGGAAATGGAACAGGAAGTGTAATTAAGGACATTGTTTATACAAAGAAGAAAACCCTTCTGCTGAGTGCAACATCTGAATTTTGTTTTTTTAAAACAGGATGTTTCTTAACCCTTTACCAAACATTTCCCCGTTGTTTTAAATGATCATAACCACATGCATGAACAGTCCCATATGTAGGGTTGATATACTATGAAAAAGTGCAGCAATTCTGAGGAAAACCAACAGCATCATAGGCCATAAATAAATATTCCCAAAAGCCCCACTGATATAAATAAACCTGACATTGGGAGTTTCCTTTAAAGGAATAGCAATGTTTCACATTAAAAGCAGCTCCGATTAATCTTCATAGTATTTGGGCCGTGGAGAGTGTTCTTTCAATACTGTCAGAGTTGTAGTTCAAGAGTAACTGAATGATAAAGTATCTGCCTCCCACCCCTTTTACTGATGTAAAGAGCAACAAGACTGTCAGGATGGATCGCAGATAGGGACAATCTTCAGTGAACATAAAGAAAACCTGAAATACCTGTTGAGGGGGACAGGGTTTTCCTTATCATCACAGTAAGAAGGTTGTCCTGTGCTGCCACCTGTCTGGTCCCAGGACCAGATTTCACATCTGAGGGGAGGCAGCTTACACTAGGTAAAATGGGAGGCTGGGGATTCATTATCATTCAATTACTCTTGAACTACAACTCTGACAGTATTGAAATAACACTCTCCATGACCCAAATACTATGAAGATTAAATGGAGCTTATTTTTTTGTGAAACATTACTATCACTTTAATGATTTGGATACTAGAGAAACCTCTAGCATCCAAAGCTTTATTACCTGTCCAAACCCTTGAAACTGCATCACAACAATGCATGCAAATCCCAGTCCCTTACCGTGGCTTGGTGAATGAGCCGTACGTTTTGGTGCAAGTGGATCCATTGCCCCCACAAACCATGCACTTGTCAAACTTCTTCTTGGACCCAATGACTCGATCACAACCTGCATGGATGCAGCGCCCCTGAACACACACTGAGGTGGAATCAGGAGTGCACGGAGTACCATCTGCTACCTGGACACAAAGAGAGGGACACAGAGTTAGCCAGGAAGAGGCGCGCACACACACACACTACAGTCAGCCTAGATGTATTCCAAAGTTTGTCATATAGGACGCCTTATTTATCAGTGAAGAGGACGTATGAAATTTTATGGTGGATGGATAAAAATTCAGCAAACTGCCATCAAATTAAATAGGGCTTTTAACCCTTTGAATGCTAGAGAGGTCTCCAAGACATTGCTTCTCAATGTGTTGAAAACCTCTCAGGCATGCAGTGGGGTAAAAGCCACGTTTAAATCCATGGGGATTTTCTTTTCCCCTATGGTGAAGTGGGTTCCCCCCAGAATTGCGTCTCTTAGTTAATAAGTGTCATTGACCCCACTTCCCTGTCTTATGGGACCTAGAACAGACTAGCATGCTAGAATGTAGACTTATCTCATGTAGGGATGCCATTTAAAGGAACACTAACACCTCTTAATAATAATAACCCCACACTTACCATACTACTGGCAGTAAATCCTAATGGTCACTATGAATTTTGCCTTTGCACTTTGGTTCACAAGATTACATCTTCAATCTGTCCTGGATGTCATGTCTATGGAGGTGGACATAAAACTCTTACTGGAAGGTTTCCCGGACCCCAAATTACATCCACCACTTTACTGACATCTGTTGGACAATTCAGGTGGCCAAGTTTGGGGTCTGGAAGTCCTGCTGGAATGAGTCATGTACATTTCCATGTACCAACCAACCATTTCCATGTACCAATCATGTACCAACCAAAGTACAACGACAACATACACAGTGGCAGTCAGGATTGACTGATCATTGAAAAGTAAGTGTATCAATACAATTCAGAGGTGTTAGTGCTCCTCTAAAGTGGACTAGTTATTGGACCCAAAATACAAAAGTTATATTTCTTCCTATGTGTTCTCTGAACACACTCAAAAATAAGATTCCACTATTGTAAACAGTACTGATGGGGGGCGGATTGCCCATGAATGATGCAAAAATATGCTGTAGAGCTTTTTCCCGATGAGTAAACCATGGGCACTTCTACTGCTGGGAGGTGTTTGGTAAAAAAGTTATTACTTTCAGACTTTTTTTATTAAAGGGATAGTAATACTTAAAATGTAAAAATATGTTGCAGGATTTATCCCCCTGAGTAAAACAAGGATACTCCCAGCTTAAACTTGAATTTTTTAGGTGCAATATCACAGTGGCCTGAAAGTATACAGTGGCGCTGTTGCTACACCATCCTATAGGCATCTCTGATCAATTGACCATAACTCTCCATAGGATGGTGTAGCAAGAGCGCCATTGTATACTTTCAGGCCACTGTGATATTGCACCTAAAAAATTAAAGTTTTAGCTGCAATACCTTTTGAATAAAACACGTCTTAGCAGTGGGAGTTGCCTTGTTTTACTAAGGGGGATAAACACTACAATGCATATACATTTTAAATAATACTATCCCTTTAAACTGTAACAGCTCAAGCTGTGGCTCTAGGCCTTAAAGAATTATAAAATTAATGCATAAACATAATAATTACTTTTAAAATACATAATTTTTTTGACATTATTAGAAACGTATGTCATGGTAGCTTAAATAAATAAATAAATAAATAAATAAATGTTCTCTTGCTGCTCATCTCCTTAAGACTCACCCTGGGCTCCAATACATAGTAGTACCCCAGTGGGCGGGACTGGCACGTAAGTTTACATTGATCCTTCTCTGCAATTCCATTGTACCTTGGAACCCAATCCATTGGAGAAGGGAACCCCTTGAACATATCCGTTCTGTGGTTGTACACTGCACATTGCTGCTCTCTGAAGGTGAGTGCTGCACCAAACCAAGAACAATTGGATTATTTTATAGGTAAAAAATAATGAAAATCAAAACAACTAACCACCACCAGTTCACTTAAAAGAACACTAGCACTTAAAATGAATTTGGGTTAAATAATATGAAATATTTGTTATTTTTGTTGGCAACTTTAAAAATGAGCTATGTTAGAGCCCTGCAATCTAATCGTAATCCTGAATTTTTTATGCATGTGTACAGTGTCATACATAGACAGCATTTGATTAATTTTGATTGAGCTGCTAAAAATGAGAGACAAGAGCGAAGGCTGTTAATATACTGAAATTAGTACTAATCGCTGTTACTTTTATCAGTCCATTTACAAACAATCCTGAACTAACACTTTGGAGATAGGATTGGGCCTGGCTGCTCTATCAAAGCATACATAAAAACTAGATTTTAGGCCTCATAATCACAGTATCAAAAGATGCACTTAAATGGGAATTTTAACCCCTTGAATGCTAGATTGGTATCAAATGCACTGCAATGCAATGCTTTTTTAACTTATTTAGCATTCAAGGGGTTAAAATTTAAATCACGGAGATTCTTTTAACTCCCCATCGTGTGTATTTGTTTTCTCCAGAATTAATAAGATACATTAAATTGTCATTGCCAGGGTACACCCACTGGACAATTTAATATACTGTAAATGTAGGCCATTACAGAAATAAATAAACTGGTAAATAAAGCAGACATCAAAAGCCAGTAGTGGACCTCTGACGCAGGGCCAGTTGGATTGTGCTGGCCACTCCCACAGCTCAGCAGAGTAGGAGTGGAAAACAGAGCCAGGAACAAATCCTAATCCGGAGCCCTAGATGTTGCCTGCTTTGCCTAATGGGGAATCTAATCCTGGGCTGCGACTAGAATAGGAACCAATCACAATTAGACACCCCTAGACATCGCCTTCTCTGACTAATGGAAAATTTAAGCCTGTTGATGTGGCCATAATTAGTTGCTCCTAGCTGTTGCCTGCTCTGTCTCATTGGATATTCAGCCTAGTGGATATGGCCAGCACACCTGAGGTACCAATCACAATTAGGAGCCCCTAATGGGATATCCAGCCCTAGCCTTTATATTGGATGCAAACAAGGAATTTGAGGTTGGCATTGAGATTAAGTCCAACTCACCGTTGCCAGTAGCGCACTCTTGGGTATTACAGGAACGATACTGTGTCCTCTTCCCCTCGCAGTACTTGCCCCCATTTCGTGGGACAGGCTTGTTACACTCACGGTGGGAGAACTGCACCCCACCTCCACATGTCCGGGAGCATTCCCCAAAGGGACCCCAAGTACCCCAACCTCCATTAACAGGTGTCTGCAAAAAAAATGGCAATCATGAGTAATGATGCAAAACAAGTGAGATATTGATTCTCACCCATTGGGTTTTGGTGCAAACCAGCTGCTCTGCTGGGAACAAACTGCAATTTAAATGGACCTGTTAAACACCTTGTGTGCTAGAGTGGTCTCCAACACATTGCTTTGCAACGCATTGGCGACCTCTCCAGCATTCAACGGGTTAAATTAATTTCATTTGTTCTCTGTGGTGCAGTTGGCTTGCCCAAGAATTGCCCCACATTTCTTTGTGCATATGGCCCATTGATATATGTTATGTTTAAATCCATATATTTATTTATCTTACTTCAGTCTGGTCCCCGACTGGTGCTGTTACTATAACTTACTATGGAGAGCTATAGTCAGTGATACATTCAAAGAAAAATGCCTTTTGCACACCAGTAGAAATTGTTATTGACTGTTTAGTTTAAAAAAAATATACTAGGCTTGAGCTGTAATAAATTTGGAATAAAAAGTCTCACAGTAGTAGGAGTAGTTTTTTTAATCATCAGAAAAGCCCTATAACATAAACATTTTTCATAAAGTAAGTTACTGCTTCCTTAAGGTTTTCGCTACCACAAGCAGCAGCTGTAATTGGTTTAAATAATTTACCAAACTGTAGCGGTACAATGTAAACACTGCATAGACCTATAGATCTGGCACTTAAGACCCGTAGACTATTCTGCTCTGTGTGATACAGAGAACCCAATCTTGTCATTTTATATACACAACAGGGTAAATGTACAAATCCGCCAGAACAGCTTCATTGGTGTTAGCTGCACTACATACAGGCATATGCTCTGCTATAGTTATATCTTTAATGCCAGCAAGTCCCTTACACTTAACCCATAACATAACTACACAATCAATTCCAGGCCCTATTTTTGCATGGAATTATACTTATACATTCACTCAGAAATGTGCTGGTGACATAGGAAGTACTCACATTGTAGGCTTTCATCTCCACTTTGCTGATGCAGCGCCCATTCATGCAGGTCTTGCCCACTCCACACTGAGTGCCATCTGCCCAGGGGAAGTGCTTGGTTTGGCACATAAAATGCCCTTCGATTCTGCCTGTACACCAGAGGGACGAGCAGGGAGTGTGCAAGTTGGGGCAGTGGCGAGAGTCAGGGCCGAATGTCAGTTGGCACTGACGATCAGAGTCATAATCATTACCAGGAAAGGGCACTGGTAAACGCAGAGGAGTACGAGGCTTGTCAAGAAGACAGTGACCTGTATAAAGGAATAGGGAGAAGGTTAAGGTGCTGAAATAATACCAGGGTCTTTATGAACTCTGGAGTCAGATAAACACAGAATTCATGTTTGTTATGTACTGGTCCAAATCTGTTAACTCAGAAGTTTGAAAATGGCAGCTTTTAGGCTATAAGCTGCTGCTGGGCAAAGCAATGCTTTAGAAATCTCTCTAACATTCAAGGGCTTAAATGAGAACTATGACTTTACCCTTTTCTTAAAACTGAATAACCTAGATTATAATAGCTTCATACAGTTCTGAGGGGTATGCAATGCATTGTTTCACAATATGTTGCACAACCCTTGAGTCCTGAAGGGCTTAACCCCTTAAGGACCAAGGACGTACATGTACATCATGGGGTGAATGTGCCTAAAGGACCCACGATGTACATGAACGCCATGAGGTGAATGTGCCTAAAGGACCCATGATGTACATGTACGTCATGGATTTCAGGACTCCCTGCGTGGCTGCTCGCCGTTCTGGGAGCCCTGAATCCGATGCCATAAAAAAAATGCTCCGTGGTCCATGCATGTCTGGTCCTTCAGGGGTTAAATAAGCAGTAAAGGATTTAATGGAAAAAAATATGTTATAGGGCTTGTGCTGCTGAGTGAAATACAGCTGGGAGATTTTTTAATTCAAATGTTGTTACAGCTGAAATAAAAATAAAAACCCTCAAATTTCTATTCTGGTTACCAGAATCACTTAACATGGAAAGTAATACTCAATGATTCAAGTTCTCACATAGAATGCATTACAAACAAAATGCTTTTCGGACACCAGATGGTGCTGTTACTAACAATTTGAGTTTAAGTTTAATAAGTGTGAGCTGTAATAACTTTTAAAAGAAAAATCTGTCAATGCTAGGTGTACTCATGTTTTAATAAAGTGTCAAAGACCTATAACATATTTTATTACAAAAAAAAAAAAGCTTCAAATAATGTTGTGTTTCCATGCGTAGGTTTACACAGTGCTAAGGTCTTACAACTCCAGTAGCTTCACAAAATAAGGAGTTTTCACACAACACAGTTTTTTAACCACATTCACTCAATTCAAAGCTTTCACACGTGGCTTTACACTGTATCCTGTGCCCAAGATCTTAGGAAAAGGTACATCTAGTGAACTCCAATCTTTTATGTATAATAAGTTTTTCCTTAATTATGAAGGGGCCCTTACCCCAGCAGGTCCTGGGCAGCTGCACAATTCCCTTTTTTCACCAAAAAAATTCCCTGATTTTAAGCATACATGGCCACATTAGAAAAGGAAGAATACGAGAAAGAGAATATTTTACCATTTCCGTTGTCCAAGAAGTCAGTGATATACTTGGCACTGCAAGGTGACCACAGTTCCTCTGGGTCCACATATGACATCACAGGTGCCATCATGTGTCGAGTGTTACTGGCTGGCCGGTTCAGATCTAGGCAGGGCTTGGAGTTGTCATGCAGCATATTGAACACATGTCCTAGAAAAGGCAAATAAGAGAGGGTGAGTGTCTATTAAAACACTGAGGCTGATGCATTAAAGGAGCAGTAAACTTTATTTATGAAAACACATATTTTACAGAGCATTTCCTGCTGAATAAAACAAGGTCACTCCCATCGCTGTCAGATGTTTTATTAAAAATTTATAGCAGTTTAAATAATCAGGAAGTGAATTTACTGTGTTTCTAACTGACAGGAAGTGAATTTACTGTGTTTACTTCCTGTTTGTTCTAACTGACAGGAAGTGACAGGCAGTTTCTATCACATTCTATGGAGAATTGTATATCTCTGACTTTTCTGACTTTTCTCTCCATTAGAATCTAACAGGAAATCTAATTAGAATTTGACCACTAGAGTGCACTGTTAATGTAAAAAAACATGGGTTTAAACTGTAATAACTCTGGAAATATAAATCTCTCGGCAGTGGGAGTACCCTTATTTTACTCAATAGGAAAATCCGTACAATATATATTTTTCATAAAAAATTTTACTGCTCCTTTACGATCAGGACAGTTATGCACTGGTTTGATAAAGAGGAGTGATAAAGAGTATATATATTCTTCAGTATATATACTCTTCAATGTGATAAACTGTCCAATCCCTATGTTATTCTATGGGGCCTCTTTTTCAAATCCCAGATCTTGTTACCAGCATGGGGCATGTAATGGTTCTAATCTCTCTACAAGTAATGGTGTAATTGGGCTGCACAGTGAACTAATAATGCATTAGGTTGGCCCAAGCTCCAGATCTTTCTGGGGAAAAGCCCTATGTCTATTGGGAACCGAGCAACTCCCCTGGTTATGGAGTCCAGAAAGCTGAAGTGCCATATTCTTACCAAGCTCATGAGCAGCAGTAAATGCAGACTGTAATCCGTCATCTTCTACTATGGAGCAGCTTCGTGATGGATCACAGACTGTGCCAACATCGGCCATCCCCAAGGTGTCACATGTGGACACTCCACACAGGTTCTGTGAAAAAAGTAATGGTACATGTATCAGACAGAGAAGTTTATGGATCAGTTTCAGAACAGTATTAGAGACTCAGTTCTTGACTGGCCAGGACAATTATTCCAACAGAATCAACATATCCACAGAGTTCCAAACACTAGAGCTGCCAAATGATGACTGTGTTTGGCTACAACAAAATGGATTCCAAGCCCCAAGCAAAACATCATGCTTATGTATTTGTACAGAGAGATAAATTGATATAGAAATCCATCTGTGCATATAAATAAAATATCAACATAGTGACTTTATTTTAATGACCGTTAATGAGCGTGCAGTAGCCTTATGTTACAAAAAATGAATGCTGTTGTTCCTATTTTGATACCAGGAAGTTTCAGTTCTCTCTCTAGTGCAGGGTAAGTAACCAATGGTGCTCCCACTACTGGAGACTTCAGCTCTCATCATTCCCATCCAGCTAACGGCTGCTGGGGATGAGGGGAGCTGCAGTCTCCAACAGCTGGAGTATCCAAGTTTGACTTCTGCTTTAGTGATCAGAACACTGCTCACACACCCAGCTACTCACCTGTCTAGTGAAGAGTATTGCTGTGTCAAAGTGCTCTGAATCAGAGTCGTTAGGTTTGTTCAGGCCTTTCTGCCACTCACAGAAGTTTCTCAACATCTCGGCAGCGTTGGTAGTCATTTTCAGACCACCATAGGTGTTGGACTTGTCCGCCTTCCCAATGACTACCAGACGAGTCACCACTACATTGACTGGGTTCTTCAGGCTTGGATGACGGAAGAACTTGGCTGCAGCTGCCATGACAGTCAGTAGGTAACGCTTCAGACCTGCTCCATGGAAGGTGGCCATAGTTTCATCTGCCACTACCAGTGTCTCAACATAACGAGGGACAGATGCAAATCTCTGCAGAAGAATAAAATCAGGTTTGTTTAATCAAATGTGACAAAAGCATAAATAAAAAATAAACAGGTCCTCTTAGATATCAGTAAATTAAATACATTCCAAGGCTTTTCTGGTGTAATAAAACAAGGAAACGCCTACTGCTGATGATGCTGAGATGATTCTTTTAAACGTTTCTGCAGTTTAAACTATCAAAATGCTGTTACTGTCACATTCTATAGGGAACTGTAGCCTGAAGCTCCCTTTCCCCATAGAATGAAACAGAATAACTGCATTGACACCAGGTGGCACAATTTTAAAAAGGTTTGAGATGTTATATCTTTGGAATGGAGCATCCCCTAACATTAAGGACTCCCTTGTTTTACTCAGCAGAGAAAACACTACAAAATATGGTTGTCTTTTTTTGCAGAATTCCCTTTGTAACTAAAAACATATCTTTATTAATTCAATAAATATGTTCATGCAACAGCCCTGCTGGTTATCAGAATCTGGATGTAATTCAAACAAGTTTGCTTTTTTTTTTTTTACTTTAAATTGCAATTTTCAAAAGTGGTCACTAGATGGAGCTGTTGATATCACATAATATGGTTGTCTATGACTTTTTCTCCCCCATAGAGTGCATTACAAAAAAAAAATCACTGCAATTATCGGTCATTGTTGGTAACACAAAGTGCAGGTTTGAGTTGGAATAAGTTGAAATTAAAAAATAAAAACAAAAAAACTTTCAGCTTTGACATCAACATTGTTTTACTGAGCAGGAAAAAAACTATAACATATTTTTTCTTTATATATATACTAGTTGAACAGCCCGTTACACTGGCCACAGTGCCACTGCCGCCCGGTCGCGGGGCAGTCACGCGCAGTAGAGACTGTCCGCGCCAGGGATGATACAGAGCTGCGCGGGAAGACTCTACTGCACATGACTGCAGCACGCGCAGCAGTGTCTACTGCGCATGTTGCGGCGTTACACACGTTTTAGCGAATTATTATATAGGATATATATAAATAAATATATATATATATATATATATATATATATATATATATATATATATATATATATATAGACCCTTAATCTATTTGTCTGTCATAAAGGTGAGCACAGCACTCAAATGGGTTAACTGTGTCTTCAAATAAACCACTGCATTGGTCTTCCCTGGAAGAAGAGGCCCCTCTTACCCAAGATTCCTTTACTAATCTGTCTCTGGATATTTTCCGTTGTGGTGGCGGCCGCACTAATACTAATCAATCATAGAACTCTTCCTGCAATGTCTACCACACTCTTAACTCTCTTTTCCTGAGCTACATTCTGTTTCCCATCTGCTGAGCAGCCATCTGCAATGGTTTGAAATCTTTTTTTTTACTTAATCCTTTCCTCAATTTTTCTAGTGATTGATCACTGATAATTTCAAAAGAAAGTGTTCTGTAACTGTTTTAGTCCCAAGAGAGTAGGAATATTCTACTTAGGCTGTGATGCCATTTTTTAGTAGACCAAGATATCAGTTTACTTCAGGGAAACATCAAAGTTCCCAAAGGATCTAGGGTTTGGCCTATCCTAATGCACTACCAGTGCATTGAGTAAAGTTACATACCCCAAGCCGGCTCTAAAGAGACCTGGTGCTTTAACCCTCTCAGCCAGTACCTTGGAAAGGCTCTGGTTTGTAGGCCTTATGCAGAATGCATACTTGCCAATATTTCAAAACATCTCCAAGGACAGTTTTTGCCTGAGCAGTCACACGGAAGAGAATCACTAATGGTCCCTAGTACAGAACAGCGAGATGTCTACAAAAAAAACTAGTACAAACGATATATTACTATACCTAAATGCTACATGACACTATATAAATAATCAGTATTAACACGTTAGGAAGCTTTAATGGATGATACTTTTCTGACAAGAACAGGGACAAAAACAAGAACAACAGAATCCAGGAACAGGAAGTCAGAACCAGGGACTGTCCCAAGAAATCCTGGTAGGGTGACCACATTTCATTTCTGTCATTCAAGGACACTGCGGAGGGAAGAGCACACCACTGATTTCTAACCACTGAAGGGAGAACTCACCATTGACTGCTGTGACAGAAAACAATGCTTGTGGTGGGCTACAAGATAATGTACATCAAGACCAAAGTCTTAGACTACCATTACACTGCAATAAAATTGCACTGAAGCTCCAAATTGATGCTAGGATCAAGGCTCGGTTCCCTCTCTATTATTTAGAGCAGTGTCTGGAACCCATTTTCAGGTAGCTCATTTGAGACATCAATTTCTGTCACATTATCAATGGGCTATTCTGCTTCTACTGTTTAGAAATCTGTGCTCTGGAGTCTTCATTCCGGGACATTGTATTGTCCCAGAAGGGGGCTGCCTGGGACAAGGGACATGCGAATCAAATCCAGGCCTGCCCCGAGCAAGCCAGGATATCTAGTCACCCTAAATCCTGGACATATGGCAGGTATAAGAAAGCAAAGGACAAGCAATTCTGCAGCAAACTAACAGCACTATAGGTGGAATAAAAATTCTTGTTAATTTAAATGGAGTTTTAACCCCATTGCTCTGCAGTGAGTTGGAGACCTCTCTAGCATTCAAGAGGTTATTTACATTATGAAGGGGTTAGGCAATTTTTCTTTTCCCCCTATGGTGCAGTTGGTTTGTTCCTCTTTTATATAATTCTTTATCATTCATTTATGAAGAGCCAGCAGATTCCGCATAAGGCCTTTCATGAGGTTCCTCAGTCAGATAATTATTTCTCCTTAAGCCAGACTGACACATTGGGGCTTATTTGGTAAAAATTTCCAGCCTGGTGGAAAAAAAATATCAGTTTTGTCAGCACAGAGAAATCCAGATGAAGAAATGGGATCCTTTTACATGTCTGTTGCACTTGGAAATGGTCTCAAATCAAGAATGGACTGCAAATTCTGACTAACCCAAAAGCACAAGGGGACATTGGCAGCAGTAAGGCTGTTTATGCTGTTATCTTAAAAATGGTGAACCCCATGAAGAAAGAAAAAAGGTAAATAAAAACACCCTAAATTCCCATTTCTTTAAATGGGACCTTTAACCCCATTGCGTGCTAAAGGTCTCCAATGCATGCGTTTAAGACCACTATAGCATTCAAGGGGTTTAAAACTGAAATCAATGGCCTTTTGTATGTTACTACATTGCAGTTGGTGTGCCCCAGAATTTCTCTACTCTCTTTGCTGCTGCTTTCTTATATATTTATCTGTTGTATGCCTGCCTAAGCCAGGAGTGGGCTTCTTGATGCCCACCAGCTGCTGTGGACTGCAACTCATCACCAGCCTGCCAACAGGAGTCCATAGCAACTGGTAAGCCTCAGGTTACAAAACCTTTTGCCCAAGGATGGGTAACCTTCGACTCTTCAGTTGCTGCAGACTACAACTCACATTATCTTCAACTAGCCAGCAACTGGTTGGGGATAACGGGAGTTATAGCCCCACAACAGCTGAAGAGCCAAATGTAGCTAATCTGTGCTCTTGCCTTAAAGGTGCAGTAAACTTTTTTGTATGACAACCTATATATTATAGAGCTTTCCCTGCCAAGCAGAAAAATCTACACTCACTGCTGGTAGCTATTTTATTCAGTTTGAACTGTCAGAAGCTGAGTAACAGATTCAATACTTCCTGAAAGTTCAAACTGACAGGAAGTGACTCAGCAGTTACTATAACATTCTATATTTTGTTAGTAACTCACCTCTCCCAGATTAACTAGCTTAAATCTGACCACCAGAGGCACTGTTAATGTAGAAAACCAACAGTTTAAACTGTAATAACTCTCAGCAGTTGACTAATTGTTTTATTTAGCAGGAAAAGCGATACTATAGATATAAATTATGTTCCTTTAACTCTCCTTCCATCTCCTACAGACCTCCTTTCTATCTGAACAGGAAAGGAAGGAGTTAAAGCTGATATAGGTTTTCTGATGCGTCACAGAATTTTCGAGACAAACTGTGAAAGAGAGAGGCAAAAAGAACACAATGTTGCAATCCTGAGCAATGAGTTATGACCGTTTCCGGACATCTTAATCCTAAAACTTTGGGATAAGGGCAATGGATTAGAGATTAGCCCCAGTGACTTGAAATATCAGGATGATTTCACTGCTGACGTGCTCTCGTTACGTTCCCTGTGAATTACTCAAGCATATACACATGCACATGCTGAAAACCCAAACAACTCTATGGACTTCCCATCTTAAAGTTTTATTATGACAGACTTCTGGACCAGATTCCAGTTACCGTCTGGACTCTGCATGTCTGTGTTTGGTTGTCTAAAAGGCTTGCGCAAATCCAGTATTAATGGGATGTCCTCACTGTATTACATAAACACTGCGTAATAGGCATTAATGTGTGTGTGCGTGTGTGTGAAGGGAAGACAGTTGATAGGAACGCCACGTACTGAGTTAAGAAATGTTCTTTGCAACAATAGAAAAAACTGATAGTTTGGGCTCTGCGTATGTTGCATGTGTCAGTGTTGGTTGAATTGGACTTATAAGGATATTGTTTGAAAGAAAGGAAAAATAATGACATTGCTTTTAGGAGCAGTACATTTTTTTATCAAATGTATTTCTGCTACTATTCCATAATTCAAGGGTACTCCAACTGCTGGGAGATTTTTCATTTAAGAATTATTACAGGTCAATCTTTTTTTTCCTTAAAATTCAGTTTTCTGTTGCTGTTTCTATCATATACTATAGAGTAGACAGCCACAGTCAGTGACTCAAACTTTCCCATACACTGCATCACAAAAAATGTGCTGCTTGGACATCAGTTGGCACTGTTGCTGACAGTTTGAAGCTGTAATAAAATTGGAATTAAGCATCTCCCAGCTGTGGAAGTATTCTTGTTTTACTCAGCAGGGAATTTCTTTTTCTTGTAATATAGGTTTCCCAATCTTTTAAATAAATGAGTGTTATTTCACTGTTCCCCAAGTTCCAGACAGTTTATCCAAAAATCTCTTCACTTTTCTGAGTACACAGGGCACATGTACTAAGTACAAGTGGAGCAATGATACAGCAAACCAACTGTGCCATTGGGAGCTGATAAAAACAACGCCTAACATTCCGCTGATTTAAATGGGGATTTTAACCAGTACAATGCTACAGAGGTCTCCAACGTGTTGTTTCACCATCCTTTAGTGCAGGGGTAGTCAACCATCAGATCTTCAGCTGTTTGGAACTACGATTCCCATGTTCCCTAACATTAGCTGGTTGGGATGATGGGAGTTGTCCTCCCTACCTAAGGTGGTCCGACATTTGACTTCCCCAGCCTTAATACATCAGCCTCAGTCTTGGATAGCTCTTGCAAAATGTAGAATTTTAATGTTATTAAAATCATAGTTATAACAACTCATAATAATAACCCCCCCCCCAATGGCCTCTATGAGTTTTTACATTGTGTCTTTGGTAACGAGATTATATTAGCCTGCTTAACACTTAATGGATAGCAGGTGTTTGCAATGCAGTATGCAACAATGAGTTGCACACCCTTCTGGACCTTAAAGGATTAACATTACCATGTGCAGGGAGCAGATAACTGTCATGTCCACCTCCATAGACACGGCATCCAAGACTGACTGAACATGTTATCTTTTGAAACAAGGAGCAAGAGATAAATTCATAGCAGCCATTAGGACTTTCTTGCCATAGTAAGATAAGCGGAGGGGGTTATTATTATTAGGAAGCTACTTTTCCTTTAAAAGCTTTGGCTGGAGCAGAGTAGAGATGCTATCTTCGTAGTACCATTGCAGAGACAAAAGGCTACATAAACTGATTTCCTCTTTCGTATCTCTTTGATTTCCTGAACAGCCCCTATCCAGGTTACACCGCATTGTCCCTCATCACAGGATTTTATGGGTGAGTGCCCTGGAAGCCGTTCACCTATTGAGCATTGTGTTGTAACCTTAGCCAAGCAAGTTCTACAAAGAACACATTCATTCATTCATTGTCTGGGGGACAACGCAAGGAACCGAAAGTTGGAGCCTTCGTGTTTGGAAGTCTTGATTGATCTTTGGCATGACTCCACACAAGATTGTCTTCTCTTCTCTTTTGCCAATCCACTGTGCCAACACATGAGCACACATTGGCACTGTGTGGCTGAGTGTGTGCCTTTGGAGGTGTGTATGTATGGTTTAAAATCCCCTTTCCTTCTAATGCCAAGTATCTACCAACCCATCTCACAACTCATGTACCTTACTGATGTATATCAGAAAAAAAAAGTATCATAATTATTGCATGAGTCTGATGTACTAACTAGAAACTGAGTAATTCTGGGCAAACCAAATGCACCACGAGAGACGAACAAAAAAAATCCGATTTTAATGAAGTTATTTTACAAACAAATGGCTAGCAAAAAATATAGATAGTGTTTTACTTCTCTTTAAAATCAACTAGACTTATCTTAAAGTGACTGGTCCGCTTTAACTACTTAAACACTTGATAGAGGGGGTGTGCAACAAGAGTTAAAAGCACATGAAACCGATACAATTGGTCACTGGCAAAAAAGGAAGTATCCCTGCTGGGACACAGATAGGTAACTTGGCTTCTCTACAGTCTAAACAGCTGCGTGTTGCAAGCTCTTTAACATTGTCAACGTATTGGGAGTCAACCAATGAATACAACATTGTTAGCATATCAGATCTCTAGAAAGCACTGCCAGTGTTTGGAAAGGAGGGGCCGGATTGTGCTGTTCTCCTAATAATGGCTAGGGAAATGGAAGCAATTTGGTGCTAGGTGTGTTCCAAAGCCAAAAGCCTAAGCTGGGGTAGTAAGGTCTAACCAAGTAGAGATGGTGGAAATTATTTAAAGGATCAGTAAAGTTATAATAAACAAAATCAATATGTTTTGTAAGGTTTTTGCTGCTGAGTACAACAAGGTGCTCACACTGCTGAGAGATACTTAGTTGCAAAGTTATTACAATTCAAAGGTCAAAATGATGGAGCTGTTATTATGAAATTGTATGGAGAACTGTTGCCAGTGTTCCCCCCCACACACATAACATTTAAAAGAATAACTGACTACACACTAGGTGGCACTGTTACTAACAGTTTAATATAAAAAAAACAACAGTTTGAACTGTAATAATGCTTGAATGAAGCATCTCTCAGCTAGAAGCCGCAAAATAAATATTCTCCTGCAGGCTATTGCAGATGGCTAGATGTGTGCTAAATCCTGGCTGGGGTGGTTTAAAGCCTAAGATTCACATTTACATCCCTGGATTATATTGCCAGGTGGGAGCATGTAATAGTGTTAATTTCCCTACTACTACTAATGCATTAGGTTGGACCAAGCCCTTAAGTCATTTAGGAACTTGGGCCTTGTTGACCAAGTGGTACAGTACTGAATAAAACAATCTGCGCAATGTGTGTGTGTGTGTGGGGGGGGGGGGTGCGGCATAAAATGTCCCTTCAATTTAAATGGGCTTTTAACTCCTTGAATGTTAAAGAAGTCTCCAATGCATTACTTTGGAATGCTTTGTAGAACCATCTAGCAATCAAAGGGTTAAAACCACCTTTTAATACAATGGAAACTTGGGGAATTTTTATTTTCCCCCTAAAGTGAAGTTGGTTTTCTCTAGGATTGCTCCTTTTTATCTTCCTGAATATGACCCCTAAACACTGTCCTGCAGACAGCCCCGCAAAGAAATTACCTACACAAAGCGCCCTGGTTAAAATGAATGAAGATTTTCCATATTTATTTGCATATAGTTAGGTGGAAAAAGTTGCATGAGTTGGACCCTGTTGGAAAACAGATGATTGGTGGAAAGAATGGGTTGTGGTAAAATCATTAACCAAGTTAACCCTGAATTCTTTGGCTCAAGCCCAATCAAGCATCCTGGAGACCAAGGGAGATGTCAGTTTTCCATCTTCTTTTGGCGCCCACAATCTGTCCAGACAGAAGCCGGTGGGAGACATAAGAACACCTGGTTTAGTGAATAGATTCTTCCTTCTCCTGAGTGGGCTGTAGACATCACTGTGCTTCCGTCTACAAAATCCTAATAAGGACAATCGCATCCATTTTCTCCAAACACATTATTTTATAGTATTCATTTAGATTTAAAGGGAAATTACAATACCAGAGAAATAAGTGGCTCTTATTTTGTTTAGAGCGGAACTGAAACTTTGTTACAAACACATGTTTTTAGAGGTAAGCCTGAACATAGATCAGTATATACAGGAAACAACACATATAATGTAAAATATAAATAAATAGATATACATAACTACCAACAAATTACCTACCCATTAATCTGCTCCCAAATCTGCAGCTATCCAAAGTGATAGGAACAGCAACACTGGGAGGAGATGCACTAAGATATGATAAATAGGTGATAATGTGCAGATAACTTCTCCCAGGCCCGGACTGGCCATCGGGCATACTGGGCATTTGCCCAGTGAGTCGGTCCGGGTGTTTAAAAAAAAAATATATATATATAATCATTAAACGTGTTTGGGCCACCTCGTTACAAGTTTCCTGGTGTTTGGGCAATCAACGTGCGCCCGTGTGGCGAACCGCACTTGATTATAAGCTCTGCCCACGATAGGCACCCATGGGCTGCTTAAAAAATAAAAATGGGCTGCTCAGCCTTAAATGCCCGGGCCTATTTTTTGTCCCAGTCCAGGCCTGACTTCTCCAGTGTTCTAAGTTCACCGAAGTCCTATTTTATTCTATGGAGCCAATACTCTAAGACATCACCAGCTTCTCCTTCTATCCACATAAACCT
Source organism: Rhinophrynus dorsalis (assembly GCA_037306005.1). Classification (NCBI taxonomy): domain Eukaryota; kingdom Metazoa; phylum Chordata; class Amphibia; order Anura; family Rhinophrynidae; genus Rhinophrynus; species Rhinophrynus dorsalis. Next base: position 59,955,292 of record CM074728.1, read on the forward strand.
AATAAGGGCAATCCTATTAATTTGCTCTCAACATTTTATATTATTTGTATGCATTTAAAGGAGAAGAAAAGTTTTATTATGAAAACAAAGCTTTATTGTGGGGCTTTTCCTGTCAAGTAAAACAAGAACACTCCCACTGCTGGGAGATTTGTTATTCAAAGGTTATTATCACTCAAACTTCTTTTTAAAATTAGGATCCCCATTCAATCATCCACTGTGCTCCCGTCTAGAGCAGGGGTAGTTATCTGACAAACATTCAGCTGTTGGGAATGCACATCTGTCTTACTACTAGGTTTCAAAGCTTCCATATATTACTAATGAGCTTAGAAACATCATTGCAGTGATTCCCAACGTTAGTCCTCGACATACACCAACTGATCACGTTTTCAATACAACCCGGCTTGTTCAGAAGTGGGTAATCAGTGGCTCAGTCATTTTGACGGCACTATCTGCACTTAATCAGGGATATCCTTAAAATTTGACCTGCTATGTACCCAGAGGAGTGGAACGGAGTATCACTGCTTTAATGGAATGCAGAAGAGCAGGTTTGGACAAGGAGCAGAGAGGTACTTTTAAGTTTATTCCACATCACAATTATTTTACTTAATATTTGCACTCTTATCCAACACAACCCCAGGCTATGTTTTATACCTAACCTCTGGGCTGTCTCGCAACTGTACACCTTATGCATTAGGAAAAAAAGGAGCAATTGTGACTCAAATCAAGTTGCTTCATGAGGGGGGAGATTCACTAAGCGGTGATAAAAAGGTAATAAAGTGGAGATGACTTCTCCAGTGATATCACTTCTCCAATTCCTATGCTATTCTACGGAGCCTATGTACTAAGATTTCTTCAACTTTGGAGATCTTAGTGAATAAGCTCTATAGAATAACATAGGAACTGGAGAAGTCATCTCCACTTTATCACCTCTTAGTGAATCTATCCCAATGTGTTCCACAATGCGTTACGCAGCCTTCTGGTCTTTAACCCTCTGAGTGCCAGAGGGGTATGACCCGCAAAGGGTTAACGTGTTAAACAGGCTCATGCAATTGGCCTGCAACTATCACGTCTGCCTACACTGACTGACACAGAGAGACACAGATGTAAAATTCATACTAGTCTTGCCATAGTAAGGTATGTGTGTGTTTTGGAGGTAATTATTTGGATGGGATAATTATTCTTTAAAGGGATAGTAATACTTAAATTTTAAAAGTTATATGTGTTAGTGTTTATCATCCCGAATAAAACAAGGGTACTCCCACTGCTGAAAGGTGTTTTATTCAAAAGTTATTACAGCTCAAAGTTGAAATTTTTTAGGTGCAGTTATCACAGTGGCCTGAAATGTTACAGTGGTGCTATTGCTACACCATCCTATGGAGATTTATGGTCAACTGACCAGAGATGTCCATAGGATGGTGTAGCAACAGCGCCACTGTACAATTTCAGGCCACTATGATACTGCAACTAAAAAATTCAATTCTGAGCTGTAATAATTTTTGAATAAAACACCTTTCAGCAGTGGGAGTGCCCTCTATAATATATATATTTTTACTTATTAAGTATTGCTTTCACTTTAAAGGGATAGTAATGTTTCACAAAAACAGCAGCTCCAATTAATCTTCATAGTATTTGAGCCATAGAGAGTGGTATTTCAATACTGTCAAAGCTGTTGTTCAAGAGTAATTGAAGGATAAAGTATCCCCCTCCCACCCCTTTTACCTAGTGTAAGCCACCTCCCCAACTGGAATCTGGTTGTAAGACCAGACAGATAACAGCAGGGGATAATCTTTTTCCTATGAGAACAATGAAAGCCCTGCCCCCCTTGACAAGTTTTTCAGGTTTTTCCCTTATCTTAATTAAAGATTGTCCCTCTCTGCAATCTACCTGGGCACCTCCCTTCTGCTCTGGCTGAGCAGTGTTACATCAGTAAAAGGGGCAGGAGGGGGATACTTTATCATTCAATTACTCTTGAACTACAACTCTGACAGAATTGAAATAACACTCTCCAAGGTCCAAATACTATGATGATTAATTAGAGCTGTTTTTATTATGAAACATTACTATCCCTTTAAAGCTCTTTCAAAATCACCAATATTGTTTTTAGCTGATGATGCCCCTTTAAGCGTCCTCTTGGCACTCATAGGTTAAATCCTGAAGCTCATGTTCAAAAGATTAGGTGAAAAACACACTGCTATAAGAAGGGCTCTCAAGGGTGAAGGACTTGCAATCCTTCCTGTGTGCTCAGCAGTAGACAAGGACCCCATTGATGTCCTGGGGCAGCCAGAATTCAATTGTCTCTATTGTTTAATTATAACTGATAATTATGTTTAAAAAAAAAAAAAAAAAAAAAAAAAAAGAGCTCGCTTTTCTTGGCACCATAGAACAGCGACTAGGATGCCATCACTTCAAGAGGCCCAAAAGTACAGCAAAGGTCTCACTATCTCATGGGTGATCAACCTGTTGCTCTCCAGCTGTTGTTGGTCTACAACTCCTGTCATCCTTACAGGAGGAAACCAGGTTTACTACTCCTGAAATGGATTGCCTTTTGATGTTGTGTAGTTGTTTTAAGTTTACAACTTTGTTAAAGGAGGATTATTCCCTAGAAATAAGTAGTTCTCATTTATTTAACACCGTAACATCACATGACTTGCCAGTCCGGTCCCGGCATTAAAGACCGGTGATGGTCCAGGCACGTCATGGAATTCTGGGAAAGCAGTGCGGCTGCACGCCACTCTCCTATCCCAGAAATAATTGCACAAAAAAAAAGGGCCATCGTACTCTAGAGCTGCCCACCCCTGGATTGGGTGTCGTTAAAGGGTTAACAGAAGGATTTTTCTAGATAGTAGTTAATCATACAGCAGTCAGGTGTATCTATATAATTACTGTGTGTAACAGGAGCACTTACCTAGGTAAAAGTCCATCACACAGCAGTCAGGTGTATCTATATAATTACTGTGTGTAACAGAAGCACTTACCTAGGTAGGAGTCCATCATACAGAAGTCAGGTGTATCTATATAATTACTGTGTATAACAGAAGGACTTACCTAGATAGGAGTCCATCATACAGCAGTCAGGCGTATCTATATAATTACTGTGTATAACAGAAGGACTTACCTAGGTAGAAGTCCATCATACAGCAGTCAGGTGTATCTATATAATTACTGTGTACAACAGAAGGACTTACCTAGATAGGAGTCCATCATACAGCAGTCAGGCGTATCTATATAATTACTGTGTATAACAGAAGGACTTAACTAGATAGGAGTCCATCATACAGCAGTCAGGTGTATCTATATAATTACTGTGTATAACAGAAGGACTTACCTAGGTAGAAGTCCTGTATGAAAGAATTAAAGGTTTAAACAAATAAAGAGCCAATTATTCCTAGGCTATAGTTCCACTTTAAATGTCTGACTTCATAACCAACTCAGCAAAAAGCATGTAGCCATCACACCAGCTGATATATAATCTCGCCAATACTCAATGAGATGATTCTTCCTTGCTTGTGCTTTGGTAGGAATTTCATTTTAATTTTTCTTCCAAAAAATGTAATCCTCACCTCCTACTTTCTAGGCATCTTGTCAAGCCCCTCCCACTCACCACTATCTCCCCATCCACATATCTTTCTTTGGGTACCGATTTTAGCGGGGTAGAGGAGATGGAAAACTGTGACAAATGTAGCGATGGAGATGGCTTGGATAGAGAGGAATTAATTCAGGAACTGCCAATAGATTATGATGTGATAAATAGGGAGATGTTAAAGTGAACCTATCACCTTAAACTTTTTTACATATTTGAAAACTGTATTCAAAACTGCCTATATGACATGTTATCCAGAAGTCCAGCAGATCTATAGTTCAGGAAATATTCACACTTTTATTTCAGGAAAAAGTGAAAGTCTCCTGGTGCAGCTCAGTGCTTCATTAGCATATGAAGTGTCACTGAAAATGGGTCTTAGCATATAAGACGTCACTGAAAAGCACCATTAGCATATCAAATGTCACTAGTAGCTTAATTAGCATATGTAATTTCATTGGTACCACACAGGTACAGCAATTAGCATATATTAGGATACAGTACCAAGTATTAATATCTCCTTAATTGTACATGTACTGGTCTTTTGGGCAACATGACACTTGGCTGCTTTTAATGATGTTTTCAAATATGCAAGCTTGAGTCAAGGTGACAAGTCCACCAGGGCTTGGCTTGGCCTAATATCAGTTAACTACACAGCTCAACTGCACCATTACTAGTAGGGAGGTTAGCACAAATACATGTTCCGAGGTGACAACAGGACCTGGTACTTGATATACCTCAACTAGAACCTTGCATTAATCCAAATGATAACCTTTTTTGGTGGGGGACTTCGTAAACTCCCAGTTTACCCTTCCTCAGTGAGGCTGATGTACTAAGAAAGTAGTGCATTTCTGGAGCACTTCATAGGGGATGAATACCAGTTCCCACTGAATTAAATAGGGTTTTTACTTCCATTAGTGCCAGTCAAGTCTCAAGTATTCAAGGGAGTAAAAGCACAATATAAATTAACTGGAGTTTTTATTTATCCCCTTTGGTGCAGTTGGTTTGACCCATTATTGGTGCACGTTTCCTCAAAACAGGTATAGGCAACGTTTAGCGCTCCAACTTTGGGGACTACAACACCCATCATTCCCAACCAACCTTTCGGCTGGTTGGGAATGATGGAAGTTGCAGTCCCCAAAAGGCTAGAGGTCAGGCAATTGACCTACCATAGACTACTAAAGCCAGGAATCTATTTCCTGTGGGAGGTAAAAATCCCACTGGTTTCATCTACAAATTTCCCATATAAAAGGAATGTTTGCGGTCATCTCCAGTGATAAAGTTTTCCACTGGTACTTGAAATCCAGCTCTGTATACAATAATAAGATATTAGCGCATGAGAACTTGTTATTAATAATGATTTTATCACCTGATAATGAGCATTTATTGAACAAAAATACAATTGTTAATATAAAAAAGATAATACAATGAAAAGTTAAGATTACAGTCCCTTTTCAGATGATAACACTGTAATAACTAATTGCTTTGTGATTATTAACTACAATACCATTTCTAAGATGATATTACCTGAGGTACTGTTTTATCAGCACTGATACTGATTTATCAGATTTATGATGATGTCAGGTGATATTACATGAGATACTGATTTCTCAGATGTATTACCTGTTATACTGGTCTCTTGGGTCCTATTATTTGTGATATCAATTTCTCATGTGATATTAACTACAACAGTAGAATTCTCAAGTCATAGTTTCTGGGATACCGACTTCTCAGGTAATATTACCTGTGATACAGATTTTCCAGTTGATGTTACCTATAATATTAATTTCTCGTGTGATATTACCTGTGATACCAATATCTCAGGTGATCTTATCTGTGATACATATTTTCCATCTTACAGTATCTATGATGCTTATTTCTCATGTGACATTATCTGTGATACTGAGTTCTCAGGTGATATTAACTGTGATATGGATTTTGCAGATGATAATCCCTAGCATACCAACATCCCAGGTGATATTATCATTAATGTAGATTTCTCAGGTGATATTAACTCTAATAATGATTTCTCACATATGATTTCTCAGGTGGTACTACTGAGAATATCAACTTATTAGGTAATTTTACCTGAAATAATGAATTCCCAGGTGGTATTACCTTTGATTCAGATTTTACAAGTGATATTACCCATAGTGATTAATCCACAGGTGATTTTTACCAATTCTACTGATTTTTCAGGTGATATTGTCTGTAATACTAATAGTAACATCACCAGTTTCTCAGGTGATATCTGTCATACTGGATTTTAAAGTGATATTACCTGGGATACTAATTTCTCAGGTGATATTGTACAGAATAACAAATTATAGGGTGATTATACTTGGAATGACAAGCTCTCTGGAGATATTACTTGGAATATCAAATCCAAGGTGATATCAACAGAGAAAATGGTATCACAGGTACTATTAACCGTAAAGATTTCAATTAATTTAAGTGAGGCTTTGTTAAATGGTAGGGGTCTAGTGTTAGACACTTCTATAGCATTTAGGGGGATAAAACCCCATTTGATTCAATAGAAAATTGTATCCCCCCCACCCATGGTGCAGTTGGTTTGCTCCAGAATTGTTCCTCTTTTGCAGTTCATTCATTCAGTGCTTTTGCATATTTCAGTGGGGCTGATATATTCTTAAAGGAACATTAACGTGCATTATATAATTTAAAATATCATGTTTTCCTGGCTAGGATCTGTAAATATGTGTTATACTTTATGCTAGGTCAGTTGTACCTAATTCTAAATTTGCCTTTTCATGCATGTGTAGACTACACCACACAGACAGACACCATTAGTTAATTTTGTACTTGAGCTTTATAATGAGAGGTAAGAGCTAAAGTAGATAGTTTATTGAAATTCATATCCCCCAGTCTTGTATTCAGAATGGGCTGTTGCTTGTTACACACAATACAGCACTGAGACATCCTATCAAGACTGCTATAGTAATGGAAGTCATGCAAAAAGGATGAATGGATGCCCCCACAAAAATAAATAAATAAATATATATATATATATATATATATATATATATATATATATATATATATATATATATGTGTGTGTGTGTGTGTGTGTGTGTGTATGTGTTGCACACCCCTCTGGTTCTTAAATGGTTAAATATGGAGCTTCAAGGGTTACACTTGGTGACAAATGACTGCATTGTATCTGGCACAGGAGTTGCAGGGAAATCAGGCAAGTCTAATTAAACAAGTTATCCAAACATAGTGGTTTAAGTCTCACAGAAGCATGACTGTTACTTTTGAGGCACTGGGGAATTGTTGCTTTTGATCTAAGAGGGGAAACCCTTGTCTGGAATATTGTATTAACTAGCTTAGCAACTGACTTTTATGTTAATGGCTAATTACTTAAACAGTTTTCTTAACTGTCCCCATGTTCCTACCTTAGATCTCTTGGCTGAGGTCACCCGGTACTTTCCAGCATTGGTCTTGTCTTCTGGATTCTCCGTAACTCTCACAGAAACCTGAGGTCCTACATTGCACATAGGTCCGTTGGTCTTCTCCGGCACCTTTCTCCTTATTATGTGCGCCCCAACGCCCTCCGCGCTGTTTAGTCCTCCCCCTTCTAAGGGCTGGATGTGGAATTCTGCTCCTCGGTACTGCAACACCCCAAGTAGGGATGCTCCATTGTAGTTCACAGCGGCAATTGATTCCTGATCGGAATTAATAGCTCCGGTGAAATAGCTGCCTGATTCGGAGAGCCCACTGGCATCGGATTGTCCATTTCTGCCCAGATATTGCACAGTCAAGTCCTCTGAGAGAAAGCTAGGATCCCTCTCCAAATCCAGTACCAGTTCCTCGCCAAAGGCGCGGAATCGGAAAACCAGGCGGCTTTCTGAGGGCACCTCATAGCCATTCCCAGGCCAGTCATGTTGTTCGTGGCGGAAGCTGGAATTTAGTCTTTCCGGAAACACAATTTCCTCCTTGTAACCGGCTTGGGATCTCTCTCCAAGAGAAACTACCACGTGGACCCAAGAGACAGCAACAACACTGATCCAACACAACATTCTACAGTACCTCATCTTCCTATACTAACTATAAAACTGTTAATAATTGTTTTGATATGTCTGAAAGTACAACTAAACTTTTAAAAAATTGAAAAAAAGACTGTTCTTTTAATGCTCTGTAAAAAATATATATCTGATGAAAGTTACAAATTCTGGAGCAGGCAAGGGCACAGTATTAGCCTTGAATGCTTTTCCTAAAGTCCAAAACTTTTTGGAAATGCTGGAAAATTCATCTTTTGAATCCAAGACAAAGTAAATTTCTGGGCGGATTTTTTTGTCTTTCCTTTGCTTAAAAATTAAATTCTACTTGACTCTGCCAAGCTGATTTTCTTGCTATTAAAATAATAATCTTCTTTCAATAACTCAGATCTGTTCCTAACTGAATAATCCAGATAAAACCTTGATCAGTGAAGGAATTTTCTTTTGCTTAAAAGAAAGATTCCTTGGAAAAAAAATACTGTGTAGCAGTTTGGCTTTCTCCTTCATACAAATTGTGCTTCCCTCCTTGTCTGTCTCTCCTCTTCTCTCCAAACTTGAATGTTCATTTAGCAGAGTGCCTCGCTGTATTTAACAGCTGTCTCAGCTTTACGGAGATTGGCTGATTTTTTTTTTTTTTTTTGCCTGATGTAGATCAGACGCAGTTCAGGGAAATTTTTTTTGGTTAAACAGATCACTTCATAAATTGTGATTAATATCCTATTTTCCTATTTTACTCCTCCCACATAAATAAAAAAAAAAATATCCACAGAAACAGATGTACTAAGGAAAAGGGTGCAATTCTGGGGCAAGCCAACTGGACCAGAGGGAAAAAATTAAAATATCCATGAATTTAAATTTTGATTTTAAACCCTTGAATGCTAAAGAGTTCTCCAACCGCTCTTGCAGTCAAAGTGCTAAAAGTCATATTTCAGTCAAAAGGGATTTTCTGAAATTGTGTATGTCCCCCTTTGATGGTTCAGTTGGTTTGAACCAGAATACCACATTTTTACTCAGTGAGGTTGAAAAACCAATGCGTTGTGTACCCCTCTGGCACTCAAAGAATTAAAAAAAAAAATTGGTGCAGTTATGGAGCGAACCAACTGTAACACAGGAAACACCTAAAATCCCCCACATTCCTATCTTAATGGGGTTTTACCCCTTGAATGCACCATAAGCAACACATAAACATTCTCATTGATTTAAATAAAGCTTTTAACCCCCTCAAAGCTAGACAGGTCTCGACGCATTGCTAAGCAATGTGTTTAAAACCTCTCTAGTATTCAAACGGTTAAAAACCCTATTTAACTAATTGGGACTTTTTTTTTACTTTAATAAGTCCCCTATGATGCATTTGGTTGCTCAATAAATTGCCCCAATTTGTCTTACAACATCAGCCTAAGTGAAACCAGCAAAGAAAGTAGTTAAAAAGAGTTGGCTGCTTTCTTGGGATATTTTACTAAGTTCAGAGAAGGCAGCAAAAAAAAAAAAAGAAAAAAAAGAAAAAAAAAATTGGGGCAGTTGGCCAAATTCTGACACAGCTGTTTCAATGCCTTGCACTCTGGTTCCAATCCCAGATTTGTGGATGTGCGCTCAATAGTTTATCCCGCTATTCTCTCTTTAACCCTCTGCGTGCCAGTGGAGTGCCTAGAGTTGGAAGTCCCCCCCCCTGTCAGTCAAAGAGTTAAAGGGACAGTGAACTCTAACTATAGCAATTTTTTTATATTTTCTGCTGAGTGACACTTTAGTCAAACCTTATTACAAAGAAAACCTGCATTTTTTAACCCTTTGTGTGCCAGAGGGGTACACAACACACTGCTTATATTTTTTTTTCATTTTTTTTTTTCCAGTCAGGTGGCGCTGTTGCCTTTACTGCCTGGGAAAAAGCTGAATGTCACAGAGACAAGATCTCTATAGATGGCAATAGCAACAGCTCCCCCTGGAAGAACATCTTGAACTCAATCTATCAGAAAATCTCAGATTAGCTCTATACCAATGTTTGACCATCACTGGACATGTTCTTGTTTGGCTCAACAAGAGCATAGTTGCCCCTTGTTTTTTGTTCAGGTTTTTGAGTTCCCCAGAGAGTTCTTTGCAATGGCCTTGAATATATTTGTAAATAAAAATCATATCCCCCTTAAAGTGATAGTAATGTTTCACAAAAACAGCAGCACCAATTAATCTTCATAGTATTTGTACCATGGAGAGTGTTATTTCAGTACTGTCAGAGTTGTAGTTCAAGAGTAATTGAATGATAAAGTATCCCCCTCCCACCCCTTTTACCTAGTGTAAGACACCTCCCCTCAGATGTTGAATCTGGTCACTTGACCGGACAGATCACAGCAAGGGACAATCTTCTTACTGTGATCATAAGGAAAACACTGCCCCCTTGACAGGTTTTTCCTTATGCTCACTGAAGACTGTCCCTCTTTGCGATCCATCAGGACAGTCTTGCTGCTCTGAAGTGAGCAGTGTTACATCAGTAAAAGGGGAAGGAGGGGGATACTTTATCACTCAATTACTCTTGAACTACAACTCTGACAGTATTGAAATAACACTCTCAATGGCTATTGTACTATTTATCTGTTGCAGATCAGGATCAATGTATAGAAATTACTGGCTCTCTTTTTCTGTAACCATTTGAGTGCCAAAAGATTAAAAGAAAACTGACCACTCTGATAAAAAAAATACTCTCCTATCTTAAAGGAATAGTGATACTTAATATGTTAAAATATATATTGTACTGTTTATCCCCCTGAGTAAAACAAATGTACTCCCGCTGCTGAGAGGTGTTCTATTCAAAAGATATTACAGCCCAAACTTGAATTTTTTTTAGGTGCAGCATCACAGTGGCCTAAAATTGTACAGTGGCGCTGTTGCTACATCATCCTATAGCCAGATCTAGTAATTTTAAGTATTACTATCTCTTTAATCTGGGCACAAAAGCGTAATGGTCAGTATGAATAAATTCTTAATGGATTGTTTCCCCAGATTTAGTCTTCTATTAACCCTGCATATCATGCTCACAGAGATAGTAATGGTTCTTCTTACAGGACCCCTAAATTCCTCCTTAATAGTGTCTTTAGGAATCCTTCTGTGCGAGGAGTGTGGGATGAAGGGGGAATGCACTAAGGTGAGATAAATGATCCCATGTTATTCTATGAAGCCTCTTTCTCAACTTGTCAGGAACTTCAGATGGGTTCAGATAGACTGGAGAGACCATAGATAGGGTGCAGATGGACCCACCAAAGAAACCTTAATAAAAATTATTAATTGTGTCTCATGGGGGTGCTGACATGGACAACTATCACCGCTATAGTCGCAGGTCAATGGGTATGGTTGTATCTTTCCTCTGAGGGTGCATTAATGTGGCTACAAATCTGTAGTATGTGATTCAATGAGATAGGAATGGAACTGGTAGCTGTATTAGTTGTGTGATTTTATCACTACTGAGAACAAGGGATGACAAGAGGGGGAAAAAACATACTATTTACTACAGCGTTGGTTTTTAAATAGCAAGTAAGTTGTATGAAAAAAAAAATAATAATATATGATTTCATTGCAACTTCAAAGTTTTCCCTAGTGAATCCTGTCTTAGCACACTTGCTCCACAGAATAACATAAGAAACAGAGAGTTTATAACACTGTAGAGATTATCACGTTTTTATCACTACTTAATGCAGGGATAGTCAATTGTTGGACAACTAACTTTTGGGGACTACAACTTTCATCATCCACAACAGATGACGGTCTACCAACTGACTAATCCTGCCTTAGTGCATGGTTCACTTTTAAAATGTCTCATGCAAAATAGAGTCCGACTACTGGGCACATTCAGCATGTCGCCCTGATTAAAAGGGCGACATGAGAATCTCGTATTGCAGTACATAGCAAGATTCTCATCCTTAGCCACACTGTGTGATGGATATGAGCACCACTCGATTGACTCAATGTGTTGATCTACAATGTTCATGTAAGGAGCCACTACTCACTTGTCTATTCAGTGTCCTTTATCTGTGCTTACCCCTTACAATGCTCCTTATTCCATTTGACTATATGTGCATGCTGCCACCATCCCTGATCCCATATCTGCATCTGTCTATGTTATAAGTGGAGACTTCTGAGATCTAATAGAACTATTCTGAAGCTAGTTGCCATATACTTAATTATTGTAGGGCGACTTTATACAATGTGAGAGTTTCGCTTTAAATAAATGCGGTTTATTGTGAAGCTGTGAGGTGTGGGGTACCTTTTTGCACTTTTACAAGGCTTTGTGTGCACATATGAAACTATGAAATATGGGTAGTCAACTTCTGGACCAGTTGTTGGGGACTACAACCTCTATCATCCCCAACCAGCCAATGTGAAAGGCCAAAAACTGGAGGCCCCATGGAGATCCAAGAACGGACTACACAGGCTATAAATCAGATCTCGGAATTACATAGCAATTTTTATGATTAAGCAGTAAACAGCCGGTCTGAAGCTGCGAGAAAATAATAAACGGATAAGAATAAGAAAGTGGAAAACTGGAATCATTAACCCTTTGTGTGCCAGAGGGGTACTGAACGCATTGCATTCAGTACCCCTCTGGCACTTAAAGGGATAGTAATACTTCATTTTATCTTTATTTTATTTTGTAGGCATTAAAAAAACATGAAGAACGATATAAGTCTTATCTCTCAAACCTTTATGGTTTGAGAGATATTCACAAGCAAAGTTTCCTCATCCCGCCCCTTTTACCTAGTGTAAGCCATCTCTTCTCAGATGTGGAATGCAGTCCATAGACCAGACAGATAACAGCAGGGGACAATCTTCTTACTGTGAGAACAATGAAAGCCCTGTCCCCCTTGACAAGTTTTTCAGGTTTTTCCCTCATCTTAATGGAAGATTGTCCCTCTCTGCAGTCTACCTGGGCACCTTCCTTCTGATCTGGCTGAGCAGTGTTACATCAGTAAAAGGGGCGGGAGAACGACAACTCTGACAGAACTGAAATAACACTCTCCAAAGCCCAAATACTATGATTATTAATTAGTACTGCTTTTATTATGAAACATTACTATCCCTTTAAAGAGTTAAGGCACTGAATATCAATGTTACACATCAACAGGTCATGTATTCAATAAACTCCTGCTTGTTCACAAATGGGTTATCTGTGGCTCAGTCAGTTTGATTATCTATGCTTAACTGGGGATATTCTTAACTCTTTTAGTGCCATAGAGGTGTGCAACACATTGCAAAACAATGTGTTGTGCACCTTCTGGCATTCAAAGGGTTACATTTTAAACTGCTGATGTGACCTGAGCACTGGAGCCGGGAACCTCTGGGTTAAAGTGTACCCATAACTTTAAGACAAGTTTAGTGTGATTTACAGAGAATTACGATCTGCAAATATGTTCTGCTAGAGATATGTCTGTAAAATAAAGAGGATTTAACGTTAACGTTGGTGGCACAGTCTGGCACTTTACAATAATTCCCTGCAAAATATGCTAATTAGTTATGTTTGAGACCAAACTTACCACTTGCTGTGCTAATAACAATGCTCATACCTGGGAACTTTCATTTGTTGTCTCCCTGGAGGGGAGTCTTCTAGTGCAGTAGTGGGTGAAAAATATGATGTGAATCACGTCAGAAAGGGGTGGGGCTTCATGACAGTTGAGGGGGCAGGGCTTAAAAGTGTGACACATATCTTAAGAGAAGGCTGGGGAAGGAAGAACACAGGGGGAAAGAGCAGAAGTGGGCAGAGATCCAACAGAAACTCCCCCCACATCCAGAGGAATCAGCCTCTGCCCCGGAGACCCGGTAACGCAGTCTCCAGGGCAAATCCGTAGAGTTCCCAGGTATGACTATGCCCCGTGTGTGTGCTCCACCAAATGATTTCAGAGCACGTTGTGAGGAATTATTAGCCAAGCACACAAAAGAATTGACAAAACGTGTCACACTGTGTCACCAACAATAAAAGGTTAATTTCTCGAAAACTGTCAAGTGCAACATAACTGTCAAGTGCTGATCATAAAAAAATAACTAAACCTATCTTAGGGTGACAGGTCCACTTTAACCATTCAAAAAGATGATATTTCTTGGCTGGATATGTAAATCGTACAGTGCGACTGGTTGGGTCCTCCTTATATACCAAGAATTTAACATTATGTCTGTCCCAAAGCTAGACAACATTTGGCTCACCAGCTGTTGAGGACTACAGCTCCTATCATCCTCATCGAGTCAATGGCTGGTTGGGGTTGATGAGAGTTGTAGTCCCTACTAAACAGATGACGAGCCAAATATTTCCTGCCCTTGCCATAAGCTACTCTTTCCTTTGCTTACTACTGGTCTTTCCCAAATAAAACATTATTTCCTGTATTAGTCTTAATCACATTGTTGGGCAACTTGTGACTAACTGTAATTAGAGTACAAATCTGGCGCATCAAATTCTTTCAACAATCTAGGTGAGCTAGCTGTGACTCCCTTGTTGTGGCTGAACTACAAATCCCATGATCCTCAGCCACACAACAGCTGATACAACAACAGCCAAGTTCAATAAGATAAAAATGTCCAATTCTGGAAGAAACCAACTATGCCACAGGAGAGAAGTGAAAAATCCAAATCATTTAAAATGGGGCTTTTAACCACACGAAAGTTAGAGAGGTCACCACATTGCTTCTCAGTGTGTTGAGATCTCTCTAGCATTCAGTGGATTAAAAACTCAAATTAAATCAATGGGAATTTATGGAATTTACATTACTCCCCCTATAGTCATGTTGTTTATTCCAGATTTGTACCTCTTTAGCTTACTGAATATGGTCCTTGATGTTTCAGACATAATAATTACATTTTTAGTTCAAGCAGGGCTGGGAAGTCACAGGTTGCCCACCAGTGTGGATGGGGCTCATTCAGGAAGAAATCTGATGCATCAGACATTGACTCACTGAGGATGGTGGGATTCAGGGCCGTATTTACATTCCAGGCTCCCCTAGGCAAGGCACTCTGGGCACCCTTAGCTCCACCCATGGCCACACCCCATTCCTCACAAGACAACTTCACCAGTCTCCTTCACTGTTTCCTGGCACAGAATATACCTTTGGCCTACAAAAAGGAAGGACATAAATGCCTTAACCCCTTGGTTGCTAGAGAGATCTCCGATGCATTCCGGAGCAATCCAAGGGGTGAAATAATATCCTGTAAAGGGGTGGATAAGCTACTACATGGATACAGAGATTGCTCTGGCCAGACCCACAATTCAGAATGTGGGTGTGGCCAGCACAGCTGAGGCACCCCTCAAAATTTGGAGCTCTAGGCAGGTGACTATTCTGCTATTGGGAAATTGGGCCCTGGTGGGATGTGTAGTCCAGCAGCAGATAGACAGTCTCACGCAGCTCGCCGGTTCCTTCCTGAGTTGTTTACATAGGTCTGCAACCTGTGACTCTGCAGCTGTGGTTGGACCACAGTCCCGATCAACCTCAGCTGGCTGTTGGCCTGTTTAGGATGATAACATTTGTAATACAAACTACAAAGCTATAAGACAACAGTTTGTATCATCCTCTCTACAAGACCATATATTTCCTAGGAGACTGACATTCCCCTGAGTATTTTTCACATGCCATACCTTTTGAGTTCTCTGTGTTCTTTGTCTGAGAGTCTGTGTTCCAGCAAATTGTGGTTCCTCCACCCAGCCCATAATGTATTGCCTACTTCTGAGCCAAGGCTGGTTATTTGAGGCTAACGTCCTGGTTAGCAGGGATGTCAGTTCATTCTGCAATTTGTTGAACTCTCTTTATGCGTGTCAGATGTAAGAAACTTTTGATTATGGAAGCAATGTAAGTCATGAAATATCTATTTGGAGTTCATAACACGATTCATAAAAGATCAACACAGGCAAGATGTCTTACAGTGGAGACAGATAATAAAACATGCAAGGTAATGTGAAAAGCTTAAAATCTATTGATATAAAGTGAGACCTGCACCAAGGATCTTACTATCTAGTGGTACAGACCTGCACAAGAAGGGAACAATCTAGCAGTATAATGGGAGACCTGCCTTTATGCCTTAAGAATGTTACAATCTAGTTGTGTAATAGGAGACCTACCACAAGGGCATAACAATCTTGTGGTATAATGGGAGACCTGCCCCAAGGAGCTTACAGTCTAGTGGTATAATGGTAGACCTGCCCCAAGGAGCTTACAGTCTAGTGGTATAATGGGAGATCTGCCCCAAGGAGATTACAATCTAGTGGTATAATGGTCAGACCAGCACCAATGAGATTACAGTCTAGAGGTATGATGGGAAACGTTCCCAAAGAAGCTTACAATCTAGTGGTGTAATGGTCAGATCTGCCCCAAGGAGATTACAATCTAGTGGTATAATGGCCAGACTGTACCAAGGAGATTACAATCTAGTGGTATAATGGGAGACCTGCCTCAAGGAGCTTACAGTCTAGTGGTATAATGGGAGACCTGCCTCAAGGAGCTTACAGTCTAGTGGTGTAATGGGAGACCTGCACCAAGGAGATTACAATCTTGTGGTATAATGGTCAGACCTGCCCCAAGGAGATTACAGTCTAGTGGTACAGACCTGCACAAGAAGGGAACAATCTAGCAGTATAATGGGAGACCTGCCTTTATGCCTTAAGAATGTTACAATCTAGTTGTGTAATAGGAGACCTACCACAAGGGCATAACAATCTTGTGGTATAATGGGAGACCTGCCCCAAGGAGCTTACAGTCTAGTGGTATAATGGTAGACCTGCCCCAAGGAGCTTACAGTCTAGTGGTATAATGGGAGATCTGCCCCAAGGAGATTACAATCTAGTGGTATAATGGTCAGACCAGCACCAATGAGATTACAGTCTAGAGGTATGATGGGAAACGTTCCCAAAGAAGCTTACAATCTAGTGGTGTAATGGTCAGATCTGCCCCAAGGAGATTACAATCTAGTGGTATAATGGCCAGACTGTACCAAGGAGATTACAATCTAGTGGTATAATGGGAGACCTGCCTCAAGGAGCTTACAGTCTAGTGGTATAATGGGAGACCTGCCTCAAGGAGCTTACAGTCTAGTGGTGTAATGGGAGACCTGCACCAAGGAGATTACAATCTTGTGGTATAATGGTCAGACCTGCCCCAAGGAGATTACAGTCTAGTGCTGTAATGGTCAGACCTGTCCCAAGGAGCTTACAATCTAATGGTATAATGGTCAGACCTGCCCCAAGGAGCTTATAGTCTAGTGGTATAATGGTCAGACCTGCCCCAAGGAGATTACAGTATAGTGCTGTAATGGTCAGACCTGTCCCAAGGAGCTTGCAATCTAATGGTATAATGGTCACACTTGCCCCAAGGAGATTACAGCCTAATAGTATAATGGTCAGACCTGCCCCAAGGAGCTTACAGTCTAGTGGTATAATGGTCAGACCTGCCCCAAGGAGCTTACAGTCTAGTGGTATAATGGTCAGACCTGAGCCAAGGAGATTACAGTCTAGTGGTATAATGGGAGACCTGCCCCAAGGAGATTACAGTATAGTGGTATAATGATCAGACTTGCACCAAGGAGATTACAGTCTAGTGGTATAGCGGGAGACCTGCCCCAAGGAGCTTACCGTATAGTGCCAGAAGGGTACCCAATGCATTGTTGTATAACCCTCTGGCACTTAAAGGGTTAATGTAAGGCCTAGTGGTGCAATAGGTGACCTGGCCCAAGGAGCTTACAGTCTAGTAGAGTTATGCACCAAAAAGCTTACAGTCTAGTGGTATAATGAAAGGTCTGCCCCAAGGAGTTTACAGTCTAGTAGTATAATGAATGACCTGCAAAGGAGCTTACAATGTGTAATGGGTGACCTTACCCACGGAACTTACAGTCTAGTGGTAAAATGGGAGAACTGCCCCAAGGAGGTTACAGTCTACTGGTAT
This sequence comes from Rhinophrynus dorsalis, assembly GCA_037306005.1. Classification (NCBI taxonomy): domain Eukaryota; kingdom Metazoa; phylum Chordata; class Amphibia; order Anura; family Rhinophrynidae; genus Rhinophrynus; species Rhinophrynus dorsalis. Next base: position 59,972,778 of record CM074728.1, read on the forward strand.
AAAGGGAGATCTAACCCAAGTAACTTATAGTCTACTGGTATAGTGGGAGACTTGCCTTAAGGCTACTGTTATCTAGTAATATAATGGAAGGCCTGCCCCGAGAAGATTACAATCTAGTCAGAGGCAGGGATTAAAAGCATGTGTCTCTCCATCTGTTGGATTACAATTCCATCATCTACAGCCAGCCAACATCTGGCTGAGGATGATAGGAATGGTAGTCTAACAGCTGCTGGAGAGCCAGAGATACATAGTATTTGACAGCAGATAAGAAAACTTCGGCCCATCTAGTCTGCCCAGTTTTCCTACTTTAAAAACCTCAAACCTTATTTGGCCCTTGGATCTGTCTTATGTTCAGATGCCTATCCCATGCACGCTTACATTCCCTCACTGTATTAACATCTACTACTTCTGCTGGTAGGCTATTCCACTTATCTATCTTATCCTTCTTGCTCCTGCATTAAATAATTCTACATAGTTCAGGAAGGAAGTATGCCTCAGAGATAAATCAGATTATCATACATAGGGTGGTAAGTACAAGGAGGTCATTCTATATAACCGACATCTTTACAAGGCAGATTTCTTGGTTGGTATCATGTGAAGTTGTCATTTTTCCCAGCTAAGACATAACAAATAACATTGTTTGTCAAACAAAATAGCACAACATTCTGGGATGCGTGGTGGTGCGGCAATCTGCTGGACACATCAAACTAGAATTCAGAGAGTGAAGTAATAGGGGCAAAAGGAGAAAAGTGCTGGAATGTCAGGCTCTGTGGAAAAAGCTAGGAAGTACCACTGAAAACATGGTGGATTTGTAGATCAGTCTCCCAGTAGAGGTGGTATGGGTCTAGAGGATTTCAGATTCATTTAAGGTGCAGTATGTTTGCCCTAGAATTCCTCCTCTCTTTCATTATGCATATGGCCATACACTGTGTTTCTGTGGTTTGCCTGAAGTCTTGGTTTGTGGGGGTGCTTGAGTATTTGGCATATAAAGAGTAAATTGTCTGTGCCATTAGCTCATGCCAGCACAGAGAACTGTCTCTCCATTGTTCCCGGCCGTTGTGCGGGTCACACTGGGTATGTCTCAAGTTGCCAGCCCAACGGTCTCAGGAAGTTGTTACTAATTTCCAGACGCCTCTTCCACTTATGTCCTAACCTAACGTGCAGCCCTGGGCTATTAATAGGGCACATGTCAGGAACAGCAGAGGCAAAGGATATGGGGGGTGGCATTCCCCTCCGTGGCCAGGAATCTCCTTACATTACCGGTACTCTATTGATGGAGGGGAATATTACTATTATAGTCAGCCAAAGACAATGTATTGCATTATTGATATCCATCTGTCTGTATGTCTCATATGTCTGTCTCTCATAGTTCTATCTATGTATCTATCTATCTATCTATCTATCTAATATATAATATCTATCTATCTATATTATATCATAATATCTATATCTATCTATCTATCTATCTATCTATTTATCTATCTGTCTGTCTATCTATATATCTCATATCTATCTATCTATCTATCTATCTATCTAATATATATCTAATATCAATCTATATCATATCATAATATCTATCTATCTATCTATCTATCTATCTATCTATCTATCTATCTATCTATCTATCTATCTATCCCATTGCTGCTGATAACTTTATCCACTGTTTTATGTACACATTTCTCATAGACTTCAGTGTCAGTCTGTCAGAGAGAACCAGCGATAGCAATAATGGCTGCAGTGGAATCAGTGATTATGTGTCTATCAGCTCTCTTTCTCAATGCATTCTGTCTGTAATTAATGTAAATATATATTTTTCAATTACTAAGCTGGAGCTGCGAGTTGTGTTTGTGTAGAATCTGCTGGAGGGATGGCCCCCATTTTATAGGTTCCATATGTCCATACTGCGTATGTGCCAGTCTATACGTCAGATACTAGTGATATATGACTCTCACCTATTATTACTCCATCAGTGACACACAGTTACGTACAGCCATTAGGACGTGTATACGATTATAATTGCTTGTGAGCTCCATGAGTTTCCCATCTGACTGACAGCTGTGTTGTGCAGGAAAATCCACTAGTTCTTACGTCAAAGTTGTGATAAAGCTCAGGCTGTTCCCAGTATCAGCTAACGGGAAGGGCCAAGTCACAGCTTCCCAGGATTAGAGACCCAAAATGTTCTTTTTCTGCATTGAATTCCCTATGATACCCCTGCTATGTGCAATGCTATGTGCAATAGTGTTTGTCTGTTGATTGTCTGCCTAGGTCATGGGCAAATCAAGAGGGGGTTCTAGTTGCCGAGAACACCCCTTGCACTTTTTTGGTCCGTATTAACCCTTTGAGTGCCAGAGGGGTATGCAACACATTACTTTGCAGCGTGTTTCATTCCCCTCTGGCACTCAAAGGGTTAAGATGCATAATTCTGGAGCATATCAACTGTGCCACGGGGAAAATTAAAACTCCTATTGATTTTAGTTGGGGCTTTTGACCACTTATATGCTAGAGAAGGTTTCAACGCACTGAGAAGCAATACATTGGAGAGCTCTCTAGCATTCGAGGAGTTAAAAGCCTCCCTTGAATAACTGGGAATTTGTGGAATTTCCATTCCCTCCTACGGTGAAGATGGTTTTCTCCAGATTTACACCTCTTCAGCCCAATGAATAAGGCCCAGAGCGACAAAGGTTTAGGAAACCAACAGTGAGAAGTGCTTGCAGCTATAAAGAGTATTTCTAGGTCATTTATGGTCAACTTGTAATCCTCCTTTTACTGTTCTTAGACTCCCACTTCCAGCATCCTCAACTCCTCCCTCTGGTCACCACAGGCAATTTTGAATTACTTTACAATATTAACCCTATGAGTGCCAGAGCAGTATGCAATGCATTGCATACCAATCTGGCACTCAAAGGGTTAGTCCCTACCACCTCTGCTGAGAGGCGGTTTCATTATTCTATCGCACTTTCTGTAAAGTAGTTCTTACACACATTACTCCTGATTTTTCCACCCTGTATTAAAGCATGGCCTCATTTTCTAGTTCTCCTCCTTTCCTGAAAAATGCCTCCCTTGTGAAATGTATTTAATCCTTTCATATATTTAAAAGTTTCTGTCATATCACCCCTGTCCCTCCTTTCTTCCTGGCTGTACATATTAAGTATCTTGATGTTACGATCTGAAAGACTAAGCACCCAATGTAAGATGCCTGGTTAGACTCTGTGAAGTAGATTCCCCACAAAGGGGGTATCAAACTGCTATTTGATATAAGAACACACCAACAAACAATACAGGTATACTGCAAGGCAGGCCCTGGTGGACCAGATGCTTGGGAGCAAAGACTAGAGTGTGTAACTATCTGGAGGTGGTAACTCTCTGAGTTGCCTTGCTGCGACCTAGGCCGAGTCAGAAATGCTGGCCGCAAGACCAAATTAGTGCCAACAGGAGAAGCCGGCCTGCACAACGGATGACAACCCAGAGAACAGCAGCTACCCACTGAGGTCAAAGAGGATACTGAACAAAGAACCCCCTGCAATATAGCTGTAGTTGCTGTATAGGAACAGAGGGGCCTGGAGCTCGAATGAGAAGACAGAGGACAGGATAGTCGAAGTCCGACTGGTGGTCGAGGTGGTCAATGATCATCTGATGGTCGAGGTGATAGAAGCCCCCCAGGTTCAAGACAAACAGGAAGTGTGACAAGCCATATCAGGAACGGGCAACACAGTCCGAGGCAGCAGATGAAGGAATGGTTGAACTGACGGAGCCAAAGTTGGTAACATGATATCAGATGAGCACGGTACTAAATCGCAGAACAGGAGGAAAGGTACAGGAAGAGACAGGTCAATACACAAGATAACACTCAGGAACAAGACAGGAAACGCAAGGTCACGACCTGAAACGCTTTGATCGCTCCCCGTCCAAAAGAACAGAGGCTCTATAAAGGCTCAGTGCAGCCATAAGACAAGGCGGGGAACCAGGATCCAGATAACAAGGTAAAACAAATGGAAAACCAGACAAGGAATGAAACAAAGCAAATAAAAAGGGGCAGAACATGATGCTTGAGTCTAATTCTGGTACCATGTATTATGAAGTCCCTTGCACCATTCTGGTGGCTCTTCTTTGAACTGCCTACAAAATGAGAACTGCCTTCCTATGGGAAATGGGTTTCCCACAGGAAGGGGAGAGTCTCCCCTAGGAAATGATGGGTCTCTTCGAGGAAGTGGTGGGTCTCCTGTAGGAAGGGATAGGCCTCCTGTAGAAGGAGCTGGGGTTTGAGAAGTAAGTGTCAGGTCTCTCCAGGAAGTGCTAAAAGAGCTGGATACTCACTAGAAAGTAATGGTCTCCATTAGGAAATGGTGAATTTACTGTAGAAAATAGTGAGTCTTCAGTAAGAATGGTTGGCATTCATTAAGAAGTGGTAGGTCCCTTAGGAAATAGCAGGTCTACAGAAGAAAGAGGTGGATCTCCATTCCATAAGGAAGATGGAGGCCTCCTATCAAAGAAAGGCAAGTCTACTGAAGTAAATGGTGTGCCTACTAAAGGAAGATGGGGGTTTCCCTCAGGAAAAGGTGTGTCTCCTAAGAAGTGATGGGTCTCCTTTCAGAAGAGATGACTCTCCTCTAAGAAGTAGTTGTTCTGCTGCCAGAAGTCTTGGACCTTTCATTGTTAAATGTGATGCTTATTTAGGAGGTGGTGGTTTTTTTCTAGGAAGACATTGATCTCAGGTAGAAAGATGTGGAATCTTAATTAGGAAGACATAGATCTCAAGTAAGAAGTCATGGGTCATAGGTAGGAAAATGCAGATATCAAGTAGAAAGAAGTGGGCATTAAATAGGAAGAAGTAGATCATAGGTAGGTCAAAGATAGGAAGATGTTAGACTTAGATAGGAAGACATAGGTCTCAGGTAGGAAAAAGTAGGTATCATTCAGGAAGACCCAGGACTCAGGAAGGAAGAAGATAGGAAGCATGACTCTCAGGTAGTAATATGTGAATCTCTAGTAGAAAGATGTAAATTCTAACTAGAAAGATATAGTTCTTAGGTAGGAAGTTTGGATCTTGGGTAGGAAACGTTAATTTCAAGTAGGAATATGTGGAACCCAAGCAGTAAGATGTACATCTCAAGAAAGATGTGGGTTTTCTTGTAAGAGACATAGTGTTACAGCTTACCTTCAATTCAGCGGCTGTTCATGCCGCATGGATGACCCAGGAAGATGGCAGTGCTTGGACGCATCAGAGCAAGAAGCGTCATCTGCAGGCCTGAGGCTTCAGTGTGTAGCAGGCCTCTGTTTTATGCCATGCTTCCTGTAGTCTCCTCCTAACTACTTCCTTCCTTTGAGGCTGCTCCTCCTACCTACTTCCTGAGGAGGGGTTTAAAGGGCAGTCTGAGTCCTGACTCAGTTGCCCTTGCGTTGTTGTACAAAGCAGTTCTGTGTCCTTGGGCTCTGTGTATGACCTGGCTTGTCTGACCATCCAATCTGGTGCTGACCTGTGGCTCTGTCTAGCTATTCTCCTGCCTTATCCTTATAGTGGACACCCAATCTGGTGCAGACCTGTGGCTCTGGCTGACTACCTGAACTATGTATGACGGGGCTTGTCTCATTACCTCCTCTGGTGCTGACCTGTGGCTCTGTCTGATTATTCTCTTTTTATTCCCCTTTGTTTAGCAGGCACCCAATCTGGTGCAGACCTGGGGCTCTAGTAGACTAGCTATTTACTAACTGCAGGCATGGGTCAAGCTTCCGCTTTCTCCATACTGACTGCAGGTGAGAGTCAGGTATCCTCTGCTACATTGCTGTCTGCAGGCGTGAATCAGGTAGCTCCTCACTACGTCGGATCAAGATCCTGTGTTCCTGTTCCGGCTCCTGGTTCCAGTAGAGACTACCAGTGGCTGAGGCCTAGTCTCCAGAAGTGTGGCCAATCTGGGCAGCCTACTATTTCTGATAGCAGTGTTTGCTGGCTTAGGACCCTCTGCTTGTCTTGCTATATTTCTATTGTGTACTACCTTACTTATATTTTAATCAATTGCATTTTACTATACCGTACTGACTCCTGAATATCTCTGGGGAACCGTGACAGTACGCAAGGGCCATGAATTCAGACGGTAATAGTAATGCAGTTCTTCAAAGCATCCTGGACAGGATGGAGACATTGGATCAACATACTAACCAATTGTTTTTGGCCATACAAACCTTGTTGCAGCACATGACGCACTCAAACGCTCTAATCCACAAGTGGTGGCCACCCCCGCTCCCTTCCAGGCACCAGTGGCTCAAACCTCTTCTGATGCAGGCATGATCATGGGGTTGTCAGGTTCCGCTCAGCTCCCACAGCGGTATAGTGGAGACCCAGATGCTTGCCGTGGTTTCCTCAATCAACTCGGCATATACTTTGAGATCGTTCCGCATGCCTTCCCTTCTGAGTGCACTAAGGTTGGCTTTCTGATTTCTCTCCTCACTGGTAGGGCATTGACCTGGGCTAACCCACTATGGGAGACGGTCAAACCCATTGTGTATAACTTTACAGAGTTTGTGGACTCCTTCAGGAAAATTTTTGATAGGCCGCATGGCCTCGGCTTCAAAAAACCTTATGACCATTCGTCAGTAAGCACATACTGTGGCGGACTACTCTACTGAATTTCGCACCCTGGCTGAGGAAGTAGGCTGGAATAATGAGGACTTGATAGCCTGCCATTTCCCAAGGGCTGTGTGACACATTGAAGGATGAAATCGCAGTAAGTGAATTACCTAAAGATTTGGACAAATTGATTTAGTTTTGTATCCTGACTGACACTAGAATCAGGGAGAGACCCTTGTTTAGGGACAGCCTGCGGAGGGCTTCGGACAGAGGGGCTTCTCGTTCTTCAGGCCCACTCTATCCTCCCTCGCCTCCTGTGCTTATTTCTGACAGTTGCAAACCCATGCAAGTTGATGCCATTATCACGGAGAGAGGCCCATTTCGTGAGCGCCGGCAGAGGGCTCTGGGCAGATTGTCCTCTCATCCTTATGACTTACCTCCCACAACTCCTGTACTGGCCTCTGAGGGCAGTGAACCCAGGCAAGCGGGTGCTACCCAGCTTTCTAAAGAGGAGAGGGCCTTAAGGAGGAGGGAGGGACTTTGTCTGTACTGTGGTGGATCTGGACATTTCTTGCTTTCCTGTCCAGTCTTTCCAGGCCGGGGACAAATCATTAGCAGCATTTCACTTTCCCCAGAGAATGTTTCATATAAGCCCATGTTGAAGGCCTGCATTTATTGGGCAGATAATTCAATATCAGTTCCACCGTTTCTGGACACAGGGCTGCTGGCTGCTTTATTGATACAGAATTTGCAGCCAGTAATAATATCCCTTTGCAGCCACTTGCTGCTCAATGGCCATAGAAGCCATTGATGGACGACCCTTGCAGTCCTCACACATTACGCATTAAACCGCTTTGCTTACCTTGAGATGGGAGCTCTTCACACCAAAACCCTGAAATTTCAAGTGATTAATTCTCTGCATTATGCCATCGTTCTTGGGTTTAATTGGGTACAGAAACATAACCCCAGGATGTATTGGAGCATGTGTGACATTGTGGCTTGGTCTCCACAATGCACTAAGTCCTGTCTGTCATGTCCTATAAGACTCACAATATTTCTCCACTCCTCCCCGAGGAGTATGACACATTTAAAGACGTCTTTAGCAAAAGTAAGGCCGGGTCTTTACCACCACATAGGGCTTACAACAGCGCTTTGGAACTGTTGCCTGATATACGCCTCCTAGGTGTCGTATCTGCCCCTTATCTGTTGAGGAAAATAAGGTTAAGGAAGAGTATGTTTTAGATGCGCTGTCAAGAGGCATCATTCGTAAATCCACATCCCCCGCTGGTGCTGGATTTTTTTTTTGCCAAGAAAAAGGACAGAGAGCTATGTCCGTGCATTGACTTTCGTGGTTTAAACAAACTGTTGGTCAAGAATGCTTATCCCATACCTCTGATTACTGAACTCTTTAACCGTGTCAAAGGGTCTAAAATATTCACAAAACTTGATCTGAGAGCCGCTTACCACTTGGTGCGAATAAAAGAAGGGCACGAGTGGAAGACAGCCTTTAATACCCAGAGTGGGCACTATGAATACTTGGTTATGCCCTTCGGTTTGTGCAATGCCCCAGCTGTCTTCCAGGAGTTCATCAATGATGTCTTAAGAGAACTTCTTCAAAGTTGTGTGGTTGTTTATTTGGATGACATCCTCATTCACTTTCCAACACTGGAGATCCATCGCTCTGATGTATCCAAAGTCTTGAGCCTATTACGCAAGAACAACTTGTTTTGCAAGTTGGAAAAATGTGAATTTCATAAGCCCCAGGTAACGTTTCTGAGTTATGTCATTTCCGCCTCCGGGTTCGCCATGGACCCTCAAAAGTTGTCTGCAGTACTGGAGTGACCTCGTCCTATGGGACTCAAAGCAATCCAAAGATTTCTGGGGTTCGCTAACTGCTACAGAAAATTTATAAAGAACTTCTCTTCTATTGTCAAACCACTTACCGACATGACTTGTAAAGGGGCTAAGACCTCTGAATGGGACCAACAGCTATCTTGGCTTTTGAAAAATTGAAGGCAGCTTTTGCTGCAGCTTCGATATTGGTGCATCCCAATCCCTCCCTGCCCTTTAACCTGGAGGCTGACGTATCCGAGATTGGAGTGGGCGCCCTGTTACCACAACGTTCAGCTCCTGGGGAGGCCTTGCAGCCTTGTGGATATTTCTCCAGAAAACTGTCCAAAGCGGAGATGGTATATCAAATTGGGGACAGAGAGTTACTGGTAATTGTCCTGGCCCTGAAAGAATGGAGGCACCTCTTGGAGAGCACGCCTATCTTAATCTTGACTGACCACAAGAACCTCATCTTTCTTTCTGAGGCCAAGCTCTTGTCTTCCAGGCAAGCCAGATGGGCGCTGTTCCTTTCCCGTTTTAATTTTGTGGTTGAAAAATGTTAAGGCAGATGCATTGTCTCGCCAATTTTGCTTGCCTTCCAGAGAAGAGGTTCCACCGTCTCCTATCATTCCGGCTGATCGTATTCTTGCTACTATACAAACCTGTATTACTTCTTCCCTGGGAGAGGAGATTTTGGCTGCCCAAACTTCAGCACCTGCTGACAAATCTGATGGCAGTTGCTTCATTCCAGCGCAGTTGCGCATTAAGCTGTTAGAGACCTATCATGCCTCAAAAATTGCTGGCCACATTGGTTGTGACCAATTAATTTGGACTTTGCCACGAGTATTCTAGTGGACTAATCTCCGTTCCGATTGTGCTGCCTTTAAGGCGGCTTGCACCACGTGTGCTCAAAATAAGTCACCCTGACATCTACCGGTGGGCTTGCTCCAGCCAGTGGCCAACGGGGAACGTCCCTGGTCACATCTATCAATCGACCTTATAGTTGACCTACCTTGTTCCATGGGATGTACAGTCATATTGAGAGGGGGGTTACTTTCACAGCCTACCTTGGCATCAGCAGCCGTTCATGCCGCACAGATGACACAGGAAGATGGCAGAGGTTGGACCCATCAGAGCAAGATGCGTCATCTGCAGGTGCGAGGCTTCAGAGTGTAGCAGGCCTCTGTTTTATGCCATGCTTCCTGTAGTCTCGTCCTTAATTATATTTTAATAAATTGCATTTTACTATACCGCACTGACTCCTGAATATCTCTGGGGAACCATGACACATAGATCTCAGGTAGGAAAAAGCAGACGTGGAACTCGGGTATGAAGACGTGGCTCAGGTAAGAAGATGTGTGTGCAGGTAGGAAGATGTAGGTTTCAGATAGTAAGTTATAGATCTCAGGTAGGAAGATATGGTACTCAGGTAGAAAGATGTGGATCTAAGGTAGGAACACATGGGTCTCAGGTAGAAACACATGAATGTCAGGTAGGAAGACATAGGTGCCAGGTGAGAAAATACAGGTCTCAGGAAGAAATATGTGGATTTCAGGTAAGAAGATGTTGTCCTCAGGAAGGAAAATGTGAATCATATGTAGGAAATTGTGGCCCTCAGATACTAAGATGTGGGTCTCAAATAGTAAGATGTAGTTCTCGGGTATAATGCTATGGATCTCTGGAAGGAAGATGTAATTGTCAGGTAGGAAGACATAGATTGCAGGTAGGAAAATTAGGGGCTTTCAATATAAGAGGTGATCTTAGTAGGAAAATATGATTCCTTTGCTGGACTTTGTAATTATTTCTCATTAGATGTTCTGGACCTCCCAATGAAGTACTGATGTGTAACTCTTTCTTAGTGTAAGAGCTTCCCTTAAAACATGTGGATCTTTCTTGCTAAGTCAGGTCTTTTATTTTGGTTCTGTACTCAAACCTATTGTGCAGCCACAAAACTAATCAGATCCCTCTGTGGGCTACACTTCTTTGGGAACTTCTCCTTGTGTTCTCTTTATTACATATTTTTATGTATTTATTCCTTTATATTTTGTTTCTCACATCTGGCTCTTTCCCCTACACATTGTTATATTTATTTATATTTGTGGGCTGAATGTTCTCTCTCATGTGATCTGTTCATTTCCTACAGAAGGTCTCTCTCTCCTCCCTCTGTTTTATCTCTTTTCTTTCCATCACATTAGCTCTTTTTCTGTTCCTCATCTGAACTCCCTCAAATGGACTACTCCTCCAGTTTAAAGTGCCAGTACTTAAAAAGATATATATATATATATTTTTTTTTAATTATTATTTACTAGTTGAAAAGCCCGTTTACACGGGCCACAGTGCCACCCAGCAACCAGCTGGATCCTGTCTTGTCACTGGCCGCATAGCAGTCATGCGCAGTAAAGAATGCCCGAGCCGAGGCTGATCCGGAGCGGTGCACTCTGAATTCAGACTATAGTCCTCTCTGTGCACCTTCCTGGAACCAAGCAGTCCCAGGAAGGTGCGCAGAGAGGAGTCCGGTCTGAATTTGGAGCACCCGCTCCGTATCAGCCACGGAGCGGGCAGTCTCTACTGCGCATGACTGAAGCGCGCGCAGCCATCTCTACTGTGCATGAAGGCTTCTGACAAACATCCTTAGCGAATTATAATATAGGACGATTATTTCCCCTTAATAAATGCAGCAATGGGAAGCTTATCCCTGACCAACAAACTGTTTTTTTTTTTTGTTTTTTTTAGGACACGTGTGACCTCAGAGATGTCTCGTGGGGCCGTTGCTGTGTCTTCTGGGAAAAAAGGGGCAAGAGTGGATCATGGTATTCTAATTACACAAATATATTTGGCCTCTGGTTGGCTGACATTTGGGGATGATGGGAGTTGTAGTACCCATCACCTGGAGGTCCAAAAACTGACTACCTATGGTATACAGCAGGGACATCCGAGTTTTTTTCAATAGTGGGCCATATGATAAATTTGAGGACTGCATTATTTTTTTTATTTTATCAATAACAAATGAGGTATTACAACCTGACAGCTATTCAATATTTGAATTTCTTTACTGATCAAGTCAATGATAATACTGATCTATTCTTGAACGGTACAGTACTGGCAAGTACAGGAATATGTCTTACTGGCCTACTATTTCATGTGTGCTGGTTAATTAAAGGGATAGTAATGTTTCATAATAAAAGCAGCTCCAATAAATCTTCATATTATTTGGGCCATGGAGAGTGTTATTTCAATACTGTCAGAGCTGTAGTTCAAGAGTAATTGAATGATAAAGTATCCCCCTCCCACTCCTGTTACCTAGTGCAATACTGCTCACCTCAGATGTGGAATCTGGTCCACAGACCAGACAGCTTACAGCAAGGGACAATCTTCTTACTGTGAGAACAATGAAAGCCTGCCCCCATTGATAGGGTTTTCAGGTTTATCTCTTATGCTAATTTGAAGATTATCCCTCTCTGCAATCTACTTGGACTCCACCCTGCTGCTCTGAGCTGAGTGTTACATCTCTAAAAAGGATGGGACGGGGATACTTTATTATTCAATTATCCTGAACTAAAACTCTGACCGTATTGAAATAACACTCTCCACGGCCCAAATACTGTAGAGATTAATTGGAGCTGCTTTTATTATGAAACATTACTATCCCTCTAAGTATAAAAATAGTTCTTTAAAAATATCAGGAGGCCTGCAACCTGGAGCCAGGTGGGCCACATCTGGCCTAAGGGCAACACATTGGAGTCCCCTGATACAGAGAAAGAAAAAGGGGAAGAAGAAAAAGCCTCTGAATTTTTTCTAAGATGCCTAGGGGTGCACCGAAATTTCGGTGGCCGAAATGTTTCGGCCGAAAATGGCCTTTTCGGCAAAAAGCCGAAATGAAAAAAATGGCCGAAAATCCTTGTCAGCCCGCATCATCACGCGCCCCTGCGGGCCGTGATGACATACAGACAGAGAAGAGGGCAGAGGCACCGGAAGAGAAGCGCTTGCTGCCAGCAGACTGATCGTTACTGTCTGGCAGCAAGCGCTTCTCTTCCGGTGCCTCTGCCCTCTTCTCTGTCTGTATGTCATCACGGCCCGCAGGGGCGAGTGATGATGCGGGCGGGCAGGAGGGAGCTCAGAGCCAGCCAGCCGCGGGGGACCGGGAGAAAGAGAGGTACAAAGGGGGAGAAAGTACATAGGGGAGAAAGAGATGCACAAGTGGGAGAAAGAAGTACATGGGGGAGAAAGAGAGGCACAAGGGGTAGAAAGAAGTACATGGGGGAGAAAGAGGCACATGGGGGAGAAAGAAGTACATGGGGGAGAAAGAAGTACATGGGGGAGAAAGAAGTACATGGGGGAGAAAGAGGCACATGGGGGAGAAAGAGAGGCACAAGGGGGAGAAAGTGAGGCACAAGGGAGAGAAAAGTACATGGGGAGAAAGAGGCACAAGGGGGAGAAAGAGAGGCACAAGGGGGAGAAAGAGAGGCACAAGGAGGAGAAAGAGAGGCATAAAGAAGTACATGGGGGAGAAAGTGAGGCACAAGGGGGAGAAAGAGAGGCACAAGGGAGAGAAAGAAGTACATGGGGGAGAAAGAGAGGCACAAGGGGTAGAAAGAAGTACAAGGGGGGAGAAAGAGAGGCACAAGGGAGGAGAAAGAAGTACATGGGGGGACAAAGAAGTACATGGTGGAGAAAGAGAGGTGCATAGACCCCATAGTAAAATAATAACAATGATGCATGTTAACTGTGTAAAGTTTTTTATTCTACAGTTTGTCAGGGTTACGGTTTTAAAATATGCATTAAAGTCATTTTCGGTTTCGGTTTTCGGCCAAGTGCATCCTGACATTTCGGTTTTGGTTCAAAATTTTCATTTCGGTGCACCCCTAAAGATGCCCCTTTCTCTTCTTCTCCTTTTCTTCCTCTAAACCAAGGGTAATAAATATTTGGCCCTTCAGGTGTTGGGAACTACAACTATCATCATCCCCAGTCAGAGGACACGATAGTGGCCACATGTGACATCAAAGAAACCAGATGCCCATCACCGATTTAAGCTCTAGGTTCCTTTTACCACTTCCATGGTAGACATGTGACTTAGACCTACTTCCTAGTGATCAGCAGATGGCGGCCACTCTTTCTGCTCTGTACCACCTCTCCTTTCCCCCCTTTTGTTATGAAAATACCAAAAAACAAAGTAAAAAGTCTTGTTATGCTTCACCCTTTGACAAACAGATGGATGCGTAAAACGTTAACCCTTTCAGTGCCAGAGGGGTACGGAACACATTGCAAAGCAACGTGTTCCATACCCCTCTGACACTGAAAGGTTTAAGAAGCAACGCATTGCACACCACTCTGCTTTTTAAAGTGTTAATGGCAGTGATCTCTCCACAAAGCCCCCACTCAATAAATCTCTACGGCACAACACATTTGGTGTAGTAAGATAAAGCCAACAGGCATTTATTTTGAACCTCTGGAAACGGCAGAATACTAATAAATAAAAATATGCACAAAGAAATAGAGAAGCAATTCTGAGGCAAACTAATTCCACAGCAAGGGAAAAAGAGGATTTTTGTCTTACCTGTTAAATCCTTTTCTCTTAGTCCATACAGGTTACTGGTCTCCCACCCTGTCAAGGGACTATGCTTGCCTCTCCTGTGGCAGAACATGGGGGTCCTTTCGGGTTCATGCTCACAAGAGTCTTCCTATACCTTCTTACTACCTAGTCAATAGTTAGTTTTCAAATCTTACTGGGTGGGGATTAGCTAGCTGCAAGCTAAGGAAATGCGGTAGGCTCCACCCAGCAGTCACTTCTCAGAATTGTTCCTGCCTACTTAAAGGGGCTGGTTGCCTACCCAAAGTTACCAGTAACCTGTATGGACTAAGAGAAAAGGATTTAACAGGTAAGACGAAAATCCTCTTTTTTCTCTGTCGTCCAATACAGGTTACTTGTAACTTTGGGATGTCCAACCATTAAGTTTTCCAGGGCGGGAAGAAAGGCAAAGTCAGGCGCAGGCCCCCAAAGTCACCAGAGCACCAATTAACCAACAGATTATGAATAGCTCAACATTAACCACAAAGTGTTAACGGACACCGAACAGGGGTAAAACAGACCCCAGGAACCGTCACAAACCACACGGAACTAGAGCCAACGGGGCTCAAAAGTGAAAGAGTACTGAGAGACTAATGAGATCCTAGACAGGCAAGGCTGCCTCCAGGATCTTCCTCGCAAAACTGGCATCAACCAATGCCAGCACATCCATACGATAGTGTTTAGAGGTGGTATGTACGGATGACCAAGTGGCCGCCTTGAACAACTGATCAGCTGAGGCCTGATTCTTGTAGGCCCAAGATGCCTCAATAGACCTCGTAGAATAAGCCGTGACCCGTAAGCCTTACGAATAGTGGACTTGATCCAAGATGCAATAGTCACTTTGGATGCAGGTCTCCCTGCCCTGGGGCCCGCAGGAATGATGAACAGCGCATCAGATTGTCTAATGGACTCAGTGCGATGTACATAAAACTTGAGACAATGCACCACATCTAACAAGTGGAGATCACTCTCCTTGTCAGAGGTAGGGCAGAAAGAAGGCACCACAATCTCCTGATTCATGTGTAACTCAGAGACCACCTTCGGGAGAAAGTCCTGCGAAGTGCGAAGCACCGACTTGTCCTTGTGAAACACCAAAAAGGGTGGCCTACAAGACAGGGCATGCAACTCCGCAACACGGTGAACAGATACAATCGCCAGGAGGAAAGTCATCTTCCACGTCAGCAGACGGAGGGGGATAGTGGCCAATGACTCAAAGGGAGGGCATTGAAGGACGCCCAAAACCAAGTTAAGGTCCCACTGAGGAGCGGGAGACTTAAACACAGGATGGGTATGAGCAACTCCTTGGAAGAAAACCTTGACATCAGGAAGAATAGCAAGGCACCTCTGAAAGAAAACAGAGAGAGCAGAAGTCTGAACCTTAAGAGAACTCAGACTAAGACCCTTATTTACACCATCCTGGAGGAAGTAAAGGACCGTAGGAAGATCAAAATCCTGAGACAGGTCCCTATCAGCACACCAAGATAGAAAGGTAGACCAGACTCGATGGTAGGCCTTAGAGGAAACTGGCTTATGGGCAGTAAGCACAGTAGCCACCACACCAGAAGAAAATCCCTTCTTCTTCAAAACGGAGGATTCAATCTTCACGCCATCAAAGCCAGACGAAGAACATCCTCCTTCCACGGGTAACCCTGCAGAAGAAGATCCGGACTGGAGGGAAGCGAAGAGGTTCCGCCACTGAGAGATCCAAAAGCTCCAAAAACCAAGCCTGCCGAGGTTAGTATGGAGCAATCAGAATGACTGGGCAGTGCTCCAGTCGCAGTTTCTGTATTACCCTGTGCAACAGGGGAATGGGAGGAAAGATGTATGCCAGAGAGATATTCCACGGGATCGACAAGGCATCCACTGCTAGAGCCAGGGGATCCGCCCAGCGAAAGCAGAACGTCGGAACCTTCCTGTTGTGTCTTGTTGCCATCAGGTCAATGCATGGAAGACTCCACAACTGGACAATGAGGCCGAACACCTCTTGATACAGTTCCCACTCTCTGCTGTCCACTGTGTGTCGATTGAGGAAGTCTGCCAGAACGTTGTCTACGCCAGGAATATGAACTGCGGAAATGGCCGGGACATGCTCCTCTGCCCAGGACAAAAAATTGTTGACCTCTAGCCAAGCTGAGAGACTTCTTATGCCGCCTTGCTTGTTGATGTTGGCTACCGCTGTGGCGTTGTCCGACTGGACCCTGACCAGGCAGTCCTCCAGTTGGCACGTCCAGTGTCGCAGGGCATGAAATATTGCCTGAAGCTCCAAGAAGTTGATGGGGAGGAGAGATTCTTCCTGGGACCACGAGCCCTGAGCATTCAAGTGCCCAAGAACCACTCCCCAACCGAAGAGGCTGGCATCCCTCATCACTGTTGTCCAAAATGGCACCATGAATGGCCTGCCTTTCAGATGATCATTTAGGTTGAGCCTTCACGAGAGACTCAGCTCCACGTGAAGAGGGAGAGATAAGGACCTCTCCAGGAAATCTGGCCGACCCCTGCATGCTAGGATTAGAAACCTCTAAAGTTCTCTGGTATGAGCCATGGCAAACAGAACCGCCTCTATGGTGGAAATGAACCTCCCCACCAGGGATGACAACTTCTTGGCTGGACCCAGGTCCTGATTCAGGACAGCCTGGACCTTCAGTGCTATCAGTGCTTCAGTGCTATCAGTGCTATCTGATGAGCCACTTCGTCTGTGAGAAACACCATCCCACTCTGAGGAGACCCAAAAATACCATTCTCTGTGAGGGAACAAGGTCCGACTTGTCCAGATTGATGATCCACCCGTGACGGGACAGAGCATGAATGCAGTCCTGCACTTGCTGATGAAGGAGTTCTGGAGCAGTGGCCTTCAGAGGGAGGTCGTCCATGTATGGGGTGACTCTGATGCCGTCTCGATGTAGGACGGAAATCAAGGCTCCCAGGACTCTGCTGAAAACTTGAGGAGCCGTGGTCAGGCCAAAGGGGAGGGTAGAAAGCTAGAAATGCCCTTGGTCGCACGAAAAGCAGAGATATCGCCGACTCTCTGGATGAATGGTAATGTGCAAATATGCGTCCTGAAGATCCAAAGAAGCTAGAAATTCCCCAAGGGACATGGCAGCTATCACTGTGCGTAGCGACTCCTGGCGGTACTGAGACTTGACCACAAAGGAGTTGAGATCCTTCAAATCCAAATAGGACGACAGCCACCGTCCTTCTTTGAAACCACGAAGAGGTTGGAGTAGAATCCCAACCCTCTTTCCTGAGGAGGAACTGGTTTCAAGACTGCCTTGTCCAGAAGGGCTTGAATGGCTCCCTTGAAAAGGTGGAGCTTTTCTGCTCCCAGAGGAGAGCGAGAAGAGAAGATCCGGGAAGGAGGAAGAGAGCTGAAGGGGATCCTGTACCCCACAGCCACCACCTGCAAAACCTATGTGTCCGCCACAGAGGTTTCCCAAGCCGATAGGAAGTGGAGCAAGCGGCCACCCACCTGCGGGTGGGGACCCGGATTCGGCGAGTCATGCAGAAGAAGGTTTGGAAGCCTTGGGTTTAGCGGAGGCCTTAGGCCTCCATTGCTGCTTAGGCTTGGATGAGGCTTGCGGAGCCTGAGGCACCGCATGGGTCGCCTGGCGCAATTCAGTCGGAAAGGGACAAAAAAACGATTCCGCTTGACAGGCGCCTTCTTCCTCTGGACCACTGGCAGGTGAGTACTCTTCCCCCAGTGGCTTCACTGATCAGATCCTTAAGGTCAGGACCAAACAGTGAGGTGCCCTGAAAGGGCAAGGACAGGAGAGCCCTCTTGGAGGCAGTGTCAGCAAACCAGGTCTTAAGCCAAAGAGCACGTCTGGCTACCACAGACATGGTGTATGCCCTGGCTACCATGCGCACAGCGTCAAACAGGGCAGCAGAAACATAATGCTGAGCCTCATAGATGTTGGCGAGAAGCCGCAACATGTCAGTAGTAGGAGCTCCCTGACAGACAGCTGAGGTGAGCTGCTCAGTCCAAACAGCCATGGCTCTATTCACCCACGCCGCAGCAAATGCGGGGAGCAGGGCAAAACCAACCGTCACAAAAATGGCCTTGAGACTGTCAGTCCAGTCTTTCAGAGCAGATGCATCAGCCACAGGCAAGGCTGTGGACTTAGGAAGCCTGGAGACAGAGGCATCCACCTTAGGAGGACGAACCCACTGAGCTAGGGCCACTTCAGAGAACGGGTAAAACTTAACATATTTCCTAGAGATAGACGGTTTTCTGTCTGGAAACTTCCACTCCTCAGACACCAAATGGTCAAGGGTGGGGTTAGGTGGAAAACAAGTATGGGGCCTGACAAGCTCCTGAAACACATCAGATGGGTCAGAGGACACCACCTGTACCAAGGGAAAGTTCAGGGTGTTCAACACAACCCTGAGCAGGCCCTCAGCTGATGGAACAGGATCGGCCTCAAAGGGGTCCCCAAAAAACTGACAGGAAGGGACAGCAGAACAGTCTTCATCATCAGAGTCCACCAGTAATTCCTCCTCAGAGGAATCAGACACATCAGGTACACCCGGCGGTTTAGGCAGGGAAGATCTGATAGGGGTGGGGGCCTGCCACGAGTGGAAGACCTCCTGCAAGGTGGATGGAAGGAGTTGTAAGGTAGACCAGAGGTCCCTGGTAGTAGCCTTCAACTCTTGCATCCAAACTGGCTCTAGTGCATGGCTGGAGGCCCCTGCAGGGGACTCAGGGGCAACAGTGCATGCTGGGCAAATGTGACCTGAGTATTCTCTAGATAACCCTGAGTGACATGAGGAGCAATGAGCAATGGGGGACACAGATGCCCCAGTGTCCTTAGTCTTAGGCCTAGCCCCAAGGTCTAATGGAATAGACCTTCTCACAGAGTCAAAGTATCAGAAACACCAAAAAAACAATGTGTATGATAATAAAAATCACCCCAGAAATGCTAAAATAGACTTATCTGGTAGGCGAAGGGTTAAACTGCTGAGGAGAGAAGGAGAATCCAAGCCCTGTGTAGGATACTCGTTCAGAGAAGGCACAAAATGGCTACCGTGGAGGAAGCCAATCAGAAACGGGCGCGCGAAGCAAGCTCTCATGGGAATTGCAGTTTCTCTACAAAAGTACCCCAACAGTGCCCGAAGCCCCCTGAGCCCCCCAACATGCCCAGAACGTTGACCGGATAACAGAGCAAGGGTAGACCTACCAAATGAGCCATCTCTGACCTCGCTACGTTGAGCGGTTACAGAGATATGTCCCAAACTGTAAAGTCCCATAGATGTGAATGGAGCAATGGCGTCTATGCGGTAAACACTCACCTTAAAGGTGCGGAACACAAATTTCACAAAGTGAATGCCAAAATGTAAAATCACTCAAAAGCCCACTAGAACTAGTCAGTAGACCCAATAAACACAGATCCCAGTGGGGAAAGTGCCTACAACCCCCCTAGAGATGCTAAACCAGCAGCCAAAGGGTTAAGTTACCACATAAACTTTCTCCAAACACCCCACAGACATACAGATAAACCCAGTGAGTGCATGAGTATGTAATAGGAACTCCAAATGAGACCCCTGTGCGGAGGGGAAGCATGGGACATGTGGACCTCAGCACTCAAAGGGTGCTCACCTTTTCAGCAGGTCTTCTATCTTCAGATTACCATATATCAAGAAGAAGCCTCAGTGGGCAACTCCTGGGGAAAGAACTTGCAGTCAAGATTTCCCCCCCAGGGCTTAGGTTCACAAAAGCACCTGGTAAACTGAGCTATCCACATTTGGGTGATGGGAGTTGTCAGTGATGGTAATCCGCCAAATGGTGGTATCCCATATCTAATAGAAAAATAATAAAAAAGCTAAAACTATAGCAGAACTGTTCTCTTGCCTTGTGTCTTGACCAAGGAACAAATCTTACTGGATGGGGATTGGCTAGCTGCAAGCTTAGGAGCGGAGGTAGGCTCCACCCAGCAGTCACTTCTCAGAATTGTTCCTGCCTACTTAAAGGGGCTGATCGCCTAACCAAAGTTACCAGTAAACTGTATTGGGCGACAGAGAAATACAAATTTCCCATATTTCTACTGATTTTAATGGGGATTCAAAATACGTAAAGGCTAGCAAGGTCTTCAAAGCATTGTTTGGATACCTTTTTAGCATTCAAGGAGATCAAATCCTCATTTAAATAATTTACATTTTTATTCATCCCATATAGTGTAGCTGGTCCCCCTAGAATTGCTCTACTTTACCTTTATAAATGAGGCCCACAGTTCCTTTAAAAGTTATATAGAATTATAAAGATGTGATTATCATGTATGTCCCTTTAACAGCAAATTAAAGGAATAGTAAAGTCTGTTTACATTAAAATCTAATATTGTAGCTATTACAACAATAAACTAAGCAATGTAAGTCCCATTTCTCAAACCTTTATGGTCTGAGAGATATACAAAGATAAACTACCCCCACCCCCTTCACAGACGTCAGAGCTGTAGCTTACAGCAGGATATCTTGGTCCCAGGACTGTCCTGAGGTTCTTCAGCTGAGCCGAAATAGCACGATCTAAAAATAAATACTTCACTGGAACGCTCTACAAAGTGTGCCTGGTTTGCAAGCACAGTTTGTAGACTGTTCTAGTGGAGTATTTGTTTCTAAATCACGCTATTTCGGCTCTGCTGAAAAGCCTCAGGATGGTCCTGGGACCAGGATATCCTGCTGTATGCTACAGCTCTGATGTCTGTGAAGGGGGGGGCTTATCTTCGTATATCTCTCAGACCATAAAAGTTTGAGAGATGGGACTTAATTGCTTAGTTTATTGTTGTAATAGCTACAATATTAGATTTTAATGTAAACAGACTTTACTATCGCTTTAAGGGCACAACGTTGAAAAGATAAGTAGAATAATTCTGGGGAAAACTAACTGCCGAACAGGGGACAGATAACAAGTCCCCAAATTCTTAATGATTTAAATGCTGCATTTAACCCACTGAATGCTTCAATGTTCTCTAGTGCATTGCAATGTGATGCACTGGAGACCTCTCTAGCATTCAAGGGGTTAAAAGCCCTTAAATCAATGGGAATTTTTTTTGTCCTCAGTCATGCAGTTGGCTTGGTCCAGAGTCACTTCGGTTCTCGTCAGTACATCAACCTTAAACAGCCATAGGTTTTCAACGTGTGCCCTCTCTGGCTTTCAAAGGGGTTAAAGCAACATTTAAATCAATGGGAAATTATATTTCTCCCCTTCGGTGCAGTTGGTTTTCCCCAGAATTGCCCCTCTCTTAGTGTGCCAAGACAGCCACATCTGCCTTCAGATACAGAAAATGTTTCATGGAACAAGCTTGACAGGTGGAGGGGGCGTTTGAGGACTAAACGAGCAGCAGGGTTAACCCTGACAAAGAGCAGGTGAGTGCACATCTGCTTCTCCTCCCTGACAAGGACAGGTATACCCCGCCCGTTCTAAAATATGTATCCCTTGTAGCTTACCTGCTCCAAGCTATCATTACCTGCAAAGAGAGGTCACAGTGAGCCCAGTCACAGGAGCACAAATACAGAATAAATTATACCTGAGCAATTCCACAGCCTTTGTGTGGGGTTAATGCAATGGTTCTCCCCTCTTGCCTTGTGTGTCTTTTACCCCCACCCAGTTGATCATGGATGGGCAACATGAGAGCCTCCAGCTATGGTGGATTACAAGTTCCATCCCATCCTGGCTCAGCTTGATCGTACTCTCTAATTCGCAGGACCTCTCTACCAGTTTCCCTATACTATTGTACATTCTTTTTCCTATCTGTCTTGCACAGCACTGCAGAATATACTGGTTCTCATTAAATTCAGGTATTTAAAGCGTACCAGTCACTTTAAGATAAGTTGATGCCTATATGTTGTGCTAGCCATTTTGTTAAAAATAACCTTTATTTGTTTGTGGCACAATGTGACTAGGCCACCAGAATACTCGAGACAAGGACCAAATCAATTGGTCGCAACCAATGTGGCCAGCAATTTTTGAGGAATAATTGGTCTCCAACAGCTTAATGCGCAACTGCGACGGAATGAAGTAACGGACATCAGGTTTGTCAGCTAATGCTGGGGTTTGAGCAGCCAAAATCTCTTCTTCCAGAGGGGAAGTAATACAGGTTTTTAAAGTAGCCAAGATACGATCAGCTGGAATGATCGGGGAAGGTGGAACCTCCTCCCTGGAAACAAAAAGAAGAAGACAGCGCACAGAGAATCTCTAAGTGTAGAGGTTTAATAGACAATGAAACATATAAATAAAAAGTGTTAATGATGCTTAAAAAAGTGGTCAGATTATACTGCTTTAACCATATTTCAATGCCGAGAGACAATGAACTACATGAAAGGAGAACAGTTCCACATGTAACAACTGGGGCACCGAACGGGACTTTAAATATTGAGATCTATGCAGAGTCACTGGATCATATGTGAGAAATAGATAAAATACACAACAGTCAAGTTTGTGTTATGCGCTCACCAGATGCCTTCTTTCATAAGAGGCCCGTCTAGCAGACGACTCGCTGATCTGTCTGAAGTCTCCGTTGTCTGTGCCGCCCTCCTGGTTACCCCGTTCTCCACAGTGAAATTCTTGTTCCAATAGTTGCTCGTCAGCTGAACTGGTAATTCGTTATCTGACACACCACTTGTGAACACTAAAAATTTCCAATAAAATCAACGCGTTTCGGGAATCAGTGTTCCCTTTCTCAAGATTCGTTTTCCGAATCTTGAGAAAGGGAACACTGATTCCCGAAACGCGTTGATTTTATTGGAAATTTTTAGTGTTCACAAGTGGTGTGTCAGATAACGAATTACCAGTTCAGCTGACGAGCAACTATTGGAACAAGAATTTCACTGTGGAGAACGGGGTAACCAGGAGGGCGGCACAGACAACGGAGACTTCAGACAGATCAGCGAGTCGTCTGCTAGACGGGCCTCTTATGAAAGAAGGCATCTGGTGAGCGCATAACACAAACTTGACTGTTGTGTATTTTATCTATTTCTCACATATGATCCAGTGACTCTGCATAGATCTCAATATTTAAAGTCCCGTTCGGTGCCCCAGTTGTTACATGTGGAACTGTTCTCCTTTCATGTAGTTCATTGTCTCTCGGCATTGAAATATGGTTAAAGCAGTATAATCTGACCACTTTTTTAAGCATCATTAACACTTTTTATTTATATGTTCCATTGTCTATTAAACCTCTACACTTAGAGATTCTCTGTGCGCTGTCTTCTTCTTTTTGTTGCTACATGTATACATTAACCCAAGAGGACTCCGGGTAAATTGACAGCTGCCAGATATCGCACATTTGGGGTGAATGACTAACTGGAACATCTGAAACCATCATCTCCATCGATTCATCCACTAACTTTCATTTGACATTTCATTCATTTCATTTATTCAGCTCCATCTTCCATTCCTATTATCAAGTATTATTTTTAAGTGGACTTATGGACTGTATTTAGTAATATTACTCATTATTATTATATAATGGTTATAATTGTGTACTGTTCTTATTGAATATATTCTAGCGTTTGAGCACCTTATACAGAATTTGTGTACTCAGTGAGCGCCATCTTAAACCTTTTTCTATAGTTTTTTCTCCTCCCTGGAAAGGCTGCAAAACTGGCAAGAAAACGCATCTGCCTTCACATTCTTTGAGCCAGGAAGATAGAAGACCACAAAATTAAATCGGGAGAGGTACAGCGCCCATCTGGCTTGCCTGGACGACAAGCGCTTAGCCTCAGACAGGTAAATTAGGTTTTTGTGGTCAGTCAAGATCAGAATAGTAGATTTAGTGCCCTCCAAGAGGTGCCTCCATTCTTTCAGAGCCAGGTCAATAGCCAATAACTCTCTGTCCCCTAGTTGGTACACCATCTCTGCTTTGGACAGTTTTCTAGAGAAATACTCGCAAGGGCGTAAGGCCTCACCAGGCACTGAGCGTTGTGACAACAGGGCGCTCACTCCAATCTCGGAAGTGTCAGCCTCCAGGGTAAAGGGCAGGGAGGGATTAGGATGCACCAATATCAGGGCTGCAGCAAAAGCTGCCTTCAGATTTTCAAAAGCCAAGATCGCAGTTTGGGACCATTCAGAGGTCTTGGCCCCTTTACAAGCCATGTCGGTAAGTGGTTTGACAATAGTAGAGAAGTTCTTTATGAATTTTCTGTAATAGTTCACGAACCCCAAAAATCTTTGGATCGCTTTGAGTCCCATAGGACAAGGTCTTTCCGGTACCGCAGACAACTTTGAGGGTCCATGGCGAACCCGTAAGTGGAAATAATATACACCGGAAACGTTACATGGGGCTTATGAAATTCACACTTCTCCAGCTTGCAAAACAAGTTATTCTCCCGTAATAGGCTCAAGACTTTGAATACATTCCACAATTCCACAGCCTTTGTGTGGGGTTAATGCAATGGTTCTCCCCTTTTGCCTTGTGTGTCTTATAACCCCACCCAACTGATCAAGGATGGGCAACATGAGAGCCTCCAGCTATGGTGGATTACAAATTCCATCCAATCCTGGCTCAGCTTGATCGTACTCTCTCATTCTCAAGGCCTCTCTACCAGTTTCCCTATACTATTGTACATTCTTTTTCCTATCTGTCTTGCAAAGCACTGCAGAATATACTGGTTCTCATTAAATTCAGGTATTTAAAGCGTACCAGTTACCTTAAGATAAGCTGGTGCCTATATGTTGTGCTAGCCATTTTGTTAAAAAATAACCTTTGTTTGTGGCACAGCGTGGGACTTTATGCTAATTTGTTTATGTGCTGGGCCAATATTATCACACCCTGTTCTATAAGCAAATCTAGGCAGTATCCACTCACAGGTGTGTTTAATAGCGCAGGAGAAAGAAATTTGGCCTTGAGCAGATCTAATTAGCTTACTGTGCTGGGAATTTACATAAAGTTCCATACTGTGCCACCAACATATACAAGGATTTTTCTCAATATCAATGTATTTTACAGAAAAATGGCTAGCATAACATATAAGCATGGTTGTAATTCTCTGTGAAATAAATAAAATTTGCCCTAGGGTGATTAGCCACTTTAATTATTGCATCCTCCTCAAATGTGATTGTTTGCTCTTGCATCCACAATAGATGCAGTTTGTTTTCCTTTATTAGGTACAACACGATGGCTATAATGACACCTACGGAACAGTAGGAATCTCAACAATGTGTTGCACAACCCTATGGCATTCAAAAGGCTTAAAACAAAAATAAACTAAAAATAAACTAAAAACTAAAATAAACTAAACTAAAATACAAATTTATCCTATATAAAATGGCATTTTACAAAATGTGTAGATAATATTTGTAAATGTTTACATACCTTGAAATAGAGTAAGAGATATGCTATTGCATGTGTTGTTTTTCAGAAGGCTGGGGGAAGCCATTTCCCTTTATGCTCCTCTCATCCTGTTCAGGAAGCTGTACTCTGTTGTTTAAGACATAACAGGAAGTAAGGAACGAAAAGAAAAATGGCTTCCCCTAGCGTCAGATAAAGGTGAGAAACTCTTCAGTGAGATAGATTTGCAGATTCCTTTGTAGTTATATGGAGCCTTAAAATCTGTACTAAGATCTCTTCAACATGACTAAGAGGCTCATTAGGATAGCAATAACAGTACATCGTTTATCTCATTGGAGAGTTTATCTCACCTTTAACACAGCTTTTTTTCACCTTGGTGTATATACCCCCTGGCCTAGTACTTGCATTGGCCATGGGTGAGCTCCCTGGTAAATGAGTGATTTTGGAACATAGTCTAAGAGGTGGAGCTGCCCCCTCCCCATACTTTTTTGTGACGGAAAGCCTGGAAATTGGGTCAGGAAAAGTAATTTCCTCACTACTTCCGCAGACCAAGGCAAACCCAAAGAAGGCAAGGCTGATTTCTTGTTCAGATGTGTCAGGTTGGGAGGGACCTGGGAGGGGATCTCCCTCCAGGCCCATGTGTACACTTCCACCTATTGCACCAGATCACTTCCAATGAAATAAGCGGCTGATGAAGGTGTGAGTCAATGCAATCACCTACGGAAGCGGGAAAGCTGAGTGCTCTGCAGGATGTGTACAAATCACTTCTATGTGAGAGTCAAACTGTATGAGGAAATGCTTTTCCTCTGTTGGGGGCTGTGTTTGCAGCTCACACCCTGTGGCTGGTGTACTATGAAGAACTGGAGAAATTGTGTGGTAATGCAACTGTCATGCCTATAAAATAATGATCTGGCAACCTTAGCCCAAGTGTGTGTGGTTAGATTGCACCAAACTTGCTCCAAAATTGCTCCAGTTTTTAAAAATGACTACCACAGCATATGGGTGATTTTAGAAGGGAGAAAGGGACCTTTCAAGACCAAATTCTTATGAAAAATACCTTCTGCAGAGCTGAAGAAATTAGGCATCACATATTATTTATGTGTGTTTGGTTTAAAGGATGGACCAGGCATCAGTAAATAGGACAGTAGTTCTCAGTGGCATAATGCAAATCTATTTTGTTACATTTTTAGATTTCTTAACCCTTTCAGTGCCAGCTGGGTATGCAAGGCATTTCTCCGCAATACCTTGTGTACCCCTCTGGCACTCAGAGGGTTAAAGGAACATTAACATCTCCTAATAATATCCAAGCCATTTCTTGATTTAGGCAGAAAAATCCTAATGGTTACAATGCATCAATTCTGTGTGGACTGATTCCACCCAAAAACGAATCTTTAATTAGTACTGAATATCGTGTCCACTGAGCCGTGTATTTTTGCAGGACCCCAAGCAAATTAAATTGTGGAATTCTTTGCCCAAGGAGGTGGTAATGGCAGATACAATGGATACATTTAAGAGAAGATTAGATAAATTTCTTTCAAAAGGGAACATACAGAGTTATACTGTTTATTAGTAGGCAAAACAGGAAGGTCTGATAAAGACTAATTTATTTGGTAGCAGGAAAGCTACACAGTTCTCATGTCACTAGGGTACGAGGCAAAGGTTGAACTTGATGGACTTGTGTCTTTATTCAACCCAGTTTACTATGTTACTATTTAACACGGGTGATATGGCATGGGCTGAACTGGCTGGACTCATGTCACCTATGTTACTATGAATCACACGTGCACTTAGAATTTTCAGCCCAGAATAAAGAAAGTTGGGGTTATTATTAGGGACTGTTAGTGTTCCTTTAAGGAACTTAACAAAAAGAGGATTTTAGTGAACTGACTATTAAATCCTTTACTCTTAGTCCATATGGAACACAGTTACCATGGAGGTAAAGTTCGCTCCTCCAGAGGGAAGGGCACGCTACAAAAGGCAGGGCCTTTGAGGCTGTGACTCTCTTCTTCCCTTCTAGCTTTACCCCTACCTCTCAATTTCACATATAACAAAGTAGCAGAAAGAAACAAGAGTGAGAGGAAAGAAGGAAACCCCTGACAACAAACCCAAGAGGACCACTCTGCCCAGGGACACAGACCACATGTTTTTTTTTCTGTAGAAGGAATCCTGTTTTCCACATGGACTAAGAGAAAAGGATTAAAAAAAATCCACCCACCATAGACCAATATTCCAGAGGACTAACTAGTACCATATAAAATCTCAGGAGTTAATGGACACCAGGCTAGCACTCAATATGCTGAACAAGAACAAGAATCGATAGGGATCAGAACTCTGCATTAATAAAACTAGGAAAGAGGTTCCTTCCGGCCAAAGCTGGCCTCAGCTAAGGCCAGGACATTGATACGGTAATGTTTGGTGAAGGTACGCAAAGATGACCAGATATCTGCCTCACACAGCTGGCTAGTAGAGGCCTGATTCTTGTAGGCCCAAGAGGCACCAACAGATCTGGAGAAGTGCGCCGTGACTTGGAAAGGAACAGGTTTCTTTCTGAGCACATATGCTTGTCGGATAGTGGCCTTGATCGAAGAAGCAATGGTTACTTTGGACACAGCTTGCCCATTTGAGGGCCCTCAGTAATGACAAGAAGAGAGTCTGATATCCTGAAAGGCTGTGTGAGATGAACTTGAGACAATGTACTATATGCAGCAGATGGAGTTCCTGATTGTTACAAGGATCAGGGCAAAAAGAAGGAAGGACAATTTCCTGGTTGATGTGAAACTCTGACAAAACCATGGGCAAAAAACCTCTGGGAGTATGAAGACCTGCCCTGTCCTGGTGGAAAACCAGGAACAGAGGTTTACAAGACAGCTTGTAGTTTGGCCACTCTGCAAACAGAGACAATGGCAAAAACTAAGGTCATCTTCAGTGTCAGAAAATGCAAAGAAACAGATGAAAGATACTCAAAAGGAGGCCTGTGGAGAACTCATAACACAAGATTCAGGTCTCACTGAGAATAGGGATTCCTGAAGCCAGGGTAGGCATGCCAGAGAGAAGAGCAATCTGCTTCTGAAAAAGAACAGAGAAAACTGAGATCTGAACCTTAACAGAACTCAGACTGAGACCCTTGTTGACACATCCTGAAGAAAGGCCAGAATAGCAGGAAGACTGAAAGACTGAGGGGACACATACCTATCAGCACACCACTGGTAAAACAGAGACCAAATCCTCTGTTAGGCCTTGGATAAAAAGGGATTCCTTGCCTGAACCATAGTGGAAATGTCAGCGTTGGAGAAACATTTTCTTCTATATGTTAGCTTCAAGAACCATTCCATCAAAGCCAATATCTTTCAGCCTGATGGTAACAAAGTGGACCTTG
This sequence comes from Rhinophrynus dorsalis, assembly GCA_037306005.1. Taxonomy (NCBI): domain Eukaryota; kingdom Metazoa; phylum Chordata; class Amphibia; order Anura; family Rhinophrynidae; genus Rhinophrynus; species Rhinophrynus dorsalis. The sequence goes on from CM074728.1 coordinate 60,001,388, forward strand.
AGTCAGATGATCTGGCCTCAGAGGAAGGTAAAATGGTTCTGAGATGGACAGATTGAGAATAGAAAAGATTGATGAACCAAGCCTGACGGGGACAAAAATGAGTGATCAGAATGACTGAGCCCTCTCCATTTTGATATTCCTCAGTACCCTGGGAATCGAGGGAAACAGTTAAACACATAAGCTAGATGGAAATTCCATAAAATGGACACCACATCCACCGTAAAACTAGAGGATCCTTTTCTTAGTGCAGAAGAGAGGAGTCTTCCAGTTATTGCGAGGCGCCATGAGATACAGTTAGAAGACCCCAGTGTTGAACAATCTGGTTGAATGCCCTCTGAGTCCCCAATTTCTGGGATACAGATGTTGGAGACTTAGAAAGTTTGCAACCGTGTTTTCCACTCATGAAATGTGAACTGCTGAGATGACTGGGGTCTCTTCCCAAGCGTCTAGTGCCTCCTTGTTGATTTACGCAGGCAACTGCTGTCACATTGTCAAACTGGATTTTCACCAGTGTGCCCAACAGCACATGGGACCATGTCACTGTACCCCAGAGATGATTAGGAGTCAGTATGGTATAGTAAAATTCAATTTATTAAACAACAATAAGGTAGCAAACAGAGGAAAATAGCAGATACAAGCAAAGGGTCACAGCCAGCAAGTGTTACTACCAGAAATGCCGAGGAGGACCACTCTACTAGAGACTAGGCTGAAGCCACTGGTAGTCTCTGCTGGAACCAGGAGCTGGAACAGGAACCGGAACTCGAAGTCTTGATCCAAGGTAGTGAGAAAATCGAACTCATGCCTGCAGTCAGAACGGAGCGTATCTCTGACTCACACCTGCAGTCAGTTTCAAAGCTCATCTGCCAGAGCCCCAGGCCCGCACCAGATAGGGTGACTGCCAGGTACAGGGAAAAACCAAAAGAATAGTCAGACAAAGCCACAGGTCAGCACCAGAGAGGGTAGTCAGACAAGCCAGGTCATACACAGTTCAGGTAGTCAGACAGAGCCACAGGTCAGCACCAGATTGGATGGAAGACAAGCCAGGTCATACACAGAGCCCAAGGTAATAGAACTGCTTTGAACAACAACGCAAGGGCAACTGAGTCAGAACTCAGTTACCCTTATGTACCTAACTACAGGAAGTGGATAGGAGGAGTCACTCAGGAAATGACATAAATGAGCCCTGCGTCATTCTGCCACTTCACGTCCGCAGATGATGCATCTGGAAGCCTAGAGACATTTCCCGCCATAGCTGCGTCACAACCGCAAGCTCCCCTTCGTATATGATGCATCTCAGCGATGCGTCCAGACTCCTCGTCACTCCTGCAACATTACCATCCCATTAGAGGCCATGGGCACTTCCTAACTCCACCAACAGCATTCAGACCAGGTCCCATGAAAGACACCTGGAACGTCGCGGAAGCGTCAAAGCGGAGGATAGTACTTCAGCGTCGCCAAGAGTGTAGCAAAGGAAAATAGGTAAACTGTGACAGTCCAGTAGCAAAATGCCAGCTGAAAGACCCAAATCTCCATTATGCACGTCTGTCAGCCAATCACCAGAGGCTGAGGTGAGCATTGCAACTTCCAAAGTAGCTCATGTGAAAGGTCTGCCGGTGGCCCCATAGGCCTTTGAACAGAAGTAACCTGCTGCAACTTTATTGCCTCCCTGTGTGATTACGGTAAATATACAGCTTGCTAGACTGGTGCATTCTAAGTTATAGTCACCTAGTGAAAAGCACCATTGCCAGGAGCAAACCCAGGATGTTTAGAGAGGTGTTTAGAAAAAAATAAAAAGTGTGGAATCCAAGTAACTAGAATTGATTTTATGCAAATATTTACCCACAACCCATTGCAGATGCCTTTGAGTAGGCCAGGAGTGAGCAACATGTATACCTCCAACTGTTGTTTGACTTAAACTCTCTGTTGGCTGACTGAGAATGATGGGGGTTGCAGTTCAACAGCTGGATGGAAGAAAGTTGTCTCTTCCAGTATAAACATAAGCCTAACATATGATCTGATATGGACAAAGGAACACATGGTTTCAGTTGAAATCCCCCTCTCAGTTTGCCGTAGATAGCAGTGTACCTATCAGTACACACAACATCGCTAACACACCAACACTGCCCCGAGCCCCCCGGATTGAAGGGGCCTATTACAGCAAGCAGTTCTTTGCCCTCTCTATAGCACAGACATAATATGTATATGCTGCAGTCTTTGGGCCTTATGCAAACCAAATGCACCACAAGGAAAAAATAAAAATTCCCATGTAGATAAATGGGACTTGTAAAAGAGATAGTACATATATATTTATACACTTATATTACACACACACACACATTTTATTTATATATAAACTAACTAAGTGGATCTGGTACTCTATCAGGGGGCGTGGCTGAAATGCACTTATTTGTAAAAAAGAAAAAAAAATTACTGTGGCCTAGGAGGGAGCAGGGGGCTCCTCAGCTAACTGCTTTAAAGGAAAAACTCAGACCTCGTGGTGGGGCACCAGGACCCTTCCTGATGCCCTCCAGCTATTGATTTGCAAGCCAAATCGGCTGGGAGATCAATAGTGGCAACGCAGGGAAGCAAGAGAGCTCTCCTGCTTCCACTGTGCCCGGAGCTGGGTAGAAGTGGTCAGGATAGGGAACTGGGGGTCATCAGAAGGGGTCCTGGTGCCCCAGAAAAATTAAAAGACACCTGCTATCCACAGTGAACATGTAAAATCAAATAAAGTAGAGCACTTATGGGGATTAAAGGGACAGTAATACTTCGTTTTATCTTTATTTTATTTTGTAGGCATGAAAAAAACATGAAGAACGATATAAGTCTTATCTCTCAAACCTTTATGGTTTGAGAGATATTCACAAGCAAAGTTTCCTCATCCCACCCCTTTTACCTAGTGTAAGCCATCTCTTCTCAGATGTGGAATGCAGTCCATAGACCAGACAGATAACAGCAGGGGACAATCTTCTTCCTATGAGAACAATGAAAGCCCTGCCCCCCTTGACAAGTTTTTCAGCTTTTTTCCTTATCTTAATTGAAGATTGTCCCTCTCTGCAATCTACCTGGGCACCTCCCTTCTGATCTGGCTGAACGGGGGGGGGATACTTTGCTTGTGAATATCTCTTAAACCATAAAGGTTTGAGAGATAAGACATATCGTTCTTCATGTTTTTTTAATGCCTACAAAATAAAATAAAGATAAAACGAAGTATTACTATCCCTTTAAAGAGAAGCTTTAAATGTGGCAAAAGGTGAATCTTTGTTTCAGCACAGATTTGAGCCTTTTTCAAGACTGAATATATTGCAGGGTGTATCCTCCTGAGTAAAACAAGGGCATTCCCACTGCTGAGAGATATTTTATTCAAGTGTTATTGCAGTTCAAATGTGCACGTTGTGGGTGCAGTATTCCCATGGCCTGAAATGTGACAGTGGAGTTGTTGCTACAGTAGCCTATGGAGGATTACTGTCACTGCCAATAGCTGCAGCAACAGTGCCACCATAACATTTCAGGCCATGGAGGTATTGCACCCAAAGATACAAGTTGGAGCCATAACAACATGTGAAATAAACATCTCCCAGTATAATGGAAGTACCCTTATTCTACTCAGTGGGATAAACCCTGTAATATGTATATATTTTATTTTCACATTATGCAATACTATCCTTTTAAAAAGCTCCATTTAAATCAATGTACATTTTGGGAAGTTTTATTTCTCCCATATGATGCAGCTGGTTTGCCCCAGAATTGCTCTTCTTTTCAGTTGTGCGTGAAATCCCTGATCTGCCAGATGTCAGCACTTCCATCCTCTTCTCCCACAAGACTCATCATATTTACTGCTCTCTGCATATTCCTTCCATCACCAGGTTTTAACCATCTGGGTGCCACAAGGGTGCGCTACGCATTCCTTTTCCAAAGACTGTATTTTTGTGTGTGTGTGTATGTGTGTACAAGTGTGTGTGTGCGCACATCTAACTACAGCATTATGAGTGCACTGTGCATACCTATTGCACCGTTACTTTAACATTTTACGAGCAGTACAAATCCCACTGCACACTCCTCTGGTCCTTACAGGATTAAGGGAGATTGGCAAAATTACATGCCCCAAGCAAACAACAAAACTTGAGGCTCAAAACAGGAGTATTGTGGTTTTATCCTCCTAAAACAGTACCTAGCAATGCCCCTGATGGATCGTGCCTTCTCCAGCACCAGAAAAGGTTAAGAGGTTGGCATTCAGCGCACGCGCATCGTGGGCAGGAAAAATTCTGCTGTGTCTGGCAGCCCACACTCAGCCCAGTAACTGGAAGCAGAGCTCTCTGGGTTTGGCCAAGGCTTGCCTTCTGTCCCAGTAACCCACTTCTGCCTCTCTCTCACATTCTCCCTCTCTCTCTCTAGAATGAACATGCTTATTCAATTACCATCAGGCTCTCCGTGGCCCTTCCAAAAATAACAGAATGTTGCTCTCTGAGTTTCTGTTTAAAAAGATGTAACAGATGAGAAAGGACAAATGGGAACATGGAGAGCAAAAGAGTCCCAGGCCGGGCTAGAGGGGGTGCTGGTACTGTGTATGGTGACGCAACTTGCTCCTGATAACGCAGGAACAGGAATCAGAATCTTCTGGCACACACTGAGCTTCACACTGACCCCTCAAAGGAGCACACAGTGGTCCATAAACTGAGAAGAACTGGGGGGAGATTCACTAAGTGGTGATAAAGAGGTTATAAAGTGGAGATAACATCTCCAGTTTATCACTTCTCCAGTTCCTTTGTTATTCTATGGAGCCTATTCACCAAGATACCCAAAGTTAAAGAAATCTTAGTGCATAGGTTCCATAGAATAACATAGGAACTGGAGAAGTGATATCACTGGAGATGTTTTCTCCACTTTATCACCACTTTATCACCCCTTAGTTAATCTTCCCCCCAGGAGTAATTCTGGAATAAACCAACTGCACTATAGTGGACAAATAAAGAAATAACATCTACTGATTTAAAGGGATAGTAATGTTTCATAATAAAAGCAGCTCTAATTAATCATCATAGTATTTGGACTTTGGAGAGTGTTATTTCAATTGTGTCAGAGTTGTAGTTCTAGAGTAATTAAATGACAAAGTATCCCCCTCCCGCCCCTTTTACTGATGTAACACTGCTCAGCCAGATCAGAAGGGAGGTGCCCAGGTAGACTGCAGAGAGGGACAATCTTCAATTAACATAAGGGAAAACCCTGAAAAACTTGCCAAGGGGGGCAGGGCTTTCATTGTTCTCATAGGAAGAAGATTGTCCCTGCTGTTATCTGTCTGCTCTATGGACTGGATTCCACATCTGAGAAGAGATTGCTTACACTAGGTAAAAGGGGCGGAAGGGGAAACTTTGCTTGTGAATATATCTCAAACCATAAAGGTTTGAGAGATAAGACTTATATCATTCTTCAAGTTTTTTTATGCCTACAAAATAAAATAAAGATAAAACAAAGTATTACTATCCCTTTAAATGGGGCTTTAAACAACGTGAAAGCAAGAGAAGTCTCCAATGCATTGATTTGTAAAGAAATGGAGAAATATTTAAGATTCATGGGGTTAAATGTGACATTTAAATTTTTGGGAATTTGCTTTAGTCCTCTACAGTACAGTTGCTTTGTTCCAGAACTGCACCTTTTTAGGTCACCGAATATTGACTTACTTATAAGAGTATGTTGAGACATTCACAGATATTGGTATGAAAATGTCTGTACCCTCATAGTTTAATTCTAATCAAAAAAATAAGTCTTAGCTGTGATTACTTTTCACAAAGCATCTTCCAGCAGTGGCAGCGTCCTTGTTTTACTCAACAGATAAGCGTTCTGGGGCGCAAAAGAAAATAGGTGCAATGCTGAAACAAAGCGACTGTGCCGGAGGGAACACATACAAATTCTTCTAATTCTCATTAATTTAACCCCTTAGTGACAGACAACTTACCTCGTAAGTCCAGGAAGTCATTCGCTATAATAGAGAAAAAAAAAACCAAAAAAAAAAAAAAACCCTGTCATTACGGGGTTAAATTAAGCTTTTAAACCCTTCAGTACTAAGTGAGATTGCCAGTGGATTGTAGTATTCAATAGTTTAACCCTTTGAGTGTCAGAGGAAACCGATTGTGCCACAGGAAACAATTACAAATTCCTCTAATTCTCATAAATTTAAATGAAGCTTTACAATCCTTCAGTGCTAAGTGAGTTAAAGTGGGCTTTTTAACCCTTTGAGTTGCTTAGCAATGCGTTGCGTACCTCCCCCCCCCCCCGACACTGAAAGGGTTAAAAGCCCACTTTAACTCAATGGGAATGTTTTCATTTGCTCCCTGTGGAGCCTTTCTTAATTTAGTGTTGCACCACTTGTTTTAGTACATGATCCCCCAGAGTTATTATAATGGATAAAAGTTGACTGCTTCTTTAGAGCAGAGACAGCGGGATGATGAGACAGGAAGCCAAACACAGGCCCAATCCCTGGAAATCTAGGATAGTTGCATACCTCCCAACATTTCAAATAGCTAAAGAGGGACACTGGTGTTTTAGGGGGTGTTGTTGGGGGTGTGGCTATTGGGCGGGCATTGCAGAGACTTTTTAGGGTATTTCATGAACTACTGACACCTACTTGTGTAACCTAACAAACTACTTTTAACAAGACCAAAGTATTTTATTTACACAGCCTAATTCATAAGCACATATACTGATGTTTAAACAAGCAATAATGTTTTATTGTTGTAAAGCAATATGATACACCTATATACACCACACAGTCTGATCTCCTAAAAAAGAGGGACATCAAGGTGGGAAAGAGAGATTTGGGTCTACTAGAGGGACACTTGGGAGGTATGCAGTTGTAAAAGAATGGACAGCACACCACATCAGTAACTTCCTGTGCAGTCTGACCTGGTCTTCCTGTCATCCAGCAATAGGAAGTCCCTGTTTCCCATAACCCTTAAAATGACTAGGAGTGTCTATGGGTGTGTGTATGTACACAGAAGAACCTTTCCTGCAAATCTTCATTAAAATTAAGTGTCTGTAATGTTGTAATTTCCAGGAAATGATTAACTTATCATTCCCAACAAGCCGTACAATACTCGGGTTAAACTAGCTGTCATATGTGGTTAATGATTACTATGGTCTTGTTAACGAAAAATGAGGCGTATGTATAAATGTAAAGGTGTATACATTCTCAGGCAACCAAACTGCACTTTAAATACAGATTCTCAAATGGGACTTTTAACCCCTTGACTAGAAGTTAACCCACTGAGTGCCAGAGGGATGTTTAACCCATTTCTCCATATAGCAACAAATGCTTAAGTGGATGTCACTTGTAGAGATCTTCACCGCATTGGGAGCATCCATTTTGACTGGATTTGTATCATGATGATTCCTCACCATTAATCTATTCAATTCCCTTGGTGGAAGCTGATCGGTCCTGGCAGCCTCAGAAGGAAGAGTGAAGCAAATTTAGGACAGGTGATTAAATAATCAGGCAGCCTGTGTCACACGGTTCAGAAAGCTCAGCTCTGCTGAGACTGAATCGTCCCTTACTACAAAACCAAAATCTCTATATCAATTTCAATGACTTAAAAGCAAAAAGCAGACTAAAACCTGGCAGCTGACAATTCCTCTTTAAGTACAAGGGTATGCTGTTTCATTCATATATTTATATACAAACTTCTCCATAAACTTAGGATGAATTACATTGCCCTTTTTGTTCTTCACAGTAACACAGCTGATGAGTCTGAAAAGACATACATCCAGCAAGTTCACCCTATTCCACATCACTCTTCTTGATCCAGAGGAAGTCAAAACAAGAACAACAAAAAAAAAACACCCTGTTGAAGCCATTTCCAAAGAATCCCCAAGTAGGTAAAAAAGCCTTCCTGATGCCAAACCTTCCCAACTCCAAAAAGCAGTCAGATCTTTCTTGGGATCAAAATCCTATCTGCTTTGAAACCATCTGTTATGATTCTCACTATTGTTCTGTCAGTCAAAACCCCTTACATTTAGACTTTACCTAGTTTTGTTCTGCTCGGCTCTCTTAACCCCTTAACGACCCTTGACGGTCATAGTACGTCATGGGTCGATCTGAGTTAACGACCCATGACGTCCTATGACCGTCATGGAATTCCGGGCTCCCCCCACAGCTGCACGCCGTTCGGGGGGGTCCGGAACAGGAAAGGAAAAAAAGGAAAAAAAATGCTCCATGGTCTTCATTGACGGCGCCGATCGGCCGGTCGTTAAAGGGTTAATAACTAAAATCTTCCAGGCCCCTTACATGTTTTGTTGCACACCTCTGTACTTTTATCCAGTTCAGTAATGTACTTTTTGAGAAGTGGCACCCAAAACTGTACTCCATAATCTAAATGAGTACTTACCAAGGATTTATAAGGAGGTAGAATTATATTCCCATCCTGTGTATCTATACATGATAGCACTCCACTGGCTCTTGCAGCGGCTACGTGACGTTACAAACTGGTGTGAAGTCTATCATGGTAGTCAGGGCTGGATTTACATTCCAGACTCCTCTAGACAAGGCACTCTGGGCACCCTCAGCGCCGCCCATGGCCTCACTCCACTCCTCATTTGACCACGCCACCAGTCTCATCCACTGTTTCCAGGCACAGAATACACATTTGGCCTACAACAAGCAAGGACATAAAAGCTTTAACCCCTTGGTTGCTAGATAGATCTCACTAGCATTCGAGGTGTTAAATAATAGCCTGTAAAGGGGTGTGTAAGCTACTGCATGGATACTGAGATTGCTCTGGCCCCACCCACAATTCAGAATATGGGTGTGGCCAGCACATCTCAGGCACTCCTCAAAATGTGGAGCTCTAGGCAGGTGCCTAGTCTGCCTATTGGGAAATCTGGCCCTGATGGTAGTACTTTACAAAGATTTGCCAAATGCTCCCATTTTGCTTTGCTCTCACTGCGTGCAGTACAGCTTCCTGAGTACGAAATGAGGGCTGCAAAGACCCTGCCCCCCTCCCATCTGCTGAAAAACAGCACAAGCTATTTCACATATCTTAAAGCAGGGGTAGCCAATTTTCACATTCTCAACTGTTATATACTACAACCCCCATTATTCTCAACCAGCCATTAGATGTTTTGTGAGATGGGAGTTGTAGTCCCCAACAGCTAGAGGTCCAACAACTGACTGCCTGTGTCTTGAAGGAACACTAGTATTACCACATTATTATTATTTTCTGTTCCTGGCGCAGTTGGCTTGTCTCAGAATTACTTCGCTTTTTCTTTTATGCATGTGACCCAAAGTGATGTGATTTGATTATTCATCAGCGTCTGATAAGATTTACTGAATTCTGAAGAAGAGACCCAAGAGGCTTCAAAACAGTGGACAGAATATACCCCATCAGATCATTGTTAATTAATTGAAGCTTTCAGCAAATAAGTTATATAAAGCAGAACAACCCCTTAGATGCTACCAATGTCTCCCACTCATTGATTCGAAATGCACTTGACATATTACTAGTGTTATATTCTGCCCCTTTTCTTGTGGTTCCTTGTCTAGTTTTTCATTTGATTTTCCTTGTTGTCTAGATCCATATTCCCCACCTTGTGTTTGCGCTGAGCCTTTATAGAGCCTCAGTGCTTTTGGGCAGAAGTGTTCCAGTTTGTGACCAGTAGTTCCTATCTTGTACCTCGGTGATTCCTTGTGTATTGACCCACCTTCTCCTTCAACTTCCCTCTTGCTCTACGATTTACCATGTTCTCTGATATCCTGTTATCATCTTTGGGTCAGTGTATTTGGCTACTCTTCTGCCTGCAGGCTTGTACAGCTTTGCCCGATTAGTTTCCGACTTCGGCTCCGTTGTTTGACCATTCTTCTGTCTGCTGCTTGGTACTGTGTTGCCACCCGTTACTGACCTGGCTTGTCTTATTACCACTTTTCTTCAACCTTGGTGGACTTCTATTCCCTGCACCCTCTGTAGTACTTCTACCACCAGTTGAACCTCAAACACTAGTCAGACTTCGACTGACCTTGCCTTCTGGTGTCACAGCTTACCTTGGTTTCGGTGGCCGTTCATGCCACACGGATGACACAGGAAGATGGCAGCGGTTGGACGCATCAGTGCAAGATGCGTCATCTGCAGGAGCAAGGCTTCAGAGTGTAGCAGGCCTCTGTTTTATGCCATGCTTCCTGTAGTCTCCTCCTACCTACTTCCTTCCTCTGAGCCTGCTCCTCCTACCTACTTCCTAAGGAGCGGTTTAAAGGGCAGTCTGAGTCCTGACTCAGTTGCCCTTGCGTTGTTGTACAATACAGTTCTGTTTCCCTTGGGTTCTCTGTATGACCTGGCTAACCATCCATTCTGGTGCTGACCTGTGGCTCTGTCTGACTATTCTTTTGCCTGATCCCATTGTGTAGTGGACACCCAATCTGGTGCGGACCTGTGGCTCTGGCTGACTACCTGAACTGTGTATGACCCGGCCTGTCAGTCCATCCATTCTGGTGTTGATCTGTGGCTCTGTCTGACCATTCTCCTTGTGCGTTCCAATTTGGCTTAGACAGCCTTTCTTGTGCAAACCTGTGTCTCTGGCTGACTACCCGCTCCGTGTATGACCTGACTTGTCTGACTACCCACTCTGGTGTTGGCCTGGGCTCTGTCCACTGCGCATCCAGCATACCAACGCTTCAGTGGATATCCTATCTGGTGCATACCTGTGGCTCTGGCTGACTACCCACTCCGTGTATGACCCGGCTTGTCTGACTATCCTTTCTGGTGCTGACTAGGGGGCTCTGTCTATTTCCTCCGTGTGTTGGTCCCCGCTCCACAGACACCCATCCTAGTGCGGACCTTGGGCTCTATCAGACTCCTAGCTTACTGACTGTAGGCTGAGTCAGTGCTTGGGCGTTCCAAATTTACTCGAGGCTCCAGTGGGCTGAGGCCTAGTCTTGGACAGTGTGGTGGATCTATTGACGGATTGCTATTTCTGAGACACAGCTTGCCTCTTTGATCACCCTCTGTGTGTTATCTGTTTACATGCCTTATTGTGATTTTTCTAATAAAAGATTGTTTTACTTTACCATACTGACTCCTGGTTTATTCCTGGGAACCGTGACATCTGGTTACTTCAGTCTCATCAGTCGAGCTCCAGGTCGCAGTGTTCCTGTTACAACAACTGTCAACGGGTACTGCAGGTAGGCTCTTTTCAGTTAGCTACTTCAACCCCAGTGTGCAGCAGCTGTTCTCTGGGTTGCAGGAAGGAACCTCCAGTCAGCACTGATCTTGCCTTGTGGCCAGCATCTCTAACTCAGCCTAGGCCACGGCAATGCAGCCTAGAGAGCAGCCACCACCAGCCAGCTTCAAACCCCAGTCATCGTTCTCAAGAATCTGGTCCACTGGAGCCTACATTGCAGTCTACCCCTGCGTTGTGTGTTGCTGTGTTCCTTTGTTTCATTTATATATATCAAATAGCAGTCTAAGGGTTTAATTACTGCCATTCAAACTTCTAGCAGTCATAATGTTATTTATTTACTTGGTAACATTTTCAGGGTTGCAAAAAGTCAGAAGCACAGACTTGAGATTAATGAGCAAGAAGTTACCCATAACAGACGCAGATGTGTGTGTATTATGCCTGTGTCTTGTCTCCTTGGTGAGTTTATATTACAAGACCGGACACACAGTTAGATCCTGAAAGTTTACCTGCTATGTGTGTGCCTTTCTGTCTTTAATGTGTTTCTGTGCCTCTGTGCTCACTTTTCTGGGTCTCTTTCTGTCTCTGCGCAGATCTCACTATGCTCATAACTCTTTTATTTAATGTTTCTCCCCTTGATTCTCTCTGTCTCTCTTTCTCTAAGTGTATCTCTCTCTCTGTATTTGCCTCTCTGCCCATGTGTTTCTCTGTTTGCTTCTCTCTCTCTGTATGTCTTTTTACAATTGTCTGTGTGTGTGCGACTCTCTCTGCGACTATCTGCATCTGTGTGTGTGTCTCTTGCTCTCTGTGCTTGCCTTTCTCTGTCTCTGTCCCTCTCTGTCTGTGTGTGTCTGTGCTTTCCCCCTGTGCCTCTCTGTGTCACCTACTGCTTGTCTTCCTCTCACTATTTCACTGTGTATCTCTCTCGGTGCTTGCTTCTGTCTCTGTGGGTGTCTTCATGGGCGCCCGCGGAAATTTTTTGAGGAGGGGGTTAAAGCCATAATATGACCCCCACACCAGCCTTCCCAGCCCCTATATTTATCTGGAGGATGCAAGTGTAGGGGGCCCCCTTTCTGGACGCCCATGGGTGTCTCTATGTGCTTGTCTCTCTGTACTTGCATGTGTGTGTGTGTTTGTGTTTCCCTCCTTTCTTTTCTCTCTGTCTGCATCTCTCTCTGTGTTGACTCTCTTTGGACTTTATATGTGTGTGAGTGTGTGTGTATGAGTGTGTGTCTCTGTGCTTTCCTCTCTGTACCTTTTTGTTATTGCACTAGCAATAGTGGTACAGCTTTGCCCGTGTGATTTAATCCTTTGATTGGCGGAGGGGTATTCAATGCATTGATGAATAATGTGTCAGTACCCTTCTGGCATTGAAATGGTGCACTAGATACCTCTCTCTGGCACTGACAGTGTTTAATAAATAACACCCCCCATGCATTGGAGAGCCCTCTACAACACAGAAGGTTAACCCTTCCAGTGGTAAAGAGGTATCTATGGCAGTAGGACCCTAGGTTAACTCTTTTACTGCAAAAAGAGGTGTCCAATGCATTGAAATATATTGGAAAACCTCTGTGACACAAATTGTTTTAAATAAAAATCCCCCCATGAGGCATGGCCATAGCTACTCCTGTCAAAATCATACCCTCATATAGGCCTTGGAGAGGGATTATGGAGAAGATGAGCGTATCTCCTCCTTACTGTTACCTCGGAGTGGCAGGCGTTTATGAAGAATTTCTGGCACGTGACGTCCTTTTATGTACATAGAAGATGTGTCTCTCTCTCTCTGTGTCTATTTCTTTGTGCCTCAGTGTCACTGTATATGTGTGTGTGTGTGTGTTTTTCTGTGCCTTTCTGTCACTGTGTGTTTCTCTGTGCTTGCCCCATTGTGCCTATCTTTGTCTCCCTATGTTAGTCTCTCTTTCTTTCTATGTGTGTCCTTGTTTCTATCTCTGGGTGTCCCTATGTGCTTGTTTCTCAGTGTCTCTATGCATTTGTGTGTATGATTGGATCACTGTCCCTCTGGGCTTGTCTCTCTGTCTCTATGGGTGTCTGTCACTCTGCTTGACTCTATGTATCTCTGTGCTGGTTTCTCTCTCTCTCTCTCTCTCTCTGTATGTGTGTCTCTCTATGTGCTTGTCTCTGTCTTCTTGATCATTATTATTCTTTATTTATATAGCGCCAGCCTATTCCTCAGCGCTGTATCTGTGTGTGTGTGTGTGTGTGTATCTCTGTCTGTATCTCTCAGTGAATCTCTCACTGTCTGTGTGTGTGTCTCTGTGCTTGCAACTGTGTGTCTGTCTCAGTGTGTGTATGTCTCTCTATGCTTCTGTCTATCACTCTGTGCTTCCCCCTCTGTGTCTCTCTGTCCAGCTGTTGTTGCACAAAAATTCCACTGACCAGCTGAGGATAAAGGAAATTATAGCCCAAAAACAGATGGATGGCCTTTACATTTACATTGTGGAAGTATCTGGTGCCTAAGGGGTAAGGAGACAGCACTCAGTACATGATAATATTACACTGATGTCCAGCAGCTTATGTGCCACGAGAAAGAGAGGAACATCTGATAGTACAGTCATTGTTTTATTGAGCCAGCTAAGCGTTTGGTAAGAGGGAACGTTATCCACATTTCTTCTCTGCTTGTAATAAATGTCACAGAGATTTAGGACGAACCTGGGACAGGCAGAGAGCAGACAGACTGTAAACATCTTATTTGTGGCATTGCACAAGTCAGAGAGGTTTAGGGAAAGGGTCAGGGATTGAAGATCCCATGTGAAAACTGGGTAATGCTGTTAACTCTATCCTGAAATTCATCTGTTTACTGCAGTGTGGAACTGAACAGTCTTTTACAGGGACAAAGTCATTTCTTACTCAAAGTGATGACCGTTTATTAATAATTAGGGCGGGATAGTAATGTAAGGATTCCGGCCTGTCTGTGTCAGTGAGTGGGTCCGGCCTCTCACACTGGAAGCTGTAACCCCTTCACTCCCATAAAAGAGAGTGCATAGCAGTGCTCTACACAAACTGAAGGGTTCTAAAGTTATACATTACAGATCGAGTCTGTGAAATTAAACATAATAAACTATGCAGGCTGGTGCGGGAGGTAGGATGTAGGGAAGGCTTGGCAAGTTCTTAGTGTGTAAGTCCGCCATTTAATTTTTTGGTTTAAAGAGGATATAGTGGGGAGGGGCAAAGTGACGTCCCTGTGTATGCTGGCCTCAGGCAGTGTGCAAGAGATATGTAGATCTCCTTGTAGCTGCACCCTGGGGTGTGTATGTTGGACTCAGGCAGTGTGGAGGAGATCTGCATATCTCCTCTTAGCAGCTGCCCCGAGGTGTGTGCATTATAATTTATTGTGTAAATTATAGTATAGATAATTTGGCTCTGAAATGGAAACTAACTTTACATTGCTGTATAATTCTACTTACAATTTAACACAAGCTTAACCCTTCAAGGACCAGATGGCTTCTATTAGCCTAAGAAGATGGAGAGAGGTTCTAGTAGCCTAAGGAGATAAAGAGAGGTGATTTTCTGCATAAGTAATTACATACTCATATTTAACTGGTCTGTTCTATCAGGGCCATTAAAAGGTTTGTTACGACCGGTACACACATATTGTTGTAATGTCAGAATTCTATTCATTAGCCAGCATCCCAGCAGAATCAAGGCCCAAGTAAAAAAACAAAGCTCTCCTGAGATTAGATTCTCTAACTAATAAACCAAAAACCTCTATAACTATTCATATGTATCTAAGACAAAAAAATAAGAACTTACAGGTACAATTAATGAGACGAATATCTGTGTAGATAACAGGTCTACTTTAAAGATTAATTATGGAGAAGCAGTCCACACAGAATTGACTCACAATCATACCTGGAAACTTAACTTCTGAAATGAGCTCACTCTGAGATCTTTGAAGTGATTAACCCTTAACACTCCCAAGAAAGTATATTGTAGGTGCTATATCAATGTTTGCTGTAACCCAGAGATTATCTAGTTAGTCCTTAAGTAAACTTTAACATTTTACAATTCTGATATATCACTTGGACACTCACAAGTCCAGCAGAACTTCTGCTTCTGCCATTCTGGTAGAAATATCACAAATGTGGACATCAAATAAAAAGTAAATATAAATAAAAATAATATAGTAGGAAACACTGGATTCTCTCACTCTGAGAATTTGGCCCTTCACCCTGACAACCTGAAATTTGGTTCAAAACCCTGAATCTCAGGGTCAAACTCTACGAGTTCCCAGTTTTCCACAGTGGCCATCAAGAATTACTGACCAGATTAATGTGCACGCAGAATTTATTCCTATGAAATATTAGGGTTCCTTTTACTCCCTTAAAGGGACAGTAATACTTAAATTTAACTGTTTTTTAATATTGTAGAGATTAAAAATATGAATACGATGAGGTACGTCCCATCTCTCAAACTTTTACAGTTTGAGAGCTCGAAGCATGTAAAGAGCCCGTTTTACAGAAGTCTGCCATCTAGCTGAGAAAAGCAGATTCCGGTCCCGGGACCGTCCTGCGGCTCTTCAGCAGAGCCAAGATACCGAAATCTAAAAAGAACTACTTCACTGGAACAGTGTACAAAGTAAACTTGCAAGCACACTTTGTAGACTGTTTCAATGAAGTAGTTCTTTTTAGATTTCTGTCTCTCGGCTCTGCTGAAGAGCCGCAGGATGGTCCTGGGGCCGGAATCTGCTTGTCTCAGCTAGATGGCAGACTTCTGTAAAACAGGATCTTTACATGCTTCGATCTCTGAAACTGTAAAAGCTTGAGAGATGAGACATACATACCTCATCGTATGCATATTTTTAATCTCTATAATATAAAAATAGTTAAATTTAAGATTTACTATCCTTTTAAGGACCAGAGGGGTGTGCAATGAATTGCACAGCCCTCTGGGCCTTAATGCGTTAAATAATGTCCCTTTGTGCAGAAATAACTATTTAGAAAATAGCTATTACAAGGCACCAGGATGTTTGTCACTGTGTTAGGTTGTGATGACCAGACTCGGACAGCTGGGGACATCGCTCCATGACTTGAATGAGTCAACAGTCACAACAGAATGAGCTATTACTATCTTCTGAAAATACAAAGGGCCCTATGCAGAAAGAAAGAGATGAGCAATTGTGAGACAAACCAGCTGATGAAAGGGGAGGAACAAAATGTCTCCAAAATCTGCATTCATTTAAATTGGGCTTTTAAAGGGATAGTAATACTTAAAATGTAAAAAAAAATATGTTGTAGGGTTTATCCCCCTGAGTAAAACAAGAGTACTCCCACAGCTGAGAGGTGTTTTATTCAAAAGTTATTAATTTTCAAAGTTGAATTTTTTAGGTGCAATATCACAGTGGCCTGAAATTGTACAGTGGCGCTGTTGCTACACGATCCTATGGACAACTCTGGTCAGTTGACCATAAATCTCCATAGGATGGTGTAGCAACAGCGCCACTGTACAATTTCAGGCCACTGTGATATTGCACCTAAAAAATTCAACTTTGAAAATTAATAACTTTTGAATGAAAGACCTCTCAGCAGTGGGAGTACTCTTGTTTTACTCAGGGGGATAAACCCTACAACATATTTTTTTTTACATTTTAAGTATTACTATCCCTTTAATCCCTTGAGTGCTAGAGAGGTCTCCCATGCATTGCTTTTCAATATGCTGGAGTTCTCTCTAGCATTCAAAGGGTTAAAAGACCCATTTAAATCAAAAGTTTCATTGCCCACCCCCGTGATGTAGTTGGTTTGTTCCGTTCATGTGGTACAAATCCCCATTTAAATATCAGCGAGGATTTTTATCCTCCCCATGGCGCAGCTGGCTTGTGCCAGAATTGCCCATCCTTTGTTTTCTGCAGTAAGAGGCTGATTTAACCCTTTGACTGCCAGAATTCCTGAAGAAGTGACATTTATGTGTAGAAGTCATGAAACGCGTTGAGCCTATTAGAGGAAGTATTAGTGACACATTCACTTAGAGTTGAGGCATTAACATAAGGTTCCTACGTACTCCAGGTGGAGTGGGGAGGCCACATATTTATTTTGTACTTAAGAGGTCCACAACAAAGGAACAACAATAACACCTTTACAGGGGTTAAGAAAAGTGTCTGGGGTCATAAGTAGTGGCGTAACTAGAAGCCACTGGGCCCTGGTGCAGAAACTGCCATGGGCCCGGCCCCCCCTGACCACATTGTTTCCACATTGCCCCCCCAAAACCATCACATTGCCCCGTGTTCATCTCCTACCTCCATCACCTTCCCCGCGCGGTTCTCAGTAATGCAGAGCGCTGAGAGATGATGTCATCTCCCAGCGCTCTGCATTACTAGACCGCCGGGAGATCAGCTGAGTTTCTGCAGGTTCATGGAGATGGGGTCACAGGGGGCAGTCAGGGTCCCTGGAGTGACAGGCCTGGTCGCAGGTGCGACCCCTACTGTTACGCCACTGGTCAAAAGCCTGGAGTGACGAAAAACTGATCCAGTGCAAGCGAACACACCAAGAGGCAGAAAATGCCTCCAACTAATGTGAGTGAATACAAGAAGGGGGTTAGAAAGAGGGCGATCTTGAATATTATAATTAAATACTACACTAAGAGGCAGGTGTTTTGCTGTTTTTTTCTTTTTGCTGTTAGTTTGCAGCCTTTGTTTTCTGCATCATTTCCTAAGAGACTGATTTAACCCTGAAGGGCCAAGGGGGTACGCACCGCATTGCTTTGCAATGCATTGTACACCTCTCTAGTCCTTAAGGAGTTAATAGGAAGCACTGCAGAAATGCTGGTATAAATCATCCGCACGACAGGGGACACATGAAAATCTATAATGTTCCAATAAATTTAAATGGGGCGTTTAGCCCTTTAAATGACAGAGAGGTCTCCCACCCATTGATTCAAAACGTGTTGCAGACCTCTCAAGCAGTTAAATGCCAGATCTAAATCACTGGGGATTTTTGCTCCAGAATTGATCGCCCTCTGCTTTTAGCATAAGGTCCATAGGGGCATGTGTATGAACGTGTCAAGTTACTGGAATAAAAGGTTCTTTAATTACGACTGTGACATGACTATATGTATCATTCTTATAATGAAACATTAAAGGGGATCTTTCACCCGCTATAAAATCGCCCTGCAATAATTAAGCAGGTAGCGACTAGCTTTATAATAGAAACGTTACCTCTGAAATGTATCCGATTATAAAGAAATCCTTTATTATAGGTGATTGACGGGAAGGTTAGTGCAGTCTGCGCTCCTGCACTGTCAGTCCCTTCCGGTTGCCATATGGCACACTGCAGTGCTTCTCAATGGAGACCAGGACTGACAGCGCAGGTGCACAGACAAGATGTCTGCACTGATGCCTGGCTTCTGGTCTCCTACAATAAAGGATTTCTTTATAATGGGCTGCATTTCAGAGGTAACATATCTATTATAAAGCTAGTCGCTACCTGCTTAATTACAGCAGGGCGACTTTATAGTTGGTGAAAGTTCCTCTTTAACAACTAATGTAAATTGCGTTAGTAACTGAGAAATATACTAACATGTATCAATTTGTTGCTACAAAATCACTGTCCAGTGGTTTATTGCCTAGGCTACTTTTAACCCTTTGAGTGTGCCAGAGGGGCATGCAAAGCATTGCTTTGCGTACTCCTCTGGTACTCAAAGGGTTAAAGTTTTGGTGCTAAATCATTTATGTTTTTTTAATTTTGTCTGAATTTCTGGCACTATATTTAAAGGGATAGTAATACTTAAAATGTAAAAAAAAATGTTGCAGGTTTATCCTCCGGAGTAAAAGAAGGTGAATCTCGCTGCTGAAAGATGTTTTATTCAATAATTAGATCTCAAACTTGATTTATATAGGTGCAGTATCACAGTGGACTGAAATGTTACAGTGGCGCTGTTGCTACACCATCCTATGGAAAGCTCTGGTCAGTTGACTATAAACCTCCATAGGATGGTATAGCAACAGCGCCACTGTACGAATTCAGACCATTGTGATACTGCACCTAGAAAAATCAAGTTTCAGCTGCAATAACATTTGAACAAAACACCTTCCAGCAGTGGGAGTACTCTTGTTTTACTCAGGGGGATAAACCTTACAACATATTTTGTTTCACATTTTAACCCTTTGAGTGCCAGAGTGGTAGGCAACGCATTGTTTTGCATACCTCTCTGGCACTCAAAGGGTTAAGTATTACTATCCCTTTAACCCCTTAAGGACCATTGCTGTACCAGGACCGTCACGGCGGTCCGGAACTTAAGGACCACTGATGGTCCTGGTACATCATGGAGTCCAGGGCTCCCGGAAGCCCTGAACCGGAATCACTAAAAAAGCCCCGTGGTCCTCAAGTGCCGGATGCGCGTGCGCGCACCTGTCCTTAAGGGGTTAAGACATAAGTTTGTAAGGGTATTACTATTTTCTGAGAGTTCCCTTTTGATCTGTCTTGTGATTCACTATTTTTTTTTCATTTCTGTCACTATTCAGTTTAATAACTAAGAGCAAAACAGTAAAAATTGCATTTGTAGTCTATATGTGTATTAGTGACAAGCTGGTATATATACCCCCATAAACTGTAAATAAGAAACACAGGAAAGAGAGGAACAATAGGAAAGGGAGAGTGAAAAACAAGGGCAGTTGTGTAGAGTGGAAAACTGTTGGGTGAGATACTCCAGCATCCAGGATTTTGTCATCCACACACAATACATCCTTTATCATTCTCAGGCCTGGACATCAACCAGATTTTTTTTTTATTGCTACAAAATATTATACAAGTCGTATGCAACTAACAGCATTCTGACTGCTGAGAATAAAACTCCCATTATCCCCAACCAGCTGATGGCTGAATGGGGATGATGTAGTACCCTACCGCTGCAAAGCCAAAGTTTTCTTATCCCTCTATGACACTTTTCACAGGATAAAAGTATATTAATTTTAAGAGTTAACCTATATTATGAGAAATTTGTAGGTCTTTCCCTACTGAGCTATGTTGTCACATATAGGGATAGGGGATTGACACTGGACACGTAAGCTTTACCCGAACGGAGACGGGCTTATGCTCTCAGGATGCGTGTTTGTTAGACTGACTGATAACAGCAGCCTAACCATTTTACTTGTAATATTTTACTAGCTTACATATTTTTATGTTTGCCATATAACTATAATACACTATTTGGCGCCCTTCCTGTCTTTTCTTTTTTTGGGCTATTTGTATACATTTTACACCGCTGTTGGGGAGGCGTGATTAATGGAAGAGAGCTGCGGACGCATCTATTCAGTGTACCTGTGACTGGGAGCAGGAATTAACTCCAGATGTGCGACTGCTGATTGTGGCTCAAGCCATTAGTCAGCTACTTGAATAGTGAGCGCACACCTTTTGGGTGTCTGGTGGTGGTTGAGGAATATAATACTGATATGCACAGGGCGCACCCCTGTTTGTCCCTTTTTCTTCCTTTTCTGCAGGGATAGGGGAGAGACAGCGCAAACACTATCTAAGTGTAGTAGTTATTTTAATCAAAGTGAAAAGTATATATATATAAAATCTGGCAAAAATAAATAAATAAATAAATAAATAAATAAAAGAAGTTAATACGATGTATACATCATAAATCTTAAAAGTGAATCAAAAAGATACACAGATAAAATAAAAATGCAAAATCAAAATATCAAAACTTGATAATAGGATAATTCAACTCCTAATATTATAAAAGCAATCTGTGTACAATAAAAAGAGCCGGTACTCAGTAATGAAGAATGAATGAATGAATATGTTGATTTATATAGTGCCACCAGTGTACGCAGTGCTTTACAATTTAAGGGGTTAAACAATACAGGATTACAGGTGCTTTGTAGAGTGAAACATTGGGTGCGAGGTCCCTGCCCGAAAGCTTACAATCTACAGTGGTAATGGGAGACATACAGAGTACATAAAGGTCAAGTGCTGAATACAGTGCTAGTTCTGATGATGATAGAGGACATCAGTAAAGTAAATAATTTAGAAGCGCGTTCATTGTACAACATCAGTGCCTTCTAGCATGTTGAGATTTTATCCATGAGGTGCGTTATTAAGTGAGATTTGAAGGTTATCAGAGAGGTGCAGTGGGGCAGGTTGGATGGTAGAGCATTCCATAGATACGGAGCAATGAGAGAAAAAGGTTTGATATGTGACAGGGCTGTAGACACAAAAGGAGCTGAGAGAAGACAATCATTAGCCGAACATAAGTGGCGGGATGGGGTATAACGGGAGATCAGAGTGGAAATGTAAGAAGTAGAGGAGAGAATTGTCTTGAAAGAGAGAAATGAAGAGGGCTCTTGTAATAGCAAAGAAGCACGTTGATGGTAATGGCCAGTGTGTGCAGGGTTAATGGAGATAGTTATGGAAGCAGGTGGTCTGTTACCCCTTACTTTATGTCCACATAGAGTCTTGGCACATCACTTAAAATATCTCCCGACACAGCTCCACAAACTCTTTCTCAATTTGTCTCCCCTTCTCTCTCCCTTCCACTGTGTGTAGGTCCCTGAGTATGGTGTCACATACCTGCTAGTAGATACAGTTACAAATACACACGTCATCAATCTAGTGTTCATCTCTTGTCTCCCACGTATATAGGCTACATTTGTGTGTCTAGGAGCAGATGGTGGACGTCATAGAGAAAGCACTTATTGACCAACTTTTACCACTAATATGTGGCATAACAATTACAACATTTTTTGCATATAGTTATTTTTTTAAGGATGCAACCCTCTACTCTCTGTGCTGTCTTCTTTGTCTCCAGCCTTGATACTTATCTTTCTTATTACGGGTCTGATCTCAAGTTGTGACCTTGGCTTGTCTTCAGACCTTGTGATTCTGAGCTGCATGCCCTGACCTCAGCTTGTGTTCTAGTTTATGATCCTGTTTCTTTTGTCTTGACCATCTTGCCTGTCCCCAACTATGAGCTAGTTCTGCCTGCCCCAGCCATTGGGTTTCTCCTGACACTGTCACTGTCAATTTGGCACCATACTTTCGAACTAGACCCATTTGAACCTTTCCGAGAATTTAAAAGTATAAGCCTGCCTGGATTGGAGATCCTGACAGTCTAGAAGATTTAATCTGCCTGGTAATTCTGATTGAAAGATGGTTATATGAACTGCAGCAGGAAAGGATGTGAGCTCCTAATTAATCCCGGGGTCTGTCTGATCCAATCAGTACTGCTCAGACTCTCTCTGTCTCTGCCAATCCATTGTAGAACCCATATAGATTGTGTCAAGCCTCATAATCCCTCTGCTCTGGATGTAACCCTTGGGACCAGCAAGTACCAAGGAAGCTGAGGAGTGAAGCTAGTAAGTTATACTTGTGTTGTGGCAGGTGTAGTCTTAAAGGGGCCACTCGCTGGATTAAAGGTGCTGACCTAGAGGTTGAGTGCCAGAACAGGCTGAGCCTGAAATGGGTAAAGATAACCACACTTCCACCCAAATGCGTAGCCAGGTCTAGCAGGTGTAGAGAGAGGGTACGTAGTGCTCAAGTTGAATCTACAATTCAGAGGGAGGAGATGGAATAGAAGTAAAAACCATCCCTGGGTCGGTGCAAAGAATGGTAGATGTGGATAGCCAAGGGTCTGGTACACAGGAACTAAGGATCATAGTCTTGTATAGCCAAGGGTCAGGTACACAAGAAAGCTTGATCATTGTTGTGAATAGTAAGATCTCTGGTAAACTGGAATCACAACCATAGTTGTGGATAGTCAAGGGTACTGGAACTCAAGATTGTAGTCATAGATAACTAAGATTTCGCACACTGAACTCTGATAACCTAAATAGTGTGTTGGAACTCCAAACAGGACTCTTGCATAAGCAAGGGACAAGGATCACTGGCTGGTATAAATACTTCATAGGTGAAAGCAGTCCTTGAGGCAAAAAGAATGCAACTTTTGATAGAACTACAGAAAAGTTGCCAAGATGTGTGCCAAGACTAGATGCTATTGAAAGAGGAAAGAAGGCCACAAGGTGCAAGATGACAAGGAGCAAAGAAGACATTAAGTGCGAAAAGATGCATGCAATATCTCTTGTGATTCCGATGCTCTATTCCTGTGTATAAGTCCTGGCTTGTTTTGACTTCGGCTCCGTTTGATCCCTGACTGTTGCCCACTCAGTTTGACTCTTGGCTCTGGCTGACTACCTGCTCTTGGTTTGACTCCCGGCTCTGGCTGACTACCCGCTCTAGGTTTGACTCCTGGCTCTGTCTGACTACATGCACTCAGTTTGACTCCTGGCTTTGGCTGACTACCCGCTCTTGGTTTGACTCCTGGCTGTGGCTGACTACCCGCTGCTACTACTGCTGTCTGTTGGTCTACCCTAGCATTCTAGGGAATATCAATTACTGCTGCCTGTTGGTTTCCCCTAGCGTTCTGTGGAATGTCAACTACGGCTGCCTGTTGGTCTGCCCTAGCGTTCTGGGGAGTCCAGTCTCTGAGCTCAACCACCTTAAGATATCTGGTGTATTTCCCTCTGTTCCGAGGGGCTTTACAGCTGCTCCTATACTAGTAGCTAATACCATCACTGCTACTAGAAAGTACCTTCAGTCAGAGTGGTATTTACCTCTATTCAGTCGGGCGATCTTGTGCTTGTTCCTTACCTGCCCAGTGAGGGTTGGGGAAGTGCCCAGACACTGTCCTTACACCTGGTCCAGTGAGGGTTGGGAAAGTACATTTTATTTCATGCTGTTCTATTTCTCAATAAAGATATTCATTTTAACTGTATCTGTGCTTGTCAGTGTTGTTATTCCAAAGTCACCCTGTGCCACCCGTCAAGGAGATGAATGAAAGACAGCCTTTTGCCCCAGACATGGACAATGTGAATATTCAGTTCTGCCCTTTAGTCTATACAACTTCCCAACTACAGTCCAACACTTTATCAACAACATTTTTTGAGACCTTCTGGACCTTTGTGTTATAGTTTATCTGGCAAATATCCTGGTGTTCTCTCCTCCTTAAAGGATCATCTGATCCTCATGAGGTCATGTCCACACTGCATTTGCACCACCTCTATATTAAACTCAAAAAGTGCATTTTGTGACAGACAAATTCCTGGTGTTTATCATCTCCCCTTTTGACAGTAACATGGACTTTGCCACCCCAGAGTGGCCCTTGTTGTCTCATTGTAAGAAGGTATTTGACTCTCATTGACACTCCCTTTCCTTTTACCTTGTAAGTGGACTCATCTATCTGTAATTGCAGGCAAGGGTCAACTGATCTACTGTAGCCTGCTGGCTTCCTTTCTCGCAAAACTCTCTCACTCATTGAATGGCACCATCTTTTGGGAGGTGCGATTCACCCACAAACCATCCTTACTGATCACAGAAATTTGGAATTCCTCCGTATAGTTAAGGGACTTCATCTCAGGAAATTGTGCTGGGTCTTATTCTTTTTAAAATGTATTCTTCATTTTATTTACCATCCAGAATACAAAAATATGAAAGCAGATACCCTCTCCAGATTGCCTGCTGACAATTATTCTGGCTAACATCTCTCTTCTGGACTGCATCCATAAGCTTCCTAAAGACCAAAGCCAGCTCCCTCCAAATGTCCACTTTAAATTTAGGGATAAGGTCTAGTACTGGTAACAACAACACATCTTTGTTCCCAAACCAGTGAGACTGAACCCTGTCTGGTCAATGAGGAGGCCTGGCCTATCATTATTTGTGCAAGAACCAAGTGCATTCAGTCCCTTCCCACTTCTGGGAGCTAATTCACTCGAATGACATTACAGTTTAACTTGTTTTTGCATAAAAAGTGCAACCATGTACAGGTGAGTCAGTGGCTACAGTTCTCCATAGAATGTGATGGTAACAACTTTATCACTTCCTGCCGGCTTAAATTGTTGTAACTTTTGAATAAAGAATTCTCCAACATTGGAAGTACCCTTGTTCTCTTTGCTGGAAAAGCCCTACATTATATGTGTGTTTCATAGTTAGGGTTTATTACTCCTTTAATACAGAGGTAGTCAATCTTTGGAAATCAGTTGGAGAGAACAAATCTTATCATTCTAAACCAGCTAGTGGCTGGATGGGAATGATGAGAGTTGTAGCCCCCAACAGATGGAGATCAACGGACTGACTGAGTCCAGCTTAATCCCTCTGTAGCCTGAGGGGTTTTGGCACATTAGAAAGTGCTGAAATCTCTTTGGATATGTGTAGGAGATGAGCTACTAAACAGCACTGTTGGTGTTCCCCACCCAGACTGTGTATAATGTAGTACATGGAATGGAGAAGGAAATTGTTCAGAGTGAAGATTATAAATTATCTTATGTCATGGCCTCGTTCAAAAAACATTTTCTATTCCAGATGAAGGCTGAGATATGTTCTGAAGGGAGACAATATGGGAACATGCTAGAGGTATTAAAGGAACACTAAAACCTCTTAATAATAACCAGACACTCACGATAATATGGGCAGGAATTCCTAATGCCCACTATTAATCAATCCTCTCTGGATTGGATTTCAAAAGCTAATCTGTAAGTACTGGATACCATGCTCACAGAGGTGTACATGACTCATTGTTGCTGGAATTCAGATCCACACACTCCTTCCACTGATGTATTCGTAGGAAAGTAGACCAGTGGGAGGATTTGGGGGATCCAGGAAACCTCCAACAAAAAATCATGTCTACCAAGATGGGCATTATATCCAGTAGAAATTAAACATTAATTTTGAGAAACCAATCCACACAGAAGTGATTCAAAGTGACAAAAGGATTTTCTGCAGGGATTAAGATTAGTAGGAATTTATTATTAGGAGGTGCTTTACTTTAATACCTCTACACCAATGGTAAGTGTCACATCTCCAAACACTGTCTTTAGTTAGGAAGTTGTTAGGTTCTCAAAAAACCTGGGGTTTAGACCAACCTGTTGCATTATTAGTGCACTTCTCAGAAGCCCATTTCAGCAATTACTGGTAGAAAGATAAGCACCATTATATGTATGTATATTTGTATATTTTTATGTATATAGCGCCAACCTGTGTACTTGGCAATTTACAGTTTATATGCCCCAAGCTCAGAACAAGACCTGGGGCTTTGAAGGGACACTAAAACCTCCTGATAATAAATTCCCACTTAACATCATCAAAGCAGAAACTCTTTCTGATCATTATGAATCAATTCTGGTTCTCCAAAATGAATACTTAATCTTTAGTTAGTACTGTATATCATGTACACAGATTAAGATATGATTCTTTGTTTCAGAACTCAAGGACTGAAACTCCTCCCACTGAATGCTTCCTAAGAAGACATCAGTGGGAGTAGTTTGGAATCCTGGTTTCCTGTAGAAAACATCATGTCTGCCTCCATCGGCATGATATCCAGTACTGATTAAAGGAACACCTGAAAACGATATTGGTTGAAAAAATTTTAAATATCATGTACTTACAGCTGGCATATGTAAAAAATAATTATTCATATATTAGGTAAGGAAAATATGATCCTAAACTTGCAGTTTAATGCTGTGTTCTTTTCAGAGAACATTTATTTAATTTTGTTTGTGCTGTTTGTAAAGAAACATGACGGTCAATTATTGTACTGAGATTAGTACCATCCCATTTACAGACGAACCTGGACAATCGCCTCAAGACTGCTGTGGTACTTGGAGCCATGGAAAAGGCAGGAATGGCTGCATGGAAAAGGCAGAAAGCATGTGTAAGAATAGCTGTTAGGTCTCAGAAAACAAATAAAGTTTTGCAGATGTTGCATAGAGTACAGGCCATTTAAAGAGATAGTAATGGGAAAATATAAATTAATTTTTGATTATTCTTTTTTATTTTTAATAATGCTGCGTACCTTTTAATCTGTTCATACTGGTGTAGTTTTATTGTGGGTTTATTGTAAAGTTTCCCGCTCCCTCCCCCTTTCCCGATGTCACTCTTCTTCCTTCAGATGAGTATCACGTTGCCCGTGATTCTGGCACTGTTGCTTGCCTGTTTGCTTCCTTGTGATTGTCTGGCGGCAGCATGATGGGTGACTACTTCCTGGTTATTAGCGCGTCATTCTGAGCGCTTGCTATTTTATAGTTCCACCTTGATTGACCTCTCTGGACTCTGCCTCCCAGAGAGTCCTTATATGCTGCATCCTATCATTACCTCAGTGCCCTTTCGTGGTGTACCTGAGTGCATTCTAAGTCTCCCGTTGTGATCCGTTCCTGGCTGCTGAATCTGTTTTATGTATGACCCTGGCTCTGTCTGACTACAGATTTGTGCCTGAACCTTTGGCCTGGTTAACTGACCACTCTGTGCTGACTTTGGCTTTGTCCGACTAACCACTCCGTGAATGACCTTTGGCCTGGCTGACTACCCACTCCATGCTAAGTACTGTGGCTTGTCTGACTTCCCACTCTGTGCTAAGTACTTTGGCTTATCTGACTACCCAAATTGTTTGACCATTAGCTGGCTTGTCTCACTTTCGCTCCCTGAGGCCTGGCACCCTCCTTGCAGGTTCTCAGCCTCAGTCCTTGGTTGGATAGGTCCTGTCCATAGTGCAGCAGCGCCTAGTCCTACCAGGGACTGTTGTGCCGCTAGCGTTCTAGGGTGCGTTGGTAGTTTCGGTAACCCTAGCATCCTAGGGTATTTCGGTTGTGTCCCTAGCACTAAGGTGTGGCCTCCAGTTTCCGCTCGGCTGTACAGCATGCTTACCACTATTGCTACACCTCTGTGGTTCTGCTCTCTATACTGGTTCACTCCAAGCTTGTTCATCAGTCTGGCTAGGTTCAGTGTCAGCTCCTGGTAGTGGACTGCGCACTGTCCCCACACCTCACCCCGGGAGGGTTGGGGAGGTGTCTATCTTCTGCTTTTCTTGTGTTTGATTCTTAATAAAGTGGAATTGATTTTATGTACCTGTCTGAGTCGTTATTTGCAAGTCTCCAGTGACAATGAGAAAGCCAGTCCGAACGGATCTCAGTGAGGGACATTATTGCGTGAAAATAAGGAAAACCCTGCTCACTTTGTCAAGAGGGGGCAGAGTTTTCCTTATAGACAGAGACAAGATTGTCCCTCATTGCGATCTGTCCAGATTTCTGATCTGAGGGAATAAGAGTGATGTCAGGAAAAGGGGCGGAGCAGGGGGGAACTTTACAACAAAAGTATGTTAAAACTACATGCATTTGAAAAGATTGGAAGGTGCACAGCATTATTAAAAAGTATAAAGTATGACCGAAGATTAATTTATATTGTCCCATTACTATTTCCAAGTGTATGAAAGTGAAGAAAATGAACCGCACTCATAGGTCTTGTAGTGGTTGAATCAAAGTGCTGATTTATTGATGAACGTTTCTACCCATACAAGGGTCTATATCAAGATAACATCCAATAGTGAAAGTGGAACCATAACCCCGTAACGTTTACGGTCCTGGGAACCAACATTCCCTTAAGGACCCCTTTGATGTTTCCAACGTGCCAGTAAACATGACCTGTGATGTGTACCGGCACGCTGCGCTGTATACTGAGAGAGACCACTCCAGTCTTGGAGCAGTCAATTTCACTCCGTGTTTTTACTTACAGCTCTCCCAGAGCAGCGCTGTAAGTAAAATGTACATGACATGCTATGACCGTCACCGGTCCTTAACGCAAAAACCGTGTGACTGTCATAGCATGGCACGTGTGCGTTAAGGGGTTAAATACCCAAGAGTATTGGCAAACTTGGCGCCCAGATGATGTCATGAGAGAAAAAGGGGGAGGGAGAAATAAATTACAATAGATGAAAATTAAGTGAAAGAAATGAAAGAGTAAAGAAAAAATGATATTATATCATTGGAGAGTAAATATGTATAAAGTTACATATCTCTATATACATCTATATACATTTAATCCCAATGTATTAAATATCCAAAGCACAAGAGGTCCTTACCATTGCACTAACACATGGCACAGCATAGTTATAGTCACAAAATGAGTAAACAAAAACATATATCTCTAAGTGAAAAAATGCATTGCGGTAGGACTCAAATATCTGTGTGTATGTATGAACTGTGTACAGTTTAGAAACAGGAAAAAATAAATATATTTGCTTTTCATCCCCCAGTCTGCGGATATTAATGCTGTCAACGGGTCTTATAGCCATTGTAGTTATTGTAGGGGAACAGGAAAAGGCAAAATCTAATTTCCATTTCCGTGTGCCCTTCTGTGCAAGCAATGAAGCGATCAGCTAATGGGAATTTATTAGGAAAACAGCCATCGAGATGATATAATGTTCCGTGTCAACCATGGAGATGGATCTCTCTAGAAAGACAAGGACTGATTGTGAGAGTGGCCTTTTTAAAAACAGTTTTTCCTCTTCTGTTTTCTTTTTCTTTAATTATTTTTCTCAGACTCTCCAAGGAACCATTTCTGTAATGTTTTCCAAGAAGGGAAGCAGTTTATTATGGTCCTTATGCAATAGCACTTGATGCAGGAGAATGTTGGTGAGGATGATGGCAATACAGGGCAATTCTGAATCAGGAAGGAAAGAAACCCTGTTAGACTAATTTGTTATTGATAGTGTTGCCATCTTGGGCAATATGAACAAAGTAACAGAGGAGTAATTCTGGGTCAAGACAACCTTACCACAGACGACAAATAAACATCTCTCTTGGTTTAACCATTTAAGAAAGGGAAGGGTATACAAAGTACAATGATACTAAACTGCAACACCAACGTGGGAGGCCTGGGGTCTGTTTCCAGATTCCCATTGGTCTGCCATGGATCAGAATGGAGTCTGATTACATTTATAGGTCTGCTCACAGGAGGTAGACCTCCTGATACGGCATTACCTTGGTAATAGTTACCCATTCAACTCTCACAGTAAAGTCATATGGAGCCACAATATCAGCTCCCAAAGACTGCTAGGGATGGATTTACTGTATGCACAACCAGCAAAGCTTGTGACTGAGCCGCAGACTTCATGTTTCAGTCTAGCACCCCTGCCAACTGAGGACAACGCCATCTCAAACAGCTCGCAAAAACTGTTTTGGGGATGTGCAGAGTAGCTCCCCTGGCCTTCTGCTATGTCACTTCACACAGGCACAAACTCAGCAAAATGTGATTATATATATATATATATATATATATATATATATATATATAATTAAAATTATTAAAATTTGAAGTCCTTTGCTACTAGCCAGACCTGAAAAGTTACTCGCCACTGCAAGCCAAAACATACCCACCAGGGCTGAATTTGTACTCGCCAGGGCTAAATTTTCACTAGCCATTGGCTAGTGGAGAGTTATAGATATGTGTGTTCCTTTAAATAAATATATATATATATATATATATATATATATATATATATATATATATATATCCCCATTTCATTTTCCTTGATTGCATTTATTTATAGCCCAATCAAATATATATATATATATACACACACATAACCCCATTTTTTTGCTTGTGTTCCTTTAAACACGTATAACCTCCATTTTATTTTAGTTGGTTGTGTTCCTTTAAATGTACATGACCCCATTTAATTTAAGTTGTTCATTTTCCTTTAAATGTGCATAAACTAAAATTATTGTAATTGTTAAAGAAAAGCTGCCACCATCTATTACCCGCCCATTTACCCTTCTATAGCCAGACAATTCCATGGACATGACAAACAGGACTGATTATAAATGTTATCTCTTGAACCAAGGTACAAGGCAAAAATTCATGTTAGGAGTCATTGGTATTGTCTGGCCATAGTAGGGTAAGAGGATGGTTCTTGGAACGTTGAGATGGGTGTTCAATCCACTGATTTCAAATATGCTGCACATCTCTGATAGGTTCATACACTCTGCCCGCTCCATTAGGTTCATACACTCTGCCCAATCCATTAAAAAATATGCCAGCAAATGTCATGTCCAGCGTATGCTTCAATCAACATCAAGCCAAAGTATGTGAGAGGCTCTTAGAACACGGAAAATAAACTGTTTCTTGTTATACAGCTAGTCACTGCTCAGAAGCATTTTAGTCCATAAAATTGTTACGGCCATAATAAGGCATAGAATACAAAGTCTCTACACATTAAACAAGGAGACATTTCCATGTGCATTTCAGACTAATCCTGCCCAAAAGGATGGCCCGGTTCCAAAATGACAGGCAAGTCCCCTGTGCATGAGACCACCAGCTAATACCACACCAAGTAAGTAACTACAGAAGGTGCAGGTGTGCCAGGGCCCAGCAACCAAAAGGGCCAATCTGCCCCAGTGTCTAATTATTAGGCCTAGGAATGCATCTGTGAAAATAGTTTTGGGTTGGGGGCCCAAACAAATGTATACACCAGGGCTCTCCGATAATGTAATGCCACTCTC
This sequence comes from Rhinophrynus dorsalis, assembly GCA_037306005.1. Taxonomy (NCBI): domain Eukaryota; kingdom Metazoa; phylum Chordata; class Amphibia; order Anura; family Rhinophrynidae; genus Rhinophrynus; species Rhinophrynus dorsalis. Next base: position 60,032,820 of record CM074728.1, read on the forward strand.
CCAGACATATGTCTCAGCTATGTTTGGGCCTTATCCATGAGAAGCTGGTCTCCATAGTAACTGAGATCAAGGTGTGCAAATTTGAAAATTTATAATAAATACATTGAATATTCCTACATGTTGGAGTTAAAAGTGTGAGAGTATGACAAGGAGAAGACCCGATACAGATGGTCATTAGACTCCTGATAAGCTATTCTAGCTTCTACTTCTGCTGAGCATTAAAGATAAGGGGGCTTTATATAGAGCTACGCAGTGGCGTAACTATAGGGGTCGCACCGGAGACCGGGCCCATCACTCCAGGGGCCCGGCCGACCCCTGAGACCCCTCCGCCTGGTGCCCGCAATCTCCCTCCAGCACTCTAGTAATGCAGAGCGCAGGGAGATGACATCATCTCCCAGCGCTCTGCATTACAGAAGAGGACCATGCGGGAGCACAACGCGTCAACCCGACTCTCCTGCCACTACACTGGACCACCAGGGATAGGGAGGTAGGAGATGGGGGCATTGTGGAGGGCCCGGGGGCCAATGTGGCGGGGAGAGGCCCATGGCACTTCTTGCACCAGGGCCCGGAGGGTTCTTGTTACGCCTCTGGAGCTACTTATACAGATGCACTCTTAGAAGGGTCTGCGCCCTTTCTCTTCTCTTTGTGTTTGCAGTTTTACTACACCCTCCACCGGTGTTTTTAAAGGACAGTGACTCATATAAGTGCTATTGGAGGATACATTGAACCCCCCGCCACCTTGGAAGCAATATATAAATTGTAAGAAGAAGGAACAAAGAGATTGTTTATGACAAGTCTGTATGGGGACTTTGTGTTGAACATTTAATTCTACTTTTGCTAAGCACTTGCTTTTCTACGAATAGGGAGAGACTCAAAATCAGAATTAAGTATGTGAGAGGCTCTGAGGGAAAATAAGGAATTGTTGCTTGTTCTAAGGTTAGTCACCACTCAGTATCGTCATATTTTTACCTCTCTAGTGCCATTACAGAGGACAAATTTCCATGTACATATCAGACTAATCCCACCCCAAAGAGAGGTTAGTTCTGGAATGACAGGTAAGGAGTCTGTCTGTATTACCATTCACCCCTAGGAAGATACCTCCATGTATATGACATCCAAGACTGGTTTAAGATGTTATCTCTGGAGCCAAGGCACAAGGTAAAACATCATACTGGTCATTAGGACTTTCTGATCATTGTAAGGTTAAGTGGGGGCTATTATTAAGGGGTGTTACTTCTCCTTTAATGTTCCTCTAACATGAGAACCACAGTGAAGTGCAATTCGCTGCAAAGTAAAACGTTACTCACCCCTTTGTATCTCAAGGGGTTAAATGTATATAGCACCAGTCAATTTTTAGGTGTTTTTTCTGTGTAAATTGTGCCAGTTATTAAATATTAGACTTTTTAAAACAAATGCACCCCTTTAACTTCCTTCTGCGATGTGTCTTAACCATCTACTTTTACCCCATTTTATGTCTCCGACGTAACTGATGACATTGGAAATGAATCCCCAAGCAGAGATAAAAGGAGAGAGATGTCTTGAAGACAGAGCACAGAGTTGTATGGAGCTTCTTCCTGTGAAATGAATCGAGAGGACACATTTCAGGAGCGCTCATGTGTGGGGAGAGGGAAAAACCATCAACTTGAAAATCAGATGGGCCAGAAGAATGGCTATAAAATTGTTACAGGCATAATAATACATGGAATATAAAGTTTTAGTATTCACCCGGAAGCCCACGCCAGGGAGGGCCTGAAAGTGTGCATTAGGGAGACAGAGGAAGCCAGAGAGTCAGATGTAATGTAGGTAAAATAGCTTGTAAAATTATGATTGCTGGAAGCATTTACTCCACAAATAATACTTTATTTTATGTTACAAATATTCAAGTTGTATTGCTGAATGCAAGAAAGAAATAGAGAGAGAGAGAGAGAGAGAGAGAGAGAGAGAGAGACACAGAGAAGAAGAGAGAGAGAGAAAGGGATAGAGTATGTGTGTGTGAATGTATATGTATATGTGTGTGTGTGCGTGTGTGTATGCATGTATGTGCATATGTGTGTGTGTCTGTCACACTGGGTATATCGGAGCTTGTGTGTTTCTATGAGAGAAAATGTGGATGTGTGTAAAAGTGGGTATTTGTCTGATTAAATATGTGTGTGTGTGAGACTGGGTATGTGTGTGTGTCTGAGTTTATGTGTGAGACTCTGCGTGTGTGTTAGGGAGAGAGGGATAGAGTAAGAGATAAAGAAGGAGAGAGAGGGACAGAGGAAGAGTGAGAGAGGAATAAAGGGGGAGAGAGAGAGAAATGGATAGAGGGAGAGGGTGGAATAAAGGGGGGGAGACAGTGAGAAAGGGGTACAGTGAGAGAGGAAAATGGACAGAGGAATTAAGAGAGAGAGAGTGATAGGGGAAATTGATAGAGTAATAGAACAAGAGTGTGAAATAGAGACACAGAAAGAGACAGAAAGGGAAAGAATGAGAGAGATACACAGAGTAAGGAAGAGGGTGAAAGAGAAATGTACAGTGAATGAGAGAGAGAAAGAGTCACAGAGACAGTGGCGTAACGATAGGGGTCGCAGCGGTTGCACCTGTGACCAGGCCCGTCACTCCAGGGGCCCGGCCACCGCCTGCGACCCCCTCGCCCACAGCAGTCACGTAGCTGAACTCCCACTCGGCGTGCTGCTCTAGTAATACAGAGCGCTGGGAGATTACATCATCTCCCAGCCTCTGCATTACTACAGTGGCGCGCGGGAGTTTCAGTTACAGAGATCTGTGCTGAAGGAGGCTCAGATCTGTAAAGACACTCCGCTAGACCACCAGGGACTGGAGGTAGGGGAAATGTGGAGATGGGGGCATTGTGGAGATAAAGGGGGCATTGTGGAAGGGGCATTGTGGAGATAAAGGGGGCATTATGGAAGGGGTATTGTGGAGATGAAGGGGACATTGTGGAAGGGGTATTGTGGAGATGAAGGGGACATTGTGGAGATTAAGGGGGCAATGTGGAAGGGGCATTGTGGAGATGAGATGAAGGGGGCATTGTGGAGATTAAGGGGGCAATGTGGAGATGAAGGGGGCATTGTGGAAGGGGCATTGTGGAGATGAGATGAAGGGGGCATTGTGGAAGGGGCATTGTGGAGATGAAGGGGGCAATGTGGAGATGAAGGGGGCATTGTGGAAGGGGCAATGTGGATGAGGGGGCCAATGTGGGCGGGGGGGGGGCCCATGGCAATTCTTGCACCAGGGCCCGGTGGCTTCTAGTTACGCCTCTGCACAGAGAGATGGAAGAAAGAGAGAGAATGTAAGAGGGAAAAAGAAAGAGAGGGAAGGGGATAAAGGAAGAGCAAGAGAGCTGAAGAGAGGAAGAAAGAAAGTAAGTGGAAGGAATAGAGGATGTGAGAGAGACAGAAAGAGGGAATGAGAAAAGGATAGAGGAAGAGAGTGAGAGAGAGAATTAGAAAAAGTCGGCGAGACAGAAAGATTGAGAGACAGCAAAAGAAATGCACAAAAAAGAGAGAGCGAGAGATGGACAAAATGTGAGAAAGAGAGGGGGAGGAAAAGAAAAAGAGAGAAAGAAACGTAACCCCCCCCCCCTTATATGTTGTAGAAGTCTCCAACACAGTGGTTCACAATGCATTGGAGGCCTCTTTATAATTCAAAGGGTTAAGAACTTTTTTGTGTGTTATAATCTATGGGTATTCTTTTTTCTGCTAAGAAAAAGGGGATGGGATAGGGGTGGGGTTACGTAAGGAGAGAGGGTGTGGCTAAGGAAAGAGCTAAGGGCACCTAGAATGCCTTCCATAGAGGAGCCTAAGACCTCAGTTCAGCCCTGGAAGAAAATGTACAAACTTAATATTAAAATCAATTGTCTTGGTCCCCTTGATAACCACAGGTTTGTGCTGCATATTGCAAAGCAATGTGTTGCACAACCCTCTGGTCCTCAAGGAATTAAGAAAATGATTTGGGTCTGAGGCACACAGATTAAGCACAGGGGGGTTCTTTATGACAGAATGGCCATTACCAATAGATATGACCACAGTGTATTAGTCAGAATTAAGGAATCTGATGAACAAGGAGGCAGCTGTGGAGTGTTACGGATGAGTGCTGCTCATGCACTTCTGTGGTATAAAGTAGAGTCAATATAAAGGGGCTGGTGCCAGATTAGTAATCCTGTTTAATGAAATAGCTTTATAATCTCATTACCATGCAGGGGATATCATGTCACATCCAAGTAATGGATAGGTTCATATAAAGGTCCTGAATGGCCTTAACCCCTTTTGGATGCAACAGGGCCATTTAACAATAACCACTGCCTAGGGCCCACTGCTGAAAAGGCACCCCCCCCCCACACACACACACACACAACAAAAAAGCAGAAATTCATACAATAATGATATGCACATACCTAGTTTTAGTTTCAAGAATAATTGCTGTATTAAAGAAAAATGGAACCTTCTATGCAGGCAGGCAGTGGGGAACAGTGCAGACATCTTGCAGAGACGGCATCTCTGAGTCTGTGCTGTACATCCCCTTCAACTCCACCATTGGTGGGTTGAATACCTTTGCGCCGAAAGGCACCGGAAGGGACTGACAGTGCAGGCGCAGGGAGGGCCTACAGAAAGATGCCTGCAGGTGCCTGTCTGCATAGAAGGTTCTATTTTATATATATATGTATGTATTTGTATAATGCAGCAAATATTCTTGAAAACTAGGTATGTGCATGTTGCTAATGTACTTATCATTATCTATTGTTATCTCATGAAAGTTCCGCCTTAAGCATTGCATTGGCAGCCTTTCTGTGATTAGAGAGGTTACAAGCCCTGTGTATATCTACTGTAGTGAAGATGCTTTGGGGAACAGCTTCTCGTCTTTTGATTGTCGTTCGTATTCATGTAGCTAAAGAAATAAAATTCCGGGGCACCATGAGAGAGTGATGCAATTAACTAAACTCACACTAATTAAAATAGGTCTCCAACGCATTGCAAAGGGATGTGTTGAGACCTCTCTAGCGTTCAAAGGGTCAAGAGGCCCTATGAAATCAATGGGAATTTTTATTTGCCCCATATGGTTTGATTAGCTTCAGAATTGCACATTTTTTATTCTTTCTGAATATGGCCCTGTAATGCTGGCCATCACTGTAACTGGGGATGATTTTCAGCCAAGTCAATAACCCCTTTTATATATGGTATTATATGAGACCAGCAGAACAATGCACTATTACATGCCAGCAGCAAGGCATTACACCATTATAGAATGAGATGACCTAGCGCATTATTTTCTTTTACAGATTCACCCCTGATTACAACCTGCTTGCTTTTCCCGAGAAAGCAATGGGATGATGAAGTATCTTGCACTGCTTATGAAGCAAGGCTTGTGTCTTGATCTATTGAATCTGTCATCCGCTCAGCCAGTCCCTAATTTCCGTGATCCTCCTCCCTTGTTTGAATTTCCCTCACATTTTCTGTAAATGACTGGACACTTGGTCAGTGTTGCTGATGCACTGAGTTGTCCCAGAAACTCGGATGTCCTCCTTAAAACACTCACACGATGACGCAGGGTTGTCATCCATTTCTGCAAGCAATACTCACGGGAACAGCTGGCCGCTTGCTGGAACCACTCCAGATTCATCATCTTTGAGAAGTAGCAAGGGTTTGGAAGTGCTCTGGAGATCTGCCAGTATTTCGACAGTCAGGGATTGTAGTAAGCTTGGGATAATACGGTGAGAAAATTCCAACAAAGACAAATCCGAAATATGTTTTTTAGACATCGACATAGAATAGTAAAGGGAAAATTTACCCTTAATCTCTTAATTTGTTTACTAGAAGAAACTGCTTAGGAATTTGTAAATAAAGTAGTCAGTAATTATACAGATACACCTGACTGCTCTATGATGGACTCATCCCTAAGTGCTTCTCTTAAAAATGCATTTAGGACACAGAAACCCAGAGGTAAAATACAAGTTTTAATGGTTCTGGACTAAAACATCAAAAAAAGGGAGTTAGAAGCAATTATTTCAAATGACTTGAAGGTAGGCAAGCAATGCAGAAAAGCAGTAGGAAGAGCTAACTGGATTCCTGATTGTTTAGGAAGAGAAATTAGCAGCAGGAAGAGAAAAATACTAATGCCACTCGACTTACTACTGAAATGTTGCACTTGCAATAGCGCACATCGAAAAAGGGGCGACATAAAAATGTTGTTGGAGTGAAAAGGGAGCATTTAAAATGCTGCCTTTAAAATGTACCCTAACCTAACAGCTAATCTAAACCACCCCCCAATCCTATCAGAGACAGATTCTAACATACACTGACCCTAACCTAAAACAGGAGACACTGGTCCTAATCGATCCTAACCTAAGAGATAGCAACCTAAGTGACCCTTATATAACCTAAGCGATACTAACCTAAATGACCCTAATCTAACATATACTAACTGACCCTTACCTAATCTAACCGATACTAGCCTAACTGACCCTAACAGATACTCCCCTGCTGACATTGTGATTGGCGACATATTGTGGGTTCCATTTTGATGCTCCCTACATTGTGACGCCCCTAATGAAGCTTGCCATGTAGGTGGCACCTTCTGAAAGGGGTATCCTATAGAAATGTCGCCCTCTATTTGGCATCTATCAAAAGATGCATCAAAAAGCCGACATCCGAATGTCACCTGCATCAAAAGTGCGACATTCTGATGTTGCACGCTTACGGGTGGAAAGCTGGGGAGGCAACATAGCCACTTTAATATGTTGCTTTGTGTAGCCCTGTATCCATGCCTTGGTGCTATGATTTATTTGGTGTGGCACTTTAGAGGGTGGTATATCTGCATACCTCCCAACATTTCAAATGGCCAGAGGGACATTAATATGTATACACATGCTTAATGGTTGCAAGCTAGGGATTGATGACAGAAAACTTCAAATATATTAAACAATTTAACCCTTTGAGTGGCTGCCATGTAGGCGATCTGTGAACATAAGGGTCACGCAAATCTGGATACCCCAGCTGTACCCTGTTGCATGGTCTCTATATAATGGACCTAGTGAGTATATAAAACTAAAGAATCACCTTGTTATCACTTCTCTATAACATCTTTATCACAGCTTAATGCAACACCCCCTCCAACTCCGAGAACCATGTACAATACTGGAAATCTGTAGTTTGCTTTGTTTTTGGTTTTTAACTTAAAGTGATAGTAATGTTTCATAATAAAAACAGCTCTAATTAATCATCATAGTATTTGGACCTTGGAGAGTGTTATTTCAATTCTGTCAGAGTTGTAGTTCAAGAGTAATTCAATGACAAAGTATCCCCCTCCCGCCCCTTTTACTGATGTAACACTGCTCACCTCAGAGCAGAAGGGAGGTGCCCAGGTAGATTGCAGAAAGGGACAATCTTCAATTAAGATAAGGGAAAAACCTGAAAAGTTTGTCAAGGGGGGCAGGGCTTTCATTGTTCTCATAGGAAGAAGATTGTCCCCTGCTGTTATCTGTCTGGTCTATGGACTGCATTCCACATCTGAGAAGAGATGGCTTACACTAGGTAAAAGGGGCTGGATGGGGAACTTTGCTTGTGAATATCTCTCAAACCATAAAGGTTTGAGAGATAAGACTTATATCGTTCTTCATGGTTTTTTAATGCCTACAAAATAAAATAAAGATAAAATGAACTATTACTATCCCTTTAAGTCTTGTTAGCTTTGATAAAACTGCATGTTAGCCATGAAATGCATTTGCATTTTAGCCTGTTCTTTTATCATTTTATTAAAATATTTTTAAGTGAAGTCTCCGCCTGATCCTATTGGAGCTGAACAGTTTTACATGAAAATCCTGAGTTACCTGAACGGAGACTGGTTTAATCTCTCCGCAGGCGAGACTGTCAAATTGCTTTGGTATCAATGTCTGAATATTTTCAATGTGAGTACATTACTCTGGTTGTAAGACCAGACAGATAACAGCAGGGGAAAATCTTCTTTGAGAGATATTCACAAGCAAAGTTTCCCCTCCCGCCCTTTTACCTAGTGTAAGCCATCTCTTCTCAGATGTGGAATCCAGTCCATAGACCAGACAGATAACAGAAGGGGACAATCTTCTTCCTATGAGAACAATGAAAGCCCTGCCCCCCTTGACAAGCTTTTCAGGTTTTTCCCTTATCTTAATTGAAGATTGTCCCTCTCTGCAGTCTACCTGGGCACCTCCCTTCTCATCTGGCTGAACAGTGTTACATAATTGTGTTTGTACATAATTGCACTATCTGGCAGTCTTCTTAGTTGTTTCCTTTTTGGATTTATGTGGCGCTTTGGGAAAACATGATTTTGGAAGTGAGCAGCGATTGGATGGATACTGTTTCTGGGGGAAGTCGAATTCTCCAAATGCCTTGTGTTGTTGGATTGGGCAAAAAGCTTTTCTAACGCACTTATCTTGTGAGTACGCACCCATAGGGTGTTGGTGGTGGTCCAATTTCTGTTAAACTGATATACACAAGGGGCTCCCCTTGTTTTTTCTCCCATCTCTCCTTGTAGATCACACCGTAAATACGGCATTATTAAACAGGAGGCAGTTCAAAGAAGGGCCACCAAAATGGTGCAGGGTTTTCATGACACAGGGTACCAGAATAGACTAAAATAACTTAAAGGGATAGTAATACTTGAAAATAATTTTACTTTATATTGTAGCCCTTAAAAAAACACGAAAAATGATATAAGTCTTATCTCCCAAACCTTTATGGTTTGGGAGATATTCACATGTCAAATATAGTAAAGTTCTCTTTTCCTGGCTGTTTCAGCCAAGTCTGCCATCTAGTGGACAGATTTGGAATTCGGTCCACAGAGCAACCGGCAGCTCTTTAGCAGTGCCGAGATCACGATCTTTGAAAATAACTACTTCACTGGAACTGTGTACAAAGTGTGCCTGGCTTGCAAGCACACTTTGTAGACCACTCCAATTAAGAAATTCTTTTTAAAGATCTTGATCTCAGCACTGCTAAAGAGCTGCCGGTTGCTCTGTGGACCGATTTCCAAATCTGTCCACTAGATGGCAGACTTGGCTGAAACAGCCAGGAAAAGATAACTTTACTATATTTAACATGTGAATATCTCCCAAACCATAAAGGTTTGGGAGATAAGACTTATATCATTTTTCATGTTTTTTTAAGGGCTACAATATAAAATAAATTTATTTTCAAGTATTACTATCCCTTTAATATGTACAGCTTCAATGAGGGATAAGAGTGATATAATTCAGGAGGTAAGCATTTTTCAGAAACGAGGAACAGTAGAACGAGAGGTCATGATCTAAAGTTAGTGGGTGGGAAATTCAGAAGTAATGTGTGTGAGTAAGACTTTACAGAAGGGGTGATTATTATTCATCCGTCTAGGAGAGGTTGTAGGAACATATACTGTTGAGGAATTCAAAAGTGCTTAGGATAGATATGTCTATTCTGAAAGGTATGTAAGACTGTGTATTTTATTTAGCTAGGGTAATGGGCAAACTGAATGGGCCTGATGGTACTTTTCTTCTGTCAAAATCTATGTTAAAGGGATAGTAATGTTTCAAAATAAAAGCAGCTCCAATTAATCTTTATAATATTTGGGCCATGGAGAGTGTTATTTCAATACTGTCAGAGTTGTAGTTCAAGAGCAATTGAATGATAAAGTATCCCCCTCCTGTCCCTTTTACTGATGTAACACTGCTCACCTCAGAGCAGCAAGACTGTCTGGATGGATCACAGAGAGGGACAATCTTCAGTGAGAAAAACCTGAAAAACCTGTCAAGGGGAACAGGGCTTTCCTAATACGCACAGTAAGAAAATTGTCTCTTGCTGTGAGCTGTCCGGTCAAGAGACCAGATTCCACATCTGAGGGGAGGCGGCTTACACTAGGTAAAAGGGTGGGGAGGGGGATACTTTATCATTCAATTACTCTTGTACTACAACTCTGACAGTATTGAAATAACACTCCTTGGCTCAAATACTATGAAGATTAATTGGAGCTGCTGTTTTTGTGAAACATCGCTATCCCATTAAAATAATATGCATTAATGTTCAAACTTTCATGTATTTTGTATTCTGCCATCATTCGTATTATGCCTGAAGAAGAGACCTAAGTTGTTTTGAAAGCTTGCAGCCAATAAAGGTACCATTTTTACTCTACCAGTCTCCTGATTTTTCTATGTTAACACAGTACCACAATTACCCGTATGTCAAATTCTATGCTTCTATATCTTTTGGTCTGAGAAAACATTTTCCAATTGATAAAGAAATACTAAAACACAAACAAATAACAGCAGTATATTTAGTTGTTTACTATACAGACTCCTAAATCCTGAAAATCTAGGACTGCTAAGGATCGGGTTGTATCTGAGGATTTACAGCAGGTCAAGAAAGGTCAGACGGGGCTGAGTTGGTTTCACTAGAGGATATCGTCTGTGCTTCCATAACCCATTATTTTCAAGTGTTTATAGTCATTTCACAGAATAGGATCTCACTTCAGTCCTGTTAACGGAAATCTTTTCTGCCCCAGGAGGTGGTTATGAGACTCTCTCCCAAGGTAGCAAATGTTTTTTGGCTCTTTGAAGCAAGATAATTTCATATTGACCTTCACTGCCAATCATCCAGCACTTTTTGTGCCCCCAAGCACAATGTGCAGTTGGGCCCAGCGCTTCTCCGACTCCCCCCCATCTGGAGAAGTTACAGAGATTACTGTGGGAAAGGGGGAGGGCAGGGGAGAGACAATCAGGCCCAGAAGGCATATATAATTCACTAGGATTTTAAGGGAAGGCATAGAAAAGTTACATTAGATACATATCCTGATGGGCCCCATCTCAGCTGCTTACCATTTTACATATCCATACTTTTCCTTTTATAAGCCCCTTAGATGCTAGGGATGTCTCCAACACATTGCTTCGCCATGCACGTATAAATGTTCGGCATCTAAGGGGTTAAACTAAATTGAAATACTTTTTTTTTAATATAATGGACTGTTGTCCTACTAAGACTGGGCAAAGCAGAAAAGAAACAACTGTAACCTACACAATGAACAAACAATTAGGCAAATGTTTTGGCTACAATGTTTCTTCCTCAAATCCTGATTCTATACCTCATAGCTCTTGCAAGCGCCATAATTTACCTGACCTATACCACTTCTAGGGTGTCCAATGCAGATTTTATGGTGAATTCAAAATTTTCTTTTTATTCTCTTGCAAATATATCTAACAAAGAAAAGAGGCAGTTATGCCTGTTACAGGGAAAGAAAAAAGAAATATATATATATTGGGTTTGTCTTGTGTAAAGCAAGAGTAATTTCTGTGCAAAGAGATGTTTTATTCAAAAGTTATTACTGATCAAACTTGCATTTTTTGGGTGCTATACAGCCAGGTCCTGAAAATATATTGTGGTGCTCTTTCTTCAACAGTCTGTGGAGGGTTAATGCCACTGACAGCAGCTGTCTGTCTTGCAGTAGCAAGTCTATAGAGGTACGGCTCGCAAAAAACTGTAAATATGAGATGTAATAACTTGTGAATAAAAACACCTACTGGCATAGTGAGTATCCTTCCAGCTTAAACAATTCTTCCTTTAACCATTTGCATGCCAGAGGGGTATGCAACGCATTGCTCTGCAATACGTGGTGTACGCTTCTGGCACTCAAAGGCTTAACAACGCCTTTTTTTTTAAAGAGTACACTTTTACTAATCTAATGTTGTTAAAGGGGTGATACATCTATAGGTATAAAAATCGAACTTTTTCTGGTTTGCTATCAGCCCTGCCCCCGGTGGCAGGGGGGAGCAGAGTGGCCTGCACCCAGCAAACAGCCACGGGGCAGTCATTTTGGCAGGAGTGGCTGGGGGGGTGTCACTCCTGTCAACATCGCTGCAGCAGGATTCACAGGAGCAGCGACCCTGGCCACTCCTGAGAAAATCGCTGCAGCAAGACTCCCTGTTATCAACAACCAGCGGTTCCCCAAAGTGTACACAGTGCCAAATCCAATGGGCAACGCCATCAAGCATTCACTAGCAAATAATAAAAATCTGACTGCCAGAACTATCCAGTGCAGTTTTTGCAAGGTGATGGACACCACTCTGGAAAGCATAAGGATGATATCTGGTGGAGCAGTAAGGACCAATGTTAGCAGAGTCTCACACACCAACGGAACCAGGAAAAGTGTAAATTTATTTTATATATATATATATAAGACACTTTAACCCATGAATGCTAGAGATGCCTGCAAAGCATTGTAAAGAAAGACTTCTGTAGCATTCAAGGAGTTTAAGGCCCATTCAATCAACCAGTATTTGGGGGATTTTGTATTTGCCCCTAATGTGGCAGTTCATTTGTTTTAAAATTAATCCTCTTTCTTTCTGCATACAGCCCAAAGTATCAAGCCGAGCTGAACAGTCACTGAGGATTCTTTACTGTGGAATTAGTTGGCGCTATATAAATAAAGAATAATAATAATAAAATAATAATACTAAGAAGAATTGACACAATTCTGGGGAAAACCAACTGTATGATGAAGCAAATAAAGTTTCCCAAATTCTGACTGATATAGGTGGGGCATTTAATCCTCTAAGTGTAGACCTTTCTAGCATTCAGGGGGTTAAATGCATGGGAGAGCTGTGTATTATTTAACCTTTTGAGTGCCAGAGGGGTATCCAACACATGGTGAAGCAATGTGTTGGATTGGATAACATTCTTTAAAGGGATAGTAATGTTTCACAATAAAAGCAGATCCAATTAATCTTCATAGTATTTGGGCCATGGAGAGTGTTATTTCAGTACTGTCAGAGTTGTAGTACAAGAGTAATTGAATGATAAAGTGTCCCCCTCCCGTCCCTTTTACTGATGTAACACTGCTCACCTCAGAGCAGCAAGACTGTCCGGATGGATCACAGAGAGGGACAATATTCAGTGAGTATAAGGAAAAACCTGAAATACCTGTCAAGAGGGAAGGGTTTTCATTGTTCTCACAGTAAGAAGATTGTCCCTTGCTGTGATCTGTCCGGTCAAGAGACCAGATTCCACATCTGAGTGGAGGTGACTTACACTAGGTAAAAGGGACGGGAGGAGGATACTTTATCATTCAATTACTCTTGTACTACAACTCTGACAGTATTGAAATAACACTCTCCGTGGCCCAAATAATATGAATATTCATTGGACTGTAAGCTCTCACGGGCAGGGCCCTCTGATCCTCCTGTTCTCCACATCTGATTGTACTATTTAAAACCTCTGTATGTCGATTCCCAATTGTACAGCGCTGCGGAATTAGTTGGCGCTATATAAATAAAGAATAATAATAATAATAATAATAATTGGAGCTGCAATTTTTTTGAAAAACATTACTATCCCTTTAAATTGTTTTGAACCTGCCAATGATAATAAAAAGTCAACCCCTCTGACGATAACATGAAGGGGCAACCTGAGCTGAGAAGCCTTGGTGTGATCTGAGAAGCTGCAATTTTTTTGAAAAACATTACTATCCCTTTAAATTGTTTTGAACCTGCCAATGATAATAAAAAGTCAACCCCTCTGACGATAACATGAAGGGGCAACCTGAGCTGAGAAGCCTTGGTGTGATCTGAGAAGCTGACATCACCAAAGTATGAGAAATTGAGAGCAAAGACTCTCCTTGTTGCCATAGCTACACAAGAAGCTTGTAAAACTTTTTTTTATAATTTTTATGTAAATAAGTGCGGTGGGGACAAAAACAAAAACACAAATCTGTTTTATTTTCTCCCCTTAACATAATATGGTTACTTATCTCAATTTCATTTTAGGAAGCACTTCCCCTTTAAGTCAAGGGAATTTGTATTCGTTCCCAATTGTTCATTTTGTTTTCCCTACAATGACAATACTTGTATTTCTGCATTCTGCCAAAGTAACAAGCAGAGAGGGGAATAGACAGTTAAGATCTGCAGCCACCCTGCTTGTACATTAGGTGCTAAGTGGCCTGGGGAGATATAAGAACACACACACAGTCCTAGCACTTGAGTGCTATTATCAGCCGGATGGACCATCCTCTCTCTCTCCCTTTCCCCTTCACATCGCTGTTTGAACCATCCATCTGTTTTCCTAATTTACAGCCAGGAAAAGCCATGCTGCCCACCCACCCTACTAACTCCCTGTCTCCATCCACTTCCCACATCCTCTCTCTCTCTGCATGGGGTTCTGATTAAACCTCCCGCTGGTTCCTTGCCAAACAGGACCAAGATCTGGGGAGTGGACTTTAAATGGTAAAGGAAAGGCAGGATAATTGTGAACTTTCCAATGTGATATTCCTTTCAGTAAATTCTATAAAATTCCAATAATCTGTGAATTTGTATCAGCTTCCTGTATTTTGCTAGCGTTTATAATTTAACCCACTGGATGCTCGAGCTGTGTACAATGCATTGCTTGGGGGGGGGGGGGGTTTCTTCCACTATGAAGAACTGGTGCAATTCTTCAGCAAACCTACTGCATCAGGGAGGACAATACAAATTTGCATTAAAGTGGAACTTTCATGCGATAACAATACAGCCTCATATGATAATTACATTAGAGATATGCACATACCTAGCTTTATTTTCAAGAATAACTGCTGTATTAAACAAAAATAGAACCTTCTATGCAGACAGGCACCAGAGAACAGTGCAGATATCTTGTAGAGCCGGCATTTCTGCATCTGCACTGTCCGTCCCCTTCAACACCACGACTGGCGAGTTGAATGCCTTTGTGCCAAAAAGCACCAGAAGGGACTGACAGCGTAGAGAGCGCCTACAGCAAGATCCCAGCCAGTGCCTGTCTGCATAGAAGTTTCTGTATTTGTTTAACGCCCCAATTATTCTTGAAAATAAAGCTAGGTATGTGCATATCGCTAATGTAATTACCATTTGCGGCTCTATTGTTATCTGATGAAAGTTCCGCTTTCATGTAAACTTCTGTGTGCCAGAGAGGTAACCAACGCAGATACCTCTAGAATGTAAAGGGATAAAAGTCTCATTTAAATCTTTGGGGATTTGAGAAATGTTTATCTTACCTTAACGGTTTAATTGATTTGTTCCAATTCTCGGAGATGTGTGTACCTTATACGTATGTACTAAGCTTCTTAAAGCGAAACTATCACTGAGAAGAAAATGCCCCTCAAATCATTATGCATATATAGATATGCATAACAATACTAGCAGGGCTCAAAATTTCCACTCGCCACTAGCCAATGGCGAGTGAAAATTTAGCCCTGGCAAGTAGAAATTCAGCCCTGGTGGGTATGTTATGGCTTGCAGTGGCGAGTAACTTTTCAGGTCTGGCTAGTAGCAAAGGATTTCAAATTATAAGCTCTGAACTAGTATTATCCTGAATAAGTCCAGGTTATTGAAAAATCCAACTCGTTCCCATAAGCAGAGGCAGGCATCTTGCTGTACCGGCATCTGTGTGCCTGTGCAATCAGTCCCTTCCAGTACCTTAAGGTACAAAGCAATGCCACCTAGAGGACTGACAGCGCAGGCGCACAGATGTCTGCCTGTCCATCTGGGAACAAGTTGGATTTATCAATAACATCGGACTTATTCAGGGTAATACAAGTATGGATATGCATATCGCTATATGCATAATGATTTGGAGGAGCACTTTTGTTTTCAGTGACAGTTCCATTTTAATATTTGCATGCCACAGGGGTGACCAATGCACTGCATTGGACATACCTCTGGAATTCAAAGGGTTAAGCTGAAAATTCCCCTTTTTACTCCAAAGGCTGGGTAGTGGAGCGTTGTGATCCACTGTATATTATTTAATAAGATGTACTAATACGCGTAACTGGAAATCGTCTTGTCCCATGTCTCCAGAGAAACAATGTAGAACTGAGGACGGGAATGTCCAAATAATGTGTTTCATGCCATATTTTGGGTGGGGCTTAATCGGGTGGGTGTGGACGGTTGAAGGAAGAAATTGCCATGAAATGGGTAGGACAGTGAGAAGAACGGGACAGGACTGGATTGAATGGTTGGAAAAAAATGGATGAGGTTATACTTAAACTCTCCAAACCAGAGGATCAGCAGCCTCTGTCCCCGGAGGCCTGGTAATTCGGTCTGAAAACCATAATCCCCAGTACGGATCCAGAGAGCTCCTAAGTATGCTAATAAGGAGCAGAAGAAATTGGTGTAAAATGAGTCTTTTCTACTGCACATGGTGTACAGAAGGAGGTCTGGATTGCTTACATTCATATTTTAACAATGGCATATTGTTTACAAGGGCTTTTGTACATACACATAGGTAAAGGCGCAGGACTCATAAAGCAATAGTAACACTTCATTTTGATTCAGGGAAATATCAGGCTGCCTATTGTAGTTGTAAAAGAATTTTGTTATCAACTGGTGCTTAAAGGGATAGTAATATTTCACAAAAACAGGAGCCCCAATTAATCTTCACAGTATTTCAGCCATAGAGAGTGTTATTTCATTACTGTCAGAGTTGTAGTTCAAGAGTAATTGAATGAGAAAGTTTCCTCTCCCGTCCCTTTTACCTAGTGTAAGCCCCCACTCCTCAGATGCGCAATCTGGTCCACAGACCAGACAGCTTACATCAAGGGTCAATCTTCTTACTGTGAGAACAATGAAAGACCTGCCCCCCTTGACAGGTTTTTCCCTTATCTTAACTGAAGATTGTACCTCTCTGCAATCTACCTGGACACTCCCTGCTGCTCTGAGAGGAGGTGGCTTACACTAGGTAAAAGGGGCGGGAGGGGGATACTTTATCATTCAATTACTATTGAACTACAACTGTGACAGTATTGAAATAACACTCTCCAAGGCCCAAATACTATGAAGATTAATTAGAGCTGCTTTTATTATGAAACACTACTACCCCTTTAATTGTAAACAGCTTCAGTAGGATTTGTTTCCACCCTCTTGTTCAACAGGGGTGAATCTGATGAGTGCATGTCCTTTTTCAGCCTCATCAACTATGTTGCTATTTTACTTTACATATTGTGTAATGATATTGTGTATGGTAAAGTCGCTTCACCTATTTCTTTGTTTTCATCTTCAGAAAAAAAAACCAATAATAATAAGTACAGGCAATCTGACTTTACATAGTATGCACTTTCAGAATATGTGAAAGGCAAAAAAATGTACTACCCCTTTAAGCTTAGAATTAAGTGAAGAAATTGTTCTGTGCTGGTGGATTTGTACTTTCCTCCCTATATGGTCTGTCTTCTGTAACAGATTGACTCATCTGATGAAGTATCTAGGGAGGGCAGTTTAACCCCTTTTATCAGCAGAGGAAAAAAGGCAGACCTGGGACTGTATGTGACCCCCCCTGAGACTGATACATTGAGAAGAGGACATAATTTCCTTCCAGCACACTATTGTCTGACACCACCCCTTTACATGTATCCTATCCCACCTCACCACTTGGGTGCTATAGAGATCGCCAATGCATTGCGAAGCCTCTCAAACACCCAATGGGTTACTACAATTCCAACCAAAATATGGAAGTTTTAGTCGTGTGGCTCTTGGTGGACATATGCAGCTCTTGAGGTGAATCGCGTTGCCTGTTGCTGTGTTGCATGCTGGGGAACCCAGGGGGTTAATACCAGCTCAGAGCATGGATCGTAATTGAAACAAGATGTACTACTTTGTATATTTACAGAGTCCTGTTGTCATAAGTGTGTTATAGGGATATGTCGCCTTTGCTTGTTAGTGCAGAAGTCAAATAAACAAAACAAAGAGCCTACACAGGGTATACTGACCTTTTTCATGGTTAAGATACTTTCACGTAAATTATAAGGGATAAAGAGGCACTTATATTCCATATACCCTACAATCCAATCCCAGACTGCCATCTAAATATTGCACCCAGGTTGGGTGGCCACTGCTAGCTCTCATACACGCTGAGGCTGATGTACGAAGAGGAACTGGAGGAATTATTGGAAAACCATCTACACCATAAGGAGTGGATAAACGTTCCTCTTGATGTAAATGGGGTGTTTAATTAATGCTAGTGAGGTCTCCAATTCAGAGTGCCCTCTAGCATTCAAGGAATTAAAAGCTTCATTTAAAAGAGCAGTAAAATCTAATTAGGAAAATATATATGTTGCAGGGTGTTTCTTACTGAGTAGAGGCTTCTTTCAAAAGTAATTACAGAGCAAACTTGCATTTTTGTCTTTTTTTGTATCCAGGTGGTGCAGTTACTATTACATACACAAGCTTTCCATACATGAATGCGCCACCTGGCAGTAAAACGTCTTGAACTCAATCTATCAGACAAAATTGTATTGAGCTATCAAAGAAGAATCTCACAGCACTGGGCATTTTTTTTGTGTATTTAATTGGAAAAGCCCTACGGCATTATATATCATCATAATAAGAATTTACTGAAACTTTAAATGGATAGTAATATTTTAGTTTAAAAAGTTCTAATATTGTAGTGATTAACAATAGAAGTAGAATGAACTACCTCCCATCTCTCAAACGTCAGTGCTCTAGCTGACAGAGGCAGATCCTGGTCCCGGGACCGGCAGGGGCTCTCCAGCAGAGCCGAGACAGTGATACTTAAAATGAAATAATTCACTGGAAATGTCTACAAAGCGTGCCAGGTTTGCAAGCACATTTTGTAGACCGTTCCAATGAATTATTTCATTTTAAAGTGATAGTAATACTTCATTTTATCTCGATTTTATTTTGTAGGCATTAAAAAAACATGAAGAACGATACAAGTCTTACCTCTCAAACCTTTATGGTTTGAGAGATATTCACAAGCAAAGTTTCCCCTCCCACCCCTTTTACCTAGTGTAAGCCATCTCTTCTCAGATGTGGAATCCAGTCCATAGACCAGACAGATAACAGCAGGGAACAACCTTCTTCCTATGAGAACAATGAAAGCCCTGCCCCCCTGGACCAGTTTTTCAGGTTTTTCCCTTATCTAAATTGAAGATTGTCCCTCTCTGCATTGTACCTGTGCACCTCCCTTCTGATCTGGCTGAGCAGTATTACATTAGTAAAAGGGGCAGGAGGGGGATACTTTGTCATTGAATTACTCTTGAACTACAGCTCTGACAGTATTAATATAACACTCTCCAAGGTCCAAATACTATGATGATTAATTCGAGCTGCTTTTATTATGAAACATTACTATCCCTTTAAGTAGCACTATCTCTGCTCTGCTGAAGCGCCTCTGCCGGTACCGGGACCAGGATCTGCCTCTGACAGCTAGAGCGATGACGTTTGAGAGACGGGACATAGTTTATTCTACTTCTATTGTTAATCTCTACAATATTATTTTTTTTTAAACCGAAGTATTACTATCCCTTTAAAATTTATCAGTGACCCTAAGGAAAGTTTCTGCCTATATGTTGCACAATACATTTTCTGTACAATAGATAGCTTTTGAGAAATTGATTTAGGTTTTGTTGGCACAATTTGGCACTTTATGCTAATTCCCTACACAGTATGTTAATTAGTTATGTTCCAGGGTAAAGGTATTGCTCATTGAGCTATAAGAAATGCCCCCATTGTGTGGGCTCTGCCTTCACTCATTCAGACTACAGCGTGGGATAATATCAGCCCTGAACAGAAAAACCTCATTAGCATACAGTGCCACCAATACAAAATATTAATTTCTCAACAATAACGTATATTAAAATCTATTTGGTTAAGTCACCAGCTGTAGCATCTGTTCAGACCTCAGGGTCACAGGTTCTAGTCCAAACAAGGTCAGCTCAGCCTTTCCCCCTTCTGAGGTAGATAAAATGAGCACGCAGGACATAATCGAAAACGAGAGACAATCTCAATGTATCCTTCCAGAAAAATACTTTGCTAAATAAAATGGCTTACACAAACTACAGACGGGTTTAATTTTCTTTGACAATAATGAAACATCTTACAGTGACACACCACGTTGAATCATTGTGAGTTTTAGATGTCCCCTATGGTGTGGTTGGTTTGTCCCAGTTCTTCTTAGTACATCAGCGTCACTGATTTTTCACACCCATCCTAACACAATGCTTTTTCACACCTGGCTTCCCACAATACTGAATTATCACACCTGGTTTCATACACTAAGCAAACCATCATCATACAGAGGGAGATCAAGAGGGTTCTAAGTTGCGTTATGTGACAATCAGAGTTTCCTCTTGATCATGGCGGGGGGGGGGGGGGGGGGCGCCTTCCACCAGTGTACACTTTACCCTATTGTTAAAAGGTCCCGCATCCAAACTAACATGTGCCCCTGAGGTCGTGATTGAACTAGTCTTGTGGTTTGGGACACAGTCTGTGGCGTTGACTGAGTGCTGTTCTGTGTGATCTTTTCTTTTGATCTCATCTTACCCTTGATAATCCCATCACTGATTTTACATGCTGCTGACAGATCTGTATGTCTTAACAGTAATTATATTCCAATCCTGAAAAATAACGTACAAATTCTAACAAAGGAATACAAGGTGTGTATGGGGGGCTGTCTGTCCAAAAATGCTTTAAGTTGAAAAATTCTTAGATCAGACAATTCTTAAAAATTATCCTTTCATCTTTTTTGTGTTCAGCAGAATTACAATCTTCTGAGGGTTTTTTTTTATTCTGTAGAAAATGAAAGGTACAGACTTTTTAGGGATTTCCGTTATATATAATCAACTGACGTGAACAGGGTTGAACATATGTACAAACACAAAATTGGAGAAATTATGGGGTAAACAAATGAAATACTCATTGACTGCAATCAAGACTTTTAACTTATGGAAAGCTAGAGTACGGAGAAGCAATGTGTTGCCTTCAGGGGTTAAAAAAACATTTAAATCAACTTTTTTTATTTGATCACTAAGCCCAGTTGGTATGACCAGCTGTGTAATAAATAATATACTGTGGATTTTATATGCAGCAGTACAATAATCATGATATTTTATTTGTTTATATGCGTGTCAAGCTCTCCTTAACCCCTTAAGGACCAGCCGTGCACGAACGTGGTGGTCACTTAAGGACCACAGAGCATTTTTTTTTTTTTTTTCTAGTTCCGGACTCCCCGAACAGCGTGCAGCCGCGGGGGAGCCAGGAATTCCATGACAGTCATAGTACGTCATGGGACGTTAAGTCAGATCTACCCATGAAGTACTATGACCATCAAGGGTTGTTAAGGGGTTAAAGGAATAGTAATGTTCCACAATAAAAGCAGCTCCAATTAATCTTCATAGTAATTGGGCCATCGAGACTGTTATTTAAATACTGTCAGGGTTGTAGTTCAAGAGTAATTGAATGATAAAGTATCCCCGCCCACCCCTTTTAGTGATGTAACACTAATCACCTCAGAGCAACAAGACTGTCCGGATGGATCACAGAGAAGGACAATCTTCAGTGAGCATAAGGAAAAACCTGTCAAGGTCGGCAGTGTTTTCCTTATGATCACAGTAAGAAGACTGTCTCTTGCTGTGAGCTGTCTGGTCCCAGGACCAGATTCCACATCTGAGGGGAGGTGGCTTACACTAAGTAAAAGGGGTGGGAGGGGGATAATTTACCATTCAATTACTCTTGAACAGTATTGAAATAACACTCTCCATGACCCAAATGTTATGAAGATTAATTGGAGATGCTGTATTTGTGAAACATTTCTATCCCTTTAATGAACAAAGCCTACTATAGCTTAAAAATAAAATACAGCTTCACACAATATACCAATCCACATATAGTGTGGAATTCCAAAATATGAAAAGCAAAAACTATTGCCATTAACCTTTTGAGTGCCAGAGGGTTACTCAAAAAGTTAAGAATGGGATAACATTATATAATAAGAGCATGCTTAAAATAACACCAGTACCTCCTAATAATAACCTCCCGCTTACCTTGCTATGACGAGATAATCTTAAAGGCCGTTGTTAATTTGTCCTTGCTCCATGGTTCAAGAGAAAACATCTTCAGTCAGTCCTGGTTGTCAAATTCACAAAGGCAGATTTGATGATGATCTGGATGTAATCCTGGACCACAAACTGCCCCCGCTATAGTATTAAAATATTCTGTGGGCACATGCATTCTGCCTGTCTGCAAGAAAACAAAGAAGTTCTAGTGAGTGGAGTCTGAGGCCTAGAAGTCCTGCAGCAACTGTCATGACCGCCTTCATGGACATGACATCCAGGCCTGATTGTTGATCTTATATTGTGAATCAGGGCGCTAGGACAAAATGTATATGGGCCATTTGAAGCATGAGAGGGGCACATATTGCCTACCTGTGCTCTAGAATGTCTGGATATAAGGATAACTTTACAATTTTTATACAAGCGACACTCTTCTTGTCTGACAATGTAAAAAAAAAAATGTGTGTGTGTGTGTGTGTGTGTGTGTGTGTGTGTGTGTGTGTGTGCGCATGTAAGTGTGTTTTTGTTTTTTAACCCATAACCCTAGACACAATGAGGGAAATGAGGTTGAAACTGTGCAAAGCCTGCAGTTCATTAGCCATGTTTGATGCCTTGTGCTGAATTTGCTGTGGCTTTGTTATTTTATTTTTTTTTCTTAAAGGTCACTTTCCGGTAAGAGCTGATGTAGCCAGCTGGGGAATGACCTTGAGGTTGTATCTGTAGCAATGAAGTGGAGACCCCCTCTAGCATTCAAGATGTTAAAAAACACATTTAAATCAGTCGATTCCCCCCACCATTCCAGTGGTGCCACTAATCTGCTCCAGAATTGCATCTCCTTAGCTTGATTAATAAGACCAATACTTCAGTCTCTTTTTAGATACCAAAAAACCAAGATTAGGCTTGCTGTTTTCACATGTTGCCTCATGGAATTCTGAGAGTGGACTTTTAACATTGTGAGGTTTGGATTCTTTGCTGGACAAAGGTTTTCAGATCTGTTCTAGAATGTACAAGAACACATTAAAGCGGAACTTTCACCAACAATACATTTAGCCGCAAATCCTTAATATGGTAGCGATATACATAGAAATACTTGTCATTTGCAGCCTAACTCTGGCATAAGAGAGAGAAAGTTTTCAGCAGGCAGCAGCGGGGAACAGTGCAGACATCTTGCAGAGGTGGCATCTCTGCGACTGTGCTGTACGTCCCCTTCAACTCCTCAATTGGCGAATTGAAAGCCTTTGTGCCAAAAGGCACAGGAAGGCACCGACAGCGCAGGCGCAGAGAGCGTCTACTGCAAGATCCCAGCCGTGCCTGCCTGCTGAAAATGTTCCCTCTCTTACTTATGCTGGACTTATAAAGCAAATGACAAGTATTTCTATGTATATCACTACCATATTAAGGATTTGGGGCTAAATGTAATGTTGCTGAAAGTTCCGCTTTAAGTGTATTATATAGGTACTGTAGAACCGTGAAAAATAATGCAGCGCCCATCCCAGTGAGTGAAAGACACTGGATATTTCAGTCTAGGTATATTAAAAGTCAGAGATGCTCAACTAGGAACGAACCTGCAATACAAATTTGCAGGCTCTATAGGAATGGTGTCCTATCCAGGGTGCAGTCTCTTTTAGCCCACTAGTGCCGTTCACAGAGAGGAAATATCCTAAAGCATATCATATTGGTCCTGCCATTACAGCAGTCCACCCACGAAATGCCAGGCAATCTAAATATGCAAATTATCCTTGGGATTAGTCACCCCAAGGGTAATAGGGGAATCCAGTATTGGACCCCTTGATCACAGTGACTAGAGAGATCAGCTACACCTCACTGACAAGGCCCAACAAGTCCGAAACGTACGTCTGGGGTTGGCTGCTTCTCTTGTTCAGAGAGGAATTGCCTGGCATTTTGTGGTTGGACTGCTGTTATGGCAGGACCAGTATTATATGCTTTAGGATATTTCCTTTCTATGAAAGGCATTAGTGGGCTAAAATAGACTGCACCCATGGTAGGACACCATTCCTATAGAAGCTAACATCAAAGTTGAAGGAGGCACTCACAAGCAAAAAGGAAGCATCCAACTCTCCACGAAGTATAAAAACTGAAAAACTTTATTCCTTAATTAAAAGCTGCACATGGACTCACATAATCGAAAGAGTGGGACATAAGCAGGCATATTAGATCACCACAAAAACAGCCTAACATGTTTTGCTCCCACCCATAGTGCTTAATCATAGACTCCATGATTAAGCGCTATGGGTGAGCGCAAAACATGTTAGGCTGTTTTTGTGGTGATCTAATATGCCTGCTTATGTCCCACTCTTTCGATTATGTGAGTCCATGTGCAGCTTTTAATTAAGGAATAAAGTTTTTCAGTTTTTATACTTCGTGGAGAGTTGGATGCTTCCTTTTTGCTTGTGAGTGCCACTTTCAACTTCAATGTTAGCTACTATGTTTCAGGCTTGGAAAACCTGTTTTGGCAAAGCACCGGCTGAATTTAAGTGAGCAGTACTTCTCTCTTCTACTGGTGAGTTATCACTTCAATCAGTTAATTTCAGACATTTCAATACAACGTTGTAGCACTTTTCCTCGTTGAAATATCACCATTCCTATAGAGCCTGCAAATTTGTATTGTAGGCTCATTCCTAGCTGAGCGTCTCTGACTCCCAATCTACATACTTCGCTCTAGGGTCAACTAAGTCCTCTCCTACTGTAAGGCCCATTGACCATAGTTAATATTCCACACGTACATAGGGCGTTCCCTATCTTTCCAGAAAGTCCTAAGTAGAATCAGCCTCTTCCAATAAATAATCAACACTACTTCCTATTCTGGGCCAGATTTCCCCATTAGTCAGAGCAGGCAGCTTCCCAGAACACCAAATTTTGCGAGGTAATGCCTCAGCTGTGCTGGCCAAACTTGTTGAGGTGTGCGTGGTGGATGTTTTTTTTACCAGTTTACTTAAGATTTTACTGGCTATTATTTAACTCCTTGTATGGTAGACAGATTTCAACTCAATCTCTCGTAAAATGATTAAAGCTTAGCTTTGTTTTTGTACATTAGACTGCACTTTTTGACTGGACAGTCGGATTTTATGACTCAAGCTTTTACAAGAAATACATTATTTAATAAAATCCTTCCACACACTATAGGACATTGGTGCTAACCATTTGATTTAAAAAAAAAAGATATTAAGTTACCACTGTAATAACTTTTAGTAAACACAAAAGTAGACTGCATATCAAATCCTGACCTTCAGATAAAGATAAATAACGTGATTTACTACAGATAATAAACACTGAGATTTAGTTACATGTTATGGCCAAACCATGTTAAGCTTGCCTGCCCTGTTAAAAATGTCACAGAATTAGGATTACCTTTGTTTTATTCAACAGGAAAAGTTGTATAATATGTTTCCATATAAAAATGCACTGCTCCTTTAAGCAGTTGAGTGCCAGAGGGGTGTTGAATGTATGTAGCATCCAGGATGTGTACTGGAAGAATATATTATATTTTTCTTTTCTCTCATGGGGAGTGTCTCAAAAAAACAAGGTTTGAAGATGTTCCTAAATCAGTGTGTATTCACCTTGCCAATTGTTTTGTATTTTTTTTATACACTCTGCTTTTAATAATTATTCATGCTGATATACTACACATTGTGAATGCATATTTTTAAGGGGTTTATTGTCTATATTGCTACGAATAATTTCCCCGCTTTCTCCAAAATATGAAATTACAGTTTTTAAGGGACACTAACATCTGTAAATGAAAACAGGACTTTAGTGAACTTACTATTACATCCTTTTCTGTTTAGTCCATATGGAACACCGGTACCATGGGGGTTGTGCTCCCTCCTCCAGAGGGTAAGACACTTCAGAAAGCCAGGGGAGCCTCCCTCTTCCTCCTTCAGCTCACCTCCCCCCCGCACACACACCTATCCAGATTCATGTGTAACAAGTATCACAGAAAATAACCAAAAGCAGGAAGAACAGGAAAACCCCAAAACAAAGACGCCAAGAGGACTCCTCTGCCCGGTGGAAGTCCTGTATACTACATGGACTAAAGAGAAAAGTATTTAACGGTCAGCTCACAAAAATCCTATTTTCTCTTACGTCCAATATGGAACACATGAGCCGGGGGGTATAGCAAAGCACTCCAAACATTCCAGGGAGGGAAAAAAAAAACTCTCCCCATAGGAAACCAGTATTCCACAGGACTAAACTGGATCTATGTAACCTCAAGTGTCAGCAGACACTGAATTATCACAGCAAACAAGGGCAAACTGGGCCCAAACTACTGAACAGGATGTGGCAATGGAAGAAAAAATATAGGGGTCCTTAAACAGGCACTCTCCCTATAAGATACCAGTATTCCATAGGACTACTCGAGCTATATAATCTCAGGTGTCAATGACATTGAACCATAACAACAAACCAAAATAAACAAGAGCCAACTGGGCTCAAACTACTGAGCAGAATGTGGCAGTAGTGAAAAAAAGAGAAAAGTCCTTTAACTACTGCCTGAAGGACCTTCCAGCAAAAGCTGGCCTCAGAGGCAAAAACATTGACATAGTAGTGTTGGTGAATGTGAGCATGAAGGACCAAGTAGCAGCCTTGCACAGCTGCTCAGCAGAGGCCTGGTTTTTGTAGGCTCAGGAGGCATCCACATATCTGGTGGAGTGCCCCGTGACTGCAAGGAACAGGTCTCTTCCTGATCACATACGCCTGCATATGGTAGCCTTAATCCAAGGAGCAATAGTGACTTTGGATGCTGCCTGACCATCCCAGGACCCTCAGTAATGACAAAGAGGGAACTGGCCTTGTGGAAAGGCTGTGTACGATGCACATAATACTTAAAGGGATAGTAATACTTAAGCATTACTAATTCCTATAGCAAAGTACTACTTAAAAAAAACACATATTGCCCCTAGTGTCATCTCTCAAACCTTTATGGTTTGAGAGATGAATGCTTCTAAAGTTGCCCTCTCCCTCCCCCTTCCCCATAGTTAGCATTCTAGCTGACTGCATTGAAGAAAGTTGTACGACTTTCAGGCGGCTCTCCAGCACAGCCGGATCACGTTACTAAAAAAGAAAACTTTCACTGAAATGGTCTTCTATGTGTGTTTGGCTTGCAAGCACACGTAGAAGACCGTTTTAGTTAAAGTTTTTTTTTTAATTAACGAGATCGCGGCTCTGCTGCAGAGCTGCCTGATGATCTCTGATTGGATTTCCCTGAGTCAGCTAGAATGCTGACTACGGGGAAGGGGGAGGGAGAGGGCAACTTTAGAAGCGATCATCTCTCAAACCATAAAGGTTTGAGAGATGACACTGGGGGGCAATACGTTTTTTTTTTTTTAGTAGTACTTTACTATAGGGATTAGTAATACTTAAGTATTACTATCCCTTTAAGGTTTTGCACCACATCAAACAGGTGAAGATCCTTCTCCTGTTTTGAGGAAGGGTCAGGACAGAATGAAGATAGGATGATCTCCTGATTTATGTGAAAATCTGAGACAACATTAGGTAAGAGGTCTTAAGAAGTATGGAGTCCTGATGAAATACCAGGAAAGGAGATTTACAAGACATGGCTTGTAACTCAGAAACCCTCTGTATGGAGACAATGGCTAAGAGGAAGACCATCATGACAGTCAAAAATCATAAGAAGTCGGAGGAAAGAGGTTCAAAGGGAAGTCTCTGAAGGATGCTCAGGACCAAGCTAATATCACACAGGGATGTGGGATCGCTAAAGGATGGGAGGGAATGAGCCACTCCTTGAACAAAGGTTTTAACACCCGGCAGAAAAGCAATATGCCTCTGGAAAAGGACAGAAAAATGCTGAGACCTGTACCTTAATAGAGCTCAGACTAAGTCCCCTATTCACATTGTCTTACAAAAAGGCCAGAACTGTAGGAAGTTTGAAAATCTGTGCAGACACATCTTTGTCTGGCCACCAGTGATGAAAGATGGACCATATCCTATGGTACGTGTTTGCTTGGACTATGGTAGAAATTACATCATCCAAGAAACCTTTCTGCCTCGGGATTTTGGCTTCCAGAACCATGCCATCAAAGCCACCCGTTCAAAATCTTGGTACCAGTTGGGACCCTGGAGCAGGAGATCCTGCCTCAAAGTTAGAAGGAACGATTTCTGGAGAGACAGATTAAGAAGGTCAGCAAACCAGGCCTGACAGGGCAAGAATGGAGCGATCAGAATAACTAGGACCTTCTCCATCCTGATCTCTCAAATACCCCTGGGAATACGAGGAGTTGGATGAAATACATAGGACAGATGAAAGCTCCACATAACAGATATCACGCCTCTCACAAAAGCCAAGGGATCCTTTGCTTTGTGCAGAACAGAGGGACATTACTCTTCTTCCGAGAGGCCATAGATCCAACGCTGGAAGACCCCAATGTTGGACTATCTGTTTGAACATCTCCTGGTTCGGCTCCCAGTTTCCTGGGTCCATGTCTTGATGGATGAGAAAACCCTCAACCATGTTTTCTACATTGGTATGTGGACTGTTGAGATGGTTGGAAAGTAAGCCTCTGCCCTCCTTACAAGTTGGCTCGCTTTGAATTCTTCCCTGGGAGTAAGCTACTGTCATCAAATTGCCTGACCCCTCTCAGGCTGGTTTCTGTTGTGACCAGATTCCACTCTTTGCAAAGACAAAGAGACATCACTGAGTTAGATGAAGACTATGTAGCCACCAACACAGATTCTTCCTCATCTAAGTGAAGCAGGCCATGGAATGAGAATGTCCAGGTGGAGTTCCCTCCCATGGACTAGAGCATAGGGGACCACCTCCACGGCAGACATTAGATGTGCTAGGATACTCATGTAATCCATTTTTGTTACAGAGAGCCATGTCAGCGCCCATGCCATGTTCTAGAGTAGGATCTGTATCTTATCCTCCAGTAGAAACACTCGTCCTTGATGGGTGTCAAACTTCATCCCCAGGAAAAAGGACCTTGGATGGAATCAGAGAGGACTTCTTCTTTGCCAAAATTTCTTCTGAAGGAGTCTTGATCAGAACCTCATGTAGATATAGACTCAGAGAAATGCCACTGGAGTGGATGTATTTGGCCAAAGCTGTCATGATCTTTGTGAAGATTCTTGGAAATTAGGCCAGGCCAAAGGGCAGTGCAGTGAACTGGTAATGACTGCATGTGAAAGCAGAACGAAGGAAACATTGCTAGTCTGACTTGAATCGGGACATGCAGGTAGGTGTCCTGAAGATCCAGATTAATCAGGAACTTGTGTGGACACATCGCTGACATGACAGAGCTCACAGATTCCATTTGAGGAGCACAGAAAGCATGTAGATGTTGAAGCATTTCAAGTCCTGAATAGTGTGGTAGCTAGTTGGAACTAAAGCCTGCTTCTTCAGCAGAGAGGAAATGGGGTCCATAGAGAGACGTACTCACTCTGGGTCCCAAGAAACTTGACAAAAAAAGTGACAAAGAGAAAGGGAATTGAAATCTACATGGTACCCTTAAGAAACAAAACCAATCCCACTGGTCCGTCACGTAAGACACTCAGTTGTCTTAAAAAAGGTTGAGATGACCCCCAACAGGGAATGATGGACCAGGACTTCATGAGTCCTGTGGAAGTTGGCTTGTCAGACTTTTTTTGGAGCAGACTTCTTGCACTGCCAAGTGTTCTTGGGCTTTGGGGAGTAGTACACCTGGAACACCTAAGGGGCCTGAACGTTCTGCACTCCGAACTAGCAGGGGGAATGAAATCTATGCATTTTCCATGCAAAAAAAAAATTAAATAAAAACACTCAGAAGAAATCTGGGGCAAGAGGGTGCTCTCCAGTGGCATCACTAATGACCTTGCTCAGGTCTGGACCAAACAGGTTCTAACCCGCAAAAGGCAGAGAGACCAGTGATATATTGGAAAATTGGTCCACAGGCCAAAACTTTAACCACAAAGCGTGGCATGCAACAACAGAGAGGGCTTGATGCCTTTCCAGGAAACCTGGCAGCATCAAAGAAAGCTTCAGAAATTTTCGCATTAGCTTAAAAAATATTGAAAAGCATAATTGAAAGGTCTTCTTTAGGGACATAAGAGCGTATGGCTTCAGAAAGCTGCTCACCCCAAAGAGTTATAGTCCTACTGACTCATGCAAAAGCAAAAATAGCCAGCACAGCTGCCCCAGTGGCAGTATAATGAGCCATTAGAGGTGAATCAAAGCGCTTGTCAGTCTGATCCTTAAGACCAGCAGAATCCAGCAATGGGAGAGCCGGGTTTCTGGCTAAGAATGATATAGGGAAGTTAATAGCTGGGAGAGAAGACAGCTGCTCTAGAGTCTCAGCTGTAAAGAGGTAAAATTTTAATATTCGCTTATTAAGAAAAAAAAAAATGTTATCTGGGGTCTTCAACTCTTCTAATAGGACCTGGTCTAGGGTACTGTTAAGAATACAGACAGAAGAGTCTTTCTTGAGTCTCATGAAGATATTCGGTGAGGTAGAGCCCCATAAGAGGCTTCAGACACCCAATGGGTCTCCAACATCACTCTAATGAGCATCTCCATGGAGAGGACAGGATCAGCCTCTTAGGGATCTCCAAAGGCCAAGGAAGAGTCCATGTCTTCTTCCTCTGAATCAATCTCCTCTTTAGATGTTTCCTCAACAATCTAACAATGTCCACTAAAACGGGATCAGCTTGTCTGATGGGGAGCATGGGTCACCAAGAGAGGATGACCCCCTGAATGGAAGAGGTAATAGATGCCACTGAGCTCATCAGGGTTGTAACTCAAGCTGGCTCTTGCATGATGCTGGATGACCCCAGGGGGTAGTAAGGACTACAGTATAAGACTAACATAGGGGCCCAGAATAATCTTACGTAAGCCCAACATGGCATGAGGAACAATGAGTGAGGGGGGTTAAGGAAGCACCTGAATCCTTTGGCTTAGTTTTTACCATACACCCCTTGGAGTCAGACATGCCTAGAGAAAGTAGATAAAACTAGATAGAAACTAGATAAAATACTCACCAATCTAATACAAAGCCCCAGAAAGCACTTACCTGCACTTATCTAGCATGTAAAGTGTTAAACTGGAGAGAGAGAGAGAGAGAGAGAGAGAGAGAGAGAGAGAGAGAGAGAGAGAGAGAGAGAGAGAGAGAGAGAGACAAAGAGAGACTAGGCGAGTCAGTCTCTTCATAGTATAACTAATGGAGGATTAAGTTAGCAGCCAAAACAAGGCACCCAACCAATCAGAAACAAATCTGTGAAATAGAGAATTCAGGGCAATGTAGTTTTCCCTCGTTACTTTAACTAAGCAATATGTGTCTAAAGCAGCAGAACGTGGCAAAATTCACACCACTGGACAGTCAGGACACTGATCATGCAACAGAGCATGATCAGAGGAAAGAGACAGTCAGACCCTTGTAGCAGAAATGGGCGCAGAGATATGTCACACACAACTTTTCCCACTGATGTCTTTGAGGCAAAGATGACCATGGAGCATCATTCTTAAAGGGAACATGCAACAAAAATTTAAATTCTAAAAACTATCAGCGCCCAGTGTACTGTAAGGGTTATATTTGGAAAGATCAAGTAAAGCAACCATCTTGACCACTCAGACATATATGGGAGTATGTGCATATTCATAGCAATCAGTGGGAATGAGATAATAGTGGGACATTGAATAGGACCATGGCAGTCAAAGGGTTACTCACTAGTTTTCTGTCTTCATGCTTCAATCTAGAGGTTCTGCTATGAGGAAGAGACTATCATAAAGTCAGTCTCCACAGGGAAACGGTCCAAGTATAAAATTCCTCTGAACTGGGCACTCTAACTCCAGGGAAGTAGTGATGGCAGCATGTCTAATGGGGGATTTCCTATGTCTAATAAAAAAAAAAATAATAAAACAGACCTAAAAAAGTGCTGGCTGCTCCTCATGAAGATTTCAAATATGCAACCTTGAATTCAAGGTGACAGGTCCGAGTGGTCACTCTGAGAAAAGAGACAAGGAATCAAATATTAATTATCTCTGAGTGGTGGGATTACACTTGTTTTAGTTAGCACGAAATTCCCAATAACATGCATATCTTTTCATAATAAAATAGTATTATACTTTTAACATCTCCTAAATTATGCATCTGCTGTTTTTTTGTTTGTTTTTGTCTAACATGGCACAAAGGAAGTTTTTAACCCCTTAAAGACCCTTGACAGTCATAGTACGTCATGGGTAGAACTGAGTTAACGACACATGACATACTATGACTGTCATGGAATTCCGGGCTCCCCCCGCGGCTTCATGCCGTTTGGGGTGTCCGGAACTGGAAGGAACAAAAAAAAAATGCTCCGAGGTCCTTAAGTGACCGCCACGTGCGTGCACGGCCGGTCGTTAAAGAGTTAATGACGTTTCAAATGTAAAACCTTGAATTTAGGGTGACAGTTCAGGACATCTAACACCATCTAATAATATCACCCACCTACATTAACATGGCCAGAAAATCATAATGTCCATTCTGTATTTAGCTCTTGTGCCTTTGTTCAACAGATAAGAGCTTCAATCAGTCATGGCTACAATGTTCATGGATGTGGACATGAAAGTTTGCAGGCAGTTTTTCAAACGGAAGCAGCCAGAGTACATGGGTCTACCTGACATTTAACCATTTGAGTGCCAGAGGGGTATCCAACATTGGGTTGCACAAGAGAGGTGCACAATGTGTTCTGAAGCAAGGCAGTGCACACCCCTTTGTCCTTAAAGGGATAGTAATGTTTCACAAAAACAGCAGCTCCAATTAATCTTCATAGTATTTGGGCCATGGAGAGTGTTATTTCAGTACTGTCACAGTTGTAGTTCAGGAGTAATTGAATGATAAAGTATCCCCCTTCCACCCCTTTTACCTAATGTAAGCCACCTCCCCTCAGATGTGGAATCTGGTCACTTGTCGAGACAGATCACAGCAAGGGACAATCTTCTTACTGTGATCATAAAGAAAACCTTGCCCCCCCCACCCTTGACAGGATTTTCCTTATGCTCCCTGAAGATTGTTCCTTTCTGTGATCCATCCATACAGTTTTGGTTCTCTGAGGGGAGCAGTGTTACATCAGTAAAAGGGGAGGGATGGGGATCCTTTATCATTCAATTACTCTTGAACTACAACTCTGATAGTACTGAAATAACACTATCCATGGCCCAAATACTGTGAATATTAATTGGAGCTGCTTTTATTGTGAAACATTACTATCCCTTTAACCCCTGTCACCTTAACGCCCGAGGAACATTTTTTTTTTTTCAAACAAGTCTGGAGTCTCCGAGTGGCGTGACTTACCAGGTACGTCCTCTGTCACTAAGTGACAGTTTCTGCGGGATGTACCTGGTAAGTCATCCGTCGTTAAGGGGTTAAAGGGTTAACATTACAATGTGCAGAATTGTAGGTCCTTTGATCCTACTAGTAAATGTCTTTTTCACCTACACAGACATGACATGTAGGCCCAATTGAACAAATTTACCCTCTACGAATAGGAGGGGGTCAGTTTAGCAGGCTACTCTCCTCTCATTTACGTAACAAAGGACTGAGGCAAGTTGAATGTTTACCATGCTGTGGTAACTGATCCGATTTCACCCTATATTGATGCCATATGAAAAGGTATTTCTCAATATCAAAGAACAAAGTTAGTTTACCATAACTTGGTCCCTAGGGCACGAACACGCTCTGACGACATAAACTACATTTGGGTCTGTTTTTCAGTTATCGCTTGCAGGCATAAAGCAAGAGATTAGCCATGACATCCTCTTAAAACAGACATAAAATGTTATGTGTTTATTTAGATAGATAACTTTGTGCCTGATACGCACATAAGTAGGCTTTAGTGAAGTGGAATGCTCACAGAACTGGATTTAAATCTGATTCTGCTGCATGTGAAAGGTTTCTGTGAATCAGGAAGTGATACCACAGTGTAATACAGGGATAGCCAGTGTTTGGACTTACAGCTATTACTCCTTATAACCTTTTCCTATAACTCATTCTATTTCTCTGTATAAACCCCTCCATATAACTCCTCCCATTGCGCCAGATAACTTTCCACATAACTTCTCCCAATTCTCTCTACAACCCCTTCCTATAACTCCCTTCTTTCTATATCCTATGGCTCCATATAACGCCTCCCTATAACTCCTTCTACTGCACCATATAATACCTCACTATATCACCTCCTATTTCTCCATTTAACTCCTTCTTAGAACAATACTCACTGCTACATATAACCCCTCCCGCTGTGCTATATAACTCCTCCTATTGGTCCGTATAACTCTTCACTATACAATCTCCTGTTATAACATACTAGATTAAAAGCCGTGTACACGGGCCACAGTGCCACCCAGCAGCCTCGGCTGGTGCCTGATGCCTCTCTGCTCACTGGCCCGCTGCAGTCACGTGCAGTACACAGTGCCCGAACGCACCGTGGCTGATACAGAGCGGGGCGCTCAGAATTCGGACTGTAGTCCTCTCTTTGCTCCTTCCTGGGACCAAGCGGTCCCAGGAAGGTGTGCAGAGAGGACTCTGGTCCGAATTCGGAGCGCTCTGCTCTGTATCAGCCACGGCGCGTTCGGGCAGTCTGTTCTGCACATGACTGCAGTGTGCGCAGTCTCTGCTGCACATGACGGCTTCTGACAAACATCCTAGCATATTATTATATACAATAATCCCTCCCTATAACTGTTCTTATTGTACCATACAACAACTCCCCATAATAACCCCTCCTATTGTACCATATAACCTGTCCCTATAACTCCTGTTGTACCATATAACTCCTCCCTATAACTCCTCCTATTGTACCATACAACTCCCCATAATAACCCCTACTATTGTACCATTTAATCTGTCCCTATAACCCCTCCTATTGTACCATATAATCTGTCCCTATAACTCCTCCTATTGCACCATATAAGCCCTCACTATAATTCTGCCACGGAGGCTTTAGTTTTTAGAGTTAATTACCGGGATCTCCTGTGGTGGTGAATTTCAACCTCCTCCTTTCAACCCTGTTCTACCCACTCCCTGCCTACTTTATGGCACAATGATGACACGCTACGCCTACCCAATTAAGCCCCACCCCCTTTATGATGCAAATTGTGTCATTTACATCCCCCTGTTCACAGCACAAGCCCTCTCCTGGAGCTCAAGAGGACGAAGTTCCCCATATAATCCCTCACTAGAATTCCTCCTAGTGTACACTATAACTCCTTCATGTAACTCCTCCTGTTGTACTATATAACCCCTCCATATAACACCTCCTATTGTACTATATAACTTCTCCCTATAACTCCTCCTATTGTACTATATAACTTCTCCCTATTGTACTATATAACCCCTCCATGTAACACCTCATATTGTACTATATAACTCTCCCCTATAACTCCTCCTATTGTACTATATAACACCTCCTATTGTACTATATAACCCCTCCATATAACACCTCATATTGCACTATATAACTCCCCCCTATAACTCCTCCTATTGTACTATATAACCCCTTCCTATAACTCCTCCTATTGTACCATATAACTTCTCCCTATAACTCCTCCTATTGTACTATATAACTCCTCCTATTGTACTATATCACCCCTCCATATAACACCTCCTATTGTACTATATAACTCCCCCCTATAACTCCTCCTATTGTACTATATAACTCCTCTGTATTACTCCTCATATTGTACTATGTAACTCCTCCCTATAACTCATCCTATTGTACTATATAACTCCTCCCTATAACTCCTCATATTGTACTATGTAACTCCTCCCTATAACTCCTCCTATTTCTCCATATAACCCCTTCTCTATAATTCTTCTATAACTGGCCCATTTTACCCATCTGTATGACTCCTCCATATAAACTCTGCCAATAACTCCTTCCATTAATTTAAATGGGATTTTTAACCCCTTGAATGAGAGGTCTGAAATGCATTGGTCCTTGAAGCTGATGTCCTAAGCAGAAATTTAGTTATACAGGAGGAAGCCATCTGAACCACAGGGAACAAATAAAATCACCATTGATTTAAATGGGGCTTTTAGTCAGGGCTGGATTTCACAATAGGCAGAGTAGGCAACTGCCTCGCGCTCCAATCTTTTTAGGGTAGTTCCTCAAATGTGCTGGCGACACCCATATGCTGTACTGTGGCTATCTCCAGAGCAATATCAGTGTACCTACACCAGTTTTATACAGGCTATTATTAAAGGGATAGTAATACTTAAAATGTAAAAAAAAATATGTTGTAGGGTTTATCCCCCTGAGAAAAACAAGAGTACTCCCACTGCTGAAAGGTGTTTCATTCAAAAGTTATTAATTTTCAAAGTTGAATTTTTTAGGTGCAATATCACAGTGGCCTGAAATTGTACAGTGGCGCTGTTGCTACACCATCCTATGGACATTTATGATCCCGGGACCAGAGCTGTCCATAGGATCGTGTAGCAACAGCGCCACTGTACAATTTCAGGCCACTGTGATATTGCACCTAAAAAATTCAACTTTGAAAATTAATAACTTTTGAATTAAACACCTTTCAGCAGTGGGAGTACTCTTGTTTTAGTCGGGGGGATAAACCCTACAACATATTTTTTTTTACATTTTAAGTATTACTATCCCTTTAAAAGCAATTGGATGCTGGAGATATCACAAATGCATTGCAGAGCAACCAGTGGGTTAAAGGTTGTGTTTTTTGTTCTTATTTTTTTTGTAGGCCAAGGATATTTTCTGTTCCAGGAAACAGTGGATTGGACTGTTGTGTCATGAGTGCTTTGCCTAGGGTTGCCTGGGATGTAAATCCGGCCCTGCTTTCAGTAGCCCCCTAAAAGGGATAGTAATGTTTCACAATAAAAGCAGCTCTAATTAATCTTCATAGTATTTGGGCCTCTTGATAGTGTTATTTCAATACTGTCAGAGATGTAGTTCAAGAGTAAGTGAATAATAAAGTATCCCCCTCCCTCCCCTTTTACTGATGTAACACTGCTCACCTCAGAGCAGCAAGACTGTCTGGATGGATCAGCGCCGGCTCAAGACATTGTGCTGCCTGTGTCCAAGGATGAAATGCTGCCCCCCAAACCACGCCCACCAAAGGAATTATGAACTAATCTGTAACAAATGGTCTGTAGCCAGCTCTCTAGTGTATTATGAGCGAATCGGTTACTTTAGTTCTACAGCCTGTTCCCCGAAGGAGATGTCTGTATATATTACGCCACAATGAGATTGTGGTGCCATATACATCAGTAACGGTACAGTAATAATTAAGATACAGATATCATACGATTGGCTACTATTTACTTTGTGTAGTAATCTTGCTAGCGTTGCAGATATAGAAGAGAATTTCCCAATCCCTAGGTGTCCTCACTTATACCAGTCTCATTACATAGTGTATACTGTATACATAAAAGCAGATAGCTATCACTTATAAGACTGCTCTAGTTTGGGGCTTCCAGCTATCAGTACTATAACTATCAACTAATAGGAGCTATACCCCAACTCCTTGCTTTTAAATATAGAGGAATCATAGGATTTGGTGTCCTCTAAGTTTTTATTTGTACTTACACATTGACACTTCTGATCTTGCCCAATACTTAGTGGTGACCCTCTTTACATTTTAATTGCATTAATAAATATATTTTATTTTGTCTGTTGGTCGTGTCTTGGGCACTTGGAGAGGTGATATACTAAGCAGCTCAGTATATCTGTACCCAATTTTCTGTGTTCTCTTCCCATATTAACCTTTTGAGTGCCACAGAGCTATCCTACGCATTGTAATGCATTGGATACTTCTCTGGAATTCAAAGGGTTAAAGAGCCAGAAAATTCTGTGTCCCAGTCCCTGTCGTTTGCCTTCATTATATTTTCTGTAGGTAGCAGTTATGCTGAGTCCCACTCTGTGTGGAGCCGACGACTCAGCACTGCCTCCACAGGTACTTCCAGGCACACTGATGTGACCTCACCTCAGTGCACCCGGAAGTAAAAGCGGAGGCAGTGCGGGGCAATCATCTCCACACTGACAGGGAAGACAGCGTGGGACCCAGCATAACTGCTACCTACAGAAAATAGGCCGCCCGGCCGGCCACTGACAGTGACACAAAACAAGCATGCCTTTGGGTGGCAAATTGCCTCCCCTGTCAAAGTGTCGCCTGGGTCCATGGACCCACCGGGACACATGTAAGGGCCGGCCCTGGGATGGATCACAGAGAGGAAAAATCTTCAGTGAGTATAAGGTAAAACCTGAAAAACCTGTCAAGGGGGGCAAGGTTTTCCTTATGCTCACAGTAAGAAGATTGTCCATTGCTGTGATCTGTCTGGTCCCAGGATCAGATTTCACATCTGAGGGGAGATGGCTTACAATAGGTAAAAGGGGCGGGAGAGGGACACTTTATCATTCAATTACTCTTGAACTACAACTCTGACAGTATTGAAATAACACTCTCCATGGCCCAAATACTATGCAGATTAATTGAAGCTTCTTTTTTTTGTGAAACATTACTATCCCTTTAAATCAAGTGGAATGTTTATTCCCTAGGGTGCAACTCGTTTGGTCCAGAAGTCCTACTGTTCCTCTTCAAACATCTGCCTCCTTGTGGTTTGGTTGTCTCCTGCCCACCTTAGGACCTGTGGGATTCCAAATTCATCCTGTGGCACAGGATACACCATGACTCACTGGGGATGTGCCTACAGACCAACGCTTTAAATTAAATTATGTTCCGTGAACGTTAAACGCATTTAGACATGGGCACGCTGGCAATGTTCTGGTTGGTGGATGTGAATCAGGCCATCCGAAACACTTGTATGTCTACTATAATAAAGTCAGGGCTGGGAATCCCCTCCAAACTCAGTTGTCCATCTGTTGCACAAAACTCTTGGGAACTGAATGCACTCAGCTGCTGCAGATCCTCCTGGGTTATGATGGCTTCAAACTGCTTCATAAGCTCTTGAGAAGCAAGAGCTGTCAATCACAGAGCAGTAAGTTGGCTGACAGCTGTACCCACAAAGGGGTTCTACAGAAGCAGCAGATGACACTAATACCTCCTAATAATTATCCCCTACTTATCTCAGTCTGTGCAGAAAACCCCAATGACCACTTCAAATCAATTCAGTATGGCTTAGTACCGCAAAATGAATCTTTAATTCATATTACACTTCATGTCCGTGGAGCTAGAAATTATTCTTTGCTGCAGGAC
Organism: Rhinophrynus dorsalis; assembly: GCA_037306005.1. Lineage (NCBI taxonomy): Eukaryota > Metazoa > Chordata > Amphibia > Anura > Rhinophrynidae > Rhinophrynus > Rhinophrynus dorsalis. The sequence goes on from CM074728.1 coordinate 60,071,770, forward strand.
TACAGAACCCCAGACTCCTCCCACTGAGGAATTCTTAAAGGGGATGTATCACCCCTACACAAGTTAGCATTAATCATTCGCTTATAGAGCAAATATAAGTAAATGTGTATCAGGGTGGGTTTGATTTAAATCATGATTTAAAGCACTAGTCAGTAAGACTCGAGTTAAATCATGATTTTTAAATGCAAAAACACATTCTTGCTGGTAGTTAAAACCATCAATATTTGAAACCAGGTGAAGAAGTCATATTTAGAATATAACCTGTCAGATTAGTAAAACAGCAATATCAGAACTGATTTTAGCTTAATAGATTAATGACTCATGTTTGGAACATATAATAAAATATAACATCAAATATAATTGCATGACTATACAGCCTCAGGTACATAACTAAGCTCTATTTCATGCTGAATAACCTTTAAACTATAATGTATCTTAAATAGATAACTATCTTTAGATAGATTTTTCCTCCAGAAGCATTTCATTAACATAAATTTGATTTAAATCAAAAAAAATCCGATTTAAATAAAAAAAATCCGATTTTTTTTTTTTTTTTTAAATCATTGCTTTTTATCCACCCTGATTGTGTATTAACTTTTTTTTTAAAAAACCTCCTGTTCGTCTAAATTGGTTATAATATCTGCGCTGCAGCTACTTCCAGACACACTGCGGTTACCTGCTCCTGACCTGCTGGCTGCCACTCAGCCTCTGCTCCCCTCCCTCTATCCAGCCTTCTCCGATGATGGAGGCTTCTGTCTGTAAGCTGGAGTGCTCTCATTGGCAGAGATCGATATCTAGCCAATGACATCGTTCCAGCTTACAGTCAGAAGCCTCCATCATTGGAGGAGACTGGATAGAGGGAGGGGAGCAGAGGCTGAGTGGCAGACTGCGGTTACAGAGCAGGTAACCACAATCTGTGCAGAAGTAGCTGCAGCACAGATATTATAACTTCAATTTAGATGAACAGGAGCTTTTTTATAAAAAAAGAAAAAATGAATACACATCCTATATAATAATTCGCTAGGATGTTTGTCACAAGCCGTCATGCGCAGTAGAGACTGCACGCATTCAGGCAATCTCTACTGCGCAAGACTGCATTGCGTGGAGCAGTGAGGTAGAGGCCGCTTAACCCTTTGAGTGCCAGAGGGGTAGACAACGCATTGCAAAGCATTCAAAGGGTTAACATTACCTGGTCCTTGGCCCTTGTACACTGGCTTTTACACTAGTTTACTTATATTTGCTCTATAAGCTAAAGATTAATTAACTAATTAACCCTTTGAGTGCCAGAGGGGTACACAATGCATTGCAGAGTAATGCATTGTGTACCCCTCTGGCACTCAAAGGGTTAAGGATTCATTCTGAATAACCAATCCAGTTAGAACTGAATCATAGTGGACATTACGACTGTCTTAAAAAATTAAAGGAGACAATTTATTTATTTTTTTAAAGAAATATGCACTATATGGCTTTTCCGGCTGAGTAACACAGGTGTTTCCACTGCTAGGAGATTTTTCATCCAAACGTTACTGCAGTTATTATTTTTAAATTAAAGTGATATTTGCCATTGCAGGTGCAGAGAAGTCTATGACTCAACCTTTCTCATGCAATGCATTATTAAAAATATATTGCCTTTCAGACTCCACTTGGCACTGTTGCTAGCAGTTTCATAAAAAATGTTTTAAAAAGTTTGAGTTGTAATAACTTTGGAATGAGAATGGGAATAACCTTGTTTTACTCCGGAGGAAACACTCTAGACCAATGTTTATCTCCATTGGTCCTCAGCGAACCCCAGCAGTATGGGTTTTCAATACATCCCTGTTGTTAAGGTGTGTACAAAATAAAAACCCACAGACTCATGTACAAAATGATAATCCTTAGTGTGCCAATCTGGTGTACAGAATGATTACAATTTAAGTGTCCGGCTGGTGTACAGAATGATAACCCATAAAGTAACTAGCTTGTGTACAAAGTGATTATGATGTTATAATGCGTTGGGTAGCCTCCTGGCAGTCAAAGGGTTAAACTCTCCACCAGCATCGGGAGGGGGGGGATTAGAACGGCACCGCATTTCCCCTCACCTTCAATCAGAAAGCATTTCTTTCCAAGGGAAGAGGGCGATAGTGGAACAGGGCAGCACCAGCCTCCTCCCAGACTCTTTTAGAACAATTCACAGGGACTTTTTTTCTTCCTGAGGAAAGTGAAATTGAGAGTATTCACATGGCAGATTATAATGGAAGAACTAAATCAAATACACCCTTCCCTACCAGTTATTCACACCTCCCTGCTGATGACGGAAACATTAATACATCTGAGACTTCACTTTTGTATGCTCTGCATAACCCTCTGGCCTTGACAGGGTTAATGTACACTCCAGCTTTTCCCTCTGGTAAGGTGCAGTACCATTTTTTGTGTTTTAGTGCATTATAAAACAGCTCAATCATTGTACACCATTTAAACCATTTAAAGGAATGAATGATGGGACTTGTCCTGGAGAACTAATGAGTTAAAGGGACAGTAATATTTAATACTCTGAGTGCCAGAGAGGTACGCAACACATTATGCATTGCGTTCCCCTCTGGCACTCAAAGGATTAATATGTAAAAACATATATCGTAAGGATTTAGCTTCCTGAGTAAAACCAGGGTACCCTTACTGCTGAGAGGAGCTTAAAGCAGAACTACCATCTCCACTAAAGTCGCCCTGCAATACTTAGGCAGGTGGCGACTAGCTTACTAATCATTACTTTACCTCTCAAAAGTGCCCCCGAATAAAGTTATCTTTAAGGTTCCGAGACTGACGGCCAGGTTACTGCAGCCTGTGTGCCTGCACCGTCAGTCTCTTCCGGAGCCGTCCGGCCCAGTGCAATGCCTGTGAAGGGTGACGGAGATTGACAGCACAGGCGTGCATTAAAGATGTCCACGGAGATGCCTGGCTTCCGGTCTCGGAAGCTTAAGGATAACATTATTTGTGGGCACTTTTGAGAGGTAAAATAATGATTATTAAGCTAGTCGCCACCTGCCTTAGTATTGCAGGGCAACTTTAGTGGAGGTGGTAGTTCCACTTTAATTCGAGTTATTGCAGATAAAACTTTATTTTTTTAGGTGCAGTATCTTAATGGCCTGATATTTTACAGTGGTGCTGTATGGACAGCTCTGGTAAATTGAACATAAACCACCAGAGGATGGTGTGGCAACAGTGCCACTGTACAAATTCAGGCCATTGAGATACTAAACCTAGAAAATTCAAGTTTGAGCTGGAATCATTTTTGAATTAAGCACCTCTCAGCAGTGGGAGTACCCTTGTTTCTCATAGCGGGATAAACCATTCAACATATATTTTTTATATTTTAAGTATTACTATCCCTTTAGGAGACTCACTTAAATCAAAGGAAAGTTATATTTGTCCCTTATGGTGAGGCTGGTTTTAACTAAAATCGCTGTGCTTTACACAAAAAAATATATGCACAATTCTGGGGGCAAACCAACTGCAACATAGGAGACAAATTAATACTCCCAAATGGGCCTTTTAACCCCTTGAATGATAGAGACTGTTAAAGACTTCTGTATAATTAAAGTGAAACTATCACACAGATTAAGTTACCCCCAAGTAATTATGCACATAACGATACGCATATCCATACTGGTACTACCCGGAAAATGTCAGCGTTACTGAGAAATCCAACTCCTTCTGAGATAGTCAGGCAAGCATCAGTGCAGACATCTTGCCAAAGAGACATCTGCATGCCTGCGCTGTCCATCCCAGTCTCTTCTAGGAGGTGCTGCAAAGTACCTTAAAGGAATAGTAATGTTTCAAAATAAAAGCAGCTCCAATTAATCTTCATAATATTTGGTCCATGGAGAGTGTTATGTCAATACTGTCAGAGCTGTAGTTCAAGAGTAATTGAATGATAAAGTATCCCCTTCACGTCCCTTTTACATAGTGTAACACTGCTCACATCAGATGTGGAATCTGGCCCACAGACCAGACCGATAACAGCAAGGGACAATCTTCTTACTATGAGAACAATGAAAGCCCTGCCTCCCTTGACAGGTTTTTGACTGGACAGGTCACAGCAAGAGACAATCCTCTTACTGGGAATGTAATGAAAATCCCTGCCTCCCTTGACAGATTTTTCCCTTATGATCACTGAAGATTGTCCCTCTCTGCGATCCATCCGGACAGTCTTGCTGCTCTGAGGTGAGCAGTGTTACATCAGTAAAAGGGGTGGGAGAGGGATATTTTATCATTCAATTACTCTTGTACTACAACTCTGACAGTATTTAAATAACACTCTCCATGGCCAAAATACTATGAAGATTAATTGGAGCTGCTGTTATTGTGAAACATTACTATCCCTTTAAAGTGAATCTCTCACCTGAATAAAAGTCTCTCTTTATGTATTCTACTTACAATGATAACATGTAATCTGTGATTTTTTTTTTTTTTCAGTGAAGGCTATAGCGAGATTTTCATTTTTAAATATGAGCCGGCAACGTAACTACTGGACAGGCTGTGGCAACACTCTGCCCGCAGCCTGTCAATCCTCATCTGTTCCCCTCCCCATGTAGTGCCTTGTTCCAACCTCCTCCGATGATGGAGGCTTCCTCTGTGCGACCTGGAGCGGTCTCTTGCCAATGAGAGAGCTCCAGCTTGCAAGGAGCAAGCCTCCGTCATCGTAGGAGGTCGGAAGAAGGCACTACATGGGGAGGGAAACAGATAAGGATTTTTGCCGCAGCATGTCCAGAAGTTACGTTGTCGGCTCATATTTAAAAATGACAATCTCACTATAGCCTCCATTGAAAAAAAATAAATAAATCACAGATTACATGTTATCATTGTAAGTAGAATACATAAAGAGAAACTTTTATGCAGGTGAGAGATCCACTTTAAAGGGATAGTAATGCCTTAATTATATAAAAAGTAATCTGTAGACCATAAAATAAGAAATCCAACAATGCAATTCCTATCTCTCAAACCTTTATGGTTAGAGAGATAGAGCATTTTAAAGTTCCCCCTTCCCTGTCCTTCTCCTGAAGTCAGCTGTAAGCTCGATTTGAAAAGAAATACTTCATTGGAACGGTCTACAAAGTGTGCTATTGCGGCTAGAGCCTCCTAGTGTCAGCCGACATGGATCTCCTTCTGTCAGCTTTACAGCTGACATCAGGGAGGGGGAACTTTAGAACTCTCCATCTCTCAAACCATAAAGGTTTGAGAGCTAGTCATTGCATCAACGGATTTCTTATTCTATGCTCTACAATATTACTTTTTATATAATTAAGATATTACTATCCCTTTAAGGTACAGGAAAGGACTGACAGTGCAGGAGCAGAGATGCCTCTACAACAAGCTGCTTGCCTGATCGTCTCAGAATGAGTTGGATTTGTCAATAAAGCTGGACGTATTCCGGATAATACTAGTATGGATATGCTTATCGTTCTGTGCAGAATTATTTGGGGGCAACTTTAATTTGTGTGATAGTTCCACTTTAAAGGGATAAAATACACATGATACACACTCCACAATGAAGCCAATGCATTAAGAAGAGTTGGGAGAATTGTGGAGCCAACCAATGCACCACAGGAGAAAAACAGACATTCTCAAAATTTCCATTAATATAAATGGTGTTTTTAACCCTTTGAGTGCCAGAGAGATCTGCAACGCATTGCAAATGTATGAAAAGGATTACATTTGCCCAGTTAAAGGAGAAGTAACACATCATAAGACTATACCACTCCGCACTTCCCTTAACCCTTTGAGTGCCAGAGGGGTATGCAATGCATTGCAAAGCAATGGCACTCGAAGAGTTAAAAATGACTAAAAAAATCCCAATGGCCCCTAATACTAATATTGTCAAAGTTGGTCCCTAATCAAAGTATAAGATAGTGAGCCCCCCGGTTAGTTGAATCCTGGTCAGAATTGGGCCCTGGACAGAGTATAAGATAGTGGGCCCCCTTAGAGAAATCACACCTCCTAATAATAACTCTTCCCACTTACTTTTCTTTGGCCAGAAAATCCTAATGTCCCCTATGAATTTTAGCCTTGTGCCTATGTTCAAGAAGTAACATCTTCAATCAGACTCGGATGTCATGTCCATGGAGGCAGACATGACACTTGCTGGCAGGACCACTGGACACAAACTCCGCCCGCTGCAATTGGTAATCAACTTTTTAAGAACATTGGGGTGCAATGCATTGCTTCACACCGTATTGCGCATTCCTCTGGTCCTTAACCCTTTGAGTGCCAGAGTGGGATGGACACCCCTCTGGAACTCAAAGGTTTAAAGAGTTCAGTTGCCTCATGCATCCTGTCTGCTTCAATTTGAAAATCCTGCTAGTAACTGTCATGTCCGCCTCCATGGATCTGACATCCAAGACTGACTAGAGATGTTCTATCTTGAACAAACGCACAAGGGCAAATTTCAAAGGGGCCATTAGAATTTTTGGGCGTTAGTATCTTAAGTGGAGGATTATTATTAACAAGTGGTACTTTTCCTTTAAGTCGACAATCGACTGGAATTTTAGGAATGTCTGTCCTTTATGAATCATTAGGTTTGCCCCAGCATTGTTACACTTTTCTTTGTGCATAAGACCCAGAGTTTTAACTCCAGACGGTTAGTGGAAAAACCTCACGGGAATGTCATCCCTTGGAAAGACTAACCCTCTGCTTTGCCAGATAAAATTACAGTGTTTCATGATCAGATTTAACCGCTATATTTCTTGCCCAGTAAATAGTTTTGTGTCACCACAGCAAAAAGATGGTATTTATTTCAGATCAGGGTTAAAGGAGCAGTAAACTTTTTTTTAATGAAAAATATATGTAATAGGGTTTTTCCTGCCAAATAAAACAAGCATATTCCCTTTGTTGGGAGATGCTTCAGTCAAAAAGTATTCAGCACAAACTACTTACATGTTGTAATCCAACTGTTAGTAACAACATCAACTGGTGTCCATAAGGAATTTACTTTACAATGCACTTTATGGGACAGCTTGAGTCACTGACTACAACTCTCAATAGTAAGTATACCCTGGAACTCTCTGGATCTGTCCTGGAGACTCTTTATTTTTTTGTGTTAATTACAGCGACTCCAGGGAAGGGGGAGATCCTTTTTTTTTAAAGGGGGAACTATCACCCCAAACAAAGTTTTCCCCCAAGAATCACCCATCTGGTGACTAGCTGAACACTATTACTATTCGCCAGAATAATTACCGCCTACTCCTACAGCTGCCGAGACTGCTTGCCAGGCAACAGCTCTTTAGAGGAATCTGCGTGCCTGCACAGTCAGTCCCTTCCGGTACTTTAAGGTACCAAGCAACTCCTCCTAGAGGAGACTGGGACTGACAGTGCAAGTGCGCAGACATCTCTAAGCTAAGTTGTTTGCGCTGTTGCCTGGCCGTCAGTCTCAGCAGCAGCAGGATTTCTCTATAAGGCGGTAATTATTCTGCCGAATAGTACTATTGTTCAGTTAATTGCCAGATAGGTAATTCTTGGTGGGAAACTTTATGTGGTATGATAGTTCCCCTTTAACTCAGCCCATTCCTCTGCCTGTTCTGCTCACTCCCCACTGTGTACAAACCCTTTACTGGATCCACCCTGCCTTTTCTTGAGCCAGTCCAGCCCACTCCCATTAAGTCACATGTACATCATGACACAGATTGTGTCATTTGGACACCCAGTTCCAGTGTTTTACTCCTGTGGCCGTGTACATCAGTGTTCCCCCGTATGATAGGAACAGCGTCACTTTATGATCACATTAAAATAAATTGCAGTTCAACGTAAAATAAAATTTGAGTTTTTAGAACATTTGACTACCCTTGTTTTACTCAATGTGCTGCACACACCCCTGGTCCTTATGAAAAGTGTTCTGGAGTAACTGGAAGCATGGCAGGTTGGGTTTGCTTTTGAAAAGTTGCATGCATAATAGCGTGCGCCTTCACTCCTCATTCATCATGTCCCCATAGTGAAAAGGGGGACATGAGAATCTCGCCATGCATAACAGCGCGGTATTCCCATGTCGCCTCTTGAAAGGTCACAGAGGAGATCCGTTTGATGGATTACCTCACTGACTACGTTTGAAGCACAAGTCAATATTAGAGGATCTGCAGACTAAATATAGAGGATACAAATAAAGAACATAAGATTTCACTTGCCATTCTCTGAGTTTTGCTCTGGCATGCAAAAAGTTAATGCATCTATCTGAATTTATAATATAGCTACTTATCTATCTGTCTTTCTCTGTCTACTCCCTGTCTTCTTTCTTTCTGTAAAGAAGTGCCAGATATATACAATTTTAATAATGGGCATTTTGTAACTAATTATTCCTTTAGACAACAGTCTTTAACCCGTTGCATGCCAGAGGGAAGCCCAGTGCATGGCAAGTGAGATCTTATGTTCTTTATAGGTTTTCTGTATATTTAATCTGCAGCTGGATCCTCTGATAGTGACTTGTGCTTTAAACGGAGTCAGTGAGACATTCCATCAAGCGGATCTCATCTGCGACCTTTCATGGGGCGACATGAGAATCTTGCTCTGTTATTCATCGCAAGATTCTCATGTCACCCCTTTCACTATGGTGACATGATAAATGAGGAGTGAAGCCGCACGCTATCATGCGTGAGACTTTTTAAAAGGATACCAGCAGACTGTAGGGTGAGAATGCATACCAGCAGGGTGTATGAAGCATTGCAAAGCCCTAAAGGGATTAAGGTTACACACTGTCCAAATGGATAGCTACAATTTTCACTACAAGTACATTTTTCTTAAGAAAACATAAATGTAAAGGTCTTATCTTGCTTAGTATAAAAAGCTTGCTTCAAATGTAGAAAGATGTTCAATGCAACAGTTATTACATCTCAAAGTTTTTTGTTTGGTTATTAATTAAACTGCAGTTTTCTACTCTGGTCACCAGATGGTCCTGTTCCTATCACTTACTATGGGGAGCCATGATGACTCAAGCTCTGCCATAGAGTCCGTTATAAAAAAAATATATACATTTCCTGGTGCTGTTATAATGTTTGAGCCGTGATAACTGTTGAATAACACACAGCAGTGGGTGTACATACATTTTACTCAGCAGGAACAACCCTATAAAGTATATTTCATTCAAGAGAAACTTTTATTGCTTCTTTACCGAAGTACAAATAAAATCTTCATTATAAGTCTGAGAGTTTGTTGAAATTATCTGCTTGTCTCATCCCAGTCAGCTTAGTAAAGTCTTGTACATAGTCACTGTTTGCTCATCCTGGGACAAATGTAGCCAGAAATGACTAAATGAACTAATGGAACAGAATCTCATCTCCTTGCTCTTGTCAAATGTTTGGCCAATAGAGAGTCCGAAGTCAAAGAACAGGACATGGGAATTTCTAGAAAGACCCTGGACAGGCTTTGATTAATGATGAAGGCTTCCTCGGACACTCAGGGTACAATCTTAGACCCACTCACCAAGTGTGGGAGTAGGTGAGATGAACAAGAGAACAGGAGTATGTTTACCCTATACTGACTCACTCCCTGATGGTCATATATGTCTTGTATGTATGAGTCTTCCCTCCAGCTGCAGTTCCTCACCCCCCCTAAAGTTTCTGAGAAAGGGGAGGGGAGTCCAGCCAGGAGACGAGAGACAGATGTACTGTAGGGAGGAAAACAAACAGGCCTGTTCCAAAAGATTTATCTTTGTATACATCCAAAGCCACAGAAGGACCACCAAAGGCACATTTCCATGTCTCAATATGACCCAAAGTTATGTTTAATCTCATGAATAATTTACAGTCAGTTAGGGACAAGTCCTTTATCAGTTCCTAAAAACATTCCAGAGACAGTATTGTTCTGTGTCCTTAGTATAAGATGACCAGGGTCAGTCTGTAGGTGTTGAACACAGGGTAATTTTAACAAAAGGACAAAATTGGTAGTTACCCCGGATCCACTAGAGGAAGGGGGACCCCACATTTAAGGGGAAACTCTGTTTATCGTGCAACACAATCCAGAATCCACCTGATCTCCCTGATGATATGGGGTAAACAAGTCTGCCCAATGTATTGAGGCAAGCATGCCATATCCCCACACCTTCATCCCTATTCCCCCCAACAACCAAGCAATACACACCAACCATACACGCAATCCTGCCTGACCTGCACTTGTTAACAATAAATACAATAATTACACAACACAGACATTTGTGACATATTTAACTATTTATACCCTTGGACCCACCCTCATAATGTACCGCTCCTAGACCATGGTGCCCTGGCATGGGAAAAAACAAAATGAATAAAAGGCAAATAACTTGGGACCTTATGTACATAAACCCCCCCCCCCCTCACACACACACACCTTTACCTGGGGGAGGTGAGGGGGGACGCCCCATCCCTCCCAGGATCCTCCCGCCGGACTGGAGTGGCCAGCACCCCCATTGTTCAGGGGCTGACCACTCCAGCCCGGTGTGTGTGGGGGGGTACACATCTTTGTCTGGCAGGAGCGGAGGGCAGCCACCTCATGGGGCTACACGTGGACCAGCCGCCCTCCGTCCCTTAATGAAGATGGTTGTGAACACTCAGTATTATCTGAAAATGGGTATTAAACTCAGCATTGAAATGCAGTCTTTTGCCATGCTACTGTAGGTGTAAGAGCTTAGTATTGTATGAAGCTAGGTGTGAGCACACACTATTCTGTAAAGTTTATTTAATGTTAGTCAAACTAGGTGAAGACGGGGAAATGTGTAGCCATTACTTAACTCCTTGGATGCTAAAGAGGTCTTGCAATGCTTTGGAGACCTCTCTAGTAACCAAAGGGTTAAAGGAGAAGTAACCCCTCCTAATTACAACCCCCAGCTTACCTTACTATGGCCAGAAAATCCTAATGGTCCCTATAAGTTTTGCTCCTGTGCCTCAAAACAGTCCAGGAATTCATGTCCTTGGAGCCGGCAGTTTTGGGGTTTTTTCCAAGCTGAAGCAGACAAGAGTACATGAGCCTACTTAAAGGGATAGTAATACTTCGTTTTAACTTTATTTTATTTTGTAGGCATTAAAAAAACATGAAGAATGATATAAGTCTTATCTCTCAAACCTTTATGGTTTAAGAGATATTCACAAGCAAAGTTCCCCTCCCCGCCCCTTTTACCTAGTGTAAGCCATCTCTTCTCAGATGTGAATCTGGTTGTAAGACCAGACAGAGAACAGAAGGGGACATTCTTCTTTGTATGAAAAGATTGTCCCTCTCTGCAGTCTACTTGGGCACCTCCCTTCTGATATGGCTGAACAGGGTGGGGATACTTTGCTTGTGAATATCTCTTAAACCATAAAGGTTTGAGAGATAAGACTTATATCGTTCTTCATGTTTTTTTAATGCCTACAAAATAAAATAAAGATAAAACGAAGTATTACTATCCCTTTAACCCTTTAAGGACAAGATGGGTAGGGAATATATTGTGAAGTAATGCTTTGCATACCCCTTAAAGTGTTAAAGTGGAACTATCACCTAAAACCAAAGTTTTACCATGTGTTTTAATGTTTAACCCGACATTAGTGCTTTGTGTGTGTTCTTCAAGTCGCCTGGTAGTGGAGATATTTGCCCTGCAAAATCGGGGACTTCCGTGCTCTGCGGGAATCCATGACATCTCAGGACTTCCCAGCTGCCCCAGGGAGCGCGTTCACGCTGCCCTTCGAAGCTGGATTTCTGTGATGTAACGTTACAGCAAACTCCATTTACAATGCTACTGAGGTTGCAACCTGTAATACAACTATATACAACCTCAGTAGCATTGTAAACAGAGTTTGCTGTAACGCTACGTCACACAAATCCAGCTTCGATGGGCAGCGTGAACACGCTCCCTGGGGTAGCTGGGAAGTCCTGAGACATCATGGAGTCCTGCAGAACGTGGAAGTCCCTGGTTTTGCAGGGTAAATATCTCCACTACCAGGCGACGTGAAGAACACACACACACACACACAGCACTAATGTCAGGTTAAACATTAAAACGCATGGGAAAACTTTGGTTTTAGGTGATAGTTCCGCTTTAAAAATACATGCATTGGGCGGAGTTTGTGTCCTGTGGTTCTGCTAGCAGCTTTAACCCTTTGAATGCCAGAGGGGTATGCAATGCATTGCTTTGCAATGTGTTGCGTACCCCTCTGGCACTCAAAGGGTTAATGTCCGCCTCCATAGACATGATATAAAGGACTGTTTGAAGGTGGTATCTATTGAACAAAGGCATAAAGGCAAAAGTCATAAGGCCATAATGTTTTTCTGGTCATAGAAGGTAAGTATGAAGTGTTAGTAACAGCAGGTGTTACTTTTCTAAGGAAGCCCATTATCTTATATGTTATCCAGGGCCCAACTCTGACCAGGGCTCAACTTTGACCAGGACCCAGCAGTGATTTAAAACAGTTCTGGATGTACATTAGGGGGTGAATCACAGAAAAGGTCTCCTGGTTCACACACTTAAAACATAGGCTGCAGTGGTGAGCTACATCATCTGAGAGTAGGAAGAAAGCAGCTGGACAGTGACTCACTGGAAAACCAGGTAATGACACACACAAGCCAATGGTGAGTTCAGCGGCCTCCATCCAAGAGTGGAGCCTTAGATCGTACACAATTGATTTCTCCCACTGTTGAACACATAGATGTCTCTGACCCCTTTGCTAACACAAGGTGTCTGTGATGGTTTGCAGGGGAACAGGGTATAAACAAGGATTATATATCATAGAAAGCTTGATCCATCTCGGGCTGCTGAACACTTGTCTCAGACTTGTGATGTTAACCTTGGAAGGGGGAGAGCCAATGAAGAACAACAGAGTGTCAGCTCTTTGGGAAAAGAAGTTATGTATGTCACTGCTGGGTCATATGTGCATAAAATGATCCAAACGCAAAAAAAAGGCTAGTCTTAAAAAGAACACCTTATTTGGGACAACACCCATGGAAAACAAGGACTCAAAGGGTGTAGCATACACTCCCAGCTGTACCTGGTCTTAAAGGGATAGTAATGTTTCATAATAAAAACAGCTCTAATTAATCATCATAGTATTTGAACTTTGGTGAGTGTAATTTCAGTGCTGTCAGAGTTATAGTTCAGAAGTAATTCAATGACAAAGTATCCCCCTCCCGCCCCTTTTACTGATGTAACACTGCTCAGCCAGATCAGAAGGGAGGTGCCCAGGTAGACTGCAGAGAGGGACAATCTTCAATTAAGATAAGGGAAAAACCTGAAAAACTAGTCAAGGGGGGCAGGGCTTTCATTGTTCTCATAGGAAGAAGATTGTCCCTTGCTGTTATCTGTCTGGTCTTACAACCAGATCCACATCTGAGAAGAGATGGCTTACACTAGGTAAAAGGGGCGGGGAGGGGAAACTTTGCTCGTGAATATCTCTTAAACTATAAAGGTTTGAGAGATAAGACTTATATCGTTCTTCATGGTTTTTTAATGCCTACAAAATAAAATAAAGTTAAAATGAAGTATTACTATCCCTTTAAGCATTCTGTGTGGTAGTATGCTTAATCACAGACCCATGGATTGCCGAGCACTCTCTTTATATCTTACTTAAGATAAAAAATGGACCAATCAGATCCCTTCCAGACAGAATAAACTCCACTTGACCTGCACTTAACCAACTAATTTGTTGAGACCAATCTCTATTATTTGATTTGGAAGTTAATATCAACTCCATCAGAACACACACACATTAAAACAAGTACATATCACCCACTCATTCACACGCCAATTTCCTAAGTCCTATAGGTCTGCATTAATATATATGCTTAAAGGGATAGTAATGTTTCTAAATAAAAGCAGCTCTAATTAATCTTCATAGTATTTGGGCCATGGAGAATGTTATTTCGGTACTGTCAGAGTTGTAGTTCAAGAGTAATCGAATGGTAAAGTATCCCTCTCTCACCAGTTTTACTGATGTAACACTGCTTAGCTCAGAACAGAAAGGTGGTGTCCAAATGGCTTGCTGAGAGGGACAATCTTCAATTAACATAAGGGAAAAACCTGAAAAACCTGTCAGTTGGGGGGGCAGGGTTTTCATTGTTCTCACAGTAAGAAGATTGTCCCTTGCTGTGAGCTGTCTGGTCTGTGGACCAGATTCTACATCTGAGGGGAGGTAGCTTACAATAAGTAAAAGGGGTGGGAGGGGGATACTTTATCATTCAATTACTCTTGAACTACAGCTCTGACAGTATTGAAATAACACTTCCCATGGCCTAAATACTATGAAGATTAATTGGAGCTACTTTTAGTTTGAAACATTACTATCCCTTTAATACTACAACCCAATTACATTAATCAGGGAAGACAATCCTAATGGCTGTTATGAACTATATACTGACTGGTTCCCCATCATCCTTGGAGATAATGCAAGTTTTAGTCCGCGAAAGCTGGATGGTCTCAGGTTGCCCACCCCTGCTATAAGCCCTGTGCATCGGTGCCACATATATTTTCTTTAAATATAGCATTTTCTTTAGTAAATGGATATCGGTGCAAAAGAGGCAAAACCGGCCAGTCTGCTGCCTCTGCCAATTATCTGCTTGAGGCCTACTCGGCTTAGGCCTAAATACATCACTGCATATATGAACATATCACCAGTCTAAACTACAAAAACAAGGTTTGGCAAAATGATTATTTGGTGCCTATAAACTAGAGAGGCACACCTCTTTCCTATGCTGGCACACTGACATGACACATGGACTACATCACATGCAGTCAATTTATGGTCTGTGATCCAGTCAATTAGAGAACCTCAAATCAGCAATTCTGAACTAGACCAACTGCAATGTGGGGGACCCTCTCCAAATGCAACAGAGTTCTCCAACACATTGCAAAGCCTTGCCTCTATTAACCCTTAACAATGTCTGATAGCGCATGTGGCCGTCACTTAAGGACCATTTGTTTTTCCCCACTGCATCCGGTTCAGGGCGTGCAGCCGCATGGGGAGCCCTAAATTCCATGACGGTCCTGGCATGTCATGGGTCCTTAATGCAAATCTACCCATGATGTGCCAGGACTGTCAAGGGTCATTAAGGAGATAAAAAAAATAAAGCCTTATATTAAATCAAATTTGTAGACTTTTTATTTGTCCCCTGTGGTACAGCTGGTTTGCTCCAGCTCTCCGTAAAGAGACAATCTACCTCCCTTGTAACTCTTAGACCCTAATATGCAAATGAAACTGCCTATACATTGTATTATTTATTTTCATCCTCTTCTGTTTTATTTTGCATTTTTATGTCCCTGACATTGAACCGCCTGGATCTGTGTTTCCAGTGAGCTTTCTGTCAAGGACAGTGAAAGCAGATATATTTATACAATGAGGTTGTCTCCCTACAGTATAGAATGCCCTGGGTGCTACAGAACAGGGGTGTGAAACTCAACTGGATATAGGGGAGGTTTGGTTTTCAATGTACCTCCTGAGGTCGCCACAGGTTGGCCTTCGACAATGACCACTGTATTGAATTAAATACGTGTAGGTGCCTGAGTGTGTATGTAGTGTGTGTGTGTGTGTGTGTGTGTGTAATTGTTTGTGTGTGTGTGTTTGCATATATGAGTTTGAGTGTGTGTGTGTGTGTGTGTGTGTGTGTGTGTATTATACATACACAAACACACATACTATATGCGAGTGAGATGAATTTTAACAACACCTTTTGAATGCATATTGGGGAGAATATAATTTTACTGTAAACTAGACATCGCTGTCGAGATCTCAGTACTATAGGCTGTACATTGGAAGGATGACTAAACTCGGTACTGTTTTCCCACGGTTGTCCTGGGATATGAGTCTTACGGATTTGGATTAGTTGGCCACTGGAATATTATTTGGGCATTTCTTACACTGCAATGTAGGTGATGGTTTTTGCCTAGTAGAATGGATTAGCCAAACAGGACCTTCATAATAAAGGTCTCCTTCCTACTCTGTGCAGCCTGATACAAATACACATAGAACACCTTTCTGTGATAAGGAGAACTGCATTTAGGCCACTGGTTCTCAAGCTTTTTTTGCTCAAGGCACCCCTAACACCCCTAACCCCTCTGACATTTTTGGGGCACCCCTATCATTTTATGTCATTTGTCAAGGGTGTAATGAAGGTTACAAATACATAAACAGAGAGTTAATGTTACACCTCACAACTAAAATAAACATATTGTGCATTGTAATATCCATAAATATACAGTTGGAAGTCTACATTCACATTTTTGTCAAAACATTATAGATACAATGGGGCACCCTATGTGGATGTCCGTGGCACACTAAAGTGCCACGGCACCCTGGTTAAGAAACACTGAATTAGGCAGTACTCAACTGGAGAAGATTCACAGAACACAGGATGCTGTGGATTTTTTCTAGAATTCCTTAATGGTTCTGGGGTTAGAGGAAAAAACTTCAAGGGTGGGGGAGATCAGCCAGATCGGCCCACATGTTGAAAACCACTGCTCTAAAAGCATTCTTTTCTACATTGTGTCACTGTGTTTTTTATACTGTATCTTTTTTGACACTGTTGTACTTTCTCTGCTTTCACAGTCTCACACCGAGAGCTATCCAAAATCAAACAAAATCAGAGACCTTTATAATATTCAAGGTTTTTTTTCAGCCCCATTGAAATTAATGGGTATTCAGGGAATATATGGTTCAGTTGGTTTGCTTAAAGGGATATTAATGTTTCATAATAAAAGCAGCTCTAATTAATCATCATAGTATATGTGCCTTGGAGAGTGTTATTTCAATACTGTCAGAGTTGTAGTTCAAGAGTAATTGAATGATAAAATATCCCCTTCCCACCCCTTTTACTGATGTAACACTGCTCAGCTCAGAGCAGCAGGGAGTGTCCAGGTAGATTAAAGGGAAGGACATTCTTCAATTAAGATAAGGGAAAAAGCTGAAAAACCTGTCAAGGGGGCAGGGTTATCATTGTTCTCACAGTAAGAAGATTGCCCCTTGCTGTTATCGGTCTGGTCAAGCAACCAGATTCCACATCTGAGGTGAGCAGTGTTACACTAGGTAAAAGGGGTGGGAGGGGGATACGTTATCATTCAGTTACTCTTGAACTACAACTCTGACAGTATTGAAATTACACTCTCTATGGCTCAAATACTATGAAGATTAATTGGAGCTGCTGTTTTTGTGAAAGATTACTATCCCTTTAAGTTCTCCTTAGTACAACAAACGCCTTGCAAGCACTATAGCAAAATCAGCAATTGTGGTCCTGAACATGACTGACGGACAAATAGCAGTCCCTCACTGATACAGATTTACTTTTATACCCTTGAATACAAGGCAGTTCTCCACATGGTGAAGTAATGCTTTGATGACCTGTCTAGCATTCAAGGGGATACAAGCCCTTTTTAAGTCAAAGGGAAATTAAGGATTACTTTATTTTTACCTACTGGTGTAGTTCATGGGTTGACAGTGTGAAGCCCACCGGCTGTTGAGGACTACAACTCCCATCATCCCCAGCATAGCCGAGGGCTGGCAGGAGATGATGGAAATTGTAGTCCTTAACAGCTGGAAGTCCTCAAGTCCCACCCCCACCCCACCCCAGAGAAGTTGGTTTTCTCCAGTTCTTAGAATCTGAACAACAAACGCATCATCAGGGTCCTAGCCAAATAATCCATCTGAAGCGAAATGCTTGATATATCAGACTTGGCACTAGCCATGTGGCTGAGGCTGGGAACGCTAAAGGACTAAACTGCAATCTTAAACTGTATTTAAAATGCTGAACTTGAGGCTAAAACAAATGGGTTTCATGTTACAACGTCTCCTATACTCTCTGACAGGTCTCTCTGGGGCATCAGCGAGGAATGTTTTAATACTGCTTAGTTTTGCTCTTCAGATTTCTGAGGTTAAGAGGAGGGTTCATCCAAGCGTGATCCGGTGCCAAAGGACGCCGGAGCCCCATCTTTATTATTCTTACTGATGCTATTCTGAGTTGGTGTTATTGCCTACAATTGAATTAATGAAACTCAAAGGAACATCTGCTCCCATGTTTTTGTTTGCCTCGTTGGCAAAAAAAAAAAAAAAAACAGTCCAAAGACGGTTCATCTCTGATGTGGGAGACCAGGAATTGGCTCCAGGTTCGGGAGTGGGTGACCGCGTCGTTTGAGGTCACATGGAACGGCCAGTCCAGGGGCGGAGTATCAAGATGGGAACTTCAAGGTTTGCCTCCTGGGAGAGAGTGGACCAGGGAGCGCAGCCAGTCTAGTGGATGGATTGTGTGTTCTCATGTCAAAATCATTCACTTTATCTCTAGCATCAATCTTCCAATTCAATTAAACCTTTGGATGCTAGATGTCTCCAATGTAGGACTGGATTTAAATTTAAGGAACCCCTAGGCAAAAACACCCAATACCCTTAATTACCTTAATTCCCACTCCCACACTCCACATGAGCCCCACCCTCTAGACCTAACCACTGTTGAATGGTACAGAAAATACTCTTACCCTATAACATAGAAGCACAATCAAAGTTCTTAACCCTATGGCTGCCAGAAAGGTCTTGAGATCTCTATAGTATCCACCGGGCTAAATAATGGCCTGTACAGAGGGGTATGTAAACTAGTAAATAAACAGGCCACCATAAATCAGGAGTGTTAGAATTGCTCTGGCCACACCTGCAACTCAGAATGTGGGTGGGGACAACACTGCTTAGGCTCCTCCCCTCAGAACCTGGCTTTCTAGGCAGTAACCTCTTTTGCCTAATGGGAAAACTGGTTCTATCTAACAACAACTTAAATAAGCAGTAATCTTTTATTATAAAAGAAAAACAAATCAACACTAACACTACACACATATATATATATATATATATATATATATATATATATATATACACATACACACACACACTCACAAAACCATGAGAAGAGGGGCTTATGAGAGAGACATAGATAGTTACAGATGAACACACACACACACAAACACACACACACGAGAAGAGGGTGTCATGAGAGACACACACATACATAGATATAGAAATAAATAAAAATCAAATAGTCCTGACATCACCAATGAGGTTATGCAACATGATGATGAGAAAGGCAAAGTCAGTATGGACAAGCTCTGGATATAATGGGGAATGTAGAGGAAACATGTGGCTCTCCATCTACTGGACTACAACGGCCATCATGTGGGCGGCTGAAGATGATGGGAACTTTAGTGTAACAAAGGATGAGCCACCAGCTGCCCATCTGTAGTAGGGGAGATGGTGATCGTGATGGCAGACACAGGAGAAAGCAGTGTGAATCCAACTGAGTCCAAACAGGGGTGAAGAGGATAACGGGAGGGAAGGTGGACAGAGGAGAATTTGACAATGGGAGACAGGAGATATGGTGATGAAGGGGAGGGGAGAGAGTAGACAGAAGTCTGTGAACAGTAGGTATGTGATTTATGTGAGTCAAACAGTGGAAGGTGAATGTGAGTTGAACAGTCAAAAGTGAATTTGCATCAAACAGTGAAATGTGAATTTGAGTTCAACATTCAAAAGTGAATGTGAGGTGATGTGGAGGCGAAGGGGAATGTGAGGTGATGTGTTGAAGATGAGTGTGAGTGAATCAGGCAAAGGTGAGGGAGAGTTAGGAGGTGAAGGGGAACGAGAGTCGATGAGTCTAAGAGAGGATCATGCGAAGGTGAGGAAGGGTGTAGAGTGAGGAGGTGTGTATTGTGTTGGAGGCTGAAGTCATGTAGGTAGAGAATGGGAGGGAGGAGGTGTGTACTGTGGTGAAGGGTAAAGTCCTTGCAGAGATTTTCACAGGAGTGGGCAGGGTACACCCCATGCTGTACCAATGGGACAGGCAGCATAGAGGAGTTTTGCATCACTCCTTCTTACTGCCACACCCTTGGGTGTGTGTATGCTAGGGCCACATAATTTGTGTCACATGACCTCTTCTTCGTTTATTTGTATTATATATAACTACTAGTGTACAAGGTCCGGTGAGGTAAAGATGCCGGTCCTGCTGTACGTACTGCGATGCAGTCATGCGCTCCCAGCATTCTGTACGTTCGGGCAGTCTCTACTACACATGAGTGCATCGGACAAACATTCAAGCCTTTTATATTATAGGATGTGTATATTTACACTGTAGAGTATTTCCTGCTTAGATTAAACTGTTAGCAACAGTACCACCTAGTGCCCAGACAGTTTTTCTATTGGAGAGGTGAGGTGCTGGATTCAGTTCTTCACAGAATGTGTTATTAGAAGCTCCAACACTTTGCAACACTTTGAAACGCAAGTAGGCCCAGGCCTTAGGGTGCATTTAAGAGAGGCAGCAGATTTTATCCAAGGCACCAGGAGAAGAAGGTGTTCAGTGAGATTCTTCCGTCTGAGAGAGAATATTTGAATTTGCTGCTCCTCATTCTCTATTTCAGATCCCTGAAGGCAATGCACTCTGACTTGTGGCTACAGCCAGATGTGGCATGTCACAGAGGCACTCAAATCTGGTTGTAGCCACAAGTCTGGGTGCGCTGAATTCAGAGTGCTGAAACAGAAAACAGGGAGTGAAAAATTCAGATTTACCCTATCGATTTGGGCCTTCTGCTAAAACTGTATATATGTGGGAAAATGGGAGGTGACAAGGAAATCAGAGAATGTTACCATATAACACGTACAGGTAAGCAGAACCCAATATAAGAGGAGAGGAGGAGAAGCATGGGCAGAGATGGGAGATACTAAGAACAGAAGGACACACACACAGACACACACACACACACACACACACATATTAATTAACAAAATGACAGTGAGGTAACAGAAGAAAAACAAAGTCAGGGATTTTGTAGGCATTTAGTCAGGTGTATGATTAAACAATTATACCAGACAGGTTATCACGGTGCTAGTGATTGCTGCCTTTCTCTGTCAGTTACATGAAGGGGCTTTCCATTGGCTGCCTGCCTACAGCCCACCCTGCATTGCCTATTTAGACTGAGCTTGGGCACCCTTTGGTTGCCCTTTCGTGTTGTCTCTATGTTGCCTGCACCTGCATTGTGTTCCTGAGCTCCCTGGGCCGTGTTACCTTTTTTGCTCTCCTGTGATCGCCTGAGTTCCTGCCTGACTGCTTCCTCGGTTCCAGCTTCCGTTCCTGATCCGGTTGGGGTTGCTGTTCCTGCTGCTGCTCCTGCTGCCGTTCCTGATCCGGTTGCCTGCCATGGTGATTCAGTTCTTGTCCTGATCGGCTGTGTTCCTGCTCCTGGATTGCCTGCAGAGCGTCTCCCTCTCCTCCTGTCGCTGGGGTGACATTTTCACTCTCTTGTATGTTACTCCAGTACGAGGGTACTGGTTCGCTCCATCTACAACCGGCTGCTTGTTGCACCGGTAGAGGTCATGTTACTCCAGTACGTGGGTACTGGTTCGCTCCACGTTAACCGGCTGCTTGCTCAGTCCTAATCAGCCCCAGTAGAGATTGTGTCACTCCAGTACGCGGGTACTGGTTCGCTCCACGTTAACCGGCTGCTTACTCAGACCATATCAGCACAGGTAGAGATTGTGTTACTCCAGTAGGCGGGTACTGGTTCGCTCCACGTTTACCGTCTGCTTGTTCAGTCCTAGACAGCACCGGTAGTGTTGTGTCTCCCCAGTACGCGGGTACTGGTTCGCTCCATGTACGACCGGCTGCTATTTGCACCGGTAGAGGTTATGTCACTCCAGTACGTGGGTACCGGTTCGCTCCAGTAAACCGGCTGCTTGTTCAATCCTAGACAGCACCGGTAGAGATATTCTGTCACTCCAGTACGCTGGTACTGGTTCGCTCCATTCGCACCGGTGGCTTGTTGTGCCCAGTTAGCACCGGTAGAGATTGTATTCCTCCAGTACGCAGGTACTGGTTCACTCCTAGTACACTGGCTGCTTATTGCACCGGTAGAGGTTGTCACTCCCGTACTTTGGTACCGGTTCGCTCCTTTGTTGCATTGGGAGCTTATTACAGCTTGACAGTCCAGCAGGCCTCTGTTGTCCATCATATGTGACTGGTTGTTACATCTTTGGCCAGTCACTGAGGTCAGCTTTGCCTGTGTTCCAGTCTTACAGTCTAAGGCTGCCTTGCCCTGTATATTGGTAAGACCGGTAGAACCTATCCTGTCCTGTGCTAACTAAGGTTGCCTTACCCGGTATTGGCAAGGCCGGTAGAGCCTCTATACTCGTTGTCCAGTGTTTAGGCTGCCTTGCCCGGTATATTGGCAGGGCCGGTAGAGCCTCAGTATTCGGTGTACCAGTCTCAAGGCTGTCCTGCCCAGTATATTTATCCAGGACATACTTGAAAACGAGAGAAATCTCAATGTATTCTTCCTGGTAAAACATTTTCTAAATAAATAAATAAATAATATTGGCAGGATCGGTAGAGCCTTTTCTCCTCGTGATACTAGCCTCCTAGGCTGCCTGTCCCGGTATATTGGTAAGGCCGGTAGAACCTAATCCATCCTGTACCAACCTAAGGTTGCCTTACCCGGTATTGGCAAGGCCGGTAGGGCCTGTCCTACATTCTGCTACCACTACGCTCTATTATTGTGTATTGTGTTTAAATGTCGAATGTGAATGCTACCCGCAAGGGTTCCCTTTAAACTTTTCAATAAAGTTGTGTTTTTATCTTAACTCTGTGTCTGAGAGTCATAACAAACCGTGACATAGGTGCTAATGATCATAACTGTAATAAGTAGGTTGAAACATAATCATTAACTGAAACAGAAACAGCTGTGTAGAAGGAAAAAACCTGGGTGAGAAACAGCCAAATACAGCTAACAAGGTGAGGTTGCTGAAGACCGTTTAATGTCAAAAGTCATACACCATGGCAAGACTGAGCACAGCAACAAGACACAAGGTAGTTATACTGAATCAGCAAAGTCTCTCCCAGGCAATAATTTCAATGCAGACAGGGGTTTCCAGATGTGCTGTCTAAGCTCTTTTGAAGAAGCCCAAAGATACAGGCAGCATTGAGGACCGTAGATGCAGTGGTCAGCAGATGAAAGAAACATCATGCTTACTTCCCTTCATAATCAGAAGTCCAGCAGTGCTATCAGCTCTGAATTGGCAGAAAACAGTGGGATCCTGGTACACCCATCTACTGTCTGGAGAAGTCTGATCATAGATTTGGTCTTCATGGAAGACATGCGACCAAAAAGCCATACCTCCGACATGGAAACAAGGCCAAGCGACTCAACTATGCACAAAAACACAGGAACTGGAGTGCAGAAAAATGGCAGCAGATGCTTTGGACTGATGAGTCAAAATTTGAAATATTTGGCTGTAGCAGAAGACAGTTTATTCACAGAAGGGCTGGAGAGCAGTACGAGAATGAATGTCTGCAGGCAACAGTGAAGCACGGTGGAGGTTCCTTTCAAGTTTGGGGCTGCATTTCTGCAAATGGAGTTGGGGATCTGGTCAGAATTAATGGCCTGCACAATGCTGAGAAGTAACGGCAGATACTTACCTGCCATGCAATACCATCAGGAAGGCATCTGATTGGCCCAAAATTTACTCTGCAGCATGACAATGACCCCAAACAAACAGCCAAAGTCATTAAGAACTATCTTCAGTGTAAAGAAGAACAAGGAGTCCTGGAAGTGATGGTATGGCCTCCACAGAGCCCTGATTTCAACATCATCGAGTCTGTCTGGGATTACATGAAGAGAGAAGCAACTGAGGCTGCCTAAATCTACAGAAGAACTGTGGTTAGTTCTCCAAGATGTTTGGAACAACCTACCTGCCGAGTTCCTAATTTAACTGTTTTCAAGTGTACCTAGAAAAATTGATGCTGTTTTGAAGGCAAATCGTTGTCACACAAAATATTGATCTGATTTACATTTTTCATCTGTTCACTCACTATCATTTTGTTAGTTGATAAAAATAAACTATTAAAATGTCTATTCTTGAAAGCTTTCTAACTTTATGGCATTTTCTCACACCTGCCCAAGACTTTTGCACAGTACCGTATACATAATATTTAATTGAGGATAGCCATGGTAGTCCAGTGGTGTAGCTTCCAAATGAAAAGAGTATCGAAGAATGTAAAACCTTTTGATTGTACTAAGGTGTGATAATGAGGAGATAAAGTGGAGATAACTTCTCCAGTGTGATAAACTCTCCAAGTCCTATGTTATTGTATGGAGCCAATGCACTAAAATTATTCCAACTTGAAAGATCTTAGCGCATAGCTTCCACGGAATAACATAGGAACTGGAGAGTTTATCGCACTGGAGAAGTCATCTGCACTTTATCACCTCTTTATCACACCTTAGTGTATCTCCCATCGGCATGCAAAAATTACTGTATTGCATTCTATGGTGAGTCACTGGCAACATTTATCCACAGAATCTTATAACAGCCCTACCTTTGGCCAAAATGTAAAGTAAATCAGAGGATTATAATCATCAGCGAATTTCCTTGAACGTTACCCATTCGCCTATTTAGCAACAGCTGTATTGTATCTCGTTATCGATTAAGTATCAAAGAGCGATGGACAGATAGATCCACAAATTCCATCCCCATTCTAGGCAAAGGGGGGGAAACACATGCATACACGTATGCTGAATGCGTATGTGTGTATCACTAGAATGGCAGCATTTTAAAGTGATAGCAATACTTTATTTTAAGAAGCTTTAATATTGTTCTGATTAAATAAAGCAAATGATCTTACTTTTGTTTTCTTAACTTGCTCTGCAGGTGAGCCGTCCGGTTCCAGGACCAGAATTTTAGTCTGTCAGCTAGAGCGCTGACGTGGGTAAAAGGGGTGGGAGGGGGGAACTTTAGATCAATATTCCACAAAAACTATACAAGTTATAAAAACAAGAGTAAGGTAATTTGCTTTATTTAATTAATTAATTTCTTAAAATAAAGTATTACTATCCCTTTAACCAATTTTCTATTGTATTTCTCTGTTTTGCATAAGCAAGGCAGGGAAATATGATGGATCATTGATGAATACCCAAAGGTATCCATCAATGATCCGTTAAAAAGCTGGAGAAGTGCAGCATATCTGATACTCTGCTTTTCCAGCAGCTTGATGAATTTGGGTCTTAGTCACAGTCTGGACTGAATAACACAGATTCTAGCAGTGGGAATTCCATTGTCTGCCTCAGTAGGAAGAGCCCCACAATATATGCTTTTTTCCATAGCAAAACTAGACTGATAATTTAGCACCTTATTGCACAGAAGATACCTCTAGCATTCAAGGGGTTAAAGGTTCAGTAATACTTACCATGCAAACTAAAATATAAACATGTACATACCGGTAGATCACGTCTGCCACAGTGAACTTGATCTCCTGTCCTAATTAAAGATTACTTTTAGGGAACCAACCCACACAGAATTGATACATAGAGGACATTAGTATTATATGTCCAAATTAAGGTGACGGTTCTAATTAGGAGATTTTACTGTTCCTTTAAGGCCAAGGCAAACAAACAGCACATAAAACATACATTTTCCTCTTCTTTACATTTCTGCCCACACTCCTGTCTAGTGGATGATGTTCTAGACATGGGAACCTGAAGGTTTGTGATACAATTTAAAACATATGTTGTGGCTTTTGGATCCTCAATGTGTTTTGTGTTCAGGGAGGCACTGGGGCTGCTGTATTAAGTAGAAATAGAGCAAATCTGCAGCAAACCAACTAAACTATGGAGGATGAATACAGATTCTACAAATTCCCACTGATTCAAAGTGATAGTAATGTTTCTCAAAAAAAAGCATTAATCTTCATAGTACTTGGGCCATGGAGAGTGTTAGTCCAGTACTGTCAGAGCTGTAGTACAACAGTAAATGAATGATAAAGTATCCCCCTCCCGCCCCTTTTACCTAGTGTAAGCCACCTCCCCTCAGATGTGGAATCTGGTCTCTTGACTGGACAGATCACAGCAAGGGACAATCTTCTTACTGTGATCATAAGGAAAGCCCTGTTCCCCTTGTCATGTTTCTCCTTATGATCACTGAAGATTGTCCCTCTCTGTGATCCATCCGGACAGTCTTGCTGCTCTGAGGTGAGTGGTGTTATGTCAGTAAAATGGGCGGGAGGGGGATACTTTCATTCAATTACTCTTGAACTACAACTCTGACAGTATTGACATAACACTGTACATGGCCCAAATACTATGAATATTAATTTGAGCTGCTTTTTTTGTGTGAAACATTACTATCCCTTTAAATGAGGTTATGAACCACTTTCAATGATAGGGAGGTCTCTAATACATTGCAAAGCAATGCATTGGAGCCATCTCTACCATTCAAAGGGTTAAAAAACAACCTTAAACCAGTGGTGATATGTATCAGTTCCTTTCTGTGCAGTTTGTTTGCTCCTGCGTTGTTCTGTTTTTTAGAACATCAGCCTGTGTGTTCTGCTTCACAATTAAGCTATTTGGTTTAATAGGAGGAAGGGCCTTTGGCACTCAACTTCCTGAAGAAGACACCCTCGGGCTGATGTATTAACCCGTTGAGTGCCAGAGGGGTATGCAACGAATTGCATTGCAATGCATTGCGTACCCCTGCACTCAATGGGTTTAGAAAAATAGAGCAATTCGGGAGCAAATCATAGAAGTCAAATAAATATTTCTCATATTCCTGATGATTTTAAACAGGGCATTTAAAGGAATAGTAATACTTAAAATGAAAAAAAAAAAAAAAGAATAAGTTGTAGGTTGTATCCCCCTGAGCAATATGAGGGTACCCCCACTGCTGAAATGTGTTTTATTTAAAGGTTATTACAGCTCAAACATGAAATTCTTAGGTGTAGTATCACAGTGGCCTGAAACTGTACAGTGGCTCTGTTGCTACACCATCCTAAGGAGGTTTATGGTCAACTGACCAGATCTGTCCATAGGATGGTGTAGCAACAGCGCCACTGTAAAGTTTCAGGCCACTGTGATACTGCACTTAAGATAATCAAGTTTGAGCTGTAATAACTGTTAAATAAAACATCTTTCAGCAGTGGTAGTACCCTTGTTTTACACTGGGGGATACACCTTACAACATATTTTCTTTTTTTACATTTTAACTCTTTGAGTGCCAGAGGGGTACAGTACGCATTGCTTTACCCTCTGGCACTCAAAGGGTTAAGTATTACTATCCCTTTAAACCTTTGAATGTTAGAGAGGCCTGCATCGCATCGCTTTTTCAATGAGTTGGAGACCTCTCTAGCATTCAAGGAGTTAAAATTCTCATTTATATAGATGGGAATTTTTTAAATGACCCTTAAAGGTGTATTTGCTTTTCCTCAGTTCCTCTTAATACATCGGCATCACTGGGTTGTATGTACATGGAAATAAAGCAATTTTGGGACAAACCCACTGCACAGTAGGGGACAAAAAAATGGTCATAATTCCCATCGCTAGACCGAATGCTTTTAACCCCTTGAATGCTAGAGAGGTCTCCAATGCATGAGAAGCAATGTGCTAGAGATCTCTCTCTCTAGCATTCAAAAGGTTAAAAACGCCATTTAATTCAGTGGGAATTTCCATTTATCCCTTAAGTCAGTGGTTCCCAGTGCTATCCACAGGGATCTGAATGGTGCAGTTTGTTTACGCCAAAATTACAACAGCTCTTCTTAGTATATCAGCTGCAAGTCCCTCCACCCCCCAACCCCATGGCGCAGAGGACGTCCTGTGAATGAGTACAAACCTTATTCACAACAAAGACCTCCAAAACTTCTATATAGAAACCCCCGTAGCATCGAACAAACGACCAAAATCTCAGCCTACACCCGGCATCCCCTAACGAGAACCACATGTGAGCAACGATACCTAGACACCACGGGGTGAATTAAGGACACTGCCGTGGCCTTAATGTTAAGCCCCTTGGCGTTTGCGGGATGCTTTTGCGTTCCTCTGTTATTTCAACATGTGCTTTTTTGGCCACTCTCCTGCCGAAGGGAACTTGGAAGAGAAATGTTCGGAGGTAGAACAATTTTTTTTTTTCCTTCTTTTTCCTTCAAATTTCTTTTCATACTAGGCACAACATCAAAAATGCCTAGATGCCAGTGGTGAAGTGGGGCCATGGCTCAGGCATGCTACTATTTTTCTTTCCAGCCAGAGCTAATCCTTGATTTGAAGTAATATAAAACCCCTTTCAGGTAGATGACACAAAAGTAGAGATGGCACGCATAGTGAAAGGTAAAATGTTGGACTTTGATGCCTTTCACATGGGTGATTAATGTCTTGCAAGAGTGCACCAAAAGTAAAGATACAGCAAGGAACGTGTGCATGGATGCCTATGGAGATGCTGGCAGACCTTCCAAACCAGTGGTGGTGCTACTGCTCATCATGACCTCAAAAGAATGGCCAACACATGTGGGCACTACTACTTGACAATATTGGCTGTCACCGACGTAGACTGACTGTGAGACATGCCCCTGTATTGCTTTGACCTCAGCAGTGGAACATAGGGGAAAGGTGAGATTATAACAGGGGTGACAGGCCTGTAACAGGGGACTGCAGCATATCTGTCGCCTGTGAGAAAGAGCTCAAAGGATAGCAAATAAATACACTACCCTCAATTTGCCTCTGCATGAAAGCCTCTGTCTTTGTGATGTGATGAGAGAAAAGGCAGAAGCAGGATGTCTGAAAATGCCATGTAGATGCAGTGCATTTTGTATCTCATATTTCTTTCTGCTATTGGTATCTGACAATGCAACTTTCTTTGTCACAAAAAATTCCTCTAAATTTTAATAGCCGATAGAGGTCAAGAATAATTGGTTTAACCTCTTGAGTGCTACAGACATTTCAACTGCATTATTTCACAATGGTTTGGAGACATCTCTAGCCCCAAAGGACAAGTAAACTTTTTTAAACCCCCCCCCCCCATACTGTATGTTATAAGGGTTATCCTGCGGAGTAAAGAGGAGATGACTTCTCCAGTGAGATCAACTCTCCAATTTCTGTTTTATTCTATGGGAGATCTTTAGTTATAGACTAC
Source organism: Rhinophrynus dorsalis (assembly GCA_037306005.1). Lineage (NCBI taxonomy): Eukaryota > Metazoa > Chordata > Amphibia > Anura > Rhinophrynidae > Rhinophrynus > Rhinophrynus dorsalis. The sequence continues at coordinate 60,100,632 of CM074728.1, forward strand.
AGGGAAGATGTGCTAAGGTGTGATAAAGAGGAGATAACTTATCCAGTGAGATAAACTCTCCAGTTCCTCTGTTATTCTATGGGAGAGATTTAGTTATAGACTACAGGGGGAGATGTACTAAGGTGTGATAAAGATGATTTAACTTCTCCAGTGAGATAAACTCTCCAGTTCCTATGTTATTCTATGGGAGAGATTTAGTTATAGACTACAGGGGGAGATGTACTAAGGTGTGATAAAGAGGGGATAACATCTCCAGTGCGATAAACTCTCCAGTTCCTATTTTATTCTATGGGAGAGCTTTAGTTATAGACTACAAGGGAGATGTACTAAGGTGTGATAAAGAGGAGATAACTTCTCCAGTGTGATAAAGAGGAGATAACTTCCCCAATGAGATAAAGAGGGGATAACTTCTCCAATGTGATAAACTCACCAGTTCCTATTTTATTCTATGGGAGAGCTTTAGTTATAGACTACAGGGGAGATGTCTCCTCATTATCACACCTTAGTAGAACTTCTCCAGTGTGATACACTCTCCAGTTCCTATGTTATTCTATGGGAGATCTTTAGTTATAGACTACAGAGGGAGATGTACTAACAAAAACTAAATCTCTCCCACAGAATAACATAAGAACTGGGAAGCTTATCACACTGGAGAAATTATCACCTTTTTATCACATCTTAATACATCTCCCCCTGTAATCTATAACTAAAGCTCTCCTATACAATAACATAGAGACTGGAAACTTTATCTCACTGGAGAAATAGTCTCCTCTTTATCACACTTTAGTGCAGGGCTCAAAATTCCCATAATTCATAAATTCTCTTGGTTTACACTTACTGCTATTCTAAATTAGGCTGATTTAGGGAATATGTAGATGGTGATCTACCAATAAATCACTAAGAAGTAGACAGTGGGAAGAATCACGTGAAATAGTTTTGCCTATACCACCAACAATGACGGAGTTAATAAGGTCACAGTTTGTGGCCGCATTAACCCCTGCAGTGCTGACAGAAATCTGTCACCTACTGGGCACTGTAACCAAATAAACTCCTGTAGTGTTGAGGAACCAACATTTCTTACTTCTGGAGACCTAGTGGCAGAAAATCTCTGTCATTGTAGTTTTGCAAGAGTCCATGTTTTCACAGTCTGAATGCATATTAACTCCTCAATTGCTTGAGGTACAGTGACCTGTCACCTATTGGGCATTGTAAAATATTCATCCACACAGCGAGTTTATCAGATACATATGTCCTCTCTTAAAGGGATAGTAATGTCAGAAAAAAGTATTAACTATATGGTAGATGCAATTAAAAGTGAGTACTTGCACTTATTCGTATCTCTCAAACTGTCATGTTTGAGAGATATAGGAAAATAAAGTTCTCCGCTCCCTCCCCTTTCTGCTTGATGAGCTGTAAACGTGTCAGAAGCAGATTCTGGTCACCTGACCAGATGCAGCTCTTCAGAAGATCCGATATAACAATATCTAAAGATAAATACTTAATCAGAATGGTCTACAACGTGTGCTTGCAAACCAGGCACACATTGTAGACTGTTCCGATTAAGTATTTATATTTAGGTATCGCTATGTTGGCGCTGCTGAAGAGCCGCCGTCTGATCCAGGAACCAGAATCTGCTTCTGACAGCTTTACAGCTTGTCAAGCAGAAAAGGGGAGGTAGCGGAGAACTTTAATTTCCTATATCTCTCAAACCATAACGGTTTGAGAGATACAAATAAGTGCAAGTACTCTCTTTTAATTGTATCTACCATATAGTTAATACCTTTTTCTGACATTACTATCCCTTTAATGTCAGTGATGTACAATAGGGCTCAATCTTCCATAGGACCAAAACATGTTAAAGCCAGTAGCTCTTGGGACTAGGACTGCCTATCACTGAAAAGTTTCACCACAGGGGACAACTAAAAATTCCTGTTGATTTAAATAACCTGAATGCTAAAGACGTCTCCAAAAGCACTGATTCTTAGTGCACCGAATACATCTCTAGCATTCATGGAGTTAAAAGCCACATTTGCAACAATGCATATAGATTATCCTATAAAGAAAGAATCTGGTTGTTTGTACAGAGATAATACAAATAATGAATTGAGAATTGCACCCGCCATTTTTCTATTCAGAAAGGTTTTTAACTTATCTCAGTCCAGTCGAACACAATGCAAAACAATCACTTCTTAGACATCTTATCAAGATAGCTATGATATTGGAAGTCCCAGAGTCCTGGAAAAAGCAGAAATGGAGCCCACACAGAACATGTGTAAGAGTAGGTTTTAGGCTTCAGAAAACAGAGTAATTTTTACAGATGGTAACAAGGAATACAAAGTATTTAAAATGTATATAACCCCAGATAATTTTTAGGTGTTAGTGTTTGTTTAAGGACTAGAGTGGTGTGCAATGCATTCTTTTGCAATGAATTGAGCACCCATCCGGTCCTTAAAGGTTTAAAGGAATAATAATGCTTCACAACAAATACAGCTCCAATTAATCTTCATATTTGGGCCATGGAGAGTGTTATTTCAGTACTGTCAGAGTTGTAGTTCAAGACAGGGCTGGTGCAAGGATTTTTGCCACCCTAGGCAAAACCTAATTTTGCCGCCCCTTGGCTCCACCCCTTGTGCCCTACCAATTTATGCCCCGCCTCTGTATGTGTTTAAGTGTCAGTGTGTTCCCTATATGTGCCAGTTTGTGTGTGTGTTCTCTATATGTGTATGTGTTCCCTGTATGGATATAAGTGTGTCAATGTGTGTTCCCTATATGTATATAAGTGTGTCAGTGTGTGTGAGTCTCTGTAAGGATATCAGTGTGTAAGTATGTGTGTGTGCTTCTCTATATGTGTATCAGTGTGACAGAGTGTATGTTCTCTATATGTGACTCTCACCCCCTTTGACTCTCTCCCCCTCTTGACTGTTGACCCTCCTTTGACTCTTTCTCTCCCCGTCTGACTCTTGATCCCCCTCTTGACTGTTGATCCCCCCCTTTGACTCTCTCTCTCCCCCCCATCTGACTCTTGCTCCCCCTTTTGACTGTTGATCCCCCCTTTGACTCTCTCTCCCTGTCTGACTCTTGATCCCCCTCTTGACTGCTGATCCCCCCTTTGACTCTCTCTCTCCCCGTGTGACTCTCGATCCCCCTCTTGACTGTTGATCCCCCCTTTGACTCTCTCTCTCCCCCCGTCTGACTGTTTATCCTCTCTTGACCCCTGTTCCACTTACTGTTTCTGGTGCACGTCTCTCTCTCCCCAATGAGTATGTTACGGTGCTCTCCCTTGGCTGGCTATTTTTTTAAACTTTTCAGTGCCAGAGGGTTATACAGCACATTGAAAAGCTATGCGTTGTGTACCCCTCTGGCACTAAAAGGGTTAATGTAGCACAGCGATGCCCGTTTCTCTCTCCCCCTCCGCTTCTTCAATCCTGGTCCAGGATTGAAGACCAGGATTGAAGAAGCGGAGGGGGAGAGAGAAACAGGTATCGCTGTGCTACATTAGAAAAATAGCCAGCTGAGGGAGGGCACCGAAACGTACGGGTTTTTTTTGTTTTTTTTGCTTCTGCAGTAAGTGGTGAGCAGCAGCTGGGGCGATGCGCCCTCAGAGAATGTGCGCCCTTGGCCGGCGCCTACCTCTCCTATAGGTGGCGCCGGCCCTGGTTCAAGAGTAATTGAATGATAAAGTATCCCCCTCCCGCCCCTTTTACTGATGTAATACTGCTCACCTCAGAGGAGCAAGACTACCCGGATGGATCGCAGAGAGGGACAATCTTCAGTGAGCATAAGGGAAAACCTGAAAAACCTGTCAAGGGGGGCAGGGTTTCCATTGTTCTCACAGTAAGAAGAATGTCCCTTGCTGTGAGCTGTCTGGTCTTAAGACTAGATTCCACATCTCAGGGAAGGTAGCTTACACTAGGTAAAAGTGGAGGGAGGGGGATACTTTATCATTCAATTACTCTTGAACTACAACTCTGACAGTACTGAAATAACACTCTCCATGGCCCAAATACTATGGAGATCAATTGGAGCTGCTGTTTTTGTGAAACATTGCTCTCCCTTTAAAGAAGAGTGAGTCCTGGCACTAATTTTTTAGACCTACATCACTGCCAAGCAAGATATGTTTCAGAGTGCATATGGGGACAGTGAGGGGAAATTTCTCACTGTTACAAGCATGTTACAGCCCTGCAGGTTAATAGAGATCAGTGTTGCAAACCAACTGTTGTTAAAAGCCATTGTCATCTACAAGAGAGTAACTGTCTGGGACTGCCAGCCATTCATGGATTGGACAAACTCATAGTGTTGTGATTGGCGATTGGAACAAAAGCCAGCCTGGGAGATTTCAGAACCAAATCATGCATTGGATAACTGTGCAGGGATTTCTTTGTCTCTCTCTCTTTCTCTCCATTGCTCCCTCAACCTCTCATTCTTTTTTTTTTTGTTTTGTTTTTATGTTTTTTAAAGGAGAATGAATTGGAAATAGGAATTCCTGCCAGACAACCAAAACTCTTGTTTCTTCCATTTCTCTCAGCCACATTAATTGTGCTGATTTCTGCTTCAAATTGGATAATCAAGGCGGCTATTCAGAAGAGGGAGGTTTAACCCTTTCGGTGAGACTGTGAGATGTGTGAACAAATGCAAAATTCAGACTGAATAATTGCTTCAAATTTATAAAAATTAACCCCTTGCGCATTGGAGAGGCCTCCCATGCAATAAGGCTGATGAATTGATGTAATTCTAGGGCAAACCAACTGTGTACAGAGAAATACAGAAGCCCCGTTGAAATAAATGGACTGCCCCAGAGTTTTTTCCAGTTCATCACAGCATATCAGCCATATTGCAATGGAGACGTCTCTCGCATCTTAGGAGTTAAAAGTGCCTTTTGGATTAATGGACATTCTTTTTTATTTACATATAATGAGGTTGTTTTGCTCTACTTTTACATTGTACATATGCCCCGGAGATCCAGTGCTTTTACTGCACTGTAAACAAAGGGAGATAGTAGAAGATTTATAAAATCGTGTACTTTTTCAATTATTATTTTAACCCTTCAGTTGCTAACAATTTCTACACAGCAATGTGATTAAATGTCTCTGGGTTCCATGGGGTAAAAAGCAGTAAGCTTATGTATAAACGCAAAGTGGGGTAAATTAGGTACATTACAAGGGGCACATAATTTCCCCAAGTTTTCATGGACTTAAATGAGGCTTTTAACCCCTCGAATGCTACAGTGCTCTCCAATGAAATGTGTTGGAGACCTCTTTAGCAGTCGAGGGGATAATTTGACATTTAAAGTGATAGTAATACCTCAATAAAACTTTAGCTCAGATTATTCTTTACAATTTTTTAACCCTTTGAGTGCCAGAGTGGTACAATGTGTTGCAGTGCATTCCGTACCTCTCTGGCACTCAAAGGGTTAACATGTTGCGCTATTTATAGTTACTTACAGATTTGTAGTTCAAATGGTATTTAAAAGGAAAGGATCCCCCTCCAGCACTTTCCCTGCCTCACAATGCCTCTCAGTCTGGTCCAGGGGGAGCACAGTGAGGGACAATCTTCAGTAAGCAAAAGGAAAATGCTGCCCCCCCTTTATCAAGGGGAACAGGGTTTTCCCTATACTTAGTGACTGAAGATTGTCCCTCGCTGCATCTGTTCTATCACACGACCAGATCACAGATCTAAGCGGAGGCAAACAGAAGGGGTGGGAGGGGGATCCTTTTGGCTTCAATAGCGCTTGAACTACAACAGTGTAAGTAAATATAGCGCAACATGTTAAAAAAATTGTAAAGAACAATCGGAGCTAAAGTTTTATTGCGGTATTACTATCTCTTTAAATCATTAAGAATTTTCATTTCACCCCATGGGGTAGTTAGTTTGCTCCAGAATATGTCCCTTAGTGGAGAAATATACACTAGGCTCTTAGTTTGTTGAACACATTAACTTACCTAAGAAGGCATCTTTATACAGTAGCCAGGTGCATCTATCCTTGTATTTTTGAATTACGTCTGCAGTTTCCTGTATACAGTGATCTCTAATGAAGTCTGCCTCTAGGCCACACCTTCTCACTGCAAACAATGGGCTTCAGTAGACCTGAATGGATTGATCTAAGAGAGGAAAGTTTGTATAAGTTGTTATCAGATTGTGAACGGAAGCTAGGAGTGCACTACAGGAGAGATCAAAGGCTCACAAATAAACTATATCGCCATACCTCACTACTGCGTCAAGGACAATTACCTAGAAAAATCTGTCTGTTAAACAAATTAAGAACCACTTATTACCATACCTGGGAACTTTCAAGATGAGCTGACCCTGAGATCTTTGAAATATTAACCCTTAAAGCTTCCCATAATGTAGATTTTATGCGATATGTGCCTGCTTGCTCTAACACAGAGGTGCTCCGGTCCGTGTGCGAGGGACCTTTAACATGCTACAGTTTGGATAACTCACTGCCTGAACACAAACAAGACAAGCAGGACATCTCCCCCACTGTCTTTCTGGTACTAATGGCACCAGTTTAGAGGCTAAGGAAACATTTAATTGGGGAAATTGATATAGTAGGTGACACAGACCTCTCTCACCCTGAGAATTTGGCCCTTCACCCTGAGATTTGGGTCAAAACCCTGAGTCTCAGGGTCAAACCCTGAGAGTTCCCAGGTATGCTTATTACTAGGGCAGAGATTGATAACGTGAGGCCCTCCAGCTGCTGAAGGCCTCACACTACCAACCACTGTACTAGGACAGAGTTCCCCTGTAGTTCCTAGGTCTTCTACAGTGCTGCGGAATTAGTTGGCACTATATAAATAAAGAATAACAATAATATATCGACATCCATTGAGAGTGCAGGACAGTGACTGGAGAATAGATGTAAGGTGTATCCACACTGCAGTTTATTTACTCAGAGGTACCTTATACAACTCACATTGGTCCTTATGTACAAAAGAAAAGGAGGAACAAAACTGGGGCAGGCCACAGGATACAGACATTCCCTTAAAGGGATAGTAATACTTTGTTTTATCATTATTTTATTTTGTAGGCATTGAAAAAACATGAAGAATGATATAAGTCTTATCTCTCAAACCTTTATGGTTTAAGAGATATTCACAAGCAAAGTTTCCCCTCCCGCCCCTTTTACCTAGTGTAAGCCATCTCTTCTCAGATGTGAATCTGGTTGTAAGACCAGACAGATAACAGCAGGGGACAATCTTCTTTGTATGAAAACAATGAAAGCCCTTCCCCCCTTGACAAGCTTTTCAGGTTTTTCCCTTATCTTTATTGAAGATTGTCCCTCTCTGCAGTCTACCTGGGCACCTCCCTTCTGATCTGGCTGAAAAGGGGGGGGATACTTTACTTGTGAATATCTCTTAAACCATAAAGGTTTGAGAGATAAGACTTATATCGTTCTTCATGTTTTTTTAATGCCTACAAAATAAAATAAAGATAAAACAAAGTATTACTATCCCTTTAATGGACAATGATTTAAGGGATAGTAACACTTACGATGTAAAAAAACTACATAGCGCAGAGTTTATAACCCTGAGTAAAACAACTCCCACGGCTGAGAGGTGTTTTATTCAAACGTTACCGCAGCTCAAACTTGCATTTTTAAGATGCAGAATCGCAGTGGCCTGAAATTGTACAGTGGCGCTGTTGCTACACCATCCTATGGACCGATATGATCAGTTGACCATAAACCTCTATAGAATGGTGTAACAACAGCGCCACTGTAACATTTCAGGCCATTGTGATACTCTTCCTGAAAAACTTCAAGTCTGTTGAATAAAGCATCTCTCAACAGTGAGAGTCCCCTTGTTTTACTCAGTAGGATAAACCCTACAATATATATCTTTTTACATTTTAAGTATTACTATCCCTTTAAATGTATGTCAAGTAATTTAAATCAATGGGCATTTTAATTAGGTCCCTGCAGTGTAGCTGGCTTGCCTCAGAATTACTGCACTTTCTATTTATGCATATAGTGTGCACGCTGGTAAAGTACCTGTCAGACTGGTAAAAAAGCTGCTTTAAGCCAATTATCAGTCAATGGAAGAAGGGTGGATTGGAAATTTTTTTTAACCCTTTGAGTGCCAGTGGGGTGCGCAACACATTGCAAATCAAAGTGTTGCGTACACCTCTATCCCATCCCTTGTACTGATGTAACACTGCTCACCTCAGAGCAGCAAAACTGTCCAGATCGATCACAGAGAGGGACAATCTTCAGTGATCATAAGGAAAAACCTTTCAAGGGGGAAGGGTTTTCCTTATGCTCACAGTAAGAAGATTGTCCCTTGCTGTGACCTGTTCGGTCCCAGGACCAGATTCCACATCTGAGGAGAGGTGGCTTATGCTAGGTAAAAGGGGTGGGAGTGGGATACGTTGTCATTCAGTTACTCTTAAACTACAACTCTGACAGTATTGAAATGACACTCTCCATGGCTCAAATACTATGAAGATTAATCAGAGCTGCTGTTTTTGTAAAACATTACTATCCCTTTAATTACCAGGTCTCCCGGGATAGTGCGTAATTCTTTGGATCCCTGAGATAACCAGTAACTTTGCCAACTCCCATTCTGGTTCCATCCACTCCCATTCTTCTCACTTCCATGCCTTCTGCAGGGCAAACTTTGCTTTTCTGCCTCAAAATCCCGCCCACCATGCTAAAACCCCACCCACAACATACTGCAAATCTCATCATCTGGACATTCTCATCTCTCCCCTCCTTGACAGTCCAGGGGGCTTGGGCTTGAAGGTTCCCAGGTATGGTGACAGCCCTTATGCATCCGGCCCACTCACGATTATTGTCCATGAGACCAAAGCACCACCTAAAATGCAAATGTCACAGATAAAACACTGCATCCATCTGCCCTCTCACAAATACTATTCTGTTCTGTAATAACTTTTGACTGAGGTATCTTCAGGCAGTGGGAGTATCCTTTCTTTACTTAGCAGGAAAAGCCCTACAGAATATTTATTTTTCATAAATTATGCAGGAGCAAATCTGGAGCAAACCAACTGCATCACAGGGAACACCCACTGATTTAAATGGGGCTTTTAACCCAAGTGAATTGTAGAGAGGTCTCCAAGGCATTGTGAAGACCTCTAGCATTACAGGGGTTAAAATCAGTTGCTTTACTCCAGAATTGCTCTGCATGTATTTGTGAATGTGGCCCCTTTGCGTTGGTACTCCTTATCCAGTAAAACCTCCCCGTGACGTATGACCTCTTACCTCTTCCCGCTCTCTTCTCCCTTTGTCTTCACTGTACCCTCTCCCCTCCTCTCTCTATTTCTTGTCCTATGTTACATTTATTTTGCTGACATGGAGTTAACGCACATCTGGAAGCAATCGTTCTTGTAAATAGAGATAATTCCTGCCTTTCCAACAGTTGGAGTCAGAGAGGGGGGTAGAGGAGTTAACGGGTTTCGTTTGAAACAATTAAGTCAGGGAGGATTGGGAGGAGATGTACTAAGGTGTGATTAATAGGGGATAACTTCTTCGGTGAGATAAACTCTCCAGTTCCTATATTATTCTATGGGAGAGCTTTAGTTATAGACTACAGGGAGAGATGTACTAAGGTGTTATAAAGAGGAGATAACTTCTCCAGTGCCTATGTTATTCTATGGGAGACCTTTAGTTATACACTACAGAGGGAGATGTACTAAGGTGATAGGGGATAACTTCTCCGGTGAGATAAACTCTCCAGTTCCTATGTTATTCTATGGGTGAACTTTAGTTATACACTACAGGGGGAGATGTACTAAGGTGTGATTAATATGGGATAACGTCTCCAGTGAGATAAACTCTCCAGTTCCTATGTTATTCTATGGGACAGCTTTAGTTATAGACTACAGGGGGGAGATGTACTAAGGTGTGATAAAGAGGAGATAACTTCTCCAGTGAGATAAACTCTCCAGTTTCAATGTTATTCTATGGGAGAGCTTTAGTTATGGGCTCCAGGGGAAGATGTACTAAGGTGTGATAAAGAGGAGATAACTTATCCGGGGAGATAATCTCTCCAGTTCTTATGTTATTCTATGGAGAGCTTTAGTTATAGACTACAGGGGATGTACTAAGATGGAGGACCTCATGTTCCCCACCCCTGCTTAAGAGCACCCCTCGCTGTTCTTTGCTCTGTTACTCCCACTCTTTGCAGCCTGCATCAAACCACTCACATCACAGAAATACCACAGGTTGCTTCAACCTGTATTGTTGGAATCATTTTAGGCTTCTTATATGTGGCAGCACGGTGGCTCAGGGGTTAGCACTGTTGCCTTGCAGCGCTGGGTCCTGGGTTCAAATCCCACCAAGGACAACAAGTGCAATGAGTTTGTATGTTCTCACTGTGTTTGCGTGGGTTTCCTCCCACACTCCAAAAAACATACTGATAGGTGAATTTAGATTGTGAGCCCCAATGGGAACAGGAACCAATATGAGTGTAAAGCGCTGCGTAATCTGTGTGCGCTATATAAAAATAAAGAATTATAAAAAAAAAAAAAAAAAAAGAATTATGTGGAGGTTATGTTATACATCATTTGCTTTGGCAAAGGGAGATGCTGAGGTGAATATACAAGTGCAATTCTGCACACAAACCAATGACAGAATAGATTTTCTAGACCTATGCCTGTCTAATGTCAATTTACTATTTTACTTACACTTAAAATCACCCCCCCTTAAAGTGGAACTGTGATATAAGTGAATGTACTTGTGTGTGTATGCGCACATACCTGAACGATAAACCACTAAGAACTAGAGAGGTGTGTAAAAAATTACTCTGCAATGTGTTGCACCCCCCTTTTAGTCCTTTCCCCTTTGAGTGACAAAGGGATATCCAAAGCATTACAAAGCAATGCACTGAATATCCATATGGCACTCAAATGGTTTAACGGTTATTCTGTTGAAATCACCGAGTATAACTTTCTAGGCTGACACATTTGGAATCTTACCAGAAGTGAAGGCTTCTCTGGGTTAAAATCCTGGAATCCCCCCCCCCCTCCACTTTAATTACCTTGAAACACAATGGGCTTTATGTATACATGCAAGGTGGAGCAATTATTGAGCAAACCAGCTGTGTTACAGGGACCAAACAAAAATATTCCCCATTGATTTATATGAATCCTTTAACCAGTTGAATGCTAGACATATCTAGATTTACCACCCAGCAGGTATTTTACCGGCAGGCCGGTGCAAAATTGGCTTCTGTCCAATGTCTATGGAGGGAATGCCATGGCCGGTATTTTTTTGAATAAAAGGTGGCAACCCTAGACATATCTGACAAGCTATGGAGAAGAGGTTGAGCTGTGCAGCTATTCTTTCCAGCCATTCCTAATGTTCTTTAAAGGGATAGTAATGTGTCACAATAAAAGCAGCTCCAATTAATCTTCATAGTATTTGGGCCACAGAGAGTGTTATTTCAATACTGTCAGAGATGTAGTACAAGAGTAATTGAATGATAAAGTATCCCCCTCCTGCCCCTTTTACTGATGTAACACTGCTCACCTCAGAGCCGCAAGACTGTCCGGGTGGATCGCAGAGAGGGACAATCTTCAGTGAGCATAAGAAAACACCTGAAAAACCTGTCAAGGGGGGCAGGGATTTCCTTATGATCACAGTAAGAAGATTGTCCCTTGCTGTGACCTGTCTGGTCTTAAGACCAGATTCCACATCTGAGGGGAGGCGGCTTACACTAGGTAAAAGGGGCGGGAGGGGAAAACTTTATCATTCAATTACTCTTGAACTACAACTCTGACAGGAATGAAATAACACTCTCCATGGCACAAATACTATGAAGATTAATTGGAGCTGTTGTTTTTGTGAACCATTACTATCCCTTTAATCACTGGAGGACCAAAGGGATGCACTTCTCTTTGCTCTGCAAGGCATTGCACCCCTCTCTGGTCCTCCAGGGGTTAACCACATATTAGATTCTCCAACCAGTAATATTGTGTCCGAGTTGGGTGGAAAGTCTGTTTCCTTGAGTCCAATGGTAAACTCTGTTACTTCTGTTGGTTTTCTTTTGGACTCAAGGAAACACTCTCTGCCCAGGTAAGATACAATATCAGTAGGTGAAGAGTCTACTATGAGGTAATACACTGCATACCCCTCTGGTCCACCAGGAGTTAAAGAACAACAGTTATGGCCTGAGGGACCTCCACTATGACGGGGAGGGAACTTAGCAGCGCAGAAAGATGGAGAGCAGCAGGACCCAGACGATGCCACACAGCAGTCCCTGGAGAAGGTAAGTAGGAGGGGTGTGTGTTTTCCTTTGTCAATCTCCTTCCACCATGTCCATTTCACACACACCAAATTTTACACCCCCAATATCCATTTCACAACCCACAATGAACATCTATCACATTTTCTGTCACCCACCCTATGCCAAACTCACAACCCCATAGTGTCCATCTCATACCTCTCAATATCCATTTCTCATACCACCAAGTTCATCTCACCCCATGCCCATCTCCTTCCCCCCTAATGTCCACTTCTCACCCCCAATGTCAGTCACATGTCACCCATACCCCCATGTCCAACTCCTACCCCTAATGTCCATCTCACAGCCCAATGAAAGGCTCTGGTTATATATATATGTTATGTGTGTGTGTGAGAGAGAGAAAATGTGTGTGTTATGGGAGATGATACAGGGAAGGGTAATATGAAAAACAAGGAAACATTTCACAGGGATGTTATACACAACAATGGGAGAGGCAATTATATGGGGTTATAGAGAGACGTTATATGGAGGGACTGGAGGCATTATAGAGAAACATGATAAGACACAGATAGGCTACATAGTACAACTGAAGACCCTTTAGAAAGGGGTTATAAGGAGAAATAAGAGAGGTTGTAGGGTGCAACAGGAGAAGTTATAACGGGGGATTAAATGGAGAAATAGGAGGAGTTATAGGGAGGGATTATATAGTAAAATAGGATTTTTAGGGAGGTGTTATATAGTACAATAGGAGGAGTTATAGGTAAGGTTATATAGTACAATAGGAGGAGTTATAGGTTGGGTTATATAGTACAACTAGTGTAAAAGCCCATGTACACGGGCCAAAGAATCACACTGGGAGACCATATATCATTTGCGAAGTCTACACACACACACACACACACACACACACACACACAGTAATACTCACCCTCCACCATATCTCCACTCCCCCATCATCTCCATGTTGGGAGAGATGTCTGTGTGTCTCGGGCAGTCTCTACTGTGCATGACTGCAAGGGACAAACATACATCTGGCCTTAAATATATATATATATATATATATATATCCTATATAATAATTCGCTAATTCGTGTGTAACGCACAACATGCACAGTAGACACTGGTGCGCGTGCTGCAGTCATGCGCAGTAGAGACTGCCCGCGCCGCGGCTGATACAGAGCTGGGCGCTCCGAAGGAGCGTCCCGCTCTGTATCAGACGCGGCACGGGCAGTCTCCTGCCCCACGACCGGGTGAAAGTGGCACTGTGGCCCGTGTAACGGGCTGTTCAACTAGTATATATATATATATATAGGGAGAGAGAGAGAGAGAAAGGAGGAGTTAAAAGGAGGGGTTATAGAGTACAATAGGAGGAGTTATAAGGAGGAGTTATAGGTAGGGTTATATAGTACAATAGGAGGAGTTATATGGAGGTGTTATATAGTACAATAGGAGGAGTTATAGGGAGGAGTTATATGGTACAATAAGAGGAGTTATAGGGAGGAGTTATATAGCAAAATGGGAGGAGTTATAGGGAGGGTTATATAGTACAATAGGAGGAGTTAGAGGGAGGTGTTATATAGTACAATGGGAGGAGTTATATGGTACAATAAGAGGAGTTATAGGGAGGAGTTATATAGCACAATGGGAGGAGTTATAGGGAGGGTTATATAGTACAATAGGAGGAGTTAGAGGGAGGTGTTATATAGTACAATAGGAGGAGTTATAGGGAGGAGTTATATAGTACAGTTGGAGGAGTTATAGGGAGGTGTTATATAGTACAATAGGATGAGTTATAGGGAGGAGTTATATGGTACAATAGGAGGAGTTATAGGGAGGAGTTATATAGCACAATAGGAGGAGTTATAGGGAGGGTTATATAGTACAATAGGAGGAGTTAGAGGGAGGTGTTATATAGTACAATAGGAGGAGTTATAGGGAGGAGTTATATAGTACAGTTGGAGGAGTTATAGGGAGGTGTTATATAGTACAATAGGATGAGTTATAGGGAGGAGTTATATGGTACAATAGGAGGAGTTATAGGGAGGTGTTATATAGTACAATAGGATGAGTTATAGGGAGGTGTTATATAGTACAATAGGATAAGTTATAGGGAGGAGTTATATAGTACAATAGAAGGAGTAATACACATGGATTATATAGTACAACTGGAGGACTTATAGATAGGGGTTATATAGTACAATAGGAAGCGTTATAGGGAGGGACTATATAGTACAATAGGAGGAGATATAGGTAGGGTTATATAGTACAATAGGAAGAGTTATAGGGAGGTGTTATATAGTACAATATGAGGAGTTATAGGGAGGGTTTATATAGTACAATATGAGGAGTTATAGGAAGGGGTAATATAGTACAATAGGAAGAGTTATATGGAGGGGTTATATAGTACAATAGGAGGAGTTATAGGGAGGAGTTATATAGTAAAATAAGAGGAGTTATAAGGAGGGGTTATATAGTACAATAGTAGGAGTTATAGGGAGGGGTTATAGAGTACAATAGGAGGAGTTATATGGAGGGGTTATATAGTATAATAGGAGGTGTTATATGGAGGGGTTATATAGTACAATAGGAGGAGTTATAGGGAGGGGTTATAGAGTACAATAGGAGGAGTTATAGGGAGAAGTTATATAGTACAATAAGAGGAGTAATACAGAGGGGTTATATAGTACAGTAGGAGGAGTTATATGGAGAGGTTATAGAGTACAATAGGAGGAGTTATATGGAGGGGTTATATAGTATAATAGGAGGTGTTATATGGAGGGGTTATATAGTACAATAGGAGGAGTTATAGGGAGGGGTTATAGAGTACAATAGGAGGAGTTATAGGGAGAAGTTATATAGTACAATAAGAGGAGTAATACAGAGGGGTTATATAGTACAGTAGGAGGAGTTATAGGGAGGGGTTATATAGTACAATAGGAGGAGTTATAGGGAGAAGTTATATAGTACAATAAGAGGAGTAATACAGAGGGGTTATATAGTACAGTAGGAGGAGTTATATAGTACAATAGGAGGAGTAATCCAGAGGGGTTATATAGTACAATATGAAAAATAGGTAGATTTACAAGGAAGGAATATAGGGCACAATAGGAAGAGTTATAGGGAGGAGTTGTATGGAGCAATAGAAAGCGGAGGTGTTACATGGAGCAAAATGATGAGGTATAGGCAGAGGATATATAAATTAAAAGTAGTAGTTATAAGGAGGGGTTAAGTGGGGCAGATGGAAGAGGGGTTGATCTATTAACAATTTTTATACGATATGAGAAGTGTTTATTTGAAACTAGAGATTATGGTCATTATTAATGTGTTTTCTCTTTCCAGCTTTATAAGTGATGTTGAATTTAATAAGTGCTATGGAGATTAAAGGAATGAGAGTTCATAAAATGGTCTCTTTGTCACTAGCAGAGCACAGTTAACTTGCTGCAGTACACAAGCCTTTCCCGGCTTCCGTCTGTAAGCTATTGCAGCACCGGATATCCATTATTATTGCTACAGAAGACAGGATGCTGTCCCCAAATCTCCCTGAGAAGAACAGATTGCTGTCGTACGGGGGAAAGCTGTCTTGTGAATCACGGACAGATGTGAGGACTCTAGGGAACAGTTGGAAAATGTCATGAGCTTGGAAGGGATAAGAGAGCTTTATTTTATCTGTTTATTCACAAGCCTCTAAATATATAACTATTTATCTCCCTCTAGATTGTGAGCTCTCACGATCAGCCCCACTCCACCATTTGCATCCTTTTGTTTAAAGGGATAGTAATGTTTCACAAAAACAACAGCTCCAATTAATCTTCATAGTATTTGGGCCATGGAGAGTGTTATTTCAATACTGTCAGAGTTGTAGTTCAAGAGTAATTGAATGATAAAGTATCCCTCTCCCGCCTCTTTTACCTAGTGTAACACTGCTCACCTCAGATGTGGAATCTGGTCGATTGGCTGCACAGCACACAGAAAGGGACAATCTTCTTACTGTGAGCATAAGTAAGACCCAGCTCCCCTTGACAGGTTTTTCATGTTTTCCCTTATGATCACTGAAGATTGTACCTCTCTGTGATCCATCTGAACAGTCTTGCTGCTCTGAGGTGAGCAGTGTTACATCAGTAAAAGGGGCGGGAGGGGGATACTTTGTCACTGAATTACTCTTGAACTACAAATCTGACAGTATTGAAATAACACTCTCCATGGCCCAAATACTATGAAGATTAATTGGAGCTGCTCTTATTCTGAAATATTACTATCCCTTTAACTACTAATTCTACTTAAAGTGTAAGCTTTACGGGGCAGGGACCTCCTATCTTAAAGGGATAGTAATAATTCGTTTTAACTTTATTTTAT
This sequence comes from Rhinophrynus dorsalis, assembly GCA_037306005.1. Classification (NCBI taxonomy): domain Eukaryota; kingdom Metazoa; phylum Chordata; class Amphibia; order Anura; family Rhinophrynidae; genus Rhinophrynus; species Rhinophrynus dorsalis. The sequence continues at coordinate 60,117,185 of CM074728.1, forward strand.
TTTGTAGGCATTAAAAAAACATGAAGAATGATATAAGTCTTATCTCTCAACCCTTTATGGTTTATGAGATATTCACAAGCAAAGTTCCCCTCCCCGCCCCTTTTACCTAGTGTAAGCCATCTCTTCTCAGATGTGAGTCTGGTTGTATGACAGTACAGATAACAGAAGGGGACAATTTTCTTTGTATGAAAACAATGAAAGCCCTTCCCCCCTTGACAAGTTTTTCAGCTTTTTCCATTATCTTAATTGAAGATTGTCCCTCTCTGCAGTCTACCTGGGCATCTCCCTTCTGATCTGGTTGAACAGGGGGGGAAACTTTGCATAAAGGTTTCAGAGATAAGACTTATATCATTCTTCATGTTTTTTTAATGCCTACAAAATAAAATAAAGTTAAAATGAAGTATTACTATCCCTTTAACATATGCTCACTTAGTGTTTCCCTTATGAGAAATGTCTGTATAACCACTTAACTCCTGCACTTATTGTATCCCCTCGATACTCAATGTAAACGGTAAGGTGCTAAGTACACCTGTTAGCAGTATGTAAATAAAGATATACATACAACTTAAACCAATGGAATTGTTTATTCCCTCTCTATGGTGCAGTTGCTTAGGGGCCCTCCCATTGTTATCAGCTGTTTTATCCAAAAGTTATAACAGTTCAAATAGTCAGGAAGTGAATTAAAGAGCATTTACGTCCTAAAACTTCTAACTCACTGACTCACATTCTATAGAGAACTATTTGTCAGTGACTCACCTATTCCAGAGACTGCAAAAGAATAACTAATTGGGATGTGATCACAAGAGGGCACTGTTAAAGTGATAGTAATACTTAAAAAAAATGCATTTTATATTTTAGCCATTTAAAAAACATAAAGAAAGATATAAGTCTTTGCTCTCAAAACTTTATGGTTTGAGAGATATTCAGAAGCAAAGTTTCCCCCTGAGTGACATCACTTTTCTAGCTGTCAGATTTGGAATCCGGTCCACAGACCGGCTGCGGCTGTTCAGCAGAGCTGAGATCCAGAGATATAAAAAATAACTACTTCATTGGAATAGTCTACAAAGTGTGCCTGGTTTGCAAGCACATTTTGTAGATTGTTGCAATTAAGTAGTTATTTTTATATCTCTCAATCTCAGCTCCGCTGAATAACCGCCTGCTGCTCTGCAGACTGGATTCCAAATTTGACCACTAGATGGCAGACTTGACCGTTTTAGTCACTGAGGGGGAAACTTGTGAATATCTCTCAAACCATAAAGGTTTGAAAGATAAGACATATCATTTTTAATGTTTTTTTAAATGGCTACAACATAAAAATTTTTTTTTGGAAGTATTACTATCCCTTTCATGTAAAAAAGTAAGAGTTTAAACTGTAATAAACCTTAACATATATATCTCTTTGCAGCGGGAGTACCATTGTTTTAGTTAACTGGAAAATTCCTATAATATACATATTTTTTCATAACAAAAGTTTACTGCTCCTGTGCTGGATATCATTTCCATGGGGTGGATATGATTGTTTTTGTGAACTCTTCACACTTAAATCTTCTTAGGATGCCTTCAGTAGGAAAAGCTTGGAGTCCAGGGAGAAATGCACTAAGATACAATAAGGGGCCAGGGGCTAGATTCTATTGCGGGTGCTAATTTTATCTGTGCTTTCATCTCCGGTTTTCCCCATAGACTTCAGTAGGAAAATATTTGATAAAATGGGAGGTAACATTTATCTCCTGCAATAGAATCTGGCCCCAGGTTGGCAATATGGTAGAGTATTTGCTTTCGTTACTCAATATACGCACAAAGATGTCTTCGTCATTATATCCCAACATCACCATGGTTTGCCATGTCTTTGCCAGGTTTACAATTTTGCATTGCCAACCTCAACAATAACTAATTAGCATATTAAAATGCAACTTAATGAGACATTGTCTTTTCCTGTGGATGTGTTTATATGTTAATGTGGCTGTTTGCCACACGCACTAAGCTCCCATAGCTGTTTATGCCGTCTTAGCTCAATGTTCCAATTGAAGCCGTCAGACACTGGAGAGCAGAAATAACAGCTGCCCTCCCTTAACCATTTGAATGATCTCGTAAGGCATTCTGTTTACCTTGCAAGTCCTCAGTTTACATGAATCAGCTGATTGGTGAATAGTCCCCTAAGGACTAGAAACAGCTAATCAGCTGATTCACATACGGACAGAACTGGCAGAGAAGCTGTTACATGTAACAGATGCTTTGCTGGTTCTCTCAGTTCCTGTATCAACTGAGAAGCCAGGAAATGAATTATTCAATTTATATAACCTTTTAAGTGTCATAGGTGTGTTCAATACATATCCCTATGATTCAAAGGGTTTAGGGAAGGCTGTCCTGTTTTTGATGCTTAAAGGGATAGTAATGCATGAACATAAATGCAGCTCCAAGTTCTCTGCATAGTGTTTTAAGCGTGAATAGTATGGAATTTGTAGTTCATGAGTAATGTAATGATAAAGTATCCCACTCCTGCCCCTTTTACCTTTTGTTGGCCACCTCCCCTCAGATGTGGAATCTGGTCATTGGATTGGACAGCTCGCAGTGAGACACAATCTTGATGCACTGTGTATAAGGACTGATTTGGAGAGGCAGTGTGAGGAAGTTGAAAGGGGCGGGAGGGGATACTTTATACACATCGCATACTATTGAAATACCGTTTTACATGTTTAAAAATACTATGCAGAAAAATCTGACATGCATCTATTTTTATATATTACTATCGCTTTAAGTCTGAAATCCTCTCCCACACTTCACTTTCCTAACCTTGCTAGCATTACGCCAACCCTACATGCTCTGCATAGCTAAATCTTAAAAAAGTGTGTCATATTGTACATGGCCAGGTGATTGACACACATTGACACACAAATACTTTGCCATTGCATCAATATTCATTGAATTTCCCCCAGAACTCCTTCAACAATCAGTCATGTCCATCTCCATGGACATGATGTCCAGTACCAATTAAATATTAATTTTAAAGCATCCACACAGAATTGATGCATAGTGACCATTAGTACATGCCCAAATTAAGGTAAAGTCAGGGTTTATTATTAGAAGGTGTACATTTAAGCATGATTCAACATTCCTGAGTTCAAAGCAGAATCCAGGGAAGTTGCAGATAGATGATCTGCACTGCAACCTAGGAGGCTGGACAATAAGGTAACCACATAGCTCTTTAAATCAGGGTACTTATAACAAAAAAACATACACTGAAGGGTTTCAATATTCCTGTGCAGTAATGCAAGAATTAAGTTTCCATAAGTGTCCCTGATTTAATGATGTGACCATCTTAGGGGTCACCATACATGTCATTCACGCAGGCAACCTCAAATAAATGGCTGACCCACATGGGTGTGGGAAAGGCAATGCAGTTAAGTTACACAGGTGTTCCAGTCGGCTGTGGGAACAAGCCTGTAGGTTATTTAATCCCTTACTGACTACATAGACAGAAAATGTATCAAGGTAAATAAAATTAAGTATACAGTGGGCTGGATTCCACTGTAAGTGATAAATGCATCTCTGATTTTATTTTTGGTATTTCAGATTCATATTGAAATCAAGGTAAAGGAAGGTTCAGATAAAACCAGTGATAAAATTACCACCTGTAATGGAATCCAGCCCAGTGTATCACAGTACACTGTAGTTCTGCTAAAAAGCAAGTTGTAACACAGAACAGCAGATCCAGACAACTGTAAGCAGCTGCTTGTTCCAATCTGCCTTTTAACTAGCTGTTGTCATACTGTTAAAAGAACACTAACACCATCTAATATTAATCTCAATTACCTTAATCGAAGCAGAAAATCATAATGTCCACCATGAATCAGTTCTGTTTGGATTGGGACTGCAAAATTAATCTTTAATTCGTACTGGAGATTTTGTCCATGGAGGCAGTCTTGATTCTGTGTTGCCAGAGAGCAAAATCCCAACCTCCTCTCACTGAAGGAGTGGGAGGAGTCTAGGGTCCTAGAGACCTGATAAAAGAACCATACCCACCTCTGTAGATTGGCAAATTAAAGATTAATTTTGAGAGTCAGTCCAGGATTGGGTAATAGTGGTCATTAGGATATTTCCCCATATTTATGTGAATGGGGATTACTAAAATAAGTTATTGTTTGTTTAATGTGGGCAGAAAATCCTAAGTGTAAGATATTGTTTTTAGAGCGGCTCTAAGAATATTTGGATAGAGTATCACGTTATGCACAATGCAAAAATAAACATGTCTCAGTATGTGCCCGCTGAACAAAAAAGACCTCCTTTGGTCTAATAAAGGTACACACACTCTGCAAACTGCTGCACCATAACCAGAGACATTGTTATAATAAAACATTAAATCTTTATTAATTCAATATAAAAAGCATAGTAGTACGTTTCGCGTAATCACCGCTTAATCATGATGACCAGATGTGTCATCATGATTAAGCGGTGATTACGCGAAACGCGTTGATGCTCCATGCCTCCGGGCATTAGGGATACTGCCGACACAAGTCTATTGAGTAGATAAGTACTACTATGCTTTTTATATTGAATTAATAAAGATTTAATGTTTTATTATAACAATGTCTCTGGTTATGGTGCAGCAGTTTGCAGAGTGTATGTACAGAAAATCCTAAGGACAGTTTTAATTAATTCTGTGCAGATTGGTGGCCGTGTTTCTTTGTAGCAGGACTCTAGGACTTCAAACTCCTCCCACTAAGGTATTCTTACTAAATCAGTCTCAGAATCTGCAGTTCACAGAAACATGGCTGAGAGATTCAGATCACAGTTTAGAGCTCCTGTACCACAGAAAGACTTTTTTTTTTTTTTTTACAGATGCTGGCTAAGGCTATGTGATATGTAAAAGCATTTGACCTCATTTTTATTTTTAGGTGCTTTTCTCCCTTAAAGGCAGATATTTGGCTCATGAATGTACTTATGACTGGACTTTCTCTGTCTGTCCAGGCTCTAGACACTTTTAACCCTTTTGGTGCAGATTGAGTCTGCTAAAAGCAATGCAGTGAATTGCAGGCCCTCAAGAACTTGTTGAACAACTGAGGGATCTCTAAACAAAGGTACCCAAGGGGACCTCATCCATGGCCACACCCGCACACTCTTACATGGGAAATACCTTTAGCCCATGGGCATTCAATGTGCGGCCCATGTGACAAATGCTGCCAGCCTGACCCCAGGGTGTGGCCAGCCTGAGATTGTTACTTAACCCCCTGCCTGCCAGTACTGTACAGTTCAAGAATAGATGCCTGTTATGTATTGATCAAGTCAAGTGGCAATACTGATACGTAATATACATATTTTTACAAAGCTGACAGGCTGTATTTCACCATTGTTATCAATTAAAAAAAGTAATGTGTCCCTTACATTTTTCTGATCATCTAGCCCATGACTAAAAAAGGCTGGACACCCCAGTCTGCCATATTTGCTAATTCTCGCTTCCTCTAGAGGGATGTTCCCTCTCAGGAAGGTTACTACAACCTTCTTTCTCGGTGGTACCTGACACTGGACGACTCGCTAAGATGTTCCCCTGCACTCCTCATGTCTGCTGGAGGTGTGGGGTTGAGAGGGGCACCATGGTACATATTTGGTGGTCCTGTGACATAAGTCACGCATACTGGATACAAGTCAGTGAAGCTGTACAGAACGTGTTGGGATACAGGGTTCCCCTGGATCCCTTATTGCAGGGCTTAAAATTGGAAGTCCTTTGCTAGTAGCCAGACCTGAAAAGTTACTCGCCACTGCAAGCCATAACATACCCACCAGGGCTGAATTTCTACTTGCCAGGGCTAAATTTTCACTTGCCATTGGCCAGTGGTGAGTGGAAATGTTGAGCCCTGCCTTATTGTATCTGTTTTCGTACCATTCTTCAATGTCACCTAAGAAATTTGCACTTCTTCATTTTCTACTATTGGCCGTGAGACTAAATATCTCCGTCCATTGGAAAACGACAGTTGCCCTAGTTGGAGCGATGGAGATCCAGAGTGAACAAATATTACTTTCTGGAAAAAATGCATGCATGGAGATCAGGACGCTACTCTGTCTTTAGGGAGATCTGGTCACATTGGGAAATCTCAGAATACACCTCCTGAGGCCCCATGTCCTTGACCCTTCTTATTTCCTTGTAAGTGGGTGACATCTCTGATTTTGTCTCTGGCTGTTCTTCAGGGCTGCTCGCGCTTGTATCGCTTCTTAAGCCTTACAATCCACTCCCTTCCTTGTTTCCCTCCCCCCTCTTTCTGCTTTTCCTCTCTCCTTTTCCTTCTATACTTTTCTTTCTTCTGTGCATCTATTTCTTCTCTCTCTTCTCTGGGCCAGTGAATGTCCGAGTTCAGGTTTTCCTGGTTCTTCCCTCTGTCATCCTTCTCATCAGTTTCTCTTTTATAACCTGTTTTCTGTACTGATCTTTGAAGTCTCAGCATTGTTGTTCTGCTTCTGTTACCGTGCTTTCAAGCTTCTTATTGTATTGGCTACTTTTGTTCTCATGGTAGTCGTGTTAGTAATTTGAAAAATTCTGTACAATGTAACAGATTACTGCATGTAGATTTCTTTACTGCTGTTATGTCTCGGATTTTCAATAAAATTATTTGTTTAAAAAAAAAATTGGACACCCCTGCTTTAGCCTATAACATAAATAAGCAGAAAGAATGCTCTTAAAGGGATAGTAATGTTTCATAATAAAAGCAGCTCCGATTAATCATCATAGTATTTGGACTTTGGAGAGTGTTATTTCAATTCTGTCAGAGTTGTAGTTCAAGAGTAATTCAATGACAAAGTATCCCCCTCCCGCCCTTTTACTGATGTAACACTGCTCAGCCAGAGCAGAAGGGAGCTGCCCAGGTAGATTGCAGAGAGGGACAATCTTCAATTAAGATAAGGGAAAAACCTGAAAAACTTGTCAAGGGGGCAGGGCTTTCATTGTTCTCATACAAAGAAGATTGTCCCCTGCTGTTATCTGTCTGGTCTTACAACCAGATTCACATCTGAGAAGAGATGGCTTACACTAGGTAAAAGGGGCGGGAGGGGGAAACTTTGCTTGTGAATATCTCTCAAAACATAAAGGTCTGAGAGATAAGACTTATATCGTTCTTCATGTTTTTTTCATGCCTACAAAATAAAATAAAGGTAAAATGAAGTATTACTATCCCTTTAAGTTGGCCCCTTAGGACATCTCCAACACAATGCAATGTAGACCTCACTAGGATCCAAGAGGTTCACTCCAAGGACCAGCAGTGCTCGCTCACAGCCAGCATTTAAGGACCACGGAGCATTTTCTCCTTCTATCCAAATTAGGGCTCCCTGAACGGCCACCAGGAGCACTGAAATCCATGACGATCCTGGCACGTCATGGGTCCTTAATTGCATGCCAACCCATGATGTGCCAGGACCGTCATGGTTCCTTAAGGGGTTAAGTAATGGCCAGTAACAGGGTATGTAGATTGTAAACAAACTGGCCACTATAAATCAGAGGCATAGGGATTGTTCTGAATATACAAGACTTAGAATGTGGGTGGAGCAAGCAGAGGTGAAGCTCCACCCCTCAAAACATGGCTCTATAGGAGATTGCCTACTATGCCGAATGGCACATATGGCAATGAAGCCCTCTAAAAATTATTAGTGGATTACACATAGGTGGATGGATCAATAATAGTTTGGCATACACGACTAAGCTGGATTTCCAGTATCAAAGAGGAGAACAGTTGGGAGAGATGAAACTCTGGTAAATAAAATACAGTAAAGAACAGCCAGGGAGATTCTGCTGGAGAGTGTACTGCCATCTGGGAACAATATATAGGGTCTTGTCTCCCCCTGAAGGCTGATGACAGAATTACACAAAATCACCACCAGGGAAAATTATATCTATAGAGTAAAGCAGTGATTCTCAATCTTTTTTTGTTTGGGGCACCCCTAATACGTAATCTAGAACATTTGGGGCACCCCTAACATATTTAATGTACTTTATCAAATGCATAATGAAGGGTACAATACATAAACATAGTTATTATTAGGTCTTACAATCTTAATAACAAAACTAAACATACTGTGCGTAACAATTTCTATAACTCTTTATTGAAAAAGTCCATTTTTGTTAGTCTTCATAGAAAATACGTGGCACCCTAAGTTGATGTCCGCAGTACACCAAAGTGCCACGGCACCCTGGTTGAGAGTCACTAGTGTAAAGGAAGTGACAGACAACCAGATTCACCCCTATAGGGCAGTTGGTTTGCACCACAACTGGTCCATTTTTGATTCTGAGCATATGGTCTTAGGTATGACATTCCAGAAGGGAAGGGACAGTGCACATATTCGGGATAGCTCTGCTTTGGCACACCAAAGCAAGGATATTTATGTGTCCCCTATTCTGCGTAGAACTCCAGCACCATATTCAGCACTTGACCCTTATGTACTCTCCCACAGGTCTATGTATGGGAGTTTGATTTCACAGGATTGGCCACTGCACTTCCTTGCTGAAAATCTCAGCAAGGAAGTGCAGACCCTTCTATAGACACAATACACACACACACAAACACACACACATATATATATATATATACTACACACTCGCCTGTGAAAATCTCTGCAATTAATTGCAGGGCCTTCTATACACACACAATAGACACACATACACATATACAAAAAACTATACAAACACACAGTTCACACACTACACATAAATATACACACAAAACACACCACACATAATACAATACACACACAATGCATGCACAACACAATACAGTCACTACACACGGAATATAGACACTACACACACAACATAATACACGCACTACACACAATACAAAACATACACAATACACACACAGTACACAATATACATACAAATATACACACTGTACATAAAATACATACACATAATATATACACAATACACACATGCACACAATATCCTATATAATAATTCGCTAAAACGTGTGTAACGCTGGGTCATGCGCAGTAGACACTGCTGCACGTGCTGCAGTCATGCGCAGTAGAGACTGCCCGCGCCGCGGCTGATACAGAGGCGCGGGCAGTCTCTACTGCGCGTGACTGCCCTGCGACCGGGTGGCAGTGGCACCGTGTAACGGGCTCTTCAACTAGTACACATATAACAAAATACACTCATGCACACAATATACAAACACAAACAATGCATACACTAATACACACAAACTATATACACAGATACAGTACATGCACACAGACAAATACACAAAACACACATACAACACACAAACACTCATTCACACAATATACACACACTCACTGCTGGAGAGTTGCGTAACACATTGCTTTTCAATGCATTACACACCTTCTTGGAGTTCAAAGGGTTAAAGGGATAGTAATGTTTCATACTAAAAGCAGCTCTAATTAATCATCATAGTATTTGGACCATGGAGAGTGTCATTTCAATTCTGTCAGAGTTGGAGCTCAAGAGTAATTCAATGACAAATTATCCCCTCCCTCCCCTTTTACTGATGTAACACTGCTCAGCCAGATCAGAAGGGAGGTGCCCAGGTAGACTGCAGAGAGGGACAATCTTCAATTAAGATAAGGGAAAAACCTGAAAAGCTTGTCAAGGGGGACAGGGCTTTCATTATTCTCATAGGAAGAAGATTGTCCCCTTCTGTTATCTGTCTGGTCTTACAACCAGATTCCACATCTGAGGACAGCAGTGTTACACTAGGTAATAGGGGCAGGAGGGGGATACTTTATCATTCATTTACTCTTGAACTACAGCTCTGACAGTACTGAAATAACACTCTCTGTGGCTCAAATACTATGAAGATTAATTGGAGTTGCTGTTTTTGTGAAACATTACTATCCCTTTAAGCAATGAATATTCAAAAAAACAGTCATTAAAACCTTTGCCTCCTTTCTGAATTCACCCGAATGTTAAAAGAAAATAGTCCTACATGTAAATCCAGTTTTAATCCCTTTTAGTGCCAGACATGTATCTAATGCATTGGGATGCAGTGTAGTGGATAACACACATAATGGCTATCCTGTTTAGGATGTCTTCTGTAATGTCTGTCTTCATAACACACCTTCCTTTATAAAACAAATAAAAATGTTTATTTAGTCATACATACAACTGCATGTGACTTTTGTTTTGCTTTCTTAATTTGTATTATTAATCATACCGGTAAAGGGTGCTAATAAATATATATATATATATATATATATATATATATATATATATCTCACTAACACTGCACCCCCCTATATTTCATCTCTCATTTCCAAATATACTCCCGCCCGCCATCTTCGCTCTGCACATGACCTTCTGCTCTCCACAGCTCTTATCACATCCTCCCACTCCCGCCTACAGGACTTCTCCCGTGCTGCACCTGAGCTGTGGAATTCCCTCCCCCGCCCCATCAGACTCTCCCCCAGCCTTCAAATCTTCAGACGCTCCCTGAAGACTCACCTCTTCAGGGAGGCCTATCAACTGCCTCCATAAACATCATCACCAAGATTCACCCTGCACGGACTACTGCACTCAATGGCACTTCTCACTCCCACCCACTGACTGGCAGTTCATGTGGCAGGAGGCACTTAAACACAATAGCACTTACTCCTTTTGTATCAAACCTACCTTCCTCTAGACTGTAAGCTCTCACGAGCAGGGCCCTCTGATCCTCCTGTTCTACACATCTGATTGTACTATTTAATACCTCTGTATGTCTATTCCCCAATTGTACAGCGCTGCGGAATTAGTTGGCGCTATATAAATAAAGAATAATAATAATAATAATAATAATAATATATATATATATATATATAATACCTGAGAACTTTTCATGCAGGGCTACCCGGAGGGTAAAACTGTCAGTGCCTAAAATGACGCGATTTGAGGCATAAAAGGGGCAGGGCTTAGTTGCAGGGGGGCGGGACAAAAAAAACCCTGCAAAATGAAGGTAAAAGGGCAGGGAGTGGGAGGAACCTGGCAGGATGGAACACAAGTGGGCAGAGTTTCTACTTAAACTCTGCCCACCCGGTGATTCACACACTGAGACCCGGTAATTCAGCTTGAAATCCGGAGTCTCCGGGGCAAAATTGGAGAGTTCCCAGGTATGGATATATATATATATATATATATATATATATATATATAATGGTTTCTGGTTCATTGTCCACCACTCCCTGACTGTACCCAAAACCAGCGAATCTCCAGGAGGCAAATCCCCCCCGACGACTCCCCTAAAAATAATAGCAGTGAAATTCACAGGGGCAGTGGCTTTCACAAGAGTGGGCGGGGGAAGGGGTGAAGCCCCCCCTGGCCACACCTTTGGAAATTGTTGCCACAAGACTCACTGCCATAGAGATGCAGTAGTTCACCAATGCACACCAAATGCCTAAGTCCCTTGGGCAAACCTGTGCTGAATTCACTAATGTACATAGAGAGAGAGTTTAACACGTTGAGGACTAGACAGATGCATAATGCATTGAAATGCAATGTGCTCTGAATCCATCTGGTTCTTAAGAGATTAACAAGCTTTTTGTGCTGCTATGACAACAGGAAAAAGCCTTTCCTCTCAAACTGTCTTACCCTGGTGATGTCAGCTGCTAAAATCTCACTCAGCCCTTTCAACTCATGCACTTCCTTTACATTTTATTGGTATGTTGGTTTAAGATTATAAGTGGATGTTTTAAAGGAAAAAAAGAGAAGATGGAAAGGGAAACCAGCTAAATGTCGAGGCCATTGAGACAGATAAATCCACTTGGAACGAAAGTGGAAATAGCTTCAAGGTTTGTTTGTTTGTTTGTTTGTTTTTTCCCATCTCTAAATACAAAAGTGATATTGCAAAGGCTGAACATCACAGATAAATATGTTTTTTTGCAGCCTTATAATTACTATGGTAAAACTTACACTACTTAAATGTACATTTTTCAAGCTTGTGAGGCCTCGTAGAAGTGTCAAGGTAGGGCTCCCAATCCTGGATTTACGAAGAAAAGTATATTTTGTTTTCTAAGAAGCACTGCCACTCTAACACAAATAAGCAATGACATTACTGTCACAAAGGTCTGACCTGTACGTCTCTGTTATTGACACTTTCCAAACACTGACGTGAAAAGATTTGATGGAGCGGAAGTCCGTCATCCTGCCCTTTCCCTTAGTGAAGATGGCTGTACACCGAGCTGGCTTGTGAACTTCAGTGAAGCCAGATACTTGCACCGGAAGTTCCCAGCTGTCAGTTCTGCTGTCCTGTTAGGAAAGATGGCGGCGCTCAGAGCTCTTGGAAGGCTGCGGGCACCTTCAGAGCTGTTAGCCGGCAGATGGCTTAAGTTGCTTCCGTCAGCTAGGTGAGGAGAGCCCCCGGGCTGTGGCATGTATATTGCGGGAAAAGGATGGAAATATTGATGGCTGGAGCAGAAAGTCAATGTCAGGGGTGACAGTACCAGTTACTGTGTGTGTGTTTGACACTTCTGTGCAAAAGAACAAAACCTAAACAGTAGCGAACCAATTGCACCATAAGGGACAAACAAATATTGGATTTGAGATTTGGGGCATATTTATTTTGATAATGCTGTGTTTTTGCTTTTACCCAGGTGTTGCTAACAAGAAGCCGTTCAGATTAGGAGTATATTCCCATGGGGAGATGGGAACTGTAGTTTTTTCCACAGCTGTCGGTTTTACCCAAAATGTATCTACTTTTTATATACACTGCTCTTACTAGAAGGTTTGGGCACCTCGTTTCAAGCCACTATATAAATGTTAACTGCATGTATTGTGAAAGACACGAAAGTTGCACATACAAATATTTTTTGGCTACTTTGCGACAAGTTAATAAAAAATGTTTTGACTCATGAAGCCAATGCTGCATGAAAAGAATGCTTCTAGTATTATAGCAGATGATACTCTCTTGTCCATATGATTTTCATTCACTAAGCTGATATATGCAAAATTGGAATTAATGCATTTATATCAAATATTTGAAGCTGGCAGAATCCTATGTTTAATGTGGATTTTGTGTGTATGTGTAATCTATATTATAATTCTCTAAGGATGTTTGTCAGAAGCCGTCATGCGCAGTAGAGACTGCCCAATCCGCGGCTGATAAGGAGCAGGGTGCTCTGAATTCACACCGGAGTCCTCTCTGTGCACCTTCCTGGGACAGCTTGGTCCCAGGAAGGTGCCCAGTGCCCCACTCCATATTAGTTGCTGCGTGGGCAGTCTGTAGCACTGCCATTGTTGGCTCGTGTACATAGGGCATTAAAACTAGTGTGTATGTGTGTGTGTCTATATATATATATATATATATATATATATATATATATATATATATATATATATATACACACACACACTAGTTGAACAGCCCGTTACACGGGCCACAGTGCCACTGCCACCCGGTCGTGGGGCAGTCACGCGCAGTAGAGACTGCCCACGCCACGGCTGATACAGAGCTTATCAGGCGAGGTGCGGGCAGTCTCTACTGCGCATGACTGCAGCACACGCAGCAGTGTCTACTGCACATGTCGTGGCGTTACACACAATTTAGCAAATTATTATATAGGATATCATCATGCATTAAATTAGACCTGTCACTCTAAAATAAGCTTTCCATTAATTGAAAAGGGAATTAACAAATGACCTATATTTTATACTAGCCATTTGTTAGTAATACAGATTGGTTCTGATAAATTATTTTTGTGTGCCACGTAATGATAGTTTCTATACTACCATACACTATTCTATGAATAAATATAGACTTGTCCCGCACAGTGCAGTGTCTAATAGCAGGGCTCAAAATTTCCACTTGCCACTAGCCAATTGTGAGTGGAAATTTAGCCCTGGCGAGTAGAAATTCAGCCCTGGTGGCTATGTTATGGCTTGCAGTGGTGAGTAACTTTTCAGGTCTGGCTAGAAGCAAAGGACTTCAAATTTTAAGCCCTGCTAATAGCATAGAGAGGGGTAAATTTGTCCTGGAAGTGCCAACAAAAAATGGTTAATTTCTCAAAACTATTTTACAAAAAATGTCTATTAAAACAAAGGTTTTTGGTGAAACAGACTAAAACCTTCACAGTGAGAGGTCCACTTTAAGAGTAAAGGTTACAGTTATAAACGAGTAAACACTCTAATCAAGTTTCAGTAACACAGCAGCATTTTTTTTTTAATTATTTTAATTTATATCACATTATTATTGCTTGAATACATACTACTGCATAATTCATCACACATTTTATCAATAGGCAGAATATATTTTGATTACTTGGGAAATTATATTCAAGCATTAATGAGTAATAAAATCGACCAAAGCCGCACAAAGGTATTTCAGTATGTTTTATCCCCTTTAGTAAACTGGGCCGCTCTGTATAAGTAAACTTTAAAATAAATTTAATGGGAGTTGAGTGTCATGGGGTGCTTTCCAATGCATTGGGCTTACCTCTGAAACTCTTACAGATTAAATGATAACATGACTTTGTGGTTTGCTGGTAACATTTGGGGGTTATGGACTAAGGAGTGATGAAGTAGAGATGACATCTCCAGTGTTACCACTTCTCCAATTCCTTTGTTATTCTATGGAGCCATTGCACTAAGATTTCTCCAACTTTGGAGAGCTTAGTGCGTTGGCTTTATAGAATAATATAGGAACTGGAGAAGCCATCTCCACTTACCTTTTTGTCACACCTAGGTGCATAAACCTATTTGTGTTCTTTTCCTTACATCTTAGAGGAAAGCAATGGCAGCCAGATGTAGAATGGACAGAGCAGTATGCTGGAGCTGTAATGTACCCTAGCACCATCACAGAAAAATGGGTTCCTGCTCCCTGGAATGGTGAGTATATCAGTGCATAGTGCATGGTTAGTTAATCTTTGGATAAACATCTGTACTGCAATTCTCATCATACCCAACCAGCCAATATCTGATTGGGTATGATGGAAAATAAGTCACCAATAGCTGTAGGTGCAAACATTTACCATACCCTGGTATATCCTTTATAGATTTCTGTGTTGCACCTAAAAGTTAACTGAGTTTATACAGTTAAATATACACAATAACACCATGTACATTATGCTAATATTTCTAAAAATGTGTATTTGTTTTCTGGGGCCTGAAATCTCGTTTTATATATGCTTTGATGGTTCAGATACTCTTGTCTGCTCAAGTGCACCTATTACTTGGCCAGGATTATTTCTGAATGAGCTGAGATAAGTGAACATGGTTTCTGAATACTACAACAGCGAGCGCTAATCACGATCGGTTAACTGATGTTCGTTCTTAGATCTCAATACAAGCAGCATTTCGAAAAAAAAAAAAGCATTAAATAGAAACATAGAATTTGACGGCAGATAAGAACCAATGGGCCCATCTAGTCGCCCATATTCCTACTGTGAACAATTCAAACCTTTTTTGGTCCTTGGTCTCTTCTTATGTTAAGGTCAGCCTTATTCCTGTCCCATGCATGCTTAAATTCTGTCACTGTATTAACTTCTACCACTTCTGCTAGTAGGCTATTCCACTTATCTACTACCCTCTCAGTGAAGTAAAACTTACTTACATTACATCTAAACCTGTGTCCCTCTCGTTTTAGACTATGGCCTCTTGTCCTAACATTTTTACTCCTTAGAAATATACTTCCAACCTGTACTTTGTTGAATCCCTTCATGTATTTGAATGTTTCTATCACATCTCCTCTCTCTCTTCTCTCCTCCAAGCTATACATGTTCAGATCCTTTAGTCTATCCTGATATGTCTTTTCCTGTAAACCAATCACAATTTTAGTAGCCCTTCTCTGACTTTTCTCTAGAGTATCTATATCCTTCTGGAGATGGGGTCTCCAGTACTGTACACAATACTCTAGGTGAGGTCTAACTAGAGATCTGTAGGCATGACCACTTCCCTTTTTCTGTTACTAATGCCCCTAGCTATTATAATGCTTTTTGAACAGTAACATTTACAGATATATTAAAAGTCAAGTTTAGGAATCTATATTAGTGATGTTACATTAATAATTTTAACATATGCTTGCTCTAAGAATGTGATATTTGAAATTATATCAACCTATATCATTTTTTCGGTGTCCAGTGTTCTTATATATGCCAGAAGTCACCTCTGCTCCATGGCTAAGATGTAGAATACATACATTGGTGTTCATCTTTATTCTGGCCTGAAAGCATCGAGTTGGACAGCTCTGATCCATACCATCCTACTTGAAGAGCTGCTTAAGCCTTTGAGTGCCAGAGATGTATCCAATGCAAAGACGGTCATATTCAGTACTCCAAAACTGTACAGTTGCATTTTATTTAAAATCTACTAAGCCTTCCAATTTTTGCAGATAAAGAAGTAACACCTCCAAGTAAAAACCTTCCCCTTAACTTACTATGGACAGAAAATCCAAATGGCCCCCATACATTGTACCTTTGTTAAGGAGAGAATATCTTTAGTCAGTCCTGGATGTTATGCCCTTGGAGGCAGTCATGATCATTGTTGGCATTTTTTAACTGAAGCAGGCAGAAAGCATGAGCCTATTTAAAGTGCACTAATCACTTTGGGTCATTAGGATTTTTTGGCCACAATAAGTTCAATTGTAGGTTACTTTAAGGATCTTTTACTCCACCTTTTTAGAGGAGGTGTACCCATGGATAAGTGATTTTTCTGTTAATGGATAGACCCATAAACAGAGAGCTCTGCTTCTAATTCTAAAAGGCCACGTGAATATATTCAAGGTTTGGAGCGTACTGATTATTATTTTAAACTCTACAAAACTGGAAGTATTTTTTTAGGACATTACTGTCCCTTTAATCACTCGCTGTTAGCAAATTTTACATGATTTTGATTCAAAAGACAAGGATTCGGATAATCTCAACCCTATTGCATATTTAGGCAAGGACTAGTTTTAGTGGTACAACTACGGGATTTCTGTTATTATTATTATTTATTATTAGGGTTCACAAACATTTTCCCACCGCAGTATGTCCTGATAAACAAATTAAGAGCCAATTATAATGAAATGTATAACCTTTAAAGGTGTCTGCGTGGAACTGAGGATTCTCATAAGTGGGTTCTGAAAAATCAGATAAAGCATGCAATGTAGTCTAGAAATTCCTTCAGCTGATGCAGGACTGCATCTCTCCTTATCCAGCCTTAAGCTGGCTGAAGATGAGGGGAGTTGTACTCCAGAGATAGCTAGAGAGCTGCAGGCTGCCCCTCCTGACATTTTAAATGGTGTTTGATCTCTTGGGTTGGCTATATCTCTAGCATTAAAGTGTTAGTAATGTCTAAAAAAAAAACTTTTTTTGCATTTAGAAGAGATTAAAAAGCTGATCTAAATGCAGAAAACCGTATCTCTCAAACCGCTATGGTTTAAGAGATACGGGCGTTTAAAGTTTGATTTCTGCTACTGACAGCTGTAAAGCTGTCAGCAGGAGATCCGTGTCGGTCGACACGCTGGCGCTTGAGAAGTGCCGAGATCTCGTTACTTACACAGAATCCCTTCATTGTAATGGTCTAAAACGTGTGCCTAGTGTTCAGGCACACGTTTTAGACCATTCCAATGAAGGGATTCCGTGTAAGTAACGAGATCCCGGCACTTTAAACGCCCGTATCTCTTAAACCATAGCGGTTTGAGAGATCAGCTTTTTAAGCTCTTCTAAATGCAAAAAAAAGTTTTTTTAGACATTACTAACACTTTAAAGGGGTTAGAAGCCCAGTTTCAATCAGTTGAATTTTTAATTTGTCCTCTGTGGTGTAGTTTGTTTCTGACTTGCTCATATTTTGTGTCTTAACCCTTTGAGTGCTGGAGGGGCGCTGCAATGCGTTTACGACAGTAAAATGTGTAACCATGAAGCATTTTATTCCTGTACAGATAAGGACCCCCCAGTAGAGAAAAATGTTTCCAACCTCACTATCAACTTTGGGCCCCAGCACCCCGCAGCTCATGGTGTGCTGCGTCTTGTCATGGAGCTGAGTGGGGAGTCCGTGAAACGTTGCGACCCGCATATCGGACTACTGCACCGGGGCACTGAGAAACTCATTGAGTACAAGACATACCTGCAGGTATCCCTGTGGCTATGTATAGCCTACGACTGAGTTCTCCTATAGCTAGTTCATAAGGAATAAATCTCTACCATCTGGATACCAGGTGGCACTGTTAACTATTTTATTTAAAAGAACAACAGTTTCAACTGGAATGACTTTCTTATATATTTGACAATTTTTTTTTTTTTTTTTTTATTATTATTTTTTTTTTATCGCACTCTGAATTCCATGATGTGCCACAACCGTCATCTATTCTTAATGCCAGTTTACCTTTGAGAGTCCTGGTACGTTGTGGGCCCTTAAGGGTTTAAGGTTTTAAACAACTGTAGGTCGTCTTGTTGTTTTCTGCTGGTTTAAACATAAACAATGCTTTTCCACCGAAAAGGTGGAGTTGAAGAATGGACTTAGAGCAGAGACATTAAAGGGAAAAAGTATACCACAGTTAGATAGAAATCAAATCCATAAGATAAAGCGGAACTTTCAGATAATAGCCAGTCGCCATGCATTCATTAAATGCATGGCGACTAGCTTGAAAATAGATGTCTTACCGTAAAAAAATAGACTGATGGGCAGGTTAGTGCGGTCTGTGCGCCTGCGCCATCAGTCCCTTCCGGTGACCATATGGTGCAAAGCAGTCTACTCTATGGAGACCGGGACTGGCGTCGAAGGCGCACAGACAAGATGTCTGCACTCTAGCCTCAGTTGTGGTCTCCAAATAGGACAGATTCCTTTAGACACACACGTTTTTTTATGGTAAGAGATCTGTTTTCAAGTTAATCACCATGCTTTTAAAGGGATAGTAATACTTCGTTTTAACTTTATTTTATTTTGTAGGCATTAAAAAAATATGAAGAATGATATAAGTCTTATCTCTCAAACCTTTATGGTTTATGAGATATTCACAAGCAAAGTTTCCCCTCCCGCCCCTTTTTCCTAGTGTAAGCCATCTCTTCTCAGACGGGGAATCTGGTTGTAAGACCAGACAGATAACAGCAGGGGACATTCTTCTTACAATGAAAACAGTGAAAGCCTTGCCCCCCTTGACAAGTTTTTCAGGTTTTTCCCTTATCTTAATTGAAGATTGTCCCTCTCTGCAGTCTACCTGGCCACCTCCCTTCTGCTCTGGCTGAGCAGTGTTACATCAGTAAAAGGGGCGGGAGGGGGACACTTTGTCATTGAATTACTCCTGAACTACAACTCTGACAGAACTTAAATAACACTCTCCAAAGTCCAAATACTATGACGATTAATTAGAGCTGCTTTTATTATGAAACATTACTATCCCTTTAATGAATGCATGGCGACTTGCTATTATCTGAAAGTTCCGCTTTAAAGAATGGAGTTGATGGGACAAGCAACTATCTTCTACTAATGTCTGTTAATTCTGTCTGTTCAGGCCTTACCCTATTTTGACCGCCTGGACTACGTGTCCATGATGTGTAACGAACAAGCTTATTCCCTGGCTGTGGAAAAACTTCTAAATATCCGCCCACCACCCAGAGCTCAGTGGATCCGAGGTGACTATTCCTGTGCCCCAAATTCCCAGTACTACTGTAGGTTAGAAAAGCATCAGCTACAGTTTCCAATGTAAGGATCAGTAAGGTTTATATATATATATATATATATATATATATATATATATATATATAATAATTCGCTAGGATGTTTGTCACGATACAGTCATGCACAGTAGAAACTGCCTACGTTAGGTCAGTCTCTACTGTACATGATTGCATCGCGCGAGTGAGGTGACGCAAGACTGCATCCGTGGAGCACTGAGGTAGCGGCCGCTTAACCCTGTGAGTGCCAGAGGGGTACACAATGCATTGCAAAGCCCTCCGGCACTCAAAAGGCTAATGGTACCCGGACCTTGGCCCGTGTACACAGACTTTTACACTAGTATATATATATAAACAAAACAAAAGAAAATATATATATATATATATATATATATATATATATATATATATATATATATATATATATATATATATATATATATAAAATAGATAAAGGTAATCTCACTTCTGGGACATACTTAATTGACAATATATTAGAGCCCAAACTTGTTTATTCATTGAACTACAATTTATCTATTATAGTCACCAGGTGGTGCTGTTCCTGCCACTACAGAGCACTGTCCAAGACTCAAGCTCTCAAATTGAGTGCATTATTAAAAAGAAATGTGTCTTCTGGAGGTTTTTGGTGACTATTACATATAAATTGATCTTTTAAAATGTTTGAAAGAAGTATACCCCAGCCGTGGGATTATTCTTATTTTACTCAGCAGGACAAAGCCTATAGTATACCATTTTTCCTTAATAAAAGTTTTCTGTTCCATTAACAACTATGCAAATATTCTCAAGTTCCGTACAGAGGGTTTGGGGCAGGTTGCGACCTTCCAGCTGTTGTTGGAGTACAACTCTCATCATCCTCTGCAACCATTATCCAGCGGTGGATGATGGAAGTTCTAGTCCAGTTAACAGGAGACCTGCTTAGAAAACCAATTGTCTGTTCATTGTTTATGATTGTTGGGTTATATTAACCCTTTAATGCGCTGAGGAGTGTGCAGAGTAATGTTTTGCACTCCTCTGGTCCTTATGGTTAAAGAGGGCCTTCTCCCCTACCCATGTCTGTAATCTGCTGAATGTCCTCCGGTTAAGGCGCAGCCGTCAAAGAGCAGCTGCAAAAAAAGATAGGAGGTATTTTATAATAACACCTACTTGCATTACTATGGCCAGAAAATCCTAATGACCCCCTATGAATTTTGTTCTTGTGCTTTTGTTCAACAGTTATCTTCAATCAGTCGTGGATGTCTTGTCCACGGAGGCAGATAAAACTGTTCTTAGCAGTTCCTTTCAACCTGAAGCAAGCAGAGTGCACAAACCTGCTTAACCCTTTCAGGATTAGAGATGTGCACAGTGAGACTATCTTGACATCCAGGACTGAACAAAGATGTTAGGCACAAGGACAAAATTCATAGGGGGAGTATGCGCACTCAGGGGCTGTTACTATTAGGAGATATTACTTGTTTTGAAGTATTTCTGCTGTTTATATTTTAGTGCTATTTGGAGAACTCACTCGTATAATGAACCACATCATGGCTGTTACCTGCCACGCTTTGGATATCGGCGCTATGACTCCTTTCTTCTGGATGTTCGAGGAAAGGGAGAAGGTGCGTTTTATTTCTCTAACCCTTACAGGGATGATCAAATCCTCTGTTTTGCAGAATTGCTTGCCTACCTCTGAAATAAATGCCAGTCCCTATTGCGGGCATTGTTTCCTGGTATTGTTTTAAAAAATGCAAGGCAGGTCTATAAGACACCCCCTTCAATTAATTATAGTTATGGCATTTTACTAAAATGAGGTGGTGTTGGACTTGGTCCATATTTACTCTTTAAAGCCAAAGGTACACCTTTAATATGACGTGTCTCCTATATCTCATAAAGTATGTGCTTACAGAAAAAAAAAAAACTACAATCTACAAACCATTTTACTAAACTAATCATAGGAGACGCAGTGTATTAAAGGTGAAAGTTCCGCTTTAATTTGTACCAGTTTTATGAGTGATCTCTATTTACATTTTGTAGTTGGACCACATTAAAAAAAAACAAAAAAAAAAAACATGGCAGTGACAGATATTTCCAGAAAAACCTTATTTGCATCCTATTGGGCGTCTCTTTGTATGTCCGCTTGCTTCCAAGATAGGCTATACACATGTTTAAACAGAGCTAGAGTAACTTGCCCACGAATTGCTGCAAAATCAGCACAAAGTTTTACTCGAGAGATCCTCAGTCAGAAAAAAATTCTAGAAGAACCTTTAGGCTATATGAATTGTATGGGGACCAGTGGCCGTCCACATCTTCAGCCCAGCTCGCTAAGTGTTCATGAAGGCAACAGCCACTGTTCATCAATGTTTACATGGTCTAAGAATTCTGCAATAATTGTTTTATTAAAAATAGCTTTCTGCTGCAAGCCCAAGTCACCCAACAGGAAAATAATCCTGCCCCCAGAATATGCACAATAAGTCAGAACAACAGAGAGAGATAGGAAAACAAATCTTTAAAAGTCTAAATAAAGGTCAAGTGTCTCAGTAACCCATCCAAATTGATAATGGATATGAAAATAGTTCCAATGCGAGGGATGCTAATATAATTCTACCTTTTATATAAATCCTTGGTAAGGCCTCATCTAGAATATGGCGTACAGTTTTGGGCACCAGTTCTTAGTTTAAAAAAAAAAAAAAGACATTATTGAATTGGAAAAAGAGCAGAGATGTGCAACAAAACTGATAAAGGGATTGGAGGATCTGAGTTATAAAGAGAGTGAATAGCCAAACTTTATTTTTTTTACATTAGAGAAAAGACATCTAAGGGGTGATATGACTACCATTTACAAATTTATTCAAGGTCGATACAAATAACTATTACAATTAATTATTTACTCAAAGAGCTGACCTAAAATGAGAGGTTTTCCATTAACCCCTTAAGGACCAATGACGTACTAGGACTGTCATGAAATTCCAGGCTCACCGCGCGGCTGCACGCCATTCGGGGTGTCCGGAATCGGATGCAATTAAAAAAAAAATGCTCCGTGGTCCTTAAATGACCACCTCGTGCATGCGTGGCCGGTCCTTAAAGGGATAGTAATACTTCAGTATTACAAATCCCTATATTAAAGCCCTTGTAAAAAGAAACGTTTTGCCCCCAGTGTCATCTCTCAAACCTTTATGGTTTGAGAGATGATAGCTTCTAAGGTTGCCCTCTCCCTCCCCCTTCCCCGTAGTCAGCATTTTAGCTGACTCAGGGAAATCCGGTCAGAGATCATCAGGCGGATCTGCAGCAGAGCCGCGATCTCGTTAACTAAAAAAAAAAACTTTCACTAAAACGGTCTTCTACGTGTGCTTGCAAGCCTAGCACACATAGAAGACCATTTCAGTGAAAAATTTTTTTTTTTTTTTAGTTAACGCGATCAGGCTGTGCTGGAGAGCTGCCTGAAAGTCGTACGACTCTCTTCCCTTCAGTCGTCTAAAATGCTGACTACGGGGAAGGGGGAGGGAAAGGGCAACTTTAGAAGTGTTCATCTCTCAAACCATAAAGGTTTGAGAGATGACACTGGGGGCAAAACGTTTCTTTTTACAAGGGCTTTAATATAGGGATTTTTAATACTGAAGTATTACTATCCCTTTAAGGGATTAATACTAGAGGAAAGTCTCTTTAGACTAAAACAAAGGCAGGGATTTTTTACACTAAGGGAGGTCAAGCTATGGTATTCTTTGTCTCATGATGCTGTGCTTGCAGATACTGTAACTGCTTTCAAAAAAGAAATGGATACCTATCTAGCACAGAACAATATTGAGAATTATGATAGATGGCTTTGAAGCAGATCGGTTGTTGATCCAGGGAACGATCAGACTGCCATTTGAAATCAGGAATAATTTTTTTTTACCCATTTGGGGCTTTATTGAAAATGGCTTCAATGGGTTTGTCTTTTGCTTTCCTCTGGATCAACAGGGGTGATTTGGCATGGACTGAACTTGATGGATACATGTCTTTTTTTTTTTTTGTTTCCCAGCCACATCAACTATGTTACTATGTAAGTACTTTTTATTACTTGTAATGACACTCACTGGATCAATGAATACATAAGTCCAAATATCCCCCTTGTCCTTCTGCTGATGTGCACAAATTTTAGCGCATGTCAGCTTCTTCAAACTAATAGCATTAGAAAACAGGGCTGAAAACTGTGTGGCCTGACTACATACAAGTATATTAATAAGTTTGAGATACAATATATTTCATCTCATGCTATTAGTCTGAAGAAACAGATAAGCACTAACGTCTGTGCACAACCAGCTGGAGGACAAGGGAGGTGGTGATACTGGCAGGTATTTGGACGTATGTATTCATTTATTCTGCGAGCGTGATTTTACCATGTGTCATTACAAGTAATAAATGTCAATTTTAGATGGTATATTTTTGCACTTCTTATATTTAGAGAATTGTTTTAGGTTGTGGATTCCTCTTCAGTAAAATTTTGTGGTGATTTTCCAGCTTAGGGTTTAGAGCCTCATTTATCATTATTTAAATAAGTGATATCGATTTGTGATCTGTTTTTTATCCCTGTAGATGTTTGAGTTTTATGAGCGTGTTTCAGGTGCCAGGATGCACGCAGCATATGTCCGCCCAGGAGGAGTGCACCAGGTAAGTAAGGAGGCAGTATGAACCCATGCGTAGATACAGTTTGTTTTGTTTTTTTTTAAGAAAACAAAAACTAAGACACAAACAAATTCCCAATTTATCAGTCAAAGTCAGAAAGGATGATGCACATTCAGCACTGACTTTTTACACTGATTATTTCTCAGGACATGCCACTGGGTCTGATGGACGATATCTATGAATTCATAAAGAACTTCTCCATCCGACTGGATGAAGTGGAGGAGGTGAGTCTTGCTTTTGTAAAAGGTGTGGAGAAAACAGTTTGTGGGTCCAAGCAGTGAGCTGGGCTGTTTAGAACGTAACAAGTCAAAATGGGACAATAGAGGATGAAATACTACTTGATTGTTATGCTAGCCCAGGGATGGATAGTGGGTTATAACCTGAGGGCCACATCTTTTCTAAAGGTATTGTCTTAAGGTGTGTATATGTGTGCACAATTCCTGGTTCATACCCCTGCTCCATTAGTAACCTCTCTACCTGACTTAAATGGATAGTAAAGTTTCAAACTAAAATGTTCATAGTATTTAGGCCATGTAGAGTGTAATTTCAATACTGTCAGAGTTGTAGTTCAAGAGGAATTGAATGATAAAGTATCCCCCTTCCACCCCTTTTAACTAGCGTAAGCCACATCCCCTCAGATGTGGAATCTGGTCCACAGAACAGACAGGTCACAGCAAGGGACAATCTTCTTACTATGAGAACAATGAAAACCCTGCCCCCCTTGACAGGTTTTCCCTTATGCTAATTGAAGATTGTCCCTCTCTGCAAGCCATCTGGACACCACCTTTCTGTTCTGAGGTGAGCAGTGTTACATCAGTAAAAGGGGCGGAAGGGGGATACTTTATCTTTCAATTACTCTTGTACTACAACTGTGACAGTACTGAAATAACTCTCCACGGCCCAAATACTATGAAGATTAATTGGAGCTGCTTTTATTTTGAAACATTACTATCCCTTTAAGCACTAGTGAGAATTGTCTCAGAGCAGTGTGTAGCTCTTTCGTGTGCTTCTGATTACCAGTTTAAAGGGATAGCAATGTTTGCCATAAAGTAGCTCTCTGAGTCTTCTCTAGTGTAAAACAAACACATTGCACTATGTTAAATAATTTACTTTGATGTACTTCCAAAGATTACATTTAAAAAGATGCCCCTCCTGCCCCTTCGGGAACACACCAGACCAGTGGTGTACGTAGACATTTTTCCGGGGTGGGGGGGGGCAAAGCCATAATATGACCCCCAGGCCAGCCCATCTAGCCCCTTTATTGATATGGAAGGGGGTAATTGTAGGGGGCTGCAAGTGCCCCCCTTGCCACCCCCTCCGGATGCCCATGCACCAGACATATGCAGTGAGGGACAAACTTAATCAAGTAAGTATAAGGAAAACCCTGCCCCCCTCGACGAATGTAAGCAGGATTTTCCTTTGCTTACTGAAATGTATCCCTCGCCGCTCTTGATCCGGACAACATTTTTTTATTTGGAAATCAAGTTTTAGAGTTATTTGTAGATTTATAGAATATGCTAATTAAGACATCCTATGAATGTACATCTGAATTTAGGTTGAAATTTACATGGCCTAACTTCAGTAGAATGGAAATGGTTACCTGCCAATAAGTAGGGTAGGTAATGTAGGGCCAAGACAGCAAGAGCCTGCAGAGCTTAATTCTCATGATCTATAAGCCTTAATAAAAAAAATGGCTACTGCTACAACATAGAGATATTTTGAAATCTCTTTTAAAATCACCAGTAATGACTAGTACACCATATAGGCAATTTTACATCTCTGAAAAACAAACTATTTTTGAATTTTGGAGACCGGTCTACTTCAGTCCCTTGGTAACCATGAATGGGTTAAGTAGTTGAATTACATTGGTGGTGTATGTTTGGCATTTTGTCTGTGCTATTAGGAGTGATGGTGTAGTAGATTAACCCTTTGAGTGCCAGAGGGGTACACAACGCATTGCAGAGCAATGCGTTGTGTACCCCTCTGGCACTCAAAGGGTTAAAGGAGAATTATAGCCTTGGAATAACTGGCTTTTAAGTCATTGTGTCATTTTAGGCATGTGTTAAATATACAGCAGGCAGGCGTTTCTATTTACCTGTTTTTATTTTGCATATGATCTCCGCTATAACTGGACATTAATGTATTATTACTATCTTTAGATAAAGTACATGATTTTAAAAGTCCACAAGCAAGTTACTATTGTGTGGTCCTCACTGTTGCTTTCGGGATTACGTCTCTCTCGCTTCATTTCTCTCTGTCTGACAGATGCTGACAAACAATCGGATCTGGAAGAATCGCACTGTAGACATTGGTGTGGTTTCAGCCGAGGATGCTCTCAACTATGGATTTAGGTAACATATAAGAACAAGAGGGGATGCACTGAAGTTTGATGCTGCGATGATGTGTGTTATGATATGTACTAAGAATTAGTGATGCAAGGGGAGGGGGGACAAATTTCCCCAGTAGTATAAAGGATTGTCAAACTGTTGCCAGTTGTGGAGGTGATGCCCTCCTTTAAACATCACCAGCTGTCCGACAGCTCTGAAGTTCTAGAACATCCTCTCTTATTCCCCAGTTGCACAGTAGGGGAGCGGAGAGGATCTGCTCAGACATCAGAACCTGAGATGTAAAGTAAACCCTTTGGTGTCCGACACAAAACATTGGTTGCGTCTGTAATGTAACAGCCGTTCAATACCCAAAACATTCCAACTAGAATACACCTTGGGGCATACTTGTAAGTGAAAAAATGGAGCAATTGTGACTCAAAATAGTTGCACCATGGGGAACAAATAACCACAGTTGTTTTAAATGGGGATTTAACCCCTTTGATGCTGGGGAGGTCTCCATCGAATTGTGAAGCAATGTGTTACAGACCCCTAACATTTAAGGTGTTGCAAGCCTCCTTAAAATCATTGGCAGTTTTAACTTTCACCACTGCTCCTTCCCATTTGCCACTGCGCCAGCCCTCCTCTGTCTTGTCTGCCCTCCCCGCCAGCCCTCCTCTGTCTCGTCTGCCCTCCCCGCCAGCCCTCCTCTGTCTCGTCTGCCCTCCCCGCCAGCCCTCCTCTGTCTCGTCTGCCTCCCCGCCAGCCCTCCTCTGTCTCGTCTGCCTCCCCGCCAGCCCTCCTCTGTCTCGTCTGCCCTCCCCGCCAGCCCTCTTCTGTCTCGTCTGCCCTCCCCGCCAGCCCTCTTCTGTCTCGTCTGCCCTCCCCGCCAGCCCTCCTCTGTCTTGTCTGCCCTCCCCGCCAGCCCTCCTCTGTCTTGTCTGCCCTCCCCGCCAGCCCTCCTCTGTCTTGTCTGCCCTCCCCGCCAGCCCTCCTCTGTCTCGTCTGCCCTCCCCGCCAGCCCTCCTCTGTCTCGTCTGCCCTCCCCGCCAGCCCTCCTCTGTCTCGTCTGCCCTCCCCGCCAGCCCTCCTCTGTCTCGTCTGCCCTCCCCGCCAGCCCTCCTCTGTCTCGTCTGCCCTCCCCGCCAGCGGAGAACTTTGCAAGTGAATATCTCTCAAACCATAAAGGTTTGAGAGATATCACTGGGGACATATAATTTCTTTTTTTTTTTTTTTTCTACTCCTACAGTATTGGGATTAGTCATTTTAAACTATTACTATCCGTTTAAGGAGACTCACTCATCCAGTAATACTATTGAGGAAATCTTTCTACTGCTGAATGTGTTATACAGTTGTGTATTAATATTGTTCATGCCCTGGTAGAGGCAGGACACATTTCTCATACCCCAGGCAAGGTTCCCTATATACTGGCATCGTATCCTATGTAATAATTTGTTAGGATGTTTGTCACAATGCAGTCATGTGCAGCAGAGACTGCCTGCGTGCGTTTGGGCAGTCTCTACTGTGCATGATTGCATCACGTGAGTGAGGCGACACAAGACTGCATCTCATGGAGCAGTGAAGTAGCAGCCGCTTAACCTTTTGAGCAATGCATTGCCTACCCCTCTGGCACTCAGAGGGTTAACATTGCCCGAACCCTGGCCCGTACACAGGCTTTTACACTAGTACTGTATATCTAAGTATGATCTCTCTCTTGCCTCTCATCAGTGGTGTTATGCTCCGTGGTTCTGGAATTCAGTGGGACTTGAGGAAATCTCAGCCCTATGATGTGTACGATCAGGTGGAGTTTGATGTCCCAATCGGTTCCAGGGGAGACTGTTATGACAGGTGAGCTGTATACTATTATCACAGTGTGATTATTTATTGATATCTCTTAAAGGGGACCTATCACCCCATTACAACTTTGTGTAAATAGTTTCCTTATATAGTGGATATGCTTTAAAGTTTTTTTTTGGGTTTTTTTTTTCAACCACTTGTTTGCAGAAATTAGAAGGATAAATACAGTCCCGTGCCAACTTCCACATAGACTGCTCTTGCCGCACTGCCTCTGCTTCTTTCCCACTACCCAGCCTCCTCCGATGACGGAGACTGTCTGTAAGCTGGAGTGTCTGATTGGCAGATTTCTGGCCAATGAGCGCTCCAGCTTACAGACAGACAGCCTCCGTCATCGGAGGAGGCTGGATAGAGAGAGGAAGAGTGGCAGGCTGCGGCAGGGATCAGGTAACCGCAGCCTGCCCGGAAGTAGGCGCGGGGCTGTATTTACTCTTCGAATTTCTGCAAACAAGTGGTTTAAAAAAAGAAAAAAAACGAATAAACTTTAAAGTATATTCGCTAAATAAGAAATCTATTTACACAAAGTTGTAGAGGGGTGATAGATCCCCTTTAATTCCTTACATGCTGCAGAGGTTTCCAAAGAAGAAATGCCTTGGTGACAGCTCTGTAGCTCAGGGGTGTGCCATGTGTGCATGTAAGTGAAATGGAGATAGGTGTGAGCTGTGACTGAAAAGAATAGTAATGTCTAATTGGCAGTATGATTACAGAATGTGAAGTGCTCCTTTGGTACTGTTGACACTTTTTTTAGCACTAAACGTCAATGAGTCTTTACATGAACTCTGTTGCGATCCTGCCTGCAGGTACCTCTGTCGGATGGAGGAGATGCGCCAGTCATTGCGTATCATCCTGCAGTGTCTCAACAAGATGCCTGAAGGAGAGATTAAAGTAGATGATGCTAAAGTGTCTCCTCCAAAGAGATCTGAGATGAAGGTGAGAGAGGCTAATGTTACCCGTGCTTCGTTGTTTTTGGTTTTTAATCACTTTTTAATTAAAGGAATTTTCAAACACAATACAACTAACGTTCTTAATGATCTAAAAGAACATAAGTACTTCATAGTCCATGAACAAAACAGGGTAGATAACATTTCCATTAATAGGAATCTCAGCACCAGCATACTGAGAATACGAGGAGGCGTACCCATTAGCTGTAAAAAAAAAAAAAAAAAAAAAAAAAAAAAAAAAAAAAAAGTGTGCCATACATGGGCCGCAAAGGAAATACAGAAAGTTTGTCTAATGGGTACTCATTGGAAATTATAAAGTTATCAGAAGGTAATGAAGATAAATAGGTCGCAATCCCAAGATCCTGCGATTGCTCTCCCAAGTCTGCAGAACATATTAACAAAAATAAAATCAATAAATAAAAAAACTAACTTGCATGTCCCAAGGGAGGTACTTCAGTTTTTTAAACCTTTTGAGTGCCAGAGGGGTTCATAACCCACTGAGAAGCAATCCTTTGTGTACTTTCTGGCATTCAGTGGGTTTAGTGTCCAGCTTCTCAGAAGGTACTGGTCTGGCCTCTTTAGAGGCTATTTATGCATCTGAGATGAAGGCAAGTGCAGCTGTCTTTTGCCTCATCAGGTCCTATGGGTGTAGTAGGGACCAATGCTATAAGTAAAGAAAAATAACAGATGCTTCAACGTCGATAAAAACAGTTCAAACTTAGCTTGTTTCACGGAACTTAGCACTATTGATTCACCGCTGTTAGTAGCTTGTCTTGTGCACGCTCTCCACAGGATCTCCACACCTGCTGATTCCAACATAGACAAAACAATTGAACGGCACTTCCAACTTCAATAAAAGTATTCAGCTTTATTGTAGCTCTTAAAAATATGGCTCTCACTACAGGATAGAGTCGTGACAAAATAACTCCTTATTCAGACATAAACCCCACACATAGTCTGACGCGTTTCGCGCTGATATATCGCTTAGTCATAGACATACAGTAAATAAAAAAGCTTTTAAATTTAAACCTTTAAAATCAGCTTAATTGAGGCTACCTGTCTGAAAAATGTGGAGGCGTGACCACCTAATATCTTGTGGACACACCTCCAAAGTAAGAAGCTAAATTAACCCTTTCTGTGACATATATACCGGTCTACCTTGATTTTACCTAAATAAAAGCATAAACCATAAGGACCAATATAAATCCACCAAACAAACATGACATAAAATTGAAAAGTCCCAGATAACATATTCAATATTTATAACAGAGGCTCTACATAATAAAACTGATGTCCCACTCTGAGTTTAAACAAGAAGGCACTCTGGTCTTTAACTGAAAAATCCAGAATGCTTTTCTCTGGTTTATAAGCCGCATCAAATCTCCTCCACGAAAGGGTAAACTAACCCTCTCTATCCCTTGAAAACTACATACACCTAAATCCCCATTATGCTCCATACATATATGTCTAGCTATAGCTGAGTCCGTCTCAGACTTTTGAATTTGATTCAAGTGTTCTCTAATACTTATCTTTAAAGGACGTATCGTACGACCCACATACTGTATGGAGCATGCCAAACATGTAAAAAGATATACAACATTTCGAGTATTACAGTTGACATAACTTTTTATCGCATATTGAACTCCATCTACACTGCATATGAAAAATGTAGATACATTAATCACCTGACATGTCTTACATATATTTGCACCACATCTGTAAGACCCCTTAGAGTCCAGCCATGTTGGTCTTGATGGCTTTGACAAAAACAAACTTGGTGATAGCATATTACCCAATGTGAGTCCCCTCCTTGCGACAAAGTCACAACCATTTTTTAGAATCTTTCCCAAAATGGGATCTGTCTCTAACATGGGTAATAATGATCGCACCAAAGTGCAAATCCGATGAAACTGAGGGCTATACGTTGTAATAAATCGAGCCTTAATGACATCTTTCCTTTTGTCTCTCTCATTTCTACAGGACACTTTCAACAAATCTTCTCTAGATATTTGAACCGCACTCTCATATGCTTTCTTTAATAAACATTTGTCATAGCCCCGATTTTCAAACCTGCTATTCAAATCTCTAGACGCCAGTTCAAAATCCTCCATACGGGAACAATTTCTGCGAATACGCTGAAACTGTCCTTTTGGGATATTTGTAATCTGGTGTTTTGGATGTGATGATCGGGCATGTAACAAAGTATTTCCAGAAATAGGTTTCCTATAAATGTTACTCACAATCTCCCTTCTAGACTTGTCACCAGTTAAGGTGACATCCAAGAAGGAGATCCTATCAATATCATAAGTATACGTAAAATTCAAATTTAAACAATTATCATTCAGAAAACCAATAAAAGTGACTGCTTCTTCTCTAGTACCCAACCAGATAAATAGCAGGTCGTCTATATATATCCCCCATACCACAAGATCCGATCCCCGAAGGGGTTCCCCTCCCCAAAGACGTGGGTGGCCTCCCACCAACCCATAAAAAGGTTGGCTAGGGATGGGGCAAAACTTGCCCCCATAGCCCCACCATGCCTCTGAAGATAGAACACCCCATCAAAGGAAAAGAAATTATGGCATAGGAGATACTCGACAACTGTAATAAAAAAGCCCTAAGTACATTTGAAAAATTAGAGAAACTCTCAAATTGAAATTCTAAAGCCTTCAGTGCCAAAGAATGCAGAATTGATGAATAAAGGGCAGTCACATCTGCCGATAACCAAGACATACCTACATCCCATCTAATAGTCGCCAAAAAGTACCTGTCTTGTATCTTCCAAAAAAACTGGGAGCTTAACTACCAAAGGTTTCAAATATTGGTCAACCCACACAGACAGAGGCTCATTCAGGGACCCAATACCCGAAACAATAGGTCTGCCCGGTGGGTTGACCAAACTTTTGTGAACCTTTGGTAGATAATGAAAGATGGGGATAATCGGATTGTCAGGTATCAGAAAAGCTGCTTCATCTCTCCTAATAACTCCTAAATCCACCCCCTTGTGCACTAGTTTAGTCAATTTAGATCTATATAAGGATGTTGGATGACCCGGCAAAATTGCATATGTGGATTGGTCAGAAAGTTGTCTTAGAGCTTTTATTGAAGTTGGAAGTGCCGTTCAATCGTTTTACCAATGCTATAAGTGTATTCTGGTGGAGGAGGCTAACCTGGGATATGCAGTAGGCACAAAGGAACATATACACAAATCAAATTGAGAAATAGTGGAGCAAACCAACTGCAACATAAGGGATAAATGACATTTCTATTGATTTAAATGGGGATTTTACTCCTTTGTTTGCTAAAGAGGTGCATGTGAGACATCTCTTACATTCAAAAGGTTCAAATCTCCATTTAAACCTCTGGGAGTTTTTTTTTTTTATTATTTAATTGTTTCACCTTTGATTAATTTTGTTTGCCATGAAATTAGGCTTCTTTTTTTTTTTTTTTTCCCCTTTTCTTGTGTCTATGGCCCATATCAAAGGGACTTGATGAGTTCCCAAATTATCTAGGGGATTAGACCAACCTAATTCATTATTGTGTGCTGTGCAGCCCAATTAACACCATTACACAGACCAAGTTATCAACAAGAGCTGGGTTTAACTCGCTAAAAGAGTTCTTAGCATAGTGCTGTGCCCTGGAAGTTTAGCTGTTTTAGTAGAACACTGGTGGAAAATGTGTGGCCCTCCAGCTACCCCCATCTGTTTAAAGTAGAGAGAAGGTGGGGATTTTTTTTTTTTTTTTTTTTTATCCCCTTTGGTTCAGTTATTGGTTTTGGTTTACGCCCCATCTATATCAGCCTGTTTTTTTTTTTGTTTTGTTTTTTGTCTCTCTCTCTCTCTCTCTCTCTCTCTCTCTCTTTCTCTCGCTCTCTCTCTCGCTCTCATATTACACTTTGTACTTTCCCCAATCCTCCTGCATGCTAGCATAACACCGGACATCCGATCTTGGTTCTCTTCCCTCTGTTTACCATGATTCTGTCTTGTATATTAATGCTTTCCAATACAGATGTTAATCCTGCTTGTAACATCTTTTGTATTCAGCGCTCCATGGAGTCACTGATCCATCACTTCAAGCTCTACACTGAGGGTTACCAAGTGCCACCCGGTGCCACGTACACTGCTATCGAAGCCCCCAAGGTAAGACACAAGCACAGTAGTTTCTGAAAATATCTGCAGTATGCTGCAAGTGCAGAGTACTGGGCTGGAATCTTTCCTGCACAAAGAACCAGCTTGAGCTCTGATGTTCCAGCAAGAGAGGTGGCTGTAGGGTGGGACAGGGGGAGTGAGGGCCAAGGCTATATGTCAGGCCAGAGAAGCAAGGGCAAAGCTTGTGAGAAAGTATTACGTAAACTGATAGATTTGTGGAACGGTCTCTCAAAAGATATGTTATTGTAAAAGAATTTAGAAGAGGGTGGAAGAAGGTGCTAGACTGTTGGAGGAATTGCAGAAACTATTTAATTATAGTTTAGTTGTCATTCAGTTCCTAAAGTAATTATCCAATTTCTTTTTACCAGGGAGAGTTTGGAGTCTACCTTGTATCTGATGGAACCAGCCGACCTTATCGTTGTAAAATTAAAGCTCCCGGGTTTGCTCATTTGGTAAGAAGCCTCTCTCCTTCATCTGCTTGCGTGAGAACAGAAATACATCAAAGATTTTGGTTAAGGGCTGCTCAAAATGTAGCTCTCCAGCTGTTGCTCTACAGTTCCATCCGTTTCATCTGGCCAACAGCTGGCTGAGGATGTTAGTAGTTTTAGTTCATCAAAAACTGAAAAGAGTGCCCATATTTAAGCACAGGTTTACGTGATTGTCCCTTCAAGCGGTATTGGGAATTTTTAAGCCTAATTCACAAATTTGTGCACTGGTCTGTCACTGAAAATGACTAAAGCTGCAATGGGCACTTGTGAATTGCCCTATAAAACTATGATCCTGTTCTCTGAAACTTGTTGCTGCAACAGTCACTTGTATGAGCTTAGGTATTTGTCTCCCAGTGGGGAAAAAACCCAAGTAAATTAGTTGCATGGTATTATTCACAGTACACATGATGTTAAACATCTCTCATATAGTCCTGTCTTGTTATACTTCTTGCTGTTTTCTCTCCTAGGCTGGCTTGGATAAGATGTCCCAAGGTCACATGCTTGCAGATGTAGTTGCCATTATTGGTAGGTTCTATATTGTTTTTCTTGTCTGAATGTTGTTTGAAGAGGAACATTGTTGCAGGACTTCGTATATAATAATTTGCTAGGATGTTTGTCAGAAGCCGTCATGCGCCGTACAGACTGCCCAAAAGCGCCACAGCTGATACGGAGCGGGGAGCTCCGAATTTGGACCGGAGTCCTCTCTGCGCAGAAGGTGCGCAGAGAGGACTACGGTCCGAATTCAGAGAGTTCCGCTCCGTTTCAGCCGCGGTATATTCGGGCACTCTGTACTGCACGTGACTGCAGTGTGGGCAGTGAGCAGAGAGGCTCCGGGCACCAGCTGAGACTGCTGGGTAGCACTGTGGCCCGTGTACACGGGCTTTTAAACTAGTAGTATATAAAGTAAAAGAGCTGCACCAGTCTTGTATATGAATCAGGGGGATAAGACGAGCCGTAGCATCCAATTTGCAAACAAAAAAAGAAGAATCCTCCGCACTCATGAAACCTCCTTTAAAACAGAGTGTGGACGATTTTTCTTTTCTTCACAGTTGCAGGACTGCATATTAGCCTTTGAACCCACCAATACTGTGACCTTAAAAGGGTAGTGTCAGCTTAAAGCTTAATAAATCCAGCATTGAGAGTCTTATCTGTGAAGAAAAATCAGCACATGCTTCTCTCAACATGGTAGTGTACGTATTTCAATACTGTTATAGGAGGTGACGCTGTCCCTTTTAAAGGGTTAGTAATGCCCAAATTTAAGTTGATGCAATATAGTAAATGTTAAAACTAAAGTATCTGGAGAAAGTCATCTCTCTCAAACCTTTAGGGTTTGAGAGTTGTCCGCCGCTAAATTTCCCCTTCTCCTGATGTCGGCTTTAAAGCTGACAGAGCTCCGTGTTGGCCGTCTTGAGGCAGCTCTTCAGCAGAGCCGAAATCGCGTTATTTAAACTACTACTACTTAATTGAAACAGTCTACGAAGTGTGCTTGCAAACCAGGCTAACTTTGTAGACCATTCCAATTAAGTAATTATTTTTAAAGATCGCTATTGCTGCTTTGCTGAAGAGCCCTTGGCTGGTCCCAGGACTACAATCTCCTCCTGTCACTAAAGTGCTGATGTCAGGAGAAGGTGAGGGGTGATGTATGTTAGTGGTGAATATCTTTCAAACCACAAAGGTTTGAGAGAGAGAGGACTTTCTCCAGATACTTTATTCTTTAAAAATTTTCCATATTGCATCAACTTAAATATGGGCATTACTAACCCTTTAATACCGCTTGCACATAAACAGGCAGACTGGATGGGCCAGCTGGTTCTTATCTGCCATCACACTATGTTTTCTCCTGCAGGAACTCAGGATATAGTCTTTGGGGAAGTGGATCGATAATCTGCCGTTTTACCCACACCAAAGCTTACTTGAGTGATCGGTTATGGGATGGCTCTGCTTCCCTACATCGTATGTTGATGCTCTTCAGAAGTAGAAGCAACATGTCTGTTAATTTAAATATTCATTTACATGCCTCATGCTGACAATAAATGCTATTGTTTCTTTATGAATTTCCACTTGAGCTACAGTGTCTTTTTTAATTATTATTATTTACTACCCTTCCAAACAAATAAATGCCTTACTAAAGGCTGGAAGTTAGTGGATACAGGTGCTAACAGACTATTGTACAGTGTGGTACAGTGTTACCATTTCAGTTTTCTTTTTCTCTCCCCCCCCCATCTTGCTTCTCTATATCTCACTCTGTCTCTTCTTTCCCTCCCTTCCTTTCTCGCTCTCTCTGTCCCCTCATATAAGGCCATATGCACAAAGAAAACAGGAACAATATTGAGGCAAACAAACTGCTCACCATGGGACAAATAAAAAAAAAAAAAAAAAATCTGTTAATTTAAATGGTTTTTTTAACATCTTGGATGTTAGGACTGCAACACATTCAGGAGTGTGATGCTTTGCTTTACTGCTAGCAATAGTTAGTGATAGTAATACTTTTATTAAAGTGGAGGTCCGAGTCTTATTTATTTAATTATTTTGTTTAACACTTAGCGCTATATTTACATACTTATAGTTTTGTAGTTCAAGCACTATTCAATCCTCCCACCCCTTCTGGCCTCCTCCCATCAGATCTTTAATCCAGTCATGTGACCAGAAGGATGCAGCAAGGGACAATCTTCAGTAAGTATAAGAAACAGTCTTCCCCTCTTGACGAAGGAGGGCAGGATTTTCCATTTGCTTACTGAAGATTGTCCCTCGCAGCTCTCCATCCAGACCAGACTGAGAGGCAGCGTGACACAGGGAAAGGGGTGGAAGGGGGATCCTTTAGGATTGAATAGCGCCTTAACTGCAAAACTGTAACTATTGAAATATAGTACTTCCTGCTGAAAAAAAGAATAAATAAGGCTCTGACCTCCACTTTAATAGAAGTATTACTATTACTCTTGATTTGTCTATTCGGTGGGAATATACAGTTCTCAAAACTGTCCAGCAGAGGGCAGCATTTAGAAACAAATACCCAGAGACAAGCTTAACCCTTAAGGACCAGGAAAATCTGAGGTAGTTTTCCCTTAAGGACCGGAGCAGTTCTGACCTTTTTGACTATGTCTTTGTTCAACAGTGTTTTCCTTCCAAGTCTTTTATCCCACCCCCATAAATTATATACTGGGGGTTTTTTTTAGCACAAATAGGGCTTTCATTTGATACCCTGCTTATATGGATAACCCACCATTTACTTTATTAAAATTAAAAAAAGGTAAAAAAAGACACCATTTCTTCTTTGTCCCTCCCCGGCATTAACTTGGGCTATTGTCTCCGCCCTCCAGCTGGGTAGGACTTCCTCCAAAGCTTTAAACTTCCAGCTCCGCTCTCTGCCCTCAGTTTTTTTGTCCTACCCAGCTGGATAGAACTTTGTTGTTTGGACCGAATTCGGATCGCGTGTAAGCGATGTCTATAACCCCTGGCGCTGAGCGTGATGCGGCGGGGGACCATAAGCTTCTATCATAAGCTTATATTATTGTAGCTTCCCTTCCTCGCCCTCCGAAGTATGGCGAGCAGGGTAAGGGGTGCAAAAATGAAGATGGTACTTACTATGGCATTGTCCTTCCTCGCCCTCTGCGATGGTGGGCAGGATCTTTCCCTCCGTTGCGGTGACTGGGGAGCGGGCCGGTACACAAACAGAAGGCAGGAAGTGTTGCGAGTTCCTTTAATACTTATGCGTTCCAGGAGTGGAACGCACGCTAGCGGAAGCGGTCCGGAGCGCCAAGAATGAGCCGGTCACCGAAGGAGGAAGTCCCTGTGCACCTTTACGATTTAAGGTAAAACAGCTTAATGCATTTATATATTTTATATGTAATTCCTCTTGAGACTGCTTATTTCTGCTTGTTTGCTCTGGGCTACTATGTCTACCCCTAAGAGCAAAGACAAGGATAAGGATAAAGAGAAGGAGAAGTCAGCCTCTGAGCCCACTCCTAAGGAAGACGAGGGTCAGGCAAA
Organism: Rhinophrynus dorsalis; assembly: GCA_037306005.1. Classification (NCBI taxonomy): domain Eukaryota; kingdom Metazoa; phylum Chordata; class Amphibia; order Anura; family Rhinophrynidae; genus Rhinophrynus; species Rhinophrynus dorsalis. The sequence goes on from CM074728.1 coordinate 60,155,143, forward strand.
ATCTAAAACATGTCTGGCTTGTGAGGCTAAGCTAAACCCCTCTGATAATGGGAAGCTTTGCCAAGATTGCTTAAAAAAGGCGGCAAGTCCAGATATGACCTCCCAGTTCACAGAAATCCTGTCATGGATGAAAGCGTCCATGCAGGATACTTTTAACGCCATGCAGGAGAACGAACCTGCAAGGAAGCGTACTAGGATGGATCCAGGGGAAGGAACTTCATCTCAACAAGGGGATTATTGCATTGATCAGGATCTATTTGACCCTGAATCGGATTTGTCTTCTGAGGAAGAAGGCGAGATTGTTGAAGAATCTGGATCATTTGGAATGGATAAAATAGACTGCTTAGTTCGTTTGGTCAGGAAAGCTTTGGGAATCACAGATGTCCAGCAGGAAAGAGATGTTATGGACACTGCCTTTTTGGGGAAAAAGAAAGAGATTCCAGTTTTTCCTATCCATCAATCTATCTTTGACCTGATAAAAGCAGAATGGAAAATTGGCGACAGAAGATCTAGTGCTTCTAAACGATTTTCAAGGATGTATCCCTTTAAGCAGGAGGAGGTAGAGCCTTGGGTGCTCCCTCCTAAAATAGATGCCGCTATCGCCCAGTTAGCAAAGCGTACCACGCTTCCCTTAGAGGATGGAACATCATTACGGGATCCTATGGAAAGAAAGCTTGATGGGATCCTAAAGCGTCAGTTTGCAGTTTCAGGGCAGAATCTAGAGGCTGCTACTTCTGTAGCATGTGTTACTAGAGCTATGCGTATTTGGCTATCTAATCTTGAGAAGAAAATTGAGTCCAATGTTTCTAGACAGAAGTTGCTTAAAGATGTGGCCATTATGAAGGAAGCTACTAACTTTGTGTGATGCTTCCTTAGACATAATTCGTCTTAATACAAGGACATCTGCTTTGTCGGTGGCGGCTAGAAGGGCCCTATGGTTAAAACCCTGGAGTGCGGATTCTTCATCTAAGGCAAAGTTAATTGCTTTGCCTTTTACAGGGTCTTCTCTGTTTGGGGAGCGTCTTGAAGAAATCATTAAGAAGGCTTCAGGGTGGAAAAGTTCCTTCTTGCCACAGGTCCAGAGCATCGTCACCAAGATCTTCGGCCTCTAAATTTAGGCACTCTTCCTTTCGGGATCAACCTAGATTTCAAGGTAGACTCTATTCTAGAAAACAAGCTTTTGGCAACAATCCCAGAGGGGGCTACAGGAAGGAGTCCTTTAAGAAGCCCCAGTCCAAGGAAAAATTCCAATGAGGAACAGCTAACCCTAGCTCCAAGCTCAGTCGGGGGCAGGCTGAGTCTATTTCTGTCTGCCTGGATCCTTCAGACAAATCCAGACCGTTGGGTTCAGCAGATTTTGGAGTTAGGGTATTCGCTGGAGTTCATAAGTGCCCCTGCTATCCCACACTTCATCAGGTCCAGGGTTTCTCCCAACCCTGTGAAGAGAAAAGCCCTCTTGGAGGTGATACGCAACCTAATGGAAAATCAGGTAATAGAGCCAGTTCCATGGCATCTCCGAGGTTCTGGGAGATATTCAGTTCTATTTATAGTACCCAAAGCCTCAGGAGGATTCAGGACTATCCTGGATCTAAAAACCTTGAATCAACACCTCAAGGTGGCTCATTTCAAGATGGAATCAACTGCATCCATTCTGAAGACTGTTTCCAGAAGCATTCATGACTACAATAGACCTCAGGGTCGCTTACCATCATATTCTGGTTCGTCCATCTCACAGGAAATTCCTGAGGTTTGCGGTAGGAAACGATCCCTTTCAGTTCTGAACCCTACCCTTCGGGTTGTCTACAGCCCCAAGGGTATTTTCAAAGATTATGGCTTCCGCCCTTCAACCCTTGTGGAAACAGGGAATCCATGTAATATCGTATCTGGACGATATTCTGATTCTTGCGGAAAATCCGTTCCAGGGCAATTCTTCATACCAATATAACCCCTGAGCACTTAAGTCTTTTAGGGTGGATAGTAAAAAAGGATAAAAGTCAGTTGAGTCCTTCCAGAATAGTGACCTTCTTGGGACTAAGGATAGACTCCCAAGCAAAGGAAATACGCCTGACGGACGACAGGGTCTCTTGTGTCATACGGAAAGTGAGGCAATTCAAGAAAAGTCTAACGCATACATCTCAGGACTTCATGGGACTACTGGGAACCCTAACCTTTGTAACCCAGATAGTTCCTTGGTCAAAACTGCATATGCGTCCTATCCAGAAGGATTTTTTAAGGTTCTGGAACAGAGATTCTGGAAATACGTTCCAGAGAATACACCTCTTACCTTCAACTCAGAGGGAATTGGTATGGTGGCAGAAGAAAAGGAATTTGATGAAACACTACAGTCTACAGGAACACAATTGGGAGATATTAACATCAGATGCCAGCCTATCAGGTTGGGGAGGGACTTGGAGAGCAGTCACTTTTCAAGGCAAATGGAAACAGTCAGAAAAGACCCTGCACATAAACATCCTGGAGATGAGAGCAGTGTGGTATTGCATTCAGCACATAAAGAGACAAGTGACAGGAAAATGGTTAATGATCCATTCGGACAACTTTCCGACGGTCATGTATCTAAAAAACCAAGGGGGCACAAGAAGTACGGCCTTGCTCAAAGAGGCCCAGAGGATCCTCTTATGGGCAGAAGAAAACCTCAAAGGGATCTCAGCCTCTCACATTGCAGGAAAAGACAATGTGGTAGCAGACTACCTCAGCAGACATCAATTAGAACCAGGCGAATGGTCTTTAAAACCTCAGGTGTTCAAACAGATTTGCGATCTCTGGGGTCAGCCGGAAATAGACTTGATGGCGTCAAGAAACAATGCTAAATGTCCTGTGTTTTTCTCCAGGAAGAGGGAGCGGGAGGCAGCAGGGTGCGATGCCCTGCGGCTACCATGGAATCACAATCTAGCCTACATATTTTACCCCATTTCCGATAATAATGGATGTCCTCAAGAAAATCAGGGAGTACCATTTGGATGTCATTATAATAGCACCCAATTGGCCAAAAGGACCCTGGTTCTTCTTCCTAGTATCCATGTCAGAGGCTCCTCCTTGGGAGCTGCCCATATCCAAAGACCTCCTGACACAAGGACCAGTGTGTTATCCGGATCCTGCCTTTCTTCATCTGATGGCTTGGAGACTGAAAGGCTCGTTCTGTTGAGTAAAGGTTTGTCAGAAGCAGTAACCAGTACTATTATAGCAGGATGAAAACCTTCTACTTCTAAAGTGTATTCCAGGGTATGGTCTACCTTTTCTAATTGGTTCAAGTCTAAGTTCCCTCATAAAACGGATATCTCTATTCCTAACATTTTAGAATTTCTGCAGGACGGGTTTCAAAAGGGCCTCAGGCCTGCCTCCATCAGGGTTCAGGTTTTGGCTTTAACTGCTATAATGTCAACTCATTTGGCGGAAGATGATCTTGTTAAGAGATTCTTAAAGGCCATCTCAAAGATTAGGCCTACTATTGTACCCCCATGGGACTTAAAAAACATAGTTTTGGACCAACTGTCAAAATCTAAAAATTTTGAGCCCATGTCAGAGATTTCTCTGAAGTCCCTTACTGTTAAAGTAGTGTTTCTCACAGCCATCACGTCATCTTGCAGGATTGGTGAGTTACAGGCCTTATCGAGTGTCAGCCCCTATTTGATTTTTCATCAAGATAAGGTGGTATTGAAACCAAACCCTTCCTTCAGAGGAAAAGTTGTTTCAGATTTTCACCTTAACCAGGACATTATTTTGCCTTCGTTTTGCCCTAATCCTGTGGTACCAAAAGAAAAGCAATTTCACAATTTGGATTTAGTCAGAGCTCTATCTATATATTTGGAAAGGACTAAGGACTAAGAGCCTCAGAATCCCTATTTATATATTTTCAGGGGAGGTTAAAAGGCAAAGCAGCCTCAAAAGCCTCCATTGCTAAATGGATTACGGAATGTATCAGAATGGCGTATTCAGAAGCAGGGCTACAGGCTCCCAAGAGGCTAAAAGCCCATTCAACCAAAGCCATTTCCACTTCCTGGGCTCGGAAGGCTGATGCCTCTCCTGCTGACCTTTGAAAAGCGGCCACATGGTCCTCCTTATCCACCTTTATTAAGCATTATCAACTGGATGTTCAGTCTTCAGCAGATGCCAAATATGGAAGAAAAGTCCTGGAAGCAGTTATTTCCTCCTAATATGGTAGTATGATCAAAGTATTCGTTTGACTGCTTGGATAAATTTCTCCCTCCCTGTGTTTTGGTACTGCTTTTAAGTCACAAGTTAATGCCGGGGAGGGACACAGAAGAAATGAGAAATTTTCTTACCATTATTTGTATTTCTTCTGTGTCCCTACACGGCATACCCTACCCTCTTTAACATGTTTAATTCATATTTTTCAGCTTGGACAAAAGTAAACTGAGGGCAGAGAGCGGAGCCGGAAGTTAAAAGCTTTGGAGGAAGTCCTACCCAGCTGGAGGGCGGAGACAATAGCCAAAGTTAATGCCGTGTAGGGACACAGAAGAAATACAAATAACGTTCTCATTTTTGTTTTTTCTCTTGGGATCAATTGGGAACAAAAGTTAAATTTTTATGGCGACTGCATGAAAGGTATGACTGGTCAGTCATGCCTACAAAATGTGCAATTTAAAGTGGCCACTGTCCCCCCCCCCCTGGGGTGAAAATCCTCATGTCCCCTTTTCCCACCCTATTTTGACACTTTATTTATCCGTGACATTTGGCGGTGTGTACAAGTGTATTACATGGCTCCACAACAATCACACTTACATTATTGTTTAATGAGATAATTTATTTTTTTTTTTTTTTTTTTTTTTTAAATAAAATATTTTTGTTAAAAAAAAAAAGTGTGTTGTGTTTAAAAAAAAAAAAAAAAGTATATCATTGCGGGTCAAAAATTGACCTGCATTTAGCAAGCCTCTGGCACCAGCAGTGAAGGGGTTAATACCCCCAGCTGCTGTATTTTCATTTGCCACTCGGTGTCTCCCATCTACTTCTGTCTCCCTTACTTTGATAACAAAGGAGACAGAGGCAGACGAGACACGCACAGACAGCATGCTTTCTGTGCTGCCTCTGTCTCTCACTATGCCAGTGCATGTGATCGCTGCTACGGAGATCACATGAACCTGCACAAGCAAGAAGGGCTGAGACTGAATGCTCCAGTCTCGGATCGCTCAGTCTCAGCCTGGAATTAATGATAGCGGCGTGCACGGAGGTACGCTGCTATCATTTAAGCCATGACTGTCCTGGTACGTCATTGCCATGACGTACCAGGACCGTCAAGGGTCCTTAAGGGGTTAAGAGACCTCAATGACAGGAAATGGGAACGGAGGTGGCAAATTAATTTGGGGGGAAATAGCCAGAACAAACCTGTAGATTTGCTGTCCAGTATCTCTCTAGTAGACAATTTTGGGTTTACACATTTACCTTTGAGTGCCAGATAGGTATACAAAGTGTTGCAATGTGTTGAATACCTCACTAGCACTCAGGGTTAAGGACTAGAGGGATGTGTAACTTGTTTTGTTGGTAATATAACCCTCAGTGTTGGCTTGTTAACCCCTTAAGGACCATTGACGTGGCAGGACCGTCACGCTGGTCCGGCACTTAAGGACCAGTGACGGTCCTGGCACGTCACGTACTTTTACTCACCGCGCTCCTGTATGAGCGCGGTGAGTAATACCGGGCACTGAAGTTGATCGCTCCAAGACCGGAGCGATATCTTCCAGTGCCGCCCCACATGATCAGTCACGTGGGGCGGCACGTCAAAGTTTCCTATGTGGTCCTTAAGGGACGGCACGCCCCGGGACCGCTGGTCCTTAAGGGGTTAATGAAAGACCATCCTTGGGCCATATGCACAGATACATAGTAACATAGTTGATGAGGCTGAAAAAAAAAGACATGCATCCATGAAGTCCAGCCCATGCCAAAACACCCCTGTTGATCCAGAGGAAAAAAAAAAAAAAAAACCTGAAGCCATTTCCAGTTTAGCCCCAAGTGGGTAAAAAAATTCCTTCTTGACTCCAAACGGCAGTCAGATATTTCCCTGGATCAACATCCTATCTACATTGAAGCCATCTGTCATCATTCTCAGTATTGCTGTGTGCTAGATAGACATCCATTGCTTTTTTGAAAGCAGTTACAGTATCTGCAAGTACAACATCCCTAGGCAAAGAATTCCATAGCTTTACCGCCCTCACTGTATAAAAAAAAAAAAATCCCTGCCTTTGTTAGTCAAAAGCACCTTTCCTCTAGTCATAATGGGTGACTTCTCAGCTCTCAGCTCTTTGCATAAATAATTAATTTGATAGTTCTTTGTATTGACATTGAATGTATTTGTAAATGGTAATCATATCACCCCTTAGACATCTCTTCTCTAATGTAAACAAACCCAGTTTGGCTAGCCATTCTTTATAACTCAGATCCTCCAATCCCTTTATCAGTTTTGTTGCAAGTCTAGGCACTTTTTCCAGTTCAACAATGTCTGCCACTTTTCTGCCCATTCACTCACATTATCTAAATCCTTCTGCAGAGAAAAAAAAAATATCCAGCCCTGTATGTATTTCTTGCACAGCTTAATGTCATCAGCAAATACTGAGATGCTACTTTCAATTCTCACTTCTAGATCATTCATAAATAAATTAAAGCATTGAACCCAGGACTGAACCCTGTGGCACCACGCTTATAACTTTAGACCAAGTTGAAAAGGTTACACAACTCTTACCCACGATGGAAGTCAAGCTTACAGGTCTATAATTTCCTGATTTAGATCTTGTCCCCTTTTTGAACAATGGAACTACAACAGCTTTCCTACAATCACAAGGGCACTATGCCTGATGAAAGTGAGTCAATAAATATTAAATATAATAGTTAAGTAATAGCAAGACCAAGTTCCTTAAGTACCCTTAGGTGTATACCATCAGGTTAAGATACTTTATTCACCATAACCTTTTCCAGTCTATTTTGTACTTTGTGCTCAGGTAGCCATGGACATAATGGAGGAAATTATGTGGTTTTGTCTATTTGACCATAGCCGGTCATTGTAGCTTCCTTTGTATATACTGAAGCAAAGAATGTATTTAGGGTGTCAGCCATAGCCTAATCCTCACTAATCAATTCTCCTGTTTCAGTCTTAAGAGGATCAATAGCAACTTTAACTTTTTTAATAATATATTTGTAGAACTGTTAGGATTTTTATTGCTCTATTGCAATATTTCTCTCATTTTCAATTCTAGCTAGCTTAATTGCTTGTTTGTAAATTTATTACATTCTTTATATATTTTAAAGGATTCTACTGATCTGTTTGACTTAAACACTTCAAAAGTCGTCTGTTTTTTATTTCTCATTTCCCTGCAAACCTCATTTATTAAGCTGCATTTGATTACTCCTCTTGTGCTTATTCACCCGTGGTATATATTGATGCGTATATTTGTGTAAGAGCATTTTAAACAAATTACATGATTGTAGTGCATTTTAAGATTACATCACACTGGATATCATTTAATACTGCTTTTAGCTTTGTCAAATTGGCCTTTTTAAAATGGAATGTTTTGGTTAAACCCTTGCTTACTGGGTTTCTCATAACAAATTTAAAAGGTTACCATATTGTGGTCATTGCTGCCCAAGTGTCCCCTTACTTTTAAAGTGTACTGTTTATCATGTCAAAATTATTGAGAGCACTGGGTCAAGCAATGGCTCTTTTCTAATTGCCTCCTCAACTAATTGGAACTGTATTGTCTGTGAATGTACTTTTTCACACTACGCCGCTACATATTAATTGAGCTGACAATATCTAACATATACCAAGTACTCTCCCAGGGAAGGCGGAGGATTTAGTTCCTATAAGCCAGAGCTTTCCAAACTTTTCATGTTGGTGACACACTTTGTAGACATGCATCATTTCGCGACACAGTAACTAATTTTTACTAGCAAATCGGAGGTTAAAATAACCCCTTACTAGAGATACGGACACGTACATAAATTGTAATAACTAAATGTATAGGGACACAGCATATCTCATGAAAACCTTTCATTTATATTTTTAAAAATATATGGTTTGTAAGATAATAACATACGTTTCCAAGATTGTTGTCATTTATGAGTAAAAATATGTAAATATGTGCAAGAATTTAAAAAATTTGAATAACACCAGTAACAACTACTTGCCATTTTAATGAGATGTATGAAGTTGATGGGATGAACACAGCTTTGGAATATTTGGTGGAATATTAACTGAAGAAAATAACAGCACCAGCACTCTACTCCCATAGTGATAAAGTGAGAGAACAATCCTGCACACACCTACAGATAGTGCAGACTAGACGGCTTTTCGTCCATCGGCAGTGCATAACTTTTCACATTGAATAAATTTTGTCGAGCAGAGGTCGAGACGGTGTTCTATCAAAAAACTGGCCCCATGAAGTTTCTCGAACACGTCACTTCAGGTGCGGCCGTGTCATTTCCGCTGTTTCGACCTGATTACGCATACTGTGTATGTGCAGTACCTATACGATCCCTTGACCTGCATACATGGATACAACAGAAGGAGAATATACTAGTGCACCATAGTAATCGGCACCTTTGCTGCATAAAAATGCATGCAAGTTCTAAAGAGATTAAGCTAAATACTGGGCTAAATCCTCTTAGGTTAGTCCACATAGTAGGCAAGCAATACTGACTTGGGGAGACTACTTCCACCCCGTTGTTGCCATTTGTCTGGGATAAGTATAATTGTATAGTAAGGCTTATATAGCTGCATCCACAATTTGTATAGGGATTCCACATCTCAGAATTATGATTTGAAGTATTCTCTCAGCAATTCTATTGAGAATATACTTGAGAGTGGTGGTCCTTTAATAAAAGGTGCAATTTGAAACAACTTTAATCCTCATATATAGGGGGATCATATCCTGAGCTATTTTACTTTTGTCTTATGCGTGCTTTGATGTTAGGATGAAGTATTTGTTCAGTATTGAATCAGAGAGCACCTATATCAACATTTTCCATTTCCTCTATTTTCACTAAGTACTACGTGTTGGAGGGACAACATAAAAATTGATCAATGTGAAGTGTTTGTGACTCATAAAAAATCTTTTGCGCAAATTGACACGTTACATTGTTCTCCAGCTAGTAAGGAGCATTACAAAAATGAGTTTTATAATATAATAAAGACTGTGCAGTTTTCACACAAGATAAGGGTCTGGCACTTCATCCAAGCTAGTTTCTCTGCTGGGCCAATATTATGGTTCTATGACTTTAGGCAGAACCCACACAATGGGGACGTGTCTAATAGCACAGCAATTGGTAAGTTTAGACAGGGTCACACCTATTTTGCATTCTGTGCAGGGAATTGGCATAAAACTCCATACACTATCACAACACATAAAGGTTAATTTCACAGAACCTATTTACTCTATAGAAAAATTGCTAATACAACTTATAAGCTAGTTTTTAAATTTTCCTACAACAAAACGTAACTTGTTGGAGGTTGACAGGTCAGCTTTTAAAAGATTTGACATATTCTGTCTCTGGGCTGGTTTAACTTGGGGGAAATTAGATTTTTGTTTTAGATATCGGTGGCCACATTTCAAAGCCCTCAGAAAAGAAAGAAAAAAGCAGAAATACACATACACACCACACTCGCACACCACCCTGATTCAGCCAAGTCTGGGAAGTGGGCCGCTTAGAGATACACTTCCTTTGTGGTTTTGGACATAGCTCTTTTGCTGACACGCATCGAAAGCCATTAGAGCCTTGTGAAGGACATTAAGACGCTGCCCTTACCCTGAAACCTGTCGGTCCTGCTACCTTGTGAAACTGCTTCCCAAATACAGCTATGTGGATACCTATTCTTTCACTGATCCTGCTGAAAGTACATGGAGCAGGTAGGTACAGTGAACCCAGCACATTTTGTGAATAGCATGGTAGATACTGGTTGTAGGCACTCTTTGTTTCAGGGGCAAATAATGTCATTTTAAGGGCAACATTAGGACGATAAGGCATGTTCAGGAAGCTAAAGAGGTGCCATTCTAGGGCAAACCAATTGCACAATGGAGTGGAAATAGAATTCCTCCTTGTTTTAAATGGGATTTTAACCCTTTGAATGCAAGAGGTCTCCATTGCTATACAATGCAATGGTGACCTTAATTGTAATCAAAGGGAATTTTAATTTGTCCCAAATGCATCCATTTATCTCACTGAATACGGCCGTATGTTTACAACAAAAGTGGAGCAATTATTGGTCAAACCAACTGCACTGTACGAATAATGATCACATTTACAATGATTTAAATGAGGTGTTAAATCCTTTTGAATAATAGAGCTGTCTCCAAAAAACGATTTTAATTATTGGGAGTTTTCATTGCTCCCCTAGGGTAGTGATGGTTTGCTCCAGAATTGCTGCATTTATAGAGCAGCATATAGGATGTCATGCACAAAACAGGAGCAATTGTAACACCTATTCTGAAACTACAAAAAAAGGGGGGGAATAGTGCCAATAATGAACTGCAGGAGGTAAATATAGTTGTTGATACCTTTACTGGCTAACTAAGCAAATTTTCAAGACCTTAGGTCTCTTCCTCAGGCATATTATACAGATAAATATGAAAACATCTCTCTTAAATACAAGTACATATTGCATTGTTTAGAATGGAAATCAGATAAGAAAGCTCAGTCCAGACCCAGATTCTTTTGATCAGTCAATGGTAAATTACAGTCTCCCTCTGAGAAGTTAGAGGTATTTAAGATCCCAGTGGGACTGTTGGAAAGGTTAATCCACTATGTGATAATGTGACAGGAATTCTCTATCTTTATTCAAACCATAATTTATAGCATACTGAACTGTACATGATTTTTCATAATTAGCCGCTTATTTTAGTGCACTTGATTAAAAACCACTCCGAAAAAGGGGTACATTTGAGAATGCGCTGAATTAAGATTCAGCGAACGTGCTTTATACAAGAAATGAAATCGAAGGTATTTTCTCATGTCTAGTTCTTCTAGACATTACAGCAATCACTCTTTTATTGTACTACTCCTTCAAATTCTGATTGCACCTGATTTGTGTATGCCGCTGTTGGTTATAAAGTTGATGCGGTTGAGGGGGGAAAAAAAAAAATTCAGCATGAAGAAAAGTACCTTAAGAGTTGTACCTCTGATACTACAATAAATATACAACATTAGGCGAGATGTTTAAGAAAATGATCTAAGACAAACCCAATAATGGATCATTGTGCTAACGTGATCATATGTATAAATGTTTGTATGAATTTTACACATGCCTACTAAACTAAATAAAACAAAAAGTTTCAGTTTTGTGAAAGGTCTACAACTTTTTTGTTCCCAGCATTTTGGCAGTTACCATATATCTGTTACATAGACTGTCAATATTGTGATTATACCAAGTTGACGGTAGCAGAAAAATCAGGGGCAAAAAAGTTATCTTAAAATTGTTGCAAACAGAGACAAATTATGCAAAGGTTTTTTTGCGCAATTTTATATGTTCAGCTAATTTTAATGAGAAAATATCAACAGATATGTTTGCATCACTTTCATTCATCTCCCTTATTGCTGCTAAAGATAATGCAGAGTGCTGTCTATCTTCTTGCTTTTAACCCGTTGAGTGCCAGAGGGGTATGCAATGCATTGCGTACCCCTCTGGCACTCAAAGGGTTAAAAAAAGGCAAGAGGCCTTCAAGTTCAACCTCTTCCAGGTCTCATTTTGATAAGCTAATGCAGTATAGCTCTCAGATACTCCTGGGATTAATGTGGTAAATCAAAAAATGTGTAATACTTTACACAGTATTAAGGGACCAGCTAAGGGTAAATATTAGAACTATATCTGCTTGTGTAGCTTTTTATCAAATAAAAGATTGAATGGACACAACTTTTGTGTGATTTAATTGATCAAGCCCCCTCTAAAAGTATTTTAGTGTTTCTTGATTTATTAAATTAAACTAGTTAATCTTAAACAGGCTGTGAACAACACCATGACAAAATTGTTATGGTGTTTTTAGTCAATTAGAAGTACAGATCATGATTCTCAAACAAACAAAAGCAGTTTCATAGTAAATTAGGTTGGGAAAAAATGTCTCAAACTCAACCTTTATCATACTCTATCACTTCAAAATAGATGGTAGTAGATTTACCAGAAAACATTAAACCTGTTGCACCTCCCCTTTGCCTTTCCCCAATCATTTCTAATTTGTAATGTTAATAATGTAATGACACCATATATGATCACACCAAACAAGTGGAGTCAATGTTCACAAAACTTTTTATGTTTATTTCAGTGAGAACTTTTACATTGGCATTAACAATTTTTGTCATTTTTAATTTGTCGTTCTTATTTTCATTCTGTTAAAATACCCGAAAATGTGTTGTTTTGCTGCTGTTCTCTACTATTTTTGTACTTTTAATAAATATCAGTATATGCCAACTTCCAAACAAATCAGTTTAAAAAAAATAAAAATGGATCTATAGAAACCTCGAGAACTGGCAACTGTTTCATATATGTGTGTGTGTGTGTGCGCGCGCGCTTAGGTCTGTTGCAGACACACATGTCTGTTGTGTGTGTGAGCATGTCTGTTGCACGCATGTGTGTCTGCGCATGTCTGCTGCGCGTGTGTGTGTGTACAGCTATGTTACATGTGTGTGTACATGTATGCATCTCAAGTGTGTGTGTGTGTGTGTGTGTGTGTGTGTGTATGCATGTCTTTTGCATGTTTCTGCTGCTCACTGTGTATGTGTCTGCCTGTGTGTTGCATATGTCTGCATTTGTCAGTGTGTCTACATTTCAGACACATACGCCTAACGGTCAAAAAATGACTAGCAGCGCCGTCCTACATTGCTAGTGTATATATTATATATATATATACTACCGGACAAAAGTTTAGAACACCTCAATTTTTGCTACTTTTAGTTATTGCCATTTAACTTGGGAAAAACATTAGAAAAACATGTCAACATTGGGTATTTCTAAACTCAAGACAAATATTATAATCTATTTAGCAAGGGTTTTTTTTGGTGTTTATAGATGTGTCAAAGATTTTTCGTGTAAAAGCTAAAAAAAGTGCTTTTGTTACTTTTTTCATCATATTTTATACTTTTTTTATAGTAAATTATATGATATGATGAAAATAATGGTATCTTTAGAAAGCCCATCTGAGGTTGCAACCTCAGTATAATGCTAATAGCAGCTTGCTGTAATACTACAAGCTGTTCACAGCACATCGAAGGGAAGCGTGAACAAGCTCCCTGGGGCAGCTGGGAGGGAGGTGGGAAGAGAAATAGGACGTGCAGAAGATCTGTGCTGTGCACATAATGCAGAAGTGCACAGCACAGAAGATGCATTATATCTAAAAATAGTAAGTTTAAAAATATAAAACAGCGTTCCTAAGATACATCCCCTTTAAAAGCTATAGCAGCTCAAATTTCTTGGACACAGTACCTCCCATGGCTTGGCTTTTCACAGTGACGCTGTTGCTCTACCATAATGTGGAGGTTAATGGCCAACTTACCAGAGATGGCTATAGACTTCTGTAGGAAAAGTGCCACCATAACATTTGAGGCCATGGATAAAACATCTCTCAACAGTAGGGGTATCCGTGTTTTACTCAGCAGGATAAACCTTGATGGATATATAATATATTTATATATATAAAATACTAGTGTAAAAGCCAGTGTACACGGGCCAAGGCCCGGTGAGGTAAAGAGGCCGGTCCTGCTCTGCGTACTGCCACCACCTTACTGGCAGTGCACATGATGCAGTCATGTGCTCCCAGCATTCTGTGCGTTCGGGCAGTCTCTACTGCGCATGACTGCATTGGACAAACAAACTGGCCCTTAATATTATAGGATTATACTAGCAATGTAGTGACTGTGTTGCCCGTGTGTGTGTGTTTCAGTGCACTTGCACAGGAGGGGAGATATACCTGTTATCTGGAAGACTTCTTTCTCCTGTCCTGGCAATTGGGATGGGATCCACTCTGCACATCAGTCCTGTAGTCTACACAGGGCTTGGGGTGCAGGATGGATGAGAGGGGCCCAGACACTGTGCACAGGCTGTGATTAAAATTGGGAGAAAAAAAAAAAGCTGTCATCCAGTTAAATATAATATTTGACTTTGCCTACAAGGCTGATAGAGAGGGTGTGCAGCTCAGTGGCACTTAAAGGGTTAATGTGTTTGCTTTTATTAAAGACATATGAGAGCAGAGAGAGGGTCCTGGTGTCTGACTGACTTACTGTCCATTGAGTCTGTTGGCAGCGCACTTAGATTCAAATAGGCTTCCATTTTATTCAGAATATGTGCACTGACAAAAGACTCCATGTAAAGTGAGTCAGACCAACATCAGGCCTGTGTCTCCCTGCTGCCCTGTGTGCGTAATGAGGGAAATAGATTAACCCTTTGAATGGAAGAGTGGTGTACAACACATGGCAGTGCGATGCATTGCATAGTCCTCTTTCACCAAAAGGGTTAAACCATCAGGTCTGTAGGTGAAGTTGGATATTATATGAAACATGATGGTTACTTAATTTTTATTTTTCAAATATTAATCGCAACATGTACACATTGCCTCAGCCTGGCCCACCATTCTGACTGGGCTAGAGACAACAATAAAGCCCGTCTCCCCCCCCCACTCTCGGAAGTCGGCCTTCTCCTTTCCCCTTGCTGTTGACTGAGTCTCTCCCATGTTGGTGTCAGAGTAAATATGACCCTTGAGGAGTAATGTAGTGCTACTGAGCCAGCTAGAGCTCCCCCCACAAAAAAGACAGGAAAAGTGAGGACGGCTTGGAAAATGATGGTTTTGCTTAACAAAAAGGGTGACCCTGTGATGCAGACCATTGGGTCGGAGGTCAATTGCTCTCCTGCCCCCCTGGTTGCAGTACGGTGAGATGTAGTTATGTGAGGGATGTCATACCAGGGGAAATGGCAGTTTGTAGTACAGTTGGGGCTCAGTGAGGATACAGTGACCACAGAGTTAGCCAATCACGACAGACCGCTGGGCAAGCACCATAAGTGACTGTTAGCTAATCACATTAATAGGCCACTGGGTGGGTCCTACACAAGGCTGTTATTCAGTCACAATGATAGGCTACTAGGCAGGCACTATAAGTTGCTATTAGCCAATCACAGTGGGTGTTCAAAAAAGGAGCCTGTTAGCCAATCACAGTGATAAGACACTGGGCAGAAACTAAGTGGCTGTTAGTCAATCACAATGTTAGGCCACTGTAATTAATAGATTACAAGCAATGTACCCAGTCTGCACTGAAAACTCTGTAGGTCAGTTCTATAGCAGGCACTAAAGGTAAATTACAATAGACATCCTCCAGTTAGTAAAAGCTTCACAATGTGATATATTTGTCTCATGGATAATAGTATTTTTTATGTGTTTGAGAAGAGAACATGACTGCTATAACATTGCAAAATGTGTTTGCTGATGATATGTCTGTATAACTGAGCTATGTGTTTTATTTCAAGAAGCCTCTCTGCAGGAGCCAGAGATCTGCTACATACTAGATGGAATCCTCTTCCTTTATGGGATTGTGCTCACAGCTCTCTACTGCCACCTAAAGGTGGGTGCAAATATGTCACCGAGGCTGATGTATTAAGAGGAACTGCACCAATTCTGGGGCAATCGAACTGCACCATAGGGGCCAGATAAAATGTCATGTTGATTAAAAAGGATCTTTTAATCCCTGCAGTGCTAGAGAGGTATCCAATGCATAGTGAAGCAATGAGCTTGTAAGTTCTCTACCACTGAAAGGGTTAAAAGCCCCATTTGAACTAACAGGAATATGGAGAATGTTTATTTGGTCCGATATGGAATTCTCCAGAATGACTGCAGTTGGTCTTAAAACACACAGCCTCACTGTGTTCTCTGCTTGTAGAATGTTTACCGTCAAATCTCAGGTGCAAACTATACCCAAGATTTTACAAAAAATGTAAGTGCCTATGTATAACACGCACCCCAAAAACCTGAGTCCCCATTGTCCTTTGCTGATGGCTTCTTCTACTGCTGCGCACCCCAAAAATGAATAAGCCCCCATTGTCCTTCTCTACCCATCTCCAAAATCGAACCCCTGAGAAGGCAGCCTGTGGATTCGTTCAGTGTACGGCATTTTTGCCTTTGCCGCCTGCTTCCTCTACTGATGCTCTCTCTTCAAGATACTCTGCGTATTACAGACTGCCCAAGTGCCCTAAAAGGACCTTCGTAGGACACGGAATCTGCGCTTTGAAACCTGAAGGTCCTGACAGTGCATTTGGGCAGTCTCTGATATGCAGAGTATCTTGGAGGGAAGGCATCAGTAGAGGAAGTGGAGGCAATGGCAAACATGCTGCCCACTGAATGGATCCACAGGCTGCCTCCTCAGGGGTTCAGTCATGGAGGTGGGCAGAGAAGGACAATGGGGGTTATATTTGCGATTTTGAGGAGGGGAAGAAAGGGATCGGGGGAGGCAAACATTTTTTGATGTTTTGAGGGGTTTTTTTTATTAACTTTGGATTTTAACTTGTGTATAATATGCACCCCCATTTCACATAAGATTAAATTTAGTAAAAAGTGCATATATTTACAGTATTTGCAGGTCTTGGTCATTAATCCCTTAATGACCAGCAGACCTGGGGTACTTGTACCCTAAAGGATCGCATAGACTACATTAGGGGAGCCGACACATGTGAGCAATCACATGTACAGGCTCGCAGAGAGAGAGAGGCAGAGACTGATGCTCCTGTCTTGAAGCAGACAGTTTTAGACATTCGTTGTGATCACAGCGCCACCTGCAGGAGAGCTGTAATCAAAAAAGTCATGCAGTACCAGGAACGTCAGGTTCTTAATGCACGGATATTCGTGACAGTCCTGGCACGTCGCTGGTCTTTACAGAGTTAAGCACCTTGTATGCTAGTAAGAAGTTGTACACTGAAAACCTTCGGAGCATTCCAAGGGTTGAAATGATTAACCCCTTAAGGACCGGCGCACGCACGCGCGGCCGGCATTTGCAGACCACTGGGCGTTTTTTTTTTTATTATTGCTTCCAGTTCAGGGCTTCCAGAGCGGCGTGCAGCCACCCCGGAGCCCTTGAACTCCATGCCGTGCCAGGACCGTCATTGGTCCTTAAGTGCCGGACCGCTGTGATGGTCTTGACACGGCAATGGTCCTTAAGGGGATAAAGAGGTGGCCTGGGTTATATGTATGATGACAAATGGTGCAAACAAACTACACTATAGGGAATTAATTAAAATGCTATTTGATTTAAATGCAACTTTTAACCCCTTGAGGAGCAATGTGTTGGAGATTTCTATAGCATTCAAAGAGTTAAAAGCCTTGTTTAAATACCTGGGCATTTTTGTAATTTTATTTGTCCCCTGTGGTGCAGTTGGTTTGCTCTTTTTACGTAGTACAGTGGTTCTCAATCTGTTTTTGTTAAAGACACCCCTAACAAGCAATCTGAAATTTCCAGGGTACCTCTAACACATGAAGTTAGTGAAGTTTCATTTTACACCAAGCTCAGAACGTTCCTCATATGTAATAGTTCTGCTGTGCGATGCTCTTACATGCTGGTTACAGTGTCATAATGTGTTAAAGTTGATCCCTCCCTCCCCTTTCCCTGATGTAATAATTTTTGTCTCAGATCTGACAGCGGATCCCAACAAGGGACAGTCTTCACACAATATTTGGAAAAACCTGTCCTCCTTCGTCAAGGAAGGCAGGGTTTTCCTTATCCTGAAAGAGGGAAGATTATCCCTTGCTCTGATCTGCCCGGTTCAATGACTGGTTTTCAGATCTGAGGGGAGGTGGCTTATGATCGTAAAAACGGGTAGGAGGGATAAACTTCAACATATCATTACAGTGTAACTAGCAAGTAGATATGATGAACATTCTGTGCTACATGTAAAATGAAACTTTACTATCCATTTAAAGCTCTTTTATCATGGGTGTAATGATGGACACATATACATAAATAAATATGTATCACACCAGAATAGCAAAAACACACATCCACATAACAATTTCCATAAATATACAGATTTTCGTCAAAGTGAATGTTCATGGGTCACCAAAATGCCACAGCACCCTGGTTGTGATAAACATACCTCCCAAGTGTCCCTCTTTAGGAGGGACAGTCCCTCTTTTAGACCCAAATCCCTCTGTCCCTCTTTCCCACCCTGATGTCCCTCTTTTTAGGAAATCAGATTGTGTGGTGTGTAGATAAGTGTATCATACTGTTCTAGAGCAATAAAACTCACATTATTGTTTGTGTAAACATCAGTATGTGTGTTTATAAATTAGTCTGTGTAAATCAAATACTTTAGTCTTGTTATAAGTCATTTATTAGGTTACACAAGGAGGTGTCAATAGGTCATGAAATAGCCTAAAAATTCTCTTTAATACCCAGTCCACCAGCCACGCCCCTAGCCACACCCCCTAAAACACAAGTGTCCCTCTTTGGCAATTTGAAATGTTGGGAGGTATGGATAAATACAACCCAGTGCATCTCTGCAGTTAACTATATTGGGAAATTCTAATTTCCTACCGGGCAGACAGCTTATACTTATTGGGAATCCAAATTTTCATGACTGCTGAAACTGACCATATATACCTTTAAATGGACACCACAGGAATCAATGCAGCCTTGCAGTGTGTGTAATTTCATAAGCTTCCTACATTTAAAGGGATATCTGGTAACATTAAAGGAGCACTAATACCTACTAATAATAACGATACCTTTGAATTCTGCCTTTGCTCCTTGGTTCAAGAGATAATATCCTCATTCAGTCCTGGATGTTCTGTCCATGGAGGCTAGGCTGACCACATTTCCATTCTGCCATTCAGGGACACTACAGAGAAGAGAGCAGCAGAGTACTTGTCCTGAGCTCTAGTGCAGGTATGTGGGACAGGTCATTATACAATATTGGACATCAGTGTGAAGCCTGCTGTTTCTCCTGCACACCACGTAGTTCTAAATGCTAGTGGGAGAACTGTCCATTGACTGCTGTGACAAAAACGAGGCCTGCAATGGGCTACAAGAAAATGTACATGATGCCCAAAGCCTTAGACTAGCATTACACTACAACAAAATGTACTGTAGTTCCTGTGTGATGTCAGGATCAAGGCTCAGTTTTCTATCTAGTGGTTAGACGTCTCTCTGGAAGCCATTTTCTTGTAGCCCAGCAGAGGAGTCACTTTGTGTAACAACAGGCAATGGGCAGTTCTCTTAGTGTTAGAACTCTGTGCCTCTGGAGTCTCCATTCCAGGATTTTGTATTGTCCTAGAAGGGGACTTTCCAGGACATGGGACAAACATTTAAAATCTGCAAATGTCCTGGGCAATCTGGGACATGTGGCCATGCACATGGAGGTGGACATGACAGCTGCTTGCAGGACCACAAGATTGAAGCTGTGCTTTCTGCACATGGCAATCTTAACCTTTAATGTCTTTCACACCATTCTGGTTCTTAAAGGATTCATTTAGTAGGCTCAAGGACTTTGCCTTGTTCAGTTTGAAAAGACAACTGCCACCAACTGTCATGTCGGCCTCCATGGACTCATGGAAGATGTTATCAACTGAATAAAGTAGCAAAATACATTGAGGTCATTAGGATTTTATGGCAATTCTAAGATAAGCATGTGGGAGTTCTTATTAGTAGGTGTTAGCTCTACTTTAATCATTGCAGGTTCATCATATTTTTATATGGGATGTCGGGTGAACGGTAATATTTTAAAGGTGAATAAAAGACTTTGTACTGTCTCAGATTTTTCAGTATCTCTATATATATTTTCTTTTCCAGATTAAAACTAAAAGAGAACAGAAAAAAACAGAAACAGCTGTATATGAGGTATCAATTGTTTTCTGTGATTGGGCTTCAACTATCTTAAAACCCAGTTGTCTTCTTAAATCTATTTACATCCATCCACAGGCGCACATATGTAGAATCTTAAAGGGACAGTAATGTCCCAAAAAAAATATATCCAGTTTTGTAGACTTAAAAAAACAAAAAAAAAACAAAATATGCTCCAAACCCGTTCTCTCAAACCACTATGGTTTGAGAGATATAGGGATTCAAAGTTCCCCCCTCCCTCCCCTTCTCCTGATGTCATCTGTAAAGCTGACAGCAGGAGAATCAAGTCGTACGACTCAAGGAGGCTCTGCAGCAGAGCCGAGATTGTATTATCTATAAAGAATTAATTCATTGGAAAGATCTACAAAGTGTGCCTGGTTTGCAAGCGCACTTTGTAGACATTTCCAATGAATGAATTCTTTATAGATAACGCGATCTCGGCTCTGCTGCAGAGCCGCCTGCTGGTCCCCTGACCGGGATCTCCTGCTGTCAGCTAGACACTGACATCAGGAGAAAGGGAGAGAGGGGGGAACTTTGAATCCCTATATCTCTCAAACCATAGCGGTTTGAGAGATCAGGTTTGGAGCATATTGATTTTTTTTTAAAGGCAACAACACTGGGTATCTTTTTTTTGGGACATTACTGTCCCTTTAAAATCTTACATTTTAATCTTAAAATTGTGAAAATGATTTAATCCCTTAAATGCTAGATAGTTCATAAATGCATTGCTCTATAGCAATCAAGGGGTTAAATGTCCTGTTATATCAAAGTAAATTGTTGGAATTCGTATTTGTTTCCCTGTGCATCTGGTATACTCCAGAAATACAGCCGTTCAGTTCAGTACATCAGTCTAAATGTCCCTTCAACCAAGATGTATTTTAAAAATATGGATAGAGAGGTAGATAAAGATAGATAGATAGATAGATAGATAGATAGATAGATAGATAGATAGATAGATAGATAGATATGAGATAGATAGATGTTTTAAATGAAGTTCACTATAGCTAAATAAAAACATCCCAAAATATTAATTTAATGGGGCTTTTAACCAAAGAATTGCCCAACACATTGAGGGTTGTGCACTAAGAGGTGATAAACTGGAGATAACTTCTCTGGTGATATCACTCCTCCAGTTCCTATGTTATTCTATGGAGCCTATGCACTAAGATCTCCAAAACTGGAGAAATATTAGCAGACCAGGGTTTTGACCCCAATCTCAGGGTCTCAGAGTGTAAAGCCAACTTTTCAGGGTGAGGCAGTCCAGTGCTACCTATTATATATTCAGATCCAATTAACTGCTTCTTTCGTCTCTAACTTGTCCTGCTCATCTTGTGCGTGTGTGTGTGTGTGTGTTAAAGCAGTGATATCGGTAAGTTGTTGTATATTAATGGGTCATTAAAAAGATAGTAATGTTTCAAAATAAAAGCAGCTCCAATTAATCTTCATAGTATTTGGGTCTTGGAGAGTGTTATTTCAACACTGTCACTTGTAGTTCAAGAGTAATTGAATGATAAAATATCCCCCGCCCGCCCCTTTTACCTAGTGTAAGCCTCCTCCCCTCAGATGTGGAATCTGGTCCTGGGACCGGACAGGTCACAGCAAGGGACAATCTTCTTACTGTGAACAATGAAAACCCTGCCCTCCTTGGCAGGTTTTTCCCTTATGCTAATTGAAGATTGTTCCTCTCTGCGATCCATCTGGACTAGAGTTGCCACCTTTTCCTCAAAAAAATACCAGCCATAGTTGTGGGCCGGTGAGGGCGGGGCCACAAAAGGGAGGAGCCGCAAAAGGGGCAGAACCATTCAATGTTGCATGACTACTCTCAGACTAACTACTCTCTCTCAGACTAAGCACTCTTTCAGACTAAGCACTATTTCTCTCTTTCTCAGACTAAACACTCTCTCTCTCTCAGACTAAGCACTCTCTCTTAGACTAAGCAGTCTCTCTCAGACTAAGCACTATCTCTCTTAGATTAAGCACTCTCTCTCTTAGACTAAGCACTCTCTCTTAGACTAAGCACAGTCTAAGATATAAATCAGGGTTTCTCAGCCTCTGTCCTCAAATACTCCTAACAGTGCAGGGTTTTTTGTGGTTCCCCTGCCAATATGCAGACGAAGGTGTGGCGAAAGGTGACCCAAGCAGGAAACAGCCAAATCTCATTGGCTGATTCCCACATGGGTCAGCCATCCTTTGGATGTAGCGATAAGCATTGTTAACATCCAACTGGCTAATGTGAACAGATCTACACCAGAGGTCGTTGAGCAGATCAACTCTGCTAAACTTTCTGCTTTAAAATAAACAATGCAGGAAAGTTGCGACAAGCAGCATTACCTTGCGACATGCAATTTGCTCCAATATAAGCATTCACACTAGGGCAAAATGTGTTCAGTTCTCTTGAGATTAGTACAGAATTTCAATAGCTAGAATCACCAGTGTGAACAAGGCTTAAAGGGTTAGTAATACCTTAATATTACTATTCCCCTTATTGTAGATATTTGAAAAAGAATTTAATAGTCCCAGGTTCATCTCTCAAACCTTTATTGTTTGAGAAATAACCGAATGCAAAGTTCCCCCCTCCCTCCACTTTCCTGAAGTCAGTGTTGTACTGACTGTAGGGATATCCGGTCTGACTTTCATCAGGTGGCTCTGCAGCAGAGCCGCAATCGAGTTAGTAAAAAAAAATTATTTCACTGAAACGGTCTTAAATTATTTTGCAAATATCTTCAATATGGGGAATAGTAATAATAAAGTATTACTATCCCTTTAAGGGTTACTTGAGGACCACAGTTGATAAACTCTGATTATAGCACACAAGAATGAAGAAGATAGAATCAGACATTATAAAGAGTTGTGAGATGTTGGCTGAACAAGCAATATATGAGAAATATGCTATAAAAGACCAGTATGTCAATATACAATTACATTAGTCCAGCGGGGCATACATGATTCCAGTTCTGGAATGAGCCATTACACAGAGTTCAGTTCACAAACACACAAATACTGTAATGGAAAGTAAAAAGCATATGAAGCAAAGTATGAGCATAGGCTTGCAACCATAGATTGAACTGAAAAAAGGACACAAGGAACGAAATGCTGTCAGGAAGGAGGGGGGCAGTGGCTAATATCAGGAGAATGTAGACCGGGGGACATATGCGGAGCAGCATCTAACATCAAAAACAAGTAGAGAAGGGAGGGGTGGGGGACACAAGCGGGTGCAATTGCTGATTTCAGGAGCAAATGTTTCACATGGGTCAGCAGGGAATGCCTTCAGAATAAGGTTTGTGGGAGCAGAGGCTGACATTAAGAGGGGCACTGGGGGGGCTACTTCCTCATCAGAATAGGGGAAGAGGCTGTTCTCTCTCTTTTTTCAGTAATATAGATAGAGTAGTATACAATACTAGAAATATTTGTCTTCTGAACACTTACTATTATCATTATCAGTTGGAGTGGAGACTGGACTGGAGTCGAGATTGTTCTGCTTCCTGCTGTTGTGCTGTTCCGTGTCCACATCTGACCAGACTGCCTCCTGTGCATGGCATTCTCTGAGCACTGACACTCTAACAGTGCCGTGTACCGCCGCCATCCCTGACTCCCCGTTGTCAGTCACACGACTCACACACACACACCACGAGAGCGTGACACGCCGACACGCCAGCCAGCCAATAGGGACCACTGATGTCCAAATACTCTCCACTCATTGGCTGGTGATGGTGCGTGGACTCTGATGACTTTGAGCGAGCCACCTGAGCAGCTGGCAGATAGGGCTGAGTGGAAGAGACTGACTCCGGACGCGTCGCACACACAAATACCGACTTTTCAATTGCTGGTATAGTAGTTATCATGGCACCGGCCCTAAGGTGCTAATTACTTGCTGTGCTGATAAAATACCGGCTGGGTGGCAACCCGAATCTGGACACCACCTTACTGTTCTGAGCTGAGCAGTGTTACATCAGTAAAAGGGACGGGAGGGGGAAACGTTATCATTCAATTACTCTTGTACTACAACTCTGACAGTATTGAAATAACAATCTCCATGGTCCAAATACTATGAAGATTAATTGGAGCTGCTTTTATTTTGAAACATTACTATCCCTTTAAAGGGAGTACCTCTTGATAAGCGTTAATAGGGGCATATCACCGAGATCTTATATTAACGGAAGCTTTAAGACTTAATATCTACAACATCTCAGGATCAGCTAGTTTTGAAAGTTCCCAGGTATGAATATTAGTGCACTGGCACCATAGAATAATATAGGAATTGGAGGAGTGATATCACCAGAGAAGTTATCTCCACTTTACCACCTTCCAATCACTCCCCCACTGAGTTCCCTGTGGTGCGGATGGGTTACATTTATATGTGTCCCATCTTTTTTAAATCTAATGACAATGTTTTTACTTGTAGCATCTCGGTTACCCGGAAAAGCAGATCTACAGTGAAATTGAAAAGAATGCCCCGGAATCTGAGATGAATGTAAGAAGGACCTAAAAGACTGACAAAGCGATATATGCAATATATGGAAGCCTTGTCAAAATCACATTCCTGACAAGGAGTATTTTCTGGGCTGCTGTTTTGTAACAGGCTGCCAGATATGTGTAGTTTTATTTAACCATTTAAGGACCAGAGCGGTGTGGGATGCATTTCTTCACAATTAGTTGCACACCCATCTGATCCTTGAAGGATTAAGTAAGGAACGAGACCGAAGACTTGTCTGTGCTTTGAGATTTATATATAATGTAGTCTGACCAGACTTCTCCTTTAAAGGGATAGTAATGTTTCATAATAAAAGCAGCTCTAATTAATCATCATAGTATTTGGACTTTGGAGAGTGTTATTTCAATTCTGTTAGAGTTGTAGTACAAGAGTAATTGAATGATAAAGTTTCCCCCTCTCACCCCTTTTACTGATGTAACACTGCTCACCTCAGAACAGAAAGGTGGTGTCCAGATTAGGTTTGCCACCCGGCCTGTATTTTACCAGCACATCCGGTAATTAGCACCTTAGAGCCGGTGCCAGTATAACTACTGTACAGGCAATTGAAAATCCAGTATTTGTTTGTCTGACGCGTCCGGAGTCAGTCTCTTCCACTCAGCCCTATCTGCCAGCTGCTCAGGTGGCTTGCTCAAAGTCATCAGAGTCCACGCACCATCACCAGCCAATGATTGGAGAGTATTTGGACATCAGTGGTCCCCACTGGCTGGCTGGTGCGTCAGCGTGTCACACTCTCGTGGTGTTTGTGTGTAAGTAGTGTGACTGACAACGGGGAGTCAGGGATGGCGGCCCCTTTTACTGATATAACACTGCTCAGCTCACAGCAGCAGGGTGGTGTCCAAGTGGATTGCAGAGAGGGACAATTTTCAGTTAAGATAAGGGAAAAAACCTGTGAAGGGGGGCAGTGTTTCATTGTTCTCACAGTAAGAAGATTCCCCCTTGCTGTTATCTGTCTGGTCAAGCAACCAGATTCCACATCTGAGGTGAGCAGTGTTACACTATGTAAAAGGGGCGGGAGGGGGATACTTTATCGTTCAATTACTCTTGAACTACAACTCTGACAGTATTGAAATAACGCTGTCTATGGCTCAAATACTATTAAGATTAATTTAAGCTGCTGTTTCCGTGAAACATTACTATCCCATTAAAGTGTTAGTAATGCCCAAATAAAATATGTTGCGTTGTAGAGCTTAAAAAATTGACTTGAATGCAAAAAATTGTATCTCTCAAACCGCTATGGTTTGAGAGATACCTGCATTCAAAGTTTGATGTTTCCTGCTGTCAACTGTAAAGCTGTGAGCAGGAGATCGAGGCTCTGCAGCAGAGCTGCAATCGCATTATTTACAACGAATGACTTCATTGGAATGGCCTAAAAAGTGTGCTTGGTTTGCAAGCACACTTTTTAGGCCATTCCATTGAAGTCACTCATTTTAAATAACGCGATTGTAGCTCTGCTGCAGAGCCTCCGTGTCGGCCAAGGCACGGTTTTTTGCACTCAAGTCAACTTTTTAAGCTCTACACAATGCAATATATTTGTACTTGGACATTAGTAACACTTTAAGTGGGGATTTCAGGGCAATCTACTGAAATATGCAGCAGGAGATTCAAGGGTGATAAAGAGGTGATAAAGCAGAGAAGACTTCTCCAGTGATATCACTTCTCCATTTCCTATGTTATTCTATGGAGCCTGTGCACTAACATTTTCTTATGTTTTGGATATCTTAGTGCATAGGCTTCCTAGAATAACAGAGGAATTGGAGAAGCTATATTACTGGAGAAGTCCTCTCTGCTTTAACCCCTCTTTATCACCTCTTAGTGCATAACCCCAGTAGAGTTCTTATGTTTCCCTGATTAAATGGGAAGTCTGGTCAGATTATCATTTTGATGAGAAAAACTTAGAACAGCTTTTTGAGTAAATAATTAATTGGAGAGTTATTTTTATTGACCTTGACGTTATCTGTTTTGTTGCACGTCTGCACTTTTTCTAGTTCATTAATGTCTTTTTTAAGAGCTAGTGCCCAAAACTGTACTCCATATTATAAATGAGGCCTTACCAAGGATTTATACAGAGCTAGGATAATATTAGCATCCTGTGCATCTACACCTCTTTTTATGCAGGCTAGTACCCCATTTGCTCTTGCAGCAGCTGAGTGACTCTGCACACTACCGTGAAGTCTATCATCTATCAGTCCTCCTAAATCTTGCTCTAATGAAGATTTCCCAAAGTTGTTTCCAATTTAGTTTATATGTACCATGATTGTTTCTACAGCCCAAATGCATAACCTTACATTTACCTACATTAAAAGTCAACTGCCACTTTTCTGCCCATTCACTCAGTTTATCTAAATCATTCTGCAGAGAAAAAACATCCAGAGCTGTATGTATTTGCTTACATAGCTTAGTGTCATCAGCAAAGATTGAGACATTACTTTCAACTCCCACTTCTGGATCAATAATAAGTAGGGTTGCCACCTTTTGTTCAAAAAAATACCGGCCATGGCATTCCCTCCATAGACTTAACATTGGAAACAAGCCAATTTTTTAACGGACTGCCGGTAAAATACCGGCTGGGTGGCAACCCTAATAATAAGCAAATTAAAAAGCATTGGACCCAGGTCTGAACCCTGCGGCACCCCACTTATAACTTTAGACCAACTTGAAAAGGTTCCATTTACAACAACTCTCTGCCATCTATCATTTATCCAATTCTCAATCCATGTACAGATAATAGCACCCAAACCAAAGCCTTTTAATTTATGCAGTAACCTGTTGTGAGGCACTGTATCAAAGGCTTTTGCAAAATCCAAGTATGCTACATCGACAGCAATTGCCTTGTCCAAATTACTATGTACCCTTTCCTAAAATGCACTAAGATGCACTAAGGAATGATGCTATGACAATGTGTGTCTGACAATGTGTGGCAATGTGTGGAGATACACCACCATATGCACTAAGATTTAAGTATGCAAGGAGATGGATGGAGAATTTCCATATTAGTATGCAGGGTTGTCAAACTGCTGTCAATGTGTAAGGAATGCCTTTCCTTACACATCGCCAGCAGTTCAACAACCCTGAAGTCTGAACACATCCACTCTGCCCCCCCCCCCACCATACACACACACTTGCCCACTGGGTAGTGGAGACGATCTGCTCAGACTTCAGCACCGCAAACAGCATCACTCCCTAACTCTTTCAGTGCCAAGGGATATGCATTGCATACCTCTGTGGCGGTGAAAGTGGAAAACAATAATTGTGTTAAAAGTTTGAGATAAAAAAATAAAATGTGTGCTTTAACCCCTTGAGAACTAGAGGGGGACTACAAAGCCCACCATCTCCACCCAGCCAGAGAGAACAACTATTTCACAACTATTTACCTCTTTCAGTACCACATGAGTATGCAGTGCACATCCCTATGGCACTGAAACAGTTAAGGGAGGTCAGCTACTGTCTCTGCTCTCCAAAGTAGAGACAGTAAAACTGTATTCTGGCTCCGCAGAGAGCTACAGGGAGATCCCGCCATCACTAACCTCTGGAAGACTATGCTGGGACCGTGAACTCTGACAGCAGAGGCTGGTATTGTACAGTAGTGCGGTGGCGACATGCAACATTAACATATAAACACTCCCACATGAATACGGCAAAGGCTCATTAATCTGCAATTCCATGTGTAAACTGTCGACGTAGTCATTGCAAAATCATAAACCTGTTGAAGGCATGGCGATGTTGGCAGATTGTGGCAGATATACAAGGATATGATGACAAAGACATCTCAGTGCATACTGTCGATATGCCATTGCCACAAATTCGGTAACATATCTCCATCCTGTATCATATTGCCCATTAGTGCATCTCCCCCCTGTTATGTTCTCCACAGAGCATATTACAGCCTCAAATTGCTTTACCCTTCCTTCTAATTCCAAGGGTCCACATCTCCCATCATCTGGTTGGGAATGATGGGAGCTGCAGTCCCCAGCAGCTGTAGACTCAACACCTGCCTAGCCCCTTTTCTGTTCTGATCTGTGACTTATAAAATGTATAAATTGTGTTATATGACTGGCATAAGAAAAATGGTCTATATCTCTTTGGACTCTTAAGTCTCCAACTCATTGAGATGGAGACATTTCCAGCATCCAAGAGGTCAACGGAGACATAAATAAAATAGAGACTGGCAGAGTAAAATTAATACCTTTATTGCTTACTGGGTGGCTCTAGGATGCAAGCTTTCAAGACAACTTCGGTCCCTCCTTCAGGCATAATAAGAAAGAATGCTGAGTACACAATACATAACAGGGTAAACACTCATGCAAATTATTTTAACATTTAAATTCCAATGGAATATTCTATATTCTATAATTTATTCCATAGGATCCAGTACAGTCTCTTGGTAGTTGGCTAAATAATGGAACAATATGTATCACCTTTTTGATGCTCCAGTGAATTTTGATCTTTAAGAGAGTCTACTAGAGCTTAGGAAATAAATTACAGACAATACTGATAAGAATATTCAATGCCAGTGGACTTTAAATGTAAAAATAATTTGCATGAGTGTTTAACATAACGTGTATTCTGTACTTGGCCTTCGTCCGTATTATGCATAAAGAAAAGACTTAAGTTGTCTTGAAAGTTTACATCCTAGAGTCGTTCTGTTAGCCAATAAAGGTATCATTTTTATCAGTCTCTAAGACTACAACGGTACCCCATTTCATGTTAGGAAATAGAGATTTTCTATAAGAGTTCTGTGCATATTATTACCCAGTATTCCTGTCTGCTCTGAGATTATAAAGTCAAGCAGATTTTTGGACGTATATGAGATTCGCCAATGTGCTTTCTAACATTTTTTTTTCTTTAACCCTTTAAGGACCAACGAGGTGTGCAATGCATTGCATGCCCTGCTGGTATTTTAAGGGTTATTTGGAAATAGAGAAATGAAATTTGCCAGCATTTACAGTAAGCCTTCCTATTTTTTTGTTGTTGACAAAGCTAAAATAATTTGTCTATTTCCTAGCCACGCAACAGCATGATTTAAATTGAATGAATACAATGTCTTACTTAACTAAACTCGCATTTTAGTGATATAAAAATTAGTAATTCTTCATCTGTTTATAGGGGGAGGGGAGATGCACTAATGTGTGATAAGGAGAAGATAACTTTTACAGTGAGATTAATGCTCCAGCTCCAATATTCTATGGAGCATATACACTAAGATTTCTAAAGTGCGAGACCTCTTAGTGCATTGGCTGTATAAAATAACATAGGAATTGGAAAGTGATTTCACTGGAGAAGTTATCCTCTTTTCATTACATCTTTTTTACACATTAATGCATAAACCCCTCGGAGCAATTCTGTGGTATATCAACTGCATCACAGATAAGAATATAAAAATCGGAAAGTTTCTTTGTTTAAATCTGGTGTAATGGTCTACTGTCCTTCTGGCCTCAAGTAATTGTGTACTACCCTCCTAATCTCATGTAATATTCGGCTAGTTTCATGTAATGATATAACATGAAACTAGCAGAACAATACACAGTTGCTGAAACCGTGCATTTTTCTGCTGGGTGTATGTTAAGGAGACCAGATTTTTAAAATGAAATCCGGGGACATTTTTTTTTTTCCACAACCTATCCACCTCCACACACTGCCTACACCCTGTCCACCTTCACACTCTGTTCACTCTCACACCCTGTCCACCCTCATCACACATCTTAGCCACCCTCACACCCTGTTCATCCTTCACACACTGTCCACCCTGCCCACTCCAACCTGCCCACCTCCACACTTCCCACATTGTCTACTTCCACACACTGCCCACCCTGTCCTCCTCCACACACACTGCCCACCTCAACACTGTCCACCTCTACATTGCCCAAGTCCTCACTGCCCACATTGTCTACCTCAACACTGCCCCTCACAAACTGCCCACCCCCCCACATTGCCCACACTGTACAACTCCACATTGTGCACCTCCACATTGCCCACCTGCACACACTGTCCACTCCACAGTGCCCACCCTGTCCTCCTCCCCACACTTCCCACCTTCATATTGCTCACATTATCCACCTCCACATTGTTCACACTGCCTACCCCATTCTCCTCCAGAAACTGCCCACCCTGTCCTCCTCAACACACTGCCCACCCTGTCGTCCTCCACAAACTGTCCACCCTGTCCTCCTCCGCCTCCACACACTGTCCACCCTGTCCTCCTTCTCCTCCACACGCTGCCCACCCTGTCCTCCTCCACAAACTGCCCACCTCCAAACTCCCCATCCCATCCTCCTCCACACACTGCCCACCCTGTCCTCCTCCCCACACTGCCCACCTCCACACTGTCCACCTGTACATTGTCCACACTGCCTACATCAACACTGTCAGAATAAAATTATCCTTAGGATTTAAATTATTTACAGATTCATGTGTTGTTATTATTAAATTCGTCTTATAAACAGGAAGGTGTAGCACTGACTGATGTTATCCAAACAGAGAACACGCACTCACTTCAGGTTAAGACATTGTGTTGAACTCTGGAGAGGTGCCTTGCTGCTGCCTACGTTACTGTTCCGCTTGCTTGACTGAGACTGCCACACATGTCCTGCGCAATAGTGCCGTGTTGCTGTCCTACGTGCTACAGCCAATGAGAGAGGCATATCCCGACAAAACGCTCCTCTCTCATTGGCTGCCATTTCAACTTGTTGAGAAGGCACTGGACGGCAGAGACAGCTTAGGTAATGCCGTCCGTGCCTTCCTATTGATGCAGCTGCATATTTAGTTAGAACTAGCAAAAGGAGCATGGCATTGCCCCTGGGGATTAAGTCCTTTGAGTGCTTGGGTAAGTTTTCAGCACTGAAAGTGTTAAGTGTTTCAGAGGCAAAGAGGTATCCTGGCAGTGGAATGTGTTGTATACGTGTTTGGCAGTGAAGGAAACCAACACTTCGTCCATTTTCTTTGGTTTGTTTAAACCCCTACAGCACCAAAGAGGTATCCAACACAGTGTAGTGCATGGATTCTTCTTTTTTTCCTCAAACATTTAACCCTTTCACTGTTGCTAATGTACCCAAAGCATTGTCAATCAATGCACTGAATAGCCCTTAAGCACACAAAGGACTTAATTGTGATGGGCAACACCGTGGCCCTTTTGCTACAATATACATACACACCTGTATACATAAACACATACTATACATACATACACATACTGTACATAGATATATATATATATATACACATACACACATAGTATACATACACACATAATATACATACATACATATACTGTACATATATATATATATTTACACATACACACAGTATACATACACACACACCCATATACATACTGTACATATATACATACACACATACTATACATACTCACCCGTATACATGCATACACATTCTGTACATAGATACAAATACTGTACATACATATATACATACACACATATACTGTACATATATATACATACTATACATACATACATACATAGACTGTATACAGATACATATATACATACACATACATAGCCATAGACAAACTCACACACTATGAATAAGGCTGTTTGTGGTGAGTGGGATGTGAATTCTACCTTTTCCTATTCCATGAGGAGTAATGGGGTGAGAGGAGAATGGACAGTCTATATATGTGTGTGTGTCTGTCCATTGTGCTGTGTAGAGTGAATGTGGCTGTTCTGTGCTGTACACTCCTCCCTCTGATCTCCTTCATGTTACAGGGAGGAGTGAATAGCAGAGAAGAGCCTCACAGAGCACCCGAAAGAAAAAGTTTAACTGATAAGTGAACATCGCGTCTCCTCCAGGACTGATTTAGTGACGGGGGAGACATCGAAGGTGGGAGGGACAGAGGGAGAGACAGTAAGGGACAGGGAAGGTGGGAGGGACAGGGGAAAAGACACTAACACCCTTTGATTGCCACAGGGGTATCCAACGCATTGCTTTGCAATGCATTGGATACCCCTGTGGCAGTTGTTCGGCAACATGACTATTTCATCGATTGTGTGAAAGTAGAGATAAGGGCCACACTCGCAATTCCCCCCTTTTTCCCTCCAGCCACCAACCATTCCCCTACCTTCCCCCAACCCCCCCCCCACCATTTTTTGTTTCCCCAAAATAAACACACTGACAACAAGATAAGGTGGCAAATTGTGAGGTCACAGCTTTATTAATTTGTGATATTGACCTATTTATAGGACCCCAGGAGTACCCTCCCCCCTCCTATGTGGCGCCCCCAGGACCCCTAATCTCTTGGGTCACTCCTGCACCTCCACCTTTTGTAAAAGTTAGTTGTGCTGAGATGGAATGAGGGGCAGTGGAGTTTAACCTTATGAGAGCCAGAGAGCCTCTAGTCTGGCACTCAAAGGGTTAAACTCCACTTCCCCTCATTCCATCCCAGCACAACTAACTGTTAGCTCTACTGCCTGCACACACTTGATGAAATAATCATGTTGGCGAACAGTCATAGAGAGAATAGTATGTTGATACTGTATCAACATATAGAAGATTAGATCTGGGGACAGATCCGGGGACACATTCCAGCCGGGGACAGTGCCCACAATCCGGGGACTGTCCCCGGAAATCGGGTACGTCTGGTCACCCTAGTGTATGTGTTTATGTGTTTGTCCCTCCTGGTCTCATGCAACACTCTGCTGGTCTAATATAATGTTATTTTCCCTGCTAGTTTCATGTAATTATGTATTGTTCAGCTGATGTCACAATTATGTTTTATTTCATCGAATGGTAATTGTCTTGCTGGTCAAATGCAGTACTCTGCTAATCTCAAGTAATTAGAAACATAGAATTTGACGGCAGATAAGAACCATTCGGCCCATCTAGCCTGTCCATTTTCCTACTGTAAAAACCTCAAACCTTTTCTGGTCATTGGTCTTTTCTTATGTTAAGGACAGCCTTATGCCTATCCCATGCACGCTTAAATTCTGTCACTGTATTAACTTCTACCACTTCTGCTGGTAGGCTATTCCACTTATCTACTACCCTCTCAGTGAAGTAAAACCTTCTTACATTACGTCTAAACCTGTGTCCCTCTATTTTTAAACTATGGCCTCTTGCCCTAACATTTTTACTCCTTTGAAATGTACTTCCAACCTGCACTTTGTTGAATCCCTTCATGTATTTGAATGTGTCTATCATATCCCCTCTCTTTCTTCTCTCCTCCAAGCTATACGTGTTCAGATCCCTTAGTCTATCCTGATATGACTTTTCCTGTAAACCAGTCACCATTTTAGTAGCTCTTCTTTTAATTTTCTCTAGAGTATCTATACCCTTCTGGAGATGGGGTCTCCATTACTGTAATTGTATTACTTGAAAAAAGCTGGACAACACACAAATACACTTGAAACAATTACATTAAACCAGCAATGTGCAATTATTGTACCTGTGTATTGCTGTGCTATCTCGCTCTGTATTAATGTAATGGTGTATTGCCACTCTTTATCACAAGGAATTAAATTGCCCTGGATAAGTCAGATCAGAAGCAATTTAAAAAAATTAGAATACTTTAAAAAAGTACACAGATACTCAACTCTAGTACATAGACAAACACACACACGCACACACACAGCCTCTCTTTCTCTCTGTGCTTCTGCATACTAACATATAAGGTCAGAGTATCCTCAGAGTGAAACAAGAAGCAGCTATTTCGGTGACCAGAGCTCACTGACCACTTCCTGTTACTGCTGTATAATCACACTTGCTGTGTTACTCACATCTCTCTTTCCATGTATAGAAAGACGGTGTGTCTTTATTGTGGCACCCCAAAACAATATCATATATAACTTACATATTTCTATACCCTGCAAAGAGAGCCCCCTTAACGCTTTGATTGACAGAGGGGTACGCAATGCATTGCTTTGCAAAGCGTTGCACACCCCTCTGGTTCCCAAGGGGTTAAAAAAAGTAGTCTATTGAGACTGACTTAAAAAAAAAAAAAAATATATATATATATATATATATATATATATATATATATATATATATATATATATATACACTAGTGTAAAAGCCCATTTACACGGGCCAAGGTCCGGGTGATGTTAACCCTTTGAGTGCCAGAGGGGTAAGCAACACATTGCTTTGCAATTCGTTGCTTACCCCTCTGGCACTCAAAGGGTTAAGAGGCCGGTCCTGCTCTGCGTCCTGCCACCAACACAGTCATGCACTGTAGAGACTGCCGAAAGCACAGAATGCTCCCAGCACAGAACTCCCAGCATTCTGTGCATTCAGGCAGTCTCTACTGAGCAAGACGGCTTCTGACAAACATCCTAGCATATGATTCTATAGGATATATATATATATATATATATATATGTAAAAACAGGAAAAAATATTTTGTAGTCAAATAACTATTATCCGACCATGTCATTTTCTTTATGGTTTCTTACTTTATTTAATAATACGTTCTTCCATTCTTGTCATTATAGAAAGTTGGTGGTGAACGCATATACACAGTAAGTAGCGACTGTTCTGTTTCACTGAAAACC
The DNA here is from genome assembly GCA_037306005.1 of Rhinophrynus dorsalis. Taxonomy (NCBI): domain Eukaryota; kingdom Metazoa; phylum Chordata; class Amphibia; order Anura; family Rhinophrynidae; genus Rhinophrynus; species Rhinophrynus dorsalis. The sequence goes on from CM074728.1 coordinate 60,189,961, forward strand.
CCCAACATGATCACAGTAAGAATCCTGCACAGACTTAGTGAGGCAGATGTCCAGGGATGAACTGGAGCAATTCTGTATCAAAGTGTCCCACAGAAGACAAATAAAAATTCCCATTGATTTAAATGGGGATTATTAAGCCTTTGAATGCTAGAGATGCTTCCAGTGCATAGCGAGTTGCAGACCTCTCTAGCATTCAAGGGGTTAAAAGTCCCATTTAAAGGGATAGTAATGTTTCACAAAAACAGCAGCTCCAATTAATCTTCATAGTATTTAGGCCATGGAGTGTGTTACTTCAGTTCTGTCAGAGCTGTAGTTCAAGACTAATTGAATGATAAAGTATCCCCTCCCGCCCCTTTTACCTAGTGTAAACCACCTCCCCTCAGATGTGGAATCTGGTCCACCGACCAGACAGATCACAGCAAGTGACAATCTTTTTACTGTGAGAACAATGAAAACCCTGCCCCCCTTGACAGGTTTTTCCCTTATGCTAATTGGAGCTGCTTTTATTATGAAACATTACTATCCCTTTAAATAAATACAAATGTTTTATTTTTTTTCCATTTGTTACAGCTGGCGTTCCGCAGAGTCGCTTCATTTTTATTTTGCGCTTTGCAATGCACTGAAGACTTCTCTGGAATTCAACAAGGTTAACCCCCTTAAGGACCAGCGGTTCTGGGGTGTGTGGTCCTTTAAGGACCAGATTGCAAAGTCTGATGTGCTGGCCCACGTGACTGATCACGTGTGCCGCCACGCCGAACAGGGGACTGATAGTGATCGCTCCGGTCTTGGTGCGGTCAATTTTAGTCCCCACTACTACTCACACTACTCTACTGTATAACAGTCTATAAGACCTTTTAAATCAATGGGAATTGTTTGTCTCCTACTGTGCAGATGTCTTGCCCTAAAAATGATCCAGTTCCTTTTAGTACATCAGCTCTATTTCCAACCCCAAACCCCCTCCACCCACTTTCTATTGCCTCACAAAAGGCCTTCATTTACACTGTCCCAAATTAAAGCGGAACTATCCCTCCAAATAAAGTGCGCACCAAATAATTATTGATCTAGCGATAAGCATAGTAATACTAGTATTATGCAGAAATCCAGCACTGCATACCTCTCTGGCACTCAAAGGGTTAAGAAATCCTGTTTGATTAGAGGCAAAGAGGCAGGCATCAGCACAGGCATCTTGCCTTAGAGACATCTGTGCGCCTGCGCTGTCCGTCTCGTTCTCATTTCTCCTCTAGGAGGCGCTGCATTGTACCTTAAGGTAACAGGAAGTGACTGACGGTGCAGGCGCGCAGATGCCTCTAAAGCAAGAAGCCTGCCTGTCAGTCTCGTTCTCCTTTCTCCTCTAGGAGGCACTGCATTGCACCTTAAGGTAACAGGAAGTGACTGACGGAGCAGGCGCGCAGATGCTTCTAAAGCAAGAAGCCTGCCTGTCAGTCTCGTTCTCCTTTCTCCTCTAGGAGGCACTGCATTGCACCTTAAGGTAACAGGAAGTGACTCATGGCATAGGAACACAGATGCCTCTACAAGAAGCCAGCCCGTCAGTCTCTTAATAATGCTGGACTTATTCTGCATGATACCAGTATTTATCGCTATATCAATAATTATTTGGGAGGCACTGTATTTGGAGGGATAGTCCTGTTTTAAACCCTTCGGTACTTGAGTGCTCTTCAATGAATTGCGAATCAATATGTTGGAGACCGCTCTAGAAACCAAGAGGTTAATTATTTTTTCAACCACTATATACAATTTCTAACCTGAGTGAGTGTGGTATTTAGGAGAACTTGAGGGCCATACAAGTGCTTCCCTTGGGATGAATCTGATTGCTAGTTACAGTTCTAATGTCTTCATTAACCCTTTGCGTTCCAGAGGGGCATGCAACTCATACCACTCTGCCACTCAAAGGGTTATGCTGGCTAAACAGGTGCAATTCAGGGGCAAACCAACTGCACCACAGGGGACAGACACAAATTTCCCAAATCTGCATTGATTTTAATGGTCATTATAACCCAGTGAATGCTTTGCAGTGCGTTGGAAACCTTTCAAGCATTCAAGAAGTTAAAAGTCCAATTTCAGACTATGGGCGTTTTCATCCCCCCATGGTGCAATTGGTTTCCTTTAGAACTGCACCTCTTTAACTAGCCGAATATGGCCCCAAGATCTCTCAAGTTGGACCGTTCTTACTGCAGAGGCCCCATAGACGTTTATCTCACTTGAGAGTTCATCTTATCTTTATCGCACTTTAGTGCATGTTTCCTACCCCAATGTCCTCTCACCTTTCTCCTTTCTTTATTCTACGCTTGCAGGGTCTGGGCCCCGTGGAAAAGGGCCAATATGAAACCTTAAGATCAGATCCCAAAAAGAACTGATTCTCAAAGGCCTTCGATTCTTCTATGCGGTTTATATCGTCTTTCACATATAGATCCACGTTGTACATTGCAAATCTCCACGGTAGAAGGATCCACTGTGCTTAATATGCTCCCCTGCTTTTATGTTTTTTTTTTAACTCATTAAGAACCAGAGTGGTGAACAATGCATTGCTTTGGAATGTATTGTTCATCCCCTATTCTTAAAGGCTTAAGATGCACTTGTTCATAAATGGAGCAAAAACCCAAAAAATTAACAGTGATGTTATGTTGCCCAGAACCCCCTTGGACAGCAGAAGCTATGTAGAACGAGTAAGATATGCCTTAGATAGTGAAGGATGTTATGAAATCTGCTTTAACTGTGCGTTAGTTAGGAATTGTGCATTAAATGGATCAGTAAGATTTATGAGATGTCATTTTTAGAGCATTTTTCAAGTAAAATGTCAAATGTATACTCTTGTTCTTTGGTTCTCTTGAACTAAGCCACAAAGACAAAATTCACAGGGACTCCCTTAGGATTATCTGGTCATAATATTGTGACTGGAGGTAATTATTAGGTAATTATCAAGTGGTGCTAATGTTTCTTTAAGCCCTTGATGACCAGAAGAGAGTGCAAAGTATTGCTTTGCAATGTCTTGCATGCAACTCTGCTGTTCAAGAGGTTAACCCTTCAAGTGCCCCGGGGATGCTCAACGCATTTCTTTGCAATGCATTTCATATCCCTCTGGCAGTCAAAGAGTTAATCCATTGAGTGCCAGAGGGGTATGGAATGCATTGCCAAGCAATGCATTCCGTACCCCTCTGGCAATCAAAGGGTTAAAGATGCCATGTTGTTATTTTTTTGGTTTGTTTTGGGAATTTTTTTGTGCTGTGTTTTTTTCTCCAAGGGAATGTGCTGGGCTTGACTTTTACAAAACTGTTAAAAATCTGAAATTGTGTCACATCTCAATGTCATATGGTCCTTTGAGTGTTAGGAGGAGTGTCACTGAAAGTGTTAAAAGTCCACTATTTAATTAATTGACAACTGTGTGAGTCACAGGAAAGTATATTTATATTTAAACTTATGCATGTACCAAATAGTAGACTGCCATACAAAGTCACATAAATGTATTGGACCACGATTTGTATGTAAAATGTTATGTAATCCCTTGCACACTAGCGACATCACTATCACATGGCTTCACAATGCATTAGTTAGGTCTTTAGCACAGTAGGAATTAAAAGCTTCTTCCCTGAGATGTAACTTTTATTCCTTTGGGTTCCGAGGTCAGATGGTGATAGTTTTCAGGGAAGGTTTCAGACAACCTTCCATTTTAAATGGGCTACCTATGAATGTTACCTACTGCCTGCCAGCATTTCAACCAGTGTCACCCTGCAGGATGTATTTCTCTGTAAACTGGATGGTTATGGAAGCAGTAGGCCAGGATGACATTCATCACATACCTTGTGTGGACCAATAAAAAGGGTATATATATATATATATATATATATATATATATATATATGTATATATATAGATAGCAAATTTGTAGATGGAGAAACCATCACACAGCAAGCGCACGCGTGGGTCTTAATAGAAAAAGATTAACCTTATTTATTGTGCAATTATATTGACGTTCGTTTCGACCCTCTCAGGGGCCTTTCTCGAGACCCTGAGAGGGTCGAAACGTCGATATAATTGCACAATAAATAAGTTTAATCTTTTTCTATTAAAACCCACGCGTGCATTTGCTGTGTGATGGTTTCTCCATCTACAAATCTGCTATGAATTCAAGCTGCACCGGGCAAGTAGTTACTTGTGGTAATTAGATGCTAAAACTATCCAACAGCAAGCCCACACTGGTCTTAAACAGAAAAATTAAGTAATCCACGTTTCAACCCCCTTGGGACCCAAACGTTGATTGCTTATAGTAAATATACTTTTTCTGTTTAAGACCAGTGTGTGCTCTTGCTGTTGGATGGTTTTTACCATCTACAATCTGATAGCTCTGTTGGTTAATGCAAGGTTGCATGTTCAAGTCCCAGCAAGATGAACTCAGCCTTTAACCGTTCTGAGGTATATAAAACAACTACCAAGGACATACTTTTATACTATATTATATACACACACATGCTGAAAGACTTTCCTGCTGAGTAAATGAAGGGTACTCACCCTCCTTGGAGATGCTCCTTATAAAAGGTATTACTGCTGTAACTTTGTTTAATTGAAATGTTAGTATCAGCACCAACTGGTGTCCAAAGGGCAAGTTTTTTTTATATATCTCTATACAATCTTAGTTTAAAGCTCTCCCTATAAAATGATAGAATCAGCCTCACCTGGTAACCAAAATAGAAAAGTGCAATTTAACAAAAAAAATGAGGTTTAATAACTTTTGAATGAAGTAGCTCCCAAAAGCGTGGTACTTTTGGTATATTTAACAGAGAGTTCCAAATATAAATATTATTGTACGATTACTGGAGCACAAGGCCAAGGTGACACACTGTGATGTTTGGACCCACACAAAGACAGAATTAACTTTAATGCAGTGTCTCCAAATATGACATTGGAGACGATTATGTGGAATTGTCTGTCACCACAGATGTCACTTATAGGAGCACAGATTTTTATATAACATAACGCTTTTTCTTCTGAGTAAAACAAGGCTATTCCCATAGCTGAGATATTTTGAATTTACATTATTACAGCTAAAACTTTATTTTAAAATCAAACTGCTAGCAACAGCCCCATCTAGTGTCCAAAAGGAAATCCCGTTTATAAAATTAATTTTATGGGACAGCTTCATTCATAGACTATAGCTCTTGATAGTATTTTACAGGGACATTACCACCTGGTGACCACATAAAAAATTGCAGCCCTTCTTGGGCTCAAAGGGTTAAAATAATAACAATAATCATAAAAATAATTATAAAAAAAAACAAATAAGTATCAGCTATAATAACTTTACATTAACAAATCTCCCAGTATTTCTGAGTCCCATATTTTTTACCCAGCCGGAAACAAATTCCAATATATTTTTCTAAATATAAAAAAAGGTTTAATGCCCCTTTCATTATACAACCTGCAATGAATGAGATCAATATATTAATCCTGTAACTGCCAGAAGGGTGCGCAACGCACTGCAGAGCAATGTGTTGTGTACCCCTCTGTTACTCAAAGGATTAAGAAGTATTGGAATCACTCACTGCCACTACTAACCACCTACTGTATGAACGCTTCACTTCCAACTCCCCTAGGCAAGATCTAGGGCTGAATTTACATGCAGGAGATAAATGTTACCTACCGTTTTATAAACATTTTTCCCATTGAAGTCTATGGGGGATACCTGGAGATAAAAGCTCCTGCATTTAAATCCACCCTTATACGGCACATCATCCTGTGGATCTGCCTCCAACAGGGAGGGAAAAGGGTGAAGAATACAAGTTAAAAATAACAAAGTAAATTAGGCTGAAAAAAGACACAAGTCCATGAAGTTCAACCTTTGCCTTGTAACCACGAGAAATTAGTGTAATATACGATTCCATGCTGCCAAATATGTTAGTCTTTATCTGAACGTCCTGTTTTTCCTACTAATACACAGGATAACCCTTTATGTTCCCTATTGAAAGAAATGTTTATAATATTTTCTTAAATGCATCCATTGTATCTGCCATTACCACATCCTTGGGCAAGGAATTCCACAATTTAACAGACTTTACTGTAAAGAACCTCTTCCTATGCTGAAGCTGAAACCTCATTTCCTCTAATCTCACAGTGTGGCCCCTGGTTATTTGATCAGGCCTTGGAATGAAAAGATCACCACAGAGATCCTTGTATTGTCCTCTCATATACTTGTACATTGTGATAAGGTCTCCTCTTAGTCATCTTTTCTCTAGAGTAAATAAACCAAGTTTGTCTAGTCGTTCCTCATACTTCAAGTCCTCCATTCCCTTAATTCATTTTGTTGCTCTTTGCTGTACTCTGTCCTGTTCTAGAATATCTTCTTTCAGAACTGGTGCCCAAAACTGAATTGTATATTCGAGGTGAGATCTTTTTATACAAGACAGGTCTTTGTTTGCTTTTGCTGATGCGATCTGACACTGCTCACTGTTCCCAAGTTTGTAGTTTACAAGGATTCCCATGTCTTTCTCTAGCAGCAAGTCCCCTAAAACGATTCCATTAAGTTCATAAGTTGCCAATCTGCCATTTTATTTAAATCCCTCTGTAGAGAACAAACATCCTGTTCCGAATTTATTACTCTGCATCATTTAGTGTCATCAGCAAATATTGATATTTTGCTTTCTATATCTGTTTCCAGGTCATATATAAAAGCCCCATTTTAGATCAGTGGGGATGTTTTTATCCCCTATGATGCAGTTGGTTTGCTCCAGGATTGCTTCAGTTCTTCTTAGTTTATCTGTCTCAAAGTGCTTACAGATAAAAGCAACTTGTCTTCCGCTTTTCCTTTCCTGCTCTAAAACCACAGACCCTATTTCAGCTTTTGCCTCCTTTTATACACATAAGATTCTACTGTAAAATGCACACATCCTATATAATAATTCGCTAAAACGTGTGTAACGACAGTAGAGACTGCTGCTGGTGCTGCGGTCATGTGCAGTAGAGACTGCCTGTGCCACAGCTGATACAGAGCTGGACACTCCGAAGGAGTGTCCAGCTCTGTATCAGTCGCGGCGCGGGCAGTCTCTAATGCGCATGACTGCCCTGCGACCAGCTGGCAGTGGCACTGTGGTCTGTGTAACGGGCTCTTCAACTAGTTTTTCATATTTTCTTACTATATTTGCTTCTGCTCCCTCTGATGGGAGGCAATAACATGAATCCACCACACATTCTGTATAGAACTACTGACATTTTCCCTTATCTTCCAGAGAACGACATGCCTCTCTAAAACCTGCTAACTGACCTTGTACCTCATGTGAACATTTTAATCAGATAGCTTATACTTTGCACATGTAAAACAATATTTCATGTAATGCATATGATAAGACTTATATCTGTAATGCCATTCTCCCTTTGAGTGCCAGAAAGCAACTCGCTGCTTCGCTCCCGGTGATCAAAAGGTTAAGATCACTTATTATAATGTTTTTTATTGTTACTAAATATATTTTTTTTCTTTGCTTTTTTATAGGAGAATCTAATGTTTAAAGGGAGAGTAATACTTCAGTATTACAAATCCCTATATTAAAGCCCTAGTAAAAAAAAACGTATTGCCCCCAGTGTCATCTCTCAAACCTTTATGGTTTGAGAGATGAACGCTTCTAAAGTTGCCCTCTCCCTCCCCCTTCCCCGTAGTCAGCATTTTAGCTGACTGCAGGGAACAGAGTTGTACGATTTTCAGGTGGCTCTCCAGCACAGCCTGATCGCGTTAACTAAAAAAAAAAACTTTCACTGAAATGGTCTTCTACATGTGCTTGGCTTGCAAGCACACGTAGAAGACTATTTTAGTGAAAGTTCTTTTTTTAGTTAGCGCGATTGCGGCTCTGCTGCAGAGCCACCTAATGATCTCTGACCGGATTTCCCTGAGTCATCTAAAATGCTGACTACGGGGAAGGGGGAGGGAGAGGGCAACTTTAGAAGTGTTCATCTCTCAAACCATAAAGGTTTGAGAGATGACACTGGGGGCAATACGTTTTTTTTTTTTACTAGGGCTTTAATATAGGGATTTGTAATACTTAAGTATTACTATCCCTTTAACCCTTTGAGTTCCAGAGGGGTATGCAACGCATTGCTTTGCAATGTGTTGAGTACCCCTCTGGCACTCAAAGGGTTAAACACGTTTAAAGGGAAACTTTCTTGATCTGTGCAGTTAAATTGTGGTTGCATTAAGTAAACTGACGTAGTTCATTTGATTTTATTGTTTCATTAATGTAATGAGGTAAATCATTACTGAAGCAACATACGTTTTTTAAAAATATATTATATGGCTTTTCTTGAGGAGTGAAATAAAAACAAGGATACTTCCATGGCTTGGTTTCTTTTTATTCAAAGGCTATTGCAGCTCAAACGTGTTATTTTTCTTTTTAACATGAAACTGCAATTTTTTTGTTTTAGTGTGGATGCCAGGTAATGCTGTTCTAATCACTTACTATGGAATACCGTAGTCTATGACTCAAGCTGTCCCATATAGTACATAATAAAAAACAATTTGACTTTTGGACACTAGATGCCACTGTTTGTAACTTTTATTCTTAAAAAATGAAATAAAATTAATTTTGAATTAAACATCCCCCAGCAGAGATAGTGTCCTTGTTTTATTAAGTCATAAAAGTCCTACAATGTATATTTTTTCATAAAAAATATATCCTTCCTTTAAGAGATATATTGAGTAGATTTAACCTTAAACAAATGAACCCCCACTGCCGGTAGATGCTTTATTCACATGTTATTACAGTTAAGAGGGGTTTTTGGGCAGGGGTGGAGTTCAGTATATTTTGCAACCGGGTGCATAGTTGGTTTTTCTGACTATAAGGTGCTGAGTGTCATATCCGAAAGCTCTACAGATAGCAATTGCAACAGTGCTTTCTGGCATCAAGACATCTTGGACTCACCAGGTATAGTGACTATAAGATACACAAAGACATTCTAATTAATTTGTACAGTGTGGCTATGAGGAACAATTGCTACTGGAGGCCACAAAGTAATTGGGAGCCACAAGTCAGAAGGATTGTATGATAAATGGAAAGAGAAGGTGCAGTGGTTTGTTTTTTTTCTTTTTGTAAAACCCTAGCTATGCACTAGCTTGCTGCAAAAAAGACCCTATTCTAATGGGTATACTCTCAAATTTGCCAAGTGTAACATTTCAGAAAATCTCGTGACCCTGAGCAAATTAAAAAAATAATAGATATAAGGCAGTAGAGACTTTAGCATTGATGGACTGATATAAATGTGGGAGAAACAATTGCACCTTGTTAAATCTAAGGTTCCAAAGCACTTTATATAATTCCATTTGACAACTTTTTTTCCTATTAGATTGTAAGCTTTTGGGCAGGGACCTCACTTCCAGTGTTTCACTTTGCAAAGCAGTTATAACCCTGTATTGTCTAAACCCTTAAATTGTAAAGCTCTGCGTACACTTGTGGCGCTATATAAATAAACATATACATTCATTCCTATTAAACATTTTTTGAATTTTAAGTGAACTTAAGCCTTTATGTATTATAGCATCGATGTGTAAAACAATACCATAGATACACAAGAGATGCCTTAACCCCTTAACGACCCTTGACGGTCATAGTACATCATGGGTCGATCTGACTGAACGACCCATGACGTACTATGACCGTCATGGAATTCCGGGCTCCCCCCGCGGCTGCACGCCGTTTGGGGAGTCTGGAAGCGGATGGAGCAAAAAAAAAAAAAAATGCTCCGTGGTCCTTAACTGATGGGCCGGTTGTTAAGGGGTTAAGAGACAACGACATTCATGGATTGTATTAGGATGTAAGAAAACAGAGATATGACTAATACTGTGCCAAGACATTATGCAAAATATCATAATGGATTGTCTGCTGGTACTATTATCAAATACATTGACAAAGTAAATATGAAAAACAGATCCAGTGGTAGAGGTCTCCAGTTGTGAAAACTTGAAACACAATGGGTTTACAAAACATCCACTGAATATTGACATAGGCTTAGCTGCCTTCTTACGAATCATTGCTCCTATCTTTAAACCATCACCCCCCCCCCCACCGTTTGGTTACACTGAAAACTACTTGTTAAAAAAAATAAATAAATAAACAAAATAATAATAAAAATATATATATATATATATTTCTCTGTTGTCCAATACAGGTTACTGGTAACTTCGGGTAGGCGATCAGCCCATTTAATAGGCAGGAACAATTCTAAGAAGTGACTGCTGGGTGGAGCCTGCCTCCTCTTCTTAGCTTGCAGCTAACCAATCCCCAACCAGTAAGATTTGTTCCTTGGTCAAGACACAAGCAAGAAAACAGTTCTGCTACAGTTTTAGCTTTTTTATTATTTTTCTGTTAGACATGGAATACCACCATTAGGCGGATTACCATCACTGACAATTCCCATCACCCACATGTGGATAGCTCAGTTTACCAGGTGCTTTTGTGGATCTAAGCCCTGGTGGGGGGAATCTTGGCTGCAAGTTCTTTCCTCAGGAGTTGCCCACTGAGGATTCTTCTTGATATGTGGTAATCTGAAGACAGAAGATCTGCTGAAAAAGGTGAGCACCCTTTGAGTGCTGAGGTCCACATGTCCCATGCTTCCTCTCCACACAGGGGTCTCATTTGGAGTTTCTATTACATACTCATGCACTCATTGGGTTTATTCTGTATGTCTGTGAGGTGTTTGGAGCAAGTTTCTGTGGTAACTTAACCCTTTTGCTGCTGGTTGGCATCTTTTGGAGGGTTCTGGGCACTTTCCCTGCTGGGACCAGTGTTTCTTGGGTCTACTGTTTAATTATAGTGGGCTTTTGACTGGTTTTATGTGTTGGTATTGAACTCATTAACTTTATGTTCCGCTCCTTTAAAGTGTTAGTAATGTCTAAAAAATAGGATTTTAGTCTTACCTGTTAAATCCTTTTCACTTAGTCCATACAGGTCACTGGTACAATGGGAGGCGATCCGCCCCTTTAATAGGCAGGAACATTCATTCAAATGTATGCAGGGGGTGGAGCCTCCCCTCCTTCTTAAGTTGCCTTCAGGCCAGAGCCAAGCTAGATTGATTTGAGACACTAAACTGACCAGAGGTAAGAAAGAAAAGGAAGACTTCTGTGAGCATGCCCCGAAGGTCCCCCACTGAATGCCACAGGAGAGCCAAGCATGGTCCCTTGACAGGGTGGGAGACCAGTAACCTGTATGGACTAAGTGAAAAGGATTTAACAGGTAAGACTAAAATCCTATTTTCACTGTCGTCCAATACAGGTCACTGGTACAATGGGATGTACAAACATTGAGCTTTCCCTGAGGCGGGAAGTAAGGCAAGGACCAGGCGCAAGGCCCAAGTCACTTAGAACTGCTATGAACCAATTAATCATAGAGCCCAACAACAGAAGTGTCAACTGACACTAACCAGGGGTAAAAACAAACCCCCGAACTAACACAGCACACTGAACTAGAGCCAACGGGGCTCAACAGCAAAGAAGCACTAAGAACCATAGAGTAGAAGTCCTAAACAGGCAAGACTGCCTCCAGGACCTTCCTCCCAAAACTGGCATCAGCCGAGGCCAGTACATCAACACGATAGTGCTTCGAGAATGTGTGCACAGAGGACCAAGTGGCTGCTCTGCACAGTTGATCAGCAGACCCCTGATTCTTGTAGGCCCAAGAGGCCCCAATTGATCTGGTGGAATGAGCAGTAACCCTGAAGGGAACGTGCTTATTCTGCAATTTGTAGGCTTCACGAATGGTAGATTTTATCCAAGATGCAATAGTCACCTTGGATGCCGGTCTCCCTGCCCTAGGACCCTCAGGAATGACGAACAGGGCGTCAGACTTCCTGATAGACTCAGTGCGATGAACATAAAATTTAAGACAACGCACAACATCCAACAAATGGAGATCTCTTTCCTTGTCAGAGGAAGGGTTAGGGCAGAAAGAGGGAACCACAATCTCCTGATTGATGTGAAATTCGGAGACAACCTTGGGTAAAAACTCCTTGGAAGTGCGAAGCACTGCCTTATCCTTTTGAAACACCAAGTAAGGAGGTTTACAAGACAGAGCTTGTAACTCTGCTACCCGGCGAACTGAGACAATAGCCAAAAGAAAGGCCATTTTCCAGGTCAAGAGACGCAAAGGAATAGAAGCCAAGGATTCAAACGGGGGTCTCTGGAGAACCCCCAGCACCAAATTGAGATCCCACTGGGGAGTAGGACTCTTGAAGGCAGGCTGAACATGAGCCACACTTTGGAAGAAAACCTTAACATCAGGAAGAATAGCAATCCGTTCCTGGAAAAATACAGACAGAGCAGAAGTCTGAACCTTGAGAGAACTCAGGCTGAGTCCTTTCTCAACCCCATCCTGTAAAAAGGCCAGGACCGTGGGGAGATGGAAATCTAGAGACAGATCCTTATCAGTACACCATGCTACAAAGGTGGACCATATGCGATGGTAGATCTTGGAAGACACAGGCTTGCGAGCTCTAAGCATCGTGGACACCACTGAAGAGGAAAACCCTTTCTTCTTTAGTTCTAGGATCTTGGACACCCGGATAGCAATCTGGTGAGCCATTTCCTCCGGTAAAAACACCATGCACTGCTGAGTGTCAAACAGGAGACCCAAGAAGAGGAGCTGTTGAGATGGAACCAAGTCTGACTTGTCCAGATTCACAATCCAGCCATGGCGATTGAGTGTCTGTATACACAACTGCAGCTGCTGGTGAAGGATCTCCGCAGATGCAGGAGCAGATCGTCCATGTAGGGAGTCACCCTGACTCCATTTCGATGAAGCACAGCTATCAAAGCCCCCAATACCCTCTGAAAGACCTGAGGAGCTGAAGTCAGACCAAAGGGAAGAGCTGAAAACTGAAAGTGGCCTTTGTGACAGGCAAATCTGAGATACCGTCGGCTCTCTGGGTGAATAGGGATGTGAAGGTATGCATCCTGAAGGTCCAGGGAGGCAAGGAACTCCCCTGGAGACATTGCTGCTATCACAGAACGCAGAGATTCCTGACGAAAGTGGGAACTCACAACAAAGGAATTGAGATCCAAAATAGGACGAGCACCTCCGTCCTTTTTGGCCACAACGAACAGGTTGGAATAGAATCCTGAACCTGTGTCCTCTGGTGGAACCAATTCCAGGACCTCTTTGTCCAAAAGAGCCTGAATAGCGTCGTCGAACAGACGTCTTTTTGTAGGCTCCTGAGAAGGACGAGTAAAATGGAACCGAAAAGGAGGAAGGGAAGAGAAAGGGATCCTGTATCCCTCTGATACCACCTGAATAACCCAAGGGTCCGCCACTGACTCCTCCCAAACCCGGTGAAAGATGTGGAGATGTCCACCTACAGCCGGATGCGGACCCGGGTTCGGTGAGTCATGCCGAAGCAGTCTTGGAGGTCTTGGCCTTAGGGGCAGCTTTGGGCTTCCAGGACTGTTTGGGCTTGGAGGAGGAGCGCGTGGAGGACGGACCTGTCTGGGACGTGGAGCGTGTCTCAGTTTGGAAGGAACGAAAGGACCGATTGCGTTTGGCTGGAAACTTCTTCTTGAAGACTGATGGTAGAAGAGTACTTTTGCCACCAGTAGCCTCACTAATCATCTCCTTAAGTTCAGATCCAAACAGTAAGGACCCCTGAAAAGGTAAAGAAAGCAAAGCTTTCTTAGAGGCAGTGTCAGCAGACCAAATTTTCAACCAAAGAGCACGTCTAGCCACCACAGAGGAAGTAGAGGCCCTTGCCATCATGCGCACAGCATCAAAAGCAGCGTCAGAAACATAATTTTGAGCTTCTAATATATTAGCAAGAAGCTGCAACTGCTCAGACACTGGTGCATCCTGGCGAACTGCCTCAGTCAGTTGTTCAGTCCAGGCCGCAATAGCCCTATTAACGCACGCCACTGCAAAGGTTGGCCGCATGGCAGTGCCAATAGAGGCAAAAATGGATTTAAGACAAATCTCTAACTTTTTGTCCGTCCAATCCTGCAGGGCCGAGGCATCTGATACAGCTAAGGCAGTAGATTTGGATAACCTAGAAATAGGAGCAACCACTTTAGGAGGATGAACCCATTTTGCCAGTTCAGCCTCAGGAAAAGGATAAAGTTTAGCAAAGTTTTTGGACACAGAAGAGGATTTTTCAGGATTCCTCCACGCATCAGAGACTAAACGAGCAAGAGTAGGGTTATTAGGAAAACAAACCACAGCCTTAGATGGTTTTTGGAAAACGTCAGTTGGATCACGAGTAGATTCCTGAGTCAGAGGAAGGTTGAGAGTAGTTAGCACAGCTCTGATCAAACCCTCAGCAGAAACTTCAGGGTCACATTCATAAGGGTCACCAATGGACCTATTAGATTCTATAACAGTGCCTTCCTCAGCATCAGAATCCTGCAAAAGTTCTTCCTCAGAAGAATCAGACACATCAGGAGCCCCCTGTGGCTTAGGCAGGGAGGTCCTGATTGTGGAGGGGGTCTGCCAGACTTGCAGAGCCCCCTGAACCTGAGAGGGAAAGAGTTGGAGAGTGGATCTGAGATCCCTAGTGGCAGCTTTAAACTCTTTTACCCAAGTTGGCTCAATAGCGTGGCTGGGAAGCCCAGGGTTGCTATCATGACTTTCTGCACATTTTGGGCATAAATGACCTGAAAATTCTCTAGGCAGCCCAGAGTGACAAGAGGAGCAAAACGCAATGGGGGAAACTGACACCCCAGCCTCTTTAGTCTTGGGTCTAGCCCCTGACTCCAGTGGAGTAGACATGCTCACAGCGTCAGATATACTCCACTAAGAAAAATCAGCCAGTAGAAGTGTGAAAGATTAAAGTTTCACCCCAGAAATGTCTAAAATCGAACTTATCTGGCCAGCGAAGGGTTAATCTGCTGAGAGGAGAGAAGGCTCGGTCCCTGCTTAGTATACTCGCTGAGAATAACACCACAAAATGGCTGCCGCGACGGCAGCCAATCAGAAAACAAGAGCGAAACAGGCGCTTATGGGAAACTTAGTTTTTCTCAGAAGTACCCCAAAACAGTGCCCGAAGCCCCCCCAGACTCCCAACACACCGAATCTAGCAACCGGATGATAGAGCAGGGGAAGACCAACAAAATGAGCCCTCTCTGAAGTCGCTGTGACAAGCGGTTCCAGAGATACGTCCCACACTGTGTAAACCCATAGAGAGTAAAGGAGCAATGGCGTCTATGCGGGTAAAAGCGCGCTTAAAGGCGCGGAACATTAAATATTAATAAATTATTCCTGAGAGAAAAAGTTCACCAAACATACTTCTAGCACATGTAAAACATGAGAAAATAACAACCCAAAGCTCCAAAACCCAGGGAATACCACAGACATTGCATAAATACAAACAATAGAAATAAAAACACCCTATGAGTGGTGGAGTGCAAAATGAGAACTCCCAAATACATGCCCAAAGAAGGGACACTGTGGGACAAGTGGACCTTCAGCACTCAAAGGGTGGCTCACCTTTCTGCAGGACTTCTGTCTTCAGGTAACCATGTTAAAAGGGAATTAACCAGAGGAAAATTCCCCAGCAGGGAAGCTACTTGACTCAAGTTGTTCCCTCTTCAGGGCATAAGGTCCACCAGAAAATCCCTGGAAGCTGCACTAGCCACTTTGGAGAGGGCAATTCACAGCCATGGTCACCCGCCTAATGGTGGTATTCCATATTTGAAGAAAAACAATAAAAAACTAAAGTTGAATGAGAGATGTTCTCCACCTGGTGTGCACAGCACACAGGAACAAATCAATCTAACTTGGCTCTGGCCTGAAGGCAGCTTAAGAAGGAGGGGAGGCTCCACCCCCTGCATAAATTTGAATGAATGTTCCTGCCTATTAAAGGGGCGGATCGCCTCCCATTGTACCAGTGACCTGTATTGGACGACAGTGAAAAAACTTTTTTTGCATTTAGAAGAGCTTAAAAAGCTGATCTAAATGCAAAAAAACGTATCTCTCAAACCGCTATGGTTTAAGAGATATGGGCGTTAAAAGTTTGCTGTTTCCTACTGACAGCTGTAAAGCTGTCAGCAGGAGATTTGTGTCGTTCGACACGGTGGCGCTTGAGAAGTGCCGAGATCTCGTTACTTACACGGAATCCCTTCATTAGAACGGTCTAAAACGTGTGCCTGACACCAGACACACATTTTAGACCATTGCAATGAAGGGATTCGTGGTAAATAACGAGATAAACAAAAAGACTGGTACAAGTCCCATAGAGAATTAATAAATATATATGCACACACCAGCAAAGGAAGCACGGTGTGGCCCATGTGTGAAAGGCCGCCCCACAGTGTGTCTGCCACTGAAGGCCGTCCCAGGGTGTGTCTGCCACTGATCCATAAATCATCAGTGTAGTAATGTCATAAGCGGCACTGAGGTATCCAACACATTGCAATGTGTTAGATATGTCTGTGGTAGTGAAATGGTTAAGGCAGCATATTCCGCAGAGCTGTAGAATCAGTATACCTCCCATGTGTCCCTCTTAAGGAGGGACAGTCCCTCTTTGAGACCCAAATTCCTCTGTCCCTCTTTCCCACCTTGGTGTCCCTCTTTTTATGAGAGATCAGACTGTGTGGTGTGTATATAAGTGTATAACATTGCTCCACAACCATAAAACTCACATTATTGATTGTTTAAACATCATTATATATGTGTAAGTAAAATACTTTGGTGTTGCTCTAGATCATTTATTAAGTTACAGTCAGAGGTGTCAGTAGGTCATGAAATCACCCATAAATTCTTGGTAATGTAACCGCACACAAGCCACACCCCCAGTAACACCCCCTAAAACAAAAGTGTCCCTCTTTAGCCATGTGAAATGTTGGGAGGTATGGAATCAGGCATGTATTTGCAGTCATAGATACACAAACATACTCAGGCAGATAGTGACTTTAGCACACACACAGACACACACACACTCTTCTTTGTTTTAAAGATTGTTTGTTTTTTAAATTGATTTTTATTAAGATTCACATACAGTCAAGGTGTCATGAATTACCAATAACGTTCAGGAGTCAGTACGGTATAGATAAATGCAAAATTTAGTAATAGAAAGGTAGAGCACACTATATACACAAGTAGCAAGCAGAGGGTTTCAAGCCAGCGAGCACTGCTATCAGGAATAGTAGGCTGCCAAGCTTGACCACTCTGCTGGAGACTAGGCCTCAGCCACTGGTAGTCTCTGCAGGAACAGGAGCACTGGATCTTGATCCGACAAAGGGAGAGTACTGACTCACGCCTGCAGTCAGTAGGGTGTGATATCTGACTCATGCCTGCAGTCAGTATAAGGAAATGGATACCTGACTCACCCCTGCAGTCAGTATCAGAGCTAGTCTACCAGAGCCCCAGGTCCGCACTAGTTTGGGTGTCTGCTAGGTACAAGGAACAAATGTAAGAATTGTCAGACAGAGCCACAAGTCAGCACCAGAGGGGGTAGTCAGACAAGCCAGGTCATACACAGTTCAGGTAGTCAGCCAGAGCCACAGGTCTGTACCAGGTTGGGTGTCCACTATAGGGATAGACAAAAGAATAGTCAGACAGAGCCACAGGTCAGCACCAGGTTGGATGGAAGACTAGCCAGGTCATACACAGAGCCCAAGGTAATAGAACCGCTATGAACAACAACGCAAGGGCAACTGAGTCAGGACTCAAATTGCCCTTTAAACCCCTCCACAGGAAGTAGGTAGTAGGGGCAGCTCAGAGGGAGGAAATAGGTAGAAGGAGACTACAGGAAGCAAACACATAAAACAGAGGCCTGCTGCATGCTTGAAGCCTCGCGCCTATAGATTATGCTGAAACTAAGGTAAGATGTAATAAAAGGTACATATCGGGGGCCAGTAACAGCATAGATAACAAATACAGAATAACATTTGAACAGCACAGAACACTCATGATAGTCAGCTAACAATATGAATCCAGATTTAAACAAATCGGGGGGGGGGGTTACCCTCATCAACAGTCTACCCCATGATACCGTTTCCATGGATCCCAAACTGATCTAAACACATCACAGAATGTCCCTGATTCTATAAGGTGGTAAATATTTGTGAGATGTTTCAATCCGTTTACTTACTCTTGGGTGGGGAGATGATCAGGAGCCATCAAGGACATAGCTATCACCTTTCTCTCCAGGATCAGGAGCTCCCTCGTCAGTTGTCTGGCTAAGACATGATCGGTCCAAACCGATTTGATGCCCAGTAGTAAGAGTCTTGGGCACAAAGGTACATGCATATCAAGGCATTCTCCCAGAACCCTAGTTACCTCAGTCCAGAATTAATGCACCATGGGACACACCCAAGCAAGGTGATAGAAGCTACCTTGTGTCGTAGTGCATCTCACAAAAGTGTCAGATGCCCTTGTTTGGGTTTGTATACACTGAGAGATGTAGAATACACCCTGTTTTAAAGTTTAATACACATGCAGAAGTGGGGAGAGAAATATGGAGGGAGGGAGAGAAACACAGAGGGGGAAATGGTATGGTATGGAGAAGGGGTAGATGTACATGTGGTGTGAACCTTCTCTTCAGTCACCATTGAGTGAAGGTGTAAGTAAAGGTAAGTGGAATAGCAGTGACACTGAGAGATGCAGAAAAGAGTAGCACCGTGCATAGAGAGGATCCCTGCACAGAAGACTTTATATGCAATGCAAGTGCCGCTTGAATACTTCAGTAACATGTACATGCTTAACCATTTGAGTGCCACAGTGGTTGTATGTTGCAGTCCACTGTGACATGTAAGCGGGGAGCTGGAGGTTGGAAAGAATACAGGAGTAGGAAACTCTACTCTGCAAAGAGGGAAAAGGACACTCAGTACTGGTATGCACACAACCCCCTTTCTCTCCTTCTCTCCCTCTACCCATCTCGAATGAGCAGGATCCCCCTTCCGGAGGCAGGCAGTAGATCAGTGCAGCGGACAGCATTCTTAAAGGAGCAGTAAACTTTATTTATGAAAAAATATATTTTGTAGGGATTTTCCTATTGAGTAAAATAAGGGTACTCCCACTGCCGAGAAATTTATATTTCCAGAGTTATTACAGTTTAAATCCATGTTTTTTTACATTAGCAGTGCCCTCTAGTGGCCAAATTCTAATTAGATTTCCTGTTAGATTCTAATGGAGAGGAAAGTCAGAAGTCAGAGACATACAGTTCTCCATAGAATGTGATAGAAACTGCTGAGTCACTTCCTGTCAGTTAGAACTATCAGGAAGTAAACACAGTAAATTCACTTCCTGATTATTTAAACTGCTCTAAATTTTGAATAGAACATCTGAAAGCAGTGGGAGTGACCTTGTTTTATTCAGCAGGAAATGATCTATAAAATATGTGTTTTCATATGTGTTTTCAATATGTGTCTCCTTTAAATTGGCAGCCGCTTCCTCTGCTACTGTGCCTCCTTGTTGCAGAACCTCTTGCATGATGGGTTCGTGGCCTGTCAGGAGCTGACAGGGCACTACCATAGTTTAAATGTGCAGAGCTCTGTGCATTGAAAGTATGGTAGTGTTCTGTAAGGACCTGGAGGTCCTCATGGCACAAATCTATGTTCCGTACAAGGAGGAGGAACAGCTGCAGAGGAATAAGAGGCCGCTGCACTGATGTGGCAGCTGCTTCTGGAGGGGAATTATGCTGATTCCTAGTGGGTAAAAAAGGCAGTGTCTGACATTGGGGATGTAAATGTGGAGCTCAGTGGGTGAAAGCATATTTCCCAAGTGTTCCTTTTTAGGATGGACAGTCCCTCTTTGAGGCCCAAATCCCTCTGTCCCTCTTTCCTACCCTGGTGTCCCTCTTTTGATGAGATCAGACTGTATAGTGTATATAAAGTGTACCACATAGCAAGAAAGTTCACATTCATATTTGTTTAAACTTCAGTAAATGTGTTTATAAATTAGTCTGTGTAAATAAAATACTTTGGTCTTGCTCTAAATTCAATTACTTAAAGGGACACGGATGTCCCATAAAAAAGTATTCTTGTTTTGTACAGGTTAAAAAAAGAATTACATGGCACAAATCATATCTCTCAGACCTTTACAGTTTGAGAGATATCCACCGCTAAAGTTCCTCCCTCGCTCCCCTTCTCCTTACATCAGCTCTGGCTGACAGCAGGAGATCCCTGTCCTGGGACCAGCAGGCGGCTCTGCAGCAGAGCCAAAATCACATTATTTAAAAAGAATTACTTCAGTGGAAAGGTCTACAAAGTGTGGCCGGTTTGCAAGCACACTTTGCAGACCATTTCAATGAAGTAGTTTTTTTTAAATAACGTGATTTCGGCTCTGCTGAAGAGCCACCTCAAGTCGGCCGACTTAAATCTCCTGCTGTCAGCTTTACAGCTGGCAGCAGTAAAAGGGAAACTTTACATGCGAATATCTCTTTTGAGAGATATTTTTTGTGCCACATAATTTATTTTTTTAACTTCTACAAAACAAGAATACATTTTTATGGGACATTACTGTCTCTTTAAAATTCTCAATAATGCCCAGCCCTCTACCCCCTCCTCCAACAACACCCCCTAAAACAAAAGTGTCCCTTGTTGGTCATTTGAAGTTTTGGGAGGCATGCCAAAGTGGGGAAAGGAGTGAATAGATGGTGGAGCAGCATGAGGTTAGCAAATGTGTTTGGTTTTCAAGAGATGCACTGTTGTGAGGCGATGTGTTGGGTGGTGGATAGCCATGAGTGCACCATGTATTTTGTAATGAACATAATTGTTTTTAAATGGATGCATTATTCAGAACCAATATGTGTGGTGGCGTAGTGGCATGAGGTTAGCGAAAGTGCTATTTTTTTAAGAGCTGCATTTTTGTGTGTGGTGTTGAAGCGGTATGACTGGGCCATGTGTTTTTTTAATGAATTTTGGTTTGGTTATTTTTGGGAGGGATGCAATATTGAGAGGCAATCTTTGAGGTGGGATCATGGCATCAGCCAGCCATGTTTTTATTAGAAAAGGAGATAGTAAAGGTGGAGCAACTTCTTTTCAGTGATTTTTAAGCGGAACTTTCAGATAATAGCCAGTCGCCATGCATTCATTAAATGCATGGCGACTAGCTTGAAAATGTATGTCTTACCAAAAAAAAAAAATACTTGTGTGTAAAGGAATCCGTCCCTTTTCGGGACTGACAGGCAGGTTAGTGCGGTCTGTCGGCCTGTGCTGTTAGTCCCTTCCGGTGACCATATGGTGCAAAGCTGTCTACTCCATGGAGACTGGGACTGATGGTGCATGCGGACAAGATGTCTGCGCTGTTGCCTCAGTACCGGTCTCCAAACGGGACGGATTCCTTTAGAAACAAGTATTTTTTTTTTGGTAAGACGTACATTTTCAAGCTAGTTGCCATTTATTTAATGAATGCATGGTGAATTGCTATTATCTGAAAGTTCCGCTTTAACAGGAGTGGCCAGGAGGTCTATTCAAACATATATCCATAAATATAATAGATATAGATGTATGTGTATATGTGATCATTTGTGTCAAGCATCCATCATTACATACAAGTAGTCTCACGTCTTCCTTCTTAGATTGACATTGAGTAAGTCTATATCACCCCTGGCTATTAACCTGGCATTTTCACGCTGGGAGGGAAACTACTTGCAACCCTCAGAGGGAGGATCCCCCTGGGAGAAGTCTCAAAAAACAGGAAGGAAGGACAATCTTTTGATGTGCTTGCAATCACTCTATATCAATTAAGTACTTCTGGTCGGTGTGACACACATTACTTTATTATGCCTATCTCAGTGGTGTGCTTTTCTGTCTGCTACTAGAATGTATGCTTGCAGTGTAATGACTTCTGAATGCAGCACTTCCCAGCAGTGAGAGTATCCTTGTTTTCTTAGCAGAAAAGAGCCAGTCAGATGAATGAAATATGGTAGCATTATACACTGCGATAGAAAGAATAGAAAGAAAATCTCCATGTACCTATATTACTGAATATATTATAATCTTCAAACTGTCAAATGTTCCAAACACAACTGTCTAACAGTACAAACATTAATGTCTAATTTACTTAGATGGCGTCTGATATTTGGGCCCTAATATCACAGTGCCTGTGATTCCTGTCAGTCTCATCGGTGGCAGACACTGATTTGCTGTGTTGGTTTGGCCCGCCCCCTGGTGACCTTTTTATACCTGGCTAGCACATCTGTCAGTTGCCCTTTCGTGGTGTTTATGAGCCAGTTATACTGTTGCTGTGTTCCGGATTCCTGTGTACCGACTCGGCTTGTCCTGACTATTCTCCTGTGTTCCTGCTTGTGTATGATCCGGCCCGTCTGACTACCACCCTTGGATCCTGACCCGGTTTGGCTGACGTTCCTGCTTGTGTATGACCCAGCTTGTATGACTACCTCCTGCGTGCTCCGACCCGGCCTGGCTGACTTCCCGCTCCGAAGACCGACTCCTGCTTACTACAGTGACCTGCGTTCCAGTTGTCGCCGCCGCGACATTTCTATCTGCTGTTCCAGCTTTTGGTGTGACTGCCTTGCCTGGTGTACTCCGATCAGTGCAGTTTATTTACCTGTGCAGAGTTGTGCGTATGTACGCCTCCCTCATACTGCAGAGCCTTGCTATACCGCTGAAAAGCCTTGAGTAAAAGTGTTATTTAACCCTAGCAGTGCCGCCTGGGTTCCACTCTCTCGCTACACCCGTAAGAGTCTCGTTCTCGGTGATACTACTGCTGAGTTGGCCGCTCTCCGTCGGCAGCTCCGTACATCCTTGCAGAGTATTCACATCCGTTAGGCCGGTTGGGCGCCTAAGACTCTCTCTTGTATACTGGGCGATTCCGCTATACCGAGTGGTGGCAGGCACAGGCATCAGCATTTGCAAATCAGGTAACCACGCCCGTGGGGCTGTTGGCTCTAGCGTGTCATATCCCGGTGTCCGGTTAAGTCTGAGGAGGCTTGGCAGCTCTCGCATTGCAGGCCGGTTCCAATCACGCCCGTGGGGGCTATTTGCACTTGCACTAGTTGAAGCAGTTCCAGTAGGTACGCCCGAGGGGGCTACGTGGACTCCTGTGCTTCTTCTTACTGAACACCGTGGCGAGGCAGTCCTGTATCCAGCCGGTGATGAACTTGGTCTCCAGCACAGCCTTATAACACCCTGGGCGTTCCAAACATCCACTTCTGAGACTGACTGTTATCAAGGACTTAACCCTCTGTGGGTATATACTATTCTACTGCTGGGTAATTGTACATGTAATTCATTTGTGCATTTACAATTGTATCTACTAGTCCTTATTACTGGTGTATATCAACCGCCACTAGAGGGCGTACTTCTGCCTTAACTTATTTTAATAAAATTGTGTTTTATTTCACACACTGGTCTGAGAGTCTTAAAAAACCGTTACACCTAACCGTCCCCAGATTTAGGTTTTTAATCCAATAAAAATCAGTGTAATTCTTTGTAAGCTTGGTGTCTCCGCTGCACTGTTTTGCAATGTTTTGGAGAAATCTTCAGCACCAAGGGGTTAAGAAGAAACAAGTTGCCCATATAAAAGATTGTGTGTGTGTATGTAGTGTGTTCATGAGAATGTGAGTATGCATGTAAATGTGTATGAATGTGAGTGAATGTTTTGCAATGGGAGTGTGCATATGCTTGTGTGTGTGCATGTAAATGTATGTATGTGTGGTTGTATAAATGAGCGTACACTTCTGTGTGTATGTCTGTATATATATATGTGAGTATACATGTGTGTCTTTAAGTTAGTGTATATGTTTGTGTGTGTTGTGCTTTTGTGTTTTTATGGTAACAGACTTAGTAAAAGACCCTGTGATAGTCTTTTCCCATGGGACCAGGGGTGCACCCGGGGTCTCTATTCAAATCCATATTGTGTACCACAGTTTTTCAGATGTGACTCACAACACAGTCGATGTTTCATCTGCAGGCTTGCTCCTAGGATACACATCTGCTGATGGGTCATTATCATAGTGATAGCTGCCCTTTAAACTCTCTATGTGCTGTAAGACATCTGTCACCTGTTCCTCAGCCCAGCCTGCCCAATGGAGCAATATTACATACAGCATTTCCTTCCTGTCTGAGGTCTGGTCTTCTTTCCATCTCTCTGAAAGTGGGTCAAACAAAGGTGTAATGAAATGATAATCGTACAATGCACTGGTCCCTTATTTTGTTTTTTTCCATGTTTGCTGCCCTTTACAGGAGAAGTTAACCGTAACGCAGCTTGAAGTGGACTTGGCATGCTTAGATCAGATTAGGTAGTCTTGCATGGAATTAAAATAAGTCTATATGATTTTACTAGCCACTTCTCATTAAAATTATTAGTTTTTATGAAATTAACGTTTATGTGTTGGAGGCAAATTGTGGCACTTTATACAACTTCCCTGCACAGTATGCTAATTAACTCCATTTGAGGCCAAGTGTACTGCACACTGTCCTATTAAACACTCCACCTGTGCGGGCTCTGCCTAGATTAATTAATACCACAGTGTATTTGGTAATATTGGCCCAGCACATAAACAAATTAGCATAAAGTGTCACACTGTGCCACCAACAGATACAGTTCTCAAAAGTTATCTAGAGTACAAGCTAAAGTTAGTACAACATATGGACAGCTTTTAGTTACACAATGGTTACATCCTTTTATTAACAAGGGGAAGTAGGTGGTTTTGTCCGAAACCTGGTGAAAAAATAAACAAAAATAGACATATGTTGATATATAGGCATAGAGATCCAGGCATTGTGGATTTATTTAGTAAATGTACAAGTTGGTGTTATTACAAAAAACATCTTATTAAGTCCTGTGTGCTAGGGAGGAATCCAAACCATGCAAAGTGTGTGTTTCTCTCTTTCAGTCTCAATCTCTCTCTTCCCTTTTCTACTTTTCTCTCACATTCTGTCTTCCTCTCTGTCTCTTTCACACTTTCTGTCTTTCTGTGCATTTGTCTCTCATTCACTCTGCTTCTAATTTACTCAGTGCATCTCTCTCTTTGTGTCTCTTTCTTTGTACGTCTGTTCGTCTTTCTGAGTATTTTTTATCTCTCTCATGGCTAGATTTAAAGGGATAGTAATACTTCAAAATTACTATCCCTTATATTGAAGCCCTTAAAAAACTGAATTAAATGCCACCAGCGGCATCTCTCAAACCTTTATGGTTTGAGAGATAGCTGCTTTTAAACTTCGCTCTCCCCTGCCTCTCCCTTGACGTAAGCGTTCTTGCTGCAGCAGGGGAATCTGTTCATTGAATCAAGCGGAGGCTCTTCAGAAAAGCCAGATCTCGTTATAGAAGAAACGATCCTTCACTAAAACGGGTTTCTACGTGTGCTTGGTTACTAAGAAGACCATTTTAGTGAAGGATCTTGTCTTCCATAACGAGATCTCAGCGCTGCTGAAGAGCCTCCGCCAGTCCCTGGACCGGATTTCCCTGCTGCAGCAAGAACGATGACGTCAGGGGAGAGCGAAGTTTAAAAGTGGCTATCTCGCAAACCATAAAGGTTTGAGAGATGCCGCTGGTGGCATTTAATTCAGTTTTTAAAGGGCTTCACTATAAGGGATAGTAATTTTGAAGTATTACTATCCCTTTAAAGATTCGCGTTAAGACAGCCACTAAGTAAAAAAGGCACATTGGCCGCAAATAACACATGACTTATGGTGGATTTAAAGGTACGAGTACAAGAATAGCTACCGAGCGTAGGCACAACAAAAACACGTATCACAAAAACCTGAGTTGCACCTGTTTTCGCATCGCTGTGAGTCCCAAAAACACATGTTAAAACACAACTTAAGTCAAAATGTAACATTACGGCTGGCGTTCTCTAGCAACCCTGATAGATGCACAAACAAAATTCAAACCTACAGCCAATCCCAAGGCCCCAAAGCAGCAAAAATTTTCAAATACACCTATATATACCCCAAAATAACGGTCACACCTTGTCTGTGTTTTGAGTTTTGGCGAGCTAGAGCACAGGACCCAGGAGCGGAGGATAGCGTTTAGAACGAAGGAGAGAGGAGCTGACATTGGAGGTAGAAGGAGTTTTTATTTTGGAGTTTAGAGAGGAGAGATCTGCACTTAAATAAACACATATCACACTTTTGCACATATCACATACACCCATACAAACACATACACACGCAGTCTTTTTTTCATAACACTTTACACATTTTTTTAAACTTTATTTTTACAGTGTGAATCTGTGAGTGAAAAAGTGTGACAGAGAGTGAGTGGGATTGAGTGTGTCTGTGAGGGCCTGTGCGAGTGCCTGGGTGTGAGTGGGTGAGTGATGGCCAGGAGAGGAAGACAGGAGAGAGGGATGGGGAGAGTAGTGGAGGAGGAGGAAGGCGAGTAGGACATCCCTGTTGAGAGTAGGGGTGGGACAGGGAGGACCGCAGGGCGGAGGGGGAGCCGATCCAGAAGAGCAGGCACACAAAGGACAGGGACAGAACCTACAGTGGGACAAGGGGTACATGGTGGGGACCACCATACACAGGCAGTGGCAGCACAGGCAGGGCAGTCTGGTTCAGACTCCTCGCATGCCGTAGCTGAGGGGGACAGGATCAGGGATCCCCGATATACCGAGGAGGAGAACACGGCCCTCGTGGAGGCTGTGCTGGAGAGGGAGAGTGTCCTCTTTCCGAGAGAGAGAGTCCATGGCCTGGTTGCGAGGAGGAAGGCTGCCTGGAACCAAATCTGCAGCCGGGTCAATGCGGTGGCCACCTGCAGGCGGGACATGGACTCAGTGAAAAAGAGATGGGGCGACTGCAAAAGGCAGGTCAAGAAGAAGATGGGGGAAGCCGCCCTGCACGCCGAGGTGGTCCACCTGTCCCTATCACCTTCAGTGGATGGGAGGAGAGGCTGCGGCAGACCTTGTCGTCTACGATGATTGAGGGGGTCCCTAGAGGATCTGACACTGGGGATGAGAGGGGCCTCCACATGACCGGTAAGTGCATCATCACATAACCACACACCACATCAACCCACACAACCATCATACACAAACACAGTCACATCCCAAAATATGCCCATCATTCATCCACACAGCTGCACCAACACAGCACCCTGAGGGTTAAAACAGGACGCAAGACAAGGGCAAATGTCAAGGTTCAACAAGGCCCAAACCTGTCCAACTCCCTGGTTAACCCTCATGTTGCTGATCATACACAATACACACAAACCATGCTCAGAAAAAGTGTTGTATGTTCAACATCAGAACTGCTCCAACACAATGTCACCCATGTACCCACAAGAAAACCAGAACATAACCCCTTGAGTGCTAGAGAGATTATCAATGCGTTGCTCAACAATGCATTGGCAACCACTCCGGTACTCAAAGGGTTAACCAGTAAAAAAACACAAGTCGATAGGCTAACGATTGCACGCTACACAGGACATTCACTAAGCGGTGAAAAAGAGATGATGAAGAAAAATGAACACTTACATACCCTCACTTCAAAATCCCAATGTTAGTCTATGGAGAATATTCAATAACATGAATCAAGTTGCTAAGGTCACATTGGATAGACGCCATAGAAAACATTGCGAATGGGGATATAAGATCACTGGAGAAATCAGCATCATGTTCAGTTCATCAGGTCTTCATCATCACTTGCTGAATCTCAAAAAGGATGGAGCAGGTCACACATCACAGTGCCACTGAGAATAACTGGTTGTATGTGCAACACGCAGGCCTAAAACAACTCCACATCATTAACCCCTTAAGGACCGGGAAAATCTGAGTTAGATTTGACTTAAGGACCGGAGCAATTTTGACTTTTTTGACTATGACTTTGTTCAACCATATTTTCTCTTTAATTCCTTTTGTGCGCCCACATAAATTATATACTGTTTTTTTAAGCACAAGTAGGGCTTTCTTTTGATACCACAATTATATGAATACCTCATTGTTTAATTTGATTAAAATAGAAAAAAAGAGGAAAAAAATTGAAAAAAAACAACATTTTGCTTACATTTTTCTGTCAGGATTTGAATACTATTAGTTAATGAAAAAAAAATACCCCTAAATATATTCATTTGCTTCTCCTGAATATAAGAGTACCCCATATGCCTAGTATTTTAGTCCTTTCCTCACATTTACAAGGTAAATATTACAAGATGGCTGCCATTATTTCCAACTTGTGATTTTTCAACAATTGGCATGTGAGCATCATAGCTTAGCTGACGGTGCCAGAACCAAAAATGTCCCACAAAGGTATATGTTTCTGAAAACTACACAACATAAGGTAAATAATCAGGAGAATTTTGGAGTTTTTCATGCAGCTATTTTTCCGGAAATATTTTTCAAAATTGTGGTAATATTTTGTTTTTTTGCAGTTTTTACACTTACATTTCAATACTACTGTTGATATCAAGCACATGATAGGTGAAGATTTTTAAAAATGCATTGTTTAGTGTTCAGCTCCTTCTTCTAAGTACGGCAATACCCCATACGCATAGGTTTCTCAAGGTTTGGGAGAGCTACGGGGCCCAAATTGGAACATGCGCGTTTCCAGTTTCACACTTTGAATTTTCACAGCTTGCAACACTGGTGCCATGTCTCATTTGGGGCTGTGTAACAGTGCTTCACTCTAAGATGTCCCCCCAAAAGTATATATTTTTGGAAAGTAGACACCCCAGGCTTTCATTTTATATATGTTTTCAATTTTTTTATGCAGCCATTTTACCACCAATCGCTCGTAAATCTTGACGTAAGTTAAAAAAAACAGCGTTTTTCACACTTGCACTTCAATGTTGATGTGAATTTCAAGCACATGATAGGTAAATATTTTTAAAAATGCATTGTTTAGTGTTCAGCTCCTTCTTCTGAGTATGACAATACCCCATATGCATAAGTTTCTCAAGGTTTGGGAGAGCTACGGGGCCCAAATTGGAACATGCGCGTTTCCAGTTTCACACTTTGAATTTTCACAGCTTGCATCACTGGTGCCATGTCTCATTTGGGGCTGTGTAACAGTGCTCCACTCTAAGATTTCCCCCCAAAAGTATATATTTTTGGAAAGTAGACACCCCAGGCTTTCATTTTAGGTATGTTTTCAATTTTTTTACGCAGCCATTTTACCACCAATCGCTCGTAAATCTTGACGTAAGTTAAAAAAACAGCGTTTTTCACACTTGCACTTCAATGTTGATGTGAATTTCAAGCACATGATAGGTGAAGATTTTTAAAAATGCATTGTTTAGTGTTCAGCTCCTTCTTCTGAGTACGGCAATACCCCATATGTATAGGTTTCTCAAGGTTTGGGAGAGCTAGGGGGCCCAAATTGGAACATGCGCGTTTCCAGTTTCACACTTTGAATTTTCACAGCTTGCATCACTGGTGCCATGTCTCATTTGGGGCTGTGTAACAGTGCTCCACTCTAAGATTTCTCCCCAAAAGTATATATTTTTGGAAAGTAGACACCCCAGGCTTTCATTTTATGTATGTTTTCAATTTTTTTACGCAGCCATTTTACCACCAATCACTCGTAAATCTTGACGTAAGTTAAAAAACAGCGTTTTTCACACTTGCACTTCAATGTTCATGTGAATTTCAAGCACAGGATAGGTGAAGATTTTTAAAAATGCATTGTTTAGTGTTCAGCTCCTTCTTCTGAGTACGGCAATACCCCATATGCATAGGTTTCTCAAGGTTTGGGGGAGCTACGGGGTCCAATATTGAACAAATATTGAATTTTCACATCTTGGTTAACTGGTGCCATTACTCATTTTGGGCTACGTTCCAGTGCTCCACTTTAGGATTTCCCCCCAAAAGTGTATATTTTTGGAAAGTAGACACCCCAGGCTTTCATTTTATGTATGTTTTCAATTTTTGTACACAGCCGTTTTACCACCAATCGCTCGTAAATCTTGATGTAAGTTAAAAAAACAGCGTTTTTCCCACTTGCACTTCAATGTTGATGTGAATTTCAAGCACATGATAGGTGAAGATTTTTAAAAATGCATTGTTTAGTGTTCAGCTCCTTCTTCTGAGTATGGCAATACCCCATATGCATAGGTTTCTCAAGGTTTGGGGGCGCTACAGGGCCCAATATTGAACAAATATTGAATTTTCACCTCTTGGTTAACTGGTGCCATTACTCATTTTGGGCTACGTTCCAGTGCTCCACTTTAGGATTTCCCCCCAAAAGTGTATATTTTTGGAAAGTAGACACCCCAGGCTTTCATTTTATGTATGTTTTCAATTTTTTTACGCAGCCGTTTTAGCACCAATCGCTCGTAAATCTTGACGTAAGTTAAAAAAAACAGCGTTTTTCACACTTGCACTTCAATGTTGATGTGAATTTCAAGCACATGATAGGTGAAAATTTTTAAAAATGCATTGTTTAGTGTTCAGCTCCTTCTTCTGAGTACGGCAATACCCCATATGCATAGCTTTCTCATGGTTTGGGGGAGCTACTGGGGCCAAATTGGAACATGCGCGTTTCCAGGTTCACAGCTTGCGTTACTGATGCCATGTCTCATTTGGGGCTGTGTAACAGTGCTCTTTTTTAAGATTCACCCCAGGCTCTCGTTTTAGGTGTGTTTTCAAATTTTCTACACAGCCATTTTACCACCAATCCTGTGAAAATTTGATGTAAGTAAAAAAAAATTCAGCATTTTTCACACTTTGCCTTCAATGTTGATGTGAATTTCAAGCACAGAACAGGTGAAGATTTTATAAACTGCATTGATTAGTGTTCAGCTCCTTCTTCTGAGTACGGCAATACCACATATGCATAGCTTTCTCATGGTTTGGGGGAGCTACGGGGACCAAATTGGAACATGCGCGTTTCCAGGTTCACACTTTGAATCTTCACAGCTTGCATCACTGGTGCCATGTCTCATTTGGGGCTGTGTAACAGTGCTCCACTCTAAGATTTCCCCCCAAAAGTATATATTTTTGGAAAGTAGACACCCCAGGCTTTCAGTTTAGGTGTGTTTTCCAATTTTGTACACAGCCATTTTACCACCAATCCCTCGTAAACCTTGACGTAAGTTAAAAAAAAACAAACAGCGTTTTTCACACTTAGGGTTGGCGGCAGTATACTGGGCAGCATACAAATTGGTTTGGGACACAATTTCACCTAAAATGTCTTCCCCCAAAAACAAATCCAAAAAATTATCATGGGTAAATCCTTTGGGCAGATCTTTTGGCAGGTGCTGGGGCAGTTGCCAGGGCAGCTCTTGGGGCAGTACATCTTTTCTTTACAGAAGGCCCAGCGTCGTCACTAGAGCTGCTCTCACTCTCTGAAAACTGCATTACGTCAGTCTGACGCAGTGTCTGTTGCCTCTGAGTCAGATGCCAAAAATGCATATACCTCTTCAACACTGTACCTGCGCTGCATTTTGTCCACTTAATCTAAAAAAACTTTTTTTTTTTCTTTTTTTTCTTACGCTATCCCTAAACCTAAATCTAACCCTAAAACTTACCCTAACCTATGTATATCCTGAACCTACCTAACCCAAGTGAACTACCTATCTAAACTGCACTTATTATATATATATTTTTTTGGGGGTGGGTTGGGGTTTTTTGGGGTTTTTTTTTCTTACGCTATCCCTAAACCTAAATCTAACCCTAAAACTTACCCTAACCTACGTATATCCTGAACCTACCTAACCCAAGTGAACTACCTATCTAAACTGCAATTATTATATATATTTTTTTTGGGGGGGGTTTTCTTACGCTATCCCTAAACCTAAATCTAACCCTAAAACTTACCCTAACCTACGTATATCCTGAACCTACCTAACCCAATTGAGCTACCTATCTAAACTGGGCTTATTATATATATATTTTTTTTTTTTTTTTGGGGGGGGGTTTGTTTCCCTATACCTAAAGCTATCCCTAAAACTTTCCCTAACACACGTCTACACTAAACCTACCCAACTACCTACCAAAATACCTAAACTATATTTACTATTCAAATAAAAAAAAAAAAAAAAAAAAAAATTTAAAAAAATTAAACAAAAATCTAAAAAAATTCAAGAGGGATGGGGGGTGTCCCACAGATCAGAAAACACTGATCTGCAGCAAATTGATCACTCCAAGAGTGATCAGATGGGGGGAACTGTGGGGGAACAGTGATCAAAGGGTTAATTTTCTTTATTTAAACTTTTTTTTTACTTTTTTTTTTTTACAGGAACACTGTAACACTATGTCTCTCTGTCTCTCTCCACCTCAGCAGTATGCAAGGTGGAGCGAGGCAGAGAGATCTGACAGGGACAGTATTTACAAATACTGTCCCTGTCATTCAGGTTTTGCAACGTGTGATTCGCTTTTGAAGTGAATCGCATGTTGCAACAATGTATCTACTGCTCGTTACTAAGTGTCCCGATACCGCTCCGTGCGGCCGCGATGGAAGAGTTTAACCCTTGACGTACCGGGACCGTCAAGGGTTGTTGGAGCACATTTACCCTTGACGGTCCTGGTATGTCAAGGGTCCTTAAGGGGTTAAAGGTGAAAAAGTAGGCCTTGGTGTTGTGCATGCGATCATTTACTCTAACTTGAAATTATATTCACATATTTGATTCACACATGGATCCTCAGGAGTGCTGATGCCATGGATGGATGGAACACCAGCCATTATTTGCAGGATACATATGCGAACCAAATATGAACCGTTGTAGTTTGGTCAACAACAGACCATGAATTATGGATATCTATGATTGAGTATGGCTCCCTCACTCAGAAGGATGGATGGGCTCATCCGTAAAAAAAAAAAAAAAAAACAGGCCTCAATCAAAGATATCCTTCAATACTGGCTTGATTGTTGGCCTTCAGGATTCAACTGGAACATACCTGTTTGACTTAGCAGAGAACTAACAAGCAGGACAGATGGAACATGCAGGGAAATAGTCTTTGATTCACACAGTTGTTGTGAAACTGACTTACTGGGGAACCCAATGCTCACCATAGGATTTCAATGTGTAGCATACACATTGAAATCCAGGGGTGAGCATTGGGTTCTCCAGTACGTTGAGTTGTTGTTTTATTAAGGTTGTAACAGACTTCACCAGTGAGAACACTTGTCCACTTAGTCTGGTTGTTTGTTGATGTAGCCCATGTACTGGGATATGTCAAACTAAAGCTATCCCAGAACATTCATTATATTGAGCAACACAGAAACCATGGACATGAAATCACTGTGGAAGTTTGTCCCCTGGATCACCTCTTCATCACTACCAACACACATTAGTGTATCACTGCCATCATCTGTTTGCATGAATACATCACAGAGTCCACTCACTGGCAAACAAGTAGTGTACTCCTGTGATGTGGGTCATGCCTTCCCATGTATGGGGGATACTCTAGCCTTGAGTGTGGTTACGTGTTGACATGTGTAATCCAACATTTCTTCATACAGACACAGACTGAATAGTGATGGTTCTTCTTTATTGTGTCCCAGTGTACATTAGAACGTACATGTGTTTTCTGGGTATATTGTCTATATGCATTAAACACTTGCATGAGCACACTAAATGTACTTTGAAACAAAATCTTAATACTTTAGAAACACTACTGTCCTGCTCATGTGTTGTCCACAAGGTTTGACAACTCTGTAGAGGAGCATTCTAACTGTACAGGTTTGATACCTGGATGTTAGTACACACATGAATTCATGTTTTCTGTGTCTATATGAGAATGTTCCAGTAGAGGTTGCTGTGAACATAAGGTCAAACATTGCATCACCAACACAAAGACTTGAAACACCAAGGGGTGAGCTTCATAGAAGTGTTGTTTGATCATGGCAAATCATGTTAGTTGCTGTCAATCAAGCCCTGTCAGATGCTGAACATGGGCTATGTGTTGTACCTTGTTTCGCCTGGGGTTGTGCATGATATCCTTGAGGTATAAATGTCAACATGAAGAAGGGAATGGAAGATGGTTTTGGAATCCCCACACACAATATGCCACATCCATGGTATGCATGATGTTTGAGGCCATACTGCTGCCAGTACAGTGCTGTGTCAATGTTCCTGTGGGGTTCAACAGAACATCATATGCTGTGTGGTTAGTGTGTTGGCACCAATTCACAGGACTGATGGAGGACTTGCATGGATTGTTTGGATGCATGTGTTATACTCACAGCTAAAGTGGTCCTTGATGATGCTGTCTCTGATCTGCGCCCCTCTCAGGGTCACCTCAACATAGCCGATGTCCATGGACACTTCAGGTATGGGGGGGGGCCTGGATATCATCCACCAGCCTGGTGTCCACTGCGATGTTGTGCAGTATTGCACATGCCATTATGATGTCACACACTTTTCCAGGTGCATACTGCAGTGCTCCACCCGAGTGGTCCAGACATCGGAATCGAGACTTCAGGAGGCCAAAGGTCCGCTCAGTGGCATAACTCATTCTGCCATTAGTCTGGTTGTATCTATCCTGGGCACCAGACGCGTAACCCTCAGTGGACTGGAGGGCGCCACTTGCCATGAAGTGTATGGCACAGAGGAGTTTTTGCAGGCCAGATATGGCATGGTTGTGGATGTAGATGGGATCCACCTGATCCTTGATGACCTCATACAAGGCAATGATGCTGTGTGGCCTCAACCTGTAGCGATCAATCACCTCTCCATCGGTCATTCCAGAGATGGTGACCCTTGGGCGGTATACCCTGGGCCTTGGAGGTCGTCTATGCACCCTCCGCTGCTGCAGGGGTCCCTGTGGCAGCTGGGGAGTGTCCTGTTGCTGTGAAGCATCCTGTTGCTGCAGTTGTGCATCTGCAGGCAGGTGCTGCCCTCCAGGTGGTGATGGGCTCCTGTGTGGCTGTTGAGCCAGAGCCTCCTCACTTGCAACAGGTGAAGGGTGTTAATCAGGTGTGCCTGGGGGTTGCTGGTGTTCCCTAGCTCTCGCCCTTGCATGCATTTTCCGCAGTCTTCTCATCACTACGTATCCCAACATACTTATTGTTCTCTCTCTATCTCTCTCCCTGAGTGGAAAACAAGCCACAAGTGAGTGTGGAGAGCTGTCCCTTTAAGTACCTGGTAGGGCGTTGTGTAGGTGTGGTGATGAGGTGAGTGATGACCAATGGGAAGGTGTTTGTTGTCCAGGTAAGTGTTTGCAGGTGTACCTGTGTTTTAAAATGTGGTGTGTTGTGATTGCTGTGTCAATGTCAGTTGTGGGTGTGAAGTTGTGGGGTGCAGGTTGTGTCTAGATCGTGTGGTGATGTTGCACAGGTGAGCTTGTTTTGTTTTGGCAGGTGTCAGTGTTGTGTGATAACCCCCATTGTTCCGTGCCATGTTGTGTTGGTGTTTTTTTGGAGGTACATGTCCCTGTGGTGTTGCTTGTTCTTGTGTGTGACAGTGATTTGTGGTGTCTGTCCATGTTTTTGTGTTCTTTTGGTATTGCACGGGTTAATTTTGCCATTTACATGCTTCTGCGGTATGCGGATTGTCTTTATTGTCCGGTTTCTTTTGACCGGCAATACCGCACTCCTTTAAATGGCTCTGGGGAATCTTGTTCTATGCGTTTCAATGCATGTCAGTCTATCGGCCGTAAGGATTTGTGAACTGCCGTTAGCTGTTCTTAAGAGAGACCTTTAAATGGCTTACAACACGTTAACGAACCCGTTAGTGCTTTTTTTTGCTAACGGCTGCCTTTAAATCTACCCCTCTGTCTCTTACTCGCTCTCTGTCTCTCACTGTCTGTGTCTTTCTCTGCGTGTGTTTCCCTCTGTCTCTTTTTCTCTCACTTTCTCACTGACTGTGTGTCTTTCTATCTCACTCTCTCTGTGCAATCTATCTGCTTCTCTCTCTGTTTCTCTCATTGTCTCTGCCTCATTTTCTCTCTATCTCTCTGTCAGACTTTCTATGTCGCTCACTCTCTTGGTCTGTCTGTATGCTCTCTCTCTGTCTCTTTCACTCAGTTGGTGTGTGTGTATGTCTCTGTCTTCTCTCTCATTTTCGCTCTCTCACTGTCTCTCTCTCTCTCTCTCTCTCTCTATATATATATATATATATATATATATATATATATATATCTGTGTTTCTCTCTGTTTCTTTCTCTCACAATCAGTCCCTTTGTCTCATTCTCTCTGTCTTATTCATTCTCTCTGTGTATTTCTCTTTCTCACTCACTCTGTATCAGTGTGTGTGTGTGATAGTCTCTTGCTCTGTTTCGCTGGGTCTCTCTCTCTTTATGTGTGACTGTGTGAGTTTCTTTGTATCATTGTCTCTTTCTCTCACACACAATCTCTCACTGTTTCTCTCTCTCTGTCTCTCTTTCTGTGTGTGTGTGTGTGTGTGTGTGTGTCTCTCTCTCTCTGTATCTGTATGTGTGTCTCTCTCTAAAGGGTTAGTGATGTCTTTTAAAAACATATTGTAGCTATTAAAAAAATAAACTAAATGATCCCAGTCCCATCTCTCATACCTTTATGGTTTTAGAGATAGAACGTTTTAAATTTCCCCCCTCCATCCCCTTTCCCTGATGTCAGCTGTAAGCTGACAGAAGGAGATCCTGGTCTGGGGACTGGCAGGTGGCTCTTCAACAGAGCCGAAATACAGCAATCTAAAAAGAAATACTTCACTGGAACGGTCTACAAAGTGTGCTTGCAAACCAGGTACACTTTGTAGACCTTTCCAGTGAAGTATTTCTTTTTAGATTTCAATATTTCACCTCTGCTGAAGAGCCGCCTCGAGTTGGCCGACTCGAATCTCCTGCTGTCAACTTTACAGCTGACATCAGTGATGGGAGAATTTTAAAACGTTCAATCTCTCAAGCCATAAAGGTTTGAGAGATGTGACTGGGATCATTTAGTTTATTTTTTAATAGCTATTATGTTTTGTTATGTTTTAAAAATGCATTACTATCACTTTAAATAGCTTTGAGTCCCATTACATGGATATATGTGTTTGAACTGCCTAACCAAATGGGGAAAAAAATAAAGTAGAAGTACAAAAAAGAATTGCACACCATTAGAATAAATATATATATATATTATACAGTACAGTGACCAAGGGCCATTTAGTCTGAAACATTTGGGGTATCTTGTTTTTTATTTATGCACAGCTTACTTAATACCGCAGAGTGCCTTTCACCTCTAGTATTTTAATAAATGAAACTGGACTTGTTACCTACAGAGCTTTTAGTTTCATGAAAGTATTATTCAAGCTGTCTATAGCTCATGTAGTATGCTTTCAGTCAGTTTGCTAGTTTTAGAGATGGTTGGTCTAGTAGTTATGGAATCTAGTGTCATCAGAGCTTTGTTCTCTATGATAAAGCTGCATGATTACTTTTACACATATCTAGAAAATCACCTCTCTCCACCTTCCTAGGCTACTAGAACCAGTATCAGTTTCCAAAAGAGAGGTGGAATAAATTTAATGGGTACAAACAATCATACAAATCCTTTCTCAATCCCCTGAAAAGAGGATATGAAAAAGAGAAAGGACCTTTTTAACTGGAAGTGATACATTTATTTTTTTATACAACTTGGATGTCAAAATCAGCTGGGAACGTCTTTCGCTGATGACTGTATGTGATAAAATTGATTTCTACTGAATGTTTTTGTTCTCTATCAAATTAGTCATTTAGCAAACATTGCCTTCTGGGAAAAGGGAACTGGAACTATATACACTTAATGGTGAATCATGAGACATTTTCTACTGGGTTAACTTACAGGACATCACAGCCAGTTACAGGGAAATATTACTGTGGGACAAGTGGTTTTACAAACACTTGTTAGGTGTCAAAGTTTCTTGAAGCAACAGTGTTGAATGCCACAGGGAATGCCTTCCCCAGACAGCTTTAGCACCAAGTGGGCAGTTGGAAGGAACAATGTCTATCCTCCTCTTATATCAGTGATGCAGTGTGAGTGAGCATTGCATTTGATAGTAAATCTGGTGCTGAAAGAAGAAAGGGGGACTTTACTACTTACCAAAAAATCCTTTTCTCTTAGTCCATTGAGGGATGCAGGGACCATGGGGTATAAAAGCTCCTCCCTATAGGAGGCAGGGCACTCTAAATGAAACTCCTCCCACTCCAACAAGCCTATACCCGTCCACCAAAAGTCAGTTTTTATATAGCAAAGCCAGTGAGGGAATAGACAGTAGAGCAGAGCTGCCAAGAAACAGCAGGGCATCCCTACCCAAATTCGTTTTCTGCACATGAGATGCCCTTCATCCCTCAATGGACTAAGAAAAAATGAATTATCGCTAAGTACAATAATTCCCTTTTCTCTAGCGTCATTGAGTGATGCAGGGACAATGGGAATGTCCTTTAGCAGTCACAAAACTAGAGGGAGGGAAAGAAAAGAGGATTTTAGTCTTAGCTGTTAAATCCTTTTCTCTTAGTCTATATAGCTTACAGGTACTATGGGTAGGCGGTAGCACCACCCAGTGGGCTGGAAGAATTCTATAGAAGTGCAGGCTAACTAGCTAGCCCCCACCCAGATAGACTTGTGAAAAGCCTACTAACTAGGATAGCAAGAAGGAAGAGAGGAAAACTCCTGTGAGCAATGAACACAAGAGGACCACCACGGCCAGCTATAGGAGATCTAGCATGGTCCCTTTCACTGGGTGGGAGACCTATAAGCTATATGGACTAAGAGAAAAGGATTTAACAGGTAAGACTAAAATCCTCTTTTCTCTGTCGTCCAATATAGCTTACAGGTACCATGGGGATATACCAACATTGAGCTTCCATGGGTGGGAAGAGAAGGAAAGGACCAAGCACTGGTCCCCATCATACCAAAGTTCCCAAGGACTATCCAGGACATGGAACAGCCCAAACTAACTAAGTGTCAATGGACACTGAATAACTGTAACACAGCACACAAGAAAAAGAGCCAACAGGGCTCAAACAGTTAGCTATAAGGCACAGGAATTAAAGTCCTAGACAGGCAGAACTGTCTCCAGGACTTTCCTGACAAAACTGGCTTCAGTTGAAGCCAGAACATCAACACGGTAGTTTTTGGCAAAGGTGTGCACAGAAGACCAAGTGGACGCCTTGCACAGCTGATCAGCAGAGACCTGATTCTTGTAGACCCAGGAGCCCCAACAGACCTGGTGGAGTGTGCCGTAATGTGGAAGGGAACAGGTTTCCCTCTGAACTCATAAGCCTTGTGGATGGTAGACTTAATCCAGGGAGTGATGGTCACCTTGGACGCAGCCAAACCAGCCCTGGGACCTTCAGGGATAGATCAGTTTTGCAGAAAGACTCAGTACAGTGCACATAGAACTTGAGGTAGCGCACCACATCCAACAAATGGAGATCCCTCTCTTTGTCAGAATTTGGGTCAGGACAACAGTAAGGCACAACAATGTCCTGATTGATGTGGATCTCTGAGATCACCTTAGGAAGAAATTCCTGGGAGGTAGAGAGAACAGCCTTATCCTTGTGAAACACCAGGAAAGGCGGTTTGCAGGACAAGGCCTGCAATTCAGCAACTCTGCGGACAAAGACCACAGCCAAAAGAAAGGCCATCTTCCACGTCAGAAGACATAGAGGAATAGTAGCCAAAGACTCAAAGGGAGACCGATGCAAGACCCCCAAAACCAGATTAAGATCCCACTGAGGAGTGAGAGCCTTAAAGGCAGGGAAGGCATGAGCGATGCCCTGAAAGAAGACTTTAATATCTGGCAAGATGGCAAAGCGTCTCTGAGTTAAGGTCTGCACCTTCAAGGGACTAAGGTTGAGGCCCTTGTTCCCGCCATCTTACCAGCAGATCAAACTCCTGTGAGGACAGATCTCTGTCCACACATTAAGAATGGAAAATGGACCAAACCCTGTGGTAGGCCTTAGACAAGACCAGCTTCACCTCAGGAGAAAAGCCTTTCCTCCTTAAGATGGAGGCCTCAAAAGCCATGCCGTCAAAGCCAGACACTCCACATTCTACCTCCAGAGGTAACCCTGAAGGAGGAGATCCGGTCTGAATGGCAGAGGAAACGGATCCTGAGCAGACAAGGCCACCATTTCCGGGACAAAAGTAGAAAGGGTGCTACAACGCTAATAAAATGCCTTCTTAATTGTATAAAGTTAAACTGGACTAACCGTTAGAAGATTCAATAGACCCAGGTGCTCTGTCCACTCAGACGTCTCCAAATCCAGAAATACGAACAGCAACAAAGTCATGGATGGCACTCCAGGATACAAAGTAGCAAACCAGGGCTAGTAAAACTGGAATACTTTATTGATTAAACCAACATTTTACCCATTATGTATTTTCCTCCAGACATCTCAAAACTGTCAAAAAAAAAAAAAAAAAAAAATTATCATATAAATTTATCAAAAAACATGTATATATAACATATTTAAATACACCCATATATATATATTTATATGCACGTGTATATTCCTGACAAAAAACCCATCCCATATCTATACTCTCCTGCCAAACTATCTTTACAGTGGCAGAAAATCTAGTATACTACACATAATGTGTGACATAATAATGGTCCAAAAATACACACATGTATACAGGGCTGGATTTAGATCTCAGGAGCCTGTAGGCACAGAAATCTGGAGCGCCCCCCACCCCACCATTGGCCATCTCCACTGGACACTTCCACAGTGCTCCTAATCTCCACATTGCCCCCATCATCTCCATATTGCCCTCACATTGCCCCATCAGCTCCAACTTGTCCTCCATCATCTCCACATTTCCCCCATCATCTCCATATTGCCCTCACATTGTCCCCCATCAGCTCCATATTGGCCCGATTATCTCTAACTTGCCCCCTGCAGCTCCATATTGCCCTCACATTGCCCCCATCATCTCCATATTACCCCCCCATCAGCTCCATATTGCCTGCACATTGCCCCATCATTTCCATATTGCCCCCATCATCTCCATATTGCCCTCACATTGCCCCATCTTCTCCATACTGCCCCATCAGCTCTATATTGCCCCCCCTTCAGCTCCATATTGCCCCCTTTTTTCCATTTTCTACCTCCTACAGATGTCCCTGCTCCCTGGTGGTTCAGCGGCATGGCAGCCGCTTCTGCTAGACCTGTAGCTGCTGCTGCTTCCGTGTGGTTTTCTGTTCAGTAATGAAGAGCGCTGGGAGATGATGTCATCTCCCAGCGCTCTGCATTGCTAAAGAACCAACGAGGGAGATCAGCAACTACAGGTCTGTGGCATAGACCTCACCAGGAGGGGATGGGTTTGTGAGCGCAGCAAGGCTAATTTTAACCCTTTGAGTGCCAGAGGGGAATGCACTCAAAGGGTTAAAACAAAAAAAGGTCCCAATGACAGGCGCCCCTCTGTGGGGTGCGCCTGTAGGCAGATGCCTACTCTGCCTTATGATAAATCCGGCACTGCATGCATATAAATATGCTATAGTTCTGGAAGAAGAAACATTAATAAAAAATATGCATAAATAAATACACTTCCCATATATTAAATTCAGCCCAACGTCTTAAAAACAATACTGGGTAAAGAATATAGTGAAATTACCCAGTATACATATACCCAGTACAAGATATATATAACTATCAATGCAACAATACAAGGGCAAAAACCCCCAACCCTAGATACACAAAAACCAACAGAATATAACTGATGTCCCATCAGAGTTAAGACCATCTGTTACTCTAGTCCTCAAACTAAAGATCAAAAAGGCCTCCCTGGGGTTAATTAACTCCAAGAAGTCACCTCCTCTAGGTGGGAGATTAACTCTCTCTATACCCTGAAAGTTGCAGAAGGGGAAATCTCCTGCATGATATTCACATATGTTACGAGCCACTGCAGATTAATGTTAATTTTTCCGGGAACCAAGGCTACCTGCACCAATAGGGGGTTATCAAGATGACTGCCGCCCCATCCATCCAAATCTTCCTCAGCACCCTGGGAATGAGAAGGAATGGAGGAAATTTGTAGGCCAGATGGAAGCACCATGGAATCAAAAGAACATCAACTGCGAATGCCAGAGGGTCCCCCCAGCGAGTGCAAAACATCTGAACCTTTCTGTTGTCCCTGGTGGCCATCAAGTCTATCCAAGGGAGACCCCACTACTGCACAGTTCGAGCTGTGTTAGGGACCAGGAACCAGACACAAAAATATAAAGTGCAAAACACCTTTATTAAAATAACAAAAGCAAACAAAGCAAAATTTTGATCCAGAAGCATAAACTAAAAGACAAGCCGGGGTCAGGAACCAAGACAGAACTCAGCCAAGCTGGGGTCAGGAATACGGAGATCAGCAAAGTCAGGAACATTCCAGGAGCTAGAAGGGACGTCAGAGGATGCCAGGTCATACACAGGTAGTCAGCAACGTAGTAGATCACTCTTGCAACCAGAAGCAAACATAAGGGCAATCAGGTAGTGAGCCAAGCTGCTTTAAATACCCTGGGAGGGTTGGATTGTTGGCTGATAGCAGTCAGGTGAGCAAACACAGACAGGTCAGCTGATTTAGCCTGATCCAGCAAAGAGAAGGCAGCAGTAATGGACACCAGAGCACTGGATTAGCTCAGACAGCAGAATCAAGCAGCAGAGTAGAGCACCTCAGCCAAACCTTGACAAGCTGCTGCTAAATTTTAAGTAAGAGACACTTTTAGCTGGAGCGCCTCCATGTGCTGCAGATAATACTTTTCCTTTGATTGTGCTTAATGTTCATCAAATGCTGTAAATAAAAATCCTCATAGTGCGAGATTGTCATGTTGCCATTTTGATCATGGTGACGTGGTGAATTAGTAAAAAAAGGTCGCACTCTCTTAAGCGTGCGACATTTCATAATGCACCAGCAGGTCGAAAATCTCCGGATGGAGCTCTCACTCCCCGGTGTCCAGTGTCTTGTGACTGAGAAAGTCCGCTAGAGCATTTTCTATGCCTGGGATGTGCAGAGCGGAGATGGAGGGAACATAGTCTTCCTCCCAAGCTAAAATAGCCCAGAGGTCTTCCCCTTTTCCAAGTTGGATTTGACCAACCACCAAAGGAGATCCTGCTTCACTTCCTGAGTAAGAGAGACCAGATGGTCCAAGAGATCCGTATTCCCATGGCAAGCCCAGATGGTGAACCTCTGAAGCTCCCTAGTGTGAGCCATGGAGTACAGAACCTCCTCCATGGAGGATATCAAGCAGCCCATCATAGACGAAAACTTGCGCACCGGAGCTGAGGTCCACTCCAGGGCCCTGGACACCCAACGCATGATCTGCTGAACAGAATCTTCTGTCAGAAAGACCACACCCTGGCAGGTGTCAAACCTGAGACCCAGGAAAACCAGGTCTTGAGAATGAACCAGAGCAGATTTGTCCATATTCAGAATCCACCCGTGGCAGAGAAGAATCTGAGCACTGTCCTAGACCTGCTGGTCCAGGAGTTCCCTGGAAGGTGCCTTCAGCACAAGGTCGTCCATATAAGGAGTCACCTGAATCCCCCTGGTATGTAGGTAGGCAATCAATGCTCCCAAGACCCCGGCAAACACCTGAGGAGCAGTGGTAAGCCCAAAGGGCAGGGCGGTGAACTGGAAGTGCCCCAAGGTGCAAGCGAATCTGAGGTACTTCTGACTGTCCAGATGAATGGGAACATGCAGGTAAGCATCCTGCAGATCCAGAGAAGCCAGAAATTCCCCTGGACACATCGCTGTGATGACAGAGTGCAAAAACTCCATCTTGTAGTGAGTATGGACCACAAAAGAGTTG
Organism: Rhinophrynus dorsalis; assembly: GCA_037306005.1. Classification (NCBI taxonomy): domain Eukaryota; kingdom Metazoa; phylum Chordata; class Amphibia; order Anura; family Rhinophrynidae; genus Rhinophrynus; species Rhinophrynus dorsalis. The sequence goes on from CM074728.1 coordinate 60,233,448, forward strand.
AGATCCTTGAGGTCCAAGATGGGGTGACTGTCTCCATCCTTCTTGGGAACTACAAAGAAGTTTGAATAAAACCCTAAACTTCTCTTTAGGTGGAACCTGGGACAGGACTCCCTTGTCCAAGAGAGCCTGCACTGCCCCGTTGAAAAGACACAGCTTTTCCTGACATAGAGGAGTCCTTGAAAGGAAGAACCTGAAGGGAGGCAGGGATGTGAAGGGAATCCTGTAGCTTCCTGGAACCACCCACTGATCCGCAACAGAGCCTGCCGAGATGCTTGAAAAATGCTGCAGGCGACCACCCACAGGTAGGTGCGGACCAGGGTTCCATTAGTCATACTGAAGAAGGTTTGGTGGATTTGGGTTTGGTGGAAGAGTGTTTGTACCTCCACTGCTGCCTGGGCTTGAGGGTGGAGCGAGGGGTGCTGGCCTGATACTCACTCGGATTTGGCCTTTGCACTTCGTTTTGGCAGGGATGAAAAATACACTGCTTCCTCACCAGATTAGGGCATTTGGGGACCTGAGGCAACTGAGTGCTCTTGCCCCCAGTGGCGTCACTGATGATTTGCTTCAGTTCAGGCCCAAAGAGAGACGAACCCTGAAAAGGGAGAGAAATTAATGGCTTTTTAGATGAAAGGTCAGTAGACCACATCTTAAGCCACAAAGTGCATCTAGCAGCAACAGAAAAGGCAGGGGGAAATTAGACACCCCATATCTATCAATAAAATAATAAAAGTACTAAATCTAAGTAGAACTGTTCTCAGCCATATAAGCAGGACCTTGGAACAAGTCTATCTGGGCTTGGGCTAGCTAGGTAACCTGATATGGAGGAAGAGGAGGCTCCACCCCTGCATGTCTATAGAATTGTTCCAGCCCTCTGGGAGGAGCTGTTGCCTCCCCATGGTACCTGTAAGCTATATTTTGGATGACAGATAAAACTGGATACAAATAAATAACAATCGTATTTGAGTGCAGGTTAGTAATGACTTCAAAGGCAATATAGATACACCATAAAACTCCACACACTAACACAATACCCGATGCACCGAGACTTCACTATACTAAAAAATCACAATGTCTAAACAGTGGACTATAATGATAAATGATGATAAAATAACCAAACATAATACCCGACGCACCGAGAGAGCGCAGACCTCACTATACTAGAGAATCACAAGGTATATATAGTGGACTATAATGACAAATGATGATAAAATAACCAAACATAATACCCGACGCACCGAGTGGGCGCAGACCTCACTATACTAGAGAATCACAAGGTATATATAGTGGACTATAATGACAAATGATGATAAAATAACCAAATAAAATAATAAAAAACACAGTCTAATGTAAAAAATAAACCATATAAAGCTGAGATAAGGGAGTCTCAAAATATAGTACCATAAATATAGACCAATGCACTTAGTTTTGCTATACGTATTGGTCTATATTTATGGTACTCTATTTTGAGACTCCCTTATCTCAGCTTTATATATATATATATATATATATATATATATATATATATATATAATTTTTATTTTTTCTGTGAGTACTTTTTTGGAGAGTGGTGCAGCAACTCAGGGATTGCACTTAGTTTTGATATACGTATTGGTCTATATTTATGGTACTATATTTTGAGACTCCCTTATCTCAGCTTTATATGTTTTTATTTTTTACATTAGATTGTGTTTTTTATTATTTTACTAGTGTAAAAGCCCGTGTACACTGGCCAAGGTCCGGGTGACGTTAACCCTTTGAGTGCCAGAGGGGTACGCAAGGCATTGGTTTGCAATGCGTTGTGTACCCCACTGGCATTCAAAGGGTTAAGAGGCCGGTCCTGCTCTGCGTCCTGCCGCCGTCACAGTCATGCACTGTAGAGACTGCCCAAAAGCACAGAATGCTCCCAGCACAGAACTCCGAACATTCCTACACCTCCCAGCATTCCGTGGTCCCAGCATTCTGTGTGTTCGGACAGTCTCTACTGTGTATGATGGCTTCTGACAAACATCCTAGTGAATTATATGTAGGATTTGGTTATTTTATCATCATTTGTCAAAAAGTGTTGTCAGAAGTGAAGAAAATGTATTTAGATCAAAATTTCATTTACTACATTGTAAATTTCCTCAGGAAGATCGCAAAGTAGTAACCGAAAATTTTCTTCACCACTTGTTTAAGTCCTGAGAGTGCTTTTCTATTCCTTATTTGTTGAATACTCTTAACTAGGGATGGGTGAAAATCTTCGCCTCAAACTGAAATCGGCAAATAATGGTACTTTCCACTATAAGAATAATTTCCCACGAAAATTGACGAATTTACACTTTTTCTCACCTTTTTCGTCCATTGAAATCAATGGGAAGAAAAAATTTTCTCCACCACACAGAAGTTTTCTACAGCCATATAAAAGGTCAGGCTCTCACAGCATGCCATTCTGTGTTTGTCAGAGGAGAGAGCAGCACCTTGTTTGAGCTACAGAAAACAGAGAGGGGAATTGAAGTTTAATTTAGGGAATCTTTTAGTAGGACATTTGTTCTGTGTTAAGTGTGTATTAGAAGAGTCAGAGGGGCACTCTGGGGAGCAGAAGGGAGGAAGGAGGTTGACCCCAAATACTTCAAAATTCCATGTGATTAACTGGCAAGACACAGGCAGCTAGGGACCTATTTGCTTGCTGATCTTTCTGTTATTGTCTCTGTGCTGGGTGGGGAAGTTTGGGGAAAGAAGTTGTTGACTTTGTTTTTCAGTTATAATTTTTTTGGACAGACTGTGATAAGACAACAGGGTGGACAACTTAAATAAATAAATAAATAAAAATAAAAAAAGAATAAGGAACTAAATATATTAAGTGACAGTGACAGACAGCTGACTGGGCTTATGCAAGGCATCATACAGCTCCATCAGCTGTGTTGTTTACCGTAAAGTAAAAAAACACTATGTGGTTGAGTAATATCCAGCAAATGCACAGGGGGAAGGAGGGAGGGGTGGAGCAGTGCAGGGACGTGGCATTAAAGTAGTAGTTCAAAAATTGACTGCTGCAATGGTTGCTGCAGCATATGCAATCAATGATGATGATCCCTCTACTCCAGTCTGTCAAGGTCCCAGCAAAACTAGTACCAGCACTACCAGTGCCAGTACAAATAAAGAACCATATAAGAAGAACACTGAAGACGACAACAAGTCGCATTCAAGTGTTGATGATGCTGGCAATAGCATAATAGAGGAAGGTGTAGCAGCTGAACCGCCTGCTGCATCAGATAGACAAACAAGCACCAAAACGCCCGTCCTCAAAGTAGTAGGAAACTTTGTTGCAGTAAAAGTAAAAACAAATTGTTTAAGACCTCCAAAACCTTAGAGGAATATAAGGGTAGTGGGCAAGAGTTGTCAGGTGATGCTGATGCTGCTGAGGATGAACTAATGATGACTGATGATGATGCAGATCTAAAATATATCTCTCCAGCATTATTCTCTTGTTCAGACACAGATGAAGTTGAGAGCGAGGATGGTGACAGGGCTATAAGGTTAGCAGAAAGTCAAAGGCTGAATCTTCCACCACTTTTAAGGAACACTATGCCTGTCTATAAAGTGTTTGAGAAAGCCATTGGAAAGTCTGACCCTGGACAGGCACAGATCTCAAAAAGCACACAGTCACCCTATCAGTCATCATTAGCATCATTGACTCTTCAAAGTCCAAGTCCCACTCAGCCACACATACCTGTTTTGAGTACCCAGCAACAGCAACACAGGTTATTAACCTCCACAATGTTAGATATGATGAGTGCCTCTGCTGCTGCTACTTTAAGTGCTGCACCTTTGACACCTAGTAGAAGTTGCAGTAAAATTGCATCAACATCTAGCCCCAGTAGTAGTAGTAGTAGTAGTAGTAGCAGCAGCAGCATCACCTCAGGAATCCCTCATTCCATGAAGTCCACAGTATGGAGATACTCCACTCTGGATCCTCATGCTTAGCATGTTGCTATCTGTTGTCTGAGCAAAAAACACATGAGTAGGGGGAAAGCAGGCTCACACCTATGAACCTCCTCTATGAGATCCCACCTGAAGCACAACCACAGGTCTGATTGGGAGACACACTAACAGCAGGCCAAAGGTGCCACAACTAGCAGCAACAGCACACTTTAAAAAGTTCTGAGGGCTCTAGGGCAGAAAAAAGACATAGCGAAGTTATTTATGTGTCAGAGAGTGTGCTACTGCCAGTGCCAACAGTTAGTTCAGTCCAAATAACACCTATGGCTCCTGCTGCAGAAAAGTATGATGACTCTGGCTTTGCTGTAGGAGATGCCAAGAGTCATAGACTGCCCACACATGCTGTCTCTACCGCCACCACCTCCTCTAGTCATGTCGTTAAAGCAATAAAGTTTCCGGCTTCTTCTGCTATGTCCTGCCAACCCACACTGACTGAGTTCTTGGGAAGGAGTCAAAAACAATCCCAAAGCAAGCCTGTGGAATGGCAAGGTTGCCAAGATGTTGGCAATGGACATGCTGCCATATTCTTTTGTAGAAAACAGAGGTTTCAGAGAACTGATGTCATGTGTAGCTCCACGCTGGAATATCCCAAACCACAGTTATTTTTCAAGGACAGCTGTGCCTGAATTGTACAAGCAGGTGGTTAGTGTGGTGCGCAAAGGTCTGAAATGTGCGTATAGCAAGAAAATCCACCTGACAACAGATATGTGGACAAGTGGGCAGAGCACAAACTATATGACTGTGACTGCTCACTGGGTTTCTGTTACGGTTTTCAGACACTTCAGACAGAGGGTATGGTAAAACGCAGTTTTATTCAATAAATTAATGAACAATATCGCCCTCTACAGGCACACAGGGTAAACAAGAACAAGTGTCTAGACCTTTACAGGCCAGTATACTGAGAACAGACAGAGTAGAATATATGTACAAGAAATATATACTAGGACTGGTAACCCAGACAGGGACACATAATAGTTAACTCAGTCCTCATCATTCTTTGTTGTGGTGTAGGCACGCCCAAGGTGTAGCTGAAGCTTGTATAAGTATGAGGAGTCAATACCAAGTCTGTAGGAGAGCACTCGACTTGCACGGCAGAACTGACCCAGAACGCTAGAGCAATAATGGATAGCCCCCACGGTCGTAAACGGTGCCACCAGTATTTGGGAACTGTGAGTCGTTAGCCCCCACAGGCGTAAACCGGAGACTACAAACTGCAAGAGCCGTCTCTCAGGCCCAAGCGGCCGGCTCAGCAGTAGTAGCGTAGCACTGAATGGGTTAACTAAGCACTTGGTATGAGGTGAGGCACAGCAAGGAATCAGCTCAGCAATCGGAATCGCCCTGATAATATCGCTCTGCAAGCTTAAGGAGACTCAGCAGTAGTATAGCTCAGTAGCGTTTGACAGTGAACAGTGACTCAAGGGTTAAGGTCCGTCTCGAGCACGAGAGCGACTCCAGGAGTAAGAATGTCACCCAGTAGTCAGCAGCAGGAATGTAGATAGGCTGGAACCGGGAACTGTGGAGAATCGTAGACACGCCGGATCAGCAACAAGCAGGAACGTCAGCCAGGCCGGGTCGGATACCAGAGCGGGTTCGTAGACAAGCCGGATCAGCAACAAGCAGGAACGTCAGCCAGGCCGGGTCGGATACCAGAGCAGGTTCGTAGACAAGCCAGATCAGCAACGGGCAGGAACACAGGAGAGTCTCAAGCAGGCCAAGTCGGTACACGGAAATCAGGAACGCAGAGAACAGCAGCAAGGCTCAGGAACACCATGAAAGGGCACCAGACTGGTGCCAGCGGCCAGTATAAAGAGGGTAACCAGGGGCGGGCCAACACAGCTTAGCCAATCAGGGAGCAGCACAGCAAAGAGTGACACACAGGATCACGGGGACCGAGATAGTTTCCCTCCCAGCACCAACAGTGGACAACACTAGCTTACAGCATCAGACAAAAGCCAGTAATCATGTTTCTGGTTGTGGTAGTGTGATTAAAAGGTGGCTGCAGCTACAGCAGGATAGCCCATACCTTGTGCATGCAGAGTTTTGAGAGACAGTCCCACAAAGCTGTAGATGTTCTAAGTAAGCTAGAGCAGGTGATAGACGAATGGCTTGTACCCTGCTCCTTAAAAGCTGGTTTTGTATCTGCTGATAACGGCTCCAAAATAATCACTGCTTTGAAAATAGGTGGTATGGTGCATGTGCCCTGCTTTGCCCATGTGCTACATTTAGTTGTGACCAGATTCCTGGCAGAATCTGAAAATCTCAAAGAGATGCTTACTATTGCCTGCAAAATTTGTGCCCATTTTAGTCGCTCCTACAGTGCACGCAGTGCTCTATATTCCATACTAGAGTGTAACAACTTGCTCCATAACCAGATGAAAATGGAGGTCCCTACCAGGTGAAATTCCACCATGTACATGATAGAGGGTTTGTATGAGCAGAATAAGGACATTAGTGAGTACACCTTGCAAATCTGGAAAGCTTTGGAGGAAGCCTCTTTGTCACCTGGCCAATGGCAACAAATGTGCAATTTTTGTGACCTGCTGAAACCCTATGAGGAGACAACCATGCTGGTGAGTCGCACTGGGGCAGAAATTAGTGAAATTCTACCACTAATATTTTTATTGCAGAAAAAAATGAGGAGCGTGGCTGAGGATTCTTACCAGAATGACAACATAGACATGCACCAGCTGGTAAAGGACATGTTAGAGTGCTTTGAACATGATCCTCGCATAGTGTCCATTAAAAGCAATGAGGAATACATTCTTGCCACTTTTCTGGACCCCCGCTTCAAACACAAAATTTCAGAATTTCTGCTAAAGGGTCATCAGCGGTTTGTCACAACAAGGAGTCATGATGATCAGCAGCAACTCTCTGAGGAATCAGATTCTGTCAAGGAATATCAAGACATGCTTATTGATCGAGTGGAGGGTCGCATTGTGGAGAATGAGAGGGAGAAAGTGAGGGCACAACAAACATCTAGATAGTATATTGAAAAGGAAGGCAGCAAAGCATTTCAACCAGCAGAAGCAGCTACATCATCAAACAGAATATCCCAATCGGAACACAGGGCAATTCATGGGTCTCAGCTGGGGCGGCAAAAACCCAACACTGGTGGTGGTGGCAGCACATCTCTTTGGGACTTGCTCCCTGAGTATGGCTTGGTAACTGACACAGGAGAAGGGGAGGTAAGGGGGGAACTTTCAATGCCTATAGCAGTTTGAGATATAGGGTTTGTTGCACTTAGTTTATTATTTTAAGCTCTACAAAACTAGAAACTATTTTTATGGGGCATTAGTGTCCCTTTAACAAATTTACCATACCAAGGAAAATACACACACACATATATATATATATATATATATATACTAGCAATGTGGGACGGCGTTGCCCGTCAGGATATATAGGGAATTAATGCACACACACGGATGCGAGACAAACACAGAGACACACACGCAAATGCACACGCATGCACTGAGATGCTTAAAGAACGACAGTCATACACACATACATGCAGACACATAGAGAGACATGCAACACACACAGTGAGAAACACACAGGCATGCACAGAGACACACACACACACACAGAAGTGAGTCATAAGGGGTTGACTTATGTGTCATTGTAATGAGTTTGTGTTTGTACTTATGCCTCCACTGTGACATTCATTCATATAGTTGAAATGCATGTGGTAATTGCACATACTATGGTCGAAGGTGGATCGTGCTGGCTCCCGGGACGTGAGTGACTGGCATTCATTCATGTAATTGAAATGCGTGTGGTAATTGCACATACTATGGTGGAAGGTGGATGGTGCTTGCTCCCGGGGTGTGATTACGTGTGAGTGATTGCGTTTGAGTGCGAGATTGAGTGATTGCGTGTGAGTGATTGAGTGAGTGTGTTAGTGAGTGTGTGTGATTGAGTGTGTTAGTGAGTGTGTGTGATTGAGTAAGAATGTGTGAGTGAGAGTGTGTATGATAGTGAGAGGGTGTGAGTGATTGAGGGTGTGAGTGATAGAGTGTGATTGAGGGTGAGAGTGTGATTGAGTGTGAGTGTGATTGAGTGTGAGAGTGTGATTGTGATCGAGTGTGACTATGAGACTGTAAGTGTGAGAGTGTGATTGAGTGTGAGACTGTGATTGAGTGATTGAGTGTGAGAGTGAGACTGTGTGAGAGTGTGAGTGTGATTGAGTGAGACTGTGAGAGTGTGATTGAGAGTGAGAGTGTGTGAGTGTGATTGAGTGAGACTGTGAGAGTGTGATTGAGTGAGACTGTGTGAGTGATTGGGTGTGAGACTGAGAGAGTGAGAGAGACTGTGTGAGACAGAGAGTGTGAGAATGTGAGTGTGAGAGAGTGTGTGAGACTGTGAGAGTGTGTGAGACTGTGAGAGAGAGTGTGAGAGACTGTGAGACTGAGAGTGTAAGAGACTGAGACTGAGAGTGTGAGAGACTGAGACTGTGAGACTGAGAGTGTGAGAGACTGTGAGACTGAGAGTGTGAGAGACTGTGAGACTGTGAGACTGAGACTGTGAGAGAGACTGTGAGAGAGACTGTGAGAGTGTGAGAGAGTGTGAGAGAGTGTGAGACTGTGAGAGTGTGAGAGAGTGTGAGACTGTGAGAGAGTGTGAGACTGTGAGAGTGTGAGAGAGACTGTGAGAGTGTGAGAGAGAGTGTGAGAGAGACTGTGTGTGTGAGACTGTGTGTGTGAGACTGTGAGAGCGTGTGAGAGCGTGTGAGACTGAGAGAGTGCGAGACTGAGAGAGTGTGAGTGTGTGAGACTGAGAGTGTGAATGAGTGAGACTGAGAGTGTGGATGAGTGAGACAGTGAGAGTGGGAGAGAGAGACTGTGAGAGTGTGAGACTGTGAGAGCGTGTGAGACTGAGAGTGTGAATGAGTGAGAGACTGTGAGAGTGAGAGAGAGAGACTGTGAGAGTGAGAGTGTGAGACTGTGAGAGTGTGAGAGCGTTTGAGACTGAGAGCGTGTGAGACTGAGAGCGTGTGAGACTGAGAGCGTGCGAGACTGAGAGAGTGCGAGTGTGCGAGACTGAGAGAGTGTGTGTGTGTGAGTGTGTGTGAGAGAGACTGTGTGTGAGAGAGACTGTGTGTGAGAAAGACTGTGTGAGAGACTGTGTGTGAGACTGTGTGAGTGTGAGACAGAGAGTGCGAGACTGAGAGTATGTGAGTGTGTGAGAGTGAGACTGTGTGAGAGTGTGAGAGTGAGACTGTGTGAGAGTGAGAGAGAGAGAGACTATGTGAGAGTGAGAGACTATGTGAGCGTGAGAGACTGAGAGTGTGAGAGAGAGAGACTGTGAGTGTGAGAGAGAGACTGTGACAGTAAGAGACTGTGAGACTGTGTGAGAGTGAGAGACTATGTGAGAGTGAGAGAGACTGTGAGAGTAAGAGACTGTGAGACTGTGTGAGTGTGAGACTGTGAGTGTGAGACTCTGAGACTTTGAGACTGTGTGTGAGACTGTGTGTGAGAGTGAGAGACTGTGTGTGAGAGTGTGAGCCTGTGAGTGTGTGAGACTGTGTGAGAGTGAGACTGAGAGAGTGTGAGACTGTGTGTGAGAGTGAGAGACTGTGAGAGACTGTGAGAGTGAGACTGTGTGAGACTGTGTGTGAGTGTGAGACTGTGTGTGAGTGTGAGACTGTGTGAGTGTGAGACTGTGTGTGAGTGTGAGACTGTGTGTGTGTGAGACTGTGAGAGACTGTGTGAGTGTGAGAGACTGTGCGAGACTGTGAGTGCAAGAATGTGAGTGTGAGACTGTGAGTGCGAGACTGTGAGTGCGAGACTGAGTGAGACAGTGTGAGAGTGAGAGACTGTGAGACTGAGAGTGTGTGAGACTGAGAGTGTGAGAGACTGAGAGTGTGTGAGAGAGTGTGAGACTGTGTGAAAGAGTGAGAGAGAGACTGTGAGAGTGAGAGAGACTGTGAGAGTGTGAGAGACTGTGAGAGTGTGAGAGAGAGAGACTGAGAGTAAGAGACTGTGAGACAGTGTGAGACTGTGAGACAGTGTGAGAGTGTGAGACTGTGTTTGAGAGTGAGACTGTGTTTGAGAGTGAGACTGTGTGTGAGAGTGTCAGACTGTGTGTGAGAGTGTGTGAGACTGTGTGTGAGAGTGTGTGAGACTGTGAGTGAGAGTGTGAGACTGTGTGTAAGAGTGTGAGACTGTGTGAAAGTGTGAGAGTGAGAGAGAGAGCCTGTGAGAGTGAGAGAGAGAGACTGTGAGAGTGTGAGAGAGAGAGAGACTGAGAGTAAGAGACTGTGAGACAGTGTGAGACTGTGAGACAGTGTGAGTGTGAGACTGTGTTTGAGAGTGAGACTGTGTGTGAGAGTGAGACTGTGTGTGAGACTGTGTGAGACTGTGTGAGACTGTGTGAGACTGTGAGACTGTGTGTGAGAGGGTGAGACTGTGTGTGAGTGTGAGACAGCGTGAGACAGTGTGAGACTGTGTGTGAGAGTGTGAGACTGTGTGAGTGTGAGACTGTATGAGTGTGAGACTGTGAGACAGTGTGAGACTGTGTGTGAGACTGTGAGACTGTGAGATTGTGTGTGAGACTGTGTGTGAGACTGTGTGAGACCGTGTGAGACTGTGTGTCAGACTGTGTGAGAGTGAGACTGTGTGAGAGTGTGAGAGTGAGAGACTGTGTGAGAGAGACTGTGAGACTTTGTGAGTGTGAGACTGTGTGAGACTGTGTGAGTGTGAGACTGTGTGTGAGACTTTGTGTGAGACTGAGAGAGTGTGAGACTGTGAGAGTGCGAGAGAGAGTGTGAGAGACTGTGAGAGTGTGAGAGAGAGTGTGAGACTGTGTGAGAGTGTGAGACTGTGTGTGAGAGTGTGAGACTGTGTGACTGAGAGTGTGAGAGAGACTGTGAGACTGTGTGTGAGACTGTGTGTGAGAGAGAGACTGTGAGAGTGTGACTGTGTGAGAGTGTGACTGTGTGAGAGTGTGAGACTGTGTGAGAGTGTGAGACTGTGTGAGAGTGAGACTGAGAGAGTGTGAGAGAGAGTGTGAGACTGTGTGTGAGAGTGTGAGACTGTGTGTGAGACTGTGTGTGAGACTGAGAGTGAGAGAGTGTGAGACTGTGAGAGAGTGTGAGACTGTGAGAGAGTGAGAGACTGTGAGAGTGTGAGAGAGAGTGTGAGAGACTGTGAGAGTGTGAGAGAGAGTGTGAGACTGTGTGTGAGAGTGTGAGACTGTGTGACTGAGAGTGTGAGAGAGACTGTGAGACTGTGTGTGAGACTGTGTGTGAGAGAGAGACCGTGAGAGTGTGAGACTGTGTGAGGGTGTGAGACTGTGTGAGAGTGTGAGACTGTGTGAAAGTGTGAGAGAGAGTGTGAGACTGTGTGTGAGAGTGTGAGACTGTGTGTGAGAGTGTGAGACTGTGTGTGAGACTGAGAGAGTGTGAGAGAGAGTGTGAGACTGTGTGTGAGTGTGAGACAGCGTGAGACAGTGTGAGACTGTGTGTGAGAGTGTGAGACTGTGTGAGTGTGAGACTGTATGAGTGTGAGACTGTGAGACAGTGTGAGACTGTGTGTGAGACTGTGAGATTGTGTGTGAGACTGTGTGTGAGACTGTGTGAGACCGTGTGAGACTGTGTGTCAGACTGTGTGAGAGTGAGACTGTGTGAGAGTGTGAGAGTGAGAGACTGTGTGAGAGAGAGACTGTGAGACTTTGTGAGTGTGAGACTGTGTGAGTGTGAGACTGTGTGAGTGTGAGACTGTGTGTGAGACTTTGTGTGAGACTGAGAGAGTGTGAGACTGTGAGAGTGCGAGAGAGAGTGTGAGAGAGAGTGTGAGACTGTGTGATAGTGTGAGACTGTGTGACTGAGAGTGTGAGAGAGACTGTGAGACTGTGTGTGAGACTGTGTGTGAGAGAGAGACTGTGAGAGTGTGACTGTGTGAGAGTGTGACTGTGTGAGAGTGTGAGACTGTGTGAGAGTGTGAGACTGTGTGAGAGTGAGACTGAGAGAGTGTGAGAGAGAGTGTGAGACTGTGTGTGAGAGTGTGAGACTGTGTGTGAGACTGTGTGTGAGACTGAGAGTGAGAGAGTGTGAGACTGTGAGAGAGTGTGAGACTGTGAGAGAGTGAGAGACTGTGAGAGTGTGAGAGAGAGTGTGAGAGACTGTGAGAGTGTGAGAGAGAGTGTGAGACTGTGTGTGAGAGTGTGAGACTGTGTGACTGAGAGTGTGAGAGAGACTGTGAGACTGTGTGTGAGACTGTGTGTGAGAGAGAGACCGTGAGAGTGTGAGACTGTGTGAGGGTGTGAGACTGTGTGAGAGTGTGAGACTGTGTGAAAGTGTGAGAGAGAGTGTGAGACTGTGTGTGAGAGTGTGAGACTGTGTGTGAGAGTGTGAGACTGTGTGTGAGACTGTGAGAGAGTGTAAGAGTGAGAGACTGTGAGAGTGAGAGAGTGTGAGACTGTGTGTGAGTGTGAGACTGTGTGTGAGACTGTGTGACTGAGAGTGTAAGAGAGACTGTGAGACTGTGTGACTGAGAGTGTGAGAGAGACTGTGAGACTGTGTGTGAGAGAGAGAGACTGTGAGAGTGAGACTGTGTGACTGTGTGAGACTGTGTGAGAGTGTGAGACTGTGAGAGAGTGAGAGACTGTGAGAGTGTGAGAGAGAGTGTGAGAGACTGTGAGAGTGTGAGAGAGAGTGTGAGACTGAGAGAGTGTGAGAGAGAGTGTGAGAGTGTGAGACTGTGAGAGTGTGAGACTGTGTGAGAGTGAGAGACTGTGTGACTGAGAGTGTGAGAGAGACTGTGAGACTGTGTGTGAGAGAGAGAGACTGTGAGAGTGAGACTGTGTGACTGTGTGAGACTGTGTGAGAGTGTGAGACTGTGTGAGAGTGAGACTGAGAGAGTGTGAGAGAGAGTGTGAGACTGTGTGTGAGAGTGTGAGACTGTGTGTGAGACTGTGTGTGAGACTGAGAGTGAGAGAGTGTGCGACTGTGAGAGAGTGTGAGACTGTGTGTGAGACTCTGTGTGAGACTGTGTAAGACTGTGTGTGAGTCTGTGTGTGAGACTGTGAGAGACCGTGTGAGACTGTGAGACGGTGTGTGAGAGTGTGAGACTGTGTGTGAGAGTGTGAGACTGTGTGAGAGTGAGACTGTGTGAGAGTGAGAGAGAGAGACTGTGAGACTGAGTGAGAGAGAGACTGTGAGACTGTGTGAGTGTGAGACTGTGTGACTGTGAGACTGTGTGTGAGACTGTGTGTGAGACTGAGAGAGTGTGAGACTGTGAGAGAGTGTGAGACTGTGAGAGAGTGAGAGACTGTGAGAGTGTGAGAGAGTGTGAGAGACTGTGAGTGTGAGAGAGAGTGTGAGACTGAGAGAGTGTGAGAGAGAGTGTGAGAGTGTGAGACTGTGAGAGTGTGAGACTGTGTGAGAGTGTGAGACTGTGTGACTGAGAGTGTGAGAGAGACTGTGAGACTGTGTGTGACTGTGTGTGAGAGAGAGACTGTGAGAGTGTGACTGTGTGAGAGTGTGAGACTGTGTGAGAGTGAGACTGAGAGAGTGTGAGAGAGAGTGTGAGACTGTGTGTGAGTGTGAGACTGTGTGTGAGACTGTGTGAGACTGAGAGTGAGAGAGTGTGAGACTGTGAGAGAGTGTGAGACTGTGAGAGAGTGAGAGACTGTGAGAGTGTGAGAGAGAGTGTGAGAGAGTGTGAGAGTGTGAGAGAGAGTGTGAGACTGAGAGAGTGTGAGAGTGTGTGAGAGTGTGAGACTGTGTGTGAGAGTGTGAGACTGTGTGTGAGAGTGTGACTGTGTGAGACTGTGTGACTGAGAGTGTGAGAGAGACTGTGAGACTGTGTGTGAGACTGTGTGTGAGAGAGAGACTGTGAGAGTGTGAGACTGTGTGAGGGTGTGAGACTGTGTGAGAGTGTGAGACTGTGTGAGAGTGTGAGACTGTGTGAAAGTGTGAGAGAGAGTGTGAGACTGTGTGTGAGAGTGTGAGACTGTGTGTGAGAGTGTGAGAATGTGTGTGAGACTGTGAGAGAGTGTAAGAGTGAGAGACTGTGAGAGTGAGAGAGTGTGAGACTGTGTGTGAGTGTGAGACTGTGTGTGAGACTGTGTGACTGAGAGTGTAAGAGAGACTGTGAGACTGTGTGACTGAGAGAGTGAGAGAGACTGTGAGACTGTGTGTGAGAGAGAGAGACTGTGAGAGTGAGACTGTGTGACTGTGAGACTGTGTGAGACTGTGTGAGAGTGAGACTGAGAGAGTGTGAGACTGTGTGTGAGAGTGTGAGACTGTGTGGGAGACTGTGTGTGAGACTGAGAGTGAGAGAGTGTGAGACTGTGAGAGAGTGTGAGACTGTGTGTGAGACTGTGTGTGAAACTGTGTGAGACTGTGTGTGAGTCTGTGTGTGAGACTGTGTGAGACTGTGAGAGACCGTGTGAGACTGTGAGACGGTGTGTGAGAGTATGACACTGTGTGTGAGAGTGTGAGACTGTGTGAGAGTGAGACTGTGTGAGAGTGAGAGAGAGAGACTGTGAGACTGAGTGAGAGAGAGACTGTGAGACTGTGAGAGAGTGTGAGACTGTGAGAGAGTGAGAGACTGTGAGAGTGTGAGAGAGAGTGTGAGAGAGTGTGAGACTGTGTGTGAGAGTGTGAGACTGTGTGTGAGAGTGTGAGACTGTGTGTGAGAGTGTGAGACTGTGTGTGAGACTGTGAGAGAGTGTAAGAGTGAGAGACTGTGAGAGTGAGAGAGTGTGAGACTGTGTGTGAGTGTGAGACTGTGTGTGAGACTGTGTGACTGAGAGTGTAAGAGAGACTGTGAGACTGTGTGACTGAGAGTGTGAGAGAGACTGTGAGACTGTGTGTGAGAGAGAGAGACTGTGAGAGTGAGACTGTGTGACTGTGAGACTGTGTGAGACTGTGTGAGAGTGTGAGACTGTGTGAGAGTGAGACTGAGAGAGTGTGAGAGAGAGTGTGAGACTGTGTGTGAGAGTGTGAGACTGTGTGTGAGACTGTGTGTGAGACTGAGAGTGAGAGAGTGTGAGACTGTGTGTGAGACTGTGAGAGAGTGTAAGAGTGAGAGACTGTGAGAGTGAGAGAGTGTGAGACTGTGTGTGAGTGTGAGACTGTGTGTGAGACTGTGTGACTGAGAGTGTAAGAGAGACTGTGAGACTGTGTGACTGAGAGTGTGAGAGAGACTGTGAGACTGTGTGTGAGAGAGAGAGACTGTGAGAGTGAGACTGTGTGACTGTGAGACTGTGTGAGACTGTGTGAGAGTGTGAGACTGTGTGAGAGTGAGACTGAGAGAGTGTGAGAGAGAGTGTGAGACTGTGTGTGAGAGTGTGAGACTGTGTGTGAGACTGTGTGTGAGACTGAGAGTGAGAGAGTGTGAGACTGTGTGTGAGACTGTGAGAGAGTGTAAGAGTGAGAGACTGTGAGAGTGAGAGAGTGTGAGACTGTGTGTGAGTGTGAGACTGTGTGTGAGACTGTGTGACTGAGAGTGTAAGAGAGACTGTGAGACTGTGTGACTGAGAGTGTGAGAGAGACTGTGAGACTGTGTGTGAGAGAGAGAGACTGTGAGAGTGAGACTGTGTGAGACTGTGAGACTGTGTGAGAGTGAGACTGAGAGAGTGTGAGAGAGAGTGTGAGACTGTGTGTGAGAGTGTGAGACTGTGTGTGAGACTGTGTGTGAGACTGAGAGTGAGAGAGTGTGAGACTGTGAGAGAGTGTGAGACTGTGAGACTGTGTGTGAGACTCTGTGTGAGACTGTGTAAGACTGTGTGTGAGTCTGTGTGTGAGACTGTGAGAGACCGTGTGAGACTGTGAGACGGTGTGTGAGAGTGTGAGACTGTGTGTGAGAGTGTGAGACTGTGTGAGAGTGAGACTGTGTGAGAGTGAGAGAGAGAGACTGTGAGACTGAGTGAGAGAGAGACTGTGAGACTGTGTGAGTGTGAGACTGTGTGACTGTGAGACTGTGTGTGAGACTGTGTGTGAGACTGAGAGAGTGTGAGACTGTGAGAGAGTGTGAGACTGTGAGAGAGTGAGAGACTGTGAGAGTGTGAGAGAGAGTGTGAGAGACTGTGAGAGTGTGAGAGAGAGTGTGAGACTGAGAGAGTGTGAGAGAGAGTGTGAGAGTGTGAGACTGTGAGAGTGTGAGACTGTGTGAGAGTGTGAGACTGTGTGACTGAGAGTGTGAGAGAGACTGTGAGACTGTGTGTGACTGTGTGTGAGAGAGAGACTGTGAGAGTGTGACTGTGTGAGAGTGTGAGACTGTGTGAGAGTGAGACTGAGAGAGTGTGAGAGAGAGTGTGAGACTGTGTGTGAGTGTGAGACTGTGTGTGAGACTGTCTGAGACTGAGAGAGTGTGAGACTGTGAGAGAGTGTGAGACTGTGAGAGAGTGAGAGACTGTGAGAGTGTGAGAGAGAGTGTGAGAGAGTGTGAGAGTGTGAGAGAGAGTGTGAGACTGAGAGAGTGTGAGAGAGAGTGTGAGAGTGTGTGAGAGTGTGAGACTGTGTGTGAGAGTGTGAGACTGTGTGTGAGAGTGTGACTGTGTGAGACTGTGTGACTGAGAGTGTGAGAGAGACTGTGAGACTGTGTGTGAGACTGTGTGTGAGAGAGAGACTGTGAGAGTGTGAGACTGTGTGAGGGTGTGAGACTGTGTGAGAGTGTGAGACTGTGTGAGAGTGTGAGACTGTGTGAAAGTGTGAGAGAGAGTGTGAGACTGTGTGTGAGAGTGTGAGACTGTGTGTGAGAGTGTGAGAATGTGTGTGAGACTGTGAGAGAGTGTAAGAGTGAGAGACTGTGAGAGTGAGAGAGTGTGAGACTGTGTGTGAGTGTGAGACTGTGTGTGAGACTGTGTGACTGAGAGTGTAAGAGAGACTGTGAGACTGTGTGACTGAGAGAGTGAGAGAGACTGTGAGACTGTGTGTGAGAGAGAGAGACTGTGAGAGTGAGACTGTGTGACTGTGAGACTGTGTGAGACTGTGTGAGAGTGTGAGACTGTGTGAGAGTGAGACTGAGAGAGTGTGAGACTGTGTGTGAGAGTGTGAGACTGTGTGTGAGACTGTGTGTGAGACTGAGAGTGAGAGAGTGTGAGACTGTGAGAGAGTGTGAGACTGTGAGACTGTGTGTGAGACTGTGTGTGAAACTGTGTGAGACTGTGTGTGAGTCTGTGTGTGAGACTGTGTGAGACTGTGAGAGACCGTGTGAGACTGTGAGACGGTGTGTGAGAGTGTGAGACTGTGTGTGAGAGTGTGAGACTGTGTGAGAGTGAGACTGTGTGAGAGTGAGAGAGAGAGACTGTGAGACTGAGTGAGAGAGAGACTGTGAGACTGTGAGAGAGTGTGAGACTGTGAGAGAGTGAGAGAGATTGTGAGAGTGTGAGAGAGAGTGTGAGAGAGTGTGAGACTGTGTGTGAGAGTGTGAGACTGTGTGTGAGAGTGTGAGACTGTGTGTGAGACTGTGAGAGTGTAAGAGTGAGAGACTGTGAGAGTGAGAGAGTGTGAGACTGTGTGTGAGTGTCAGACTGTGTGTGAGACTGTGTGACTGAGAGTGTAAGAGAGACTGTGAGACTGTGTGACTGAGAGTGTGAGAGAGACTGTGAGACTGTGTGTGAGAGAGAGAGACTGTGAGAGTGAGACTGTGTGACTGTGAGACTGTGTGAGACTGTGTGAGAGTGTGAGACTGTGTGAGAGTGAGACTGAGAGAGTGTGAGAGAGAGTGTGAGACTGTGTGTGAGAGTGTGAGACTGTGTGTGAGACTGAGAGTGAGAGAGTGTGAGACTGTGAGAGAGTGTGAGACTGTGAGACTGTGTGTGAGACTGTGTAAGACTGTGTGTGAGTCTGTGTGTGAGACTGTGAGAGACCGTGTGAGACTGTGAGACGGTGTGTGAGAGTGTGAGACTGTGTGTGAGAGTGTGAGACTGTGTGTGAGAGTGAGACTGTGTGAGAGTGAGAGAGAGAGACTGTGAGACTGAGTGAGAGAGAGACTGTGAGACTGTGTGAGTGTGAGACTGTGTGACTGTGAGACTGTGTGTGAGACTGAGAGAGTGTGAGACTGTGAGAGAGTGTGAGACTGTGAGAGAGTGAGAGACTGTGAGAGTGTGAGAGAGAGTGTGAGAGACTGTGAGAGTGTGAGAGAGAGTGTGAGACTGAGAGAGTGTGAGAGAGAGTGTGAGAGTGTGAGACTGTGAGAGTGTGAGACTGTGTGAGAGTGAGAGACTGTGTGACTGAGAGTGTGAGAGAGACTGTGAGACTGTGTGTGAGAGAGAGAGACTGTGAGAGTGAGACTGTGTGACTGTGTGAGACTGTGTGAGAGTGTGAGACTGTGTGAGAGTGAGACTGAGAGAGTGTGAGAGAGAGTGTGAGACTGTGTGTGAGAGTGTGAGACTGTGTGTGAGACTGTGTGTGAGACTGAGAGTGAGAGAGTGTGCGACTGTGAGAGAGTGTGAGACTGTGTGTGAGACTCTGTGTGAGACTGTGTAAGACTGTGTGTGAGTCTGTGTGTGAGACTGTGAGAGACCGTGTGAGACTGTGAGACGGTGTGTGAGAGTGTGAGACTGTGTGTGAGAGTGTGAGACTGTGTGAGAGTGAGACTGTGTGAGAGTGAGAGAGAGAGACTGTGAGACTGAGTGAGAGAGAGACTGTGAGACTGTGTGAGTGTGAGACTGTGTGACTGTGAGACTGTGTGTGAGACTGTGTGTGAGACTGAGAGAGTGTGAGACTGTGAGAGAGTGTGAGACTGTGAGAGAGTGAGAGACTGTGAGAGTGTGAGAGAGAGTGTGAGAGACTGTGAGTGTGAGAGAGAGTGTGAGACTGAGAGAGTGTGAGAGAGAGTGTGAGAGTGTGAGACTGTGAGAGTGTGAGACTGTGTGAGAGTGTGAGACTGTGTGACTGAGAGTGTGAGAGAGACTGTGAGACTGTGTGTGACTGTGTGTGAGAGAGAGACTGTGAGAGTGTGACTGTGTGAGAGTGTGAGACTGTGTGAGAGTGAGACTGAGAGAGTGTGAGAGAGAGTGTGAGACTGTGTGTGAGTGTGAGACTGTGTGTGAGACTGTGTGAGACTGAGAGTGAGAGAGTGTGAGACTGTGAGAGAGTGTGAGACTGTGAGAGAGTGAGAGACTGTGAGAGTGTGAGAGAGAGTGTGAGAGAGTGTGAGAGTGTGAGAGAGAGTGTGAGACTGAGAGAGTGTGAGAGTGTGTGAGAGTGTGAGACTGTGTGTGAGAGTGTGAGACTGTGTGTGAGAGTGTGACTGTGTGAGACTGTGTGACTGAGAGTGTGAGAGAGACTGTGAGACTGTGTGTGAGACTGTGTGTGAGAGAGAGACTGTGAGAGTGTGAGACTGTGTGAGGGTGTGAGACTGTGTGAGAGTGTGAGACTGTGTGAGAGTGTGAGACTGTGTGAAAGTGTGAGAGAGAGTGTGAGACTGTGTGTGAGAGTGTGAGACTGTGTGTGAGAGTGTGAGAATGTGTGTGAGACTGTGAGAGAGTGTAAGAGTGAGAGACTGTGAGAGTGAGAGAGTGTGAGACTGTGTGTGAGTGTGAGACTGTGTGTGAGACTGTGTGACTGAGAGTGTAAGAGAGACTGTGAGACTGTGTGACTGAGAGAGTGAGAGAGACTGTGAGACTGTGTGTGAGAGAGAGAGACTGTGAGAGTGAGACTGTGTGACTGTGAGACTGTGTGAGACTGTGTGAGAGTGAGACTGAGAGAGTGTGAGACTGTGTGTGAGAGTGTGAGACTGTGTGGGAGACTGTGTGTGAGACTGAGAGTGAGAGAGTGTGAGACTGTGAGAGAGTGTGAGACTGTGTGTGAGACTGTGTGTGAAACTGTGTGAGACTGTGTGTGAGTCTGTGTGTGAGACTGTGTGAGACTGTGAGAGACCGTGTGAGACTGTGAGACGGTGTGTGAGAGTATGACACTGTGTGTGAGAGTGTGAGACTGTGTGAGAGTGAGACTGTGTGAGAGTGAGAGAGAGAGACTGTGAGACTGAGTGAGAGAGAGACTGTGAGACTGTGAGAGAGTGTGAGACTGTGAGAGAGTGAGAGACTGTGAGAGTGTGAGAGAGAGTGTGAGAGAGTGTGAGACTGTGTGTGAGAGTGTGAGACTGTGTGTGAGAGTGTGAGACTGTGTGTGAGAGTGTGAGACTGTGTGTGAGACTGTGAGAGAGTGTAAGAGTGAGAGACTGTGAGAGTGAGAGAGTGTGAGACTGTGTGTGAGTGTGAGACTGTGTGTGAGACTGTGTGACTGAGAGTGTAAGAGAGACTGTGAGACTGTGTGACTGAGAGTGTGAGAGAGACTGTGAGACTGTGTGTGAGAGAGAGAGACTGTGAGAGTGAGACTGTGTGACTGTGAGACTGTGTGAGACTGTGTGAGAGTGTGAGACTGTGTGAGAGTGAGACTGAGAGAGTGTGAGAGAGAGTGTGAGACTGTGTGTGAGAGTGTGAGACTGTGTGTGAGACTGTGTGTGAGACTGAGAGTGAGAGAGTGTGAGACTGTGTGTGAGACTGTGAGAGAGTGTAAGAGTGAGAGACTGTGAGAGTGAGAGAGTGTGAGACTGTGTGTGAGTGTGAGACTGTGTGTGAGACTGTGTGACTGAGAGTGTAAGAGAGACTGTGAGACTGTGTGACTGAGAGTGTGAGAGAGACTGTGAGACTGTGTGTGAGAGAGAGAGACTGTGAGAGTGAGACTGTGTGACTGTGAGACTGTGTGAGACTGTGTGAGAGTGTGAGACTGTGTGAGAGTGAGACTGAGAGAGTGTGAGAGAGAGTGTGAGACTGTGTGTGAGAGTGTGAGACTGTGTGTGAGACTGTGTGTGAGACTGAGAGTGAGAGAGTGTGAGACTGTGTGTGAGACTGTGAGAGAGTGTAAGAGTGAGAGACTGTGAGAGTGAGAGAGTGTGAGACTGTGTGTGAGTGTGAGACTGTGTGTGAGACTGTGTGACTGAGAGTGTAAGAGAGACTGTGAGACTGTGTGACTGAGAGTGTGAGAGAGACTGTGAGACTGTGTGTGAGAGAGAGAGACTGTGAGAGTGAGACTGTGTGAGACTGTGAGACTGTGTGAGAGTGAGACTGAGAGAGTGTGAGAGAGAGTGTGAGACTGTGTGTGAGAGTGTGAGACTGTGTGTGAGACTGTGTGTGAGACTGAGAGTGAGAGAGTGTGAGACTGTGAGAGAGTGTGAGACTGTGAGACTGTGTGTGAGACTCTGTGTGAGACTGTGTAAGACTGTGTGTGAGTCTGTGTGTGAGACTGTGAGAGACCGTGTGAGACTGTGAGACGGTGTGTGAGAGTGTGAGACTGTGTGTGAGAGTGTGAGACTGTTTGAGAGTGAGACTGTGTGAGAGTGAGAGAGAGAGACTGTGAGACTGAGTGAGAGAGAGACTGTGAGACTGTGTGAGTGTGAGACTGTGTGACTGTGAGACTGTGTGTGAGACTGTGTGTGAGACTGAGAGAGTGTGAGACTGTGAGAGAGTGTGAGACTGTGAGAGAGTGAGAGACTGTGAGAGTGTGAGAGAGAGTGTGAGAGACTGTGAGAGTGTGAGAGAGAGTGTGAGACTGAGAGAGTGTGAGAGAGAGTGTGAGAGTGTGAGACTGTGAGAGTGTGAGACTGTGTGAGAGTGTGAGACTGTGTGACTGAGAGTGTGAGAGAGACTGTGAGACTGTGTGTGACTGTGTGTGAGAGAGAGACTGTGAGAGTGTGACTGTGTGAGAGTGTGAGACTGTGTGAGAGTGAGACTGAGAGAGTGTGAGAGAGAGTGTGAGACTGTGTGTGAGTGTGAGACTGTGTGTGAGACTGTCTGAGACTGAGAGAGTGTGAGACTGTGAGAGAGTGTGAGACTGTGAGAGAGTGAGAGACTGTGAGAGTGTGAGAGAGAGTGTGAGAGAGTGTGAGAGTGTGAGAGAGAGTGTGAGACTGAGAGAGTGTGAGAGAGAGTGTGAGAGTGTGTGAGAGTGTGAGACTGTGTGTGAGAGTGTGAGACTGTGTGTGAGAGTGTGACTGTGTGAGACTGTGTGACTGAGAGTGTGAGAGAGACTGTGAGACTGTGTGTGTGAGACTGTGTGTGAGAGAGAGACTGTGAGAGTGTGAGACTGTGTGAGGGTGTGAGACTGTGTGAGAGTGTGAGACTGTGTGAGAGTGTGAGACTGTGTGAAAGTGTGAGAGAGAGTGTGAGACTGTGTGTGAGAGTGTGAGACTGTGTGTGAGAGTGTGAGAATGTGTGTGAGACTGTGAGAGAGTGTAAGAGTGAGAGACTGTGAGAGTGAGAGAGTGTGAGACTGTGTGTGAGTGTGAGACTGTGTGTGAGACTGTGTGACTGAGAGTGTAAGAGAGACTGTGAGACTGTGTGACTGAGAGAGTGAGAGAGACTGTGAGACTGTGTGTGAGAGAGAGAGACTGTGAGAGTGAGACTGTGTGACTGTGAGACTGTGTGAGAGTGTGAGACTGTGTGAGAGTGAGACTGAGAGAGTGTGAGACTGTGTGTGAGAGTGTGAGACTGTGTGTGAGACTGTGTGTGAGACTGAGAGTGAGAGAGTGTGAGACTGTGAGAGAGTGTGAGACTGTGAGACTGTGTGTGAGACTGTGTGTGAAACTGTGTGAGACTGTGTGTGAGTCTGTGTGTGAGACTGTGTGAGACTGTGAGAGACCGTGTGAGACTGTGAGACGGTGTGTGAGAGTGTGAGACTGTGTGTGAGAGTGTGAGACTGTGTGAGAGTGAGACTGTGTGAGAGTGAGAGAGAGAGACTGTGAGACTGAGTGAGAGAGAGACTGTGAGACTGTGAGAGAGTGTGAGACTGTGAGAGAGTGAGAGACTGTGAGAGTGTGAGAGAGAGTGTGAGAGAGTGTGAGACTGTGTGTGAGAGTGTGAGACTGTGTGTGAGAGTGTGAGACTGTGTGTGAGACTGTGAGAGTGTAAGAGTGAGAGACTGTGAGAGTGAGAGAGTGTGAGACTGTGTGTGAGTGTCAGACTGTGTGTGAGACTGTGTGACTGAGAGTGTAAGAGAGACTGTGAGACTGTGTGACTGAGAGTGTGAGAGAGACTGTGAGACTGTGTGTGAGAGAGAGAGACTGTGAGAGTGAGACTGTGTGACTGTGAGACTGTGTGAGACTGTGTGAGAGTGTGAGACTGTGTGAGAGTGAGACTGAGAGAGTGTGAGAGAGAGTGTGAGACTGTGTGTGAGAGTGTGAGACTGTGTGTGAGACTGTGTGTGAGACTGAGAGTGAGAGAGTGTGAGACTGTGAGAGAGTGTGAGACTGTGAGACTGTGTGTGAGACTGTGTAAGACTGTGTGTGAGTCTGTGTGTGAGACTGTGAGAGACCGTGTGAGACTGTGAGACGGTGTGTGAGAGTGTGAGACTGTGTGTGAGAGTGTGAGACTGTGTGTGAGAGTGAGACTGTGTGAGAGTGAGAGAGAGAGACTGTGAGACTGAGTGAGAGAGAGACTGTGAGACTGTGTGAGTGTGAGACTGTGTGACTGTGAGACTGTGTGTGAGACTGAGAGAGTGTGAGACTGTGAGAGAGTGTGAGACTGTGAGAGAGTGAGAGACTGTGAGAGTGTGAGAGAGAGTGTGAGAGACTGTGAGAGTGTGAGAGAGAGTGTGAGACTGAGAGAGTGTGAGAGAGAGTGTGAGAGTGTGAGACTGTGAGAGTGTGAGACTGTGTGAGAGTGTGAGACTGTGTGACTGAGAGTGTGAGAGAGACTGTGAGACTGTGTGTGAGAGAGAGACTGTGAGAGTGTGACTGTGTGAGAGTGTGAGACTGTGTGAGAGTGAGACTGAGAGAGTGTGAGAGAGAGTGTGAGACTGTGTGTGAGAGTGTGAGACTGTGTGTGAGACTGTGTGAGACTGAGAGTGAGAGAGTGTGAGACTGTGAGAGAGTGTGAGACTGTGAGAGATTGTGAGAGTGTGAGAGAGAGTGTGAGAGACTGTGAGAGTGTGAGAGAGAGTGTGAGACTGAGAGAGTGTGAGAGAGAGTGTGTGAGAGTGTGAGAGTGTGTGAGAGTGTGAGACTGTGTGTGAGAGTGTGAGACTGTGTGTGTGAGAGTGTGAGACTGTGTGAGACTGTGTGACTGAGAGTGTGAGAGAGACTGTGAGACTGTGTGTGAGACTGTGTGTGAGAGAGAGACTGTGAGAGTGTGAGACTGTGTGAGGGTGTGAGACTGTGTGAGAGTGTGAGACTGTGTGAGAGTGTGAGACTGTGTGAAAGTGTGAGAGAGAGTGTGAGACTGTGTGTGAGAGTGTGAGACTGTGTGTGAGAGTGTGAGAATGTGTGTGAGACTGTGAGAGAGTGTAAGAGTGAGAGACTGTGAGAGTGAGAGAGTGTGAGACTGTGTGTGAGTGTGAGACTGTGAGTGAGACTGTGTGACTGAGAGTGTAAGAGAGACTGTGTGACTGAGAGAGTGAGAGAGACTGTGAGACTGTGTGTGAGAGAGAGAGACTGTGAGAGTGAGACTGTGTGACTGTGAGAGACTGTGTGAGAGTGTGAGACTGTGTGAGAGTGAGACTGAGAGAGTGTGAGACTGTGTGTGAGAGTGTGAGACTGTGTGTGAGACTGTGTGTGAGACTGAGAGTGAGAGAGTGTGAGACTGTGAGAGAGTGTGAGACTGTGTGTGAGACTGTGTGTGAGACTGTGTGAGACTGTGTGTGAGTCTGTGTGTGAGACTGTGTGAGACTGTGAGAGACCGTGTGAGACTGTGAGACGGTGTGTGAGAGTGTGAGACTGTGTGTGAGAGTGTGAGACTGTGTGAGAGTGAGACTGTGTGAGAGTGAGAGAGAGAGACTGTGAGACTGAGTGAGAGAGAGACTGTGAGACTGTGAGAGAGTGTGAGACTGTGAGAGAGTGAGAGACTGTGAGAGTGTGAGAGAGAGTGTGAGAGAGTGTGAGACTGTGTGTGAGAGTGTGAGACTGTGTGTGAGAGTGTGAGACTGTGTGTGAGACTGTGAGAGAGTGTAAGAGTGAGAGACTGTGAGAGTGAGAGAGTGTGAGACTGTGTGTGAGTGTGAGACTGTGTGTGAGACTGTGTGACTGAGAGTGTAAGAGAGACTGTGAGACTGTGTGACTGAGAGTGTGAGAGAGACTGTGAGACTGTGTGTGAGAGAGAGAGACTGTGAGAGTGAGACTGTGTGACTGTGAGACTGTGTGAGACTGTGTGAGAGTGTGAGACTGTGTGAGAGTGAGACTGAGAGAGTGTGAGAGAGAGTGTGAGACTGTGTGTGAGAGTGTGAGACTGTGTGTGAGACTGTGTGTGAGACTGAGAGTGAGAGAGTGTGAGACTGTGAGAGAGTGTGAGACTGTGAGACTGTGTGTGAGACTTTGTGTGAGACTGTGTAAGACTGTGTGTGAGACTGTGAGAGACCATGTGAGACTGTGAGACGGTGTGTGAGAGTGTGAGACTGTGTGTGAGAGTGTGAGACTGTGTGAGAGTGAGACTGTGTGAGAGTGAGAGAGAGAGACTGTGAGACTGAGTGAGAGAGAGACTGTGAGACTGTGTGAGTGTGAGACTGTGTGACTGTGAGACTGTGTGTGAGACTGTGTGTGAGACTGAGAGAGTGTGAGACTGTGAGAGAGTGTGAGACTGTGAGAGAGTGAGAGACTGTGAGAGTGTGAGAGAGAGTGTGAGAGACTGTGAGAGTGTGAGAGAGAGTGTGAGACTGAGAGAGTGTGAGAGTGTGAGACTGTGAGAGTGTGAGACTGTGTGAGAGTGTGAGACTGTGTGACTGAGAGTGTGAGAGAGACTGTGAGACTGTGTGAGACTGTGTGAGAGTGTGAGACTGTGTGAGAGTGAGACTGAGAGAGTGTGAGAGAGAGTGTGAGACTGTGTGTGAGACTGTGAGACTGTGTGTGAGACTGTGAGAGAGTGTAAGAGTGAAAGACTGTGAGAGTGAGAGTGTGAGACTGTGTGTGAGTGTGAGACTGTGTGTGTGTGAGACTGCGTGTGTGAGAGAGTGTGAGAGACTGTGAGAGTGTGAGAGACTGTGTCAGTGTGAGACTGTGTGAGACTGAGAGAGACTGTGAGAGACACTGAGAGTGTGAAGCTGTGTGAGACTGTGTGAGACTGTGACTGTGAGACTGACTGTGAGACTGTGACTGTGTGAGAGACTGTGTGAGACTGTGAGACAGTGTGTGAGAGAGTGTGAGAGAGTGTGAGAGTGTGTGAGAGTGTAAGAGACTGTGAGAGTGTGAGGGACTGTGTGAGACTGCGAGAGAGACTGTGTGAGACTGCGAGAGAGAGACTGCGAGAGACTGTGAGAGTGTGAGACTGAGACTGTGTAAGACTGAGACTGTGTGAGACTGTGAGACTGCGAGAGTGTGAGACTGTGACTGTGTGAGAGACTGTGTGAGACGGTGTGTGAGAGAGTGTGAGAGTGTAAGAGACTGTGAGAGTGTGAGGGACTGTGAGAGTGTGAGAGACTGTGTGAGATTGCGAGAGAGACTGTGTGAGACTGCGAGAGAGACTGTGTGAGATTGTGAGAGTGTGTGACTGTGTGAGACTGTAAGAGTGTGAGAGACTGTGAGACTGTGCGAGAGACTGTGTGAGACTGCGAGAGAGACTGTGAGAGACTGTGAGATTGTGAGACTGAGAGTGTGTGAGACTGAGAGTGTGAGGGACTGTGAGGGTGTGAGGGACTGTGAGACTGCGAGAGAGACTGTGTGAGACTGCGAGAGAGACTGTGAGAGACTGAGAGTGTGAGACTGAGAGTGTGTGAGACTGCGAGAGAGACTGTGTGAGACTGTGAGAGTGTGAGACTGAGAGTGTGAGACTGTGTGAAAGTGTGAGACTGTGTGAGACTGCAAGAGAGACTGTGTGAGACTACGAGAGAGAGAGTGCGGTGCACAAGGGACTGACAAGGGACTGACAGCGCAGGCGCACGGACGTCACTGTGAAGAGACGTCCGTGCTTCCTGCTCCTGTAAAACGCCGAAATCTTGAGAACCGGGTAAGATTTCTGGCGACTAGCGCTACTTAGCAGCTAGTCGCCAGGTGAGCAGTAAGTGGAGATTTAGTTATTGCGGGGTGAAAGTTCCCCTTTAAAAGACTTTCACCGAGTCTTCTGTTTATTAATAGTAACAGATTGCGCTATGTCTAATTTCTTACTTGTGTGTAGTTCAAAAGTTATTCAGCGCTAAAGATCCCCCGCCCACCCCTTTCTGGCTGCCTCCCTCTGAATCTCAAATCTGGACGTGCGACTCGACGGCTGCAGAGGGGAACAAACTTCAGTAAGTATTAAGGGAAATCCTACCCCCCTTGACGAAGGAGGGCAGGATTTCCCTTTGCTTACTGAAGTTTGTGACTCACTGCAGCTGTTCGGACCAGCCTGCATATTCTGGTGATGTGCCAGAAGGGGCGGGCGGGGGATCTTTATCTCTTCATAACTATTGAAGTACACAAAAGGGCTTACATATAGCGGAATCTCTTAATTTTAATATAAAGAAGACTCAGAGAAATACTTTTACCTACACATTACTGACCCTTTAAAGCCCCAGGTTCTGTTGCCAGCTTTATGCTATCTCCCTAAGAGTAATGGCGCATTTGGTCTGCAAGGTGCACTAATAATGAGTTAGATTGGCCTATGCATCAGTGTCTTATAGGAACCTGATAACTCCCTGAGATTTTCTGCCCAGGTTAAAGAAGGGGTTTTATTGTTAGGACTTGTTAATGTTCCTTAACCCCTTAACGTCCATGTACCGTGCTATGACTGTCACTCGGGTTTTCCCTTAAGGACCGCCGACAGTCATGTACATTTTACTTACAGCGATCCACCGGGAGCGCTGTAAGTAAAACCGGGGAGTGAAATTGACCCCAATCTCAGTCTCCAAAGTGGCATGCCGGTACGCATCACAGGTCGCGTGTACCGGCACTTCGGAAAGACCTAAAGTGGTCCTTAAGGGAAGGTAACTTCCCAGGACCCTGGTCGTTAAAGGGTTAAAGGTGAAGTAAACTTCATTTTATGAAAACCTATTTGTTAGAGATTTTCCTGCTGAGTAAAACAAGCGCACCCCCACTTCTGTGAGTTGTTTTATTAAAAATGTATAACAGTGCAAATAATCAGGAAGTGGATTTACTGTGCATTTACTTCCTGATGGTTCTAACTGACAGGAAGTGACTCTGTTCTCTCACATTCTATGGAGATAGGCTGACCACATGTCCCGGATTGCCTGGGACAATCCCGGATTTTAAATGTTTGTCCCTTGTCCCAGGGAGCCCCCTTCTGGGACATTACAATGTCCTGAAATGAAGACTCCTGAGCTCAGAGGTCTAAACACTATAAGAAGAATGGCCCATAGACTATTGTCACAAAGTGGTGTCTTTGCTGGGCTACAGAAAAATGGCTGCCGGACATAGCTTTAAACATTAGAGAGAGAAATGAGTCTTTATACTGTCATTAATCAGGACTTTCAGTGCAATTTTGTTATAGTGTAATGCTAATCTAAGGATTTGGGATTGAGGTGCATTTTCTTGTAGACCACCATAGGCATGGCTTTTTGTCAGAGCAGTCAGTGGGAAGTTCTTCCTCTAGTGTTTAGAACTCTGTGGTGCGCTCTTCTCTCTGCAGTGTCCCTGAATGGCAGAATTGAAATGTGGTCACCCTATATGGAGAACTGTCACTGACTTTCCTCTCCATTAGAATGTAACAGAAAACTAATTGGAATGTGACCACTAATGTAAAATAACATGGGTTTAAACTGTAATAACTCTGGAAATATGCATCTGTTGGCAGTGGAAGTACTCTTATTTTACTCAGTGGGAAAAGCCCTACAATATTTATTTTATTCATAACAAAGTTTACTGCTCCTTTAAAGGAGAACTAACATCTCCTAATATTAATCTCCCACATAACTTACTATAGCCAGAAAATCCATTTTCCCTAATTAATTTTTCCTTGTGTCTTTATTCTAGAGATAACCTCCTTCATTCAGTCCATGATGTTATATCCATGGAGGCAGACAAGACACATGTATTGGCTATTCATTAGAGCAGAGGTAAGTCCCTGACACATACCAACTGTGCAGGTTTTCATTATGTCCCTGCTTATTAACAGGGGTGTAGTCAGTGACTCGGTACTTGTGACTGCCTAATCAGAGAGAGTCGTAAAACTGGAAACGCCAGCAGAGGTGTAACTAGAAATCACCAGGCCCTTGTGCGAAAATTGCCATGGGGCCCCCTGACCCCACCATGCAACTCCACCCCAGAAATGCCACTTATACCTTGTCCACCTCCACATTGTAAGCCCCATTGTCCAACTCCACAATGTCCCCACAGTCCATTTAAAATTGCCCCAATGTCCACTTCCACACTGCCCCCACTGTCCATTTCCATATTGCTGCCACTGTCCACTTCCACACTGTCCACATTGCCCCCACTGTCCACTTCTACTTCATTACCCCCACTGTCCACTTCAGTGCCCCCACTGTCCATTTCCACTTCATAGCCCCCACTGTCCATTTCCACTTCATAGCCCTTACTGTCCACTTCATAGCCTCCACTGTCCACTTCAGTGCCCCCACTGTCCACTCCACTTCAGTGCCCCCACTGTCCACTCCACTTCAGTGCCCCCACTGTCCACTCCACTACTTCAGTGCCCCCACTGTCCATTTCCACTTCATAGCCCCCACTGTCCATTTCAATGTCCCCACTGTCCACTCCACTACTTCATTACCCCCACTGTCCATTTCCACTTCATAGCCCCCACTGTCCATTTCCACTTCATAGCCCCCACTGTCCACTTCCACTTCATAGCCCGCACTGTCCATTTCAATACCCCTACTGTCACTCCACTACTTCATCGCACCCACTGTCACTCCATTACTTAATTACCCCCACTGTCCATTTCCACTTCAATGCCCCCACTGTCCATTTCCACTTTATAGCCCCCACTGTCCATTTCCACTTCATTGCCCCCACTGCCCACTTCCACTTCATTGCCCCCACTGCCTACCTCCACAGTTTCCTTTACTTCAAATTTGGCCTCCGTGCAGACAGAGCAGAGCTGTATTCACGTGCTCTTCTGTTTCCTATGCCCAGCGCAAGCACAGTCAAGGAACTTGCTTCATTGAGTTCCCTGGCTGCGATGCATGTGCATTAGATGAAAAGGAAGAGGAGAATGATTCCTGCCATGGTGTCAGCAGGAGTTGACAGGGGGGCCGGGCGCCCTGGAGTGACGGGCCCACCTGCGACCACGGTAGTTACGCCACTGAATGCCGGTGCTCCATGAAGGCTGCACAATTAATAAGAAACTGGCCATCCTGTTTACAGGCCGCTAGTGAAACAAGAATATCACTGCACTAATTTTGCCCATGTGAATAAGGCTTAAAAAGAGGTTTCTTAAAGAGGTATACTGTATGTATAAATATATACCTGGTGTTAATAGTTGAGAAGTAAGCCCTCCCAATAATAGTTCCCACTTGCATTACTATGGACTGAAAACCCTAATGGCTACCATGAATCTTGCCCTTTTGCATTTCTTCAAGAGATATCTTCAATCAGCCTTATGTCTATGGAGGCGGACATGACAGTTGCCAGCAGGATCTCAAACTCTGCTCACGGTACATGGTAGTCTTGACCCTTTAAGGAACAGAGAAGGGTGTGCAGTGTATTGCTTCAGTTACACATCTGTATGATACAGCGCAGAGTCATATAGCACTAACACATTTGTATCATACAGTGCAGAGGAGGAGGCTTACACTAGGTAAAAGGGGCAGGAGGGGGATACTTTGTCATTCAATTACTCGTGAACTACAACTCTGACAGTAATGAAATAACACTCTCCATGGCCCAACTATTATGAAGATTAATTGGAGCTGCTGTTTTTGTGAAACATTACTATCCCTTTAATGGCAACTATGACACAGCAGTATTAATAACCAGTGAATCAGCTGGTTTAAGGACTCTGATCACCAAGTGAGGCTCCTATCCAGATGAATATGTTGTAAAATAATATAAACAATAAAATAAAACATTGTAGATTTCCCCATGTTGAAATAAACATTTCAACTTCACTACTTTTTGTTACTTGTATTTCTTGCAGCTCACTACCTCTTTAAGTTAGAATGAACTGTTAGGCTTAATCCTTTAAGTGCCAGAGGGGTACGCAACGCATTGCACAGCATTGCATTGTGCACCCCTCTGGCACTCAAAAGGGTTAAATTTCATGTATACTTTGTGAAAAACTTTTTGCTTTCAAATAAAAATTTCACGTTCACTACCTTTCTGTTACTTGTATTTCTTGCACCTCACTACCCCTTTAAATGCGTGACTTGCTAAATGCGTCATTCAAAATGACGCAACATACTCGCAGCATTTCAATTGCGCCATTCGGAGTGACCCACCTAAAGAGATGCGCCATTCGGAGTGACGCGCCTAAAGAGATGCGCCAATTCAAGACGCGATATTTGGCTGTTGACATATCGATAGTAAACCATATTTTTTATGGGACATTACTGTCCCTTTAATCTCATAGGTGGCGGGGTGCAGGCTCTCAGGAGCTCCTATACCCCATGGTACCTGGATCCCTAAATGACGCTAGAGAAACATTGCTCCCTTTTATCAAAAATTCCTCTGAAATGACTGGATACAAAAAACCTAGATATTTTTAAACACTATTGTAATGATACTTCCCTTTTAAAGGCCTATTTTTAAGTTGAAATTCCAAGAAATACGTACAGTTCCTGTCAGATTCTTCTTTTAACTCTTTGGATGCTAAAGAGGTGTCTCACGGTTCACCTTTAAAATATCGCATTAAAAACAGCGTGTAAGTACAGACTGCAATAAGCATGTCGCGGTGTTCAAAAGGGGACATGAGAATCTTGCATTGCATGAAAGAGCAAGATTCTCATGTCGCCTCATTAAACGTTGCATTCATAGTAGTGCCCACATTAACCCTGTGCATGCCTCCTACCTCCATGAACTCCCCTGCCATGATGAAGCAGTCTTCTTTGTGTGCCTCCGACCACAGCTACCAGCCCTGAGCCGGCGATGTCATACAGCAGCATGGCTGTAAGTGAGAATACCTAAAAAAAAGGAGAGCACCATGCTGCTGGATGACATCGCGGGTTCAGGGCTGGTGGTTGGAGGCACACAAAGAAGACTGCTTTATTGTGGCAGGGGAGATCATGGAGGTGGGAGGCACACAATGGGTTAATGGGTTTCAAAGCACAAACTTCCTCTCCTAGTAGGAAGAGAAAAGGATCACCAGACCCCTTATTCAGTGCAATACAGAGATGTAATAGAGAGCTGTCCACTGACATGTTAGCGTCACAAGCATCCATACTGGCAGACCCCTTCTCTGCTGCCTTGGCCATTCAGTAAGGTATCTGCCTGATTGTCATATCTCTTTGGATGCCAGTGTACATATCTGGCATTAAACAGTTAACCCCATGGATACCAGAAGGGTTAATCTTATCCCAGATCACTGTGATATGCTCTCATCCAGCTCCTATGAGGTAATCTTATGGTTAATAGAGCAATAGCAATATAGCAAAAATCCGTCACCTGCCGCTCAGATCACTCACAACACTCTGCCCTATTTTGTGACACTAGATTCAGATTCACTCTCCAACTAGCTCTATCAGATGATTACCTCATAGGAGCTGGAGGACAGCATACCACAGAGCAGGAAGTGAGGTGTACCGTCTACCTTTAAACCATGTGAGATTTTGAATGCGCCGTTTGCTAGGGCGCCCACTTAGTCATGCGAGATTCTTAATTTGACCATTTAAATCCTGCGAGATTTTGAATGCTCCGTTTCGTAGGTCACCCAGTAGTGGCCGACATTTCAAAAGGATACCATGTCTCACATATTGCTAAAAAGTGTATTAGTTATATAGAACCATTGGGACATATGTATAAAAGCTAAGAGTTGCAATACACATTCTACAAATATTATGATGTAAATTGAATGTTTTAAAGGAGTAGTAAACTTTTTTAATTAAAACCTATATGTTATAGAGCAGAGGTTCTCAACCCATGCCCTCAGTGGCCACTAACAGGCCAGGACTTAGGAATTTCTCTGCTAGAACACAAGTGTGTTGATCAGAGGCTCAGTTGTATTGATTAACTAACCTGTGCTCTTAAAAGGAAATTCTAAAATCCTAGCCTGTTAGTAGCCACTGAGGGCACAGGTTGAGAACCACTGTTATAGAGCTTTTCCTGCTAAGTAAAACAAGGGCTCCTCCACTAATGTCAGTTGTTTTATTCAAATGGTATAACAATTCAAATAATCAGGAAGTGAATTTACTGTGTGTTTACTTCCTAAAAGTTCTGACAGGAAGTGACTCAGCAGTTTCTATCACAGGCCAGTGCGATAACTCAGTGGTAAATTCCCTGACTATGGAGCCTATTCAAACCTCAAGGTTGCAGGTTCAAACCGTGGCAGTGTCAACTCAGCATTTCATCTTTCCAAGGCTGATAAAATGAGTACCATTGATTGAGTAATAATAACATCTAATATTTCAGCTGCTGATTTGGTTAGTTCTGAGAGCACTTTGAGTCCCACTGAGAGAAAGGCACTATATAAATACTAGTTATTATTATTCTATGGAGAACTGTTTGTCACTGACTTTCCTCTCCATTAGAATGTAGCAGAATAACTAATTGGAATTTTACCACTAGAGAGCACTGTTAATGTGAAAAAACATGGGCTTAGACTGTAATAGCTCTGGAAATATGCATCTCTCAGAAGTGTGAGTATTTTTTTTTACGCAACAGGGAATGCCCCACAATATATATTTTTTTAATAAAAAGAGTGTACTGCTCCTTTAATACCGTGCATGCAAGAGAAATATCAAACATATTGCTTGCAGTGTGTTGTAGGCCTCTCTAGCTTTCAAGGAGGTAAAAGCCCTAAGTTAATTATTTGAGGGCCAGAGATGTATCCAATGCACTGCAATCAAATGGTTTAAATAACTGTTTTTTGGGGGGTTTTGCTTGAAATTTTTTTTTTTTTTTTTCCATTTTGTTTTATTTTGGTTGTTTTTTTATTATATCTCCTATTGTGAAGATAGCTTGGTCTGGAATATCTACACTTTGCTTTCATACTAATTGCCCAAACAAATTTCGAATGTTATGGCAAATTTTCATACCTCCCAAGTATACCTCTTTAGTCGGGTTAGTCCACCTGTCAAATCCCACTGTCCCACTTTCCTATCCTAGTGTCCTTCTTTTTTAGGAGATCAGAATGTTCATTGTGTGTATGTAAGTGTAACACACTGCAAGGAAACGCACACTGATATTTGGTTAAACATCTATATATGTTTATAGGTGAAGCTGTATAAATAAAATTATTTGGTCTTGTTCTAAATAATTTATTTAATTACATAAATAACTGTCAGTAGATCATTAAGTAACCTAAACATTTTATGCAATGTCTCTCCCATCAGTCATACCCACAGCAACGCCCACCTAAAACAAAAGGGTACCTCTTTGGCCATTTGAAATGTTGAGAGGTAAGGATAAGAACCAACTGGCCTGCCTTATCTGCCCATTTCGCTATCTAGTTAGCTCAGGCTTATTTTATTCTTATAACAGCCATGGAGGCATGTTAACCCTTTGCATGGCAGAGGGGTATGCAACGCTTTGCTTTCAGCCTCTTGTTTCAGGCACCTCACTTTGATTTCCCAGAAGTCCCAGTTTTACATAAAGGAATTTAGTCCTGGAGCTAGATGGTATCCTTTTGAATTGTCGCCCACTAATGGACGACCAACAAAACTGCTATTTTTTTCTTAAAGGGGAACATTCACGTTTGACCCATTGGCTTTAATTAGTAAAACTAAGTTAGCGTTTTTTTTTTTTTAAATCTTACTTACCTAGTATTGAAGATATTAAGACTTATAATCGGGCACTTCTGCATTGTGCGGCACAATGCCGCAGGACTTTCTACCTCCCTCCCAGCTGCCCCACGGAGCACGTTTACGCTTCCCTTCGTAGTAGCATTTATTTGGGCTATCATTACAGCAAGCTCCGTTTACCATGCTACACGCTCCCTGGGGCAACTGGGAGGGAGGTGGGAAGTCCTGGGGAGTTGTGCCGCACATACTGTGTGCCACACAACGCAGAAGTGCCCGATTATAAGTCTTAATATCTTCAATACTACGTAAGTAAGATTTAAAAAAAAAAAAACAATGCTAACTTAGTTTTAATTAAAGCCAATGGATACAAGTTTGTCTAATGTGAATGTTCTCCTTTAAGCCCTTCACCTCTCTGCCACAATGCATATAGCTATGTCGCCTGCTTCCTCAACCCTCTGATGTCTGGACATCAGAATGTCGCCCTTTTCAACCAGGAGGCATTGTTTTTGTGCTGTTTTGCTGGTCGCCCATTTGTGGGCGACAGTTCAAAAGTGAACCCAGCTAGACTGTCAAGGAGGACAGAGGCTGCTCGGACTACACAACACATACAAGTAGCTGCTTTTTACACCAACAGGAAAGAAAACAACGAAGGTTACTTCTAACCTTAAAGTGACACTCACTCCCGCCCAAACAACCTACTTAATATTAAATTGTGCATTATGCTTGTTTGGTTTACTCAAATTTTGCTCCGGTTCAACTTAATGTTACCAGATCACCCCTGTAAAACTGAACACATGAATATGCCTGCTGCACAGATGCACGTGAACCAGTACAGTAAAATATTAACCACTGCAGCCATGAAGAAGGCAGTGTCTTGTTTTAAAGGTATTATATAACAACCCTAGTTTAACTTAGTGAACCAGCCTTAGATGCTAAGTGTCCAAAGACTGAGTAAGCACTGCTTGAAAAGCACTGAACCGCACTGAGCCGTTTATTGCCACGACTACCATCTCAGTAGCAGTATTACAAACATAAAGTCCTAATTGTACAGGTCCCTTTTAGTATTATAACCCAACCTCCTAAAAGAGATGGAAGCTGTCAGTGGCAGCCTAAATGTAATTGGCTGTGTAGGTGGATGTGATGTCACAGCAAGCAAAAGAGAATATTGGCTGCCTTTCTGGAACCCACAGGACCAGCTCTGGGGAGGAGAAGCCTAGGGATAACCTGTGTACTGACGGATGTAAGTTTATAGTGAGGCAGAGGTGGGACTAGCAGTGCCAGCTTCATTCCTATTGGCTATGCAGGTGTGTGTGACATCAAAGTAATCAATGGGAATCACAAACTACCTCTCTGGGCTGTGCAGTTCGTTGTCACATGACAGTAATCAATAGGAATTATAATTTTCCTCTCTGGAGCACATACAACCACAACACAGAAACCACCACCACTGTCACCACCAACACAGCAACTAAGGCTGGGTAAAGAGATGTTGAAGTTATCCCTGTGAAATTGTTTCTCCCTCATTTTGTAAACTGATTGTACTGTCCGTACACTAAGATTAAGTTTAGAATGCAAAAGGTATATTCAATTCAAACAGGCATCTAAAGTTGCTCCAAGTAGTGTCTAAAGTATCCACAGCGGAGCTTACTGGCAGCTCTTTCCAGGCTGGTGTAGAGCTCCACAGTTGTTTGTACAAAGTTTGACGCTCTTGCTGTGACAAATGCTGCATTGGATTTTATTGACTTTAACCCATTGGATGCTAGAGACAACTCAAATGAATTGCACAACATCTGTAACATTCAAGGGGTTAATTCTTTGAGGGCCAAAGAGATGTGCAACACATTGCATTGTTATATACCCCTCTGGCACTAAAAGAAGTAAAGAGAGGGCCAGCAACAATATGAAAAGACTTAAAGGGATAGTAATGTTTCAAAATAAAAGCAACTTCAATTAATCTTCATAGTATTTGGCCCGTGGAGGGTGTTATTTCAATACTGTCAGAGTTGTAGTACAAGAGTAATTGAATGATAAAGTATCCCCCTCCCGCCCCTTTTACTGATGTAACACTACTCACCTCAGAGCAGCAAGACTGTCCAGATGGATAGCAGAGAGGGACAATATTCAATTAGCATAAGGGAAAAACCTGAAAAACCCGTCAAGGGGGGCAGGGTTCTCATTGTTCTCACAGTAAGAAGACTGTCCCTTGCTGTGACCTGTTCGGTCAAGGGACCAGATTCCTCATCTGAGGGGAGGTTACTTACACTAGGCAAATAGGGGCGGGAGGGGGATACTTTATCATTCAACTACTCTTGAACTACAACTCTGACAGCTCCATGGCCCAAGTACTATAAAGATTAAAGTGCTATAATGTCTAAAAATAATTTTTAATAAATTTGTAGAGGGTAAAAAAATAATCGGACTGCCACAAACCCCATCTCTCAAACCTTTACGGTTTGAGAGATATTCAAAATCAAAGTTCCCCCTTCCTTCCCCTTCTCCTGACATCAGCATCTAGCTGACAGCAGGAGATCTAGGTCTGGGGATCAGCCGGCGGCTCTGGAGCAGAGCTGAAATCCCATTACTGCAAACAAATTACTTCACTGTAAAGGTCTACAAAGTGTGTCTGGTTTGCAAGCACAGTTTGTAGACCTTTCCAATGAAGTAATTCGTTTGCAATAACGGGATTTTGGCTCTGCTGAAGAGCCTCATCGTGTCGGCCGACACGGATCTCCTTCTGTCAGCTTTACAGCTGACATCAAGAGAAGGGGAGGGTCAAACCCTGAGAGTTTCAAGGTATGGCTATAGTTCCATCGGGTAATTGTACAGTAAGGGCTGCAAGTTTATAATGCAGTTACCGGCAGAGGTGGGATTAAAGAGTAAGAGGTGGAATTCTTTTTTATATGTTTGTTGGAGTCATATTTAGTATCCAAGGAGTTACATACTGGCACCTCCTCAACTTTTCATCTAATTGTGTGGTTTGTCATAACATGAGAAAATGAACTACTTGGTAATAGGTATCCTATGAAGACTCTTAGGGCCTTGGAGACCTGTTGGTTGTGCTAATGGTGACATCTAGAGGTCATTTTAATGCACAGGCTCCTTCAAATAAAAAAGACATATACTGGAAGCGGTTTGATAATAATTGTAGTTTGAAAGCATGCCTAATTAATTCAGGTACTAAAACTGTCTATACTTAGCTGGTGCAGATGGGCTTTTGCCATACTGAGTAGGCACTTCAAGAACGATGGTAACTGAAAGCTCTGCCCCACAAAAAGTTCTTCAGAAGTGAGGCTTTTCAATTCCCCATTCTGTCCTGGGTAAGTGCAGCCTTACTTTTAAAAAACAGTGGAAGTGTGAAGACCAGATTACTGGTCCCTAAGGCAAACAAAGAATTGCCACATAGCCTTGGTACATATAATATTCTTCTGAAATTCCAACAGTTAGTAAATTAAATGTTTAATTATAAAAAAGGAGATGGTCAGAGAACTGATTCCAGCCTGGGCACCAGTTTCCGTGTTTGTGCAGCTGTCCAAATTAATTTGCAAATCCTTGATCACAAGCATTTGATGGCGCTAGCTGTAGAACTGAAAGAAAATTGGCTAGAGGGAGAGTCAATCTTCAGACTTCAAACTGTTGAAGCCTAAAACTCCCATCATCCCCAGCTAGTTACCAGCTGGATTTTTTGTCTTTACTATGGCCAGAAAATCTTAGTGGCCCCTTTTGGTTTTGCCCTTATGTCTTTGTTCATGAGATATCAATCCTGGATGTCATGTCCAATGGGAGTGGACATGACAGTTCCTGGCATTTTCTTCCAAACAAACTGAAGCAGGCAGAGTACATGAGTATGCCTGGGAACTCTCAATGTTTGACCATAAACATCTGGATTTTGACCCAATTGTCAGGGTCTCAGGGTGAAGGGCCAAATTCTCAGGGTGAGAGAGCCCAGTGTTACCAAAATATTATTTGCATTAGTTAACTGCTTCTTTATTCTATAAATTGTCACCATTTCTAATAGAATTATGTGCATACAAGAAGTTATACCTCTACATTATAGCATGTTAAAGGGATACTAATGTTTCACAATAAAAGCAGCTCCAAATAATCTTCATAGTATTTGGGTCATGGAGAGTGTTATTTCAGTACTGTCAGAGTTGTAGATCAAGAGTAATTGAATGATAAAGTATCCCCCTCCCGCCACTTTTACTGATGTAACACTGCTCACCTCAGAGCAGCAAGACTGTCCGGATGGATCACAGAGAGGGACAATCTTTAGTGAGCATAAGCAAAAACCTGTCAAGGGAGGCAAGGTTTTCCTTATGTTCACAGTGAGAAGATTGTCCCTTGCTGTGAGCTGTGTGGTCTTAAGACCAGATTCCACATCTGTGGGGAGGTGGCTTACCCTAAGTAAAAAGGGTGGGAGGGGTATACTTTATCATTCAATTTCTCTTGAACTACAACTCTGACCGTACTGAAATAACACTCTCCATGGTCCAAATACTATGAAGATTAATTGGAGCTGCTTTTATTTTGAAACATTACTATCCCTTTAACAATACATTGAGGACAGATTGAGAGCTGCTGGATCTAAGGAACAGAAGTGTGCATAATACATTGTAAAGCAATGTGCCTAGCATTTTGAAGCTAGTTGCACCCCCCCTAGTCCTTACAGCATTTAAGATTACCATGTGTAGTAAGCAGAGTATGAGGTGCTGTTGCTCTGTTAGCAACTGTCATCCTCTAATTCTTTGGGAGCTTTTCAGAGCGTGTCAGGCCTTCCTGCTTGTACTGGGAACCCCAATCTATTTTTTGTGAATCACAACAC
Organism: Rhinophrynus dorsalis; assembly: GCA_037306005.1. NCBI lineage: Eukaryota > Metazoa > Chordata > Amphibia > Anura > Rhinophrynidae > Rhinophrynus > Rhinophrynus dorsalis. The sequence continues at coordinate 60,272,972 of CM074728.1, forward strand.
ATATCATTCTTATCTTGTCTCACAACAGATCCCATCTATACTTAGGACTTACAAGAGCAAACCCAGATATAGTGACCATATTTCCTTTCTGCCATTCAAAGACATTACCAACCAGTCTTTCCGTGCTCTAGTGCAGCTGCATGGGCAGGGTCAATAAATATTAGTGTGTAACCTGCATACTAAGATTATAAAATCTTTAGTAGATTATGGAACAGCCACCATTGCACAACTGTGTGGAGAACCCTGTACCAGCCCTACAACAGATTTAAAGTGGAATATTCACATCAGATAAAGTTGTTGCCATATGCTTTAATAAGTAAAACTAGATTAGCGTAGGGGATTTTTTAAAATTTTACTTATTTAGTACTGCAGATATGAGGAGTTGAAATCTGGCACTTCTGCAATGTGCTGCACACAGTGTGAGGTTGCAAGATCAGTAGCTTGGTGAATGGTGTAATGCCACACCACATAAATGTCGCCTCAAAGGAAGCGCGATCACGCTCCCTGGGGCAGCTGGGAGGGAGATGGGAAGTCCTGAGGTGGTGTGCCGTACATACTATATGCCGCATGTTGTGGAAGTGCCAGATTTCAACTTCGCATATCTGCAGTACTAAGAAAGTAAAATTTTAAAAAATCCTCTATGCTAATCTAGTTTTAATTATCAAAGCACATGGCAACAACTTCATCTGATGTGAATGTTCTCCTTTAAGGAAAAGGAAGCTTACTGTATGGATTTCTACTGCCCCCCCCATTTGAAAGAATTTCATACCTCCCAAGTGTCCCTCTTTAGGAGGGACAGCCCCTCTTTCAGACCCAAATCCCTCTGTCCCTCTTTCCCACCCTGATGTCCCTCTTTTTAGAAGATCAGATTGTGTGGTGTTTATATAAGTGTATAATATTGCTCTACAGCAATAAAACTCACATTATTGTTTGTTTAAATGTCAGTATATGTGTGTATAAATTAGTCTGTGTAAATAAAATACTTTGGTCTTGTTATAAGTCATTTATTAGGTTACACAAGGAGGTGACAATAGGCCATGAAACAGCTTAAAAATTCCTGGAAAATGCCCCGCCCACCAACCACACCCACAGCCACACCCCCTAAAACACAAGTGTCCCTCTTTGGCAATTTGAAATGTTGGGAGGTATGGAATTTGCCTGGGCACAGAGGAGCAGTACACCCTGAATTGCGCAAACAATTCCATGCCACCAGTACCTTGGAAAATATATCAAAAAGTGGCCATTTTGCTACACATAATGCTTTTGCACATAGACGTTCGTTGGGCACAATGCACAGAAAACAGTCATCTGTGCATTTATTTTTTAACACAGAATTCTTTTATTACATTCCTCTACACATCATATCACAGGCCATCACACACACACACAAATGTACCTATTCTAACAACTGTAACCCCTAGGATGCTAAAGATTACAGGCTACATTTAACTCTTTGAATGACAGAGTGTTGTGCAATGCAATACAGTGCCACTTCTTTTATTCATAGGATAGATTATTATATAATATTTTTCTATACATAATATAGAATTTAAATATACATACACGTAATATGTTGATCCTGGGAGGAATCTGATTGCTGTTTGGAGGCAGGAAGGAATTTTTCTACCCATTTGAATATGGCATCAGTGGGTTGGGACACTTTTTGCTGTTCTCTGAATGAACTAAAATAAAGGTGATATGGAAAAAGGTTTAACCTGATAGACATTTCTTTTTTAAACTTCATCATCTACACTCGACAACATTTAAAAAATAATTTAGAGGGGTGCTTTTCCCTTGGGAGGTCACATAACAGAGCATCAGTAGAGGTCCATAGTATTGCACAGTACCACACCAAATGATAACGCATACGACAGTGTTAATACTGCACAGTGTTCAGTAGACTAAACATTACCCAAAACTAATATGGGCTTGAAATGTAATTAAAAAAAAAATGGTCTCATTCCTCTCAACATTTCAAATTGCCAAAGAGGCACACTTTTGTTTTAGGTGCTGTTGCTGGGAGCGTGGCTGGTGGGCATTACCAAGAATTTGTAGGCTATTTCATGACCTATTGATGTGCAACCTAATAAATGACTTATAACAAGACCAAAGTATTTTATTTACACAGACTAATTTATAAACACATATACTGATGTTTAAAGGGATAATAATAATTTATTATTACTATCCCCCATATTGACAGAATAAAGCAATATACATAAAATATATCAAATAAATCTACATAAAGTTTGAGTTCAGGTCAGTAATGAACACTATTAGTAAATCCAGGGATGCTTACACAGTTCTCACCTGACATGCTGGGTCCTCCTGCTTTCACTTCCTTCAGCACACTCCAAGGAACAGGAGAAAAGGGAGGGGCAAGTCACTTCCAGGACTCCTGTCAGGGGGTGAGCAACATATGGCTCACCAGCTGGTGTTGGGCTACAAATATCATCTTCCTTAGCCAACAAATGACTGACTGAGCATTATAGGTGTTGCTAACACCAGCTTGTATTACCATATGTTCCTCACCAGGTTATTCCATTAATATAATTAAGCAGGAAGAGAGGAAGCTCCCCACAGCAATACACTTATTCTGTGCAGCTTATGACAGACTTTCTGGTTGGATTCCTCTCAGCTACATCCCCGGCTAATAGGGAAATTGTACCATTGTCCTTTTGTGAATGGGAACCAGGGTAAGGTGGTAGTTGGAGGTTTTGGGAGCCCAATATCTCTAAAATCAGTTCTTTATAGATAACCCACTGTCCTGGTTTCTCCAGCAGGTAGGTGGGAAGGTAAAACAGCAGCATGTGGAACAGGGAACTTTTCCCTCCAAATCGCTAATTGCTGCCTGCCCTGCTTCTAGTCACTGGTTGGCATGGCTTGTCTTCTGTACTGATATAGGTGCAGCCAATCAGAGTACAGCTCACTATATAAGCAGACATGCTCAGTAGCCCTCAGTTTATTACTCTGAGCCCTAGTTTTACACTGGGAGGATGAGAGAGGCAGGGGAGGGATAGAAGGTGGGGATGGACCCCAATGTCCCCTATAGTAGAGATGCTCCTGGTTGAACTACAATAACCATCATTCTTGGCTAACATAAGAACACTATAGGGACCAAATCACAACTACCACTGAATTAAATTGGGCTTTTATCCTTCTTAATGCTAGAGGTCACCAATACATTGCAACACAATGCACCGGAGACCTCACTACCATTTAAGGCGTTAAAGATATGTATAGCAAAATATTTAATAAAAATATATATTTTGTAGGCCTTTAACTGCTGAGTACAACAAGGTTACTTCTGTTACTGGGAGATGCTCCATTCAAAACTTAAAACAGCTCAACGTGCAGTACTTTCATGACCTGGCATTTTAGGGTGGTGCTGTTGGTGGTATGGGACTTCCATAGACTGGTATAGAGAATCACCACCCTGAAATACCAGGCTATAAAGGTACAGCCCCCATAAAATGAAGGTTTGACTTGGAATAGATTTTGCATAGAGTATCTCCCAACAGTCAGGGTACCTTTGCTGCACTCAGCTGACAGAGCTTTAGGTAATACACATTTTACATATTTTGCAATAGTTCCAGATTTAAAAGACTCATTTAATTACATGGGAATTTTGATTTGTTTCTGAGGTTTGTCTCAGAATTACTCCATTTATACATTATACTCATTCACTGATTGGAACAGAAATTCATCCTAATATAAATATGCACGTTTAAAAGGCCTTTTTTATTATTATAATTAACACAATGCATTCTATTAGTGAACATTCTTATTTATTTGACTATAACCATAGACGTTATCTTCTGGGAAGTTGTTTCATTTAAAAATAATTCCATTGTTTACAAAAAGAACATTTATGCCTACAGCCCAGCTGCCCGTTACAAATATGGCGCGCATATCCCTTGAAATCAATAGCACTGAAGCCACGCACCCTGTACCGGAACTTATTATAACGAAGCCATTAGTTAAGATGGCTGCCGCTTTCATTCTTTCCTATGGGGCTGAAGCCAAACTACGGACTGCCAAAAGAGACAAAGTCCCGTCAGTGCTCCACCTTCTCCAACGGATCTTCCCCTCCACCCCGGCATTGGAGCCCGGATGTTCCTGACTCCCTGGGCTGCTGATAGAGAAGCTGACGGATCTATAATGGCTGCCCCGTACTGAGAGCATAGAGAGGTCTCAATAGGACCCGTCTGTGTGACAGCGACTGCTGGCAGTAGGGGTAAGAAGGAGTATAGCGAGACAGACATTCCTGGTTTTCCCACTCCTCCCTACAACTATATGTCCCCCTTTTGGGCCTTCATGGCTAGGCTACTCTTGGCATCTCTACACCTCATCAAACATTGCCTTTTCAAGTTTCCCTTTGCTTTGTAAACTATTTTTCTCCAAACTGGGTCTTCCATACGTTTCCACCCCTTACTTGAGCCATGTCCCCTACTCTGGGCCTTAATATTCTTCAAGCATACCTGGCTTCCTGTTTGTTCCCATACATACTTGACCAACCAAAATTACTTGCCTCCTCCCTCCGAACATACATTCTCTGTACCTTCCTAACACTCCATAAGCCTACTTGCCCTGGTGTGGGCCTTCGTACTCCTTCATAAGCCTACCATGCCTCCATAAGCCTACATGCCTCTTTCAACATATGCATATTTTGTCCTTCAGGAACATGTCTACAATGTGTGTGTTTATTAGAATTATTACACAGAGAAGTATATCCTGTCTTCATGGTGTACTAACTATTCTTTTTTAAAAGATTTTGAGAAGTATGCCTTTGTATTAGTGGTACTTATATGAAAATTCTGAGCACAGAATGCTAATCGGTTATCTTCCAGGCTAAATGTAATTTTGTTGTGTTATTAGACATGCCCACAGTGTGTGGGCTTTTCCTATATTCATTTATACTGCAGTGTGGTGGTAATAATGTTGCAGCAGAGAAACTTATTTGCATAATGTGCCAGACTGTGCCACCAATAAAATGGTATATTTCTCTCAAATTATTTACATTACAAACAAACACCTAGGCAGGTTTTACTTCTCTGTAAAATTAAGTAAACATATGTTAGTGTGACACGTCCATTTTAACTTATAATTGGAAGCTAAAACCTCTGCTTTAGAGGCTCTGTCCCTCATGGGGGTGGGGGAGAGATTTAGCAGGGCCATGTGGAAGACTTGGTTCTGTCACTAATGTAGGAATAAACAGCTGTGTAAATGATCCACCGCCCTTCTCCCAGTTCCCGCATGCTAGCTCATGGGCCCTGGCTTGGCTTGGTTGCCATATGATCATTAAAAAAAGCAGAAGCCAGCTACCCTGTAGGTGGTAAGTAACAATTGCTATTGATTTTAAATTATTTTTTTATACATTTGTGTACCAGTGAGTTATCCAACTATTGCGTTGCAATGCATGGGATACTTCTCTGGCACTCAAAGGGTTGTAGGAGGACAAGCCTCAGCTCCCACTTACCTGACTATGGCCACAAAATCCGAATGGGCCGTGTGGATTTTGCACATGTGCCTTTTTTCAATAGACAACATCTTCAGTCAGTCCTGGGTCTGGTTCATGGAGGCAGACATGACAGTTGCTGCTAGTTTATTGCAAACTGACGCAGACATAGTGCATGAACCTACTTAACTCATTAAGGCCTAGAGGGGGTGTGTAATGCATAGTTAAGCAATAAGTTGCACACCCCTTTGGTCCTTACAGCAACTGTCATGTTTTCGTCCATTGATGACATCCAGTGCTTATTAAAGAAGTTATCTTTTGAACCAAGTAGCATGGGAAAATAAATCGTACATGTCATTAGAATTTACTGCCCATAGGAAAGGATGTGTGTGTGTGGGGTTGTTATTATTAGGTGTTATTTATCTTTTACCCATTTGCTAGATGAGACATCAGCAATGCAATGGGGCTTTTAAAACCTTGAATGCTTCACAATGTCCGAGACATACATAGATGTCAAGGGGGCTAATAGTGGTATTTCAATTTAAAGCAGAATTTTCAGGTATTAATAAGTCACCCTTCAATAATTAAACATATGGCGACTAGCGTCATAATACATGTATTACCTCTGTACAGTGCCACTTTCTAATGAAATCCTTCATCTTCGGAGACTGACGACCAGGTTAGTGCAGCCTGCACCGTCAATCACTTCCGGTTATCTTGTGGCACAGTGCAATGCTTCTTAGACGAGACCGGGACTGACCGCGCAGGCTAGCAGACAAGATGTCTGCGCTGATGTCTGGCTTCTGGTCTCAGAAGACTGTGGCACTTGAGAGGTAATGCATGTATTATGATGCTAGTCGCCATATGTTTAATTATTGAATGGTAACTTATTACTACCTGAAAGTTCTGCTTTAGTAAGAGCTTTAATTTGTCTCCTATGGTACAGTTGATGTGCTCCAGAATTACTGTTGTCTTTTAGCTTCCTGAATACAGCCCCAAACATCCTGTTGCACACTCAGTCCCTTTGAGTTATGGAGCGTTGGGTTGGTATGAATTTTTCTTCGGCCACAGTGTTCTAAGTTAATAGATGAAATGCTCATTGACTATGGTGACAGACAGTGACACCCTTGCTGGACTACAAGAAAAGGACCACTAAGCCCCAAGAAGGACATCATTCTTAATGCCAATGTTTAAATATAAATGGGTATTGCTATCTCTTTGTACTTATAAATTAAAAAAATGGTGCTGAAGGGATAGGGCAACACAAAAGTAATAAACTGCATAGTGGTATTATTATTATTATTAACCACCTCAGTGCCAGAGGAGTAACAGTGCATTATTGACAACCACAGCTGTCATGGCTGTGAATTCCTTTTATCTGTATACATTAGTGTCATATGATGAAACATGATTAGACTGATAAACACTTTGCTGTTGAGTATCATGGGGTGTATGGAACACTGACGTGTATGCATGTACAATGGGAATCTTACAGCCATGACCATTACAGACCATGATTGCTGGGGCTGTTTTCAAAACATTGGAGATGTCTGTAACATCCAAGGGATTATCTCATTGAGTGCCAGTGGGTTGCCTGCACCCCTTTTGGCATTCAAAGTGTTGAAGAGGCAGGTAACAATTCTTAGTGAACAAAATATATAAATAGAAAATATTATTGGCATTTCCCTCCTAAATTAAACAAGGGTACTTCAACTGGTGGGAGTTTTTTCATTCAAACGTTATTACAGCTTCTGCTGCTGTATAGTTATCATATACTAGTTGAATAGCCCGTGTACATGGGCCATAGAGCCAGCCATTCGCGGGGCAGTCATGCACAGTAGAGACTACTCGCGCCACGGCTGATACATCTGAGTGCCCCACTCCACATCAGCCACGTCACGGGCTGTCTCTACTGCACATGACTGCGTTGTTACAAACTATTTAGCAAATTATTAAATAGGATATATATTTTTTTTAGGTCTTACTGTTCAAATTAGCATCTTATTCATTCACTAGTTGAAGAGCCAGTTACACAGGCCACAGTGCCACTGCCAGATGGTCGTGGGGCAGTCATGCACAGTAGAGACTGCCCGAGCTTCAGCTGATACAGAGCTTGGATGCTCCTTTGGAGCGCACCGCTCTGTATCAGCCTCGTCACAGGCAGTCTCTACTGCGCATGACTACGTCATTACAAACTTTCTAGGGAATTATTATATAGGAAAGGGTACAGTAATTTGAAGACTATAGGAAGTTATTGCATGTGTACAACATAAATGTAAATCTACTGTGGAATATGTGAAACTTTATTAATAAGAAAACAAATTGAAAATGAACATCAGCTGTAACACTGGTGTAACATAAGGTTGTTAGTGGAAATATCAAGTTTGTTGTTGGTGGCGACAAATGGACTTAATTGACAACCCGCGGGCCCTGCTGCTGTTGACCTACGACTCACATCAGTGATGGAGCAGGTCATAGATTTGAAAAGAGGCGCCCTGTGCTCCCTCTCTGGCCCAGCAAGGCTGAAGTCTTGCCCTTGTTTTGGCAGACTGCTTTTCATGAGCATCAAAGTCAGACTCCAAATATCTGTTGGCTCTGTGTGTGTACAACTCACAGAATTTGTAGATGCAAGCCTCAGACGTATAGGATGTGTTCCAGGCAGCTGCTAGTTGTGATCAATTTTTAGAGGCAGAGTTGGTAAAGCATAATTGACCTTTAACCCTTTCAGCCATAGAGGTATTGCAATGAGTTGGATGCCTCTCTGGCACTAAAAGGGTTAAGAGAGATATCTAGAAGGCAGAACTTAAAGGATATATCTAGTGATGAGGTCTCAGACATATGACATCGCAGAGGGCTTGGCGTTAAATCTGAATTTTGCCAGAGAATATTTTAAGCAATTGAAGTTTCTGCCTGTTAACCTCACAGTTGAGATTTGCTCCTCAGGAGTACTCTTGCTAATCGATGAGATGGTATTTACTCCTTGCACTAATCGCTTTGCCAGATTTGGTACTTTGGCTCCTCACACCAATTGTTAAGGTGTGATGTGCTCTTTGTGTTACTACTTGTAATAACTGTGTTGTGATTCACTCCTCAGATTCCCCTTCTAATCAATTGTGGGATTCGGTGCTTGGTGAAAGATCTGTTTGCAGCTGGCAAGTCTCAGTAAATTACTTTAAAATGCTGAGCAGGACTTCATGAAATGAGTCTCAATACTTTGAGCCCCTCAAAGAGAGAGATCCCCAGTGAATAATGAGCACATTTGATTAACCATTAATTTACCAATATACCTAATGTGCTGCTTCTGCCAATTACCAAATCTCTACATAGAGCACAATTATAGGAGCTCCACCACAACATGTAAATGCAGTCAAAAACAGTCTGCACCCTCTTTATTTAAATCAATTGTAAACCCTACAAATAAACTGTCTTATTGGAAAGACCACTTGTCCCTGGCTAACAGTAAGCTATTCCAGTAGCTTGGGCAAATTACTTACTGAGTTGTATACCCAATCCTGCACCAATTCTTTCAGGGTCAGGTAAAGGCATAGTCTTTTCCAGCTTGATCAATGGCTATTAATATATGGGGTATGAGAAGGACGAATTCCAGACTTCTTAAACCCAGTATCACTTCACTGATTGCTCAGAGCCAAAATCCCCATTTAGCACACTCAGATTAGTAATATTGGTTTAGAGAGCTCAGGAAACTTGTCCTATCTCAAACCTCATATTGCCAGTTGCCTGCTAATCACACCAGAACTAAAGAATAGGTGATCAGTTCAGTAAATGTTAACCCCTGTGCTTCTAGAATAGGTTTTCAGTAGGCATGTCCAGATGACTTTTTCCATTAACCACTGTGCTACTATTGATGTGGACTTCCACGACCTCTGCATTTGCACAGTGAAGATATTACTATCATTCACGGAGGCTTACGTTTGAGGAATTTCATTACATAAATGACATCCTCACACACAAGCATGATGTCATTTGTGCCTGATCCACTAGACCATCAGGTCCACATGAAGAAGGGTGAAGTTCCATTAAAAGCCTAGCTCTCATCCTCCTCCCTCCCCCCTCCAAATGTGCCCAGAGTACCCTTTTTTGAAAGAGGAAACGCTTGTGTATTATAATGTCGTATGATATTGAGATCATCAGACATTACGATACAGTATAGGATTGGGGGGATGGAGAAAGATGGCCCTTAAATAGTTCTGATCTCGGGCCCCCTTGCACCGACAACTTTGGGGATACCTTTTTGAAGATGACCCTCCCCCACACTGAAGTTTTGAGAATCATCTTTTTTTTTTTTTTTTTTTTTTTCAGGGTCTGTCCTGTCTCACCCACATATAGTCCTGTGTTGGAATATTTCACGTACATGATGAGGTAAACAATATTAGATGATCTGTAGGAGAATTTGCCCTTGATATAGTGGTTTTGGTGGGAATGTGGTATGGGCACCTTATCAGTGATCCATATGTGTACAGGTCCACATGTCCTTTGTAGACCGGGAGACGTACCATTTTCCTTTGCAGTCTTAACTAAGTCTTCACCACCAGTTGTTTCTTTTTGGTGGTACTGTTTATTAGGAAAGTAGCTGAGATCTGAGAATATTCTTTTTAATCTGCCGTCAGTACGTAGTATTGTTTAGCGCTCATTTGACATTGCATGCAATACTTCAAGCTATGGGTTGTAGGTGAATACTGATGGCTTTCTGTTCTCTTCCTTTGTATGTTTGTGTTCCAGGAGATATCTTCTTGGTACACTGGTGACTATATAGTTCCCAAGTTGGATAACACTGTATAATGCTTACAGGGAAAGCATGGAGAGGATAAAAAAAGGGGATATCTGTTGCTGGAGTGGTCAAAAATACATAGGAGGCACTGGCTATAGACATTTCTAGCAGTGAGATGAGAAGAATTGTAGATTTTTGAGTCCAGTTTTGTGTATTTTAAAGGGATAGTAATACTTCGTTTTATCTTTATTTTATTTTGTAGGCATTAAAAAAACATAAAGAACGATCTAAGTCTTATCTCTCAAACATTTATGGTTTAAGAGATTCACAAGCAAAGTTTCCCCTCCTGCCCCTTTTACCTAGTGTAAGCCATCTCTTCTCAGATGTGGAATCCAGTCCATAGACCAGACAGATAACAGCAGGGGACAGTCTTATTCCAATGAGAACAATGAAAGCCCTCCCCCCCTTGACAAGTTTTTCAGGTTTTTCCCTTATCTTAATTGAAGATTGTCCCTCTCTGCAATCTACCTGGGCACCTCTCTTCTGATCTGGCTGAACGGTGTGGGGGGGTACTTTGCTTGTGAATATCTCTTAAACCATAAAGGTTTGAGAGATAAGACTTATATCGTTCTTCATGTTTTTTTAATGCCTACAAAATAAAATAAAGATAAAATGAAGTATTACTATCCCTTTAAAGAGAAGTATCATGCTTATTTCAAATTTCTTTCTTGGGTGCTTTTAAAATTACCTGGAAGGATCCCGATTGTACGATTGTTTTTTTTAAGTGATATAGTTGAGAGAAATGGTGTCCAGCTGTAGTACAATCATTGTACGATTGTTTTTTTAAGTGATATAGTTGAGAGAAATGGTGTCCAGCTGTAGTACAATCATTTTCTTCTTTGAGATTTTTTTAATTTTTTTATTGAGTGTCTGTGCTTGTTCAGACGGGTTTGTAATTTTTGGTATGTTTGCCCAATGTAGCATTCCTGGTGCTACTTACAGCCACTTAGATGGTAAGTTCTACGAAACAGGGATCTTGTATACTCACCTGGTATTCCCCTTCTGAATGTCTATAGAACCACATAATACTGCACTTATTGTACCCCTTCTACAATAAATGTAAATTGTAAAGGGCTAAGTACACCTGTTGGCGCTCTATAAATAAATGTACAGCAGTATGATCCTGTTGTGTAGATGGCATTGTCGGTTTGTTTGTGTGTTTTCAAAGTTGGCAGTGAGTGTCATTGCATGGTTTTGTCCCAATGAATGTACGGTCAGAGTCATTTGGGAGTTTCCTGCTTGTTCATTTATGTGTTGAGGTTTCTAGGTTGTTGGAAAAAAGAAAGGACTGGCATTATGAGGGTTTATTTCTTATAATGCTGCATCATCTATCTTAATCGGTTGCAAATCTTAGATTTTTTTGGGGGGGGCATACTTTCTAGTATCGTAGTGTCTGTGACTACCAAGAAACAAATACATGCATACCACATGCGTTGGTTCCCGCCCCCCCCCCCCCCCCCTTCTCCTTATTTTGTAGCAGTGTTTCCATTGTGTTCCAAGTTCAAAATTTATATTTATATATAGGGATTTAAAAATTTTATATCTTATTTATTTTTATTTTTTTTGGTCCTCATCGTTGGTCCTCATCGTGAGAGAACATTTTGGAGTGGGGTAAATTTAAAAATACCTTATTTTATCTATATAACAATCTTCTGGAAATGGCTGTACCTACTAGCCTAGAGGTAAAAAGGAGAGTGGCCCCTCATTTGATCCATTATCGACTTTCCAGAATATTATGCCATGTCTAGCTCTTTTCTGTCTCTCTGATATGACCATTTTTATGCAGATGGGTAACACTAGAAAATAAAAATGGTACTATAGTCTTTAGATTTCATAAAAACCAGGTTTGGGGTACAAATGTGAAGGACCTTTTCTGTAAGTAGAATTTATGTGTAGTTTTAAAGGGATAGTAATGTTTCATAATAAAAGCAGTCCCAATTAATCTGCATAGTATTTGGGCCATGTGGAGTGTTATTTCAATGCTGTTAGAGCTGTAGTACTAGAGTAATTGATAAAGTGTCCCCCCTCCCGCCCCTTTTACTGGTATAACACTTCTCGGCTCAGAGCAGCAGGGTGGTTTCCAAGTGGATTGCAGAGAGGGACAATCCTCAATTAACATAAAGGAAAAACCTGTCAATGGGGGCAGGGTTTTCATTGTTCTCACAGAAGATTGTCCCTTGCTGTGAGCTGCCTGGTCTGTGGATTGAATTCCACATCTGAGGGGAGGTGACTTATACTAGGAGAAAGAGGGGGATACTTTATCATTCAATTACTCTTGAACTACAACTCTGACAGTATTGAAATAACACTCTCCATGGCCCAAATACTATGAAGATTAATTGGAGCGGCTTTTATTTTGAAACATTATTATCCCTTTAAAAATGCCTTGTGGGGTTACAGGGTTTATTTCCTATTATTTTATGCCTGAAATGCAGACTGGTACACATAAAATTTATTTTGGTGTTTTTAGAAAGACAAGTTAAAGGGATAGTAATGCTTGATTTTAATAAAATTTAATATTAAAAATAGAAATGCAATTATGTAAGTCCTGTCTCTCAAGCATGTATAGTTTAAGAGAGAAAAGCTTCTAAATTCCCCCCTCCCCTTTTACTTATGTCGGCTCTCTAGCTGACAGAATGAGAGCCTGGTCCTAGGACTGGATGGCTCTTCAGCAGAGCCGAAAGAGTGTTGTCTACAAAGAAATACTTAAAGGGATAGTAGTAATTAAATCTTACTAATCCCCATATTGTAGCCATGTTAAAAAGAATTGAACTGTCCCCAGTTTCATCTCACAAACCTTTATGGTTTGAGAGATAACCGCACGCAAAGTCCCCCCTTTCCCTGAAGTCAGCATCGTATGACAGGCTTGCGGCTCTGCAGCTGAGCAGAGATCGCGTTAGTAAAAAATTATTTCGCTGAAACGGTCTTCTACATGTGCTTGGTTTGCTCTTGGTTTGCAAGCACACGTAGAAGACCTTTTCAGTGAAATAATTTTTTTACTAAGGCGATCTCTGCTCAGCTGCAGAGCCACCTGATGCAAATAAGACCGAATATCCCTGCAGTCAGTACAACGCTGACTTCAGGGAAGGGGGATGGAGGGGGAAACTTTGTGTTCAGTTATCTCTCAAACCATAAAGGTTTGATAGATGACACTGGGGACAATTCAATTCTTTTTAATATGGCTACAATATGGGGATTAGTAATAGTTAATTATTACTATCCCTTTAAAGGGATAGTAATAATTCATTGTAACTTTTTTTATTTTGTAGGCATTAAAAAAACATGAAGAACGACATAAGTCTTATATCTCAAACCTTTATGGTTTAAGAGAAATTCACAAGCAAAGTTTCCCCTCCCGCCCCTTTTACCTAGTGTAAGACATCTCTTCTCAGATGGGGAATCCAGTCCATAGACCAGACAGATAACAGAAGGGGACAATCTTCTTCCTATGAGAACAATGATAGCTTTGCCCCCTTGACAAGATTTTCAGGTTTTCCCCTTATCTTAATTGAAGATTGTCCCTCTCTGCAGTCTGCCTGGGCACCTCCCTTCTGATCTGGCTGAGCAGTGTTACATCAGTAAAAGGGACTGGAGGGGGACACTTTGTCATTGAATTACTCTTGAACTACAACTCTGACAGAATTGAAATAACACTCTCCAAAGTCCAAATACTATGATGATTAATTAGAGCTGCTTTTATTATGAAACATTACTATCCCTTTAAGTATTTCTTTGTAGACAACTCTATTCCGGCTCTGCTGTAGAGCCATTCGGTCACGTGACCAGGCTCTCATGCTGTCAGCTAGAGCTGACATACGTAAAAGGGGGTCGGGAGGGGGGAAATTTATATTTTTAATATGTTTAATATTAAACTTTATTAAAATCAAGCATTGCTATCCCTTTAATGCTGCATTTAGAACCATATACATTTACTAGTGCATTATAGAAATTATACACTCCTGTTATAGTTGTTTGTCATTTACTTTATTGATATATTGATAAGTTTGTGTCCTGGATAAAATTTTTGGTCATTTTAGAGAATATTCAAAAACCAGTGGTATCTCTGCTGAAAAACTGGGCTATTCAGAGAAGGATAGGAAATTGTCATTTGACAGTGAACTGTAACATTAGTGTGAATACATGCTTACTACTGGGGAGTGAAAAGAGATAGCAGTGAAGTGGTTAATATATTTTCGGTGTAGACTATAGTATATTTTAAAAGGATAGTAATACTTTCAGCAGTGAGATTACCCTTGTTTTGCTCACGGATACGCACTTTTTTTTTTTCTCTTTTACATTTTAAGTATTACTATTCCGTTAAAGGGACAGTATACAGTCTACACAAGACTCATTTAAAGGGATAGTATTGGTAACCAAGCACACGTAGAAGACTGTTTCAGTGAATCATTTTTCCTTCAATAACGAGATATCGGCTCTGTTTAAGAGCTTCCGCCTGTCCCGGGACCGGATTCCCCTGCTGGCAGCAGAACGCTGACATCAGGGGAGAGGAAGCTTTGAAAGCGGCTATCTCTTAAACCATAAAGGTTTGAGAGATGCCGCTGTTGTCATTTAACTCAGTTTATTAAGGGCTACAATATGAGGGATAGTAATTTTGAAGTAATACTATCCCTTTAATGGGATCATAAAGTTTGACAAAAAAAGGCAACTCAGATTAATCTCCATAGTATTTGTGCCATGGAGAGTTATTTCAGTACTGTCCGAGTTGTAGTTCAAGAGTAATTGATAAAGTATCCCCCTCCCGCCCCTTTTACTGATATAACACTGCTCACCTCAGAGCAGCAAGACTGTCCGGATGGATCTCTGACAGGGACAATGTTCAGTGATCATACGGAAAAACCTGAAAACCTGTCAAGGGTTTTTTGAACATGGTGATCTGCAAGGCTGGGTGACTTTGTCGCAAACTGATGGACACATGGGCGTTTCATGTCCTCAGTTTCTCCCATGCGGAGCATCTATAGAGTTTGATACAGGGGAGAACCGTCTTCCATGGGCATGTCACTCTTCATTGACATTGCCCAGCATTGCAGATCACCATAATCTCCAAGAAAAACAGTCAATTTTGTGTTGACCCCCTACTTTAACCCTTAAGGACCACTCAATTTTGAGGGTAGGGCACTCTAGCAGACTTTTTTTTATGGCTGCATCTGGCATCTGCAGCC
The DNA here is from genome assembly GCA_037306005.1 of Rhinophrynus dorsalis. Lineage (NCBI taxonomy): Eukaryota > Metazoa > Chordata > Amphibia > Anura > Rhinophrynidae > Rhinophrynus > Rhinophrynus dorsalis. The sequence continues at coordinate 60,288,399 of CM074728.1, forward strand.
GCACTGCAAAGCCAGAATTCTATGACATGCCAGGCCCATTGCCGGTATTTAAGGCCATAATGGATCGTTAAGGGTTGAAAGAAGCTAAACTACTAAAAACAAGCATATTGCAGACACTAGATGCTTTTCTTGCTTGGCAGATCTCTCCACTTAAGAGTAAGTTTGAAGGTTCATAGACTTTTGTGAAAGTATTTTACCAGGTTGCAGATTGTCTGCTTTGTCTTGTCAAATGTCTGTACACAAGGGGAAATTATTCATAGTCTGAATTCCTGATAATTTTTTTTTTTTTTTTTTTTTTTTTCTTCTCGTTCCAATTCAACAGTGTGATCAAAAATATATTGGAATGTTGAATTAAATCCCAAAATTGGAAGCTCTGATGTGAACTGTGTTCTAAGGCAGGGTTGTGCAAGTTGCTTCTCTCCAACTGACACTGGATTGCAGCTCCATTGGCCAGCTAAGGATTATGGGAGCTGTAGTTGAACAGCTGTTGGAAAGTCAGATGGCTGCCCCATCCATCTTTGACTGTTAAACTTCCTGTGGGGGTGAGGCTTCTGTTGGAGGAATAAAGTTTATTTGTATCTGCTCTGAGCTGCACAGCATTTGCTTGCAAACAGATGTCATTATTCATAAAACACACAGGCTTGGTTGAAAGGCTCGTGTGAGTAGGATATAGCTTGTGCGTGTATGCGCAGAGCCTAATAATGTCCTCATTACTCACAGTTAATGTTTGTGCAAGGATTCTACATTAAATAACTAATTTCAAAAACTCACATAACTGGATTGGATAAAGCTGAAATTTGGAAGTTGAATTGCATGTATTGCCATTAGTTTAAATTTTAAAAACTGCCTATATGTTGTGGTAGCCATTTGTTTGTTATATAAATATTTTCTGAGAAATTAACCTTTATTTCCTGGTGACAGTCAGGAGCATTGTGCTAATTGGTTTCAATGCAGGGCTATTACTGCTTGTTGTTCTATGAATGAATTGAGGCAGAGCCCACACACAAAAGTGCAGGTCTAATAGTACAGCAAGTGGTAACTTTGTCCTGAAACAAAATGTAATTGGCATACTGTGCAGAGGATTTGCATATTGTGCCACAAAAACACACAGGTTAATTTCTGAAAATATTTGTTTACAAATTAATTAATTGGTGCCAGTTAAAATTCGCCCTGCTAATTTGGTCCGAGTCAGTTTTGCATGGACAAAAAGTGTTAGGGGACTAGCGTTGACCCCTTGAAGGGATAGTAATGTTTCCCAAAAACAGCAGCTCCAATTAATCTTCATAGTATTTGAGGCATGGAGAGTGTTATTTCAGTACTGTCAGAGTTGTGGTTCAAGAGTAATTGAAGGATAAAGTTTCCCCCTCCTGCCCCTTTTACCTAGTGTAAGCCATCTCTTCTCAGATGTAGAATCCAGTCCATAAACCAGACAGATAACAGCAGGGGATAATCTTCTTCCTATGAGAACAATGAAAGCCCTGCCCCCCTTGACAAGCTTTTCAGGTTTTTCCCTTATCTTAATTGAAGATTGTCCCTCTCTGCAGTCTACCTGGGCACCTCCCTTCTGCTCTGGCTGAACAGTGTTACATCAGTAAAAGGTTAGGGAGGGGGATACTTTGTCATTGAATTACTCTTGAACTACGACTCTGACAGAATTGAAATAACACTCTCCAAAGTCCAAATACTATGATGATTAATTAGAGCTGCTTTTACTATGAAACACTACTATCCCTTTAAGTCCAACCAGATTTTACAGAGAATAAAACTGTATCTAAATTATGGTGTATTTTATTTACCTCTGTGTACATGCATAGTTCCTCTGACCTTTAAAACACCCAACTGGCAAAATGTTGTCTTGCACCAATTTTTCTGTGATATTGGGCCCAGAAGTTGTCAGTTTGCAAATGCCCAATGCATTTTTGTCATATATAATGTTTTTTGTTATCGATCAAAAATGGCTAATTCTAGAATGAAGCATTTGTTGATTGGGAGTGTAAAGTGCTCTTGATTAAACAAAACACTTATCTAAAAATAAATATATAAAATGTAAGCTGTGCGCTAAGTACGTGTGACTGAAAAGTTTAGATTAGGGTCTGGCAACCTTTGACTCTTGAGCTGTCTGGGACTGTAGCTCATCCCCAGCTGTTGGATAATTGGGGATTATGGGAGACATAGACCCAACATCTTGAGAAACCAGTGTTGCCTCTGGATTCGACACAAAAAAGTGTACGTAATGACCTCTTTCAAACAAAGCAGGCAGGGCAGTGTTTCTCAACTCCTGTCCTCAGGACCCACTAACAGGCCAGGATTTGATGATTTCCTTGTTAGAGCACAGGTGAGTTAATCAATGTGAATGAGCCTCTGATCACATGATTTTCTTTTTAGAGCACAGGTGAGTTAATCAATGTGAATGAGCCTCTGATCACCACAACTGTGCTCTAGCAGAGAAATCCTTAAGTCCTGGCCTGTTAGTGGGTCCTGAGGACAGGGGTTGGGAACCACTGAGGACAGGGGTTGGGAACCACTGAGGAAGGGGATAGTCAGAGTTGTAGTCTAAACAGGTGTAGAGGCAAAGATTCCCTGTCCTTGAGCCATTATGTGCATATTAAAGCATATTATTCCTTCCAGGCCAACTGCACAGTTGATGATCTGCTGCATTATCAAGTTGATTTGTTTTGCTAGTCTGCCAATGTCTGCTTGCTAGCATTTATTTTTCTCTTTCTTTTTTTATAGAGCCCAGTAGCCAGAGGGTGATTCCTCATCTTAGACGGTGGGTGAGAAGAAGGAGCAGCTCGCCCAACCGTTGATCTCTTGATATGGCCCATCTAAAAAGGAATCGGGAGCAGGCATGGCCAGAGGAGAATGGGGACCGAGAACATGGACTTTACAGCCTGCACCGGATGTTTGACATTGTGGGGACGCATCTAACACACAGGGACGTGCGGGTCCTCTCCTTTCTCTTTGTGGACGTTATAGATGACTATGAGAGGGGAATGATTCGCAGCGGCCGGGACTTTCTTTTGGCCCTTGAGAGGCAGGGTCGCTGCGATGAGACCAATTTCCGACAGGTGCTACAGCTTTTGAGGATTATCACTCGCCACGACCTGCTTCCTTACGTCACGCTGAAGAGGCGGAGGGCGGGTGAGTGCATCAATTACTGGTATTAGATTAGGGTTCCAGATTTCTAGTAGAAGTGAGGGAACTCCATCAGCTTCCATATTATGTTATGGCATAGTAATACTTCATATTTAAAAAATCTGCACCTTGTAGCCATTAAAAAAATAAACAAAATGCCCCCGGTACCATAAAGTTTTGAGAGATAATCTTCTTTAAAGTTCCCCCTCCCTCCCTATTCCCTCAGCGCTCTAGCTGACTACAGGAGAATCCGGTCCTGGGACCAGCCGGCGGCTCTGCAGCAGAGGCAAGATCGCGTTACTGGAAAAGAAATCCTTCACTGGAACAATCTTCTAAGTGTGCTTGCAAACCAAGGGGAAGGAGGGGGGAACTTTAAATATGATTATCTCTCATAAAGTTTTGAGAGATGGCACTGGGGGCATTTAGGTTTTTTTTTTTTTTTTATGGCTACAATATGCAAATTTTTAAATATGAAGTATTACTATCAGTTTAAAGAATCAGTAAAGTTCCTCTCATGTAAAGGCAGGCTTTGGGCCCAGAATTAAACGGGAATAATCATGGAGTAAACCAACTGCGTTGCAGTGAAAATTCACAAAATCTCCTTTGATTTAAAACGGGGCGTTTACCCCTTGAATGCTAGAGAAGTCTTGCTTTGGAGACTTCACTAGCATTCATGGGGTTAAAGGGCAAATTATCATGGCTTATCAAATCTGCTCCTATGAAAAGCCAACAAAATGATTGATAACCTGAAGAAAGGAGTTAAATCGGCCCTTGAAAATTTAAATATTATGAGCACTGTTTAATAAATGGACTGCAGCCCCTTGCATCTTGGCTTGTATGCAACCATCAAGCCTTTTGTACCCATGTGCAGTTGGTTTGTTCCAGAATTGCTACAATTTATTTTGACTATGGGGCCCTTGGTTTTGTTGCAAGATCTGGAGTTCATTATGTGGGTTATATGCGTGTAGAAAAGAATTGGGTCCAATCGCATCGAACGTGAACGCAAAGCACTGGACAGGAAACCCTGTTTATGATTTTCATGCAAATATGTCTAGTCACAAAAAAGCCCCTAGGAGGGGCTGGTAGTAAACAAAATATAGCAATACTGGCATGGCTTTGCCCATGCAGTTAATAAAACAGATAAAAAAAACAAAAGTCCCATGCAACTATATGTATGACTGCATAAACTTAGAATGTTTTATAAAGGAAGTGTGTTATGAAGACCTCTTAAACAGGAGTAGCTATTATGCATGTTATCCACCACGTTTGATAAGTGTCTGGAAGTAATGGGGTTAAAATTTAAAGTGCATTTACGTGTAGGTCTATTTTCCCCTGACATAAAGCCAGTCCAAATAGGAGGCAATGTTTTTAATGACTGTCTTGTTGAATGTTCAGTTCTATAGCCCTTTTAGCTCCCTTCTTTGTGCAATGCATTGCGTTACACAACTTTCCAACAGTGAGTAGCGTGTGTGTTCTTGCGTGTGTTCTTGCGTGTGTTCTTGCGCGTGTGTTCTTGCGCGTGTGTTCTTGCGCGTGTGTGTGTGTGTGTGTGTGTGTCCACTGGAACAGGCAGTCTAGCGGAGACTGAATAACTATTCTTACTGCTGCCCCGGGTTTGTTTTGGCCTCAAGCGCAAATGAAATGATGCTTCCTCTAAATCATGTTATTGCAGTTCAGGGTACCAGTATCTTCAATCTACTCTTAAAAACACCCTCTCACTTCTCTTTAATATGGGAAGAAAATCCTGATAGAATTATTTATCCTTCTTAGTGAACTGGTTCTCCAAAGTAAATTTGTAATTGGTACTGGATAGCATGTCCAGGGAGGCAACCATGATTCTTTGTTGCTGTACTGTAGCACCTCAATGTCCTCATACAGAATGCTTCCTTCCTAAGAAGACTTTAGTGACAGTGGTTTGAGAGATTTGTTACTGAAATGTAAAAATATTTAAATGTTCTTAACCCTTTGAGTGCCAGAGGAGTACACAATGCATAACTAACACTCTGGTACCCAAAATGTTAATGCGTTAAGCCTGAATTAGGAGGTTCACCCATTGAACATGACATAATAAGCCTAAGATTGTATAGCATTTATCAGTTGTTGTATATGGCTGTGCAGGGCGACTCTTAATCGTGCAACATCAGGCTGTCGCCCTTTTGATGGGTGCCAAAGCGAGGGTGAGACTTCAATAGGATACCGGTTTGAGGTCCTATAATCTTACAACATAGTCATGTCTGCTTCTGTGTTGCAACACCGCTTTATGCAGGATCATTACACCACCTTAAAGGGTTAGTAATGCCTTATATTAATTAATAATTTCTCTATTGTCCAATATAGGTTACAGGTAACTTTGGAAGGTGACCGCCCCTTTAAGTAGGCAGGAAACAATTATTGGAAAGAAATGCAGGGTGGAGCCTCCCTTCCCTCCTTAGCTGATCACCAGCCAATCCCCATCTAGTTAGATTATTTCCTTGAACAGGAAAGGCAAGAGAAACAGTTCTGCTTAGTTTTTAGTTATATTTATTGTTTTCTGTTAGATATGGAATACCACTATTAGGTGGATTACCATTACTGACATTCCCTAGTAGATCAGTTTCCAGGTGCTATAGTGGATCTGTCGGCCCTGAAGGGGAAAAGCTTGTGTAGCATGTTTTTTTTCCATGGGAGTTGCCCACTGAGGCTTCTTCTTTATCAGTGGTAATCCGAAGACCTGTTAAAAAGGTGAGTGCTGAGGTCCACTTGTCCCACACTTCCCCTCTGCACAGGGGACTCCTTTGGAGTTCTTAATACATACTCCTGCACTCATTGGGTTTGTCTGTATGTCTGTTGGGGTTTAGCGTAAATGGGTTTCTGTGGTAAATGTACCCTTTGTTTGCTGGTTTGGGCACTTCTTGGGTGTTCATTACACTTTCCCTACTGGGTTCAGTGTTTATCCATTAATTTTAGTGTTCTCTACTGTGCTTTGCACTGTTCACTCACTTAAACTTTTTGGTTTATTTGAGTTCGGCGCTGTTAAGGCACGCTTTACCGCATAGACACCATGCTCTATTCACCTCTATGGGACTTTACAGGTTGGGACATATCTCTGCAACCGCTCAATGTAGCGACTTCAGTGATGGCACATTTTACTTGTCTGCCCTTGTTCTATCATCCAGTGAATGTTCTGAGTGTTTTAGGGGGGTTTGAGCACTGTTTAGGGTACTTGTCAGTGAAAACTACATTACCCATGAGCTCTTGCTATACTTGCAGACGTTTGAACACTGTGAGGATGTCAGCTCCGTTGGAACTTTGGGCTAGGCCTAAGACTAAGGATTCTGGGGTGTCTGTGACCCCCATTGCTCTTCATGTCAATCAGGTCTTCCTAGAGATTACTCAGGTCATTTGACCTTCATGCGTTGCTGCCCCTGCATCTCCCCCAGGGACCTCCAGCCAGTGTGGATGCAAGAGTTTAAGGCCACTGCCAGAGACCTAAGGTCTACATTACAACTCCTTCCATCCCAATTGCAGAGGGTCTTCCAGTCCTGGTAGCCCCCTACCCCCTACATCAGGTCTTCCCTACCTAAGCTGCAGGGTGTACCTGATGTATCTCTGAGGAGGAACTGTCGGTGGACTCTGATGTGGACGAATGTTCTGAGGTGGTACTTCCCCAATTCTTTGGGGACCCCTTTGACACTGATCCCTCAGCTGAGGGCCTGATCAGGGCAGTGCTAACTATGCTGAACAATCCATTGGTTTCTGAGACTGCTTTGGACCCCTCTGATGTATTTCAGGAGCCTGTTCGTCAGGGCGCTCCTACTGCTGACATGTTGCGGCTTCTCTCCAAATTCTCTGTAGCTCTGCATTGTGTTTCCTCTGCTATCTTTGACGCCATCCAGTTAGTGGCTAGGGTTTCTACCATGTCTGTGGTAGCCATACTGGCCCTTTTGCTCAAGATCTGGTGTGCAGACACTACCTAAAAGCAGGCCTGACTTTCTTTACCTTTTCAGGGAACCTCTTTGTATGGGCCAGAGCTTAAGGACCCTCACTAGTGAGGCCACTGGGGGTAAGAGAGTACCTGTTGCCTTTAGTTCCTAGGAAGAATACTCCAGCAAAACGTAATCGGCTTTTTCGTCCCTTTCAGGCCGAGGCACAAGCCGCGAACCAGGTGGTTCTCTAAGCTCCGCGTCCCTCGTCCAAGCAGTCCTCCACCAAGGCCAGGGTTTCCAAACCTCCTTCGGCATGACTTGCTGAGCCCTGCTTTCCAGGTGCCAGTGGGTGACCGTTTGCACCACTTTTTCAATGTCTGGACAGACACCGTGGGGGGTTGGATCAGTGGGTTTTGCAGGTTGTCTCAGAGGGGTACAGAATTCCTTTCACCTAACTTCCTCTGTTCAGGTTCTTTCCTTCTCACACTCCTCAGGAAGTGGAATAGCGCCGTCTCTTCAACGGCTCAATCCAGATCTTTTTAGACAAGGAGGTTCTGGAGCCGGTTCCCGAACCAGATCAGGGGTTGGGTTTCTATTCCAACCTGTTTGGGGTTTCCAAGGACGACGGTGACTGTCGTCCAAGTTTGGACTTCCAGAATCTCCATTACTTCGTGGTAAAGACTCATTATCACCAGGAGCCCCTCCGGACATCGATTGGCCTGCTCTACGGGGGATTTTCTCGCTTCCCTAGATTTTCAGGATGCATAACTGCATATTGCCATTCATCCGGAGAGCCAGCAGTACCTCAGGTTTGCTTGCGACCAAGGGCATTTTCAGTTTTCTGCTCTTCCATTTGGTCTTACTACAGCTCCCCAGGTTTTCAATTGCGTCCTGGGTGCCTTAGTGTCCGTCCTCCACAAGTACGACGACAGAGTCACTCTATACATGGACAACTTGCTCCTGCAGGCCCCCTCTCCAGAACTCCTTCGTCAGCAGGTCAAGGACTGCTTTCATGCATTCACCTATTACGGATGGATCCTCAACATGGACAAGTCAAATACTGTACTATAATAGAGACTGGTCTTTCTGCGCCTTCTCTTCAACACTAAACAGGGCATGAGGTGGCTCACCAGATCACCAACAAGGTGTCTGCTGTTCTGGCTTCTGATCCACTTCCGGCCTAGACGTTAACCTCTCAAGTGGGTAGGTTCATATCCTCAATAGAAGCAGTTCCGCTTGCCATGGCTCACACCAGGGAACTTCAGAGGTTCGTGATCCAGGGGTGCAAGGGCAAGCTGGACCTTCTGAAGAAGTCAATGTCTCTTCCTCTACATGTGGAACTGTGTGTCTCATGGTGACTCAACCTCTCCAATTTGATGAAGGGCAGACACTTCCTGGTTTCTTTGCTGGAGCTTTGAGCAATATTTCATGCTCTCCAGTACTGGATGTTCAAGCTGGAGGGATGCCCAGTTCGAGTCTAGTCCGACAGTGCCACGGCCATGGCTTATATCAACAAGCAAGGCGGAACAAGAAGTCTCACAGCTTGGTTGGAAGTCAAAGCTGTTTTATCTTGGGTAGAAGAACATGTTCCTGCCATATCAGATGTTCATATTCCAGGTGTAGACAACATTCTAGCAGACTTCCTAAGTCGACATGCAATGGACAGCGGAGAGTGGGAAATGCATCCAGAAGTGTTCAAACTCATTGTCCAGAAATAGGGACTTCCTTGCATCGACCTGATGGCGACACGGCATAACAGGAAGGTTCTATTGTTCTGCTCTTGCTGGTGGGACCCACTAGCTCTGGAGGTGGATGCCATGTTGATCCCATGGCACTTCCCTATGGTGTATATCTTTCCTCCCATTCCCATGCTACACAGGGTGTTGTGGAAACTTCATCCGGAGGGTTCTCCAGTCATTCTGATTGCTCCGTACTGGCCTCGTCAGGCTTGGTTTCCGGAGCTCCTGTATCTTTCTGTGCCGGAGCCTTTTCGGTTTCCCCGCCATCTGGATCTTCTTCTACAGGGGTACCTGTGGAAGGACGATGTACATTGTCTGGGTCTGACGGCATGGATTTTGAACCCTCATTGCTGAAGGAGAAGGGTTTCTCTTTGGGTGTCGTGGCGACTATGCTTAGTGCCTGCAAGCCTGTTTCCTCTAAGGTGTACCATAGAGTCTGGTCCACTTTTCTTTCCTGGTGTGCTGATGATGATCTTTCCCAGGAATTAGATCTTCCGTCGGTCCAGTCTTTAATACAGGACGGAGTGTATAAGGGCCTCAGCTTGAGTTCCCTTAAGGTTCAGATTTCTGCACTCTGTTTTCTTTCAGAGACTCATCGCTATCCTTCCAGATGTCAGGGTTTTCTTTCAGGACGTTGCTCATGCTTGTCCTGCCTTCAGGAACCCTGCTTTTCAGTGGGATTTTAACTTGGTTTTGGGCATCCATCAGCGCCCTCCATTTGAGTCCTTGGCTACTATTCCAAGGAGTCGAGTCACTGAATTGCATGCCCTGTCTAAACTGCCTTTTTTGGGGGGTTTCACAAGACAAGGCGGTTCTTCGTACGTCTCAGGAATTTCTCCCGAAGGTGGTTTCTGAATTCCACATTATTCAGGAAATCGTGGTGCCCTCTTTCTGTCCTGACCCTACATATGACAAGGGAAACGACCTTTGCTTGTTGGATGTGGTGCGTTGCCTTAGGTTCTATGTGCACCGCACTGAGTCTATTGGTCTGATGCACTTTGTCATTCCTGAAGGTCCCAGGGCAGCGAGACCGGTATCCAAGGTGTCCATAGCTTTTTGGATTAAGTTTACTATTTGTAAGGCTTACGAATTGAGGAAGAAGCCTGTACCATTTCGCATCACAGCTCATTCCACCAGATCTATTGGGGTATCTTGGGCTTACAAGAATCAGGCCTCGGCTGATCAGTTGTGTAAGGCAGCTACTTGGTCATCTGTGCACACCTTTTCTGAATACTACCATGTTGATGTGCTGGCATTGGCTGATGCTAGCTTTGGGAGGAAGATCCTTGAAGCAGTCTTGCCTATCTAGGATCTTGCTCGTCTCTTCAGTACTCCTTAACTGTTGAGCCCGGTCGGATTTAGTTCCATGTGCTGTTCTACAGTTCCTGGTGTGTTTACGCCCAGGTTTGTGTCTGACACTTTGTTGTTATTGTTGGACTGTCTATGATCTGATGGTTCATATGTGATCTGGTGACTTTGGGGGATCTGTGCCTGGTCCTTGCCTTACTTCCCACCCTTGCGAAACTCAATGGTAGGACATCCCAAATTTACCAGTAACTTATATTGGATGACAGAGAAAAGAGGATTTTAGTCTTGCCTGCTAAATCCTTTTCTCTTAGTCCATATAGGTTACTGGTCTCCCACCCTGTCAAGGGGCCATACTTGGTTCTCATGTGACCGAATGTGGGAGTCCTTTCAGGTTCCTGCTCACAGGAGTCTTCTTTTTCCTTCTTGCTTACCTAGTCAGTAGTTAGCGTATCCATCTAACTGGATGGGGATTGGCTGGTGACCAGCTAAGGAGGGAAGGAAGGCTCCACCCTGCACTTCTTACCAAGAATTGTTTCCTGCCTACTCAAAGTGGTGGTCGCCTTCCAAAGTTACCAGTAACCTGTATGGACTAAGAGAAAAGGATTTAACAGGGAAGACAAATCCTCTTATTGTAGATATTAAAAAAATAAATCCATAGATGTTAGTCCGATCTCTCAAACCTTTATGGTTTGAGAGAGATAACGTGTTAAACTCCCCTTCCCTCCACTTTGCACTGACGTCAGCTTCTAGCTGACAGAAGATGATCCTGGTCCTGGGACCGGCAGGCGGCTCTTCAGCAGAGCTGTAATACCGAAATCTAAAAAGAAATACTTTATTGGAACGGTCTACAAAGCATGCTTGCAAATCTGGCACACTTTGTAGCCTGTTCCAATGAAGTATGTCTTTTTAGATTGTTATTTCGGTTCTGTTGAAGAGACGCCTCGAGTCGGCTGACTCTAATCTCCTTCTGTCAGCTCTGTAGCTGACATCAGAGCAAGGGGAGGGAGGAACTTTATACCAAAAATGTCTGAGAGAGATCGGACTGACATCTATTGATTTATTGTTTGAACATTTACTATCTTACTGTTTATTAATATAAGGCATTACAAACCCTTTAAAAGTTGTGTGATATTGCATGTGCTGTTAATGAACAGGTTAGAGGAGGCCATTTTGCCTATGCATGCCTCATTTCTTCTCCAGAGGCTGTGCGATTTAAAACACAGTAGGAGATAGGAGGGGTTATGCACTAAGGGTTGATAAAGTGGATATGGCTTCTCCAGTTCCTATGTTATTTTGGGTGCCAGAGAGGTACCTAATGCATTGCTTTGCAAAGTCTTGGTGACCTCTGTGGCATGTAAGGTGTTGTAGCATCCCTTTTGTCGTTTATTAAGTTGGTACTAGTAGCTTGTTTATGTGGAAGATCTACCAAGATAAAGTGCAAGTCAGCCCTGCTGCGTCTTGACTGAGTTCCTGCATGAACCCAAGTGAAAGGGGCTGATGGATTGTATATTTTAAGGACCAGAGGGGTGTGCAATTCAATTCTTCTGGTCCTTAAGGGGTTAAGAGACAGTAAACTAATTAATGTGAAGTACACTAATTTAGGGTTCAGCTGTGACATTTTAGGAGCCCTGGCTCCCAGACTCCTGGGGTTTTTCCACTTCCTTTTACAGAGTGATTGTAAACCCTTGATTTGTAGAGGTGTCTGTCCTGTTCCTTGTTGTGGTTCTCCAACTGCATTCCATGGGACCTTGGAGTTTCCTGTAGAAGGATAATGGCCACGTGCACAGACAGAACAGGAGAAACTCTGCACCAAGTAAACTACCCCATAGGGAAAAAATACAATACATAAAGTTCTCATGTATTGAAATTGGACTATTAACTAATTATTAGGCTGGTGAGATAGCTCAGTGTTAAATTCCCTGACTATGGAGCCTGTTCAAACCTCAAGGTTGCAGGTTCGACTCCCGGCATGGTCAACTCAGCCCTTCATCCTTCCGAGGTTGATAAAATGAGTACCATTGTATGGGTAATAATATCTATATCTAATAATATCTATATCTATATTCAACTGCCGATTTGGTCAGTTCTGAAAGCACTGAGTCCCACTGGGAGAAAGGCGCTATATAAATACTAGTTACATTATTATTAACACTCTTAAAGGGATAGTAAAGTCACCTGAGAAGTATTAGCTGTATTGTAGATATAAAAGAGAGAGATTACTTGAGGTTAGTTATATCTCTCAAACTGTTATGGTTTGAGAGAGATATGATGATAAACTTATCTGTTCCCTCCCCTTTTCTTGACATGAGCTGTAAAGCCATCAGAGCTAGATACATATCGCGCAACCAGCCAGCGGCTCTCCAGGACAGCCAAAATAGCGATACCTAAAAATAAATACTTCACTGGAACGCTCTACAAAGTGTGCCTGGTTTTTACAAGCACACTTTATAGACAGTTCCAGTGAAGTATTTATTTTTAGTTATCGCTATTTCGTCACTCCTGGAGGGCTGCCGGCTGTTCCCGGGACCAGGATATCATGCTGTCAGCTATACAGCTGATGTATGAGAAAGGGGAGAACTTTATCCTCACATATCTCTCAAACCATAAGGGTTTGAGAGATATGACTAACCTCAGGTAATATCCTTTTTTTGTGCATTGTAAAGCAGAGGCTTGGAGACCTATCTAGCATTCAGAGGGTTCAAAGCTACAATTTAAATCTGTTTGTATTTTTATTTGCCCCCCTCTGATGGAGCCAGTTTGCTGCTTTTCTAGCTTTAGAATATACCACAACTTTTTATTTTAATACCATAATCTCTCAAAATTCCTCTTTTTGATTTCTCTGAAGCCCTGTCCTGTACTTAGCCCATGTATCAGAGGCAGCTTTCAATGAAATAATTTTTAAATATTTTTCTTTTAAAGTACAGATATTACTGGGATTTCACCCTATTGGGAGATGTGATCCATTGGGTGCAGACCTGCTTGATGGAGATGGGCTGCATCGTAAGTCCCAGCGGACCAATGGGGGAGTACAACAAGTGTTTAAGAAGAGACCCAGTGCTGTCTCTTTGGTCCAGGGAGAAAAGACTGAACTGCAACAATGAAGTCTGTCAGTTCAGTCTCTTGTCCTGTTGAGGCCACAAGTGCAATCAGCAAAGATTGTGGATGAGAGCCATGTACTTCTGGGTTGTGTTCCAGCCCACTTCCAGCTGGAAAAAGCAGACCCAGACAGGTGATGGGTGTAGTTTTGGATCTGCAGATCTCAGTCCCTCGCTTTTTACCAAGTCTTCTTTTATAGTAGCAGACTTGGTAAAACATGATTGCCTTTCTTTTAACTAGAGATGCACCGATACCACTTTTTTAAGACCGAGTACAAGTACCGATACTTTTTTCAAGTACTCGCCGATACCAATTACCGATACTTTTTTTGGGGTCATTTGCCAGTTTTCCAGGTACTTAAAGCGCATATATTATATATATAATATATATGCTTTAGGTACTTTGAAAACTGGCAAATGACCTCAAAAAAGTATTGGTGAGTTCTTGAAATATAATATTATACATATATATATATATATATATATATATATATATATATATATATATATATATATATATATATATATATATATAATATACACACACACACACCACCTCTTGACTGTCCCCTTTTGCCTCTTTCTCCCCCTCTTGATTCCTACCTTTTACTTCATTCTCCCCCTCTTCAGCTTTTGCCTTGGCTTTTTCTCTTCCTTTTGATCCCCCTTTGTCCCCCTCCTTGACTCTTGATCCCACTCTTTTGCCTGTCTTGCTCTCTCCTGATCCCCCCTCTTTTTTGCCTTTTCTTAGTTCCCCTCCTTTTGTCTCCTGATCTTTACTCCTTTTGCCTTTTTTTTTTCCCCTTTTTCTTAGTCCCTTTTTTCTCCCTCCTTTTCACCCCTCTTTGACTCTCACCACCCGCTCCCATCTAGCCTCCCATACTCTCCTCTGCTGGGTGCTCGCTGTTCTCTCGCGAGCCCCGGCAGAAGTCAGCGTCAGAGCGTTGCCATGGTAACCCGCGGCAACGCTCATACGCTACTTGAGGGAGAGAGGCAACTGGGGAGCATTGTGAGCAGCTCCCCGGTTCCCTCACTGCAGCACCGACCCTGACACAGGGTATCGGTGCTGGCATCGGCCGCATTTGCGCGAGTACAAGTACTCGCGCAAATGCTGGTATCGGCACCGATACCAGTATCGGTATCGGTGCAACCCTACTTTTAACCCTTTAAGGGCCAGAGGGGTGTTCAGTTTGTTGAGCACACCTTTGATCCTGAAAGAGTTAACTCTTGTTTAGATGGGTGATTGGAACGTAGTAGCAGTGACATGTTCCATTCACCCTTGAAATGTAAACTGTGCTGTCATGTGCCTCTGGACAATCTCATTGCTAGGGGTGGATGAAGTGACATGTGGTTGCCCTAATGTGACTAGCTAATGCCTGCTTTGGTTTGACAGACATTGAGGTTTGTGATGAACAATCTGTACTGCAGCCCCATATGCTTTGGTACAGAGAAGCCCTGCTGTAACTTTCCTGCTTTATGCATTTAACCCAGGCAAATTACAGCGTGCTCCATTTACACAAGGTAACACTCTCTTATGTCAACAGCACAAACAGCCCATCATGCTATGCTCTCCATTGTGGAGATATCAGTGATGCACTCCTCTCACTGTGTAACTTTATTTTATATTGGCAGTGTGTCCAGACCTGGTAGATAAATACCTTGAAGAAACATCCATTCACTACGTCACCCCGAGGACCCCCAGTGGTACAGAAGCTGACATTGAGCACTCGCGCACGGCTGGTAAGAAAGGACTGCCAAATGCTCTTTGATATATAGAAGTATGTATTGGTAGGGTAGTGAGTGGTTCTCAGCATTAGATCTCGGTGCCACGTACAGGTTAGCTTTTCTGGAAATCACTGCTTGATTACAGGTGGATAATAAGTGGCTTAGTGACTAATCTATCAGACGTTAAGTAGGGAAATCCTTAAAGGAATAGTAACCCTTTAGTTCTACTTAATATTTTCTGCAAGTACATTATGCGTACAAGCAGATTGCCTATACTATTTATACTTTTGTATTCCTGAAATGGCTCACAGAATTTCTGCTTAACGTTTTGTGCTTAATAGACACCAAAATGTAATACAGTTTATCGTTTCTCTGCATGCTGTGTTCTATCATGTATACATTGTATCACTAGACCTGATTTTATGATCCCTGAGAGAAAGCTCCCCACAAACTGATGCAGTTAGCTCACTGACAGACCTAAAGGTTTGTTGAAAGAAAAAAAAAAAAAAATGGGGGGGGGGGTGAAGACAGAAGCAGTTTTACTTTACATATTATCCACTTGCATAACTTGTAAAGCCAAAGGAAAAGGTTTGTATTCCTTTAAGCGAGTGGGAACTCGCCTTCCCACTAAATTTTTGACCAGAAAATACTTAGAACCCCATGCATTTTGCCTTATATATGTATGTATATCTTTATTTATTTGGCACCACACAGTGTACGCAGCATCTTACAACAGTAGTATGTTACAATAAATAAATGGGGATAAAATAAGTGTCATTTTGCATTTGAAAACGGTATCCTCCTGTAACAAAGTCCTAGAATGTGTCGCTCACTGTGTGCGTAACCGCACATGCGCAGAATGGGCTGATTTAGAGCGGAGAGCTCCGGAAGGCTGACAGCCTGTTTGTGCTCCCGGCTCCGGGGCAGCAGCGGAGGCGCTGGATGAAAGTTTGTCACCCAGCCACCTCCGATGCTGACAGTTGTGTTTTTTTAACCGCTTAGTTCGGCAAGTGGACTGTCACTTTTTATAAATGACTTGGATGCTACTCAGCAAGAGACCGCCTCTGGTCTCATACCACAATCCTCCATCATCGGAGGAGGAGAGAAGAAGGCAAGTCTTGGGGAGGGGACCTGACAAAGACTGACAGGCTGCGGCACAAACCTGTACCACAGCCTGTACATAACCGGCGTCATGGGCTTCACTTTAAAAGCTAATATCTACGAGAATACCATAGTATATATAAAAAGATTCAAGCCAAGGGAGGATTCAGATTAAAAGGACAGTAATACATAAGATGTAAAAAAAATATATATATATGTTGTAGGGTTTATGTCCCCGAATAAAACAGGAGTACTCCTGCTGATAAAAATTGTATTAAAAAATTATAACCACTCAAACTTGAAAATTTTAGGCGCAATATCACAGTGGCCTGAAATTCTACAGTGGCACTACACCGTCCTATGAAGATTTATGGTCCACAGATCAGAGTAGTCCATAGAATGGTGTAGCAATAGCGTCCCTGTACATTTTCAGGCCGCTGTGATATTGCTCCTAAATAATTCAAGTTTGAGCTGTTATAATGTTTTAATAAAAATTCTCTCAGCAGTGGGAGTACCCTTGTTTTATTCAGAGACATAAACCCTACAACATATATTTTTTTTACATTTTAAGTATTACTATCCCTTTAAATCTACAGTACTTTAATATAGGTGAGAGGTGAAGGACCAGAGGGGTACACAACTCGTTGAGTAGTAATGTGTTGCCCACCCCTCTAGTCAACAAAAGGATATGAGTAGAGTGAGTGAGCAAAGTTAGGTCATGGGGTACTCTCTATCAGCTGTAATGTCCGCCTTCATGGACATGACATCCAGGACTGCCTGAAGATGTTCTTTCTTGAACCAAGGAGCAAGGGGAAAATTCATACTGACCAGGGTTGCATCGATAACTATACTGGAATCGGTGCCGATACAGGCATTTACGCGAGTACTCGTACTCGCGCAAATGCGACCGATACCCTGTGCCAGGGTCGGTGCTGCAGAGAGGAAGCCCGGGAAGCTGCTCACAATGTTCCCTGGGCACCTCTCTCCCTCCTGCAGCGTCGGAGCGTTGCCGTGGGTTACCCTGGCAACGCTCCGACTCTGAGCTCTGACTGGGCTCGTGAGAGAACAGCGAGCACCCAGCAGAGTTAAAAATCAGTTATAACAGTAAAAACATCTACAATGCACAGCACAACCTCTAAAGAAGGTATGGAAGCAGAGTCCACCTCACTGCACAGTGGCCAAATATTAATAACTTGGACACTTCTAAAGCAGAAATGGTGTCCAGAACCACTTCATTGCATAGCAGCCACGTTGTACAACGTATGTGCACCTCTAAATAAGACATGGTAGCAGAGACATCTGCATTCAACAGTAGCCACATAGTATGAGGCCTGGGAACCTGAAGCAGTTCAAAAACTACCATTAATCTGTAGAGAGAGATCCTGTACTGTAGTATAAGGCACCATTCGGCCCAATACAATACAGCCCAAATAACATATGCACCCAACTTTTCAGAGAGGATGACCCTCTTAAATGATTGAATGCCTGATAAGTACCAAACAGTAACACTAACAAAATACGCACACACAAACAAAATGAATGCCATGCATATACATTTATTGAGCAACGGGCCCCTAGTGGCGAACCTCAGGGGCAAGGCCTCCCTCATTTTTGTCTCAAGTGCCAGGGAGGAGGAGAATCAGGAACCTTCAGAGGTGGTATCGGTGATACTTGGGGAAAGTATCGGTACTCGTACTCAGTCTTAAAAAAATGGTATTGGTGCATTCCTAATACTGATCATTAGGATTTTCTAGCCATAGTAAGAGAAATTTGGGTTGTAATTAGGAGGTGTTCGTCCTCCTTTAACCTCTTAACGACTAGTGAAATGTGAAGACAGCAACCAGTGTCCTTGGCTAAAGGACCAATGAAGGTCCTGGCATGTCGCATATTTTGTGCTCACAGTGCTTGTGCGGGAGCTACCGGGGTCTGAAACTGACTACTCCAAGACTGGAGTGGTCACTATCAGGACCCCCCCCCCCCATTTGGTGCACCGGCACAAGTACATGCCATCTCCCGGCGCGCCAAACGCCATCTAGGTTGTGGTGGTGGGGGGGAAGCTTTTCAGAAATAAAAATATCAATATATCCTAAACGATGCATCTTCAAGTCTTTTGGCTAACCTGACCCATACACAGCTTTGTATTATAGCTTAAATTTTTTTTTTTAATTTATTTATTTATTTTTAAATATGCAAGCTTGGTTTTAAAGTGTTAGTAATGTCTATTTACAAGTAGTTTGCCAAGTCTTCTTTATATTAAAATTAACAGGTTGCTCTATCTGTAACACCTTACTTTTGTGTAGTTCAAGAGATAAAGATCCTCCCACTCGCCCCTTTTTGGCACGTCACCAGAAGATGCAGACTGGGGAGGACGGACGCGGCAAGGGACAAACTTCAATACTGAAGTGTATCCCTCACTGTAGCCATTGAGTTGCACAACATTTCTTGCCATTCAGTGGGAGGCGGCCAGAAGAGGCAGGTGGGGGGATCTTTCTCTTCATATCTTTTGAACGACCCTAAAGTAAGGTGTTACAGATAGCGCAACCTGTTAATTTTAATATGCAGAAGACTTGGCAAACTACTTGTAAATAGACATAACTAACTCCTTACTGTGACAGACCCACTTTAGAAACCTGGCCTTTTTGTGCGCTCTGTTGACTGGCATTGAAATCCCGTATCCCTCCCCCTACCACAGTGATTGTCAAGATTTTTTAATTTACAGCTCTCCTCACTCCTCTGTGTGTTTCTCTCATCCCCATACCAGCACCTCCGCACCACTCTGTTGTATGCTCCTCTCCATCCGGACCTCAGATCTGCACAAAGCGGCCAGGCCGAGGCAGACCCCCACTTAGCAGCCAAAGAAAAAGAAGGAAGTCCATCACTCCTGATCCCAAGGAGAAGCAGACATGTGGTAAGGGGAAAGAAAACCAAACAACTTCTCTGGGGGTCCCAAGGGAAAAAACAAAAACATAATTTCCCAGGAAGATAGGGTTAACACTAATAACATATATGGATATATACATGTATACAAAGTCACGTCCAGAAAAAAAATAAATTGGAGGACCAAAAAAGTCCATATGAATTGAAAAATGTAGCCATTGGGAGAGAAAAATAATATAGCTGCTTTCTCCAGAAGACCAGAAATTAACTAATTGGTTACTAATCTGGTCTTTGAAACGTGCAGCAGTGGATTGAGTATTCCAAACTATAAATGTAACTATACAAGAAATAGTGACAGTGTGATAAACTGAATGACTGAGAACAAGAGATAATAATATAAGTCCTTCGGTTGGTCCAGTAATCTCTCTAATAGCCATGAGTGAAACATGAGCTCCAAATACCAGTACACAAGGCAGACTGGTAAGAAATGACTCTAGATGGACCAAGGGCTGCCATGATTCATCACACATAGGAGTAAAGAGACTTGCAGTATTCTCTATCACTGCTACAAACATATATTTGTTTTCTCACTAAGTAGATGTGTCCCACTTTATACACTCTAACTGGGTCACAAAACTCTTGGGGTTGTGTCCAGGAAGCTGAAGTATTGGCGCAAACTATCTGCTTCATGGGACAAATGCAATTATTTAAAATTAAATTGTTAATGTCTTGAATGATTGAAAGGTCTCTGACACATTGAAGACCCTTGCCAGATTTAACCCTTTCAGTACCAGAGAGGTATCCGCCACATCGCCACGTTAATGCATTGGTTACCCCTGGCACTCAGTGTTTTTTTTCCAGTTTGTCCATGGTGTAATTGGTTTGGTCCAGAATTGCTCCAGTATAAAAGATAGCAGACATCCTGATTGATTGATTGTTTTAGTCCCTGAATATGTGAATGATATAAACTAAAATTGTAAGTAATAGGAGGGAATATCAGAGGTTCTTTAACTCCGCTCCCTGTAAGATTCTATGTGGACAAAGGAAAGTGAAGTAATTCTCAGACAAACCAAAGGAAACAAATACAATTGCCCCAGACGTCATGATTTTTAAGTGGGCTTTCAATCCATTGAGTGTTATAGAGGTCTCCCAATGAGTTCCTTCTTACTTCATTGGAGATCTCGCATTCTTGAAGTTAAAACCAATTTCAATCAATATGAATGTGTGCACCAAAATTGTTCTACTTTTTGACTTTGTGCATTGGCCCAAAGAATAATATATATGTAATGAAGGAAAGTGGAAAGTTGCTGGAGTCAGCATGTATGTGTGTTTGTGCCATTGTGAATTTCAGTGACTACTGGTGGAGAGTTCGACCAGGCTTAGAGTGTCAGTGTATGTGCCTGCCAGTGACCTCTATTGGTGAGTGGAACCAGGCTTGGAGTGTCTGTGTATATCACTAATATTGTTCAGTGGAACAAGGCTGCGGGGAGAGTTGTAGTCCCAAATAGCTGGAGTTCAATCTATTGGCAACTCCTGTCTTAAACTACAGCATTCTGAGGTTTACAAATCTCCTGGTTCTTGAGTTCTCTGTTGCAATGAAATTAAAATTCAAGTTGGCAGGTAGATGATTATATGGCAAGTTTTGTTTTGGTTTGTGAGGCTAGAGCACCTGAAGAGAGTTATATCTCCTAAAACAGAAATTCAATCATTAAAGAGGCTAGTTGAAAATGCATGATATTTAACAATGTATATAGCTCAATTTTACTTGTAGGTGTTGGTGTTCTTGTTTTTAACCCTTTGAGTGCCAGAGTGGTACGCAAAGCATTACTTTGCATACCAGTCTGGCACTCAAAGGGTTAAGGATGTGCAATGCATTGTAAATTAATGTGTTGCACATCTGTCTGGTTCTTAAAGGATTTACAACATGTCTATCAGATGAAAAATTATGGTGTAGATCAAAACCTGTATGTGATACTTTGAATTATTTTTCTCCCTAGACATTCGGCTCCGGGTACGAGCAGAATACTGCCAACATGAAACGGCCCTTCAGGGAAATGTTTTCTCTAACAAGCAGGACCCTTTAGAACGACAGTTTGAACGTTTCAACCAGGCCAACACTATCTTAAAATCCAGGGACCTTGGCTCAATTATCTGCGACATCAAATTCTCTGAGCTCACCTACCTTGACGCATTCTGGCGCGACTACATAAATGGCTCTTTGTTAGAAGCCCTAAAGGGTGTCTTCATCACAGACTCGCTAAAACAGGCCGTGGGCCACGAAGCCATCAAATTGCTAGTCAATGTGGACGAGGAAGACTATGAGATTGGGCGCCAAAAACTGCTTAGAAACTTGATGGTGCAAAGTGCACTGTGACGACAGTTCTAAATGCTTTAGGCCGCGTTTACTAAGCAGAGCTAAAACCGTTCAACCCTCTCCGGTAGTGTTTCTCAGCTCTATTGCTTGGGGCTTACCAACAGATCATGTTCTATGGACATCCCTAATTAAGTACAGGTAGATTAATCACAATGACAGACCCTCTAATTATCCCCTGTGGTGAATTAAGGACATACTGAAAACCTGATCTGTTGATGGGTCTTGAGGATTAATGTTGAGAATTCACTTGTGAATTACTCCATAGGAAACCATTATCCCAATTCTGTGCACTTTGTTACTGTAGCAGTTGCCTATGAGGACTAGGTCATTGGTGACTGTTGCCAAAGCTGGTTTCACAGAATAAATATTTTCTTCTGTGGGTTAATTCACATTGGTGACTGCAGTTACAAACATTTTCAAAGGCAACCTTTTGTTTCCGCAAACAAAAAAAAAAAAAAAATCCTTGTGCATTAAAGGAGCAGTAAACTTTTTTTATGAAAAATTATATATTGTAGGGATTTTCCTATTGAGTAAGATAAGGGTACTACCACTGCTGAGAGAGTTATTACAGTTTAAACCCATGTTTTTTTATATTAGCAGTGCCCTCTAATGGTCAAATTCTAAGTAGATTTCCTGTTAGATTCTAATGGAGAGGAAAGTCAGAGACATACAGTTCTCCATAGAATGTGATAGAAACTGCCTGTCACTTCCTGTCAGAACTATCGGGAAGTAAACACAGTAAATTCACTTCCTGGTTATTTGAACTGTTATCAATTTTGAATAAAACATCTGACAGCTGCGGGCGCGTCCTTGTTTTATTCAGCAGGAAATGCTCTATAAAATGTGTTTTCATAAATAAAAGTTTACTGCTCCTTTAAGCCTTTTCACATGGACGATTTAGTTGCAACAATAAATGTTACCTTGGAAAATCATTGTAGATGTAAAATTCACCAATGTTAAATACTCACAGAAATGATATTTCTCTGTAAAATATGTTGCAGCAAAGCTACCAGTGTGAACTAGGTTTTTATTCTGCTCGATAAACACTGCTCTTTACTATGAATTCACCTTTTCCCTATTATTGAGTACCTTTTTTTTGATATATAATTAAAAAGGAAAAAAAATACAAATATATAAATATATATAAATACATATATATGGTAAGCACTGTGTTGCTTCCGAGCCCTTGAAAATGAAAGTAGACCGGTCATCCAAGCTGTTAATATGCACCTTCAAAATATAAGAATGAGGTGGAACATGGTCTTCAGGTCATCCTGGTTAAGGACAATTTGCTCGTTAAGAAAAGGAATTCAGCAGTTGAATCATGAGTAACATCATATTTTTTTGTTTTTTTTTGTACTTTGTAATAATGGAGTTTCCTGGGATATCCCGCACCCCTTTCATGCAGTGACCCCCCAAAGCAGCTTTTCAACCCCTTGGATGTTACATTTCCAAGTAGCATCCAAGAGGTTGAACATTTTTCTGTATTTTTTTTATATATAATATATATATATATATATATATAATATATATATATATATATATATATATATATATATATATATATATATATATATATATATGTATATATATATAAAGAGGAGAAAAAAAAGTTTACTGAGTTCTGCTTTTCTTCCACAGATGTGTGAAATTCATTTTAGACTTAATTTCCCAAAGTAGTTTCAACCTGTTCTTGAACTGGGTGAGGTTAAAGGTCATGTGCTAATGGCAGACTGAACATCTTTGTGATCAGCGTGGATGTTTTTAAAGAGTCAAACTTGTTTTGTTTTTTGTTTTTTTTTTTCTCTCTAGTGTAAACTGTGGCCTCACTTTAATCCTTTGAGTGCCAGCGGTACGGAATGCATTGTAAAGCAATGCATTCAGTACCACTGTGGCACTCAAAGGGTTAACCCTCTGGATGCCAAAGGGATGTCCAATGCATTACAGAGCAATGTGTTGGACTTCATTGGCACTGAGAGGGTTAATACTTAGACTTTTTTGTTTGTTTGTTTTTTATAATCTCGTCTCTGTCCGTGTTACGTAACGGTTTCGTTACTGCACCCTTGCATCCGTCGAAACGAAAAAGCAGTGTTTTATTCGTTTAAATGATAAGCAAGGTTTTATTATGAGGGGGAGAAAACATATTGTAGTGCTTTTCTTGCTGAATACAACTAGGAATTGTTTATTCAAATATATTTCAGTTCAATTTGTTAAGTGATTGTGCTGTTACTGTCAAATTCTTTGAAGAACTGTAGCCAGTGACTTGCCTGTCAGGGCACCAGGTGAACTGACAACACCGGGCGGGGGGGTGGGGGTTATGCACTATGGTGTGATAAAGAGGAGATTACTTCCCCAGTTTATAAAATATCCAAGTCCTATGTTATTCTATGGGATCTATGCACTAAGATCTCTCAAGTTCAAGACATCTTATTTCATTGGCCCCATAACATCTCACTAGGGAAGTTATTGCCTCTTTATCATGTCTTGGTACATTCCCCCCCCCCCTGTAATCTGTAACTAGATCTCTCTCCTATAAAAAACCTTGGAAGTGGAGAACTTACCGCATCTTTCACAGATTAGTGCATCTCCCCCTGTAGTCTATAACTAAATCTCTCCCATAGAATAACATAGGAACTGGTGAGATTGTCGCACTGGAGATATTTCCTCCTCACACATTAATGCATCCATTTTTGTGGCACTGTTAATATATAAAAATGAACTGTAATGACTTTGCAACAAAGCAACTGACAGCAGTGCGAGTTCCATTGTTTTACTCGGAAAGGAAAGCTTTACAATTTTTCTTCATAAGAAATGTTTGCTGCTCCTCTAACAACCTGTTTTGTGATGCTTGCTTAAATAAATTCAACTGATCTAGCCACATGTGCAGGAAAAATTTACCTCAGGCCAAGTCAATTTCTTAAGAACAGGATGTAGATAAATCCACTAGTGCAAAAAAAAAAATATATATATTGTTTTTAAGAGAGAAAAAAATATATATGCTCAGTTTACATTTTCAGTGTCTGAAATTGCATCCTGTCTGAAAGTTAACTGCAGAAGTTTAGACTGGCTTGTAAATGGCTGGCTTCCACTTTCTTCCCAGCATCCTTGGCAACTTTGGGCACTTAATAGTTCACTCCTTGTCGTTAAGCTCCCGAGGTGGACCAGTGTCTGTAGGAGCTGCATACTAATATCCAGGAAATTTTAGTCCTTACGGAAAAAAAAAGAACTTGATTGTACGTTTATGTTCAGGATCTGTGCAGAAAATAAATGTTGACATTAATGGTGCATTTTATGAGAAACTGCTTTATTTTGAATAGAAGGAGTTAATGTATGTGATTGTCAGACCTCAAGCAATTATGTCCTTGTCAGTGTTAATCTTTTTTTACAATTTTCTTTTCTTTCTCGGCTGCTTAGGAGAAGTAAAATATATTTGTCCTTCAATCTGCAATATTTTTTTCTGATTATAAAGACTGATATCAGACCACTCACTGAACTGATCGAATACTCGTGTGTGTGTGTGTGTGTGTGCTGGAGTTTATTGAAATGTTTATATTCCACTTTTAAATACATTTTTGGCAAACTGCAGTTTGTTGCTCTGAGCAGTTGGTAAGTTCTGCTAATTTAACAGCGCCAAATAAATGTTGCAAAACGTGGATATCTGAAACATGGGGTATCTGGTCATCTTCCTTCAATTCTGCTTTGTTTTTTTCAATTATATAGGTTTTCCCTCCTCTGTGGTAAGAAATCAGCTGTACTAAGAATTGTATAAAAAAATACAAATTCTCATTGTTTTTAAATGGAGTTTTTAAACCTTTGAACGCTAACGTCTCCAATGTGTTGGTTTGTAATGCGTGGAGACCTCTAGTACAGTAGCATGCTCAATTCCCATCCAGACCTCTCACCTCGGCTGATCCTTAAAATTTCATATAGTGGATTTTCGTTTAAAGGGATAGTAAACCCCCCCCCAAAAAAACTGTAAGCCAAATGATAGGAATAATAAAAACATATTTAACGCCCTCATTCCCATCTCTCAAACCGTTATGGTTTTGAGAGATGTAAGAAAATAAAGACCTCCGCTCCCTCTCCCTTCTCATGCGTCCGCTGTACAACGGATGTCATGAGATCCTGCTTACGGGACCAGACGGCGGCTCTTCAGGAGAGCTATCATCTGAATATATAACTAGAATGACATCATCGGGAATGGTCTACAATGTGTGCTTGCAAGCCAGGCACACATTGTAGACCATACCGATGAAGTAATTATAGTTGGATATCCCAATGTCAGCGCTCCTGAAGAGCCGCCTACAGTCGGGCGACCGGATTATGCCTCTGACAGCTTTACAGCTCGTTAGGCAGAAAGGGTAGGGAACAGAGGACTTTTTCTTATATCTCTCAAACCATAACGGTTTGAGAGATGGGAATGAGGGTGCTAAATATGTTTTTATTATTCCTATCATTTGGCTTACAGTTTTTTTGGGGGGTTACTATCCCTTTAATCATTAGTGGTACTTGGGAAAAAGATCCAGGAGGAGGATGACACCAGCTGAAATTACTGTAGAATTTTTTTTTTTTGTGAGGCAACATAAGAGGAAGGCAGTATAGGGTCCATGCAAGACCCCATTTAGTCTACTGCATTCACATAGCTTGGTTTACGGTGTAGATCCGCTATCTGCTCAGCTGTGTGACGTCAGCACCTTACTCTGCAAGAAAGGAGCTGCTGTCACCCAGTTGTGCCGATATCTGTGTCCTGCACAGCAAAGTGGGAGAGGACTGGTTAGTTAAAGCAATGGGAGCTGTATTACCACAGCTCAGAGGGCACTTGCACAGGCTTAAAAGTTTATTCACTGCCACTATACTGCCTCTTTAATTATTTTACTTTATCTCTAAAATTCTTACTCAAGGCCTAAAATCTGATTTTACAGTAAAGCAAACTCCTAATAATAAACTCCCTACACTCTTAATTTCGTCTGGTCAGAAAATCTTAATAGCCATTATGAATCAATCTGTGTAGATTGGTTAACCAAATTTAATCTTTAATTGGCACTAAGATAAATTGGAGTTATTGGAAGTGTATTACTGTAATATTAGATTTTAGACCCCCCCCCAATAACAAAAAAAAGAGTAGCGATAAAATGCAGGGCATTTAATCTACAAAGGAATCTGTGCATGAGGATTTTCTGCCTTGATGTTTTGAGTGCAATAGGAATGCACTATGCACCCCTCTGGCACTCAGAGTTAAAGTAACTAGGGTGGTTATTTTGTGTTTCCTTAAATGTGCACGTGGAAGTGTCCATTTATGCTTTGTGCAGGACCCCATTAGCACAGAACTTGTGATGTGTCCCAGAAGTAAAAGTGAAGGAATGTCTTTAAACTGTCACAGAAATGTATAAATAATTGGCTTTAGCTCTTGTATTTTAGAGTCTTATCAACACAAGTGATCACACTGACGTGTTAGTGAATAGTGATCTTAGCCAACAAATATAATCCATTCTCATTAATGCTGATGAAAATCTTTAATGCAAATCACTTTACAGAATATACTTCAGAGGTGTGATTATTTCAAGTTCATTGCTTGTGAAGAAATGCCAACCCTATGTGTGCCAAATGCTTTTCTCACACCTTTGGTGCGCATAGCATCTGAAATATGAAGAACAGGCACTGCACATCCACTCTGATTTGGAATCTCTTGAACCCTTGAGAGATCTCTGGATTGTCCGGTCAGCCCAGTGTCTTCACCTTGATTTTGCCATATAAATCTGGCCTCCGGTGCCCCCATACTGGCATCTCCTGCCGAATGCCGTTCAGGTAGGGGAGATTGGTTTCGGCATAGCACAGCCCTGTTCCTTCCTGGCATTGTGCAATGACCGTGCCCCAGGGATCCACCACCATGGCATGACCGTAGGATGTCCGCTTCTGGTTGTGACTGCCTGTCTGTGCTGCAGCAACAACATAGCATTGGTTTTCTATGGCGCGAGCTCGCAAGAGCACCTGCAATCAGAAACGCACAACTGGTTATCTGCTGCCCAGACAGGAGCCCACAGACAAAGGAATTTACTGTTTAGAGCAAAACATTGTGCTTCTTACTACACTGGAGACCTCTCACATGCAAGAGCTTAGAAGCAATATTTTTAACCCCTTAAGGACCAGATGTGGGTGAAAGGAGTGTAAGTGAAATGTGCTACACACCACTCTGATCATCAAGGAGATACATCCTATTTTGTTCTCCATGTTGTATTTGGTATATATCTCTATTGCTCAAGTTTTATTTGTGTAACAACTGACCTGCAACTGACAAAATAGTGCTAAAGCACAGTGATTGCAAATGGATTCCTTGGGATCCATGACATTTAGGACTAGGAGCTGTACAGACTCCAGTCTGAAGGTGTGTGTTAAAACAAAGACTAACCTCCCAGTGTGCCAGTCCAGTGGTAAGGGTGAAAGCTGATGGGTAAGTGAGAATTTCTGCTCCTTCTTGAGCCAGAGCCAAGGACATTTCTGGGAAGCGAAGGTCGTAACACACTCCTAGACCAACCTAGAAAGAAGGAGAAAGTCATTTGCGGTGTAATGTAATGGATCACTACCTGGCACTCGGAGATAAAGGACTAGTATGGAGTGCAATGGATGACAAACCACTCTGGACGTTAAAAGGGACAAGGAGGTTTGACCCTGCACTCTTGCTTATCACTTTCCATCCTGAACTCAAATAGCACAGAACATGATAAAAGTAAGGTCCGAAAAAAATGGGAAAATATTCCAAAAATACTTAATTTGTTTCCCCTGCAGAACGTGATTAAAAAAAAAAATAAATAAATAAAGAAAATTGAGAAATAAGCTGCTCTACCCTAAACTGAGACTGGAATATGGGTGAGCGTTTAACCCTTTAAAGGGTTAGTAACATCTTGCATGAATAAAAAGTAATATTGTAGATAATCCAAAAAGAAATTGGTGCAAGTCCTCTCTCTCAAACCTTTGTTAGAGAGAGTACATTTTAAAGTCCCCCTTTCCCTGATGTCTGCTTCTAGCTTACAAAAGAATTTCCATATAAAAAGCAATACTTCATTGGAACAGGTTACAAACTGTGCTTGCAAACCAGGAACACTTTGTAGACCGGTCTGACAAAGTATTTATTTTCACATTGTGCTAATTCAGCTCTGCTGAAGAGCTGCCTTGAGTCTTGATACGCATGTCCTACTGTCAGCTTTATAGCTGACATTAGTGACAGGGGAAACGTTAAAACGTTATAGCCTACGATACTTGGTATTCCCAGGCAGTCTCCCATCCAGGCCAGAGCCTGCTTCACTTCCAAGTTCAGATGGGTTTTGGGTGTATTAAGGCTTGTATCGCCGTAGGCGGGGAAATGTTAAAACGTTATAGCACTCAAACTATACAGGTTTGAGAGAGAGAGGGGATTTGCACTGATTGATTTCTTTTTGTATTATCTACAATATTACTTTATTCATGAAAGACATTACTATCCCTTTAAGGACATATGATGTGCCAGGTAAACTTGCCATAAGGACCCATGACAGTCCTGGCACGTCATGGAATTCAGGGTGGCTGTGCGCCGTGGCCACATCCTTAAAATAATGAAATTAATATAATAAACACAGGCAGAGCTTGCTCACCTCAGACAGGGGACGAGTCTCTATCTGGCTTATATCTGGAGTGAACCAGAATTTTTGCATAAAGCACTTCTACAGTACTTACACTGTCTTTATTCCCGTCACTAAGATTTTGCTTACAGCAGATGTATCCTGGGAGGAGGCATGACCTTAACCTTTAATGGTTGTTTCAGGTCTGCATTATGCAGGATGCCTCTAAAGTCTCTAGTCAAGAAGAAGTGCCCATTAAAGGGATAGTAATGTTTCATAATAAAAGCAGCTCTAATTAATCATCATAGTATTTGGCCTTTGGAGAGTCTTATTTCAGTTCTGTCAGAGTTGTAGTTCAAGAGTAATTGAATGATAAAGTTCCCCCCTCCCTCCCCTTTTACTGATGTAACACTGCTCAGCCAGATCAGAAGGGAGGTGCCCAGGTAGATAAGGGAAAAACCTGAAAATCTTGTCAAGGGGGGCAGGGCTTTCATTGTTCTCATAGGAAGAAGATTGTCCCCTTCTGTTATCTGTCTGGTCTATGGACTGCATTCCACATCTGAGAAGAGATGGCTAACACTAGGTAAAAGGGGCAGGAGGGGAAACTTTGAGAGATAAGACATATCGTTTTTCATGGTTTTTTAATGCCTACAAAATAAAATAAAGATAAAACGAAGTATTACTATCCCTTTAAGGTGTAAAACAACTATCGCTGTGTGTCACATGCTGTAAGAGTATTGCTTTTATTTATTTGTGCAGCCCTCTGGCACTCAAAAGGTGAATCCTTTTAATGCCAGAAACATCTGCAAAAGAGAACAAACACCACCACCACACTTACCTTACTATGACTAGAAAATCTTAATGGCTCTCTCTGAATTCTGCCTATGCCTTTATTCAAGTAATCACCTCTTCAATTAGTCGTGAATGGGCTGTCCATCAAGGCGGACATGATGGTTGCTAACAGGACCACACACGCTGTGCATAGTAATATAAATATTTTAAAGGGATAATAATACTTGCAAATTACTAATCCCCATATTGTAGCTTTGTTAAAAAGAAACTTATTGCCCCCCAGTGTCATCTCTGAGACCCTTATGGTTTGAGAGATGATGGCGCTCAGTTCCCCCCTCCATCCCCCTTCCCTGACTGAACGCTGACTGCAGGGGAAGCTGTCGTACGACAGTCTTATGTGCATCAGGCGGCTCTACAGCTGAGCTGAGATCGCATTTATAAAAAAGAACTCTCTCACTGAAACGGTCTTGGTTTGTGCTTGGTTTGCAAGCACACATAGAAGACCATTTTAGTGAAAGATTTCTTTTTTATAAATGCGATCTCAGCAATGCTGCAGAGCCGCCTGATGCAAGTAATACCGGATATCCCTGCAGTCAGTGTTCAATCAGGGAGGGGGGAACTTTGAGCACTATCATCTCTCAAACTATAAGGGTGTGAGAGATGACACTGCTACATAACAAAGCTACACGATGGGGATTAGTAATTTGCAAGTATTACTATCCCTTTAAGCGATGCTTCTTAGTGTGCTGTACAACCCTCTGGTCATTAAATGGTAAAGTAAGCTTGTGCACTCTGCTTCTGTTTGAACAAAGGCACAAGGGTGAAATTTATGGTATTAGGATTTTCAGAACA
The DNA here is from genome assembly GCA_037306005.1 of Rhinophrynus dorsalis. Taxonomy (NCBI): domain Eukaryota; kingdom Metazoa; phylum Chordata; class Amphibia; order Anura; family Rhinophrynidae; genus Rhinophrynus; species Rhinophrynus dorsalis. The sequence goes on from CM074728.1 coordinate 60,318,894, forward strand.
TAGTAATTAGTAATTAGTTCTCCTTTAACCCTTTGAGTGCCAGAGGGATGTGGAACGCATTGCTTTGCAATGTGTTGCATACCCCTCTGGCACTCAAAGAGTTAAAGATGTAAAATTAGAGTACTGTCCTTATGGACGATCTTGGCTTCTGAAAAGCCCCTTGTTCTTTCACCTTTCCAGCCGGGGTGCTGACGGGTGGGATGATCTCCGCTCCAGGGATTGTGAAATTACTTTCTTTTAGTGACACTCCACTTCTAAGATCCACATCAAACAAATGGGTTTTGCGATATACTGATACAATGTGTCCTACACAAAGGAATATTTGAAATAAAATAAATAAATAAAAAAATAAGAGAAAATATATGGCATAGGGGCACAAATCAAATTACTGCTGCTAAATGAGAGGGAGAGGATGAAAAAGATCTTAAAATATCTCTCTATCTTTTCCATTATTGTGAACTAGTGTAAAAGCCCGTGTACACAGGCCAAGGTCCCAATGCGTTGAGTACCCCTCTGGCACTCAAAAGGTTAAGAAGCCGGTCCTGTTCTGCGACCGATGCAATCATACACTGTAGAGATTGCCAAAAGCACAGAATGCTCCCAGCATTCTGTGCGTTCGGGCAGTCTCTACTCTGTATGATGACTTCTGACAAACATCCTAGCGAATTACTATATAGAAGGATGCTCTCCGTCATTCTCTAACGGTGACATGGGCCCTTACCTCTACTAGTGAAGGAATACACTGATAAAAGTCCACTTAGTAGGAGACCAAAACAGTTTTGGTTACAAATGAGAACTCTGAATTCAATTGTCATAGTTAGTTCGAACACTGATGTTTGTAGACAATACGGCTTTCTCATCCTAACTATAAAATACTTCCTCCCCCCCCCCCCCCCCTTAGTTCTACCAAATATTTTTTGGTAGAACAGTGATTTTGGATACAACAAATCATGTAAATAAGCATGCAGGTAGGCTGCTGTACTAACGAAAAGTGTGGTCTGCCACCAAGTGTCCCCTCTTAAATACAAGTAGCACCTGTCCCTACTTTACCCTCTATTGTCAAATTTCTGGTCCACAAATCAGTCCAAAGGCTGGCCTGTCTGTTTGTTCCTACCACCCTCCATCCCCACGTGAATCTGCACAGACAGGTCTTTTGATGTGCTCCTCTTAAATCAATCCAAAATAGTAGTCTGCGAGCCTCCTTTCCCTTCCACATGGATTGGGCCTGTTTCTTTGTGCACAATTCCCCTCCCATAGTTTGGCCTGTGTGAATCGTGTAAACCAGGCCCGGCACTGCTTCCCACCCCTCTTTTATACTGGTCCCTATGTGGACCCTTACATAAACTGGGTACCCTTCTAGCCACTATACACAGACATATAGAATTTATTTTTAGTACCACAAAGCCCATGAATGTCTGATGGGTGAAGGGCCTACAGCTCCCCCTCTACATGGCTACCAGTCCAATGGCACTGTTCATGATGCTGTAAAGACAGACCTGTGTTGAGTATTTCTTCTCTGATGTTCTATACCAGGGCTTAAAATATGAAGTCCTTTGCTACTAACCAGACCTGAAAAGTTACTCGCCACTGCAAGCCATAGCATACCCACCAGGGCTGAATTTCTACTTGCCAGAGCTACATTTTCACTCGCTAGTGGCGAGTGGAAATTTTAAGCCCTGTTTTATACGGCCTTGGTGTGGATTACATAGCACCTCTCCAAGTATACCACAAAATATTTTAATTCTACAAGAGTTTTTAGATGTGTATACATGTTACAATTTCCTCATACCTGCCTCATCCAGAAGCACGTGAGAATTGGAAATCCTTCTGTCGTTCTCCCAATTGGGTCCCTTCTCATGAAATCCCCCTAGGGATAGCCAGACTCCACATTCCCTAACACAGCATCAACAGGGGAAATCAGAAAGACCGTTTATTTGGAATCTCCTCTAAAGAGAGGAAAAATAATATTAAAGGGGACCTTTACCCTTTGAATAAGTTACTCAGTTAGTTTAACAGACTTACTTATGTAGTTGTCTTGCATATATATTTATACACACATACACACACACATAATTATTTATATATTGCATTTGAGATATTATGTATCTGGACATGAACGTTCTAATAACTTGCAAATGTTTGCATTGGCCCTTTAGAATCACAGTACAGCCATTGAGAAAAAACCCTGACCATGATTATAAAAGGAAATGGTAAAATATCTCCAGTTATAGACTGCAGCAGGGTTCAAAGGCAAAAATCAGTAAACAGTTATAAATGACTGCTGCATAATGGACAGCTATATAGGTAAGTACTACTGCGTACATAATGTAATTATAAAGATATATCAGACTTCTGTATGATGGACTCCTACCTAGGTAAGTCCTTACGTTACATGTTATATGGATATACCTTACACATATTGTATACACACACATGGATGGATGAAACCTGTCTAAACAAGTTCTTCACACAATAATTACATAGATATACCTGACAATGACACTTACTTAGTTAAGTCCTTGTGTTAAAATTAAGAGTCAGTTATTCAAAATATATAATTCCCTTCCCTGTTAACTGGTACAAAAGCTACATACTCACCTTGCAAGATTAGTGTATCTCTGAATAATGTCCCCTTCCAGTGTCTCTGCTAAACATAGGGTCTCCTCTGTGCTGCTACCAATGTAATCGAAGGCCTCTGGCAGGAAGACCATGCAAGCTCTCCGAGATGCTGCTTCCTTGATAAGATCAGAGCATGTTGAGAAATTCTTCTCTTTATCCGAAACTGAGGTCAACTGACATACCGCAATCAGGGGCTTTGGGGGATCTGGCATGGTGCTCATGTTTCTAACCCTTCAAACACACAAGGATTGAGATTCTAAGCGGTAGGTGCAAGATGATAAAAGGGCCACAATGACACCAGTATTAATGAGCAATAACAGTCAAGCTCGCTTCCCTACTTTGACACAGATCAAACTACCATTACTACGCCCTTTAAGATATATGATTAGGGTGACCACATTTCCAATCTGCCATTCCGGGACATGTGGTCACCCTACTTTAGTCTCCCAACAAAATAAATAAAAAAAATAGAAATTAAAAACAATCAAGCACACAAACCAGTGCACATATATTTATTTACAGGACTAGGTAGGTCTTTTGTTGTGGTAAGCACTGCGACACACACACTGCCACACCACTCCTCCGCTCAGCATCCTCTCTTCCCTACGCTATTCCTTAATCCTCCACCTAGCATCTTCTCTTTCCCACGCTATTCCTCCGCTCAGCATCCTCTCTACCCACTCATAGAAAGTGTGGGAGTTCCTCTGTTGTGGTAAGCACTGCGATACACACACGCACACACAAAACTACCTTTGGCTCCAGTTTGTAATGTCACTCAGTGCCACTCCCACACCACTCCTCAGCTCAGCATCCTCTCTTCCCCACGCTATTCCTAATTCCTCCACCTAGCATCTTCTCTTTCCCACGCTATTCCTCCGCTCAGCATCCTCTCTACCCACTCATAGAAAGTGTGGGGAGTTCCTCCAGATATGTGGATGCGGGCTGGTGACGTCAGACGCAGCAGCAGGCCAGCACTTACTTACACTGATGCTGCGCAACTCTGCACCCAGCCAACAGCCATACGTATGTACCCCATGTCAGTAGGCTCAGCAGAGCCACAGCAGCCAGGAAGGGAGTCCTCTCTAATGTGGAAATTGTAGCAGAGACTGTCAGTTCTGTGTGTGGCACGGTCTTTGCTTCATTCTGGGACTCTTTATTGTCCTGGTGGGGGGTGACCCGGGACGCAGGACCCAGACCTCAAATAAGGGACAGTCCCGGGCATTCAGGGACACGTGGTCACCCTATATAAAATTAAAGTATAAGTAACACCTCCTAATAATAACAACCACCACAAATATTATTATCTTACTAGGACCAGAAAATCTGAACTCCCCTATTAATTTTGCACTTGTACTTCAAGGGGAATGATCTGACTGCCATTTGGAGTCAATAAGTATTATTTTACTTATTTGATGGTTTATTGGAAACTAGTTGAGCAGCCCGTTACACGGGCCACAGTGCCACCCGGTCGCGGGGCAGTCACGTGCAGAAGAGACTGCCCTTCGGAGCGCCCAGCTCTGTATCAGCTGCGCTGCGGGCAGTCTCTACTGCGCATGACTGCAGCACGCGCAGCAGTGTCTACTGTTCATGTCGCAGCGTTACACACGATTTAGCGAATTATTATATAGGATGCCGTCAAAGGTTTTTTTTGGGGGGGTTGACTTCTTCTGGGTCAACAGGGGTGATCTGGCATGGGCTAGACTTGATGGATGCATGTCTTTTTTCAGCCTCATCAACTATGTTACTATCTTCAACCAGTACTCAGCCTAATTTGCATGGAGGAGAACTGGACATTTGCTGGCAGGACCACATAACACAAAAACACTGCTCCCTGCATATGACGCTCTTAACCCTTTATGGACCAGTGGGATGTGCAGCACATTGTTTCATAATCTGTTGTGCACCCCTTAAACGGTTAAGAAGGCTCCCACGCTCTCCCTGTTTCATTGGGAAAAAAAACTAAGCAGCAACTGTCATGTCCGCATCCATGGACATGACATCTAGGTCTGATTGAAGATGTTATATCTTGAACAAAGGCACCAGGGCAAATTCAAAGGGGTCATTACAATCTACTGACCATAGTAAGGCAGATGTGGTATTATTATTAGAATGTACTAGTTCTGCTTTAAATGTATTTAATCCACATGATTATTTACTTGTTCACCACTACGTGACCAGTATATGAACAGAAACACAGAGGGATGTGTGCATGCCATACTCAGCCATAATTAAACAACTACAATACATATAAAATATACGTGCATTATATGTATTTGACAAAGTACATATATCTGTATCAGATGTGGCGCTCCAGCAACGTAGCATTACAGTCCCCATCATCCCCAAGCCATTGGCTTGGAGTGATTGGAGTTTTAGTCTCACATAGCTGGAGTGACTTAGGTTGCGCCCCCTTATCTAAGTAAATAAGGGGTCGACATGTGCTCCTCCGGCTGCTGCCATCACCTGCAGACACCAGTCAGTTAATGGTATCTGTGGTCCAACAGGCTGTACTGCCAAGCACAGCTTCCTACCAGCCCTTGTACTTCCCAGAAAAGCTGAAAGGGCCATCAGCTATAAGCGTATAACGTCACTCACCAATGTCTAGCGATGACGCGCACAGCACGCAGCAACCCGCTTCCCGTCATTCGCTCTTCGTCCCTTACCAAACATGGCGGACAGGACTCTGGACCGGGTGTGACGTATCCTACTCCGCACTTCCGGTTGCACTGTCAGGGTGTGAATTGTAAGAAACGTGATGGCGTCAACGGCCGCTAAGCAGGCTGCTGCTGAGCAGGTACCGGGAAACGGAGCTCGGTGTACACACACTGGCATCGCTTCGTGTTTTTTTAATCATTGTGGAGCAACATGAGGCTCTCCAGCTGTTCTGGGCTACAGTTCACATAATTCCCAGTCAGGACTTGGGCATAAAGGGAGTTGTAGTCCAGAACTGGTAGAGCTCCTCAGGATCTGGAACTATTAGTTCAGCACTAGCACATTTTTTTTGTTTAGTAGTATATTAGTTTTTTTATAATCTTTTGAATGCTAAAGGGATGTGCTATTTAGTTGCAGTCCCTATTAGTGCTCAGATGGTTAACATTATTCCAATATAAATTTAAGCATCTTCCACTTGTAATGTATTTAGACATCTTTTTTTATAGTGCCCGAGAGGGATGCAACGCATTGCTCTGCAGTGCGTTGCATATCACTCTGGCACTCAAACTGTTAATGTCATGAACGTCAAGTGTGCCCCCCCTCAAAAAAAAAAAAAGTGTGTGTCACTTAATATGTTTGCTTAAATGTTAAGGACTAGAGGGTTGTGCAATGCATTGGAAAGCAGTGGGTTGTACACCCCTCTGTTCCCCATGTCTATATTACCATTGGGGCACCATTTTAAATGCAGACATTTGAAAAGGTTCAGGATTTGCCATTTGTGTCAGCTGGGGCTCAAAAATTGTTTTGCACCAGACCATTGAATCACTATGATTAAAGGGGAACTTTCACCTAAACACATGTTTTCTTTAATTCACGTAGATTACCGATGCAAACTGTGCTGTGTTTTGGTTTTTTAAAAAAACGCAATAGAAAATAAGTTTGAGGGTTTACATTTTCCCTCTTCACATATTCTCGTTCTGATCAGCACACTTTGTGCCGATGAGAATACATAACAGATCCTCCTCCCCGCTGGTCCGTCAGTAAGCTGGAGAACTCTCCTTGGTAGAGATCGATATCTAGCCAATGAGAGTTCTCCAACTTACTGACGGACCAGCTGGGAGGAGGATCTCCTGCATTCTCATCGGCAAAATGGTGCTGATCAGAATGAGGAGAAGAGGGATAAAGTTAACCCTCAAACTTAATTTCTATTGAGTTTTTTTAAAAACCGAAATCCAGCAAAGCTTGAATCGGCAATGTAAGTGAATTAAAGAACACATGTGTTGCGGTGAAAGTTCCGCTTTAAGGGACGTTTTCCCGAAACGCATTAGAGCGTGTAATTTGTGCTTTTCTTTGATCCTGTATTTCTATATTGCTGGACTGTGTATGTTTTTAAGATGCAGTTTTAATAAAGTTACACATGTTTATACTTTTTAATCCTGACTGGCACTGAAGTTATTGTGGATCCGTTGAAGCGCTCCCTTCCAGTGTCTCATTGAATCACTGGGTCTTCCACTGTCTGTTCCTTACAGGATTAATCCATTAAAGGGATAGTAGTATGTCTATTAAAGTTCAATCCCGAATCTTCTTTATATATATTTTTTTAACATGTAGTGCTAAATTTAATTACTTACAATGTTATAGTTGAAGAGCTATTCAAGCCTAAAGGATCACCTCTCTGGCCACTTCCTATCAGATGTGGAATCCATTTGTGGAACCAGACAGATGCAGTGAGGGACAATCTTCAGTAAGTATAAGGAAAACTCTGTCCCCCTTGATGAAGCAGGGCAAGATTTTCCTTTTGCTTACTGAAGATTGTCTGTCACAATGTTCCATCCCGACCAGACTGAGGGGCTGAGTGACGCAGGCAACGGGGCGGGAGGGGATCCTTTTGGCTTGTAGAGCACTTGAATGACAAAACTGTAAGTAATTAAATATAGAGCTACATATTTAAAAAATTATAAGACACTCAAAGCTGAACTTTAATAGAAGTATTACAGTCCCTTTAAGGGCAAGGAGAGTGTGAAACACATTGTTTCTCAGTGCATTGCTCATTCCACTAGTCCTCCTGATATTCACTAGAGACCTTTCTGGCTTTGCTGTGCTTTGAAGACTTCTAGTATTCAAAGGGTTAAAAATAACATTTAATTAAATGGAAATTTGTCATTGTTCCCTCTGATGAAGTTGGTTTGCCTTGAAATTCCACAAAGTTCTTAGGTCATCAGTCTTGCTGAGTGTTTAATTTATTCATTACACGCCCACCCCTCTCATCCCAGTTTCCAAACAGTAGTGTTCACTGACTTTTTCAGTAAGTGAATGGGCCAACTGTGGGACCTAAGTGATTTTGAATGTGGTATGATACTTATCACCATGCTTGTCACTGCAAGTATCACAGACACTGCAGCCTTGCTGGAGTGGTCATAAACAGAGATGTCTGGAGCAAGGGTCTTAAACCCACATTCTTATAGACCTGAGACAGTGCATGCTTTGGGGATATCACTTATTTTTGTTGTGAAAATTATCTCAGCAATATGAATGAACCAACTATGCATAAACGGGAATCCACCTAAACCTGGATTGTGCCCACCCTCTAGAATTTCACATCAAGACAACAGGTTTTGAATTACATATAATTGTTAAAATATGTTAAAACATTCATTTAAAGTGTTAGTAATGTCCCATAAAAACTTGTTATAGTTTTGTAGAGGACGAAAAAATAAGCTTAATGGCGCAAACCCTATCTCCCAAATTGCTATGGTTTGTGAGATATAAGCTTTGAAAATCCCCCCTCCCTCCCCTTCTCCTGATGTCAGCTTTAAAGCTGTCAGCAGGAGATCCCTGTTGACCGACACTAGGAGGCTCTGCAGCAGAGCCAAAATCACGTTATTGCAAAGTAATTATTTCATTGGAAAGGTCTTGCAAACCAGGCACACTTTGTAGACCTTTCCAGCGAAGTGATTTTTTTTTGCGATAATGCTATTTTGGCTCTGCTGCAGAGGTGCCGGCTGGTCCCCAGACTGGGACCATCTGGTGTCAGCTAGATGCTGACATCACGAGAAGGGGAGGGGGGAACTTTCAATGCTTATATCTCTCAAACCATAGCGGTTTGAGAGATAGGGTTTGCGCCATTAAGCTAATTTTTTCGTCCTCTACAAAACTATAACAAGTTTTTATGGGACATTACTAACACTTTAACGTTAGTCCAGTGAAAGAGAAGGTTTGTTAAAGGAGTCTTAATAATGACCCCTCCAAAATGCTAATGTTCCTCATAAATTTTGCAATTGTGCTTTTGATTCCAGAGAGAACATCTTCCATTGATCATAGATGTCATATCGACGGAGGCAGACATGACAGTTTCTAGCAGAGACACAGGTCACACATTCTTCCCACTGAATATGGTCATCTGAAGGGTATGCAGCTCATTGCTTTATAATGTGTTTAGCAGACTTTCAGTTTTTAAACAGTGAAGTCGGCTTATACACTCTGCCTGCTTCAGTTTAAAAAAATGCCAGCAATTCTCATGTCTGCCTCCGGAGACGCGACATTTAGCTCTGAAGTTGTTCTCTCTTAAACAAATGTACAAGGACATTGGGGCTCTTAAGATTTTCAGAGCATGGTAAGGTAAGTGGGAGGTTGTTATTATTCAAAGGTATTAGTTCCCCTTTAATGTGAGAGGCCTCTAGAGGATTCCAATAATCATACAGACTGGTCACAACCAGAGTTTGGTGTTGGAGTGCAGCTGTGGCACAAAATAACTCTTAGGGGGGAGGGCACACTCAGGCAATGGGTATTGGATATCAGGGATCTTGTATGGGAGGACTGTTACAGGGTGACGTTAAATACAAGTAAGGAATGTATACATGTTTAATATATATGTAACAAGCGAATGTCCGTTTACCTTGTTTGAACCCTTTGAGTGCCCTGTAATATCCCTTTGGTACTCAAAGGGTTAAAGGAATAGTAACTCTCTTTTTTGAATTTACATATTCTGCAAGTGAATACGTACAGTTAATTTACCTATACTTATGAATTTTTAATCTCCTCTTTATGTACATTTTTTTACACTTTTATGTTTTTGACAGTGTTTCCTGGATCTATTATAACTGATTTACAGATTTGACCATATGATAGGTTTGCTGTTACTTCTTTGATGCCGGTTGTCTGTTACAGCTATTTTTTTTTTATTTCTCTCCTTTAGGTAGTGGCTGGATTTAATCGGCTAAGACAGGAGCAGAGAGGCCTGGCCTCCAAGGCAGCAGAATTAGAAATGGAACTGAATGAACACACGTGAGTCAAATAGAATACAAAATGACACTTGCAGAAGATGCACAAGGCAACACTGGGGCCATTCTGGGGCATACTGTAGGAGACAAAAATTTCATTTGATTTAAATGGTTTTTTTAATCCCTTCCCTTGAATGCAATAGAGGTCTCCAAAGCATTGCAAAGCAGTGCCCTGGAGACGTTTCTAGCATTAAAGGAGTTAAAAGCTCCATTTAAATAAAAGGGAATTTTCAGTTTGGGAAATAAATAATTTTGTGTGTACACACATGTCCTATTCTATAGAATAACATAAATATTCTAGAGTGTTATTGTTGCTTTTTGAAACTAAAGCCATGCAATTCTGGCTCAGTTGGCTCCATGAGGAAGTAATGGAATTTCTTAGTGATTTAAATTTGGCTTTAAACCCTTGAATGTTGGTTAGGTGTCCATTTAACCCTTTGAAAATTAGAGGGGTATATGCAACACTTTGCTTCGCAATGTGTTGGGTTCCCCTCTGGCACTCAATGGGTTAAATCGGAAATTGCTGAATTTTCTTTCCACACTACGGTGCAGTTGGATTACTCAAAAAGTGCACCTCTTTAGCATATTAAATAAAGCATTGTGGGATGGCGGAAATGTATAAAATAGGAGTAGTGCAATTTTGGGGGTAAATCAACACTAGGAGCTAGTATTCTAAATATTAACTCTCTCAGTACTGGAATTGATACTATATAGGAAAAATGCAAATCCTGTTCTACCTATATCCCTTCTATCCCTATCTAATATACTGTATAAATAATCTCCACAATTTATAAAAATAAATAAAATGGTGTTCGATCATATAAAAAAAAATAAAAAATGGCTAAAGTCCATCCAGTAGTCTCAAGTATTTCACATAAAGTCCATATAGCCAGTTAGACTGGTTTCTGTCTTTGATCTCCCTGAGGAAGAAATCCGGTGATTTTAAAACGCGTTGCAGTTAAGTGACAAGAGGAGTTATATTTTAATTGAATAGTAATCCATTTTGATACAAGCACTGTGTAAATAACAACAAAGTTGAAAAGGCAGTATTGGAAAGCATTCATATTGGAGCGACGCGAACACAGAGGTTCCAGACGCCAAATAACCTTACACATCCAGCATACAGCCAAAGGAGGGGAAGTGGAGCGATTTCTTATGGACACTGAAGTTAACCTGGGTCTGGCGCAAAAGAAAGTGGCGAAATAACGGAACCGAGGCAGACCAATGAGATTGTTCCATTTTTTATCTATAAATATGAGTCAGTGAAAAGTTGTGTCCAGTCAGTGTATTGTACCCCCAAACAGACTTGACTTGTTAGGATTGGATGTGAGAATACATACATTGTGGTATACCGTGCATTTGACAACACAGTATCTATTGAAGCTTCAAATATACAAGTTATACAAATTAGGATAAAGTATATATGAATACAACTCAATTTAAAGGAAAATATCAGTGGGACATTAGACTCCTCAGATCACGATTTTGAACAGTGGCTATAACCTATACATTTTTTATATTTTTAATTTTTTTTCAACGATCAATCGTTTAGATAGCTTAGGAGTCAGGGGTGTAGAGAGAGCGTAGGTTGATACTCATTTCAGTATATGACAGTGTAGATTTTAATGTGTTGGGACATTGTTAATATACACGTGTTTTCTAATATGTTGTGTTCTTACCTGCGATGTGCATGAAGCAGGTCTCAAGCACAGAATTTGAATTACAAAGCAAAATTTGGGGATAGATTCGGAGTTTCCTCATCTTAGTGGTGATCGGGTACTTAGAATATTGAGTCACAAGCCCCATTACAAGTGTATGAAGAACTTACTATAGAATATATTCTGTGTAGAGTGTATTTATTTTTGGAAGGTTTCCAGGTTTAAATATACTAAAGATACTGTTAAACTTCCGGAATAGTGATAGAATAGTAATGTCATTTGGATATTGTGCTGAAATATGTGTTAATGATTGTCCTCGCTATCCTAAAATTAAATATTGATGTTAATATCAATTTTAAATATTGTAGTGTTTACTTTGTATAAGTTGTTTTTTAGTTGAACACCTGTGCGTCAGACCATAGAGTATATATTGATATTTTTTTGGGATTCGAGGAGTCGAGTCCAGGTCAGGCAGCAGGGTGGTGAACAGTTTCCCCCTACTTCGTCATGTTTTGCACCACTCATAGGATTATTAGCAGTACAATAATTGCCACTTTTTATATTTGTAAGGTTGATACAAATTTGGAGTGTCCTCATTTACACCAGAGTTTACCAATCTCCAGAAAGCAACTTCATGCAATCATCTGAGATTTAAAGGGATAGTAATACATCCATTAAAGTGCAGCACCAAGTCTTATTTATTTATTAACATGTAGCGTTATATTCAATTACTTACAATGTTGTAGTTCAAGCTCTCTTCAAGCCGAAATGATCCCCATCCTGATGCTTTCTCCGTGTCACTAAGCCTGGTCTGGATGGATGGATGTGTGTACCAGAAGTAACCAATCTCCAGAATGCAACTTCATACAATCATCAAAGAGTTAAGCCATTACGCATACAACGTTGGTATGTAAAGGGTACACAGTGGTGTTTTAGTTTTATTCAACCAATGTATAATATATTGGTTAACACAATATGATCTTGCAGTAGACTCATAGTTACATGACCACTGAACTTTCATCTTCCGTCTTCCATGCTAGTCGTCCGAACTTAAATCTCCCGCCTTCGTGCATGCTTGTTCAGTATAGTATTCGTTGTTTGTGTTTCCCTGGCTTTGTGTAATAAATAAATCTATTCCCCTGAGATCGATTAGGTCTTGAAATGAGTTGAAGAAGCTATCAAGCTATAACAGATCAGACCGTCATTTATTCACATCTACTAGATGTTGATACACTAGTTTCAATAATACACAAAGCCAGAGAAACAACAACAAAGATTATACTGAACAAGCAGACACGAAGGTGGGAGATTGAAGTTTGGATGCCAAGCATGGAAGGTGGAAGATAAAAGTCCAGTAACTGTGCATCTACCACAAAATCATGTATGTTGAATTTAACTAAAACACTGGAAAAAGTAAGATCTGATACCACTGCGTACCCTTTACATGCCAAGATGTATGTATAACAGCTTAATACGTTGATGATTGTATGAAGTTGCATTCTGGAGATTGGTTACCTCTGGTACACACACAGATGTCAAGCTACAAATGTAGTGGCTTAATTCTCTAATTATCACATGCAGTTGCTTTCTGGAGATTGGTAACCTCTGGTGTAAATGAGGATACAGTCAGGATTTGTATGAGCCTTTCCAGAATAAGAAGTGGCAATTATTGTACTGCATTTTTCACCAAATACACTACCAGTCTATTTGGCTATATGGAGTTTATATGAAATACATGAGATATTTGATGGACTTTAACTGTTTTTTATTTTTGTTTATATGATCGATCGCTATTTTGTCTTTATATATTGTGGACATTTTTTATACGGTATATTAGACAGGGATAGACGGGACATAGGTAGAACGGGATTTGTATTTGTCTTATATAGTATTGATTCCAGTACTAAGAGAGTTAATATTTAGAATACTAGCCCTATTGTTGATTTTGTATCACCAGTACAGAATGATCCCACGCATTGGTGTTATTTAACAGTGCAAACACTGGGATATATTTGGGTTTCCTTTCCTGACAGGTGGATTTGCTACATCAAAGAATATTATCCCTTTGTTACGCTATTTTTAATAGTTTATTTTTATTTTTCTTGTGTTATTTCTTTGTGCTCACGGATGCGTGACGTACAATGTTTTATTAAACCCTCATTTGTAACCTATATTATGTTTGCTGTAGTTTTTGTATATTAGGCGCCAGACTATGCAGTGATTTAAATAGAACTTTTAACCCTTTGCTAGAGCTGTCTCCCACATATTGCAGAACAATGGATTGGAAACCTTTTTAGCATTCATGGGGTAAAAAATCCCCATTTAAATAAGTTTTAGCCTGTGGGATTTTTGTGTGTCCCCTGTGGTCAAGTTAGTTTACCCCAGAGTTGAATGATGCCCTATGTCTTTTCTCTGTATGTAGGCTGGTTATTGATACGCTAAAGGAAGTAGACCAGAGCAGGAAATGTTACCGAATGGTTGGAGGAGTACTGGTGGAACGCACTGTGAAGGAAGTCCTACCAGCCTTGGAGAACAACAAGGAGCAGGTAAACTGTTCTTTTCTCATTACACCTGTTCCAGTAAATCAGTGCATTGCAATACATGTATTTTTTTTTCTCACGCTTACCTGGACATTTAGTGTAATATTTTTCTGACATTTGCAGTTGCATCCACTACTTGGGCCCTTACATTCATGATTCATAGACACTTGGTCCTCGTGGTCAACTCTTGTCCTTAAGAGCATCTATTAGTGCAACTTGCCAAGCTTTTCCTGCTTGAGTGTCAGGGGTTCAGTGAGTGGTTCAGCCACTTTTACCTTTTGAGTGTCAGAATGGTATCCAAACAATTGTGCTTAAATGCAGTGAGTATCTCTCTGGCACTCAGAAGGGTTAAAGGCAATATGCGCAAAGAAGCAATGCTGGGGCAAACCCAATGCAATATTAGTTGGAAATGAAACATTCCCATTGATTTTAAACAAGGTTTTTAAAGCGGAACTATCACATAAATTAAAGTTACCCCCAAAGAATTATGCACATAACTATAAGCATATCTGTAGTAGCATTATCCAGGATAAGTCTGGTGTTACTGAGAAATCCAACTCGTTCTGAAACGGTCAGGAAAGCATCTTGCTACAGAGGCATCTGTGCACCTGGGCCATCAGTCCCTTCCTGTACCTTAAGGTACTATGCAGCGCCTCCTAGAGGAGAATGGAATGGACAGCGCAGGCATGCAGATGTCTCTTTGGCAAGATGTCTGCGCTGGTGCCTGTCTCAAAATGAGTTGGATTTCTCAATAATGCTGGACTTATTCTGGGTAATACTAATATGGATATGCTTATTGTTATGTGCGTGATTATTGGGGGGGGACTTTAATCTGTGTGATAGTTCCACTTTACCCTCCTAAATGTTAGTGAGGACGCAAGCAAATTGCTTACAAATATGTTGGAGCCCCATATTGTGTCTCTGGCTTACCTGAGGAGTGCTGGCCTTTTCTTTGTAAGTTTTACTTGACCACCCTGTGATGAAGCTGCCATATATCAACATAATAGCTTTTGAGGACCAGGGTTGGCTACAACTGTGCTTTGTTTCCTATTATTTATTTATTTAGAAGTAAAATTCTAATTAGATTTCCTGTTAGATTCTAATGGAGAGGAAAGTCAGAGACATACAGTTCTCCATAGAATGTGATAGAAACTGCCTGTCACTTCCTGTCAGAACTATCAGGAAGTAAACACAGTAAATTCACTTCCTGGTTATTTCAACTGCTATAAGTTTTGAATAAAACATCTGACAGCAATGAGAGTACCCTTGTTTTATTCAGCAGGAAAAGCTCTATAAAATATGTTTTTTCTTGAAAAAAAAGTTTACTGCTCCTTTAAATTTCAATCTTGTCTCTACTCTTTGCAGATTAACAAAATCATTGACTCACTAAGCACCCAGCTGCAGGCGAAGGGGAAGGAGCTGAATGAGTTCCGGGAGAAGCACAACATCCGTCTAATGGGGGAGGATGACACAAAGCATCCCCCCAAAGATAATGGCGATGGGTCTGGTGCCAAGCCCAGCTCTGCAGGTGTCTTAGTGTCCTGATACCACATACACACTTCTTGCCTCCCTTTATTTACATGCTTGGGATAAGCTCTGACCCCTTTGCCTTGCACTGATTCCCCTGCCCAGCTCAGAGTGGATCTTACTGGTTGTCTGTGGACTACACTTGCTGCCCTAAACAGGACCCGTCAAGGCAGGCACCAGGTTAATCCCATGTCACAGAAACCAATGAGTATTACAGCATATCCAGCTGTGGGAGTGTGTGTGTAAAGGTAAAACAGGACTCGTACTGGGGCATATAAACTGCATCATAGGGAACAATTCAAAATTACTGAAGTGGATTTAACCCCTTGAATGCTGGAGAGTGCTCCAGTGCATTGCCTCACAGTGCATTGGAGACCTCTATATTGTTCTTTTCCCTGCTGTGTAAAACAAGGGTGCTCCCCCTGCTGGGAAACGGTTCTTTCAAAAGTTACTACACTTCAGGTTTATTTTATTTTTTAGCAGTTAGGAACAGCACTAAGTGATGTCCTAAAGGCAAACAAATTAATAAATAAAATATATAACGCATTCTGGGGAGAATTAAAGTCATAGACTACAGCTCTCCATGGCACGTGGCAGGAATATCACCACCTGCTGACAGCATCAGAAAACCACAGTGTAGAAAAACGTTTGATCTGAAATATGCTTTTGCATGAAAAATGACCCACCAGTGAAAAAGCAAATTCCTCCTTTAAATCAATGGGAAGTTTGTGAAGTTGTGTGCACTTCCCATGATGCAGTTGATTTGTTCCAGACTCCACTTTTGCCGTTATTCACACGCCTTACATGTTTCTAAGACACATGTCACTAGGAGGTTGGGGGGGCACACTCTGTGAATGGGGTTTACTTTACCCTTTTAGGATTATTTTTTTTCTGTTAAATAAAGGTTTGTTTATGTTCTTGATTTTATGGAAGCGTGAATAAGCCAGACTTGGGATGACTCCTCTTCAATTTCTCATTGCACCCTTAACCTTTTGAGCACCAGAGAGTTGTTGAATGCATTGCAATAAAATGTGCTGGATACCTGTCTAGCACTCAATGGGTTAAATATATTGGAAAAACTTTTTCAAAAACTATTATTTGGTATGATATTGGGTATCCTTTCAGAGGGCAACATACACAAAATAGAGCATACCACCTGCACCATAGGGAACATTTATTTTAATGGTAGTTCTAATCCATTAAATCGTAGATAGGTCTCTGACTCACTGTTTTGCAATGTGTTGGAGACAGATAACATAACAAGGGGCTCAAAATGCCATTTATATCAATGGAGAATGCTATTTGTCACAGTGGTATAGTTGGTTTGGCAGCAGATCCTTCACGTTTGTCTTTAAAAACATGGTCATAAGTTGTTTAACACCTTAACGATGCAGTACGTACATGTACATCATGGGTGGATGTCCCTAAAGGACCCATGACATACATATATATCATCAATTTCAGGGCTCTCCATGTGGCCGCATGCCGTTCGGGGAGCCCTGATTCAGATTTAAAAAAAAAAATGCTCCGTGGTTGCACGCCGGTCCTTAAGGGGTTAACTAGGCTTCCAAATAGACAGCAAGGACACTTGTCATGATAGTTAATTTAGGTGACTATTTAATCCTTACAGAGCTTGAGGGGACATTTCTGATAGCACAGCTAGAGATGAGATTAGTCTAGAACAGAATTAATTGGCATATTGTGCATAAAATTAGCATAAAGTGTCACAAACAAATGTTAATTTTCAATAACTTTATTTTACATAACAATGGCTAGTACAAATATGGACATTTTAATTATTTGCAAAACAAAGTAAACTTGTTCTAGGATGATCCTGAGAAGAATTACACTTTATGCTAGGGTTAGGAAGCTCAGTCCCAGGTTCACTGCAGGCCATGGACTGAGAAGCATAGTGTGTCAGTAAAATGGTGTACATGAAGTCACACGTGTCTCTTAACCCTCAGAGTGCCAGTGAGGTATCCAATGTATTGTAACTCTCTGGCACTCATAAGGTTGTGATTTAATTGAACTGGGACTGTGACCACATTATTCTGTTGGAGAATAAATGCATCTCTGATTAGACCAAGTGGAACAATTTTGGACTAAACCGACTGCAAACAAATGAAAATTCACATTGATACAAATGCGGTTTGATTCATTGAACATCATAACACATAAGGTGTTAAAAGCCCATTTAAATCAATAGGAAGTTTTGTCTGCTATGGTGTAGTTGATTTACTCCCGAATTGTTCCACTTTCTTCTTTCTGCTCCTTGCCCCAGGCCCTAAGCAGGAGATGCTTCTCTGATCTTTCTCATTGGGGGATATCCAGGATGCAGATCTCTGGGCAGGGCGTCTTGCCGTCTGGACCAAAACCGCCTACTAGGTAGAGACGGTCATTCAGCAGGCATGTTCGATGCCCAACTCTCTTCTGTCGACGGTCTGAGCCAGGGAAGTGGAACCAGCATGGTGGGGAGCAGCCTGCAAAGGGATAACTGTTTAAAAAATGGGGTTCCACATTGTATGAAAAAATAATACTGAACCAATATAGGATACCGTCCCCTTAACAAGCTAGCTGCAATCCCAAATGACACAAGTGTACAATGGACAAACAGTACCAAACTATGGGAGAGTGCTTATAATATAAATGATATTATATTTAAGGAAATAGGTGACAAATATAACGATATATCAGCTGAAGTAAAAAAATATATTTATTAAAGACATACATAAATTTCATATATAAACTAATATCTAAATATATATGTATAAATAATTTTCAAGGTGGTAGCACTCACTGTAAGTATTACTGTTCATGCCTGGGTGCACATCAAACAAGTAAATAATACATACAAGTCACTGGAAGATAGATTGCACTTATCGAGTCTTTTTCAAAAACTAACAGTGTTTATTGGAATAGACTGCTTGGCCTGTCCCTGTTATTGTCTGAGACTTTCTCCCATGAATGCGGAATATGTAATCATGCACATTGGAGTATTATCAAAGACAGAGGTCCTCGTACTAAATTTAAAGCGGAACTACCACCGCATAACAAGTTTATCTTAAATAACTCCCCATCTGGCGACTAGCTGCTCAGTAGCGCTAGTCGCCAGAATTATTCCCTTATTAAATAGATTTTTAATTTCTTCCCCGGCAGACAGGCAAGACGGAGTGCAGGCGTCTTGCCATAGGGATGTCCACGCGTCTGCTCTGTCAGTCCCAGCCGGCTCTAGGAGGCGTTGCTAGGAGCTGTCCGGCTCCGGAAGGGACTGACAGAGCAGACGTGCAGACGTCACTATGGCAAGCTGTCAGCGCTCTGTACTGCCTGTCAGCGGGGAAGAAAGGAGAAATATCCTATATAATAATTCGCTAAGTTGTGTGTAACGCCGGACATGCGCAGTAGACACTGCTGCGCGTGCGGCAGTCATGCACAGTACAGACTGCCCGTGCCAGCTCTGTATCAGGAGTGGCGCGTGCAGTCTCTGCTGCGCTTGACTGTCCCGCGACCGGCTGCCAGAGGCACTGTGGCCCGTGTAACGGGCTGTTCAACTAGTATTTAATAATGTAATAATTCTGGTGACTTATTTAAGATAAACTTGTTATGTGGTGGTAGTTCCGTTTTAAGAGGCCTATTCCTTATAATAAGATTTATATTATACTAGTATGAAAGCTTGTGTACACGGGCTAAAGTGCCACCCAGTGGTCTCGGCCGCTGCCCCAGAGCCGAGAGTAGAGACCAGGCGGTGGGCCATTTGGAGAGCCCCACTCCAGATCAGTGCATTTGGCCATTCTCTATTGCACATGACTACATCGTTCCAGCAGTCTGTACTGCACGTGACTGCATCTTTCCAGCAGACTCTATTGCACACGTTCTCTTACCACACAGGGAGCTTCACAGCCTAGCAATTTATATTCTACAGAAGCTCTCTCCCATAGTTTTGTTCTAAATGGATAACTGCGTTTGAAGAACTGATTGAGGAGGCTTAGTCTATATAGTATAGAAATTAAAATGATAGGGTGCAACCTAACATTTTGTAGCAGAACAAAGTTATGATGTGGCATATGGCTAATGCTCCTTTGCCATGGGAAGCATCAATTCAGAGATGGTGCATTGCTGATGTCCCTTTTGGTGGCGATGAATATTGTGCGGGAATATTTTTATGAATTTCTACATGAGAGTACGGAAGGTAACCGGATATGTAGATTTTGCATTGTGTTGCTTATTGGACAATTGACACATTTCAACCATGTAAGATCTCTTTATGCCACTAGGTGCATGAAACCAAAATGAACCATTTGCTCAGTCCTAAAACTTACGTGTATCATAGACATAGAGGTCATTGCAGATGGCATCTCTGCACTTTGTCAGTGTCTCTCCACCATACACAACCACAAAAGGACCAACCACAGAGCATGACTGATGCCGGAGCCCTTTAGGGGCTGTCTGGGCGATGCCTTCCATAGCAACTAGCCGAGAGAGTTGTTCTGTGAGTTTTGGACAGTGAATTGTGCTCAGCTGGAAAGAACAATGAGAGGGTAGGAGTGTAATAAAAACATTCTTAGTATGATGATTGAGAATTGATGCTAAAATTCACAAGTGGTGATAGAGATGGATCATATTTATATACAATATACACATTAATATATACATTAAAAAATATTGCTGTCTGACAAAACTCACTAATTAGATTTTTTTTTTTTTTCCATGTATGTATCATTTAATCTGTTTTATTTTTATATACTTTCAGTTAGAATAAGTTATGCTTGGTATTTATATAGTGCCAATAAGTTAGCTATATACATAAAGTATAATAATAATTATTACAGTCTTATTTGTGGTGCAGTTATGGAATTTCTTTGCTTATTTTTTGAGACACGATTCTTATTTGAACCATGCCCATTTTGACAATATAAAAAGGTCAACTAATTGGCGTTAGTACACAGTGAATGTCACTAAACTTTATTTATCTTCACTATGTGACAGTTTTACACTCATTAGTATGCCAGTTTTACACATCTCCCCAATGGGCCTTATGTATAAAACCAAGAAACCGAAATTTTGGAGCAAACCAACTGCACTGTACAGAACAAGTGTAAATTTCCATTTGCTTTAGATCAATGGGAATTGTAGGAACAATGGTACTGTCACCAATGGGACCTACTTCATTCAAAAAGTTGTTATAGCTAAAGGAATATTAACTCTTATCTTGACTTTACATATTCTGCTAGTATATTATATATACAGTGATATTGCCTATATATTTTATTGGGTTTTTTTTTTTTGTTTTGTTTTTTTTTTTTTTACCTTAACCTATTCATTACATTTTAGATAACTAACAATGAGGTCCATATATTTGTTTGCAGACAGCTTTCTGTCAGGAAACGTGAAAGGACAGAGCACTCACTTTTGCAGGGACCTGAACATTGTATTACATCACACACAGTATTCAGTGCTGTAGGGAGACTATAACATTGTATTAGAGCATGCAGCACTGCAGGGAGACTGTAACATTGCATTTCTTTACACAGACCATTCAGTGCTGCAGGGTTAGTGTAACATTGTATTACATCACATGGAGCATTCAGTGCTGCAGGAATAGTGTTACACTGCATTACATCACACAGCATTCAGTGCTGCAGGGATAGTGTAACATTCTATTACATCACACAGCATTCAGTGCTGCAGGATTAGTGTTACACTGTATTACTGTAACGGTTCAGCAAGAAAACTCTGGACGAGTACTAAAAGGTAACACCAACTTTATTAGGCAGCAACAATGAAACAGAAATATCACAGTATACAATAAATAAGAAAAGCACACAATGGAGCAAGCGACAACTACCAGAAATAGAAGACTGCTTCCGTATGATTCTCTTGGTATGCTGGGACAAGGAGTAGTCTGCAATGGCACAGGTCTGCACCTGGGTGAAGCCAGACAAATGGGAAGGCAACTAGAAGTAAGTCTGCCAGAGCTACAAGCCCGCGCCAGATTGGATATCTAACTGCACGGAAGGCCACACTAAGTATAGTTAGATAGAGCCACAGGTCAGCGCCAGGTTGGGTGGTCAGACAAGCCAGAGGTCATGCACGGAGCAGGTAGTCAGCCAGAGCCACAGGTTTGCACCAGATAGGATGTCCACTGAAGCATTGGTATGCTGGATACGCAGTGGATAAAGCCCCAGGTCAACACCAGAACAGGTAGCCAGACAAGCCAGAAGTCAAACAGGGAACGGTAGTCAGCGAGAGCCGCAGGTCTGCACCAGGATGGTTATCCGACAAAGCCATGGCTCATACACTGAGCGGATAGTCAGACAGAGCAAAAGGTCAGCACCAGGTCAGTTAGTCAGACAAGGCAAATCATACACAGAGCCCAAACTATAGCACTGCACTGGACACCAACGAAAGGGCGAACGAGTCCTGTGTCCAGGCAGTAAAAATAGTAAAGTTGCAGGAAGAGGAGGAGCAGCTAACAGGTGGCTGTCCCTTTAAATGGAGTGCACGTCCATGCCCTTGGACGTGCTCCCAAACATGACGTCACCAGCCTGCCGGAATGTCGGAAGCAGAAGAGGCTGGAGTCGCACAAGACACCAGCAGGCGACTGAGCCGCCCGGAAGAGAATGCGGACAAGCCTCAACAGAGGCAAGGCACCGAGAATGTGGCTGGAGCCACTGAGGAAAGATGCGGCTGGCTCGAGCAGACGCCACACAGGTACCCTGACAATTACATTGCACGGAGTATTCAGTGCTGCAGGGAGAATGTAACATTCTATTACATTACACACAACATTTGGTGCTGCAGGGAGAATGTAACACTGTATTACATCACACAGACCATTCAGTACTGCAGGGTAGTGTAACATTGTATTACAAGGGAGACTGTAATGCTGAGTTAGATCCTGCTTTGATTGCTTATTGACCAGAAAACTCTCTGGAAATAGATGCAGGCAGCTCACTGTCCGGAACATAAAATGTAAAATAACAATAATAAAAAGTATAGGTATTTTCAGTTTGCATATGCTGTAAGTACACAATATGTAAAGTTAGAAGAAATGGTTACTAGTCCTACAAAAAAACAAAAACACAACTTCATTTTGTGATGTGCTGTCCAGGTGGCTTTATTGCTGTAACTTTCTATAGACCGCTCTAGTCTCAGACTAAAATCCTACCATGGAGAGCAAAAGAAAAAAAAATTCCTTGGGAACAGCAATTAGTGCTGAAGCTAAATATGATAAACTGTGTAAGGACCATTGGGTGTGGTAAACATTGCCTAGTCATTAAAGGGGTACACATAACCCGTAAAGGAGCAGTAAACTTTTTTTAATGAAAATATATATTGTAGGGTGGTTCCTGCTGAGTAAAATAAGGGTACTCCCACTACTGATAGATGCATATTTCCAGAATTCTTACTTTTTAAACATGTGGCTTTTTTGTTTGTTTTTTTAAATTATCAGTGCCCTATAGTGGTCAAATTCTAATTAGTTATTCTGTTACATTCTAATGGAGAAGAAAGTCAGTGACATACAGTTCTCTGTAGAATGTGATAGGTCACTTCCTGTCAGAACAACAGTTAGATTATTTGAACTGTTACAAAGTTTTAATAAAATATCTGACAGCAGTGGGAGTGACCTTGTTTTACTCAGCAAGAAAAGGTCTATAACATATAGGTTTGCATTGAAAAAAGTTTACTGCTCCTTTAAACTAAGGCTTACATCTCTCTGCTATTTTACTATTAGAAGCTCCTCGTGCATTGTTAAACACTAGGTGAAGAGGCTCTAAAAGTCTCAAATCTGGCTCCCAGCTTGTAATGTTTTATACTCTGCTGATGTACACAATAGTAATGGTGTAATACTCTTCTTATTTCCCCAGTGATAACGATGTATTGCTCCACTTATTCCTCTAATTGTAATAGTCTGCTTATCTCCCTAGTGATTGGTGTAAATCAGGGGAGTTGGTAGGTCTGCAAAAGATCCAGTGCCTGGATAGCCTATTGCGTTTTTAGTGCACAATGCACCCCATCTGCCCCATTATTAGTAGAGAAATTTGCATCAGTATATGCTCCAAGCTGGTAACAAGACTAAGAGTTTTGGCCCCCTAAAACATTACCTAACAATGCTCCTGGGTGTAATTAGACTGCACAGTTCACTAACAATGCATTAGCTGGTACAAGACCCACGTCTCCTGGGAACCTAGCATCTATTCTCCTCGAACCTACTTGGATTTTGTCCTTGTTCCACTCTCCAGCAATATCTACTGTAGAAGAGTCTCGACCACCAAACACATGGAGGAGATACCCAGCTTTCTTCCCATGCCTGGTATCACTAGGTAGCAAGACTGCTGAGTGACCAGACCGAGAGGTCGTGCGTGATTCCTCTTCCTTGTACCTGAGGGTAAGAGAGGCTCAGAAGATTATTAAAGGAATGGGCATATTCACAAAGTAAAGAGAGACAATTCTTGTGACAAACAGCTATACCCATGGAATAATCATCCCTACTGATTTATAGGAGCAGTAAACTTTAATTATATGAAAAATAAAAGGTTTTTCTTGCTGAGTAAAACAGTTGCACTTCCACTGCTGCAAAGTTTTTCATCCAGTATTTATAATGATTCAAACTTGTATTTATTTTTTAAGCTGCAATTTTCTAGTGTGATCACTAGGTGGGGTGGTTACTATCTCCTACTGTGGAGAGCTGTAGTATATGACACAAGTTATCAAAGAGTGCATTATAAAAATAATGTGCCATTTTAATACTAGTTGGAGCAGGTCTTAACAGATTTGATATATAATAAAAGAGGAAGCATTACGTGACTTAATTTATGTCTCCCTCAGGAGACAAACACACCCAGGGGTAGCAGTAAGGAGGAGTTAGCATAGCACCCCTGCCCACTCCTGTGAAAATCTCTCAGGGACTTCACCCTCCACCACAGTCCATGCCTCTTCGCTCCCATTCACCACCTACAGGACTTCAGCCTCCAACACAATACATCCTCTTCATTCGAAACATTGGCTCACGTTCCCCTTCACCTCCTCACTATACACCCTCCCTCACCTTCAACACGTCGCTTAACATTCGACTGTTCAATTCACATACATCACATCCCTACTATTCACCAGCTTCTGTCTACCACTCCCCCCGATCCTTTGCAACCTTCTTTCCTATCTCCCATTATCCTCTTCTCACCCGTTTGGACTCACCTGGATTACACTGCTTTCTCCTGTGTCTGCCATCTTTGGCCTTTTCCCCATTTTCATGTTTTGTCCTGTGTGCCCTCCCCCCCTCCACCACCACACACACACAAC
Organism: Rhinophrynus dorsalis; assembly: GCA_037306005.1. Taxonomy (NCBI): domain Eukaryota; kingdom Metazoa; phylum Chordata; class Amphibia; order Anura; family Rhinophrynidae; genus Rhinophrynus; species Rhinophrynus dorsalis. The sequence continues at coordinate 60,343,467 of CM074728.1, forward strand.
GCCTTCCTTTTCTTTTGCCCCAGACATAGAACTTTGATTCACACTGCACCGTCACAATGCTCTGTGCAGTCTGAATATGATTACTCTGTGCCTTTCTACTTGTTGGTTGCTATGCACTCTCTTCACTTACCACCCACTGGCTTCAACACCACATGTTCCTAAACATGGAAGCTTCCACAAGTAAGGCTGAGGAGGAGAGACACCAACTGCTGTGAAAGAAGCATGGCAAAGAGTGAAGGCCATTGTAACACAGATGGGCAACTGGTGGTTCCCACTTTGTTCAACTACAGTTCCCATCATCCTCAGCCACCCACATGATTGCTGTTGTAGTCCAGAAGTTGGAGAGCTAAATTTTTCCTCTACTTTCCCCGTTATATCCAGTGCTTGTCCATACTGAGTTTCCTTTAACATGAAGCTGCATACACCTCAGTGGTTAAGTTAGGACTATTTGGTTTATATTTATTTCTATATCTGTGTATTTATGTGTGCCTCATGACACCCTCTTCTAGTGCTTGTCTGTAACTATCTATGTCTCTCTCGTGAGCCCCTCTTCTCACAATGTGACTGTGTTACGGGTAAGGCCGTATCCTTTTTGCTAGTGTGTGTGTGTATATGTGTATATATAATCAAAGTCTGAGCTGTAATAATGTTTGAATGAAAAATCTAGCAGTACCTTGTTTTTCGTCACAAGGAAAAAGCTTGTCTCCTACGGTGCAGGTGGTTCAACCCAGAATTGTTCCATTTTGTTTTATATATAAGATCCAAACTTCCTTTAATCCTTTGAGTGCCAAAGTGGCTGTGCAGTGTTCCGCCAGCCCTCGGGCACTCAAAGGAGTTAATCAGTGTGTAAAACAGGAGTTAATTCTTTACAGCAACACAAATTACTGAAATGTGCACTGATGGTGGAATGGCTTCCCCACATACAGGGCAGAATTTCCCATTAGACAGGCAGATTCCTAGAGAGACAATTTATGAATGGAGTAGCCTTAGCAACACTGGCCACACCTGCATTCTGAGTTTCAGGTGTAGCCAGTGCAGTCCTGCTTCCCCTGTGCCAGATATCAGGGGGAGATGCACAAAGGTGTGTTAAAAGGGAGTTAAACCTTTACAGTGTGATATACTCTCCATTTCTTGTGTATTCTGTGGAGTATATGCACTAAGATGTCACGAGCTGGAGGGATGGCAGGGGATTGGCTTCATAGACTAGCATAAGAACTGGAAAGTTTATCTCACTGGAGATGTGATCTCCTTATAACACCTTAGTGCATTCAGAGCCGGCTCTTATATGGGTCCCAGTGGGTTCATGGGACCCAGGTGGTACTTTGACAGGGGAGGCAATTTGCCACCCCAAGGCATTTCTCTCCTGCAAAAAAAAAAAAGAGAAAAAAAAAAAAAAAGCTTACCGGCAGAGACGCTAACTCAACAGCCACTCTGTGGGTGGGCAGTCGGCTTGCGCACAGACATCCTCCCATGCTGCCTTTCTCGCTACCTGCACTGTACTGAGGTCAGAGCGTTGAGAGTCACGTGACCTGCTGGAGCACAAGCGGCAGCATGGAAGGATCAAGATGCCTGCTATTAGACACCGGGGAGCCTGACAACTGTGGGTTCTGGCTGGGGTAAGTCCTGGGTGAGCAATGTGGGAGAAGGGGAGTGTCCTGGGGTGCTGGGGTAAGTCCTGGTTGGGCAACGTGGGCCATAGGGCATGTCCTGGGGTGCTGAGGTAAGTCCTGGATGGACAATGGGGCATGTCCTGGGGTGCTGGGGTAAATCCTGGGTGGGCAATGGGGCATGTCCTGGGGTGCTGAGCAGGCCCGGATTTCTGAATAGGCAGACAAGGCACTTGCCTAGGGCGCCCGATTTTCAGGGGCGCCTTGCAATGCCATTGTCACGCCCACAATTTCGGGTGCCTCACACTGCCAGGCGCTGTTACCTGGTTCTTGTTTAGAAGTCTATGCCGCCGGGGCTGCCCCATGTGACCCACTGCTGTGTCTGATGTCACAAGATGTCTCAAGGTGACCAATGAGAACAGAGGTAGAGGCTCTCTGTTCTCATTGGTCACCGCTCTCTGTTCTCATTGGCCACCACGCTGCCGACAAACAGTCACACACCCGCAAGGAGGTATTGGGAGCAGCTCTGAGCCAAACTAAATAAATGCTCCTGTAAGCGCCCTACACTCCACATTTGGAGACTGTTGGCTGAGTGAAGAGGGAGCATTTTGTTGCAGCTCAGAGGCGGGTTGCCAGCGCTACAGTGGCAGTTGTGGACTTGTGGTTTGGCTCAGAGGAGTCAGTGGGTTACCAGGGTTACAGTGGCAGTTGTGGACTGGAATTGTGGTTCGACTCAGAGGTGCTACAGACAGCAGGCTGGCCAGTTGTTGCTGACAGGTGGCAGTGGTATGCAGTAGCCTGGTATGTGTGCTGCTCACAATTATATTTATTTCTTAGGTGGATGTACTGTTGGTTGCTACATCACACACTTCTAAATGGGTGTGGTCAGTGGAGGGGTGTGGCCAAGTGAGAGGCGTGGTTAGGGGTGGGGCAAAGGCGGGGCTAGGGGCGCCAGGCGTTGTTGTGCCTAGGGGCGCCTGAGATGTAAATCTGGCCCTGGTGCTGAGGTAAGTCCTGGGTCAGCAATATGGCTGCTGGGGCATGTTTTAATGGGCATCTGGCAGTGGCATATTTAATGGGCAAACTGGTTGTGGCATATGGAGAGAGGATAGAGAGACAGACAGACATGGAGGAGAGAGAAACAAAAGAGGAGAAGATACATGGCAAAGAGACACATGGGGAGAGAGACATGTATGACGTGAAGAGACAGAATGGGTGAGATGGAGGGAGAGAGAGAGACAGACATTGGTGGGATGGAGGGAGAGAGAGAGACAGACATGGGTGGCATGGAGGGAGAGAGAGAGAGACATGTATGACGTGAAGAGACAGAATGGGTGAGATGGAGGGAGAGAGAGAGCGACATGGGTGACATGGAGGGAGAGAGAAAGAGAGACATGGGTGGCATGGAGAGAGAGAGACAGACATGGGTGGGATTGAGGGAAAGAGAGACTGGGTGGCATGGAGGGTGAGAGAAAGAGAGACAGACATGGGGGACATGGAGAGAGAGAGAGAGAGAGACATGGGTGGCATGGAGGGAGAGTGAGAGAGACAGACAGACATGGGTGGGATTGAGGGAAAGAGAGACTGGGTGGCATGGAGGGTGAGAGAAAGAGAGACAGACATGGGGGACATGGAGAGAGAGAGAGAGAGAGACATGGGTGGCATGGAGGGAGAGTGAGAGAGACAGACAGACATGGGTGGCATGGAGAGAGAGAGACAGACAGACATGGGTGGGATGGAGGGAGAGAGAGACAGACATGGGTGGCATGGAGGCAGAGAGAGAGAGACATGGGTGGCATGGAGGGAGAGAGAGAGACAGAAATGGGTGGCATGGAGGGAGAGACATGGGGGGGTGACAGACATAGATGGTACTTTATAACTGTCCATTTTTTTTACATCTGCAGCCGAGTTAGATAGAAATCTTTCACATAAGACACCACTTTAACAATTTCATAACCAGGGATGTCTGCTTCTGTACTCAGAGGGTTAGATTTTATAACCCTTTGAGTACAGGAGCAGAAAATTCTAACCCTTTGAGTACAGGAGCAGACATCCCTGGTTATGAAAGGGTTAAAGTGGTGTCCTGTGTGAAAGTTTGCTATCTAACACTGCTAACAAAGCAACATTAGCGGCTCAAACTTGAATGTAGAAACATATACATAGTATCAACTGCAATCTTCAAGTGGATAAGTAAAGTTCCAAGCAAAATATGTATAATCTTCAGATCAAAAGCGGGTGCAGCAAAGGAGCATCCCTACAAGCTCCACAATCAGTATGGAAGAGACAGCAAATTCACGCACGTCCGCTTGAAACAATCAGTCGTTGATAATATATAAAAACAACATACTTTATTTCAACAGTAAAAAAAAGTCTCTGACATGTATTCTTCTGGCCGCACTATTATATGAGAGACTTACAATACTGGACAATCAGCAAGATCCGACAGACACCTCACAAGACAGATCCACGTGTTTCACGTACAAAAGACGCTTACTCATGATCTCTGGATCTTGCTGATTATCCAGTATCGTGAGTCTCTCATATAACATTGCGGGCAGAAGAGTACATGTTAGAGACTTTTTTACTGTTGAAATAAAGTATGTTGTTTTTACATATTATCAACGACTGGTTGTTTCAAGCGGAAGTGCATGAATTTGCTGTTTCTTCCATATCTAACACTGCTGCAATTGTAAAAAATGGACAGTTTTAAAATATAATCTAAAATGTGCAGTTCTTCCATTTGTCTTTACATTACACTAACTGCACAGGGAATGTAACCAGGGGAGTGGGTTGGCTTTGAAAGCCTTGGGACTTAACCCTTAGTGTGCCAGAGGAGTATGCAACGCATTGCAAATCAATGCACTGCATACCACTCTGGTACTCAAAGGGTTAAATGTACATAGAGCATCCATATAGGGGGCGTGTTTTGGTGGGTGTGGTTTGGGGTGGCAGCATTTCATCCTTGGACCCAAGCAGCACAATGTGTTGGGCCGTCCCTGAGTGCATCCCCGCTTTAGCCTATAATGAAAGCTTTCCCATAGAATATCATAGGAACTGGAGGGTTTATCCCACTGGAGAAGTTATCTCCTGTACTGAAGCCATTTCCAATTGAGTAAAAAAAATCCTCACTGACTCCAAAAGGCAGTCCGATATTTCTTTGGATCAGCAGCCTTTCTGCTTTGTAATCAATTATGAATGTAGTCAAGTAAGGAATGTGAATATGACCGTGGGTGAGGATCAGGACACCTTTTTGCATCTGGCCTAGGGCCACCTGAGATTTAAACCCATCCCTGGCTGCAGAGGGGTTCTGACAGACATAAGTTCAAATTAAATTTAAAGGTGTGTGTTCATGGTAGCTGAAGGGTACTTGCCAGTATGTTTTGGTGAGTGCGTTGACCCTTAGGGTGTACACACTAGCATAACGTCGCTGGGTGCGGAGTCCTCCCTCCCTGCCAATGACCCGAAGCTCATGGTCTGAGATCTTGGTGCATGTGTGACTGCTGAGACCCACCGGTGGGTTATTGGTGGGACCTTCTGACCACAGTGCCCACTCTCCCTTCCTCGTGTCATAGCTGAAGACAGTAGATACCCTGCGGGAGCCATCCCAGCCCCCAGCCACACACAACCACCTCTCTCCCAGTACAACAGCATCATGATGGCTCCTTCTAAAGCTGCTGTCATCTTTTGTCCTCTCTGTTGTCTTCTGCTCAGGGTCAAAGGTTACCACATCTCCCAGAGGAACATCCTTGGGTTCCGCTGATGTAACACCACCAACAATGTACAACTTGTCCTTTATGGCTGCGCATGTATGGTAAGCACGGGCAAACATCTCATCCTGGGCCACTGGGGTCCACGTCCACACAGAACATGCAGAGGCCATGATATGTTTTCTGTGCAAAAGAAAAGTATTGGGCACCATTATAAAAATTAACTAAACCAGAATATGTAGTAGATTCTTGGGCTAGCCTTCCAGGGGAAGTGGGAGCCAAATATATAAAATAGTAAGGGCTTGTAAATACTAGTGATGTTAGGGCAGATTTTTCAGTATTGTACTAGTCGTGAATACCTTAGACTACATTGCAGCTTATTCTGCTGTTCACACTGGTAACTGCAGGCTGCATCTCCATTGTATTCATGCGCTGAGCAGAGTACATTTGAGCAGTGCTCACTTGCATCGTGGCCTGTGGTCCACAGTACAATTCATTCACTCTGATACATGGAGATTACAATGGACATATCCATGTCCAATGAATATTCAGTGATGGGACAATGCAAATAAAATGGATGGCTTAAATTGGCCTATATCGCAGCTTGACTCAATTTGCAAGTATTAACTTAGCCTAAGAGAATATAGCACTACTTGCAATAGATAGATAAATCCACAATATAATAGAAGGTTGGCATCAAACAGCTGTTGTTGGACTGCAGATTCCATCATCCTTAGCCAGCCTTTGGCTGACTGAGGATTATGGGAGTTGAAATCCAACAGCAGTTAGGGCGGCACAGGTTACTTATTGATAAAATAGAATCTGAGGTTTTGCAATAGAGAAGTAAAACTCAAAATGTGGGAGACAAAACTAGTCAAATGGTAAACATACCTAGTCTTAATGGATAAACTCTTGTGTAATGTTTAATTAAATTATAAACTATTCTCTCCCGCCCCTTTCACCTACAAAATGCTGCCTTCCCTCAGAGCAGCAAGACAGCGACAAGGAACAATTTTCTGTGAGCATCAGGAAAAACCTGCCCTCCTTCATCGAGGGAGCAGGGTTTTCCTTAAACTGACAGCCAGAAGATCGTCCGTCTCTGCAATCTGTCCGGTCCAATGACCGGGTTCCAGATCTGAGGGGAAGCAGTGTTACGTCGATAAAAAAGGGTGGGAGGGGGACACTTTATAATTCAATTACACATGAACTATACACCATATGGCATTGTAATATAGCTCTGCATGGTAGAAAAATGTTGAAGAATGATCGAAGCTTAACCCCTTAAGGACCAGTGGTCCTGGGACGTTTCCGTCCCATAAGGACCGTTTTGATCTTTGCCAATGTGCCGGTACACGTGACCTGTTGCGTGTATCGGCACGCCGCTTTGGGGCCTAAAAGAGATTGCTCCGGTCTTGGAGCGGTCAATTTTAGGCCCTGTTTTTACTTACAGTGCTCCCAGTGGAGCACTGTAAGTAAAAAGTACGTGACGTACTATGACCGTCATCGGTCCTTAAGTATTTAAGGACCGTGATGGTCATAGTACGTCACATAGTCCTTAAGGGGTTAAGTTATTTGGAAACATTGCCTTCCCTTTAATGAGGTTAACCCCTTAAGGACCATTGCCGTGCCAGGACCGTCACAGCGGTCCGGCACTTAAGGACCAATGACGGTCCTGGCACGGCATGGCGTTCAGGGCTCCCGGCGCGGCTGCACACCTCTCCAGAAGCCCTGAACCGGAAGAGATAATTAAAAAAATGCCCCATGGTCCACAAGTGCCGGCCGCATGGGATCACGCTGGTCCTTAAGGGGTTAAAAGCTGTGTAGGTAAAATCCATTTTCATCCATTAGAATTTTGGTAATCCTGATTTCTCCCTATACTGTAAATGGTTTGCTCTAAAATTGTTCCTCTTTTTTTGTGCACACAGCCCAAAGCTTGTACTGTAACTCACCTACTGTGACACACTGTGCTATGGGGACCAAATGCTAGTGGACAAATGCAAATTCCCACTGAAGCCTAGGGGCAACAGTAACACATGCATAGCTATGAATTGGAGGCTTCTGAAGCATTCCATGGTTTAAAAGCCTCATGTAAATCAATGGGAATCTTTAGTTGTCACTTACGTTGCAGCTGGCTTGCTTCACAATTGTTCTACATGTGTCTTTAAATTGAAACCTTCTGATGGCCTGAAATATGTGCCCCTGTAAGATTAATTTGCTCCCCCACTCACTAAGCTCTGCCCTTGAATGCAAACTCTACCCTGCCTAGCACATGCCCATTTACAGTGAAACCACATTAACAGTGCACACTCACCTGATAAGGGATTTGCAATGCAACACAGCTGCTACGGCAACAATAAGTGCCTGGCAACCCAAACATATTGCCTTAGCAACAGCAGTAAAATGCACAGCCTGCCAGAAAGTGGTGTTTGGCGCTGTGAATCTGCTGAGTGTGCATGATACCTTTTACATTCAGACTTATCACAAACATAAACACAAATGTGCAGTATGTATGGAGCAAACCAGCTGCATCAGCTGCATCAAATACAAAACCCCAGAATCCCCACAGATTTAAAGAAGAATTAACACCTCCTGATAGCAACCCCCACTTACTTTACCATGGCCAGAAATTCCTAATAGCAACTGTGAATTTTGCCCTTATACCTTTGTTCAAAATATAATATCTTCAGTCATTCCTGCATTTCCATAGGTGGGAAGATTTAGAATGAGCATACTGGAAACTTTGACTTGTGGACTCCCAGGAGGGGAGACCTGTAGTGTCTCTGGGGGGAGTAAAATGACACAATTCGCTTAAAAAAATAGGCGGAGCGTAACATACATGGCCAGAGTAGGAGGAATAGGCTGGGGAAGGAGGAGAAGTGGGTGGGGAGTGGGAGGAACAGACAGGGAAGACGCAGAAGTGGGCAGAGTTTGATTAAATTCTCCCCACATCTAGAGAATCAGCCTCTGTTCCAGTCACCCAGTAATCATCAGCAGAAACCGGATATCACGGTGCCCGTGATTGCTGCCTTTTTGTGTCAGTTACCTGTAGGGGGCTCCCCATTGGCTGTATGCCTTCAGCCACCCTGCATTGCCTATTTAGACTGAGCTTCTCTCGTGTTGTCTCTATGCTGCTCGCATCTTCATCATGTTCCTGAGCTTCCTGGGCCCTTGCTGTGTTCCTGCTAACCTGAGATCGTCTAGTTCCTGAGTTACCAGTTCAACGGTTCCTGTTTCCGTTCCTGATCCGGTTGAAGTTGCCCTGTGTCGCTGCTTCCTGCTGTAAGTTCCCGCTGCCGTTCCTGATCCGGATGACCATCGGAGAGTGCTGGTTCCTGTTTCACCTGCTGTGCTCCTTTTCCAGTTCCCTTGGGTCAGCTATTGCTCCCTGGTCGCCTAGGTGACATTTCCACTCTTGCTGGTTTATCAAGTACGCGGGTACTGGTTTGCTCCACAGCCTCACTGTTACTGTTGCCTCTATACTGATTTGTGTTCCCAGTACACGGGTACTGGTTCGCTTCACAGCCTCTCGGCTACTGTTGCCTCGATACTGATTTGTGTTCCCAGTACGCGGATACTGGTTCGCTCCACAGCCTCACGGCTACTGTTGCCTCGATACTGTGTTGGATTCCCAGTACGTGGGTACTGGTTCGCTCCACAGCCTCACGGCTACCGTTGCCTCGATACTGTATTGGGTTCCCAGTACTCGGGTACTGGTTCGCTCCACAGCCTCACGGCTACTGTTGCCTCGATACTATTGATTCCCAGTACGTGGGTACTGGTTCACTCCACAGCCACCCGGCTGCTGTTGTATCTATGTGATTTGATTCCCCGTAAGCGGGTACTGGTTCACTCCACAGCCATCCGGCTGATACTGCATTAAAGTACTGTGTTCCCAGTACACGGGTACTGGTTAGCTCCACAGCCACCCAGCTGCTGTTGCAACATTGTGTTTTGTACTCCCAGTACGCGGGTACTGGTTTGCTCCTTAGCCACCCGGCTGTTGTTGCTACTTGCGATTTATGCTTCCAGTACACTGGTACTGGTTTGCTTACATAGGTTACCGGTTGAGGTGCACTGGAAGAGTGACAATTTCTCCAGTACGAGTGTACTGGTTCGCTCCATGCTGGTTAGAGCTGTCAAGTCCTAGGCAGCTACGTTGGCTCCCCAGTATGCGGGTACTGGTGGTTCCCTGCTATTCCTTGGCTTGCCACTTGTGCTCATTTAGCCTCTGCATGTCATCCAAGTGATGGTTGTTGTCATCTAGATGGTCACTGAGGCCTCAGTGGTTGCCACCCTCTCCTTATAAGGCTGCCTTGCCCGGTATATTGGTAAGGCCGGTAGAACCTTTCTCTCGTTACCATCTTGGGTTGCCTTACCTGGTATTGGCAGGGCCGGTAGAGCCTGTATCTAGCTGTATTCCGTTAGGCTGCCTTGCCTGGTATATTGGCAGGGCCGGTAGAGCCTGTATACTTGTTGTGTTCCATTAGGCTGCCTTGCCCGGTATATTGGCAGGGCCGGTAGAGCCAACTATCCTGTGTGTACCAGTCCAGGCTGCCTTTCCCGGTATATTGGCAGGGCCGGTAGAGCCACCTATTCCTCGTATGCCAGTCCAGGCTGCCTTGTCCGGTATATTGGCAGGGCCGGTAGAGCCTAATTCGCTATTATTATTGCTTTTCCTGTCATTTCAATATATATGTATGTACGTGTATGATACCCTGTGGGGTTGTCTTAAACTTTTCAATAAAGTTGTGTTTTTACCTAACTTTGTGTCTGAGAGTCTTAACAAACCGTGACACCGGAGTCTCCGGGGGGAAATCCAGAGAGTTCCCAGCTATAAGAATAAGATGACCCTGAGATCTTTTAAATATTAACACTAAAATATTCCAAGAACACCTTGGAAGATTTTAGGGTTCTTGGAATTAAAGTTTTTAGATATTTTTCCACTATCTGAATATTTCCACTCTCTCTTAATTCAGCTGGTCTCCTCACCCTACTGCCATTTTCCATTTAAAAATAACAATGATGATCAAAAACCAACCCCAGCGAGGGAAATGTGATGGAGCTGTATGAACTGAGAGGCCTGGGTGAGATTATGAGCTGCTGACATCACCAGAGTAAGAGAAATTGAGAGCAAAGTTTCTCCCAGTTGCCACAGTAACACAAGAAGTATCATCACAGTAAAAACGCGATGAGGTGGAATTCATTAATTTTTTATTTTTTTTTTAATCCTAAATTGGTGAAAATTAACTGTTCTAGACTGCACTTCCAGATAGACTGCGGGTACAGCTCTATACCCGCAGCCTGTAACTCTACCTCAGCTCCCCTCCCACTAGCCAGCCTCCTCCGATGACGGAGGCTTTCTGTGTGCAGGCTGGAGTGCTCTCACTAGCTAGATATTGATCTCTGCCAATTAAATCTCTACAGACAAAAGCCTCCATTATTGGAGGAGGCTGGATAGAGGGAAGGCAGCGGAGGTAGCATTACAGACTGCGGGTATAGAGCTGTACCCACAAACTATCTGGAACTGCAATCTAGAAGTGTTAATTTTTGCCAATTTAGGATTAGAAAAAAATTTTCATGAATTCCACCTCATCGTTAGCTAATCTAACGTTTAACATGCATTTGTACTGGGGTGATAGATCCCCTTTAAACTGTTTTTTAAGTATACTTTTTATGGAAAACTAATTGAACAGCCCGTTACACGGGCCACAGTGCCTCTGGCAGCCGGTCGCGGGGCAGTCACGCGCAGCAGGGACTGCCCACGCCACTGCTGATACAGAGCTGGACGCTCCTTCGGAGCCCCCAGCTCTGTATCAGCCGCGGCGCGGGCAGTCTGTACTGCGCATGACTGCCGCACGCGCAGCAGTGTCTACTGTGCATGTCGGGCGTTACACACAACTTAGCGAATTATTATATAGGATAAGTGAGGACAAATATAATTATATTGTTCCCTTAACATGCTACTGTATTCCTCTCAGTTTTGTCCTAGAAGGCGCTGCCCATTTACTCCTATGAATGCTACAGAGGTCTCTAATGTATTGCTCACAATGGGTTGGAGACACCTAACATTCAACGGGTTAAAATAAAGTTGTATTTTAAATGTCTCTTTGTGTGTGTATGCTTTTTCTCCTTGCTCAAGAATAAAAACCCTTTAATAGTTATTCCTGCTAATTAGGAATACCACCTACCCCATTTTGACCTAGATAGCCTGAGATTAAGGGAATGCTAAAACTTCTGATTATAACTTCCCACTTACCTTATTATGACCAGCACATTCTAATGCCCCTACGACATGTGTGTGTCTGTATATGTGTGTGTGTGTGTGTGTGTGTCTGTATATATATGTGTGTGTGAGTGAATGTATATATGTGTTTGTGTGTCTGATGTATATATATATGTGTGCATGTGTGAATGTGTGTTTATAAATATACTAGTTGAAGAGCCCGTTACATGGGCCACAGTGCCACTTCCAGCCAGTCACGGGGCAGTCATGCGCAGTAGAGACTGCCCTCGCCGCAGATGATACAGAGCTGGACGCTCTCTGTATCAGCCACGGTGCGGGCAGTCTCTACTGCGCATGACTGCAGCATTACACACATTTTAGCGAATTATTATATAGAATATGTGTGTGTCTGTATATATGTGTGTGTGAGTGTATGTCTGTATATATGTGTTTGTGTGTCTGATATATATATCTATATGTGTGAATGTGTGTGTGTGTGTGTGTGTCTGTATATATATATGTTTGTGTGTGTCTGTATATATATGTCTGCGTGTGTGTTGGTCTGAGCCTGATTTGTGTATGTATATTTGTATGTCATGAAAATCAGTGGCAGATCGATTACCCAGCTACTGACCCTTGCACACGCTTGAGATCAAATACCGGGTAGCACTGATGGAGTGAGTGGTCAGTCACCAGTGTGTCTTTGCTGTGGCCAAAGCCAGGAAGCTGGTATCAAGGTCGGATATCTCCCCCGCCCCCACCAAGCTGAGCCAGAGGCAGATCAGGATGAACACATTTATGTAGCGATGATGCAAGTGTTACAGGGATAACCTAGAAATGAATATTGGAGGAGATGGAGTAGAAGTAGTTCAGTAACACTCAGGACCCTATTCAGTGGTAGTCAAAACACTCACAAATAACAGAAAATGCACTGAGGTGAGGGGGACAGAAAAGGAGGAGAGACAATGGGGTGAAAGGGAAAGGAATGACTGAAACGAGGGGAAGCTGATGACAAGAGGGGGAGGTGATGAGTCACGTGGGATGCAGAAGAGGTGAAGAGGCAAGTGCAATAAGGGGAGGGGGCAATGAGGCAAATGGGAGGGTGTGAGGCGAAAATGGGTTGGTGAAAGGGAGGTTTGGAGTTGGAAATGGAGAGGCAAAGTGGCAATGAGAGGGGGATATAGGAAGCTGAAGTATGGAAACGGAGAGTGGGTGTTTGAAACTAACATGTGCTTTGATTTTGACAGGAGTGGCCATGGGATTAGCTAGATAGAGCTGGATAATATATAATGTATATTGTTTTGTCATTTGGTTTCCATGGCACCAGAATTTTTGTCCTTGCTATTTTTTACGGATGCTCCTTGTTAACGTTCTCTGCCAGCAAAACACAGAGGCACCTGTCCTTGAAAATGTCTACCCCTGTCCATTTATTCCTGAAACAACACACATATATATCTCTATTCTAAACCATTCATGAAAACTTAGAACAGGAGTCCATTAGTACTTATCCAGATGAAGCTTTTGTACTCATAAGGGACATATGTATAAAAAAAGTGGAGCATTCTGGGACAAACCAACTGCTTTCTAGAGAATAAATAAATTTGGCTCAAATGGGGAAGTTACCTCTGAATGCTTTAAAATTCACTGGATACTTATTTTACATTCAATGGGTTAAAAAGAGTACAGGTCCCTTTAAAATAAAAAAAATACTGTTACCAATAGCTCTAACTAGTTTCCAAACCACATGCTTTTACTTTCAGGAGGCACTCTGTGTGAAATATGTCATTGACTATGTTATCGACACATCACCACTTGGTGACAAAGCCAGAACACTGACATTTAAAGGGAACCTATTACCTCTATACAAGTTTGCCTCTGTGTAATGTTCCTATAGCGATAACATGTAATCTGTGTGTTTTTTTTTATATATATATATATATATATATATATATATATATATATATATATATTTATATATATATATATATATATGGTAGAGAAGAAATTGGTATGGGATTTAGCATGAACTTTTGGATGCAACGTTTGTTTAGTGACATTTTTCAATCTTTATCTCACTGGGTCTAAAAGAGCTGCGGTACATAGAAAACGATTACACATTGCGATTACATATTGTGTGGTACATACATTCTTTAATCATCTCAGGTGCAGTGGTGTAACTTGTGACTTGATTTTATGATGGTTTGAGTAATGCCTTTATTGAGTTGTGGGATCGTGGATGCATGGGACGGCATGCCCCTAGCATCAGTACATCAGACCGCATATGGTACTGATGAGCCACTCGGGGGAGCGTCTCCCAGCTTCATTAGCACGAATCTCCATAATTACTTTAGGGCGAATTGATGACTCAGTAGTAATCATAGCCTGAACATTTGATTAGTGACTACATTCGTTACTATGGTATAGTAGTGTTATTCTTCCCAACGATACATTGGTTTATGTTGCTTCGCCATGATTGGTCCACCACGGGCCATTCAATGAACGAGCCCGCTGTGATGACATCAATAGCGCCAGCGATGGGACCAGGACGGACGAGGGGATAAAACACGAGGTAATCCAATTAAATAGCGTCTTGAAAAAGGTCCCTGTGTGGACCGAAAGGTTGACAGTTTTTGTTGCTGAATAAATGTATAAAGCTGATTAGAAAGACCCACAGGTGCTGCCCTTTCTGTTTACACTTTGTATCTTGCTGTGGGATTGTGCACCTGGGCAGAAGTTCTTTATGGAAGTGAGTGCTTTCCACCAATGGTAGTTGTATATATATATATATATATATATATATATATATATATATATATATAAAATAGTTGAACAGACCGTTTACACGGGCCATAGTGCCACCCAGCAAGTACGTGGTGCAGTCATGCACAGTAGAGGCTGCCCGCGCCGCAGCTGATACGGAGAGGGGCACTCCGAATTCAGATCATAGTCCTCTCTCCGGTCTGAATTCGGTGCTCCCCATTCCGTATCAGCTGCGGTGCTTGCAGTCTGTACTGCGCATGACTGCATCACGCGCAGCTATCTCTACTGGTGGCTTCTGACAAACTTTTTAGATAATTATAATATAGGATATATAATGCAAGCTATGGCGAAATTTACCATTTTAAAATGAGCTGGTGGCGTCACTTCAGGACAGTCTGCGGGTCATTCTGCCCCACAGCCTGTCAATCTTCGGCTGTTCCCTTACCCAAGTAGAACCTCGTTCCAACCTCCTCCGATGACAGAGGATTTATCCATGTAAGCTGGAGCACTCTCTCAACCTCTTCCAATGACGGAGGATTTCTCCATGGAAGATGGAATGCTCTCTTGCCAATGAGAGCACTCCAGCTTACACGGAGAAATCCTCAGTCATAGGAGGAGGTTAGAACGAGGCAATACTTGGGAAGCGAACAGACAAAGACTGACAGGCTGCAGGACAGAGCTGTACCCGCAGTTTGCCCTGAAGTAAGGCTCCGGCTCATTTTTGAAAAGGTACATTTTGCCATAGCCTGCATTATATAAAACATTACACATACAGAGGAGATAGTTCCCCTTTAAGAAAAAACTTGCTTGAGCTGCAATAATTTTGAAAATAAATACTCAGAAGTAACAGAATTACAATATGGATTTTTTATTTTTTTTTTTTTAAAAAGTTCTGCTTTTTAAAATAAAATGCCCCCACAGACGGTATGTATTATGATGCAAACCAAATAGATTTAGAGATTAGTTTTCAAAGAAAGGGGAAAGATTTAGAGGTCAGATTAGTAATTAGAAAGGGTGGTATAGGCAGGAATATAGTCTCCCACCGGAAGTGGTAAAGCCAGATACAGGAATGAATTTAAAGTGGAACTACCACCGCTAAAAAACTTGATCTCCAATAATTCCCCATCTGGCAACTAGCTGCTCAGTAGCGCTAGTCGCCAGAATTATTACCGTGTTAAATAGAATTCTCCATTCTTCCTGGGTTGACAGGCCGGACGGAGCTCAGACATCTTTCTATAGTGACGTCTGCACGCCTGTGCTGTCAGTCCCAACCGGATCTAGGAGGCGTTGCTAGGAGCCCTTTCGGTTCCAAAAGGGACTGACAGCGGAGGCTATGGAAAGATGTCTGCGCTCCATCCTGCCTGTCAGCCCAGGAGCAATGGATAATTCTCGTTACCACGGTAATAATTCTGGCGACTAGCGCTACTGAACAGCTAGTCGCCAGATGGGGAATTATTGGAGAGCAAGTTTTTAGCTGTGGTAGTTCCGCTTTAACCATTTGCGGACCAGAGAGGAACTCAATGTGTTTCAATCAACCAAGAGAGGGGGGCACCCAATAGTGTGATATTGCAACAATGAGCAAAAGACATAAAATAGTATGAATGTACTCACATATTTGTGTAGTCAGCAGAGAGGATGACCAAAGCTGACATACCAGCCTATGGAGATATTTCACCATCTCCATTCAGTGTATCATGAACTTCTGTAGTTGCTACACCACATCAAGCAAAACATTGATTCTGGATGTATGCAAATCTCCAAATGTATTTAATAAAGATATATATATAGAATAAGAAACTTGCGTGCCTGGCACACACATACACACACACCCGGGGCTGCAGTAAGGAGGAGATATTCAAACCCCGTTTATAGTGCTGGTCCAGGACATACGGGGGGAGTGATTTTCTATGCAAGGAGTTGGCCCTTCCCCACTATCCTCTCTTCCCTTTCAACCCCTTCCACTCCTATGATAATCTCTGTAAGGAATTGCAGGGGCTTTCAGTACACACACACACACAACATACATACACACACCACAATACAGTCACATGCACAACACACACACAATACACACACATTCAACACACACATGCACCACACACAATACATACATGCAATACACATACACAGACAATACCTACACACACAAAACACACACACTCATAATACACACACACGCACAAAAAGCACACACAATACACACACTCACAACACAATCACAGGACTCTTTATTGTCCCAGTGAGGGTGACGTGGGCAGTACATAGACGTGGCGCACAAAATAACATGCCTTGGTGCTGCAAATTGCCGCCCCAAATAGTTGTGTGCCCTAGGCCGGCGCCCACCTTGCCAATAGGTGAAGCTGGCCCTGCACACATGCCCACAATACACAAAAACAATACACACACACAAAAAGCACATGCAATAAACACATGCACAAAAAAACACAACACAAACACACAATACATACAAAGATGCACAGACACACAATACACCACAACACACACGCAAAACACACACACAACGCAATACACACATGCACAAAAAACACACAGAACACACCACAACACACACACACATGTACAACATACATGCACAAAACATAAACCATCAATATACACATGCACAATACACAACACAATACATACAACACAAACACACACAAAACATACACACACAATACAAAATGCCATACATATGCACAACACAGATGAACACACACTCGGACAACACCACATGCAATACACATCCACAACACAAACAGACAAAACACAAAAAACATACACAAACGCACACACACTATAAGATGCACAACACAGACAGAGAATATATATATACACACACACACAACACACATCCCCACAATACACAAACACACAAAAAACACAGGCATACACTCATACACATAAAACACACACAAACACACCATAGTACACACAATACACAACAAACACAATACACCACAACACATGCATGCAAAACACAGACAACTGACAAACAATACATGCAATACACATGCACAATACACACTCATGCATTGCACACACGTACAAAACACACACATGCACAACACACACACAATACACACACCCACAACACACATGCACACAAAAATGCACAACACACACACCATAAGATGCACAACACACATGCCCACAATACACAAAAAACACACACTCAATACACAGATGCACATAAAACGCACACAAACACACCACAACATGTGATACACAACACACACAATGCACCACAACACACGAGCGCAAGACACACACACAACACAAACAATACACATTATACACGCACATGCAATGCACACATGCATTAAACCAGTGATTCTCACCCAGGGTGCCATGGCACTTTGGTGTGCCACAGACATCAACTTAGGGTGCCCCATGTTTTCTATGAAGACTAACAAAAATTGACTTTTAAATAAAGATTTAAAGAAATTGTTATGCACATTATGTTTAATTGTGTTATTATGATTGTAAGACCTAATAATAACTGTATATTTATGTATGGAACCTTCATTATGCCCTTGATAAAGTACATTAAATATGTTAGGGGTGCCCCGAATGTTCTAGATTACGTGTTAGGGGTGCCCCAAACAAAAAAAGACTGAGAACCACTGCATTAAACACACACATGCACAACACAGAGGTGCACAACACAACACAACACACACACAAATTCAACAATCGTGATTAACAAGATTGTCTCCTTTCTGGACTTCCCTGGATGGCAGTGGAAAATAGTCATACATGTAAATCCACTTAATATCTTTAACCCTAGTAGTACCAGATACATATCACATTATATGTTTATTTACTCATACATACAACTGGGGGGGGGGGGGTATTTATTTTATTAACTGCACGGAAGCCATATATATATACAGGACTTAAAAGCTGACATCCTTTGCTACTAGCCAGACATGAAAAGTTACTCGCCACTGCAAGCCATAACATACCCACCAGGGCTGAATTTGTACTCGCCAGGGCTAAACTTTCACTCGCCATTGGCTAGTGGTGAGTGGAATTTTGAGCCCTGTATATATATATATATATTTTTTTTTTTTTTTTTTTTTTTCCACAACAGAACCATGTAATGAGTGCATATACTCAGGTCTTGTGAAAAAGGTGTTAATTTATTAGTCAACGTTTCGGCCCCCTGGAGGGCCATTATCAAGACAACATCCCCTCCAAGGGGACGAAACGCTGACTAATAAAATAACACCTTTTTCACAAGACCTGAGTATGCGTACTCATTACATGGTTCTGTTGCCATTTCTTTTTTTATTTTATTTTTAATGAGTAGCACCCAGGCAGTAGTTACCTATAGTCTAAGGTCAAATAGGAGTGCCCAATTCTACACTGTTTAGATATATATATTTATATATATACACATATAGATGTCTATCTCTCTCTATATATATATGAGTGTATGTATGTGTGTATTTATGTATATGTGCATACTAGAGGGACCACATTTCCATTCTGCCATTCAGGGACACTGCGGGGATGAGAGCAGCAGAGTACTAGTCGTTGGCACTTGCAGAGCTATGTGCGAAGGGTCACTGGACATCAGTGCACAGCCTGTCTTTCTCCAGCGCACCACAGAGTTCTAGACCCTAGAGAAAGAGAACTATCCATTGTTATCTCTCTTGTGTTTAGATCTCTTTCTGGAGGCCATTGTCTTGTAGCCCAGTAGAGATATCACTTCCTGTCACAGTAGACAATGGGCACTTCTCCTTCCAGTATTTATTACTCTCTGGTGGCTTCATTCTGTGACATTGTATTGTCCCTGAAGGTGGCTGCCCAGGACACATTAAAAATAAGGGACTGTCCTTGGCAATCAGGTACATATGGTATGTGTATTTATGTATGCATATGTATGTGGGAGACACAAAGAGTTGTGATGAACACACATCAAGCACAAACAAGATAAAGTGTCTTGTTCTTAGGCATGGTAGCCATCAATGGTGCTACAACTCACATTTTTCACTCCCATGTGCCACTGCAGAGAGGAAATCTCCATATCAGACTGGTCCCGGCCACAGACAGCCCAGCTCCGAAATGTCAGGCAAATCCCCAGATGTATGTTTCAGCCTATATAAGCCTCGTCATTGTGTTGCAGCCGAATCCCTCTAGGCACATGGAATCAAGGGCCCATGCCTGGAATGCCCTTATACTTAGGGAGACAAAAAGAGTTGTTAGAAGCACACATCAAGCACGAACAAGATAAAGTGTCTTATTCTTAGGCATGGTAGCCTCTCAATGGTGTTACAACTCACATTTTTCACTCCCATGTGCCATTGCAGAGAGAAAATCTCCATATCCATATCCATATCCATATCCGACTGGTTCTGCCCACAGACAGTCCAGCTCCAAAATGTCAGGCAAATTCTCTCCGTATGAGAAAACCAGCAAAACCACAGACGTACGTTTCGGCCTATGTAAGCCTTGTCAGTGTGGTGTAGCCGAAGCTCTCTAGGCAAATGGAAGCAAGGGCCCATGCCTGGGATGCCCTTATACTTAGGGAGACAGAAAGAGTTGTGAGGAGCACACATCAAGCACGAACAACATAAAATGTCTTGTTCTTAGGCATGGTAGCCTCCCATGTGCCATTGCAGAGAGGAAATCTACATATCGATATCAGACTGGTCCCGCCCACAGACAGTCCAGCTCCGAAGTGTCAGGCAAATCCCATCTGCACAAGAGAAACAGCAAAAGCCACAAACATACATTTCAGCCTATGTAAGCCTCGTCAGTGTGGTGCAGCCGAATCCCTCTAAGCACATGGAAGCAAAGGCCCATGCCTGAGATGCTCTTATACTTAGGGAGACAAAAAGAGTTGTTAGAAGCACACATCAAGCACGAACAAGATAAAGTGTCTTGTTCTAAGGCATGGTAGCCTCTCAATGGTGCTACAACTCACATTTTTCACTCGCATGTGCTGTTGCAGAGAGGAAATCTCCATATCCACATCAGACTGGTCCCGCCCACAGACAGTCCAGCCTCGAAATGTCAGGCAAATCCTCTCCGCATGAGAGAAGCAGCAAAACCACAGACATACGTTTCGGCCTATGTAAGCCTAATCAGTGTGGTGCAGCCGAATCCCTCTAGGCACATGGAAGCAAGGGCCATGCCTGGGATGCCCTTATACTTAGGGAGACAGAAAAGTTGTCAGGAGCACACATCAAGCACGTACAAGATAAAGTGTCTTGTTCTTAGGCATGGTAGCCTCTCAATGGTGCTACAGCTCACGTTTTTCTCTCCCATGTGCCATTGCAGAGAGGAAATCTCCATATCCATATCCATATCCATATCCATATCCGACTGGTCTCACCCACAGACAGTCCAGCTCCAAAACATCAGGCAAATCCCCTCCACACGAGAGAAACAGCAAAAACCACAGACATACGTTCCAGCCTATGTAAGCCTCATCAGTGTAGTGCAGCCGAATACCTCTAAGCACATGGAAGCAAGGGCCCATGTCTGGGATGCCCTTATACTTAGGGAGACAAAAAGAGTTGTTAGAAGCACACATCAAGCGCGAACAAGATAAAGTGTCTTGTTCTAAGGCATGCAGGGCTGGATTTACATCTCAGGAGCCTGTAGGCACAGATATGTGAAGCGCCCCCCCCCCCCCCGGCCATCTCCACAACGCTCCAAATCTCCATATTTCCCTCACATTGCCCCCCAACACCTTCACATTGCACCCCATCAGCTCCACATTGCCCTCATATTGCCCCATCATCTCAACATTGCCCCATTCAACTTCATATTGCCCTCACATTGCCCCCCATCAGCTCCACATTGACCCCATCAGCTCCATTGACCCCATCAGCTCCACATTGCCCTCATATTGCCACATCATCTCAACATTGCCCTCACATTGCCCCCCATCAGCTCCACATTGCCCTCATATTGCAATATCATTTCAACATTGCCCTCACATTACCCCCCATCAGCTCCACATTGACCCCATCAGCTCCACATTGCCCTCATATTGCCCTATCAGATCCACATTGCCCCATTCAGCTCCATATTGCCCCCCATCAGCTCCACATTGACCCCATCAGCTCCACATTGACCTCATATTGCCCCATCAGCTCCACAATGCCCCATTCAACTCCATATTGCCCCCCATCAGCACCACATTGACCCCATCAGCTCCACATTGCCCTCACAATGCCCCCCTTTGGCTACAACTTGCCCCCACCATCTCCATGTTGCCCTCACATTGCCTCCCTCCCATTATCCATTTCCTACCTCCCTAGCAGATCTGTCATCTGTGCCTCCTTTGGCACAGTCCTGTAGTTACTGAAGCTCCCGCACGGCCTCCTATTCAGGAATGCAGAACACTGGGAGAGTATGTCATCTCCCAGCGCTCTGCATTCCTACAGAGCCGACTAGGGAGCTCAGTGCTTACAGGACTGTGCCAAACGAGGCACAGATGACAGATCTGCTAGGGCAGTAGGAAATAGACAACGGGGGGTGCAATGTGAGGGCAGCATGGAGGGGGCGCCGTTGCAGCCAGTGAGGTGGCAATTTTTTTTTATTATTTTTTTTTTTAAAGTATTTAAAAAAAAAAAAAATACCATTGTCAGGCGCCCCTCGGTGGCGTGCGCCTGTAGGCAGATGCCTACTTTGCCTTATGGCAAATCCGGCCCTGAAGGCATGGTAGCCTCTCAATGGTGCTGCAACTCACATTTGTCACTCCCATGTGCCATTGTAGAGAGGAAATCTCCATCTCCATATCCATATCCATATCCATATCAGACTGGTCCCGCCCACAGACAGTCCAGCTCCGAAATGTCAGGCAAATCCCATCTGCACAAGAGAAACAGCAAAAACCACAAACATACATTTCAGCCTATGTAAGCCTCGTCAGTGTGGTGCAGCCGAATCCCTCTAAGCACATGGAAGCAAAGGCCCATGCCTGAGATGCTCTTATACTTAGGGAGACAAAAAGAGTTGTTAGAAGCACACATCAAGCACGAACAAGATAAAGTGTCTTGTTCTAAGGCATGGTAGCCTCTCAATGGTGCTACAACTCACATTTTTCACTCGCATGTGCTGTTGCAGAGAGGAAATCTCCATATCCACATCAGACTGGTCCCGCCCACAGACAGTCCAGCCTCGAAATGTCAGGCAAATCCTCTCCGCATGAGAGAAGCAGCAAAACCACAGACATACGTTTCGGCCTATGTAAGCCTAATCAGTGTGGTGCAGCCGAATCCCTCTAGGCACATGGAAGCAAGGGCCATGCCTGGGATGCCCTTATACTTAGGGAGACAGAAAAGTTGTCAGGAGCACACATCAAGCACGTACAAGATAAAGTGTCTTGTTCTTAGGCATGGTAGCCTCTCAATGGTGCTACAGCTCACGTTTTTCTCTCCCATGTGCCATTGCAGAGAGGAAATCTCCATATCCATATCCATATCCATATCCATATCCATATCCATATCCGACTGGTCTCACCCACAGACAGTCCAGCTCCAAAACATCAGGCAAATCCCCTCCACACGAGAGAAACAGCAAAAACCACAGACATACGTTCCAGCCTATGTAAGCCTCATCAGTGTAGTGCAGCCGAATACCTCTAAGCACATGGAAGCAAGGGCCCATGTCTGGGATGCCCTTATACTTAGGGAGACAAAAAGAGTTGTTAGAAGCACACATCAAGCGCGAACAAGATAAAGTGTCTTGTTCTAAGGCATGCAGGGCTGGATTTACATCTCAGGAGCCTGTAGGCACAGATATGTGAAGCGCCCCCCCCCCCGGCCATCTCCACAACGCTCCAAATCTCCATATTTCCCTCACATTGCCCCCCAACACCTTCACATTGCACCCCATCAGCTCCACATTGCCCTCATATTGCCCCATCATCTCAACATTGCCCCATTCAACTTCATATTGCCCTCACATTGCCCCCCATCAGCTCCACATTGACCCCATCAGCTCCATTGACCCCATCAGCTCCACATTGCCCTCATATTGCCACATCATCTCAACATTGCCCTCACATTGCCCCCCATCAGCTCCACATTGCCCTCATATTGCAATATCATTTCAACATTGCCCTCACATTACCCCCCATCAGCTCCACATTGACCCCATCAGCTCCACATTGCCCTCATATTGCCCTATCAGATCCACATTGCCCCATTCAGCTCCATATTGCCCCCCATCAGCTCCACATTGACCCCATCAGCTCCACATTGACCTCATATTGCCCCATCAGCTCCACAATGCCCCATTCAACTCCATATTGCCCCCCATCAGCACCACATTGACCCCATCAGCTCCACATTGCCCTCACAATGCCCCCCTTTGGCTACAACTTGCCCCCACCATCTCCATGTTGCCCTCACATTGCCTCCCTCCCATTATCCATTTCCTACCTCCCTAGCAGATCTGTCATCTGTGCCTCCTTTGGCACAGTCCTGTAGTTACTGAAGCTCCCGCACGGCCTCCTATTCAGGAATGCAGAACACTGGGAGAGTATGTCATCTCCCAGCGCTCTGCATTCCTACAGAGCCGACTAGGGAGCTCAGTGCTTACAGGACTGTGCCAAACGAGGCACAGATGACAGATCTGCTAGGGCAGTAGGAAATAGACAACGGGGGGTGCAATGTGAGGGCAGCATGGAGGGGGCGCCGTTGCAGCCAGTGAGGTGGCAATTTTTTTTTATTATTTTTTTTTTTAAAGTATTTTAAAAAAAAAAAAATACCATTGTCAGGCGCCCCTCGGTGGCGTGCGCCTGTAGGCAGATGCCTACTTTGCCTTATGGCAAATCCGGCCCTGAAGGCATGGTAGCCTCTCAATGGTGCTGCAACTCACATTTGTCACTCCCATGTGCCATTGTAGAGAGGAAATCTCCATATCCATATCCATATCCATATCCATATCAGACTGGTCCCGCCCACAGACAGTCCAGCTCCGAAATGTCAGGCAAATCCTCTCCGCACGAGAGAAACAGCAAAACCACAGATGTCCGTTTCGGCCTATGTAACCCTCGTAAGTGTGGTGCAGCCGAATCCCTCTAGGCACGTGGAAGCAAGGGCCCATGCCTGGGATGCCCTTATACTTAGGGAGACAGAAAGAGTTGTGAGGAGCACACATCAACCACAAACATGATAAAATGTCTTGTTTTTAGGCATGGTAGCCTCTCAATGGTGCTATAACTCATGTTTTTCACTCCCATGTGCCATTGCAGAGAGGAAATCTCCATATCCATATCCATATCCATATCAGACTGGTCCCGCCCACAGACAGGCCAGCTCCAAAATGTCAGGCAAATCCCCTCCGCACGAGAAAAACAGCAAAACCACAGACATACATTTCAGCCTATGTAAGCCTTGTCAGTGTGGTACAGCCGAATCCCTCGAGGCACATGTAAGAAAGGGCCCATGCCTGGGATGCCCTTATACTTAGGGAGACAAAAAGAGTTGTTAGAAGTAAACATCAAGCATGAACAAGATAAAGAGTCTTGTTCTAAGGCATGGCAGCCTCTCAATGGTACTACAACTCACATTTTTCACTCCCATGTGCCATTGCAGAAAGGAAATCTCCATATCCAACTTGTTCCGCCCACAGACAGTCCAGCCTTGAAATGTCAGGCAAATCCTCCCCGCATGAGAGAAACAGCAAAACCACAGACGTACATTTCGGCCTATGTAAGCCTAGTCAATGTGGTGCAGCCAAATCCCTCCAGGCACATTGAAGCAAGGGCCCATGCCCGGGATGCCCTCATACTTAGGGAGAGAGAAAGAGTTGTGAGGAGCACACATCAAGCACGGACAAGATAAAGTGTCTTGTTCTTAGGCACGGTAGCCTCTCAATGGTACTACAACTCACGTTTTTCACTCCCATGTGCCATTGCAGAGAGGAAATCTCCATATCCATATCCATATCCATATCCATATCAGACTGGTCCCACCCACAGACAGTCCAGTCTCGAAATGTCAGGCAAATCCTCTCTGCATGAGAGAAACAGCAAAACCACAGACGTGCGTTTCGGCCTATGTAAGCCTCGTCAGCATGGTGCAGCCAAATCCCTCTAGGCACATGGAAACAAGGGCCTATACCTGGGATGCCCTTATACTTATGGAGACAAAAAGAGTTGTGAGAAGCACACACAAGATAAAATGCCTTGTTCTAAGACACAGTAGCTTCTCAGTGGTGTTACAACTCAAGCTTTTCACTCCCATGTGCCATTGCACAGAAAAAAATATCAGTATCAATATTCATCTCCATCTGGTCCCACCCACAGACAATCCAGCTACAAAATGTCAGGCAAAACCCCCAGACATGCATTTCAGCCTATATAAGCCTCCTCGGTGTGGTATAGTCAAGTCCCTCTAAGCACATGGAAGCAAGGGCCCATGCCTGGGATGCCCTTATACTGAGGGAGACAGAATGGCACATGCAATGGCACATGGGAGTGAAAAACGTGAGTTGTAGCACCATTGAGAGGCTACCATGCCTTAGAACAAGACACTTTATCTTGTTCGTGCTTGATGTGTGCTCCTCACAACTCTTTTTGTCTCCCTAAGTATAAGGGCATCCCAGGCATGGGCCCTTGCTTCCATGTGCCTAGAGGTATTTGGCTGCATCACACTGATGAGGCTTGCATAGGCTGAAACACATGTCTGTGATTTTGTTGATTCTCTAATGTAAAGAGCATTTGCGTGACATTTCCGAGCTGGACCTTCTGTGGGTAGAACCAGTCGGATATGGATATGGAGATTTTCTCTTTGCAATGGCAAATGGGAGTGAAAACATGAGTTGTAGCACCATTGAGAGGCTACCATGCCTTAGAACAAAACACTTGATCGTGATTGATGTGTGCTCCTCACAACTCTTTTTGTCTCCCTAAGTATAAGGGCATCTCAGGCACGGGCCCTTGCTACTGTGGTTCTAGAGGGATTCGGCTGCACCACACTGAAGAGGCTCATATAGACTGAAACGTATGTCTGTGGTCTTGCTGTTTCTCGCTTGCGGAGAAGATTTTCCTGACATTTCGAAGCTGGACTGTCAGTGGGCAGGGCCAGTGTGATATGGATATGGAGATTATCTTTCTGCAATGGCACATGGGATTGAAAAACATTAGTTGTAGCACCATTGAGAGGCTACCATGCCTTAGAACAAGACACTTTATCTTGTTCGTGCTTGATGTGTGCTCCTCACAACTCTTTTTGTCTCCCCATGCATATGTATGTACATGGATGTGTATGTGCCTGTATGTGCCAATTTAGAATCTAGAGAAGAAGCACTTTAAGCTGTTGTTAGATTACAAGTTCCATCATCCTCAGCCAGACATTCTTTTAAATTGTTTCAGTGGCCCAACCATGTTATAAATACATACACATTTAAAATGGCCAAAGAGGGACATTTTTGTGTTAGGCAATGTTGCTAAGAGCAGGACTAGTGGTAGGGGCTTTTCTAAGAAGTTTTAGTTTACTTCATGACCTGTTGACTGCTCTTTATGTATGTATGTTTTTATTTACATAGTGCCAACCTGTGTACTTGGCACTTTACAGATTACATTTGGAAGGGGTACAATAAGTGCAGTGATTAAGTGCTTATATAGACATTCATAAGGGGAACACCCAGAGGCATAACTAGAAGCCACTGGGTCCTGGTGCACAAATTGCCATGACCCCCCCCCGACGACATTGCCCCCCCCAACTGCCCCCAATCTCCACATTGCCCTCAAACTCCACATTACCCCCCACCCCCACCTCCCTGGTGTCCATCTCCTACCTCCCTGGTGTCCATCTCCTACCTCCCTGGTGGTCCAGCAGCATGACAGGAAATGTCTAGGTCTCCTTCTGCACAGACCTCTATACAGCTGGAGCTCCCATGCAGTCCTCTCTTCAGTAATACAGAGCGCTGGGAGATGATGTCATCTCCCAGCATTCTGCAATACTAAAGTGCCAGAGAGGAAGCTCAGCTGCTAGAGGTCTGTGCCGAAGAAGGCTCAGACCCAAGCTGCTTTTTGCGGGAGACAGGGTGGCCAGGCCCCTGGAGTGACGGGCCCATTTGCCAGTACGACCCCTATTGTTACGCCAGTGGGAACACCAGATAGTATGCATTAAGATAAAAGGTCCCTGTCACATAGAGCTTACAATCTAAGAACTTATGTAAATTAATACATGATTTAAGACAAGCCTAAAGTATTTTAATTACACAGACTAATTTAAAAACATATATTTGAAGTTTAAACAAAGATAAACATACCACCCAACATTTCAAATAGCCAAAGAGGGTCAATTTTGTCTTATGTGGTGCTTCTGGGCGTGTGGCTGTGAACGGGGCATTACCGATAGTTTTATATTATTTCATGGCCTACTGGCACCTCATTGAGGGTTCACTTTTAAACGGTTGCAAGGGTTCACTTTTAAAAGGTTGCATAAAAAACATTGCATGGCCACAGAGAGCATTAACCATGTCGCTGTGGTTAAAATGGAGACATGAGTATCTCGCACTAGTGTGAGATTCTCATGTCGCTTCCTGAAACAGCACTTCAGCCCATCTGGTATCATAATGTACACGCATGCTGTCAAACTAGGGACAGAGTGGTACATCTGTCCCAGAGAGCTTACAATCTATACATATATTTGGAAACCTGCCTCCGCCTTCCTCCCGATCCAGCTCGCTCCTTCTCCAGCTGGACGTCGGCACCACTGACACCAAGAGGGCCAGGTGCAGCCGAGCCCGGGGCACCTGTAAGAGTGGAGAGGTGGTGATTTAAATCAAAACGAGCCAGTGCATTAAAGCCAAGAACCAGGAAAGGAACTGCATCCACAACCTTAACTCTGAGTTGGATGCCTTGAGGGAGGTGCTGCACTCCTTACCGGAGGATGCCAAGCTCACATAGGGTTTCCACCCAGCCGGGTATTTTACCGGCAGGCTGGTAAAAAATTGGCTTCTGTCCAATTTTAAGTCTATGGAGGGAATGCCATGGCTGGTATTTTTTTTTTTTTTAAGAAAAGGTAGCAACCCTAAGCTCACAAAGAGACTTTGCACACAACTATATCTGGGTACTGAATAAAGGCTAAAAAGCAAGAGCAAAGTATTTTACACAGACTTTATTTTAACAAATATTATGGCATTTAAACAATCATTAAAGGGATAGTAATACTTCGTTTTAACTTTATTTTATTGTGTAGGCATTAAAAAAACATGAAGAATGATATGTCTTATCTCTCAAACCTTTATGGTTTAAGAGATATTCACAAACAAAGTACCCCCCCCCGTTCAACCAGATCAGAAGGGAGATGCCCAGGTAGACTGCAGAGAGGGACAATCTTCAATTAAGATAAGGGAAAAAGCTGAAAAACTTGTCAAGGGGGGCAGGGTTTTCATTGTTTTTATACAAAGAAGATTGTCCCCTTCTGTTATCTGTCTGGTCATACAACCACATTCACATCTGAGAAGAGATGGCTTACACTAGGTAAAAGAGGCGGGAAGGGAAACTTTGCTTGTGAATATCTCATAAACCATAAAGGTTTGAGAGATAAGACTTATATCATTCTTCATGTTTTTTTTAATGCCTACAAAATAATATAAAGTTAAAACGAAGTATTACTATCCCTTTAATGTGAGTTGTATCGCTCTGGAGTAATGTGATACTTGTATACACCACAAAGATATCCTAAAACGAGGGACACTTGGATGGGAAAGAGGGAGATAGGGATTCAGGCCTTAAAGAGGCGCTATCTTAATATGGACACTTAGGAGGTATGCAAATATTACAACAGGTTTTAGGCAACCGTCATCATTCCAGCCCTCTGAAACAACTCTCATCGTCTGCAACCACCCTAAAACAGATTAGAAATGAAAGGGATTATAGTCCCCAACAACTAAATCGTTTCTGTTTTAGGTCCTCTGCAAAACAGTGTCAGAGCAGACGAATATATACAGACAAGGCGTTGGTTGCCTTGGCAACAGCAGGGTCCACACCATCATGTCTCACCTTTGGACTCAGACAGCCAATAGCAAAGAAGGTAGCTCCGCATAGTGCCCAATCAGAGGCCAGGGTTTAGCCCAGTTCTGCCGAAACGCGATAGATTGATCGGTGTGGGGATTACCTCAGAGTGGGTGTTGAGGGTTTGTACTGCTGACAGGGGTTACCCAGGCCTCGAAATGAGGCGAAAGGAAAATATGGACTCTAAAAGTCTCCTGCCACGCTATATATTGAGTAAGACGTACCGGGGAGTATGTATGACAAATTATTCTGCAAACCATTGGACAAATACTTGTTTTTTTAAAAAAAGTTTATTTAACCCTTTGAATGCGGATGCGCGCCCTTGAGGCACACAACGGGTTAAGAATTGGAGTGCCATAGATGCTGCAATGCGTTGGATACCTGACACTCAAAAGGTTAAATTTGATTTTTAACCCCTTGAATGCTATAGAGGTCTTCTAGCACAGGGGTGGTGAATATCGCCAGTTGCTGTCGGACTACAGCGCCCATGGGGGAAGACAGAGGATCCGCCTCTGCTCTAGCACCCAAAAGGTTAAAAGCCAACCCATATTTACATCGATACGGTTTTGTTTTTTGGCCCTATACTGCAGCTGGTTTGCGCCAGAATTTTTCCAATACTATTTAACCCTTTGAGTGCCAGAGGGGTACGGAATGCATTGCTTTGCAATGCATTCCGTATCCTGGCACTCAAATGGTTAATACATTTGGACCTCGTGTATAAAAGCAAAGTGAGGTCAAGCCAACTGCCCCATAGGAGACATATAACATATCGCCAAATTCCCACTGATTTACCTAGAACTTGTTTTAACTCGTTGAATTCTAGCTAGGTCCACACAGCACATTGTTTTGCAGACCTCTTTAGTACTAAAAGGTTTAAAAGATAAATTGTAATAAATCGGAATTGTTACTTGCCATCTATGGTGTACGTGGTTTATTTGATGATTTAATTTGGCTTCCATTCAAAACGGTTACATTATGCTAACCCAAAGGAGTGTAAATGCAGATTATTTCATTGTAATTCTATTCTTTTTCCCACTAATCTGTAAAAAAAGAAGGTATAATAGATTTTATATTTGCGTTTTTAAAGCTCCTTACAAAGGAAACCCATTTTAGTAGTGAAACTCGTATAGAAAGTGGCTGCTATTCTGATTTTCCACCACTGGATGGTGGTGTTTGAACACTTTCAACCATACCCATCGGATCACATTGTACCTAGTTATTTTGTAACTGATACCAGGTCCAGGTA
Source organism: Rhinophrynus dorsalis (assembly GCA_037306005.1). Lineage (NCBI taxonomy): Eukaryota > Metazoa > Chordata > Amphibia > Anura > Rhinophrynidae > Rhinophrynus > Rhinophrynus dorsalis. Next base: position 60,374,008 of record CM074728.1, read on the forward strand.
TTGGACTCATAGTTCTGCTTACATTAGTGGCTCTGGGCTATATACTAGCAAAGGCAGCTTAATGGAGAACCATCATTGCTTTATATTAGAAAAATATGCAATTCACATTTAACCCCTTCTGGTCTTCAAGGGGATAAACATAACTTTAACCATTTGAGCTCCAAGGGGAAAGCCATCACATTGCAAATCAATGTGTGGAACACCACTAAGACAATCAGAAGGTTAAATAGTGCAGTTTTATTTCTCATATCACTGCAAATTTGCATTTTGACTTCTGAGCTTTTGTTTCCTTAACCACTTATGGTTCTTAACCCTTTGAGGGGTGTACAACACATGGCTCAGCAAAGTGTTAACATAGTAACATAGTAAATTAGGTTGAATAAAGATACAAGTCCATCAAGTTCAACCTTTGCCTCATACTCTAGTGACATGAGAACTGTATAGCTATCCTGCTACCAAATAAGTAAGTCTTTTTCAGACCTTGATCTGCCTACTAATAAACAGTATAACCCTGTATGTTCCCTTTTGAAAGAAATGTAATCTTCTTTTGAATGTATCCATTGCATTTGCCATAACCACCTCCTTGGGCAAAGAATTCCACAATTTAACAGACCTTACTGTAAAAAAAACCCTTCCTCTGCTGAAGTCTAAACATCCTTTCCTCTAATCTCAAGGGGTGTCCCCTGGTCACCTGATCAGGCCTTGGAATAAATAGCTCACCGCAGAGATCCTTGTATTGACCTCTCATATATTTGTACAATATGATAAGGTCTCCTCTTAGTTGTCTTTTCTCTAGAGTAAATAAACCAAGATTGTCTAGTCGTTCCTCAGATGTCAAGTCTGCCATTCCCTTAATTAATTTTGTTGCTCTTCGCTGTACCCGCTCTAGTTCTAGTATATCCTTTTCAGAACTGGTGCCCAAAATTGCACTGCATACTCAAGGTGAGGTCTTACCAGTGATTTGTATAATGGCAAAATAATGTTATCCACTCTCGCTTTGATACCTCTTTTTATGCAAGACAGGATTTTGTTTGCCTTTGCTACTGCTGTTTGACACTGGTCACTGTTTCCAGGTTTGTAGTTGACAAGGATTCCCAGGTCTTTCTCTAGCAATGACTCACCTAAAATGATTCCATTAAGTTTATAAGTAGCCTTGGGATTATTTCCTCCCAAATGCATGACTTTACACTTCCCCACATTAAAGTTCATATTCCATTTGTTTGCCCAATCTGCCATTTTATTAAAATCCCTCTGTAGAGAGCAATTATCCTGTTCTGAATGAATTACCCTGCATAATTTAGTGTCATCTGCAAAATTGATATTTTGCTTTCTATATCTATTTCTAGGTCATTTATAAACATGTTAAACGGCAGCGGACCTAATACTGAACCCTGAGGTACTCCACTCTCCACTTTAACTGTATTGGAGAATTGTCCATTTACAACCACACACTGTTCCCTATCCTTCAACCAGATTTGTATCCAATTGCAAAGGTCATCTCCTAGCCCAGATTTCCTTATTTTATACCCCAGCCTTCTGTGTGGCACTGTATCAAATGCCTTTGCAAAGTCTAGATATACTACATCAACTGCCTTGCCATTATCAAAGACCAGAGGGGAGCGCAATGCATTGTGAATTGCTTTGCACACCCCTCTGTTCATTATACTGGCCCTGTCACCTTAAAACAAGCACTTTATTTAGGTTATTTGCACAATATGCTATTGGTTGTGCTTGGAGAAAACCATCTCTCCCTGTGCTATTAGATATGCCCAAGTGTGTGGGCTCATCCTCAATTCATTCACAGCACAGTGTATGGCAATACTGACCCAGCACATAAACAAATAACATAAAGATCCACACTGTGCCATCAGTCAATAAAGGTTAATTTTTCAAAGTATTTATTTACAAACTAATGGCTAGTATGACATACAGGCATTTATAAAGCCTATTTTTAATGAACTAAACACATCTCAAGGTGACAGAGCCACTTTAAAGAGTTAAACCTTTGAGTGCTTCACAATATATTGGACTTCTTATTGCACTTAAAGGTTTAACCAATTTGAAATATGGCCCCATGCAAGCAGACAATTAGAAAACAACTTAAAGAACCTAAATTTAACATAGAAACATAGAATTTGACGGCAGATAAGAACCATTCGGCCCATCTAGTCTGCCCATTTTCCTACTGTAAAAACCTCAAACCTTTTTTGGTCCTTGGTCTTTTCTTATGTTAAGGACAACCTTATGCCTATCTCATGCATGCTTAAATTCTGTCACTGTATTAACTTCTACCACTTCTGCTGGTAAGCTATTCCACTTATCTACTACCCTCTCAGTGAAGTAAAACTTTCTTACATTACGTCTAAACCTGTGTCCCTCTACTTTTAGACCATGGCCTCTTGTCCTAACATTTTTACTCCTTTGAAATGTACTTCCAACCTGCACTTTGTTGAATCCCTTCATGTATTGGAATGTTTCTACCATATCCCCTCTTTCTCTTCTCTCCTCCTAGCTATACATGTTCAGATCCTTTAGTCTATCCTGATATGTCTTTTCCTGTAAACCAGTCACCATTTTAGTAGCCCTTCTCTGAATTCTCTCTAGAGTATCTATATCCTTCTGGAGATGGGGTCTCCAGTACTGTACACAATACACTAGGTAAGGTCTAATTAGAGATCTGTAGAGTGGCATGACCACTTCCCTTTTTCTGCTACTAATGCCACTAGCTAAACAACCGATCACCCTGCTTGCATTCCCCGCTGCTTTATTATATTGCCTGCCTACCTTTAAGTCACTAGAAATAATTACTCCCAGATGCCTTACCTCTGTTGTCTCTGATAGCACAGTACCCTTAACAGTATATTTTTCCTTTGGATTTTTAGGTCCCAAGTGCATTATTTTACATTTATCAACATTAAACTGCAGCTGTCACACTCTTGTCCATTCTTCTCATTTACCTAAATCATTTGGCTTATTCCACCTGGAATGTCTACCCTATTGCAGATCTTTGTATCATCTGCAAAAAGGCCTACCTTACCGTGAAGACCTTTTGCAATATCACTAATAAAAATATTAAAAAGAATGGGCCCCAGTACAGATCCCTGAAGTACCCCACTAGTAAAACTTGTTTTACAACACTACACATTTTGTACACGTTTGCCACCACAAAACATTTTATCCAGGATATTTATATTTAAGAGATCAATGTACCTAGGGGCTGGTATCAATTTTTAAACTCTTGAGTGCCGGAGAGATGTGCAGTACATTACACTCAAGGATGAAGCATATGCATAAACCAAATGTGGTGCAATTCTTGGCCAAAGCCATTTCACTATATTTATAAAGCAGAACCGAGTGTAAAACACAGGGGCTGATGTACTAAATAGAAAAGGAGAATTTCTGCCTCAAATCACATGCACCATGGGGGGAAATAAAAGTTCCTGTGGACTGAAATAGAATTTTAAACCCTTGAATGCTAGCATTTAAGTGTTAAAAAGACATCTAAATCACTGGGATTATGGGTATTTTTCATTCCGCCACCCCCCGTATAGTGCGTTTGGTGTGTCTCAGAATCACTTCCATTCACCTTAGTACATTAGCCTCACAAACGTCTTATGTTCTTTTAACCCATTAAGGACCACACTGTCCAGGGTTGGGGGTTCGCTGGAACACCAACTTTTTTTGTTTGTTTGGCCTGCTCGGTGATCACAGTCCTTAATGCTTGGACTGTCATGACAGTCCTGGCATATCATAGGTCCTTAAGAGGTTAAAAAAAACATCTTAATCGCTGTTTCTTTTTACAGACTGCAGATAGAGGGTGCTCACAGTTCTGAAAGTGAAGGAAGAGAATACCTGAAATTGAAATAGCTGATTCAAGGTAAGTACACATAATTAAACAAAACAGATCATTATTGTTCCATTAAAAAATACCTATGATAAAATACAATCTGCCCTTGCAAAAGAGCATGTCGCAATATATATATATATATATATATATATATATACACACACACACACACACACACAGAATAAACTAAAAATGCAAGAAGTAGTCAATTCCAGTTGTTGGGGGACTACAACTCACATCATCTCCCAACACTCAGCTGATGTCTGGGGGTGATGGGAAGTGCAGAGGTCCAGCAATTGACTGCTGTCACAGTAAGGTACCTCTTGTTCCTACTCTCTGTCCTCTGCCTATGATTAAGTATGACTCAATGGGCCATATGCATAAAAATAAAGGTGGAGAAATTCTGGAGCAATCCATCTCTGCCATATGGGACACATTCAAATTCCAGTTGATGTAAAGGGTGTTTGAACCCCTTCAGTGCTAGAGTGGTCTCCAACTCGTGGTGCAAAGCGTTGGAGACCTTTTTAACATCAACTCAATGGGGATGTTTATTTGTGCCCTGTGATGCAGTTGGTTTGACCTAGAATTGCTGCACGTTTGCCTCCTTGCCTAAGACCAAGTGGCAAGATCACATCAACCTCTAAATCTGTACTATGATATCAGTTATAGGAAACCTTTTTTTTTCCCTTCAGCTTAAACCCCTTCAGTGCCGAGATGGTTTAAAAGATGTTATATCTAGTAGATCTCAGGCAAATGTCAGCTACTGTCCACAGAGCAGGGGTTAAATCCTGCAGCAGGACATTATGTGTAGCAAAGCCTTAATGGACCTCATTTGGTCATTACCCCGAAAACACTCTAGAATTATTTTACTTAAAAGAAACAATGAGATCATCGTTTAAAAAAGTGGAAGTGATCTGTAAGGCCAGAGAAATATCAATAATACATTACATGTTGAAATGCATTAACAAAGTACAAGAGAGAGAACACGGCTTGAAAGAAAGAGACTGGGATTGTGACCTAAAGCTGAAGGGTGACTGGTTAGGAATTGATACTTTACAGAGCAGATACCTGGCATAGCCTCCCAGCATAAGTGGTATATCCCAGTATGCACCTGAAATTTGACCCTTTTGATGCTAATCATGTCTCTAATGCAATATTATGCTTTTATTGCCGGGGTGCATGTGAGGTTACTGCAGTGACTGGCTACCAGATTCATGCCATGGGATGCATATGTAGCCTTCAAATCCACTAAAGAGCCACACATGTTTAAATAGGAAGTAACACATCCTAATAATCCAAAAAACAAAAAACGCACAGGAGAGCGCCCAGTAGTGAAATACTGTGAAAGATATATTGAATATGTAAAACGTAAATCAATGTACTCACATTTATTTGTGGTCAGCCAGGGATATCTCTAAAACTGACACTCAGACATGTGGGGAACTCTCACCGTCCTAACTCGGTGCCACACGGTCAGCTGCTTCACTCACATTTGCTCCAAGAAACTCAACACGTCTGGTATCCAAAAAATTTGAAAGTATTCAAAAATAAAAAGCATCAATGCTGAAATATAAAATATATAAAAATACATATGTGACAATAAAAAAACTACTCATTTCACAATGATCCACTGCTTTATCAAGTTGTCTTATTCCAAATATAATTACCATTTTTACCACAGTTACTACTTTTTTTTTTTTTTTTTGCTCACGTCCTAATAATAACACGCCTCTTATCTTATTATGATAAAAAACCCTAATGGCCGAAATGAATTTTGCCCATGTCCTTTTATTCATGCAATAATATCTTAAATTGGTCCCGGATACCATATCTGTGGAGTTGGACATGAAAGTAACTGTCATGCATGCAGAGTGCTTGAGCTTATTTAACCCTTAAAAACTAAATTGTCGAGAGATAAGATAAAACACAGTGGTACTGTATATCAGTCGCATAAAAATAAATAAACAATGTAAATAAATTTGAGATCTTGCACACAAACTAGATATGACACACTTTTTCACAGTGAACAGAATTGATAAAAAGAATCAATTACTCATATTTGTGAAACAATATATGTAATTTTATTTAAAGCTAAATGAAATATGATATATAGAACAATAGTAATATGTAAATTGTGAAACAGAGATATGCAACCTTGACTCAATAATATATATCAAACAACAGCTCTAAACTAAGATATCTATCTATATATATAGATATAGATATATATGTATATTATGGTATGAGAAAACATAATACGATAGAATATAACAGATAACTGCACAAGTAACACACAAGCACTTATAGGGTTAAACTGTATATGAATATAGGTATCCAGAGGTATAAGTTAGCATTGTTTGAATCCAGCAGTAGTAAGGGTTAACAATTCCTACACTTTATATAGTACAACTAGTTGAACAGCCCGTTACACGGGCCACAGTGCCTCTGGCAGCGAGTCGCGGGGCAGTCACGCGCAGTGGAGACTGCCCGCGCCAGGCTGATACAGAGCTGGGCGCTCCTTCGGAGCGCCCAGCTCTGTATCAGCCGCCCCACCCCGATGTACTAAGGCATTTAAGTGGCAGGGAACTTGTCACTTGAGTTGTGCTCAGCAGGACACATATCAAGTAGCAAACCTTGATAACCACAATGCACAGTATTGCAAGAAATATTACACAATCTGAAAGACTTAAGGTCCCAGATTAAAATATAAATTTAACTATTTGCCTGCTGGTTTCAACTATGCATACCTCTAAATGAAGCACAGAATAATTTTATACATTTCCCAATAGAAATTTGCATAGCACATTATAATCTAAGCAATAAAAATAAGGTATGGGTAACAACGCAATGATAATATATATGAAATTTATATCAAAGCATATAAACCCTTAAAGATTATAATGACAAATTCATATCTGCACACATCTATCAGCGCAAGGGGTTAACCAGAGTTATAGGCAGAATAGATCAACCAATTACACACTCCAAGGTTTTTGTCCCGTCAAGATTTTCACAGATGTGACTATCTCAGCGATGCAACCTACGCTAGATGTCACAAGCAGATAAAACAATATAGAACGGAATCAGCCCAAATACCAAATCCACAATTAAAGACACAGAAAGATTCAGAACACCGAGAAATAGAGCACAATGACCCTCTCAGAGTATATTACTGTGAATTCTCTATGCCCGCTTGTAGTGATAACAAATGTACCTCACCTCAATCCAGCATAGATATTTGCATGCACAACAAACAATTGGCTCTTCAGGTATAAGCTTATTAGCTAATCTGAAACTCTGAATGTTCTAAAATTTCTATCAATCTGATCTTTACCCTATATCAATGTGAATTAACTGTATAATTTCCAAAAAAGTTATACTAAACTTTACAGCCAAATGGCTACTGAATTTCTTTCTCAGTAGGCTGGCCAGTTCTTACTGGGAAGAAAAATATATATATAATCCCAGAATTTACTGGGTTATGATAACTTTGGAGGTTTATACAGTGTAAAGACAATAACTAAGTTATACCTTACCAATCAATGCAAAAGGGTGTGGTCTCAGTCACTGTACGATTCTGCAAATCTCAGGAACTAGGAAGCTTGGCAACCCTCAGGAGACTTCTCTCCAAGACCCAAAACAATGTTTATATGACCCAAAGCCCCCCTTTACGGAAGGATACGCCTATTCTTCTCTCATAGGTCACCCCTCAGAGAATTAGCATATAGTAATATATATTATTAAATACTAATAAAATATATCTGAAACATAAAACCTATTATGTCATTAGGTGTCTCTCTACTGTCAATAAAAGTTAGTAAAGTAAAAATTAATTTCAAGAAAAAAAATATTTTTCTTAAACAATAGAAGCCTTACAACATTATCGCCTCTAAAAGAATGTGTGTCCGGAGATTCTTACTTCAGTACATAGTTGCAATTTAGCTACATCCACAGCAAACAAAGTATAGCTTCCATCCCGATAGATAACTGTTTCACAAAGATGTATTCATGAGAAAGCTTAACCCCTTACCGCCGGAGGACGTACATGTACGTCCCGAGTGGATGTCCCAGGTGGACGGGCGTTAAGTGCCGTCACTAAGGGGTTAAAACCTCTATTCCACAAAATATTGCTTAAAGATACAGTCTCATATAAACACAGACAAAATGGTTTCTGAACAGATTTCTAAACCATTTCTATTCAGCCAGAGCAGATTCTCTGACAAAATGGGGGTATGCAATGCATACTAAAGCAATGTTCTGCACATTCCTCTGGTCATTAAAGAGGTAAGCCTACCAAGTGCAGTGGGCAAAGTTTGTATCATTTGGTCCTGCTGGCAACTCTCATGTCCGCCACCATGGACATGACATCCAGATCTGATTGACTATGTTATCTCTTGAACCGTGGCGCAAGGTAAAAAATGAGAGGGCCATTAGGCTTTTCAGACTATATAAGGTAAGTGAAGGTTTTTCTTATTAGGTGTTACTTCTCCTTTACTATTCACTAGCAGACATGCATCTGTTGTCATCAGTGCATCACTTGTAATGTTCTCTATAATTTCTCATCCTCTGCTAAGTCACGCATCTGCATAGTTCACATTTCTCTTCACCCTTTGCATGCTAAAGGGGTAAGCAATGCACTGCGTAATCATATCTAGTGGTATAACGAGAGACCTGTTCCAAGCTCTATATATTGGGAAATATATCACCCTGGGCCTTATACATATATAAGAAAATAACAATAGCATTCAGTGGGTTAAAAGTGTAAAAAAGAAGCCCTGTTTATATGTATGGGAACATTAAGAATATTTATTCCTTCGAGTTCTTCTAACTGGCTCCTTAGACAATACTTAGGTTGTGAAGTCCTAGATAGAGTATAGGAAAATAACTAAGAGGAGTTTTTAGTCTAAGAGGAGGCCGGGAGAACTGGAAGGAGGGAGAAGGAAGGAGTTTGACGCAAAGGCACCGTCACTGGGGGTTATCCAGTGGAGGCGATCACACCAAGAGGCTGGATTGCCTCTAGTAAAGGTCAAAACACCTTGTTTATGTGAGGTGATATCCATGGTGGAGGAGGTGAAAATAGAACGAGTCCACTCGGTGAAGGGTCCAGAATTAGGAAAACGACTTTTTATAGTCTACACCCAGATTGTGTGCGCTTTTTCTTTTTTGGGTGGAACTACATACAAGAATTAAAGGCAAAAACTGGAGGCTTTTTGAAGAATCAGGCGGCACTGCTGAGGAGGACTATTAAGGACTCATAAGAAAAAAAACAGTTTTTTTTGCTTCATTATAGATCAGATATTGTATAATAGTAGATTGTGTCTATTGAAAGTAGCGCTAAGAACTTGTGGGTGTGGAATATTTATTTGTCCCCTATGGAACAATTGGTTTGGTCTAGAATGGTACTTTTTGAGAATTGAACGTACTAAATGCCTTTTCTATTTTGTCCATTGTTCAACACGAGACCTTGGGGTTAAAGTGGAACTACCACCCTATATAAAGTCGCCACCCAATAATTAGGCATATGGCTACTAGCTTTTTGAAGTAATCCTATTTCTTCAAAGACTGATGGCCAGACTTTTTGCTGTAGAGCCGTCTGAGCACCTGCTCCGTCAGTCCCTTCTGGTGCCTACATGAAATGCCTCCTAGAGGAGACTGGGATGGACAGCGCAGACGTCTCTGAGCAAGATGTCTGCATCCAAGCCTGGCTGCCGGTCTCAGAAGAAAAAGGATTACTTCAAAACCTAGTGCTTGTGGAAGATAATAGCACTATTCTAGTCGCCATATGCCTAATTATTGGGTGGCGACTTTATATAGGGTGGTAGTTCCGCTTTAAGTAGCTACCACTTGCAATTAAAAGTTCTCTGGAGGAGTAGACTCCTTACCAGCTCCTCCTAAGCCTTACTCATCAGCAGCGGCTAGGGACTGATTCTTCTGTTCATTTATTTTCTCCATTTCTTATTTATTTCGTTATGGATTCATTCCCCCATATAACTGGCTCCTTCTGAATGTTCTTTCCTCTTGCATGCCGAACAGAACAGGACATAGACTAATTTACTGCATCATACACTAATATATTTAATGTCTGCCTAGTTAATTGCCCACCCTGCGAGAAGGAGAGGATTCAAAGGGTCCAGATTTTGTGAGTATGTCCCCTTGTGCCTGTCAGATGACCCCTATCTGAGGTCTTTTTGTGGCTTTCTGCTTCTAATCTTTATTTAACTTATTTTTATTTGGTTTTATTTTAGATTATCTTAATTACATTTAGCGATCTTTATTGGGGCTGTGTGTGGTGATCAGAACAGAGTGGAGTCTCCACAAAGAGGTAACAAGCAGCTATTAATATGAATGAACGGGACAACAGTACAGTATATATTGCTACATAGGCCTCAGTGAGCAAGGTTAAGGGGACGCTGGATGGAGAGTGCTGCTGGCTGACGGTGGCTGCTCTAGGGATTCCTTGCTGCGGCTTAAGCTGGGTACTGTTGAACTTGACAGGTGGTCTAGAATGTAGAAATAGAAGGGTCGAACTCAACGGAGGCAGAAGGGTCGGACAGAACAGACGGGTCGATGAAGTCAAACTCATCTAGGAGCAGGAGAAGTTGCATAGGAGAAAGGGTGCAGGATAAACCTCCAGGAACGGAGGAAGAATGGTCGACAAGCCAAATCAGCATCAAACAATCAGAGACAGTACGGGGATGAGAAGAACAGCATTCAAACAAGCCGGGGGTTGGAATCCAGTCGGGTAATGCAGTACACAAGGAGAAGGCAAAAGAGAAGCAGAGTGTTAGGGTTTTCGGTGGCCATCTGTCAGTCTTGTCTGGCTCCTCCTCCGCTGCCTTGCGATTGGGGAGTCAGACATTATCTGTTAGCTTGCCCTGGTCTCGGTGCTCGATTATTCGTGCTCCGTGACCTGGGCTGGCGGTACATGTGGGTCTCGCAATCCTCGTGTCTCGCCTCTGCCTGTCCCTTGTTCCCTGTGTCTTTTGTCTACTGCTCGCCTGATGTCCCAGACGTCCCCGGTAAGTCTGGCTTACTGACCTTCACTGCTTTTCCCCAGCTCGCTCCGGTGCCTTGGCTCGCTCTGCCCTGCTTCTTCCTGGGTCTGGTGGTCTCCCTTGCTCTGGCTGCCGCTGATCTCCTTCCCCTGCCGTTTGTTCTCTCCCTCCATCGGACTGGTGCGCGGCTGGGAGAGTGGCGTCCGTGGGGTTCTCTGGGGTTCCGGGTCTCCCTGGCTGGCGTACTTCCGCCCTTCCTGGCCATTGGCGGCCCGCCAGGGCCTGCCCCATGTCTGGGCAGTTTTGCCCTTGATCTTGCGGGTTCTCGCGCCCGTTGGAGGAAGCACCTAGGGCGCTCCTGTGCTGGGACTGGGATTGGGCCGGTCAGGCAGGGCTGGTGCGCTGGATGCCACTTCGCTCCCTCTGCTCTGCACCCTGGTGGATCGAGTCCTTTTGTTGTTTCTCCTGGCAGAGGATTTAGGAGATCTGGGGGCTTGGCAGGGGCTGTGAGTAGGGGGTTTAGTGTGCTCTCCCAGGGGTTGTGGGGGTATATCCTGGCTTCAGGTACCGTGTTGCTACCTTCTCCCTTTCTGGAGAAGAAGGTGGTTGGTGTAGAGGGCTGCTGGTCTTTCCCCTCCTGTTTTGGGGTTTGGCAGGTTTTCTTGGTGGGGTGTTGGTCTGGGTGTCTAGGTAGGGCCTCCCCTGTCTTGGTGTGCTTGTTCCCCTTTTGTTCTCCTGTTCCTGCTTTGGGGAGGTACTCCTCCTAGTGGATCCTGGTCCTGGCTTCGTAGGTCCTGTCTTCTGCATCTGGATCCAGCTTCAGTCCTTGGAAGTTCTGACACACGGCTCGTACCTACCCCTATCCTGGTCTGGGTCCCGGCTCAACCGGGATCGGACATCTGGCTTCACGGCCAGCACCTTTAACTTCGGCTTTGGCCGCAGCAAAGGTAGGTGCAGCTGTCTACGCTCCCGAGCCTCGCCCTCCAGCGACTCTCAGAACTTCCGAAGTTTGATTCCACCTTCAGTGTCAGCGTTCCCTAGCTTCGCTCACTAGCGCCGCTCTCCAGCGACATTCTGGACTCCACTTGGATTTCTCTGCCTCTAGCTGTCAAGGATCTGTTCCATCTACAGTGGTCTACGCCGTCGAGCTTCGCTCTCTAGCTCCATCTTTGACAGCTTCATCTCTGACATTAGGATGAATCGTGACAGAATAATCGAGCCACTTCTATGGATCCAGCAGAGATTTCCCGCATCAGGGCTAGACAAGATCAGCAGGAAGAAATCCTAGCCTCTCATGACAAGCACCTAAGAAATCTTGATCAGAAGATGGATGCGGTCCTGGAGATGTTAAGGAATATGACTCCACAATTGGCCACTTCTGCTCCTGCTCCCTTAGTCTCAGCTTCCAGTCTGGGAACTGGTGGTCCTGAGGAATCCAGGCTGTCATCCTTTCCTAAGCTTCCCCTTCCTGAATGCTATTCTGGCGACCCTATGGAATGCAGAGGCTTTATTAACCAATGTCTGCTACATTTCAATGTTCAGCCTCAATATTTCGGTACCCAATCTTCTCAGGTATCCTTTATTTTATCCTTACAGAAAGGAAAAGGACTGGCTTGGGCTTCTCCATTGATTGAACAAAATTCGCCTTTGTTACATAATTTGGACGAATTTCTCAAAGCCTTCCGACTGGTATTTGATCTTCCAGGTCGTAGACAAACGGCGGAGGCCTCCTTGCTGGAATTACGTCAAGGATCTCATCCAGTCAACTCTTACGCCATTGAATTTCGGACCTTGGCCTACGAGACGGATTGGGGGCAAGGAGCACTGAAGGCAGCCTTCAGAAGAGGATTAAATGAGAAGATCAAGGATGCGCTGACTAACAGAGATATTCCAGAGACTCTGGAAGATTTTATAGCCTTGTGTCTAGAAATTGATAGACGTCTTTCTGAAAGGCAGATGGAAAGGGATCTGAGCAGACTTCCTCGATTTTTCCCGCCCTCCCACCCTGTCACCTCCAACACCAACAATCCGGAGGTGCCCATGGAAATCGGTGGGGTATCGAAACTTTCTAATACCGAGAAACTTCGACGACGGTCATTAGGCCTTTGCCTATATTGTGGGGCCAAGGCCCACTTCCTCCGTCAATGCCCCACTAGACCCCAACAGGGAAACTCCTCGACTTAGGGCCGGAGGGAGGTAAGTCCCTAAGTCTTATTGAGAACCTCCCCTCGGATCCTGCTAGACTTATGATTCCTATCTGCCTTAAATGGGCTGCTACCTCTATTTTTACTATGGCATTTATTGACTCTGGGGCAGCTGGAATATTTATTGATCCAGCCTGGGCTAAGTTGCATAGGGTTCCTGGTCATTCTAAACAAGTCCCTATGTTAATATCTACCATTGATGGCAGCCCGTTGGGTAAGGGCCTGGTATTTGAGGAAACTATTCCTATCCAGATGGATACAGGAATTTTACATTCTGAACTGATTACCTTCGATATCATCTGTACCCCTAGGACTCCAGTTATTCTGGGATTACCATGGCTAAGGATTCACAATCCTGGGATTGATTGGTGTACTGGCCAAATGTGTGCTTGGAGTTCACGTTGCTTCCAGTCCTGCCTTCGTAAAGTGTTACCTAGACTTCAGACTGTGGCTAGTGCATCTACGTCTATGATTCAGAAGATCCCAGAACCTTACAGATCCTTTCAGGATGTGTTCTCATTTAGTCAGATTCAACATCTTCCTCCTCATCGCTCTTCTGATTGTGCCATTGAGCTTCTACCAGGTACCATTCCCCCGAAGGGTCGTACGTTCCTGTTGTCCCCTGCTGAAAACCAAGCTCTATCCACGTATATTAAAGACAACCTCGCTAAAGGGTTCATTCCCCCTTCATCTTCGCCTGCCGGAGCAGGGTTCTTTTTTGTTCAAAAGAAAGATGGGTCCCTCCGCCCATGTATTGATTATAGGGGATTGAACAAGATCACGATTAAGAACAGTTATCCCCTCCCATTGATCGCAGAGTTATTTGAACAACTTAAAGATGCCGTCATTTTCTCTAAGATTGACCTTCAGGAAGCATATAACCTCATCAGGATTCGTTCTGGGGACGAGTGGAAGACTGCTTTTAATACGAAGTATGGCCACTACGAATATCTCGTAATGCCCTTTGGGCTTTGCAACGCCCCAGCAATATTCCAAGGGTTTATTAATGACATCGTCAGAGATATGCTACTTTCCTATGTGATCATCTATCTAGATGATATTTTGATTTACTCTTCCAGTCTCTCTCTGCATCGGGTCCATGTCAAAGAGGTATTTACCCGACTCCGGAATCATCAATTGTTTGCCAATTTGGATAAATGCGAGTTCGAAAAAACTCAAATTTCGTTCTTGGGATATGTTATCTCCAAAAATGGATTGGAAATGGATCCTGCGAAAGTCAAGGCAGTCAATCAATAGCCTATTCCTTTGGATACCCGGGCAATTCAAAGAATTATTGGATTTGCCAACTATTACAGGAAATTTATTCAAACTTTTTCTCGCATCATTGCCCCCTTTACGGCCTTGACTAAGTCCGGAGCGGAACACAGCCATTGGCTGGCTTCTGCCATAGAATCATTTGAGAGATTAAAAACAGCCTTCACCACGGCTCCTATTCTACGATTTCCGGACCCCTCCAGACAGTTTATCCTGGAAGTTGATTCATCTGAACAAGCGGCAGGGGCAGTTTTATCCCAGCGCCATCCCAGTACAGCCAGAATTCACCCTTGTTCATTCTTCTCCAGAAGATTCTCTGAAACTGAACGCAATTATGATGTTGGCAACAGGGAACTGCTGGCAATTAAACTGGCGCTTGAAGAGTGGAGACACCTATTGAAGGGGGCTACTCTACCTGTCCTTATTTTGACTGACCATAAAAATCTTCAATTTTTGGAATCAGCCAAACGTCTAAATCCTAGACAGGCACGTTGGGCACTGTTTTTTACTCGCTTCAATTTCATCATCTCTTATCGCCCTGGATCCAAGAACAAAAAAGCGGAGGCCTTGTCTAGGCAATTTGAGCCCAGTCCTCCCTTGGTACCCGAACCCATCCTTCCGTCAGACTGTTTTCTTGCCTCTTTGTCCTCATCCACTTTGGACAAGATTAAGGCGCTTCAAGGGACTAGAGCACCACTCCAACCAGCCAACACCTTATTTGTCCCCCCCCGTTTTAGAGTGGAACTTCTGACTTGGTCTCATGCCTCTATTGCTGCTGGTCACCCGGGGATCAAGAAAACATGGGAACTACTGGCAGGGCAATTCTGGTGGCCGTCTATGCGGGCAGATGTCCACGACTTTGTAAAGGCTTGCCAAGCTTGTGCTCGCCATAAGACTCCTCAAGAGCGTCCTGTGGGACTGTTGTGTCCTCTTCCCATACCCTCATCCCCATGGACCCATCTGGCCATGGACTTTGTGGTGGACCTCCCTGTATCGAAAGAGTGTACCACGATTCTGGTAGTAGTTGATAGATTTTCTAGATAATTTTGTGGCTCTTCCCAAGCTACCTTCAGCCCCTGAATTGGTTCCTGTCTTCATTAAAGAGATTTTTCGTCTTCATGGATCTCCTTCACATATTGTTTCCGATAGAGGAGTTCAATTTATCTCTAAATTTTGGAGAGCATTCTGCAACCGACTAGGCATTACCTTACAATTTTCTACGGCCTATCATCCTCAAACCAATGGACAGTGCGAACGCACAAACCAATCGTTGGAGCTCTTTCTTCGACTCTTCATGTCAGCCAATCTGGATAATTGGGTTGATTTATTACCATTTGCAGAATTCGCTTTTAATAATCGACTTCATGAATCGTTACAATATTCTCCATTTTTTGCTGCCTTGGGATATCACCCACGTATGTTGCCTTGGGGTCCACCTACTAATGTTCCAGCTGTTGACAATGTGATAGAAGACCTTCAATCCCATTGGTCCTCCATCCAGACTCAGTTGACTAAAGCCTCTGCCATGCAAAAGAAAGCTGCTGATCGCTACAGGATTTCCGGTCCTAGATACCGGCCAGGTGATTTAGTCTGGCTCTCTACAAAAAATCTTCGACTCAAAATTCCATCCTTAAAATTCGGCCCTAGGTTTGTGGGTCCTTATAGAATTACGAAGTGTCTTTCTCCAGTGACTGTCTCTCTGGCCTTACCCACTAGTTGGCGCATTCCACGCACCTTTCATATCTCTTTACTAAAGAAAGTTATCACTAACAGATTCTCGGAAGTTTTCTCGTCCCCCTCCACCCTTACGGGTTCAAGGAGAACTTGAGTATGAGGTTCAGAGTATTTTGGATTCCCGAAAAGCCGGCCGATCTATTCAATACTTGGTGGATTGGAAGGGCTACGGACCCGAGGATCGGTCTTGGGTAGCTGCCCAGAATGTTCATGCTCCAGCCTTGGTTCAAGCCTTCCATCGGGCGTTTCCAGATAAGCCTGGTCGCCCGGTGGTCTCCTCTTTAGGGGAGGGGTAGTGTTAGGGTTTTCGTGGCCATCTGTCAGTCTTGTCTGGCTCCTCCTCTGCTGCCTTGCGATTGGGGAGTCAGACATTATCTGTTAGCTTGCCCTGGTCTCGGTGCTCGATTATTCGTGCTCCGTGACCTGGGCTGGTGGTACTCGTGGGTCTCGCGATCCTCATGTCTCGCCTCTGCCTGTCCCTTGTTCCCTGTGTCTTTTGTCTGCTGCTCGCCTGATGTCCCAGACGTCCCCGGTAAGTCTGGCTTACTGACCTTCACTGCTGTTCCCCAGCTCGCTCCGGTGCCTTAGCTCGCTCTGCCCTGCTTCTTCCTGGGTCTGGTGGTCTCCCTTGCTCTGGCTGCCGCTGATCTCCTTCCCCTGCTGTTTGTTCTCTCCCTCCATCGGACCGGTGCGCGGCTGGGAGAGCGGCGTCCGTGGGGTTCTCTGGGGTTCCGGGTCTCCCTGGCTGGCGTACTTCCGCCCTCCCTGGTCATTGGCGGCCCGCCAGGGCCTGCCCCATGTCCGGGCAGTTTTGCCCTTGATCTTGCGGGTTCTCGCGCCCATTGGAGGAAGCTCCTAGGGCGCTCCTGTGCTGGGACTGGGATTGGGCCGGTCAGGGAGGGCTGGTGCGCCGGATGCCATTTCGCTCCCTCTGCTCTGCACCCTGGTGGATCGAGTCCTTTTGTTGTTTCTCCTGGCAGGGGATTTAGGCGATCTGGGGGCTTGGCAGGGGCTGTGAGTAGGGGGTTTAGTGTGCTCTCCCAGGGGTTGTGGGGGGTTTTCCTGGCTTCAGGTACCGTGTTGCTACCTTCTCCCTTTCTGGAGAAGAAGGTGGTTGGTGTAGAGGGCTGCTGGTCTTTCTCCTCCTGTTTTGGGGTTTGGCAGGTTTTCTTGGTGGGGTGTTGGTCTGGGTGTCCAGGTAGGGCCTCCTCTGTCTTGGTGTGCTTGTTCCCCTTTTGTTCTCCTGTTCCTGCTTTGGGGAGGTACTCCTCCTAGTGGATCCTGGTCCTGGCCTTGTAGGTCCTGTCTTCTGCATCTGGATCCAGCTTCAGTCCTTGGAAGTTCTGACACACGGCTCGTACCTACCCCTATCCTGGTCTGGGTCCCGGCTCAACCGGGATCGGACATCTGGCTTCGCGGCCAGCACCTTTAACTTCGGCTTTGGCAGCAGCAAAGGGATAGGTGCAGCTGTCTACGCTCCCGAGCCTCGCCCTCCAGGGACGCCCTCCAGCGACTCTCAGAACTTCCGAAGTTCGATTCCACCTTCAGTGTCAGCGTTCCCTAGCTTCGCTCACTAGCGCCGCTCTCCAGCGACATTCTGGACTCCACTTGGATTTTTCTACCTCTAGCTGTCAAGGATCTGTTCCATCTACAGTGGTCTACGCCGTCGAGCTTCACTCTCCATCTTCGCTCTCTAGCTCCATCTTTGACAGCTTCATCTCTGACATTAGGAGGAATCGTGACACAGAGGACTCGGAGACTAGGTTAATAACAGAGAACACGTATGCAGAGCCAAATCAGGATACAAAGAGGTGGTCATGAAAAGCCAGGTCAATACATGCTGGAATCACTCAGAACTAGACTAGACACAGGTTATAGCAAGAACGCTTAGATCACATGCGGACGCAAGGCGCCGGCGCTAGATAAGGGCTCAGCAAAAGCATCATAAACAGGGTGGGGAAAAGAAAGCAAGAGCAAAACAAAATACCTGGCAAGAAATGTCAGAAAATCCCATAAAACAGAGAAGAACATGACAGTGTGGACACTATAAAATGTATTGCGTCACAGAGCCTTTAAGCTTTTGCGATTGTGGCTACTATGTTGGATTTGCAGCTCAAACTGCTCCTTATCCCCCAAGATTCAAGTCCTTGTGCATGCCTTGTGGATATTGGGGTTTCCCCATATATGAGGGGCCTCCAGATTAGGTTCCTCTGCCACAATAGCGTCATACAACGTGAGCAGCTGGGGAGCCATTGCACTAATTCTTTCTTTTTACAAATGCAGCCCAGTTTTCCAGGCTTTGAGTTTCTTCTTCCTTCCTTCATTTCTTATTATGCAGCATACCCAGGACTCCCCTTTGCAGCAGGCTGTGTCCTTATGTGGGCATTTTGTATCACTGTGCTTTCTAGCCCATGCAGGTGTGCAAAAACATTTTTCTTTTCCTGCCTTCTCTGTCCATCTGGGCCAGTTATTTGGGAGTTTGTTTGCCATGTCAGAGTCAAAAGGGGACATGGGGAGGCCCCAAACCATCCGAACTCTGTCAGTTTCTTCTGCAGTGATCAATTGCCAGTCCTGTATTACCAGCCCCCTAAAGGTCATCTAGGTCAGCTTAGCCCCTCTTGTGTTGTTGCCCCATGCAGACGACTCAAGCACCCAATCTCTCTGATTGAGAGCTCGCATAGTTTAAGGCCCTTGGTAACACTCTGACCAGCCTACCTGCATCTATCAGTATATCCTAGTTAGATCTGGCGCCCCCTGAAAAAGGGGAACATTTACCTCTTAAAAAGTTTTTACCGTATGCTTATTTATTAAAGTAGTATTAGGAAACTTTTTTTTATGTACTATTAAGGACATTTAATCTTCAGGCTGTGCATTTCTCTTCAGCACAGCTCTTCATGACTTCCTAGTGCTACTTAATTCTCCTCCCTCCCAGCTGCCCCAGGGAGCGCATTCACGATTCCCTTCAGTGTAGTGTGAATCTCTTCTATCATTACAGCAAGCTCCGGTTATCATTATATTGAGGTTGTAAGCTCAGTATAATGATAAACGGAGCGTGCTGTAACCATAGGAGCAATTCACACTACATTGAAGGGAAGCATGAATGCGCTCCCTGGGGCAGCTGGGAGGGAGGAGAATTAAATAGCACTGGAAAGTCATGAAGAGCTGTGCCAAAGATTCAGCGTGCTGCATTATGTGGAATTGCACAGCTTGAAGATTAAATATCTTTAAAAGTATGTAAATTAAAAAAAAAAAACACGTTTCCTAATACTACTTTAATAACTAATCATATGGTAAAAACATTTTAATGTTCCCCTAAAAGAGGCAGAATACAATTCTGTGGCTCCTAGGGATGATTCAGATACATTTTCCCTCACCCCTGCGGAACCTTAGAGGAGGACCCTGGAAGTTCTGTGGAAGGTTTGATTCAGGCTTTATTGGCAAAAAGAAACTCTTGACCACAGTGACATGGTTAGTTACCTTATCCAGATTAAGTCCAAAGAGCTGCTTGCCCATAGATGGTAAGTAAATAACAGGTGTCTTAGAAGACTGATCAGCCAACCAGATCTTCAGCCACAGGGTACGGTGTACCTGTAAAAAAAAGAGCTGACATCTTAATTAGAAATTTGGTTGTATTCAAGGTTGCCTTACAAATGTAGTAATTAGATTAATGAATCGGGGAGAGCATATGAACAAGATCCTACCTAGCCAATTCCTCCTGGACTGCTTCCAGTAAGCGATCACAACAAATGGCTATGTCGCTACCCACCCAGACCATAGCCAAGACTGGCGACAACACAGCTCCTGCTGCCATGAACTTCATTTTGAGATGAGAATCCTGGAGTTTATCCGCCTGGTCTTAAGTGCTTCTAGTTCAGCTACCTACAGGGCTGTGTGCCTAGAAAAGCAAGAAATAGGGGGAATCAATTGCAGCCGGAGTGCCTTACAACTGCAGTGTGGTGGCAGAAAAAAAGGGTGATGAAAGGCAAAACATCTAGATAGGAAGACCTCCAGTGGTTTCCATTCTTCAAAGAGATAATCTGATCAAGAGAATCACAAGAGGGGAAGTAAACAGAGTCACTTCTATGCCTCCTGAAGATATCCCGTTTGGACGTCCTCCAAGGGGGTCTCAGAGATCTGGATGGTTATTCACCAAAGAGTGATAAATAGGTGATAAAAACAGATAACTTCTACAGTGATATCACTTCTCCAGTTCTATGGAGCCAGTGCACTAAACTATCTCCCTCTTGAGAGATCTTAGTGCATTGGTGTCACCATTGGTCTGTCATTCTGTCAGTCATGGACTTTTCTATTTTAACCTGCTTCTTCCAGAGCACAATCCGCGTTCTTGTGTAGTTTCGTGTATCCATTTTCCCCATTGTACACTCTTCTTGCTAGACCATTCTCTTGTCTCATCCCTCCATTGCTGCACTTAGCCTGACTGATCCTTCTGGTTTCAACTTGACTTCATCTCGACCACCTGACTGCTTCATCCCTTTGTTCGAATTCTGGTGTCGATTTGACTTTACCTAAACCATCCGACTGCCTCATCCCCTATATTGACTTCTGGTTTTGGCTTGGATTCACCTCGATAATGTGATTGCCTCATCCATTTGTTAGACTTCTGATTTCGACTTGGCTTTTCCTTGACCTTTCAACTGCATCATCCTCCTGCTGCTACCACTCTGGTTCTAAGTTACTAGTGTTTGTACCATGTTTTTCCTAGCCTAGCTATCTTTAGTTTGGGAAGCTGTGCTACCTTCTGTGTATACCTAGTTCTCTCTTTAGTTTGTATTTTCTGGGTAACTGTGTATTCCTGTCTCAGGTGGCCTACTCTTCATAGCAACGTTCTCCAGCCTTCACTCCCACGCCTTATGCTACTATTGTTTCAGGCATCCTGAGTGTTTACTGGCTTCAAAAGTAAAAACTATCTGGCCTTGCAACTGGCATCATTATACAGCCCTCGGCCCTGACAGTGTGTAGCCTTAGTTAGTAAGAGCAACACTCTAGAGCTGACCCAAGCATCCTCTCTTCTGTGGTTCCTAAGATTCCATCTAGGCCTAGAATCTTGACAATTGGCTTCATAGAATAACATAGGAATTGGAGAAATAATTTCAATGGAGAAGTTATCTCCTCTTTATCACACCTTAGTGCATCTTCTCCCAGACCTTTAGACCACCTCTGGGACATCCATGCAGGATATCATCAGAATGCGTAGAAGAGACTCGATTCAATTCCTTTCTTGTGATTCTCTTGATCAGATTATCTTTGAGGAATGTAAGTCACCTGATAAGAAGGTCTTCCTGTCTAGATGTTTTGCACCAGTGCGGAAGTCCATGAGGGTGTTGGGTTCTCTGGTTTTGGCACTGGAAACCGTACAGTACACCCAGTTTTATGCACAAGCCCTGCAAATGGACATTCTCAGAAACTGGTCCAGACAGCAATGTCATCTCTCCAGCGTGGTGTCCATCTTGTCCTGATCTGAGGGTAGCTCTACTCTGGTGGCTTCAGAAACCCCATCTGATACTGGGTTGCCAGTTTTAAATAATGCATTAGTCATATGCCAGTCCATCTGGTTGGAGAGCCACCTCCGTTTCTGAGATGGCACATGACCTTTGGTCTAGTGATGAGAAACAGCTTTCTATCATTATCTTGGAACTTCAGGACTGGTCCCAGTCACATTGCAATTACCTGGTTTGGGCAGTAGCCTAGGCCATCTGCCAAGAAGGAACCGGTAGTGTAGTCAGATGGTCCGAAGTTCAGCTGATTCTCTTTTGGGAGGAAGCTCATGTTGCAGCTGTATCGGCAATTGACATCCCAGGAGTAGCCAGTGCAGCACTGGACTGGACCCAGTTGTCACTGTCTGGTACAAGGGATTAACTTAACTAGTTTGCTTTCAAGCCATAGTTTGGAAGTGGAGTCTGCCGGTTGTAGACCTCATGGCATCTTAAATGAACCACAAAGTTTCTCAGTTTTAGTTTAGGTCCATGGGCATCCGGAGGGGGGGGGCAAGTGGGGGCACTTGCCCCCCCCCCCCACAATTACCCCCTCTATATAAACAAAGGGACTGGTTGGGCTGGCCTGGGGGTCATATTATGGCTTTGCCCCCCCTGGAAAAATTTCTACGGACACCCCTTGTCTATGTCCCAAGATCTGCTGGTCTTCATAGTACACAATGTTTTTTTCGGTGGCATTCCCATCTGACCTATATTTCTAAAGACCAGGATGGATCAAGTGCACCTAATCCTGATTGTACCTCACTGGCTTCTTAGAGCTTGGTTCTCCATCCTGATCACCCTCTTAGTAGATGAGCTTTGGCATCGCCCTCTTTTTCTGGACCTCATTGACCTCTTAGAGCTTGGTTCTCCATCCTGATCACCCTCTTGGTAGATGAGCTGTGGCATCGCTCTTTTTTTCTGGACCATCTGTCTCGGGGCGCTCTTTGTCAATCAGATATACTTTTTTCTTAGGCCATGTGGTTCACAGGGGTTCCCTCTCTAAGTAAAACAGGTAATTCCAGACTGGGGTGTTATCTGGCGTGGTTATCTTCCTGTGCTACATTTTTTCTTGCATTTTTGCTAGAGGTAAAACTAAGGCCACTGCTGGTAGGCGGGAGTTAAGTGTAGCTGGGAATGAGCCTCCTCCTCCAGATAACTTTTGTCTGCAAATGTCCTGTCTCCTAGTGTTAGCTACTTTGTCCAATGGCCCTTGTGTTCCCCAAGGACTAAGAGAAAATTAATTATCTTTGAGTACACAAAATCCCCTTATTCATGAAGCTGACGAGCTGCAATTCTGTAACAAAACAACTACACCATAGAGACAAATAAAAATCCCTATTGATTTAAATGGGGATATTAACCCCTTGAAAGGGTTAAAGTTTTAGTAATGTCCCATAAAAACTTCTTATAGTTTTGTAGAGGATGAAAAATAAGCTTAAAGGGATAGTAATACTTAGTTTTATCTTTATTTTATTTTGTAGGCATTAAAAAAAACATGAAGAACGATATAAGTCTTATCTCTCAAACCTTTATGGTTTGAGAGATATTCACAAGCAAAGTTTCCCCTCCTGCCCCTTTTACCTAGTGTAAGCCATCTCTTCTCAGATGTGGAATGCAGTCCATAGACCAGACAGATAACAGAAGGGTACAATCTTCTTCCTATGAGAACAATGAAAGCCCTGCCCCCCTTGACAAGTTTTTCAGGTTTTTCCCTTATCTTAATTGAAGATTGTACCTCTCTGCAGTCTACCTGGGCACCTCCCTTCTGCTCTGGCTGAGCAGTGTTACATCAGTAAAAGGGGGGGAGGGGGATACTTTGTCATTGAATTACTCTTGAACTACAACTCTGACAGAACTGAAATAACACTCTCCAAAGTCCAAATACTATGATGATTAATTAGAGCTGCTTTTATTATGAAACATAACTATCCGTTTAATGGCACAAACCAGGGGCGGACTGACAGGACCCAGGGCCCCCGGTCCAAAAAGAGGTCTGGGCCCCCTGCAGAAATCTCCACAATGCCCCTTCCACCTCCACAATGCCCCCTTGATCTCATCTCCACAATGTCCCCATCTCCACAATGCCCCCTTCAACCTCCACAATGCCCCCATCTCCACAATGCCCCCTTGATCTCATCTCCACAATGCCCCCTTGATCTCATCTCCACAATGCCCCCTATCTCCACAATGCCCCCTTGATCTCATCTCCACAATGCCCCCTTGATCTCATCTCCACAATGCCCCCTATCTCCACAATGCCCCCTTGATCTCATCTCCACAATGCCCCCTTTATCTCCACAATGCCCCTTCCACAATCCCCCCTTCATCTCCACAATGCCCCCTTCCACAATACCCCCTTCATCTCCAAAATGCCCCCTTCCACAATACCCCCTTCATCTCCAAAATGCCCCCTTCCACAATCCCCCCTTCATCTCCACATTGCCCCTTCCTCAATGCCCCCATTTCCACAATGCCCCTTCCACAATGCACCCGTCTCCACATTGCTCCTTCATCTCCACAATACCCCCTTCATCTCCACCATGCCCCTACCTGCAGTCCCTGGTGGTCTAGCGGCGTGGCTAAGCACTGCAATGTCCCGCGCGCCTCTAGTAATGCAGAGGCTGGGAGATGATGTCATCTCCCAGCGCTCTGTATTACTAGAACGGCGCGCCGGCGGCCGTTGTAGGAGAGCTGCTGAGCAGCTCTGGAAGTGGCGGCGGCGGGCCCCCTTCGGTCACGGGCCCTCGGTCCGTGACCGAATGCCCGAATGGTCAGTCCGCCCCTGGCACAAACCCTATCTCCCAAACCACCATGGTTTGAGAGATATAAGCATTGAAAGTTCCCCTCTCCATCCCCTCCTGGAGATCCCTGTCAGACGACACGAGGAGGTTCTGCAGCAGACCCAAAATTGCGTTATTGCGAAAGAATTACTTCATTGGAAAGGTGTACAAAGTGTGCTTGCAAACCAGGCACACTTTGTAGACCTTTCCTTTGAAGAAATTCTTTTGCAATAATGCTATTTCAGCTCTGCTGCAGAGCCACAGGCTGATCCCTAGACCGGGATCTCCTGCTGTCAGCTAGACGCTGACGTCAGGAGAAGGGGAGAACTTTCAATGCTTATATCTCTCAAACCATAGCAGTTTGAGAGATAGGGTTTGCTCCATTAAGCTTATTTTTTATGGGACATTACTGCCCCTTTAACAGCTCTGATTAAATCAATGAGATTTTCAGAATTTGCTCCAGAATTGCAACTCTTTAACGTGATGAATTAGCCCCTAAGAAGTTATCAGCAGGCCAAAAATGTTGTTCTAAATGACCTATGGAGACAAAACCATGTTGCCGTTAGCAGTGTTCCTACTCAGAAGGGGTTGATGTAACTCTTTGCTTATTCTTAGGCCTTTGGGATGTAATGTAAGTCAATGAGACATCTAGTGACTTACATCTTACTCAAGGAAATCTGACTTCAATGTAGTGACCTGTAGATCCAGATCTAGAGGTCATGCCCTTGGGTTCTGATAAGGTGGGAGTCAGCCACAGAGAGGAGGGAGCAAAGGCCACGATGGAGATTCTGTAGTGCAGAGACAAAGCCTTATTCATCAGGCAAAAGCGGTACAGTCCTGGGGGGAATCAATTGCACCACAGGAGGAAATAAAAATTCCCTTGATTTAAGTGGAGCTTTTAACACCATCAGTGCTAGACAGGTATCCAACACATTGCTTCTCGATGCATTTGAAATGTCTCTAGCATTGAAGGGGTTAAAATCCACATTTAAATCGATACATTTACAGATTTCACATTGTAATCCTATTATGCAGATGGTTTGCTCCAGAATTGCACCTTGATAGTGTAATGCACTGCAACGTTTTGGATACATCTCTGGCCCTCAGAAGGCTAATGAATAAGTCCCAGTGTTAAATATATACAGACACGCAAAGGGTTAAAAAATATATAACCAATGTATACTTAGTTACATCCATATCCAGTATATTAGAGGAAGAGAGAGCTGTGATGACTGCTTATGAACTGGTGAAAATCTGAATTGCTTTGGATCTTATGAACAAAGAAAAGTGGAGCAATTGATTTAAAACAGGGATATAGTTCCTTAAAGAATAGAGGTCTCTGAGACATGTCTAGTCTTCAAGGGGTTAAAACACCTATTTCAGTACATTTGTATTTGTGCTCTATGGTGCAGTCAGTTTGCCCACCTTTTCCTCATGTATATGACCCTCTGTTCTTAACAAAGCTTCTGTTACTTTTGGCTGTGCATTATGCACAAGCTCAAAACATCATTAAAAATACAGGACAAATGGCAAAGTCTGTTGATTGTGGACGGAAAGAGATAGGCAGCATGACTGGGACAGTGGATATTTCTTTTTGTCCTTATTACGGTGTAAATAGGCAGCCACCGCCTGTCGGCCTCTCTCCCTCCCACCGCTGTTGGCTTTGAGAGTATCCAGGCAGGGTCGGACAATGAAAACACTCCATGGGACTGAACAATAGCACCTTGTGGCGCTAACTATCTGCGATTATGGGGCTGCATTAATTACAATGACAGAAGAACCATGTTATTCCTACCACCATCTGCCTGCCCTGTGGTCACGCCAAGCACTGATGTCATGCCCATCACCAACTGCTACAGTGGGGGTATGCCAAGCTGGCACTGCTGCTGCCAGTCTGCCCACATTTGGTGATTTACATGGCTAAATCTGTTACTAAGAAGATCAAATTGTAAGCAGAAAATAGTGCGAGACTACAGCAGGAATGGAGACCTAGGAGGAGTCCTTTGTAGAAAGACATTTTAACAATAGGCCAAAGTGTGCAGCTGCCCTGGGCCACTTGTGGATGAGGCCCCCTTAGCCAATGCGACTTTTATGACTTCTTACAATATAGTTTGCAGCCTTCTAGGTGATTTGGGGCACAAAATAGAGTTTGCTCAATGTGTGAAGCCAGATGTGTAAAAATTAGATTTTTTTTTTTTAATTTGAAAATGCAGTAATTTGTCGAGCTACTGTAGTTATAAGTGTTCAGCATTAGGTGATCCAAAAGTGTGTGTGATGCTTGAGTACTCACTTTTATCAGGAAGTGGAAACAGGTAGGATTATGTATTTTTTTGTTTAACCTCTTGTTTGCTAGAAAGGTCTCCAATGCATTGCAAAGGGGTTGAAATCTGTTATTTTATTTTTTGCCCAGCCCACCTCAGTATGTTAGGTCATCTTCCTTTAAAAAAAAAAAAAAAAGGAAATTGACGGTTTTCTTCTTTACACCCACCACCAATGTCATGCTAATTATTTCTTCTAGAACACAAAGTTTGACCTTTTACCCAAATCATTTTATCAGTGAAAGCCATATATAGTGACTATTTCTGGATCAAAATAATTAAGCAATATGGATAAAATGCCACTTCTGTTTATTCAGAGGGGGTGTTTAACCCCCTAGAATACTAGAGGGGTCCCCAACGAGATACATTCTAGCATTCACTGGGTTAATTTTATTTTATACACAAACTTTTAGCGGCTCTAGCGGTTAAAGGGTTAATGTGTTAATTCAAGTAGATACAATGCTCCCAATATTCAGTGATCTGACTTGGATACTGTTGTCACTGGTCCTTGCGTGTCAGCCTTGATGCTCTCTCTCTCTGGAAAATGGCTGCACTAACATAGAAACTTCTTGACAAAGTATTACCATTTAAAATCAGTTCTTTATTTATTGAAGTTCAATGTTTCTCATTGTATTGAAAAGTATCCAGAAATATATAAACATATACGTCCTGTGAGAAGTCTTCGTGAGCAGGTGTGAGCAAACAGATCAACGCGTTTCGCTTGTATAACACTTAATTATACTGATACTGTAGGTATCTTGCTCCACTTTTCTTATTATACATATTACATGTAGGCCTAGATTTAAATGCCCCGTTTGAAACAGCCGGTATGGCAAAATTGGAGAATAGCAGCAGTAATGGGAACATCAAAGGAAAAAAGCTAAAGATCGGTGCCTGACACACTATCAAGCACTGACTGATAGCTCAAATACAGTCACCCTCCCAAACACTAACCCTACACTACTACTAATAGTAAAGCGTAACAAGTATACTCCTAACATCTACACGCGTTACTCTTACCTGTCATAAACTGTAAATCTTCTGTCTTCCTTCTTTTTTTCTATAATATTCTTCTATCATCTCTCCTCCATCTTCTTTCTTCTTCTGTTCCGTCTTCTTTCTTCCAGCTGACATTCATAGTCCTGTAAAATAAAGTAAGAGAAATATTAATGATGTCCCACAAAAAGAACTCTGACGTGTGCAGAAATTAAACCCTTGAATGCCAGAGGAGTAAGCAAAGCATAGCAATGTATTGCTTACCTCTCTGGTACTCAAAGGGTTAAGCATTGCTCATATGTGCGAGTGAAAATAGTAGAAGATACTAAACAATCCAAAAATATTTCCCCATTTCTCCACTCAGAAATAATCTTTGTTTTGAATTTGAAAAATAAAGTTGTAGGCGAAAACTGAATCATTATTAAAATGCCCCCTTTTTTGTTCTCGGCCTCTGTTGGCGGCTTAAGGAATAGCAGACATAGCCCCCCTCTAAGTACCTCACAGCCAATGCAGTATGAGGGAATTTTGAACAGAGACTGCCTTTTAATTTGGGCAGTTTTTGTTCAAATTGACTCATAAGCATTGGCTGGGATGTGTGCTTACACACCTCCCAGCCAATCTGCTTCGAGAGGGGGATAGAAGGAGCCTGCTAGAAGCTGATTGGCTGGGAGGTGCGAAGCACACCTCCCAGCCAATGGCTGTGAGTAATTTTGAACAGAGACTGCTCATATGAAAAGGCAGTCTCTGTTCAAAGTTCCCTCATACTGGAACAAGCGTTGGCTCATGAGGTACTTAGAGGGGGGCTATGGCTGCTCCACCAACAGAGGCAGAGAACAAAAAATGGGGCATTTTAATAATGATTCAGTTTTCGCCCACAAGTTTATTTTTCAAATTCAAAACAAAGATTATTTCGGAGTGGAGAGATATTTTTGGATCATTTAGTATCTTCTACTGTTTTCACTCGCACATATGTGCAGTGCTTAAACTATGCACATATGTCAGAGTTCTTTTTTGTGCCACAAATTTGATTTCTCTCTTTCTTTGTTTTACAGGACGGTGACTGGAAGACAGAAGGAAGAAGAAGGAACAGAAGAAAGGAGAAGAAGATGGATAATACATGACCAGGGTGCTGAAGACTCGCTGGACATCAGGATTACTGGTATTTCTTTTCAGGGTCTGTTTTTTTTATAACTTTTTTTTTTTAAACTTTTTTGAACATTCATATCACGCACCGGCTGTTTAAAGATGCGTTAAGGGACTCTTCTCTCCAAAAAACTGTTTGTGGATTTTCCCACGTTAAAGTGGGTCCCTTATCGCATCTTACCGCTAATGCATTCAATTGAATGGCAGAGTCCTCCGTTTTGTAGTATGTTTCTATGGGACCAAATTTACACTATATTTAGAGGACAAGGTGCATATTTTTCTGCTGGCATTCCTTCATAGCACAAGTAATTGCATTGCTTACCGTGCTTGAAAAAATGCCGCCATTTTTTTTTTTTTTTTTTTGGAGTCTGGGACATTTAAATCTAGGCCATGTCTAGACTAATTGCTACAAATGGCCCAGGAGGTAAAGATCTAGTGACGCCATTTTAAATAGATTACTGGTGCAGTGTTTTCAGTTCTACAGGCCAAGAGGGAGATGCACTAAGGTGTGATAATGAAGAGATGGCTTCTCCAGTTATATCACTTTCTCCAACTTTGGACATCTTTGATCATAGGCTTCATACAATAGAACTGGAGAAGTGTTATCACTGGGGCAGTCATCTCCACTTTATCACACCTTAATGCATAACCCCCAGATCTCCAGAGAGAAAGAGGTAGTGATACCACTTTATATAGGTCACTGGTAAGGTCTCACCTAGAGCTCTATGTTCAGTTCTACAGACTGGATCTCTAGAGAGCAGGGAAGAATAGTGATATCACTTTATGTAGATCACTAGTAAGATCTGTGTGTTCACTTCTACAGACCGGATCGCTAGAGGACAGGGAAGAATTGTGATATCACTTTATGCAGATCACTAGTAAGATCTGTGTGTTCACTTCTACAGACCGGATCTCTAGAGGGCAGGGAAGAATAGTGATATCACTTTATGCAGATCACTAGTAAGATCTGTGTGTTCACTTCTACAGACCGGATCGCTAGAGGACAGGGAAGAATAGTGAAAACACTTTATGCAGATCACTAGTAAGATATGTGTGTTCACTTCTATAGACGGTATCTCTAGAGAGCAGGGAAGAATAGTGATATCACTTTATGCAGATCACTAGTAAGATCTGTGTGTTCACTTCTACAGACCGGATCTCTAGAGGGCAGGGAAGAATAGTGATATCACTTTATGCAGATCACTAGTAAGATCTGTGTGTTCACTTCTACAGACCGGATCGCTAGAGGACAGGGAAGAATTGTGATATCACTTTATGCAGATCACTAGTAAGATCTGTGTGTTCACTTCTACAGACCGGATCTCCAGGAGACAGAGAGGTAGTGATTAGCACATAAAAAGTGCTGTATACTGTATTCAAGATGAAAATATTACTAACTCCATCTTATTGCTATATACCTAAACATGAATTTGTTCTTTGCGTAGTTTCATGTCAGGGCAAGAGTTGGTGGTTCTTGAAGTTTCAGGATTCTAGCGCAACAGGCGCTTCTGGCACATAGTGCCGCTATGTCACAAGGAGACTTGTGTGTTGTGATTGTCACTCATTACATCATGCCATTTTTTTTTGTGTGTAGGAAGATAGCAGCACTGCGAGCTTGTATCATGCTTCTTTGTCAGGCTGAACAGCCATCTTGTGTGTTCTGCTGAAATGGAATAGGACAAAGGGCCATATATTCAAAAGAAATATCAAACAATTCTGGGTACAACTAACTGTACCACTGTAAACAACTAACTGTCCAAATTCCCATTCATTTAAATAGGACTTTTATAATGTTTATATTGAGAGAAAGGGATAAATAAAGAGAAAAAAGCTCCAATCTGCATCTAAAGCACATGAAAAATGCAGCCAAAATTTATATTTTTCCATACATTTTCATAAATACACCTGTGTGAACATAGTGCATTATGTTTAATGCATAATATTGTTTTAAAGGGATAGTAATGTTTCATAATAAAAGCAGCTCTAATTATTCTTCATAGTATTTGGACTTTGGAGAGTGTTATTTCTCTAGATGAGAGTTGGTACCGTGTTAGCCTTAGAAATACAGCATCCGTTATTTCAATTCTGTCAGAGTTGTAGTTCAAGAGTAATTCAATGACAAAGTATCCCCCTCCCGCCCCTTTTACTGATGTAACGCTGCTCAGCCAGAGCAGAAGGGAGGTGCCCAGGTAGACTGTAGAGAGGGACAATCTTCAATTAAGATAAGGGAAAAACCTGAAAAACTTGTCAAGGGGGGCAGGGCTTTCATTGTTCTCATAGGAAGAAGATTGTCCCCTTCTGTTATCTGCCTGGTCTATGGACTGCATTCCACATCTGAGAAGAGATGGCTTACACTAGGTAAAAGGGGCAGGAGGGGAAACTTTGCTTGTGAATATCTCTCAAACTGTAAAGGTTTGAGAGGTAAGACTTATATCATTCTTTATGTTTTTTTAATGCCTACAAAATAAAATAAAGATAAAACGAAGTATTACTCTCCCTTTAAGTAGTGTGTATGAAGTCAGACACAATCTTTAATTCTCACTAATGTAAAGATATTCAGAGTTTAATATCTACCCTTCCACCCCTTTCCCTGACATCAGCCCTTCTCCACTGAAGGAAATGAATAGACTGTCAACAAATGAAGCTAGTCTGACTTGTCAACCCACCTGTCGTTTACTCACACTGAGACTGAATCTCAGTCAGTGCTCAGGGTGCTTTATAACTGCTCATACAGAGAAAAATGTCTCCATATGCGTAAGAGCAAATATGCAAAGTATTGGTGCACTTCCACATTTTTATCACCATTAACCCTTTACTCTGCGGCATTATGTCTGCATATCACTACTATATTAAAGATGAGGATTTAGTTACATTATATGGCCATAGAATGCTTGGGTGTGCTTACCAAAACCTGGACTGGAATTCCATATGCGTAAGAGCCATGTAGATTGCCATGGAAATAGCTCTATAGAGTGGGCCAGTACCTTCACTTAGGGAAGGGACTGACTTCATGAAAAGGGGTGGGAGGGGGACATTAAACCTTTAATATATTTTAAACTAATAATTATTAATCTTTTAAATACCAGAGGGGTGGGCAACACATTGCTTCACAACATTCTGCACACCCCTCTACAGAGTTAAAGGGATAGTAATAACCCTTATATTGAAGCCCTTGTAAAACTGAATTAAATGCCACCAGCGGCATCTCTCAAACCTTTATGGTTTGCGAGATAGCCGTTTTTAAACTTTGCTTCCCCCCTGCCTCTATACTGACGTCAGCGTTCTTGCTGCAGAAGGGAAATCCCTTCTTTGAATCAAGCGAAGGCTCTTCAGCAGAGCCAGATCTCGTTATAGAAGAAACGATCCTTCACTAAAATGGTCTTCTACGTGTGCTTAATAGCCAAGCACACATAGAAGACCGTTTTAATAATAATAATTCTTTATTTTTATATAGCGCACACAGATTACGCAGCGCTTTACATTCATTTCAATTTTAAACCTGGGATATTATTTAGAATGAAACATTATATACTTCACCCCCCTCCCCAGTAAACACACCAAGACACTGTTGTTTCTTAAGTAATAATACTTTAATAAAATTAAGTTCTTAATGTCAATTCAGCACATTTAATACATTAACCCTTCCCTTCTTTGATTTCTACAAGTTGTGCAACATCATGTATGCTTTAACTATCTGCTTAAAAAAATGAAAATAAAGCATCAATAAGACAGGGCTAGTCTACATTCTGCAAACAGGTCATGGAGCATTTGTGAGATGCATATCAAGGATGAAGTATGGTGGGTCAATGAGGTTGATCATTTGGAAGGGCCATTCTCCATAAGTCAAGAGATCGTGGTGGATAGAGGCCTCACTTGCTCACATTGTGACAATCAGCGAGATTCACCTTGGAAAGGCCAGCAATGTATCGACTACTCTCACCAGATCTCATGGACATAAACTATGTTAGTGAGACTTCAGTTTACTGTCAAGAGTTGGGGAAAGGGGCTTTGAAAGTATAGAGAGTTACCAGAGAGCTATGGGAATCAAGTTTACATAGCTTAAAAGTCTGCAATATACACCTCATTCCCTATGAAGATCTCCATAATCAGTATGGTTAGATGATGCCAGCGCTCTTGAGAGAGTTAGAAAGCAACAATGTTATCTTCTCCACTGATGCTCAGTGTCCTTGAATTCACAGACAGTGGACTTCAGTGGCAAGAACAAATCTCACCAAAAATGCTGATGTCATCCAGTGCTGCAGAATAAGGAGAGTATTTTAGAGAATTAAGCAAAGGGAACTCTATTCCCATACCTGACCCTATACTGCCCCTTTATACCAACAAGAGGAACAATGCAATTGTTGATTCTGTACAAATTAATTAGTTGCATATCAAATACTTTTTATGACTTATGAGCATATGGGAGAATTAAATGGAGCTACCTCTTGCTTCAGAATATAGCACCAGGTATTAATTAACCCTTTGTGTGCCAGGGGGTGTCAATCACATTGTGGACCAATATGTTGGACACCCACTATGGCACACAAAGGGTCACATGAAAAATATTACATTTGTCTGTCATTTGTTCGCTTGACAAAGATCAGGTTCCACTGGAAACAAAATTACGTGGAAGAACACAACCATTTAAATATCTTGCTTTGTCTGCACAAGGCATAAAACAGCATTTTATATATTTTATGCATATACATCAAAGTCCCCCCCCCTTTCTCTTCCCCAATCTTATATTTTCCATGAAATGTATTTAAAAGAAAAAAAAATATGATAACAGAAATATAAAGTGCATGAAGTGTGGTTATATATCAAACAGGGTTTCATTCAGAGTAATGTTCAAGTTAAAATAAAATAAAAATTGGGAAAATGGAAAAACTCTTTCACTGTCTTAGAGTCCTGAATCCAATAGCAGGCCCCTCTAACTGCAAAATAATTTTTGTTAGCCCCTTGTATCCTAGAGACATCCCCAAAGCATGCATTGACTATGTCTAGCATATAAGGGGTTAATGAGGTACAATAAACAAAGAAAAAAAACCAACTTCCAGGATTGATAAAAGGAAAAAAAAAGCCGCATTAATTTACTGTCAGTGATAATAGTATAGAAGACACCAAGAGCTATATATGTCATTAATTCCCCCATTTCATACAAGTATTAAATAGTCATCAATGTTGTATTTTTTGCTCTATATAAACTTTTTTTTGTTTTATTTTTATTTTTTTATAAAAAAGAAAACAAAAAAAGGAAAATGCATTTTACTCTACAGTTTGTTTGCTCCTATCTGTTTTGGCTCAGAACCTTTTTTTTTCCTGGGCCTTCAAGGGCTATATGTACAACAACAAAAAAACAGGAGAAATTTTGGTGCAAACAATCTTGTCCTACAGGGGAGAAACAAACCTTTGCATTGATTTAAATGGAGCTTTTAAACCCTTGAATCAAAAGTGGTCTACAATGTACTGCGAAGCATTCAAGTTGTTAAAAGTTTCATTTAAATTAAGGGGCGATTTTGAAAATTGTATTTCTCTCCTATGATGTAGCCGGTTCCACAATTGCTCCTTTTTTTATGCATACAGCCCTAAATGTTAAAGCTATTTGCAAAATGCTAAAAGAACAAGTCTAGGCAAAGTTGCCTTGCAACTTAGCTTCTTTACTTTTTCCAATATATTAAGTGCTATATTAGGAACATATTTTATGATTTAAAAGACAAAAACTTTTTTTTGCAGAGGAATACAGTTGAAAAATAATAACCAAACAATCAAAATGAATAGAAACATAGAACTTTTTGGTTTTTAAATTCCTACAGTTAAAATAAATGTAAAAAAAAAATTCAATCAAGGTTTGTCAAACTATGCCATTTTATGGAGCAAAGAGGGGAAAATTATGTTTGGGCTTATGATTAACCCCCTCATTCCCAAACAGTTCAAGTTTTAATAAAATAAATCCTTATTTCTAAAACTTACGTGCAAGCAACAAGTTAACAACTCAACCACCAGGGGGCCATGAATCCCCAATGATCTCCAACAAAGGGATGAAGGCACACTGCTGAAATGGTGTGTTGTTAGCATACTGTTACTCATGGCAGAAAAGGGGCTAATTATAATTAGCGCTCCAACCCACCAAAAAAAAAAAAAAGAAATTGACATTTGGCTATGTTTATTAGTTTTTCTTCCCTCCACTTTAGTGCACATGTTTTATTGCTGGGCTGCCATTACTATTCAAGGTCACCAACAGTTTTATCAGATTAAAATAAAAATAAAATATAACTTTTTTTTAGCTAAAATTGATATAAATTTGATTAAAAAAACAAAAGACAACTCTTCTATTTTATATTTTGGTAATATTAAAAAAGACAAAACAACAATGACCCATTTCCCCATCAAAATATTTTAATATATTGTTTAATTTTTTTTTATAACCCTTTTGCCTCAACAACGGCATGCACTTTTACTATTTGTTGCATGCACCTTGACAGCTAAACATTTAACCCCTCGGTTTCTAAAAGATATTTCCAAAGCAATGCTTTGCAATGTTGTGAAGATGCTTCTAGCATCCAGTGGGTTAATGATTTTACCACGGTGGGAGTTATAGGAGGGATGCTGCAGCGACAGAGTGAGCATAAACCGCGACCATATGCACAGAAATAATTGGAGCAGATATGGGGCAAACCTACTGACCCATGAGGGAGAAATAAAACTCCTATTGAATTAGATCGGATTTTAACCCTTACAGTGCTAGAAGTATCAAACACATTTGCATTGGAAACCCCTCTGGCATTCAAGGGTTAAAAGCCTTATTAACAGGAGCACTAAAGTTTTTTTAAATTAAAAAAAATGTATATGGCTTTTCGCACTGAGAAATACAATAGTATTGCTACTGCTGAGATATTTTTAACCCTTTGAGTGCCAGAGGGGTACGCAACGTGTTGTGTACCCCTCTGGCACTCAAATGGTTAATTCAAACATAATTACAGCTCAATTTTATTTATTTTTTTTTATAGTAAACTGCAGTGTTCTATTCTGATCACCAGGGGGCTTGTTCCCAAAGCCTTCTGTAGTGATCAACAGTCAATGACTCAAGCTCTTCAACACAATGAATTCTAAAAGAAAACACTTTGGAGAACTAGTTGTACTGCTGATTTACCCATTGAAGGACAGAAGGTTGTATAATACATTGCAAAAGCAACATGTTTCATTGTTCCTGGTCTACAAGGGGTTAAAAAGTTTGAACTGTAATAACATCTGAATATAACAATCTCCCAACAGTGGGACTACCCTTGTATTACTCAGAATTACAAAAAAAACTGTAACATAGTTGCTCCTTTTAATTATTTGGAGTTTTGAATTGACCCTGGGGTGCAGCTAGTTTTCTCCAGAACTATGACACATTTTTTCTTTGCATATATATAGGTTTTGAATTGCCCAAATCCATAAGTATGGAAGACAGAGGTTGGGTCCTGTCTGGGCATTACCCAGTGGCGTAACAATAGGGGTCGCACCTGCGACCGGGCCCGTCACTCCAGGGGCCCGTCCGCCCCCTGCGACCCCATCGCCCGCAGCAGACGCTTAGCTGATCTCCCACTCGGCGCGCCGCTCTTGTAATACAGAGCGCTGGGAGATGACATCATCTCCCAGCCTCTGCATTACTAGAGCGGCGCGCGAGAGCTTCAGTTCTAGAGATCTGTGCAGAAGGAGGCTCAGATCTGTCAAGCCACGCCGCTAGACCACCAGGGACTGGAGGTAGGGGTATTGTGGAAGGAGCAATGTGGAGATGGGGGCATTGTGGAAGGGGAAATGTGGAGATGAGTTGGAGATGGGGGCATTGTGGAGATGAAGGGGGCATTGTGGAAGGGGCGGTGTGGAGATGAAGGGGGCATTGTGGACATGAAGGGGCAATGTGGAGATTGGGGGCAATGTGGAGGGGGCCAATGTGGTCAGGGGCCCATGACAATTCTTGCACCAGGGCCCGGTGGCTTCTAGTTATGCCTCTGGCATTACCAAGAAAATGCTTCTGTCCTGCAATATATATTCTTCTGTATTAATCGTGATTGCAATGCCCAATACAGAGGGTACCCTTCTTTTAACACCCAGCCCCTCCAGCTGGGTGTGTGTGGTGCCAAATATGTCTTATATGGACTACTTGCCTGAGCAAAAGGATATAATTGCTGGACTGGGGCAAGAGGAAGGCTGAGATCATGTACTGCGCACATAGGGCATTATGTAGAAAGCAAAAGACATGCAACTCTGGAGCACACCAACTGCATCATAGAAGGAAACAAAATTTCCCTCTGATTTAAATGGGCAATTAACCCTTTGGATGCTAGACAGGCTCCAACACATTACAAAGCGATGCCAAGGAGACCTATTTAGCAATGAAAAGGGTAAAAGACTGGTTTAAAGGAACACTAACCTAAAAATTAAATTGGTTGACCAGATCTTGAATATAATGTATTTCCAGACTTGCATTATTAGATTGTTCAATTCAGACACCATTTGGTTCATTGTTTTTAATTTCCTTTGTAATAAGAGATGAGCTAAGACAGTCAATGTATCTAATTAATATATTTATTTAGATTAGTACCCATCAATTTTCTAAAACAAATAGATAATTAGTATAGATGTTTGCACTGAGTACAGGATATTTCAGGTTATGTAACTCCAGCTTAGTTTAAGTATTAGTATTCCTGCAAATCAAGGGGAATTTTGGACATTTTTATTTGCCCCCTTATAGTACAGTCGGATTGTTCCTAAATCATTCTCATGTTTTGCTTTCTATGTAAGGCCTGTGGCTTCTTTCACAGAGGAAAGCCAGAAAAAAGAAAAAAAAAACAGCGCTTCTGCACTGGCTGGTCTTGAACTGGAAGAAAGCACATGGATTAAATAGCACAGATAACATTATAATGTTCAGTGAATGCTAAGTGCATTGTTTCTATGCCATATGCTACTTTATATCAAGGTGACCTCCGGCCAACTTTGATCTCTGCCTGTGATCAATTCAAGGTTAGTTGTGTTTGAGGAGGGCATCTCTGCGGTGTGTTTTTTTGTTTTGTTTTTTAATTTAAAGTGGGACTCTCACCTCCCATAAAGTCATCACTCTTTAAATATCTGGCTCCAATAAAGCTTCAGTCCTTTTTTTATTATAAATCGGTAGTTTAATGGAGATATTAGCTTTGAAAGTCTTACCTCATGACGTTACTGGTGGTATCGCCGCAGTACAGCTTAGTACCAAAAGGTTGTCAATAACCTCCCCTCCTCCTCCCATGTTGTGCCTCGTTCCCCCCTCCTTCAGAGACGTACAAACCTTCATGTGACCTAGTAAGCATTGATTTAACCCTTTGAGTGCCAGAGGGGTATGCAACGCATTGCTTTGCAATGCATTGCGCACCCCTCTGGCACTCAAAGGGCTAATGAGTCTCTGAAATAGGAGGGAACAAGGTATAACATTGGAGGGGGGGGAATGATTGCCTTACGGTACTAAGCTGTACCGCAGAGATCCCACCAGCGAAGTCATCGGGTAAGACTTTCAAAGCTAACATCTCCGTTAAAGTTTATCACATATAGAGAAGTAATACTAGAGCATTTAGAAAAAAAGTTTAACATGTTACTCGTTTAAAAAAAACAAAACAAAAACATTCTCTGCGCAAAAATTGATGTTTAAAATGTGCCCAGCAGCCTACTTCCGGTTTGCAGCACTGCCTCTGTTCCCGACCCACTACCCAGCATCCTCCAATGATGGAGGCTTTCTTTCTCTAAGCTGCAGCGATCTCATTGGCAGAGAACGATATCTAGCCAATAAGATCGCTCCAGCTTAGAGACAGGCAGACTCCGTCATCGGATGATGCTGGGTAGTGGGACGGGAGCAGCCTCTGTGCGGCAATCTGTGGCAAGCGGAAGTAGGCCGATGGGCATTTTTAAACATTAATTTTTGCTTAGATAACAGTTTTTTTTTTTAAATGAGTAACATGTTAAACTTTTTCGCTAAATTCTCTAACTTATGAGCATTACTTCTCTATATGTGATAGATCCACTTTAACCTACAGATTTAAAAAAAAAAAAAAGGACTGAAGTTTTATTGGAGCTAGATACTTAGATAGTGATAACTTTATGGGAGGTGAGAGTACCACTTTAATATTAAGGAATATCAGTTGGCATATCTAGTATCCTTTTAACCTTTTCTACCGAAGGGTCCTGCAACATTTTGTACCCTCAGAAAGAGAGAAAAAGAACATGTTTTAATCTTTTCCTGTGAATGCTGTATAGGCCGTATGCAAGTCAAATATTTAGCAATTCTGGGGGATAAATCAAAATTATCATTGATTAGAATGGTTGCATATTCCAGCAGTCACTGGAGTAAAACCCCATTTAGATAAATGAGAACTTTTATTTGCCCTTATACATATCGCCCATTGTAGTTTAACTACATGTCACCAGTTCTAAGGTGTTAAAAATATGTCTGCTCTTTGTTCTGGAGCAAACCATTCTCATATTGCTGGAGGTGCATCCACTCTTACTGCTAGTATGAGAAATAGGTTAGCTACAAATTATAATCACCAATCATAGGAACAATATTTCTTGTGTATGAGAAGGGGTATTTTAACCCTTTGAATGTTAGAGGAGTATGCAAACAATTGCACACCAACCCCCTAACACAAACAATAATATATATATAATCTGATAAATCTGAGCTTTCTCCGTCATAGTTTGGGGTTTATAAACATTTAGGTCACTGGATGGAATTGAACATTTTATCACAAGTATAAAATTATATTATTTTGGTAATAATGCAGACATAAAAAGAAACCAATATGCATAAAAGTGGATGCACTTTGCAGGAGAGGGTAAACTATAACAGCTGACAAGGTCTAGACTTGCGATCAATGCACTTCGACACAACCATTTACTATCCTGTCCTTCAGCATCCTTGAATCGGACATGCTGCACCCAAGATTCCCAAGAGAAGATGAGGTGAATAGCTAGCAGAGTTTAACCACTCTGCTCTCATTTAACTCATAAGTTGATAGACGAGAGTCTGGCAATGAATGGGGTTAATGTCACTAGCCCCCAAAGAATGAAACAATTAAAAAGGTGTGTGTGTGGGGGGATGATGGCAGCAGTAGCTACAACAGGGGTAGGTAAACGGAGACCTTCCAGATGTTGATGGACTCCCATTATACCCAACCAGTTAAATACTGGCTGAGGATGATAAAAGTTGTAGTCCATCAACTTCTAGAGGGCCTTGTTTATAATGGGAATGTACCAGAGTAAAATTAAAAAAAAATATTTATATATTTTTTTAAATAAAGTTTCCTCTTCCTATTACTTGGAATAATTCTAACGCGATATGTTTTGCATGTACTAACCTTTGAATGCCCTCCCTTTTGAGCTGCAATGTCTTATATCATCTCCAGCCTCATAACTATTGAAGAAAGAAAAATTAGGCCATGTTCCACTCTCTCTAGCCAACACTGAGATTGGCTAATGACATGCCATTGGAAAAAATGGTGCTTTAAACTTTAATAATTTTAGAATGAAACACCTCATTTTTATCAGCTATTTTGTTTACTGGGTATGACAGATTAATTTAAAAATATATTTTAAATAATGGTACATTGCCTTGAATCAAATCGTTAAATGGAGAAAATGACAGCCCAGGAAGGAATAACACAGTTTTACTGTTTCCAAAAGTAAATACATAGATTATTAAGTGTGTATGGCAATTCAGAACCGTTAAAGCAACAAAATCCTTACTTCTCTACCCAAACATTTGCGAAATGAAGCGGACGTCAAACTATCTAAATCACTGCTGAAGCTTCTATACCCCCGCTACAAATATTGCATTTACATCACTAAAACAACACGCAGTTTATTAAAGCCCCTTCAACGCTGGTGTATCAAATAAATTCCTTGAGTGCTGGGAATGTTAGCGATCCATTGCTTTGCAATGCATCGCATACAGAGTCATATGCACAATGCAAAAAGTGGAGTAATTCTGGAGCAGACAAACTGTACAATAGGGAACAAAAGATAATTCCCAAATGAGGCTTTGCACCCCTTTGAGTGCCAGAGAGGAACGGAATGCATTGAAAAGCAATGCATTCCATACCCCTCTGGCACTCAGTGGGTTAAATGCTAGAGAGGTCTCCAGTGTATTGTGAAGAAATGCACTGGAGACCTCGCTAGCATTCACAGGGTTAAAAGCCACATTTAAATTAGTGGGAATTTTTTATTTATCTACTATGGTGCTGCTGGCTTGCCACCCTTTTGTCTTTTGCATTTTGCCTATTCACTGCAAGGAAGCAAAAAGAATCTGGAAAGTATTATGCAGACATGAAGGAGTAAGTTACTTAACACTAACAATGATGTGATAAATCACTAGACAAGGCAATTATAGCTAAGTATTCAACAGCAAAATGGCCTTCAACCAAAAAAAAAAAAAATTTTTTTTCTGTTTTTTAAACGAAATACTTAAGTTTAAATCTGACTACAAAAAGTTTTCTCCTGTCTACATATCTATGCTTCAAATCTTAAGGATTACTTTATCATAAAATAAAATCCTTTCTTTTAATAAATTACCCAATAAAAAGTATTTTTTTCTCCTTTTTCTTCAGCGCAAGTGTCCTGGTTACATTTACACATAATAAATGCATTTATTAAAATAGAATATTAAATTATAAAGAAAGATCTAATTTTTTTTTAGCAGTGTCATATTTTGTGTCTCTATTTTTTTTGTCTTTTTTTTATATATTTATTTTTTCTTGACTTACAAATGCGCAAATGAAATAATTACAGATCTTTTAACAGTCTTGGCCTCCTTGCGGGTCAGAAATACAATTTTAAATAATAGAAAAACTTTCCCCTCCAAAAACAGTATTTTTT
This sequence comes from Rhinophrynus dorsalis, assembly GCA_037306005.1. NCBI lineage: Eukaryota > Metazoa > Chordata > Amphibia > Anura > Rhinophrynidae > Rhinophrynus > Rhinophrynus dorsalis. The sequence goes on from CM074728.1 coordinate 60,415,677, forward strand.
TTAAAATACCTTCTCTCTTTTTTTCTGTCCATTTTGGGGCAAATGAAACTACTCTTTTATACTGCTCCTTAAATATAAATCAAATTTGGTTTAGTGTAGAATAATACATACTATTATCTATATAATTTATGATGATCATATCACAGTATATTTTTTGTGTCATATGCTTTTTGTTCTATATTTCTCTTTTAGTGCCATTTTGTTTTTGAGTCCTGGCTAGGGGGTAAGGTAGAAGGACATATAAAGTCTTAAATGGAAATGGTTGAACCTTCGGTTGAACCCTTTAAGTGCCAGAGAGATGTGCAACACTTTGAGTGCCAAGGAGGTGTTTTGAAATGCGTTGCTCACCCCTATGGCACTCAAAGGGTTAAAGTGGAACTTTCACCTATTAATAAGTTGCCATGCATTCATTAAGCATATGGTGACTAGCTTGAAAATTCATGTTTTAACTATAGAAAGTGGCAGATTCTAAAGAAATCTTTATCCTTTGGAGACCAGAAGCCAGGTAACAGTACAGACATCTTGTCTGCGCACCTGTGCCGTCAGTCCCGGTCTCCTGTAAAGCACTCAGCATGCCACATGGTAACCGGAAGGGAATGACAGCGCAGGAGCGCAGACTGCATTAACCTGCCCGTCAGTCTCCAAACAATAACGATTTCTTTAGAATGCGGCACTTTTTATAGTTAAAACATGTATTTTCAAGCTAGTCGCCATATGCTTAATGAATGCATGGCGACTTATTAATAGGTGAAAGTTCCGCTTTAAGAAGGAGAATGTATGCAGTTTAGCACTTGGTGTGCAAATGGGACATAGACAGCATTGTTTGGCGATGCGTCTCAGACACGCAAACGTTTAACCTTTTTTAGTGCCGAGGGGGTGTCCAACACATTTCTTAATAATGAGTTGGACACCCCTCTGGCACTCAAAGGTTTAAAGGCAACAAAGACAGGAGGCTGAACCTGGTCAAGCCAAATGTCACAGGAAAAGTTTCAGCTGAGTCTAGATATACTGGCAAACACTGAGGCAAATGCACTAAGAAATGGAGCCATTCCGTAACACACCAACTGTAGCGAATAGAATTCCCACAGTTCCCACTGATTTGAATGAGCACTGCACAGAACGCACATGGGCCTTATTTACAAAGGGAAATAGAGCCATTCCGGGGCAGACCAACTGCACTCTGGGTGAAAAATAAAAATCACTCACATTTCCCCAAATTTAAATGGGGCTTTTAACCTTATGAGCAAATTTGTTGAGACTCCTTTAGAATTCAGTGGATTAAATGCCCCATTTAAATCAATGATCATTTTTATTTGCCCCCCCCCCCATGGTGCAGTTGGTGTGGCCCACAATTGCACCAGTTATTCTCAGTACATCAGCCTCCATGTATTCTACTGGGATTCCAGTAACTGGCATCTCTATTGGAGATCCCCTGAACCGGACAGTTAATTCAGCTGTTGGAGAGGGAGTAATGTTAAAAATATATGCTTTATCCTTATAATAATCTTGCTATCAGCCTTCATGCAAAACCTTTACTGAGTATAAATCAGCTGAGCTTCTTTTGAAGTCATTTTAGCACAAGAGTGTAGTGTCCATTATTTGCTGCCGTACTGATGTGTTGCCACAGTTCACAGGGTATTGCTTCCCTGAGGTTGGCTCATTTGGCATCAAATTGGATGTTAGTTGCAGCATTTCTCCTCTCTCCTAACTCTTGGAAGAAGTATCTATTGATGATCCGGAACACATACAGAACCAGACATCTAGCAATATCAGTGTCTGATGGGTACACAATAGTTATTGTTACTGAAAACTAACACGTAAAAGGAGCAGTAAACTTCTATTATGAAAATAAATATTCTGAGTAAAACAACTAAAATCCTTCTGCCGAAGAGTCATTCAAGTGTTATTACAGCTCAAACTTTTAAGCAAACTGTTAGAAACAGTGTCACTCTGGGAAAGCTCTTGCCTACAGCCCAGAGCTGCCCATAGCAAGTGATAGGAACAGATCCACCTAGTGATCACAATAGAAAGCCACAGTTTAATGAATCCTTTCAAGACTAGAGTAGTGCGCAACTCAATGCTTTGCACTACCCTATAGTGCTCAAGGGGTTAAAAAATAAAAATATTTGAGTTGCAATACATTTAGAATAAAATACCTTTCAGAAGATTTCATAATGAACCGTTACTGCTCCTTTAAAGGGAGAATGCTGAAACCACACATTATTAAGCTGGTTAGAATCCAGTGCATATATGGTCAGTCTGTGGCCATCCTTTGTATCTACATTTGACTACCGAGAATTTATACAGTGACCTGTACATGTACCATTAATTGCAATTCTATCGCTCACTGGAAGGGAGCACCTCCTATGTTCCATATACTTACATGGCACTTGGAGATATTAGATTACTCCAACTATCAGGGGCATGAAATAGAAGAGTCCCAAATCCAGGGAACTGGACAGTAACAGGCTTGTCTTAGTGCTTTATTCTTATAGCATTCATCTTTAGTAAGACATGCAAAAGCACAAGCAGCTAGGCAGCTGTAACACCAAGGGTTATATTGACTAAGTGTTGCTAAGAAATGAGGCATTGTACTCCCACAAGAGGTGCTATATATATATATATATATATATATATACATATATATATACACAAACACACATATACATATATATTAGCTCAACTTAGCCAACAAAGCCCCATATCCACTGGCTTCCCTCTATGGCCCCTTAAAACACTACTTCACTCTACATATTTTTGGTTCATGGACAGCAAAGCCCTTATATATAAACTGCTACAAAAACATTAAAAATAAGTTAGAGATCCTTAGCCCCTAGTATATACTCCCGTCCCCCCCATTACATACAGGCAAGCAGGCTAGCTCAGAGATCAGTAGGCCTCAGGTCAACATGGCCTCTCCTTGCAGTACCATAATAACATTTTGGTTTCTTAAAGTAAAATAAAAAACTTGGATACCTCTGTGAGTGACAGAGCTGCACATCCTTTATTTGGCCTGGCTCTGGTCAGAACTACCAGCCATTTGCAGAACAATAAACCCCAATGTAAAGTTGGAGACGGTAGGGCAAATATCCTCTACCATTCAGAGGATATTCTCTTCTGCCCCTAACAGGAAAAAGGAAGAAGAATATAGCAAAATAAAAATTAGCGCAAATGAATGGGAGAGATCTCCTTGATGTTACAGCTAAAGCCCTTGGATGCTAGAGACACATCCAAAGCATTGCCATGAAATGTACTGGAGGTATCTCTATCACTGAGGTGTGTCTACTTTGCTGCAAAGCAAATTTGCTGATGGCCTGCCTCCTCTGCATCCATATTTCAGCACCTAAATACTTTATAAGATTAATGTTGATTCTGTAAAAATTAACACTACTTACAAAGTATATTAAAATGCAGAAATAGTTAAATTTAAAGAATACTAAGGCTAAAACAAACTTCTCTCTTATTCGCAACAGAATAATGTAATATTCTCATATGTGTGTGTTTGTGTGTGTGTAAACATTATTTCAAGACCTTGAAAGAAATTAAAGGGCTAGTAAAGTTTAATTTTTCAAGTAAAATCGAGTCTTCTCTATTCTTTTTTATAATGATGTGTAGCAAGAAAACGTTATTAAACGCTGCCGTTTTTCATTTACAGTCTAATAAAGTTTCCCACTCCCGCCCCTTCCACTTACTTCCGCAGCCTCCTCTCAGATTTTGAATCCTGTCCACGGACCGTAAGTGCTGCATCGAGGGACAATCTTTCCGCTTTCAGTATAAGGGAAAGCCTGCCCCATTGATGAAGGAGGGCAGGTTTTTCCTTATGCTGGAAGAAGTTTGTCACTCGTCGCATTCTGTTCAGGCTGGCTTTATGAGGCTACTGAGGTAAGTGGAAGGGGCAGGAGGGGGAAACGTTTTTAGACTATAAATGAAAAGCGGCAGCGTTTAATACCGTTTTCTTGCTACACATCATTATAAAAATTAATAGAGAATACTCGATTTTACTTTAAAAATTAAACATTACTATCCCTTTAAGATGTACTATATTCCATGTGCTGTTTTTACACAGGCTGGGGAAAGCATTTTTCCTCCTTTCCTATTGTATCTTACACAACAAAATAAAACTTCCTGGAAGTGATAAATGAAAATGGCTACCCCAGCTTTCTAAAAACAGCACATGTAACTACATATATCTTAAGCTCAATTGGAATACATAAAATATTTACCTACATATCCATGAAACTTTCGACACTTTCATATAACTGCAAAATGCATTTTAGCTTTAGTACTCCTTTAATAATGATCTTGCATTGCCAATAATGGTTAGAGGATTTCTAATAACTTACCCCTTACGCTGCAAGAGACACCAGCAATGGATTGCTCTGTAATGCTTTGCTGGTTCCTCTGGCTGCTGAAGGGACAAATATGTAGTCATTCACATTAAATAAAAGAATATTGTGAAGTCTTCAGCTTTCAATGAGTCATCCACATAGAGATTATGTTCAGCTGAAAAACATTTGTTACAGAAAAGTTTTAGTTCTGTTTATGGAATGATTGCAGTAAGTAATAATAACTGGGTGTGCAGCCATATCCAAAGCTTCTGTAGAGGAGATTACCACTGAAACTGGTAGTTAGGTGAATGCTTCAGTGCAAGTTATACATTCTCACTAAAGACTTTCAATAACAACATTAGAAGCTTTAGAGACTGTCAGGCTGGTCATAGACTGTGCCACTGTACTCATGACTACTTGACCAGTGGTGGGCAGCCTAGAGCCCTTCATTTTCTGAAGACTACAATTCCCATCATTCTTAGCCAGCCAGAAATTGGCTGGAAATGATGGGAGTTAAAGGATTCAACAACTGATGGGTCCCAGGTTTTCCCGCCCTGACATAGACTGAGTTATCCTTAAAGCCCCTTTGTGATCCTATACTTTGAGACCTATCTGTCTAAGCGGTTTCCCCAGAATGACCTGAATTATTTCCTTTAGGTCCCTTCTTTGTAAGTAAATTGCTACATTTTTTTAACAAAACAAAAAAGCAAAAACAAAAAAATATAAAATATATATATTTATATATAAACTGAAATACTGCTAATCTGTAACAAGCTAAAAAAGAATGCTACATATTTTGAAAGAAAACAAATGTTAGAAATATATGATTCCTAAAATTCTGGGTGAACTATTATTTCCACCCCACTCCAAAATACATATATTATCTCCCTATAAAAAGTTATAAGGGGGTTTCCAAAATTTTGTATCTTTATATTTTTAAGAGGGGTAGAAACTGTTAGATCCCTCCTCCTCCTTGATTTGGCCCATTTGTCACTGGATAGGGCAATGGTGAAAGGCATGGCAGATGTATCCATCTGTGGTAGGTGCTTCAAGCTTTGCTCCTTCCTGCCAAAAGATCAGACAATCTGTTGCCCTGTTGGCAACTCAGAGCTTAAGTACAACCAGTCGCTCTCAACCCCTCCCCTCCCACCCAAAGAAAGAAAAATTGTCAGGGGACAGACCTCCTCTCTATCATGGAAGAAGGTCTCACTGAACACTTCTTCATTTGAAAATGACAACATTGTGGTTGAGAGAAACATGTCCTTCAGTCAACTTCGTTGAAATTAGTTTGAATGTGTCGTGGAAAACCTGAACATTTATGGAAGAAAATAATAGATTTTTATTTTTTCCTTCCTTACCCTTCCATAATGTAATGGACATGTTGAGGGGGTGCCAGAAAGCCCCCCAAAAATTGGGTTGGATGGGAAACGAGTTTCAAGGAAGCACCAAAAAGTAGAATAGACGTCTTGATTTAATCAGAAGGAAAAAAAAGTGGAGGGATTTGATTCCAATGATATGACAGCTTCTTGATAGGACCACTTGTCATGTTTTCTATCAATGGGACAAAACCCTTTGTGTTATTTGAAGGACAATAAGGTAGTCCTACCCAACAAGTGTTCTGAGATACCATCACACAAGCAAATTGATGAACATGGCACCCACTAGCCTAAGGCGGGGCCATCAGTAACGCTCTAGTTGTTAGACTTCAACTTCCATCAATCTCAGGCTTTGGCATGCTGAAAATTATGGGAGTTGTAGACAAACAACAGCTGGACAATTTTAGGTGGCCCACCCTTCCACTAAACATTTCCCAGCATTTAAAACTTTGGCCCAGCACATTTGCATCTGTAAAATGTTCAGGTCCAGGTGGTAGGAAAAACAAAACCTATTTTAGATTTATTATTTTACCATTTCTGAGAAATGTATGTAGTCTCAAGTGGAAGTTAAAATTCCTCTGTATCGCAAGGTCTGTGCTCCAAGATGCTATTAAATTGATCTTTCTAGTGGGTGTTGGCTTGTTCTTGAGGATTCAGCGAGAGTCAGGGAGTACCAAAAGTCTTGGCCACCCCAAGATGGAGCTCCCACTTCAGTGCACAGGAAAATAAAGTCATATTTGTTTATTAAAAAAAAGTCCTCCATGCATGTCAAGTCCTGATCATTTTTTTGTTGTTGTGGTGTATTTATGAAATATTACAGCAAATGACAATAAAACTGCACATAGTAGATCTAGCTGCTTTTTTGTTGAATTTGAGGTAATAGTTGTGTCCTCATGTTGCAGATTCCCAGAGATTGATAAGTTTGTGTTTTGAATTGTTGTTTTGATTTTTTTCTTTTTGCTATTATTGATGAAACAGATTCCTATTTGTCATTAGCCAGGTAGCGATGAATGCAGGATGATGGGGCTGGCTGATGCCAACACACAGAAATCTGACCTGAATAGTACCCCTGAGTGCCCACCACTATCAGCATAAGCTGCAGATATTACCCTTTGATATAGCCCTTCTGCAATCGTTACCCTCCCATCTTTCAGAGAGGTGCATCTCTTACAGTGCACAATGAACAGACTGGAATGAGGAAAAATTGGACTCACTTTGAATATCTTCCTAATGGGAACCTCTGATATTTGTGAAGATTAATTAGAGAGCTGATGCTTTCTGTACTTTTGTCCTTCTCCTGGTAACACTTTGTAGATTCTGACGGAAACTGTACTAAACCAACAGCCAAATATATAACAAAATCACAGAGAGACTATCACTGGACTGCAGTTACAAGCCACTGAAGATTATGGTAACTTGACACTTTGTGTTTCCAAATCTGCACTGTAATCATTACCCTACTTAACACATCCCTGCAGTTCTTTTTTTTTTCCATGCGGATTTTAACTTGAGAAGGAATTCATTTGTGGAAAACCTATTCTTGAAAAACTCTGTTGTCCAAAACACCTGCCCTGTTAATAAGACATAACAGCAGATGTACTAAGAGGAAATGGAGTGAGTGTTGGGCAAATTCTCTGCCTTGTAGGGGAAAAATAAACAGTCCTACTGATTTAAATGAGGGTTTTAACCACCTGAATGCCAAGCAATCTGGTGGAGACCTCTCTAACATTCAAGGGGATTAAAGCCCAATTTAATGTGTCCCCTACATAGCTAGTTTGCTCCAGAATTGCTCTTGTTTCTTCTTAGTACAACAGCCTGACTGATTCCCAGATCCCATGGGTGTCATCTCTCTAAAATGAGCTGATAATTGTCGAAAAGGGTAAAGTGGAATCCCCCTAATATCCAGTAAAATTCCATTCAGTTCTTGATTCCTAGACCTTGCCGAAAAGCTGTCTGCATGAGATTCCTTGAGAAGGTATGATACCTTCCTGATTTTGTTGCAGTTAAAATATTGTCTTTGACCTCTATGCACCGAGTCCAGCACGCATTACAATCTCTTTCCCAACGTTTCTCTCTTAGGAAAATATTCGGATAGCCTGAGTAGCAGATGCATGGCATACTGGGCATTCAGGCTCGTTCCTTTCACAGATGCGCACAGCGCATTCCATGCAAAACAGATTGTGCCCACACGGGACCAGTGCAGCGGTGACCTCGCTCTCAAAACACACCATACACTCCCGGCTCCCAGAAACAGAGGTTCGAGTAGCACTGAGCTTAGTGAAACCTGTCAGTGCTTCCCCTTGGCTCCTCCTTGGCATGGTAGTAAGGCTGGACTCTGGTGACCGCTGCGTGGCATTTGTCTGGACACTACCACTGCTCCCAGAACGCTGTTGCTTTGTAAAGATGCCAGGTGCAGGGCTGCTGTTCTCCTGTCCGCCCCACATGGGATTTCCAGACTCTGGAACCCCATAGTACACTTCTTGCTTGTAGTTGGGAAACAGATAACCGTAGTTGAAGTCATTTTGTTCATTTAATCGTGGTGTCTCATACACAGGCTCTGGGGGACAGTCCCCAATACAGCCCAAGCTGTTCTGTCGGAAGGTGGAGAGGGGCTTGCATCCGGTAGCTGTACCATGCACCCTCCAACTCTCTGGATACCGGCTTTCCATGCCAGAGTCTGGGCTACTAGACAGAAAGTCATTCTCATTGTTGTATTCCAGGATTTTCCCAGTGCGTACTGCGATGTGGGTCTCTATCTCCTCTCTTGCTCTCTCCACATTCCCAGGAGCACCTGTGATCTCAAACACAGGGTCTCGGTCACGGCTTGGGGTAATAATATAAGTGTTTGTCTGTTGCTGGATCCTTTTGATTGTGGCTCCTTTGGGTCCCACCACCAGGCCAACCACCCTGTACGGGACTCTCACACGAATGGTCACCTGGCCAGGAAGTGTTGGGGCACTGCCAAATGCAGTGCCGGCTTTGTTACGGGAAGCTCGAATCATGGAGAAGTGCTCAGCGGCAGAAATGATCTCACGCCTGGCCATAGCCACGTCCTCTCTTCGTCCAGTCACCATAAACACCGGTTCTTCACCTCGTACCGGTGTCTTGATGTATGTGTTAGTTTTGGCTCTCAGTGCTTTGATTTTGCAACCTTGGAACAAAAGAGAAGAGAGAAGAAGATAAAAAATAATTAGAATTTTTGCTATAGATCATTCAAAGATTATTAATATAACAGGTCAAAGAACAGTCATTCATAAATAGTGCTTAGCCCAGATGGAACATGGTAACAGACATTTATAGGAACATTAAGACATCTTGCTATAACCCCCATTTACCTTACTCGAGCCAGAAAAGCCCCTATGAATTTTGCCCTCCTGTCTTGGTGCAAGAGATAACACTTTCAATCAGACCTGGACATGATTCTTGCTAGCAAGATTCCTGGACCCCAAAGTCCAAGGACAAGAGTACTGACTTCTGCAGGGTCATACACTACACATTTCAGTTTGGCAAAAAACAAAACTAGGTTCCAATGGATGAAATTTGGGTTCCAAGAGTACTGCCAGCAAGAAATATGTCTACCTACATTGACTTCATGTTCCAGATCACAAGGACACAATTCCTAGGGGCTGTTATTTTCTAGGCACAGTAAGCTATGCTTGGGGAGCTATTATTAGGTGGTGTTAGAATTTCATTAATTTCAGTAAGAATCAGTGAGGCACATTTTGAAAATGCAAAAGTGAAGCAATGCCGGGTCAAACCAACTGTGCCACGGACGACAAATATTCCCATAGGGCATTTAGCCCCTTGAAAGCTAGAAAAGATCTCCTGGGCATTTGTTACAAATCAAAATATTCTAGGGCAAATAATCTGCACCGGAGGGAACAAATTAAAATGTCCATTAAAACATTCAGTTGGGATTTGTATATGCCCCCTATGGGGCCGTTTGCTTCCTCCGGTCCTTTTTATTAAACCAGCCTCATTGTGGAGGATTATGTGTGAAAATATGTCCCCACATACACACACACACACACACACACACAAAGGTGCAGTTGGTTTTCTCCAGAACTGAATCTATATATCATGTTGCGTGACGATCCATGTCTCACAAAAGTTCTTATTTGTCACACTAAAAATGAAAAAATTCTGGAGCAAACCAACCAACAATGGAGAAAAAAGATTAAAGGGTAGTAATACTTCAAAATTACTATCCCTTATATTGAAGCCCTTTAAAAACTGAATTAAATGCCACCAGCGGCATCTCTCAAACCTTTATGGTTTGCGAGATAGCCACTTTTAAACTTAACTCCCCCCGCCTCTCCCCTGACGTCAGCGTTCTTGTTGCAGCAGGGGAATCCGTTCATTGAATGGAGCAGAGGCTCTTCAGCAGAGCCAGATCTCATTATAGAAGAAACGATCCTTCACTAAAACGGTCTTCTACGTGTTTAGTGAAGGATTCTGTTTTCCAGAACGAGAGATCGGCTCTGCTAAAGAGCCTCCGCCGGTCCCGGGAACGGATTTCCCTGCTGCAGCAAGAACGCTGACGTCAGGGGAGAGGCAGGGGGGAGCAAAGTTTAAAAGCAGCTATCTCTCAAACCATAAAGGTTTGACAGATGCCGCTGATGGCATTTAATTCTGTTTTTAAAGGGCTTCAATATAAGGGATAGTAATTTTAAAGTATTATTATCCCTTTAACCAGTGATTGAAATAGGGCTTTTAAAGGGATATTAATATATCATTTAAACTTTAGGTCTGAGTATTAAGTGCAAGTTTTATAACATATATCGCTATGTATATTTGCTTCCAGATTTGTACTTCAAAAGCAATTGAAGAGGAAAGGATCCCCCGCCCGCCTTTTCTGGCCACCTACCCTTAGAGCTGCAATCCAGTCCTGGAACCGGATGGATGCAGAGAGGGACAAACTTAAAGGGATAGTAATACTTTAATATTACTAATCCCCATAGTGTAGCTATTTAAAAAAGAATTCAATTGCCCCCAGGTTCATCTCCCCCTCCCTCCCCCTTCCCTGAAGTCAGCGTTGTACTGACTGCAGGGATATCCGGTCTTATTTGCATCAAGCGGCTCTGCAGCTGAACCGAGTTCGTGTTAGTAAAAAAATAATTATTTCACCGAAACGGTCTTCTACTTGTGCTTGGTTTGCAAGCACACATAGAAGTCCGTTTCAGTGAAATAATTTTCTTTTTAATAGTGCGATCTCGGCTCTGCTGCAGAGCCGCCTGATGAAAATAAAACCGGATATCCCTGCAGTCAGTACAACGCAGACTTCAGGAAAGGGGGGGGGGGGGACTTTGCTTACGGCTCTCTCTCAAACCATAAAGGTTTGAGAGATGAACCTGGGGGAAATTTAATTCTTTTTTAACCCCTTAAGGACCACTGCTATACCAGGACAGTCATGGCGGTCCAGCACTTAAGGACCAGTGACGGTCCTGGTATGTCATGGAGTTCAGGGCTCCCGGCGCGGCTGCACGCCGCTCCGAAAGCCCTGAACTGGAATTGGAAAAAAAAAAAAGCCCGGTGGTCCTCAAGTGCCGGCCGTGCTTGCGCGCGCCGGTCCTTAAGGGGTTAAATAGCTACACTATGGGGATTAGTAATATTAAAGTATTACTATCCCTTTAAAGGGATAGAGTAATGTTTCGTAATAAAAGCAGCTCTAATTAATCATCATAGTATTTGTACTTTGGAGAGTGTTATTTCAATTCTGTCAGAGTTGTAGTTCCAGAGTAATTCAATGACAAAGTGTCCCCCTCCCGCCTCTTTTACTGATGTCACACTGTTCAGCTAGAGCAGAAGGGAGGTGTCCAGGTAGACTGCAGAGAGGGACAATCTTCAGTTAAGATAAGGGAAAAACCTGAAAAATGTAGAGTGTCCCCTTCTGTTATCTGTCTGGTCTATAGACTGCATTCCACATCTGAGAAGAGATGGCTTACACTAGGTAAAAGGGGCGGGAGGGGGAAACTTTGCTTGTGAATATCTCATAAACCATAAAGGTTTCAGAGATAAGACTTATATCATTCTTCTTGTTTTTTTAATGCCTACAAAATAAAATAAAGTTAAAACGAAGTATTACTATCCCTTTAAGTAAGTTGATGAAGGTTATAAGACAGGCTAGGGGAAGTAACTGTCACTATAAGTCAATTCTGCATAGTTTCATCTATAATTAGTACTAGATACCATGTCCATGGAGGCAGACATGATTCAATGGTTCCTGACCTCAGAACCCAGACTCGTCCTACTGGTCCTACTTCCTAATTATACTTCAGTGTGAGGAGTCTGGGTTCTGAAGTCCGGCAACAATGAATAACGTCTTGGACATACTATCCGTTGCACACAGTATTGACTTTGTTGCCATTAGGAATTTCTGCCGAGGTGGGGCTATAACATTGGAAGGTGGTAGTGTTTATTCAATGTACTTTTAAAATGGTATCATATTTGTTCTGTACATTTTAGACCAGTGGTAGACAACATGAGGCCCTCTAGCTGCTGCAAATGGCTGGTGGGGGATGATGGGAGTTGTAGTCTGGTAGCAGATGGAGGGCCTCAAATTTAACCCACTGAATGCTATCAACATCTTTTAAATTTATTGGCGTAACAAAATAATAATTAAAACATAATCTCTTTCTAATCATCTTTGAAAAGGTATTTCCCCCTTCTCTCTTCTTAACCCCTTAAGCATCAGAGGGGTACCCCTTCACAATAAGCTGCAAACCCCTCATTATCAACACATTTTTTGTCAAAAATTCCCATTTTAGTGTATGTAAAAATCTGAGGTTAAAACCAGTGATAAAAATATCTGCAGTGGAGTACAAATCATATAGGGATCCAACAATTAATCACATTATTTGAGTAGAAATATTAGTTTGATTAATATTTCATTATATTGAATAATATGCACATGGGGAGTTATGCTCCATGTGAATTTAAGGTTATGCGCCTGCGTGAGGCTTCTTATTCTTGCAAGGCGGTCTTATAATTCTGTAGATTTTACTGAATAATTGAAGCAATGATGTATAGAATATTCAATTTAATGAAGTATTAAAAACATGAATAACTAAGCGCATGTAAAGCTAATTCAATATTAGAATACACAGCACAGAGTACACTGACAGAGTTTAACCTCTACATTGCCACAGAGGACACCAGTGTCCTTAATCAGGAAGTTGCAGTTCTGGAAAAAAATCAGCTACACCATAGAGTATTCCCCAAAGACCTTTTGATGTAAATGGGGTGTTTAATAATGTGAAAGATAAGGGACTCTAATGTTTTGCTTTGCAATGCATTGGAGATACCACTAGAATTAAAGAGGCTAAAATTCCCATTTATATCAGTGTGAGTTTTCAAATACTCCCTATGTTGCAGCTGTTTTGCGTCAAAGTTGTTCCTTTTTAGTGTGTTGAATAATGCCCTAAGTAGCTTATTTAGCCCCTTAACACCCCTAGTTGTTCCTTTTTAGTGTGTTGAATAATGCCCTAAGTAGCTTATTTAGCCCCTTAACGTCCCTTGATGGTCCTGGCACGTCATGGATATCAGGTCTCCCCGCGCGGCTGCACCCATTCGGTGAGCCCTGAACCATAGGCTACAAAAACAAAAAAGGTCCGTGGTCCTTAAGTGATGGCTGCATACGAGATTGGCCGTCCTTTAGGGGTTAATAAGAAATGGGTCAATTCTTGAGCAAACAAACGACTTGGGGAGACAAATAAAAAATCGCAGAATTACCATTAATCTGAATGAAGCTTTTGAAGCCTTGGATGTTACAGACTTCTCCAAAGAATTGAAAGTTATGAAAGTTCAAACTGTTGGAAAGTGAGTAAAAGCGTCACTACTTCCTGAAAGTTCTAACTGACGGAAAACTATGTTGCAGATTTTATCACATTCTATGGAGACATGTTTGTCACTGACTTTCCTCTCCAACAGAATAACTAAAGTCTGACCACTAGAGGGCACTGTTAATTAAAAAACAAACAAATAAACAACAGCTTAAATTGTAATAACTCTAGAAAGATGACTCTCCCAGCAGTGGTACCCTTCTTTTACTCCGTAGGAGTAAATGTAAAAAAATGTTTACTGCTCCTTTAAATTACAGTTACTTGAAGCCTCCATCTGGCAATATTACTGTTAATTGAAAGTAGGTGTGTGCATTGATAAGCCCTGACTTTGAGGTGGTGGTGGTGGGGGAAAGATTAACCATCTTGACTGCCAGAAGGGTATGCAGCTCTGGCACTTAAAGGGGTTAATCCTCCGGCAACCCCCCCTTTATTCAGAAAGCTGCCTGGGTCTCTCAGAGGGAAACAAAGATTTCATTGTTCTGTGTCTCACGAGGGTCCCTGTGATCAAGGAAATGAAGTCTGCTTTAATAGCATGGAGGTTTTTATTGCAAGGTGGCTGAAGTCCCCCCTGGCTGTTAATAGGGCTGGGGTGGGGAGGGGAAGCACATTACTGCTTGTCCTCGTGCCCTCGTAAGTCAGCCTCATAAACCTCTATCTGAAATACTACATTCATATACTTGTACAATAATTAGGCAGAGAGAAGCATGTACAGGGGGACACAAGTCTTCTCATGGTGTTACAATTAACATGAATAACAGAGTGCACGTAGTGATCTGTGAGGCAATGTTTGACTAAAGAAATAAATATCCAATCCCAAAAGCTTTGCTAAAAGGAACGCTATGTTTTTATTCCATAAAAAAGGCTTTCCAGTTATACCAATAGACTGTAAGCTCCTTAGGACAGGTATCCCATTATACCACTAGAATATAAGCTTAAGGGGCAGGCCTCTCATTATACCACTCCACCAGTGTTCCTCAATGCTAGTCTTAAAGGCACACCAACAGTTCAGCTTTTCATGATGTCCCTGCTTAAAAACAGTTGGGTAATCAGTGGCTCACCCACTGTGATTGATCTACCTGTGCATAATTAAGTATAGTCCAGTGGGAAGCACACTCACTTACAGAGTACATGTGCCTGGGTGCTCATTCCAGTTGGAATCAGGCAAAGATCTATAAACAGAAACAGGAGGCCAGGACTCACAGGGCTTTCAATTAACTATAAGGTTTACTGAAAACATTTTCAGTAAACCTTATGATGAAATGAAATCTTTGTTAGTGTTGGCCTCCTGTGCTTAACTGAGTATATCCTTAAAGGGATAGTAATACTTCGTTTTATCTTTATTTTATTTTGTAGGCATTAAAAAACATGAAGAATGATATAAGTCTTATCTCTCAAACCTTTATGGTTTGAGAGATATTCACAAGCAAAGTTTCCCCTCCTGCCCCTTTTACCTAGTGTAAGCCATCTCTTCTCAGAAGTGGAATGCAGTCCATAGACCAGACAGATAACAGCAGGGGACAATCTTCTTCCTATGAGAACAATGAAAGCCCTTCCCCCATTGACAAGTTTTTCAGCTTTTTCCCTTATCTTAATTGAAGATTGTCCCTCTCTGCAGTCTACCTGGGCACCTCCTTTCTGATCTGGCTGAATGGGGGGGGGGATACTTTGCTTGTGAATATCTCTTAAACCATAAAGGTTTGAGAGATAAGACTTATATCTTTCTTCATGTTTTTTTAATGCCTACAAAATAAAATAAAGATAAAACGAAGTATTACTATCCCTTTAAAGGAGCAGTAAACTTTTTTTATGAAAACATATATTTTATAGAACTTTTCCTGCTGACTAAAACAAGGTCACGCCCATTGCTGTTAGATGTTTTATTAAAAAATGATAACAGTTTAAATAATCAGGAAGTGAATTTACTGTGTTTACTTCCTGATACTTCTAACTGACAGGAAGTGACAGGCAGTTTCTATCACATTCTATGGAGAACTGTATGTCTCTGACTTTCCTCTCCATTAGAATTTAACAGAAAATCTAATTAGAATTTGACCAATAGAGGGCACTGTTAATGTAAAAAAACATGGGTTTAAACTGTAATAAATCTGGAAATATAAATCTCTCAGCAGTGGCAGTGCCCTTATTTTACTCAGTAGGAAAATCCCTACAAAATATATTTTTTCATAAAAAAAGTTTACCTGTCCTTTAAAATCCTTTTGGTATGCACCGAGGACTGAAGCTGTGAATCACCACACTAGGAATGTAATGTGCTTGGTGCAGGTTTTCCATTATACCACTAGACTCTAAACTCCCTGGGGCAGGTCTCCCATTATACCACTAGACTGTAAACTCATTGGGTCAGAATATTTTATCTTATCTATACATATATATAACATTCTAAGTGGTTTCTGGTTCGTTGTCTACCCCAGACTGGGGCAGGATAGTGGCGGAGACCAGCCTTATGATGGAGCTGGTGCTGTGATCTCCAAAGAGGCAGCTGATGATTCTAATTGGTCGCTTTGATAACACAGGCACCTGTACAGCCAATAGGAATGAGGCTGGCACTAGCAGTTCCAATCCTTGCAGGAGGTAGGACAAGAAGCTTTGTGCAGATCTGATAATTAAGGCTGCAAGATCATTATGCTTCTAGTGTCTGTAAGAGGAGAGTGTTGCAGAGATGAATTAATAAAAAAACAATAAGATATTACTTTTTGGCTATTTGTCCTTTAAAGGAGGTGTTTCTTCTTCAAAATACTGCAAAAACAAAAAAGAAAGATTTACACTAAACGTTCTTGCAATGAAAGGGTTAATCCATCTTGCTTCATTTGGGGGCTTCATTAAGAAATGTAACATACAGGCTAATACAGAGAAATGTAGACTAGTATCTCCCTCTTTCTCCCTCGCTCTCTGGGACCAACAACTACACCACTCAAATATTTGCATAATATTACTGTTGTGTTTGTCCTATTCACAAAAAGCAAACTGACCCATAGAGGAGGATAAACATTCCCCAGACTCCTAATGATTTAAATGGGGATTTTGACCCCTTAATTGCTAGTGAAGGTTCTGATGAAGTTAAGCAATGCGTCAGAGACCATTCTAGCGTTCAAGGTTTTCAAATCCATAAAAGTCCATTGGGAGAACAGGTGAAGACTTCTGACAAGTCTTGAATGGAAAGTCTGCTGGGCCAAGTAGGTGTTAAACGGAATGGTCTTCTGGTTTCACTTGTTGCACAGAGGTTTGAATTATCCCTTCTAAAATGGCCTCAGGAGGGTGTACAACGTGCACAGAACTTCCACAAAGGCTTTCAGATTCCTTCTAAAGCTGGATACTAGGACAACATTTGCACTTAATTTTGTGTGTGTGTGTGTGTGTGTGTGTGTCCATGTTGACAACAGCTTATGTGGTCTATATCATAACACTTGTGATGCTTTACGACATGTTGGAGCCTCCTGCTCCCAACATAAATCTGTATGAAAAGCTATTGAGTAAATACGTTTTTACGACAGGCAGAGATCTAGATTTAAAAAAAAAAAAAAAAAATGTTGTACCAGAAAGTTCAAATTCAAAATTTAAAGCTCCTTGTGTTTTTTTTCCCCACACAATTTAAATTAACAGAAGTACCAGCTAAGGTATAAGTCCATATAATTCCTTCATATATCTATGTGTAACACAATGACTTCTCTAGGAAGCAGTCAATCATACAGCAGTCAGGTATAACCATACAATTACTGTGTGTAACAGAAGCACTTACCTAGGTAGGAGTGCATCATACAGCAGTCAGGTGTATCTATATAATTACTGTGTGTAATAGAAGGACTTACCTAGGTAGGGGTCCATCATACAGCAGTCAGGTGTATCTATATAATTACTGTGTGTAACAGAAGGACTTACCTAGGTAGAAGTCCATCATACAGCAGTCAGGTGTATTTATATAATTACTGTGTGTAACAGAAGGACTTACCTGGTAGGGGTCCATCATACAGCAGTCAGGTGTATTTATAGAATTACTGTGTGTAACAGAAGGACTTACCTAGGTAGGAGTCCATCACACAGCAGTCAGGTGTATATATATAATTACTGTGTGTAACAGGATCACTTACCTAGGTAGGAGTCCACCATACAGCAGTCAGGTGTATCTATATAATTACTGTGTGTAACAGAAGTAGGGCTGCAACAACTAATCGATAAAATCGATAAAAATCGATAATCAGAATCGTTGCCAACGATTCTCATTATCGATTAGTTGTGCAGCGATTAGTTGTGCCGCCCAGCAACGCTGCTAGAGGTTGTGAAACGTTGAACGACTTAAAGTCTGCCGGATGCAACTGTCTTCCCACTGGACACATTGATGACATCCAGTGCAGAACCACGTCAAACGGGGAGACTCCGCGTGAAGCATGCTAGGATTTTCTTCCTCTGTTCTGAGGCCAGTTTAAAACTGGCACCCAGATTGAGGAAGAAAACCCCAGCATGCAGCACTCTGCGTCTCCGCGTTTGACATGGTTCTGCACCGGATTTCATCAGTGCGGCCAGTGGGGAGAAGGAGAAAGATGAGCGAGTGAAAGAGGTACAGGGGGGAGATGTACATGGAGGCAGAAAGAGTTACAAGGGGGAGAAAGAGAGGCACAAAGGGGAGAAAGAGAGGCACAAAGGGGAGAAATGTACAAGGGGGAGAAAGAGAGGCACAAAGGGGAGAAAAGTACAAGGGAGAAAAAGAGAGGCACAAAGGGGATAAAGAAGTACAAGGGGGAGAAAGAGAGGCACAAAGGGGAGAAAGAAGTACATGGGGGAGAAAGAGAGGCACAAAGGGGAGAAAGAGAGGCACAAAGGGGACAAAGAAGTACAAGGGGGAGAAAGAGAGGCACAAAGGGGAGAAAGAAGTACAAGGGGGAAAAAGAGAGGCACCAAGGGGAGAAAGAAAGGCACAAAGGGGAGAAAGAAGTACATGGGGGGAGAAAGAGAGGCACAATGAGGAGAAAGAAGTACATGGGGGGAGAAAGAGACAAGGGGGGAGAAAGAAGTACATGGAGGAGAAATAGAGGTTCAAGGAGGAGAAAGAGAGGTGCATAAACCCCATAGTAAAATAATAACAATGACACATGTTAATGTATAAAGTTTTTTATTCTGCTTGTTTGTTTTTAACTCTCAGTTTGTTCATTAAATCATTTTAAATAATGAAAAATTAGCATATTGTTTTTTTATCCGATTAATTGAAAAAATAATCGGCCAACTAATCGATTATCAAAATAATCGTTAGTTGCAGCCCTAAACAGAAGCACTTACCTAGGTAGGAGTCCATCATACAGCAGTCAGGTGTATCTCTCTAATTACTGTGTGTAACAGAAGGACTTACCTAGGTAGGATTCCATCATACAGCAGTCAGGTGTAACTATATAATTACTGTGTGTAACAGAAGCACTTACCTAGGTAGGAGTCCATCACACAGCAGTCAGGTGTAACTATATAATTACTGTGTGTAACAGAAGCACTTACCTAGGTAGGAGTCCATCATACAGCAGTCAAGTGTATATATATAATTACTGTGTGTAACAGAAGGACTTACCTAGGTAGGAGTCCATCATACAGCGGTCAGGTGTATCTATATAATTACTGTGTGTAACCGAAGTACTTACCTAGGTAGGAGTCCATCACACAGCAGTCAGGTGTATCTATATAATTACTGTGTGTAACAGAAGTACTTACCTAGGTAGGAGTCCATAATACAGCGGTCAGGTGTATCTATATAATTACTGTGTATAACAGAAGTACTTACCTAGGTAGAAGTCCATCACACAGCAGTCAGGTGTATCTATATAATTACTGTGTGTAACAGAAGTACTTACCTAGGTAGGAGTCCATAATACAGCGGTCAGGTGTATCTATATAATTACTGTGTGTAACAGAAGTACTTACCTAGGTAGGAGTCCATCATACAGCGGTCAGGTGTATCTATATAATCACTGTGTGTAACAGAAGTACTTACCTAGGTAGGTGTTCTTCATACAGCAGTCAGGTATATCTTGTGTGTAACAGAAACACTTACCTTAATTACTGTGTGTAACAGAAGGACTTACCTAGGTAGGAGTCCATCATACAGCAGTCAGGTGTATCTATATAATTACTGTGTGTAACAGAAGTACTTACCTAGGTAGGAGTCCATAATACAGCGGTCAGGTGTATCTATATAATTACTGTGTGTAACAGAAGTACTTACCTAGGTAGGAGTCCATCATACAGCGGTCAGGTGTATCTATATAATCACTGTGTGTAACAGAAGTACTTACCAAGTAGGTGTTCTTCATACAGCAGTCAGGTATATCTTGTGTGTAACAGAAACACTTACCTAGGCATGTGTTCTTCACACAGCTGTCAGGTATAGCTATATGATTAATATGTGCAACAGATAGACTGGAATCTGTATGACGGACACCTACTTAAGAAAATTCTTTGAGTAGTATACTGTTTTGGCTTTATAGCTGACATTTTCTGTATATAATGATCTCTTCCAGAGTCTTCTTTTAATTCACACCTCCTCACAAATACATTAGGCATCAAATAGCCTTGACGAGGTAGAATGTGTCAATTGCCATTATCAAATTACAAACTGAAACTAACTAGCAGTAGTCTACAACAGATATCAAAAGGAAAATTAAAGAGATAGTAAGGTTTCACAATAAAAGCAGCTCCAATTAATCTTCATAGTATTTGGGCCATGGAGAGTATTATTTCAGTACTGTCAGAGATGTAGTTCAAGAGTAATTGAATGATAAAGTATCCCCTCCTGCCCCTTTTACTGATGTAACACTGCTCACCTCAGAGCAGAAAGGTGGTGTCCAGATGGCTTGCAGAAAGGGAAAATCTTCAATTAGCATAAGGGGGAAAAAAACCCCTGAAAAACCTGTCAAGGGGGGCTGGGTTTTCATTGTTCTCACAGTAAGAATATTGTCCCTTCCTGTTAGCTGTCTGATCTTAAAACCAGATTCCACATCTGTGGTGAGGCGGCTTACACTAGGTAAAAGGGGCGGGAGAGGGATACTTTATCACTCAATTACTCTTGAACTACAACTCTGACAGTACTGAAATACCACTCTCCATGGCCCAAATACTATGAAGATTAATTTGAGCTGCTTTTATTTTGAAACGTTACTATCCCTTTAAGGTACTATGCAGCGCCTCTTAGAGGAGACCGGGATGGACAGCGCTGGCATCCAGATGTCTCTTTGGCAAGATTTCTGCACTTAACGCCCTCCGAACATTTTTTTCCCATTTGTTTCAATGACTTCCGGGAAGTACATGTACGTCCTCTGTCCACCGGGGACATCCGCTTGGGACGTACATATACGTCCTCGGGCGGTAAGGGGTTAAGGGGATAGTAATACTTACAAATTACTAATCCCAATATTGTAGGCACGCTAAAAAGAAATTTATTGCCCCCAGTGTCATCTCTCAATCCCTTATGGTTTGAGAGATAATAGCTTGCAAAGTTCCCCCCCCTCCCCCTTCCCTGAAGTCAGCATTCTAGCTGACTGCAGGGATATCCGGTCTTACATGCGCAGAGAGCTGTCTGTCGTACGACAGGCTTCCCCTGCAGTCGGCTACAACGCTGACTTCAGGAAAAGCGCAAGGAGGGGGGAACTTTGCAATCTATTATCTCTCAAACCATAAGGGTTTGAGAGATGAAACTGGGGGCAATACATTTATTTTTAGTATGACTACAATATGGGGATTAGTAGTTTGTAAGTATTACTATCCCTTTAAGTATATAGGTATACTGACTGCAATAAAATGGACACTTTAAAGGGATATCTCCAGCTTATTTTAACTGTACATATTCTGCAAGTGCCTGATATGTAAAGTTAAATTACCTATATTTTTTAGCTTCATTTTTTTAATACCTATTGTTTTATGTTTAAAACATGTCCCTTACAGGGAGCTTGATGAATTTCTGTTTCCAAAGAGCTTGCCATTCGGAGACTGTGAAAGCACAACTATTTATATAATGTTGCAGTTTACCAGCACCACTGAGTGATCTATATGCAGTAGATGCAGTTTTTCTACATTGTTTCACTGTTTTTTTTTTTTTACTTTGCATCTTTTCTATATTTTAACTCTCTGCTTTAACAGTCTTACACAGAAAGCTCTGAAAGACAACTGAGATAGCTCCCTGTCCGGGACACAGAAATGTAAAAAAAAAAAAAAAAAAAAAAAAAATCTCATATATGAGCAGACTTAGGAAAATGGCTGCCCTCAACTGTTTGGTGGGGGTATCAGAAAAATGACCAACACTCAGGACAGGAAATGAACCACAAGAATCAAACCTTGCTGTTCAATCTAATCCTGGGGAAGAATCATGGGTTTTGTTTTAGGACCCCCATTCTGCTCCCCCATTGGTCCACAAGGGCTCACAATGCAGCCCAGGCTTCATCAGTGGCAGATCTGCTGACGGAGCACTACAGGATGATAGTAACCCTTAAAGGGCTGCTACACACAGACAACCAAAATATATCGGCCCCTATCTTACAGTTCCATCATGCATATTGTGAACTCACTTTCTCCTGCTTTCACCTGACAATACCTTTACAAGGGTATGTGGATAATGAATGGCCCACATGTGTGTTGGCCAAAACATGATTGGAGGATCTGAGTTATAAAGAGTGGCTAGCCAAACTGGATTTGTTTACATTAGAGAAGAGACGTCTAAGGGGTGATATGATTACCATTTACAAATACATTCAAGGTCAATACAAAGAACTATCCAATTAATTATTTATGCAAAGAGCTGAGCTAAGAATGAGAAGTCATCCATTAAGACTAGAGGAAATGCGCTTTTGACTAAAAACAAAGGCATAGGTTTTTTTACAGTAAGGGCAGTAGTAAAGCTATGGAATTATTTGACTCGGGATGTTGTACTTGCAGATAATGTAACTGCTTTCAAAAAAGCAATGGGTACCTATCCAGCGCAGAACAATATTGAGAATTATGAAAGATGGCTTCAATGCAGATAGATTGTTGATCCAGGGAAATATATGACTGCCATTTGCAGTCAGAAAGGAATTTTTTTTTACCCACTTGGGGCTAAACTGGAAATGGACATCAGGTTTTTTTTTTCCTTTGGATCAACAAGGGGTTCTGGCATGGGCTGGACTTGATGGACGCATGTCTTTTTTCAGCCTCGTCAACTATGTTACTATACATATATAGTGGGCCAGCATACCTTACAGCATAGGCAGTATCACCAGTTCTCCAATCACAGACCTGATGTCAAATGTTTGAACGAACTCTAATAGCCTCTTATTTCTATAGGCATAGTCCTGTTTAAAAACGTAGATGCTAAAGGTCTTCTCTCTTCTACATATTGGTGAGCAACGTATTGGAGATCTTTCTAGAACTGAAAGTGTTAACTGCACTTACTAATCTTTACACTCCCCTTACATGTTTGATCACAGTCTCAATACACAAGACATATTTTAATGCAAAACCATTCATGTGTAGATAAATACTATAAATATATACACCAAGTTTAATACCATTTTATTTTGAATGACATTTTGACAGTTTTTACTCAACACTTACTCACTAGTGCTTAGTATTTTATTTTCCCTGCACTGTAACACGAAGTGGGTCATTCTGAGATGTTAGCCAGTTTTTAGTGACATTTCATGACCTCTGAACTCTGCAAAAGAGACCTAATCTATCCCTGGCAACAAAAGTATCCATTGTCCATATAAAGAAAAGCCTTCTCAACTAACAGAATAAGGGCCTTATGCAGGAAAAAGGTGCAATTCAGCAGGAATCCAATTGCACTATGGGGGGAGGGGGATATCAATCTTACAAATTATAGAGAGCTTTGTAACCCTTTGCGATCCAGAGGGGTATGATACGTATTGCTTCACAATGTATTGGATACTCCTCTGTTACTAAACAGATCTCCAGCGCGTTGCTAAGTCACTGGCAATTTGGGGGAGTTTTAGTAAACCTTCCCTATAGTGCAATTGGTTTGCCCTACAATAACACCGATTTAGCTTCCATATTATGGCCCTGTGTGTCTATCTGACTATAAAATATGGCCAGGGACCTTATAATGGTATGAAGTGTCTGAGAACCAGGGGGAAATACAAGGCTGATTTAAAGGGATAGTAACCCCCCCCCCCCCAGTAAACATTAATCCAAAAGCTAGTAATAGGCAAATCATACTTAACTCCCTTATTCCCATCTCTCAAACCGTTATGGTTTGAGAGATGTAAGAAAAAAAAGATCTCCGTTCCCTCCCCTTTCTCATGCGTCCGCTGTACAGCGGACGTCATGAGATCCTGCTTCCTGGACCAGACGGCGTCTCTTCAGGAGCACTGTCATCTGGATATCTCGGTATAATTACTTCATCGGAATGGTCTAAAACGTGTGCCTGGCTTGCAAGCACATGTTGTAGACCATTCCAATGAAGTAATTATAGTTAGATATCTAGATGTCAGCACTCCTGAAGAGCCGCCGTAAGTCAGTCGACCGGATTCTGCCTCTGACAGCTTTACAGCTCGTCAGGCAGAAAGGGGAGGGAGCGGAGGTTTTTCTTTTCTTACATCTCTCAAACCATAACGGTTTGAGAGATGGGAATAAGGGAGTTATGTATGATTTGCTTATTACTAGCATTTGGCTTAAAGTATACCGGGGGGATTACTATCCCTTTAAGGATTCAGTTAGCTTGATGTACTTAGCAGAAATTCAGAATTCTGAAGAAAATCATCTGCATCATAAGTAAAGGTTAGAAATCCCATAATTATCAAAAAATTAAATGGGGATAACAACACAGTGAACACTACAGAGATCTTCACTGGAAGCCTCTCTAGCAGTCAAGAAGTTATAGCCCAGGATTTTTATTTCTCCCCTACAACGCAGTTGGTTTGCTCTAGTGTTTCTTAGTAAGTCATTTCGATAGGCCGCCTTTCACCATCTGAGAGCCAGATGGATGTACAAAAAATTGTTATGCACCTTCCCACTGACATTAAAAGCATTCAATTATTTGTTCATTTTTTTTAAGTTAGTTTTGAGTGCTCCACATGTTCAAGAACATTTCCATTAAGCCTACCTGTCACATTAAGATAAGCTTAGTTTAAAGATAAAATAAAAAAGGACTATATGTTGGGCTAGCCCAGTGTTTCTCAACCAGGATGCCGTGGCACTTTGGTGTGTCATGGACATCCACTTAGGGTGCCCCATTTTATCTATAAGGCTTTGACAAAAATGTGAATGTACAGTTACCACTGTATATTTATGGCTATTACCACGCACAATATGTTTAATTTAGTTGTGAGGTCTAACAATAACTCTCTATTTTTGTATTTGTAACCTTCTCTACATCATTGACAAATGACCTAAAATGATAGGGGTGCCTCAGTAATGCCAGACTTTGTATTAGTGGTGCCTTGAGCAAAAAAGCTTGAGAACCACTGGGCTAGCCATTTGTTCGCAGTATATATTGCATTTGAGAAATAAAACTTTGTTTGTAGCACAGTGTGACCCTTTATGCTAATTAGTTTATGTGCTGGGCTAGTATTACCCCACACTTAATGCTAGGAAAGAATCCAGGCAAAGACCACACACTGGGGCCATGTCTAATAATACAGTGAGCAGTAAGTTTGTCCTATAACTAATTAGCATACTGTACAAGGAATTAACATAGGGTGCCACACCAGGCCACCAAAGTATAATGGTTCATTTCTCAAAAACTATTTTACAGAAAAAAATAAAACAAACTAAACTTATCTCAGGGTGACAGGTCCCTTCCATGCTAGTTAGTAAACGGTAAAATTAAAAAAAAGTTAAAAATTGTTGTTTAAATACAGGAAACATTCTGGAAGTTAAAACAATTTAAAGAATATATTTTATTTTGAAAATACAACTCATGAAAGAGGAACTACCACCGGTTAAAAACTTGCCCCCCAATAATTCCCCATCTGGCGACTAGCTGCTCAGTAGCGCTAGTCACCAGAATTATTACACACAGATGTCACATTGGAAAGATGTCTGCGCTCCGTCCTGCCTGTCAGCCCCAGAACAATGGATAATTCTAGTAAACACGGTAATGATTCTGGGGACTAGAGCTACTGAGCAGCTAGTCGACAGATGGGGAATTATTGGGGGGCAAGTTTTTTAGCGGTGGTAGTTCCGCTTTAATGTCCAACAGACCAGAGAGTTATTCTGTGTATAAAGTATAAGTGGGTTTTGGGGTAGGAGAATGAGCTCAGTTTGTAGTTGCTGTGCCCTGTGGACCAAATTAGCTTATTAAAAGGTGAATGATACTATGAGCCATATACACAAAAGAAAAAGAAAAAAGCAATTATTGGGCAAATCAGCTGCACCATAGGGGACAAGTAAAAATTCTCATTGATTTAAAGAGGGCTTTTAACCCATTTAGGACCAGAGGGATGCACAATGTATTACACACCCATCTAGGGATAACCTCTTGAATGTTAGAGGTCTCCAGCACCAAGAAATGGACATTTTGGTGTGGATATGTTTGGGAGGGAGGCACAGGCCATATACAAACTGGACGCTAGGAAGTAGGAGTAGGCATCTTCCATTTCCTTATGCCTGATTTATAAAGGTTGTGTACATCAGTTGTTCTCATATGCTGGAGGACTGTAATATGTATCAGTGCAGGGTAGGCAAGCTTTTGCTGTTCATCTGTCTGGCACTTCAAAGCACATCGTCCCCATCCAACCATTGGAGTAGGAGACACAACAATCGCTTACCCCTGTATACAAGCGCAGTAACAAGTTATCAGAAATTATACATATGCACAAGCCAGGTGCTACTCTAGTTTTGAGTAACAGGCAGCCCAAGTGACCCTCAGAGGCTTCTCCTGCGGCCCCTGTCTGTTTTTTGGCACAATGTGAAGAGAATATAATTTCTCTTATGTTCTATATGGAACACAAGAACCATGGGACAAAGCTTCCCTCCTCCAGAGGCTAGGACACTTCAAAAAAGGAAGGGCCTTTGAGGTGGAGAACTCCTCTCTTTCCCTCCAGCTTTATCTCCCCCCCCCGCCTTCCAGATTCAAATAACCTCTCAAGAGGAGAGGAGGAAGCTGGCACTGCTCTTAGATTTTAGACTACTTTTTTATTTTTTGCTTAGATATGGGACTATATAATCCCGCATTAGGCAGGCTCCCATTAACTGGCTTCCCTGGAGCTGCCGAGTTCACAGGTGTATTTCTCTGTAGAGGATGACTTTATTACACGTCTGTTCCTCATGGCTGAACTTCTCTGAGGTTCTGCACTGTATAAATGGAGCCTGAAGAATGAAGACTGGTTGAAGTGGAGTATCTGCCTAAATTGCACTCAATCCTTCTTTCTCTCATTATATCCCATGATAAAAAGGTGTCTGCTGATATTAGTAGATTAACCCTTTCAGGGATAATCAGTCTTTTTGTTTTCTTTACTGAACTCATCCTTCTTCTGCATTGTTAGTCTTCATTGCGGGGATGTTTTTCTAAGTTTCCCTTGGCATTTCTACTATTTTAAGACTTTTTTCTTTAATTAATTTACTTTTCAATTTTAGATATTCGCCCCTATAAGAATGGAAGCCCACACTTCTGACCATGCTCTATCGCATCATCGGCATGGTTCATGTTCAGAAACCTTTATTTTGCCACATTTTTCGTATTCACCATTTGCTGAGCATAGGCAGTGTAGAAAAACATTTCCCAGACTCCCTCTTTTCCAAGGATTTTTTCTGATTGGATGTGTGGTGCTTTTGCAGCCATCTTACTCTACCCATTGCTTATGCTACGCAGAGGCTGGCTCTCTCTCTCTTTTTCCCCAGTTTACCCTTTTGCATTCAGATAACACCTTTTAGGTATTTCTGTGTGATTTATCTGTTTTTCTCACTTCTCTGACCTAGTTTAGTGGGTTGTTTCTTTACATGTCTGATCCTAAGGGACACATGGGGAAATCCAAACATAAGGTTTCAGGGGTTCCCTTAACCCCTTTAGCTCAATGTTCCTCATGTCAAACTGGGCTTCCCAGGGAATATTCTGGAACCCTATGTTCCTCTTGCACTCTGGCCCCTATTACCCTATTATTCCCCCAGGGCCCTCCACTGCTGCACAAAAGCCAGTCTTGGTCGAAATTCTGTTGATCTCTGTTGCCTCCATCTATCCAGGGGATTCTCCGATCCAGGTGCCCCATGTCCACCCATAAGACATATTGATCCTGCCTTTAGGGGCCACTTGGTTGGTGATTCTTTTGATGAAGCGTTAAAGAAGAGCATTTGCATTCTTCCTTGCTGCTTGGGGATTCCTATGAGGCTGACCCATCTCAGTCAGTGGAGGGGCTCATCAGAGAGGTGTTGGAGACACCTCAGGTCTCTAAGGCCTCTGATGTGGGGTCTTCCTCGCTGGACATCTTCCACAGGCTCAAGAAAGACTCTTCCATTTTTCCTCCCAACAACACCTTAGATCATGAGACTCTTGGGATGTATTGTATCTGTCCTGGAAATGGCCCCTTATGCTCAGTTCCACACCAGAAAGCTTCAGCAGGACATTCTCAGGAGCTGGTCAAGACAGTGTTCCCATCTGAGTCATCCTAGTGTCTGCCCCCTTGGACGAGGGAAGACCTGCATTTACATGGGGATACCCCTTTGTAATACAGGTTTGGACCTTGGCCACTACCATTGCCAGCCTGAGAAGCTTGGTAGAGACCTTGTGTCCCCTTAGATTTGAAGGCCATTGGACCAAGGAAGAGAGTCTTCTTCCGTTCAACATCCTAGAAATTCGTGCCATCCTCTGGTGCTTCCTGATTGGCCCCAGGTTCTTACTGGAATTCCAGTGAGGATCCAGTGAAACAATGTGATGGTAGTTGCGTACATTCACAGTAAGGGAGGAACCCAGAGTAAATCAGCCTAGACAGAGGTTCTGGAACTCATTCAATCCGCGAAATCTCATGTACTAGTCATCTCAGTGGTCCACATCCCAGGGGTGGAAAACATATGTAGTCGCAGACTTCTCAAGTGGTCAGGAGCTGGACCCTGGCAACTGGCAACTCAACCAGGAGGTATTCAAACAGATAGGCACCCGCCCAGGCTTTCCATCAGTGGATCTCGTGGCATTCCAGAGAACAGAAAGGTTCCGCTGTTCTGCACAAAACAAAGGAACCTTTAGCTTTTGTGATGGAAGTGATGTCCATCCCATGGAACTTTCATCTGGCCTGTGTTTTTTCTCCAGTCCCTCTGATTCCCAGGGTGCTGCAGAGGATCAAAATAGAGAATGCTCAGTTCATCCTAACTGCACCTTTTGTTTTGGTCTGTCTGGCCTGGTTTGCGGACCTTCTCAACCTGTCTATAGAGGAGCCATATCTTCTGACCCATTGTCTTCTCTTATACCAGCAGGTGGAAAGGTTTGCCTTGATGGCATGGCTCTTGATGTTGACATCTTGAGAAGAAAGGATTTCTCAGACACTATCAACTTTACCATGATTAAAGTTAGGAAGCACGTATCTTCTAAAGCCTACCATAGGATCTGCTCCCTTTTTACCAGTGGTACGCTGATAGGGATGTGTCTCCACAATTCTTCAGTCTTCCTATGATATTGGCTTTCCTTCAATATGGTGTTAGCAAAGGCCTCAGTCTGAGCTCTATCAAGGTACAGTTCTCAGCACTCTCAGTTCTCTTTTAGAAGCGAACTACATTTCTTCCTGATGTTAAAACCTTTGCTAAAGTGTGGCTCATGCCTTCCTCTACTTTAGGGATCCCACTCCTGCCATGAGTGGTGCTGAACGTTCTTTGGAGATCTCCCTTTGTACCTCTCTTCTGTTCCCTTGTCTTTTTTGATGCTTAAAATGGCCTCCTTCCTTTAAGCCATTGTTTTAGTGGGAAGAGTTGCTGAACTAAGAGCGCAGTCTTGTAAACTTCATTTCCTGGTTTTTCACCAGGACAAGGTGGTCCTTTGTACTCCTAGAGGTTTATTACCAAAAGTAATATCTGACTTTTACATCAAACTAGGAAATAGTCCTTTTTTTCTTTTTGTCCTGATCCTTCCACCAAAATAGAACAGAAACTTCACCCACTGAATGTGATTTGGTGCCTTTTAACAAGGCAGATTCCCTTTATGTCATTCCCGAAAGTCCTAGTGCAGATCAGGCTGCATCCAAAGTCACTATTGCTTCTTGGACCAAGGCGACCATATGACAGAAGGAAACCTGCTCCATTTAGACTTATGGTGCACTCCACTAGAGCTTTGGGTACCTGATGGGACTAGAAGAGTCTGACCCCTGCTAAATAGCAGTCCAAGGTGGCAATGTGGTCATCCTTGCACACATTCACCAAACACTACCATGACATTGTCCTGGTCTCAGCTCAGGCCAGCTTTGGCTGAAAGGTCCTTGTGCCTGTTTAAGGACCTTTTCCTTTCCTTTTTCCAACCTGTTTAGTCATTTTTGAGCCACACTGGCTCTTGTTTAGTCTTTTGCTTAGCTAGTTTGGGGTCTGTTGACAGCTGAGGTTTACATAATGCCAGTTTAGTCTTGTGAAATACTGGTTGTCTGTGGAGAGGGTTTTTTTCTCTTTTCCCTCCCTAGAATCTTAGTGGATGACTTGGTATATCCCTTTGGATCCTGAGTTACATACAGGACGTAAGAGAGGATTTTAGTGTAGTGGGGAGATGCACTAAAGCTTGATAAAGAGATGATAAAGCGGGGATGATTTCTCCAGTGATATCACTTCTCCAATTCCTATGTTATTCTATTGAGCCAATGCACTCAGATTTCTCCAACTTTGGAAACCTTACTGCATAGTCTTTATAGAATAACAGTGCAAATGAAAAGTTGATATCACTGGAGAAGTCATCTCTGATTTATCACCTCTTTATCACACTTTAGTGCATAACCCATCTCGTGTTTCCTCCCACACATAGAGAAGTTCTCTTGTTCTTTGTTCTTCCCGCTTCCTTTTTTTTCTGGTGCCACTTTGCTATACGTACATCTGGAAGGTGGAGGGTAAAGCTGGAGGAAGAAGTCTCAAAGGCCCTGCCTTTTTTGGAATGCCTTGCCATCTGCACGAGGGGAGATTTACCCCATGTTTCCTGTGTTCCACATGGACAAAGGCAAAAGGATTTAATGGTAAGGACACAAAAATCCTACAGTTCTCATTTCTCCTTAAAAAGTACATATAATATTTCTATTACTTACTCTGTCGTACTTTAGAGGGACCCTAACAACTGAAAACAACTGTGAGAGAGCTTTCAAAATCACTTGTATCTTATTTTTGTAATTTTGTATTAATAAAAATAGCTTGTGAGTTAGATTTATACATTACCGCCCCCATTCACTGACACGTAACCCTTTCACTTGAGGGGGAGGTGGGCAATGCGTTAC
Source organism: Rhinophrynus dorsalis (assembly GCA_037306005.1). Lineage (NCBI taxonomy): Eukaryota > Metazoa > Chordata > Amphibia > Anura > Rhinophrynidae > Rhinophrynus > Rhinophrynus dorsalis. The sequence goes on from CM074728.1 coordinate 60,446,588, forward strand.
TGAGTAGCATGAGTGAGTGGGAGAGGTAATGCCTGAATGGTATGTCTTAATTAGCATAATCTATAACTCAAAACAGTTATCTAAATCAAAAAATGGCTAATACAGCATATACGGTTTTGAAAGCTCTTTCAAAATATCCAAAGTTGATTTTAGGTGACAGTGTCACTTTAACCCACTGGGATCTACAGATGTCTCCAAAGCATTACAAAGTAGTGAGCTGAGACTTCTCTAGCACACTATGGTTTACTCTATTGTTCACCCCAATTTAGACATTTTAGGCATACTGTGTAGTCCTTTTAAGGGATTGAGGGCCACATGTGATAAATCTGGTAGAATGTAATTGCGCTACACCCTTATTTCATACCCCCCCTTCATGCGTTTGCATGAATTGTGAGTTTTGATGAGCTTCCACCACTGAAAATCCAGTAATTGCCAATAAGACTTGTGCTGGGTGAAGGAGGTGCCCAGTTACTTGATGTCCTTATGTTAACAGATGCCCGATGAGAACGCCTCTTGTTGTGCTGTTTTTAAATGCTAAAATTGGCTTGACACAGGATTGGCTAGCTGCCAAGATGAAAACAACAAGAAGAGGATTCTGAGGGGAATAGGGGGTGGGGTCACCCAATCAAAGAACGATCCTGACCTTTCTTCTTCCAATCCTTGGGGGGGTTTGAACCTGCCCACCAATTGGTGGCTGCGCCATCTCTTCTCCTTGAACACTGGAGCTGGCTGGGAGCCGTCTCTCACATTTGGGCACATGGCCTCATAATCCCAAAGGGATTTCCTTTGTCTGGAAGTATCACCGTCTCTCTCTGTCTGTAATCTAATCTCCTCTCGGTCCCAAATGGGTAGGGAAAAAAAAAAAAAAAAAAAAAACTAGAACAAGTAGATGACACATCAGGAATAGGAACTTGAGACAAGAATGGTCAGATTCAGGAAGGAGATAGATATTAAAAAGCAAAAATATGTTGTTTCTGTTGCAGTCTTTTTACCCAAGTAAAGAAGACTTTACTGTGAATAGATTTATAATCTTTAGACAAGTTTAATTGCAATCTACTCAGGGGTGATTCTCTGGTACACACTTGTCTTATAATGGCACTCTGTACATCACTGGTAAGTCCTCACCTAGGGATGTAAGTTAGCAGAGAAGGCCTTACCGTTAACTGGGCAAATATTAAAAATTCATACTACAGAATTGCTCTGATTTCAGCGTAGCATTGAAATATGAATATTTCCTATATGTCCCCAGTTAAGGGTAAGGTCTTCTCAGCTAACTTACGTCACTAGGTGAGGACTTACCAGTGATGCATAGAGTGCTATTATAGGACACATGTAACCAGAGAATCACCCCTGACTAGATTGCAGTTAAACTGTATGTACAAGAAAAGTGGAGACATTCTGGAGTAAATTAACTGCACTATAGAGGACACACAAAAATTCACACTGATTTCTATGTTTGTTTGTTTTAAACCTTTGAGTGCCAGAGGGGTACGAGTACCCCTCTGGCACTCAAAGGGTTAACCACTTGAATGCTAGATGTCTCCAACGCATGGCTTCTCTTTTGATTTCAGAGGGTTAAAAGATCTATAACCCCTTAGTGACCGGCCGTGTGCGCACACAGCCGGCACTTAACGCCCGCCGAACATTTTTTTTTTTTTAAGCGACTTCCGGGACATACATGTACGTCCTCTGTCCACCTGGGACATCCGCTTGGGGCGTACATGTACGTCCTCGGGCGGTAAGGGGTTAAAAGTCAATGGCGATTTGGGGAATTTTATCCATTCCTTATGTTGCAGTAGGTTTAAATCAATATTGCTTTTAGTGTGTTAATATGTCCTCTAGAGTACCACCATGGGTCATACGTACAAAGGGAAAGGTGGAGGAATTCTGGGCCAAACCCACTGTACCACAAGGGAAAAATGTAACACCTTGAATGTAGAGGTCCCCAAACACAATGATTTGCAACACATTGGAGACCAATCTTGCATTCAAGAGCTTAAAAGCAGCATTAAATATTAAAGGTCATTTTTGTTTTGAAGATAGGACTATTAACCCTTTGAATGCCAGAGGGATATGTAACACATTGCTTTGCAGTAGCAGCTAATACAGTTAGGGAATTCTGGAATGCCTGGAACACACAGAAATTCCATTCAAAGAATTGTGTAAGATTGTTCTTTTTATATAGATCAGGAAATCAGTAGACTGGATGGGCAAACCGGTTCTTACCTTTCATCAAAAAAACGTATTTTTTATAATCCTGTAAATCATAGAGACGTCTCCAACACATTGCTTTGCAGTACGCTGGAGACCTCTCTAGCATTCTAGGGGTTAAAAGCCCCTTTTAAATAATTGAAAACTTTTATCCCCTATGTTGCACGTGGTTTGCTCTACTTTGCATGTAACCCTTTGAGTGCCGGAGAGGTACACAGTGTACGTTGGTTATACATAAGGCCCTGCGTTTCTGTATTGTTGTGCAGTTACCCATTTGAAAAGTCCTGATGATGTTCATTCTCATTGACCACAAGCATCTCCCAAAAGCTAAAAATGGGAGATCCAGCAGGGTCTGACTGAACTCTAAGAAGGGTGCAGTGTCCCACCTGCGCTGGTGGCAATTTCCCAAGAAACTATACACTAACATGGTGGAGGCAGTGTAGCGGCCAGCTGCCTATACGTCTCATATGGCAGTGATAACATATTCACCAGATGTCTGACACCCTGAAATACACACACACATACACCGACAGGTCCTGTAGTAACCCCCAATAAATATTTTACTAAGAAGCAAAGGCACATTTCCAGTTTCCTACAGAACGCATAAATCTCTGCCCTGTCGAGGACCCTGCAGGACTGCCCTGTGCAACCCTGACAGCGTCATCCAGACCACAAGGAGTTTAACCCTTCCACTATAAGAGAGGACTGAAGTGCACTGCAGATAAGTTAGGTTCAGCCTGGTAAATGGGTTAAAGGGATAGTAATACTTAAAATGTAAAAAAAAATATGTTGTAGGGTTTATCCCCCTGAGTTAAACAAGGGTACTCCCACTGCTGAAAGGTGTTTCATTCAAAAGTTATTAATTTTCAAAGCTGAATTTTTTAGGTGCAATATCACAGTGGCCTGAAATTGTACAGTGGCGCTGTTTCTACACGATCCTATGGATAGCTCTGGTCAGTTGACCATAAATCTCCATAGGATGGTGTAGCAACAGCGCCACTGTACAATTTCAGGCCACTGTGATATTGCACCTAAAAAATTCAACTTTGAAAATTAATAACTTTTGAATGAAACACCTTTCAGCATTGGGAGTACCCTTGTTTTACTCAGGGGGATAAACTCTACAACATATTTTTTTTTACATTTCAAGTATTACTATCCCTTTAACAAGCTCTTTTAAGAATTAAACTCTTTGGGCCAAATTTATGAAAAAGAGAGCAATGTGAAGCAAACCTAAGTGGACAAGATAGAAATTCTCATTCATTTGAATTAAGTTTTTAACCCCTAAAATGATAATGGTTAAAGTAGTGCAGGCCTCTCTGGCATTCAATAGGTTAAAATCAGCATTTACAGTCAATGGGAATTCGCCAGTTGTTGGCCTAGATTCCACATTGCAGTTGATAAGTGGTTATCTCTGGTTTAATCCAACAGATTCCCATTGATGTCTATGGAGACGTTTGTAGATAAAAACTGTGATAAAGTTATCAACTGCAATTGAATCCAGGCTTTTGTGTTTCACCCTCTGGGGTTTGATCAAGAATTGCTCCTGTTTCACTTTCTAAATATGGCCCTTTACTCGGTGTCAAACATCTGCTTAACCATTTGTGTGCCAGAAGGTTGTAACCCTCTGGTACTCAAAGGGTTAACAAACTGCAGTCAGCTGAATGGCTGTTAAAGGGGTGTACAACACATTGTAAAGCAATGTAAAGCATATCCCTTGGCATTCAAATGGATTATTTATTTTAAGGTAAGTAAATGAAATTTACTGCATCTTGAGACCATCCACAGCACTGAAAATGTGTGGCCCCACCTTAACTAGGAACCAAAATAAAAAAATGGACAATTAATTACAGCCTAAGTCACATTTTTGCTAAAAGGATAATGGGGAAGGGGTGAAGGGATTTCTAACATGTCAAAAAATATATAGGAGGGACTGTGTTTGTGCACCAAAGACTATATTGTTATTCATAAAAAATGATTTAACACCATGTCTGATAAACCGTACTCAGTCATGCTGGAGACCTCTCTGGGATCAAATAGGCTAAGATATACACTGCACATTTTGCAGTTGGTCAAAATACAGTTTAATGTAATTTTTAAACTTTCTTTCTACCCTTTGGTTGCTCCTGAACTACCTTTTAAACCAACCAACAATATTAAAAGGCGTTGATGGACCACAACAACGGTTTCTACTAAAATAAAGGGGTAGGCATCTTCAGATTACTAGTGGAAGTGCACTGCCCTGTGGAAGTTTGTACCTGAAATCACATCACAATCAGACATTTTTAATTAACCTTTTAAGGACCTGAGTGGTGTGCAACACATTGCAAAGAAATGTGATGCACACCTCTCTGATCCTTAAAGGGATAGTAATACCTATGTTTAAAAATGTCTAAAATTGTACAGATTAACAATAAAAGTAGAATAACCTTCCTCCCATGTCTCAAAATGTTATAGTTTGTGAGTTCGTAGCATTTAAAGTCGCCCCTCCCTCCCCTTTCACCGATGTCAGCACTTTATGGGACAGAAGCGGATCCTGGTCATTTGACCGGCAGGTGTCTCTTCAGCAGAGCCGAGATAGCGCTATTTAGAATGAAATACTTCATTAGAACGGTCTAAAAAGTGTACCTGCAAACCAGGCACACTTTGTAGACCATTCCAATTAAGTATTTCATTCTAAGTAGCGCTATCTCGGCTCTGCTTAAGAGACACCTGCCGGTCAAATGACCAGGATCCGCTTCTGTCCCATACATCGATGATGTCAGAGAAAGGGGAGGTAGAGGGGAACTTTAAATGCTACGAACTCGCAAACTATAATATTTTGAGACATGGGAGGTAGGTTATTCTACTTTTATTGTTAATCTCTACAACTTTAGAAATGTTTAAAAATAAGTATTACTATCCCTTTAAAGCTTTATATACCATGGGGGAGATTCATTAAGCGGTGATAAAGAGGTGATAAAGTGGAGATGACTTCTCCAGTGATATCACTTCTCCAATTCCTATGTTATTATAGGAACCGGAGAAGTGATATCACTGGAGAAGTTATCTCCACTTTACCACCTCTTAGTGAATCTCCCCTCTTTGTGTCACCATACAAGGGGGGAGATGTACTAAGGTATGACACAAAAGTGATAAAGAAGAGATCATTTCTCCAGTGATATCACTTCTCCAGTTCCTATGTTATTCTATGGAGTCAATGCACTAAGATGTCTCCCACTTTGGGGATCTTAGTGCTTAAAGGGATAGTAATACTTCGTTTTAACTTTATTTTATTTTGTAGGCATTAAAAAACATGAAGACTGATATAAGTCTTATCTCTCAAACCTTTATGGTTTAAGAGATATTCACAAGCAAAGTTCCCCTCCCGCCCCTTTTACCTAGTGTAAGACATCTCTTCTCAGATGTGGAATCCAGTCCATAGACCAGACAGATAACAGCAGGGGACACTCTTATTCCTATGAAAACAATGAAATCCCTGCCCCCCTTGACCAGTTTTTCAGGTTTTTCCCTTATCTTAATTGAAGATTGTCCCTCTCTGCAGTCTACCTGGACACCTCCCGTCTGATCTGGCTGAGCAGTGTTACATCAGTAAAAGGGACAGGAGGGGAATACTTTGTCATTGAATTACTCTTGAACTACAACTCTGACAGAATTGAAATAACACTCTCCAAAGTCCAAATACTATGATGATTAATTAGAGCTGCTTTTATTATGAAACATTACTGTCCCTTTAATCTCTACAGATACCTGGGAACTCTCCAGAGACTCCGGTATTCAGGACGAATTATTGGGTCACCAGGGACAAAGGCTGAATGTCCGGTGGTGGTTTTTTTCCTCTCCTCCCTGTTAATCCCACTTCCCACCCACTTCACCTCCTACGTCACCCACGTTATGGCACAATTATGCATAAGCCCCACCCATCCTATTAAGTCGTGCCCCTTTATTATACAAATCACGTCATTGACATAATCTTGTCGGCAGCACATGAGACATCTCCTGGGACTCAAGATAAGCAAGTTCCCAGGTATGGTCATCTCCACTTTATCACAACTTAGTGCATGTCCCGCATGACCTTAGTGCATGACTGCTCTAGAAAACAAGGGATTGAAAGCCGTGTTTAATGCAATGGGATTTTTAATTTTATTTCTCACCTGTGGTGCAGCTGGGTCCCCCAAAAATACACTAGTTTTCTTTAAAACATATGTCCCCGTATAAAAAATACAGGCCTTTATAAACAGTACAACAAATCTATGACGATTCTATATCCAACTCAAATGAAACAAGCCATTTAAAGGTATAGTAGCCTTTTTTTAAGCTTACACATTCAAAGTACATAAACTTTAAAATCAAAGTGCCTATAATTTTCAGGTTTATGTATGCTGCCTCGATCTATGCATATCTGAGATTTTTCACTTCAACTGACAATCGAAGCAGTGAGACACTGTAACACTATCCCTGCAGCACTGAGTGTTCTGTATGCGATCTTTATTACATTGTATCACTATCCTTGCTTTCATAGTCACTGATTGCAAACAGATCCAGGGGGCTGAATGTCAGGGACATAAAAGTGAAAAAAAAAAAAAAAAAAATAGGTGAAGTTGAAAAAAATTATATAAAAAGTATAGGCACTTTGATCGTACATATTGTGCACTTACAGATTACGTGAAGTCAAAATAAAAATGTTGCTATCTCTTTAGGGATGTCAGACTCTGTATATCTCGTTACAGTGCCCAGTTTTGTCATTATTATTAGGAACATAGAGATACTCCATGATGTTGAAGGATACATCATGCTTATTCATGAGGGTACAGGGGTGAAGCTTGCAGAATCCCCCTTTTTTACTGCAGCGGGAAAGGAGTTAACCAAATCTGCAGCAAGTATCACTCCTTCCCGTTATAATCCTGCTCCACGCCAAATGTGCTGTGTGTTTACCAACACTGCGCCTGCTCGCAGGACCGCGTGAGTCTGCCACTGCCAGAGACTGTCACTCCCCAATATGACACCGCCCATCACAAGAACCAATGACAATCTTTGTCTGTCAGAAAGATGACAAAATGCAGGGATAGGTTCCAGATTTATTAGATGAGGGGCTGCAGATAACCATGCAGATCTCCAGGCGCAGTGCTTGCTCACGTGTGTGAGTTAAAACTGTGAAAAACAAGAGAGCTCTAGAATTTTACATGTATTTTAGATGGCAAGCTGTAAGGATCAGCAGTCCCTGTCTATTCAATTTCTTAATCCCTGTCCACTCAGTAGTACAGATCAGTGGGACACCCAAACTTTTCTGCTCCATTCCAAATTTCAGAGAAGTATTTTTAGAGCAGGGCCAGACAACCTTTGGCTCGCCAATGGCTGGGGACAACAACTCTCTTTATCCCCAACCAGCCAACAGCTGGTTGAGAATGATGAAAGTTGTAGTCCCAAATAGCTGAAGACCTCAAGCAGGGCACACCCCTGTTCATATTTTTACAGGTCTGCACTTGGGCCAATTCTGAGTGCTTGATAATAGCAGTGTTCAAATGATTAAGACTTAACCCCCCTTTCATTGTCAAAAGCTTTGGGGTTCCTCTGTATACACCCATGCGTGCACAATCTGTAGGGCAATCTGTAGGACCTATAAGATTACACCTCCCCAGTTGTCCTTTGTGTCCCCTCTAAAGGAGCTGATCTTACTGTTTGCTCTCCCCTGCTATAAAATATTGCCCACTCAATCACACAATGACCAGCCATCCCTTTATAACAGGGGATTTGCAATCTACAACTCTCCAGCTGTTTTTAGACTACATCTCCCATTATCCTCAGCCAATGATCGGCTGAGGATGAGGTTAGTTGTTGTCCAGCAGTAGCTGGAGAGCCTCAGAGTTGATGTCTTTCAGTTTGTATACATGAACCTCTTCAATGGCTCTTATAGCTCCTAGCAGGCTTTTAAAAAAAATGTCCCTCTGGCCCTTAATGCTCTGATCTAAGGAAATTATTTTATTTACAAACATAGAACAATGATATACAAACATACCAAAGTTCTAAATTCAAATAAACAAATACACACAAGTGTTTCACAATTACAAAACAATTCCACACAATGAGGCAGATTTAATAATAACTGGAGTAATTCTGCATCAAACCAGCTGCCCCGTAGGGGATAAATGAAAATGCTCATTAATTTAAATCGAGATTTTAACCTCTTCAGTACTAGAGATGTCTCTAATGCACTGGAAACCTCTCTAGCATTCTAGAGGTTGAAAGCCTCATTTAATTCAGTGGGAATTTTCGGAATGTTTATTTGCACCTATGATGCATTTGGTTTGCTCTACAATTCTCCAGTTCTTCTTTTAAATCAGCCACAGTGGACATAGTGGCACACTCAACCCATTACTAGACGACAACTCTCATCATTCTCAGTCGGCGATGTAGTCCAAAAATGGCTAGAAGGACACCCTGCTCAAAAAAAAAAAACAAAAAAAAAAAAAAACACAAGCTGTATTCTGCAAAGCAGTGTGTTGGAGACCCCTCTAGCATTCAAGGGGTTGCTAGTCACACTTTTTTCCTGGGGAACATTATGCGCAGAGAAGCCAGTGTCACACCCACTTTTTACAGAACCAACAACAATGCTGGCTGCCCAAATTGAGCACTGTATGAAGATATAGAATGCATTCCAAACCAGGGCACCCACGCACCCTTAAAATACCATTTACTTAGATTATAATAATAGATGAACATATTAGTTTTGGGCCATTGGATTTCGGATTTAAACTGCCCACGTCTCACCCTCTGCACTCTGTCCTTTTTTTACATTTTCACTACAGTGTCTTTGTAAAGCACGCATGGGTCTTTACAAGACTGTAAAATAAAGAGCCACACCCCCCTACACAACTGTTATGGCTTCAACATGCGCATCCCAACCTCTCGCCTACACCAAATACCAAAAACACTAACATCATCTGCAATATCCAGCTTTGGTTATTAACAAAACCAAATCAAGGGTTTTTTTTAATTTTCTTACAAAGCCCTAAAAAAAGGGGTCAACAGAAATGGGTGGGGGGTTATGGTTTAACATTACAAAATAAGATGTACAAGAAAAGTATATATTTATGTGTGTTCATATTTCAATATTCATACTCAAATTAGCCTTTTTGCTGGCCCCTGTCAGCCAAATGGTTAGCACCACGATATGATCCAGGTTTCCAAAAACATTAAAACCACCTTTAACCCTGAGGGGTGTATATCTCAGTCCAAAGCAGATCCGGTTGTGAGGCTATACTGTTACTTTCTAAGGTACTCTAAATGAATAAATATATATATTTTTTGTACGAATTGCTACATTGGGCCAAGGTTAGTGTTGCAGTTATTTAACCCTTTGGGTGCCAGATGGGTGTCTGACGCAATGTCATCTGGCACCCACTGGGTTACAAATAGGGGCAGAATTGTTTTGTCATTCACATTCTGACCTCCTAAGTCAACCCAGAAAGAATTTAGCAGAAGGTATAACATACCTTTATAAATATGTTTAATTTTATTTTATTTTTTTTTTATATAAATTATTCGAATCATTAAAAAGAAAATAGAATTAAATGTTGTAAATGACCTAACAAACTAATTCTGTCCGTAAAAACACATCGCTGGTAGAAATTAATGGGAGACAGATATGCAGCGTGTGTTTTTGTTGTTGCAGACAAAAGCTTGGAGAGAGTCTTGTGCATGTCTGTAGCACATGTGCATGGAAAAGTCTGAACCGCTCTTACACAAAGAGCCTGCAAGGAAGACCTCACTTCCTGCACTCCAACATGCTGCAGCGTTTTTTTGTTCCCAACACACAATCAGCATACAAACACACAGGTGTTGATGGCTAAAGCTGAACCATTTGGGACTACCGTCACACCAGAAAAATCACATAATGGTTCCTTGTACAGAAAACCTGCACAAGACTGACGTTTATTGACCTGCCTCAGCACTTCCATACCTATTCAGTTGAATGACTATGTTTTTATATACGATTATTATTTTTCTTATGAGAGCCAACCTTTGCATTTCTCTCTCATCCCACTATCTTAACCCTTTGATTTCCAGCAGGGGTGTCCAACACATTGCAGTGCATCGGACACCCCTCTGGCACTCAAAGAGTTACAATCCGTATTGCAATAACTAGAGACATCATTGACTCAAAACGCATTATAATAGCAAAACAGTTGCTCATTTTGAGGACACTTCTCCTCGATATAAAAACAACATCAGTGTGAATTGGAGAAAGAAGAGAGCCCAGAACCACAAGGTCTTTGTGCAAAGCACATGTTGGGTCCACTGATTTTTATTTGGTACCCAATACATGCCAGTCACTCCCCTGCATCCACCAGTTCCCTTTCATAAAAGAGGCTAGAATATCCTGCAGCCCTGACAGACCCATGGATCTGTCTCATCTGCTGGTATTTGCTGGTTTTTATTTTTAAGAATGATGGCACTTTTATTTACATTAACTCACAACAATGCACGGCGCACGTGTCGGAGTGAACAAAGACAAGTTGACAGGTCATGTGGCCCATATTTCAAGTTTGTTCCAGCACTGTCCTTGTGCAGAGTTAGTGGGTTAGAATCTGCAACCAACCCCAGGAAACTTATCACATTTCTTGCTGAGTGTTGTAGAACACCTGGGGGGAGGGGAAGGGTAGATTTTTTTTTTTTTCCACAGAAAAATAAATAATAAAATCTGCCAAATCAGTCCCAGGTGGTTCGTACGGTGCTGTTAATTAGCGTGCTTCGGACAGGCTCTCAAAGAACGTATTGCAGTTTAACACCAAAAAGGCAAATATGGGATTTTGGTTTCCTACTCTTTTTTTGTTGAGAACAAAAAAAAAAATAAACAGTGTAGTTTACGATTTTCTTAAATCACTCTTTTCAAGGTTTTACAATAAAATTGGATAAATGGTGCGCCCACAAAGGGAGAAGCGAGCATCACATTAACTTGGATGATGTTAAGATTCCCCTGCAGACATCCGCAGAGAGTAAAGGTTACTTTCTCCATTCAGTTCACACCCACTTTATTTGGAGGCCTTTGTCCTGATGGCACAAACCTCAACCAGCTGAATCTCTTATTGTTCCAACAACGTGTCCCAAAAATAATAAGGCTGAGTGATAATGTGAGGCCTGGAGCCTCCCCAAACTCCTATTATCTAGTCTTCCATCATCATTGACATTTTTTGGAGGATGGGTATGACCTGAATCTCAGTCTCTGTCCTAAAACTAAAAAGTGTATAAATTGATTTAAGACAATATAAATCTGGTGCAGGAAGGGATTTCAAGCCCAGCAATGGCACACAAATTTCAATTGCTACAAAGAAGAATATGCCACTCTTTGTACTGCTCACACACCCACCAAACTTACTTCTGAAACCTGCTCAACAGTGAAATGCGGAGAATCGAGGCACATCTGCAAGCTGTGATAAATCGGGATGGGAGGGCAAACAAAGCTGTTTAGGACAGATACGGGCAACAAGGACTAGTGTATGTCCAGCATCCACCCTCAGTCCTTTTGATTTTAAATTTACAAAGTCGAGCCATCTTTCATTTAACCCTGGCAGCTCTCTGTGGGGATTTTGTCCTGAAGAGTTCAGTTGTAGGTCAGTGCATAAAACTGCTACACAAGCCAAGTAGGGAACCTTCAACTTGATTGCAAGCTTTGTGGTTCATGTTTTGAGCTTTCTATCAGAGAAACTTTAAGTGTATTCCAATATATTAGTAATGTAAAAAAAAATGTAAAATTAAAGTGAAAGGGCAACAGTGCCCCTAAGCTGTTGATGGACTACAAACTTTTGCCATCTTGACCTGGGTAATGGCTGACTGAGAATGACAAAAGTTGTAGTCCAACAACAATTGGAAACACAGTTACCAGCCCCTGACCTATATCTCATGGTATGCCAGATCCTCTGTCTCATACACATCCTGTGTAAAAATAATCTTTTCGGACCACTACAAACAAGCCGGTGAGTTCCTCAGATCAAGCCTTTGTATACCAATAACTCTAACTGTTCACAGAGATTTCAAGGAAACATGACCCACAGGGGTTTGGTTACCAGCACCATGCTGCCCAAACACAGGCAGGAAGAGGGTATTATTCGTAACCAGTGTAATTACCCTCATCCATTCCAAATACATCTGGCAGGGTGTCTTGTGAGCAGAAACCAGGGGGAAAGTGGGTGTGGTCTCTCTCTTTTTAACCCTACTGTTCCTTCTCTAACCATTCTAGCAGAGAACAAAGCCCCACTCACAAGACAGCATGCAGAGGTGTACAACCCAGAAACAACCCAACAACTTAGAGCACCCAAGTCAAGCAGCTGTCACATAATAACAGAAACATCCTAGAGATCCCTAGTGATCAGGAATCTGACTCCCCATCTACACTTTGGTCAGGACCAGGGGTGTTGCTAGCTATTGTCTGAAGGGGCTAAAGCCCCAAGTCTCACATTTAAAGCCCAGGATCTTGTTGCCAGCTTGTGGGCACATAATAGTAGTAATCTCCCTACTAGTAACGGTGCAGTTGAACTGCACAGTGCACAAATACTGCATTAGGATGACCCAAACATTGGATTTTGGAGGAACCTAGCAACTCCCCTGGTTAGGGCCACCTTCATTACTCTTGAAAACCAAAACAAAGACTAGATTCCATTGCACTGCATTACTTACCACTAACACATTCAGGAGACGTACAGTGGAAAACAGAGAGATGTGCTTTTATCTATAAGGTATATACATGGACACAAATAATGCATATAGATCAAATACAATTAATGGACATGGGACAGTTAATGTGTACAGTTCATTTGCATGGACACAGATCACACACACATAATATATAATGAGTCTGTTTCCATACATTCACACAATGTACACAGCACAGATACACCTCCCACAATCTGAAAGTGCAGTCCCAGTAACTGCAGAATAATGTGGCGGCTTTTGTGTTCACATATAACTGTATCCTCACATAAACTTTTCTTCTCTCCCTACGTCTTGTCCCCAAAGACAAAACAACAATAGCAATACCATAAAACAGAATCTAAATTGGGCACAAAACATAACAGAAACACTACAGGAATGAAAAAGGAAAATATTTTAAAATGTTTTAATTTCAAAATAAATAAATAAAAATAAAGCCTGTTTTTAACCCTTTGAGTGCCAGATGGGTGGGCAAAGCGTTGCATTGCCCACCCCCTCTGCCTCTTGAAGGGTTAAAGGAAGGGGAATGGGGGGGATGCCCAAAACGGTTAAAAATGACTGCACTTCCCCTCCCAAACAACACAAAGGAAAAGGCTTGGGATTGGCACATGCGATATTTGTCATGTTCCTGCATCTGAGATAGCAGCATCACTGGGGGGTGTGCCAATGTCCCATCTTCCCAAACAAAAGGACCCAGGGCCTGAGACATGGGGCACCAGAAATGGACACTTATTTAGGGTTTCAACTTTACTGCCCATCACCACCACCACCCCCCAGCCTTCAGATCTGTCTTGTCCCTTTGTTTAGGGGAATGGATGCGTTTTGGTGAAGAAGTCATATATATAACAATAAAACATCAAAATATGTCCATCTGAAAGCACACAATAATACAGGAAGTGAGATTATAATTAAATGATAATATTATAGTAAATCCCACAACTCCTCCTTCCCTAATCTTTTTTTTCTGAAAGTGTGGTCTATTAGAATGCAAAAGATTCAACCCAACGGAATATCAGCAAAGGCTGGCACTGCCCCCACACCAGCTCAGGTGCATGGCACAATGTTGAGTTGGAGACAAAGGAGTCCTCTCTTACCTTGTCTGCCCACAATCTCAGCCACGTGTTCTGAGCTGGGCACAGGAACACACTCTGTAGTGTTGGAACTCTTCAGCCTCAGCTCTGCCTCTTTGTACAGGGCACACAACTTGCTCTCGCCTTTCTGGGGGTGGCTGCCACTGCTGCCACTGCTACTGCTGTTATTGTTGTTGTCCTCTTCTGTCTCCCCCAAACCCAGCAGACAGAGTTGGTCCAGGGCGATCTGCAGTGCCCTGTCATCCTCCAGCACCCGGTCCTTGGTGAGATCTGCCATGCCCCCATTCCGCTCCATCATCCCTGATACCACCAGGCTAGGCATGGCTAACAAAAGACTTGGGAACAAAGAAGGGGTAAGAGAGACAGAACCAGAGGAGAGAGAGAGGGAGAGCTAGAGAGAGAGGGAAGGGGGGGTAGCCCTCCTCCTTTGCCCACCTCCTCCTGGCTGGCCAGCCCCCTCTCTGCCTCTGTAACACGATCTCCAGACAGATCCCAAGCACCCTAGCCACGCCTGGCGAGCTGGGAGAGGCTGGTCCAAGCCAGCGTGCAGGGAAACTCTTTTGTTTTAAATTCCCTGCCTGTGTCTGCTGCTGCTGCCAGGTTGAGTTGACGCGGGGCGTGCTGGGAGTTGTAGTTTCCAGCACCTCCTCCGTTCCAGACTTGAGAAGCATGCCTGATATCTCTTGAAGTGACTGGTGGGAAGGAATCACAGCGTATTAGCCTTAGAATATAGGGGCTCCTCAGGGAGACTGATTGAGGATGAATTGTAAAGCTGATTTTTTGGAATTAGCCTGCAGGATACCGGGGTATAGACGGGGGGCTGGAGGGTTAATTAAACTGATAAATATCTTCCTTTTAACTGGGGACATATATGAAATGTGCACATTGCAGGGCTGCATTGATTTCAAATCAGTCCTGTATAGTGCATCATTCATAGGTGTCCCCAGTTACCCTTAAAGGACCAGTGGAGATTGCAACGCATTCACTCGCGTCTGGTCTTTAAGGGGTTAAAGTGAAGGTTTGTTTAGCTTGAGCATTAACTGTAAAGTTGGGGTTTGTAGTTTAAACTGGAGAATTAAGGGATTAACAAAGTGTCGAACTGAGGATAGATATCTTGTCTGGGAAATGGGGAGATGACATTCGATTTTTGATGTTTGGACTTGGTCATGAGGGGGTTAAACTGCTACAGATGGGTTGAATGAGGGGTTACAATGAAGATGAATTGTTTAATTTCCTTTTGGGGTTTATGGTTGAGAATGAAAGATTATGCTGGAGTTTAAATGTTAATATGTTTTGGGTGTCTAAACTGAGGAATAAGGTGTTATGTTGAAGATAAATTGTTAAATGGTTAAAGGCCATATGTTCAATAAGCATACCTGGGAACTCTCAGGGTTTGACCCTGAGACTCAGGGTTTGGAACCAAATCTCAGGGTGAAAAGCCAAATTCTCAGGGTGAGCAAATCCAGTGTGTCCTCCTATATATCATTTACACCGATTTACTGCTTATTTATTGTCCAAATTCATGAGGACAAATCCTGCTTGCCTTATGAGTGTATAAGAAGTTATATCTCAGAACTGTAGCATGTGAAAGGTTTCTTAAAAATTGATTGGATTATCTCTGGTTTAGAGCAAACATTGACATAATCATAGAATCTGCTTTCTTGTGGGCGTTAAAGGGATAGTAATACTTCATTTTAACTTTATTTTATTTTGTAGGCATTAAAAAAACATGAAGAATGATATAAGTCTTATCTCTCAAACCTTTATGGTTTGAGAGATATTCACAAGCAAAGTTTCCCCTCCCGCCCCTTTTACCTAGTGTAAGCCATCTCTTCTCAGATGTGGAATCCAGTCCATAGACCAGACAGATAACAGAAGGGGACAATCTTCTTACTGTGAGAACAGTGAAAGCCCTGCCCCCCCTTGACAAGCTTTTCAGGTTTTTCCCTTATCTTAATTTAAGATTGTTCCTCTCTGCAGTCTACCTGGGCACCTCCCTTCTGATCTAGCTGAACAGTGTGACATCAGTAAAAGGGGCGGGAGGGGGATACTTTGTCATTGAGTTACTCTTGAACAACAACTCTGACAGAATTGAAATTACACTCTCCAAAGTCCAAATACTATGATGATTAATTAGAGCTGCTTTTATTATGAAACATTACTATCCCTTTAAGGGGACTATTTCAAATATCTCAGGGTGAGCTCATTTCAAAAGTTCCCAGGTATGTTGATAAGGTAGAAGGAGCAATGCTGAAGAAAAAACAAAATTCCCCAGATTTCATTGGTTTAAATGGGGCTTTTTAACCCATTGAATGCTAGAAACGTCTCCAGTGCTTTTTATGCACTGCGTTATAGACCTGTGTAGCATTTAAGTGGTTAAAAGCCTAATTTAAGTCTATGGTAATTGTCATTTTCCCCCTACAGAACAATTAGTTTGCTTCAGAATTGCTCTTCTTTAACTTATTGAATACAAGCCTGAGTTAGAACTTAAAGGCCACAGTCAATAAACAGAACTGGAACAATATTGTGGCAAACAGTCTGCTCCACAGACAGTAAATGAACATTTCCATTCATTTAAACTGGGATTTTACTCCCTTGAATGCCAAAGAGATATCCAATGCATTGCATTAAAGACCTTTCTAGCATTTAGAGGGTTAAAAGCCCCTTTAACTTCCTTTTATTTGAAGATGTTTTGACGCAAATTTTTACATTTTGTGGTGAGTGTAGAGAATGGGGGGGGGATTTGAGGGTTTATGGCAGGGGTGTTCAAGTCCAAGTTTATCCAGTCATTGGCAACACGATCAGAAAGTCATAATTGTGAGGGCAGCATTATTATTATTTTTTTATCGATAACGCTGTGGAATTATAGTCTGTCAGTTGATCAGGAATATTGATTGCTTTATTCATTGATAAAGTCCATGACAACACAGATATTTAACAGACAAATATTATTGAAATGTATGGTACGGCCAGGCACGGGATTAGATCATACTGGCCTACTAGTTCATGTGTGCTAATTAATTAGCTATAAAAATATTTTTTTTTTAAAAAATCAATGACGGGATGCACCCTGGAGCCAGACGGGCCACATCTGGCCCACAGGCTGCACGCTGGACACCTCTGTTTTTTGGTTAAACTGAGAAATGAGGGGTTAAGCTGCAGATCAGTTGTTAAAATGGGATTGTTACTGGTTTAGACTGTGGAATGGTAGGCTTAGTTCCATTTGTTATGAAGGTGGATTTCAAGATTTATGCTGTGGAATGTAGGGTTAAATTCAAGATAGTAATAATATCAAAGTATTTTACCAGGAAGGATACACTGAGATTGTCTCGCATTTTCAAGTATGTCCTGGCAGGGCCGGATTTATAATAAGGCAGAGTAGGCATCTGCCTACAGGCGCACCCCACAGAGGGGCGCCTGTCATTGGGATTTTTTTTTTTTTTTTTTAAATTCTCTGCCTCATCATTCATGTCTCATATCTAGTGGACAGGGGGGCTGAATTCTAGCTGCTGCATCTGCGTGCTTGTGACTGTGAGTGACAGAAGTGATGGGGGCTGAATTCTAGCTACTGCACCTGCGCGCTGGCTCCTCTAACTGTTAGTGACAGAAGAGCAGCAGCCCACTGCCCACGATGAACAACACAGCCACAATCCACAGAGGAGCTCAGGGGCCTGTACAGAAGAAGCTGCACAGGACACTGGTGCCGGGCCCGGCACATACTGACCAGAGAGGCACAGCTCGGGCTGCTCACTACACATAACAGATCAGAAGCTGGAACAGCAGTGTGGTAGGGCTGGCATGGTGGATAGGAGGCTGTTAACTAGGGAATGAGGCACAGATCACACCGAGAGGCTGGGGATGGTGACTCACACAGACACCGCTGGGCATCCAGTTAATGGTCAGCACTCTAATGTGGTGTAAGGAACTCAGAGGAGTGTGGTACCAGACAGGGACTGATAAAGATGGCAGGGGCTGCGGGCAATGGGAATGCAATGTGGATTGGACGTTAGTTTGCAAGGACTTGACTATCAGATGGAAGGGAAGGGCTGTAAAATGCCATGGGCAGAAGAAACTTTTTTGCACTTTTTCTGGGGGGGCGGATCAGATTTCTGTGCCTATAGGCTCCTGAGATGTAAATCCAGCCCTGTGTCCTGGGGGTATAGATATTATTACCCAATATAACGGTACTCATTTTATCTACATTGGAAGGATGAACGACTGAGTTGACCCTTCTGGGACTACAGCCCGTGGCCTTGCAGTTTGAACAGATTCTACAGCTGGTGCTTTAACCAACTCAGCCAACTCAACTTGGGTTTTTGAAGTTTAGATTGAATAATGTAGGGTTGAATGGGGTTTTGAGGTTTAGGCAGGAGAGTGAGGGAGTTAAGCTGAAGATTATTTGGGGAGCTGGGTTTTGATATTTATGCTGGGAAATAAGGGGAGTTATGCACTAAGGCATGATAAAGTGGTGATGACTCACCAGGACACAGGAAACACAGGAAAATCTGGGTGTCTTAGGTTACCCCAAACACAACAGAATACAGTATAAACTCACCTTAATAATCAGACATATCTAGTTAAACCTTTAGTAATGTGTTCTAACTGAGCTTCCTTCAGAGTAGTGAGTTCATATTAGAGAACAGAGACAAGAGCTGATTAATTGAACATTTAATCTGTAAAAAGGCTTCACAGTGCTTGTTACAAAAATACAGAAATAAAGGACATACACAAATAAAGATTATACATTGGCAAAACAGTCCATAAAATAAAATGGGAGAAACACAGGAAAACCATAAATAAAATTACCGATATTTTAAGAGTCCTTGTGGGAACTTCAGATGGTATTTCCCCCTTCAGTTGTTACAAAGATATTAATTGTTTTTATCCAAAAACCCATACAAAATACTTTCCACAGTTCCTTTTAAGAGGCCAGACCCCCTGGGTGTTACCTGGAAGGGTCAGGGGTTTGGCCTGACCGTTTACGGCCCACTCAGTCAGACCTGTCAGGGATGTTACTGCAGAGATCTACCTGAAAAATCATAAAGCTTCCCAAAACATGTAACCCACAGCACACCTCTATAATGTTATAATAATCATATTCCTCATATCTGTGTGAATATCTGGACACCAAACATAATGGGTCTAACTGGTTGCAAAGTGGCTGTTCTTGTAACTCACAGCAGGAACACCTTCCCCTGGCATGTTTGGTACCCAGCAAAAGGATAAAACCTGGGCATTTTAAATAAATAGTTTTATTGAACCCTTTTACACTATATATACATGTTCTCCCTATTTCATAATATGTGACTGTCCCCCTGGATGAACTCCATCAAAGCAGAGGGCCCAACACCTTTTTTATGGCACTCTATATGTCCTGCTCTGGTGATTCCTATCTACTCGACTAATTTTATGGCCTAGGACTGGTACACTTTGAATAACATCTAAATACAAAACAAACAAACGAATTACGCAAACCCAACTCATGCCTTGGCATGACAGTTGCCTAACTTTGAGTTAAGATAACCAGAGCTTCCTTTAACTACAAGATATAAGCCCACTGCATTGAGTGGTTCCAGCCTTTTTTTTTTTTTTTTAACTTTTTCTTTACTATCCCTGTTGCCTTTAGCCCACAGTTTCATCCCCAGCCTGCTGCCTTTAGAGGTCCCAGCCCATGATTACTTTGGCAGCTCTGCTACAGGGAACAGTGTTAGTCCGCTGTGTTGAGCGGTTCCAGACCGATGTTTCTTCCGTGAGCCCTGCTGCCTTTATCTGTCCTAGCCCACGACTTGTCATTTTTACTATCAGGTTTTACTATTAGGGGTCCTATGCAGTACTGGGTCTGGTTCCTTTCCCCAGTACACATTTTTTCTATCCAGGTGTGGGCGCTGGCTCCATTGGGGTCAGACATTTGGCTTAGCAGTCCGCACCTCTAACCCAGCTTCAGCTGCAGCGAGGGAATCTTGTGAGTGGCACCAATCCCATACTGTCAAGGAAGGTACTAGAGAGAGATGTAAAAGTACAAATTACTTTCTCTGTTGTCCAATACAGGTTACTGGTAACTTATGGTAGGCGATCCGCCCCTTTAAGTAGGCAGGAACAATTCTAGAAGTGAATGCAGGGGGTGGAGCCTACCTTCCCTCCTTGGCTGCAGCTAGCCAATCAGCTCCAGTAAGATTTGTTCCTCGATGAAGACACAGGCAAGAGAACAGTTCTGCTACAGTTTTAGCTAATTTTATTATTTTTCTGTTAGAAATACCACCATTAGCAGATTACCATAACTGACAATGCCCTTAGATGTGGCTAGCTTAGTATCCAGGTGCTTTTTGTGGACCTTAAGCCCTGATGGGGAAAGCTTGGGTTCAAGTTCTTTCCTCAGGAGTTGCTCACTGAGGCTTCTTCTTAATACATGGTAATCTGACGACAGAAGATCTGCAGGAAAGGTGAGCAACCCTTTGAGTGCTGCAAGTCCACATGTCCACAGTGTCCCTCCATACAGGGGTTTTCCTTTGGATTTCCTCTTGTACACTCTGGGACTCATTGGGTTTATCTGTATGTCTGTTGGGTGTTTTCTAGCAAGTTTGTGTGGTAACTTAACCCTTTAGCTGCTGGTTTTGCATCTTTTGGGGGTTTATTGGCACTTTCTCTACTGGGTTCAGTGTTTTTTGAGTCTGCTAACATGTTCTAGTGATATTTCATGTAATTTTAATTCACAGTTTCAACTTTGCAAAATTTGTGTTAAAGGCGCGCTTTTACCGCATAGACGCCATTGCTCCATTCACTTCTATGGGACTGTACAGTCTGGGACATATCTCTTCAACCGCTCAACGTAGCGACTTCAGAGATGGCTCATTTTAATTGTCTGCCCTTGCTCTGTCATCCCATTAACGTTTCATGTGTGTTGGGGGGCTCAGGGGGCTTTGGGCACTGTTGAGGTACGTTTTCTGGGAAAACTACATTTCCCATGAGCGCTTGCTTCACGTGCTAGTTTATGACTGGCTCCTGCCACGGCAGCCATTTTGTGCCTTTTCCTGCACGAGTATCCTACGCAGGGCTTGGACTCTCCTTCTTTCCTCTGCAGATTAACCCTTCGCCTGCCAGATAAGTGCATTATAGTGATTTCTGGGGTGAAATTGTAATCTTACACACTGTATTTGGGTGATTCCTTATACTTTAAATGTTTTGATACTGTGAGAATGTCTAATCCGTTGGAGCTTGGGGCCAGACCTAAGACTGAGGACACTGGGGTCTCTTTGTCCCATATTTTGCAATGCTCCTCATGTCATTCAGGGTTACCTAGAGAATTCAAAGGTCATTTATGCCCAGAATGTTCTGTTGTTCCTGACTCTCCCCCAGGGACCTCAAGCCATGCATCAGAGCCAGTTTTGGTGCAAGAGTTCAAGGCTGCTACTAGAGACCTCAGGTCTACGTTGCAACTCTTTCCATCCCAGTTACAGGGGATCTTCCACTCCTGGCATACCCCCACTTCTGTCAGATCTTCCCTGCCGAAACCTCAGGGAGTACCTGATGTCTCAGATTCCTCTGAGGAGGAACTGTTGGTGGATTCAGACGTTGAGGAATGTTCTACTGTTGGCTCCTCTCAGTTTTTTGGGGACCCCTTTGATGCTGATCCTGATCCCTCGGCTGAGGGCCTGATGAGGGCTGTCTTAACCACCCTAAACATTCTCTTTGTTCAAGAGGTTTCTTTGGATCCCTCTGATATATTTCAGGAGCCTAAGAGGCCCCATATTTGTTTTCCCACCTAACCCCACCCTTGACCGCCTTGTGTCTGATGAGTGGAAGTTTCCGGACAGGAAACCTTCTGTTTCCAAGAAATTTACCAAGCTTTACCCCTTCTCTGAGGCAGCGCTTGCTCAGTGGGTTCATCCCCCCAAAGTGTATGCTCCTGTCTCCAGGCTATCTATGTCCACTCCCTTGCCAGTTGCTGATGTTTCCACTCTGAAAGACTGGACTGACAAGAAACTTGAGGTCTCCCTCAAGTCCATTTTTGCCTCTGCTGGTACTGCCACGCATCCATCGTTCGCTGCGGCATGGATGAACCGGGCCATTGTGCTCTGGACTGAACAACTCACCCTGTCTGTCCTTGAGGGTGCTCCTACTCCGGATATGTTGTGGCTTCTTGCCAACATTTATGAGGCCCGACACTATGTTTCTGCTGCCTTATTTGATGCCATTAGTTTGGTGGCAAGGGTTTCCACCATGTCTGTGGTTGCCAGACAAGCTCTTTGGCTAAAGATCTGGTCTGCTGACACTGCTCCCAGAACGCTTTGCTCTCATAGCCTTTTCAAGGCACCTCTTTGTTTGGGCCAGATTTTAAGGATCTGATTAGTGAGGTCACAGGGGGCAAGAGTACCCTTCTGCCTATGATCCCCAGGAAGAGGACGCCTATCACAGCATCTGGGAGGATTCAGTGGCGGACCAGTGGATTTTACAGGTGGTGGTGGAAGGATACAGGATCCCTTTTGCCTCTCTTCCTCCCTTTCAGTTTTCCCCTCTCATACACCACAGGGCATAGAGAAACGCTATCCTTTCAATGGCGCTATCCAGGCCCTTCTGGACAAGGATGTACTGGAACCTGTTCCAATTTGGGACAGTAGTATGGGTTTATACTCAAACCTCTTTGTGGTCTCCAAGAAGGATGGCAGCTGTCGTCCCATTTTGGATTTGAAGGATCTCAATTCCTTTGTGATCAAGACCCATTATCACCAGGAGTCCCTAAGGACAGTGATCGCTGTTATGTCCCTGGGGGAATTCCTTGCCTCTCTGGATTTTCAGGACGCGTATCTACACATCACCATTCATCCAGAGAATCGGCAGTATCTCAGATTTGCCTGCGACCAAGGGCACTTTCAGTTTTCAGCTCTTCCCTTTGGTCTCACTACAGCTCCTCAAGTCTTCAACCGTGTCTTGGGAGCTTTAGTATCCGTCCTCCATCAGGACGGCATCAGAGTTACTCCATACATGGATGACCTGCTTCTGAAAGCCCCTTCTGGGGAACTACTTCATCAGCAGGTTCAGGACTGGATTCATGCTCTCACCCATCATGGGTGGATCATCAACATGGACAAGTCGGATCTTGTCCCATCCCAGTGTCTGGCCTTCCTGGGCCTTCTCTTCGAAACTCAGCAGTGCATGGTGTTTCTCACGGACTAGGTGGCTTACCAGATCGCCCACAGGGTTTCTGCTGTCCTTGCTCACGATCCAGTTCCAGCTGTCCTCTCTAGTGGGGAAGTTCATTTCCACCATAGATGCGGTCCTGTTTGCCATGGCTCACACCAGGGAAACTCCAGAGGTTTGTGATCCAGGTGTGCAGGGGTCAGCTGGACCTTTTGAAGATGTCAGTGTCCCTCCCTCTTCAGGTGGAACTGCGTTTGTCGTGGTGGCCTGACCTCTCCAGTCAACTGAAGGACCTATTCCTTCCTGGTGTCCTTCTGGGCCACGGTGACAACGGATGCCAACCTCTCTGGCTGGGGAGTGGTCCTGGGTCGCCTGAGTGCTCAAGGTTGGTGGTCTCCAGAGGATTCTCTCCTTCCCACCAACATGTTGGAGCTTCTGGTGATATTTCATGCCCTTCACCATTGGACATCCCAGCTGGAAGAATGCCCAGTCCGGGTCCAGTCCGACAACGCCACAGCCGTGGCTTACATCAACAAGCAGGGCGGAACAAGAAGTCTCTTTGCTTGGTTAGAGGTCAAGGCTATTTTGTCCTGGGTAGAAGAACATGTTCCTGCCATATCTGCAGTGCACATTCCTGGCATAGACAATGTCATGGCAGACTTCCTCAGTCGACACACAGTGGACTGCGGAGAGTGGGTACCTCACTCAGAGGTGTTCACCCTCATTGTTCAGAAGTGGGGTCTTCCTTGCATCGACCTGATGGCGACAAGACACAACTGGAAGGTTCTGATGTTCTGCTCTCTCTGGAGGAATCCTCTAGCTCTAGCGGTGGATGCCCTGCCCTTTCCTTGGTTATTTCCTCTGGCTTACATCTTTGATACCCTCCCCATGTTTCACAGGGTGTTACGGAAATTGAGACTGGAGCATTGTCCAGTCATTCTGATTGCTACGTACTGGCCTTGACAGGCTTGGTGACCGTTGCTTCTGGATCTGTCAGTGGTGGAGCCATCCCAGCTCCCTTGCCATCTGGATCTTCTTTTACAGGGTTACCTGTAGAAGGAGGATGTTCATCGTCTAGCTTTGACGGCTTGGAAACTGAATCCTCAATACTGTTGTTTCTTCTGGTGTGGTGGCTACTATGTTTTGTGCCCGCAAACCTGTTTCTTCTAAGGCCTACCATCATGTCTGATCGACCTTTCTCTCTTGGTGTGCTCATAGGGACCTTTCTCAGGAATTTGATCTGCCTACGGTCCTAGCCTTCTTGCAGGACGGTGTGGTTAAGGGCCTCAGTTTGAGTTCCCTTAAGGTTCAGACTTCTGCTGTCTCTGTTTTCTTTCAGAGGCACATTGCTATTCTTCCTGATGTCAAGGTTTTTTTCCAGGGCGTTACTCATACTTGTTCTGTTTTCAAGACTCCCGCTCCTCAGTGGGTTCTCAGCTTGGTTTTGGGCATCCTTCAGAGCCCTCCCTTTGCGTCCTTAGCTATTATTCCTCTACGCCTGCTGACTTGGAAAATGGCCTTTCTCCTGGTGATCATGTCTGTTCGCCGTGTCACGGAGTTACATTCTCTGTTTTGTAGACCACCCTTTTTGGTGTTTCACAAAGACAAGACGGTGCTTTGTACTTCACAGGAGTTTCTCCCAAAGGTGGTCTCTGCGTTCCACATTAATCAGGAGATTGTGGTGCATTCTTTCTACCCTGACCCTACCTCTGACAAGGAGCGGGATCTCCACTTGTTAGATGTGGTGCGTTGTCTCAAGTTTTATGTACATCGCACTGATCGCATTAGACAGTCTGACGCTCTGTTTGTCATTCCTGAGGGCCACTATTTGTAAGGCTTACAAGCTAAGGAAGAAGCCTGTCTAGGATCTTCTTCAGTTCTTTGGTGCTTCCTGTGCTTTTGAACCCAGTTGGCTCTAGTTCAATGTGCTGTGTAACAGTTCCTGGGGTGTTGTTACCCCTGTTCAGTGTCCGTTGACACTTCATTTGATTTGTTGGACTATCTCTGATCTGATGGTTCATAGCTGCTCTGGTGACTTTGGGGGCCTTGCGCCTGGTCCTTGCCTTACTTCCCGCCTCTGGGAAACTCACTGGTTGGATATCCCAAAGTTACCAGTAACCTGTATTGGACGACAGAGAAAAGAGGATTTTATTCTTACCTGTTAAATTCTTTTCTCTTAGTCCATACAGGTAACTGGTCTCCCACCCTGTCAAGGGACCATGCTTGATTCTCCTGTGGCAGAAGGTGGGGGTCCTTCGGGGTCATGCTCACAGGAATCTTCTTTGCCTTCCACTATCTAGTCAATAGTTAGTGTCTCAAAACTTTCTAGAGCTGGCTGGCTAGCTGCAACCAAGGAGGGAAGGTAGGCTCCACCCTCTGCATACAATTCTAGAATTGTTCCTGTCTACAATTAAAGGGGCCTACCCAAAGTTACCAGTAACCTGTATGGACTAAGAGAAAATGATTTAACATGTAAGACTAAAATCCACTTTTATTATACAACAAAACAACAGCAAGCTGTAAACACATAGGAGCTGGAGGTCAGATGCCAGAAGGCCAGTGTCCAGAGCCAGAAGGGTAGTCAGCCAGGTCAGCGTCCAGAGCCAGAAGGGTAGTCAGCAAGCCAGTCAGTCCAGAGCCAGAAGGGTAGTTAGCCAGTCCAGTGTCCAGAGCCAGAAGGGTAGTCAGCCAGTCCTGTGTCCAGAGCCAGAATGGTAGTCAGCCGGGTCCTGAGTCCAGAGCCAGAATGGTAGTCAGCCGGGTCCGTGTCCAGTGCCAGAAGGGTGGTCAGCCAGTCCAGTGTCCAGGAACCAGTTATCAGCAGTCAGGGGCAGAAACAGGATCAGGTGCCAGATAGGTAATTCAGACAAGCCAAGGTCTTACACAAATAACAAACTAGGAAGGAGATAATCAAGAAGACACCACGCAAGGGCGACTGCACTGAGATTAGGGCAGGCACTAAATATTATTACTAAGGGGCGGCGACCCCGGGAAGCCCGCCAAGAAAAACTATAACAGGTCTGGTGTGAGCATGCAATTGAAGATCAGCTGGACGTACGCACAGACCTCCGGGAACCAAAAGCGGCACAGAAGCACCAACACTGGAAGACAGCCAACCCTCCACACCTGCATCGGATGCAACGGAGCGCAGAGGAACCCCAGGTAACAGCAAGCAGCCCGGTACCCTAACACAAACTTCACACTCTAGCAGTGAACCCAAGCAACTTGGGAGTCAGATCCAGTGGAAAACCCAATAAGAACCAGACTAGGCTGAGAGTCAAGGGGTTAGGCTGGTAGCTGACAGCCTAAGCTTAAGATCAATGAGATAGGCTGAAGGCTTTTGCATGACCAGTCATTGTCAAGTCAGTCAACCCCTAAGACTTGCCCATTTGCTACACACCTATATTAAAGCACACAGACAGTAGATAGATTAAAAATGCCACATTGTTTAGTAAAACAAACATTTTATGAACAGTGTTAAGTTTATTAACAATTAAAACATAATTAAATAGCAAGTACAACTGTAAACATCCTATTGCTTGCTATACAGTGTTATTACCTGACTTACAGAAAATGAAATACACAAAAACTTCCGTAAAGCACTACTTGACTGAGGGACATGTCACCACCAACCCATAAACTACTGAAAGTGGCAAGTGGGAACCTAACAATCATACCCATGACTCTTAAAAAACCAAGGCCAAGAATCAAGATCCTGAACCATAAACTGTGAAGCCCATGCTTTGCACCACTAAGCAGAGCTTCTTCAAACCTTAAGTTGGGTATGCCACACCACACACCAGTAGAACTGCCATTTCCACACCATCCTGTATCCCCACCAAGAAAATGTCCATCCCAGTGTCCATGAGGTAGAAACTATCCAGAAGAAACAGCTTAGGATAAATCTTCAGTTCACAGTGCTGTAACACTAAACCCCCACTCTTCCTCATGAAGCTAGCATCCATCTTATTCACTTTTCCTGCTGCTCTCAGTCACCCCCTGAGACCATGCTCCTAACATAATCTAGGGGTGATTTTGGACCAAACCAAAGCTGCATTCCAATGTAATTCACCTAAATACTCCCAATCCCACTTAAACTGAAGCAACAACTCCCTCTGGGATAAATAACTCAAATTGTTCCCCCTAGTGTGTACCACTAGGATATCAGGATCCTAGCTGTCTACTCCACCGATAAATGGACCTGATTTCAAATCATAACCCCAATCCCAAGCAAACTTACATCAACTTGGCCTTCAGGAATACACAAGCAATGAAAAAACACCTGATGGATGAATTCCCAAGTAGGCCAGCACACAGGTGACCAAGCAGTCCAGGAAACAAGTCCCAAACAAAGAGAGTACAGGTCCTTTTCCTACTGGATCCATTTTGGAATGTCACATCTTACTAACAGCACATTCTGACCCCAAAACCACATCCAGAAAAGCCACCCCCCCCCCACACACACAGTCAGAGACACGCTTACTTACTAACGAGTTCCCCAATGCAAGAGGGCCAGGGAAAAGCATCCAGAAAAAATAAAGGCCACACCAAAACCTGCAAAAGACTGCAGAGTGTACATAGACATTAGCCTCTGGATATCCCTTGACACAGTCGACTAACACATACCGTTCACCCCTGCCTAAATGGAAAATGTTTGATGTCATCCCTCCAAACATGAACTTAAATGAATATGCCAACACCAACATGCTCGGATCAACCTATCCCGAAAGACCTTCCACACTAATTCAAGCCAAGAGCTCTAACAACACCTCCAATTCACACTCATCAGATTCCACATTTCAAAACAGATTAGACTGGGGTCTGAAAAATTAGCTTTGGGTCTGAGAAACTATACTGAGGGATTTGGCTTGGGTCTGGGGGAGTAGGCTTGGCTCTGATTAATTAGGTTTAAATATCAGGGTAAAGATGGTGGCTGAAGGATTAGGCTTGGGTATGAGGTATTAGTCTGGCTTTTGAGGGAGTAGACTTGTGTCTGTGATAAGATTAGGTGTGAGTATGAGGGAGTAAATTTGGGTCTGAGGTATTAACTTGGGTCTGGGGGAGTAGGCTTGGCCCTGATCTATTAGGTTTCAATCTCAGGGGTAAGGATGGAGACTAAGGGATTAGACTTGAGTCTGTGGGGAGGGATTAGACTTGGATCAGAATGATTGGGTTTGGGTCAGTGGGATTAGACTGGGATATGAGGGAGCAGGCAGTAGTCTGAGGGGCTTAGGGGATAGGCTGAAAAGTAGGTTTTCGGAGGGATGGCTGTGAGTTAGCAGCAGACTTTAGTCTGAGGGTTCGGTTGGACATTGAATCTGTATTTGGGTATTGAGACAGGACATTTAGTGGTTAGGTTATAGAGCTGTTGCTATGCTAAGAATATAATCTGAGACTGATAGTTGGTGTCATTGTACTGAGGGTGTGGATTGGGGTTA
Organism: Rhinophrynus dorsalis; assembly: GCA_037306005.1. Taxonomy (NCBI): domain Eukaryota; kingdom Metazoa; phylum Chordata; class Amphibia; order Anura; family Rhinophrynidae; genus Rhinophrynus; species Rhinophrynus dorsalis. The sequence continues at coordinate 60,475,170 of CM074728.1, forward strand.
GAGAGGTGGATTTTGGGCAGAAGTTTGGTAGGGTTTAGGTGTACAGTTGGGGTTGATGCTAACTGATGTTAGATGGACAAGCTTTAAAATTTGTCTGTATATAATTGTAACTTTTGAAAGGTTTAGGCAGAGTTGTTAGTTTTGTGGGTTTGGATATTAGGTTTGTAGAGGGAGAATTCAGACGGGGGCTAGGTTTTTAAATTGGCAGTAGATTGTAAGAAGAAGCTTTATTCTTGGTATAGGAACAGAGAGGGCAGGATGGGTTCAGGATTTTATTTGGAAGCTGATGTATTATGGTTGGAGATCATTGGTTACACTGTGCAGGCCACCTTGGAGCTAATTGTTACGTGAACCTGTAGTTAATGGGTTGCGTTGAGGCTGAAAGGTTATATAGAGTTCAGGGGGGGGTTTGCTTAAGGTTGAGAATACAAGACCTCCTTATCATAGTAACAAGATGACAACCTGAAATGCTTTGAGGACAAGAAACCATATACATAAGGCTAAAGAGGAGAAGTTCAGAGCAAACCAACTGCACATAGGGGAGAAATGAAAATGCTTATTATTGTAAATGAGGTTTAAACCTCATGAATGCTGAAGAGATCTGAAGAGCTTTTACATTCGACACCCCTCTATCATTTGAGGGATTAAACCCTCAATTCAGTGAGAATTTTGGGAATGCTTTTTTGTCCCCTATAATGCAGTTTGTTTGTTCCAGAATAGTACAGCTTTAGCTTATTGAATATGGTCCAAGTTCTTCTTGCTTATCTGTCTTTAAAAAGTTTTGACAAAAAAACCTGGAGTAAATATAGGGGTAAACTAAGTGTACCACAGGGCATAAATAAAAATTCCCAAACTCCTTTTGATTTAAATGGAACTCTTAACCCATCTCATTATCCCCAGCAGCCAATAGCTTTGCAGTATGTTGGGAACATAGAGAGGTTCCCAACATACTGCGAAGCCATTGGCTGCTGTGGATAATGAGAATCTGAAGAGCCAGAAGTGGAAGTACTATATAATAACCTGCTCTGCAATGTGATCATGCTCAGTTTTATTATATATACTGAGATACAATAAATAGCAGTGTTACTGTAGCGAAAATAAAGCCCATTGTTCTATAAGATGAGCAGTGATGTAGGTTTTATGTAGTAATGTGCAGCAATGTAAGAAAGAACAGTGTTGTATAACTTACCAAAACAACATAATAAACCTAATCGCTAAATAAAAACCTGTCCAGAGACGTGATAACTATAGACCAGGTCCGAGAATCACATAGTCTCCCACTTCTTCTTAGTACATTAGCCTTTGCAGAGCCTGATTTCCCAACAGGCAGAGCAGGCAGATGTCTAGAGCCCCAAATATTGAAAGTAGCCTTAGGTATGCTGGCCACACCCACATTCTGAATTGTAAGTGTGTCCAGAGGAATCTCACTGTCCCTGCCCCAGTTTATAACTCCCTTTACTGGTTATTGTTATTAAACATTCTGGAAGCTAGAGAGATCTACAGCACATCACGCAGAAACGGGTTAGAGATCTTTCTAGCAACCGAGGGGTTTAACCCTTTGAGTGCCAGAGAAGTACGCAACACATTGCTTTGCAACGCGTTGCGTACCCATACCTACCAACATTTCAAATCGCAAAAGAAGGACACTTGTGTTTTAGGGGGTGTTGCTGGGGGCGTGGCTGGTGGGTGGGGCATTACCGAGAATTTTTAGCCTATTTCATAACCTATTGACAACTCTTTGTGTAACCTAATAAATGACTTATAACAAGACTAAAGTATTTTATTTACACAGACTAATTTATAAACATATATAGTGAAATTTAAACAAACATTAATGTGAGTTTTATTGCTGTGGAGCAATGTGTTACACTTATATACACACCACACAGTCTGATCTCCCAAACACAGGGACACCAGGGTGATACACTTCTATACACACCACACAGCCTGATCTCCTAAACACAGGGACACCAGGGTGATACACTTCTATACACACCACACAGTCTGATCTCCTAAACACAGGGACACCAGGGTGATACACTTATATACACACCACACAGTCAGATCTCCTAAACACACGGACACCAGGGTGATACACTTCTATACACACCACACAGTCTGATCTCCTAAACACAGGGACACCAGGGTGATACACTTATATACACACACCACACAATCTGATCTTCTAAACACAGGGACACCAGGGTGATACACTTCTATACACACCACACAGTCTGATCTCCTAAACACAGGGACACCAGGGTGATACACTTCTATACACACCACACAGTCTGATCTCCTAAACACAGGGACACCAGGGTGATACACTTCTATACACACACCACACAGTCTGATCTCCTAAACACGGACACCAGGGTGATACACTTCTATACACACCACACAGTCTGATCTCCTAAACACAGGGACGCCAGGGTGATACACTTCTATACACAACACACAGTCTGATCTCCTAAACACAGGGACGCCAGGGTGATACACTGATATACACAACACACAGTCTGATCTCCTAAACACAGGGACTCCAGGGTGATACACTTATATACACACCACACAGTCTGATCTCCTAAACACAGGGACACCAGGGTGATACACTTATATACACACCACACAGTCTGATCTCCTAAACACAGGGACACCAGGGTAATACACATCTATACACACACCACACAGTCTGATTTCCTAAACACAGGGACACCAGGGTGATACACTTATATACACACCACACAGTCTGATCTCCTAAACACAGGGACACCAGGGTGATACACTTATATACACACCACACAGTCTGAACTCATAAACACAGGGACACCAGGATGATACACTTATATACACACACCACACAGTCTGATCTCCTAAACACAGGGACACCAGGGTGATACACTTATATACACACCACACAGTCTGATCTCCTAAACACAGGGACACCAGGGTAATACACATCTATACACACACCACACAGTCTGATTTCCTAAACACAGGGACACCAGGGTGATACACTTATATACACACCACACAGTCAGATCTCCTAAACACAGGGACACCAGGGTGATACACTTCTATGCACACCACACAGTCTGATCTCCTAAACACAGGGACACCAGGGTGATACACTTATATACACACACCACACAATCTGATCTTCTAAACACAGGGACACCAGGGTGATACACTTCTATACACACCACACAGTCTGATCTCCTAAACACAGGGACACCAGGGTGATACACTTCTATACACACCACACAGTCTGATCTCCTAAACACAGGGACACCAGGGTGATACACTTCTATACACACACCACACAGTCTGATCTCCTAAACACGGACACCAGGGTGATACACTTCTATACACACCACACAGTCTGATCTCCTAAACACAGGGACACCAGGGTGATACACTTCTATACACACCACACAGTCTGATCTCCTAAACACAGGGACGCCAGGGTGATACACTTCTATACACACCACACAGTCTGATCTCCTAAACACAGGGACGCCAGGGTGATACACTTCTATACACAACACACAGTCTGATCTCCTAAACACAGGGACGCCAGGGTGATACACTTATATACACACCACACAGTCTGATCTCCTAAACACAGGGACACCAGGGTAATACACATCTATACACACACCACACAGTCTGATTTCCTAAACACAGGGACACCAGGGTGATACACTTATTAACACACCACACAGTCTGATCTCCTAAACACAGGGACACCAGGGTGATACACTTATATACACACCACACAGTCTGAACTCATAAACACAGGGACACCAGGGTGATACACTTATATACACACACCACACAGTCTGATCTCCTAAACACAGGGACACCAGGGTGATACACTTATATACACCGCACAGTCTGATCTCCTAAACAGGGACACCAGGGTGATACACTTCTATACACACCACACAGTCTGATCTCCTAAACACAGGGACACCAGGGTGATATACTTCTGTACACACCACACAGTATGATCTCCTAAACACTGGGACACCAGGGTGATACACTTATATACACACCATACAGTCTGATCTCCTAAACACAGGGACACCAGGGTGATACACTTCTATACATACCACACAATCTGATCTCCTAAAAAGAGGGACATCAGGGTGGGAAAGATGGACAGAGGGATTTGTCTCTAAAAGAGGGACTGTCCCTCCTAAAGAGGGACATTTGGGAGGTATGTGTACCCCTCTGGCACTCAAAGGGTTAAACTTTTTTTGTCCTTGCTTTTTATAGATTCTGTGACAAGAAATTATGGATGGGACAGAGGAAGGGGGCCAAATGAGGAATGGGGCTATGGCTATAGGTGGAGCTAAGGGCACCGAGAAAGCATTGCCTAGGGGGCACCCTGGGCCTCAGTGTAGTAGGTTTGCTCCAGATTGTCTCCCCTTTTTTTACTTTGTGCATGTGGCCCCATGCAGTGGATTGGAGTGCACAGTGATACATCCCACGGGTGTACAGAACAGCTGCCGTTTCCTCTCGAAGGAAATCATTGTTTTATAGTCTCTGTGACTGAAAAGTTATTACAGGATTTCTAAGGAGACAAACAGGCAAATAAAAATATCGAGCACAACTTGTTTTAAAACAGTCTTATCATCTGTTTCCGCTCAAACTTGAGGATAGATTTGGTTTCCCTCAGTCAGTTTACAAAATGATCAGTTGTTTTGCAGTTTTTTTGTAGGATTCTGGAGAACTAGTCCAAGCAAAACTGATTAATAAAGGCCGTTATGAATTTCTTCCCAAGTTAAGGTAAATAGGGGTTTATTTTTAGAAGGTGTCGAGGAGACAGTAACATTTCCTAATATTGTTTGCAGTTGTTCTTTTTTTTAGGATATGCAAATTAAATGAAAATAACACATTAATAATAACCCCCCAGTTACTTTAATTTCAGCATAAAATTCTAATGGCTTATATGAAAGAATTCTTTGTGAATTTGTTCCCCAAAATAAATCTTTAATTAGTACTAGATATCTTGTCCACAGAGACAGACATGATTCTTTGCTGCTAGATTTAAGGACCCTAAACCCCTCCCACCTAAGTGTTCTTAGGTAAGATGATTACAGTGGGAGGAGTTTGGGATCCTGAAGTCCAGCGTCAAGACCCACCACGGACATGATATCCGGTATTAAATTATGGTGAACAACTTCACACAGAATTCATTCATATCGGCCAATATCATTTTCAGCCGAAATTAAGGTATCTGGAGAGTTACTATTAAAAAATGTTAGTTTTCATTTAATTTACTCGTCCAAAAAAAAAAAAAAACAACATGCAAAACAGTATTAGGGGATTTTAGTATTCCTTTAAAGGGATAGTAATACTTCATTTTATCTTTATTTTATTTTGTAGGCATTAAAAAAACATGAAGAACGATTTAAGTCTTATCTCTGAAACCTTTATGGTTTGATAGATATTCACAAGCAAATTTTCCCCTCCCGCCCCTTTAACCTAGTGTAAGCCATCTCTTCTCAGATGTGGAATCCAGTCCGTAGACCAGACAGATAACAGCAGGGGACAATCTTCTTCCTATGAGAACAATGAAATCCCTGCCCCCCTTGACAAGTTTTTCAGCTTTTTTCCCTTATCTTAACTGAAGATTGTCCCTCTCTGCAGTCTACCTGGGCACCTCCCTTCTAATCTGGCTGAACAGTGTTACATCAGTAAAAGGGACGGGAGGGGGATACTTTGACATTGAATTACTCTTGAACTACAACTCTGACAGAATTGAAATAACACTCTCCAAGGTCCAAATACTGATGATTAATTAGAGCTGCTTTTATTATGAAACATTACTATCCCTTTAACATCTTCTAAAAATAAATCCCTATTTAACTTAACGTGGGCAGAAATCCATAATGGCATTTATGAATCAGTTTTGCTTGGACTAGTTCTCTTGAACTAGTACTGAATATCTTGTCTACTGTGGTGGACATGCTTTTTTTATTGTAAGAACACTTTCATGTGAGGAGTTCAAAGGGGTTTACTTTTAAATGGTTGCGCACGAAAGAGCGTGCGACCAATTGATAGAGTTACCATGTCGCTATAATAAAAATGTCGACGTGACAATCACGCACTGCATGACAGAGCGAGAGTGCCATGTCGGTTACTGAAGTGTCTCATCAAATAGCAGTGTTAGAGAAGAAGAGCGAACTCCCAGTTTTAACCATTTGTGGCCACAAATTGTATTTACACTTCATCCACCATGGAACATCCCAGCACATTCTGCATCAGAGCCTAAGCTTCAGTGGCATCCCGACCAGGAGAGGATCTCCGCCTCCTCTCTTCACAGACACTGCTGCCTTCTCTTGCGCCTCGTCTGTGTCACCACCTCCTTACACTAACCTCCTCTTCTCTCCTGCACCCACGTCGACCAGGAGCCATGTGTCTTGCCTGAGAGCCTCCGATTCTTCCTGCTCACTCTGCTGCTCCTGCCGCTGCTCCAGGGCTGGCACCCTCCCTCAAGACCCTTTCTCTACCCACCTGCTCCTGTGCTTTGAGCCATGCCAGCTGCCTGGGTGAATATGACAGCTTTGCGGAGGACATGTTATAGCCGGGGCAGCATGATGGATTACAGGGGATGCTATTTGATGCAACATTTCAGTAACCGACATGACAATCTTGCGCTATCATGAAATGCGAGATTGTCACATCGACATTTTTATTATGGCAACCTTATCATTTGGTTTCATGCTCTTTCGCGTGTGACCATTTAAAAGGATACTGTTCACAGGCCTGGAATCCAACCACAAAGCATAATGTCCACCTACTAGGGTGACCACATGTCCTGGATTGCCCGGGACAGTCCTGGATTTTAAGTGTGTGTCTCTTGACCCGGCCAGCCCCCTTCTGGGGCAATATAAAGTCCCTGAATGAAGACTCCAGAGCCCAGAGTTCTAAACACTAGGAGAACTGCCCATTGTCTACTGTGACATGGAAGTGATGTCTCTGTTGGGCTACAAGAAAATGGCTTTCAGGCAGAGCTCAAACATTAGAGAACTATGCCTTGCATCAATCGGGAGCTGCATTGCATTTTGTGTTGTAGTATAATGCTACTCTAAAAGTTTGGGCTTGATGTACATTTTCTTGTAGTCCACCACAGGCATCACTTTCTGTCAGAGCAGTCAAGGCAGTTCTTCCTCTAATGTTTAGACCTCTGTGGTATCCTCTTCTGTCTGCAGTGTCCCTGAATGGCACACTTCAAATGTGGTCACCCTACCACATACATAAGCCCCATCTTGTGCTTAAATAGAGGAGCAATCACAATGACTGAGCCACTGACTACACACACCTGATAACAAGCAAGCAGATCATGTAAAACTGTGTGTGAACTAATACTGAGAAACATTGGCCTAGATGCAGGAGAATGGGCAGCTCTCTCTTTGTGCCTATACCCATTTTCTAAACAAAATGTCCTATCTGAAAAAATTGGTTTCCCAGCCTCCTCATAGGTACCTCTTTCCCAAAGTGAACACAATGAAATGGTGCATTATATATACTTAAATACTACTGGCCATTCTACTTATTTCTCAGTTTTTGCAAATAAGACAGTATTGGATTGCACAGCCTGTTGTGTTAGATACATTCAACTTTCCCTCCCACCTGTCACTTCCTACCAGCCAGATACAAACATTCGACTCTCCCTCCTAACTGTTTCTTCTTATCAGGAGGTACTGGCAAAACTGCATACACTGACAAATAAATCTAAATATCTGATTAACTATAGGGTTTAATTAATAAAGAATGGACAACATAAACAAAGATTACTTTTTAAAGCTTTTTTAAATTATCCAAGTCATTGTAAAGTGTTAGTTCAGCGCCAGCACAGTCTACAATGCATTGCATCAAGGCTGAAGACCTCTATAGAATCTAACTGGTTAACCCCATTGAGGACAAACGCAACCTTCTGGTTCTCAAGGGAGTAAAAAAAAGCAGATATTATTAAAAAAAAAAAAAAAAAATTATAAAAAAAAAACGTGAGCAGGTGCATGTGACTCTTTTTTTGGCCCTTTAAGAAACCCTTACGTGGACCTCTTCTTAGTTCCTTGAAAACTAACAATGCCTCGAAGTTTGAGACATCTCTAGCATGTAAGGGTTAACCCTTTGAGTGCCAGAGGGGTACACAACGTATTGCAAAACAATGTGTTGTGTGACCCTCTGGCACTCAAAGGGTTAACCCCTTCAGTGTTCGAGAGGTTATTGTGCTGTCTGTCTCAGTCAAATTTAGTTTCCTATTCTCTACTATTTCTCACAGGAAGCTACCTTTTGGGGGGGGAGGGCACAAAAGGGAGTTAAACATTCCAGTGAATGTTCCTTGTTACAGGGTTAGTAATGTCTTAAAAGAAGAAGAAATAATATGGTAGATAATGCAAAAAAAAATTGATCGTTGCAAAACCATAAAGGTTTGAGAGATAGAAAATTTTAAAGTTTCCCTCTCCTTGAGGTCAGCTGTAAAGCTGCCAGCAGTAAATTCGAAGCGGCTCTTCAGCAGAACCGTGATACCGAAATCTAAAAAGAAATACTTCATTGGAATGGTCTACAAAGTATACCTGGTTTGCAACCACACTTTGTAGACCGTTCCAAAGAAGTAGTTCTTTTTAGATTTTGGTATCACGGCTCTGCTGAAGACCCACCTGACCGTCCCTGGACCAGAATCTCCTACTGTCAGCTAGACACTGACGTCAGGGAAAAGGGAGGGAGAGGAGAACTTTAAAACGTTCTATCCCTCAAACCATAAAGGTTTGAGAGAAAGGACTTGCCCTGATCTATTTCTTTTTGCATTATCCTATAAAATAAAGTCCTAGAATGCGTCGCTCACTGTGTGCGTAACCGCACATGTGCGGTAGGGACTCGCAGAACGGGCTGATCCGAAGCGGAGAGCTCCAGAAGGCTGACAGCCTGTCTGTGCTCCTGGCTTCGGGGCAGCCGCTGCTGCCACGGAGGCATGAGCACAGACAGGCTGTGAGCCATCCAGAGCTCCCTGCTCTGGATCAGCCCATGTATACGGGCTTTGTAACTAGTCTACAATATAACTACAATATTACTTCTCATTCTTTTGAGACATTACTAACCCTTTAAAGCAGAACTTTCAGATATTAATAAGTCCCCTTCAATCATTAACCATATGGCGACTAGCTTGATAATACGTGTATTACCTCTCAAAAGTGGCAGATTCTAAAGAAATCTTTAATCTTCAGAGACCGGAACCCTGGCATCAGTGCAGACATCTAGTCTGTGCACCTGCTCTGTCAGTCCCGATCCTCTGTAAGATGCATTGCAGTGTGCCACATGGCAGTGGCATCTCCAGCATTCATATTTAGGGGGGGCACATGGGGGGCCAGGGACAAAAATATGGGGGCAATTATAAAACACACACATAGATTTCTCTATTTCACTGTCGTCCAATACAGGTCACTGGTACTCTGGGAGGCGATTCGCCCCTTTAATAGGCAGGAACAATTATGCAAATGATTGCAGGGGGCGGAGCCTCCCCTCCTACTTAAGCCACCTTCAGGCCAGAGCCACTAGATTGATTTGTTCCTGGGTGCTGTGCACACCAGGTAGAGAACATCTATGCATTCAACTTAGTATTTTGTTATTTTTTATTCAAATATGGAATACCACCATTAGGAGGGTGACCATGGCTGTGAATTGCCCTCTTTAAAGTGGCTGGTGCAGCTTCCAGGGATTTTCTGTGGACCTTATGCCCTGAAGAGGGAACAGCTTGAGTTAAGCAGCTTCCCTACTGGGGAATTTACCTCTGGTTTATTCCTTCTTCATCATGGTCACCTGAAGACTGAAGTCCTGCAGGAAAGGTGAGTCACCCATTGAGTGCTGAAGGTCCACTTGTCCCCACAGTGTCCCTTTGTTGGGCTTGTATTTGGGAGTTTGCTTTGCACTCCAGCACTCATAGGGTGTTTTTATTTGCATTTCAATGATTTAATGCAGTTTCTGTGGTATTCTCTGGGTTTTGGAGCTTTGAATAGTGTTTATTTATGTGTTTAATACATGTTTGGGCACTTTTTAATGTTTTGATAAACTTTATTAAAATTGGTGTTCCGCGCCTTTAAGCGCGGCTTTTCCCGCTCAGACGCTATGGCTCCTTTACTCTCTATGAGATTTCACAGTGTGGGACATATCTCTGGAACCGCTTGTCACAGCAACTTCAGAGAGGGCTCATTTTAATGCTAGGCTCCTGCTCTATCATCCGGTGTATGTTTTATTAGTGTGGGGTGTTCAGGGGGGCTTCGGGCACTGTTTGGGGTACTTGTATGAGGAAAACTACATTTCCCATGAGCGCCCGGTTCGCGCTCGTTTCTGATTGGCTGTCATGACGGCCGCCATTTTGTGGTGCTCTTCCTCAGCGAGTACACTACGCAGGGACCGAGCCTTCTCTCCCCTCAACAGATTAACCCTTCGCTGGCCAGATAAGTCCAAATTTAGGCATTTCTGGGGTGAAACTTTAATCTTCCACACTTTTACTGGGTGATAGGGTTTAAAGTGGGGTATATTGACGCTGTGAGCATGTCTACTTCACTGGAGCTAGGGGCTAGACCCAAGTCAAAGGAGGATGGGGGGTCTGCTCCCCCCATGGCGTTTTGCTCCTCTTGTAACACTGGGCTATCTAGTGATAATTTGGGGGATCTATGCCCTAACTGCACTGTTCGTCAGGATAGCAACCCTGGGCTTCCCAGCCATGCTATTGAGCCATCTTGGGTGAGGGAGTTTAAAGCTGCCACTAGGGATCTCAGATCCACTCTCCAACTCTTTCCCTCTCAGGTACAGGGGGCTCTCCAGGTCTGGCAGACCCCCTCTACAATCAGGACCTCCCTGCCTAAGCCACAGGGAGCTCCTGATGTGTCTGATTCTTCTGAGGAAGAACTATTACAGGATTCTGATGCTGAGGAACGCACTGTTATTGAGTCTAACATGTCCATTGGGGACCCTTATGAATGTGACCCTGAAGTTTCGGCTGAGGGTCTGATTAGAGCTGTGTTAACTACGCTCAACCTTCCTCTGACTCAGGAATCTACTTATGATCCTACTGACGTTTTTCAAAAGAAACCATCTAAGCCTGTTGTTTGTTTTCCAACTAACCCTACCCTTGCCCGTCTAGTCTCTGAGGCGTGGAGGAATCCTGATAGATCCTCTTCTGTCTCCAAAAAGTTTGCTAAACTGTACCCCTTTCCTGAGACTGAGCTGGCAAAATGGGTTCATCCCCCCAAGGTGGATGCTCCTGTTTCCAGGCTATCCAAGTCTACCGCTTTGGCTGTCTCTGATGCCTCTGCCCTGCAGGATTGGACGGATGAAAAGCTAGAACTTTCTCTTAAGTCTATTTTTGCCTCCATTGGCACGGCCATGCGTCCAACCTTTGCTGTGGCGTGGGTTAATAGAGCTATTGCGGCCTGGACTGAACGACTGACTGAAGCAGTTTGCCAGGATGCACCAGTGTCTGAACAGTTGCAGCTTCTTGCTAATATTACTGAAGCTCAGAATTATGTTGCTGACGCTGCCTTTGATGCTGTGCGCATGATGGCGAGGGCCTCCACTTCTTCTGTGGTGGCTAGACGTGCCCTTTGGCTGAAAATTTGGTCTGCTGATACAGCCTCTAAGAAAGCCTTGCTTTCCTTGCCCTTTCAGGGGAATTTGCTATTTGGGTCTGAACTCAAAGAAATGATCAGTGAGGCTACTGGCGGTAAAAGTACTCTTCTACCCTCAGTCTTTAAGAAAAAGTTTCCAGCCAAACGCAATCGGTCCTTTCGTTCCTTTCAGACTGAGACACGCTCCTCGGCCCAAATGGGTCCTCCCACTACGCGCTCCTCCTCCAAGCCGAAACAGTCCTGGAAGCCCAAAGTTGCCCCCAAGGCCAAGACCTCCAAGACTGCTTCGGCATGACTCACCGAACCCGGGTCCGCATCCGGCTGTAGGTGGACGTCTCCGCATCTTTCGCCGGACTTGGGAGGAGTCAGTGGCGGACCCATGGGTTATTCAGGTGGTGTCAGAGGGATACAGGATCCCTTTCTCCTCCCTTCCTCCTTTTCGGTTCCATTTTACTCGTCCTTCTCAGGAACCTACAAAGAGACGTCTGTTCGAAGACGCTATTCAGGATCTTTTGGACAAAGAGGTCCTGGAAGTGGTTCATCCAGAGGACACAGGTTCAGGATTTTATTCCAACCTGTTTGTGGTGGCCAAAAAGGACGGAGGGGCTCGTCCCATTTTGGATCTCAAGGATCTCAATGCCTGTGTGGTGACTTCCCACTTCCGCCAGGAATCCCTGCGATCTGTGATTGCCGCTATGTCTCCGGGGGAATTTCTTGCCTCCCTGGACCTTCAGGATGCATATCTGCACATCCCTATTCATCCGGAGAGCAGGCGGTATCTCAGGATTGCCTGCCACCGGGGACACTTTCAGTTTTCAGCTCTTCCCTTTGGGCTGACTTCAGCCCCTCAGGTCTTCCAGAGGGTGTTGGGTTCCTTGATAGCCGTACTTCATCAGGATGGTGTCAGGGTGACCCCTTACATGGACGATCTTCTTCTCAAAGCCTCCTCAGCGGAGCTTCTCCACCAGCAGCTGCAGCTCTGTATACACACTCTGACCCGTCATGGCTGGATCCTGAATCTGGACAAGTCGGACTTGGTCCCATCTCAGAGGCTTCTGTTCCTGGGTCTCCTGTTCGACACTCGCCAATGCATGGTGTTTCTACCGGAGGATGTGGCTCATCAGATAGCCATCCGAGTGGCGGGGATTCTGGAACTGGACTTTGTTCCAGTACCGAAGTTGTCATCTCTGGTGGGGAAGTTCATTTCCACGATCGAAGCGGTACCATTTGCCATGGCCCACTCCAGGGAACTTCAGAGATTTGTGATCCAGACGTGCAAGAATCATCCAGATCATTAGCATCTGTCAGTCTCTCTACCTCCTCGTGTCGAGTTGAGTCTGCACTGGTGGTTGGATCTTTCTCATCTCCTGAAAGGGAGATCCTTTCAAGTTCCTCGTTGGACCACGATCACAACGGATGCCAGCCTTCGGGGTTGGGGTGCTGTGTTGGGTCGTTTCAGTGCTCAGGGGAAATGGGGTCTGGAGGAATCTCTTCTCTCCATCAATGTTCTGGAACTGCGTGCCGTCCGGCTTGCCCTGAAACACTGGGAATCTCAACTGACCGGTCGTCCGATCAGAGTGGAGTCCGACAAAGCCACTGCGGTGGCTTACATCAACAGGCAAGGCGGCACAAGAAGCGGCACCGCCTGGTTGGAGGTCAAGGATATTTTGTCTTGGGCAGAAGATCATGTGCCTGTCATCTCTGCAGTTCACATTCCAGGCGTAGACAACGTCATGGCGGACTTTCTCATTCGTCATACCGTCGACAGCGGAGAATGGGCTCTTCATCCAGAGGTGTTTCACTTGCTCACCCAGAGGTGGGGGATGCCGGTGGTGGACCTGATGGCCTCCAGACACAACAGGAAGGTTCCAGTGTTTTGCTCCCGGTGGAGGGACTCCCTTGCTCTAGCAGTGGATGCCTTGTCGATCCCTTGGGATTTTTCTCTGGCTTACATCTTTCCTCCTCTTCCTCTATTGATCAGAGTCATCCAGAAGTTGAAGCAGGAGCGTTGTCCTGTCATCCTGATCGCTCCAAACTGGCCTCGCCAGTCTTGGTATCCGGAGTTGATGGCCATGTCAGTGGCGGATCCGTTCCCACTTCCTGCCCGTCCGGACCTACTTCTTCAGGGATATCTGTGGAAGGAGGATGTTCACTCTCTCCATTTGATGACGTGGCGGTTGAATCCTCGATTCTAGCAAAGAAAGGATTTTCTCCTTCTGTGGTGTCGACTATGCTCAGTGCTCGTAAGCCTGTGTCCTCCAAGATCTATCATCGCATATGGTCAACCTTTGTTGCATGGTGCACTGATAAGGAATTATCCCTTGATTTTCATCTTCCCACTGTCCTGGCCTTCTTGCAGGACGGTGTTGATAAGGGGCTCAGTCTGAGTTCCCTCAAAGTTCAGACTTCTGCCTTGTCTGTGTTTTTCCAGGAAAGGATTGCTATCCTTCCTGATGTGAAAGTTTTCTTCCAAGGTGTGACTCATGTTCGGCCTGCCTTCAAGAGTCCTGCTCCCCAGTGGGACCTCAATTTGGTGCTGGGAGTTCTCCAGCGACCCCCGTTTGAATCCTTGGCTTCCATTCCATTACGTCTCTTGACTTGGAAGATGGCCTTCCTTTTGGCTATTGTTTCAGTTCGCCGGGTAGCAGAGTTACAAGCTCTGTCTTGTAAACCTCCTTACCTGGTGTTCCACAAGGATAAGGCTGTGCTTCGCGCTACCAAGGAATTCTTACCCAAGGTTGTGTCCGAGTTTCACATCAATCAGGAGATTGTGGTTCCCTCTTTCTGCCCTAATCCTTCATCTGACAAGGAACGGGATCTCCATTTGTTGGATGTGGTGCGTTGCCTCAAGTTTTATGTTCATCGCACCGAGTCTATCAGGAAGTCTGACGCTCTATTCGTCATTCCTGAGGGGCCTAGGGCAGGGAGACCGGCTTCCAAGGTTACCATTGCCTCTTGGATTAAGGCTACTATCCGTGAAGCCTATAAGTTGCGGAATAAGCATGTTCCCTTTCGGGTGACTGCCCATTCCACCAGATCTATTGGGGCCTCTTGGGCCTACAAGAATCAGGCATCCGCTGATCAACTATGCAGAGCGGCCACTTGGTCCTCTGTGCACACATTTTCAAAGCACTATCGAGTTGATGTACTGGCTTCGGCTGATGCCAGTTTTGGAAGGAAGGTCCTGGAGGCAGTTTTGCCTGTGTAGGTCTTCCGCTCTGTGATCCTTAGTGCTTCCTTACTGTTGAGCCCGGTTGGCTATAGTTCAGTGTGCTGTGTTAGTTCGGGGTTTGTTTTTCCCCTGGTTGATGTCCGTTGACACTTACAGTTTGGGCTATGTAATTAACTGGTTCATAGCAGTTTAGTGACTTGGGCTTCGCGCCTGGTCCTTGCCTTACTTCCCGCCTCTGGGTCAGCTCAATGTTTGTACATCCCAGAGTACCAGTGACCTGTATTGGACAACAGTGAAAAGAGGATTTTAGTCTTACCTGTTAAATCCTTTTCACTTAGTCCATACAGGTCACTGGTCTCACACCCTGTCAAGGGACCATGCTTGGCTCTCCTGTGGCATTCAGTGGGAGACCTTGGGGCATGCTCACAGGAGTCTTTCTTCTTGCTTACCTGGGGTCAGTTTTAGTGTCTCAAATCAATCTAGTGGCTCTGGCCTGAAGGTGGCTTAAGTAGAAGGGGAGGCTCCGCCCCCTGCAATCATTTGCATAATTGTTCCTGCCTATTAAAGGGGCGAATCGCCTCCCAGAGTACCAGTGACCTGTATGGACTAAGTGAAAAGGATTTAACAGGTAAGACTAAAATCCTCTTTTCTAGCAACTTCTGTGAAATATGCAACCAAGTCTATCTGCTTTAGATATGCCAATTTTTTTTATCCCCAGCACCAATATCTTCTTCAAGCGATCTAAATGGACACCTTGTGCAATATCAGGTGACTGCTGTTCCAGAGCTACCAGCATATTGCATGTCTTAAAGCCAAACCTGTTCCAGTGACATCAGCAATTCATTTTAAAGGATTCCATTGAATTATGATGCATTTAATAATTATACACTTGATAATGGCCCATGAGACTTGAAAGGCTGATTATGTTAGTCTAAATTATTGATCTCATTGCATCTTACTGTCAATTCCAGACTTTGGTCATTTTCTTCAGAAAACTGGTAATACTTTAATAATGTGAAAAAGCATAATTAAAATCAATGTACATCCACCCCTTCCTCTGTAAACTCCACCACTTCATCTTTTGGTTTCTTCCATTCCTGTGTAGGCTCCACCTTTACCTCTTTGAGCAGGTTTGGGAGTCCAGTAGACAGCCTTATTTTGCTCATTAACACAGAGGCTCACAGAAAATAATTACCCTGTCTCTGCTCAGGTATTTGTATGAATTTGTATGGCAGGTCTCCAAATAAAACTTGACCCCAAAAGTTCATGATGGATCATTTTAACCCTCTGAGTGTCAGAGGGGTAAGCAGCACATTACAGAGCATATAGTACAATGTGAGACAGTGCTAGTGTGAGCATACCCTTGTACAATGTGAGATAGTGCTAGTGTGAGCATGTCCTTATAGTACAATGTGAGACTGTAAGCATGCCCATATAGTATAGTGTGAGACAGTGGCAATGTGAGCATGCCCTTACTGTACAGTATCAGTGTAAGCATTGGCAATACAATCTGAGACGTTGAAAGTGTGGGCCTGACCAGGTAATACTGTGTGTGGCATTGTGATCCTGTCCTGGTAGTACAATGTGAGTCAGTGCCATTGTGAGTATGCCCAAACAGTACAATGTGAGACACTACCATTATGAGCCTACCCTTGTGCAACTATGTAAGACAGTGCCAGTGTGAACTCGCCTTGGCTGAACAATGTGAGATAGTGCCAGTGTGAACTCGCCGGTGCCAGTATGAACTCGCCTTGGCTGTACAATGTGAGGCAGTGCCAGCATGAACTTGCCTTGGCTGCACAATGTGAGACAGTGCCAGCATGAACTTGCCTTGGCTGTACAATGTGAGACAGTGCCAGTATGAACTTGCTTTGGTTGTACAATGTGAGATAGTGCCAGTGTGAACTCACCTTGGCTATACAATGTGAGAGAGTGCCATTATGAACTTGCCTTGGCTGTACAATGTGAGACAGTGCCAGTATGAACTTGCTTTGGTTGTACAATGTGAGATAGTGCCAGTGTGAACTCACCTTGGCTATACAATGTGAGAGAGTGCCATTATGAACTTGCCTTGGCTGTATAATGTGAGGCAGTGCCAGTTTGAACTTGCCTTGGCTGTACAATGTGAGACAGTGCCAATATGAACTTGCTTTGGTTGTACAATGTGAGATAGTGCCAATGTGAACTCGCCTTGGCTATACAATGTGAGACAGTGCCATTATGAACTTGCCTTGGCTGTATAATGTGAGACAGTGCCAGTTTGAACTTGCTTTGGCTATACAATGTGAGACAGTGCCAGTGTGAACTCGCTTTGGCTGTAAAATGTGAGACAGTGCCAGTGTGAACTCGCCTTGGCTGTACAATATGAGACAGTGCCAGTATGAATTTGCCTTGGCTGTACAATGTGAGACAGTGCCACTGTGATGCTCCCATGGTAGTACTGTATGAGACAGTGCCAGTTTTAACTTATCCTAGATAGTGAGGTGGAGCCACAGTGAGCCTGCCCTGGTAGAACAGTGAGAGGAAGTCTCAGTGTTAGCCTGTACGGATTGTGAGTCGGTGCCAGTGTGAGCCAGCCCTGTTAAGTGAGTCAGTGCCAATGTGAGCAGTAACTGAGGTAGTAGGAAGCCAATGCTGTGGTCCTAACCTGGTAAGTGAGGCAGTGCCAATTTGAGCTTGTCCTGATAAATGACTGGCACTAGACATGAGTCTTCCCTGATTACTGGTGCAGCCTGTGTGAATAGTGCCAGTGTGAGCAGTGTTTACTAAGGCACTACCAGTGAAAGTAGTGACAGTACCAGTTTAAGCTGTCATAGTAAATAAGGCAGTACTAGTGTGAATAGTGCCAGTGTGAGCCTGTGGTTGTTAATGGGGCAGTACCAGAGTGAGCAGTGCCAGTCTGCCCTGGTTACTGAGTCAGTGACAGTGTGAGTAGTGCCAGTCTGTCCTGGTTATTGAGTCAGTGCCAGCATGAGTAGTGCCAATCTGTCCTTGTTACTGAGTCAGTGCCAGTGTTTCTGGCTATTAAGTAGTGCTATTCTGAGTTTGATGAGTCAGTGCCAGCGTGTCCCAGTTAGTACGTCAGTTCCACTGTGTCCCGGGTAGTGTACACAGTGTCAGTCTGTCCTGGATAGTGAATCAATGTGTCATGGGTAGCCAATCAACTCCACTGTGAGTGATACCAGGCTGCCCCAGATAGAGAGTGGTGAAAGCCTGTCCTGGCTGGTGAGTCAGTTACTGTATGTCCCGGTTAGTGATCCAGTATAAATGCATATCGACAAACCACAGCATCTTCTCATAATAATGTTTAGAAGTGTGGCTCACCAAGACCACCCATGATATCCCGCAAGATCTGGTGCAGAAAGTGTTGAGCACTTGAGTTGGTGCTCCTCCTCCACTTCTCCCTCTCCTTAGATGGTCAGACCTCACCTCTTCAGACCCCATCATACCCCGTCAGCCGCAGAGACGTAGCTACGCATGCGCGCACTGTTCCTGCTATCTCTGCCCACTTTATAAGCGAGATAGCCAGCTGGTCAAATCTGACACTCGACCTGCAGCACTGGGGTCTGGTACTGCTGCGCTGCATAAAGTGAACTATAGTGCTCCATCTCAGCGCTTATTCATTCGGGCTCTGTTCATTCAGGATCGGCTGCCCGAATGAAAAGAGGCCGAATGAAAAAACGCCGCGAGGGAGCACTTATTATAAGGAGTCAGGACGGGAGGTGAATAAAATTGGGGGGGGGGCACAGTAGAATGTAGGGGGAGCCCTGCCCCCCCCGGTGATGCCACTGCCACACAGCTACCGGAAGGGACTGATGGCTCAGGAGCGCAGACTGCACTAACCTGACTGTCAGTCTCCGAAGATTAACGATTTCTTTACAATCTGTCACTTTTGATAGGTAATACACGTATTATCATGCTAGTCGCCATATATTTAATGATTGAAGGCTGACTTATTAATATGTGAAAGTTCCACTTTAAGTGTGAGAAATAACAGAGAGCCACACTCCAGTGACTGACATCAGACACAGATGTACGCCTAAGGAAGGAGGAGCAGTGTGAGATCTACTCTCACCAACATGATTGTGTACTGATGTCCCAATAAATGTGTGGTTTTTACTCAAAGCCCTTTCCAGATGTTAGTCACTGGATGTGACATCCAGGGCTGACTGAAGAGGTTATCTCTCAAACCAAGGAGCAAGTGGAAAGCTAATAAGGACCATCAGGATTTTCTGGCCATATTAAAAGGATAGTAAAAGGGATAGTAATACTTAAAATGTAAAAAAATATATGTTGTAGGGTTTGAGTGAAACAAGGGTACTCCCACTGCTGAGAGATATTTTATTTAAAAAAATATAACAGCTGAAACTTGAATTTTTTAGGTGCAATATCACAGTGGCCTGAAAATTTACAGTGTTGCTCCACCATTCTATGGACAGCTCTGGTCTTTAGACCATAAATCTCCACAGGATGGTGTAGCAACAGCACCACAGTACATTTTCAGGCCACTGTGATATTGCACCTAAAAAATTCAAGTTTGAGCAGTTATAATTATTTAATAAAATATCTCTCAGCAGTGGGAGTACCAGTGTTTTATTTGGGGACATAAACCCTACAACATATATTTTTTTACATCTTAAGTATTACTATCCCTTTAAGGTAAGTTTGGATTATTATTCAGAAACCATTCTCCATTCTCCTTTAATGCAGAGGCTCCACAGAATACCAGCGGAAGCAGTGCTTCTCTCCTCTCTCTCTCTTTCTGTATGTATATATATATATATATATATATATATATATATATATATATATATACAGGGATTATAATTTTAAGTTGTTTGCTACTAGCCAGACCTGAAAAGTTACTCACCGCTGTAAAACATAACATACTCACCAGGGCTGAATTCTCACTCACCATTGGCTAGTGGCGAGTGGAAATTTTGAGCCCTGATATATATATTTAGATATATATATATATATATATTATATATATATATATATATATATATAATTCTACTTTTCTGTGTACATCACAGCTGGCTGTGCTGTGAAGAAGTTTAGGAGAGAATGATAAAAGGTGAGGTCTGAGGGTACTTCTCTCTGCAGACGTGTTCTAGGAACACCAGATCTTATTTTTAATGCCCTGTTTCCAACACAGCAGGTAGAAGACAAAACAGGGATCCATCATGTCCCCACTGGGATCCCCTGTTATCCAGTATTTCTGTCTCCATCTGCTATCTTCAGGGAATCCAGCGGCGTCAGCTCTAATGACAGGGGAGAATGAGCCTGGCAGGTGGAGCCCCCTCCAGGGACACATACCTGGACCACACAGCACTGTCTAATGATGCAGAGTATCTTGTTACACTTCCACCTGCATCATGGAGAAATAAAAAGACTCCCCGGACTGTGTATGCACGAATATAAAACACTAATTCTGGAGAAAGCTAAAAGCACTGCAGGAGACAAATATTCTCATTGCTTTAAATGGGGCTTCTAACCCCCTTGAATTACAGAGGTCTCCTTTGCATTGCGTGGAAGACCTCTGTAGCACTCAGCGTGGTTAAAAGCCACATTTAAAAGGAAACATTCACATCTAAAAAACTTTTTACCATATGTTTAGCTATGGAACTAGTATTATGAAACGTGTTTTTTTGGGGGGGGTGCATTTAGGTACTTTTTAAGTATGCATTTCCGCATTATGTGGCACTCTGAGTCTTTGGCACAGCTCTTCATGACTTCCCAGTGCTGTTTAACACCTTAACGACCGGCCGTGCAGGCACGCGGCGGTCACTAAAGGACCAAGGAGCATTTTTTTTTTTTTTTTTTTTTTTTTTTTGATGATTGGACTCAGGGCTCCCCGAACGGCGTGCATGACGGTCATAGTACGTCATGGGTTGTTCAGGCACTTTTTACCCATGACGTACCATGACCATCAAGGGTCGTTAAGGGGTTAATTCTCCCACCTCCCTTCCAGCTGCCCCAGGGAGCTCATTCACGCTTCTCTTCTGTGTGGTGTGAGTCGCTTGTATTGTTATAGCAAGCTCTGGTTATCATTACACTGAGGTTGCATGCTCAATATAATGATAAACGGAGCTTGTTGCAAGATACAAGTGATTCACACCACACCGAAGGGAAGGGCGAATGCGCTCCCTGGGGCAGCTGAGTGACCCAACTAGTCTTGTTCCCTGTCCACTGGTAGCCGCAGATCCCCCCACACAAGACCCCACTGGTCTTGTTCCCTGTCCAATGGTTGCCACAGATCCCCACGTATACTGTCTGACCCCCAGCAGCCTTGTTCTCTTGCCCACTGTCTTAGGGCGCTAGGTTCATTTCAATGACTTATTTCTGAAAACTCTGTTTTACCTGTCAGTGCATCCTGGAGCAGGGATTTCATTCTGCAGAACTTAAGTACCCCTAATTTATATGGCTTTTACTTTGCAGAAATGAAAAGCAAATTCCTATCTAGAAAAATGGAGGAGTTTTATCCAAAGTGCTAACTTTTTTCATTCTAAGAAGATGTTTAATTAAAGTTCTTTATTAAAGGGGGGATAAATGGTTACAACATATGAATACATACTAATTGCTGTTTATTGACCCTATATCCTGTTGAATGTCAGAGGGGTATCTTACACAGTGCAAAGCAATGCCTTGGACATCCTTCTGCAATAGGAGAAATTGTAATCTCCTTGAGGCAGGTCTCCCATTATACCACTTGAGTGTAACCTCCTTGGGGCAGGTCTGTCCATTATACCACTAGATCATAATCTCCTTGGGGCAGGTCTGACCATTATACCACTAGATCATAATCTCCTTGGGCAGGTCTGACCATTATACCACTAGACTGTAAGCACCTTGGGGCAGGTCTGACCATTATACCACTAGATTATAATCTCCTTGGGGCAGGTCTGACCATTATACCACTAGACTGTAAGCACCTTGGGGCAGGTCTCCCATTATACCACTAGACTGTAACCTCCTTGGGGCAGGTCTGTCCATTATACCACTAGACTGTAACCTCCTTGGGGCAGGTCTGTCCATTATACCACTAGATCATAATCTCCTTGGGGCAGGTCTAACCATTATACCACTAGATCACAATCTCCTTGGGGCAGGTCTGACCATTATACCACTAAATCATAATCTCCTTGGGGCAGGTCTGACCATTATACCACTAGATCATAATCTCCTTGGGGCAGGTCTGACCATTATACCACTAGACTGTAAGCTCCTTTGGGTAGATCTGACCATTTTACCACTAGACTGTAAGATCCTTGGGACAGGTCGCCCATTTTACCATTAGTCTGTAAGCTCCTCGGAGCAGATCTCCCATGATACTACTAGAAGTAGAGTGTAGGCTTATTGGGGAAGGTCTCCAATTATATCACTTCTAGAAGCTCTCTGTACCACTAGACTGTAAGCTTCTAGGGGCAGATCTATTATTATGCTGATGGTAAGCTCCTTGGGGCAGGTTTTATACTACTATTTTACCATCAGATTCCTGCTGGTGTCCTTGTTGTGCATTACCATATGATATTTTCCATGTGTTGGTTTTAAAAAAGCTATGTACACTTTTGGCCTTACATAAATAATTTTGCAATTCAATCTGAGGTAGAAGAAATAAAAAATGCAATTTAATTGGCATCCGACAATAATATGTTAAGCAAACCGAAGACACGGATACTTAATTATTAATTCATTTTGTCTGCATAGCAAGCAAGTCTTACCCATACAAAGCATGCACTAAAATCTGGGCCTTATATTCAAAAGAAAACTGGAGCAATTCTGGAACAAACCAATTACACCATAGGGCTCAAGTGAACATTTCTGTATCTTTAAATGGGTCTTTTTAACTCTTTGCATGCTAAAGAGGTGTCCAGAGCAGAGTTCCTCAGCACATAGCTTAGCAATACTCTGCAGACATCTCCAACATTCCAGGAAGTAAAATCACCATTTAAATCAGTGGAAGTTGCAGTATGTTGTATTTTTTTCCCTACGGTGACATTGCAGAAATACTCCTAAAATATGCCATATTTATGAAGTAACAACTTTCTCATCTGCTATTTTTCAGATCTGAGGTTGTGAAATAAAAAGGGATATACCTGCGAGAGCCGTATAACAAGACAAAAGTGGAGCCACTCTGGGGCAAACCATTTGCACCATAAGGAACCAAGAAAAAAATCCCCTTGATTTATACATTTGTTGAGTTGCTTACCTCTGTGGTACTCAAAGGTTTTTAACTGGATGTTAACGTTGGATTGGTAGATAAGTCTCCATCACATTGCATCACAGTGCACTGGAGATGGCTCTTGCATCCAAGGGGTTAAAAACCTAATAAGGGAGGGTTTATTTGTCCCTTATGGTACAGATGGTTTGCTCTAAAGTTGTTCCTCATTCTTTTGTGCATATGGCCCTGTGTGTCTCTCAATAGATTGTAAGCACTTGGGAATCCTACTGTTCTCTCCCAGTGATACACTAGCAGAATGTCTTGGTGGTTTTGTTATTTGTACTAATTAGATCACTTGGGGATGATTATAATAAAACTCCAAGACAACTAAAATTGAACTTTCTTTTTAGGTGTAATATTACTGTACACTTTGATTACAAAAATCAGAAATCCTAAATAAATGTATACATTAACCCCTTGGATGCTAGATAGGTCTTTAAAGTTGCTCTTTCACCTTAAAATACGTTTAGTTAAACGTAAAGGTAATTAAAACTGTCTAAAAACTGTCTATATATTGTGCTAGCCTTTTGTTTGTAATATAAATAGCTTTTGATAAATGAATTGTTATTTGTTGGTGAAACCAGAGAAGGGCTGGCAACTTATGGCCTAGGGGACAAATACAATCAAGTGGCCCATTTCTACTATATTTCCAGCCCACTGTCCCATTCATTTTGTTAATTTTGAAGTTGTTATTAATGTTGTGAAGAAAGGCAAGTGATACCACATAGCTCACAACTGAAATTGGGCTTCACTAGTGATAATACAGAGCTTACAGATGAAATTTAAGTAAAGCTACATGAATTATACCATAAAGCTTGCAAGGGAAATTGGCTATGCTACTAGTGTAGTTCCATTTGGATTGTTGCTCTGTGGTATCACTTGTGAAGCTGCATTTCAAAAAGCTCTCTGGTATCATTAGTGTATCTTCGTTTATAGCAGCAAATGGGAGATTGAGTGAGTCAATGGCCCACTGGCCTCAACATATGACCAGCCCAGGGGGCAATTGCCCCTCTGCCCCCAAGGCCAGCCCTCCCCTGGGTGAAACAATGTGGCACTCTATGAAAGTTCTCTTCTGTGCTGGGCCAATATTCCTGCACACTGTGCTATGACTGAATCTAGGCAGAGCACATGCACTGGTGTGAGAATCTAATAGCATCACAGCAAGAGGTAAATTTGGCCTGGAACAGAACTAATTAGGGTACTGTACCACAAATTAGTATAACATGCCAAACTGTGCCACAAACACACAAAGTTTATTCACTCAGAAATTATTTATTTTACAGAAAATTGGCAGCAGATGTTAATTCTCTATAAAACAATCTAAATTTGTCCTAGGGTCCTCTATATGAAAACTCACTCATACAAAGCAAAGCAAGGAAATTCACTGTTAACATTTTGAAAACACGGACACTATGACACCCTTGTACTTTCTTGATGACATTATACATGACATCAGAATTAATATAATTAAATACATTAATAGTCTTACAAATTATATTTGAAAAGCACATGGTGTGCAGTTAATGTTCGCAGAATTTTCCTGCTTTTCATTCGTATTAGTGAAAATTTAGGCCTACTTCCCGAGAGACTTTTTTGCAGGATGTTGCAGCAATATAAAATTGCCTTTGAAAATGGCTGCACATGTAAAACTCACTGTACACTACACATTGAATTTATCAGAACGTTTCTTGCCTTTTAATTTTCACAGTTTGTTTTTATTAGTTATTTTGATTGATCATTGATACTGAAGCTCAAGACGCCAGGTTGTCCTTAGCTGTTGTTCCAGGTTTCCCCCTCCTTGATGCAGTTACAGTTGGGTAGCAGTGCTGGCCCTGCAGATTAGAGCTTCTAGGAATGGGGGTCAAAGGGGACCCTTCAATCCATTCTTATAGTAAAGCACACCATACAGGTTCTATTCCAAAACAAATACTGTGGAAGTGCACAGGGTTTATATAGCTACATTGTCATTGAAGGGGTTTGTGACATGCAATCAGATTAATACAATTAACACATAGCACAATGGAAGCAGGTTTTACAGAGAACCATGACATTGGACTAATCTCATCACACAGATAACAATGGTGAATACACAACAGTGGTGAAAGGATTAGGGAAGTAACACCTAATCAAACCTGGACCAGACAGTGGGACACACACAGTGGAAGATCATAAAGTGATAACACACAAAAATACAACAATTTAACCCCTGCAGTCCCATGTAAGATTGCAGTCCAAACAATTTCTTAAACAGGGGTCCAGCATCTGTTACTTGTATTACAGATGCACTTGCAGTCCTCAACTCTGTATTATGATAACGGCCACAGGTCTGTTACATTACCCCCCTTCCGAGTTCCATGCCAGCGGAAAGTCTTTGGAGGTGGCTTGGGAAAGGGGTGTCTGTGGCACCCTGCATCCTGGCATCTCCGACTGCCGCTGGGGATGAGGTTCTGGTGCCCTGCATCCCGACACTCCGGACTGGCGATGAGGATCTGGCACCTCACTTGCCAGCATCTGCTGAGGAGGAGGTTCTTCCTCCCTGCATCCCTGTACAATTGACTGCCGCTGATGATGAGACTTTGGCACCCCCGCAACCCTGTACCTGTTTCTGCCACTGGGGATGAGGTTCTGGCACCTTGCATCCCAGCACTTTTGACTGCCGCTGGGGGATGAGGCTCTTCTGCCCTGCATCACTGTACCTTTATCTGCCACTGGGGATGAGGTTCTGGCACCCCACATGCAGGCATCTTTGACTGCCGCTGGGGTTGAGGTTCTTCCTCCTCACATCCCTGTATTGTTAACTTCCATTGGGGATGAGATTCTGGCACCCCACAGGCCGGCATCTCCATCTGTAACTGGGGCAGGAATTCTGGTGCCCAACTTCCCGGCATCTCTGTCTGCCACGGGGGATGAGGCTCTTCTGCCACACATCTCTGAATCTCCACTTGCCACTGGGCATGAGGTTCTGAAATCAGCAGGACGGCATCTCCGTTTGTAACTTGGGATGAACTCCTGTCGCCCAGCATTCTGGACAGCAGCTGGGGATAAGGCTTGTCTGCCGCACATACTTGTACCTCTAACTGCCGCTGGGGATGCGATTCTCGCAACCCTCAGGCTGACATCTACATCTGCCACTGGGGATGAGGCTCTGGCGTCCTGCAGTACAGCATTTCCATCTACCATGGGGACGACACTCTGGAATCCCGACACCTCCGACTGTTGCTGGGGATGCAATGCTGGCAAACCACAGGCTGGCATCTCTTCTGACAATCTTCTGGCTTCCAGCATCCATGTACCTCTTTCTGCTGCGGGAGATGAGGCTCTGGTTCTTCCTGTAGTTGAGCGGGCAAGTTGATTGCCTACCTCCTAATCCTTTGCATCAAGGCCATGTACCTCAGCTCGAGCATCCATTTCTGGGCAGCAAACTGGTGTAGCTCCGTCCTCAGTTCTGGGATTTCACAGAGACCAAGTATTGCTTCTGTCAGGTCTTGTATTTCCCAGAAGCGCCCAGGATCGGTCTTCACAGGGCCCATAGATCTGCACAGCTCTGCTGGCAGGGCACAAATGGGTTTAAGGCATCAGGATGTACTGTCTTTCCTACCATCTTGTACTGGCGTGATCCTTGTTGATGTTTGGATCTCTGGTAAGGAGAGAGAGGATCCCACCGTTGCCAGTGTAATGAAAGCTAAAGACACCTGGTTGTCCTTAGCCTTTGTTACGTGTTTCCCTCTCTTTGATGCGGCTATAGCTGGGTAGCAGTGCCTGTCCTACAGAGTAGAGCTCCTAGAAATAGGAGTTAAAGGGAACTCTTTAAACCATTCCTTTAGTAAAGCACGCCACACACAGGTTCTAGTCCAAATCAAATAATGGTATTTACTGCAAGTTGCCAGGGTTTATATAGCCACATTGTCAGGGGTAGAGGTTTGTGAATGCAATCAGATTAATACAATTCACACATAGCACAACAGAATCAGGTTTCACAGACAACCACAACACCAGACTAATCTCATCACACAGATGACAATGGACCAGAAAGTAGGACACACACAATGGAAGACTATAATGTGATAACACACATAAATACAACAACTTAACCCCTGCTGGCCCATGTAAGATTGTAGCGCAAACAATTTGTAAACAGGGGTCCAGCGTCTGTTACATGTATTACAGATGCTCTGACAGTCCTTCTCTGGACTGTGGTAATGGACGCAGTCTGTTACAATCATAAATTAATACTTTTTGACTGAACAAGTGTGTTTCGCATGTTTGGTCAATTTGTCTTTTACCTTTTCAAAGAAAAGTGGACATGATCCCAAAAGATTTATCGTGGGCAGATCTCTTCAGTAGATTTTACTGAAGGTCAGATTTTTAAAAGAAGTGACAGCATACAAAGTTAACCTAGACCGTCGTACTCTGAAAATATTCAGAGTGAATCAGATTTCCAGTGTTTGCAGGGACTAGTGATGTGACCTGGATTCCAAATTTTTTTTTTTAAATTATAAGTGTTTGAAAAACAGCATTTTCTATAGCAGTAATAACTGAACTTTTAACTATAGCAACTCTCCCCTCTGCCGCAATTAAATGAGACCTAACGCTTCTTAATAGTAACCCCCACTTAACTTACAGTGACCAGAAAATCCTAGTGACCCCAAAGAATTTTGTTCTTGTGCCTTTGTTCAAGAGATAACATCTTCAGTCAGTCCTAGATGTCAGGCCCATGGAGTTGGACATGACAGTTGTTGGCAGTTTTTCAGGCTGAAGCAGGCAGAGTGCATGAGCCTACTTAACTCTTTAAGAAGCAGAAGGATGTTTAACACATTGTGTGCATTGCACATCTTCCCCTTTGGATATTAATCCTTTATGTTGGATACCTCTATGGCACTCAAAGGTTTAAAAGGTCGAGCCTACCATACGCAGTGAGCAAAGTTTTGTCCTGTGGTCCTGCCAGTAACCATCATGTCCGCCTCCATGGACATGACATCCAGGATCGATTGAACATGTTATCTCTTAAACAAAGGCACACTGGCAAAATTAGGAGTTTTTGGCCTTAGTAAGATAAAAGGGGGGTTATTAGGAGGGGTTAATGTTCCTCTGATAATTTTTATGTGTTCCCTATCATGTAGTTGGTTTGCCTCAGAATTACTCCACCTTTTCTCATTAAAGCAAACTAAACTTGCCTTAAGATGATAGGTTAATAGCATTAAAAATTAAATGTTATTGTTGGAGCATGATGATCGCTTGAGTGAGAACTTTTGTTTTGGTTTTAATTCAAGATCTTTTGCCTTTAAAGTGGAACTTTCAGGTAGTAATAAATTGCCCTTCAATAATTAAACATACGGCGACTAGCATCCTAATACATGTATTACCTTTGTAAAAGGCCACATTCTAAAGAAATCTTTCATCCTAGGAGACTGACGGCCAGGTTAATGCCATCTGCACGCCTGTGCCATCAGTTTTTCCGGTTACCTTGTAGCACACTGCAATGCTTCCTGGACTGACAGCGCAGGCAGGCAGACAAGATGTCTACGCTGATGCCTGGCTTCCAGTATTATAGCTTACCTTAGTTTCAGTGTCATCTACAGGCGTGAGGCTTCAAGCATGCAGCAGGCCTGTGTTTTATGTGTTTGCTTCCTGTAGTCTCCTCCTACCTACTTCCTCCTTCCTACTTACTTCCTCTGAGCTGCTCCTCCTACTTCCTGTGGAGGGGTTTAAAGGGCTGACTGAGGCCTGACTCAGTTGCCCTTGAGTTGTTGTTCATAGCAGTTCTGTTACCGTGGGCTCTGTGTATGACCTGGCTAGTCTTCCATCCAACCTGGTGCTGACCTGTGGCTCTGTCTGACTATTCTTTTGCGTATTCCTATTAGTGGACATCCAACCTGGTGCAGACCTGTGGCTCTGGCTGACTACCTGAACTGTGCATGACCTGGCTTGTCTGACTACCCCCTCTGGTGCTGACTTGTGGCTCTGTCAGACTACTCTTACGTTTGCTCTCTTTACCTAGCAGACACCCAACCTAGTGTGGACCTGGGGCTCTGGTAGTCCAGCTCTTATACTGACTGCAGGCTTGAGTCAGTTATCTACTCCCTCTCAGACTACAGGCTGAGTCAGAGTTCTCACCTTACTGACGGCAGGCGTGCGTCGGTACATCTCCTACGTCGGATCAAGATCCTGTGTTCCTGTTCCTGACCCGGTTCCTGCTCCTGTTCTGTTCCTGATTCCAGTAGAGACTACCAGTTGCTGAGGCCTAGTCTCTAGCATTGCGGTCAAGCTTGGCAGCCTATTATTTCTGGTAACTGTGCTCACTGGCTTGTAACCCTCTGCTTGTTTCTTTGTATATATTTGCCTACTTCTTATTGTATGTATTTGCCTACCACTACTATTAATAAATTGCATTTAACTATACCGTACTGACTTCTGAACTTCTCTGGGAACCATGACATCCGGTCTCCTAGGATGAAAGATTTCTTTAGAATGTGGCACTTTATAGAGGTAATACATGTATTATGATGCCAGTTGCCATATGTTTAATTATTGAAGGGCGAACTACATGAAAGTTCCACTTTAAATTTCTACAATTCTTTTTTTTTTATTTGTGTGGATCAGTGAAGCTCACCTTACATGTTTCAGCATTTGTGTTTGCTTTCTCATCTTCTAATTAGGTACACCTTATGCCCTTGGTCATTTTTAACTTGATCAAGTGCACCATGCATGCTTGATTAATTATGTTTTGTTTGATCAAAAGAGTTTTCCGTGTCTGATCAGCTGAGTTGGACTGAAACTTTTTCTTGATTGATTAACAGTGTTTTGCTAGCTTGTTCAAGCAATTTACCTTTTGTTCACTCAGTGCTTTACCATGCATTGCACACCAGTCTGGCAATCAAGGGGTTATCACATTATGTTACTCATGAATTCAGTGGACTTTGACCTTTTGGCCTACCTCTTTCGGGAGCAATCGAAGAGCAATTCAGGGTCAAATCACGATATATTCCCATTGATTTCAATAGAGTGTTTAACTGCTTTAATGCTAGAGAGGTCTTCACAGAAATGTAATGGAGACCTCTCCACCATTCAGGGGGTTAAAAGCCCAAGTTAAGTACATTTTTAGAATTTTTATTTGCCCCCTGTAGTGCAGTCGATTTTCCCCAGAAGCATTCCAGTTCTTAGTACAGCAGCCTCCGTATGCACTGATTGTAAAACCCCTTTAAGCCCTGAGCACATGGTGGATAGAGACATACAATACACTGAGAGGGCGCACTGAGCTGTATGTTTACAAGTGGAGTTTAGAAGGTGTTGTATGGTTGATTTATCCCTGCCTTCACCACTATATAGGACAGCAGTGAGTATTCCTGTGGGGAAGAACACCAGCTCGCTCCCGGGTGACTGTCTAGACAGTAATTGTGTGCACCTGACATAGTGAGCAGTGGATCGCTCCATTGTCCCCTCTTCAGATCTCGCTGATTTTACCACTGCACAGCTCGGTGTAAGGAAGGGAGGAGGGTGATGCAGGATCAGGATGGAGAGGGGTTGGAGGGAGGGGGTGCAGGATTTGGTGGAGTGGAAGGGGGGTACTGCTCCTTGTTCCATTGCTCTTTGGAAGTATGGAGATCTGTTTAACTGTTTGTATCACAGATTAAGCAAATACTAATTGCTTAACCTTTAAAGGTCTCCAGTGAATTTTCACAGGGAATCATGATGGAGAGGGCTAGGGGTGCTGTATTTGGCAATGATGAAGGAGGGTTCAGCCCCTTGTTTCACTGTTTTTTTGGCAATTCTGTGATTGCATTAACTGCTTCTACACCATATTGCTCTGTAACGCATTGCAAAGCATGGCTGCTTAAACTGACTGCTAGAGGGTGTGCAACTCATTTGTGGGTGTATGGGGAAGGAGGATTTGGATGACAAGGTGGAAGCTCAGGTGCCTTATTCACTGCTCTTTGCTAATATGGAGATATGTTTAACTGCTTGTATGCCAGGCTGGTCTGTAATGCATTGCAGAGCCCCGTATCTTAACCTGTTGAGTGACAGAGGGGTGTCTAATATATTTGGGAGGGGCAGGATCAGGAACAGAGATGGGTGGGTGTGCAGGATTTGGTGGAGCGATAGGGTGGCAGTTTGTTTAACTGCTTGTATGCCAAACCGTTTCACAATACATTTCAAAGCGTGGTTGTGTAACCCATTGAGTGCAGGAGGGGTGCCCAGTGTATGGCTTTACAATACGCTGATCACATTTCGAGCACTCGAAGCTTTAAGGCACCACGCCCCCCTTCACTGCAAAGCAAACGTGCAGTGCAGAGAGCAGCAACACAGGCACATGTAGCGCTCTCTTTGTGAGACACACACCAACAATGTGGACGGTCCACCCTAGCAGATTGCAAGCTCCCCAAGCTCAGTTAGTCGCTTTGTATAATGGCCACACAATACATAGCCATTTCGATGAGAACAAAGGGGGGCTAGGTTTACTTTCCTCCTCTTCAAGTCGGTTAAAAGAAAAAAAAAACTAAAGAAGATGACGTTCGTCTACTAAACCATAGAGTAAAATGTTAATATTGACACGTGCAATTGCCACACACACACACATACAAAAACACAGCAGGTGAAAGTCGCCATCTTTTTTTTTTTTTTTTTTTTTATCCCTGACCTGTACCTCGGATTGACACCTATGTTTTCACTGAAGGGTCATTGTGTGTTGCTGTTTTTGAAACCATTGTCCCCCCCTTTATTTTTTAGCACCGTAGAATATGCTGGAGCTTCACAGAGAAAATGTAATAATAATAGTTAGATTTGTGTCTTTAAAACCCTTTGTCACAATCACAGCAGAGGTAGCATGGTTAAAAAAACAAATCACAAGATAACAGTCCCCCAGATAAGGGCTTAACCCTTTGAGTGCCAGAGAGATATCCACAATATTGCAGAGATACCTTACTGGCACTCATATGGTTAATGGATTATTTACTAAAGATGGGTATTTAACCTTGTCTTTACTGTATGTTATATATTATTACAATGAAGAGGTTAACACACCACTTACGTGCTTAAATCCCTGACCTCTGCAGTCCTTGAGACAAGCGGGTAGACACCCCCTCTGACATTAAAAGGGTTAAAGGATTAGGTCATTTAAAACCTTGTCTTTACTTTAGGGGATATACTCTAGTGCTGAAACAGTTAATATGTCAGTGGCAAACATAAACCCTCTCACCACTGCAGTGTTTCAGTCAAGCTGGCCCCATTTACCGTAGCATCAAGTGGTACCTCACACCACCCCTCACTTGACATGCCACATAAAAGCAGCAAGGAGCATCTAAACAAGGCAATGGATTGGCCAATGGTTACTTCATGGATTACAGCATCTGTGGCATGATCTCATCAACCCCTTAACCTTCCGAATCACTGCCACCTCCTGCTTGCACATCTGCTTCCCAGGAGAGGGGGTAGGACAACCATCTCAGCCTCTTAATAACTGATAATCAATACATCTGATCCCTCTCCACGGGCGAACCGAAAGCATGCCATATGGCTCCAGCTAATTACTGCCACCTGAGCCCCCTATTTACTTCTGCTTGTGGTGATCAAGTGTATTGTGGGAGATGTAGTCCTAGAGGCTGACTTATTAAAAGGAAGTGGAGCAATTCTGCAGCAAACAACTGCAGTACAGGAAAAGCAATGCAAAGCAATTTGTTGGAGATCTCTCTATTATTAAAGGGATTAAACCCCCTAATTAATTCAATGAGAATGTGGGGATTTTTCTTCCGATGCTGCAGTTTGTTTGGACCGGAACTCCTCTAGTTCTTAGTACATTCTCTTCACTGAGGCCAATCTAACAATACTGTGCAAATCTCCATAAAAGTTACCAATACCCTTTTAAAAAAGGTGACTTATTGTGCATATTTATCCATGAAAAATGTACAAAATACTTTTTGTTTTGTATGCAACGTCTTCCTCTGCATTCACAGTTTTATAAATCTGAGAAAACCATAGGGATCAAATACAAATTCCATTAATTCATACTGATTTAAATAGGGCTTTCAGACTCTTTAACGCATTGCTTAGTAATATGTTAGAGAACTCTCTAGCATTCAAAGGGTTAAAACACAGTTAAAACAAATAGGATTTTTTAGTTGACTCTCATGTGGCTATTGGTTTGCCTGACAATTGCTTTTCTTCTGCTCCAGAAAGGGCGCACCATCAGTTCGAGGACCACAGACTTTATAATTATCTTAGCTGTTTTTAACCATTCGTCTGACAGAGGGACGTGAGACACATCACAAAACATTGCTCAAACAAAATAAATATTTATAGATCAAGCTTGCAAAGCACTTTTAATCAATGAAAATAGTTTTAATTCAATTCAATAGATCAAATATACAAAATGTGTTTGATCGAGCCCAAAATAAATAAATAGGCCATCGATGAAGCATGTGTGCTTGTCTTGGAACAGTCAGATTTAGACTCCCTCGCATGATCACAGCACGCCCGCAGGAGCGCTTGATCAAAAAGTCATGACATGCCAGAACGTCACTGGTCCTTAAGGCATGGACACGCATGACCGTCCTGGGACCTCACTGGTCCTTAAGGGGTTAAAGAAAATAAAAAGGAATTTAAAAAAATGATCAAGCTACACAAGTAATAAAAAGTTAGAAATTAAAAGGCAAAAAAAATTACATATTGATGATTATTAACGTCAGTAATTACATGCCTACCAACATTTGAAATGGCCGAAGAGGTACACTTTTGTTGTAGGTGGTGTTGCTTTGGGTGTAACTGGTGGTCTTGAATTTTTAGGTTACTTCATGATCTATTGACAGCTATTTATGTAATTGAATAAATGATTCAGAACAAACCCAAGGTATTTAACTTACACAGACTAATTTATAAACACGTATACTGAAGTTTAAACATACATTAAAGGTATAGTAATGTTTCTATTAAAGTGCACCTCAGAGTTTTATATATATATATATATATATATATATATATATATATATATATATATATAAATTTTTTTTTTTTTTTTTTTTTTTACAGGTAGCGCTATGTTTTAAAGGGGAACTACCACCCCAAACAAAGTTTCCTGCAAAGAATTACCCATCTGGTGTCTAGCTGATCAATAGTACTAGTCGCCAGAATAATTACCTCCTTATCGAGAATTCTTACTGCTCCCAAGATTGACGGCCAGGAAACAGCACTTTAGTAAGATCTGCACGCCTGTGCTGTCAGTCCTTTCCGGTACCTTAAGGTATGAAACAATGCCTCCTAGAGCAGACTGGGACTGACGGTGCAGGCGTGCAGACATCTCTATGCTAAGATGTCTGCGGTGTTTCCTGGCTGTCAGTCCCGGGAGCAGCAGGAATTCTCAGTAAGGAGGTAATTATTCTAGCGACTAGTACTATTGATCAGCTAGTCGCCAGATGGGTAATTCTTTGCAGGAAACTATGTGTGGGGTGGTAATTCCCCTTTAACACTTACAGTGTTGTAGTTCAAATGCTCTTCAAGCTGAAAGATCCCCCTCCCGCCCCTTTCCCTTCGTCACTCAGCCTCTCAATCTGGTCCAGATGGAGTGCAGAGAGGGCCAATCTTCAGTAAGCAAAAGGAAAATCCTGCCATCCTTCGTCAAGTGTGGCAGGGTTTTCCTCATACTTACTGTGTGAAGATTGTCCCTCGCTGCATCCGTCCGGTCCCATGACCAGTTTCAAGATCTAAGGGGAGGAAGTCAGAAGGGGCGGGAGGCGAATCCTTTAGGCTTGAATAGCTTTTAAACTACAACACTGTAAGTAATTAAATATAGCGCTACATGTTAAAAAAAAAAAAAAAAGAAAGATGACTTTGAGGTGCACTTTAATAGAAACATTATTATCCCTTTAATGTAAGCTTTATTGCTGTGTGGCAATGTGATAAACTTATATACACACTATACATTCTGATCTCCTAAAAAGAAGGACATTAGTGTGGCAAATAGGGACAAAGGAATTTGGGTCTCAAAGAGAGACTGTCCCTCCTAAACAGGAACACTTGCAAACCTCCCCACATTTCAAGCAGTCAACAACAGATACTTCTGGTAATTCTGGTGGTGTCACTGAAGAGTGGGGCATTACCAAGAATGTTTATGTTACTTCATGTGCTACTGATGTCTCTTTATGTAATTTAATAAATTATTAAAAACAACAATAAAAAAGTATATCATTTACACATATTAATTCATAAACACATATACTGAAATGTAAACAAAATGAATGTAAATGTTATTGCTGTGGGTCAATGTGATACCCTTATATATACAGTACACATCCTGATCTCTAAAACAGAGAGACACATGATAGGAAAGTGGGACAGAGGGATTTGGGTCTCAGTTTGAGGAACTGTCCCTCCTCTAAAGAGGGACACTTGGAAGGTATATATTTATATCAATTATCATGTCAAGTATAGTGTGACTAAGACATCATGGGTGTGGATGGAGTTAATATATGTAAAACTTCAAAACCAACTTTCTGTGTTCTTAATCACATGAGTGAGTACATAAATGTTGGTCTTAACAAACTTTTTATCTTTTAATTTAGAAAATGACCTTTAGGTTTAGCTTTTTCATATCAATAATTAAATGAAGATTTTTTT
Source organism: Rhinophrynus dorsalis (assembly GCA_037306005.1). Lineage (NCBI taxonomy): Eukaryota > Metazoa > Chordata > Amphibia > Anura > Rhinophrynidae > Rhinophrynus > Rhinophrynus dorsalis. The sequence continues at coordinate 60,510,811 of CM074728.1, forward strand.
TAATGGAAGCTAGATAGGAGTATGTATGTGATACTAAAATGTGTATTATTCCTTTTAGGGGTTGATGTTCTTTTAATTCAGTCACAGTGATGACTTTTCACAGAAGACACAGTGATCACAAAAAGGCAACATTCATACAGTAAGTAGAGGGATTATTTAGATCACTTTTGAATATAAATAATGCAGACTCCTGATTAGACATGGAGGCTGATGAGGTATTGGTCTAAGGCAGATGTAGGCATTCTTTGGATATCCACCTGTTGGCGTCTGCAACTCTCATCATCCCTAATCAACTGATGGCTGGTTGGAGATGACTGTAGTCTCTAACAGTTGGCGAGCCAAAACTTGCCTACCTTTGCTCTAATGTGAGCAACCAAACAGTGAAAGAGTTTAAGAGAAACTTTAGGCTTAGTTCATTACATGGGCTGTTTTGTGCAAATGAAAACATCTGAAGTTCACATGAGCAGCTTTTCTTTAAATCACACAGCCCAGCCACAGCTTGCTGAAACTTGCCCACATTCAACACAGGAACATTCCATAAGAGCGGATCTGCATGGCGGTCTGTGGTAGCTCTATGCAGATCATTCACTCTGGTGACTGGATGACAAAGATACAGCAATCACCCAATCAATGGCGGGTAGAAGTGGATACTAGCTAGTATCCATGTATGCTGGCCATTAGTCACAACTACACAATGTCCCTCCACTTTCCAGTTATGGGATTTCTAAGAGTACACAGGGACAGTTTAGGTAAGTGAAATTAGGACTTTCGAGCAAAATGTTCATGTGAATTCAGATTTATGTAGGGCTTGGAATAAATAAGGCTCTGTGCAACCCTGCCACTTTTAATTACTATTTTTATTCGATGTTGGGTTGGTCAACTTAGACGGAACAAGAGGCCTTTACTTTTTACTACCTGCCATAAAACCTTAATGTATTAGTCCCTACCACCTTTACTGTTGTGTTTGTTTTAAAGGGAATTAAAATCAACCTATATATTTTACTAGCCAATTTCCAGTAAAATAAATAGTGTTTGAGAAATGAAGTTTTTATGTTTTGGTAGCACTTTGTGGCACTTTATGCTAATTCTCTGCACAGGCCAAACTTACCACTTACTGTACTATTATCTCCAGCATGTGGGCTATGTTTACATTAATTCTTAGTATGGTGTTTCTTAATATTGGCCCAGCACAGAAACAAATTAGCATACAGTGCCATACCATGACACCAACAAATTGAGTTTAATTTCTCAAAAACGATTTATTTTACAAGCAAAAGATGAGTAAAATGTATAGCTAGCTTTTAATTCTCTTTCAAATCAATGAAACGTGTCTTAGGGTGACAGGCCAACAATACAATGGGATTTTAACCACTTGAGTGTAGCAATGTCACCAATACATTGCAAAGCAAATGTTGGAGACCTCTTTAGGATCCAAGGAGTTAAGTCTGATGTCAGGATTTAAAACTGGAAGATTTGAAAACTTCCTAAGTTTTAGATTCAAGTATTACAATTGCCCGCTGTGAAATATTGGACCAGAGAGACAAATTCATCAACAATAGATTCATAGAGACTGTTGAATTCAAGAGACTCCATCTCAACAGGATATGAGACTGGCTCAGAAGATCACACCTGTTTCTTGAAGACTGATCCATCCAACCTTTGTCTGGGATCACCAATGTATAATAAGCAAGAGAGGGGCAGAGAGGAGGGAGGCGTGTGCAGGCGGCAGTCTCCCTAACAAGCTAGTGGTTCCCCCCTTCTCACAAAGAGCTAAGCAGAATAACGATGAGGTCTGACAGTGAAACCAAGCTCCTGAATAGCAGTGCAGCGTCCTGTGGCAATAAAACTCCCCCCACCCTGTCTTGACACAGGGGCCCCCATCATCAGGCGCTCGATAATCCCCCCCTTGACAACCTAGAGACGGATCACATTACACCCCTTGCATTAGGCCCCAGAAGTGGAGGAGTAGTCTTAGGGTGGGCACAGGCCTCACAAACTCCCCCTTACCCCATAATGAAGGCTGCACAAAGCCCCTCCCTCCGTCGCAATCTATAAATATAGATTACGTTGCTGTGCATTTCAGTTACTGGGCAGAAACAGAAAGGGGGTAACTGGAATTTGATAAGAGATTAAGGCCCATGCACAAAGACAGTGCACATACCAACAGGGTCAGTCATGAGCCCAATACTTTTTCATTTGCTTATTAAAGATCTTGAAGTGGGTTTTGAAAATAGTGCCTCAGTCTTTGCTGATGGCATGAAACTAATTAAAAACATATAGAGCAAGATGTTTTATGTGCAGAAAGATTTGGATAAAATGAGGGAATGGGCAGAAAAATAGCAGGTTAATATAGATTAACATAATTTTATGCATATGAGTTGCAGAATTTATGTATATGTATATATATATATATATATATATATATATAATGGGAATATATTTGGGTAATCTTTGTTAGAGAAAAATGTAGGAGTAGTGATAGACAATAGACCTCACAACAGTGTTCAGTGCCACTCAGCTGCTGCAAGAGCCAGTAGGGTATTATCATGTATAAAAAAGGGGTATAGATGCATGGCATGGCAATGTAATTCTACCTCTTTGTAAATCCCTGGTAAGACCTCATCTAGAATACGTGGCATCATTTTTGGCACCTTTAATAATAAAAATGCAGATAGGCTGTTGATCCAGGAAAATATCTGACTGCCTTTTAGTGTCAGGAATGTTTCTTACACACTTGGAGAATAATTGTAAATGTCCACAATGTGTGGTTTTTTTTTTGGTTTTTCTTTCATTTTCCTCCAGATTAACAAAACCAAAGCTGATACAGCAAGAGCTAAGCTTAACCATTTGTGTACTAGAGGATTGTGCAAAACATTGCTCTGCAATGCACTGTGTACTGCTCTGGCATTCAAAGGCTCCATGGACACATATTTTTTTCATCCCCACCAACTATGTTACAACTTTTGTGCAATTCTTGGGCAAAGCAACTGCAATCGAGGGAGCAAATAAAATATTCTTAAATGAGGCTTTTAACCTTTTGATTGCTAAAGAGATCTCCAACACACTGCAGAGCAATGTGTTGGAGTCCTCTCTAGGGAGAACCTTACGGGATGCAAGCCAATGTTCAATTCATCAGGCATTAAGGGAATTCTTATTTGATTCCTTTGGAACAGTCGGTTTGCCTTTAATTGTTCTATATTTGCATTTGTAAGTATTGTAATGTATTATAGTCATTTCTAGCATGCAAGAGATTAAAAGATTATTTAAATCAATGGGAATTTGGGTAGTTCTTACTTGTTCACTTTGGTGCAATTGGTTCACCACAGAATTGCTCCTCTTTTGTCTTTGATCAAAGGGACCTAAAAGAATATTCCTCTGTCGTCCAATACAGGTTACTGGTAACTTTGGGTAGGCGATTTTCCCCTTTAACTAGAGAAGATCAATTCTAGAATTGAATGCAGGGGGTAGAGCCTACCTTCCCTCCTTGGCTGCAGCTAGCCAATCAGCTCCATTAAGATTTGTTCCTTGGTGAAGACACAGGCAAGAGAACAGTTCTGCTATCGTTTTAGCTAATTATTTATTTTTCTGTTAGATATGGAATACCACCAACAGACGGATTACCATAACTGACAATGCCCTTAGATGTGACTAGCTCAGTATCCAGGTGCTTTTTGTGGACCTTAAGCCCTGGGGGGAAAATCTTGGGTTCAGGTTTTTTCCTCAGGAGTTGTTCACTTAGGCTTCTTCTTAATACATGGTAATCTGAAGACAGAAGATCTGCAGGAAAGGTGAGCAACCCTTTGAGTGATGCAGGTCCACATGTCCCACAGTGCCCCTCCGCACAGGGGTTTTCCTTTGGAGTTCCTATTGCACACTCCTGCACTAAGTGTGTTTATATGTATGTCTGTTGGGTGTTTTGGGGCAAGTTTGTGTGGTAACTTAACACTTTAGCTGCTGGTTTTGCATCTTTTGGGGGTTTATTGACACTTTCCCTATTGGGTTCAGTGTTTTTTTGGGTCTGTTAACATGTTGTAGTGATGTTTCATGTAATTTTAATTCACAGTTTCAACTTTGCAAAATTTGTGTTCCGCACCTTTAAGGCGCACTTTACCTCATAGATGTGATTGCTCCATTCACTTCTATGGGACTGTACAGTTTGGGACATATCTCTGCAACCGCTCAATTTAGCTACTTCAGAGATGGCTCATTTTAATTTTCTGCCCTTGCTCTCTCATCCGGTTAATGTTTTATGTGTGTTGGGGGCTCAGGGGGCCTCGGGGCAGTGTTGGGGTACTTTTCCTGGGAAAACTACATCAGCACTTGCTTACTGTGCTCGTTTCTGATTGGCTCCCACCACGGCAGCCATTTTGTGCCTTTTCCTGAACGAGTATCCTACACAGGGCTTGGACTCTCCTTCTCTCCTCTACAGATTAACCCTTCGCCTGCTAGATAAGTGCATTTTTGCGATTTCTGGGGTGAAATTTTAATCTTACACACTGTATTTGGGTGATTCCTTATACTTTAAATGTTTTGACACTGTGAGAATGTCTAATCTGTTAGAGCTTGGGGCCAGGCCTAAGACTAAGGACACTGGGGTTTCTGTGTCCCCTATTGCGCATTGCTCCTCATGTCATTCAGGGTTACCTAGAGAATCCTCAGGTCATTTATGCGCAGCATGTTCTGATGTCGCTGAGTCTCTTCCAGGGACCTCCAGCCATGCATTAGAGCCAGTTTAGGTGCAAGAGTTCAAGGCTGCTACTAGAAACCTCCAATCTACATTGCAACTCTTTTCATCCCAGTTACAGGGGGTCTTCCACTCCTGGCAGACCCCTTCTTCCGTCAGATCTTCCCTGCCGAAACCGCATGGAGTACCTGACGTATCAGATTCCTCTGATGAGGAACTGTTGGTGGATTCGGATGTTGAGGAATGTTCTGCTGTGGGCTTCACTCAGTTTTTTTGGGGACCCTTTTGAGGCTGATCCTGATCCCTCGGCTGAGGGCTTGATCAGAGCCCTCTTAACTACCTTAAACATTCCCTTAGTTCAGGAGGTTTCTTCGGATCCCTCTGATGTATTTCAGGAGCCTAAAAGGCCTTATACTAGTTTTTTCCACCTAACCCCACTCTTGACTGCCTTGTGTCTGATGAGTGGAAGTCTCCGGAAAGGAAAACTTCTGTTTCCAAGAAATTTGCCAAGCTTTACCCCTTCTCTGAGGAGGCGCTTGCTCAGTGGGTTCATCTCCCCAAAGTGCATGCTCCTGTCTCCAGGCTATAAGTCCACTGCCTTGCCAGATGCTGATGTTTCTGCTCTGGAAAAACTGGACTGACAAGAAACTTGAGGACTCCCTCAAGTCCATTTTTACCTCTGCTGGTACTGCCATACATCCAGCGTTCGCTGCAGCATGGGTGAACTGTGCCATTGTGGTCTGAACTGTACAGCTCACACTGGCTGTCCGTCAGGGTGTTCCTACTTCTGATATGTTGCAGCTTCTTGCCAACATTTCTGAGGCCCGGCACTAAGTTTCTGCTGCCTTATTTGATTCCATCCATTTGGTGGCAAGGGTTTCCACCATGTCTGTGGTTGCCAGACGAGCTCTTTGGCTCAAGATCTGGTCTGCTGACACTGCTTCCAAGAAAGCTTTGCTCTCATTGCCTTTTCAAGGCACCTCTTTGTTTGGGTCAGATCTTAAGGATCTGATTAGTGAGGCCACAGGGGGCAAGAGTACCCTTCTTCCTATGGTCCCCAGGAGGAAGATGCCTCTCAAGCGTAAATGGCTTTTTCGTTCCTTCCAGACTGAGACACGTCCAGCGAACCAGGCAGTTCCCTCAGCTCCACGTTCCTCCTCCAAACCCAAACAGCAATGGAAGCCCAAGGTCTCCTCCAAGCCTAAGGCTTCCAAGCCTTCTTCAGCATGACTCGCCGAACCCAGGTCCCCACTCGGCTGTGGGTGGCCATCTGCGTCACTACCACAGCGTCTGGGAGGATTCAGTGGTGGACCCGTGGGTTTTACAGGTGGTGGTGGAAGGATACAGGATCCCTTTCCCCTCTCTTCCTCCCTTTCAGTTTTTCCCCTCTCATATGCCTCAGAACGTACAGAAACGCTGTCTGTTCAATGGCTCTAACCAGGCCTTCTGGACAAGGATGTTCTGGAACCTGTTCCAATTTGGGACAGAGGTATGGGTTTTTACTTAAACTTCTTTGTGGTCTCCAAGAAGGACGGCGGCTGTCGTCCCATTTTGGATTTGAAGGATCTCAATTCCTTTGTGATCAAGACTCATTATCAACAGGAGTCCCTAAGGACGGTGATTGCTGTTATGTCCCCGGGGGAATTCCTTGCCTATCTGGATCTTCAGGAAGCATATCTACACATCACCATTCATCCAGAGAGTCGACAGTATCTCAGATTTGCCTGCGACCAAGGGCACTTTCAGTTTTCAGCTCTTCCCTTTTATCTGACTACAGCTCCTCAAGTCTTCAACCGTGTCCTGGGAGCTTTGGTATCCATCCTCCATCAAGACGGCATCATAGTTACTCCATACATGGACGACCTGCTTCTGAAAACCCCTTCTGCGGAACTTCTTCATCAGCAGGTTCAGGACTGCATTCATGCTTTCACCCATCACTGGTGGATCATCAGCATGGACAAGTCAGATCTTGTCCCATCCCAGCATTTGGTCTTCCTGGGCCTTCTCTTCAACACTCAACAGAGCATGGTGTTTGTCACGGACGAGGTGGCTCACCAGATCGCCCACAGGGTTTCTGATGTTTTGGCTCAAGATCCAGTTCCAGCCAAGAAGCTGTCCTCTCTAGTCAGGAAATTCATCTCCACCATAGAAGCGGTCCATTTGCCATGGCTCACACCAGTGAACTCCAGAGGTTTGTAATCCAGGTGTGCAGGGGTCAGCCAGACCTTCTGAAGATGTCAGTATCCCTCCCTCTTCATGTGGAACTGAGTTTGTTGTGGTGGCTCGACCTCCAATTTGCTGAAGGGCAAGTCCTTCCTGGTATCCTTCTGGACCATGGTGACGACGGATGCCAGCCTCTCCGGCTGGGGAGCAGTCCTGGGTCGCCTGAATGCTCAGGGTCGGTGGTCTCCGGAGGAATCTCTCCTTCCCATCAATGTGTTGGAGCTTCGGGGCGATATTTCATACCCTTCCTCATTGGACACCCCAGCTGGAAGAATACCCAGTATGGGTGCAGTCCGACAACGCCACAGCCGTGGCTTACATCAGCAAGCAGGGCGGAACAAGAAGTCTCGCCGCTTGGTAGGAGGTCAAGTCTATTTTGTCCTGGGCAGAAGAACATGTTCCTGCCATATCCGCAGTGCACATTCCTGGCTTAGACAATGTCATGGCGGACTTCCTCAGTCGACACACGGTGGACAGCAGAGAGTGGGAACTGCACCCAGAGTTGTTCACCCTCGTTGTTCAGAAGTGGGGTCTTCCTTGCATTGACCTGATGACGACAAGACACAACCAGAAGGTTCCGAGGTTCTTCTCTCCCTGGAGGGATCCTCCAGCTTTAGCGGTGGATGCCATGTCAATTCCTTGGTTATTTCCTCTGGCTTACATCTTTCCTCCCCTTCCCATGTTGCACAGGGTGTTACGGAAATTGAGACTGGAGAGCTGTCCAGTCATTCTGATTGCTCCGTACTGGCCTCGACAGGCTTGATTTCTGGAGCTTCTGGATCTGTCAGTGGCGGAGCCATTCCGGATTTTTTTCTACAGGGTTTCCTGTGGAAGGAGGATGTTCACCGTCTAGCTTTGATGGCTTGGAAATTGAATCCTCAGTATTGAAGAAGAAAGGTTTTTCTTCTGGTGTGGTGGCTACTATGCTCAGTGCCCGCAAACCTGTTTCTTCTAAGGCCTACCATCGTGTCTGGTCGACCTTTCCATCTTGTGCTGATAGGGACCTTTCTCAGGATTTTGATCTGCCTACGGTCCTGGCTTTCTTGCAGGACGGTGTGGATAAGGGCCTCCGTTTGAGTTCCCTTAAGGTTCAGACTTCTGCTCTCTCTGTTTTCATTCAGAGGCGCATTACTATTCTTCCTGATGTCAAGGTTTTCTTCCAGGGCGTTGCTCATACTCATCCTGCTTTTAAGACTCCCGCTCCTCAGTGGGATCTCAACTTGGTTTTGGACATCCTTCAGAGCCCTCCCATTGAGTCCTTGGCTACTATTCCTCTACACCTGCTGATGTGGAAAATGGCCTTTGTCGTCCAATACAGGTTAAAGGTAACTTTGAGTAGGTGACTGCCACTTTAAGTGGACAAGAATCGTTTCTTGCATAAGAAATGCTGGGCGGAGCCTACCTCTCCTACTAGCTGCATCAGCCAATCCCTCTCCAGTTAGACTGATTCCTTTGAAGAGGAAAGACAGAGAAGAGTTTCCTGCTTAGTTCTTAGGAATTTTATTGTTTTCTTTTAGATATGGAATACCACCATTAGGCGGATTACCATTTACTGACAATTCCCAGTGAATAGCTCAGTCCCAGTGCTATGGTGGACCTTTAGCAATGAGGGGAAAATTTTGCCTGACAATTTCTTTCCCTAGGAGTTGCCCAAAGAGGCTTCTTCTTTAACATATGGTAATCTGAAGAATGAAGATTCTGCTAAAAAAGGTGAGCAACCCTTTGAGTGCTGAGGTCCACTTGTCCCAAGCTCCTCTCCGCACAGAGGTCTCCCTTGGAGTTCCTAATACATACTCCTGCACTCATTGGGTTTGTCTGTATTTCTGTGGGGGGGGGCTTGGAGCAGTGTTTATATGGTAATTTAACCCCTTGTCTGCTGGTTTGACATGTCTGGGGACTTTGCAACACTTTCCTTGTTGGGAACAGAGTTTATTTCCTTTTTACAATGTTTTCTGGTGTATTTGCTAACTTTTTTACCTCAGAGTAAATTTTGCAAATTTTGAGTAAAGGCGCGATTTACCACATAGATGCCATGCTCCATTCACCTCTATGGGACTTTACTGTTTGGGACATATCTCTGCAAATGCTCATTGTAGCGACTTCAGATATGGCTCATTTTACTTGTCTACCCTTGTTCTATGATCCAGTTCATGTTCTGAGTGTTTTTGGGGGCTCAGGGGGCTTCGGGCACTGTTTTGGGTACATATACAGGGAAACTACATTTCCCATGAGCGCTTGCTTTGTGCGCTCATTTCTGATTGGCTCCCGTTCAGTCACCATTTTCTTTCACTCCCTTCATGAGTATCCTACGCAGGACTTGGAGCTTACCTCTCTCCTCAGCTGATTAACCCTTCGCCTGCCAGATAAGTGTTTTTTCTGGGGTGGAATTTTAATCTTTAACACTGTATTGGGTATAACTAGTGTATTTTGACTTTTGTGACACAGTGAGAATGTCTACTCTAAGTTTTATAGGTAAATTAACTCTTTTCCCTTTTCTTACATCATAGTCCCACATAAAACCAAATAATTCACAGCTTCTATATTTTTTTTGTGGAAATATACATCTTTATAGGCTAAACATGTGCCTTCAATTCCAATTTATTTATTTTACAGTTAATACTTTCCAACAATAATGAAGATAGAATTGTAAAAACCATTTTAATCAAATATGTATTCACATAAAATATTTTATCAGTGGAACGATATGTATGTGTTATTCCACTGATAAACTAATACCTAACTATAGCCAACTGTATCCATATAATTGGTAACTTTATTAGTGAGATGGGGCATTATGGATATACTGTATTATTGATACATTGTATTAATTGTATTAAATGAATTGTATCCACATCATCAATTGGTGACTCTTTCGAATTACCCTATTGGCCATCGAGCTAATACATTCAGGGACAGTAGCACACAAACTCCTTTACTCCAGAAGAAGGCGCTGTTTGTGCGCCGAAAAGCGTTGGGCCACGTGTCCAAGCCAAGACGCCGGCACAGATTGCTACACAGGGACGGAGCTAATGTGCAATACCATCGAGAACGAATACATTCGTTTGTGGGAAGCAATCGAATCAATCGGAGATCGATCACTTAGAGGCTACTCGAGAAGAAGCCAGCACTACAAGGGTTAATACTTGCAGAGGAGGATCGAAAAGTAACGACCACAGAGAGGCAAACTGAGAAGAGGCCAGCACCACAAGGGTTTACATTCGTGAGGAGGTTTGAAAAGGAGCAGAGATGACAGAAATATATATCCCAGATGAGCGCAGACATGTTGGATTTCTAGTAAGCAGACATCCTTTTCAGCTCTTCATTTGTTTAATACCTAGTAAGCGCATAAGATTATCTGGTTCAATAGAAGATACTCTTACTAAGCTGGACGCTCTGCTTACTTGCTGTACATTTGCCATTATTGTCCACGCTCCCACCTCATAGACCACTCTCGGTTAGACTGGGTGCTACCCTTAAGATCCACGGTTGCCCCAACAAGAGCACATTAGACTCCCACCTTTTTTAGAGACTATATATATTTTTTTTTTTTTTTCTTTTCTCTTATTTTTTTTTTTTTTTTTTTTTTCTGTTTTGTCTTTATTACCTGCCTATATTAAGAGAAAAATAACTTGTTTTATAATAAAATACATTGTATATTATTTTAATACATTGTACCTTTCAATGTTTCTAAGTCTTTATCTCTGATATAACAATACTACACTTAGAGATTTTTTTTGCTCTGTCCTCCCCTTTCCCTTTTGTCTTTTTTTACATATACGACACATCGATGGATGTTTTTTATATGCATTGCCTTTGAGGACACGCTGCAAGAGAGGGGATCTGAATTCATTCACATTGACTCACATCTAGGGAAAGTTCTTTTTTTTTTTCTCTCTCTGTGATTGTTTTGTGTGTGTGCATTAATTGTACTTCTGTGAATCAGGCGGAGATGTTCCCTGCCTTGGAACTCCTACCATATATTTGGTGGGAGTCCCTTGGAATAGGGCTACTCTCTAGCCTCTTCCTTCAATTCAATTTAATTCCCTTACTCCACCTCACTTACGGTGTACCCTGCACTGTTTTGGCGCTATGTCTATACCTTTTTAGAATGTCTACTCCGTCTGAACTTGGGGCTAGGCCTAAGACTAAGGACCCTGGGGTGTCTGTGGCCCCCATTGCGAATTGTTACTCAAGTCACTCAGGGTTACCTAGAGAGTACTCAGGTCATTTATGCCCTGCATTTGCTGCTGCCCCTGAGTCTCCTCCAGGGACTTCCAGACATGCATTAGAGCCACATTAGTAGTAGCCTTAAGCTCCTGTAACCAAAGATTTAAGGTATACCTTACAACTGTTGCCATCTCAATTAAGTAGAGTCTTCCAAGCCTGGCAACCCCCTGTTTCCATCAGATCTTCCATGCCTAAACCGCAGGGGATACCTGATGTGTCTGATTTCTCTGAAGAGGAACTCCTCATGGATTCAGATGATGAGGGGAATTCTGTGGAGCGGTCTTCCCAATTCTTTGGGACCCATTTGAGGCTGACCCTGACCCCTCTGCTGAGGGTTTGATCAGGGCCAGCCTCACTACCTTAAATGTTCCCTTGACATCTGATGATCTTAAGGACCCTTTTGATGTATTTCAGGAGCCTAAGACTCAGTCTACCTGTTTTCCTCCTAATCCCACTCTTGACAGGCTGGTCTTGGATGGGTGGAAGCTTCCAGACAAGAAGCTTGCTGGGTCTAGGAAGTTTTCTAAATTGTACCCCTTCTCTGAAGCAGCCTTGGTACAGTGGGCTCAACCTCCTAAGGTGGATGCCCCAGTCTCTAGACACTCCAAGTCCACTGCTTTGACAGTGGCAGATGCATCTGTTCTGAAGGACTAGACAGATAGGAAAATAGAGGCTTTGTTAAAGTCCATATTTTCTGCTGCTGGTACTTCCTTGCCTCCTGTGTTTGTGGCCGCTTGGGTAAATAGAGGCATTGCAGTCTGGACTGAACAGTTGACAGTGGCTGTGCGTCAGTGCGCTCCTACTTCTGACTTATTGTGGCTTTTAACCAATATTTCTGAAGCCCAGCTGTCACGGTCCCAGCAAGGAAACACAGGACTAGTACTTAAAGGTAATACCAACTTTATTAAGGCAGAAACACAAACAGAAATATCACAAAGACAGTATATACTATACAAGACTAAAAGAGAAGCTCACAACAGAGCAAGTGACAACTACTAGGAATAAAAGACTGCTACCGTGTGATTCTCCAGATAATCATATCCCAGCAATGGGACTAGGAGAGTCTGCAATACCACAGATCTGCACCTGGGAGAAGCCAGACAGAGATGAGGGTAACCAAGGCCCCAGGTCCGCACCTGGGATAGCCGGCAACAGGGAAGGCAACGGGAGAGAGTCTGCCAGAGCAACAAGCCTGCACCAGACTGGTTATCTAACTGAACAGAAGGCCACACTAAAGGTAGTTAGATAGAGCCACAGGTCAGCGCCAGGTTGGTTGGTCAGACAAACCAGGGGTCATTCACGGAGTGGGTCGTCAGGCAGAGCCACAGGTTTGCACCAGGTAGGATGTCCACTGAAGCGTTGGTATGCTGGATACGCAGTGGACAGAGCCCCAGGTCAACACCAGAATGGGTAGTCAGACAAGCCAGAAGTCACACATGGAGCTGGTAGTCAGCCGGAGCCAGGAATCAAACATGGGACGGGTAGTCTGCCAGAGCCGCAGGTCTGCACCAGAATGGATGTCCGACAAAGCCAAGGGTCATACACGGAACAGATAATCAGACAGAGCCACAGGTCAGCACCAGGTCGGTTAGTCAGACAAGCCAGATCATACACAGATCCGAAACTCAAGAATTGCACTGGACACCAACGAAAGGGCAACTGAGCCCTGTGTCCAGGCAGTTAAAAACGTGGAAAAGGGAGGAAGAGGAGGAGCAGCCAACAGGTGGCTGTCTCTTTAAATGGAACGCACGTCCATGCCTTTGGATGTGGTCCCAATTATGATGTCACCCACCGCCGGAGCGCCAGAAGCAGAGGCGGCTGAAGCTGCAACAGACACCACCGGCGGCTGCGCTGCCAACAGGCAGAGGATCCAGCCTCAACGGAGGCAAACAACATAGGGCGGACAATGCGTCTGGAGCCACTGATGACATATGCGGTCAGCTCGAGCAGCCGCCACACGGGGTATCTTGACACCAGCATTATGTGTCTGCAGCTCTTTTTGATTCCCGACGTGCACTCTGGCTCAAGATCTGGTCTGCTGGCACTGCTTCCAAGAAGACTCTTCTTTCCTTGCCTTTCTTGTGAACCTCTCTGTTTGGGCCTGAACTGAGACATCATCAGTGAGGCTATTGGGGGTAAGAGTACCCTTTTGCCCTTAATCCCCAAAAAGAAGCCGCAGTATAAAAGTAATCAGCTTTTTCGTCCCTTTCAGACTGAGGCGCGCGCTGCGACACAGGAGGTTCCCCAGGCATCTTGTGCCTCTTCCAAGCCTAAACAGCAGTGGAGGCCCAAGCAGTCCTCGGCTAAGCCCAAGACTGGCAAACCTTCTTCAGCATGACTCATTGAACCCTAGACCCCATGAACCTGTGGGTGGCCATCTGCACTTTTACCACAGTGTCTGGACAGACTCTGTGGCGGATCTGTGGGTTCTTCAGGTTGTGTCAGAGGGGTACAGGATTCCCTTTATCTCTCTTCCTCCGCCAAGGTTTTGTCTTTCACACACTCCTCGGGCAGAAGACAGGCTTCAGCTTTTCACTGAAGCAGTTCAGACCCTTTTGGACAAGGAGGTCTTGGTCCCATGCCAGAACAGGGGTTAGGTTTCTATTCCAACCTGTTCGTGGTCAGCAAGAAGGACGGCGGATGTCGTCCTATCCTGGACCTCAAGAATCTAAATTCCTTTGTGGTCAAGGGGTGTTCCTTGCCTCCCTGGACCTTCAGGATGCATACTTGCACATCGCTATTCATCCAGAGAGCCAGCAATACCTTCTGTTTGCCTGCTACCAGGGGCATTTTCAGTTTTTCTGCGCTGCCCTTTGGTCAGTCTATTGCTCCGCAGGTCTTCAACCGGGTCCTAGGTGCCTTGATTTCTCTCCTGCACAGGACTGGAATTTGAGTTACTCCTTACATGGACGATCTCCTGTTGAAAGGCTTCTTCTCCGGATCTCCTTCATCATCAGGTCCAGGAATATATCCACGTTCTCTCCCATCATGGGTGGATCTTGAACATGGACAAGTCAAATCTGGTTCCATTTCAGCGCCTGGTTTACCTGGGTCTTCTCTTCGACACGGTGAAGGGGATTGTGTTCCTCAAGGACGAGGTGGCTCACGAGATCGCTCGCAAGGTGTCCACTGTCCTGGCAATGAATTCAATACCAGCCAAGAAGTTGACGTCTCTGGTGGGGAAGTTCATTTCCACCATAGAAGCAGTCCCATTCGCCATGCCTGCACCCTTTCACTGCCCTTTCGTGGTGTCTCTATGTCAGTGATCGCCTACATATGGATTCCTATGTCTACTGGGGCCTGCTTGAATCCTCTACTGTTCCAGCGTCGGTGTACCTACCCAGAGAACCAGTATACACTCCGGAGTTGTTCCTGTGTGCTGATCTGGTTTGGCTGACGTTCCTGCCTCCGTCCCTGATTCGGTTTGGCTGACGTTCCTTCTTCCGTTCCTGATCCAGTCTGGCTGTCATTGCTGTTCCGTCATCCTGTTCCGACCTGGCTGGATCCTGATTTGGATGCATTCTGCAAGAATCCAGTGGCCTCAGCGACATTCTGACCACTGGGTTCCTCCTATGGTGGTACAGCTGATTCCAGGCTTCTGGCCTCCGAGTTTGCACTGACTGTCTAGGTTGGGTTACCCCACTACACCGGTTGCTAATGCTGCCTCCATTATAGCACTGGTAGGACCTCCGTGTAGACCAGTACGTGGTACTGGTTTGCTCCACTCGTTAACCGGTTGCTTGCTGCCTCCGTTACAGCACCGGTAGGGCCTCCGTGTTGTCCAGTACGCAGTACTGGTTTGCTCCACTCGTTAACCGGTTGCTTGCTGCCTCCGTTACAGCACCGGTAGGGCCTCCGTGTTGTCCAGTATGTGGTACTGGTTTGCTCCACTCTTTAACTGGCTGCTTGCTGCCTCCGTTATAGCACCGGTAGGGCTTCCGTGTTGTCCAGTACGCAGTACTGGTTTGCTCCACTCTTTAACCGGCTGCTTGCTGCCTCCGTTACAGCACTGGTAGGGCCTCCATGTTGTCCAGTACGCAGTACTGGTTTGCTCCACTCTTTAACTGGTTGCTTGCTGCCTCCGTTACAGCACCGGTAGGGCCTCCGTGTTGTCCAATACGCGGTACTGGTTTGCTCCACTCTTACACCGGTTTCTCGCTGCCTCCATTATAGCACAGGTAGGGCCTCCGTGTTTGTCCAGTACGCAGTACTGGTTTGCTCCACTCTTACACCGGTTGCTTGCTGCCTCCGTTATAGCACCGGTAGGGCCTCCGCATTGTCCAGTACACGGTACTGGTTCGCTCCACTCTATCACCGGTTGCTGATGCTACATCTGTTATTGCACCGGTGGGGCTTTCAAGACTCGGCGTCACTTTTGTCATAGGCTGCCTTACCCGGTATATTGGTAGGGCCGGTAAAGCCTCCTCTATCCTCAGTGCTATTTCTAGGCTGCCTTGCCCGGTATGTTGGTAAGGCCGGTAGAGCCTCCATCATCTCATTGTGCCAGTTTCCAGGCTGCCTTACCGGGTATATTGACAAGGCCAGGAGAGCCTCCCCAGTCCTCTTGCGCTACTTCTAGGCTGCCTTGCCCGGTATGTTGGTAAGGCCGGTAGAGCCTCCTTCATCTCATTGTGCCAGTTTCCAGGCTGCCTTACCCGGTATATTGGCAAGGCCGGTAGAGCCTCCCCAGTCCTCTTGTGCTACTTCTAGGCTGCCTTACCCAGTATATTGGCAAGGCCGGTAGAGCCTCCTCAGTCCTCTTGTGCTACTTCTAGGCTGCCTTGCCCGGTATTTTGGTAAGGCCGGTAGAGCCTCCTTCATCTCGTTGTGCCAGTCTCCAGGGTACCTTACCCGGTATTTTGGCAAGGCCGGTAGAGCCTATATTTCTATGGTATCTTTGTATACTTGCTACTTGGATCTGTTGTGTGTCTGTAACATATGTGTATGTTCAGGACCTGTGAGGGTTCTTATTAAACTTTTCAATAAAGTTGTGTTTTTATCTTAACTCTGTGTCTGTGAGTCAAAACAAACCGTGACAACTATGCTTCCTACTCGGAAGCCTGTTTCTTCTAAGGCATACCATAGGGTTTGGTCTACCTTTCTTTCGTGGTGTGCTGATCGGGACCTCTCCCATGACTTTGATCTCCCTATGATCTTGTCCATCTTACAGGCCGGGGTTGATAAGGGTCTCAGTTTGAGTTCTTTGAAGGTTCAGACTGTTTTCTTTCAGAGACGTCTTGCCGTTATGCCTGATGTCAAGGTTTTTTTCCAGGGTGTTGTTCATGCACACCTCAGTGGGATCTCAGTTTGGCATTAGGTGTTCTTCAGTGTCCACCTTTTGAGTCCTTGGTTACTATTCCATTTAGTCTCTTGACATGGAAAATGGCTTTTCTCCTGGCGATTGTGTCTGGTGGCCGTGTCACGGAGTTGCATGCCTTGTCCTGCAAACCCCCCTTTTTGGTGTTTCATAAGGACAAGGTGGTTCTTCGCACTTCTCAGGAATTTCTTCCGAAGGTTGTCTCTGGCTCTAGTTCAGTGTGCTGTGTAACAGTTCCTGGGGTGTTGTTACTCCCTGTTCAGTGTCCATTGACACTTCATTTGTTTTGTTGGGCTATCTCTGATATGATGGTTCATATCTGCTCTGGTGACTTTGGGGGCCGTGCGCCTGGTCCTTACCTTAATTCCCGCCTCTGGGAAATTCAATGGTTGGACATACCGAAGTTACAAGTAACCTGTATTGGATGACAGAGAAAATAGGATTTTAGTCTTACCTGTTAAATCCTTTTCTCTTAGTCCATACAGGTTACTTGTCTCCCATCCTGTCACGGGTCCATGCGTGGCTCTCCTGTGGCAGACCATGGGGGTCCTTCGGGGTCATGCTCACAGGATTCTTCTTTCCCTTCTACTATCTAGTCAGTAGTTAGTGTCTCAAATCTTACTGGAGCTGATTGGCTAGCTGCAGCCAAGGAGGGAAAGTAGGCTCCATCCCCTGCATTCACGTCTAGAATTGTTCCTGCCTAGTTAAAAGGGCGGATAGCCTACCCAAAGTTACAAGTAACCTGTATGGACTAAGAGAAAAGGATTTAACAGGTAAGACTAAAATCCTCTTTTGTCAGTGTGCACCATGGATTCACTGTTGTGCAGTTCTCACTTTTGCTCTGCAGGTGGCAGCATTGCATGGGTTTGGAGTGGAGAATATGGATTATGGGTTCATAATTTAAACATGATTTTCCCAGTAATACAACAGATCAACACACTGTCTACTTTGATTTATTCAAAGCAAGAGAAGTATAACATCTGATCCCATGTAGCACTAAAATGGAATATGAAACTTGAGGTGTGGCGTGTTATTGAACCGAGTGTGCACTTTGCAGAGAAAAGTGCAAATACTTGATTTGAACAGTTTACAATATAATTTTGGCCCAGAAAACTTGCTCAGAATCACAAAATGTGGCATATAGAGGCACATTTTGAACCAGATTTCAACACACTATCTGTCCTTATATATTATTCTACCAAACACTTCCTTGTCCTGATGTACAAAAAGATTTAGGGCCTTAGGCAGAAAGCAAAATATGAGTAATTTTGAATCAAACCAACTGCACCACAGGGTACAAATTAATTGTCTTACTGGTCAATTCCTTTTATTTTTGTGGACTCCATAGGTAGCCAAAGAGAGGCTTATCTCCTGCTTAGCAAAGAAAAATATTTGAAAACAGACCTACCATCCGGCCATCCTCAGTGTTTTAACAGAGTCCAAGGCACCACTGATGCTTAACAAACAGTATTTAATGAAAAACAGCTATAATATGTGAAGGAAGTTTGTGTGCGACCGATAGAGAGCAGAAAGGAAAATAAATTAACAAGTAAAAAATTCTGTCTTTCATTCAGGTCTCCCAGTAGCACATCTGAGAGGAGAGGGTTGATTTAATGTATGGTCTGATAGTTATCCTGCAAGGATTTCCTGGTGGTCCCTGGAATACCTGTACAGAGGCAGGTTAACCCATGTGGCGATATACTGGTTGAAGCTCTACCAACCAGTGAGGATATATCTTATGCTGTCAATTTGTGAAGCTATATTATTTTATATATACATTTGATAGATGTCCCATTGTTTGTTTTTACTTTATGGCTTTGTCTTTCTCTTTTTTGAGGAGTATTATCAGGGGAGCTGATGAATTTAAGAATACCTGTGTGGAGGGGAGTGTGATATTCCCCACATGTGCTGATATCCACCAACATTGTCAGAAGCAGCAACCTTATCATGAGTAGGATACTATCTTTCTAAAATTGTAAACCCTATGAGCAATTCTTATCTGTTTTGTTTGTTTCTAAATCAGAGAAGGATAACAGAGCTAAACCAGAGGGACTGAATTAAGTAACAACACACTGAAGCACCTTTCTGCCAAAAATAGCCACCCCAGAAGTTTAAAGGTCTGTTCCATAAGTCCTTGTGACTGTATGAATGCTTCTCCAGGTGGCAGCTCTAGCTGTCTGTTCTGTAGATGCTTAGCCTTTTTTTTCCTTGATGCTGCTATGGTTCTGGTAGAGTGAATCTTGATCTTCCTCTGAGGTTTGTATCTTTAGGAAGTGTAGACTTCAGCAATAGCTGATCTTAACCACTTGATGGTGGAAGGATTGTAATCTTTCATACATTTGGATGAGCAAAACAAAGTTGAAGAGTGAATATTTCCTGCAGGGACTTGTTCTATCCTTGTAAAATCCTAAACATCTTTCTTTTTTTTACATCCAACCTGTGTAACTTTTCTTCCTTTGCATTTTGATGGTTGGACACAAAGTAGATAAACAATTTTCTTGACTCTTGTGGAAGTAGGAAAAGACCTTAGAAGCAAATCCTGGAGGTAGATTAACTGAAGTATTTTTAAAGCTCAAAACAGGTTCTTTCATAGAAACAGTCGTAAGTTCCCCTAGTCATCTTGCATTAGTGAGACCTACTAACAGAACATTCTTGAAGGAAAGACGCTTAAGAGAACAGTCTTCAAAACATTCAAAAGGTTCTTCGATGAGAGCTGTCAGGACTAGTATCAGGTCCCATGGAGGATATGAATGAGTGATTTTTTTGGTTTAATATATGTTTATTCATTTTGAAGGAATTTTTATAACAAAAAAACATTGACAGATAAAACATACAAGACTCGTTTTACAAAGAAAAAAGGGTAAGGTGTGCACCAGTATTGGAAACATATGTGAAGCATTGGTAAGAAGGATGAATGAGTGATTTTTGTACTTAAATTCTTGATTGATTTGATGAATCTTCTGATCAGATGATGTTCAACAAAGGGATGATCCAAAATTCTCCCTAAAGCCAATATCTGAACTTTGAGTCCTGACCACGGGAGAACAGGAAAACACCAGGGATGACTGGGTGGCAGGTCGTTTTTTCAAGCATTTTTCTGTCCTACCTGGGAGGTGGAGCTCTCTATGGTGTGCTACCAGGAGACATGGAAGAAATTAAAAATTCCTAGATTACTATGACTTTAAATGGAGTTTTTAACCCTTCAAATGCTACACAATGCATTGGAGACCTTGCTAGTTTTCAAGGGGTTAAAATCCCCATTTGACTCAATGGCCATTTTCACTTGTCTCCTCAGTTGCTGTTGATTTGCTAGATAAATGTTTATCTCTTGCTTTCCACATTATACATGTCCCAGGTAATGGGCATGATGACATAATAAATCACACTGCAGTGATATAAATACACAGTAATTACACTAATGTAATTTATAACCAGGACAAGGCAAGATGCGGCACTTCCCCACATG
The DNA here is from genome assembly GCA_037306005.1 of Rhinophrynus dorsalis. NCBI lineage: Eukaryota > Metazoa > Chordata > Amphibia > Anura > Rhinophrynidae > Rhinophrynus > Rhinophrynus dorsalis. The sequence continues at coordinate 60,530,728 of CM074728.1, forward strand.
TAATATTAAGATGGCTGCCTTCCTCTCACTGATTACACCTTTTCGTAGTCCCCTGAGCTAATAGAAAGCTTCTCATCATTATTAGGGTTCTCAAGCCTTCTCCTAGACATGATTCCCCACCCTATCTGTCCCAGCCACTATCCAGGGAAACCTATTCAGCATACAGCTTCTATGCATACAACCTCTCTGAATGCCAGAGGAGTATCCAACACACTTCTTTGCTATGTGTTGGATATCCCTTTGACACTCAGCGTGTTAAGCCACCTCTAGATAGTGTTATTAGGAAAGGAAGTATTTTGTACTGATTATCTCTGCACCAGGGTGTACGACCTGAGGCTCTCTATATGTTCATGACTACAATTCCCTTCATCCTCAACCATTCCCCTTATATTATCCTTACACACAGTGAGCCACACTCATTAATGCTAATCACGAAGTATAGTTTGCAGCGGAAATGTTAGTATTGGCAATTACTTAATTATTAGATAGAGAAACTGAGAACATTGTTATTGTTATCTTTTATTGATAAAGTTCTAACATATTTTGGGGGTGTATCTTTTGAAGGAAAACGCTGAATTTAGTAGACTAAAGAGGTGTAATTTTGGAGGACAAATAAACACTCCCCAAATTCCCATTGGCTTTAATGTGAAGCAATGTGTTTGAGACCTTTCTAGCACTTAAAAATCATAATTTAAAACAATGGAAATTTACATTGGTCCCATATGGTCTTGAAATTAACCTATTTTGCTCACTGAATACAGCCCAAAGTAATATGCATGCAGAGACCTATAAATGTGGAAAGATTGCCCTGCCCATAAAAGCAGAGTGGCCAGTTTATTATGTACGCCAACCTAATTGCTGGCAGGGATTATGGCCCATATAGAGATGATTGTATCCTGCAGATGCCTTGCCAGCATGGAACAACTAGGATTCTTTGGACCAGGCGACTTCTCTCTGCTCCTCAAGTTTCCAATGTTGGTATTCTCGTGTGAACAGTTTCATTTCCCTCCCATGGTGCAATTGGTTTTCTCCAGAATGACATCTCCTTAGTTTGATTAATAAGGCCCAGTATCCCTGGATATTTAATTACCTGCTTTATACAGCTTGATACTAGCACATGTGACTGAGTGGTCATTTAATTGAACAAAGGAGGATTGCACCTACATGACTAGTAATTAAAGGGATAGTAATACTTCGTTTTAACTTTATTTTATTTTGAAGGCATTAAAAAAACATGAAGAGCGATATAAGTCTTATCTCTCAAACCTTTATGGTTTATGAGATATTCACAAGCAAAGTTCCCCTCCCCGCCCCTTTTACCTAGTATAAGCCATCTCTTCTCAGATGTGAGTCTGGTTGTATGACAGTACAGATAACAGAAGGGGACATTTTCTTTGTATGAAAACAATAAAAGCCCTTCCCCCCTTGACAAGTTTTTCAGCTTTTTCCCTTATCTTAATAGAAGATTGTCCCTCTCTGCAGTCTACCTGGGCATCTCCCTTCTGATCTGGTTGAACAGGGGGGGGATACTTTGTTTGTGAATATCTCTTAAACCATAAAGGTTTCAGAGATAAGACTTATATCATTCTTCATGTTTTTTTTAATGCCTACAAAATAAAATAAAGTTAAAATGAAGTATTACTATCCCTTTAAATGGAGATCACTATATCATTCAAGGGGTTACAATGCTAAATAAATGGGAATTTAATTTATTCCTTATACTCAATCTGGAGTTCTCTGTAGCATTCAAGGTAAAAGCCCCATTTAAATCAACGGGAACTCTGGAATTTTTTATTTGTTCCCAATGGTGTAGTTGCTTTGCACAAAAATTGCTCCATGTTTGGAGTTTTGTGGATACAGTTCTTGGACATTAAGTGTGATAAGTGTGTAATAAATTGAAGATAACTTCTTCAGTGTAATGAACTTTCCAGTTCTTATGTGATTTTTTGGTGTGTGCACTAAGGTGTCTCAAGTTGTGTCACAGGATAACATTGACATTACTGAGTTTATCACTCTGGAGAAGCTATCTCCACTCTGCTTACCTCTCAACATTTCAGATGGCAGAAGAGAGACCCTTGTTTTAGGCAATTTTGGTGAGGTTCTACTGGTGGGCAGGGATATTTTAAGATACTTCATGAACTACTGAAAATGTTTTATATAACTGAATAAATGATTTAGAACAAGACCAGACTAATTTCTGCGGAGCAATGTGATATACTTATATACACATTACACAGTCTAATCTCCTAAAAAGTAGGGACAAAGGAGATCTGGGACTCAACAGGGATTGTCCCTCCTAAAAAGGGACACTTTAGATGTTATGCTTCGTCACCTCTTCATCACCTTTTAGTGCATATCACACCAAGTTTGTTTGTTTTTTCTTTTAATTTGAATAGAGGAGGAGGGTAAGAAGTCCCAAAAACTGACACCAGATGGCAGTGTGACATTGAACCAATGCTAAATGGGTGGAGGAGAGGGGCTCCACCCAGAAGAAGGACTTCATTTCTAGTTTATACAGCTGTGGAGACTCATGGGGATATAAGGTAAACTCAGTTTAACATCAGCTGCTATGTGGTTAATATTTAACCTGCTTGCTGTTTGCCATATATAACAGTATTGCAGATAAATGTATGGATTTATTTATACAGTGTTAACTGTGCACACAGCTATTCACAATATAACAAGACACATAGAAACTGTGATTGCACTAGGAAATGTAATATAAATCTAGTGGCACACAGTCTAGTGGTATAATGGTAGACCTGCTCAAAGGAGCTTACAGTCTAGTGGTCTAATGGGAGACCTGCCCCAAGAAGATTACAGTCTAGTGGAATAATGGGAGGCCTGCTCAAAGGAGCTTACAATCTAGTGGTCTAATGGGAGACCTGCCCCAAAGAGGTTACAGTCTAGTGGTATAATGGGTGACCTGCCCCAAGGAGCTTACTGTCTAGTGGTATAATGGGAGACCTGCCCCAAGGAGCTTACAATATAGTGGTATAATGGTCAGACCTGCCCCAAGGAGATTACAATCTAGTGGTATGACAGGAGACCTACCCCAAGGAGATTACAATCTAGTGGTATGACAGGAGACCTACCCCAAGGAGATTACAGTGTAGTGGTATAATGGGAGGCCTGCTCAAAGGAGCTTACAATCTATTGGTCTAATGGGAGACCTGCCCCAAAGAGGTTACAGTCTAGTGGTATAATGGGTGACCTGCCCCAAGGAGCTTACTGTCTAGTGGTATAATGGTCAGACCTGCCCCAAGGAGATTACAATCTAGTGGTATGACGGGAGACCTGCCCCAAGGAGATTACAGTCTAGTGGTATGATGGGATATGTGCCCCAAGGAGATTACAGTCTTGTGGTATAATGGGAGATCTGCTCAAAGGAGCTTACAATCTAGTGGTATAATGGTCAGACCTGCCCCAAGGAGATTACAGTCTATTGGTATAATGGGAGACCTGCCCCAAGGAGCTTACAATCTAGTGGTATAATGGTCAGACCTGCCCCAAGGAGCTTACAATCTAGTGGTATAATGGTCAGACCTGCCCCAAGGAGATTACAATCTAGTGGTATAATGGTCAGACCTGCCCCAAGGAGATTACAGTCTAGTGGTATGATGGGATACGTGCCCCAAGGAGATTACAGTCTTGTGGTATAATGGGAGATCTGCTCAAAGGAGCTTACAATCTAGTGGTCTAATGGAAGACCTGCCCCAAAGAGGTTACAGTCTAGTGGTATAATGGGAGACCTGCCCCAAGGAGATTACAGTCTAGTGGTATAATGGGAGACCTGCCCCAAGGAGCTTACAGTCTACTGGTATAATGGTCAGACCTGTACCAAGGAGATTACAATCTAGAGGTATAATAGGAGACCTGCCCCAAGGAGCTTACAGTCTAGTGGTGTAATGTAAGACCTGCCCAAGGATCAAATTGTGTTTTGTCTCACATCCATTGCCATTCAGAAGGTATAAGTTATGTTTATGCAAATATTTGCATTTGCAATTATTTGTTCTATATATTTATACAGAATTAGAATAAATATGCCAGTGAGAGACACTCCCATATTTGAGGCACAGAGCTACATCTCAGGCAGGACACCTCCCAGTGCCATCCATGGCCGCACTTTTACTTTTCACTTCACCCAGCTACAGCCCCATCCACTGTTGCCTTGCACAGAAAATACTCTTAACAGGTGAAGCAAGTTTTGGCTCTGCAGTCACTTGAGACTACAACAACCATCATCCCCAACAGCCAACGGCTCTGTAACATACCTCCCAAGTGTCCCTCTTTAGGAGGGAAAGTCCCTCTTTTAGACTCAAATCCTCTGTCCCTCTTTCCCACCCTGATGTCCCTCTTTTTAGGAGATCAGACTGTGTATTGTGTATATAAGTATATCATATTGCTCTACAGCAATACAACTCATATTAATCTTCATTACATGGATTTATTAATTAGTTTGTGTAAATAGAAAACATTTGGTCTTGTTAGAAGTCATTTATTAGGTTACACAAGGAGGTATCAGTAGGTCATGAAATAGCCTAAAAATTATTGGTAATGCTCCACCCACCAGCCACGCCCCCATCAACACCCCTTAAAACACGTGTCCCTCTTTGGCAGTTTGAAGTGTTGGGAGGTGTGCTGTAACATAGAAACACAATAAACCTTGAAGGAATTTTCAGATAAAATCCTTGATATAGTTACCAACTGCAGTGCATTTGAGACTCAAATGACTAAATAAACTGGACATTACAGCTATATATAAACTGATTAATAACATTAAATACAATGGACATATCACTGATGTGTAAACTAGTAAAAAAGTTCAAATAATTAATACATAAAATGGACATTACAACAATGTTTTAACTGGTAAACCAAAAAAATGTCCACCATGGACTAGTGACTGGTTCAGTATGTTGGGTGGGGTGGGAGTAACACTTTGAGTGCCAGAGTGGTATGCAACACATTGCGCTGCAATGTGTTGGATACCTGTCTGGCATTAAAGGGTTAAAGTGGAATTACAAGTAGCTGGTTCTGAAGTAATCCTTATTCTTCGGAGACCAGAAGCCAAGCATCAGCGCAGACATCTTGTCTTAGAGACATGTGCGCACCTGAGATCTGTCCCAATCTCCTCTAGGAGGCCTTGCATGGTGCCTTAAGGCACCCAAAGGGACTGATGGTGCAGGCGCACAGACGACTATAAAGCAAGAAGCCTGGCCGTCAGTCTCCAAAGAATAAGGATTACTTCAGATCACAGTACTTGTGTGAGATAATAGCACTATTACGAAGCTAGTCGCCATATTCCTAATAATTGTAGGGGGACTTTATATCGGGTGTTAGTTCCACTTTAAAATGCGCCACACCCACAACTCAGCACAGGGTGTGTGACCAGCATGGCTGAAGCTAGATGGCTACCTCCTCTGCCCTATGGGAAATCCAGACCTGTACATGTAGCTTTTCATAATCGCTACTATATAAATGCAAACGAGGAGCAATTCTGGGGCAGACCATATGTACCATGAAAACTGATAGAAAAGCCCACTGAATGCTAGAGAGATCTTTGTGCATTGTTAAGCGATGCATTTTAATCCTTTTGACCACTTAAGGGGGATTCAAGTCTAATTTAAAGCCATACCAATGTATGTTGTAAAGTGTTTCTTTTTGAGTAAAAAAAAAAAAGGCTGCTCCCATTCCTGAGGTACGTTTCTTTCAAAAGAGCTTAACCTTTTGAGTGCCAGAGGGGTACACAACCCCTCTGTCACTCGAACGGCTACATTTTCTGTATTTTATTAGTATTATTCTTATTTTAAATAAACATTCTATAAATGTTACCACTAGGTGGTGGTGTCAGTGTTTGCAAAGCTCTTTAACATTCTAAGTGCCAGAAGGAGTCTAGTGTATTGCTTTGCATCACATCGGATTCCCCTCTGGCAATCAAAGGGTAAAACCTGTAAGTGCCTATGGAGTGTCCAACACATTGCAAAGTAATTCGCTGGACTCCTTCTGGCACTCTGAAGTTTTCAGCACTGAAATAGAAATGCTTTATCTTGAGCTTGTATAACTTTTGAGTGAAGCATCACACAGTAGGAGTACTCTTTTTTTTTTTTTCCTCAGTGGGTAAAGCTCTTCAATTAAATGTTAAATATCCTATATAATAATTCGCTAGGTTGTGTGTAACGCCCGACATGCGCAGTAGACACTGCTGCGTGTGCGGCAGTCATGCACAGTACAGACTGCCCACGCCACGGCTGATACAGAGCTGGGCGCTCCGAAGGAGCGTCCAGCTCTGTATCAGCAGTGGCGCGGGCAGTCTCTGCTGCGCGTGACTGCCCCGCGACCGGCTGCCAGTAGCACTGTGGCCCTTGTAACGGGCTGTTCAACTAGTATATAATAAACTGGAATGTTTATTTGTTCTGTATGGTGCAGTATTGCTCCTCTTGTTTATATGTGCCATTTAGGTGCATTGTTTAGCCGTCTACCAGAGATGGTAAGGACGCCTAAACTACTGAGGGGTTAAATTATTTTTTAACTACTGTATTTACTCTGTAGACATCTGAACAAAGCTGCTTTCAGTAGGAAGGAGACACAGCCTTATATCTTATGTATACAAAATTCCCCCTGCGTTTCTCTATGACCATCCATCTGGTCTATGTTATTGTATGACTCACATGGACAAAAATCTAAATTAATCTCTCTCTCTACCAGAAAACCCTCTTACTGAGCCTTAACAAAAATAAAAAAACTTAAAAAGTTAAATTCGCTGACAGTTGAAACACAGCTCAAGGAAAATCTGAGTGTCTGGTAATGACGTCCATATTTGGGACATTATTTTTTTGGGTTGCTAGGCAGGGAACCATGGAAATGGGGTATACTGACTCACTAATTCGATGTATGGTCCAAACCACTGGAACAACTATATTTTCATCTCCTCGAGAATCTGCAATCTTTACGCTCTGAGGCTGCAAAATACAGAGGGAAGTTGATGCATTCTTCTTGTTATATGGGACAAATGCAAAAAAAAAGCAGAACAATTCTGAGGTAAATCAAGTATAATGTAGAAATAAAAATCTCTGTAGCCATCTCACTAACTGCTTCAAGGACAGTGCCGTAAAAAAAGTAATATTTTATATATATATATATATATATATATATATATATATATATATACACACAATATAGAAAAGGTGGGCACTCCATATCACAAAATATAATTATAACTACTTGCCCGGTGCAGCCTGAAAAGTTAAATAAGTAGTTTGCAGATGAAAAAAACATCAAGCAGCAAGCGCATACTAAGTATATATATATATATATATATATATATATATATATATATATATATATATATATATACACACACACACACACACTACACGGATGTACTAATCAGTACTGGGGCAATTCTGGAGAAAACCAACAGCACCACAGGGGAAAATATGACTCCCCATTGTGTTAAATGGGGGGGCTTAAAACCCCTTGAAAACTAGAGAGGTTTTCAGAAAACAATAAGTTTCTAGCATTCACTAAGTTGAAAGCCCCATTTAAATCAGTGAGAATTTGTATTTGTCCCATAAAGTAGAATTCTAGAATTCTTCTTTTTTTTTGTAAACGTGATCCATAATTTTCTTATGTAAATTTAATAAAATGCCACGTTTCTAGCATCAGTCCTGCAACCAACATACTAATATTCCAGGCTTTAGTGAAATGTTTTTTTAAGCCAACATGTCTGTAAATTCATGAGGCAGTACTGAGCTGTATATGTCCTTTTCTTTATGCTCCAGGAGCATTCTGTGAAGTTATTTGGGGTCATGTTCTGCTCCTGTTTGGGTACACTATAGTTAAACCCCTCTGGCACTGAAAGGGTTAACACTAAGTGCATATATGGAAGCACAGCGTAATCGGGTGTTCATGGTTCTGTAGCTACAGGTGATGAGAGTTGTAGTCCATCAACATCTAGATGGCCACAGGTTGTCCATTTCTGGTATAAAATGCGTGGCGTCCTCCTCTGAGATACATCTGGAATACATTCTTTTCTCTCCCACACAGCAACCTTTATCTCACTGAGATTATTGTCACATTTTCCTAATTACTTTTCCTGCTAATCTTAAAAACAAATTCTTCAAATTGAAATGTGTGTGTGTCGCTGAGTGTGTGCATCTTTCTGAGTATCTGTGTGTGTGTATCTTCTATTTGTAGCAGAACTTGCTCCCACCCTCCTCAAACCCATCTTGGCATCCCATGAAAGGGAAATTCTGTTATCAATAGTGGTTTTAGTTGACTTTACTTGGAAACAAACTTTTCTAGTGAATTGCAGTTTTCTAGTTCATATATGGCATTGACTTGTTACTTAGAAGAACATTCATGGGTATTTATTATACAAAGCATTGAATTCCATCAAAATATTATTTGCTGCTCTTCAAGGAACTCTAACACATCCTAACATGCTGCCCAACATTTCAAATGGCTGTGAGGTGGTGCTGGGGACCTGGCTGGTGGGAGGGGTGTTACTGAGAATTTTTAGGTTATTTCATGGCCTATTGAAACATTTTTGTGTAAACTGAATAAATGATTTAGAGCAAAACAAAAGTATTTTGTTTACACAGACTAATGTATATATACATATACAAATACTGAAGTTTATACAAGCATTAATGTGAGTTTTATTGTTGTGGAGCAATGTTATACACTTCTATACACACCACACAGTCTGATCTCCTAAACACAGGGACACCAGGGTGATACACTTCTATACACACCACACAGTCTGATCTCCTAAACACAGGGACACCAGGGTGATACACTTCTATACACACCACACAGTCTGATCTCCTAAATACAGGGACACCAGGGTGATACACTTCTATACACACCACACAGTATGATCTCCTAAACACAGGGACACCAGGGTGATACATTTATATACACACACCACACAGTCTGATCTCCTAAACACGGACACCAGGGTGATACACTTATATACACATCATACAGTCTGATCTCCTAAACACAGGGACACCAGGGTAATACACATCTATACACACACCACACAATCTGATCTCCTAAACACAGGGACACCAGGGTGATACACTTATATACACACACCACACAGTCTGATCTCCTAAACACAGGGACACCAGGGTGATACACTTATATACACATCATACAGTCTGATCTCCTAAACACAGGAACACCAGGGTGATACACTTCTATACACACCACACAGCCTGATCTCCTAAACACAAGGACACCAGGGTGATACACTTATATACACACCACACAGTCTGATGTCCTAAACACGGGAACACCAGGGTGATATACTTATACACACACCACACAGGCTGATCTCCTAAACACAGGGACACCAGGGTGATAAACTTATATACACACCACACAGCCTGATCTCCTAAACACAGGGACACCAGGGTGATACACTTATATACACACCACACAGTCTGATCTCCTAAACACAGGAACACCAGGGTGATATACTTATACACACACCACACAGGCTGATCTCCTAAACACAGGGACACCAGGGTGATACACTTATATACACACCACACAGTCTGATCTCCTAAACACAGGGACACCAGGGTGAGAAGGAGGAACAGAGGGACTTGAGTCTCAAAGAGGGACTATCTTTCCTAAAGAGGGACACTTGGGAGGGATGTCTTAATAATCTTACTGGAGAACTTTTTGATCTGGACTCCACGGAGGGAGAGACCTGTGGTGCCGTTGGAGGACATAGATGACACAATTCACGTCAAAAGGGGTTGGGGCTAAAGAAACTAGTAAAAAATAGGTACAATAGGCTGAGGAAGGAGGAGAAGTGGGTGGGAGTAGGAGGAACAGACTGGGAAGGAGAAGAAGTGGGCAGAGTTTCATTAGAAACTCCCCACATCCTGAGAATCAGACTCTGCCCCTGAGACCTGGTAATTCACAGTGAAAACCGGAGAGTTCTCAGCCATGATAATAATGAACTCCCACTTACCTTACACTGGGCATAAAATCCTAATGTCCACTGAGTCCATTCTGCATTGATAGGTTTCCCTGTATTAGTCTACAATTATCACTGGATATAATGTCCACAGGCAGGGCCGGATTTACATCTCAGGAGCCTGTAGGCACAGAAATTGGAAGCGCACCCCCCCATTGGCCATCTCCAGAATGCTCCAAATCTCCATATTGCCCTCACATTGTCCCCATCAGCTCCACATTGCCCCATCAGCTCCACATTGATTGTCCCCTCACCATCCCATATTGTCCCCATCATCTCCACATTAAGCCTCACATTCTTTCCCCCCATCTGTTTCCTACCTCCCTGGTGGTCCAGCGGCAGGAGAGATCTGTGCTTCTGCACAGACACTATACCTGCTGGAGCTCCCGCGCGGTCTTCTCTTTAGTAATGCAGAGCGCTGGGAGATTATGTCATCTCCCAGCGCTCTGTATTACTAAAGAGCTGGGGGAGCTCAGCAACTACAGGTCTGTGCCGAAGAAGGCACAGACCTTACCATACGGTGCTGCGCAGCACGGTACACCATGCTACTTAAAAAATAAATAAATATATTGCAATGGCAGGCGCCCCTCTGTACGGTGCGCCTGTAGACAGATGCCTACTCTGCCTTATGGAAAATCCGGCCCTGTCCACAGGTATGATTGATTTGCAGAGCTGCAAACTCCTCCCACTGAGTCCATCATCAAATAATCCTGCCCATCTCCATGGACATGAGAACCAGTACTAACCACCAACTGACCCACACAGTGGTCATTAGGATTTTCTATCCAGATCAAGGTAAAAGGTGAGATTCTTCTTAGGAGGTATTAGTGTTCATTTAACTCTTTGAGTGCCAGAGAAGTATCCAACGCATTGCATAGCAGTGCACTGGATACCTCTCCAGCACTCTGAGGGTTAACCCTTTAAAGGGACAGTAACGTCCCATAAAAAATTATGCTTGTTTTGTAGAGGTTTAAAAAATAAGTTATTTGGCACAAATCCTATCTCCTAAACCTTTACAGTTTGAGAGATATTCGCTTGTAAAGTTTCCCTTTTCCTTTACAGCTGACAGCAGGGGATTCAAGTCAGCCAACTCGAAGAGGCTCTTCAGCAGAGCCGAAATTGCGTTATTTAAAAAGAACTACTTCATGGGAGCGGTCTAGAAAGTGTGCTTGCAAACCAGGAACACTTTGTAGACCTTTCCAGTGAAGTAATTATTTTTAAATAACGCGATTTCGGCTCTGCTGCAGAGCCACCGGCTGGTCCCCGGACCAGAATCTCCTGCTGTCAGCACAGCGCTGACTTCAGGAGAAGGGGAGGGAGGGGGGAACTTTACATAGGAATATCTCTCAAACCGTAAAGGTTCAAGAGATAGGATTTGTGCCAAATAACTTATTTTTAAAACTCTACAAAACAAGTATAATTTTATATGGGACATTAGTGTCCCTTTAAGGACAGAATTGTTTTTGCATCACAGTGCAGGGCATTGCACACCTCTCTGAGTCTTACAGGGTTACACATTAACCCTTTGAGTACCAGAGGGGTACGCAACACATTGCTTTGAAAAGCTTTGCTTACCCCTCTGGCACTCAAAGGGTTAACTACATCCTAAATAATAAGAATCTTGGTAGAGCCTAGTTTTCAGTTTTAAACAGCTTTAAAGTGAACCAGGCAGATGTCTCCAATGGAATACAGTGTTTTAGGTTTCATTAAAAGCTTTCTGTACCTTACTGTGCTCTAAATATCAGAACATTCTTAGTTTTAAAGATTTTTAATTTTTTAATGTGGAATTTACATCCCCCTTTATAATGTACTTTCCTACTCTAGGCCTGGAACTTATGGCAGTATGCAGAAAGTCAGAAGTGGTGCAATTCTGGAACAAACCAACTGCACTATAGGGAATAGAGGAAAACTCCTGTTGGTTTAAATTGGCCTTTCAACTCCTAGAGCTCTAGATAGGTCTTTAACGTATTGTGAAGAAATACGATCAATACCTCTGTTGCATCCAAGGGGTTAAAAGCCTCAATTAAATAAATAGAAATTTGGTGAATTTATTGCAGTCAGTTGGCCCCGGAATTGCTCCACATTTCTTTTGTACACATGGCTCCAAAACATCAAAAATGTCTGTTTAAAATGTTATTTTAACAGCAGCTTAGTGTGAACCCATATAGCAATGTTTCACAAAAACAACTCCAATTAATCTTCATAGTATTTGGGCCACGCCGAGTGTTATTTCAGTACTGTCAGAGTTGTAGTACAAGAGTAATTGAATGATAAAGTTTACGCCTCCCGCCACTTTTACCTAATGTAAGCCTCCGCCCCTCAAATGTGGAATCTGGTCTCTTGACCGGACAGCTCACAGCAAGGGAGAATAATGAAAACCCTGCCCCCCTTGACAGGTTTTTCCTTACGCTCACTGAAGATTGTCCCTCTCTGCGATCCATCCAGGCAGTCTCTGAGGTGAGCAGTGTAACATCGGTAAAAGGTGCGGGAGGGGGATACTTTATCATTCAATTAATCTTGAACTACAACTCTGACAGTATTGAAATAACACTCTCCATGGCCCAAATTCTATGATGATTAATTGGAGCTGCTTTTATTGTGAAACTTTACTGTCCCTTTAAGTTAAATCTAGGATGAACTAGTGGATCTCAACCTGTTCCTTCGGGGTCCGCTAACAGGTCAGGATTTGAGGATCTCCTCTGATTAACTTACCTATGCTGTAGAAAGGTAGTTTTCAAATCCTGACCTTTTAGAAGGTCCTATGAACAAGCGTTGAGAACCGCTGGGAATGGGTTAAGTGGGAAGAATACAACTTATGTTTGTATGTCAGATAACACCTATGTGTAATTGTAAATACAGGCAGGAGCAGATGTATTTGTGTATACCAGATGTTGTGCGAGGGAAGCCCTGTGTATAAATCTCCATTACTCAACACACGCTCAAAATAACTCAGGGCTTCCCTTCTCCGTATCTAAGGAAATAGCAAATAAACAAAGTGCCCGGCTGTGGGACTAAAAATCCCACAGAGAACTGTATTATACAGACTGAAAGGTGTCAAGTGCCTGCACTTAGCCAGAAATCACCTCCCCTGTTCCTTATATTCAGGACATAGGAAAGAATGTACGGCCATATTCAATAAAGTAAACATGTATAATTGCAAAACTCTTTAGAATCCAGGAGTTACAGCTTTGTTTAATCAATTAGGACTTTTAATATGTATCCTAAAGTGCATTTGGTTTGACCTACAAAAATTTGTCCTTTGCATTTATACATAAATGTTTCTTAAGTTTTAGTAGAGATTTTGATACTATACCATAAAATGCTACAGCATGTTCTTTAATATGAAATGTAAGCATTGTATATCTTTATTGTCCTTTTATTTCTTTGGACAGTAGAGGGGTGACCAGTGCATTGTGAAGTGTTTGAATATGATGTAGCACTGTTGCTATTAGTTGTATTTAGTAAAACATTAAGGGCCAGAAAAAGTTTGAGATATAATAACTTCTGAATGAAGCATCTCCTAGGAGGTACACTTGTTTTACGTGGAAGGAAAAAAACATACCTCCCAAGTGTCCCTCTTTAGGAACACCCTGGTGTCCCTGTGTGTAGGAGATCAGACTGTATGGTGTGTATGTAAGTGTATCACCCTGGTGTCCCTGTGTTTAGGAGATCAGACTGTGTGGTGTGTATATACGTGTATCACCCTGATGTCCCTGTGTTTAGGAGATCAAACTGTGCTGTGTGTATATAAGTGTATCACCCTGATGTCCCTGTGTTTAGGAGATTAGATTGTGTGGTGTGTATATAAGTGTATCACCCTGGTGTCACTGTGTTTAGGAGATCAGACGGTGTGGTGTGTATATAAGTGTATCACCCTGGTGTCCCTGTGTTTAGGAGATTAGATTGTGTGGTGTGTATAGAAGTGTATCACCCTGATGTCTCTGTGTTTAGGAGATTAGATTGTGTGGTGTGTATATAAGTGTATCACCCTGATGTCCCTGTGTTTTGGATAGATGTCAAAACATTATATAAAAACTGGCACATGTATAAAACACAAGAGTACACTACATTACACTATTTAAAGGGTAACTAACATAAAAAAGCTTTAAAAATATATGTAAAATATCAGTCTATTACTAGTTAATTACTACTCGTCCCATCTCTGGCAGTAACGCCTTCATAAACATACTTCCCTAAGTGTACAGTCCCGCCATGGGCTTCTCCTCCCCATAGCTGGTGCTGTGAGCTCCAGAGAGGCATCTGAAGATTCCTATTGGCTACTGTGATTTCACAACCAGTCAGAATGACACTGCCACTGGCAACTGTAATTCTTTCTGGGATAGAACAATAAGCTTTGGATATACCTGTTCTATTATAAGAGTGATACTCCCTAAAGTTACTCTTTAAGGCTGTGTTTAAATGATTCCATGGTGGAAAGGTCTCCAACACATTGAAAAGCAATCTGTTGGATACCGCTTTAGCATCCATGGGGTCAATATATAAGATGTTAGAGGCACTTTGTTAACACTGGCCTCATGTGCTTTGGCGGCTGCAATAAGCTGTTCCTTTTTTTTTTCCAAGGAAAATGTTGGATTGGATTTGGTGACTTGGCGTCTGTAGTGGAAAATAGAGACAGTTACAGGGTTTGTAGCTTTGAAGCAGGAAACCAAATTTAAATGAAACAGGCTGGTAGAGGAGATGTAATTTGGGGGAGGGGTATCTCAGTGCACTGGGGATATTTAATGTATTGTAAATGCAATCCCCAGTATACAATAGTTTTCACTGTGCATCATCAGGAGAGTCTCAGACATTTGCTCCTGTCTTCATTTGCTCACAAAGAAAGAGGACAGCTTTTGTTAATTTTAATACACCAGCATGGTCTAGCTATGTGCTTTAACTAGACAAAAACCAGAGGACCAGTCCCAAATGCCAGGGAATGGTATAGAGTGAGGAGCAGCTGGAACCTAAAGCGATGATTCTCTATAACAGATGGAACTGCATACATATACTTTGAAAGGTGTAATATATATAAATTAGCTAGAATATACTGTGACCAAACTATAATGTGAACTGTGATAAATAATAAATAAATGGCCTACCACTCCATGAAGCCCAAGCAACAGAAGCAAAGTACTAAGTTACAACATTCACAGTATGGTACTTCCCAATCAATTCACGATACAAATCCTACAATATGGGTATCGGGAGACAACAACTGTGTGAAACGCAAAACCCCAATAGCCTTACTATCTGTAAAAACTGGAGTGACACCTAAACATCAGATTTGCGTAATAATGCATTGCATAGTACCTAAAGCTGCATAAAGAAAAAACTATATACTGCAAGATGAAAAAAATAATGACCTATGTCCTTTGTGCTGAATGAATGTCCAGTGACTGTCCAGACCCTATAAAAGGTGTCTCCAAAGGTCTGTGAAATAAAATAATAACAGTTCTAATGAAAATGACAATGGGAAAAAAATGACACGATAAGAAAGAATAAAACAATATTCAATGAACAGCGCACACACACTGTCACTTAGCTGCATAGCCTTGAACCGGCTGATGAAAAAATGATACAGCTATGCAGATGAAAGGAATGAAATAATGAAATGGGCCAAATAATGAATGGTCCCTTTCTGTAGTTCAAGAAATGAATGTGGCGTCTGGCTCTTTTCCCTCTACATTAGATTCCTATCCTGCAGCTCTTATTATATAGCCTTTCCTATGACATCCAAAATCTATAAGCAAAAGAGAGCAAAAAGGCATCCAATCCAAAGTGGTGTTTTATTAAATTTTGCACAAACACATAAAAATGCACACTTTTAGATGTGTAGATGATAGCTCGGATATAACCCTCCTGGATAACGTAACCTTATAACAGTAACATTCCTTGCCTTCTCACAGGTCTGTCACGGTTCATCAAAGGCTCTGTTCTTGCCCACTGCCGATGTGCCTAGTTGTGTGGACCGTGTCTAATGGTCACAAGCCTCCTGGGCAGAGTTAGAGAAGGGAAGTGTACAAAAAGAGCGCTCCACTGACCACAAAATATATATCAAGAGAAATATAGAAAGGACCAAATACAAATATATAAAATGATATGTATATATAGAGCACCTCCCAGTGGCAGCTATCGTTCCCAGTGTCCTTAGCCACACTAATCACTAAAAGAAATGGTAAAAAAAAAGGAAGAAACAAGTGCAACTCCTGGGGGTGTTCAAAAAATATATATAATAGTGATCTAGAATTAGTCACATACAAATACAAAACAAAACAAAAAAGGATAAAAGTCTCTAAGGACAATAGTATTACAGAACAACAGTCCGTATTACAGAAGTCTTATTCTATCCAATAACGTTCCCAGTCAGATGTACATAGATCCAGAATAATATGGAGAGAGAAGGAAAAAGTCTCTTTCGACAAATCTGTATAGATGATATAATGTAGTATCCAACAAGGATCAGACTCACCGGATCATGACTGGGATCTGTGCATGGGATAGCCCGACCTGGCTACTGTAATGGTAATCCTCACAAGATGTTACTGGGGTCTGATGTGTAAGATGAACCCGATCAGACCGCGGTAGCGATGATCATTGCAACAAGGGACCTTCCAGAGAAAGCAGAAACAACTCTATCTAAGAAGATATCTGCTAGATGTTGGTAATGAACACAGGCTGATCAGACCGCACTCACCAAGTGCATATATAATGCAATACTTCAACGGCCCGACCCAGCCAGAAAGGAATGGAAGAATCAGGGTACAATTGCCATATGCTGAATAATAGAACACTTTAATGTGCAAAAATATCCCTACGCGTTTCGTAGCATCACCAGCTACTTCATCAGGGGATAAAACAAGTTGTATAAAAACATTTACATGTATGAAGCCTTTCAGTGAGATTTCCTATGATAATGAAGGTTTCAGTGACATTTCCTATGCTAATGAAGGTTTCAGTGATGTTTCATATGGTAATGAAGGTTTCAGTTACATTTCATATGCTAATTAAGGCTCCAGTGATGTTTCATACGCTAATGAAGGTTTCAGTGACATTTCTTATGCTAATGAAGGTTTCAATGATGTTGTGTATGCTAATGAAGCCTTTCAGTGACATTTCATATGCTAATGAAGGTTTCAGTGATGTTTCATATGATAATGAAGGTTTCAGTGACATTTCTTATGCTAATGAAGGTTTCAGTGATGGTTTCAGTGACATTTCCTATGCTAATGACGGTTTCAGTGATGTTTCATATGCTAATGAAGGTTTGTACAGTACCTGCACAGAAATAAAGGTGTGAATATATCCTAAACTACACATCTTCTGGATCTTTGGGTAACATGACATATAGGCAGTTTTTAATGCAGTTTTCAAATATTCAACTTGAATTAACCCTTTGAGTGCCAGATGGTTATGCAATACATAAAAATACACAAAAATATTGTACCACCACAACACTGGCTAAATTACTGTTACAACACTGCCCTCTCACACATGGCCACCGGCACATATGGTGGCTGCTCAGGTACTGTGAAGGAGGGGAATGGGGCTTCTGTATGTGGAGTTACTCCTGTGAGTTGGACGCTGTTTTCGGTGGTGGCCTAGCAGCCGTCCCGCATCTACAGTGCACCACCAGAGGAAGGAATCTGCCCCATTAAGATTCTGGACAGAGTCTTGGTCTAGTTCATCCTTTGCCTCACATTGTGTGCGACCTCGACTGTCTAACTCAGGGACTGAAGAAGTGCAATGTCTGGCAAGTTACAACACTTCAGATCAGCTGTAACCCCTTTCAGAAATAAGGGGAGTCAGTGCTGGTACTGCTCCATAGGCAGATTCCTTTTGCGTCTCTCAATGCAGTGCACAGGAGTACGATGTAACAGGCTGATCCAGAGACTTAAAGACTGAGCTGTAACTCTGCAGAAGCAGTATAGTAAAATGTGTCACATTGTTACCAACTGATACCATGATGAGGAGAGCATGGACCAGTGGAAGAGAAGCTGAGACCAGGGAGCAAAAAGCTTCAGAAAGGATGGGAGAAAGCTAGCACCAGGGGCGAAACGGGAGGGGAGATACGAGGGAGGACATGGGCAGCCCCATGATTATATTGCTAGCATGTATGTATATTATATATGTATGAGTGTGTGTGTGTGTGTAGATTGTAACATAAACTTTACCATACCTCCCAAGTGTCCCTCTTTAGGAGGGACAGTCCCTCTTTTAGACCTAAATTCCTTTGTCCCTCTTTCCCACCTTGATGTCCCTCAGATTGTGTGATGTGTGTGATGTGTATATATAAGTGTATCATATTGCTCTACAGCAATAAAACTCACATTATTGTTTGTTTAAACATCAGTATAAGTGTTTATAAATTAGTGTGTGTAAATAAAATACTTTGATCTTGTTATAAGTCATTTATTTGGTTACACAAGCAGGTGTCAATAGGTCGTGAAATACCTTAAAAATTCTTGGTAATGCCCGCCTACCAGCCACGCCCCCAGCAATGCCACCTAAAACACAAGTGTCCCTCTTTGGCAATTTGAAATGTTGGGAGGTATGCTTTACATATATAAGACCAGCTTCTATTTCAGCCGTGTTCCTTTAAACCAACGGATAAGGAGCGTGTTTTAAATTTGATCTTGCCTGCCAGTGGTTACAATGAGTCATGCTTTAATGATCTTGGATGTGCCTTTTCTTAGACTGTTATGATGATGAACCCTTTCATTGCCACATCCTGCTGTATTCCTAAACCCATAAGGCTGGGATCTGTGTCTACTACACACTGTAATACTCAGCCCTCCTTTATAATGGAGTAAGACTATCCTGTCAATTAATATTTGATACAATTTTAGGGCAGTATACATAAAGAAACATTCCAGAGCAAGCCAGCTATACCATAGACAACACATATGTACACACTAGCAATATTGGCACAGCTTTACCCGTGTGTGTAAAAAAACAACAATGACCATGTTAATGACTGGCTTCAATTTTCAGTGCTTAGCCCTTCTAGCTCCAAAAAGGTGAACAATGCGTTGCAACGCACTGTGTTACACAACTGCTCATCAGGGAACACGAGTGTGTGAGCATGAGTGAGAGTGAGTGAAGGAGTGTGTCAGTGCATGTGAGTGACAGTGAGTGTGTTTTCCGTGCATGTAGTGTTTGTTTTACAGTTATGGAGTTTTGCTCGTATTGCTTTTTACTTGTACTGCGTTTTGTTTATAGCATATTGCGTATATCATTTTTCATCTTACGTACAGCTTATTGTATACATCGTTTTGCCTATAGCATTTTGAGTATAGCGCTTTGCCTAATGCAAATTGTGTTTTCAGTTTAGCGCTTTGCGTAAGGTGTATAGCATTGGGCATACAGCTTTTTGCGTGTTGTGTTTTGTGTATAACATTGACCGTACAGTGTTGTGCATATATGGTATGGCTTATAGTGTGTTGTGTTTGGAGTGTAGCGTTTTGCATATGGCATTTTCTGTATTGTGTATAGCGTTTTGCGTATTGTGTATGGTGTTTGACATTGTGTGTATAGAGTTGTGCGTATAGTGTTTTGCTTATAGCATTTTGTGTATATTGTTTCGCTTTTAACATTTTGCATATAGCATTTGGCATTTTGTGTATAGCACATGGCATATAGCGTTTTGTGTTTTATGTGTAGGTTTTTGTTCATGGTGTATGGCATTGTGCGTATTGCATATGGTGTATAGCGTTTGCTATCTTACATGTGTCATGCATATTTTGCGTGTAGAGTTTGGCGTATTATATTTTGCGTATTCTGGTTGACATATAGCATTTTGAGTATAGAGTATAGAATTGTCCATATCTCATATTGTGTTTGGTGTATATCGTGTTTTGTATAAAATATGGATTTTATAGTATAGCGTATTGAATTTGGCATTTTGTGTATGGCATATAGCATTTGACATACAGTGTATTATATTTTGTATATAACATTCAGGTGTATTGTGTATTGCATATAATGTATTGCTTATAGTGTTTGTGTATAGTGTTTTGTGTGTTGCGTTTGGTATATAGCACTTGGTGTTCGGTGTATTGCATATAGTGAGTTGCGTGTAGTGTTTGGAGTATAGCTGATGGAGTATGGAGTTTGACATATAGGGATTGGCTTATAGCGTCTGGAGTATTGTTGTGCGTAATGCATTGTGTGTCTATTGTGTGCGGATTGTGTGTTTGTATGTGATGGCTTTGGGAATATGGTGCTGGTGTTTTGCATATAGTGTTGTGCTTATAGTGTATGGCTTTTGGAGTAAAGTGGTTTTCGTATTGCGTTTTGCGTTTTGCATATAGAATTTTGTGTATAGCTTATTGCTTATAGCATTTGGTGCATACAGGGTTGCCACCTTTTCTTCAAAAAAATACCGGCCATGTCATTCCCTCCATAGACTTAACGTTGGACAGAAGCCAATTTCTTACCGGCCTGCTGGTTAAGTACCGGCTTGGTGGCAACCCTAGGTGCATAGAACTTGGTGCTTGGCGTATTGTGTATAGTGCTTGGAGTATAGCGTATGGAGTATAGAGTTTGGCTTATATCATTTGGAGTATAACGTTTTGCATATTTTGTGTTAATTGCATTTGTATTGTGTGTGATCGTGTATGTATCATGTGTGTATTATGTATTTTGTGTGTATTGTGTACATGGTTTTTGTTTTGTATATTGTCTGTGTATTCATTTTGTCTGTGTGTGTGTGTGTATTGTGCTTATTGTGCTTTACATGTATTGTGTGTGTATTGTATGTACTGTGTCTGTATGTATGTGTGGGTTCATTGTAGCCCCTGCATCTCCTTGTAGAGATTTTGACAGGAATGCGGCCCCCCTGACCACTCCTGTCAAAATCACACATCCATGCTTACACCTATGGGACAGTCAGTATAGAGGAGGTTTGCATTACTTCTCTTTACTCCGCCCCTAGGTGTGTGTGCCAGGGCTGCAGAATTTTGATCACGTGACTTCTTCTTTTATTAGTATAGATTAAGATGAATATAGCTTTTAACCCCTTGAATTCTAGAGAGGCCTCCAACACATGGTGAAGCAATGCGCTAGAGCCCTCTGTGGCCTCCAAGAGACTGAATACCACATTAATTAATTTGAGGCCATATGCTCATGTTATCCCAAGGTGACCACATATTCACTTATAAAAAATACCGACTGCAGGGTTGAAACGATTCCTGAGCTATCCCACAGAATGGCTTTTACATAAATCTAATTTAAAGGAATATGAGGTCACTTTAGGTTAGCTTTATTTAAAAACAAACAACCCTATCCCCCCCCCCCCCCCCCCCCGGTTTGTCTGTTACTTTAGTCAGAGATGCTCAGCTGGAACAAATAAGGCGTTTTATGAGATTCTGTTTTTATTGTGTTTTGATTTGGGAAGGGAGGGGTGCTAGTTTCACGTATCCTCCTCCCTACTTTTTAAAATATGCTTTTATTTGAGCGGGAATGATTCTGGAGCAAACCAGCTGCAACATAGGGGACATAGGGACAAACAGAAAATTCTGATTGATTTAAGTGGAGCTTTTAACCCCCTAAAGAACACTTCAATGCATTGTGAAGCTATGTGCTGGAGACATCCCTAGCATTCAAGGGTCTGCAAGACTCATTTAAATCAATGAGAATTTTGAGAATATGCATTTGTCCCTTATGGCGCAGTTGGTTTGCCCCTGATTATCTCCAGTTCTCCTTAAATCAGCCTGTTTTGTATATGTGCCTTAACCCCTTAAGTGCCAGAATGGTAACACATTGGCTAACCCTGTGGCACTCAAAGGCTTAATCCTAATAAACCGTTTGTAGACAAATTCAACAGTGTTCCTGGCCATTGATTAAAGTATTTTATTAAAATGGAGATTCCCCCATAAGTGATAGAACTGTGGGTTCTGAACTGCAGAGGCAGGGAGAGTGCGGGTGTTGTTATGGGAATAAACAGTGAATGCTTTGTAGACAGAAGAGTAGAATTACTACTGCAGGGTGTGGCTCTGAATGAAATGTGCTTCCAGTAAATGCAAGGAGTCATAAAACTCCTATAAGAATTCAAAAACATACAACGTGTCTCCATGGTGAACAAACATCCCTTTATGCATAAACATGTGTGTGTGACGTGTAAGGCGGGCAAACAGCATAATTGTGATACAGAGCTGATGATTAACCATTTATGCTTCAGTGGAGAGTGCAATGTGCATTCTCCATCTGGCATTCCAAGTTCTAACCAGATTCAACCCATGCCCTCAACTCCACCTGTTTGGATAAAAAAAAAATTATAAATGTATTGGAAACTACTATATTACCCCAGGAGAAAGATGGAACAGTGAAAGTGTAAAGGGAAGAATGCACCAAGGCATTCCTCCCAAGTGTCCCTCTTTAGGAGGGGCAGTCCCTCTTTTAGACCCAAATCCCTCTGTCCCTCTTTCCCACTCTGATGTCCCTCTTTTTAGGAGGTCAGACTGTGTGGTGTATATATAAGTGTATCATATTGTTCTACAGCAACATAACTCACATTATTGTTTGTTTAAATATCAGTATGTGTGTTTATAAATTAGTCTGTGTAAATAAAATACTTTGGTCTTGTTATAAGTCATTTATTAAGTTACACAAAGAGGTATGAATAGGTCATGAAATAGCCTAAAAATCCCTGGTAATGCCCCGCCCACCAGCCACGCCCCCAGCAACACCCCCTAAAACACAAGTGTCCCTCTTTGGCAATTTGAAATGTTGGGAGGTATGACCAAGGCAATAGGAGATGTTGTATGCTCATTTTTGGGGGAAAATGGGTGCATGAGGTGGCAGAGAGAGATGATCTTTTCTTACCACTAGGGTGACCACGGGTCCCGGAACGTCCGGGACTGTCCCTTATTTCAGGGACATGTCCCGCGTCCCGGGTCCCCTTCAACCGGGACAATGAAGTGTCCCGGAATGAAGCCAAGCCGCCCTGAATGTCAGCCTGCAAGCGGTGTGTCACATCATGGACGCCGCTTGCAGGCTGACATCCAGGGCGGCAATGCAACTTACCTGATCTGGAGGCAAGCGCTCTAGTAATACAGAGCGCTGGGAGATGACATCATCTCCCAGCGCTCTGCATTACTGAGCACAGCGCGTGGGAGCTTCAGCTCTGTGCCGGAGGAGGCACAGAGCACTTTGCACTCCGCTAGACCACCAGGGACTCAAGGTAAGGTAATAGGGTGACCACGTCCCGGAATGGCAGAAGGGAAATGTGGTCACCCTACTTACCACTGCACCAGAGAACAGACTGGGGCTGCAGGAGAGGCTTCTGACAGCTACATGCAGCCACAGGGCCACCTATTGCCAACCACTGGTTTAAATAATACTAATCCAAAGTACTACTTTCTGTTGTATGAAAGAGCGCTTTGTTACTGAAGAGTCCTGGGGCCAAGAAAAAAAAAATAGATCAAATTTTGTCTTTAAAACTCAAAATTTTTATTTTGAAAGTCAAAATTCTGATTGATTTGTAGTCAGAATTTTGACTTTAAAGTAAAAAGTTTGAGATTAAAAGTCTGATTTTTTTTTCATCTTGGCCCCAGGGCTCTTACATACATTGTAACAGTCAAAATGTTATATTTATAAATGTTTCTTTACTTCAGCTAAAGGCATAAAGCTTAACTAACCCTTCCTTACTTCCAAGCTAAATTTAAAGGGAAATTATACTCCTGAAATGAGTAACTTAATTTATTCAGTAGGACTTGTTTAGGAATGAACTCTTACACCACTGAGGTTTAGTAGTTATTTATCTATTTTCTTTTGTATTTGAACACTGTTGTAGCCTATAATTGAACACAGCCATATAACGACCTTTAGAAATATTTCATAAACCTTGAAAATTGTGGGTGGAGCACTCTTTATGGTTAATCTTCAGACTAATAACATGTTGCAACACATCATGACGGTCAAAACACAGCTTGCTTAAGCTTTCAGTGTTTAGTGCAGAATGTGGGGAAGTTTCAGCACAGCTGATCTACATGGCACCATGTGGATTAGCCACGCATGTTGTTCACATGGACAATTAGATTATTACACTGTTTGGATGACACCTGCAAAGACTGTTTATTAGTCAGCCTTCATCCCCCCCCCCCCAGTGATGCTAATGCACAGATAGTCCAGATAAGTGAAATTGGGCCACAACCCTACAGCTTTGCTCACATGTGTGACTTAGCACTGCAGTGCTATGCCACATCAGCCACCACAGATCTCCTGCATTCCCCCAGCAGTCTCCTTGCATGGGGTGCGAGGGGGGGGGCATGTGGGAATGTGACAGGGACCAGCCCACTTTTCCATACTTGATATCTTATTGGATTTTTGCATATTTGAGTTATTGAAAGTTGCAAAGGGCATCTCAGCCTCCAGTGTTGATGTGTAAAGATTATGCAAGATGGTCCTATAAACATCCATTCAGATCAGAGCAGAACTTGGATGTGTCCGCAATCAGTGCATCAAATCTGCAGCATGTTACAACAGCTAGCAACATGTGATGCTCAAGTACTGCATTACTGAGCCATGTTAGCAGCATTAGCATGTTACATTTTGTTGAAAGAGATATCATAAGAAATGCTGTATTTCTGTCACCCATGTGAACAGGCACTGAAATGTAGTACTCCTAGTTCACATGAGCAATTTTAGTTCAGCATTAACACAATGTCAAATGCACCCTAGTGAAATAGCTTTCCTCCAGCTGTGTTGTTCACATGGGGGATTTTCTTCTTGTGTAATGTACCCTAATGCAGTATGCTGTAATTTGGATGTGTTTCTGGGTTAGGCAGAGGTGTAACTAGAAGCCACCGGGCCCTGGTGCAAGAATTGCCATGAGCCCCCCTGACCACATTGGCCCCCTCATCCACATTGCCCCTTCCACAATGCCACCTTCATCTCCACATTGCCCTTTCCACAATGCCCCCTTCATCTCCACAATGCCCCTTTATCTCCACAATGTCCCCCCTTCATCTCCACATTGCCCCCTTCATCTCCACAATGCCCCTTCCACAATGCCCCCTTCATCTCCACAATGCCCCTTTATCTCCACAATGCCCCTTCCACAATGCCCCCTTCATCTCCACAATGCCCCTTTATCTCCACAATGTCCCCCCTTCATCTCCACAATGCCCCCTTCATCTCCACAATGCCCCTTCCACAATGCCCCCTTTATCTCCACAATTCCCCCCTCATCTCCACATTGCCCCTTCCACAATGCCCCCTTCATCTCCACAATGCCCCCTTCATCTCCACATTGCCCCTTCCACAATGCCCCCTTCATCTCCACATTGCCCCTTCCACAATGCCCCCTTTATCTCCACAATGCCCCCCTTCATCTCCACATTGCCCCTTCCACAGTGCCCCCTTCATCTCCACAATGCCCCCTTCATCTCCACATTGCCCCTTCCACAATGCCCCCTTCATCTCCACAATGCCCATTCCACAATGCCCCCTTCATCTCTACAATGCCCCTTCACAATGCCCCCTTCATCTCCACATTTCCCCTTCCACAATGCCCCCATCTCCACATTGCCCCTTCATCTCCACATTTCCCCTTTATCTCCCCATTGACCCTACCTCCAGTCCCTGGTGGTCTAGCGGGGTGGCTTAACAGATCTGTGCCTCCTTCGGCACAGATCTCTAGAGCTGGAGCTCCCGCGCGCCGCTTTAGTAATGCAGAGGCTGGGAGATGATGTCATCCCCCAGCGGTCTGTATTACTAGAGCGGCGCGCCAAATGGGAGATCAGCTGAGTGACTGCTAAGGGCGAGGGGATCACAGGGGGCGGCCGGGCCCCTGGAGTGATGGGCCCGGTCGCAGGTGCGACCGCTTCGACCCCTATTGCTACGCAACTGGGGTTAGGCACTTCCAGGTTTCAGCATTCCAGATCTGGACAGAGGCCTAGATCATTCACAAGGGTGACATTGGAGGATGTAATGCTGTTTGCATCTTCCAGTGACTGGCTGACCCACACCGCCTAGTGATCCACTTATGATATTCTCTTGTGCAAGAGAATGTCCGGGGGAAATTCAGGTCACTGGAGGCAAATAAATATGGACGTCTTGGCATATGTTAAAATGGAGCTCACCCAAGTTGCTTGTGTGAACATAGCCTACAACTTAATAACCCTAACTCCATTATATTCACTTTAGCAGGCTGATATGCAGACTAGCATGAATTCTGCTTTTTATGTGCAATGTATACACATCAGTATAAAAGGGGAACATTCCCCATGCTTGTAACAGCTTCCAGTCTATATAAAAAAAGAGATTAGAGAGTAAATGCAAGCGCTTCTGGATTAAGCACCATCACTCAAAAGCCTGATCCCCTCCATCACTCCGTTTGATGTTCAATAGGATATAAAGGTGACTTCCGCTTTTGGAACATGTCTAGACTCCCCCTTCCCTCAGCCTAAAATAACCACAAGAATCCTGTTACAGGATCTCCTATGTGCGCCGGGGCAGCACTCTGTCCGAACATGTTCTCTCTGTATGAAATGAGTGCCTGGGGACATCTGCCAAGTGCGGCCAACTAGAGCTGGCAGTGCCCCAGGTTTTAGAGCTCTGCATTGGCTCCACAGTCCTTTTCCCAGTTCTAGGTCATGGCTGCAGATCCACACACAAATGTTCAGATGGAGATGGGATCAATAGAAGTTTGATATTGATGCCACTTTGCCATAAATATTTTATGTTGGATTACAACACACAGTCACCTGAGAAGGATGGCAGTTGTAGTCCAGCAACAACTGGTTGCCCACCCTGATCTGTGATCTGCAAGTGACACCACCCATCTTTATGACTAACTCGGAACCAGTGAGCCGTATGGAGAATGAAGGGGAACAAATCTCCCATTTATTTTAAAGCGGAACTTTCAGTTACTAATAAGTCGCCCTTGAATTATTAAACATATGGCAACTAGCATCCGAATACATGTATTATCTCTGTAAAGTGCCGCATTCTAACAAAATCTTTCATCTTAGGAGACTGAAGGGCAGGTTATTGCAGTCTGCACCCCTGCACCTTCAGTCCTTCCTGTTACCATGTGGCACTCTGCAATGCTTCTTACAGGAGACCAGGACTGACAGCGCAGGCGTGCAGGCAAGATGTCTATGCTGATACCTGGCTTTCAGTCTCCTAGGATGAAAGATTTCTGTAGAATGCGGCACTTTACAGAGGTAATACATGGGTAATAAACTGGACTTTTATCCCTTCGAAAGCTAGAGTTCTGCAATGCATTGCTTCACAATGTGTTGGAGACATCAATAGCATGCAAGGCGTTAAAAGTCCAGTTTAAGTCAGTGGATATTTTTATATGTGCAGTTGGTTTATATCAGAATTAGTCCACTTTTTATTGTTTATATGGCCCTCTAACATGATAAAACTCCCCAAACCCTATTCTATTTTACTTCCATATCTATTTTGAGTTATCTGGTTATTTCTGCTGACAAATTTTCTGGAAAAAATTCTATTCATGCCGATGGGGAAATGCAGCACATATAATAGATTACCAGGAGGCAAATATAGTTGTTGATACCTTTATTGGCTAACTAAGCAGATTTAGAATGCACGCTTTCAAGACCTTAGGTCTCTTACTCAGGCATGTTATACAGATAAATATGAAAACATCTCTCTTAAATACAAGTACACATTGCATTGTTTAGCATGGAAATCAGATAAAAGAACTTAGTCCAGATCCAGATACTTTGATCAGTCAGTGGTAAATTGCACTCTTCCTCTGAGACTTTAGAGGTATTTACGATGCTCTTGGGTCTGATGGAAAGGTCAACCCACTAAGTGATAATGTGACAAAAACTCTCTGTCCTTATTCAAACCATTACAAATAGCATTAAATTTTAACATTAATTTTACCTCCCATACCTTTCTGTCCCTCTGAGTGCGGAACCGTCCCATCAGTACAGTTAAATTAATGTCTCTGACACTGTGCCAATTTTGACAAAAATGTTATCCCACTGCTGTCTCTGTCTTTTTGTTATTAACACTGGATCTGTGGGAATTAAACCTCTTATGTAGTTCTTGTCCATTTTCTCCCACATACAGAGCTGTTGGGCATTTTGCACAGATGATAAGGTATATTACATTGGATGATTTACAGGTGAAGGTACCATTGATCTTATGGTGTAACTGGGTGTTTGGAACTGATATGTTGTCCGTGATGTAAATGTGTGCACATGTTTCACATCTCTTTTGTAGGCAGGGAGATGTGACATTTTTTGTATTTTTATTCAGGGCACTCTTCACCATCAGTTGTTTCAAACTGGGAGGCTGTCTGAAGGAGAGTAAGGGAGGCTGTGGGACTATGTTCTTAAGTCTTTCATCCGTACACAATTTCATTTGAATTTCTCTTGATATTTACGTAGAACTTCAACCTGGGGCTGGTAAGTGACCACCAGTGGCACCCAGTTTCCCTTATGTTGTTCTTTGTAGCGCAACAGATTTTTTCTTGGTATTTGGGTAGCCTTCTGTATCTGACTGTCAATAATAGTTGTGCTGTAACCGTGTTTTATAAAGTCTCCTCTGAGTTTCTGGAGGTGCTTGTCACGGTCCATCATGTCAGAACAGATGCGGTGGTATCTGATGGTCTGGCTATATATGAAGGAATTCTTTGTGTGTTTTGGGTGGAAGCTATTGTTTTTCAGGTAGGTTGGTCTGTCTGTTGGTTTGCGGTATAGAGATGTGTGGATGGAGTTGTTCTGAATACTGATAGTTGTGTCAAGGAAGTTAACATTTGTGCATGAGTGACTGAGTGTTAGGTTGATATAGGGGTGGAATGTATTGTAATTCTCATGGAATTTGAGAAGTTCCTCTTCACTGGCTGTCCAGATGATAAGAATATCATCTATGTAGCGGAGATAGACCAGGAGTTTTACCTGGCAGGCGGACATGCCTGAGGAAGAGACCTAAGGTCTTGAAAGCTTGCATTCTGAATCTGCTTAGTTAGCCCATAAAAGATATCAAAAACTATATTTGCCTCCCGTATTTCTAAGGCTAACATGGTACCAACTCTCATCTGATAATAGAATCCCAACAGAAAGGAACCTAGGCATCTCAATTTGCATGTTCACTAGACTGGCTGCTCACTTCAGTGGAGGTTTCTGTTTGGATTTCTTCCATGTAACCTGATCATCTACAGCCAGACCTATGACAGATATAAAAAGAGTAATGCTCTGTTCTACATTCCAGAGTTATACTGTTATATAGTTATTATTACATTGTTTTATTTATATACACAGTTGTTTAACTAAAGATAACACCAGTGTACTTTCCTACTTCATTTTGGAACAGAAGGCAATGTATACTTATCATGAAGAGAGCTATGTTATTTTGAAAGCTTGCATTCTAAATCTACTAAGTTACCATTATTGGCTGTCACCTTTACTCTGCCAAGTTCTTGCTTTTCTTCAGCTAATATGGCACCCCTTTTTACTGTTTACCTGTATACTCAGCTTAGACAGTAAAAACTGAATTTGCCAAGCATGTAAGATACAAAGGCGTGGAGGTTGTCAACCTTGAGACACACACACACAATCTCCCTCCCCCTCCCTCTCTCTATTTTATATATATATATATATATATATATATATATATATATATATATATATATATAAATAAAAATGCATGGTGTCATCTTTGTAGTAACATTAGTTAAGGATGTAATGTGATATTTGTAGTTCTGAGTGATGTTCTAATATTGTGAGTAAACTGCTTATTGCAGAAAGGTATTCATGATGTGACATTAGTGACAAAAGGAACGGTATCAGTGGGAGGAGAATAAGCATAAGCTGAGTATGTTAAGTTGTGAAGGTCTGGGTGGGATGCGGGCAGGCACAGAGTCAAAGCTGAGTGGCATGCAATATTAAGGGGCAAATAAAGAAGCAAAGACAGACGGAGCATCATAATCACCATGCTGGGATGGAGAGCGTGATATATGTTGTAACATTAGTGGTGAAAAGAAGGATATCATTGGGAGGGGAGTATGTTAAACTGTGAATGTCTGAGTGGAAAATGAGTAGGCAGCTTGGTGAAACCGAGTGGGATGCAGTATTAGGGGCACATGGAGAGGCAAAGAGGAGGAGTGTCATAAGCAAAAAGTTGGGTAGCAGTGACGTCCATATGGCACATGAGAAATTACTGTAAAGAGGTGTTAAGTGATTTAGAAGAAGGCCATGTAGGATGTGCAGTTGAGCCCTGTCAGTGCCACTAGGGTATCCAAGCATTAGGGGACAATGCTTTGTGTAACCCTCTGCCACTCAAGATTAAAAAGATATTCATACACACAAACTTCAAGTGCACATCATCATCTGTTGATGTATATTTAACAGTCCCGATGATCCCTGACATTTCCTCCGAATAACTCCACCTCTCCCTTTCTTGTGAGACCCTATTTCATTTAGTGTTTCTTTCTTTATTTTTTTCTTTTTCCCTTTTTCCCTGCCTCATCTGATTTTATTCTCTTGGAGGGAGTTCATTCTCTTCCTCCTTCTCACTTGTTACTATTCTCACCTTCCCAGTTAACCACCGGTTCTTATAGTCCAATTTATTCTGCTTGGGTCTCGCCATGTACGTATCCCTGCAGCCCTTTGTGACTATGTGTATTTTTGATAACTGTTACTAGTTCGGACACCCAGGTTGTGGGTGGTTTCCTTGTTTTAAGTTGTACAACCACACTCCCTTCTTTCTTTCCCAGCTGGAGCAATCCCATAAGCTTCACCTACCACTACTTTAGAAATGGAGTTGAAAGCTTGCAAGCAAGAGTTTGCACATTTCTTAAGGCTTACCAACTGAAAACCTAACTGTGGTATAAATATCAACACTATCTCTAAGGGGATAGGTCATGTAGACATTTGGCACTGATTGTTAAGGTCCAGCGGAATATGGCGCATGTTCATCTCAAAGATTGCACATCTGCATCGCACTTGTCCTGTGATAAGATAGCGGACAATTTCCGGACTTATTACCATAAGCTTTACAACCTAGAAGACCCAGGTCACTCCGGGATACAGCCTTCCTCATTGGATGCCATAGAGGCTTTTTTAGCCCCGTATGGAGTACCTAAGCTTACACTTGACAAAGCACTCTCGCTTGACGCTGACTTTCCTAGAGACAAAATTATCTGTGTTTAATTCCTCTCTTTTACATAGGTACCCTGGACCCAATGGGTTTTCCTCGCTACACTACTACATCCCGAACAGTCCGGTTTTGTACCTGGTCCTGAAACTAAGGACAACATGGCCAAAGCCATCACAATTTTACACTGGGCATCAGAAAACCAAACTCCTCTCTTGTTAGTGTCTACTGATTTGAAGAAAGCCTTCAAAAGGGTTAATTGGCTATACATGAAAGCAGTTCTCTTGCACATGGGCATATGTTGTAAATTCTTATTATCTATCCGAGTGCTCTACTCGGCTCCATCAGCAAGAATGAGAGTAAATGTGATCTTGTCGGATGCCTTACCAGTATCAAATGGTACATGGCATGGGTGCCACTTGTCGCCTTTGTTGTTTGTTCTTTTTTTGGAATCACTCTTATGAGCCATTAGGGCCATAAAGGAAATCTCCACAGTCCAGCTGAAAAATAAAGAAGTTAAAGTGGTTAGCTTAGCGGATGACTGTCTTCCCTAACAACGCTGGTCTGCTTAACTGAGGACTTTGGCTTGATCGCCTACACTAAAATCATTTATAATAAATCGGATATTCTTAGTCTAAATCTAAATCCTCTCACCCGACTAACCCCACTACAGTCCATAATGAACTCTGCTGCAAGACTAATCTACCTCACTCATCACTTCCCTAACACTACTCCCCTCTGTCCGTCCCTTCACTGGCTCCCAATAACATACAGAATTAAATTCAAAATCCTGGTGCTAACTTATAGAGCCCTTACTAATACCGCACCCCCCTATATCTCATCTCTCATTTCCAAATACACTCCCACTCGCCATCTTTGCTCTGCACACGACCTTCTCCTCTCCACAGCTCTTATCACATCCTCCCATTCCTGCTTACAGGACTTTTCCCGTGCTGCATCCGAGCTCTGGAATTCCCTCCACCACCCCATCAGACTCTCCCCCAGCCTTCAAATCTTCAGATTCTCCCTGAAAACTCACTTCTTCAGGGAAGCCTTTCTACTACCTCCATAAACTTTATCACCAAGAATCACCCCTTGCCTGGACCACTGCACTCACCAGCACTTCTCACTCCCACCCACTGACCGACAGTTCATGTGGTAAGAGGCACTTACACCCAATAGCACTTACATCTTATGTGTCAAACCTTCCTTCCTCTAGACTGTAAGATCTCTCGAGCAGGGTCCTCTGATCCTCCTGTTCTCCACATCTGATTGTACTATTTAATACCTCTGTATGTCTATTCCCAGTTGTACAGTGCTGTGGAATTAGTTGGCGCTATATAAATAAAGAATAATAATAAAAATTATAATCCATAGCAGCTTCATTGTTGATGATCCTGGGCAACCCCAACCAATCTTTAGGGACACCTGGGGACAATATTATGAACTGATTCAAACTGGTCAGGGATGCGGCTTGAAAGTAATTTCAAGTTTATTTGAGATGGCAATTGACACCACAGAGACTGGCTCATATGATCCCTAATATTTGCAGCATGTACAGGACATGTGGTGAGGGTGTCAGTACCTCTCTACATCCTTGGTGGTCATGTAAATTTGCTCAAGACTATTGGCACCAGATTCCCACTCTCACAGAGGAGATAACGGGCAATTCATTACCTTTCTCCCCACTCCGTCTGCTTTTCTCTGTGGACTTCACTCCTCCGGATGAGGAAGGGTACTTTGATTACATTCCGGCTGCATTCTGTGAGATTGAATATTCCGACTCACTGAAAATAATCCGGTGGCCAGGGGCCTTCCTGGTGTCTTTATGCAGTTGTAACCTCCCCCCTCCCAATACCTTATGCCCTCCTCACCTACCTTTCCCTCCTTTACATGGGATGATACATAGCTGTATTATTTCCTTTTACCTTGACACTACGGGTGTGTGTTATTTCATGCTGGCCAGGAAGGGTTAGACTGCGCACACGAGATGTAGTCATGCTTTGATATCTTATTTGATGTAACTACTCATCTATCTTGGTAAGAAAACACCTATAGACTGTTACTTTGCTGTCACTCTGTTTATTTGTACTGAGCTGATATATGAACATTTGTACTTCTGGCGCATTACTATGTATTGATATTTCTTTAATAAAGATTTTTTAAATGAAAAAAAAAAAAAAGACCACTTCAGTGGAAGGCATCAGGGGTCCCGGAGTCCTGCAAAATGAATCATGTCTTCTTTGTGGACATGATGTTCAGCACATATTTACATTTAACCCTTTAAGGTTCAGAGGTGTGTGTAAAGCATTGCTCATCCCTTTGGTTCTTAAAGGCTACGTTTTGGAGAACCAGTGCATGAAAAGCAGTGCACACAGAATTGCTTCATAGTGGCCATTAGGATTTTCTGCCCAGAGAATAACATATGTGAGAGGCTATTATTAGCATATGCTAGTGTTACCTTAATCTCTACCACACTTATGTGGAGACATGTAAATCCACCCACAACCATCTTGTTGTTTGATGTGGGCAGGGAATGTACAGTATCACTGCTAGTAAATTCTTACCAGATGAGTAATCTTATGCAGAAATGAATGTAAGGTGTTTAGCCATTGTATATAGCAACAGTGCCTCTTATTTTTGACTGGATATTGGTGTGACACTACACAGGTTCAGTACACCAATTCAGCCTCGTTATTTTACCAGTGCAGGGAATGGGTCACTGATAATACATTCCTCATACTTGGCAAGTAAAACAAAAGGGGTGTTTAGCCACCATGTACAGTAACAGTGTTCATTACTGTTAGCCAGATAAAGTGTCTTAGCACCCCGTTTTATTGTGTTACTAATATAGATTAATGACACCAATTCTGCCTTTGCAATTTTATCAAGGAAGGGAGAACAGCTCTGCAATTAAAGACAAAAACACAATTAAAAGGAGGAGCTCATACTGTTAATATGTCTCAAAGATCACACAGAGCAAAAATAATCAAAGAAATGAGCATTCCGTGGCTAAATGAGCATACAGGGGATATTGTAAGTGCCCACCACACAGATATCATCACAACGGCTGGTCCCCAACGTTATCCTCAAATGAGAATAAACAGAAACAAGTAAAGTATCACAGAAAGAGGAGATGCTCTTCATATACATACACTATAGCAACAAAATGTGACAATCAGGTGAAATATACTCACGCAAAGCATTCATGTGGTTGAAAAGTCAAACAAGTGGGATACAGCGTCAGGGGATAACCATATCAGTAACTCTAGATAACAGGAATCCTTATTGGAATGATGGTGATCAGACAAATTATAAACTTAAAAGGTTTCATTAATTAAAAATACCTATTCAACGTGTCTCAGGATGACTAGGTCCTTTCATCGGAAACATACATTATAATATATATTATTTATAATTATATCTTATATAGTTATATTTAATATAGCCTATGCTATTAAAGAGAGAGTATTGTTTTTATTTAATTCTGCTTTCCATTTAAGATTGTGACTGATGTCAGTCGCACACTACTTACGTCCTCATGTTGAGAAGAAAACTGGAGTATTCCAGTGCAAACTGACTGCAATATAGGAGACAAAGTTGACTGATATAAAAATCAGTATGTTTAGTGTTTGAATGCTGGAAGCCTCCAGTGTATTGAAGGGTCTGATTAGTAGACTGTTTGCTAGAGCTGAGTTTGGTAACCTTTCCCACCAATAAAATGAATGAGAAACTTCCCTATGTGTGAGTGCTGTGATCAATTCCTGAGTACAGTCTGCATTGTAGAAAGTGCTCTGGACAGATCAGCGCTCACAAACAAAGAAGTATCTCAAATGTATGATCACCAGATACAGTTTCCATGGCAAACCCAGCTCCATGGATCAGTCTTCAGGGTCAGCCCTTTCAAAATGGGGCCAGCATCATATAAAGGGAGAAGGATAATAAAGCTTAAATAATTTCCAAAATATAGCAGTTATGAGTGTGACTGAAATTAAATAAATCTTTACTATATAAGAATGAACACTAGAATTAGATATTAAAGGTAAGCATTACTGATGATTCAGAAAACTTTCCCAAACATAACTTATAGACTTTACATTGTCAAACACATTGAAAGTTTCACTTCCCAACAAGTTACCTTTAAAATCATAGAGGTGAAAGCCCTCTTGTATAGCCCTTTTAGCAAATCCCTGAATGTTCTGAATTTTACCTTCACAACGGATACTTATGGAACCTCCAACCACACAATACAGCATCCCATTTGAGAGGATCCTTTCTAGGGTCTGTATTAGAGCTTTTTGTTGTCAAGTCTGTTCGTTTTTTTTTACAAAATGACAGTACTTGAGGGTGTTATTTTCCTTTTCAGAGACAGGACAGGTTTTGAGATGGATATAACAATACATGTTTTATAGAAATGCACATTCCCTTGCCCAATACCACAGATGTGAATGTAAATATAGAATGTTTGATGACAAATACAGTCTTTAGGAGCCAACTAGGAACTTTAGTATCCAGTGAAGTGGTGCATTTACACAAGTGCTTAACAAAAATACTCAAAGATTAGGAGCCAGCAGTGAAATTTTAGGAACCCATGCTCCCTGGCTTCTTGGATTTTTTCATACCTGCTACACCATACACTAATGTCTGGATTGGATTTTAGGAGAGGTAGTCAGCATCACGATATCCCAAAGTTCAAGTCCTGTGTTATTTTATGGAGCCTCTTTAAACCCGATAGTAGGGATGCGGGAAAATTTTCGCCTCAACCTGAAATCAGCAAAAAATGGACCTTTCTGCATGGCGAAAAATTTCCCGCGAAAAGTAACATTTTTTCTGCTTTTTCGCGCTTTTTTTCGCCTAGCTCATTGCATTGAAATCACAGCAGCCATTCTGTGTTTGTGAGAGGAGAAAGCAGCATGTTTTTGAGCTAGAGAAGATAGGCAAATAAAGGGGAATTGAAGCTTTGTTTTATGGAATAATTTAGATAGGACATTTGTCCTCTGTAGTAGGGTGTCTGGGGGAACATTGGGGATAAGAAGAGAGGAAGGAGGTTGACCCAAAATACCCCAAAATTTGGTGTGACTGACTGACAAGACACAGGCAGCTGGGGTCCAAATTGCTTGATGGTTTTACTTTTATTGTCTCTGTGCTAGGGAAGTCTGGGAAAAGAAGTTGTTGATTTTGTTAATTTAGTTATATATATTTTTTTGGGGGGACTAACTGTGATAAGATAGGGTGGACAACTTTAAAAAAATAAAGAAAGAAAGAAAAAAGAAAAAATCATACATAATTAAACAAACAAATATATTAGACAGCTGACAGGGAGCCTGATGTGAGCTCTGTGACTGAGGCAGACTTGATAGGCAGCAGGTAACATTGAGAATTTTGTTGAGGGCCAAAGCAAGACATCACACTCCATCAATTTTGAGTAAAAACCACACAAAGTAGTTGAGTAATGTCTAGCAAATGCACAAACGAGTGGGGGAAAGGTGGAGAGAGTGCAGGGGTGTGGGAGTAAAGTGTGAGTGAAAAAACTGACTGCAGCAATCGTTGCTGCAGCATGTGCAATAAATTATGATGATCCCTCTCCTCCCGGGGTGGAAGAAGTTTGTCAAGGTCCCACAAATCACATCACGCCAGTCCCCCCCACACACCATTACCATTCGCATTTGCCAAATTGTAGGTTGTACTTAATTTTTTTTTTTAATCACTTGACAGCATTATGAATACATGCCAGTGTAACTTAAGCAGGAAGTGTTGTGGGCAAAGGACAAAGGCACTCTGCATGTTGTTGTTTTTTTTTTAATTTGAAATCTTTATTAATACAAATGTTATTATACAGAAAAAGGTGAAAAGAGAGACCCTCAGCCGAGGTGCACAATAACATGAACATTGCTTGAAACAGAGCACATGATACAATACAATATTACTGGTAAGTGCAAAGTCACTCTGCATGTTAACACATTTTCAAGTTATATGTTGCTGTAGGACTCACAACTTTGACTTCCAGCTACTTATTTCTCTACTACAGCCCTCAGAAGAAGTAATGTTGTGCTGGGAAATGTTGCACCATATTAAACATAGAAAAAAAATATGTTGGAATAGGAGACAAATGTGTTAGGATAGGCGAAAAGGAGGAAAATTTTGCATTAGAGAAAAAGAAAAAACTTTCGCGAAAAAAGCGGAAAATCGGCCGTTTTCCTCGAAAATTCATGCAGGAATTTTTTCCCCTACCCTATAGATACAAGTGTATAGACCTCATAGAACAATGGAGAGACTGGAGAATCTCCCCTAAGTTGGCTTTGGAGCAAAAACCTTTACCTCTCCAGCTGTCAGGACTAACTCTCATCATCCGCAGCTAACCAGTCACTAGTTGGGAATGATGAGAGTTGCAGTTCCCAAAAGCTGGAGAGCCAAAGATTGTCTGCTACCCATAATATATATATATATATATATATATATATATATATATATATAGCATTTATTTACAGTACTTACATACCTACACAGAGTGGTTGCTGGGCAGTGGAAGGGATTGAGAGAGTGAGAGACTGTGTGCTTGGGAACCAAACAGAAACCTCCACTAAAGTGAGCAGCCAGTCTAGTGAAGATACATATGGAGATGCCTAGGTACCTCTTTGTTGGGTATTTCTGTTTGTTTCCTTTTGCACAGTTAGTTTACCCAGAATTACTTCAAATATCATTTGTAGATATATGGCTCTAAAAGCAGAATTTAGACCTCTGGAAATATTTATTTTTATCTATGGTGCAGATGGATTTCTACATAATTGATACATTTCATGTTAAATCATCCTCATGGTATAATCCACCACAACATTGTTGGCTGTCAACCATTACATGTGAGAGAGAGATTATTTTGGGCCCCAGAGCCGGTTTGTCCTGTGTCCCCATTGTGTTTTATGAAAATATCTACACATCCTTTACTGGATGATATTTTTTTAACCTCTGGCATATCAGAAGAACACACTCAAAAATACAATTTAATATAAGCACATTTAATAACATTTACAGTGGCGTAACTACTGGGGGTACAGATGACTGGGACCAGCATTCAAAAACATGTTTACACCTGGGCCCTCCAATCACTAGTTACAACACTGAACATTCAGTAATATCTATGTGAAAGCTTCCACCACTACAAAGATCTTTAGATAAATGATGTAGCAATGGTTGTCAGATAATGTATGTAAAAACAAACTTGGAAAAAAAAGGTGTGCTCCAGGTCATGAGCCTTATAGAGTATTTTTATTTAATGAGTAATGTTTCAGAATAAAAGCAGCTCCAATTAATCTTCATAGTATTTGGGCCATGGAGAGTGTTATTTCAATACTGTCAGAGTTGTAGTTCAAGAGTAATTGAGTGATAAAGTATCCCCCTCCCGCCCCTTTTACTGATGTAACACTGCTCACCTCAGAACAGAAAGGTGATGTCCAGATGGATTCCAGAGAGGGACAATCTTCAATTAGCATAAGGGAAAAACCTGAAAAACCTGTCAATGGGGGCCAGGGGTTTTCATTGTTCTCACAGTAAGAAGATTGTCCCTTGCTGTGAGCTGTCTGGTCTTGAGACCAGATTCCATATCTGAGGGGAGGTAGCTTACACTTTGTAAAAGGGGCGGGAAGGGGGATACTTTATCATTCAATTACTCTGACAGTATTGAAATAACATTCTTCATGGTCCAAATACTATGAAGATTAATTGGAACTGCTTTTTTTTATTTTGAAACATTGCTATCCCTTTAAAATGCACTCTGCGGAAAAGCTTGAGTCGATAACTACAGCACTCCATAGTAAGAGACAGGAACACTTAGCTCCCAGAACAGATTAGCTTTATTTATTTATTTATTTTTAATTAAAGCGGAACTTTCACATACTATACAGTCCCCATAAACAATTAAACATATGGCGACTAGCTTCATAATACATATATTACCTCTGAGAAGTGACAGATTCTAAAGAAATCCTTAATCTTCTGAGACTGACGGCCACGTTAGTGCCATCTGCGCGCTTGCGCCATTAGTCCCTTCCGGTTACCTTGTGGCACCCTACAATACTTCTTACAGGAGACCAGGACTGACAGCTCAGGTGCACAGACAAGATGTCTGCACTGATGCCTGGCTTCCGGTCTCCGAAGAGTAAGGATTTCTTTAGAATCTGGCACTTTTGAGAGGTTATAGATGTATTATGAAGCTAGTCGCCATATGTTTAATTATTGAAGGGAGACTGTGTAGTATGTGAAAGCTCCGCTTTAAGCTGTAATAAGCATACCTGGGAATCTACTTGTCCTAAGTCCCAGAGAAACACTGTAGAGGGGAGGATTAGAGGGTCCATACTATGCTATTCACATCTTATTATGGGTGGGGCTTAATAGGGTGGGCATGTGTGTAGTTGAAAGGAGTAATTTGCCATGAAATGGATGGGAAAGTAGGTGGAATGGCGTAAAAGTGGGCTGAAAGGACTGTAAAGTGGGTGGTGTTATAGCTGAACACAGCAAACCAAAGAATCAGCCTCTGCTCATGAAGGCCTGGTAATTCAATGTGAAAATTGGAGTTTCTGCTGCAGATTCGAGGGTTTCCTGGGCAGGGTAATAACTTTAGAATTAAAAAACTCCCAGAAGTGGGAGTACCCTTGTTTTACTCATCTACCAAACATTTTCCATTGATTTCTGCCAAGCTGTGGAAACTATTACATATACATTTGAAAATATTAGACCACACATTTAATAATATAGAATGTTAAAGTTTATAAATTTGGAACACAAATTGATGAGGTGAAGTAACTGAGCCACTGACTGAGCCAGCATCAGGAAGCAATATTCTCATTAGACCATCTAGGTCATACCATGTTTATGTTAGAGGTCCACAGATGGTATAGCAGAGGCAGCTGTCAGGGCAGCTATTCATGGTTAAAACACACCTGAATACTCTGATTAGCGAGGTCATGGAAAATGTTAATTACCATATTTTGGAACTTTCAAAATGAGCGGATCCTAGATCTGTGAAGTAATAGTGCCCCTTTCACACTAGTGTCATCAGCACAACGATGGTAATGTACCAAGCAAGACTCTTGGAGAAAACATACACAGTTGGATTGCACTGGGTCCTGCACAGTGAAATTTCCTAAGCATCCCCCATTAAAATGGCAATATGGTTCCATTAGTTTAGTGTGACCAGATCTCCATTTCAATGTGGGATGCTTGTCTAGTTTCTATGCTGCGGGACTGCACATGAACCAGTGCAATCCAGCAGTATGTGTATGTAGTGTCATGCATTAAACGGCAATGTAGTCACATTACATTATATTACGTATGTTTCCCATGGTGAACGTTATGCTGCTGGGCTAAAGTCAGGGCTGGATTTACATCTCAGGTGCCCCTAGGCACAACACCCTGTGGCGCCCCACCCCTAACCACACCCCTAGTCTGACTGTAAGGGGTAGTAGAGATCGGTGGTGCACCTTGGATGCTGGGCCTAGCAAGCACATTCGTTTTTTTGTTTTTTTTTACTGCATCCCTCTCTATAGCTATGCCCATACCCCCCAACATTTCAAATGGCCAAAGAAGGACACTTTTGTTTTAGGTGGTGTTGCTGGGGGAGTGGCTGAAGTTCACAGCAACAGTAATGTTAGTTTTATTGCTGTGGAGCAATGTGATATACTTATATACACATCACACAGTCTGATCTCTTAAAAAGAGGGACACCAAGGTGGGAAAGAGGAACAGAGGGATTTGGGTCTCAAAGAGGGACTGTCCCTCCTGAAGAGGGACAACAGAGGTATAGCTATGCTCCTGAGGATAAGGAGTCATTAAAATGAGCAGTGGTGTTTTTACCTCACTAACTTATTTTTATTTTATAGTTATTAGCGGTGGCATTGGAAGTAATTTCTGTCCACTTCTGCCCACCTGTTTCTGTATATTGGGTATGTGTGAAAGTAAAGAGTTCCCATCCATGAAAAGTGGCAGAGTGTGGTGGGGGTGTTTTCTACCTCCTTTCTCCCTACTTCGTATATAGAGAGAGATATAAATCTAGATTGGGAAGGGAGACGTGAGATGCAAAATTAATTAATCCTATCCAAAAACATATAAACATGAAAACTTATTACAAGGGAGGGATAAAAAAAATTCTCCAAAGAGGTCAGTTCTGTATATAACCAGATAAATGACATTTCAAAGGCATCTGGCTGTGTTTGTAAAATTATATAAAAAATATAATTTTACACACAGTCAGTCTTTCAAATGTCATTTATGAACTCTGGTTATTATTTTAAATAATAAATGCATGTCCAGTCCAGTGTCCACCCTATTAAAGTGTTCTGTGTTCAAATGTGCAATATATTTATTATAAATGGCATTGGCGGCAGCAGCAACAATGAATAACACGATAACATCATACATTTTTATACTATACACATGCCTGAGTCTAATACGATTCTCCTTGCCAGCTTTGCTGCTCTTCTTCAATTCCTTGCTGGTCTCGCACCACTGCCAGTGCCACACGTCCTGTCCAGGCCCAGTCAACACCCAGCTACGCACACTGCAGATTTTAAAGGGATAGTAATACTTCAAAATTACTATCCCTTATATTGAAGCCCTTTAAAAACTGAATTAAATGCCACCAGCGGCATCTCTCAAACCTTTATGGTTTGCGAGATAGCCGCTTTTAAACTTCGCTCTCCCCTGCCTCTCCCCTGACGTCAGCATTCTTGCTGCAGCATGGGAATCCATTCACTGAATCAAGCGAAGGCTCTTCAGCAGAGCCAGATCTCGTTATAGAAGAAACGATCCTTCACTAAAACGGTCTTCTACGTGTGCTTGGTAACCAAGCACACGTAGAAGTCCGTTTTAGTGAAGGATCTTGGCGTCCATAACGAGATCTCGGCTCTGCTGAAGAGCCTCTGCCGGTCCCGGGACCGTATTTCCCTGCTGCAACAAAACCACTGACGTCAGCAGAGAGGCAGGGGGGAGCGAAGTTTAAAAGAGGCTATCTCGCAAACCATAAAGGTTTGAGAGATGCCGCTGGTGGCATTTTATTCAGTTTTTAAAGGGCTTCAATATAAGGGATAGTAATTTTGAAGTACTACTATCCCTTTAAGTGCACAGTGTAGACCGTGCGTAGCTGATTCAGTCAATGCAGCCCTCTTAGCCAGCCCGCACCGTAGTTCACAATGTTGCATCAATATCACATGATGCCCGCTCATGTGACGTTGCTTCCACCCAGCTGCAATGCCTCAGATACGGCTGTGGACTAGACACGCCATCCGGCAGCAAAGTGTCTGACAGGGGCTCTGGGGCAGGGCAGCGCAAGAGGCACCACCACTCCACAACCTGTCTAACAGATATTAACCTTATTGACGCTAACCTAACAGATAGTAACATAACTGACCCCAACCTCACCTAAAAGATATTAACGTAACCTAATACTTACCTGGTGACATTCTGACCAATGGGCACCATTATTCTTATTGTTGAAGGCGCCATTCTTATTTGGACAAGACCATTTCTACTCAACTTTTCAGTGTTGCAGATCAATTAGACATATCATCATGCTGCCTTGCGACAATTTTACAGACACTTTCTTTATTATTCCAGATTTATACCCCCCCCCCACACCAATGTTTTTATTTCTGTATTGAATTCTAGTGAAAGCATTGCTTCAAATTGCATTGGCAATGTTTCTAGCACGCAGAGCAGAATAGTGTTGTGTTTTAAAGGGATAGTAACACATAACCACTTAACAACACATGATTTGCCAGGACCGTCATCGCAGTTCTGGCAATTAAGACCTGTGATGGTCCTGGTGCATCATGGAATTTCGTCATCACAGCATGCCTACATGGTGCTCTGTGATCACCCGGCCTGCCAGCCAAAAAAGTGTGCTGGTCCTCCACTGCACCCCACCCCTGGATGGCATGGTTCTGACGGGGTTAATATATAGTAAAATTTTAGTTGTAGAGTGTATCCTCCTGAGTACAACAAGAGTACTCATACTGCTCAAAGGTCTTTTATCCAAAAGTTATTGCGGCTCGAACGTGAAATGTTTAAAGGGATAGTAATGTCATGTAACAAGTATTAGCTATAATATAGATACAATAAAAAGAGTTTACTTGCGGTTATTCCTCAAACCTTTATGGTTTGAGAGATATGCGAAAATAAAGTTCTCTGCTCCC
This sequence comes from Rhinophrynus dorsalis, assembly GCA_037306005.1. Classification (NCBI taxonomy): domain Eukaryota; kingdom Metazoa; phylum Chordata; class Amphibia; order Anura; family Rhinophrynidae; genus Rhinophrynus; species Rhinophrynus dorsalis. The sequence goes on from CM074728.1 coordinate 60,573,988, forward strand.
TCCCCTTTGTTTGATGAGCTGTAAAGCTGTCAGAAGCAGATTCTGGTCGTGTGACCAGAAAGCAGCTCTTCAGCAGCGCCAACACAGTGATTTCTAAAAATAAATACTTCACTGGAATGGTCTACAAAGTGTGCTTGCATGTATGTATTTTTTAGATATCGCTATGTCAGCTTTGCTGAAGAGCCGCTGTCTGGTCCCGGGACCAGGATCTCATGCCATCAGCTATACAGCTGACTTATAATATAGGGGAGGAAGCAGAGAACTTTACTTTCATATGGTTTGAGAAATAGGAATAACGCAAGTAATCTCTTTTTATTGTATCTACAATATAGCTAATACTTGTTACATGACTTTACTATTCCTTTAAGTACAGAATGTCAATGGCTGGAAATTTTACAGTGGCGCTGTTGCTACACCATCCTATGGAAGTTTATGGTCATTTGACTAGAGGGTTCCATAGGATACTGTAGCAACAGAGCCACTGTAAAACTGAAGGCCATTGAGATACTGCACCTAAGTAATTAAAGTATGTGTTGCAGTAACTTTTGAATAAAATACCTCTCAGGAGTAGGAGTACTCTTGCTTTACTCAGGAAGATAAACTCAACAATATATATGTTTTATATATTAAGTATTACTGTCTTTTTAACCCCTTAAGGACCAGCGGTCCCAGGGTGTCTGGTCCTTTAAGGACCAGATAGGCGAGTTCGACGTGCCACCCCACATGACTGATCACGTGTGCTGGCACGTTGAACGAGGGACTGAAATAGATCGCTCCGGTCTTGGAGAGGTCAACTTCAGTCCCCGGTATTACTCACCGCTATCCTGCAGGAACTCGGTGAGTAAAAGTATGTGACGTACCAGGACCGTCACTGGTCCTTAAGTGCCGGACCAGCGTGACGGTCCGGGCACGTCACCGGACGCGAAGGGGTTAAAGAAGGTTCTTACTTATTAATTTATTCTTCTGCATTCCAAAGAACGTTCTTACTTGTATTAATATATTCTTCTGCATTCCAACCAATCAGGTGGTGTATGTCAGCTTCTTCCTGCTGCAAAACAGTGTGTATGTGTGGTGGGGGAGGTGAGACAGGGCTGAACTTGCAGTTTAAAGTCAGTGGAAATATAGGTATTCTTTTTTTAGTTGAAAAGCAATGCATTGGAGACCTCTCCAGCATTCAAGTGCATGAGAATTTAGGATTTTATGCCATCCATCATCCTATATCCTATATAATAATTCGCTAAAACATGTGTAACGACAAAGTCATGCGCAGTCATGCTCTGTATCAACCACGGCGCGGGAAGTCTCTACTACGCATGACTACCCCGTGACCGGCAGGCCATGACACTGTGGCACGTGTAACGGGCTCTTCAACTAGTCTAGAATAATCTAGATAATAACTCAGAATATTTGAAGGAACACAAACACAATAACAGAACAATTTACTTTAATCTTGATTGGAAATCCTAACAGCCTCATTGAATCAGTTATATGTGAACTGATTCATACAGATCATATCCATGGAAGCAGACATGAGTTTTTGTTACCAGGCTCCTGGACCACAAACTCCTCCCTTCCCAAGAAGACTTAAGGAAGGCTGGAATCCTAGAAAAGAATCATGTTTTCCATCACAGGAATGATATCCAGTTCTTATTAAAGATTAATTTAGAGTAATGGGACCAGATTCCTATTTAATCGCTGGGCATTTATTAAACTTTCATTGTGTAGGACTGCTTATGAACTATTGCAGAGCTTCAGTGTGTGCTTATCATTAGGAGTTTCTGCCCAGTTTAGGGAAATGGGGGTTATAACTAAGAAGTGTTGGCGTTCTGTTAACACCTTAAGGACCAGGTCTGGCTAGTAGCAAAAGACTTCACATTTTAAGCCCTGCTTTAGGGGACCACAGTACTTTTTCACTGATGCATTCTGGAATTGCACCACTGAGATCTATGACATGAATTCTATGACATGTCAGGACCGTCACCGGTCCTTAACTTCCAGACATGTGTGATGGTCATGGCACGTCACTCATTAATGGGTTAAGACCGTATTTCATATTGTTTTCCTTTAATCCAGGTGTGAACGACTTGCAGTCCATCAACTGTTGTAATAATAAAGCTCCCATCATGGGAGTTTTAGTCCAACAACAGCTGGAGGGCCATGTATTGCCATTCTCTGCTTTAAATGTTTCAGTCATGTTTATAATTGAAAACAACAAATGTTATGTAAAAGTGATACATTGTAGGAAATATGTTGAAGGCATCTAGGATACTTTATAAACAAAATCTGTGATTACATGAAATATTTAAACACTGAAATGTTATAACATGTATTTATTTGAGACTAAGGGCCATATTCAGGGGAAGCAAATGGACAAAACCTTCTGCACCACATGGGACAAATGAACAGTACCCGAATCTCCATTGATTTAAATTGGGATTTTTAACCCCTTGAATACTAGGGAGAGGTTTGCAACACATTGCTTCACAATGACAAAAGTACTCAAAGGTTCCAAGCTCCATTTAAATAAAGGGGAGATTTTACAAGTTCCTTGTAGTGAAAATATAGCATAAAATGTGATAACCATAGCTGGGAACTCTCTGGTTTTCACACCGAATTACCGGGTCTCCGGGGCAGAGTGTGATTCTCCGGATGTGGGGAGTTTCTGATGAAACTCCTCCCACTTGTGCTCAATCCCACCTTGTTCCACTGTACGCCTTCTTCTCCTCCTTCCCCAGTCTAAGCTAGTTATTTTTAATGTTTTTGAAGTACTGCCCCCCACATGCGATTAAGCCCCACCCCTTTTATGACACAAATCGTGTCATTTCTCCCTCCTCATCGGCACCACGGGGCTCTCCTCCAGGCAGCCCCAACCATGAAGTTACCAGGTATAGTGATAACCCTGCCCCCACACAGTATTATACCTGGGTTTGACCCGAAGTATCAGTGTTTTGATTCAAATTTCAGGGTCTCAGGCTAAAAGGCCAGATTCTCTGGGTGAGAAAGTGTCACCTACTACATCAGGGATGGATAACATGAGAACCTCCAGCTGCTTCCTGCCTGACTACAACTCCCATGATCCCCCCACCAGTCTCTGGCTGGCAGGGTATGATGGTAGGTGTAGTCTGGCAGCAGTTAGAGGGAACTCACTTTGCCCAATCTTGATCGACATGATCTGCACCACTGCTTCTTTAGTTTCTAAACTGGTGTCATAGTCTCTAAATGGATGCATTTTCTGTGTGCTCAAAGCAGTGATATCTATAGGATTGTAGTAAGTAAAGTAGGGTGGCCACATCATCCCTTTAAAACAGGACACATAAAAAAATGCCTGCTGCAGTGATCCAATGGTTAATTATTAGGTTGCACGTGGTTCCCACGTATCAATGCAGCAGATATTTTTCATATTTGTCCTCTTTTAACCTTTGCAGTGCCAGAGATATATCCAGTGCATTGCAGTGCAATGCTTTGGGTAGCCCCCTGGTTCTCAGAGGATTAAAGGGATGATCTGGAAACCCTAATGTTAAGGACTCTATATGGACTGATCAGAGCACGCCTGGGCTGCAGCAAGCACAGACACGTCAGCTAGAATCTATGTTATGGGGAACGTATATAGGGTTAATATTTCAAATATCTCAGGGTCAGATGATTTTCAAAATTTCCAGATGTGCACAATATAAAAAACAAATATAGTTAGTAAACATATCAAGAAGTCCTTTAAGGAAATCCTGCCACCACCCAGGTTTTATAGAATTGTGCGTTTCTCCTTTGGAGTGCCGGCTCCTATATTTACAGTGCACTTAGTCTGCCTCAGAGCTGCACCACTTCATCCTCTGAAGAACTTGCACAGTTACCAGTCAAGCAAATTGTTCACGAAAATCCACATACTGCCGTGTTATTTTGGTTTCTGTGTAGGCAGGCAGAAGGACAATTTCATAATTGTCCTACAAGAGAGATCCTGTCACCTTAAAAACAAACACTAATTAAGTGATCACATATTAATTTAACCCTTTGAGTGCCGGAGAAGTATCCAATTCATTGCAACACATTGGATACCATTCTGGCACTCAAAAGGTTAAATCATGGGCACACAAAAGCACACACTACAGGGTTCCACGGATTCCTCCACAGTCCTGCCGAATGAAATGTTCATATGCGTCCCTGATTTAAAATTACTTATAAAACTTCCCAAATGCCATCATCAGGGGAAGACATTTTAATGGCCCATATCCATCAATTCTGTGTTAACTGGTTCCCGAAAAATTCATCTTTAATTAGTACTGGATAGTATGTCCTTGGAGGCAAAAGACATCATTCTTTTTGCAGGATTCCAGGACATAAACTTCTACTGAAGTGTTCTTAGGAAGGAAGCCTTCAGTGGGGTCCTGGAGCCCTGCAACAAAGAATCATGTCTGCCTCCAAGAACATGGTATCCAGTGCTAATTAAAGAATAATTATGGGGAACCAGTCAACACAGAATGTATTCATATCGGCCACTAGATTCTCCTACCCAAATTAAAGTAAGTTGGGGGTTTATTATTAGGTGGTGAGAATGTTCCCTTAACTCTTTGGGGGCCAGTTGTGTTTTCTGACACTTAACAGGTTAACACTTTGAGTACCAGAGGGGTATGCAACTCTTTGCAATGCATTGCGTACCCCTCTGGCATTCAAAGGGTTAAGCAAATAATCACATGTCCATGGTTATATTACACCTTGACTGGGGAGGTATAGAGCAAATGTGCTGAACTCATTTTCTCTTTATTATTTCTAGGACTGATAGCAGTTAAGGTGACCCCCCCATATCCATTTAAATGGGGGGAGGGGTATGACAACATCATCTTGCAGGATTGCACATAAATCAGTGCAGCCCTGCAGTGTGTTAATTTTATAAGCAGCCCTGATTTAAAGTGATATGCGGTCACATTAGTAGCAATCCCAGCTGTTCCTCTTTCCCATCTTGTACTTTGTACACCAGGGCAGATCAGAGGGGAAACTGGCAGTGTGGGGAGAGTAAGGGACTGACTGTGTCCCATGCCAGGGCGCCTGCAGTGCTTTTCAGCAGAGAAGAGGTTAAGGACAGAAATATTTTAAAACAGACCAGGAAACTAGAACTATTTATTAAATAAACAAGGGAAACTGAAGTTTGTGCCGTATGCAAAAACCCTCTGGCTACTCAATGCATTGAGAAGCAACGTGTTTGCACCCTCTAGCACTCAAAGTGTTACGTAAAATTGGAGCAGTTCTGAGGTAAAACAAATGCATCATACAAAACAAATAAACCCTCCCATTGAATTAAATAGGGCTTTTAATCACAAGAATGTTATGATTCCACCACATAATAAGCTGTAAATCTCTCTAGCGTTCAAGGGGTTAAATGTTCCATTTAATTTAGTGGGAAGTTGGAGAATTTTCATTTAATTCCTGTGATGCAGCTGGTTTGTTCCATATTTGTTCCACTTGGGGGAATACATTTTTCTTTGCACTGCTCTCTTCCTGTTGTGTCTTGCAAAGCTTCCTGGCTGAGATGTATGTGTGCAAAGGAAAATCTCTTCCCTCGGTGTGCTGAAAAAATAGCAGATACAATAAAATTTGTTAAGGTATGGAAACTATTCCAGGTATGTCTGTAATTATTGCAACATTCTCTTTCACAGAAGAACCACTCGTATATTAACACTTGCACTAGGATTAAACCTTTAAGTGCCAGAGGGTATCCAACTCATCTGGCACTTAAAGGGTTAATTGGCTTTTAATTTGTTTAACAGAAGGATCTACCTAGGGAAGGGAACATCAACCAGTAGTCAGGCATATCTATATAATTACTGTGTGTGACAGAAGGACTTACCTAGGTAGGAGTCCATCACACAGCAGTCAGGTGTATCTATATAATTACTGTGTGTAACAGAAGGACTTACCTAGGTAGGAGTTCATCATACAGCAGTCAGGTATATCTATAGAATTACTGTGTGTAACAGTAATACTTACCTAGGTAGGAGTCCATTACACAGCAGTCAGGTGTATCTATATAATTGCTGTGTGTAACAGAAGCACTTACCTATATAGGAGCCCATCGTGCAGCAGTCAGGTGTGTATATATATATATATATATATATATATATATATATATATATATATATAATTACTGTATGTAACAGAAGGACTTACCTAGGTAGGAGTCCATCATACAACAGTCAAGTGTATCTATATAATTACTGTGTGTAACAGAAGCACTTACCTAGGTAGGAGTACATCACAGAGCAGTTGTGTATTTGCTGCCTGTAGTTAAAACCTTTTTCACAACAATGGTCTTCAATAGAACTGAATGGCTTGTGTGGGTCAGCTGTCTATATCAGATTCTAAACTGAAGCTACCTAGCAATGGAGTATAACAGAGATCAACAGCAACAAAATAAATAAATGGACCCCTTGCTTCTGCAAAGCATTGGAGATCTCTCTAGCATTCAAGGAGTTAAATAAATTGAGTCATGTATTTCTAGACTTTAGTTACTCCTTTAACATTCCAGCAGATCCCTTGACATGCAGGTCAGAGTTCTAGCTAACAGTGTAGCTTTTCAAAAGAGCATTCCCATAATTTCAGTTTCATTTACTCATAGCTCCTCCTGCGATCCTCCCAGGGGTTGGAAGCTGGGACTGGATGTAATACAGAGTCACACACAGTCTGGCTGTCAGATAGAGGAGAAGAGCAACAGAGCACATCTACATCCACACTCCATCGGTATACAACCAGCACAGCACTTCATCTAGAAACCATGGATACTCCAGGTCATCGCCGGAACACCCGCAGTGGCCAGCCAGGTACACCTCTGTCCCCTACCCGCATCACCCGGCTGCAGGAGAAAGAGGATTTGCAAGAACTCAATGACCGCTTGGCCGTCTACATTGACAAGGTGCGTTCTCTGGAGTCAGAGAATGCCGGGCTGCGGCTGCGCATCACAGAGTCAGAGGAGGTGGTGAGCCGTGAGGTGACCAACATCAAGTCTGCGTACGAGACAGAGCTGGCTGATGCCCGCAAGACCCTAGACTCGGTGGCTAAAGAGCGCGCCCGACTGCAGCTGGAGCTGGGTAAAATCCGGGAGGAGTACAAGGAGCTGAAAGCAAGGTAGGAATATGGGGCACTGCGGGTGGCAGGGCGGGATGAAAATGACACCACCAGCTCCATGCCAATTGCATTAACCCTTTGAGTGCCAGAGGGGTATGCAACTCATTGCAAAGCAATGTGTTGCATACCCCCTCTGGCACCCAAAGGGTTAACACGTCTCCTGTCACATGGCCAAACTGCTTCTCCTGGCACAGGAAAGGTGATTTAACCCTTTGAGTGTCAGAGGTGTGCATCTCATTGCGAACTCCTCTGACACTCAAAGTGTTAAAAGTACAATTAAATAGCAGTGGTATCGTCTTGGCTTTTTCTTTAACCCTCATGTCTCGGGTGGGATCCTTCCTTCAGGGATATAAGTGAAAATGAAAGTGTTTTTAAGGATTTTGTTTTTTCCTCCAGTGAAAATTTGTCAGTGAAACTGCTACACTTTGCACACTGTCTTCTTTATAGTTGTCAGCCGGATCGATATTTTTAGTACAGATAAGCTCTTTGGGTGAGTCACTTCATTCCAGCTCCTTTGTATGAGGCGGGATACTCCCTTCAAAGTAAACCTGAAAATGAAAGTATTTTAAGGATTTTTGTCCCCTTGGCAATCAATCCACAGCACTTTCTACCCTAAAGGTGTAATTATAGTCAGTGGTATCTTTATTTTTAGAACAGATGTTAAGCTCTTTAGGTCAGTGACTACATGTCTGATTCAGACTGACCCCCTTTTTGCCCTTCTTATATATCATAATGTTTGTTCTAATGTCTGATGCACGTATCCCCTTTATACTTTATTAGGATCTTACACAAAGCTATTTAAATCCTTGGGAGTTATATAAATAATGAGTGTCATATTTACATTCCCACATTTGGGCATAGGAAAATTAAATGCTATATGTCCCCACCCGCCCCTCTAATTTTTATTCTTTGCAGTGCATTGGAGACATCTCATTCAAAGAGTTAAAATCTCCATTTGAATCAGTGGGACCTTTAATTTTCTGTTCCGTATTGTACATTGGGTTGCCCCACAATTCCACCGCTGTCCTTTAGTACATCCGCTTTTTGTGTACTTTATATGCAATGTATTGATAGAATAAGGGTTAATGGGGTTCCAAGCTGTCAGTAGAAAGATTGAAAACATTTTTGTGACTGTCAGTCTCCTATTTTTCTGAGAGCCTGTCCCGTGTGCCCACTCCACCAATCACCACTAAAAATAGGATACAGTTTCTTTCATCCCCCCCCCCACACTGCAAGCAGCTCCCAGTTTGGTGATGCAGAGCCCCCACCTGCTTCAGTGTTCCTTTTAGAACGATTATGTAGTATTGTGCTTGGCAGAGAGTGTTAGTCTGACTTATTCATTACTGATTTAACTCCTTGGATACTTGAGGTCTACAACACATTCTGGCGACTTCTTTAACATCATAGGGGTTAAAGGGATAGTAATGTTTCATAATAAAAGCAGCTCTAATTAATCATCATAGTATTTGGACTTTGGAGAGGGTTATTTCAATACTGTCAGAATTGTAGTTCAAGAATAATTCAATGACAAAGTATCTCCCTCCCGTCCCTTTTACTGATGTAACATTGCTCAGCTCAGAGAAGCAGGGAGTGTCCAGGTAGATTGCAGAGAGGGATAATCTTCAATTAAGATAAGGGAAAAAGCTGAAAAACCTGTCAAGGGGGTAGGGTTTTCATTGTTCTCACAGTAAGAAGATTGTCCCTTGCTGTTATCTGTCTGGTCTAGCAACCAGATTCCACATCTGAGGTGAGCAATGTTACACTAGGTAAAAGGGGCAGGAGGGGAATACTTTATCATTCAATTACTCTTGAACTACAACTCTGACAGTGATGAAATAACACTCTCTGTGGCTGAAATACTATGAAGATTAATTGGAACTGCTGTTTTTGTGAAACATTACTATCACTTTAAGAATCCTTGCTGCACACACGCAGTTATCCAGTTGTCCTCTACAGCCCTATTCTGCAGCCAAACTCCTATCAGCAACATTCAGAGTCATGTGATATTGGCATAATGATTATATTTGAGGGTGGCAGTAAAACAGTAATTTTACTTGGGGGAGGGGTGTGAAGAAATCACTGTCCTGTTTTTTCTGCTGGCTCTACTTGCCCAGTAAGAGCCTGGCAGCTGTTCCCTCTGCAGCTGTTGTACACGCTACACTTTCTCTGATTGTGCCCAGGCTCCAAATGTGCACTGTAATTTGAGCCAACCCCTTCTATACCAGACACGATGCATTTCACTGCTGAAGACAAAGGTGTGCCAGTCTGTGCCGTGTTCTCTTTACACCTCTCAGAGACATATCATGTTTGGGCAGTGCAATTCTGCCACCCTGCTGATAAGAGCACGCCCAGACTGTGTGCACGTTGGTAATCTACTTGAAAGTCATGCAGTGTGCTGGGAGAAGAAGCGTTAAATTACACAGTGCTTTTATTGCATCTAATATTTGTTGCTATGTAGAGATCTGCTGACTGTATCTTAATCCCTTCAGGGCCAAAGTGTGGTGTGTTCTTCCAAATATGTAAAGACTTTGATGCTAATGTATTAAAGATGGCATAGGTAGCCAGCTGCTGGATACTATAACCTATATCATCCCCAAACAGATGTTGGCTAGTTGGGGACAATGGGAGTTGTAGACTACAGTCCTCAAACACGAGCACCTCCTAAAACAAACTGTCCACTGGGCAGTAAACCCTAAAATAAGATCTGTGTGGATTTATCCCCAAAGTGAATATTTTATTAGTTATCAATATCATGTCCACAGAGGCATACACGATCCCTTGTTGCAATACTCGAGGATCCCAAACTCCTCCTACTTAAGGATGGAGTTTGTGGTCTGGGAGTCTGGCACCTGAAAAAAAGTCTGACTCCATTGGCATGATATCTAATACTAACTAAACATTAATTCTGGAGAATCCGTTAACACAGAATTGATTCTTTTCGAACATTAGGATTAGGATTTTAAACTTTCTAAGATGTTTGCCATTGCTACAGATCAGTCTGTTCACGCAGGCCATTTTGCCCTGCATCACTCAGCCTGAGCTCAGGAAAGTTTCAGCACCAGTTTAGCTTATGGGAATGCAGTGAAGCATTAACACAGTGGGATGGATAGAAGTATGAGCAACACAGTCAGTGGCCAGTCCACGTAAGTGCCAGCCATTAACATTTGGCTGACACCCTGTGTGATGGCTATTAGATAAACCATCATAACTCCCCCTGGGGATGGCATCACCCAGACAATGCAGGGACTCGTCTGCTGGTTTTTACACAAGTAATCTGAACTGTGCCGCAGAGCAGGGCATTCAGATTGCCTGTGTGAACCTAGTCTAAGGTAAGTGTGTGTGTGTGTGTGTGTGTGTGTGTGTGTGGTGGTGGGGGGTTATTGTCAGTTTGTGTTTGGTGTTTCCACTAGTAAGAAACGGAACAATACAACCACTTCATAGGTGGTACACAAAAATCCTTTGCCTGAAATCAGCTTTTAACCTCTTGAATGTCAAGCATTCAAGGGCTTAAAAGCATCATTTAAATCAGTGGGAATGTTTTTCTTTCTCTGTGGTGAATTGGTTTGCTCTAAAATCTTTCCATTTTTCTCTTAGTACATTATCCTCCCAATTTTAGTTTCCTAAGCCAGCACTGGTGGGAACCTGCCAGCAATGTTCCAGTCCTGCTTTTAATTTTCCAAGATACATACAGCATTCCAAGCAAAGCCCTCCCTACTCAGACCTTCATTACAATTATTCCCTGCTCTTGTTTTTCCTCCACAATTAAAAAAGCATGTGTGTGGGGGCCTGTGGCTCTCTGTAAAAACAGACATACATTTTTTATTATCTGATAACAGGCCTCTGATGTGCTGGTAACTACAGCAGCCTGTCTGTTTTATATTAATAGGTGGGGCAGGGATACATACTAATTGTTTGTTATATCCTGTTCAACTGAGAAAGCCTTTGCCAGTGAAATCCCTATAATTTCCTTATAACCCTTAATTTGTATTGGACACTAAAAGGGTTAACCCAGAGGCAGAAAAACCTTCAGGCTTGTGAAAGACCAGGCTCTACACATTTTACCCAAATCTCAGAGTAAAGGGCCAGATTCACAGGGTGGGAGAGCCCAGTATTAACTACTATGTCATCTGCACCAAATAGCTGTTTATTTAGTCCCTAAATTGTTGATACCCAATAGATGGAGGGAGATGTCCTGCTTCTCTTCTGTATGTTCAGGTTGTGAAAACTGTATGTTACAGCATGTTAAGGGTTCTTTGAGGACACGCAAAAACACCTCCCAGTTAGAGGTAGCAGAGATACATCACCTGAAATCTATATTTGGTGGCATTTCAAGGGATAATATTTCAAACATCTCAGGGTTGGCTCGTTTTGAAAGTTCCCAGGTACAGCTATCATGTAGGGCTTTCAACCCGCTTGATTGTTAGAGTTGTGTATCGTATTGTGGAGCAATGCGTTACACACTTCTCTAGCATCCAAGGGATTAACAGTATATTAACACTTTTTTTTATAAAGTATCAAAATATGGTAAAATTCTGTGTCTAAGCCTTGGGCAGCGCTGAGTGAAACAATTCAGTGGTTTTCATTAATTTTTTTTTTTCCTAACAGTGTGGCGACGCGTTATGGCTGAACTAATCCCATTGTCCTTAACTGTCAACTGACCACTATCGGTCAAGCCTAGGCATTGCACTGTTTACATCGGTGTACTAGTTAAAGTCTTTATAGACTTATTCAGCATGGTAGGAGAAATGGGAATACTAAACAAAGGCAAATCAAACAGTCCGCAACAGATTGTTATACAAACTTCTGCTCCAACGCATTGTGTGAAGTTCTATTGGGTAAATCTGGTGTATTAAGAAGACAAAGGGGTGTAATGCACTAAGGAATGATAAAGCTGAGATCACTTGTCCAGTGATATCACTTCTCCAGCACTAAGAGCTCCAAATTTGGAGAACTTGGTGCATTGGCTCCATAGAATGACATAGGAACTGGAGAAGTGATATCTCTGCATTGTCATGCCTTAGTACATCTCCCCCAACATCTGGATGTCATGTCTATGAAGGTGGACATGACAGTTTCTAATGGGACCACTGGGCACACACACACACGCTCCACCACTGCTTATGGTTTTGGTTTTAAACCTTTAAAGAAGAGAGTGATGGGCAATGCATTCAGCGTGAAAAAACTGTCATGTCCTCCTGCATTGGCGTAACATCTTCATTTAGCCCTCAATGTTATCCCTTGAACAAAAGGCACAAAGGCAAAATGTATAAGCTCTCTATGGATTTTCTATCCATAATACAATTAGTGGTGGCTTGAAATTATTAGGAGGTGTTATTTAAATAAAATTGTCGATTTTGCAAGAGGAACAAGGGAGGGGCGTTGAAAGGAACATGATTCAGTGAATAATTGCACACTGTGTCTATAGAACTAGATCTGTATTATGACATCACAGAACAGTAATACATAATGGTGCTGAAAATCTGTATAAATCCCTTCAAGCCGTACCCAAAACTATTCCACAACAATGGTTACATAGGGCCAAACAGTTGAGCAAATCTGGGACAAACTAATAGCACCACAGGTGACAAATTAAAATTTCCTTTTGATTTTAAACATGCCTTAACCATGTGAATGCTAGAGAAGTCTTCAATACACTGGAGACCTCTCTAGTATTTAAGTGGCTAATATCTGCATTTGGAAATTGTATTTGTACTCTGTGGTGCAATGGGGTTGTCCCAGAATTGCCCCACTTTTCCTTTATGAATATGGCCTATAGTTTTAGCCTGCCCCCCCACCCACCCACACACTCCTCCTGTTAAACAGTTTAACCCTCTGAGTGCCAGATGTGTACACAACACATTGCAAAGCTCTCAAAGTGTTACGTACAAGAGGGGTCTTTAGTGTATTACAAGGTAATGTGTGGCACACCCCTCTGGTGGTTAAAGGGTTTATCAAAAATGACATATCTAAAATAATGTAGCCTTGTACTGTAATCAGTGATGTAACTAGCAGGATAGGTAAGGGAAAGGCAAACAAATTTTCTCTGCTTGTCCTCAATTTGCTTGTTATCTTGCTTCAATAGCGCACATTTGTATATACTTTTTTTTTGTATTATATTATTGGTGTATATATAGTGCCATGGTGCAGCAAGGTTTTTCCGCCATCCAGTTCACTCAAAATAAACCGACGTGAGAACATTTCAGGGAAAATCTCAGCTACCTGTGTTGGTTGAGAGATCTGAGAACTATTTCTATTGAAACCCGTACTACAGAATCAGATTTGTAGCTGTAATGTAACACTATTGACAGGGAAGTTGCACCATGCTACTTCTCCCTGTGAGAATGGCAGTACATGTTGTCCATATGAAATGTTCCATAGGACATGATTCACAACTCATGTTTCATTTTTCTTGTCTTGCTATAATTGTGACAGTGCCACCCATGTGAAACTGTCCTCCTAGCTCCCGGTCAACCACCCTTTCATACTCGGCCCCACTCCTCTCCATCCACTGGTATCTTCTATCAATCTCTGTAATATTATTGTAATTATTGTGTGTTGTATCAACCACGAAATCTTCATTTAAAAACATATTAATAAAAAAAAAACCTCAGCCCCTCAAAGAGTAAGACCAAAATAATTGTACGTTCCATTGTAAATAAAGCATAATGTTTGCCAAATCCACTTTAAACCTACTGCTGATTCCTGCTGCGACAGATGAACACATAAAGAACTGTGGATAAGTACTCTGCTCTTCCCATTCATGTGAATCATGTGGTAACATCACAGTGTCACGACCACGCACATGGATTTTGGACTCAAAAGGGACAGGAAGGTAGAGGGAAGGGGATGGTCTTGTGCAAATGGCTTACAGTTTAGGAGGCAAAGTCTTAAATCATATAAAAAAAAAAGATAGAATGATTGTGGCCCAAAACCTGTTGCCACCACCAGTATGCCTTGTTAGGCTTAAATACATTTACCTTTCATAATAATAACCTTCCACTTAATTTAATCTGGACTGACCCAGATTTAGGTAAGTAGGGTGTTTTTATTAGGTGATGGCATTCCCTTACATATGAATGTCCTTTACCACTTGAGGGGTTGTATACCTCTCTAGTAATCAGAGGAGTAAAACAAGACCCGTTGGTGTGTCTTCAGGACTGAAGTGAAGTATCCCTCATTTTACATTTTAACTACAGAAAATTACATATTTACTGCATTAACTGTACATTGTTAGACTTTACCCCCATTGTATCCGACTTTATTACAATGTGCCTTTCAGGAGGCATGAGACATTTCCAGGCTCTTTACTGGGCTTTTTCATTACAGGAGCCTCTCCCAGTGTTTTGTGTGAGCAATGGGTGATGGTTGTACAGCTTATCTCACAACATTTCAAATGGCGAAGTTTTAGGTGATGTTTTTGGGGGTGGGGGGCATTATCTAGAATTTTAAGTTACTTCTTGTCCTATTGACATTTCGTAACTGAATAAATTAGTTAGAACCTGATCAAAGTATTTTATTTACACAGACTCATTTATAAACACATATAGTGGGGTTTAAACAACCATTAATGTAAGTTGTATTGCTGTGGAGCAATGTGATACACTTATATACACACCACAGTCTGATCTCCTAAACACAGGGACACCAGGGTGATACACTTATATACGCCACCACACAGTCTGATCTCCTAAACACAGGGACACCAGGGTGATACACTTCTATACACACAGCACACAGTCTGATCTCCTAAACTCAGAGACACCAGGGTGATACACTTATATACACACCACAGTCTGATCTCCTAAACACAGGGACACCAGGGTGATACACTTCTATACACACCACACAGTCTGATCTCCTAAACACCGGGACATCGGGGTGATACATTTATATACACACCACACAGTCTGATCTCCTAAACACAGGGACACCAGGGTGATACACTTATATACACACCACACAGTCTGATCTCCTAAACACGGGGACACCAGGGTGATACACTTCTATACACACCACACAGTCTGATCTCCTAAACACAGGGACACCAGGGTAGGAAAGAAGGACAGAGGGACTAAAGGGTCTCAAAGAGGGACTGTCCCTCCTAAAGAGGGACACTTGGGAGGTAACAACCCCTAATATCTTCTAAAGGTGGACACTTGGGAGGTATGGTACGGCTCCTGTTCAGCTGCCTTAGTTAGACATTTCCCTCATTGTCCCGTCTGGTTTAGAGGCCTCAGGCCATGTTTTCTTACAGTATGAAAATATTATTACCTATGCTATGGATACTGTGGTCTGTGTATGGGACAGCTGCTGCCAGACCCTCTCCTGGGTGGTCTCTTAATGTGTGCAAAGTATTGCTTAGCGATGCATTGGATTCCTCTCTGGTCGTTAAGGGTTAAAACTTTTTCCAGAAGTTGGGATTTACGGCCCAACTTCCAAAATAAAGATAGAACAATGGTGGGGGAGAGCAACTGCACCAGAGGGGACAAATAAACATTTACCTTTTATTTAACGTGGGCTTTTAACCCCTCAGATGCCAGAGGGGTCTCAAAGCATGGCTTTGTAATGTGTTGGAGACCACCTAGCATTAAAAGTAACACCTCCTATTAACCCCCTCACTTAATTTATTATTACTAGAAAATCTTAATGGCCCCTATGAATTTTTCCCTTACGCCTTTGTTCAAGAGAAAACATCTTCAGTCAGTCCTGGATGTCATAGCCATGGAGGCGGGCATGATATTTGCTGGCAGGACCACGGAACACAATCTCCACCCATTGCACATGGTAATCTTAACCCTTTAAATACTAAATACCTCCTAAAATGTTTAGTAGGCTCAGGCATTCTGCCTGCTTCAGGCTGAGAAATCTGCCAGCAACTGTCATGTCCTCCTCCATGTGCCTGACATCCAGGACTGACTGACGGTGTTGACTCTTAAATACACAAGGGCAAAATTCATAGAATCCATGAGGATTTTATGACCATAGTGAGATACATGTGTGTGTGTGGGGGTAATATTAACAGGTGTTAGTTCTCCTTTAATGCAGAACTTTCATAATATTGCCCCCAATACATTACTAATATATAGCGATAGGCCAAGGCATACTTGTATTATGTTGAATAAGTCAGCATTGTTAAAGTAATCCACTCTGTGCTCCTGCTCAGGCAGCAACTTCCGTTACCTTAAGGTAACTAATGAACGTCACCACCAATGCTGGCAGTGCAAAGGACACACAGCGCTGACTCAGAGGTACCTTTACACTAAGATGTCTGCGCTGTTGTCCTCTGGATGCCTGCGGAAGAAGCTGGGTTACTTCAATAACGTGGACTTATTCAGCATAATACAACTATTCCTTTGCCTATCGCTATATTACTAATGTATTGGCGTGTAATATTATGAAGATGAAAGTTGTGCTTTAATTGTTGTCTTTTAAGATGCATAGCTTCACCCTTAGAGTGTCAGAGGGGTGCACAACGCATTTCTTCACAATGAGTTACGGACCCCTCTGGCAATCAGAGGTGTAAGGTACGTTCAATAGACCCAATTAGTTTAATAGGAATTTGGGGATTTTTTGCCCCATACTGTCAGCTGTTTATGTGCAGCATTGCTGCATTGTTATTTTGAACACCCGGCTAATAAAAGAATATATAGGGTGCATACAGTGCCAGCTGAGACTCATGGGAGTTATTGTTTGACATCAGCAGGAGAGCCACCAGTTGCCCACCTTTGAACTGTCTCACCCTTGTCTTAAAGCGACGCTTTAGTATGAAAATAAAATGTTATGGGCTTTTCCTGCTGGGTTAAAAAGGTTATTCCAACTGCCTGGGGAGTTTTCATTCAGAACTTGTTATAGTTTGCAGTTTCACTTTTTTTTTTTTTTTTTTTAGTTACTTGTTGGTTTTTCCCATCAAACTGCTCTTTTGTAACCCTTTAAGTACTAGAGGGTTGTGCAGTGCATTGTGAAGCAATGCGTTGAACAAACCTGTGATACTTAAAGGGTAAAATTATTTGCTGCTTAAAGCAAAACTTTCAGATCTTAATAAGTCTCCACGCATTCATTAAACGCATGGCGACTAGCTTGGGAAAAGATGTCTTACCTTTAAAAAATAGCCCAGTGTAAAGTAATCCTTCCTGTCTGGGGACTGACAGGCAGGTTAGCGTGGTCTGGGCACCTGCGCCGTCAGTTGCTTCTGGGTAACCATATGGTGCGCTGCAGTGCTTCTCAATGGAGACCGGGACTGACAGCGCAGGCGTGCAGACAAGATGAGTGTACTGTAGCCTGGGTTCTGGTCTCCAAATGGGAAGGAATACTTTACACTCTGCTATTTTTTAAAGGTAAGGCCTCTATTTCCAAGCTAGTCACCATACGTTTAACGAATGCGTGGAGACTTCATATTACCTGAAAGTTCCACTTTAAGTCTTAGCCGCTTCTGTGGAACCTTGTAGAATCCTTCAGCCCTCCCTAAGGAATTAGTACTTCCATGACCTCTCTGCTTTTGCTGCTTTCATATAATCTGTTAAACCCTCTGTGTCAGAGGGATGTCCAACACAATGAGTTGGATACCAGATTAGCACTCAGAGGGTTCATTTGTAAATGATTACTATTTCATTTTTACTTGTGTCAAGATATCCGCACCACGCTCTTCTTCCAAGGTTTAGATTGTAAGCTTTCAGGCAGGGACCTCACGTCCTGTGTTTCACTTTTCAACTCTGTATTGTCTAAACCCTTAGACTGTAAAGAGCTGCTAACATGTGTGGCACTATATAAATAAACATATTCATTCAAACTTGGGACTTGTGTTCACA
This sequence comes from Rhinophrynus dorsalis, assembly GCA_037306005.1. NCBI lineage: Eukaryota > Metazoa > Chordata > Amphibia > Anura > Rhinophrynidae > Rhinophrynus > Rhinophrynus dorsalis. The sequence goes on from CM074728.1 coordinate 60,591,903, forward strand.
AAATGAAATGTGTCCTTATTGGGAATCCCCTGTGGCCGGTTTGTTCAGGTCAGCTCTTACTTTGGTTTGAGAAATGGTCTCCAGCTTGCAGCCGCACGCCCACTTGTTATTATGTCACTGTCCTTTCGCATTCTACAAACATTCTTTTCAGCTGATAAACTGCCTGCATTCCTGCCCTGTGGTGTGGGACTTTGTGAACCACTTTGTTATATGTCACTGTAGTCTTCTAGATTCCTTTTGGATGTGGCAGGGACATATCTACAAGGAGAGCAGTTGTAGCAGTCTGGCAGCTAAGGGGGCCCATTGGCTCTGCACTTTTCTGCAACTCCTATAATTCACTTCTCTTAACTTCACTTAACTTCTCTGGTGGCCACTGACATAATAATATATTATATCTTTATACTAACACAGTGCTGCTAATTTGTACACAGAGCTGTAAACAGGATTTTTTTTTTTTTTTTTTAGCAGACAGTGAGACCTCGCACTATAGAGCTTACGATCCAGTTTTTTTTGTGCCTGAGAGATAAATTGGCCTGTCTGAGGTCACAAGTAGTTCATGACAGTGGGAACTGAACCAGTTTTTTTGCAGCTTTACAGGCATACCTGGGAACTCTCAGGGTTTGACCCTCAGACTAAGGGTTTTGACCTAGATTTCAGGGTTTAAGGGTAAGAGCCAAGTTCTCAAGGTGAGAGAGACAACTTTTACCTACAATGTGATCTACACTAATTATCTGCTTCTTTAGTCTGTAAACTGGTGTCATTTCTGTCAGAAAGGCAGAGGGAGAAGTCTTGCTTGTATTGTGTGTTCAGACAGGGATATCTCTAATTTGTGGTATGTTATAGGTTGATTGAGGAGCGACTGAAGAACCTGTGGGTCTCAGCAAGCAGGTACATATCACCTATAATCTAGTTTATAGGGCTTGCTAAGTGTAAATATTTTTAAGATCTCAAGCTCATTTTGAAAGTTCCTGGTATGTTGACAGGCAGTGTCTGTTAATTAACCAACTAAGCCAGTGCTTTTTGTCACATGGTTAATGCCAGCCAGTAAGAGAAGAATAACATTGGAGGATCCTTTCCCTTATTAACCATTTGAGCACCAGAGTGCTGTGGAAGGCATTACTTTGCAGTGTGTTGAACAGTGGTTGACAGTGTCAGCATATGGTATATGAATCTCATTTCATTATTTCCCTGGCGCTGTAAATGAACTGTTTTTTTTCTCTTTCCTCTTCACTGGAACTCTTTCTGAAATCCTTCTGTTGAGAATTGCTCCACAGGTTTGTGTCAGTGTCTGACTCAGTCTTGCTCCAGAACGTTAAAGGAGCAGTAAACTTTTTTATGAAAAAATATATATTGTAGGGATTTTCCTATTGAGTAAAATAAAGGTACTCCCACTGCCCAGAGATTTATATTTCCAGAGTTATTACAGTTTAAACCCATGTTTTTTTACATTAGCAGTGCCCTCTAGTGGTCAAATTCTAATTAGATTTCCTGTTAGATTCTAATGGAGAGGAAAGTCAGAGATATACAATTCTCCATAGAATGTGATAGAAACTGCTGAGTCACTTCCTGTCAGTTAGAACTAACAGGAAGCAAACACTGTAAATTCACTTCCTGTCAGTTAGATCTATCAGGAAGTAAACACATTAAAGGCACTTCCTGATTATTTAAACTGCTATAAATTTTGAATAAAACATCTCACAGCGATGGGAGTGACCTTGTTTTACTCAGCAGGAAATTTTCTATAAAATATGTGTTTTCATAAAAAAGTTTACTGCTCCTTTAAAGAACATTTGTGTCAGTGAGCAAGCTTGCTTACAGACCATGCATGGTTGTTGGACGTGATCCAGTAGGTTTTAGTTAGAAGTACTGGAAATGTTTTGTCACTGCAATTATTTTCTTTGAGCATTGCAATTGTTTTTATAATCAATGCTATTTTTTTGTACAAAATTTATATTTATTATCATTAAATATGACAGACAATCAAAATTTCTGTTTCTTATGCTGCTCTTCTTAATTCACAATTGGATTGTAATTGGCCAGTGTTTGGTCAATCCATTGAGAAATGCAGGGGAATGACTACAAGGGGTGCAGAGGGTGCAGTTTTGTCAGGGTCAGGCATACGAGGGGGCCTATCTCAACCGTAGTCAAGTAGTATCTAGTTATTCGTCTGTGAAAATATTCGTTTTAGGGTTCAAAACATTTCTGATCCGGGGCCCTCCAATGACTGCTTAACGTCACTGAATAAACGTGATGGTTTGAACCCTTTGGGAGCCAGAGAGATATCCAATACATTGCAATGCATTAAATGCCTGTTTGGCACTCAAAGGGTTAACCCCTTATCTGCTAGTGAGGTGTTGGCGTTCGAGCCCTTTCCAGCATTCAAGACTTTAAAATAATAATAAAAATAATACGACACACAAAACAGCAGTTTGTTGTTCACTGTCAGCCAAGGTCATTTTTCTCTCCTGCGATGACCTACTCACCATCACAACTAATTTACCTATGAAGCTGAAATGGAATAATCGTTCCCTTTGCCTTAGCACAGAAAGCAGGCGCCCAGCAGTGAGAGCCTGCACGCTCCATCTGCTTTCCTCTAGGATTTCTGCTGGGAATGTCAAAAGTCAATCAAACGATTTGCACATGTAATCAAAACACACCTTTTGTACACTATCCCAGCTATTCTGCACCGACAGATTGCTGGGGAATTTAACAGCTACTGGTGGTGTTGGGGAGTGGGGGGGAGTGCAGTCAGTTTGTTCCTAAATTAATTAAATGGGCTTAAGAGACCATATGCACAAAGACAGCAAACAAGTTGCATCATGACAACAAATAAAGGAAAATACCAATTGATATAAAATCTTTGTGAATATGAACCATAATGGTAAGGTGCCTCTGCTACATTGGCCACTCATACTGTGCCAGGTTATAGAAGTGGTTAGCACAAGTCCAGCACCCCTGTTCTAGACACCCACTCCTGGTTTACTTCCTTGTTAATATACATTGCTGTTGAGCATGGACTAATTTGGCCAGTTTATTAAACCCTTTGAGTGCATGACTCACCCCTCTGGCACTCAAAGGGTTTTACTGTCATTTGTGTGTAGGGTTGCCACCTTTTCTTAAAAAAAATACCGGCCATGGCATTCTCTCCATAGACTTAACATTGGACAGAAGCCAATTTTTTACCGGCTGGGTGGCAACCCTATTTGTGTGTTATTAGCTAAGGCAGGGGTAGGCAACCTTTGGTACTTCAGCCGGTGGCTGGATGGGGATGATGGGAGTTGTAAGTTCCTACAATCTGGAGAATCAAAGGTTGCCTGTCCCTGAACTAAGAGCAGTAGATACTGAGTTGCTGAACTGCCTGAAAATTGGCTCTGATCCCCAACCAGCCGAGAGACTGGCTGGGGATTATAGAAGATGTAGTCTTACACAGCTGTAGGGCTTGTGTTGCCCACCTCTAACTATGGGTTTGTTGTAAATATGTTCCAGGCCAAGGGATTGCTTCTGAAACTCCAAAGCTAGTGGTCCACTATCCAGAATCCACTGTTTATAACTTGAATGGAATGGGAAACACAGATCAGAAAATGTATGACACCAGCCTAGTTCATTGTAGATCAAAGATCATTTTGCATCATGGCAACTAGAGCGGGGTTGGCAGGAGACAAACAAATGTTTACTCCTGTAGACACACTGAAATGACTCATTCTGTACTACTAATGGTGTGAGCCTTTAAGCACAAACAACAAGGTGAAGCGATTATGGGACTAACCAGCTGTATGATAGGAGACATAAATTCCCATTAATTTAAATTGGGGTTTTAACACTTTGAATGCTAGAGAGGTCTCCAATGCATTGATTCACAATTACACGGAAGCTGATGTACTAAGCAGAATTGGTGGGAGACGCAGTAAGGATTAATAAGGGTCCTGTTTGGATCGTTGTGGAGAGTCTGTCCTAAATTTGTGTAGCATATGAACTAAGCCGTCTTTGGCATCTTATACCTGTTATCACACCTCAAATATCCCAACATCTCCATGCCTTTCCTACATTTATAATGTTTCAGTGTCTCCTTTACCAATGGTTTATTTGTATATTAAAATTAGATCTATTCAGTCATTTTTCATACACCCAAGGGCATTTTTATATGTTTAATGTAACCATTTTCCAGTTGATAGCTGGTGATGCTGTCAAATCTCACAGGTACAAATTTGTCTCCCTGAGACTGGAAAATTGTACACTACCTTACGTGTGTCTTTAGCACATTGGGGTAAAGTTCACCAGTGATTCGCAGTTTGCCCTGGTTTACATTTTGCTCTATTTCATAGCTCTCCGCATAGGTGTATTTTAACGTTTTCCTCCAGTATCTAATGTGAATCCTCACATAAGTCCGAAAGGGTGACGTTTAGTATTAGACTGATGTTTAGAACTTTGAGAAACTACTCAGTAGTATTGGATGACATTATCTTGGTCATTAACCTTACTGCAGACTTATACAATTACATCACCTTGGCAGCTTTACACCATTTTCATAACATAATGACCAGTGTCTTTCTCACCGTCTACTGTCATACGTAATTCTTGCTGCATAAAACTAAGCGTGTCTTCTTCGCCAAGACAAATTGCTGCCATCACATTGCCAAAAAGAAAATCCACTGTTATAGCTTACCTTGCATCTCCCCCAGGAGTAATTCTGGGGCAAACCAACTGCACCATAAAGCACAAATATAAATGTGGGTTTTAACTCTTTGAGTGCAAGACAGGTCTCCCTGGATACCTTTGTACCCAGGGTTGCCAGCTTTTCTTCAAAAAAATACCTGCCAAGGCATTCCCTCAATAGACTTAACATTGGAAAGAAGCCAATTTTTTACTGGCCTGCCAGTAAAATACCGCCTGGGGGGCAACCCTATTTGTATCATTTAAGTGTGGGAGGGTGTTAAAAGCCCTTTTTAAATGAGTTTGAATTCTTTTTTTTTTGTCCACTGTCATGCAGTTGGTGTGCCCTACAATTTATACACTTAGCCTGGGCTTCTAGTGATCAGGGAAACGGAGGGGCTTTCTGTATTTAGATATTGGGAGATGTGTACCAGCCACTAACTGTATAAAACCCACAGCGCCAGACAATAAGCTTCAGCCTTAGACATACCGCTGCTCGTCCACACAGTATCTTCCAAGCAGCCGCTCCCAAGGCCTTGAAAAAGGTCTCTTTGTCTGGGCAGACATCACAGCAAGACAAGGATTTTCAGCTTGGCTGTTTGCCCTTGCCTACTGTGCCCTAACTCATTGAATGTCAGAGGGCTGTGAAGTGTACTGCAGAGCAGACTGTTGCCCATACCCTGGCACACAAGGGGGTTTAATGTCCATGAAAGTAGAGTGGGCAAGCAGTGGGGGAAGGGGGTGTTTTACCCATCGCCTGTGTGGGAGATCCCAGGATCCTCATTAAGGGAGGGAGACAAAACATGTCTGACAGTCTGGAAACATGCCATGAGGAAGCACAAACCATGATCCTTAGGGCCATATGCACAGAAACAAAAGTGGAGCAATTCTGGGGCAATCCATCTGCAACACACAGGACAAAGAAACTTTCCCATTGATTTAAATGGTGTAGTTAACCCCTTAAATGCTTCACAATTGTTAAACGCATTGCTTTAAAACGTATCGGAGACCTTTGAGTGCCATGGGGATATCCACACTCAGAGTTACAGCTCTGAGTTTGTTGCCAGATTGGTGCTTGTAGTGGTGCTAACTTCTTTACTAGTAATGGTCATAGATGGAAACTCTCCGGTTTTGCCCCCGGAGACTCCGGTTTTGACTCTGCATTACCAGGCAGAGGCTGATTCTCCGGATGTGGGGAGTTTCTAATGAAACTCTGCCCAATTCTGCTCCTCCCCCATCTGTTCCTCCCACTCCCTGCCCACTTCTCCTCCTTCCCCAGCCAATGCTTCATACTTTTTTCAATTTTAGGAGCTCTGCCCCCACTCGTGATTAAGACCCACCCCTTTTTGACATAAAGCGTGTCATTTTTCTCCCCCAGAAGCACCCTTTCTGAGGATTCCTTAACAACAAGTCCCCAGGTATGGTAATGGTGAGATTGGATTACACCAATAATGCATTAAGTTGGCCCAAGGTTTGGGGACCTAGCAAGTCCTCTGGCAGGCACAAATTGATATAGAGTTAAAGGAGCACCAACATGTCTTAAAGGGATAGTAATAAAGTTTATCTCTGAGTCTTCTCTATTGTGTTTATAACAGCACTATGTTTAATAACTTACAATTCGGTAGTACTAAAGATATTCAATGTAAAAGGATCCCCCTCCAGCCCCTTCCGGCCGCCTCCCCTTACAGCCGAAATCCGGTCTTGAGACCAGACGGATGCAGCGAGGGACAATCTTCAGTCAGCAAGTATAAGGAAAACCCTGCCCCTCCCCTTGACAAAGGGGGGCAGGATTTTCATTTTGCAGATTGTCCCTTGCTGCTCTCCATCCGGACCTGACAGAAAGGCAGCCAGAAGGGGCCAGAGAGGGATCTTTTTACATTGAATATCTATTGAACTACGGAACAGTAAGTTATTAAACATAGAGATAAATGTTTTAAACACAATAGAGAAGACTCAGAGATAAACTTTATTATATTCATTACTATTCCTTTAATAATAATGCCTCATTTACCTTAATATGGGAAGGAACTCTACTATTTAGAGTAGTTCAATAAATTGTATCTTTAATTACTACTGGCTATCATGTCCACAGAGGCAGACATGATTAGTTTTGCAAGACTTCAAACTCCACTTCGTGAAGGCTTCCTTAGAGTAGTTCAGTGGGAGGAGTTTGATGTTCTGCAGTCCTGCAACAAATAATCATATCTGCCTCTGGGGATATGATATGCAGTACTAATTCAACTGTATAATTTTGAATTCATAGCTGCCATTGGGATTTAAGGGGGTTATTTAATTTGTTTAGGGTTTTATAGTATATAGTATATATAGTATATAAAAGTGGCTCTCATTTTGTTTTTGCTCAGTGTTCCCTTAAAGGAACACTAACACCAAAAATGACATTGGGTTATATCATTTAAATACCATGCATTTTAGTTTACCATCAGTAAAATGTAGTTATTTTGTTACATCCGTAAAATATCATTTTTATCCCTTTGAGTACCCCTCCGGCACTCAAAGGGTTATACGTGCTTTATAATGCAGATGAGGACTGTCCTTTGTAGCCACAGTGTGTATAATTGTTGTGTACAGCTAATGCAGTTTGAGATCAGCAACCACTGTTCATTTTAGAAAAGCTGATATTTAATCACTGGCCATTAACAGACAATACAGCAATATCACTTCTGAGAGCTATCAAGATTGCTACTGTATTAGGAGCCCTGGAAGAAGTAGGAATGGCAGCCTCCATAGAACTTATGTGAGACTAAACAAATAGGTGAGCATTGATAACAGAGTATTCAATGTGTGAATAATCTCAGATCAATTATAGGTGTTCATATTCATTTTAGCATGCCTTCTAGAATTATCAAGGAACGCCTAACATTTTATATCGAATTTATGAAACTACTTGGAACTTTCAAAATGAGTCAACCCTGAGATCTTTGAAATCTTAACCTGAAAAATTCTGATCATAAATTTCTGGTAATATATCCCTACTTACTCTAACCAGAAAGTTTTCTTATCGGTCCTGGAACTCTTAATATGCTGTAACTTAGAGTTGTCACTGCCTGAACATACAGAAGAGGGGCAGAAAATCACTGTATGTGATGAAATGGCAGCAGTTTTAGGGACCAAGGGCTAGATTCTATTACAGGTGCTAATATTATCTCTGCTTTTATCTCCAGTTTTCCCCATAGACTTCAATAGGAACATGTTTGATAAAAACTGGTGTTAACATTTACGTCCTGTAATAGAATCTGGCCCTAAGTAAGCAGTTATTTGGTGCAGATGAGGTAGTAGTTATGAATGGACTCTCACCCTGAGAATTTGGCCCCGCAGGGTCAGACCCTGAGAGTTCCCAGGTAGGTTTATGAAGAGTGTAATGAGACATGCAAATACATACAAATATAGTGTATAGATAGGTCACACAATCAGAATGACAAAAAAACAAGCATGTTGCACATAATTTACAGAAATACACATTTGAAATTCAACATTCACAATTTTGTCAAAGTCTTCATAGAAAAAAAGTGGCACGCTACATTGCCTACTGCAAATCAAAGTGGCACTCTGACTGAGAACCCCTGATATTTTATATGTATCGGTTAGCCGTCCTCTGTTAGTAGGTGTCTGATTCTAGATAAAGATACAATGTTAAGAATCTGAGCTATTTCAGTTTCTGGTGAAATCGGGGAAGCTTTACCTGGAAATGTGGCTTATCTGCCTATCATTGTGTTTGTTTTGTCACACCTTGCATGCTGGGGGAGAGTCTCCCATAATGTTTTCCTTAATATCTGATTTTGTCAGTTGAGAATTAGCTTCGGAATGCAGATTTGTTAGTGAGACAGAACTACCATTGGTGCAGCTCAAATGGTTAACTCCTTGGATGAGAAGTCTCCAGTGCATTGTGAAGCAATGCTTTGAACATGTTTATAGCATCCGGTCGTTTAAAGGCCCACTGAATATCAGAAAATGTTTAGGGTTTTTTGCTATCTTGCAGTGACTATTTTGCTCTGAGGCCCTCATTCAGTAGGTCTGTCAGCTAAACTTATAAAGGTGAATTTAAATTATCTAAGCTGTGACTGAAAGTCCTGGGGGTGATGCACTAAAATGAGAGAAGCTCCCCAGAATTACCATGTTGAGCCTGTGCACTAAAATCAGTCAAATGTGAGAATTAGGCTTCTTGAATAACACAGGAATTGGACAGTTTAGCTCACCTTTTGCATCCCCTCTGGTGTCCAGGAAGTGCTGAAGCAGCCATTCCCAGTTCTACAGTATGACCCAGCTGGGGAGATTAGTGGAGTCTCTTGCCCTGTCCCTATTTAGGGCTAAATAAACAAATAAGCATGGAGCAAATCTGAGAAAAAACAACTGCACACCGTAGGGGAAAGAAAATTTGGATTTAAGCTGCCGCCTAACCATTTGAATTCTAGAAATGTCCCAAGAATTAAGGGGGTTAAAAACCAATTCAAATCAATGGGAATTCCGGTGATGTTTATTTGTCCTTTGGTCCAGATGGTTTGCCTCAGAATTGTTCCATTTATACTTAGTACATCAGCCTCACAGTGTGGAAGTAATCCAATGTAGAATGATTCTCCCCTCACCCTTGGGCATTGCAGCACCCTGCTGATCTCTGCAAATATTCCCCTCCTTGCTGAAGGAGTACAGCAACATAAAGTGCTGTCCTCGTGACTAGACTTATCCTGCCCTGCAAGCAAATTGTCCCTGTCTATTGAGAGTATAGTGAAAGCAGAACATGTTCTGGAATTGTAACCAGCCCCTGGTCACAAGGAAAATGGAACAAACTATTAGTTTCTGAATGATGTTGAACACTCATCCAAATTCCCCTGTATTATAATAAAATTCTCTGGATGAGAGTCCAGGGTTACCGACTTCATCCTGGCCCACACCCATACCTCCCAAGTGTCCCTCTTTAGGAGGGACAGTCCCTCTTTTTAGACCCAAATCCATCTGTCCCTCTTTCCCACCCTGATGTCCCTATGTTTAGGAGATCAGACTGTGTGGTGTGTATATAAGTGTATCACACTGCTCTACAGCAATAAAACTCAGGTTATTGTTTGTTTATAAATTAGTCTGTGTAAATAAAATATATTGCTGTTGTTAGAAGTCATTTATTAGGGTACACAAGGAGGTGCCAATAGGTCGTTAAATAGCCTAAAGATTCTCTGTAATGCCCTGCCCACCAGCCACACTCCCTAAAACACAAGTGTCCCTATTTGGCAGTTTGAAATGTTGGGAGGTATGTGCACCAAATAACCACTTCTTTAGTCTCTAAAGCAGTGTTACTTCTGCCAGAGAGGTAGAGGGAAAAGATCTACTTATCAGAATTCCCCACAAGCCCTAAGAAGGGGAATCATGTCAGGGCTGTGGGGGGGTCAAAGAAAGCTTGTAAGGGGTATCGGCCCCTTTAATGTTTAAGAAGGGGTGGGGCATGGGAACCAATATAAGGGGGACACTTGGAGCATCACTTCCTTTTCAGAAGTGAATACCAAAAGTATCGGATCTGCTTACTTGTGCTGTCTTCCATGGCGCCATCTGCTTTTCTGTTGGCTGAAGTCCGGCGGTGGTGATTGGCTGCGGTAGCAGCTTTCTTGGAGGATGGATTCTACTGGCGTGTCTTCGGCAGGGGTGGCCGCCTGGCTTACGGGGAGCATCCGGACGCAGCCACCTGAACGCCTGAGCCTTGGGACGGACAGTGGAACATCCCTCAGCCTAGCCCAGCCGGCTTCTGGAAGCAGCGGGTCCCCTTTTCTGGCTCCAGTTTCCTGATGCAGGTGTCTGTTGCAGCTCTGCAGCCCTCCAGATGGACTGGGGTTCTGGGCGCGCTTCGGCGCGTGGGCGGTGCCGTTCCCTGTCAGTTGAGTCTGCTGGTTGGCAGGTGCCTGATTGTTTTCCTTTCCTCCTTTCTGTCTCCCTGGGTCCTGTTGCCTCTTTTCTGTTCTCCTATTTTGCCTGCCTCAGCTTCTGGTGGCTCTGTTCGGCTGCTTTTGTCTTCCTTGTTTGTTTGCTGGTTTCCCTGTTCTCTCTCTTGTTCTGCTGCCCCTCCCCCCTCACTTTCCTTTTGCCCCTGTTCCTGGCTGCTCTGTCTGCTCTCTTCTGTCTCCTTCCCCCCCCTCCCATTTTTTCCTTCTTGGTAGGTCCTGTGGGCTTTCTTCTCTTAATGTTTGGGTCTGTTTGTCCTGCTGTGGGTGATACTCTGGGACCCTGTCCTGGTGATGTGTGGTTGCAGGGCTCTACCTGCTGTGTTGAGTATATAACAAAAAAAAAAAAAAAAAAAAAAAGGTCAAAACAAATGCCTGACGAACTATGTTTCTGTGTGTGTGTGTATATATCTGGAAACTATATATATATGTGTGTGTGTATATGTAGATGACAAAATGTATATTTGTGTGTGTTTATATTCTAGGTAAAAATATGTGTGTGTTGATATATGAGAACATGCATATGTGTGTGTGTATATATATGAGAACTTATATTTGTGTGTGTGTATATATATGAGGACATTTGTGTGTGTGTATGTATATGAGAACATGTATGTATATGAGTGTGTGTATATATCTGTGAACATATGTGTGTGTGTATGTATATGTGCACATAAGTATATGTGTGTGTGTATTTATATGTGTACATGTATATGTGTGTGTGTGTATGTATATGTGAACATGTATATGTGTGTGTATATTATGTGAACATGTATATGTGTGTGTGTATGTCTATGTGAACGTATATATATTTGTGTGCGTATATATGAGACAATATGTGGGTGTGTATATTTATATGACTAAATATGTATGTGTGTGTACATATGGTACGAAATATTTGGTGTGTGTATATATATATGTATATGTGAGTATATATATGTATGTATGACCAATATGTGTATGTGTGTATATATATATATTTGGAACAATATATATGTGTTTGTGTATATCTCATGACATTAGAAGGCATAATAACGGCAAGCGGGCATTGATGGTGACGGTGGCCTGCACGGGCCTGGCTATAAAAAAAAAAAAAAAAAAAAAAATTCAATAAAGGCATAAATACTTATTTTAAAAATAAAATAATATTTAGACAGGGTGTGGGGGCCTTGGGTGCCCCTGGTGGGTTTTTTGTTTTTCTTTTTCCTTTGTCCTAGGTTCTGTTTCCTGTTCGGTGGACTGTACTGGCGAGTGGGGTTTTTTGGAGCCCCTGGTTTTGGTTCCCCTTTTTCTTTTCCAGGGTTTACCTGTGTGTCGGATTTCTTCTACTGGAGCTGATTCTGGTGTGGCATGGATGGGTGCCTCTGCTGAGCTGACTGCTACGCAGTCTGTACCTCCCATTGTGTGGTGGCAGGTATGGGATTGCCTGGGGCAGTGATTCTCTACCTGGGGTGCCGTGGCACCTTGTGTTGGTTTCCCTTTTCTTTTCAGGGTTCACCTGGGTAGCGGAGTGCTTCAGCTGGTGAGGAGCCTGGTGTGGCACTGATGGGTGCCTCTGCGGAGATGGAAGTTACGCAGTCCGTGCCTCCCGTTGCGATAACAGGTACGGGATTGCCTTGGGCCGTGATTCTAGGCCAGGGTGCATGGCACTGTGGTGTGGTGCCCCATGTTCTCTATGTCAATGTTGACACACTATGTGTATATTTAATTGTGTTTATGTTGTGCGCAACATGTTTAGTTTGTTTTTCTGGTTGCGCAATGTAATAATACTGTATAATTATGTATTATTCCCTTCAGTATGCGTTTGTTATATTACATTAACAGTTTGGCTGCAGTCCCTGGTGTTGGGGGTCTGGGTTAGTCTAGGTTTGGCATGTTGGGAGCTCTCGGGGACCAGGGAGCGCAGGGGTAATTCCCCCCCTCTTGCTCCTGGTGGTGGTGGGGGGTGTTTATGGGGCTGGTCTTGCTTATACTGGGGCGCCCGTTGCAGGGGCTGGTGTGGTTATTCCTTTCGGCTGCTTCCCAGTTATTGGGGTTAGGGGCTACGGCTGGGTGTTCACTCTTTTGGGGGGGTTCCCATGGCGGCCGTTGGACTGCCTATTTTTGCTGAGCCAGTCCTTTGGGGCTACATTTGGGGGTTGAGGTTCGGGAGAAGTTTTGAAGGTTGTCATGGTTTGGCTGATTTCGTCACACGCTATGCTGTTGATTACTGCTGCCTTTCCTTCCCTGGTGGGCTGAGTCGGCTGGGGTTGACCAGACTGCCTTGATCTCTCTGTTGACATGGTTGCGCACCTGCTTGTTTCTCAGCCAATCCCTTCCAGGCTGTTTCACACAGCTGGCTCCCTTCCTCCTTGTCCTTATGTTTGCTTCGGTGCGAGGGCATTTTCCTGCGTCTGATTATCTGTGCATGACCTGCCTTCCTCTGACGTCCCTTCTGACTCCTGGCTTATTCTTGCTGTTGCTGATCTCTGTATTCCTGATCCTGGCTTGTCTGCATACCTGCATAGGTTCCTGACCCCGGCTTGTCTTTTGGTCTATGCTCCTGGATTGCGGTTTTGCTTTGGTTGTTTCACTAAGGGGTTTTTTGCACTTTAAATTTGTCTGGTTCCTGGCCTTCCAGAGGAGAAAAGTTGTGGATATTTATTCTCGACTTTCCTTGGAAGAGGCTCCTCCGGACCGGGATATTCAGACTGCTGCTGGGACGAAGGCGGTGAAGATGTGGTGGTATTGGAGGATACCCAAAGTTTTTCAGGGATTGCTTTTGGGCGTTTTTCAATTCTTGCTAGCGTGTTAGATGGGCGTTTTTCTGCGGCGTGCTCCTTCTTGTTCTGTTACTAGGCCATGATTTGGCACACCTGCTGGATTTCTGGGGCTCGAATAGGGTGTTGGATTTGTGTACAGTGGCGGCATGTTCTTTGCGGTTCGGGTCCTTGTTTGGGCTGGATTGGGTTGGCCTCTTTGGCCTGTGACTTGGGGTCTTCCGGTTTGATGAGGGACCTGGTTTTTCCTGGAAGTCTTTCCAATTGTCATCGCTTTTACTTTGTGGGTTGTCAGGATGCAGAATGGTAAGGTTGTTTTTTGTACTCTGACGCTATGGGGGTGGTGCTGGCGGTTCATAACTTGTTTTCCTCTTCTGTCCCTGTTCTGTCTGCTTTGTTGTTCGGTGCCATCTGTCTGAGTCCTGATATATCGTTTTGGGAGTGGCGTGTGCCTGGGTTCTGTATGTGGCTGCTGATGCACTTTCTCGATTCCTGGTCGTGGAGTTTGGTAGGCATGTCTGGGGGCGACGGCTGTGGGGTACGCCTTGCCCTGCCCACTGGTGGGATCTTGGTGGTCTACAGTTGTATCCGGGGGAGGTATTCATTGGCTCCAGACTCTTTGGCAAGGTGTGCGGTTGCTTGGGATGAGTGGATCAGTTGGAGGCTGTGGTGGGGGATGCTGTGAGGATTGATGGGGTGTTGTGGTTGGTACTGGAATTGGTTTAGTCGGGGTGTATTCCCGGCGGCTATTGGGGGGCCGGGTGTCTGGGTTGGCTTTTGGGTTGTTGCGGGGGGACAGATTGTTCATAGGCATTTGGGGTGCGCAAGTCTTTGCGGTCTTGACTGGTGGTGGTGCAGTCTGATACTCGGCGCCTGGTTTCGTTCTCACTCTTGCAACAGTTATCTTCCAGGTGTTTGCTCGGCTCATTCTGGTCAGTGTTTGGGGTGGCTTTTTGTTTTGCTTTTTTGTGGCTCTGCGTCTGGGGGAGTTGTTTAGTTCTTTTCAATTCAGTCCCGGTGTGTGTTTCTGGATTTTGTGCGTTTGCTTCTGGTTCTCTCTCGTTTCGTATCCGCCGCTTCGAGAGGGATGTCTATGGTTCTGGGGTTTGGGTGACTGTTTTCGGTGGCGGGTTTGGATATCATTGGGGCTGCTATGAAGGCGGATATGACTGGTTTGGGTACTGAGTCTGTATGCTGTATCGGTCGGTGGGAGTCCGCACGGCTTTCTCTTATGTTAGGCCGGACAGGATGGTTGGGTGTTGTGTTGTAGTTTCTGTTGCTATACTGTGTTTTTTGTTTTCTGTTCAGGTCACGGCCTTGTTGCTGCTGGATTGTTGGCCACTTTCGTTATTTGGGTGTGATGGAGAGCGGCGGATTGTGGTGGTGGGTGCTGCTGTCTTTCGACCCTTTGTTTTTTCGTTGGTGTCCTGGTTTGTCTATCTGGGTCCGCAGTGGTCTCGCTTTCTTCCTGAGGTTGGTTGGTACGTTTAGTGGTCCCCCTTGGGTTCTTGTGGTGCACTTGTGGGGGTAATGACCTTGGCTCTGGCCCAGCTTGGCTTTTGGTGCGGCCATTCATGGGAAATTTTTCTGTTCTCCTTTGCCATTTCCCTAGGCTGGTGTTCCGTGGCCAGTGATTATTCCACGCCAGCGCTGAGTTGGTGACAGGGATCGCAGGGCATTGGAAGTACCGGATTTGTCTGACTCGACGCGTGTTGAGTGTGTCATTCACAATTGGGGGTTGTCTGTGCAACATTCTGTTTTTGTGGATTCGTCTTTTCCTTGTTTAGGTCAGATGGGGTGGCTCACTGTGAGGTTGGGCTACATTTTTCTTTTTCTTTTCGTTTCACTTTGGACATTTTGGGGGGGGTTTGGAGCAGGCCATAGCTTTCTATGGGGGGAAGGGCCTGGCTGCGTAGGATGTACACATCAGGCCCTGTGGCGCTTTTGGCCCTTGCCAATAGGAAAAATGGTACATCATGTTTGGAATGCATGGTTAACAGGTGGATGTCAGGCCAGCGGCCTTGGGCATTAAGCACCCGGACCACGGTCGCGGGTTGTGGTCACCGCCCCTCATTGAGCTGCACAGACCAGCTGATGGGGTGTGGTGGAATGGAGGAAAAGATGGGTTGAGCCTTTTGGGGCTCAGTAGGGTGGGCATAAGTTTATGCCTAGCATTTGGCAAGGGCTTAAAGTTGTGGTGGTTATTAAATTTTAAGTTAATAAAGCTGTGGCCTGGTTTTTACATCCAAACAAGTTGTGTGTGTCTTTATTTGATCTATACCACATGCCCTAGACAAGAATTCCCCACAAGCCCTAAGAAGGGGAATCATGTCAGGGCTGTGGGGGGGTCAAAGAAAGCTTGTAAGGGGTATCGGCCCCTTTAATGTTTAAGAAGGGGTGGGGCATGGGAACCAATATAAGGGGGACACTTGGAGCATCACTTCCTTTTCAGAAGTGAATACCAAAAGTATCGGCCCTCCCTCCCTCCCTGTATTTGGGTTTTATTGTTAGTTTGGGGTTTGTTTTCTGGTGGGTTTTGGGTCATGAAAGTACCTGGGTTTACTTTATTTGTCACAGCTTTTGGTGCTTTTGGCCCTTGCCAATAGGAAAAATGGTACATCATGTTTGGAATGCATGGTTAACAGGTGGATGTCAGGCCAGCGGCCTTGGGCATTAAGCACCCGGACCACGGTCGCGGGTTGTGGTCACCGCCCCTCATTGAGCTGCACAGACCAGCTAATGGGGTGTGGTGGAATGGAGGAAAAGATGGGTTGAGCCTTTTGGGGCTCAGTAGGGTGGGCATAAGTTTATGCCTAGCATTTGGCAAGGGCTTAAAGTTGTGGTGGTTATTAAATTTTAAGTTAATAAAGCTGTGGCCTGGTTTTTACATCCAAACAAGTTGTGTGTGTCTTTATTTGATCTATACCACATGCCCTAGACATGTGTAACTAGTGATATCTCTAAGTTGTACAGAAATCTAGAGGGAGAAGTCCTGTTTGTTTGTGTACAAGAAGTGAGATTTCCAAGTTTTACTGAAAAGCAGAGCGTGAAGTCCTGCTTGTCTGTTTAAGCAGTGATATCTTTAAGAAGAAAAATCAGGAGACTGGTAGAGTAACAGTGATACATTTTATCAGCTAAATGAGTAGTTTTAGAATGTAAGCTTTCAAGACCTCTTAGGTCTCTTCTTCTGTGTACAAACATTGAGATCGCCAAAATGTACGTTAAACAGAGGGTGAATACATGTGTGTCTATGTAAGCAGGGATATCTAAATCGTACAGGAAGGTACAGGGAGAGGGGTCCTGTTTGTCTGTGTAAACACGCATTGAGATCTCTATTTGCACCAGTTAGCAGCTTCTCTAGTCACAAAGTTGGTGTCACTTCTGCCAGAGAGGCAGAGGGAGAAATCCTGCTTGCCACGATCTATGAGCTGGGTAACTTTTTGGGTTAGTATTTCAAAGATCTAGGAGTCATCTCTTTTGAAAATTCCAAGGTATGCTAATTGTATTCCATTCTATGCTTTTAAGCTCATACAGAATTCCATGTTCCTCCTGCCAGATACTGTTTGGTTTTCAGCACCTTTTTATATTTAGAATTTATGCACAAAGGAGTAATTCTGAAGAGTGTACTGTACCATATGGAACAAGGAAATATCCACATTAATGGAGCAGTAAACTTTTTTTATGAAAATATATATATTGTAGGGATTTTCCTATTGAGTAAAATAAGGGTAATCCCACTGCTGAGAGATTTATATTTCCAGAGTTATTATGGTTTAAACTCATGTTTTTTTACATTAGCAGTTCCCTCTAGTGGTCAAATTCTAATTAGTTTTTCTGTTAGATTCTAATGGAGAGGAAAGTCAGAAAAGTCAGAGACATACAGTTCTCCATAGAATGTGATAGAAACGGCCTGTCACTTCCTGTCAGTTAGAACTATCAGGAAGTAAACACAGTAAGTTCACTTCCTGATTATTTAAACTGCTATAAATGTTGAATACAACAACTGACAGAGATGGGAGTGACCTTGTTTTACTCAGCAGGAGAAGCTCTATAAAATGTGTTTTCATAAATAAGTTTACTGCTCCTTTAACATTCAAGGGGTTTGATACCTCGTGTAAAATAGAGAGGTATCTAACACATTGGAGACATCTCTAGTATTCAAGGATTTAAAAGCAAGTAATTGTATCAGTGGTCTCCTGAGAATAAAGCCAACGTAGATGTTTTTAAACTATTTATCTTTTATTATCAGAACACTGAGGCATATCCCTATATAAATGCAGGAAGAATGTACCGCAGGGTCACTGTGTAGTTCTGCACAGTGACTTTTTCATAAGCATCCTGGAGGGTGAAAGACAGCCTATCGTCTGATAATGTGCACTCTGTGGGTGTTTTAGAGGTCCAGGCTGCACACCCATCTGATCCCTAAAGGGTATGATGGGTATAATTGTAGACAATTACACCAAATTCGTGTTTTTTGCTTATTTATTTTCTTGTTCCCTTATTCGTACAACAAAGTTGTCCACGAGAACATTGAAATGACCATCAAAATCCCCCCCACCATTGAATACATTCCGTTTCTAGAAACTTCTGCATCCTAGCACAAAAAAATCTCACGAGAACAAACTCAAAAAACGGTTCTTTTAAGGATAATTTTTCATTTACAGACACACATAACAAAGAACAGTTTGTAAATGTGGGATGTACTTTTGTGGTTTTGTTTTTTATGGGATTGAAAAAAAAGAAAATTCCTCCCCCAGCCCTCAAGCGGAATAAATGCTGGATTGGATAGAACTTTCCACTGCGTCTGTGTATTGTACTTGCAGCCAGCTTGTGAGTCAGATCTAAGAGGACGATATAAATTCACATTTTTTTTTAATGAGAAATCCTGGATTATAAATGTATAACTTCCAAAGTGGTTGCTGAATTTGTGTACACTAATCTGTAATTTTACTAGAAATGTCTCCAACTCATTGTTGGAGACCTCGTTGGCATTCAAGGGGTTAAAAGCCAAATCTGAATCATATTTATTTCCATACGGTGCAGTTAGTGTGGTCTATTTCTTTTCTTGTGCATATTGCTTAAATGTATTAGACAGATCTCTAGCATTTATGAGGTTAACATTATTGTATATTTAAGTTCCCCTTTTTTCTTCTATCTTACAAACTGAAAAGGCCTTTATTTTGTGTACCACAGAACGTGATAACTATTCTTCTATGCAAAAGGCAGTAATAGAGTAGTAGAACAATAGGCCCGCACATCCCAGTCTCCACAGCTGCTCTTATCCTCTTACTTCCAGGTTCTGTGCAGTTGTCTGAGACCAACAACTGCTATGGTCTGAGTGGTAGAACCTGCTCCTAAATTTCATGAGTGGGATCCAACTTCAGCTGTTAGACTACACATTCTGTGCTTATGGCGACAGACAGGCAAAGCGACAACTGTATCCTCATTTTGGCATTGTGTCTATTATTGAGCATTTTAACCTGTTTCATGCGTAAGAAGATACCTGGCATTCAAGGGGTCAGTGCACAGGAGTAAAGGCATTCCCTGAATGTCTCTACCTTTAAAGGGGAATTTTACCCTAATAATAAGTATTCTTTTATTTATAAGAATCATTTATCTAGGTAATTATCCTTCACACACTAATCGGGTACCTCTGTATCAGGTATTAATCTCTGGGCCAATTGTTCAGGATTACAGCTTTAGTCATGCTCAAACATCCGTTGCATAGAGCTTATGACTCATGTACCCAAAAATGTTTATCTAGGAAATGTATGGGGGGAAGGGGTACTGGAGAATTTCTCTTGAATTTTTTTTTTTTCCTTTATGATTTGTGTTTTAACCCCTTGAATGCCAGAGAGCAAAACATTAGAGAAGTCTCCATCATTTAGTGGACATTTTTATTTGACCTCCGATGCACCTTATGTTGTACCATGTTCTGAGGCTCCTGTACTTCGTAATGGCCTCTCTGCCCAGGTCTGTGCCATTGGTTGATCTAGTGAATAAGGGCCTTGATGCAAAATAAATACAAATAAATTCTTCTATTTTTAGTATTCAGTGGGTTCCTAAATTTGGCTGTGACCTTGAGATTTGCCCCTGCAGAACCAGTAGTAGTTGAACCCCTGGTCTGCACCTAGCTGGCCTCTACACATAAGTCTGCGCTCAGGATCAGATCCTGTTAATTGATGACACATAACTAAATTAAAAGATCACACGAATAAGTGAAGAGCGGACACAGTACATCCTGGTCTTATCCCCAAACACAACAGACTTCCTTCCTCCTGCCAAAGCCAAGTGCAAGTGATTAGTCATTGGGCTGGCTCTGCTGTCGGGAGCTAGATCGTTATGGTAACACCCAGTTTTCTGTCTAACGCCTTCACTGCAGGAATCATGCAAACGTGCATTTGTATTTGTTTTACACAGTGGGGGTGATATACATACCAGGGAACTTTAAGGGTTAGACCCCGAGACTGTATTTTGACCCAAACTTCAGGGTGAAAGGCCAGTTTCTCAAGGTAAAAGAGTGTAGTGTTAGCCACTATATGATCTGAATCAATTAATTACGTCTTTAATCTCTGAACAGGTGTCATTTCTGTCAGAAAGGCAGACGGAGAAGCCCTGATTGTCTTGTGTTCAGGCAGTGAAATCTCTAATTATTGCATCCTTCAGGGCTGACTGGAACACCTGGGTTAGTTCAAGCAGGGTCATATCTATGACAGTGTGTATTATGGGAACATTATGGGTTAATATTTCAGATCTCAGGGTCAGCTGTTTTTGAAAGCTCCCAGTTATGGTGCTGTACTAAAAAAAGTGGAAGAACTTTAGGGGCAAACAAACTACACATACAGAAAAAAAAATCCCCCAAATCCCATTGATTCAAATTTCTTGAATGATAAAGGTCTTTAGTGCTTTGCTTCACCGTGCAATGAGACCTCTCTATCACTGTGTCCTATTCAAATCAATGGGAATTTTAATTTCTCCACTATTTTGCAGTACGTTTGTGCCAGAATTCCCCCCATTCTTTTGGCATTATTGTTCTGTCTGCAGCAGTGTATGAATTTCCTGTACTTCCTAGATACTGTAAATCGTCTTCTTACACAGAGGCCATTCCAAGTAATCTTCAGTGCACCAAAGTGATTGGATTTTGTTTTTATTCTAGGGATAGATTTGTATTATAACAATTTTATTAGACTTAGCTGTGTATATCATTTACTAATCTTTATAATGCATGACTGGTGTGTGCCACAATAGACACAATTGGTTGCGTACTTGGTGAGGTTTGAAAAAGGTTGTCCATTCAGTTATGTCCCGATTGGGTAAAAAAAAAAAATCCCTTCCTTGCCGCAGGATTGAAATCCTATTATCCCTGGTTCAACATCCATTCAGCATAATCTTTATTGCTGTAGGCTTAAAAGGAATCCAATACCTTTATGAACATATCTACAATATCTTTCAACACATTCTACTGAGGCAAAAAACTTAATATCTTTATTGCCCTTACCATAAAAAACCCTGCCTTTTGTTCTTGTGGAAACTCATTTCCACAAAGGATAAACAGTTAGAATGATCTGCATCTGCAAAAAGAGAAAAAAACAGGCATATAAGTTAATGAAATTATGAACCGTTGAGTTTACAATCTATTAATATAATGGATATACACATAAAAGTATGTACTTCATGTCTGTATCTCAGCCTTTGCTTTTATATGATATTAGACGCTATACACAAGGTGAAAGTGAAGCAGTTCTAGACAAAAACAGTACCACAGTGAACAATAAAAATTCCCATTGATCTGAAGGCTTTTAAACTCTTGAATACTAGAGAGCTCCCACTTACATTCTGAAGTGATAAAGCAGAGACTTCTCTAACAGTCAAGAAGTGAAAATTTTAAATTAATGAGAATTTTGGCAATATTTATTTGTGTATGACTGGACTATTATAACTTGCAGGATTAGGATGTTTTCCTCTCTGTATGTCTTCATTGGGTAAAAGAGATTGCACCCATAGAGCATGATGCAGTACTTGGCAGTCTTATCTCTCTAGCTGAGCATCTCTGACCTTCACTTTACTTCTGTATGTGCTTCTAGTGTTTCCTTTTCAGGTATACACTTCCTCTCTAGGAAACATAATCTCTCTTTTTTTGAGTTCCTTTACCACCTTTATGCTGACAATACCCAGCTCTACCATCGTCACCTGACATCACTCCATCTTTTATTGATCAGGTTTCTAACTAACTCTTTGCAGTCTGTACCTGGATGTCTTCCAGTTGTATAAAACTCAGTCTCCTCCGAAACACATCATCAAGTTATTTTTGCTTTGAATGACTCTTCTATATCACCCACCCCCCCAAGTACACTGTTTTTGAGTCATTTGTGACTCTGCACTCTTTCACTCCCCACATCCAAGCCCTTTCCAAATCCTACTGCCTTCATCGCACACATCCGTCACTTTCTCACACACTATGCAACCAAAATCTTAATTCATGTCTTCATCATCTCCCTTGATTATTAGAAAGAGTCACCAGTGCTGTGAGGCAAAATATATGGCTATAAACAGTTAAGTTCTTTGGGCTTAATTACTCAGCTTCTTAAGATATTCAAGAAATACAGCCAAGACATCTTTATGAGTTCACATTATCCTGCAGCTTTTACCACGTGGAGGTCTGATTACCACTTCAATCAACAGTGTGCAAAATATAGTAAATAACTGGATCGGTGTCGGTGCCCTCTTCCAGAATAGATGGACTCCAGTCATCCTAAGAATACTTAAGCAACTCTACCTTCTTCCACTGAATTTGTTTGGGAAAATGCACTCTGGGACTAGCAGAGTAGGAAGTGTTCAGTGCGCATGTAGTCTTCCACCAATTTTGCTTTAAAGGGCAGTACGTCTACAGGTGTGGGAAATTTATAATAGTGCTAGAGCACATATTCGTAACTGACTCCAGAACTGTCAGGTACAAGAAAGCAGAGTTACAGTAGTATTCTATGGAAAGGAGGCACTGCCCCTTTAACACCTTAGCGAGGTACGACGTGCCAGGACCGTCACGCTGGTCCGGACGTTAAAGATTGGCAATGGTCCTAGCATGTCATGGAATTCTGGGATGCCAGTGCGGCTGCACTAGGCTGACCATACCTCACCTTTAAAAAGGGACACACATGAAAAATGCGTACTACAGGGTTGCTTTGATTTTGGTGCACTCCTGAAATATGCCTATTTCCTATGTGTCCCTTTTTAAAGGTGAGGTATGGTCAGCTTAGGCTGCACTCCACTTTGCCATCCCAGAATTCAACGTGGAAACAAAAAAGTGCTGTGGTCCTTAACGGTTGCCCCCTGCCGGATTGGACGGTCGTTAAAGGGTTAAGCCTTTGAATGTCAGAGGGATCCCTCTGGCACTTAGAGGGATAAAATGCAATAGGTGGAAGACTACTTGCTGAACACTTCCTCTTCTGAGTCACAGAGCGACTGGTCCCAGTTAAATTCTGCTCTGCCAGGTACCGCCTCAATTACTGCAACCTTCTCCTAATTGGCCTTCTCTTCCTTACATGTCCCCTTTACAGTCTCATTGAGATCTTTCTCAACCGTTTGTCTGCTAACACAACTCCCCTCTGTCAGGCCATGCACTGGCTGCCTGTTTCATCCAAAATTACATTCAAAGTTCTTGTTCTAACCTGTAAAGCAAAATATATTTTTAGCTTTGTCTCAATATACATAATCACCATTAATTCCCTCACAAGGGCCATGACGTATGCTCCGTCTCCTCTCAAATCATCACCTCTCACTCCTGTATACAAGACTTTTCTTGGGCTACTCCCAACCTATGGAACTTTCTGCACAGGCACATAAGTGCATAATAATACATAAAGCCAAGCTGACTATACTTATTTTTTCATCTTTAATTTATTTATTTTTATTTCACTTATGTTCCTGACATTGAGCTTCCTGGATCAATGTTACTAATAATAAACACTCTAATGCAGTGGTTCTCAACCTTTCTAGTGCCGCGACCCTTTGATGAAATTTCCCAAGCTGTGGGGACCCCTAACAGTAAAATTATTTTTGTTGCTCCTTCATCGCTGTAATTTTGCTACTGTTATGTTACAAAAAACAATTTTCTAATGGTTTTAGGCAGGGGTCAAGTCCTGGGAAAAGAAGCGGAAACTCACCCAAGATCCTCCCCCCCCCCCCCCCCCCCCGCTCAAAATAAATATGTATGGCTCACGTCAAGATTGTCTCTCTCTCTATACATGTGTGTGTGTATCATTGCATGTATGAGTGTGTCTATCTCACTCTATGTATGTCAATGCATGTGTGTATGTCTGTTGCATGTGTCTTTGTCTCTATTACTGTTGCACGCATGCAAACACATTGCCCTCACATTTCCCCCCATCAGCTCCATATTGCCCCATCAGCTCCAACTTGCTCCCTCATCTTCATATTGCCGTCACGTTGCCCCCATCATCTCCATATTGCCCCCATCAGCTCCAAATTGCTGCCATCAGCTCCACATTGCCCCCAATCAGGTCCAACTTGCCCCATCATCTCCACATTGCTTGTCCAGTAAAGATAATCCTGGCTTGGATACAAAGGGCTGATAAGAGCCTGTTGGTGGCTGGGTTGGTGGCAAACTCAGAGTCTGGCTGCTTGTCACTTCCATTTCTCTGTCTATCCCTTGATCTCCAGTCAGCCCCGCTCCCCCCTAATATTCCTAACCCACCTCGTCCCAATCATTTTTAAAATTCATTTGTGCAGTACAGTACAGCATCAGGGCTGGATTTACATCTCAGGAGCCTGTAGGCACAGAAATTTGAAGTGCCCCCCCCCATGGTCCATCTGCACTGGATACCTCCACAATGCTCCTAATCTCCACGTTGCCCCCCATCATCTCCATATTGCCCTCACATTGCCCCCAGTGCCCTCTGATCCTCCTGTTCTCCACATCTGATTGTACTATTTAATACCTCTGTATGTCTATTCCCAATTGTACAGCGCTGCGGAATTAGTTGGCGCTATATAAATAAAGAATAATAATAATAATAATAATAATAATAATATTGCCCCCATCAGCTCCACATTGCCCCCCATCAGCTCCATATTGCCCCCATCAGCTCCAAATTGCCCTCACAATGCCCCCCATTAGCTCCACATTGCCCCCCACCCCATCAGCTCCAAATTGCCCCCACCATCTCCATATTGCCCTCCATCGGCTCCAACTTGCCCCCCATTAGCTCCACATTGCCCCCACCATCTCCATGTTACCCTCACATTGCCTCCCCCCATTGTCCGTTTCCTACCTCCCTGGTAGGAGATCTGTCATCTGAGCCTCCTTTGGCACAGTCTTGCACCTGATGGAGCTCCGGCGCGGTCTCCTATTCAGGAATGCAGAGCGCTGGGAGATGATGTCATCTCCCAGCGCTCTGCATTCCTAAGGAGCTCAGCACTTACAGGAATGTGCTAAAGGAGGCACAGACCTGTCCTGCCGGGGAGGTAGGAAATAGACAAAGGGGGGGTGCAGCCAGCGAGGTGGCTAGTTCTTTAAAAAAAAAGAAAAAAAAATTTAAAAAAAAAAGAAATCCAAATGGCAGGCGCCCCTCGGTGGCGTGCACCTGTAGGCAGGTGCCTACTTTTGCCTAATGCCAAATCCGGCCCTGTACAGCATACAACAACCCATGCCGATTCCCAGCATTATTGTCAGACTCACTCATTCACTTGCGACACTCTGTCTCTGCTCCCGCTCAGGCTGCTCTCTCTGCATCTTCTGGCGGCGGTGCGCAGATAGGGTGCGTGTGTGCATGAGCCTGATGTCGTCATGGCTAATTCAGTGTGTCAGTGAGTGGACTCCGTCTCCAGGTCTCCTGCGCTGCTGCCCGTGGCTCACAGTGGCTGCCTGCCTCAGTCACTGTCACATCATCTGAGAGTGAGACCACCAGTCACTTACTGATTAGGTCCCAAAGAGCCTGCTCATGTTTGAGCTTTATTAATGTGTACTTTAGACACATTTCGGTGACCCCTGGCAAATCGTCATTTGACCCCCGAAGGGGTCGCAGCCCACAGGTTGAGAACTGCTGCTCTAATGGCTTCTGTGAATCAGTTCTGCATGGGGTGGTTCCCAACAAGGGGAGAAATTCACTAAGCAGTGATAAAGAGGTGATAAAGTGGAGATGACTTCTCCAGTGATATCATTTCTCCACTTCCCATGTTATTTTATGGAGCCTATGCAATAAGATCTCCAAAGTTGAAGAAATCTTAGTGCATAGGCTCCATAGAATAACACAGGAACTGGAGAAGTGATAAACTGAAGTGAATCTCCCCCAATTAATTTTTAATTGCCACTAAATATTATGTTCATGGAAAAAATCATGGTTCTTTATGGACAGACTCCGGGACCCCAAACTCCTACCACTGAAGTGTTTTTTTAGGAAGGAAGACTTCAATTAGAAGAATTTAAGGTCCTGCAGTCCATTCACAAAGAACCTTGAATGTGATATTTAGTGCCAATTAATGATTAATTCTGAGAAACTAATCCACATATAATTTATTCATAGAGGACATTAGGATTTTTTTTGTCCAGATAAAAGTAAACCGAGGGTTGTTATTAGGAGCTGTTGGCAATCATTTAAGAAAATCTCCCATATAAGATTATTCTGAGGATTAAATAAATGTAAGATTTTTAAATTGATTAGGATAGGGCTAGATCGGTTCCTGTTTGTGGAAATGAAAAAGGAGGGCCTAGTTAACGGCACTGTTTTGTGACCTCACTTTATACAAACTCACTAGGAAAATAAACCTATTAAGCATTTCTATTTTAAGCAGTCAATGGGAACTATCCAATTAATTATTTACGCGCTGAGCTAAGAACAAGAGGTCATCCTTTAAGACTAGAGGAAAGGCGACTTCGACTAAAACAAAGGCAGGGATGCTTTACAGTAAGGGGGGTAAGGCTATGGAATTCTTTGCCTCGGGATGTTGTACTTGCAGATAATGTAACTGCTTTAAAAAAAGTAATGGATCCCTGTCTAGCACAGAACAATATTGAGAATTATGACAGATGGATTCAATGCAGATAGGATGTTGATCTAGGGGAATATCTGACTGCCGTTTGGAGTCAGGGAGGAATATTTTTACCTACTTGGGGCTAAAATGGAAATGGCTTCAGAAGGCTTTGTTTTTGCCTTCCTCTGGATCAACAGGGGTGTTTTTTGGCATGGGCTGCACTTGAAGGACGCATGTCTTTTTTTCAGCCTCATCACCTATGTTATTGGGTAATTTGGGGTGTGGGGGGTACTGTTGAAACCCTGGCACCCAGGCTGTGGTAATCTCCTTTCATATTTACCCATCATGTGTACCAGATTAAAGGGGACACAAAGCCAGATGGGATTAACCCTTTGAGTGCCAGAGGGACATACCCCTCTGGCACTCAAAGGGTTAACACCTTGGATGCATTGTGTTGGAGGCATCTCTAGTAGCCAAGGACTATTTAAAAGAAAGAAAAAAAAAAAAGAATAGACGGAGGTTATTATTAGAGCCGAGCTGTGCCTTTTGTTTTTGCACAAACAGAACCCAAAATGATAATATCTAAACAAGAGAGATGTGTGCTTTTACATAACACCCAGTGCTGCCAGGAGCATGGCACACCTGCTGATAGCTGCCATGTTGTGCGTGGTACACAATACCTTCTCGCCAGGAGAACCCTATCGTGAATATCGGAAGATCATTCTGCTGCTACTGCTCTGGAGATAGGAGATGCAAATTATTTATAATTACATACCTCCCAAACGTCCCTCTGTAGGAGATATTATGTAAAGCCAAAAAGGAGGTTCACTGTCGCTTTAACGCAGGGTGATAATGAAGTGCACACATAGCAGTGTTGGTCTGAATCCTGCACAGTAATTGAGAAAGAAAATTTAACAAACATGCTGCATTAAAATGGCGGGCTGGTTATATTCTCTAAATACATATAACAAACAGTAATAAGTCTGGTTATTTATATCATTTAATGATTGAGCGCAGCATATCTGACATCACATGGGTGACCAACAATAAAGATTCTAATACTAGGAACAAATGACCAACAAAAACAAGAACTAAGGAGAAGTGCCTGGCCAGGAAAAGGCCAGGAAAGATTACAGTCTACAGGATAAATGAATAGCAGTGTTTAATGTGAGCAGTGATTTTGTTTGTTTTTTTTTCCAAATATTTAATCATTTGGCACTCAAAGGGCTAACCCCTTGGATGCTAGAGACATGAGGTGTTACAGGAGCGTTACTACAGGAGAGTAGTTGCACTGGGGGTAGGGTTACCACCCAGCCGGTATTTTACCGGCAGGCCGGTAAAAAATTGGCTTCTGTCCAATGTTAAGTCTATGGACGGAATGCCATGGCCGATATTTTTTGTAAGAAAAGGTGGCAACCCTAACTGGGGGCCATCACCTTAAGGGTTTCCCCATCTGCCCAGGGTCAAACAGGTAATACTTCTGCTTCTGTAAAAAATCTTTTTTGTGATAGGAACCCCTAAAAATGTTTGCACAGTGCCCTCTAATGATTAGTTACTCCGCTGATGTTTTAGGCACTTTTACTAGCATCCCAGGGGTTTGGAGTGTCTGTTTGAGGCGGGGAAGGCTGTTCGGAAAGTGCTTAATTGAACAAAAAAATTCCTCACTCAAGAGTTTTTGAAACCCCTACCACCTCTGCTGGAAGGCTACTCTGTCTATCTACCACCTTTTTTTTTTTTCTTCTCTCTATGAACAAATGGTTCCATACGTATTATATGCTTCCCTTCTGCTTGTCATCTCTCCCTTCACATCCAAGCTACCAGAAGAACAGCTGTTTCATAATGATTTAACTAATATCTACGCCTTGAGAGAAGGAGGGGAGTAAAACTTCCTAAAACAAGTCACTTAATTCTTAAAAAAGAAAATGTAACTACAAGTTGTCAGTAGAATAAGGGGAGGGGGTTATTGCCCTTTTATTTTCCTTAACCACAGACTATATGCATGTAATGTGTGTCTGTTACTATGCGTGTGTCATGAAAGCACAAATGTAAAGGGGAACTTGTGGGATTGTGATTAAAGAGGGCAGCTGGAGATATTCATTTTCACAATTCCCCTGCCTCTGACACACACACACACACACACACACACACACACACACACACACACACATACAAAACAATGCTTGATTTGAGATATCTTTGTCCTTTTAATGGTGCAGTTGTTTTATCCACTATTTGCTCCTTTTGGCCTTTGTGTATAAGGGCCCTAACGTGCTTTATCATTCAGAGCTCTATACCATGATTGCATGTAAAATCCCAGAGCAGCTAGGGTTGCCACCCAGCCGGTATTTTACCGGCAGGGCGGTAAAAAATTGGCTCCTGTCCAATGTTAAGTCTATGGAGGGAATGCCATGGCCGGTATTTTTTTGAAGAAAAGGTGGCAACCCTAAGAGCAGCTGAGCCCAGAACACAGTTGTCGAGGTAGCAGATAACAGCCCTGAGACTGGTGCCTGGGGTAACACAACACAGGAAATATGAATACGTAACCTGCTCTCACATCCTGGCATTTGGGATTATAGGAGCTGTAATTTTTTTTTTTAATCAAACTTGTATCAGGATTTACTCAGTGGAAGAGCTCGAGTCTGATCGAGACACTCCATACTAAGTAGGGTGACCACATTTCAATTCTGCCATTCAGGAACACTATGGAGATGGTAACAGCAGAGTACCTGTCCCCAGCTCTAGTGCAGCTATGCGGGAGGGGTCACTATACATCACTGGACATCAGGGCGCAACCTACTCTTTCTCCTGCACACCACATTGGAGGGAGAACTGCCCATTGACGGCACTCACAGAAAAGTAATGCCTGTTGTGGGCTACAAGAATATGTACATCACACCCAAATCCTTAGACTAACATTATACTACAGCAAAATTGCACTGCATCTCCTGTTTGATGTCTGGGTACAGGCTCAGTTCTCTCTGTAGTGTTTAGAGCTCTGTCTGGAAGCCATTTTCTTGTAGCCCAGCAGAGACATCACTTCCTGTCACAGCAGGCAATGGGCAGTACTTCTAGTGTTTAGAACTCTGGGGTCTGGAGTCTTCATTCAGGGACTTTGAATTGTCCCAGAAGAAGGCTGCCCGGGACATGAGACACACAGTTAAAATCAGGGATTGTCCTGGGAAATTGGGGACATATGGCCTCCCTAATACTATGTGACAGGCACAGCACCAGCCAGTATGTTGCACACCCCTATGATCCTCAAAGGCTCAACAAGAAAAAAAACAAGTTTGAACTGTAAGAACATTTGAATGAAACATTTCTCGGCAGTAGAAGATTCTGTGTTTTACTCCTCAGGATAAGTATTACAATATATACATTTTCTTTATAAAAGTTTTTTTTTATTTTTTTTATTTTTTATTTTACTGCTTTAACCCTTTGAGTGCCAGAGAGGCATCCAGTGCATTGCATTGCAGGCACTCAAACGGTTAAAAAAGAAAAAGACATAAATAGAAATAGAGGCCTGGGCTATGTTTCCTCCTGTCACATGTTACTAACACTCTGGTTGTGGAAGCAGACTTAATTATGGGAGCAATGCATTGGTGATCTCTCTAGCATTCAAGCGGTTAAGAGCCCTATTTAAATTTATTAATGTCTGTGGGTTATATCATTATTAGCAGCAGACTAGGGTGACCACGGGTCCCGGAACGTCCGGGACTGTCCCTTATTTCAGGGACATGTCCCGCGTCCCGGGTCCCCTTCAACCGGGACAATGAAGTGTCCCGGAATGAAGCCAAGCCGCCCTGAATGTCAGCCTGCAAGCGGTGTGTCACATCATGGACGCCGCTTGCAGGCTGACATCCAGGGCGGCAATGCAACTTACCTGATCTGGAGGCAAGCGCTCTAGTAATACAGAGCGCTGGGAGATGACATCATCTCCCAGCGCTCTGCATTACTGAGCACAGCGCGCGGGAGCTTCAGCTCTGTGCCGGAGGAGGCACAGAGCACTTTGCACGCCGCTAGACCACCAGGGACTCAAGGTAAGGCAATAGGGTGACCACGTCCCGGAATGGCAGAAGGGAAATGTGGTCACCCTACAGCAGACAGCAGTGGATGATGGGAATTGTAGTTCGGCAGGTGGAGAACTGCAGGCCACCCAACCTCTGCTTAATAGTCTCCCCATACTATAGTGATGTTTTGTTCCCTGTGGGGCACTAGGCGCGTGTTATGAGCACTGACTTCAAATGAGTGCTCACTTGGACCTTTCAGTCCTATAGTCAGGGAAGCAGGCGATCACCAGTGCCCTTCCTATGGTATCATAAATGAATGACAACTGTCCCTATCAGCCATGCCATATGTGGATGTGGTGAGCTACTGTGAAGGAGTTCTTGTAAGAATAATCACTTACCATGGAGACTGTGGTATCTTTATCTGGGTTTTCTAATATGTCCCCATCTGTGTGGGGAACCACTGGATGCATACTCCTTTTCATGATTAAAGGGGAACTACCACCTCTTCAAGAATTTAACTTCAATAGATCCCCATCTGGCGACTAGCAGCTTAGTAGCGCTAGTCACCAGAGTTATTACCTCATTCCAAAGAAATGTGCATTGTTCTGGGGTTGACAGCAGGACGGATCGCGGACATCTTGCCATAATGACGTTCGCGCGCCTGCGTTGTCAGTCCCAGCCGGGTCTAGGAGGCGTTGCTAGGGGCCAGCCGGCCGGCTCCGGAAGGGACTGACAGCGCAGGCACGCGGATGTCATTATGGCAAGATGTCAGTGATCTGTCCTGCTATCAGCCCCAGAGCAATGCACATTTCTTTGGAATAAGGTAATAATTCTGGCGACTAGCGCTACTAAGCTGTTAGTCGCCAGATGGGGATTTATTGAAGTTAAATTCTTGAAGAGGTGGTAGTTCCTCTTTAATGTTCCTATCCACTATAATTATGTGGGTCAATGTGTCAGTTCATGGTTACTCCACATGATATGGAAAATTATCATGACCATTTTTAAAACTATTATTATGCTGTTACACGTCAAGGGGATTTAAACCCTTCAATATAATTTTAGATTACACATGATTCTTTTCTGGACTCCAGAACCCCAAGCTCCTCCTTCTAACATATTCCTTCTTTCAAACACTTCTGTGGGAAGAGTTTGTGGTAACGGAGACCAGCAATAAAGCATCTTGTATGCCTTCAAGAACATGATATCTAGTACTAAATAAAGCAGGTATGGCACCCTGAGATGTTTTTAGTTATGTTGTAATAGTTATTTGTTTGTAATCTCAATAGTTTGAGGAATTAAACTTTATTTGATAGTGACACAGAGTTTGCATGCCAGGTCAGCATTAAAACACACAGTATTCTATTAATTAATCTAGGCAGAGTCCACACACCTGAGGGAGTGTGTAATAGCACAGCGAGTGGTAAATTTCACCTGGAACATAGCAAATTAGCATATTGTGCGGGGAATTAGCATAAAGTGTCACCAACACATAAACACATAAATCTTTTTTTCTCAAAAACTATTTTACAATAAAATGAGTAGCACAACATATCGACAGGTTTTAATTGTCTGTAAAACAAATTAAACTAATTTTAAGGTGACAGGTCCATTTTCTTGA
This sequence comes from Rhinophrynus dorsalis, assembly GCA_037306005.1. Classification (NCBI taxonomy): domain Eukaryota; kingdom Metazoa; phylum Chordata; class Amphibia; order Anura; family Rhinophrynidae; genus Rhinophrynus; species Rhinophrynus dorsalis. The sequence goes on from CM074728.1 coordinate 60,623,863, forward strand.
GGACCAGTGCACACCCTTCTGGTCCTCAAGGGGTTTAAGATTAATTCTATCGAACCAATCCACGCAAAATAGATTCATAGTGACCATTAGGATTTTCTGTCCAGATGAAGATGAGAGGGGTTATTAGGAGAGGTTAGTGGTCAGTTAAGCAAGTAAACAGAATAGAAAACTTATTGCTTCTTATCTGTTGTCACATTCTTCTTTCATGAACATTTCCTAATAAATCTCTGTAAAATGAAATCCATAACCTTGAACAGGATGTTAAACAGAAAAAAAAAATGAAAAGGTATTTTCTGGGTGTGGTGCTCTTCTGTCAACACACCCCAGGGTGTGCGCTGCTGGCACAGGGTCATTAAGTATGGGGATCTGATTAATGAATGAGCAATGATTCACGGATCTAGATAACTCCCTGCTATAAAATGAACAAGGTGTCGGAGCTCCGTTTCCAGAATCACTGCCTGCAAAAACACAGATTAACAGACTGATATTTATCATACTGCAGATAGTGCTCTCACCGATTCTTTCTTTGTCTAATGTGTGCAAAACAGTGGAGCAACAGTACCAACTTCATCATAGGGATGCCTAAAATTCTCATTTACTTAAGTGGTGTCCAAAAGTAATCCCACTTCTTAACCCTATAAGGACTAGATAGGTGTGCTGTGCATTGGGCACTGTTTTAGTCCTTAAGGTTTTAAAATCTTTATTTTGCACCCCTTTCTGTGTTTCACTCACTCTCTTGCACCCTCTCTCACAGGGTCTCGCATTCAACTCTCACTTGCTCTCTCAGTCTCAGTCCTTCTGATGTATGAGCACTCAAAACCCGTCTGGCGCGTGTGCTTAGGTTGTCAGTCCTTTTTGTTTGTCCTATCTTGCACACCTGCTCTCACGTTCACTGTCTTGGGGATATATATATATATATATATATATATATATATATATATATATATATATACTCAAGCGCAATACACCATACCTCCCAAGTGTTCCGTTTTAGGAGGGACACTCCCCCTTTCAGACCCAAATCCCTCTGTGCCACCATAGTGTCCCTCTTTTTAGATCAGACTGTTTGGTGTGCACAATGTATAACATCAGCATATATATTTATAAATGAGTCTCTGTAAGCATAATAATTAGGTCTTGCTCTAAATCATTTATTTAGCTACACAAAGAGGTGTCAATAGGACATGAAATAACCTGAATATACTTGTCAATGCCATGCACCCATCAACACCTAAAACAAAAGGGTCCCTTTTTGGCCATTTGAAATGATGGCGGTATGGTACACTAAATACACTTCAACAATATAGTTGAGGCTGCGAGTTTATTTCTGGGAGCTGCTAAAATCAACTCCTGATGTGTCAGAGAGAGAGGAAATACCAGGCAGGATTCAGGCGGCCGTACCAGGCTGAGAATTCCCCCAGCCTGTTACCAAAGCAAACCCCTCCCTTCCCCACACACACACACGCACAAATGGTAAACTCCCTCCCCGCTTGAGCTTTTTCCATTCTTGTCACAGGGACTGGGCCTGGAGTGACGATGACTCATGGGATCTAGTCTCTGCAGGGACTAGGCCGCAGCCAACATCTGTGTTTGTATGAGAACTCTATGTACAGCCACCAACTTAACCCTTTGAGCCATATGCACAAAATAAAAAAACTGTAACTATATGTGATTCATATACAAATTCTTATTGATTTAAAACCAATTTCACCATAGTGGTCAAGTAAAAATGTAACAAACTGCCAGTGATTTTAAATGGGTTTCTTAAATCCTTAAGCAGTCAAAGAGTTAAAGGCCCTATTTAAATTAAGGGAAATGCTTATCTATCCCTTATGCGACAGTTGGTTTTTGCCAGAATTGTTTGTGAATTTTGCATTTATGCATTAGATCTTATGAGTGCCAGACGAGGATTCATCTTGGTCCTTTGCAATGTGCTTCACACCTGTCTGGTGCCCAAATTATTAACACCCTCACTACAGAAAAAAGAGGGAGAAAGCGCCACGGGCGCTCCTGTGTATATCAGCCTTACTTAAAGGGATAGTAATACTTCGTTTTAACTTTATTTTATTTTGTAGGCATTAAAAAATATGAAGAATGATATAAGTCTCATCTCTCAAACCTTTATGGTTTTAGAGATAATCAAAAGCAAAGTTTCCCCTCCCGCCCCTTTTATCTAGTGTAAGCCATCTCTTATCAGATGTGGAATGCAGTCCATAGACCAGACAGATAACAGAAGGGGACAATCTTCTTACAGTGAAAACAATGAAAGCCCTGCCCCCCTTGACAAGCTCTTCAGGTTTTTCCCTTATCTTAATTGAAGATTGTCCCTCTCTGCAATCTACCTGGGCACCTCCCAGGTGAGCAGTGTTACATCAGTAAAAGGGGCAGGAGGGGGATACTTTGTCATTGAATTACTCTTGAACTACAACTCTGACAGAATTGAAATAACACTCTCCAAAGTCCAAATACTATGATGATTAATTAGAGTTGCTTTTATTATGAAACATTACTATGCCTTTAAAAAACCACCACCAACACCACTAAGGTGCACACTCACAAGAGTATTGGTTGGACAAAGGCAAATACCGATACCAGCACACAGACAGCTGAAGATATTATAACTGTCCCCAGATGCAGTACATGTATCCAAACTCTTGGCGATTGTGGCTGCTCCCTTGTGACACACTCTCTCAAGAAGAATAGACAATGCAAACGCCAGCAAAAAAAAAAAATGAAAATAGAGAGCGCAAGATAGTGTAATAACTTTATGGTTATAGGTGAAATAGTTCCAAATTGAAAACTTACTCCTATTTTCTTATGGTCAGACAGCTGGTACCAGACAGTCTGACAGAACTGCTTGTGGAGACCTTCACTCCGTCTCCACTCGGGTAACTGACAGTCAGACTCCAATCAAAGACAAGGAGGCTGCTTCCATTCACAATTACTTATAAATCCTTTAATGGGTAAGAGTTAAAAAAAGGCTTATATGATTACGCGTTTCACAGCACACATAATAATAATAATAATAATAATCCTTTATTTTATATAGCGCACACAGATTCCGCAGCGCTTTACACTCATATTGGTTCCTGTCCCCATTGGGGCTCACAATCTAAATTCACCTATCAGTATGTTTTTTGGAGTGTGGGAGGAAACCGGAGTACCCGGAGGAAACCCACGCAAACACAGTGAGAACATACAAACTCATTGCAGATGTTGCCCTTGGTGGGATTTGAACCCAGGACCCCAGCGCTGCAAAGCAACAGTGCTAACCACTGAGCCACTGTGCTGCACATGCTGCTTTATCAAAGCTATAAAGCCTATTTCATCATAAAACAAGAAAACACCCTCACTGCAGGTAGGTATCAGCATTGTTATTTATGCAGTAACCCACTGGTTCTCCACTTTCTTACGTGTGTATATGTGTACATGTGTATGTATGTGTATATATATATATATATATATATATATATATATATATATATATATATATATATATATATATATATAAATACCTGGGAACTTTTCCATATAGACTCCCCAGAGAGGGAAATCATATTCTGCCGCTGGGAAGAAAAATGACACACTTTGTGTCAAAAAGGGGGTGGGCTTAATCACGAGTGGGGCAGGAAAAATCTTGGAGGAATAGGCTGGGGAAGGAGGTGAAAAGGGAGTGGAGTGGGAGGAACACAATGGGAAGGAGGAGAAGTGGGCAGAGTTTTAGTAAAAACTCCCCACAGCTGAAGAATCAGCCACTGTCCCGGATTCCCGGTAATTAACAGCTAAATCCGGAGTCTCCGGGTCAAAGCCAGATAGTTCCCAGCTATGTCTATATATCTTTATATTATGTTGGGTGGATTGTATTTGCACATTGCTTGGGTAACAGCCCTCACTGGACAGGACGTACAAAGGAGAAGTAGAGAAATTCTGCAACAAACAGACTACACAGTAGGGGAGAAATAAAAATTACTCTTCATTTAATTGGGTCTTTTAACCCTTGAATGCTAGAGATGTCTCTACCGCATTGTGAAGCTCCAGGGCTTCATAAAGTTCTGGTGCCTAAATTCTGACAGCATATTATATTCTCGTATGTACTGTACATCCGCACCTTTACTGGCTCCTAAAACCCTTAGTTGTCCTCTAAGAGATCTGCCTGGCTTCAAAAAAATGCACATGTTTGTTAACCCCAGGGATATAAGGGTGCTTAGGGACAGTATGTAAATCAGACCCTATCTGTCTCAGCCCATCCCTTTTACCCGATAATCATGCATTTGGTCTGCCATGCAAAAAGTATTTCCTTCTCTGCAGAACATCAGACATAATTGTGTAATCAGATTAGATGTAATCATTACTAAATCTATTCTTTCTCTGTATAACAAGTACATTTTTAGAGGTTCTTACTTGTCCCGAGGATGCGATAAATTAATTTTCGTTATGCCAACATGGTATTAACCCCTTGGATACCAGAGACATCTTCAGTGTATTGTGTCAAAATGCTTTGGGAGATGTCTGGCACCCAAGGTGTTAATAGAATGCTAACACCTCCTAAAAATGCACCCCAATTTATCTTAACCCACTGAGTGCCATAGAGATATCTAGCACATTACTTTGCAATGCATTGGGTGCTTAAGGTATGTGTAGGATTACCAGGAGTTAGTGTTCCTTTGACAGTCTATAATTGGTGCCCTCCAGGGGAGTTGCTAGTTCCCCGAATCTTGGGTCAATGCATTATTATTGCACAGTGCAATGAGTTTGTACCATTACTAGTAGAGAGATGCACCATGAACCACACTGGCAACAAACCCAAGGCTTTAAGGGTGAGACTTGGCTTTAATAATGAGATCTAGCACCATCCGTGGTGCCTACTCGATCACTGTAGGGGTGTTACGGGGTGAAAAGTGTTTGGGTTTTGTACAGAGTTATTTTAGAATGGTCTGTGTACTGGATCTTTTTACAAATCCTTTCTCCTCCATCCGTTTGTTCCTCCAGTCTGACTGGGAGGGAGTCTGGCTCGATTTGTTTAAAAAAAAAAAAAAAAAAAAATTGGCAAATGCTAGTATGGAAATATCAGAATGAGTCAGGCACTGCGCACGAGAGGCTGAGACGTGGCACTAGAGAGGTTTTCTACTGATGTTTCACATCCCAGCCCTTCCTGGCCATACCATACCTTAGTAATTGTACCAGCTTTAATCACACCCTATGGCTTTGACTACATCAGCCGCTCCCATAATGAATTATAATTCATTAGGCACACTCGGTAGGATAAAGAAACTGGTTTGGGGATAGTTGCACGATGTAAAGTAGGAAGAATACATAAACGATTTGGACCCTATGCTCAAAAGAAGCACAAACCTACTGCACCATTGGTGGCAAATACCAATTTCCTAAATTTCCATTTATTGCAAATGGGATTTTTCACCCTGGAAAGTTAAGAGGTCCCCTACTATTGCTTCAGAGACTAGAGCTCTCCATAGACATCAGTGTTTTGTTTCTTTGTAGCCCAGCACAGACATTCCTTTCTGTCAATGCAATTCTTCCTCTAGTCTAGTGTTTAGAACAGTGGTTCTCAATCTTTTTTTGTTCAGGGCACCCCTGACACGTAACCTAGAATATTTGGGGCACCCCTAACATATTTAATGTAGTTTATCAAGGGTATAATGAAGGTTCCATACATAACTATAGAGTTATTAGGTCTTATCATAAGAACACCATTAAACATAATGTGCATAACAATTTCTACAAATCTAGATTTAAAAGTCCATTTTTGTTAGTCTTCATAGAAAACATGGGGCACCCTAAGTTGATGCCCGTGGCACTGCACCCTGGTTGAGAATCACTGGTTTAGAACTTTGCCAAGACCATTTTCATGTAACCTAACACAGGAGTACTTTTTTGTCACAACAGTCAAAGGGCATCGTTCCATCTAGTATGTAGAATCTACAGGAGTAGGGTGTGGTGTGATTAAGTCATTTCATTACCAGAGCTGAGATGTGTGGAGTAAGATGGACAGATACTTTCCTCTGCTCCTGCCCTATTCTGAGGCCATATTTGCCAACATTTTAAAAATATTTCCAAAGACACTTTCCCCCTGGGCAGCCACATTACAGAATTTCACCAATGGTGAATAGTATTGTGTAGCCTAACGTCAGCAGGAAAGCATACATAACATACATAATAGGTACTGAATGAAGGGGCCAAAGCCCCAAGCTGAATACGTAAAACCTTAGGGAATAAAGAGGTGCTTAGCAATGTAGTCTTGAAGGCCTTAAATCCCTGGGTCTTTTTGGTAGCTGGGGCATGTAACAGTGATAATCTGCCTAGAAATAATGGTAACAATGGGTTACATGTTGCACTAATAATGAAGAAGGTTGGCCCAGGCATTGGGTCTTTTGGGAATCTAACAACAAGCCTGATTAAAACTGCTCTTCTACAGCAGAATGCACATTGTTCACACCTAAATTACTACCTAAAATCATATTAAAAAAAACATTAGCACATGGGAAAGCTCCAATGTATTAACCATTTAATGAAAAACATCTAGAATATGAGGTTGAAATTGAGTTTTAAAAACAGAAGTGAAAGCTGGGACAGATGGCTCACGGGACAGGGAGTCAAATGCAAAAACTGGCTGAGACCTTATATGTAAGTTGTAGCACGATTAGCCCCTGAGATATTTCTACTCCCCCAGACACAACATATATTAAATTCTCTGGTGTGTAAAAATAGTAGGTTTCTACTTTTCACTCTGCCAAGCGGCACAGACCATACAAATGAGAAGAAAGCGAGGGCGCACAATAGTACAACAATGCAATACACTTATTTAGTAATAAAAACTATAACACCTGGGGGGAGATTCACTAAGGTGTGATAAAGAAGGGATAAAGTGGAGATGACTTCTCCAGTGATATCACTTCTCTACTTCCTATGTTATTCTTCAGCTTAGGAGATCTTAGTGAATAAGCTCCATAGAATAACATAGGAAATGGATAAGTGATATCACTGATATCTCCACCACATCATCTGTTTATCACCGTTTAGTGAATCTCCCCCCATGGTCTTGTTGTCAGCATGGGGATACTCCCATAATACTGACCCAAATGCTTGCAAGGTGATTAACCTGTCCTCACTCAAGATACAGCATTCTCAGTTTGATGTAATTTCCAAATGCAACAAAATGTAAGAATGGGCCTTGTGTTTTAAATTTGATATTTAATACATTTTTACTTATGGAAATAACATGTAGTTATAGAAGCGGCAGCCTTTTTGCTTTCCTTCCTTTGATACAAATCAGACGGAGAACACTAAATCATTTGAGTACCTGAATTATAGTTTGTATTACTAAGTGTATCACATGGTCACACAATTCTCATTTGTGTGCCCCATACACAGGCTTTTAACCCTTTCAGTGTCAGATGGGTACACATTGTGTACTCTGGCGTTAGGGTTGCCCCCCAGCCGGTATTTTACCAGCAGGCCGGTAAAAAATTGGCTCCTTTCCAATGTTAAGTCTATGGAGGGAATGCCTTGGCCGGTATTTTTTTTAACAAAAGGTGGCAACCCTATCTGGCATTGAAAGGGTTAACAGCAGTTTGCAGAATCTACCAGATGATAAGCCACCCTGCCAGTCCTTTGGTGACCCCATACAGGGGCCAGCCCATCAGTTTCTCTGCATATCCCATAGCAGACAAATAAAAATTCCCATTGAGCTAAATGGGGCTTTTAAGCCAATTGATGCTTTGCAATGAGAAGGCGAACTCTCTAGCATGCAAGTGGTAAAAATCCCCATTTTAAAAAAATTCATTTTCATTTGTTCCAGTTCTTCATAGTACATGAACCTGTGTCTTCACTGATTGATGTGTCTGTAAACTGTATATCCATCCCACACTCAGGTTCTAGGTTCCTGGCTGTATTGACATGTGGGACCACAGGGGAAAAAGTCAGGTTACACTTTCACCCAGGATTTCACAGCCTGACACATTTCAGGGTGTTCCTTGCTGGGGCGTGCAACTTCCCAGGACTGGTTTGGTGGCAATCTTTAGAGCTAAACGCTCACACTTTATGAAATGCTAAATGTGTCAGATGTTTAGCTCCCCTGGGTGATTTGTACTTGTCAGTCATTCCACGTGTAGGAGACATGATTGGATTCCTTGCGTGTTCTTTGTAACTGGATGTAAGTTCTGTCAGCTCATGTAAGGACTTTATCTCAAACACAAAAGAGTAGCAATTCCTGGACAAATCACCTTCGCTGTAAGGTACAAGGAAAAATTACCAAATTCCCCATTCTTATTAAATGGAGTTTTTAACCCCTTGAATGCTAGAGCGTATAAAAGCCTCCTTTACATACCTGGGAACCTTCAAGCTCAAGCCCCCTGGAGCAGCAACAAGGAATATGTGTGCAAATTACACAATTTGTATCTTAATGTGGACTGGAATTGAAGGTGAAGACTCAACATTTGTCCTGAAAATGCTGTGGTGAGTGAGCAAAATTGCCAAGAAACTCAGCAAGCCAGAGATTGCCCTCTATCCTAGAAGGACCAGTAATTAGCTGGAGTCTCTGGGGCAGATCCAGAGACATCCCAGCTATGGGAAAGGAAATGTGTATTTGTCCCCAGAGTACAGTTGGGTTGCCCTGAATGTGACTTCCCTTTTTGCCATTCAGTGACACTGCTGAGAGGAGGATGGCAGAGTCCTTCTCCTTTGATCTAAGCTGGCTGCGCTGGAATGGTCACTTGACCCTGTGCTTGTGCTAACATAACTGGATGTCTGTGCACAACCTGCGCTTTCTCTAGAGTACCACAGAGTTCTATCCACTAGAGGCAGAACTGCACATTCATTTCTGTGACAGAAAGTTCAATCTACAGCCACTACAAGAAAATGGCTTTCAAGCCTTAGATTAGCCTTACTCTTCAACAAATGGTGCTGCATCTCCTGTATGGCACCAGATTAGGACACAATTCTCCCTCTAGTGAACTCTGGGCTTCAATGTCTTCCTACCTGGACAGCGTATTGTCCTAGAAGGGGGCTGTGGCAGAGTTTGAAGGCGTGCACACAATTAGAATACTTAACTCTCTTGGACAGTCATGGACATCCTGTATAGTCACCCAATCTGCCCCAGAATTACTCAGGTGGTTCTTATTTTATCAGCCTTTGTCTTTGAGTGAGGAGGAGAGGCAGAGGTTGGTATACTAAAAAGAGAGGTGCAGTTCTGGTGCAAATCATCTTCACTATACAGAGAAAATAAAAACATCCAAATCATATATATGTAATAAAATAAATAGGGCTTTTAACCCCTTGAAGTCTAGAGAGGTCTCTAACCAAAAGCCATGTTTGGCTTATATGTAATCAAAGCAACCATTTTAATCTTTTTCTGATGACTCTTTCCTCAAGTGTGTTTGTGTATGACTGTATGTGTATTTGCAACTGTATATTTGTATATTTGTTTTTCTTGGTTTAAATGACTCTCTAATTCTAAAATCAGACTCTAGAAGCACTGCAGTTGCTTGATTCCATATCTGTATACATTTGCACTTGCTGCTTTTCAGCAGGCTAGGGGAAGCCACTTTCTTTTGTATTCATTTCCCAGTCGGGAGGCTTCAATGGACTATGTAAGGAACAACATAAAGTGAGGAGTGCAAAGGTCAATGGCTTCTGAAAACAGGACATGTAATATTGTTTATTTTTAAATGAACATTTACCACCTAATAACCCCTCCCCCCCCCCCCACACACACTCTTTTACCTTTAATCTATACTTAGAAAGTCTTGGTTTTTTTAGACAGATCTCAGGGTAAAATAGACCACTATATAAGAGAATAGGAAAGAAGAGCGCAACATCTAAGAGTAATCCGTGATGTAAAATATATATCCCCACGTCTATTAAATGCATTTACTAGATTGCTTCTTTATATCTTGCCCCAACAATATCATATGGCTTTTCAGCTTGAGAATGGAAGGCGTGATAATACCGGCGTAAGTGCAGGTCAAATCAGGACAAGGGTACGTTCTGTATGCTGAAGAGATCAAAAGGAAAATCCTCTAAATGTAAGACTGTTTAGGAAGTATTCCTACCATTTAGTCCCCAATAGATTGCACTCACCGCATTTATGTGGATATACACAGACACAATAGCCTTTCCTTGGATGCTGGATCCGGCCGTAAGGGATAATTGTCCTAAGCCACAATACACTGCAGTATCCAAGTGGAACATATACTATACAGGAATGGTGGGAATATCACCTAGAAGGACCTACATTATGGGGAATGTTAGGAGTTAATATTATGTCTATGGAGGCAGACATGATCCTTTATTGCCAGAATTTGGGATCCCAAACTCTTCCCATTAAAAGAAAAAAAAAAAGTTAAAAAGGAAGACTTCAGTGGGAGGAGCTTAGGATCATTGGGTCTGACAACAAAGAATTATGTCTGCCTTTGTGGACATGATGTCCAATACCAAGAAAAGATGCATTCATGGAAGACAGTTTACACAAGTAATTGATTCATAATTGCCACTAGGATTGTTTTTCCAGATTAATGTTAGTGGGGGCAGTAGTAGTCAATTGTTGAACTAAAAGCTATTTGGGACCACACTCCCATCATTTTGTACCAGCTGTCTGGTTGTGTATGTTGAGTGTTACATTTCTCAACTACTGGAGGTTTACTGTACCTTCAACAGCAGCTGTTATCGGATCTGTGTCCCTGCAGATTATGCCAGGCTACATTGTGGGTGTTGACACATCAACAGGGGAGTAGAACAAGGTGTCTGAAAGCATTGCTGCTGTGTTGCACAGGATTGTTTCCTGTTCTGGGCTTGTGGCTGAGAGCCATGGATTTCCATGTTCTATTCCATTTGAGACTGTCCACCCAACAGGCAGATGAAAGAGCCACTTTGTGACTGCACAGAGCAGCCATGGGTTTTTTTAAATGCAAAGTCTCCTATCATTCATAAAATGTGATGATTGATTGTTTTTTAAGTTATGTCACATTTTCTCGTATACTCTGTATGGAACACAGGAACTATGGGGCAAAGCTCCCCTCCTCCAGAAGGCAGGGCCTTTGAGGTGGATATTTCCCTCTGTTCCTCCATCTTTACCCCCTGCCTCTCTATTTCAAGTGACCTCTACTCCAGATAAGGAAAATCTTTATGCTCAGACTAGACTTTTTTCTTTATTTTCTGTATGTTTTATTTTATGTTGTAAAGAGATCACATAAGTGGGAGCCTGTGTGGCGGCTGTCTTTGTTACATAGTGATGAATGGGAAATCATCTCTGGGACAAATCTCTGCACCCGTTTCACAAACAAGGGGCATATTGGGCTCAAATTAAACCCATGGCCATTCTCTATCACAAGCTCTGCTTGGGAAACATGTTCAGACACTTCAACACTGGCTTCTCTTCTTTAACAGTTTAACCCTTTGAGTGCCAGAGGGGTACGCAATGCATTGCTTTGCGTACCCCTCTGGCACTCAAAGGGTTAACTCCTTACAGTCCAATAATTACATTTTTGGGTTTTTCTGTGCACCTTCTCTTACTTGAACACTACTTTGGACCACTTTTTCCTAGTTTTGCCAGTCTTTTCTCTGAACATGTCTGATCCCAAGGAACAATGGGGAAATCCAAGTTTAAGGATTCAGGGGTCCTAAAACCTTCCTACAATTTTGGAAGCAAACAATATACAAAAGCGATCCTGCCAAAATTCACTTGAGAAGTCTTTCCTTCAAGATGGAGTTAACAAATGTCTCAGCCTGAGCTCTTTTTAAGGTCCAGATCTCAGCACTCTCTGTTCTTTTTCAGAAGTGTGTTGCCTTTTTCCTTGATGTTAAAGGAGCAGTAAACTTTTTTTATGAAAAAATATATATTATAGGGATTTTCCTATTGAGTAAAATAAGGGTACTCCCACTGCCTAGAGATTTATATTTCCAGAGTTATTACAGTTTAAACCCATGTTTTTTACATTAGCAGTGCCCTCTAGTGGTCAAATTCTAATTAGATTTCCTGTTAGATTCTAATGGAGAGGAACGTCAGAAAAGTCAGAGACATACAGTTCTCCATAGAATGTGATACAAACTGCCTGTCACTTCCTGTCAGTTAGAACTATCAGGAAGTAAACACAGTAAATTCACTTCCTGATTATTTAAACTGCTATAAATTTTGAATAAAACATCCGCCAGCTATGGGAGTGACCTTGTTTTATTCAGCAGGAAATGCTCTGTAAAATATGTGTTTTCATAAAAAAAAGTTTACTGCTCCTTTAAGACCTTTGTTGAAAGGGTGGCTCACACCTTCCCCAGTTTTAGGGGTCCCACTCCTCCATGGGACCTTAACTTGGTGTAGGTGTTTTTCCAAGACCTCCTTCTGAACTTTTTTCTTCTGTTTCCTTGCACTTCTTGACTCTTAAGATGGCTTTCCTTTTGGCCATTGGATCTTTGGAAAGAGTTTGCCGAGGTATCAGCCTTGTCTTGTAAACCCCCTTTCCTGGTCTTTCACCAGAACAAGGTGGTTCTTTGTACTCCTAGAGGCTTCTTACCCAAGGTTATACCAGATTATCACATTAACCAGGAAATTGTTCTTCCTTCCTTTTTGTCCTGTTCCTTCTTTCAAGAAGGAGCAGAACTTTCACCTTTTGGATGTGGTACAATATCTTAAATACTATGTACATGCACATAGTGTTTTAGAAAGTTAGATTCTCTCTTTGTCATTACTGAGGGTCCTAGAGTGGGCCAGACTATGTCCAAATTCAATACTGCTTCATAGATCAAGGCCACTATACGTCAGTTCAGAAAGAAACCTGTTCCTTTTCAAGTTCTCCAGATCTGTGGGTGCCTCTGCAACGTGGTTATCCTTGTACACATTCACCAAACAGTATTGTGCCAATGTACTGGCATAGCTTGAGGCCAGCTTTTCCTGGAAGGTCTTTCAAACTGTAGTGCCTGTTTAAGGACTCCATTTTTCATTTTTTCTAGCCTATTCAGAGGTTTTTGTACCCTGTTTATTTGCTGTGATAGTTCAGTGTCCATTGACACCTGAGGTTTATATGATGCCAGTTAGTCCTGTGGAATACTGGTCTTCTTTGGGGAGAGTTTTTTTCTATTTTCCCTCCCAGGAATCTTAGTGGGCGCATTGGTATATTCCTATGGTTCCATATAGGATGTCAATTCTTAGTACATATGAAACATGGGACTCCCACCCAGAGAAAAAGTTGTTCAATTAACTCCCTGGAGTCTTCTTGGACTCTTTGTTCAGGGGGTTTCCTTCCTTACTTCCAGCTTTTTGTGCTACTTTGCTATATGTGAAATTAAGGGGGTAAAGCTGGAGGAAGAGAGGGGAGTCCCCTCCTCAGAGGTGCTGCTGTTTTTTATTAAATGCCATGCCCACTGGAAGAGAGGAGTTTTACCTCATGGTCCCTGTGTTCCATACAGACTAAGAGAAAAGGATTTAATGGTAAGTGTTACTAAAATCCTTGTACTGAAACATTTACATATTAATCTGTGAGTTACAACATGCTCATTCATTATATAGCATGTTTTAGTGTAGCCTCACTGTCCCTTTAACCCTTTGAGTGCCAGGTATCAACTGCATTTCGCTGCAGTGCATTGAATACCTCTCTGGCACTGAGAGGGTTAACCCTTTAAGGACAGTATTGCTTTGCAATGCATTGCTTAAACCTCTGCTCCTTTAAAGGATCAAACAACCTTGTATTGCATTAGAAGCAGCTGGCACCTTTCCTAGTTCAGGCCCCCACACAGATTGGCAGTGCTGCGTGTAGGGTGGTGTAGTTTTGCACACGTCTTTGGGCAGGGTCCTTGATGTATCTTGGAGACCGTGTCTTGTCCTGGCTCCACTGGCAAAAAGAATTGTGTAGAATTACCCAGAGAGCATTTTCCCCATAAACATGCGGCCTCTGCAGACTAACTCAGGATGTTTGTTCTCTCCGAGTATTGGAAACTTGGAGAGAGTGGATATGAAGCTGCAAGTCTTGGAAACTAGCCTAGAAGCACATTATTGGATTGAGCTTTTCTACTATTCTGGCTAAAAATAGCAGGAGCATTCCTTGCACCCTTCCTCCACCTTGATCTGTATTTATTATAATACATATGCCTCAACCAAACAATCCTAAAACATCTCTCACAGAAACCCAGGACTATTTTATGATACTACTGGGCCCTGGACAAAGTATTAAGCTGTGGGCCCCCTTAAAGACGACCTTTCACCCTAACACAAGTTCAGTTTTTTTTGTTTTGTTTTTTACAGATAATTAAAGGGGTAGTATTGCTTGATATTGAAAAAACAATATATATTTCAGGATTTATCCTGCTGAGTAAAACAAGAGAACTCTGACTGCTAAAAGGTGTTTTGTTTAAAAGTCATTGCAGCTCAGACGTACATTTTTGGGGTTGAAATACTATTATTGCCTGAAATTCTACAGTGGCTTTGTTGCGTCAGAGTCCTGTGGAGGTTTATAGAAAACAGGAGACCTTCGCATAATAGGTAGCGTTGCCACCCAGCCGTTATTTTACCAGCAGGCCGGTAAAAAATTAGCTTATGTCCAATGTTAAGTCTATGGAGGGAATGCGACGGCCGGTATTTTTTTGAAGAAAAGGTGGCAACCCTAATAATACGTTTTGGTAACTAGATTATTATGTATCCCCAAAGGTGGATATGTAGTCACATTTCTTTATTGCTGGTTCAATTTCCAACATACATCTCACCATGCTATTAGACACACTGCCAGTGTACAGGATCTGCCTAGATTGACTCATAGCACAGTGTGAAAGTATTGCACACCACAGTCACTAATTGGCATTCTGCACCAGACTGTGCCACTAACAAGGTGCAATTCTCAAACACTGTTTTATATTAAAAACACATGGCTAGCACAACATATATGAAGCTTATACTTCTCGATGAAATTAACTAAAAGTATCTTAGGATAGCAGGTCCATTTTAACCCCTTGGAATGCTACAAAGGTCTGCCGCATTATTGCTATAGTATCCTAGAGGTTAAATCATAGCTACCTCTGTTTATCCCTCCTGCTAGAAGTGAGTACTTAAGTTTATACTAGCTTCATTTCATCATGACCATACATTTAGCTTCACAGAATGTTGTGCGCCCACACCTCTGTTAACACAATTCTAAATGCTTACACCTATATTAGCTTGACAGAATACTTAGTTTTTGCTCCCATCTTCATGCGGTGCTGCATTTTTGACACCTGGTTTCACACATTGAGTGGACTGTGTTTTGTGCTCTGAATCACTGGGTAGAGGGAGATCCACAAAGTTCCAGACTATACTGTATAGGGCTTTAAAGAGGAACTTCCACACTTTATAATGCATACTTCCCAAGTGTCCCTCTTTAGGAGGGACCGTCCCTCTTTTAGACCCAAATCCCTCTGTCCCTCTTTCCCACCCTGATGTTCCTCTTTGTTAGGAGATCAGACTGTGTGGTGTGTATATAAGTGTATAATATTGCTCTACAGCAATAAAACTCACATTATTGTTTGTATAAACATCCATATATATGTTTATAAATTAGTTTGTGTAAATAACATACTTTGGTCTTGTTATAAGTCATTTATTAGGTTACACAAGCTTCATAATAGTGCTATTATCTCACATAAGTACCCGGTTCTGAACTAATCCTTATTCTTCGGAGACCGGAAACCAGGCTTGCACACAGACATCTTGTCTTAGAGACGTCTGCGTGCCTGCGCTGTCCATCTCAGTCTCCTCTAGGAGGCACTGCACTGTGCCTTAAGGCACCGGCAGGGACTGAGTGCACAGGTATGTAGATGGCTATAAAGTGATAAGCCTGGCTGTCAGTCTCCGATGTATAAGGATTACTTCAGAACCGGGTACTTATGAGAGATAATAACACTATTATTAAGTTAATCGCAATATGCCTAATTATTGGAGGGCGAATTTATAGTAGGTGAAGGTTCCGCTTTAACCTTGAGTACTAGAGAAGTCTCCAGTGGATTGCTCCACAATGTGACAGAGACCTCTCTAGCATTTAAAAGATGCATTCAAATCATTCACCATTTTTTGTCCATTGTGGTACAGTTGGTTTGATCAAGAATTGCTCCTCTTTTTTTGTGCAT
This sequence comes from Rhinophrynus dorsalis, assembly GCA_037306005.1. Classification (NCBI taxonomy): domain Eukaryota; kingdom Metazoa; phylum Chordata; class Amphibia; order Anura; family Rhinophrynidae; genus Rhinophrynus; species Rhinophrynus dorsalis. The sequence goes on from CM074728.1 coordinate 60,639,958, forward strand.
ATGGCCTATTCTCCCTCTCTCTGTCTCTTTCATTCTTCTATGCAGCCAGCATGTAATGTCATTCATTAATTGTGCAGATATTTAAGCAAATCTAATCCAGACTCTCTCTCTTCTTATACAAAAGACAGAGCTGACCCCGGGGCCCATACATCTTCTTCCCAAAGAGAATCTGTAGGTTCTATTAGTTGCAGCAAAGCTATGATTAGAGAGTTCTGTGCTTTAATGGAGTTAGATTCTGGACACTGGCCAGGCACAGGGGCGGGAGGACTTTGTAATCTTTATGAAAGATGGCAAGAAGTCAGATGAGGGTTTTTTTTATGTCTGTCTCTCTTATCTATTCATTCATTTGCATCATTAGTCCCTTTCAGTGGCAAGGAGTGTCGTTGGACAGCCCTCTGCCACTCACAGGATTAAAGCATTAATGCACCCACTCATAACTATATCAATGCCCCTCTACTTTGCCAACTCTGCCCAACTAACATATATGCATTCACTGACGCATTGTCTGGAACATGTGCCATGCCTTTGGACATCAGTCTGGATTTTTTTCTTTTTCTAGAATTCCTGAATAATTTTACAATAAGGCCATAATGCCAACTCCCCCAGCCTTGCCACAAGCACAGTCTGGTGTGTACATTGTAGGTCTGCTCTGCTGGCACAATCACAATATCACAACAACCAACAGCTGAAATGTTTGCCAAGTGAATCACTGCCCTTCTCAGCAGCTGTGACATTTACAACAAAATGACTTTTGTAGTTGTCTCTTGTCCCAAACAGGCTTTAAGAAAAGCCTTCCATCAGATTGTCCAGCTGTCCTTCTGTAAAGCATGGGTCTCGTTAAAGCAAGCAGCAAAACGCTGTTAAAACTGAGAACATTCATGCGTTGTTTGGTTTTTTTTAAGCTAATCTTTTGGATGCGTCCCCTCTGGTATCCAAGGAGTTAAATGAAAAATGTTCACAAGGGAAAAAAAGATTTAATTCGGGAATGTAAATCTATTCTGCAATCAAGTAAAATAGTGTAGTGTATCTTTAAAGGCCACTTAACACATGGATAGGGCCCTATTGGCAGATGTGTTCCCATTGGGATCAGACTTGCTGTTAAAGTCGTGAAGAAGGCATAGGGTATATTCAATGGCTCCACACAACAACTACTTGATTTGGGTATGAACAGTCTGGTTTATTTCTTAGAATTAACATGTTAACACATTTATACTTATACGTATTTACACCTTTAACAACTATCACCTGCATACATTTGTGCTGAACAAAACACTCTTATCCCCAAATATTGATAACTCCCCTAGCATGGCTAAATAGACCAGGCTCATGCTTAGCACTTATATTAACCAAACTCTCTTCCAACTGATTTAACCCAATTACCCCGCTTGGGCCAGCCCAAACTAGCTCAAATGGGTAACGTCTCCTATCGCGACAAAGTCCTATATCCCTAGGGTTTTTCACCCTAAGGAACCATCATCCTTTATTTTCCATTTAATATTAAATTCTCAAACTAACAGGCAAGGATCACACCACCGCACCATGCTTCTTTCCAGGGAGGGCAAGTGGACACTTGATTTCTCAGTCGCTTCCTGCTAAAAGGACCCTAATGTCCTGTGACTCTCCTCTTTAGCTCTTTGCTAGACCCACCTGAACCTACCTCATTTCTAACAGTCACCTTCTTCAGGCCTCCTCTCCTCTAAGCTATCCAATGAGCTACTAGACTGGGATAACAAACTGGTTTCCACTGTTTTTTTGTTTTCTGCCTTTTATAATGACACTTTTGTTGATCCAAGTGACAAGACAAGACATGCAGTTATCTCCTGGCACAACACTAGACTGTAGAGGTCGCTCCAAAAGTCCAACTGCTATTTTGGAAGATATAAGGCTTGTTGAAACAAGTAGGTAGAGATAGTGGAAACACCTTAAACACAACAGCATTGATGTAGGGGAGGACTAAAACATGTCACATTCTATAAACTAAGAAGCAGATTATTTTGTAACTGAAGGTAGTCATTCTAACCCAGTGCAAATCAATCTGTGGACTTTCTCCTATCATCCTTTACCAGCTTTGGAGAGTTGCTAGGTTTCCAAAAGACCTGGGGCTTAGGCCAATCCAATACATTATTAGTGGATTGTGCTACCCATTATTTTAATGGAGATTGGCACAAGTACATGCCCCAGGATGGCAACAAGACCCAGGGCTTTATGACTGAGACCTGAGACTTTAGCCCCTATCACCATGAACCTAGAAATGCCCTGCTCTATACCACTACTTTTTTAATTGAATGGCTGTTTGGTGATCAGCTAATAATTGTGTCGCATTTGTGGATATTCCCTGTCCTCACCCAGAATACTTTGCATCATGTATGTGAGAGAGAGAGAGAGAGAGAGAGAGAAAGACAACACCTGAACTCTGCCTTGTTTTATAGGAATGCAAAGAAAGAGGCTGATTTGCTGGCTGCTCAAGCTCGACTGAAGGATTTGGAGGCCTTACTGAACTCCAAAGATGCCGCCCTTACCACGGCCCTGGGTGAGAAAAGGAATTTGGAGACTGAGCTGCGTGATCTTAAGGCACAGATTGCCAAGGTAAGAAAAGAACGAAATCTGAGCAGTGACCAGTCATGCAATTGTTCGAAGACAGCAAAATGGATACAGATTGGTTTAAAAGGATAGTAATGTTTCACAAAAACAGCAGCTCCAATTAATCTTCATATTATTTAAGCCATACAGAGTGTTATTTCAGTACTGTCGAAGTTGTAGTTCAGGAGTAATTGAATGATAAAGTATCCCCCTCCTTTTACCTAGTGTAAGCCCCCACTCCTCAGATGTGGAATCCAGTCCATAGACAAGACAGATCACATCAAGGGTCAATATTCTTACTGTGAGAACAATGAAAACCCTGCCCCCCTTGACAGGTTTTTCAGCTTTTTCCCTTATCTTAATTGAAGATTGTCTCTCTCTGCAATCTACCTGGACACCTCCCTGCTGCTCTAAACTGAGCAGTGTTACATCAGTAAAAGGGGTGGGAGGGGGATACTTTATCATTCAATTACTCTTGAACTACAACTCTGACAGTATTGAAATAACACTCTCCAAGGCCCAAATACTATGAAGAGTAATTAGAGCTGCTTTTATTATGAAACATTACTATCCCTTTAAGGATAAAGTTGATCCTCTGAACTTCCAGGAGCCAATTGTACACAGAATAGTCTATCTTGAGTCTGTTATACACTCACTTGAAGATCACATACATATTCGTAATGCAAATTCACTTTCATTTTCTAATTAAAAAATGCCACTAATTGTGAGACTCGTTAAAGGATATTGGGAATTCACATCAAAATGATAAAATGAAATGATGCATATGGTAAATGAAACTTGACATCCCCTAATAATAACCCCCCCACACACTCGGTTTACTATGGTCAAATAATCCTGATGACCCTATGTATTTTGCTCTTGAGCTTTTTTTCTAGAAAAAGTGTTCAGTCAGTCCTAGATGTCATGTCCGTGGAAGCAGACAGTTGCTGGCAGGACCACAGGACACAAGCTCTGCTCACTGCACATTGTATTCTTAACCATTTAAGGACCAGAGGGGTGTGCAACACATTTAAAAGCAATGGTCCTTAATGATTTAAAGGGATAGTAATATTTCAAAATATAAGCAGCTCCAATTAATCTTCACAGTATTTGGACCATGGAGAGTGTGATTTGAATTCCGTCAGAGTTGTAGTTCAAGAGTAATTGAATGATAAAGTATCCCCCTCCCACCCCTTTTACCTAGTGTAAGCCACCTCCCCTCAGATGTGGAATCTGGTCCCGGGACCAGATTCCACATCTCACAGCAAGGGACAGCTCACAGCAAGGGACAGTCTTCTTACTGTGAGAACAATGAAAACCCTGCCCCCCTTGACAGGTTTTCAGGTTTTTCCCCTTAAGCTAATTGAAGATTGTCCCTCTCTGCAAACCATCTGGACACCACCTTTCTGCTCTGAGGTGAGCAGTGGTACATCCGTAAAAGGGGATATTTTATTATTCAACTACTCTTGTACTACAACTCTGACAGTATTGAAATAACACTCTCCGTGGCCCAAATAATATGAAGATTAATTAGAGCCACTTTTATTTTGAAACATTACTATCCCTTTAAATAGGTTTCTTTACTCTGCCTGCTTCAGCAGAAAAAAAAACTGCCAGCAACTGTCATGGCTATCTCCATGGACATGCCATCCAGTACTTATTGAAGATGTTATCTCTTGATCAAAGGGACAAGGGCAAAATTCACAAGACCATTGGGATTTTTTGGCCATTGTAAGGGAAGTGGAAGTAGAAGAGGTGTTAGTTCTCCTTTAACAATCATAAAGAAAAGTTGTGTTACTCAATCAAAAAAAAAATGAACTGAGCTAAAACACTGAATATATTTTTACTTATGTAGAAAAATCATGGGAGCTAATTCTATGTTTATCCCCTTCTTAACTGGCTCCTAAAATTTTCAGCCTGGCTTTTAAGTTAATTACAGTTTTGTTCACCCCCTGCATTTTTATTATATGACTTTCTGGGTACAGTCTAAAATTTTAAGATGTGGGGGTCACAGCACACAAACTTGCCCAGTCAGCTGCGCCCCTTCATGGGTTCTTGTCTTGTTTCTCACAAGAGTTTCCATAACCCTTTGAGTGTTAGACGGCACCATTCTAGCTTTCAAAGGGTTACATTTTGTTTGTTTGTTAAATAAGTTATTATTTCATAACTGGTAGAAAATATCTGGGTAAAAGAGTGCTGCTCTTGCTGGTGTCTCTGACTGATAATTCTTCTCTCTTCTTCACAGCTGGAAGTGAACCTGGCTGACACCAAAAAGCAGCTTCAGGACGAGATGCTGCGCCGGGTGGATGCAGAGAACCGTAACCAGACCTTGAGGGAGGAGCTGGAATTCCAGAAGAATATTTACAGTGAGGTGAGTCTGTCCTCCATGTAGGGGAGAACGTAGCAGCCCACTGCAAATGCTGTTAACTCTTTAACTCCTTGGTGGCTAGAGGGGTATCAACACATTGCTTGTTAATGCGTTGCACACCCTCTGGTCTAAACACTAACACCTAAAAATTATCTTGGTTTATACACACACGTTAATACATTCTACTCCATGCTAGCATCTGTAACAGTTCTCTGTCTTCTGAGGCCTAAAACCTAGTCTTACAAATTCTCTCTGGGGGCTCCCATTACTGCTTTTCCAGGGCTCCAATTACCATGGCGATGCTGATAGGTGTCCCTGAAGGGACAGTGTTTTATTGCTTGTTAGAGGGCATGAGATAATATCACAGCCTTTCTGACTAGGAGTGTATTGGGTACTAATGTTAAAACCGCATTAGCTCTCCACAAAAAAAATAACCAAATTGTGTCTGTACTGGACAGCATACTCAAGAATTAAAATGCAAGTTTAGTATTAGGTTTTGGGATCTGTTATAAATAATTTTACAGATGGTAATCAGATGTGTACATGACATTTTTAATTTTTCTCCATAAGAGATGGGCAAACCAACTGCACCATAGGGAACAAATACATGTTCTCAAAAAGTTCTTTAAATGGGGCTTTTAACTACTTGAATGCTCTGGTGTGGAGACCTCTCTAACATTCAAGGAATTAAAAACTGCATTTAAACCTTCCTTCTTAAAATACTTAAAGGGATAGTAACACTTTGTTTTATCTTTATTTTGTAGGCATTAAAAAAACATGAAGAACGATATAAGTCTTATCTCTCAAACCTTTATGGTTTGAGAGATATTCACAAGCAAAGTTTCCCCTCTTGCCCCTTTTACCTAGTGTAAGCCATCTCTTCTCAGATGTGGAATCCAGTCCATATAACAGAAGGGGACAATCTTCTTCCTATGAGAACAATGAAAGCCCTGACCCCCTTGACAAGTTTTTCAGGTTTTTCCCTTATCTTAATTGAAGATTGTACCTGGGCACCTCCCTTCTGATCTGACTGAGGAGTGTTACATCAGTAAAAGGGGTGGGAGGAGGATACTTTGTCATTGAATTACTCTTGAACTACAACTCTGACAGAATTGAAATAACACTCTCCAAAGTCCAAATACTATGATGATTAATTAGAGCTGCTTTTATTATGAAACATTACTATGCCTTTAAGTGGGAGATGGGTTAGACACTGGATTCTGATTACAAAGAAACATGTCTAGCTTTTTGTACATGATATTCAGTAGTAATTAAAGACTGATTCTGGGGAAACCTATCCACATTTGCATACTAAAATAATTATGTTGTGCATCCCCCTGGTTCTCAATGGGTTAAAACAAAGAAAAGGTCAGCTTTTAGTGACCATATTATCTCTCCCTCTTGCCAAAAGGAACTGCGTGAAACCAAGCACCGGCATGAGACCAAGCTGGTGGAACTGGACAGCGGGCGTCAACGCGAATTCGAGAGCAAGCTGGCAGATGCCCTGCAGGAACTGCGCGGTCAGCATGAGGGACAGATCAGCCTGTACAAGCAAGAGTTGGAGAAGACCTACAATGCCAAGGTAAGGCAGGGTCTCCAGCTAGTAGCTAATCTTCCAGTTGCAATCTTCTGCTGCTTGCTGCAATATGCACATTATTGCCTCTATGTCTATCTTTTACAGTACTAGTAAATCATCAGCCAAATGGCAACCCTATACAGAAGGTTTATAAACAAAATTAAAATTATAATTTAACTTTAAAGAGGAACTGTCATAATGATAGTAGCTCCTTGGTCAGACATGCCAAAGAAGCGGGTGGTGTATGGTGAGACCGCGTTTATTAACCGGACAGCCGAAGAGGGGCCAGAAAAACGATTAGGTGTGCTGTCAGTCTAATCTCATGTTGGACTCTGAAGAGAGATTAGCAGTCTTGCAGTTCAGTCATCCCACAGGCTCTGTGGACTGCTAGGAGTAGTTTTTCACAACCAAACTGTAGCAGTCAGTAGGGCTGCGCAGAACACCAAGGTCTGAGACTTATGCCACAGGCTCCCTGGTTGGATACAGGTCCCTTGCCAGCAAAGAACATACGTTTCCTATCTCCTCCATTCAAACAGCTGATATCTGTTTTGGGGATGCACAGCTCAGCCCCTGCCTCTATACTATAGGAGCATAATTAATATAACATAATTGCCCTTTATGCGAACACTTCTTAGGATTGTATATATGTGAAAAGTGGTACAAAAGTGAAAATAAATAAAAAGCAATTCTACTGTGTTTTTTTGCTTTCCTCCCTTATTTGATGTTGGGAAGCAGTCAGTGCTTTATGCCACTGATGAACAACAGGTGGTCCTGGGGCCTCATGTGGCCGTTAGGCTTCTCTGGTAGAATGAGAAGAGGAAATGAGTTCTCTCTACCACATCACATGCTCCCTATTATCCCCAAATCACTGCACACACCCTTTCCACACACCCTTTCCTTTGTCTCCATGCCTTCCTCTCATTACTTACTGTTCCTCCTTAACATATTGGGTGCTTGAGAGAGCCCCAGAGCATTGTGAAGCATCCAAGAGGTTAATCAACTTTGTTGAACCCTATTTTTAAAAATACCACAGATGTGTCTTTAGGTTAAATTTGGTTGCCTGTCACAGATTGAAATGCATACATTCCAATAACAAAACCTGCATTAACTGCTCATTCTTTAACATTGTATATGTATCACTGTATTCACTACTTAGCTGGAAAATGCCAAGCAGTCGGCGGAGAGGAACAGCAACCTGGTTGGTGAGGCACATGAGGAGATCCAGCAGAGCAGGATCCGCATTGACAGCCTGTCTGCTCAGCTCAGCCAGTTGCAGAAGCAGGTGAGATATCTGTCTGAAAGACATCATAACCTCCTCACAGGCTCCAAAAGTGATTATAAGGAAAGGGCAGTAGTGGTTTTGCTACAGTGTGTGCAAATCAGGGTGAATCAACCTGCATCTCTACAGCCGCTATTGCACAAAAATCCATTTTGGGAATTGCCATCCTACAGAGCCATAGGTTGCTCAGCCCTAATGTATACAAATATGTCTCTTATATGCTGGAGATCTGCAGTGTTGATAGAGGATGATCTACTAATACCTGAAAGGAATAGTAACCATTTATTTTGACTTTGCATATTCTGCAGGTATATAATAGGTGCAGTCAAATTGCCTGTACTTTTTCATCTTCTCCTATTTTTTTTCTTACATTTTTTTTTCTTAAATTTTTTTTGTCCCTGTAAACTTGCTGAATTTTGGTTTCCTGAAAGTTTAATTGTCAATAGACCATCAAAGCAGGATATAATACAGTGTTCCATTCTCCATAGAGTACTGAGTGCTCTGAGTGCTGTCATATGTACACATAAAAAAAAGAGCGCTAATTCTTTATAAGTAATAACAATATATAATATATGATGTCATCTCCCAGCGCTCTGTATTACTACAGAGCCTGGGTCTCTCTACGGTGTGTCACATAGACGCCACGAGGGAGCGCTTGGTAGTGTAAATCATCGCTCCCTCGCGGCAGATATATATATATTAAAAAAAAATCCCAGCTTCCCCCTTTTCGGCGCCCTTCCGTTGCGGTGCCCTAAGGCAGCTGCCTGTCCTGCGTTAATGGTAGCGTCAGCCCTGGTCCCGCATTTCACAATAACAGACATCAGAAAATAAGGCTCTCGTAACCTTTTTTTTTTTTTTTTTTTTCGGACTCTCTAATTTCAGCTGGCAGCTAAAGAGGCCAAGTTACGCGATCTAGAGGATGCATATGCACGGGAGCGGGACACCAGTAGGAGGCTCCTGGCAGACAAGGACAGGGAGATGGCAGATATGAGGGCTCGCATGCAGCAGCAACTGGATGAATACCAGGAACTGCTGGACATCAAGCTGGCATTGGACATGGAGATTCATGCCTACCGCAAACTGCTGGAAGGGGAAGAGGAAAGGTGGGTGTGGCAAAGTTGGTGGATGGGAATCAAAGAGAGATTAACACTTAATATGAGATTTTTATGTCTGTAAAAAAACATTTTTTCACTGTTGAGAAATAATTAATTTCAAAGTTATAACAAAGCAGGATTGCATTTTTGTGAGCCTGTGTGTAATTTTTTTTTGTGGTAATTCCATTTCCACAGCATAACGTCAAGCCGCCTCCTCCAAAAAAAATGCTAACAAACATTCATGAAATACAAATATCCATAACAACTTCTAACGGAATCCATTTCCAGTAATGGGAGTACTCTTATTTTTCTCACATGTTTACACTGACAGCTATACATAAATACTTACATAAGTACACATACTCCTTTAAATACATACACAGTCCATTAAAATCCTTGACAATTACAAAAGAACTGGACCACAGACCAAGTCAACCACATCAGACGGTGTACCTTTATATTAATATTTTGTACCGCCGTGCCTCCGTATCTAAATATTGCTATTATACAATTTAGTCAAAAGAAATAAAAAAAAAAAAAAATAGATACTTTATGGAGCACTTAAAGTGGTAGAGTTCCTATCAATCTTGAAAAAAAGGGTCATCAAATAGGCTTTCGGTGAAGTATTAAAACTTAACTTTTACTACACACATAATTAAAAATCTTAAAAACAACATAGCTGGGAGATATTACCGGTATAATAAGGGTACATAATTTAGTGTCCAGATATAACTGAACAGCTAAATTTTACCTGTCACGTTAGAGTATAGATATAAGTATATCACCAGTTTATAATTATAACACTGGGTGAGTTTATCCAAGTCTTATAAAGTTGATACAAAAAATAATAAATACCCTCGTTTATCTTCGGCTTACTAATTCAAGCCTCTGATAAATGCAAAATCCCCTATTACCAAGGCAACTCTCCTATACTAAGATTCAGCAAAAAAAAGGAAAAAAAACGCTGATCTGTAACAGTCTGCATAGGTCCCTCAATGTCCCTCAAGTTGCCTCGGTACAAGGCTTTGCAACTAATTGTTGACATTTGGTAATACCGGTAAATCAACCGCTATTAACTAAAAATCTATGAACTATCCATCCTGCCTATAATAAGTAACGAGGATATAAAGTAATCCTCATATATAGAGTAATTTTGAGTCAAAAATGAGTCATCTTATATATATCATTGGCAGTAATGTAGCTCAAATAAAACGCCGACGCGCGTTTCACCAAAAGGCTTTATCAAGGCTATGTTGTTTTTAAGATTTTTAATTATGTGTGTAGTAAAAGTTAACTTTTAATACTTCACCGAAAGCCTATTTGATGACCCTTTTTTTCAAGATTGATAGGAACTCTACCACTTTAAGTGCTCCATCAAGTATCTATTTTTTTTTTTTTATTTCTTTTGACTAAATTGTATAACAGTCCATTAAAAGCAACAGTTTTTGGTAATGCCCCCATACATTGCCTCTTAAAGGAATAGTAATACTTTGTTAATCATTATTTTATTTTGTAGGCATTAAAAAAACACGAAGAATGATATAAGTCTTGTCTCTCAAACCTTTATGGTTTGAGAGATATTCACAAGCAAAGTTTCCCCTCCCGCCCCTTTTACCTAGTGTAAGCCATCTCTTCTCAGATGTGGAATGCAGTCCATAGACCAGACAGATAACAGAAGGGGACAGTCTTCTTCCTATGAGAACAATGAAAGCCCTTCCCCCCTTGACAAGTTTTTCAGGTTTTCTCTTATCTTAATTGAAGATTGTCCCTCTCTGCAGTATACCTGGGCACCTCCCTTCTGATCTGGCTGAACAGTGTTACATCAGTAAAAGGGGCAGGAGGGGGATACTTTGTCATTGAATTACTCTTGAACTATAACTCTGACAGTATTGAAATAACACTCTCCAAAGTCCAAATACTACGATGATTAATTAGAGCTGCTTTTATTATGAAACATTACTGCTTTAAATACAACTTACGCTGCTTTTATTCTAGATACTGTACACCTGATGACAACCGAGTACTCGTAATTTATTCATCTTGTCACCTTATAACTACCTGCTACAGAATAAATAACACTTAATAAATCCCATTTAACTACATTCCATAAACCGACAAGCCACATGAGTTGCCCCGGTTCACGTTTCCATCAGCACCCCATCTGCTTGAGTTGGAAATCTGTTTAGACTGTTTTGTGTTGAATGATTGGGCAGCTGCCATTTTTAACGCGTTCTGAATATGCTGTCCTCTTACCCTTTCAGACTCCGGCTGTCCCCCAGCCCCACCTCACATAAGAGGACATCTCGCACCAGTGCAGCCCACTCTGGATCTAATGTCACCTCCTCTGCTTCCAAGAAAAGGAGGCTGGAAGGTGGAGAATCGAGGAGCACAAGCTACACCCAGCATGCTCGGACCAGCGGGAAGGTGTCAGTAGAGGAGGTGGACCAGGACGGAAAGTATGTCCGTCTGAAGAACAAGTCAAATGAGGTAGGTGGATGCAAGTTAGGAATTTCTAAAGTTGTTTTTTATAAACATAATGCAAATAAATAAAATTATTTATATTATACTTTTTTTTTTTAATGCAGATTTTTACTAGTTACTAACTATTAGCCCTCTGTCAGTATCATAATTTATAAACTTACATCCCTCAGTGAACAGGTCCCCCCTGGGCTTCCCCCACCCAATCTTGGCCCTGTGAGCTTCAGAGAGGCAGTGGTTGATTCTTATTGGCTGATGTGATGTCACACCTGCTTGCACAGCCAGCAGGAATCAGATTGTCGTTGCTATTCCCCCCTGTGTCAGTATCAGCCCTCAGCGTATAGGTCTCTGTGTGCTTGTCCTCCCCAGAGCTAGTGCTGTGTGCTCCAATGAGGCAGCGGATGATTCCTTTTGGGTGATATGATGTCACAGACACACCTGCACAGTCAGTAGGAATGAGGCTGACATTGCTGGTCTCATCTCTAGCAGTACCAGCATTATAAACGTACAGCCTACAGCGTACTGGTCTCCCTGGGTTTTTCCTCTCTAGAACAGCAGAGGCAGCTGCTGTAATGTCACACCCACCTAAACACCCAGTAGGAATGTGGCTGCCACTGATTGCTTCAGCCCATGCAAGAACGGTTTGGGTAGACCTGTACACTGAATTTACTGCCAGTGGAGGGAAATTAACTAGCCAAACACTGAGCTTAAACATCTACTGTTTTGGGTTTTTTTTAATGTAAATGTTAGGAACATTTGGGATAAGTGGATCTTAATATGTTTAAACGTTTAGTTCCAGTGGGGTGTGTAATGCATTTCTTTACAATGTACTGTGCAACTTCTTGGTTCTTAAAGGTATAGTAGTGTTTAAATATTAAGACAAGGTCGATTCTTACTATATTTATTTTTTTTTTTTTATAAAGAAGTGTACCTTTCTAACTGTAGGGGATGGTTGCAGAAGCCCTCCAAAGTATACACCATAAACTTCTTGAATAAAAATAAAAATGTATTCATCCAAAATTAAAAAAAATGAAGGAAAACTGTGACATAGGTGGGGGATAGAAGCCCCTATTTGTCTAATGCGTTTCACACTCCAAGTGCTTATTCATAGACTCAAAGAAAGACAGAAACACTGTGTTAATAAAGAACGATATACAAATCTGATTGTTTAAAAAGAACTAAAAGAAACAAAGTAACTTCCACTTCCACATACATCAATCAAAAACAGCCTTATCTCCTTGGCTTATAGACTGGATAAATAGCTCCAATGACTGTAAAAAAATGAAATAAAATTAAATTATTATTTGTTTTGTTTTTTTACAGTCATTGGGGAAATTTCTTCAGTCTATAAGCTGAGGAGATACGGTTGATTTTTGATTGATGTATGTGGGGGAGGAAGTTACTTTGTTTCTTTTAGTTCTTTTTTCAACCAATCAGATTTGTATGTCCGCCTTTCTGTGAGTCTATGATTAAGTGCTTGGAGCACGAAACTCGTAAGACGATATAGGGTCTTCTATCCCCCAACTATGTCACCAGCACCAATGCCTGTCACAGTTTTCCTTCATGTTTTTTAATTTTGGGTGAATAAATTAGTATTTTTATTCAAGAAGTTTATGGTTTATACTTTGGAGTGCGTCTGTAAACATCCTCTATTGTATTGTCTCCTAAAGCCGCTGGAGGAGAGCTGTGGCGGCACAGCACCCAGATCCAGTGCAGTGAGTCCATGCTATCTCAAGCACAGTATTTCGGCCAATATTCTTAGCGTAGTAGCACCGGCTCTTGTTGGTTTTATTTTAACGGCCCATAACGTTGTTGTCTTTGTTTTATTTTAAAGTGTCCCCCTCCTTCCCCTTTTCCATACATTACAATACCTCCCCTCAGAGCAGCAAGCCAGTCTGGATGGATAGCGGCGAGGGACAATCTTCTGTCAGCATAAGGCAGAATATTGGCCCTCGTTGCGATCTGTCCAGATTTCAGATCTGAGGGGAGGCAGAATTATGTATGGAAAAGGTAGGTGGGAGACACTTTAAAATAAAATGAAGATGAATACGTTATGGACAGTTAGAAAGGTATGCTTTGTTATAAAATGTATAGCGAGGAATCAATCTTGCTTTAAAAGCCAAATATTACTATCTCTTTAAAGGCTTAACAAATGACTTGCCCACAAGTCAAGGATATCAATATATCTGATTTTGGTGTAAAAATATGTTTAGCTTGATCTTGGCCTTTTACTTTCTGATAAATTCTGTGTGGTGCTTTTTCTATGGGATTTCCCATTCAGATAGTTTATGGTTCCACACAATGTGCTTAAAGCGGAACTTTCACTGTAGGCAGGTGGCGACTAGCTTAATAATAGTTATCTTACCTCTTAGAACTACACCATTCTAAAGTAATCCTTAACCTTCCGAGAATGACGGCCTGGTTAGTGCAATCTACATGTTGGCACCGTGAGTCCCTTCCGGTTACCTTGTGGCACACTGCAATAGTTCTTAATGGAGACCTTGACTGACAGAGCAGGCATGCAGACAAGATGTCTGTGCTGATGCCTGGCTTCCGGTCTCGAAAGAGTAAGGATTTCTTTAGATTGGTGTAGTTCTAAGAGGTAAGATAAGTATTATTAAGCTAGTCGCCGCCTGCCTAATTATTGCAGGGTGACTTTACCTATAGTGAAAGTTCTGCTTTAAACTAAAGTAGGACTAAAATGGATCTTGATTAATGCAGGAAACTGTGTATCCAGTGCAGAATAAAGTGCTATCGGTGTACATATTGTACAAGAGAAGTGGCCAATCTGTTCTCTGTGTCTCCTTTCAGGACCAGTCACTGGGGAACTGGCAGATCAAGCGTCAGATTGGAGAGGAGGCTCCTGTTGTGTACAGGTTCCCTCCTAGGCTGACTCTGAAGGCTGGGCAGACTGTCACCGTGAGTAGGCGGGATTCAAGGCATATGGGGGTGGGGTGAGACTTGTGTTTATTCAGGTGTTGCTGGACTGCAACTTCTTTGGTATGAAGCAGAATGAAACCAGGGCCCACACAACTTAACTGAGCAATAAAGTTTATTATGGAAAATCTAGTCCGCTAGCTAGGATATAATGTATTGTCTCTCCTGCTTAGAAAAACAATGGTACCTCCACTGTTGGGATATGCTTTATTCAAAAGTCATTATTGCTCAAAATTTGGTTTAACTTGGACCACATTTTTCTGTTTTGGTAACAGGCCATACACTGTTACTAACTCTTATAATCGGGGCGGGGGGGCTGTAGAGTAACGCTCAAGCTTTCCTTTAGAGTGCAACAGAAGAAATGACCATGTTGATATTTGTTATAAACAGCTTAACAACATCCCACCAATAACAGTAGCTTGAATAGTAATAGCTTTTGAATGAAGTATATCTAGGCAGTGGGAATGTGTATTTGTTCCCTGTGTGTAGTTGTTTTACTCCAGAATTGGCCACATTTTCATAGTACATGAGTCTCCATTCCAGATTTTCTTGGCTAGGACATATCAGGCTTCCCTGCTGCTGCCATCATCCTGTACACTTTTATAGACATTGAACACCCTCTGCTGGTAGACTATTGACAGTACATGTATATTTTACAAGTCGTTTTGTTGAGAACACTGTATTTTTATATCCTCACCTCTTTTACACAGTGTCACTCTGTCTCTTGCATTTTGGGAATTGTTACAGAAAGATTACAGATTATAAAGAAGAACGTATCTCTCTAATTAAACTCTCACTGTTTCTTCGTGTTTGTCTGTCTGTATGACACCTCTTTATTTAATGGAACCAAACACAAATGTGTAAAATTAAATTACTTACCGTTTTAAATGTCATGTAGTGCAGCTTGCATATGGAAAAAGTATTGTTGTTTTTTTTTGTTGTTATATGCCCAAAATATAATTCTAAACTTATTGCTTAAGCCCTTAGATATTAAAGAGGTCACCAATGCCTTGCTTGACATCTAAGAGGTTAATACTTGTGTAGACCGTTCTTGTCAGATGTTTGATTAATTCTATTTGTGCAGTTGATAATGCGATTATAGCTAAATGAGTTAATTTACTGAGATTAGATCTCACTACTCTTGCATTCAGAAATGCTGTTATTTATTTTGGGCCATTTTCAGATAATCTGGCACAGTCACTTCTGAGACACCCATTAAGATAGTTATGATAATGGGAATCGGGGAACCCTGAAAAAGGTAGATGACCGCCGAATAAAGCATATGTAAGACTAGATTTTAGGCCTCTGAAAAAATTAGAGATTTGTTTTTTTTACAGGCGCATCATGAATTACAGGGTAAATAATGTATACAGCCCCAGTTCATTTCTAGTTGTCACGAAATGTTAAAGAACAATCAGTCACTAGTATCCTTATATATCCTATGTCTTTCTTTTTCCTGTGGTTATGAATATCTACCTGTGCAATTATAAATAAATGAAAAAAATGCACTTCAGCAATCATTCTAGAACACCTGCGCTGGTAAAGCTCTTGGGGAAAGAATAATGGGGCAATAAATTAGATTCTTTGGGTTTATGTTTAAAGCCAAAAGTAAATAAATTGTTTGCCAAAACAACTGTAATGCATGTAACAAAATAAAAATTGCTCACCCCCTTAGGCAAAGAAAGGGTTAAGCATCATTGCGTGGGGGGTGATGTATGGCCAGGACAAGAAGTGCCTACATTGCATACATTAACTAGCATAATATAAAACTCTGACTCAAACTAGTTTATTAAAGGGATAGTAATACTTAAAATGTAAAAAAAAATATGTTGTAGGGTTTATCCCCCTGAGTAAAACAGTAGTACTCCCACTGCTGAGAGGTGTTTTATTAAAAAGTTATTAATTTTCAAAGTTGAATTTTTTAGGTGCAATATCACAGTGGCCTGAAATTGTACAGTGGCGCTGTTGCTACACGATCCTATGGACAACTCTGGTCAGTTGACCATAAAGCTCCATAGGATGGTGTAGCAACAGTGCCACTGTACAATTTCAGGCCACTGTGATATTGCACCTAAAAAATTAAACTTTGAAAATTAATAACTTTTTAATAAAACACCTCTCAGCAGTGGGAGTACTACTGTTTTACTCCGGGGGATAAACCCTACAACATATATTTTTTTACATTTTAAGTATTACTATCCCTTTAAGTAAATGGCTAATACAACTTTCAAAATACCAAAGTTTGTTTTAGGATAGAATCCCTTTTATCAGTTGTAGGATCTGTATCCGCCTCTATAATTATGTCTGATTATAGGAATCTCTTGTCATTTTCAGATTTGGGCAGCAGGAGCCGGGGCCACTAACAACCCACCCACAGATTTAGTCTGGAAGGCACAGAGCTCTTGGGGAACAGGGGACAGTATCCGCACAGCTCTCCTTACCTCCAGCAATGAGGTGGGTACCCACTACCATGTGCATCTCCTGCCTGTGACTGCAATATAGGCAGCACGTATTGTACAGTTCAGAGAACGTTAATCTCGTGGGAATAGGTGAGGAGCCTGTGGGAGAGGGAAACAAGGAGAGAAGCCATCGGTAGAGAGAAGGGGAAAGATACCTTGGAAAAGTGATGAAAGTAAATAATGTGAGAGGTTGAGTCTGAGGTAGAGCAAGGAACACAGAATACAGTAAGGGGAGAGAGTGGGGATGAAATGAAGGAGGATCCCAAGGAAGAAAGAGAGGGGAATGCAAAAAAAAGAGGGGCTGCATTAGAGAAGAACACTGAGGACAGACGATGAGGAGATAGGTGGTGGTGGTGAGGTGAGAAAAAAGATAATAAAACAGTAGCGAGAGGGCTGGTGGCCTTGGAGAGTGGGTAACCTAAAAAACCAGGGAGAGGAACATGGAAGAGAATGAAGAATACAAAGGAGAACAGGAGAAGAGCCAGAACGTATAGGTTTTAGACAAAAGACTTGGAAAGAACCAGGTAAGAACTGATTCTTGTGATATGAATGGGAAAAGTGTCGTCATTATCCATCAAGCTAAAGCGGTGTGATGGAGCAAACCAGCAGAACCACAGAGGGAAGAAAAGGTTCATTGAATTAAAGAGGAACTTCACCCTATATAAAGTAATTCCCCAATAATTAGTTATATAGCTATATGCTTCTTAACAGTGCTATTATCGGGCACAAGTACCAAATTCTAAAGTAATCTTTCTTCTTCTGAGACCAGAAGCCAGGCTTGCACACAGACATCTTGGCTCAGAGACGTCTGTGCGCCTGCACTGTCCGTCCTGGTCTCCTCCAGGAGGCATTGCATGTTACCTTAAGGTACCAGAAGGGACTGATGGCGCAGGCGCACAGATGGCTCTAAAGTAAGAAGCCTGCCCGTCACTCACAAAAAGGATTGCTTCCGATCATGGTACTTGTACCCGATAATAGCACCAGGGCTCAAAATTTCCACTTGCCACTAGCCAATGGCGAGTGCAAATGTAGTCCTGGCGAGTAGAAATTCAGCCCAGGTGGGTATGTTTTGTCTTGCAGTGGCGAGTAACTTTTCAGGTCTGGCTAGTAGCAATTGACTTAAAATTATAAGCCCTGATAGCACTGTTAAGAAACATATAGCTATATACCTAATTATTGTGGATTTACTTTATATAGGGTGATAGTTCCACTTTAAATGGGTGTTGTAACCCCTAGAATGCTAGAGTGGTGGAGGGGCATTCAATGGATTAAAAGCCCCATTTAAATCAATGGCCGTTTTCAAAATGTTCATTTCTCCCCTGTGGTGAAGTTGGTGTGATCCAGAATTGCCCCTTTTTAGATTGATGAATAAGGCCCTGTGTTTATGTTATAAGCTTTGCTAGGATTTGGATATAGAATATTTACTGTTACATGGTATCAGTGGTTCACTTCCCTTATTCCCCTTTCAGGAAGTCGCTATGCGTAAGTTAGTGCGCACTGTGGTGGTGAATGATGAAGATGATGACGACGATGATGATGACGAAGTGATCATGCGCCACCATCACCATCACCATGTAAGTTCTGATATGTCAGAAATTATGTTTTATAAATACAGTTGCATTTTAGGTATTTGTGTTTAAAAGTGTGTGGGCAGAGCTGGATTTCCCAATAGGCAGACTAGGCACCTGCCTAGAGCTCCAGAATTTTGAGGGGCGACTCAACTGTGCTGGCCACACCCACATTCTGAATTGTGGGTGGGGCCAGAGTAATTGCTGTATCCATGCAGTAGCTTATACACCCCTTTACAGGCTATTATTTAACCCCTTGGATACTAGTGAGATCTCCAACACATTACGGAGCAATGCGTTGGCGATCTCTCTAGCAACCATGGGGTTAAAGCTTTTATGTCCTTGCTTGTTGTAGGCCAAATGTGTATTCTGTGCCAGGAAACTGTGGATGAGACTGGAGGCGTGGTCATGTGAGGAGTGGGGAGTGGTCATGGGCGGAGCTAAGGGTGCCCAGAGTGCCTTGTCTAGAGGAGCCTGGAATGTAAATCCAGCCCTGTAAACATCATTGTCTGGAATCTTGGACCTCAAGCTTCACTCACTGCTGTTTTAACAAATCTGCTTGCTCATGCAGAATAAAACAGAAAACTGAAGTTCCAGTGAGTGGCATTTGGGGCCCAGGGGGAGATGCACTAAGGTGTGATAAAGATGTAATATAGTGGAGAAGACTTCTCCAGGAGACAAACTCTCCAATTCCCATTGTATGGAGCTAAAACACTAAGATTTTTCCATCTTCAGAGAACTTAGTGCATGAGTTCCAGAGAATAACATAGCACTTGGAATGTTTATAAGACTAGAGAAATCCTTTCTACTTTATCACCTCTTTATCGACCTTAGCGCATAACCCTTCAGGAGTCATGCAAGCACAAGTCATGTACATACCTGGAAGGCCCTGGAGAAAGATTGTAGAGCTGAGGTTTGGTGTGTCCAAACGATGAGTTTCAAGTTATACTGTGGTTGAGGGCTTAAACGGGTGAGCGTGGGTGATCGAAAGGAGAAGTTTGTCATAAAAGGGGTAGTAAAGTGGGAGGAATGAGGCGGGAGCGGGTTCAGCGGACTGGAAAGGTGATGTGGTTTTATTTGAAAGCGGAACTATGCTTAATCAGGTGGAGACTAGCTTACTAATTATTATTTTACCTCTCAAAAGTGCCCACGAATAAAGTTATCTTTAAGGTTCTGAGACTGACGGCCATGTTACTGCAGCCTGTGCACCTGCGCCATCAGTCTCTTCCGGAGCCATCCGGGCCAGGGCAATGCCTGTGAAGGGTGAAGAGGACTGACAGCGTAGGCTCGCATTAAAGATGTCCGCGGAGATGCCTGGCTTCCGGTCTCGGAAGCTTAAGGATAACTTTATTTGTGGGCACTTTTGAGAGGTAAAATAATGATTATTAAGCCTAGTCGCCACCTGCAGAAGTATTGCAGGGCAACTTTAGTGGAGGTGGTAGTTCCGCTCGAAATCACTGAGCCGGAGAATCAAGCTCTGTCAAATGGAACCTGCTAATTCAGTCTGAAAACCAGAGTCTCTGGGGCAGATCCATGGAGTTCCCATGGAAAAGTCATGTACTCCTCTTGTTGGACGTGACATCCGGGACTTCATTAAGGTGGTGGACCTTTATGTATAAAATCAAATCAGCTGCACCATAATAAACAAATAAAAATTCCCAAAATTCCCATTGATTTTAGTAAAACATTTAACCCCCAGCATGTGTGCTCTACTTAGATTCATTAATAGCACAGTGTGCGGTAATATTGGCCCAGCACAGAAGCTAAATGGCATAAAGTGCCACACTGTCACAAACATAGGTTAATGTCTCAAAAACTGTATAGATTACAAAAAAAGGCTAGTTTATAAGTCGTCAGTTCTCTCCCGATTTTATTGTGCAGGTCAAAAATATCTGTGTAGATGGGTGTCATCATCACCTTACTCGACACTCATGGGAGCTTCTCTTTCGCCCCCATTGAAGCTGGATGGTGGCTTTACTGAAACAGGGGAGAAAGCTCCAATGAGCTGTGTGTAAGGCAATGACATCACCCAGCTGTGCAGATATTAGTGTTCTTCAGAGCAATCTGGGAGAGAAATGGTGAGTCATAAGCTATGGGAACCCTCATAGCTCACAGGGCACCTGCAGTGGATTAAAAGGGTCATTTACTGACACCATACTGCCTTTTTAAAGGGTTAAGCACAGCCTTTGAGAGATGCTGACAATATTTTGGATTTTTTTGTCATCCCAGGATGGACATAACTCCACTGGAGACCCTGGTGAGTACAACCTGCGCTCCCGCACTATTGTGTGCACCACCTGCGGTCGGCCGGAGGAGAAACTGTTAGGGGCCGCCCAAAACGCTGGTGCAGTCACCGCTTCCTCCGGATCCTCTTCCTCAAGTGTCACTGTAACCAGGACCTACCGCAGCACTGGAGGCACCAGTGGGGGCAGTGGCCTTGGGGAGAGCCTGGTCACTAGGTCTTTCATTGTTGGAAACAACCAGCGTGCTCAGGTGAGTACCTCATTGCCATGGTGATCAGGGTGAATTTCACAGTAGGCACAGTATGCAGCTGCCTAGAGAGCTGTATCTGACTGGTTCTTCCTCTGTGCGGGATATGCCACTTTCTGAGTTGCGGATGTTGCAGCAGGAATCCTAGTGCCCACCATTGTTGTGTTCAAAAGTTATTACAGTTCAAACTGTCACAAAGATGGGACTATTGCATTGTATGGCAAGCTATAGTTAGTGATTTACCTCTCCCATAGAATCCATAGTATAAGTGGTCACCAGGTGAACTGTATAGACACCAGAGGGCACTGTTATGTTAAAATGAACAAGAGTTTAATCTCAAATAATTTTGAGACTGCATCTCTACGAGAAGTATCCTTGTTTTACTCTGCATGTAAAGCATACATATACACTTCTGTAAAATATAATAACATTTACATTCTCTTGAAGTTAAAATTACGCTGTGCATAATACAAATTAGATGTTAGAGAGTTATCCAGTACATTGTGAAGCACAGCATAGGAGACTTAATTAGAATCCAAAGTGTCAGAATCCATTTTGTGCATGTATGTTATAAGCTTGAGGTATTTTCTGTGTCTGTGTTTGGTTCTGGAGATGGAGTCATATGAGAAGTGAGTTGGAGCCATGGGAGGGGATGATAAGAGTTATAGTCTCCAACAGCTGAAGAGCCGAAAGTTGCCTATACCTGCATTAAACGGCTAGCAACAGTGCCACCTGGTGTCCACATAGTTATTTTATTGTATTTTGTGGGAGAAGTGAGTCATTGGCTACAGTTTTCCATAGAATAATATCTCTTTTCTCTGTAGAATGTGATAGTAACAGCTCCGTTCCACTGTGACTGTTTGAGTTTTAATAAACTTTACTACTGTCAGTGGAGGAAGAACTCTTGTTTTATCCAGACAGACAATCCTTACAATTACATATTTTTTATATTTACCCCTGCCAGATAGGTGCGCAATGCATTGTTCACCTTTTTGGCACTGAAAGGGTTAAGCCCAACTACATTTTTTTTTAACCACTTAGACATCTTATTGCTTAGCAATATTTTGAAGATCCCTCTACCATCCAAGGGGTTAATCCTTTAAACCCGTAACTGCCCTTGATGGTCCTGGCACTTTATGGGTAGATTTACGTTAAGGACCCATGACGTGCTAGGACCTTCATGGAATTCAGGACTCCCCGCGCGGCTGTACGTCATTCGGGGAGCCATGAACCGGATGCGGACATAAAAAAAAAAATGGTGCGTGGTCCTTAAGTGATGGATGCACGTGCAACTGGCCATCCTTAAGGGGTTAAGAACTGCGCTGCTTTTAAACTGCCTACCCAGTGAACACAGCACACTGTGATCACGAAATTCCATGTAGTGCCTAGACCGTCACTGGTCTTTAGTGCCGTCCTGGCAGGTCACTCATTGTTAACTGGTTAAGAACCAATGGGTTGCAAAGCACATTGAAAAGCAATGTGTTTCTTACCCCTCTGAGCCTTAAACAGTTAAAGAAGCAGCATAATACAGGAATAAATGGATCTGAATGTGTATAACAGGTGGACTTGCAGAGACAGGGGTCTTTCATTCATTAGTCTGATATATTCAGTTGCATGCACAGGAACGCTTGACCATAGCACTCTAATGCTTGTAAATTCTTTGTGTTCTTATGATCCATAGCTGGAATTTTTCCTACATGTAGCTAGTCATTCAAGTGATCGTAACATCCTATATAATCATTTGCTAAATCGTGTGTGACGCCGCGACATGCGCAGTACACACTGCTGCTCGTGCTGCAGTCATGTGCAGTAGAGACTGCCCGCACCGCGGCCTCTGTATCAGTTGTGGCGCGGGCAGTCTGTACTGCGAGTGACTGTCCCGTGACCGGGTGGCAGTGGCACTGTGGCCCGTGTAACAGGCTGTTCAAATAGTATCTCAATAAAACGTTGGCTCCGATTTTGTTTAACAGGTTGTGCTATATATAGTGACTTACATATTTGTAGTTCAAATGCTATTCAAGAGGAAAAGATCCCCCTTCCACCTCTAATGGCTGCATCACGCTGCTTCTCTGTCGGGTTCAGATGGAGAGCGACGAGGGACAGTCTTCAGTAATCAAAAGGGAAATCCTACCCTCCTTCATCAAGTGGGCCAGGGTTTTCCTTAAAGTTACTGACTGCATCTGTCCAGTCCCACAACCACATCACAGATCGAAGGGGTGGAAGGGGGATCTTTTCCTCTTGAATAGTGTTTGAATTACAAATATATAAGTCACTATATATAGCACAACATGTTAGCAAAAACTGGAAAGAACAAATCGGAGCTAAAGTTTTATGGAGGTGTTACTATCCCTTTAAGTCAGATGAAGCCTGTTTTGAGGACCGTGAAATACAAACTAGTAGTGAGATCCATAAATACAGGCAACTGCAGAAATAAAATAATCTAAATAGATATACTTGACTGTCCTATGATGGACTCCTACCTAAGTGGTTGTTACACAAAAGAGCAAGCTATTCCTATAGGTACATTTATATACAGGTTAAACTGACTCTCTTTATCCTAAAAATAGAAGTGTATTTTAAGATTACTCCTCTTAGCACAGGGTGACAAATGTAAATTAATGAATAATAATAAATATTCTTCCCCCCTCATTTTTCCTCTTTTTTTCCTTTTTCCACCTCCAGGTTGCTCCTCAGAACTGCAGTATAATGTAACTCCAAAGTCCGGCTTTTAGGCCCAAGTGCTCAAGCTAAAACAGAAGCTTTATTCTCCTGTGTTTTTTTTTTGTTTTTTTTGTTTGTTTTTTTACAGAATTATTATTTTATTTTATACAGCAAGAATTTTATAAAGAAGAAAAATGCCAAAGGTTTTGTCTTGTTTTTGAAGGCAGCGTTATCTATACTTGTTAAATAATAACTCTTTGATCATCAGAGAGGTATCCAGTTGGATACCTCTCTGGCATTCAAAGGGTTAAATCAAAGACATAATGGGCCTTATTTAGGAACCTAAAAAAGTAGCAATTCTAAAATAAAGCATGTGCACCATAGGAACAAATGAAAATTCCTTGTGATTTTAATGGAGCTTTCAGTGCACTTGAAAGCTCTCTAACATTAAATGGATTAAAAACGCCATTTAAAGAGGAACTATCACCTTGGCCCCCGATCCTTTCCTAATATAGCAATAGGTAAAGCCTTACTGTTATTATGATGTAAAAGTCTGCTTTATTAAAGGGACAGTAATGTCCCATAAAAACTTTATATACTTTTATAGAGCTGAAGAAAATAAGAAGAATGGTGCAAACCCTATCTCTCAAACCACTATGGTTTGAGAGATCTAGGCATTGAAAGTTCACCCTCTCTCCCTTTCTCCTGATGTCAGCTTTATAGCTGACAGCAGGAGATTAGAGTGGTACGACTCGAGGAGGCTCTGCAGCAGAGCCGGAATCGCGGTATTGCAAAAGAATTACTTCATTGGAAATGTCTACAAAGTGTGCCTGGTTTGCAAGCACACTTTGTAGACATTTCCAATGAAGTAATTCTTTTGCAATACTGTGATTTCGGCTCTGCTGCAGAGCCATCGGCTGGTCCCCGGACCGGAATCTCCTGCTGTCAGTTAGACTCTGATGTCAGGAGAAGGAGAGAGAGGGGCGAACTTTCAGTGCAAATATCTCTCAAACCATGGCGGTTTGAGAGATAGGGTTTGCACTATTTTAACTATTTTCTTGAGCTCTACAAAACTATAAAAAGTTTTTATGGGACATTACAATTCCTTTAAGGAAAACAAACGTCTACTGTAGGCATCCAGGGCACAGAGCTTAGAAGGTGCCTGCACCTTAAGGTAATGGACGTAAATCACCACCAATCTGTGCAGAGCACGGGACACAAAGCGCAGACTCAGAGGTCCCTTACCTCTAACATGTCTGTGCTGCTGTCCGCTGGATGCCTACAGAAGAAGAGACTTTACTTAATAACGCAGATGTTTTCATCATAGTAACAGTATGGCTTTACATATCACTACAATAAGAACGGATTTGGGGGCGATATTAACAAGGTGAAAGTTCCGCTTTAAATCAATGGGACAATTCATTTATGCCACCATGGTGCACTTGGTCTGCCCCAGAATTGTTCCTCTTAAGCTTCCTTAATAAAGTTCATAATATCTCTTCAGGCAGCTGGGTGCAATTCTCACCCCGCACACTAAGTCTATACTGGACTTGAGGATTTAACGCTCCAGTGAGATTCCTACTACAGCAAAACCCAGGGATATGTTCTCACTGCAATAAAGAGCTGTCTTTTCCAGCAGAGATTGGGACGTGTGCCTTTCTGGAACGGTTCTAGCTTTGTAATCACGCGGGAAATGGCACTGTCTCTGACAGAGGAGAGAGCAATGTATTGCAAGTCAGCTGAGGTTATCGTGCTAAAATATTACAGGTTGGAGTAATACTTAAAAAAGGAGCACAGTGGGATAAAGAAGCAATACGCATTTTAATCAAAATGTGTATGTGATAAGACTTTTACTGCTTAATAAAACACTGGTGTTTCTACTGCAGGGAGTTGCATCATTCAAAAATTATACAGCTCAAACTTTTGTATTTTTTTTTTCCCTGCATTAAGCTGTAGTTTTCTTTTGTGGTCACCAGGAGGTGCCATTCATGTAGTTTGACTTATACTCTCACATAGAGTGCACTATAAAAACATGCCTGTTGGATGCTGACGTGTAATAAATTTTGAATTAAGTATACTCCAACAGTGGAAACTCCCTTGTTTAACTCAGCAGAAAAATCTCTAACTTTTTTTTTCATTTAAATGTTTGCTTTTTCTTTTTACCCTCGTTCCTTTAAAGGGGAACATTCACATTACACAAACTTGTGTCCATTGGCTTTCATTAGTAAAACTAAGTTAGCATTGTTTTTTTTTAACTCTTACTTACCTAGTATTGAAGATATTAAGACTTATAATCGGGCACTTCAGCCTTGTGCGGCACACAGTATGTGAGGCACAGCGGAGCAGGATTTCCCACCTCCCAGCTGCCCCAGGGATCGCTTTCACACTTCCCTTCGTAGTTATATTTATGTGGTGTAGCGGTAGAGCAAGCTCCGTTTACCATGCTACTGAGCTTGGAAGCGTGAATGCGCTCCCTGGGGCAGCTGGGAGGTGGGAAATCCTGCTCCGCTGTGCCGCACATACTGTGTGCCACACAAGGCGGAAATGCCCGATTATAAGTCTTAATATCTTCGATACTAGGTAAGTAAGAGTTAAAAAAAACAAATCTAACTTAGTTTTACTAATGAAAGCCAATGGACACAAGTTTGTGTAATATGAATGTTTCCCTAGAAGCAGATGTACTCCATGCATAAGTGTTCACAAGGGATATTAGTGTAAAAATGACAGTATTTTAGCTTTGAAGTTTTTTATGAAACCATAGACTGATATAAAAGAACCAGTGGCTCTCCAGCTGTTGTTGGACTACAAAGCCCATATCTTTAATAGACTTCCAGCTTTTGTTGGACTAAGGGTAGTTGAGGATGATGGAAGGTGTAGTCCAACCACAGTCAGATAGGTATCTGTTGCCTGCTTCTGACTATACAGCCTGTTATTTTACATTATATGTGAAAAAATACAATTTAGTGAACAGATAATAAAACTTAACATGCTTCGGGATTTGTGAACCAACCCCTCTTAATAATAACCGCCTACTTACCTTATTTTGGGCAGAAAATCTTTATTGACACTATGAATCAACTAGGTGTGGATTGATTCCCCAAAACTCATCTTTAACTGGTAATGGATATCATGTCCATGGAGGTAGACATGTTTGTCTGTTGCTGGATTGCAGGACCCAGAATTCCTCCTAGGCTTCTTTTGGAAGGAAGGAAGGAATTCAGCTGGTGAAGTTTGGGGACCTGGAGTCTGTCTACAGTCAATAATGTCTGCCTCAGTTGGTGTCTGCTTCTGATTAACACCTTAAGGACCCATGATGTGCTAGAACCATCATGGGAAAACTTCCGTTAAGGACCCATGACGGTTCTGTACCTAATGGAATTCAGGGGTCCTCGCACAGCTGCATGCCATTTGGAGACCCCTGAATCTATTGAAGCAAAGAATAAATGCTGTGTGGTCCTTAATTGCCAGCCTAATTCACATAGAGTTGATTCATAGTGGGAATTAGGATTTTCAATCCAGATGAACCATTAAAAGGACCAGAGGGAGTGCACTATACATTGTTTTGCAAAGCTTTGCTCACCTTTTGAGTCCTTAATGGGTTAAGGTTAGTGGGAGGGCTCGTTATTAGGAGGTGTTGTGTTCTTTTAACAACACTTGTGCATTTCAGTCAGCTAAAGATTTGCAATTCTGAAACAAACCCCAATAGGGGATAAATTAAAATTCCCAATGATTTAACTCCTTAAGGACAAGTTGGGTGTGCAGCGCATTATTTTTGAATGCGTTGCTCACCCCTTTAATCCTTAAGGGGTTAACAATGCATGGCTTTAACCACTTGAATGCTACAGGGGTCTCCAACACATTGCCTGTTAATGTTTGAACACCCCTCTAGCATTCAAGGGGTAAAAGCACCATTTAAATTAATGTAAATTTAGGGAATTGTTGTGTTCTTAAGGAGCAAATTATTTGCTTTAGAATTGTGCCTCCTTAGCTTATTGGATTGCACCTTAAATTGGGTCCGTTAAAATGTCAGCTCACTAAAATTTGGGTTGTGTAAATACTAGACCTCATAGCCTTTTTATGACCAAGTGCCAAAATTCCTAATTGGAAATATTTCAGGGGCCACTAAGCTTGGTTTCAATGGCTAATCAGAAAGTAAAGCTGGCCACAAGCAATGATAGGATAATCCGTGGTTCTTGTGGACTTTTTTTTTTTTTTGCCTGTGCCTTTTGCCGAGCTGGTTATGTGTATATTCCAGTGCAAGCCTTATATTTGTAGTCCAGGAATAATGAGGTCCAGTCCTGACTGTATTGTATATTCCTCTTGGCTTAGGACTGAGCTGTGTTCTGTTGTGAGCAAACACACTCGCAAACCCTGACATTTCTCAGTGGCTTGGCTTCAGCAAAGTCTGATTTCTTGTAGTATTTTTGTACTTGACAGTAGAATCATTTTGGTAAATAAAAGTAGATTGATTATAAAATTTATAGCTAAAATCGTAACCCTTTGAGTGCCAGAATGTTATCCAAAGACAATCCTCTGGCACTGAAAGATTACGACAATACCAAAAATAACGTTTGTAACAAAATAGAGAAATATTAGAGAAAAAACTGGGAAATGTGGTTGCTGTTTTCTTATCCCCTTTAAGGACCAGAGTGGTGTGCTACGCATTGAGTTTCACTAAAATCTGATACTTCAAGGGTTAAAATATTGATGACTTTTGAACTCCTACACACAAATATCTTATTTTGATTTTAGTCATGACAAGTTTTGTTTGTTTTTTACGTAAGGGCTGTTTTGGCCTGGGTACCAGATGGTGCAATCCACATTTACTGGTATGTTTATCATGATTTTGACACAATGAAAGACCATTTGAACTTCATAAATACCAGTAGAATAATACTTGCAGATGCTGCTGTACGTAGCTGATGACAGATTTAAAAAAACAGAACTGAGATGGACCTGAATTATTCCAGTTGTACAGCAGTTGAGGTCCTCTAGTGGCTGTTAATGTGAGATTGTATTGGTGTATTTACACTCCTCACTCATAAAGCAGTTAAGTAAGGACTATTGATATCTATTGAGTTAGCACCTTAATTAAAAAACAAACAAATTTCATCTTCCCTGATTTTTTCTTTCTCTGTTATTTTATAGACTACAGTTATTCAATTTATGAAGCACAATCTCATGTGAAATGCACGGGGAAGAAGGTATAAATCAGTGACGATAATTGCACTGAATAAAATTACTTGGAGTTATAAAGTACTTCCCTGCCCCAAGAGGGCAAATTCACAGTTTATAATACGGATTATGAAGATATTTGTAAAATGCATTGGTGCCCAGGAGGTACGTAGACATATAGGAAAACTGCGTTATGTTTATATTCTGTTTAGCAGTTGGCATACAGAAATTTGCTCTTGCTTTGAGAGGTCAGAATGGAATCTTCATTTGCTGAACGCTCTCTGACACTGCCACTAAAAATAATCACTATATAACTACGTCAGCTACCCAGTCTTGCAGTGGTCACCTTTTTTTTAGTGTCACAGTGAAGTGTTACTTGTACCAGATGTCTGGTACTGAGAAGGGAACTGAAGCTCAGGAAATTAATAGCTGCAAGCTTAGCTTTGCTATTTGTAAAATAAAATGGTATAAAGATCAGACGTGTACAAGTCGTATCCACAAGGGCTACTGATGGGCCATTAATATGTTTAACCCCTTCTTTAACCCCTTGGATTCTAGGGAAGACTCTAGCACATTGCAAAGCAATGCATAGGAGACCGCTATCATCCAAGGGATTAACAGTGTGCAACTTAAAAGGACATTAATAAATAAATATGATTGTTTATTTTATGAAAAAGCACATATGGAGAAGTTCAAACATATTTAAGCCTTTGAGTGCCAGAGGGGATACGCAACGCATTGCTTTGCAATTCGCAGCATTTGCGTACCCCTCTGGCACTCAAAGGCTTAAAGGTAGAGGTGTACATATTTTGACTTTTATATCTCAAAAAAATCCTGCACTTTGGAGAGGCAGGGGATGTCTGTTTTTTACTCTGTCACGCATTTAAATTCCAATTGGCTTGTGAAATAACCAGTTAGAATAAAGATATGGATTCAAGGCAGTATCAGAGGGAATACAGAAAAACTGAAAATTTAGCAATGCGAAAAAAGGCAATCATATGATTTTTACTTGCATGCTGGAACTTCTGAAAATCTGCTTTTTCATATTTAGCACTGGCAGTCTAACCAATTAGATGTTAAAGGAAGAACAACATCTAACAATGAATCCATGCCTACTTTAGTTTAGATGGAAAATCCAAGTGGGCGCTATGAATTACTTATGAATCGGTTCCCCAAGATTGATCTGGATTTTTTTGGCCATGGAGATAGAATTGATTCTTTGTTACTGAACTCCAGGACTCCAAACTCTTCCCACTAATGGATCCTATCTATGTACAATCCAGTGGGAAAAGTGAGACCTGATTTTTTTTTTTTTTTTTTTTTGTGTAGAACTTTAAACTCCTCCCATTTCAGGCTTCCAAAGAATACTTCATTGGGAGGGGGTTGAGATCCTGGAGTCTCTACAACAAAGAATTAGTTCTGCCTTCATGGATATAATATCCAGTATGCATCATGGATTAATATTGGGGAATTGATCCATGCAGTATTCATTCTTAGTGGCATTAGGATTTTCAGTCCAGATTAAGGTAAGTGTGTGTGCGTGTGTGTGGGGGGGGTCAATTTGATAGGAGGTGCCTGTGTTCTTTTTAACGATTTAAATGCCAGAGGGGTATCCAACACATTGCAAAGCAATGCGTTGGATACTTCTCTGACACTCAAGGGGTTAAATGAACAGGCTGCAGAACTCTTGGCCTGTCAGCCACCCTGAAGTGATCTGATCTGTACAACTCTGATCTAGATTATTTTGAGTGGAAGAGATGAAGTTAAGTGCCTTAATTTGATGATGGCAGATGTTGTTTAAGTGCCTTATTGTGTGACCTTTGGACAAGCCCCCCCCAGCTTACGTGCTGCCTCCCATGCATGGCATCTGTATATGATTTTTTTTCTAGCTAGGCTGTGTTTATATATGATTTTTCTAGCTATGCTTTGTTTATATATGATTCTTTATTACTGCGAAAAGCAAATTTCTCTGCAGATCTCTTCTAAATAAGAATAAAGTTCCCATGAACCCAGTGCAGTCTGTGACTCTCTTTTCTGCTGTCCTGAGAACCGTTTAGAATCATACTGATAATTTTCTTGCTGCAATGAAAATCGTATATAAAAAGCACATACAATTTTGTATGTGATTTGCATGCAATTCTGTATTCTTTTTAATATGTGTAAAATTTCTTTTTTTCATCACACAATACTTTTTCTTCAGCATCAAAATCACAGCTTCAACATTGAATGTTAATTTCTTTAACATTCAATATCTGGTGTGATGCTATTGAAATCAGTACAAACTGCATGAAGTTGCAAGAACACAGTGTCAAGTCAAAAATTGCAAAAAAAATGCACTACTTTGTGATGTGCCAAATTTTTTTAGCCTTGTGAACCATCCCAAAAAAAGTGTGATATGTTTCATGCACTAGTTTCATGTGAAAAAATGGTTGTGATTCAGTTGCCAGTCTGAACAAGGCTGTAATGCTGATATGATGTGTGTATATCAACATTAACATTGTAAAGATCAGAAGGCTGTGCAATGCATTGCACACCCCTCTGGTCATTAAGGGGCTAAAAAAAAAAAATTTTAAAAAAAGGAACTCCACACTTTCCCAACGTACAGACGATTCTCAACACATTACGAATTGCCCACAGTACTGTGTAGCAAAGAAGTAACAGAAATCTTCATAGAGGACAACACAGTCTGACCATACATACCATTTTAAAAGGGACAGTCCCATTTTTTTTTTTAATATAAATGTCAATTTTCTCCCGTTTTTAATATAACATACATAGTTTTTAATTTTTTATAATAAAAACTGAACGCGGCCTGTTTATTTCTCATAAGATAAAGTCAATCGGAACTTCATTTCGTCACACTAGTGGTTTCACTGTGCACATTGATTACCATAGAGTCTTATGACTCGAGTGACTCATAACTGTCTAAGACTCTCGATTCTATGTTAAATTACCATAGAGTCTCTTAGACAGTGATATGACGATGAGTCAAAAGACTCTATGGTAATCAATGTGTACAGTAAACACAGTAAAACCACTAGTGTGAGTGATGAGGAAAGGAAGTTCCGATTTACTTCAGGGGCAGGATTTTTGGCCAGAGAGAGAGAACACTGCTAGTAAGAGATGGAGAAAGCTCCTTATTGCTGCTTGCAGCTTACTTTGATCGGACTCGGCGTGACTGAGTACCACTGTCCCATACCCTGTCCCATTTTTGTCTCAACCAAATAGGGTCAGCCTAGGACAACAAAGACTTGGCCGTTGTCCTTAAGGTGATATTAGTCCTTTATTCTGACAGCATTGTCTGCAAGTACATAATATGTAAAGTCAAATTGCCTATACTATTCTTCTGGTTATATGCCAGATTTTGGTTAGTGATTGTGACAGAATATGTAAAGTCAAAATAAAGTGTTACTATCCCTTTAAAGTAGTACCAATAAATCAAATCTTTATATTTAAAAAAAACAAAGATTTATTACACTGAAATTCCTTGCAAAAATGAAATAATCTAAATTTGTGGTTCTCAAACTGTTCCTTGGGACCCCAGGGTTCCCTTACGAAGTGCAAAAGATTCCAGAAAACAAATTTAAATAATGTTGAAAAGGTGCAACAAGTCTAGGGTGTCAGTGTGTGGTAATGTACGTATGAGCAGTTCAGTAGAACAAGGCTGGAGTGTAAGGCAATGTATGTGTGGTACGGTGCGTATGAGCAGTACAGTAGAACAAGACTGGATTGTCACAGTCTATGTGTGGTACTGTACGTACAAGTGGTGCAGTATAACAAGGATGGGGTGTCAGTGTATGGGTGGTTCTGTGCCTACCAAGAGAACGGTAGAACAAGGCTGGGTGTCAGACAGTGAATTGGTGGTTCTGTGACTACAAGTAGAACAAGGCTGGGGTGGCAGACAGGGTGTGTGTGGTCCTGCAATTACAAGTGGACAGTGTAATAAGCCTGGAGTGTTAGACCAAATGTGTGGTTTTGTGATTATTAGTGGAGAGAGAAACGAGGGTGGAGTGTTTGGTTCTGTGTATAAGATTAAAATAAATTAATTGTGATTTTCTCTGTATCAAGCTCTCAAACATAGACCCTTCTATCAGATACATACAGTTACTTCTTCTGTTACCCATACATTTCACATATAATTGTATTAAGTTGCTGATTGCAACTAAGATTCTCATGATTCTGATACGTTAATATACGTTGGAGACTTCTCTAGCAGCCAAAGGGTTAAAGTGTTTGATTGTTAGGATCCCATGAAGATTTACTTTGAAATAGAAACCTAAGAATGCACCTAAATAAACAGGTAAGTTTTGCACTCACAACCCAAAATTAATTTCCTGCCTGTAATCTGACTTGTTCCACAAGGTTATTGCTTGCCTTTGAGTAAAGTAACAATTAGCAATGTTATAAAACCAGAGAAGGATTATAACAGGGCAGTTAGAGGTATCCTGTGGCACGCCATCTGCTGGGGACTACATCTCCCATTATCCCCAAGTGCCAAAGGTTTCCAAACATTTACATACAGTAATGCTACAATATAAATGCAATGCCGGTGTAAGACGTGCACTCACCTATTTAATTTAATGAAGGAGTCAACTTTTTTCCTGAAAAACTATATGGCTTTTCCTATTGAGTAAAACATGGGCACTCTTCCTGCTTGCATTTGTTTTATTCAGAAGTTATAACTGTTCAAACTGTCACAGAGTAGTGGCACTGTTGCTATCGCATTCTATTGAGAACTGTACCTTTCTCCTATAGAATGCAATGCGATACAATCACTGTCTGGACCCCCGAAGAACTCTCTGGACACTGAGGACACTATGAAATAGATTATGATACTTAATATTTAAAAAAAAAAAAAAAAAAAAAAATATATATATATATATATATATATATATATATATATATATATATATATATATATATATATATATATTAGTATTTATCCCCCTGGGTAAAACAAGAGTAATCCCACTACTGAAAGCTTTTTTATTCAAAAGTTATTACAGCTGAAACTTGAATTTTTTAGGTGCAATATCACAGTGGCCTGGAGTGTTACAGTGGTGCTGTTGCAACACCATGGTATGGATGGCTCTGGTCAATTGACCATAAACCTTCATAGGATGGTGTAGCAACAGTGCCACTGTACAATTTCAGTCCACTTCAATACTGCACCTAAAATAAACTGAAGTTTTATTCGGCTCAAACACCTTTCAGCTCCCTTGTTTTACTCCAGAAAATAAACCCTACAATATATATATAGTTTTACATTTTAAGAATTACTATTGAATGAAAAAAACCTAACAATTTGAATTGTAGTAAATGTGGAACAGTGGATAGAGTACCCTTTTTCTTACTTGGCGAGAAAAGCCCTAACATGTATGGTTTCATAAAAGTATACTTGGCCTTTAAAACAAAAAAAAACAAACAGACATGCAGCTTTACTGTTAGGAATGTTAACCCCTTAAAGACCGGTCTCGCACTGTGCGGTCACTTAAGGACCACAGAGCTTTTTTTTTTTTTTTCGTGCGGGGATCCCGTAATTCCATGACATACACGTACGTCCTTGGTCCGCAACCTCATGACCTACATGTACGTCATGTGTCGTTAAGGGTTAATTTACATCCAAGGGGTTAAATGTGACCTGTTATGGTACTACAACCAATCAAACCCTTTTGCTTCAAGTGAGCATCCAGTGTCTTTTGCTAATCTCTGTGTGCTACAGATTCAGGGCAAAAGTGGATATGGAGAACGATTTGTACCCTATGGTGCTGTTAGTTTTGACTCCACTCTAATTAATACATATTACTTTAGGCTGGATTTTGCATTTACAGAGTTTCACAACATTCTGTTTAGCTCCACTAACATACTAGTACATCAATCCTAATTAATCATCCTAATTTTCTATTTTATAAAGTTCATTCGTATCCTTATAAATGCCAAATATTTACTTTTATCTGCTTAAGAAATATTTTCAATAAGCAAATACCAAATTTTGACCAAAGAAACCTTATTTCACAACAGATTCAATAACTATGACACAGTAATCTTGCTTTTGTTTTTAAGTTTAACCCTTTGAATGCCAGGGATACGCAACGCATTATGAAGCAATGGGTTGCAAACTCCTCAGGGGTGCAGTTTGATGTGTGTTGTGCAAAGTGTTTTTGCTGGAACAGAGCTATATGGTGTTTTGGACACCAGTGATGCTCTTTCATGCGACTCCTGGTGGATAGTCAACATTTCAAAAATATTTCCAGGTAGACAAGTATGTAAGGCTTTTCCATGACCATGCCTGCAACCCCATCTACGGGTCTCTAGAACAGATGTAACTTTAGTTTATGAGCTACAAACACAAAAATGTTCTTAAAGGGATAGTAATGTTTCATAATAAAAGGAGCTCTAATTAATCATCATAGTATTTGGTCTTTAAAAAGTGTTATTTCAATTCTGTCAGAGTTGTAGTTCAAGAGTAATTCAATGACAAAGTATCCCCCTCCCGCCTATTTTACTGATGTAACACTGTTCAGCCAGATCAGAAGGGAGGTGCCCAGGTAGACTGCAGAGAGGGACAATCTTCAATTAAGATAAGGGAAAAATCTGACAAACTTGTCAAGGGGGCAGGGCTTTCATTGTTCTCATAGGAAGAAGATTGCCCCCTGCTGTTATCTGTCTGGTCTATGGACTGCATTCCATATCTGAGAAGAGATGGCTTACACTAGGTAAAAGGGGAGGGAGGGGAAGCTTTGCTTGTGAATATCTCTCAAACCATAAAGGTTTGAGAGATAAGACTTATATCGTTCTTCATGTCTACAAAATAAAATAAAGATAAATGCCTACAAAATAAAATAAAGTATTACTATCCCTTTAACCTCCTTGGATGCTATACACAACACACATATCTGGGAACTCTCAGGGTTTTGACCCAAATCTCAGTGTTTCAGGGTGAAAGGCCAAATTCTCACAATGAGAGAGGTCTGTGTCACCTACTAAATGATTTTGCCCCCAATTACATGTTTTTTTTGTTTCTGAATTGGTGCCATTTGTACCAGAAAGACAGGGGAGATGTCTTGTTTGTCTAAATTGTAGCATGTTAAAGGTACCTTGCACACTGACTGGAGCACCTCTGCGTTAGAGCAAGCATGTTCATATTGTATAAAACCTACATTATGGGAAGCTTTAAGGTTTAATATTTCAAAGATCTCAGGGTCGGCTCATCCTGAAAGTTTCCAGGTATGACACTACATCGTAGATCTATCTAGTATCCAAGGAGTCAAATAGTGGCAAGTAAAAGAACGTGTTAATAACCTTAACAGGCCATATTATAAATGGTTAAAGTGGAACGATCACCCAAAACGTTACCCCCAAGTAATTATGCACATAATGATAGGCATATGCGTACTAGTTTTATCCGGAATAAGTCCAGTGTTCTTGACAAATCCAACTGTATTCTGAGACCGTCAGGCAGGAACTAGCTCAGACATCTTGCCAAAGAGACATCTGCATACCTGCTCCGTCGGTCCCAGTCTCTTCCAGGAAACGTTGCAAAGTACCTTAACCCCTTAGCGACCCTTGACGTACCAGGACCATCAAAGGTAAATTTGCTTTAAGGACCAGTGACGGTCCTGGTACGTCAAGTGTTAAATGGTAGCAGCGCGCCGCCGTGCACGCTGCTACCATTCATTCCAGGCTGAGACTCAGCGGTCCAGTACCGGACCGTTCAGTCTCAGCCCCTGTCAGTTGTGCCGGGTCATGTGTGATCACATGTACCGGCATTCTAAATCAATGAATGAGGCAGTGCTACTTACTACCTCTAGTGTCTCCTCTCTGCCAATGCGTCCCTTACATCAAAGTAAGGGACAGAGAAGCAGAGAGGAGACACCTAGTGGAAATAAAAAATACAGCAGCTGGGGGTGTTAACCCCTTCACTGCTGGTGCAGGAGGATGGCTGGATGCAGGTCAATTTCTGACCTGCTAAATACATGTTTTTATTTAAAAAAAAAAACAAACTTTTTTTTTTTTTTTTTTTTACAAATAAAATATATCATTTTAAAAAAAAACATCTCAAGAAACAAAATTGGAAGTGTGATTGTTGTGGAGCCATGTATTACACTTACACACACCGCCAAATGTAATGAACAAAAAACTGGGAAAAAGGGACATGGCGATTTTCACCCAGGGGGGTCAGTGGCTACTTTAAACTGTGCATTTTGTAGGTATGACTGACTGGTCATACCTTTCATGCAGTCTCCATAAAAATGTAACCCTTTGCGCCCAATTGATCCCAAGAGAAAAAACAAAAATGGTGGGTTTTTTACATTTTTTTTTTATTTTTTTTAATTTAATTTTAATAAAGTAAATGGTGGGTTATCCATATAAGTGGGGTAACAAAGGAAAGCGCTATTTGTTTGTAAAAAACAGTATATAATTTATGGGGGTGGAATAAAAGCCTTAGAGGGAAAACACTGTTGAACAAAGACATAGTCAAAAAGGTCAGAATTACTCCGGTCCTTAAGTCAAATCCACCTCTGATTTTCCCGGTCCTTAAGGGGTTAAGGTACAGGAAGGGACTGACGGAGCAGGTGCACAGATGCCTGTACAGCAAGCTGCTTGCCTACCCGTCTCAGATGAGGGAGCTCCATCTCACACGGAGGAAGCCTCCGTCATCAGAGGAGGTTAGAACAGGGCACTACATGGGGAGGGGAACAGATGAGGATTGACAGGCTGCGGGCAGAGATTTGCCGCAGCCTGTCCAGACGTTACGTCACTGGCTCACATATAAAAATGAAAATCTCGTAATAGCCTTCATTGAGAAAAAAATAAATAAATCACAGATTACGTGTTATTGTTGTAAGTAGAAGAGGGAAACTTTTATGCATGTATGAGATCCACTTTAAATAAATTTTTTTCTTGAAAAGGACACAACAGCATAGTTCGTAGAGACCATTAGGATATCCTGGCCATTGTAAGGTAAGTGTGGGGTTGTTGTTTGTAGTAGTTGTTACTTTTCCTTTAATATAAAATGAAATTTGGTTATATACATTTTAATAATGTTCTCCGTTGTAGCTCCAGTAAAACCTCACTAATTGGATCTCCGAAGTAGTCCTTAATATGCCCTATGCTGGTATCCCATGGTTTTTACAGGGGCCCATGAAGCTTGGTTGTCTAAAGGATCAGTAAAATGTTATTGCTGGAGAAAAAAAAATAGATGTGGTAGGGAGTGGTCATAGCAGTCAGTTAAAGGGTTGGTAATGTCTGTTTTAAAGGGATAGTATTGCTTGAAAATAAATTTATTTTATATTGTAGCCCTTTAAAAAACATTAAAAATGATATAACTAAAGTTAATAATAATAAAAGTAAAGGTCCCTTTTCCTGGCTGTTTTAGCCAAGTCTGCCATCTAGTGGACAGATTTGGAATCCGTCCACAGATCAGCCAGCAGCTCTTTAGCAGTGCTGAGATCACGACCTTTAAAGGGATAGTAATACTTCGTTTTAACTTTATTTTATTTTGTAGGCATTAAAAAAACATTAAGAATGATATGTCTTATCTCTCAAACCTTTATGGTTTATGAGATATTCACAAGCAAAGTTCCCCTCCCCGCCCCTTTTACCTAGTGTAAGTCATCTCTTCTCAAATGTGAGTCTGGTTGTATGACAGGACAGATAACAGAAGGGGACAATTTTCTTTGTATGAAAACAATGAAAGCCCTTCCCCCCTTGACAAGTTTTTCAGCTTTTTCCCTTATCTTAATAGAAGATTGTCCCTCTCTGCAGTCTACCTGGGCATCTCCCTTCTGATCTGATTGAACAGGGAAGGGATACTTTGTTTGTGAATATCTCTTAAACCATAAAGGTTTCAGAGATAAGACTTATATCATTCTTCATGTTTTTTTAATGCCTACAAAATAAAAGAAAGTTAAAACGAAGTATTACTATCCCTTTAAAAAGAACTACTTCATTGGAACTGTCTACAACGTGTACCTGGCTTGCAAGCACACTTTGTAGACCATTCCAATGAAGAAATTATTTTTAAAGATCGTGATCTCGGCACTGCTGAAGAGCCGCAGCCGGTCTGCAGACCAGATTCCAAATCTGAAGGCTTGAGCAGTGACGTCACTCCAGGGGAAACTTTACTTGCTAATAAAGGTTTGGGAGATAAGACATATCATTTTTAATGTTTTTTTAAGGGCTACAATATGAAAAAAATATTTTCAAGCAATACTATCCCTTTAAATAACATGTAATATTGTAGATATAAAAAAAAAATTAACTGATGCAAGTCCCATTAGTCAATAGGGTTGCCACCTTTTCCTCAAAGAAATACCGGCCTTGGCATTCCCTCCATAGACTTAACATTGGACAGAAGCCAATTTTTTACCGGCCTGCCGGTAAAATATCGGCTGGGTGGTAACCCTATTAGTCAAACATGTACAGTTTGAGAGATATAAGCACCTAAAGTTCCCCCTCCCTCCCCTTTCAGTGACGTAAGTGCTGTAGCTGACAGCATGAGATCCTGGTCCCGGGACCGTCCGGTGGCTCTTCAGCAGCACACTTAGCAGACCGTTCCAATGAAGTATTTCTTTTTAGATAGTGCTATTTCGGCTCTGATGAAGATCCGCCAGCTGGTCCCATGACCAGGCTCTCATGCTGTTAGCTAGAGCACGGACATCAGTGAAAGGGGAGGGAGAGGGAACTTTAGATGCTTATATCTCTCAAACTATACATGTTTAAGATACAGGACTTGCAGCAGTTAATTTATTTTTTTTTATATCTACAATATTACATGTTATTAACTGGATTTACCAAGATGACTCCATGGGGCAGAGGCTGATTCTTCATCTTGGTGAGTTCCTTAGTAACCCCTTCAGAGATCCTTAGCCATTTCCATGCCAAATCCCACCTTCCCTGCTTCCAGTCCTGCCCTGCTCACATTTGGAACATACCTGGAAGCTCTCTGGATCTGCCCCGGAGACCCCAGTTTTCAGAAGAACTTACCAGATCTCCAGGGACACAGGCTGATACTCTGGCTTTTGCAAAAGCAGGGGTAACCCTGTCCACTTTACCACCTGTTCTGCCCACTCCCACCCTGTTCCTCCCACTTTCCCACCCATTTAAGTGTAAATACCAGCCCCTCCTATGTTAAGGTGCATATAGTATAATTTGGACACTCCCATCTCACCCTGATTAAGCCCCTTCCATATTATGATGTGAATAGTATCAGTTGGACAGTCCTGTCCTCAGCCCTGTCTGTTTCTCTGGGGGGCCTGGATGATAAGGTTCCAAGGTATGATTATCATGCAAATGTCTCCATCTGGATACTGCCACCACCAACCCTTCTTGGTACACTGGGGGCTTGGGACAAAAAGGTTCCCAGGTATGCTCACAAGTTGATCAATTAACCCTTGAAGTGCAAGAGGGGAATGCAACGTGTTGCATACCCCCCCCCCCCCCCTTTTACTCAGAGGGTTAAAGAAATTGTGGCAATGATTACTCCACCCATGCTCAAGGACAGAACATGGAAACAGACATTTGCATTGCTTAGTGTCTGTGTCTTGTGTAATGCTCTTCCTCTTCTGTTAATAAAGGTTTCTCCCACTGTGGTAGATAATTTGTTCAAAATTATTACAGCTCAGACTTAAGATAATGTGGAGCTTTCACTATCACAATCTACAGAGAACTCTAGACCAGTGGTTCTCAAAGGATTTTTTTCTGGTGGCCGTAAAGTACATGTGCAAATGGGACAACGTAATTAAGACACAAAAAAGTGAATATAAATATGTGCAACAACAATAAGACTACATCATATTAGAATGTAAACATTTCAGAATCTGCACACGATTAAAAATGACCCCATAAAAGAATATTAAAACTTACTAGATATTGGAGATACAGATTTCAGGGAGTTATTTTATTGTCAAGTCCCAAAGGTTAGCCATAGAGCCACACATTCTGACTACTCGGCTTTATCCCACTGCACTGGTAGCCACAGTCCCACATAGATAGCCATAGCACCAGACATCCTGACCCACCAGCCATATCCCGCTGCATCGGCAGCCATAGAACAACACATACTGATGACCCCAGTCTTGTCCCTCTGCACTGACCCCCAGCCTTGTGCCAATGCATTGGTAGCCATAGACCCACATACACTGACCTACTCCCCATAGCCTGATTCCACTGCACTAGTAACCATACATACTGGCCCCCTAGCCTTATCCCATTGCACCAGTAGCCATGGACCCACACATTCTGACACCACATCCTTGTGCCAATGCACTGGTAGCCACAGAATCACACACACTGACCACCCAGCCTTGAGCCACTGCACTGGTAGACATATAACCACTCATATACTGAGTCCCCCATCCCTGTACCACTGCACTGGTAGCCATAGACCCACACATAATGCCCCCCCCCCCCATCATTGTCCCAAAGCAGCTAGAGAATCACATGTATTGACCTCACTGCAATCCTACCCATACCCCCAGCAGCCTTGTTCCACTAACCACTTGTAGCCAGCCAA
Source organism: Rhinophrynus dorsalis (assembly GCA_037306005.1). NCBI lineage: Eukaryota > Metazoa > Chordata > Amphibia > Anura > Rhinophrynidae > Rhinophrynus > Rhinophrynus dorsalis. The sequence goes on from CM074728.1 coordinate 60,681,140, forward strand.
GCACACTCTCTGAGGTGCCACTAAGTTGCTTGTGTTGTCAAGAGCTGCATTAAAGTAGCGAGTGTGCTGAACATGGATTGGCAGGCTGACGCAACAAACGAGAACCCTCAACCAGTCAGGATCAGGGCCCAGTACAATTCAATTCTAGCAATGCAGCCACCATTACTGCGTGCTGGGCTGGAGGCTACTATGACATTTTTCATGATGGTGGCTGCATTACAGAAATGTTTCTGTAGACAACAGATCACCTCTCCCACAGAATACAACAGAATAACTGTCTGGTCAACAGGTGGCAGTGTTGTCTTGAATATGAATAAAAGACACCCGTTTGCATGGAATTAAGATTTGTTTCTTATATTGTATATTTAGAACTAGAACATTTGTGGCGCAAACCAGCTGCACCTTAGGAGGCAAATATTTTAATGGATATTTAACCCCTTGAATGCTAGAGAGGTCTCTATTGCATTTGACACCTCTCTAGCACTAAAGTGGTTAAAAGTCCCATGTAAATAAACATGAATGTTTATTTGTGCCCTATGATGCAGTTGGTTTAGTCCAGTTCTTATTAAATTAGCCAAATCTTTTTAATACTTTATACGTTCTCCATTTGCATTTGATAATTACTGTTATTGCTCACCAATAAATATATGTATCAAAGAGTGATATTCATTAAAGGGATAGTAATATTTAATATGTAAAAAAATATATATATTGTAGTGTTTATCCCCCCGAGTAAAAAAAGGGTACTCTCACTGCTGTTTTATTCAAAAGGTATTACAGATCACATTTTAATTTTATAGGTGCCACTGTGACATTGCACCTAAAAAAATCAACTTTGAGCTGTAATAACTCTTGAGTAAAACACCATTCAGCAGAGGAAGTACCTCCCTTTTTTTTTTTTTACTCAGCAGGATAAACCCTACAGCATATTTTTTTTTTTTTACATTTTAAGTATTACTATCCCTTTAAGCTAAAGAGGTGTCAATGTAGAGAACCCAACTCTTCCATAGGGACATAAACATTTTGCATTTAAATGAATATCTGATCATCAGTATCAGAAGACAGTACCCCTTTAAGAGCCTGCTATTCCTATACTACTACTTCAGTGCCTTATTTGGTTCTCTGCGCAATTTAGATACATTTTATTTGCAGCTTATGAAACTGTTCTGTTATATTGTACATATTGATAAAACAAAAAAAATTGATCATTCCTACAGTTTAGCTAACAAAAAACATTTCATAAATTGAGTTTTTAACCCCTTGAATGCTAGAGACGTCTCCAATGCATTGCTTTGAAATGCATTGAAGACCTCTCCAGCATTCAAGAGGTTAAATATGTTGGTGACAGCTCTAGCATTCAAGGGATTAAAAGGCCCATTAAACTCACTAGAGTGGTATTTCATTTTTATTTCTCCCCTATGATGGTTTTCTTACTCCCTTTAACTTAATGAATACAACCCTAAGGGCTGCCATCTATCAGTATATTTCCCCCTCAAAATGCAACTTATAGTGAATGACAATGTACAATCCATAGGAATGCACTGTTGTAAAGCATTGCTTGACTGCTGTCATGTGACCAGGAAGTAGATGCATCACATGACCTCAAATAAGGTCCTGCAGGTAACTACAAACACAAACAATAACTTAACTTGCAGGAATGTGTTTGACAGAAGCAATTACTTAGGTAGGTGTTATTCAGGAATTACATTAATAGGAGTCCTTTATACTCCAGTCTGGTAGATTTTGTAGAATTACTGTGTGTAACAGAAGCATTTACCTAGGTAGGAGTCCATCATACAGCAGTCAGGTGTATCTATATAAATACTGTGTGTAACAGAAGCACTTACCTAGGTATGAGTATTCATCATACAGCAGTCAGATGTATCTATATAATTATGTAACAGAAGCACTTACCTAGGTAGGAGTCCATCACTCAGCAGTCAGGTTAGTGTGACCAGACCTCACCTTTAACAGGGGATGCATATGAAAAATGCATACTGCAGGGCTGCTTTGATTTTGGTGCACTCCTGAAATATGCCTATTTCCTATGTGTCCCTGGTTAAAGTTGAGGTCTGGTCAGCCTAAGTCAGGTGTAAAAGGAACACTTACCTAAGTAGGTGTCCATCATACAGCAGTCAGGTGTATCTATATAATTACTGTGTGTAACAGAAGCACTTACCTAGGTAGGAGTCCATCATACAGCAGTCAGGTGTATGTATATAATTACTGTGTGTAACAGAAGTACTTACCTAGGTAGGAGTCCATCATACAGCAGTCAGGTGTATGTATATAATTACTGTGTGTAACAGAAGTACTTACCTAGGTAGGAGTCCATCATACAGCAGTCAGGTGTATCTATATAATTACTGTGTGTAACAGAAGTACTTACCTAGGTAGGAGTCCATCATACAGCAGTCAGTTGTATCTATATAATTACTGTGTGTAACAGAAGGACTTACCTAGGTAGGAGTCCATCACACAGCAGTCAGGTGTATCTATATAATTACTGTGTAACAGAAGTTCTTACCTAGGTAGGAGTCCATCATACAGCAGTCAGATGTATCTATATAATTACTGTGTGTGACAGAAGGACTTACCTAGGTAGGAGTCCATCACACAGCAGTCAGGTGTATCTATATAATTACTGTGTGTAACAGAAGCACTTACCTAGGTAGGAGTCCATCATACAGCAGTCAGGTGTATGTATATAATTACTGTGTGTAACAGAAGTACTTACCTAGGTAGGAGTCCATCATACAGCAGTCAGGTGTATCTATATAATTACTGTGTGTAACAGAAGTACTTACCTAGGTAGGAGTCCATCATACAGCAGTCAGTTGTATCTATATAATTACTGTGTGTAACAGAAGGACTTACCTAGGTAGGAGTCCATCACACAGCAGTCAGGTGTATCTATATAATTACTGTGTAACAGAAGTTCTTACCTAGGTAGGAGTCCATCATACAGCAGTCAGTTGTATCTATATAATTACTGTGTGTGACAGAAGGACTTACCTAGGTAGGAGTCCATCACACAGCAGTCAGGTGTATCTATATAATTACTGTGTAACAGAAGTTCTTACCTAGGTAGGAGTCCATCATACAGCAGTCAGATGTATCTATATAATTACTGTGTGTAACAGACAGACTAGCTAGTTAGGCTCTTTATGTGATCAGCCATATGAATTGGCTGGCTAGTTAATTTATGGTCAGCTGGTGGCCTTGGTTCTGTTTTCTTGCATGGTAGCAGTGAAGATTATTCCCTTCTGACATACCACACACTTCCTATTTACACCCAAAAAGGCATGACATCCCCTTTCACTTCACGGCATGCTTTCCTTTATGCTCATATTTCTTCCTTTCAGCCCCTTACGTACACTTGAAGTATTTAACACTTTACAACATAATCCATTGAAGACCTCTCTAGCGCCCTTGTGGTTAATCTGTCATTTTAAAACCATATTTACAATTTTAATCTTAAAAAGTTTAAAATTTGTGTGGCCCGGTGGGATTTGAAGGCCACATCTGCGGCCGTTAGAGTAAAGCTGGTTGCCCCTCAGTGGTGCCTAACAGGATTTCCTTGCTTGTGCACAGATTAATTAATCAGAAGCTCAGTCATTTAATTGGCTCACCAGTGCACAAGCACAGATAGGGGGGCTTTATTAACCCTTTGAGTGCCAGAGAGCAAACTAACTCCACAATAGTGCTGAAATGAAAATGATCCTACTTCCCACAGATTTAGTTGGGGCTTTTAACTCTTTGCTTGTCAGAGAGGTACACAATGCATTGCAAAATGTACCCCTCTGGCACTCAAAGGGTTAACCATTTGAATGCTAGCAAGGTCCCCAAAGCATTGTGAAACAGTGCAGTGGAGACATCTCTAGCATTCAAATGGTGTTAACCCTTTGAGTGCAGGAGGGCTACACAACACACCTCTGGCACTCAAAGGGTTAAAGCCACTATTTGGAAATTTTTATTTGTTCAAAATAGTGCTGTTGATTTGCCTCAAAATGAATCCACATTTGATTATATACATATATGTCCCAGTAATAGATCATTTCTCTCTCTCTCTCTCTCCCCATTGCAAATAAAATGTATCTAAATATTGCACAGACAAAAATGACTGCATTGTTGAACAATGTGTTTTGGTCTATTTTTTTTAACCCTTTGAGTGCCAGGGGGTACGCAACACATTGTGTACCCCTCTGGCACTCAAAGGGTTAAAGGGAAATGTACCTAAGGAAAGAAGTGGACTTTAAAAAGGAACTGCCTTATGAAAGTTCCTCTTTGACAGCAACTGTGAGGGAAGATCTGACAACTGTACCGTGCACCCTGTCTAATAAACTAACATACCTGAGAGCTTGAAAACATTAACCCTTAAAGTTCTCTATAATATATATTCTTGGAAACAGGTCCCTATGTGCTCTAATCCAGACATGTTGCAATCATTTCTGAAATAATCAGTAACATGAAAGAACTTAGCGATATCACAGAAAATAAACAACAGTTCTTCCCATGAATTCCTGGTATAAATAGCACCAATTTAGAAAATAAAGAAGCAGTTCATTGAGGTAGATCATATGTTCCACTGGACTGTCTCACCCTTAGAGTTTGGCTCTTCACCCTGAAATTTGACTCAAATCCCTGAGTATCATTTTTGTACCCTGAGAGTTCCCAGGTATGTCAGGTAGACCAGAAATAGACAACAATTTGCTCTCCAGCTGTTGGGAACTTCAACTCCAATCATCCCCAACCAGTCATTGGTATTCTGGGGATGATGGCAGTTGTAGTTCCCAACAATAGAAAAGCCAAAATTTGCTTACCCCTGAACTAGGCAGCCAGTTCATCTGGCTGATGACACCATGTGTGAGACATGGAAGATCTGCAGTTGAGGTTCCATTGACTGCATACGCAGCTCCTGTAGAATGCAAGGATATCCTTTTAAAACATTGCAATTAAAACATTGTGCGGCTACACGCATTCAGCATGTTGTTGTGATGAAAAGGGCGATATGAGAATCTCGCCCTGCACAAAAGAGAGAGATTCTCATGTTGCCTCCTTAAATGGAGCTTTAACCCAGCCCACAACATCGGAATGATTCATTTGTTAAAACTTCATGTTTTAAGCATCAGATTCTTAGAATAAAAATAAAGTATTTAGAACTCTAAAATTGTCCATAATTTTTTAGCAAATATGGTAGAGATTAGTCTGACATGAAGCTGGCAACTTTTGTTAAGCCTTTGAGTGACGGAGGCAAAGCAATGTGTTGCATACACCTCTGGCTCTCAAAGAGTTAAAAAAATTTCCAGCCTTATGTTAGACTGTAATCTCTACCATATTTGCTAAACAAATTATTGACTATTTTAGAGTTCTAACTACTTTATTTTTCTCCTAAGAGTCCGATGCTTAACCCCTTAACGACTGGCGTGCGCATGCTCGGCCGGCACTTGGTGACCACGGGACTTTTTTTTTTAACCGATTCATGGCTCCCTGTGCGTCGTGCACCCCTGAATTCAGTGACGTGCCAGTACTGTCATTGGTTCTTAATTGCCAGATAGCCGTGACGGTCCTGGCACGGCATTGGACATTAAGGAGTTATAGGGATAGAAATGTCACTTTAAACGTTGGCTGCCGAGTCTTCTGTATGTTGAAAGTAATCGATTGCGCTGTCTAATACCTTACTTGTTTGTAGTTCAAAAGTTATAAAATTATAAAGATCCACGCCCGCCCCTTTCTGGCACATCATGCTGAATATGCAGGCTGGTCAGTACGGCTGCATCCAGGGACAAACTTCAGTAAACAAATGGAAATCCTGACCTCCTTCATCAAGGGGGGCAGGATTTTCCTTATACTTACTGAAGTTTGTCCCTGGCTGCAGCCGTGGAGTTGCACAATCAGATTTCAGATTTGATAGGAGCATGCCTGAAAGGGGTGGGAGGGGTATCTTTATCGCTTTATAACATTTGAACTACAAACAAGTAAGGTATTAGACATAGCGCAGTTGGTTACTTTTAACATACAGGAGACTCGGCGAGCAACTTTTAAAGTGACATTACTATCCCGTTAAAATAAGAAGTTATAACATATGAATCATCATGATGCTGCTGGTTGGGTTAAAGCGCTGTTTACGGAGGCAACATGAGAATCTTGCGCTTTTATGCAGGGCAAGATTCTCACGTTTACCTTTTCATCACAGCAACATGCTCAGTGTGGCATGTAGCCGCACAATGTTTTAAATGCAGTGTTTTAAAAGTGAACCGACTGCAAGTGTCTGGCTTCTAAACTAAACATTTGCTGCCTATGAGAACAGTAGTGCAGCAAGTGAAGCCCATGGCCTAAGCCAGGGGTAGGCAACCTTTTGGTCTCCAGCTGCTGGAGACTACAACTCCTGAACAATAAAGCAGGCAACCTGTTTTAACCCTAGTGGAGAAAGAAGTGTGAAATTTGACATGGCTTTTAAATGAGCTACAAACTTTATTTAAAGGGGAACTTTCACGTAAGAAAAACTTTCATGTAGTGGCTTCAATCACTACAACAAGATTAGCGTTTTTTTTTTTTTTAATTTATTTTAGTTACCTACTATGGAAGATCTGAAGAGTTAAAATCTGGACTTCCGCATTCTGCAGTACCCTGTATGTGCAGCATAACGCTGCAGGACTTCCCACCTCCCTCCCAGCTGCCCTAGGGAGTGTGTTCATGCTTCCCTTCAAGGTGGCATTTATGTGGGCGATCATTACAGCAAGCTCCGTTTGCCATGCTACTGAGGTTGCAAGCTCAGTAGCATGTCAAACGGAGCTTGCTGTAAGTTTTTCTTATGTAAATGTTCCCATTTAAAGGGATAGTAATGTTTCACAATAAAAGCTGCTCCAATTAACCCCTTTGCGGCCGGTGACGTGCCCGGACCGTCATGCTGGTCCGGCACTTAAGGACCAGTGACGGTCCTGGCACGTCACGTACTTTTACTCACCACACTCCTGCAGGAGCTCGGTGAGTAATACCGGGACTGAAGTTGATCGCTCCAAGACCGGAGCAATCTCTTTCAGTCCCTTGTTCGGTATGCTGGCACACTTGATCAGTCACGTGGGGCAGCACGTCGAACTTCCCTATCTGGTCCTTAAAGGACCACACACCCTGGGACCCCTGGTCCTTAAGGGGTTAATGTTCATAGTATTTTGGCCATGGAGAGTGTTATTTCAATACTGTCAGAGTTGTAGTTCAAGAGTAACTGAATGATAAAGTATCCCCCTCCTGCCCCTTTTACTGTTGTAACACTGCTCACCTCAAAACAGAAAGGTGGTGTCCAAGTGGCTTGCAGAGAGGGACAATCTTCATTTAGCATAATGTAAAAACATGATAAACCTGTCAAGGGGGGCAGGGTTTCCTTATGCTCACAGTAAGAAGATTGTCCCATGCTGTGACCTGTCCCGTCAAGTGACCAGATTCCACATCTGAGGAGAGCAGTGTTACACTAGATAAAAGGGGCGGGAGGGGGACACTTTATCATTCAATTACTCTTGAACTGCAACTCTGACAGTATTGAAATAACACTCTCTGTGGCTCAAATACTATGAAGATTAATTGGAGCTGCTATTTTTTTGAAACATTACTATCCCTTTAATGAAAGTATATCCGCTATGGGACTTTTCCTGCTGAGTACAACAACATTACTCCAAATCCAGATACACTCCAAATCATATACCCCTTTCCTCCTGGGTATCTTGTTTACCTACTCCTTCCTCTTTCGTAGCTTCCTTGACTCCTACAGACAACAGCAATTTTTTGTAAATAGAGATGGGCACTCAAAGGTTCAGGATACTTAAAGGGATAGTAATACTTGCAAATTACTAATCCCCATATTCTAGCTTTGTTAAAAAGAAACATATTGCCCCCCAGTGTCATCTCTCAAACCCATATGGTTTGAGAGATGATTGCACTCAAAGTTCCCCCCTACCTCCCCCTTCCCTGACTGAACGCTGACTGCAGGCGTACAACAGTCTTATGTGCATCAGGCGGCTCTGCAGCATTGCCGAGATCACGTTTATAAAAAATAATTCTTTCACTGAAACGGTCTTCTATGTGTGCTTGGTTTGCAAGCACACGTAGAAGACTGTTTTAGTGAAAGATTTCTTTTTTATAAACACGATCTCGGCTCAGCTGCAGAGCCGTCTGATGCACATAAAACTGTTGTACAACAGCTTCCCCTGCAGTCAGCGTTCAGTCAGGGAAGGGGAAGGGAGGGGGAACTTTGCAAGTATTACTATCCCTTTAAATGGAAATTATATTCCTTTAATTAAGGCACTATAAGATGTAAAATAGAATGTATCGGGTAGGTACTCCTTCCCTTTGTCAGGGAAGGCGCACCCCCTGAAATGTATTTTTACATCATGTGGTGCTTATATAATATTTCATAAATTCCCATTCAGGTATCCATTAAGGTATAGTGCCAACTAGTGTTCAAAAAGCTATTTTTTACATAATGAGTCAGACTTCAGCTTTACATTTAAAGTGATGGAAACACACTATGGAGTGACTACCTATAGAAAATGTAAGTCTGTAATAAAAACAAATTATTGAAATGTAATAACCCTTGAATGAAAAATCTCCCTGCAGTGAGTGTACCCTTGTTTTACTCCACGGGGAAAAAAATAATGCAATGCATTGTACACCTCTCTGATCCTAAACAGTTTAGGGTCCAAATAGCCCTTGTCATTAAGGTCTTAGGGCTGGATTCAAATGCAGGAGATAAATGTTACCTCCTGTTTTATCAAAAAATGTCCTACTGAAGTCTATGAGGATACCTGGAGATAAAAGCAGAGATAAAATTAGCACCTGCATTTGAACCCAGCCCTTAATGCACAATGTAAGCAAGAAGCTGGATTTCTGAGCTAATGACCATGCATTTACATAAGGATGGTTTGTTATATGATCCTCTGTTTGACTAAACTGTGCAATTACCTGGATAGTAACAGTCAACACATAATTGCCTTTCACTAATTAACAAACAATGAGAAATCCATCTCCAGTAAAGAAAATGCATCTACCGTTTGTTTGCCATGTGTAAACCATAGGGAATTGAAAGCCAGTAGTCAGTAAATGTCTACTAACAGGAAATGCCTGTTTACTTTAGAAGTGTATTACGAAGTCCTACTGCTGACTTCTGCACACTGCAGAGAGGGACATAAGCGGAGATCAACGGAGACCTGCAGGGACCTCTACCAGACAGTAAGTAACAAGTATCTTACCAACTCACTGAGCCCGATGTACTTTTCTTGTTCAGGCTGAAACAGTTCTCCTATTGCCTGTGTTAAGATCAAATGAGGCATGAATAAATATATAAAATAATATTTAAATCTGACAAATAGAATGGGTGTTAATAAAATATTTTATATATAAATGCTAGTTCATTGTTAAAGAAATGGTGGGTGTAACTCTGCAATACACACGGACTGTAACTTTGTTTTTAAGTAGTATGTATAGTAGCTATTATTAAATGTGTTTTTATATTCTTATTCATGCCTCATTTGCACTTAACACAAGACATGTATGGTCCTCCACACAAATTATTTTAAAGCGGAACTACCACCCGACACAATCTTTAGCTTCATTAAGTCCCCATCTGGTGACTAGCTGCTTAGTAGCGCTAGTCGCAAGAATAATTACCTTATTTAATAGATTTCTCCTCTCTTCCATGGGTGACAGGCAGGACGGAGGGCGGACATCTTGCAATTGTGACGTCTGCACTGTCAGTCCCGGCTGGAGCCAAATGGCTCCTAGCAACGCCTACTAGACCCGGATGGAACTGGCAGTGTAGGCGTGCAGACATCTCAATGGCAAGATGTCCGCACTCCGTCCTGCCTATCTATTAAATAAGGTAATTATTCTGGTGACTAGCGCTACTAAGCAGCTAGTCGCCAGATGGGGACTTAGTGAAGCTAAAGATTGTGTCGGGTGGTAGTTCCCCTTTAAAATAATTTGTGTGGAGGACCATACGTGCCTTGTGTTAAGTGGAAATGAAGCATGAATAAGAATAAAAATACATTTAGTTAAGCTAAAGATTGTGTCGGGTGGTAGTTCCCCTTTATATATTAAAATAGGTGACCTGATTCAAAACATAATAATCCTTACTTTTACCTTTAGCAATCAAGCAGATGATCAATGCTTAAAATGTGCTTTTTGTTGAAAAATGTAAGGCAGATTATTACCCAAGCTATATTACACATGTAATAGTTTGCAGAAACTCTCATTCTGCTCATGCTTTTCATTAATGCTATCATATGACTTGGTTGCATGTGGCTCTTAGTTATTTTTGTATTATCTTTAGTCATGTATAAAGTGATTGTGTATTCTGCAGTGCTGTTATATTAGGATATTCTTAGTACAGAATGTTTGTTGGAATTGCAGCACACACCTTAGGTTTTCATAAAAGGTGCCTCTGACTTACAGTGAACTGCACAGACAACGACTGGACAGTCGAGCACACTTCATATACGATAAAGAAAAATTTGAGTCCCTGATGAAAGTCGCTATGCAGACTGAAACTCCAGACTATGTGTGATTTTATGATATTTATTAAAATTGAAGTTTTATTTTTTCGTATATATGCACTGTGTTTGACTGTCCAGTGTTTGCATATTCTTAGTACAGACACATAACACACTTCACCCTTTGAGTGACAGAGAGGTATTCAGTGCATTGCATCGCGATGCGTTGGATAGCTCTCTGACACTCGCAGGCAGTAAAGCGTGGTAAAGTGGAGATGACTTCTCCAGTGATGTCACTTCTCCAGTTCCTATGTTATTCTATGGTGCCTATGCACTAAGATCTCCAAAGTTAGAGAAATCTTCATTCATTAGCTCCATAAAATAACTAGGAAGTGGCAAAGTGATATCACTGGAGACGTCATCTCCTCTTCATCACCTCTTTATCACCTCTTTATCACGCTTTAATGCATAACCCCCTATGAATGCCAGAGAGGCATCCAACCACATTGTCACTCAAAGGGAGAAGTGTGTCATATGTCTATACTAAGAATAAACAAACACTGGACAGTCGAGCAAAGAATATAACCCCCATAGTCATAAAGTGCAATTATCATCTGATACTTGCCCTATCAGCGTATCTATTCCACTGGTATTAGACCTACTGAATTTAATCCAGGACTGTATTGTGAGCCCTGGGGGACCCACAGGGGACAAAAAACAGGCTCTGAATGGAGACCCTAGATTTTCCTAAATGTACCTGTTTTGCACAGAGCAGGTCAGGATCCTGTTGTAGACAAAACACTTCCCCATAGATAGACACACTGTATTGGTCATGAAAGCCGGCCATAGTGGGTCTGTGCGGAATGAAATCAAGTCCCAGAAGTTTGTGGATCAGAGCATTCCAACTGAATTGATATCCCCCGCAACCGTATGGCTGATATGAACCTTTATGGAGTTGCACAGAGTCCCCCATTGGAGACGACTTAGGAATCCTTTTTAATTGCCTATTGAATAAACTGCTATAAATACCTTGCTCTTGAGAGCTTATAGTCCTACATTACTCTTATTTTTTTTTCATTGTAGTCCTTAACCCTTTGAGTGACAGAGGATATAGTAAAGAGACAGATCTCCTTCTGTCAGCTTTACAGCTGACATCAAGAGAAGGGGAGGGAAAGGGGAACTTTGCCAATATCTCTCAAACCATGGCGGTTTGAGAGATGGGGTTTGTGGCAATCTGATTATTTTTTACCCTCTATAAATTTATTACAAATTATTTTTGGACATTACTAACACTTTAAAGGTATAGTAATTTTTTATAATAAAAGGAGCTCTAATTAATCATCATAGTATTTGGACTTTGGAGAGTGTTATTTCAATTCTGTCAGAGATGTAGTTCAAGAGTAATTCAATGACAAAGTGTCCCCCTCCCGCCCCTTTTACTGATGACACACTGTCCAGCCAGATCAGAAGGGAGGTGCCCAGGTAGACTGCAGAGAGGGACAATCTTCAATTAAGATAAGGGAAAAACCTGTCAAGGGGGGCAGAGTTTTCATTGTTCTCACAGCAGAATATTGACCCTTGATGTGAGCTGTCTGGTCTGTGGACTGCATTCCACATCTGAGGGGAGGTGGCTTACATTAGGTAAAAGGGGTGAGAGGGGGATACTTTATCATTCAATTACTCTTGAAATACAACGCTCGCAGTAATGAAATAACACTCTCCATGGCTCAAATATTATGAAGATTAATTGGAGCTGCTGTTTATGTGAAATATTACTATCCCTTTAAGTCTGCATTGTGCAGTGAACCACTTGAGGTCCTGTAGTCACAATTCTCATTTTTCTTTTCATGGACATGATATCCAGGACTGATACAAGATGTTGTCTCTTGGATCAAGGAAATAATTCATAGGGGCCATTAGGATTTTCTGGTCATAGTAAGGTAAGTTGGGAGTAATATTAGGACGTGTTAATTCAACTTTAATGGAGCAATAAAGTGTCTGGGGCTTTATCTGACCGCTATAGGAATAGAGTTCCTATAGCTTAAAACTTGGCCACACTCTCTCTCCATTCCCCCTGCAGATCTCTGTGATCTGTAGGTCTGGGTGACATTAGTTCTTCTTGGAGAGGCGGTCACATCGCAGCTCCCTCCAGAGAGCCCTGTGTAGACTGAATCACTGACAATATACTTCAGTGGGAAGGACAACTTCCAGAAGTGCCGTGATCAGCAGGGGTAACCAGGAAAAATGACATGTTTTTAACCTACAGGAGTAAAATCCCCATATTCTTATATGTTCCATCTGCTCTAAACCCAAATGTTCTAAACCCCTTCCCCCTGATCCTTTATTACCCCTTTAAGTGGTTAGCACCCCCTCTTGGCTTATTTTTCGCTGATACTGCAACTGAACACAGTCCAACAGCTGCAAAACCTCCTCCCCTTCCAAAATTATATATAATCCTCCATAACATGCTTTATAGCTTGTAAAACTCACACAGAAATGTTTGTACTGCAGTTTACATAGAGATACTTACTAATTACATACATCAAAGTCTACAAGCTTGGACACCTCAGATGTTGGGAGGTTTGTGAATGATTTTTTTTTTCTTTTTTTTTTTTAAAACCAGTCATCCTCTTTGATCCTTTCTTTTCCTCCCACATACCTATATCTATCTCTGCACCCCTCCCTCTATTTTTCTACCTGTAAAATCTTTAAAGGGATAGTAAAATATATACACATACAGGGCTCAAAATTTCCACTCGCCACTAGCCAATGACGAGTGAAAATTTAGCCCTGGCGAGTAGAAATTCAGCCCTGGTGAGTATGTTATGTTTTGCAGTGGCAAGTAACTTTTCAGGTCTGACTAGTAGCAAAGGACTTATAAATTGTACACATTTTTATAAATTATAAGCCC